>JARKNS010000003.1:29400000-31900000 GCA_029990575.1 Petunia axillaris subsp. axillaris
TGGGATCTTTACGAAATCTTGAAGTGCCGACCTCTTCAAACCTGTTGGTGAGCTCCCGAAGCGAAATTCTGAGCCTTATGCCTTTGCTCGGTCCAACAGAGGACAACGTCGTGCAGCTATTTCCTCCAGCTCAGCTAGTCAGCACCCTCGCTGCCAATGCGCTCAGGGTAATTCTTGTCATCTTTAATTATACCTCTGTCCTCGGTCATTTGCTTACAATGATTCTTTGATGATTTCTGCCCAGGGCTTTATTTTGTCATTGAGAGTTATCGAACTTGAAACCTCGAGCAACGAAGAGGTCCGGCGTGTTGCTCGCGCTTGGGACAAGCAAAGGGGCAACTTTAACGCTCAAATAGCTGAGTTGAAAGCCAAATTGTCCAAGTCTTGCTCCGACTTGCACGAAGCTGAGGCTGCCTCCGAAAGCCCTCGGTGACGGTTTCCAAGTTGAGCGCATGAGGCTAGAAGCCGAAGTCGCAAGGCTCAATACAAAGTTAGCCCAAGCTAGGGGCAAATATGAAGAAATGGCCAAGAAGCACCATGAGTAGCTGAGGAACCACGTGTTTCACATTCAGAGGCTGGAGGGCGAAAACTCCATGCTTCCCACTCTTGAAGCCGAGGTTAGATCACTTCGGGAGGAGGTTACTGACTGCAAAGCTAGGGCCAAGAGGGTGGAGTTGAATAAATGTTGGTAAGTCATCAAATATCGGTTAAGGCTGCTCAAGCAATGTCGCGCCGGAGAGCTCAACTTGGAGGAAGAAATAGCCAAGGCTGAAGACAAAGCAGCTAAAGCTCAAGCCACTATTGATGATCTTCCTTCAAGTGAAGGTTCGGACGAGGAGGATGCCGAAGATGATGAATGAGAGGATGAAGATGAAGGTGATGAGGATGTCGAGGAGGGAGATTATGGGCCCGAGGCCTAGGTTTCCTGCTTTCACTTCTTGTTTAGTTTTTTATGTAAGCTTTCGGGCTTTTTGATGTATATGACTTTGACCTTCGGGTCAAATTGTTTTTGATGTAAACAATTAGCAGCCTTCGGGCTTTTCAATGAAATGATTTTGCATTTCTTGTTTTAAGTGTTAGCTTTTGTTTGAACCGAACACTTAAAGTAATTTGCTTGCAAGACTTAATCAAATAAAACCGATGCAAACTTAGAACGACGTCTAGTTCTCGAGTCAATGCATTTAAAGTGCAACTTCGGTGTGCAAAATCATAGAAACAAAGAGATATTGAATCAAGTTTATTTCATTGATAATATCAACGAGCCGTAATCGGCTTTTTACATAAGGCCTAGTCGAAGTAAAACTTAGGCGCAGAAAACACATCGACAACATGCCACTATCGGGAGTAATTATAAAAGTGCTAATCTATTTCCTGGGTGTCAGTCTCCGGTTGCTGAATAGATAGACTTTGATTGGGAGGCTCGGTGTCGACCTCGGTTGCAACCCACCTCTTACTCCCCCCCCCCCCAAGTGTTCGGGTTTGAATCTTGATGAAGATCCGAGCATTGGAAATCGTTTTATCCGCTTCCTGAAAGGTCAAGCAAAATGAAACGAGGAGCAAGTTAGTACATTTTGACCGAAGCCCTAGGAGCATTTTTCGGCTCGAGTTTGTGGGTAAATTTTAAATTATCAAGGAATGATTACCTTGATTTTAAAAGTAGTACCGCTTCAAATTGGAAATGTTCCAATTCAAGGGTTCGGGCTTGCCTTATAGATCTTCGATTTAATAAGACCCCTTTCCAATGATTGCCTTGACTCTGTAAGGTCCTTCCCAGTTTGCAATGAGTTTTCCCCCATTCTTTTCTTTGGTTGATTGGTTCGTAGCCTTAGCACATAATCGCCAACTTTAAAATCTCTAAGCTTGGCCTTCCTGTTGAGATATGCCTCGATCTGCCTCTTTTGTGCTATGAACCGAACCAAAGCAAACTCTCTTTTCTCCTCGAGCAAGTCCAACTCTATGCGCATGGCTTGTTGGTTGGCGTCATCGGTGGTGTGAGCGTACCGAATACTTGGTTCGCCCACCTCTACGGGGATAAGTGAATCCATGCCATAGGCGAGGTTGGGGTTTCACTGGTGCTGTTCTTCTCTGTTGTTTGCATAGCCCACAACACACCTTGCAGCTCTTCGGGCCAAGGGCCTTTTTTCTCATCGAGCCTCTACTTGAGATTTCAATTATTACTCTGTTTGAAGATTCGGCTTGACCATTGGCACTTGGATGATAGGGGGTAGACGCTATTCTTTTTATTCCCCATTGTTTGAAGAAATCGGTGATGGCTGCTCCCATGAACTGCTTACCGTTGTCGCATGTGATCTCTCTCGGGACACCGAACCTGTAGATGATGTTCTTCCTAATAAAATCGATTACTTCTTTTGTTTAACCTCGGTGAGAGCTCCTGCTTCCACCCACATTGTGAAGTAATCGGTTAAGACCAGAATGAACCGAATAACCCCTTTTCATGAAGGGCCATGGTTATATGACCGAATGCAATGGTTCAGCTTTTTGATGAATCATTCGGGCATGGAGTTGACACTTATCACATTTTTCACGAAGGCCTTTGCATCTGTACTGATAGTGGGCCAATAGTACCCAGCTCTAAGTAACTTGCGCACCAAAGAGTTTCCCCCCGAGTGATTGCCACACTCACCTTCGTGTATTTCAGCCATCACGTATCTAGCTTCATCTGGACCCAAACACTTGGCCATCGGGCTTCAATACAACCTTCTATATAAATTTTCCTCGATCATTGAGTACGAGGCTGCTTGGGTCCTCAACTTTTTGGCCTCTTTCTTATCTTGGGGGAGACTCCCCGAGTCGAAGTAGGAGATAAACTTACTTCGCCAATCCCATTTGTGGTCCACCGAGCTGACTTCCAATTTCATCTCTCTCATTTGCAAGGAAAGCAACCGAACAACTGAATCAGTCCCCGAGTGCACTTCGTCAACCGCCGAACCCAAATTTTCCAGGGCGTCGGCTTCGATATTCTCCTCTCGAAGTACTTGTTTGATCTACTACTCTTGGGATTGAGCTAAGATTCTTTGTGCTAGAGTCAAGAACTGTTGCATTCTGGGGTCACAAGCCGTATACTCACCGAGCACTTGGTTTACCACCAGTTGTGAATCACACCTTAACTCAATTCTCTCTACCCCTATTTTTTTGGCTAACTCCAAACCTACTAAGGCTGCTTTGTATTCGGCTTCGTTGTTGCTCACCTTTTTAAACTGAACTGAGTGCCTGATTTTCTCCCCGGTGGGCGCTTTCAACACTATGCCTAATCCCGAACCCTTGGAATTAGTCGCCCATCGGTGTAAAGTAACCATAGTCCCGAAGTAGACCCCTTCGACATTGAATTTCTCCTTTTCGACTTGGGTAGGATCCCAACACTAAAATCAGCTACGAAGGTCGTTCGGGGTTGATAGGTGATGTCATACTCACTTAATTCTACTGCCCATTTGGATAACCTCCCCGACAACTCAGGCTTATGCAATATACTTCTCAAGGGGAAGGTGGAAACTACTGCTATTGGATGACATTGAAAATAAGGTCGTAGCTTCCGAGCAGTAACAATTAAAGAAAGTGCTAGTTTCTCCAAATGAGGATACCTGGTTTCAGCATCAAGGAGTGTCTTGCTCACATAGTAGATGGGTTGTTGATTGCCATCTTCTTCTCGAACCAACACAGCACTGACTGACACCTCGAATACAGCCAGATAAACTAGCAAAGTTTCACCATCTTTTAGCTTGGCGAGCAACTGCGCGTTAGCCAGATAAGTTTCAACTCCCTTAGTGCTTCTTTACACTCCGGTGTCCACTCGAAGTGATTATTCTTCCTTAAGACCGAGAATAATTTGTGGCATCGCTCTGAAGACCTTGAGATAAATCGACTCAAGGCAGCGACTCGGCCAGTCAAGCGCTGAACTTCCTTCACCCCGGTCAACTCCTCGGGATTTCTTCGATGGCCTTGATCTTATCTGGATTAGCTTCGATCCCTCGTTCAAATACTATGAATCCCAAAAATTTGCCCGACCCTACACCAAAGGCACACTTCTCAGGATTCAATTTCATACCATATTGCCTCAGAACAGCGAAAGCTTCTCTCAAATGGTTTAAATGATCCTCCATTCGAATAGACTTTATCATCATATCATCTATGTAGACTCCATATATTTTTCAATGTATTCTTTGAACATACGACATACTAGTCTTTGGTATGTCGCCCCAGCATTCTTCAAATTGAATGGCATCACCTTGTAGCAGAAAGTACCTCGATCAGTGATGAACGGGGTCTTTTCTTCGTCCTTCGGGTCCATGAGGATTTGGTTGTAACTCGAATAAGCATCTAAGAAAGTTAATAGTTTGTGTCTAGCCGTGGAGTCTATTAACCTGTCAATTTGTGGCAGTGGATATGAGTCTTTGGGGCAAGCCTTGTTTAGATCAGTGTAATCTACACACATTCTTCACTTGCGGTTCTTCTTGGGCACAACGACCATATTAGCCAGCCATTCAGGGTATTTCACCTCACTTATGAAGCCATTCTCTTACAGCTTCATGATTTCATCTTCGATTGCTTTCTTTTTAACCCCGATGTGAGGTCTTTTCTTCTGCTTTACCAAGGTGAATTTGGGATCCACATTCAATTTGTGGGTCATGATCTCCGGATCGATACCAACCATGTCCGAATGGGACCAAGCAAAGCAATCGTTGTTGGACTTTAAGACTTCGATGATGGCTTTTTTCGACTCCGGGTCCAACTCTGAGTCGACAAACACTTTCCTCTCTGGAAAATCTTTCGATAGCATGAAAGATTCCAGCTCTTCTATGGTGGAATCCTCGGCTTTCTGTTTCTGAAGTTCTTGAATGCAAACCGGGATCTTCTCCACTTCTCCCCGGGGATCTTCCTCGTCTGACCCCGGTTGCATTGGTTGCTATTATTTTGGTCCGATCGGGACGACTCCACTCTTCAATGCAACCGAATAGCATTCTCTTGCTACTCGTTGCTCTCCTTTTATTGACCGAACTCCCCATGGGGTAGGGAACTTGATCACTTGATGAAGAGTGGATGGAACAGCTTCCATGTAGTGGATCCATGGTCTACCGAGGATCACATTGTACGCCATGTCCTCGGGCAAGACTTGAAACAGTGTTTCCTTGCTAACTCCTTCAACAAACGTCTTGAGCGTGATTTCACCCAATGTCTTCTTCGTGGAGTTATTGAAGCCAGTCAACAATGTTGCCTTAGGGATAACTTATCTTTTTAGCCACATTTTTTTAATAGTCCCGTAGCTGATTATGTTAACCGAGCTACCGGGGTCGATCAACACTCGTTTGATATCCGAGTCATTTATTCTCAACATGATGACCAAGGTGTCGTGATGAGGGAACGTCATCCCATCACAATCGTCATCATCGAACACAATCTCTTTACCCGAGCCTCCAACTCGAGTTCTTTTCTCCATGGTGATTGACAGCTTTGCGAACTTCTTTGCCGTTGCAAAATTCACCCCATTTACCTCTGACCCTCCGGTGATGACATTCACGACTCTCTCAGGGGGTGACGCCCGGGTGGTTGTCCATCACCTCGGTTCTTGGTGTAGTTCTCCTTCCCCTTATTAGTGAGGAATTCAGCTAAGACTCCCTTCTTTAACAAGTGTGCCACCTCGAGGCGCAATGCTTTGCAACCCTCGGTGTGGTGTCCATAATCTGCATGAAACTCGCAGTGTAGATTTTGGTCCCTTTTATCAGCAGGGGTTCTCATGTCCTTGGGTATTCTTACCCCGGCTGTCCCCTTCACAATATTGACCAGCTCCGAGGTCGATATGCTGAAGTTGTAGTCGGGAATGCGAGGTAGCTCTTTATTCTTTGCGACTAGAGTTGGGCCCGAAGAGTTCCTTTGGTTCGTATATGGGAAAACCTTTCCGCCGAGCCGTTCACTCACATGAGCATTTCCAAATGAGTTTCCAAGTGAATTTCCCAGCCTCTGACTGAGAGGCTGTCTCGACGACGAGGTGTATAGCTCATACCTCCTCTTCGAGTTTCCTCGCGGTGCCTCGGTGCGATAAGAGGATTCGCTTCGGTTCTTATAGTTGTGGCTTCAGCCATTATATTTCCATTCGGCTTCCTCCAGCCTTATCTTGGTATAAGCTCTATTGTACAAATCATCCCACTTCAGAGTCTGATATTGTTGAAGCTCCTTTCGCAACTCAGCAACGGCATCGGAGTTGCGAGCATTGATGCATTTCTCAAACCCCATGATGGCTAGAGCATCATCCATAGGAGGTAGTTCCATGTGCTCAGCATGAAAGCGCTCGAGGAAGTTCTTTAGTGGCTCACCTGGCCGTTGCTTGACTTCAAATATATCCTCCTTCCTCTGGAGGATTTTCTGCGCCCCGGTGTGCGCTTTAACGAACGCGTTGACTAGCTCTTTAAATGTGGAAATCGACCCTGATGGTAGGCGCATGTACCACCGAAGTGCTCCCTTATCAAGAGATTCACCGAATTTTTTCAAAAACATTGATTCCTTCTCTATTTCCGTTAAGTCATTGCTCTTTACCATTGCCATGAATTCGGTGACATGCTCTTTGGGGTCAGTGGTCCCATCATATTTCTTCAAGAAGAAGAGCTTGAAATTTTTGGGAGTTGGGGCTGGGGCAGCTTCGGGCCTGAATGGCAACTCCCTATATTGGCCAATATCGAGGTCGTCTTGGACCTTAGTCACCCCGGGAATGCTCTCGAGGCGCTTTTCTATGCGCGCCTCGATGCGAGCCTCGACTCGGGCTTCGATCTCTTTGGTTAACCTTTCAACGTCAACCGAAGAGGTAGTTTCTGCCACGGTGGGAAGCGTCCCGAAGTGTGGCGTTGTGTTCGGCCATGTACCCGAACCCCCAGATGTGGTCCTATTTTGAGGGCCCCCTATTATCGCGCCCGTAGGAACGAAGAGCGGGATGCCTCCACTTGGGTCCACAGGCTGGGCTCCATTCGGGGTTGAGCTATTGTTTGCCTCTAACGAGGCGCGAAACCCAGCATTAATGTTGGCCTGTTCGGCCTGCTGCTCTTGAAGAGCTCTTAGTGAAGCGACAACATAGGCCTGAAAGGCTTCGGTCGTCATTGGAGCTGAAGAATTCGGATTCGACTGATCGCTAGTCTGTCCATCGGGAGTTAACCGCAAATCAGCAGGATTCCTGCTATTGTCAGCCATGTCGTCGAGTACGTCGAGTGAAAAACGTGAATTCTACTGAAGAAGACGTTAAACTTTGGAACAAAGCGTTTATGCATGTATCCCCACAGACGGCGCCAATTTGTATGGGCCTAAAACTGGTTTAGGATCACAAATCAAATTTGGGTAGCGAATACAAGCAATACGCAGTATCAAAGTTGAAACAATGTAAACAGCAAGCGTAAATGCAAGAGAATAAAATGATTTCAATATATAATTGTGAGTACAAATTTTGCCAGAGTTTTAGTATGTATTTCTGAATGAATACAATGTAAAATGAGGAGCTATTTATATATACAAGGGCCTTGCCTACGTTCCCAACGACTGATCATGCCTTAACCCACGTTCTGGACATTTATTAGTGGAGTTAATGGGCTGAAGTAGTGGGCTGCTGAGCTGTTATAACCGAGGTATTCTATCGAGGTCCAAATGCGTGACCTCGGTGGTGTGACTTTGCCGCCCAGTTAAAGTAAGGATTACCGAAGCGGAGCTTGCGGCTCGCCTTCGGTGATGACCTCGGTGCTTGACTTCGGCGGCTCGATCGTTTGCTCCGATTCGCAGCTTGCCATCACACGTTCAATCGCCATCGAATCATGTTACCGCGGTAATACGTAACAAGCCAATTTTTACCCAATACAATCTTGCTACTCTAAACTTTGAACAAGGTAAGTTTCAATATCACCCCACATATAGTTTGAGCTCAAGTTGGATTTGTTTCCATCATTAAGCTGCAGCAATTGCTGAAAGAGACTGCCTACTTGAAAATACATTACAGATTACACCATACAAATGACGACATGCAAAGCTAAGTAGCCGTTTGGCCATAGATACCAAAAATATTTGAAAAAAGATTTTTTGAAGTTAAGCTGAAAAATTGTATTTGAAAGTTAAAGTTGTGTTTGGACATAAATATGACTTGAAAGAAAGTTGAAGTTTTGTGAGTATAGAAAAAGTGATTTTTCGAAAAAGTTGAAAAAGTGGTCAAAAGTACTTTTTGGTTTTTCAAAAATTGTTTTTGAAAATATCTTCAAAAACAGACAGTTTTTCATGGACAAACACTTTTCCCGAAAAAGTTTTTGAGAAAAAGCAAATACCATCTATGGACAAACGGATCCTAAGTATTCCCCCTGAGCCATTATATATAAAGTATTTGACTTGGCACAAGTGTATTACATGTTAATTGATACCTACATATTTTACATTACTTATAATAGAAGAAACAACTAAAGTAGCATCAATAAAGTTGGCTTGACCAGGAAAAACCAGTTCAAAGATTAAAATTTGAATAATTTAGTGACTTTGAAATCTTGAAAACTATGAAAAAGTTGTATAAAAATGAAATGGTGTAGAGCATGTAAATAAAATTAAAGATTAAAAGTTGAATAATTATTATGGATTTGAAATCTTGAAAGTAGTGCGTTTTTGTAGACATCAACTGGTGTCAAACACTTGGATGTTCCAGAATAAAAAGAGTATCATATATAATTGGAATGAACGAGTGGCACTTGACATATGCACAAGTCTATTAGTGAAGCTGCCAATACTCCATTGCAGCAACAACTTGGATAACAAAAACTTCAGTATAAAGAATTGGCTGGGAACTTGAAACTCACCTATCAGTTGTACATAATTTCCACATGCCTACAATTTTGCTGCTTCCGACTTAGTAGCCAGAAGACTATACCAGTAGTAGCTAAGCAACTGTACAAATTGACATCTACTGGTATAGCAGCAGAACCAAAAATAGGAAGAGGGTTGGGGGAGGGAGGTAGGGGCGGATGACTGGTTTCCTAAGAATCTATAGGGACTACAGCATGTATGTAGACATTGCAAGCTCGAAACTGATAGCATTCCAGTGATTGGTCCGATAAATATTTGCATCAGATGATCATGATTGTTCACAGAATTTCCCTGCACCAGAAAAGAGTGCATGATGTCTCAAACAGCTAATACAAATTAATCACAAACGGAAAGAACACCAATGAGAAAAGTTGTTTTGTTTTCAGTTGGTATTTAGGTGTCCAAGTTTCTTAATAAATGTCTGGCAGAATCAAGAGAAGTCTTCTTACTCCAAATTAAACAAGAATGCGGTGATGAACATAGATGCTATCGTTCTCCTGAGCCCTTATATACCTACAGCAGATTCCAAATGAAGTCGCTCCCAATACCTTCTGCCCTGATGTTACCAAAGATCATTGCATATGGTTGATGGCGCACTTTCCAGAAGAGTTTCTATTTCTAGTGTATATAATCAGTTGGGCTTTTGGTGAGCATATTTCTCTTTGTTCACATCATTTGTACCCTATAAGAGTCCAACACAAAAATTTTGCTCTAAGAATAGCAGTTTCAGACTCAGTGTGAGCTCCAAACACTTCTAGACATACCACATGGGATGCTGATTATGCTGTGATCTTTGATCACATATTCTTTAACACTTCTTCCAGATTGAAGCACGGAATTTATTTGCATCAGTTTCCTCTGACACATTAGCATCAAATGGCTACAGGAACTTTTTGCAGATAACAAACTATTAGCATCTCAAAAGGTATTGCTGGGGATAAGGCCGGACCTGATGGAAGTACCATAGCTTATCATCAGAGATGCTGGTACTTCCAAAACGAGACATAATGAAAGCCTTGAATATGTCCAAGAAGAAAATTAATAAATACCCTAAATGCCACCTGCATAACACTCATCCTAAAAGAAAGGAGGTTTTGATTTGAAAGACTTTCAAATAATCTGTCTTTTGCAGAGCATATACATAATCATCGGAAAAGTTCCCATTATGAAGGCTGAAAGTGATGACTGCAAAGCTAGTCTTTGAATCTCAAAAAGGCATTTGTACAGGAGCCGATTCAATTACAGCTGTTCTCGCTAAAGCCCGTTCTGATCCCGCTTGAGCGGCAGGGAGAAATCCTGGCTGGTGCTTTTTTCTGTGTTAGCCAAGTGAAAGGCTTGCTTGACCGCCGTTATCGGACATTGCAGGCTGAGCATCTATTTCTCGTATATCGTTCCACACCGAGAAGAGGGATGTGTACCTCCAGCAACAACAAGAATGGAACCATAGGCTCCTATGCTGGGAGCATTTCGGGGAAGATCACAGAACAGTCTTAGTAAGGTGAAGCAGGATAGAAACCCTTAAAAGTGGGAGGTTCTGGGAATTAGAGAGCTCTTCAAATTGCTTCAATGTGGAAGATCCAGTTTCTTAGAAGGAAGTTATCATCACATAGTATTGGTTAGGATGGGCCATGGTGCACTAAAAAAGTACTTTCAAGTGTCTTAGAATCTACCTTCAAGGTGAAAGGTTTTTCTTTTTTTATAAACTGCGTGTCTAGTCATCAAACACCATCGTAGAAACATGAAATGGATGAAGAACTACTATTATGTTTAACATATTTAAATACACAAAAGAAATGAAATACATAACAATTCATTACCACCTGGCACCTTAAAAATCAATTTGCCCCCTCCCAAGCCCCACATTCTCCCAAGTTGGGCTAGGTACTGACTCACCCTGCCTTGCCCTTCCCTCCCCTCCCTCATTGCCATCCCTACTCTTGGTAGGTGGAAGTTCATAGGGTAATATAAGCAGCAAAGAAGCAGCAGCTTGGATCTAAGCCAGTAAGCTGCTTCAGAGGGTACTTTAGGCAGCAAAAAGGAGGGATTTTGATCTAAGCAGCTCATTTCTCGCGTGCATATATGTCAGGAAAATAGAAAACAAAACGCAGAATCAAGGAGAACATGGACTGGATATTGGTAAACAGTTATATAAAATTTAATAGCTATTGTTTTCCTAATACCAAGGATAAGTGGCAATGCTGTCCCGAGGTTGAAGATTCCTCAGCATCTATCTCAAAAAACTACTTAATAATGACTACTTTGTCATCACTGCAACAATATACCCAGTGATATCCCACAAGTGGGGTCTGGGGAGGGTGATATGTACGCAGACCTTACCCCCTGAAATTACTGACCAACATAGTAGCACTTTTTGAACACATACAATGGAGAAGGGGGAGTAGAGGAAGGAATTTATTTCTTCTAGCATGACAAGCTGGCACCCCCAAAAATAAAATTTACAACACACGTAAATAACAAAACTTGACAAGTGAAGGTTGATCAGATGGTAAACACCCTCCACCTACATTCAAGAGGTTGTGGGTTCGAGTCACCATAGGAGCAAAAAGTGGGAGGGCCACTATTTGTTTCGAGATAAGGGAAGGGGTAGGGAAAAAAAAAAGGGTAAATAACAAAACTTAAAAACCTGGAAAACATCAATACATTTTCCATGAAAGTTGAAAAAAGAAACAGTAAAAGAGCAAGGAGTTCCATGGGGATAATATAAGATAAAACTACTCACCGTGTTAATGCTCAAGAATCAATTTGTATGTCAAAATTGTCATCCAAAAGAAGCACCGGTTCTTGAGTTATTCTTCACCAGCCACTCCTGAGGGTATGGGTACAATAGCTCCGTGTTAAATTGCCAAACCATGTTTCCTGAACAGTTCAATGGTAAGCATTCCATTTGGCTTTCATCTTCTACCACTTGTTCAATAAATGTGCTAGCCTGCCAACAAGATCATATGTTTGAAATATTCATGTATGGTAATTCAGATAACAGCTATAATATCCCTTGCTCTTTCTGTCAAGGGTGGTCGGGTGCGGGGCTCCAACTTCAAATACATTTTCTTGATACATTTTCACTAGCCATGTTCTCAAAGCGAATGTGGAAGGGTCCACTTACAGAATATTTTTTGTTATTATAAAATATTTTAAATATTAACAATCATCAGGGATCCAGGAATAGGGGCAAACTCACTTGGGAACCAGCTCTGGCTGTGTCAAGTTGCCTTATAGGTTCTAGTGTTGGTCGGTGCCACCTCTGTGAATCCCAAAGTATTGTACTATTGAATGCAAATCCTGATATCTCTGCATAGAATCTCTGAAATCTTTTTGTAATACGCCCAGTGTGCCAACCTATAACCTGGGAGCCGTTACAGATTGGACCCCGCAAGATAACTTGCCTATTATTTTCAGCTAGTCTAGCCACAATCCATGTCCCGAACCGGCTGCATACAACAAAATTCTATCAAAGAAAGGTGGTAGGTAGACTCAGACTCATATATTACCCAGAGAGCATGATTCATCGTGTTTAGACCAAATTCTTATAATGGAAGGAAAGATCAGTGAGAAGCACCCAGCTGATCAAGACGCAAATAGGAGTACAACATTCTACTTCATTGTAAGGATCTACACATGGTTCTCCTGAACATCTATAAATAAAACAATAACATCTTAAGCGAGAAATAAAAGAAACGAGAACATGCAAATATCAACTAAGTTGTTGAGAACAGGTAATCTTCCCTAAGCATATAGCCTGATGGATAATTGGTCCACTTTACTGTACATTAAAATTCACAAAAAGTGAAAATAGCAAGGATGCTAACAGGCAGAAAGGAAGAGAAGTTTCACAGATAGAGTACCTGATTTGTCTCATTCGCTCAAAGACACCAGCTGAGTAAATGTTGTATTCATCAGCAAAATAGACAATACCATCGAGACGGTGTGTTTCAATGTGCGAGAGCGCCACATTCCTTAGGTGCACATGTTTCTCTTTTGCATCAGTTAAGTTATTGCTGCACACAAGATGCCTGTACATGACTCCAGATCTTCTCAATAAATCAGCCGTCTCAACAGATTGAGAGTTCACCTCAACTACTATCCACAATAAAGGAGAAGGTACCAACTTTAATGCATAGGCTAGACGATTTAGATAGTATGCTTGAAATGGCCGAGTTTCGGTAGGTGTCACAATAATCAAAAGTTTACGGGATGCCATCATCTCTTGGTCAACTGATTGGTTAAAGGAGGCATTGAAGGCAATTTGTTCTTTCACTTCAACATGTACTAAGTTATGCTCTAATGTCGAATTATCCACAATGAGCAAGTCCTCATTGGTTGAGGTCACATTCCTAGTTATGTCATAGGAGCGAGCATTTTCTTCTGGATGGAGGACCTCAAAGGTGAAAGCCTGATGCTTAGACATGAAATTTGTTGACAAATTTAACGAAACAAATGGAGTAAGGCCAATAAATACTCCAAGAACGAAGCATAAAAAGAACTGTATAAGAGCTTTCCTCCAAATGAGCCCTTTCAACTTTGACCTTTCTAAAGGCCTAGAAGATCTTCGCGACAAAAGACCAACTACAAAAGTCTGCACCTTGTACAATGCATAATCCAATGAACCAAAAATCGAAGACAGCACCACGCTAGTTGGTGTATAGCTTTGAGCGCACGACGATGACTTGGACAATGGGGAGGCAACATTACACGCTTCCCCATTTATAGTACTTCCAGGACGAGGCACCGGAGACAATCCCCTTCTAATAGAAGCCATAACAATAATAAATCCACCTTAAGTTATTTCTACCACAACTCTCTTGCCAGAAGTACCACCTTTCAGCCTTCCCAACTCAATCAATACAAAGGAAACTACATAAACTATAGATAGCTAAAACATATGAGGGAACTGAAATAGATACTAGTTACTCCATCAACTACAGCATCAAAATATCCTCAATAATGAAAAATTCAACACAATATACTCTCAGTGGCTCAACAATTATTCTAAGTAATTATTGATACCCGAGAGCCCGCTAGTGAGATTATATTGGGTACGTTGTTGTTGTTAAACAATGAATACCATGTATATTAAAAATCAAAACTTTAACAAAACACCAACACCACCAACCAAATCTTGAATGAAGTCAACAAAAGGCCAATAAAGAAAAGTCAATTCTAACCTCAAGAAATAGCCAGATTTGAAGTTGAAATGAGCAAATCTTGAGCTAAAATGAAAAGGGTCATTGCATTTTGTACCAATATGAAAAGAGTCATTGATATTTTTTGGTATTCAACTCAATAAGAGGACAAAAAAACAAGAATAAGCAATCTCACATGTATTCTGTTAAATAAACAACCTTATTTAGGCTATTTAACTAACAAAGCTAAAATGGAAACATCAAAATTCAAAAACTTTCCTATGATAGTCAAACTCTGAAAATGTTCAATGTTTTTGAATCTTGAGCATATGAGCAAGTGTTGTGGAAACAGTAAAAAGCAATGTTTACTTTTAAGTAACTTTTTGTGACTTTTTATATTAAAACACCTCACAATATTTTAATCATTAAATGACCAGAACTAGTAGTGTTGTTTCAAATTTTAAGCTGCTTGTGCTTGATTAACTGAATTTATATTTTGATACAGTAATATTTTTATAAGATGAATTCGTATTACTAATTTAGCTAAACTTCTACTTACTATTTGTAGATATTACTCCCACATTGCAAAAAGAATTATACAAATTATTAGTACTTACTAAGAAAAGTACCACAATTTTACTTTAAAAATAATTTAAAGTTTTAAACTTCCATTTTACATGTGATGAGTTATAATCACACAAATATATATAGTTTATTTTAGATCACATGTTTCAAAAATCATCTTTTCTTTTTATATTTCTATCCAAGTCAAACTAAATCATTATTTGTGGAATAGAGGGCCAAGTCAAATTAATATGTTGTACCTGTATAATGTCAAATAATATTACAATATGAGGAGAGGCAGACCTATGTAGTTTGTGTGGGTGCACCAACAGCGGTGATACGACAAAATTTTTATATATATAGGCATAAATATCTCAAAACTGAGATATATAGGAGTATATTATTAGACATCCTGAGTAATTAGCATAATTTAATTTAATGGTACCCCATCATATTTAAATTTTGGGTCCGCCCCTGAACATGAGGCCTTATACTACTTTCACATTTTGTTGCAAAATTTTGTTTCCGCTTAAAAAATACTCCCTCCGTCCCAAATTAGTTGTCGCTTTAGGAAAAATGGTGTGTCCCAAATTAGTTGTCGCTTTAGGATTTCAAGACAAAAATTGTTAGTCTTTTCCAACTATACCCTTAATAATTAAAAAAATTCTCAACAAAATTTAATAATCAAACATTAAATAGGGGTAACATAGTAAAACATACACTCTATTTAATGATTTTCTTAATGGGCGTGAAGAAGCTAAAGGCGACAACTAATTTGGGACGGAGGGAGTAAAAATAAAAAAAGGACACGTAAAACAAAAGTTCCCTCGGCTTACCATTTACCAAGGGGGGAAAAGGTGCGAAGTCAAAGTACGCACCTTAGGATGGAGATTCAAAATTCTCTTCTATTTTTTATTTTTATTTTTAGGCATTGCTTTTTGATAGTAACATGGACTAGTGAACTATGAGGTGTAAAAACTAATTTAATTTAACTTGGAAAGGTATTAATACTTCAAAATTTGTTTTAGTATTGCAGTGCGAAAGTTATACTTGGTGATAAGTATCTTTGAGAGTGAATAATAGTGACTGGCCAATGATGAATTCATGATTCTAAAGTGTTTAATTTGCACTCTATAAATCAACAATTGCACATCCTATGGTTTTAATGATTATGTTAATGACATTATAACCCATTATATTTTTTTCATAAAATAAACGTGCATTTATGTCTTCAATAAATTATCATGATTAGAAAAGTATCTAGTCATTTTTCTAGTGTCTAGTTGCTGAAAGCTGGGTTAGAGCTTGAATGTCGCTTTCCATATTAGTCTTCTGTGGAGTGGATGATTGATGAATCTATTTCCTATATTAAGTGGGCGATACTTGTTATGGTATAATTAGAAAATGTGCATGTTTGATGTTTTTCTTTTAGTCAGCAAACAATAATGTCTAGCATTTATTTTTGTTTTCATTGGTGCATCTATCTATCCAACATCCTGTCCCTGACTTCGTACTAAATTATACTCCCTCTGTCCCATTTTGTTTGTCATAGTTACTGTTTCGAGAGTCAAACTTCCTAAATTTGACCGTAAATTAGGACATAAATTTTTTAACTTTTCTTAAATAAAATTTACATATTTGAAAACTACATGAAAAGTACTATAAGTCACAATAAATTACAATTCAATATATTTAAAAGATATATATATAAATTACGGTCAAATATAAACTCGTTTGACCCTCGATAACCGAACTATGACAAACAAAATGGGACGGAGGGAGTATTAGAAAGTTCTTTGGAATATACATTTAATATTGCTTCAGCTAACAAAAATATATCAATTGTAGTAATTAAACAAAAATCCTTAATATGAATTATACCCTTGCACCTTTCAATTAATAGTAGTAATAAATTTTAGAGCCAATACATCAGCAAGACCTTGAAGTTGGCACCTCTGTTTTGACCAGCATTTCCGGTTGTACGTCCTAAGCATACCTAATGTTTAGCACTTGGGGGCTGGGGCTTATCCAAAAGTTCCTACGCAAAATCATGTGTCAACAATAACAACATATTCAGTGCTATTCCATAAATAGGATATGAGAGGCTGAGATATAACAGACCTTGTCTCTACTAAAGTGGAAAGGTTGTTCTAATAGACCCTCAGCTAAATAAAAATATTTTTAGAAGCAAAGTCATGTGTCAAATTCTCTAATCAACATTGTTCATTCACAAAATTCGTTAAAAATGAATGATATAAGTTCTATTTATCTATAGAAGGTCGAAAATTGAGTGTAATTCAAATAACAAGATGTTATATTGCATTATTAGAATTAAAAATATCATGTGGTTGAATATGAACTTTTGGCTTAAAACATCATCAAACTATGGGTCAAAATTAAGTTTCATCATCTATGTTTCAAAATGAACAAAAACATCACTAAACTATCAAAAAATTGACAGAAAACATACTCTAGTTACTCTAAAGTTAAAAACTAACAGTGGCTAACCCTCACATGATCTGCACTTGACTTATATCTCATCTAGCAAAATAAAATAGTCTTCACTCATCCTCACTTCACTCAATTGTGAAATTAGGGTGCTAAATCTGCTCTCCCTCTGTACAATCTTCTCCATCCATCTTCTCCCACGTTCTTTCTTCTCTGATCATGTACTAGATTAACGAACGATCTTTTTTTTTTTCTTTTCTCCATTGGTTGGCATTTGAACAGGTATTTAATTTTAAGTTTATTGCTTTTGAAAAGTGGGTTGTAAAATGGATATTACCTGTTTGATAAATTTTCTAATCGAACAATTGCTTTAATTGCAAAAATCTTATTCTTCGATTATTTTATCTATGTGATTTTTTTAAAATTCCTCGGTGCAAAATGCTTGAATACTTCAAATTGATTTATGTTTTTATTTCAACAGTGATGGAAAATAGAAGAAACTTTTATATCGATTTGAGTAAACTATTTATGGATGAGAGCATCCGAGATCGTGGAAGTTTTTCAATTGAAAAGATGAAGAAACTAACACGAGATATATTCATGTGATTCGAAAATTATCAATAAATTGGGTGACATTGAAGCACAACTTGAAGATCCTTATATTGATGAGACTGAATTTGAAAGTAAGTTGGTGATCATACTTGGAGAAGAGCAGAGTAAAGCCGTAAAACTGCAAGAAAAAATTAAGAAGCTGCGAGAGGAAAAAAAAATTGAGAACATAATTGTACAATCAAAAGGCTAGCTAGGAACTATTTGATTGTAGTAGTCGTCGTATGCGCTTTTGTTGCTTTTATAATGTCTAACATAAAGTTTGGCGACTTGAAGCATGATTATATGCAATTGCCATGTAAGATGTAAATTTATTGGCTTCGGACCTATTATGTAAGCGACTTTTGAGTTGAATATATATATATATATAAAAAAGCGGGAACTCAAAGTAAAAAAGTGAAAGACCAAAGTGCCCTTAAAATTGATTTATATATTTATTCTCCATTATAAAATATTTTCTTTTATTATTGTTATACAATTACATTCATGTTAATTTTAGAAGGATCAGTGTAAGTCACAATTACTATCACAAATAACTAGCAATGCAAATGAAAAGACGTTGGAAGACAGCAAATTAGCTACAATGTACTGTACTGAGTAAATGAGAGTTGTATAGATTCACATCTGTATCGTTTCAACTCCTTGAAAAATTGTACTACTGCAACCTTAGATTGCTTTCATCTTCTCTTTATAAATGAAAATCATATCATTTTCGCAGAGAATTATAATCTTCATGGATAGTCAATGGTAAAATCACCTTTATTCATTGGAAGAACCTGTTCGAAGCGAACGTACTGATATGGAGCAAATATTATCGTAAAAAAGATGGAAACAACTTTTTCCATATTTTGTGAGAACTACTTTTAACTGAAATTGTTAGTAAATAATTCTTAGATGAAGCTTCGTGTACCATTTGGGGAACCCGTCGAGCTGGATTAAAGAGAGTGTAGCAAATTCAAAATTTCAGTGAACATGCATATTGAATTAAAATAATCTGGAGGAAGAGACTTATTGCTTTCGTGTTGGATTTTGACTTCAAATTTCTTTGATTTTAAAGCAAAAAAAAAAAAAAAAAATTAAATGGTGAAGGAAGAAAGTTGTTATCTCACGTCTTAAAATTTTTCATGCGGACACAAGCTAAGGCTTTAATATGTCAAGATACATGCATAATCGTGTATTGACAGGTACTATGATAATAATTACTGGAGGTGGTCTATTAATTTTAGCTACTCAAACATCTTTCTTTCTCGCTCGATCGTTTCTCCCCTTAAGCTTATTAAATCTTCTTTACTTACCACCCTTCAAATAATTGTTCAAGGTGAAGAACTTAGACATTGGAGACAGTACTTTAGTTTGTCTATTTCTATAGCTTAGGTTTTCAGTTGAATTTTACATGACATGCCATTTTTTTATACTCAAGATGCATTCATTCATAATTAAAATGGAATAGTAATACACTGTCTAGAAGTGGCATTAGCAGTACCCTTTTATTATTGTTTAGGAATTTAAAACAAGACATTAAAGGAACGGAGTAATGTTTAGCAACCTTGGACTGTTCCTGAGAGCTCCCTACTTTAGCCATGTAGTCCGCCAGTTTGTTAGCCTCCCGATAGACATGAAAAATAAGAATTTCATGTTGCTATTTTTCTCCTTTATGACTAAAATACATTGTTTAATGGAGTACATTTTAAAAACTTTTTAAAAATACACACTAATATAAATACACCCGCAAAGTGCGTGTCTAAAACTAATATATATAAAAATTGTATTTTGAGTTGAATTGGCTCACTGCATTTTTAGTTTCATTATAATTTATGATATATTGACGAATTGGCTCGCTGGTCCAATATACAATTTGGTCCAAAAATTTGCTGGTAACTGCATCTAGGCTATAAGGAAGTTGCACCTTATGTTGTTTGCACATGGCAGTGGACACTTAACCATGTTGAGAAATACTTGCTTGTACAAGAACACGTGAAACCATTACATAAGAAATGTACTACATAAAAATTGTATATTGTGATATTAATTTTTACTTGGCTGCGTCCCTAGCTTTGTCAACAGCTAGTGTGAATCCAAATTTGGTTGGCCACTTTATTACTACTACTTATATACCGAGTTATGTACTCGTTAAAAATATGTCAGAAGCAATATTCTTTGATCAACTTTATTTTCTTTAGAACTTCTGTTCCATTATATATACACCTATAAGAGTATTTGTTTATACATCGATAAGTGTTACTGTGTTAGAGTTCAAATCTAATGGATGTCTATATGAAATGTTGAATTGCATGATTATTTTGATGAATTTAAGATAAATTATACATACTATAGCTACATAGAAATTTATTAGTACAAATATAAAATTTATTTATGTTTTACGAATAAGAACTTGATTAATCTGTAACATAGAAAACACCATGCATAAGCATTATATTGATAAGAATCACTGTATGCAAAGAGTAGTTGCTATGAGAAAAGTTTTGTTAGAAAAATCATTTTTGAGTATAACAAATTTGGCGATCTAGTTGTACGCCCACTTGATATTCAATTCATCGACTATTTTAAAAGTCAAGAAGAACAATTATTGTCACGACTCAAATTCAAGCAGTAGATATAGAACCCAATTTCATTCTCATCCTAGTCAAACACAACAGGTTCAAAATATTCATGCAAATGATTTTTGACTTGGTTTTCATCAGAAAATTATTTATTGTTGATTCTGATCTCTATACAATTTGTCATGCTGTATGGAAACAATAATTCCCACTATCTTCTAAGCGGCAAAGAAAATCACAATCTTGTAGGACATGATTTCTTTGGTTAGAATAACTTAAGAATCTACAGCAAATGACTTAGCCTTCACCATAATTTTAAACGGCATATTTGCAACATTACAAAAAGAAACATAAATCTGTGTTTGCCATGGCTTGGGAAATTGCCTCGAAGTGCATTTAAATATTGGTTGCGATATATCAGTTCTTCTTTTTCTTAATTAGCTACTACAAATAATAAACTTTAACTTTATTGGAGTCCCTCCGTTCTACTTTAGATAAACCTATTTGATTTCGCACGGAGTTTAATAAAGAGAGAAGACTTTTGAAACTTGTGGTCTAAAATAAGTTATAGATATTTGTGTGGCTACAAATCATCTAGGGATGAGTAAAAGTGAATACTTCTTTCCAAATTTAGAAAGAAGTCATTCTTTTTTAAACAGACTAAAAAGGAAATATGGTCATCTTTTTTTAAACGGAGGGAGTAATATATTTATTGTGTAGTATAAAGTTACTCTTTTAGCATGTCATTTCTCAAGCATTGAACAAAAATTCCGAGTTGCTTATCAGATATATATAAGGCTCTTCCGCGGATGGTTGCTGTGAGAAGAATACACATACTTCATCACACATAGGTGAAATTATTCTATGTGTCAGTTTTCATTAACATGTCGAAATAAGATATGAATTGACTGATGCCTGGACGAAACAAAAAATTTCAAATGAAAGCATATTAGATGAATGACTAAAGGAGAATAATACCAAAACATATATCCGTTTCCTAATTTTATCATGTTTGAAGAAAATTAAATATGTGGGGGTGGGAGAGGGCAAACATGAAAAGAATATTAAAAGTGACGGAGTTGAAGAGGGTGCACTTGAAAGGTAAACAGAAAAGATAAAGAGTGAGTCGAAACAGCCACTAGAGTGGCATTGAAACTGCGTTCATCATACTCACGATATAAACCGGCATACCAAAATAAATTCCACCACTCATGAAAATTACCAAAAGGTCAAGTGCTTGCTGCGTTTAATACCAATCTTATTGCAGTTTTCTGAAGAACTATTTTACAATATCTCAATAAAACTTGTCGACAAAATTTTAGTGACCCGCCTTAATTTATCAAGCAAGAATTCAATGGCCACACACTGTAGAAAAGATAAGTCTGCAAACTTAACCAAAAGGAAAGGCCAAATAGAAGCACATAAAGCCAAATACAAAGGAGCATTGAGAGATGAACTGCTTTGAAACTTGAATATATACAGTCATAGTAACGAAATGCTGCACCTGTTTGCCTAGAGCAATGGAACCTGTTGGCGTGTTTTTTCTTAAGCAGGGATATGTTGGGTATTTAGATTTTTGAAAAGGGTATTTTAGTATTTTACCTTTTCAAGTTCAGGAATACATGCTTTTATAGTAACTAGTTTTTGGAGACGCGCAACGCGCGTGTGTCCTTAATAATGAATGTAATATATTAAAAAAAATTAAATAATTGTTGTTTAAAAAAATTTGTGCTTGAGTTGCACAATTGATATCTTAAATTTCAAGAAATTATCAAAGAAATATGAGGAGGTCAAAATACTATTTCGTCTTAATAACAATCTTACATTTCATTTTTTGGGGAAATGAAAATAATTGTCTTACAGTGATTTTGAACGGCTAAAATAGACCCAGGATTAGAGTTTCATCAAAGTTGTAAATTATTTTAAAAAATACACTGATAAATGTATTAAGATTTGTGTTAAATATTGCAACTATTCCGCTTGGAGTATTCCTAAATATTAATGAATTTACTCTAAAACACAAGTACATATATATAAAGTAGACCAAAAGAACACTAAAAGAAGTTTCTAAATTCATAATAGCAAAATTATAGTCAAATAAAATTCTGTTTGAAAGACATACCGCTTACCTCATTTGTATTTGTGCAAATTCTAAGCCGATTACGAAATGAAACAGGATAACTGCGGGTGAAATGTTGATAGTTTGATGTTGTATTTTATGGAAGATCAAATACCATCAAAGATAAATATTTTAGCTTTTCAAAAAAAATGCAGTGGTTCTTAACTGAACTTGCATAAATAATGCGTGAAACAAAGTGTGCTGAATAATCATAGGAATTAACAAAGAAGAAAATAAACTTACTTGTCAAATACAATTTTAATACTGTCTCTGGGCTACTGCCAGAGATAAAGTGAAACTGGAAGAAAATAAACTTTTTACTTGTAATGCTTAAATACAGAATTTGATTAGCTATTTGGTGAGTTCCTGTCGTAATTAAGCAATTTAGTAACAGATATATTGAGTGTTTGTTCACTTTCTCCAACGGATGAATGTCCATTCGCCTCATTAAGTTGGAGATGTAAAAAGTCATCATTGATCCTTGGATAGTAATAAATGTTTAGTAATGAATGACATAGTCATATTATCCATTATATCTCTCCAGAACCAAATACATGTACGAAGTGAACCTGAAGTCCTAATTAAAAGATAACATTTTTATTATCTATAGTTAGTATTTTTTTTAATTTGTATAAAATATAGGAGTAGAAATTTAATTGTGTATTGACTTTCTTGTACAAAGGCATATTTAAAAAAACTTTACTATAGGGGTAAAAATGTCATTTTCTTTTTGCTATAGGGATTGGCTCTTTTAGAATAGTATGATCATGTCCACTAGAAATGTCTTGGAAGTATATCAGCAAAACCAAAAAGCATGCTGGTGTTTGAGGACAAGCTAACAGTAGTCATTCCTTACACCAGTATTCTTTTTTTTTTAAAAAACAAAGAGTCTACTAGGCAGTGAGCCTAGTGACCATTTTATTAATAACGAAAAAAATTGTTTTTACAATATGAAAATAATAATAACTTGTAAGAAATATAAAACGACCTAGCTAGATCACTAGTAGCAACACATCCAAGTATGACATTTACTTCTTTGGGAGTTTGGGTTGAGCATTAAATAATGTTAATACCACCAAATAAAATAAATATAACAATTGGACAATGTACTTTACAAAGGAATAACCTCTAGCTACTAAACTAGATATAGAACTTGTAATTAAGCTACTTGTATGAACTAAAATTGTGTAGTTGTGATTGTAGGTTGTAGAATACTTATGGACGAAAAGAGCTCCTTCCTGACAGCTTGCCCTCCATGTAGTTGGGCAGCTTGTGAACAATTCAAGTTGCTTGAAACAGGTGGAGAAACTGTTTCAAAGCAAGCTAAAAAACTGCCACACTATTGCTTGAAACATGCGCTGGAACTGTTCCAACAAAAGTGCGATTCACACCACAAAAGCACACCAAGCAGAATACCTGTCGCATCAACGAGCAAGGGCGCGAGCCAATAATGCTGCCAATCCAGAAAACTCCTCGCCCCCCCTCCTCCCCCTCCCCCACCCCCTCCCCCCACCCCCGCATTTACTTCAGCGATCATCTTCAGCCCAGACAGAATTTGAAGCTGATTCACAACGCAATAGTCCAAAAACAAGTCGTCATGGTGGTCGTTGATCAACCAAGAAATCTGGGTAGATAAAAATCCAGGCTGGAATGCTACTGCGCGATCACGGCAGAGCCATACTGAAACGACCTCGGTCAGTCGTTTCGGAAGTTAGGACTCCGATTGGCGTGCCGATAATTTTAAAATATTCGTAATGTCCATTAGGACCTGTCTGTAAAATTTGAGCTAAATCAGACCTCGTTTGGTAGGCATCGGAAGAAGGTTTCAGTTTTTATTGGCGATAAATATTAAAAAGAGATTTTCGAGCTCGGTTTTTGCCGAATGAGCTCCGATTCAAAATCCGAAAGCGCCGTTAGGTTCGTATGATTATTTGTGATTTTTGTAAGCTTTCGAAAGTGAATTTCGATGTTGTTCGGCAAGTTTCCGCTAAAATGCCGAAAGTTAAATAATTTGACTTCTTTTCATTTAAATTCGTATCTTGAGTTTCGGGAGTCTGATTTGAGATCCGCCTTCGCGAGTATGTTACATATATTTTGTATAACTTGTATGCAAAAGTTGGAATTATTTCAAATATTGTACTGTACCATTTTAATTTTTACCGTAACTGCGAATTTTAAAAAGAAAAAGAAAAAAAAAAGGAAAAAGACGAAAAAGGAAAAAAGACAAAAGGAAAGAGAATGTTGTCGGTTGGTGAGCTTATCAAGCTCATATTGATCAGATTAGAAAGAAGAGAAGCAGAAACGAAGAAAAACACGCAGTGCAGTAAAAATATGCCAGAAAATGAGAAAAGGGACCGGAAAAAAGTAGAATTTTCACCCTGAAACATTCAGGTAATGATCCTAATATACTATTTGAGTTTATTACGTGCGTTTAAATATATTTTTGCGGTGAAAATAGGAATATTAGACATCACCCTATTGGCGTAAATTGATAGTTTAAAGGGTCAATTGGACCCCGATGATGGAAATGATTATATATTCGCACTCAGTAAGTTATGGGCAACATATAAATATAATTTATTTAGAGTTTGGTTATGGGACTTTGAACCCTGTATATAGGTCTGGCCTGCGTATTGCGTATGTGAATAGGGTATCAGGTTCCTAACTGGATTGCCCTAAAACATAAGGAATGAAGCCTTTAGCTTTATCTGATATAATTTTTCTGCTTATTGAATAGAAAGAGATCGTTTGGCGGTTAATCCAAAGGAAAAAGCAGTGGTTGAGTATCAGGGCTAGCTTTGGGATACGGTAAGTGTTTATATCCATTTCTTTGGAGGCACCTGGCCTCATGGATTTTCTACCACGTATTCCTTACGTGTGTAGCTGCCGATAGGCGTACTCATTACGCCTTAGCTTTGGATTTATATTATATATATTATATGTTATGTCCTATTGTTGGTATTGTATTGAGGATTTGAGCATTGTACCCTGGCTGCGAGTTGGCATCTACTTCCCGGTTGTCGATGAGAGTCCCGCGCCGGTGAAGGGTTATTGCATCACATTGCATTCATATGCATTACATTGCATATCATATTGAGGGCAGGAGTATTCCGCCCCAGGAGCAGGAGTATTCCGCTCCATTGTATCACATTGAGGGTAGGAGGATTCCGCCCCAAGAGCAGGAGTATTCCGCTCTTATGTCAGATATTGAGTGCAGGAGTATTCCGCCTCAGCTTTACATTATATCGGGTGCAGGAGTATTCCGCCCCAGGAGAGTGCAGGAGTATTCCGCCTCTGGTTTATATTATATCGGGTGCAGGAGTATTCCGCCCCAGGAGCAGGAGTATTCCGCTCCAGTTGGTTATCAGATTGGATTTCCCCTCGAATGCAGGAGTATTCCGCTTCGAGATGGGATGACGGGCACATGTGACCCTTTGCATCATATTTCATTCCATTCCATTTCATTTCATACCATTGTGTAGACTTGTGGTACATAACTGATGTTCAGCTTCTACGTGCATTGCTTATTTGCCTATATATTTCTGGCTTGTATTCTGAGCTGCGAGGATCGGGTTGCACACCGCTACAGTATAAATATATGAATTGGGCTGCACGTCGCAACGGTATAAATATATGGATCGGGTTGCACGTTGCAGCGGTATAAATATATGGATTGGGTTGCACGCCGCAACAGGATGAATATATGGATCGGGTTGCACGCCGCAACAGGATGTATTTCTGATTGCTGATGTGTTCGGGATACCTATATGTTTTGGTTATCTTACGTTCCTGGTTGTTGATGAGTTTATGGTTTCATACATGTTTTCGGTTGTTATCTGGCTCTGCCTTTTCATAATTTAAATAAAAGGAATTTTGTTTATCTATTTCTTTTCTCCCTGGCTAGTTATCCTATTCTTTGAGGTGGCTAGTCTGCCCCACTTATTGAGTCCTTTTGACTCACCCTTGTTTGTTGTTTGTTTCTTGTCTATCTATTTCGTTTCGGCAGGTTCGCTCCAGGATTGAGTTCTCCACGTTGTGAAGGAGCCAAGACGACTTCAGCTGTCAGGGTGAGCCAGCTTTTATTCCGGATGGCCACCAGTTTATTGGTTATTATTTTAGTTGCATTTTGCTCCCTTCAGGAGGTATTTGTCTTCTTTTGTACTCTTAGATGTCTAGTCTGGATAACCCTAAACCTAGTATGTTGGGTAGTGAGCTGTAATTTCTTTTGTACAGCTTAGAGGTATCAGTATGTATGTATTTTGGTTTTAAGTCTTGTCCTTATTTGTGAATTGTTATATTTATTTTCCTGATTTAATTGGTAAGGGTTCGCCCGACGGGTCTAGGGGAGGATGTCGGGTGCCCGCACGGCCTAACCGGATTCCGGGTCGTGTCAGTTGGTATCAGAGCCCAGTTTAGTGTCTATCCAGACTAAGACAGTGTCTAGTAGAGTCTCGCTGATGGGTACGTAGACGTCCGTACTTATCTACGAGGGGCTATGATGGCATTTAGGAAGTTTCACTTCCTTCTTTTCTGATCTTCCGTCGGTCTAAGATGCAAAAGTATTTTCGCTAATTCGTTCGTGGTAATTGTGAACTCTCGTGCGATAAATCAACAAACGGTATGAGTTCAAGACGAAGCAGTCTGACCTGGGGTTAGCACTGACGAAGCCGCGAGTGTTTTGATCGTGCTGACGATCTAGTTACGGAGGTCCCAGTTGTACGAGCTCGCGATGGGCAAGGGAGCAGGGCCTTGTAGTTCCCTTGGCTCTCTACGATGCTTTACGAGAATCTTGGCGACGCAGATACCACAAGAACCTATTATTCACTAGGCAGCTTATCAGGTTGCCGCAGATACAGATGTTCGGTCTCAGGGAGCTCCTATTCCGGTTCTTGATATTGCTGCAGTAAATTATATTCCGGAGGTAGTACGTGTTGTACCTCTAATTGTTTTGGCTGGTTAGCCAGCCGAGGTAACGGTTAGATTTGAGTGCCCAAAGAGGTTCCATTATTTTACGCGGTTGAACCTTCCGATATTCTTAAGCAATGCATAAGATAAACCCCGTGATTCTTTTTAAAATAAAATGATGTCAGCATATCCTTCAGGCTCTTGATTATATCAAGCGGTATGGTGTTGATTATTCTTCTTTCCAGTTTCAGGGGTCCAGCCTTGAATTGGTGGGCCGCTCTCTTATTAGTTAACTTGATTCGTGGAAAAAGTTCCTTTCGAGTAGCGAACAAGATGAAAAATGTTGTCAGTTCAAGTGGATTGGACAGGGTAGTCTGTCGGTTAGCCTGTTGGTGTTTCAGAATATAAGATTGAATTCTATAGAATGGCTGGATATGCATCAGAACTAGTTCATGAGCCTTTCGAGAGATTCAAAGACTTATTGATGACCTTTCATTTTCCTTGAGATCCCAGATGGCTCGAGAGATTGAGGTCGGGATTTCATTTGATGTTGTTGTTGATATTGCTCGAAGGTTCGAGGCATACCATAAGTTAGAGCGGGAAAGTAAGAGATCCCACGGCCCTGGTGGGTAACCATGTTACCTCATTTGGAGGTAAGAGTTCTGATTATTTTGGGAGGTCACCTTCCAGGTTATCTCAGTGTGTGTCACGTGATTCTTAGAGTGCGTCAGTAGTTAGTCAATATCAGACCCAATTTTTCTCTTTGTGGCTTTCAATAATCTGTCCAGTTTCCACTTTTCAGCGAAAAAGTGGTATCATTGTTGTGAGTTTGGCTATTCTTTTTGAGGATTTTCCCTTACTCCGACAAGTAGGCAGTCGTCTTTTCTCTCGTCATCAGGTATTTGCGCAGTCGCAGGGAATTTCATTTAGATCTCAATCAGCAAAAGAAATGCCACCATCCAGTAGCGGTTGAGAGCGTGGTGGTAGTAGTTCTTCAGAAGGTAATTATCCGTGTAGCGGCTTAGTTCAGCCGCAGAGGCAGTTTTATGAACTGCCAGCCTGGCAGGATGCGGAGGCATCCGATATAGTAGACCCTGAGATTTCTTCTTCTCTTAAATGTGAGTAAGATTTGAATTTTTTTCGATCGATCCGGAAATGGTATGTCTTATCATGTTTCGATGGTTTCCTTGGATGTCGTTTTTATTGAGAATCGGTAGCGGTGGAGGGGTGAGTTTCTGATACGATTTATTTCTGGCATTTATGAGACCCTGCTAATTTATCTGATTTAAATATGAGAGATTTGATGGTGAGTATTGCTATTGGCTTGGCATCCTGTTATGCCACCTTGTGATATTATGTCAAGTCATTTTACCTCTCTCCTCGGAGACCAGTGTTGGTAGGATGATGGGATTCTTATTCGTCATCATCAGGAAGTGTCGTTGTTTCTTCCGGTGTAAAGTGGCTGGTAAGTAATGCTCGATCTATGTGTCTCCTCTTGGTTCGAGATTCTAGTAGAGTCATGTTATTCTATGAGCTTGTCTTAGTTATAAAAGGGTATTCTTGTAAAGTGTCAGAGTTTCCTTCTTATTGGGAGGTTAAAATTGGTATAGATGTTTTTCCATAAAGCTTATTTAATGTCTATCTCTTCAATTGCGATTTTTGGCTCGCCTGATGCGGAAGTAGTCTAGCTTTGGTAGTCAAGCAAATAAGAAGATGAACTTCCTGAAGTTCTAATTATTTCTATCCTCGATCTATTTCCATTTCTTCTTCGTCCGGCACTAGTGAGCTTGGGCGATTGGTAGCCGTTTGTGACGTTCCCTGTGTTGAGCCAGAGTACGTGTTATTGTGGTCGGGTAAGCATATTATTGTTTTGGAAGCATATTATTGTTTTGGTCCAGTGGTCTCATCTTGTTATCCGTTTAACATGTTTATGTTATCAGTTTATCCGGGTATCCATTCCCATGTATAGTATAGTGCTGGTTCTGTTTTTGCGGATCATCCAGTTTCAGGGGAAACTCTGCCGAAATTTTTATATAGAAGTACCATCCATCGGGCGGTGGTGTTTACGGCAAAGGTATGGAGTTGTGAACTCGGGAGTTGCAGTCGTTTCGCAACTCGAGAGGGTAATTTGGTAGCTCAGGTCTGAGCCGAATTCTATTTTTAGCTATGTCTTCCTTAGTCCGGTAGACTGTGCGAGGATGACTATTTCTATTCTAGTTAGCGGTATGAGTTAATGTTTTAAGTGGAGGAGTCTTCCTCCAAATACTGAATGGTAATATTAAATCTCTGAGGTGTTGATACCACTTTTCTCACGACCCAAAGTAAGGCCACGACGGAAATCTACAATGAGTGTCAATCATTGCTAAACCCACTAGTAATCTATTAATGATAGAGATAAGCTGGTAGCTGATCATATATATGTACCTATCTGCTGAAAACATAAAGTCTGAAAAGATGACACGACTTTAACTTGCTGGCAATTAGAACATTGAGCCACAAATTCTGCTATGTTACACTTCATTCTATCCCACTAATAAATATGTTCGAGATCATGGTACATCTTAGTCGAACCTGGATGAACAGGGTATTTAGAACAATGTGCCTCTATCATAATCTGTCCACGTAAATCTGTGACATCAGAAATACAAAGTCTATCTTATTACATGAGAACACCGTCAGTAGTGACCCTGTATGGTGACTTCGGTTTTCCTTGGGCTATCTGTCTGTATTCAACTGGAACTGGATCCTCATACTGACGCTGTTTTACTTCATGGAAATTTAGAGTGAAAGATCTAGTGCAGCTTGTCGTCCATCCATCATTGGCATATCTCCTTCACACCTTAACTCCTTGAGAGGTTACTTTAGCGTTGTAAGCGCTCATGTAATCAACTTTGTTGCTGGTATTCTGCCTCAGCTCATGGTCCAACTACGTGTCTCCTTTATTTTTACTTTTTCAAGTCATAATATTTTCAATTGAAAGAAAATACCCTAAAGTAGGTGTTCAGTCTGGAGATCATTCCTGGTCTTCATCATACTATCCAGAAGTATTTACCTGATCCTTATCCTTATATATAGACCCTGTTCAGATGAACCTTTGACATACATTAGGATATGAGTAACTACATTCCCACAAGGAGCTTGCGGAACAACACTAACATCAACTGAGATGTTGCCTAGTGTGTTTGTAAAAATAATATAGCTTGCATCAAATCTTCTATAATATGTACTGACAAGGTACTTCAAAAGTTCCCCCTATTACATCAAGCGTAAGCTAATTCTTTGTTTCATCGACTTGTTCTATATCGAAAGGTATATCGAAGAGGTAATTATCGGCTGAATCATGTTAACCCATTCAAAGTTTCGTGTATTTTTGTTTCGAAAATATAGAACTCTTCTATCATGATCGAGGAAGGGTCAGCTTAATCGGAATAAGTTGGGCAATGATGTGATAATATTATCCAGATATGTTTTATTCGAAAAGTACAATGCGCATAATATAATTCTGATCCTATAATCAGGAAATAATGCCCGTGTAGTAGCTCATGAAGGTCGTGCAAGTTCTTTTGCTATCTGTGCGAATTCTTCTTTAGATTTAGGCTCGTTCGAGGACGAACGAGAGTTTAAGTGGAGGAGAATGAAACGACCTCGGTCAGTCGTTTCGGAAGTTAGGACTCCGATTGGCGTGCCGATAATTTTAAAATATTCGTAATGTCCATTAGGACCTGTCTGTAAAATTTGAGCTAAATCAGACCTCGTTTGGTAGGCATCGGAAGAAGGTTTCAGTTTTTATTGGCGATAAATATTAAAAAGAGATTTTCGAGCTCGGTTTTTGCCGAATGAGCTCCGATTCGAAATCCGAAAGCGCCGTTAGGTTCGTATGATTATTTGTGATTTTTGTAAGCTTTCGAAAGTGAATTTCGATGTTGTTCGGCAAGTTTCCGCTAAAATGCCGAAAGTTAAATAATTTGACTTCTTTTCATTTAAATTCGTATCTTGAGTTTCGGGAGTCTGATTTGAGATCCGCCTTCGCGAGTATGTTACATATATTTTGTATAACTTGTATGCAAAAGTTGGAATTATTTCGAATATTGTACTGTACCATTTTAATTTTTACCGTAACTGCGAATTTTAAAAAGAAAAAGAAAAAAAAAAAAGGAAAAAGACGAAAAAGGAAAAAAGACAAAAGGAAAGAGAATGTTGTCGGTTGGTGAGCTTATCAAGCTCATATTGATCAGATTAGAAAGAAGAGAAGCAGAAACGAAGAAAAACACGCAGTGCAGTAAAAATATGCCAGAAAATGAGAAAAGGGACCGGAAAAAAGTAGAATTTTCATCCTGAAACATTCAGGTAATGATCCTAATATACTATTTGAGTTTATTACGTGCGTTTAAATATATTTTTGCGGTGAAAATAGGAATATTAGACATCACCCTATTGGCGTAAATTGATAGTTTAAAGGGTCAATTGGACCCCGATGATGGAAATGATTATATATTCGCACTCAGTAAGTTATGGGCAACATATAAATATAATTTATTTAGAGTTTGGTTATGGGACTTTGAACCCTGTATATAGGTCTGGCCTGCGTATTGCGTATGTGAATAGGGTATCAGGTTCCTAACTGGATTGCCCTAAAACATAAGGAATGAAGCCTTTAGCTTTATCTGATATAATTTTTCTGCTTATTGAATAGAAAGAGATCGTTTGGCGGTTAATCCAAAGGAAAAAGCAGTGGTTGAGTATCAGGGCTAGCTTTGGGATACGGTAAGTGTTTATATCCATTTCTTTGGAGGCACCTGGCCTCATGGATTTTCTACCACGTATTCCTTACGTGTGTAGCTGCCGATAGGAGTACTCATTACGCCTTAGCTTTGGATTTATATTATATATATTATATGTTATGTCCTATTGTTGGTATTGTATTGAGGATTTGAGCATTGTACCCTGGCTGCGAGTTGGCATCTACTTCCCGGTTGTCGATGAGAGTCCCGCGCCGGTGAAGGGTTATTGCATCACATTGCATTCATATGCATTACATTGCATATCATATTGAGGGCAGGAGTATTCCGCCCCAGGAGCAGGAGTATTCCGCTCCATTGTATCACATTGAGGGTAGGAGGATTCCGCCCCAAGAGCAGGAGTATTCCGCTCTTATGTCAGATATTGAGTGCAGGAGTATTCCGCCTCAGCTTTACATTATATCGGGTGCAGGAGTATTCCGCCCCAGGAGAGTGCAGGAGTATTCCGCCTCTGGTTTATATTATATCGGGTGCAGGAGTATTCCGCCCCAGGAGCAGGAGTATTCCGCTCCAGTTGGTTATCAGATTGGATTTCCCCTCGAATGCAGGAGTATTCCGCTTCGAGATGGGATGACGGGCACATGTGACCCTTTGCATCATATTTCATTCCATTCCATTTCATTTCATACCATTGTGTAGACTTGTGGTACATAACTGATGTTCAGCTTCTACGTGCATTGCTTATTTGCCTATATATTTCTGGCTTGTATTCTGAGCTGCGAGGATCGGGTTGCACACCGCTACAGTATAAATATATGAATTGGGCTGCACGTCGCAACGGTATAAATATATGGATCGGGTTGCACGTTGCAGCGGTATAAATATATGGATTGGGTTGCACGCCGCAACAGGATGAATATATGGATCGGGTTGCACGCCGCAACAGGATGTATTTCTGATTGCTGATGTGTTCGGGATACCTATATGTTTTGGTTATCTTACGTTCCTGGTTGTTGATGAGTTTATGGTTTCATACATGTTTTCGGTTGTTATCTGGCTCTGCCTTTTCATAATTTAAATAAAAGGAATTTTGTTTATCTATTTCTTTTCTCCCTGGCTAGTTATCCTATTCTTTGAGGTGGCTAGTCTGCCCCACTTATTGAGTCCTTTTGACTCACCCTTGTTTGTTGTTTGTTTCTTGTCTATCTATTTCGTTTCGGCAGGTTCGCTCCAGGATTGAGTTCTCCACGTTGTGAAGGAGCCAAGACGACTTCAGCTGTCAGGGTGAGCCAGCTTTTATTCCGGATGGCCACCAGTTTATTGGTTATTATTTTAGTTGCATTTTGCTCCCTTCAGGAGGTATTTGTCTTCTTTTGTACTCTTAGATGTCTAGTCTGGATAACCCTAAACCTAGTATGTTGGGTAGTGAGCTGTAATTTCTTTTGTACAGCTTAGAGGTATCAGTATGTATGTATTTTGGTTTTAAGTCTTGTCCTTATTTGTGAATTGTTATATTTATTTTCCTGATTTAATTGGTAAGGGTTCGCCCGACGGGTCTAGGGGAGGATGTCGGGTGCCCGCACGGCCTAACCGGATTCCGGGTCGTGTCACATACACCAGCATTCTAAATGTCCTAAACTTGTGAATTTTAAGTCAAGAGACGAATTAGCTCGCTGCTATTTGGACCAAAATCTCGTGGTGTTCGAGCAAAAGCTAACAGAAATAAGTAAAACACTAGCAAGTTATTAATCCTAAACTTATATAATTTTAAGGCAAGAAATCTAACAATAAGCCAAAGACCAACTAGCTATAAGGAATGATTATAACAGAGTGAATAAATTGCCAACATACATTGTACTATGAATCTATAGGAGAACAAACTAAAAGAATCTTGGAAACTTAGGTGTGTAAATACCAGAAGAAAGATGCACAATATTAGAATTCTAAAATGATAATTCTAAAAGAGAACTGGCAATGAAGAAAACTATTAAGTACAAAATCGGTAAGGCAACAAAAATAGAAGATTAGTAGGCATAATTCGTTGAGCTTGCTGGTATTGTTCCACTAACATTCATTAACTTTTACTAAACAAATAGAATAATGTCAGGTTGATAGCATAGAATAGCTTCAACTTAAGATTTCAACGATGACTTCAACGGAAGGAAGGGTCTGTTAACTTTACAGACACTACTTAATGCATAATCAGCAATAACAGTAAGCCAAACACCAAAAATATTATGCCAAACACTAGAACGGTATGCCAAACATTGGAAAAATACTTCAAAAGTTACACTAATAATCCAAAAGATAAAATTGATAAATCAATGAACAAAAAAGAGTATTCTTGAAATGTACCTCTTTGAACCTCTTAGAGAAGTCTTGAAATTAGCAATACCATAGCTGGGTGTGTGGAGGATCTACCACTAGAACTTCAAGCAAGCATTCTAAATTTTATTTCAATCCAGAGTTTGTAAAATACAAAAGCAGAAGAAAGAATCAAATGGGAGAAGATTGTGATGGAGAAGATGGTAAAGAGAGAGATGGAGGAGGGGCAGTGATATAGTGCCCTAGTTCAATTAGAGTACTGAGAACTGAAGCTGGAAGGAGATAATACGTACTCTTTTTGGGGGAATTAGTGCATATATCCACGTGACCTGCACATGATTTAAAAGGAGTCCATTAGTTTTTAGAGTAACTAGAATATGTTTTCTGCCAACTTTTTGATAATTTAGTGATATTTTTTGTTCACTTTGAAACATAGATGATGGAATTTAGTTTTGACCCATAGTTTGATGATGTTTTGAGCCAGAAATTCGTTGAATATCATTTATACATTTATTCTAAAAGTACATAGTCAAAGTTTATATCATCACTTGTTATTAGCCTGCATATCATATTTCTGTCTCATAAAACTATTAGACTTCCATTATTTTTGCAAATTGAAAGCAAATTTATATTTATTCATTAAGAAGTAATGTTTTAAATAATAGTAGTGATACAATTTATTCACTTTTTACTTCTGATTTTCTTTTAAAAAAATTGTGATTGACACGACCAAAAATTCCGGATAAGTCGTGCGACACCCGATATCCTTCCCTAGGCCATTTGAGCAAACCCTATCGAACATAGACAAATGATAGACATGCACCATAATAGACCAAAAAAGATATATACACATAAGTTGCAGAGAAAGTGCAGGTAACGATGAAAAAGTAAGATTTAGGTACAATCCAAATCAGACATCTAAGGGTATGAAAAATATATACAAGTCCCGCAAGGGATAAAACGAGTCCAACAAAAGAAAACTAAGGCTGGCGGCCACAAAGGATAATGGTTGGCTCACCACTGGCAGCTCGATAGTCCATGCTCCTCAATCACACATCGAGCTCGATCCTGGAGCAGAATTTACCGAAATAATTAAACAACACATAGAACAAACAAGAAGTGAGTCAAAGGACGCAGTAAGTGAGGGCTAGCTAGTCGAACAAAAGGTAAGATAACAAGGGGAATCAAGTAATCAAGCAATATCAAGAAACAGACAGTGAATACATGAACATCACATTGCATATAAATAAAATACAACTCATTAACAAATGAAATGGGATAAAATGAGATACAATATGATGCAATCCAAATCAACCGGGTCACATGTTCCCAAAACCCCTTATCAGATCAGAACACTCAATGACAACTGGGAGATGCACGAACTGTAGCAGAATCCCCAACGACAACCAGTATAATGAATGCAACATAGTGTGGACTCCTCAACGCTAACCAATATGATATCACAGCCCAAAGCATGAAAATATAATATCAATATAAAATCTAAAGTCGCGGCGTAGTCAGTACACCCTATCGGTAGCTACACAGGCCATGTGTGTAGACATCCATAAGGCATAAAGCCATCAAAGTAATGGATGATATTACTTACCTCAATCCCTAAGCCATTCCGGCTACTGAATAAGCTTATTTCTCTTCCGAATCCTTTCAGAATGATCTTGCTCTAAGCCATGAAAGGCGAATCGTAAATAAAGGGATTAATAACAAAATCGCATTATAATGAAGAAAATTCCAAATTGCCCTAGGGCCTATTTTGCCGAATATCAATAAAAATTATATTTTCGGATTCCTCATGGTTCCATGATATCAAATATACAGTTTAATTGCTATTTCGGGTTCATTTAACCTAAATTCCCCCATTCAAAAGAGTTAGGGATCCAATTAGGGAAATCCCCAACCAACCCATTCAAATTTGAAAAATTAAAAGGGTAAAACCTTTAATTAATACTATAAAATTCTATAGGAATGTTACTTGATTGATATAGGTCGATTTAGGGCCAAGAATTATCTCCCACTGTTCGCCAGCATTCTGAAATGATTTAAAATGGTGTTCTGCCAACTTGCGGGTCCTTTTATACCCCAACATGCGCGATTATGGAGTTTCAGACGCGATCGTGGACTGGACTGGACTACTCATTGTCACGCAACCTAACTCGCGGTCGCGCTGGCTTCTGCCCAGATGTACCAACAGATTTAGCAGCACATAATAGTGTTGCGATTTCAGTTCGAACTGGACCTACACTACTCGGAATCATACCAAACTTTACATGTTAGCGCTAAAATGCATTTAGACTTACTCCGGAACTTGGATCCCGAAACGAACCTCCAATACATAAAATGGGGGATTAGACCAAATGAGAAAAACTCCTACTTTCATAACACAGATCGAAATCAATTAAACGACCTCGAGATTAACTTCTGATAGTTCGTACAAGTCAGAAATGACTATACGTAACGATACCTTCGAATTTCAGAACGGGGCTCATTTACTCAAAACGAGCTTCGAAAAACATTAAATAGCTTTACCGAAACTCGAAAGCGATGACACTCTGAAAGACCAAATAAACGAAGTCCAATCAACTCAAACTTTACAGACAATGACCCTACGAAGCTTTTAAACTATCAGTACATAAATTGGAGTCCAAACTCCTAAAACGACCCGTCAGGGTCATTTTAGTTATTTTCCATCGTTTAAAAGTCAAAGCTTTATAGTTTATTTGTATCTTATAATAATAACTTTAACATTATACAATTATTTAAGCTTTTCTAGATTTGTGTTTCTATAAGATTCTTTGGTCATTTTTAATTTTCTCAAACTTTTTTATGTATTTTCTATATTTTTATTTGCAATTATGATATTTTATTAATTTTAAAATTAAAAAATTTGGATCGATGGGGCTTACGCTTTATGACTGAGAGCTTACCCCTTGCACCATGATAAGTAATACGACTTTCCACATGGTATGTGAAATGTCTCGCCTCACGCCCTTTATCTTTTAAACATTGTTGACACAATTTTATTTTGACACTCCAGTTTATCCTTGTATCTATTAGGCACTTCTATCTCTACTACTAAAGTGTGCCTGCTGAACACCTTGTGCCTATGTGGCAAAAGAAGTGATTTTTACTTGGAATTGGGTGCATGATATATCGAAATATGACATCTTTTTATCTCTCTCCAATTTCTTTTTCACATAACATCATCCCACCATGATTGTCCTTTTCCACATTTCCTGTTAGCTCCCTTCGAGTATTCAATAAAAAAGAATCATAATTTCAGTTCTAATATAAAAATTCAAATCATAAAAAAAATTGGAAGTCTATTTCTTCTATTTAAGCACTTAATTACCATCTGCTTACGTTACTTTCCTACATCAATAACTCAATCTTTCTTAGTAGTAACTATAGTTTCAAAGAAACATAGATGAGCGGCCAAAGAAATAAACGAAAAATGTGACCGGTCAATTCTCTATGTTGAATGAATGTTGTATGAATCCAACATCGGTTGTGGGATGGGGGTAATTTGTCTCTTTATAAGGCTTGAGCAAACATCCTTTATTTGTGCTAGCTTTTAGGGTAAAATTAGGTCCAAGCCCAAAGGTGTCCAATTGTGATTTTAGTATCGTTTAAGAGCAATCAGAGGTCCTGGGATCGAGCCAGAGTGGCTTCGGGTCCATGAGCCTTCCATGCACACGAGTCCAATAAACTCGATGTGGGTCTGAGTGTGCTGAGGGATCATATTGTCAACAACCCACCCATGATGGGCCTGAGTCTGGGCATGTAGAGAGGTGTTGAATAAATGTTGACTGAAGTTAGATGAATCTTACATTGGCTGTGGGATGGGGTAATTTGTCCATTTATAAAACTTGATCAATCCTCATCCCTTTGAACTTGCTTTTGGGATGGAGTTAGACCCAAGTCAAAGGGTACCCAGTTGTGATTTTATCATTATGAACATCTAGGAAGGCAACAACTTCATCAGAACGTTCTTGTCCAGTTGGAAAATCGAGCATTTACACATATTTGAAAATAAAGAGTAACGAAGAAGATGAATGAGGAGGAGGAGCCAGGGAAGGGATTATCAAAAACCAAAATACTGGTATCAATAATAGTTTAAGTATACAACTCGTTATACTTTCGGTTCAAATATACCCGTCCTGTTATACTTTCAGTTCAAGTAAACCCCTCCTATTATAGTTAGGCACAAATTTGCCCTTAATTTTAACTGATGGACTGATATTTGGCTATTTTACCTATATTTTCAGGATAGTTTTACCATGTTATGATAGTGCACCTAAGAGTTTATATGCTAAATTCTCAAGAGTGGATACTGAATGAGTTGTTTTGGTGTTGTAGGATTTGAACACGGTGAATTGAGCAAGAAAGTGTTATTTTTGGAGCTAAAAGTGAAGATGTTGAAGAGTTCAAGTGATCCGTGTGCCATGCGAGTGACACGGGAAGAAATAGAGTCTTTGCTTAGGAATGAAGAAAACATTTCAGTGCATTTAGGCCAAATATGCGAGCACCACGCGAGCTAAATTGCATGAAGAAAGTTAGTCTGCGTGGCACTAGCACAGTGTTATGGGCGAAATTTTAAGGGCAATTTTGCACTTTTGCTTAGTTTCCTACAGGGTATAAAAACTTCTTTTGCCTCCATTTTGATTTATACCATGGAAAAGAAGCAAAAAAGGAGGCTAGAGCTTTGGAGACTTCAAGAACACGAATTTTTCTAAATTCTTCCTTACTTTTTGTAATTTATTCATTCATGAATTATTTTGATATGACTATCATGAACATGAGTGGCTAATTTACTGATATTTCCCACGATCACACCACTTTACTGTTTTAAGGACCAGTTCCTTAAAATGTGTTCCTTTACTATACGATATGCGGAATTAAAACTGTAAGTAATTGAACACCAGATATTAGCGTGGAAAAACTCCTTGACTCGGGATCAAAAAACCACGACCTACTTCTCAAGTAGGATCTCAACTTCACTATGTAAAAAGACCCACTTGGTTACAAGACTCACTCTTACTAACCTAGGACTAACTCTAATCCTTTAGTGATCTTTCTCACGATCAGTGAAGTTGTGTCAAGTCCACGACTTGAACCAGAAAGTTTACAACTCGATTATTACCTACTACAGTTGAACTAAGACTTGAACTTTTACAAGATTCAATCTAAGGAACAGGTTCTAACTTAGTTCTACTGTAGCTAACTGATTGCACAAATAAGCTAATAACTCTTCTCAGCTTTTGCTCGATGCTCTCTGTATTTGTGCACACTTCTATGGCTGATATGCTCCACGTTTTATAGCTCCAGCAGCCAAGAAGTCTTGAGCAATTAGAACTCCAAAGCTTCCATGACTTTGAGTCCTAATTGGATTCTTCTTTCTAGAATCCGAATCTTCTATCCTTTATCCCTTAGTTATGCAATTTTTTCGTATCCGTTTAGACCTGCATAATTATCAAGATATACGTCAGTTTTAGGATAAATAATAATATCTCAATTAAACGATTTTGCATGAATTATCTATTCTGCTGCAGTGATCCAAAGGAACATGTCCTTTGAATCCGTTCCTCAGTCATCAGTCAAAACTCCAAGCTTATCCAAGCTAACAATTTCCCCCTTTTTGATGATGACAAATACATAAGCATAGCTGCATATCCTTAATGTCCTGAAGTACAACTTAAGCTAAAAAAAAACAATCAATCAGTGGAGAATTAATTCATCATTAAGGAACAGATTTTCAATTAGGTATAACTTCATGCAAAATCAACACTTCCCCCTTTTGGAATCATTGAAAAGGTTGCATAAAAAATATAACTCAAGTGTTAGAATTAATCAGCACATGACCATTGAGGCAACTCAAAATGCAAACATAAATCATTTTAAAGCAACTGCAAGACAATGATATTAGCCATCAAAGACAATTCATTAAATCAAAAGATGAAATCAGGGGATACAAGCAAGTACTACAGAATTATCCAAAGACTAAAGAAGAAAAAAGGCTAAGGAATTAGGCTAGGCTAGATCCCACTAGACAAAAGATGGCTAAAAGCTAAGGCTAAGGTGGTCAGGATGTGAAAGGACCAGGTCCCTGAGACTTGTTAAGCAACTCAAACATCTGCTTGAGCATTCCCTCATTGGTCTCCTTTGCCTTTGAGGCCTCTGCCTTCCAGTAATTCTTCTCCTCTTCCAACCTTGCTATCTCAGCAGCCTGAATAGCAACCTGTTGCCTAAGTGCCCTCACTTTGTTGTTCAATGGCTGCCTCTCAACACCAGCCTGTGGAGGATCAGCCTGAACTGGCAAGTCACAACTTATCAATGTGGCACAACCAAACTTTTCTTTCTTTGTAGCCTTCGCAACCCCTTCCAAGGGAATCTTCAACTTTGCAAATACATCAGTCAGGATGAAACCAAACGGCAAGGAGTGCTTTCTCTTCCCAGCAATCACCCTTTTTATCAGGTGGATCATAAAGCTGGGCCAGTTGATCTGCTTTTCAGTGTCCAACAGTTCCATAAGGACCAGGTCCATGAAACTGGCAACTCCTCTTTTCTTCTGCCTTGGTAGCACAATTTTGTTCACAAACTCAAATAATACTTGGTGCTGTGGGTGCATCTCACTCTTCTGCACAGCCCTGGGTTTCTCTTCCCCTTCATTCTCAGCAAACTTCCTAGTGATCTCCAGATCAGTAGGCAAGTTGGTCAAGTCAGGCCAAACCTTCTTGACATAGCTGTCATACCCAGTAAAAGGAATCCCCAGCAGCTCACCAAGTTCCCTTGTATCAAACATGATTACATTGTCATTGACAGAGGTAGTAATCCTATCTTCTTTGATGGAGCAGTTCTTGTAGAACTCTTGCACCATCCCCTTTGCACGCCTACCATAGATCTTAAGGACCATGTCCCTCCAACCCTGAGCATGCAGTTTTTGCAACAGCCATAACATTCCTTCTTCTTGCACATCAGACATTACCCGACCTTTCAACACCTTCCTGGTCAACATGTCATCATGAACACACTGCACAGACTCATCACATTCAGCTTCACTATCACTCTCTTCTCCAGCAAAGGACTTATCACTGTCACTAGCAGAACTTTCAGAAACAATAACTCTTTTGGAGGACCTGGTCCTCCTAGCAGACTTCTCTGCAGCTTTAACCGAGCTTCTTGTTACCCTTCTCTCAGCAACTTTTCTTTTCTTGGACTGAGGCACAACTTCCTTAGCATCTACCATCTCATCATCCTCAGAAAAATCAGCAAGATCAATATCCTCCACTTCTTCCTCTTCAACAACCTGTTTTCCTTTCCCTTTTCTGCTCCTTTCTAAGGCAGCAACTAATTGTTCATCAGCAGCTTTTGCAGCACTTCTTGTCCTCCTAACCCCAGAAGCAGGGGTTGAGGCAAAAGGAATAGGTCCTTTTGCCTTGGAGGAACTTCCAACTTTCTGCTTATTTCCGGGCTTATAACTATCACCTATTTTCTTCAACTTAGCAGCAATTTCAGCAGTCACATGGTCATCAATGGGTCCCTTCTAGCCAATTTTCTTTTCAGACTCCTAATGTTGATCAAATCCACCAAGGGCCTATCACTATCACTTATAGCCTCATCAACGTCTATCACATCCTCCATGGGTGCTCTAAAAGCAGCCTCTGGAGACCCTGATGACCCATGCATGGGTGCTTCCAACCTCTTAATAGGTTCCCCCTCAAGAGCAGCCTCAGACCTCTCTCCTTTTTCTTCCTCATCTATCACAACATTTAAGGGATATGTGAAGTTTACCTGATACTGATACAACACCATAGCACGTGATAAATCCTCAACCTGCTCAGCAATTGATTCAGCCGTGGGAACTGGTCCTTCCCCCTGAATTTCAGGTTCAGGTATTTCTGGGATTGGTTCAGGAATTTCAGGGTTTAGGTCAGTGGTTTCCATGGGTGAGGAAGGATTGAGATTTTGTGGTTGTTCAGCAGTGGGTGCAGTTGAAGAGTTATCAGAAGAAAGAGACATTCTTGCAATTCGAATTAACAAATAATTGACTATTCTTTCTGAAATTTTGATAATTTTAATTGATGAACAAGGTAAAAGAATAATGGGGGAGGAGAAGTGTATTTATAGATTGAATTAGGTAGTGGAGTTAGAGTAGAAATCGATCAACTTACCTCAGCACAACATTCAACGGTTACGGACTCTTGGGAGTCTCCCGGAGAAATAGAGCCATTGGGCTGCCAGGTTACCTTTTCATAGTGGGAACTGTTCCTCCGGGACTCTTTTACAATTTGGATATGGGTAGGAAACTTAGTGGGATTTATCCTAATCACAAGTTACCTATAACCTTTATACTTCTAAATTAACTGAATAATAACGAGTACATACCTGAATTTAACACAGAAATTCAGTGTCCTTCCAATTTGCAACATTTTGATCATCTGAAATTCTAAGAGCATAAGGGTAACATCATTCAATTTTAGCAACTCTAAATAAGAGATATGGCATAAGAGTATACATTTAAGTATTAAACTGGACTGAATTATTCATAATGACTTAAATAAAATTCATTTTAAAAGCAATTTTTCTAGCCAATTATGAAGTAAAGCATTGATGATTTTATGTGAATTTAATCATCCCTAATTCCATTCTATTTCTTTCAAAATCATCTCTACCTAGAGCTTTTGTAAAAATATCAGCAATTTGCTTTTCAGTGGGACAATATGCTATTGTGATCAAATCTTTTTCATAATTGTCTCCTAGGAAATGATGTCTTATATCAATGTGTTTAGTCCTTTTGTGATGCATTGGATTCTTTTTCATATTAATAGGACTAGTGTTATCACAATAGATAGCAACAGTTCCTACATCAACACCAAAATCCTGTAATTGTTGTTTGATCTATAACAACTGTGAACAGCATGAAGCAGCAGCCACATATTCAGCCTCAGCAGTGGAAAGTGCCACTGAATTTTGTTTCTTAGTTCCCCAAGAAACCAAACGCTCACCAAGAAAATGTGCCATACCTGAGGTACTTTTTCTATCAACAAGGAAACCTGCATAGTCAGCATCAGTATATCCAACAAGATTAAAACTACCACCTTTTGGATACCAAAGTCCCAAGGGACCTGTTCCTTTCATATACCTCAATATTCTTTTAACAGCTTTCAACTGAGATTCCTTAGGATCTGATTGGAACCTAGCACACAAACCAACACTGAACACAATATCAGGTCTACTAGCAGTTAGATAAAGTAGAGAACCTATCATACCCCTATACAATTTTTGATCAACTGATATTCCATGTTCATCAAGATCCAATTTTGTGGCAGTGGCAATAGGTGTGTCAATTTCCTTAGCATTATCCATATCAAATCTTTTAAGTAATTCCTTAACATATTTTTGTTGCTGGATCATAGTTCCATTTGAGGTTTGCTTAATTTGTAAACCCAAAAAGAAATTGAGTTCACCCATCATGCTCATCTCAAATTCACTCCCCATCAAGTTTGCAAATTCCTTACTTAAATTTTCACAAGTAGCACCAAAGATTATATCATCTACATAGATTTGAACAATTAAGAGATGCTTACCTTTTTCTTTTAAGAACAATGTACTATCAATTTTACCTCTCTTGTATCCATACTGGAGTAGAAATTTTGATAGTCTTTCATACCATGCTCTTGGTGCCTGCTTGAGCCCATACAAGGCCTTGTCCAACTTGTACACATGTTCACGGAACTGTTCACTTTCAAAACCTGGAGGTTGCTTGACATACACTTCTTCTTTCAAGTAACCATTCAGAAATGCACTCTTAACATCCATTTGATGTAGAGTAAATTCCATGTATGTAGCAAAGGCTATAAGAAGTCTTATTGCTTCAAGTCTTGCAACTGGAGCAAAAGTCTTATCATAGTCGATGCCCTCCTCTTGACTATATCCTTGAACGACTAGCCTGGCCTTGTTTCTTGTTACCATGCCATCCTCATCAAGTTTGTTTCTGAAAACCCATTTTGTTCCAATTATGGACCTGTTCCTTGGCTTGGGTTCCAGATGCCAAACTTGACTTCTTTGGAATTGGTTCAATTCCTCCTGCATAGCATTAATCCAATCTGCATCCTTCAGTGCTTCTTTCACATTTTTAGGTTCAACAAGAGATAAGAAAGCACTAAAGGCACACAGATTGTGATTCTTGACTGCTGATCTAGTTTGAACCCCTGCAGTCTTATCTGAGATTATTTGATCCTCAGGATGTGACCCTTGATACTTGTAAGGCTTGGGTGTCAATCCATTGTCAGAAGTCCTCTACTGAGGAACAGTTCCTGATAGAGTAGCACAACCAGTTTGTGAGGTAGAACCAACATGTGTTCCCCCTGTTTCTGTGCCACTCTTTTCAGCTCTGTCCTGAGGAGCAGTACCTTGCAGTTCACTTCTCATATCCAGAGTCTGCATTTGTAAATTAAGTTCAAACTCTTTCAGCATTCCAATTTCTTCATCCTCCTGTACCTGTTCTTGAGTGAGACTGTCAGTTTCATCAAATTTAACATGCATGCTTTCTTCAATTTTCAATGTTTTCTTGTTAAACACCCTATAAGATTTACTATTTAAAGAATAACCAACAAATATTCCCTCATCACTTCTAGGATCAAATTTTCCTAAGGCATCTTTCCCATTGTTGTGTATGAAACATTTGCAACCAAAGGCCCTAAGATGAGAAATATTTGGTTTTCTTCCTTTAAGCAATTAATATGGGGTCTTTTCTATTAAAGGCCTTGTCATACATCTATTTATTATGTAGCATGCAGTATTAATAGCCTCAGCCCAAAAGTTCTGTGGAAGATTTTCAGATATTAACATAGTCCTTGCCATTTCTTCTAGAGTCCTATTTTTCCTTTCCACTACACCATTTTGTTGTGGAGTTCTAGGTGAAGAAAAATTATGGTTAATGCCATTTTCATTACAAAAATTGAAAAACATATGATTTTCAAATTCAGTTCCATGATCTGACCTAATGGCAACAATATGATTATCTAGAGTTCTTTGAGCTTTCTTAGCAAAAATTGAAAATGCATTAAATGCTTCTTCTTTAGATGCAAGAAATATAGTCTATGTAAATCTGGAGTAATCATCCACCTGTCGACGCCCATTTTTCCCCGAACCCCATAAAGGTTCGAAACATGGCTCGACTTATTGGGACCCGCGAGTAAAGACTTGGAGTCGCCACCTAACATATTTTTTAACTAGGCGTATTAGGGCACCTATTTTATTTCTAGCCAATTTTATAACTAATTTTGAAACTTAGTCTACAAACCGGAATTTCTAGGTAAGAGGTTCAGGTTAACTCGAGGGGAAGGGATTAGGCACCTCTCGAGCCCCACCAAATGTGGTTACCGGCCGGACTTATAATTGGGATTCTAAGAATTATGAAAAATAACTAACTAAAAAATAGGTGAATAATCATGCATATAATAATAAAATTGTTCAAATTCACTAATTGGCTTTTCCCTTAAAGAATTGCACTTCGCAAAAGACAAACAAAGTTAAGTCTGCAAACGATAATGATAATAATAATGATGCAATAGTAACGAATAACAAAATGAAGGAGAAAATGAATTTTTATGAAATTGTCGTCTTTTCGTAATTCCACTACTATGTACCTCGTAAAAAATTGTAAAATATGAATTAGTATGACGATTAGTAATAATAACAATAATAATAATAATAACAATAATAATAATAATAATAATAATAATAATAATAATAAATAATACTAGCAAATAATAGTGAAGTCAATAAAAAGGGGCCTCTTCCGAAATAATTCATCGTATTTCATTTAATTTCACCTCGCAAAAAAATACGAAGAAAATAAGTTAGTGAGTAATAATAATAATAAAAATAATAATAATAGTAATAATAATGATTAAAAAAAAGAATGATAATAATAATAATCACGATAATAGTAATAATAATGAATAATGATAATAATAATAATAAAAAAAGTCCTTTTCTTCTAAGTATTTTCTTCAAAGCTAGGCCGTCTTCCATCCGAATTTACCTCGCAAAATATAAGTGAATGAATTAGTAAATAATAAGTAATGTTGATAATAGTAAAAATACAATAATAATGATAATAATAATAATATTAGTAGGTAATAATAATAATGAAAATAATGATAATAATAATAATAATAGTTTTAAAGTAAAGGGTAATGGGATTTTTAAAAGTATCGGCTCAGGTGTGTATGAATTGGGTGGAGGTTAGAGACGTCGATACGACTGCGAACACGCCGGCCGCTCGTGTTGCCATGCCAAGTATCGGTCTCGTCACTCCATCACCGGTTCGTTTGTAATAAACGGCTTACACACGTCATCATAGCCTTTTTGTTTTAGGGACGTGGGAATGAGATTGTTTATCAGTAGGCCTCAAATAAGCAATTATTTTCCTTGGCCGTGATTAGCCCGTCAATTCCTTGTGTAGGCCTCAATATATGTAAAAATATATTTTTTCATTGGCCTAGTAGTGCAAATCATGTCCAAGATCAGTCAAAATCCAACAGTAAAGCGCAATATTGTCCCAAAATTGTCATAAGCACCTATCACCAGCCAATGCCAAAGACCTGTACTCAACGATTAAATCAGTGTACAAATTAATACAACATCATCAGAATAATCGACTAACAGTATTATTAGTCAACACAAGTCCACGAAATGGGTTAGTGCGATAAATGGTCCAAAGCAATAAAATATCAAGTCCAGAAAACAAGCAGAATGAGGACAAGAAACAGGCACGCCGGAAACACGATTTTCCGGTGAAGTCCAGAGCACACCAATGAATCAGAGGGAGAGGAGCGACTGCCCAGTGGCGTCACTACCACTATCCCTAGCCCAAAAACACGATTACACGATGTAGCCATTAAATCTGCGGAACTCAACAAACAATTAGCAAACCCAGTCATGAACAAAAATGAATAACTCATCGATTAAACCAAGTAAACAACACCGAATCTCCGGCGAGCTTCAGCAAATAGAGAGAGAGGAGGAGACGACCGCCGACCAAACACTGGTGGCATTGCAACTGCCTCATCGACCTCTTTTCCCCTGTTAACTACACAAAACGCCAAAAATTAAACGTAGACAGTGAGATAAAAAGTTAACGACGAGTGTTTCCGTCGTTTGATTCCGATGGGTGTGTGTTTTGCTCTGTTTCTGTTCCGTTGATCCCAATCCCCGATCTCCCTGTTTTGATCTGCGAACCCTCACCCCGATTCCCCTGATTCTAATTTATGTATGGGAATCCTCTCCCCAATCTCCAGGGGTTCTCTTTCGATGGGTGTGTGCGCGTGCCCCTGACTTTGTTTTTGTGTGTATGGGTATCGTGTAGCTGATGTTGTAATGGAAAGGGAGTATAGTATGTGTGCGTGATCTGTGTATGGTGAGGAAGAGTTGTTGATGTGGGTGTGTAGGAGATATTAGAGATGGTTTTGACGTGTAATTGATTTGTATGTGGTGTGATGGGTGTTTGTATCAGTTTTTGTGATGGCTGGTTTGGAGAAGACGAAGAAGGCCAAGGAGAGGGTGGTTCTGATCTTGTGTCCTCCAGTATGTATGTGACTTCTGGTATATGTAGTGCCAGGATAGGGAGATATACGTTGGGGGATGGGAGTAATTGAAGGAACAATAGAGGAAATTGAGATTAATTTGGGAAGATTGAGTGATTTGGATAGTGATTAAGGGATTGAGGAGATTAGGTGAGTGATTATGGGGATCTGATTAAGGGAAGTGTGATAAAGAAAAAATTGATTTTGGAACTTTTATTCAAAATAGGAGAAAGGAAAGTATATGGTGTAATTAAGAAATATTGTGAATGTATTTGGTTAGGAAACTTGGCTAGGTTCAAAGTAAAAAGGTGTAAATAAATAAAAAATAAATAAAATAAATAAAGAATTTTGGTAGTAATTTTGAAATATGGAAGAATTAATAATAAAAAGGAATTTGGGCACTTTAATTGGCTAATATTTAACTTAAAGGTGTAAAATAAAATCTAGATATACATATATTATAAAATGAACAAATAATTATTTAAATAAACTCAACTAAAATTATTTAAATATATATAATCACAAATAATTATTAATTTGCATAAATAATTATAAATTGAAACAAGCTTGACATGTAGCCTAAATGATGTAATTATATAATATAGCTACTAATATTATAAATGTACTAATTTCACAAATAATCACCGTTTTGACAAATAGCCTAAATGATGCAAAAGTTACGTAATATAGACACACTTAGGTATATAATATATAAATAGAGGATAACGCACGTAAATGCATGGTTTCTAATGCTCATTTTGCACAAATAGTTAAACTGCACCTTTAAGTTAAATTATGGCCAATTATACGAAAAGGAGGGACAAAATTGGGTGTCAACAGCTGCCCCTCTTTGCCCGGGGACGATGAAAGAATCTTCGCGCAAAGATAGTTGACGGAGTAGCCAATTTTGTCACGACAGACAGACAAAGTGGTGAAAAAAAGAAAATGAGAGTTTTGGGGTATTTTCGCCGAACCCCGGTCTCTGAGTTGCCTACATATCTCGGGTTTCACGAGAATCAGGCCGTGTGTAGTTCTGGAATGGCATGTTGCCTGTGTGAGATGTTTATGACGCACTATTTTAGATGTCAGGAGTAAACTTGTCGGAGTGTGTAAAGTTTACATTTGAATGTAACAGCCTTTTGCCGAGTTAAATGAGGGATAAAACAGAGACACTATCGAAGATGAGATAACATCAATAGATAGAGCGTGGGAAAGAGGCTTGCAATCCTCCTAGTTATGAAAATGTGGTGCACGACACACCCATAAAGAGGAGTTTACACGTACGTAATTTTCACTTCATCTCGATAATCGAGTCATCTTGTCTTTAATATTGTCTTTGAATGAGCTGGGGAATACTGAAGAGTAAAGCACAATAAGTATGCACGATTCACACAGATGGGCACGATTAGGAAAGAATACGAAACCGACATCCAATCAATAAGGATGGATTAGGTAGACCACTGGCATGAGTATGGAATTGTAGCATGGAATTCGGAAAGATAGGTAGCTCGCGGGTGTATCAAAAGGCATTGTATGTAGGATCAGGCTTTGCTTTGTATGTTTTTGAGGTTTTGTGGTTGCCTAATTGGCCGTGATTTTGGGAGTAGGCGTGAGAGTATGGCACAGGGGTTTGCCGAGAGATCGGGGAGTACCCTGCAGCAAAATCATGATAAATGCAATATATATAAAAATAAAGTAAAGTAAACTTCCCTAATGAGTTGAGCTCTCCTTTGTTATGTAGTTGTCTAGTCTGTTTCCAGGTGCTTTGAGTGTTAGGAAATATATGCTTCTCCTCTAGGGTATATTCATTTGCTCGTCCGGAGATACTTGGTGCTTCTTGTCAGGGAATAATTGCTTGTCGCACCGGGCTGTATCTTGGAACATTGTACCACTGTTTCCTACAATAAAGGGTAAGCTTTTGCAGATAATATTTGTAAAATTTGACTTTCCTGTCGTTGGATTGTCAACTGTCATTTGTCGTGGTTTCTTGTTATGAGATATTTGTGTATCATAAATGCCTGCTCGTCATGAGCTGTTTGCCTGCTCGTCAGGAGCTATTTTGCCTGCTCGTCAAGAGCTATTTTCCTGCTCGTCAAGAGCTATTTTGCCTGCTCGTCAAGAGCTATTTTGCCTTCTTGTCAGGAGCTTTTGCCTGCTCGTCAAGAGCTATTTTGCCTCCTTGTCAAGTGCTATTTTGCCTGCTCGTCAAGAGCTATTTTGCCTTCTTGTCAAGAGCTTTTGCCTGCTCGTCAAGAGCTATTTTGCCTCCTTGTCAAGTGCTATTTTGCCTGCTCGTCGAGAGCTATTTTGCCTTCTTGCCGGAGCTATGTACCCTGCGAACAAACAGTAAAGTGCCTGTCGCCGGGCTGTGTACCCTGCGAACAAAAGTAAAGTGAAGTGCTAAAAATAAAATGTCATTATCATGTCTGTAATATAGCTAGGAAAGTCGTTGTTTTTATGCTTTTATAATGCTTTCATGAACGTTGGGCCTTTGGTCAAGTTTTCTTCAGGGAACTCCCAGTTTCTGTACTTCGTCTCTCTTGAAATTTTTGAGGAGACCTCAAAAATTTCTGCACCAGTGTCAGCTTGCGTTTTTTGGAATTTTTGAGGGGATCCTCAAAAATTCTGCCCCAGTTTACAGCATTTGATAGATGATCATATCATGGTAGTGCCTGCAAAATAAACAAAAATATGTGTGTATGTCCAATTCTTAGGCAGACGAGCCTATTATAGTAGTGCCTGCAAAACAAAATATATGAGTTTGTCCTATTTTAAGCCGGACAGAGCTGATTATAGCAGTGCCTGCAAAATAGAAAGAATGAGTATGTCCAATTCTAAGGCGGACGAGCCTAATAGTCATATAAGCCTGACGGGGCTCATCGTCATATTTTAAGCCTGACGTGGCTAGTCGTCATATTTTAAGCCTGACGAGGCTAGTCGTCATATTTTAAGCCTGACGAGGCTAGTCGTCATATTCTAAGCCTGACGTGGCTAGTCGTCATATTTTAAGCCTGACGTGGCTAGTCGTCATATTTTAAGCCTGACGAGGCTAAAGTGTTATCGTGTCCATTGTGATTGCCTGCGAATTCTTGTGTTTGTGTTGAAAGATCTGTTGTCAAGGAAAGATTCGTTAGTTGAAATAAAGTGGTTGCTTTGCATTGAACACCAATGTATTTGCTTGAATCTGCATTCGTTTTTCGGTATGACGATTAGGTATCGCGATGACTCTGATTGTGTGGATACTTGTATCCTCAGACTGAGGTTAGATTTGTCGGATTTGGAGGCTGTCCAAAATTGTATTTGTCTTGGGTTGTGCTGGGATGTTTTCATGTTTCGTGCTAATTTCGATAGATAGATGTGTATAGAAAATGTATTTGTGCCTTGAGAGTTGCAAGTTCCATTTGTCGGTTCTTGTTCTATCATTGTTTTGCCTTGGTTTATCAGACTCTGAATTTTGCATTTCAAGTGCTGGGTATCTTACGGTGTCATGGTATTGAATGTTTGAGTGATGAGTGTAAATATTTTTTTTTTTTGGATCAAAATCCCGAATAGGTCTCTAGGGAGTAGTTCGTTTATTGGTCACAATATCTTTTGTTTAAGCTAAAGGAGTAAGGGTGTGAGGTTTTGTCTTTTCGTCTATCCTCAATTGTGTCGGGCCTGATAAGGTTGTTGTCGAAAGTCTTGACAGAGGGAGGTTGTTTATTGTGTAAGTCGGGTGTAGTATGAGGTTGTGAGTTTTACCAGTTTCGATGGTATAGTGATTGGATTTGTTTCTTGCGACTCGAGTATAATGCCAGTTAATTCTGGTTCGTTCATACTACAAGTTGTACAAAGGCGAAATTGGGATTGTCTGGATTCCCTCGGTGTCCCATGCCGGCGGTTTGAAAGGCTTTGTTCTAGAAGGTAAATATCTTCAGCTCGGCTTGACATTTCGGCTTTTTCTCAATGCAGATTCTTGACCAATTTCGGTGTTCAAGCGCAAAGCAACCGTAATAAAGTGACAATATGCACAAAACAGAGTTAGCACATTAGCAAGTTTAAAATAAAAATGACACATAAGCTTAAGAGGATGCCTAGACCGCGGATGATAGATTAGCACTTGAATTTGGAGATTGTAAAATTGTATAGAGGTAAAGATTGCATGGGGTGCTTTATGTAGCAGTCAAGACAAAGATTCTTTTGTTAAATGACTGACGCTTGCTTGAGTGGAAGATGAGCCTGGTTAGATCTTAATCAAAAGGATAAGGGGTATATATAAGACTGAAAAGGAAGTCAGCTTTGTCAAACACCAAGACCTTAGTGCATTTGTCATCCTCTCTTGCAAATTTGTGTGTCATGATGCCCATGTGTCTTTGAGAGAGATACTTAATGTCTCTCATACTTGTTAACCGACTGCTGCAACTCAATCTTTGCCTTAGCTTTTGCTTGTCAGGTAGATTTTGTTGCCAAGAGACCAATCTCGGTGCATCATGTATATTCTTAGATCACTGCTTCAGTCAAGACTTGTTATAAAATTAATTCATAGCTTCATCTTGAGATCATCGTCTCGTCCCACACTTGCTAATTGGTAGGGATATGCCTCCAATACTCAGCAAGAGCTTCTAGCTCCGTCATATAGTGGAATCTTTGTTACGGCGCCTTTGTATTCTTTTCCAAATTGAATCAACCTCTTAATTTGGTTGTTATGCACAAACCTTTGTATCATCAAGTGTGTTCCGATCATTTCTCACTTTCTTATTACCTTGTGATAACACTTTGAACGTCTTTTTGGCCATGAGAATGTGCAAGTTTGGAAATATTTTGGATTGCATAAAACGTATTACAATATGGACTAGACCGATAAAATAATCCTCAGACATTGTGTCAAAACGAAGTATTTTGCTAAGTCATGTGTGCCTTTGAGTTTGACCAACAAATCTCCTGTCCTGTCAATTTCTGCTTTGTGCGTATAGTGCCTGCTATTTCTTGTTTTGAAAAATCCCTGATAAGCGCACTTTGCTTAACCAAATCTTCTGTCTTGGTATTCAACTTAAGCCAACCTTTTGGATAATCAAGACATGCGAAAGATTTATGATATCAGGATTTGGGCATATAGTAGGGAGATGAGGTGCCTTGGTAGGAGATTGGATTTGGGAAATGATTGAATTAGGTAGAAAGACACCTAGAGCTAACAAGCAAATTCACGTAATGCACATCTAGCAAATAAATATGTATCCTATGACCGCTTTACGCATGATGATTTGGGAAACGTTTCGTGCCACATGTATCATTTCATTTGCTACAAAATGCAGAGTCTAAAAGAGAATATTGCATTTATTGAATATTGGTCTTTATTACATTGGCTGATATTGAAACAGTGTAAAGGAAGGAAAAGACTAAACATTGCTGGGGGATTAAATCATGGCCGGTTGAGCATCTTTCATGTTGATCAATCCCTAGAAGATTCATCTTCTTCCTCTTCGGACGAATCTTCGCTAGAAGAACTTGCCCCTGACGAATCCCCTTGGAAGATGATGTTGTCGGCGTCAGTTAAGAGCCGGGATATGTCGAATGTGAAGTTTTTCAACATTTCCCAAGCCTTACTTCCTTTCTCCTCTATTCCCTTGTCAGCGACAACGTTCATTCCTTCGCTAGCCCATACACCGATAGACTCTATGCGTTTTGTCAGGAGTTCTGCCTTATTGCGCCATTTGTCTTTTTCTTTATCCTTTGCTTCGGCCAAACTTTGCTTCTTTGCTATTTTCTCTCGTGCCTTTGCCAGTTGTTTGTGTAGCCTTTTGCACTCAGATTCCAATTCATCGGCATTTCTTTTCCTTTTCTTTGTTGCTCTTGGTTGAACTGCCTTTGCTATGTCTTTCCTTAGCCAGTCTGGATAATCTTCATCATAGCCTGCATCAAATCTGTCTCGTCCAATAGTCTCAAATTCCATTCGATGCCTTGCTTTCCAAAGTTCTAATATCTTGTCTTTGAATGGTATCACTCCTCCGAAAATATCGGCTTTGAAACTTCTGATATCTGCAATTTGGGGTACAATCTGCTTTCTCCCAGCTTGTCTAAGTGCCCTTAAAGGAGTGTATGGGTAAACTCCTCTATAGCCCACTAAGATGAGAAATGAGTCTCTTTCGGATCGTGTGATTACTGTTGTGCTGGGAAAGTAATCAAACATCCATTGTATGTCTTCAGATGTCAACTGAGAAAGCCTGTGGTGCCAGCCTTCGGTGGTTGTTGGCCGGTCCCACTTTTCAAGAGCATTGTCCATGCGGGCGGTATGGGTGAAGAGGTAATTCTCTCTTGGTATGGGGTAGAAGGCTTGGTCTATGCTGTTCATCCTTTGCAAATGTTCTATCAACCAAGTTTGCAAAAGCAAATTGCAACCTTCGAGGAAACCAGCTCCCTTCTTGCATCTTTCTAAAGCTCGGTAAAGTTCTGCAATGATCATAGGTACCAAAGTATATTTCTTGTCAAAATCTTTGAGTAGGACATCAGCGATTGATACTATGCAAACGTCGACTCGTCCTTTGTGTTGTGGGAACACGACAGTCCCTAAAAAACTGGTGACAAAAGCAAGTACTCTCCGCTCTTGCCACTCTGCCTGGTTAATGCTGAAATAGTCTTCAGCTTCTTGAAATGCTTCTCCATACCCAAATTTGATGTATAGGGAAGTTAGAGAAATTCCCGATTGCCGTATACTGTCTGTGCATAATTCGGGCTTAAGCCCTACCATTTTGAAGAACTCCTCGGCTGTAGTGTTCTCAGGCATCAAGACTTCTTCACTTTCAAATGGTAATTGAGTTAACCCGCCTATTTCCTCCAGTAGTGGTGTCAACTCTATACTCCCAAAGTGAAAAACTGCTCGGTCCGCATCCCAATAGTTTACTGCTGCTTCTACTATCCCTTTTACTGCCGTGTGCTCCATTAGTGAGATCAGGTTCCCCAACACTACTTTGACTCGGTCTTGTTGATCTATGCTTAAGTTTCCCCACCAATCTCTTAGCAACTGAGGGACTTCAACAACCATGTCAAATGTTCTAGTGGCCATGATCTTCTGTCGACGCCCATTTTTCCCCGAACCCCATAAAGGTTCGAAACATGGCTCGACTTATTGGGACCCGCGAGTAAAGACTTGGAGTCGCCACCTAACATATTTTTTAACTAGGCGTATTAGGGCACCTATTTTATTTCTAGCCAATTTTATAACTAATTTTGAAACTTAGTCTACAAACCGGAATTTCTAGGTAAGAGGTTCAGGTTAACTCGAGGGGAAGGGATTAGGCACCTCTCGAGCCCCACCAAATGTGGTTACCGGCCGGACTTATAATTGGGATTCTAAGAATTATGAAAAATAACTAACTAAAAAATAGGTGAATAATCATGCATATAATAATAAAATTGTTCAAATTCACTAATTGACTTTTCCCTTAAAGAATTGCACTTCGCAAAAGACAAACAAAGTTAAGTCTGCAAACGATAATGATAATAATAATGATGCAATAGTAACGAATAACAAAATGAAGGAGAAAATGAATTTTTATGAAATTGTCGTCTTTTCGTAATTCCACTACTATGTACCTCGTAAAAAATTGTAAAATATGAATTAGTATGACGATTAGTAATAATAACAATAATAATAATAATAACAATAATAATAATAATAATAATAATAATAATAATAATAAATAATACTAGCAAATAATAGTGAAGTCAATAAAAAGGGGCCTCTTCCGAAATAATTCGTCGTATTTCATTTAATTTCACCTCGCAAAAAAATACGAAGAAAATAAGTTAGTGAGTAATAATAATAATAAAAATAATAATAAAATAATAATAATAGTAATAATAATGATTAAAAAAAAGAATGATAATAATAATAATAACGATAATAGTAATAATAATGAATAATGATAATAATAATAATAATAAAAAAAGTCCTTTTCTTCTAAGTATTTTCTTCAAAGCTAGGCCGTCTTCCATCCGAATTTACCTCGCAAAATATAAGTGAAAGAATTAGTAAATAATAAGTAATGTTGATAATAGTAAAAATACAATAATAATGATAATAATAATAATAATATTAGTAGGTAATAATAATAATGAAAATAATGATAATAATAATAATAGTTTTAAAGTAAAGGGTAATGGGATTTTTAAAAGTGTCGGCTCAGGTGTGTATGAATTGGGTGGAGGTTAGAGACGTCGATACGGCTGCGAACACGCCGGCCGCTCGTGTTGCCATGCCAAGTATCGGTCTCGTCACTCCATCACCGGTTCGTTTGTAATAAACGGCTTACACACGTCATCATAGCCTTTTTGTTTTAGGGACGTGGGAATGAGATTGTTTATCAGTAGGCCTCAAATAAGCAATTATTTTCCTTGGCCGTGATTAGCCCGTCAATTCCTTGTGTAGGCCTCAATATATGTAAAAATATATTTTTTCATTGGCCTAGTAGTGCAAATCATGTCCAAGATCAGTCAAAATCCAACAGTAAAGCGCAATATTGTCCCAAAATTGTCATAAGCACCTATCACCAGCCAATGCCAAAGACCTGTACTCAACGATTAAATCAGTGTACAAATTAATACAACATCATCAGAATAATCGACTAACAGTATTATTAGTCAACACAAGTCCACGAAATGGGTTAGTGCGATAAATGGTCCAAAGCAATAAAATATCAAGTCCAGAAAACAAGCAGAATGAGGACAAGAAACAGGCACGCCGGAAACACGATTTTCCGGTGAAGTCCAGAGCACACCAACGAATCAGAGGGAGAGGAGCGACTGCCCAGTGGCGTCACTACCACTATCCCTAGCCCAAAAACACGATTACACAATGTAGCCATTAAATCTGCGGAACTCAACAAACAATTAGCAAACCCAGTCATGAACAAAAATGAATAACTCATCGATTAAACCAAGTAAACAACGCCGAATCTCCGGCGAGCTTCAGCAAATAGAGAGAGAGGAGGAGACGACCGCCGACCAAACACTGGTGGCATCGCAACTGCCTCATCGACCTCTTTTCCCCTGTTAACTACACAAAACGCCAAAAATTAAACGTAGACAGTGAGATAAAAAGTTAACGACGAGTGTTTCCGTCGTTTGATTCCGATGGGTGTGTGTTTTGCTCTGTTTCTGTTCCGTTGATCCCAATCCCCGATCTCCCTGTTTTGATCTGCGAACCCTCACCCTGATTCCCCTGATTCTAATTTCTGTATGGGAATCCTCTCCCCAATCTCCAGGGGTTCTCTTTCGATGGGTGTGTGCGCGTGCCCCTGACTTTGTTTTTGTGTGTATGGGTATCGTGTAGCTGATGTTGTAATGGAAAGGGAGTATAGTATGTGTGCGTGATCTGTGTATGGTGAGGAAGAGTTGTTGATGTGGGTGTGTAGGAGATATTAGAGATGGTTTTGACGTGTAATTGATTTGTATGTGGTGTGATGGGTGTTTGTATCAGTTTTTGTGATGGCTGGTTTGGAGAAGACGAAGAAGGCCAAGGAGAGGGTGGTTCTGATCTTGTGTCCTCCAGTATGTATGTGACTTCTGGTATATGTAGTGCCAGGATAGGGAGATATACGTTGGGGGATGGGAGTAATTGAAGGAACAATAGAGGAAATTGAGATTAATTTGGGAAGATTGAGTGATTTGGATAGTGATTAAGGGATTGAGGAGATTAGGTGAGTGATTATGGGGATCTGATTAAGGGAAGTGTGATAAAGAAAAAATTGATTTTGGAATTTTTATTCAAAATAGGAGAAAGGAAAGTATATGGTGTAATTAAAAAATATTGTGAATGTATTTGGTTAGGAAACTTGGCTAGGTTCAAAGTAAAAAGGTGTAAATAAATAAAAAATAAATAAAATAAATAAAGAATTTTGGTAGTAATTTTGAAATATGGAAGAATTAATAATAAAAAGGAATTTGGGCACTTTAATTGGCTAATATTTAACTTAAAGGTGTAAAATAAAATCTAGATATACATATATTATAAAATGAACAAATAATTATTTAAATAAACTCAACTAAAATTATTTAAATATATATAATCACAAATAATTATTAATTTGCATAAATAATTATAAATTGAAACAAGCTTGACATGTAGCCTAAATGATGTAATTATATAATATAGCTACTAATATTATAAATGTACTAATTTCACAAATAATCACCGTTTTGACAAATAGCCTAAATGATGCAAAAGTTACGTAATATAGACACACTTAGGTATATAATATATAAATAGAGGATAACGCACGTAAATGCATGGTTTCTAATGCTCATTTTGCACAAATAGTTAAACTGCACCTTTAAGTTAAATTATGGCCAATTATACGAAAAGGAGGGACAAAATTGGGTGTCAACAGCTGCCCCTCTTTGCCCGGGGACGATGAAAGAATCTTCGCGCAAAGATAGTTGACGGAGTAGCCAATTTTGTCACGACAGACAGACAAAGTGGTGAAAAAAAGAAAATGAGAGTTTTGGGGTATTTTCGGCCGAACCCCGGTCTCTGAGTTGCCTACATATCTCGGGTTTCACGAGAATCAGGCCGTGTGTAGTTCTGGAATGGCATGTTGCCTGTGTGAGATGTTTATGACGCACTATTTTAGATGTCAGGAGTAAACTTGTCGGAGTGTGTAAAGTTTACATTTGAATGTCACAGCCTTTTGCCGAGTTAAATGAGGGATAAAACAGAGACACTATCGAAGATGAGATAACATCAATAGATAGAGCGTGGGAAAGAGGCTTGCAATCATCCTAGTTATGAAAATGTGGTGCACGACACACCCATAAAGAGGAGTTTACACGTACGTAATTTTCAGCCCATCTACTAGAAATACATTATCTATACAGTGTGAATCAGACCTACCTACCTTTCCAATTACAATGATTTCCCCTTTCTTACCATTACCGAAGGAAACACTTCCTCCTTGGAAGGCTGAGAGTGAAAGGAACAGTTCCTTATGCCCTATCATGTGCCTTGAGCAACCACTGTCCATGTACCATTTGTGGTTTATCTCCTTCACTCTAGCCTCAACATCTTCTTCATTTTCTGAATCTCCAAGTGCCATTAGAGCAAGATCCTCATCCAGATCATCATCAGTTATTTCGTCTTCACTGTCTTGCCATCCTGCAACCATTGCTTTGGGATTTCCACTTTTCTTATGGACCTGTTCCCTAGCCTTCTTCCTTTCATCAATGAATCTCTTCCTCCATTCTCCTTCCATAATTGGACATTTGCTGATGTAGTGCTCCGAGCTTCCACATTTGTGGCATTCTCCAGCCTGTTTCATGTTAGTAGACCTACCCTGTCCACTAATTGCCCTTTTCTTAATCAAATATTTCTGAACACTTTTAGCGATAAGGACCAGTTCCTTATCATCAATGATTTTATCACCAGCAGTCAAGGCTAGGTTAGGTTCAGTTTTAACTGGTGCTCCTATGTTTTTAACCTTTTTTCTCAGTTCATAAGTCTTTAAATTACCTATAAGCTCATCTAAGGATAGAGTGGTTAAATCTTTGCTTTCTATGATAGCACAAGCTTTGATCTCCCAAGAATCTGGAAGAACCCTAGTTAAAATCTTTTCTACTCTATCTTCCACAGTTAAAACTCTTCCCAAAGAGATAAGTTCAGAAGCAATGACATTAAATCTAGTATACATTTCAGAGATTGACTCTTCTTCTTTCATTTTAAAGCTTTCATATTCAGCATAAAGAAGTGTACCTCTAGACCTTTTTACCTGACTTGTTCCTTCGTGTGCAACTTGTAGAGCATCCCAAATCTCCTTTGCAGTGGCATACCCTCTGATTCTAGTGCATTCGTCAGGACTAAGTCCACCAACCAGCCACTTCCTTGCCTTTGCATTCTTTTCCCATTGCTTTATGTCTTCAGCATTGCATTCCTTCCTGCTTTTGGGAACATCTTTTCCCTCAGCATCCTTCTTCATTGGGATCGTGGGACCTTCAGTTACTATATCCCACAATTCATAGTCTTCTGCTTGAAGGTGATCACGCATCCTCTCTTTCCACCATGAATAGTATTTCCCATTGAAATAAGGTGCTCTAACCATTGACTGGCCCTCACTGTTCTCTCGTGATGTACTCATCTAATCCTAGGTGTTAGCCTTTTCAAGAATAACCCGCTCTGATACCAATTGATATTTCCCACGATCACACCACTTTACTGTTTTAAGGACCAGTTCCTTAAAATGTGTTCCTTTACTATACGATATGCGGAATTAAAACTGTAAGTAATTGAACACCAGATATTAGCGTGGAAAAACCCCTTGACTCGGGATAAAAAAACTACGACCTACTTCTCAAGTAGGATTTCAACTTCACTATGTAAAAAGACCCACTTGGTTACAAGACTCACTCTTACTAACCTAGGACTAACTCTAATCCTTTAGTGATCTTTCTCACGATCAGTGAAGTTGTGTCAAGTCCACGACTTGAACCAGAAAGTTTACAACTCGATTATTGCCTACTACAGTTGAACTAAGACTTGAACTTTTACAAGATTCAATCTAAGGAACAGGTTCTAACTTAGTTCTACTGTAGCTAACTGATTACACAAATAAGCTAATAACTCTTCTCAGCTTTTGCTCGATGCTCTCTGTATTTGTGCACACTTCTATAGCTGATATGCTCCACGTTTTATAGCTCCAGCAGCCAAGAAGTCTTGAGCAATTAGAACTCCAAAGCTTCCATGACTTTGAGTCCTAATTGGATTCTTCTTTCTAGAATCCGAGTCTTCTATCCTTTATCCCTTAGTTATGCAATCTTTTCGTATCCGTTTAGACCTGCATAATTATCAAGATATACGTCAGTTTTAGGATAAATAATAATATCTCAATTAAACGATTTTGCATGAATTATCTATTCTGCTGCAGTGATCCAAAGGAACAGGTCCTTTGAATCCGTTCCTCAGTCATCAGTCAAAACTCCAAGCTTATCCAAGCTAACATTTACCCATTCTAGAGTTGATGAACCATTCCAATACTTATGTGTTATGAATATTTATTTCAATGAATGAAATTTGTGAATCCTTCCTATCTAATTGTTTATGTTTTGATTGCTATTAATTGGAAGGGCCCCCAATTGATTGCTCCCATTATTCTTGTGTGTCTAGGGATAGATTCATAGGTTTGGGTTAAACACTTAGCAATATTTTGACCTAAAACCAAGGTATTACTTAGGTTGTCAATAAGGTGATTTGAGACCATTGACCCTGATTGTGAACTAAACTTGTAGTCCTAAGTATCTTCATTAATTAATTGGAAAATTGGTTAGTAAGAGTTTCTACTATTACATGGGAGTGAATAGTTGTATAATTGGAGCAAGTGTTCAATAGGAAGAAAATCAAGTTGAATTTGTTAAAAGAATTATTCTAACACATTAGGTAGGAGTTGGGTAGATCAATCCTAGGCTTTTAATCCTTGATTAATTATTTTTTAATATTTTATTGCTTACTTTAGTGTTAATTAGTCGTTACATTGAAACCACCATTCAATTACAAACCTTGGGAGTTAATTAGTTAGATAAATTAGTTAGAATAACAACTAGATTTCGAGTGTTCCATGTGGGATTCGACCTCGGAACTTTAAGTACCGAGCTATATTTGTTGTGACCGCTTAGTCCCTTTTATAGGGCGTAGTTGAGCGTGATCAAATTTTGGCGCTATTGCCGGGGAACACGGTGTTATTTTAGTTGTTGGAATAGCTAGTTTTATTTTTCAATTGACTTCACTTTTGTCATCTTGAATTAACTCTTTGGAATTTGTGTGTTTCAGGTGTATGCATAAGACAAGATCTAAGTCTGCAGAGTTGAAACCGTTTGACCCAGAGATTGAGAGGACCTTCCACGCCTTAAAAAGGGCAAATATTGTTGGCAATACACTTAGAAAATCAGAAACCAAAGAAATTGAGATGGATGAAGATTTGAAACTCAATGCTTTTGCTCAGCATGTGGCTGGAAACTTGACTTCTGCTATTCGGCTTCCGAAATTTGAAGCTGAAAGTTTTTACATCACCAAAACTATGGTTAGTCTGTTGTCCAACGCTGGACTTTTTGCGGGTAAATCTACTGATGATCCTCAAAAGCATTTGAAAAAGTTCATGAGGGTGTGTGAAACTCAGAAACATGCTCGAGTTCCGGCTGAGGTCGTGCGATTGATGTTATTCCCGTTTTCTCTGACGGATGATGCTAGTGACTGATTTGATTCTTTGCCAGTCAATTCTATCACTTCGTGGGATGAGTTGGTGATCAAGTTCATGAAGAAAGTTTTCCCACCAAACAAAACTGCGAAGTTGGTTGATGAGATACTCATGTTCAGGCAGAACCCACTAGAGACTTTGCCAGAAGCTTGGGAGAGGTTCAAGAGCTACTTGCGAAAGTGTCCCCATCATGGAATTCTTAATCAGATGTTGGGATAAAGAATTTACATGGGCATGAATGATCAAATCAAGGGCAATTTAGATGCAGCTGCTGGTGGAGCATTCTTGAGTAAAACATTTACTGAAGCAAAAGCTCTCCTCGATACCATGGCTCAAAATTCAGGCTGGTTGACTAGAGATGCATCTGCTGGTTCAAGCCCAAAGTTTTTGGCTGCTGGAATTGATCATGGGGTTGAAGAGCAAATGTCAAGGCTGCAGACTACGCTGGATGTGGCTTTGAAACAATTTATGAAAACATGCTGAAACCCGTTAACCAAGTGGACACACCTGATCCTGGTAAGTTTGCTAACTCTGATTTATTGGGTTATACTGAAGATGTGAATTTTCTGAATTATAGGCAGAGGCAGCAATACAATCAGCAGGCTCCAGTTAGATAGACACAGCAGCCAGCTCCATACAACACTGCCAGACAGCAGGGAAAACAAGTTCCTTACCAGAGATAAGCAGCTTATAATAACAAACAGAAAATTGTATTACCTACATAACAAGCTAATGACATAGCTGACATTAAGAGTATGGTGCAGTCCATGGTGGGAGTACACAAGAAATTTCAAGATCAAGTTACAGCCCATGACACTGCCATTAAGGGGATAGAGACGCAGTTGGGACAACTAGCCATTGCTCTGAACAATAGACCTCAGTGTACCTTGCTAGGAGACACAATGGTAAATCCAAAGGATGCAAATCCTAACCAAGTGATGGCAGTTAGCTTGAGGAATGGTAGAGATTTAGACAAATAGCAAGAATTGGCTAATGAAGAGGTGCCCAGTGTGCCAAAAGCTAACCCTGTGGATGTTCCAGCTAAAGTAGACACAGATTACACCTGACCCTGTGACTAAGCCAACTGAAAAAGTAAATGAAGAGGTAAGTGTAAAGCGTAAGACACCACCTCCCCCTTACCCCCAAAGGCTCGTACAATAGCAAAAAAAAGAGCCAGTACAAGAAATTCATTGATATGCTTAAACAATTACATATTAACATTCCTTTACTTGAAGCAATTAGAGATGTACTTGGTTATGCAAAAATGATGAAAGATCTTTTGTCTAGAAAGTTTGATTTTCAGGATCTGGCTACGGTCACTCTGACTCACACTTGCAGTGCCGTGGTGACTAAGCCTATGGCGCAAAAGCTGGCAGATCCAGGTAGTTTTACTATACCTTGCACGATTGGTAAGCACAATTTTGCTAGAGCCTTACTTGATTTAGGAGCTAGTATAAATTTAATACCTCTATCTATCTACAAAAAGCTTGGTATTGGCAGAGCTAGAGCCACTTCTATAAGTCTTCAGTTAGCTGATAGGAGTGTTAAGAGACCTGCAGGGATTTTAGATGATGTTCTAGTGCAAGTAGATAAATGTGTGTTCCCTGCAGACTTTGTAATTCTTGATTGTGCAGTTGATGAGGACACCCCAATCATTTTAGGGAGGCCTTTCCTTGCTACAGGGAAGGCTATTATAGATTGTGAGGCTGGTGAGATGAAGATGAGGTTAAATGACGAGGAGGTGACCTTTAGTGTTTATGAGGAGACGTAGTGAGTTTGCTAATTGTTCCATGGCTAATGTCTTAGAGGTAGATGATTATGAGGATGATGAGTCTTACTATCCTAATGACCCACTAGAAGCTTGTATTATGAATATGGACATCCTTGATGGCAAGGAATGGGATGCGACTATATTGGCCTTAGAAGGGCGCGGGTTTTGGCATAGAGAACCACGATTTGAGCCACTTGATCTGGCTAATAGAATAGTGCCACCCGCGAAACCATCTATAGAGGAGCCCCCTCAGTTGGAGCTCAAACCATTGCCCGAGCACTTGAAATATGTTTTCTTGGGACCTAACTCTACTTTGCCTGTTATTATCTTATCTAGTTTGTCAGATGTGCAGGTAGAAAGGTTAATGCAGGTTTTGAAGGAGTGCAAGCAGGTGATTGGATGGACTATTGCTGACATCAAGGGAATAAGCCCAGCGTTTTGCATGCACAAGATTCTATTGGAGGAGGGTGCTAAACCTTCAATAGAGCATCAAAGAAGGCTAGTCCCAAACATGAAAGAGGTAGTCAAGAAAGAAATAATAAAGTGGCTTGATGCAGGTATTATCCTTGCAAATTCTGATAGTCAATAGGGGGGTCGGTCCAGTGTGTGCCAAAGAAAGGTGGGATGACTGTGGTTAAAAATGAGAATAATTATCTAATCCCCACTAGAATTGTAACTGGCTGGCGAATTTGTATGGACTATAGGAAGTTGAATAAAGCTACTAGGAAAGATCACTTCCCCCTTCCCTTTATTGATCAAATGCTTGAATTGGCAGGGAGGTCTCATTTTTGCTTTTTAGATGGCTACTCGGGGTATAACCAAATTCACATTGCCCCTGAGGACCAAGAGAAAACTGCCTTCACATGTCCCTATGACACATTTGCTTTTCGAAGGATGCCCTTTGATCTATGTAATGAGCCTGCCACCTTCCAAAGGTGTATGATGGCTATCTTTACGGACATGTTAGAGGATATTATGGAAGTATTTATGGATGACTTCTCTGTGGTAGGTAACTCTTTTGATGAATGTCTGAAAATCTTTAGAGAGTGTTGAAAAGGTGTATTAAAACTAATCTGGTGCTTAACTGGGAGAAGTGCCATTTTATGGTACAAGAGGGGATAGTCTTAGGGCACCAAGTGTCAAGTAGAGGGATTGAAGTTGATAAGGCCAAAGTAGAGGTAATTAAGGAGTTTCCTGAACCCACCTCGATGAGGGCGATTCGTAGTTTTTTGGGCAATGTTGGCTTCTATAGGAGGTTCATTAAGGAGTTCTCTAAATTTTCTCATCCCTTGTGTAAATTGCTTGAAAAGGATCATCCCCTTTTTTTTTTCTGATAAGTGCAGGTTCGCTTTTAAGGAGCTAAAGGAGAGGTTGGTGTCAGCACCAATCATTGTAGCACCTAATTTGGAGGACCTCTTTGAGTTGATGTGTGACGCAAGTGACTATGCTGTGGGTGCCGTGCTTGGGCAAAGAAAAGATAAAATAATGCACCCAGTCTACTATGCCTGTCGCACACTGAATGGAGCACAATTGAATTACACCACTACTGAGAAGGAGATGCTAGCTGTAGTATTCACTTTTGACAAGTTCCGTTCTTACCTACTTGGTTCGAAAGTGGTAGTGTATACAGACCATGGTGCAATCCGGTACTTGGTGGAGAAAAAGAACTATAAGCCCCGTTTGATACGGTGGGTGTTGCTATTACAAGAGTTTGATTTGGAGATCTGTGATCGTAAAGATACTGAGAACCAGGTTGCAGACCATTTGTCTAGACATGAAGGAGCTGAGAAGCGAGTTGAGGAAGGTGAGATTTGGGAAAACTTTCCAGATGAACAATTGTTGGCCACTACATTAGAAGAAATTCCATGGTACGCTGATATTGAAAATTATCTGGTAAGTGAACTAATTCATCATGATGTTGACTCGGCGAAAAAGAAAAGGTTCTTGCATGAATGTAGATCTTATTTTTGGGATGAACCTTATTTGGTTAAGATATGTGTTGATAACATGATCCGGAGATGTGTCCCCGAGATAGAGCAATCTTTTATTTTGCAGGCATGTCATTCTTCACCTTATGGAGGACATTTTGTAGGGACCCGGACAACTGTTTAGGTATTGGAAGCGGGCTTCTTTTGGCCTACTTTGTTCAAGGATGCTAATATTTGGGTCCGGGCTTATGATGAGTGCCAGAGGATCGGCAATATCTCTCGTCGTCATGAGATGCCTATGAAACCAATCTTGGAGGTTGAGGTATTTGACATATGGGGGATAGATTTCATGGGTCCATTTGTTAGCTCCTATGGGAACAAGTACATACTTGTAGCAGTAGATTACGTCTCCAAGTGGGTCGAGGCTGTTGCTCTCCCCATTAATGATGCCAAGGGAGATACTCAGTTCCTTAAAAGGAACATCTTCTCTAGATTTGGTACTCCTCGGGCTATCATTAGTGATGGGGGAAGTCATTTTTGCAACCAAGTATTCAAGAAGATACTGGAAAAGTATAGTGTTCATCATAAGGTCGCCACACCTTACCACTCACAGACCAGCGGGCAAGTTGAGGTCTCAAATAGAGAGATTAAAAGTGTGCTTCAAAAGACTATAAATGCTACCAGGACTGATTGGGCAAGGAAGCTGGATGACGCCTTATGGGCTTATAGGAATGCTTACAAGACACCTATAGGGATGACTCCTTACAAGATGGTGTTCGGGAAAGCATGTCACTTGCCTGTAGAGTTAGAGCATAGAGCTTTGTGGGCTCTTAGGAGAGTAAAGTTGAATTATGACTCTGCAGCTTCGGGCAGGATTAACAAGCTGCATGAACTTAAAGAGAGACGCTTTAACGCTTATGACAGTGCGAGACTATACAAGGAAATGATGAAAAACTTGCATGACAAGAGGATAATAGATAGGAGCTTTGAGCCGGGTGAACATGTATTGCTTTATAACTCTAGACTTCGCTTGTTCCCTGGTAAGCTTAAGTCGAGGTGGTATGGACCATTTAAAGTTGTGCAAGTGGCACCATTTAAAGTGTTTCTTTTTTAATAGGAGTAATAAAGAGTCACTAAGCATTGTGCTTAGTAACCGTATTTATAAATAACTAGTTTTAGGGCACGTGCGTTGTACGTGGAGTTAGTTGGTAAAAATCAATATAAATTGTATGCTACAAAATTAAAACTCATACTATTATAGATTACTATAACAAAAATCCTTGTTGATTTTGATTTTCCTTTTTAATGGTGTCGTAGTTGTCTTGTTAAAATATTACTACGTTTTGTGATAGACCTCTTCTGTTTTTATCTTTATATCTTCAATTTCAATTGCACGACCAGTTGATCATAACGTTGTTGCTACTTGCTAATTCATAGCCTCCTTTTTCTGCAATAACTACAGGTTGTATGAAAAAGCATATGTCGAATATAAATAGAAGCATTACGACATGATATAAATAATTATGACCAAAACAAGAAAGTCAATCATATAATTATGTTGAAAGTATACTTGAATCGTAAAACAAATTTCATAAACTATATCACAATTATAGTAAATTCAAAAACGGAACTCTACTAAACTAATTCTGCGGTAAAAAGCTACACAAAACTTAAAGACATAAATAACATGATCGGGTATAACTCTATCAATTGGTTGTTTCAATATAACATGATCGGATTTCTCGGTCTTGGTCTTGTCAAAACATATTTCATAATTCTAAGGAGAAAACTTAAGAATAGAAAAGAATATGTCAAAAGAAAAATCATGAGGAATAGTACCTATTATCATTATCCAGTTATATGATGTTTTAGGTTTGGCTAAATTGTACTTTTGATCGTTTACCATTGAATCCCTAAAACAACAAAATCTAAATACTAAATAACCAAACATTAATAATAAATATTACAAAAAAATTTAAGAAACTTTGTGGAAAAATATAACAATCAAATAAAAAAATAGATTACCTTGAAAAGTATTTCGTTTTATTTTCTTTCTAACAAAACAATTAATAGAATCACATATGATCACTATATGCCACTGAGATAGATTCATCCAAAATTTCTCTTTTTTCAAATTAAGCGAAGATGAGAATACATAGGCCAGAACCTATTCAAGGTATCTTAACCGTTTAGAATTTGTATGGCCGTAGAACTTCAAGGATAGTAAGAACATGCCTAGATATTGTTTCATCTCAGTACTACATAGAAAACTACATGAAGTGGCACAATTTAAGAGGGAATCTAGTGATAAAAATATCTTGGAGAGTTCATCTTAACTTGAGAGTTCTAATTTATAGCCGTTTATATTGTATTTAGAGTCCAATTTACACGATTATCCACTAATTGTGATAATTATAATTTTATCCAATATTGAGTATGCTGCCGAGGGCAAAATACTATTATAGTTTACTATAATTCTCAAGGCAAATTATTTGTATTTTCTTAAGGAATACCGAATAAACTATAGCCTTTACGGGTATAAAGTTCACTTAACTTTATCAAGATATATTGTCTATCAACACTTGAGCATTTCGTTTGTAACAACTGAGCTTAGGTCTTAATACCCAAATTTTAGTTGAGCTTAGGACTCTATAACCAATTAAGGTTGTACTACATAATTGTAATACTTCCATGTTACTTTTGAACTATAAAACTATAGTACAATTCGATGTTATACCTGAACTGCTTTTCTACTCAAGTAATAATTTTCTGTTCAATAGTTTTTGTTATAAAATTCTAAAAATACACTAAATAATTAGCACAAATAACTAAGAAAATAATTGATGAAGAATAGAAGCGAATTGAGAGAGGAAGACAGCAAAATGGTTAGCAAAGAATCAATTACACTAAAATTCTGTACACATAAATTTAAAATTATTTACCCGTATATATATTCCCATAGATCAAATATCAAACTATTGTTTATATAATGCGTCTCACACGATTTGTGAACTGACTCTTCTCTAACGTATCCTGCAAAATCATTGTTGAATATCAATGCCTGTAAAAGATAAGTTATGAAGAATAAAGAGGTAAAAAAAGGCATGTGATGTGCAATTGATCCCGGTAGTTTTAGGATTAATCTGTAATCTATAAGACTATAAGCATCATCAAATCTATGTACATGTTCTATAAACCAGCTTTGTATAAAAAGAAGAGAAAAAGAAGAAAAAGTAAAAGAACAACTATGAAAGTTTAACAGGTTACATTCGGCAATGGTAAATTGACCAATGAAACTTCTATAAATAGGAGCCAGTTCAAGGTGTTTCTTTCCATGTCAAATTCTTATAGTTTTGGAACTCAATAACATGTAAGACACAGAAATCCAAATAGCTATAAAACTCAACTTGACTTCCTATCGGAATAAACCAAGGATTTACGTCAAATTACTAAATATTAGCTAGAAAATAATTTATTTTAAATGTAATAAATAAAATATAAAAACATAGTAAATGAAAATTTTGTCTATTGTGAGATCTTTTAATGAAGGACAAAAAGTTCAATCAACATTTTGTTAGGGCCTTCGTGCTTTTAATATAGTATGGATAATAAAAACAAAAAGAGTCCTTTTGATGTGTATGAAATACAAACTCGCAAGTGCAAAAGGAACCTAAATGAGATACTCTATTATGTGTAAATAATAAGGTCAAATTTTACTCTAAAAAGTAAAGTATGCAAATCGGGGTTTGGTCCGAACTCATTCCTCAAACATGGCTACGGTGAGTCTTGGCACAAACCCTCCCAAATCAACGAATCTCACCTTATTTGGTATACCTAATACTTAGTTAACGTAAATGATCAAGCTTAGCCTAGAATGACTTTAAGGGCAAGAATCACAAATTCTTGATTTTTGGAAAAATTTAGTTGGTTACGTTGTTTGAACAGAATCTTAGAGTTTAGGGAGACCAAGATTCATGTTACAACACATTTAAATAACATAAATTAATTATATTTGACTACCATTATTTAATATTTTCTTATATTTTCTACTACTTTTTAAATTTCTAAACACTAGCCTCGTTAATCAACCCCTTAACTTCTCCTTCTCAATCTGCCATTCTTCTTCTTGGAGGCGATGACCATCTAATATAGATATCAATACATCATGCCCATTTTGTGGAAATAGAAAGAATTTTTTTTTTCCATATCATATTTCATCATTTGTGTGTAGTATATATACAAAGCCATGATCAAAACGTAATTACTTCCCTATCCTTTAACAAACCATAACAAACTGCCTAGTCACTAATTCTAGAACATACTATACAATATTCCTTATAACAAACCAAAATATCTATCTATTCTATGCTAATTATTTACCAAAATGACAGAAATTCATACTTGCTCAACATGTTGGTCATATTGGGCCAAAAGATTAATTTTCTGTACATCACTTTTGAACAGCCCATTAAACAATTAACCCAATTCAGAATTGCAGCCCAATTGTTCTATTAAAATGACCCGGTCCATTTTGACCAGTCAATCTCTGTGTCATTGAAGCCTTGTTATGTCTGAAGTCAAAATGAGACTTTTCTTCTCCTTTGTTCTTTCGTCTTCTTTGTCCTTTAGTTTTCCTTTGTCTATCAGAGAGACGAAAGTAGTAGGATTAATGCTAACACCCCCCCCCCCCACTCAAGGTGGAGGGGAGAAAACCGACCCCAACTTGCAAAGAATACGATGGTGTGAGGGCCCTGAAAGGGCTTTGGTGAAGAGATCGGCGAGTTGAGACGAAAAAGGAACAAATTTTAATGAAACTAAACCAGAGAGGAACTGTTGTCTCACGAAGTGACAATCGAGTTCCACATGTTTCGTCCTCTCATGGAAGACAGGATTTCGAGCTATATGGATGGCGGATTGACTATCAGAGTGAACAGGAATAGGAAGCGATGGAGTGACAGACAAATCAGTGAGAAGGCGTGATAACTAGGTAAGTTCTGCTACCACTCGTCTCATAGATCTGTATTCCGCTTCAGCGGATGACAAAGAAACTGAGAGTTGTTTCATCGATTTCCAGGAAATGGGAGAACCTCCAAGGCTGATGAAAAACACACTAATGAAACGTCTAAAATCAACACAGGAGGCCCAGTCAGCGTCGCAATAAGCGAGCAAGTCAAACGAAGGAGAAGAGAACAAAAGGAGTCCATGCGAAGGATCTGAGCGGAGATACCTAATAACACGAAGAGCAGTATCAAAATGTGGAAGACAAGGAGATGCCATATATTGGCTCAAGTCCTGAACTGCGAAGGAAAGATCTGGACGAGTATTTTTCAAATAGTTCAATTTTCCAATGAGACGCCGATAATGGTCGGATCTGAAAGAAGGTCCCCTGAATCAACACTAAGCTTCTTGGACGGATCCAAAGGAGATGAGATTGAAGGTAAATTAGCACACTCAAACTCTTGTAATAGTTCTATAGTATACTTGTGCTGACACACGATAAAACCTTGTGGTTCCTTGAGAATTTCAAGGCCAAGAAAGTAGTGTAGGGCACCAAGTTCCTTAATTTTGAACTCTTTGTCCAAAAATGATTTCAGAGTAGATATCTCCTCAGAATTATCACATGTTAATAAGATGTCATCCACGTATACTGCTACAATAGTAACAGTAGTACCAGTCTTCTTGAAAAATAGTCAATAATCATTTAAAGAAGATGAAAACCCCTTAAAAGCCAAAGTTGCTGTTAGTTTGGCAAATCATTGTCTTGAGGCCTGCTTTAGGCCATATAGGGATTTTTTGAGTTTGCAAACCTGCTTAGGATTACGAGAAATGAACTCTGCTGGAAATTTCATGTAGACTTCCTCTTGGAGGTATCCATGCAAAAAGGCATTGTTGACATCTAATTGAGAGATGTCCCAGCCTTTCTTGAAAGCAATAGTCATGAGACACCCGATTGTTGTCATTTTGAAAACTGGGGAAAAAGTATCAGTAAAATCAATCCCCTCTTTCTAGATGTCGCCTCTAACGACCAATCTTGCCTTTAGTCTTTCAATACTTCCATCAGATTTGTGCTTGACCTTATAAACCCATTTACAAGGCAAAACCCTTCTCCCTGGTGGAAGGTCAACAATGTCCCATGTGAGGTTAGAGGCTAAAGCTTCCAATTATGTGTTCATGGCCTCTACCTATCCTGGATATGAAGAAGCCTGAGCATAGCTGAGAGGCTATGTGATGGAGGTAATAGTGTGAATAAGCTGCTGGTTAGGAAGAGATAAAGCAACAAATGAGAAAGCTGAGGGAGTGACAGGGGCGAGGAAAAAAGAGTTATGTAAGTCAGTGAGAACAACAGAGTTGCATAGATAGTCTTATAGGTATGTGGGAGGGTGGTGGGGTCTGGATGATTTCCTAGAATGAAAGGAGTATGTTGAGTGCTGAGAGGAGAGTTTAGTGGAGGCATGGAGAAGCTGAGGGTAGAATGCAAATGAGTAAAAGATGGTGGTGTAGGGGAAGTATGCTGAGGTGGTGGACTGGATGGTGAGGCAGTGGTATGAGGAGAAAAAGGAGAGGGATGAGGAATGGGAGAAGAAAATGAGTGTGGTTTAGGTTAGGTTGGGTAGTCAGGACCTGAGGAAATAATGTGAGTAGGAAAAATAGTAGATGGAGAAAAGGAGTTAGTTGCAAAGAGATAGATAGTTTCATAAAAAATGATGTTCCTGGAGACTGAAATATGTTTGGCTTCCAGGTTCAAGACCTTGCAACCTTTCGCCCAAATGGGTAACCAAGAAATATATATGGGGCTGCTCTAGGATCCAATTTGTTTCTATGGACAGGTACAGTAGAAACATAACACGAACAACCAAAGCACTTTAAAAAGGAATATGTAGGAGGCTTTCTAAACAATAATTCATAAGGAGCCTTATATTTTAAGACCCTGGATGGGAACCTGTTAATAAAAAATATAGCAGTTAGGAGACATCCACCCCAATATTCAATTGGAACCTTGGATTGAAATAAAAGGGCTCTACAGGTTTCCAACAAATATATGTGTTTCCTCTCTACCACCCCATTATGTTGGGGGTGTGTAGGTACAAGATATTTGATGCTGAATACCATGTTAAGCAAAAAATTCAGAATAAGTGAGACTGGAACCTAGTTCCAGTGCATTATCAGATCTGATTTTCTTGACTTTCAAACCAAATTGCATGTCAACCATTGCTAAAAAATTCTTGAGGACTGAAAATGCATTTCCCTTGGTAGATATAAGAAAAATCCAAGTACCCCTGCGGTAGTCATCTACTATAGTCAGGAAGTACTTAAATCCATTATGTGTCATAGTTGCATAAGGTCCCGAAATGTCAATATGTATTAATTCAAAAATGTGAGATGTAGAAATATCACTATAAAAGGTAATTTAGATTGCCTAGTTAGAGGACAAATTTGACAAGGAATTGGAGAAACTGTATTAGAAGAATGTGAAAATGAACGACAATTTTTCATTGCTTGAAAAGGTAAATGACCCAATCTGGTGTGCCATAGGATTACATCTGAATCTGAGCTAATAGCTTTAGAAGCAAAAACTGAAGTAATACTAGAATTAAGTGCATCAGTAGAAGGTGCACTATCTTTATTACAAACTGTAGGTAATCTTAAACTTGAACTAGACTGAAATACATCATCAGAAGATAGGATTATTTTGCTAGGAAGGAGATAGGAGGCTGGTCTTGAAACTTGAGAATGCAGTAGGTAGAGATATTTCTAGATTTACCAAGAACCTGAGGCCTCTTCATTGAAGGGGTCTGTAAAAGACAATGTGAAGAAGAGAAGATTAGTGAACACTGAAATTGTGAGCAAAGTTTCTGAATTGATATTAAACTGAAGTTGAAACTAGGGACATAAAGAACATGCTCTAAAGTGAGATCAGTTAAGATAGAGACACTGCCTACATGAGTGACAACAATCCTATAAGAATTAGGCAAATTAACAGTGACAGGATTAGATAATTTAACAACATTGGATAACAGACTTTGATCATAAGTCATGTCCTCAGATGCCCCTGAGTCCAAAATCTAGGAATTAAAACTAAGGTGAATGAAACAAGAGATACAAGTGGGTGTATCTGATCATATACCAGCAGAGGCAGTGGCAGCTGTTTCTGTGGGGACAACCTGAGCCTAAATGATAAACTGGGCAAGCTGGTTGAGTTGTTCCTTGCTCAGAGTGGTATGAGGAGCTGCTCCAGTCTCAGAACATAGAGAAACAGAGCTGGTATCTCCTCCTGAATGCACTGCATTGCTCTGTGTATAGTTTCCCTTTTTAGATCTGGTAAACTTGAAGCTAGAAGGGAACCCAATGATCCTGTAGCACTTGTCAACAGAGCGTCCGGGTTTCTTACAGTATGAACAAGTCAGGTTATTAGTTTTTCCTTCATAAGAAACATTTCCCCTAAAATCATTACCAGGTTTCTTGTTAGTAAACTGGTTGGTGACAAAAAATGAGGTGAAATCAGTAGGATACTGGTTACTAACATAGACTTCCCTCTGTTTTTCATCTTGAATGATTAGGGAATAAGCTTGATTAACGCTGGGTAAAGTAAAATCATTAAGATACTGCTCTTAACAAGAGCATAGGTGTCATTTAATCCCATCAGAAATTGGATGAGCCTTTCATCCTGAATAGATTTAGTCAATTTTTCTTTGCCACCACAATCACAAGCACAAAAACAGTTGATATGAGTGCTTAGAGCATCAAGTTCATCCTATATTTTCTTGATCCTAGTAAAATAAGATGAAATGCTATGGGGTCCCTAGACTAAATCATTCAGTTCTTTCTGGAGGTAATAGAGTTTGGCACCATTTGACTGATCAAATCTCACCTCCAGATCTGTCCAAAGGTCATTAGTTGTTTTAGAGTAAATGACAGTATCATATATTTTCTTAGAAAGAGAGTTAAGAAGCAAAGCGAGTACCATGTCATTGCATATATTCCATGGTTTATACTCATCTGAATCAGGTTTTGGTGCAACACAGGTACCATCAATGAATCCAATGAGAATAGATCTTCTCCATCCTCCATAACCTCTTCCACAAAAAAAAAAAAAAAAAGAGTTGACAAGAGTCATTCCAGGAAAATCAGAAGCATGAAGATACAGTGGGTGAGTGGAATCCATGATTGTAGCTGCTTTGATAGAAGATTCACCAGTGGTGATGGTAGTAGGAAGTTCTGGTGAAGTAGTGATATTTGTGTGTGAAGCAACCATTAAAACTCAGTGAAAAGGAAGACTGAAAATTTTTTAGGAGCGTTGAAGAGCTTTTACAGCTCTGATACCATGTAAAATAGAAAGAAATGTGGAAAATTTTCTCATATCACATTTCATCATTTGTGTGTAGTATACATACAAAGCCATGACCAAAATATAATTACTTCCCTATTCTCTAACAAACCATAACGAACTGCCTAGTCACTAATTCTAAAACCTACTATACAAGATTCCCTATAACAAACCGAAATATCTATCTATTTTATGCTAATTATTTACCAAAATGACATAAATTTATACTTGCTCAACACGTTGGTCATATTGGGCCAAAAGATTAATTTTCTGTACATCGATTTTGAACAACCCATTAAACAATTAACCCAATTCAGAATTGCAGCCCAATTGTTCCATTAAAATGACCCGGTCCATTTTGACCAGTTAATCTCTGTGTCTTCGAAGCCTTGTTATGTTCGAAGTCAAAATAAGACTTTTCTTCTCCTTTGTTCTTTCGTCTTCTTTGTCCTTTGGTTTTTTTTTGTCTATTAGAGAGACGAAAGTAGTAGGATCAGTGCTAACACATTTGGTCAAAGTCCACATCTTTTCTTTAATTTGTTGCCCTTTAACTGTTGAATTCAATTTCATGGCTATCTTGTAAGTTTACTAAGCTTCTGACTATTAATTTCAAAAGTGAGATGAACGAATCATTCTCACCTGATCAACAGAAGAATTATTGTTAATTTTCATATGTCAGGTTAGTTCTTTGAGAGGAGTTCTTTACTCCTACAATCAACACTGCGGATCAATCACAAAACTTCACCATCTCTAAAATTCGAAAAAAGAAGTTAATGAAAAAACAGTTAGGAGTACTGAGTAGGTGATTGCTTCAATGGTGTTGAAGAACAGAGTATGTAAAACATACCAAAGATTGAGTGAAGCAGACAGAAATCCTATGTATTTTTTAAAAACAAAATCATAATTTCGGTAGAATAAGTGTAGAGTTCAAGTTACCTTATACTCAAGGGCGGATCCCTTTGGTAATTTAAGGTGCACGTGCATCCACACTCCTTGGCTGAGACCACTACAAATTAGTTCATATTTTCAGGTAGTTATTCATAAGGCTAGAAGGGAACCCATGAATATAAGCAAGTGACTGATGCACCAGCTTGAGATAATTTGCATTAAAACTAGTCGTGCCCCATACTTTTCAAATCCTGGATCCTCCTCTGCTTCTACTACTACTTTACTTATTTAAAGTCTTAAAAAAAGATTGAGAATACTTAGAAACTTACCTATAATAGGCTTTAAAATTACCTCATGATTTACCCGTCGGAGTTTAACGAATTCGAAAAAGGGCCAAAAATGGCTTGAGCTATTGAAAAAGAGCCAAAAAGTTCTCTGCTAATCTTTTGGGCTAAAATGTCCATGCCGTTAACCTTTAGGACGAAAAAATACTTTCTAACATTCTATTTTTGGCTCAAAATTGCCCTTAAAACTAGTAGACTTCTAAAAAAATATAATAATAAAAAAAAGTAGGGTATTTCTGATCCATATACTTAACGAAGTGCATTTCAAAACCATTTCCATAAGAGGCAATTTTGCTCTTTTGCGTTAAAAACTATAGTAGGTATATATTAAAATAAACTCTTGTGTTATTATATATTTAAAATAGGCTACTGATTTAATATAATCACTGCTCACAAATCTATACACACAATAAAAAATAAAATAAAAGTACAACTTAAGTACATATATCGTTAATGTATGCTATATCTAGCAATCATAAAAAATGTTAACTATATATGCTCTTGAAAAATCATCGATTATTTTTTATGATTGCTATATACTGCATGCACTAACTATATATATACTTAAGTTGTACTCTTTACTTTATTCTCTATTGTGTTTGTGAGCGCTGATTATGTTTTATCAATAGCCTATTTTAAACATATAATAACTTAAGAGTTTATTTTAAAATGTATCTACTATAGTTTTTAACGAAAAAGTGCCAAACTACCTCTAGTCTATTGGAAATAGTTTTGAAATGCCCTTTGTTATATATAAATATATATATTTTAGAAGTCCGTTAGTTTTAAGGGAAACTGAGGATATTTTTGATCCTAAAGGTTAACGACAGGGACATTCTGGCACAAAAGTTTAAATGAGAACGTTTTTGGCCCATTTTCAATAGATTAGGGGCATTTTTGGCCATTTTTTGAAAAAACTTATATCGTTGATGTATATTAGTTAAACTCATTTCAGAAATATGACACCAAAGGCATTGGTTTACTTTTTAGAACTCTTTAACATTGTTTAGCAAAAAAAGGCTACTTATTTAATCAATAATATTTGAATTTAAATACCCCTCAACTCCTAATTAATGATGTGTATTCTACATCCTCCACTATCCAGCTAAATTGCTTTGAAGTCTTAACAGTGCAGCACTTGTAGTTATTCTCCTTTCATCGTGTCCAAATAACTTTCCTTGAAATTATGGAAAATAGGTAATACTTTCCATCGACACCTTCACCATCTATCCTAGTCAAATTGTCTTAAAGTCTTAGCAGGGCAACACTTGCCCTCGACCCTCTCCATTGTCTCCAATTAAATTACCTTGAAATTTGGCAAGTGGGCAACACTTGCCCTTGCTCTCGGCCTCTGCACCCTTCTCTCCCAGCTAAATTACCTTGAATTTTTGCTAGAGCAGCACTTGCAAAAATGGCAGTCATTTACTTAAAATTATGGAAAATGGGGATAAACCATTAAACAACTCAATTTTTGTGACACGGGGTGAAAAATTTTCTCTCCAAAAATTGTTGAAGCATGTCACCTATGTAAAAATTTTGACCCCGTAGCCAGTTTACATCGCGCTAAATGAAAGCTAGTTAATATTTGAAAACTTTTAGAAAAGTAGAAAAATTTAAGAAATACGGAAAATTCAAAAATTTTTTACAGGGATTTTAAAATTTTTTCGCAGGGGATGCCAAATATGAAATCCTATGAAATTTACTAGGAATTTGAAATTTTTTAGTTCAAAAGTCTCAAAAAAGTTGCGGGAGTTGTATTCAAAGTTCCAACAACTTTTCTTTGGACTGCCAAGTATGAAGTCACAGGAAATTTTCTTGCACTTTGAAAATTTTAGTTCAAAAGTCTGAGGAAAATTTTCTGGGACTGTAAATATGAAACTCTAGGAAAGTTTCCTAGAGTTCAGTTCAAATTCTCATAATTTTATTCTGTGCTAGTCTTAAAAAATGCATATTTTTAATATATGGCTAATTTTCTAATAGTCTGTATTATTAGTTGTAGGGGTGTCAATGATTTTTCAAAAAACGACATAACCGACCAAACTAAACCGTACCGAACCGAATTTTAGGTTCTTTAAAATAAAACCGTAAGTTCTTATGCAATGTCATAACCGTACCGATTATTAGGTTAGGTTTTTAATTTTATAAAAAGAAACCGAAAAAATACCAAACCGAAACAAGTAAATTTATATGGATAAAATGTACTTTATATATGAAACTTATATGTACAATTATATATAATTTAATTAATTCTAAAATCAACAAAGTAGATATTTTTGAACCGTTAATCTTTGGGGTGAAATTAATAATGCAAAGCATCCCAATCTACTTAATGTACTATTACTAGTTCTAAAAGTTTAAACTAGCATGTCTCAAAAGTGTATTGCTTTCGCCATTTTAAACTCTAAATTTTTTAAAATCTAGTTCCTACTGTAGCGGTAAAATTTATTGTAGAATGTCTACGCGGACCATATTTGCATTCGTCTTGTAAATTTTATTCACGGGTGAAGGTTTAATCTCTTATTAAATTTATATCGACTTATGTTTATTTTGAACTTTGATTTAGTATAGAACAATACATCATAATCAAATACCCTATTAAAAAATTAAACGAAGATGAGTTTAACAGTCGAAATAATGTAAATTATTGTCTAGATTTTTTTTTTATTATCTTACCCACTCTTTAATAATATTATCTAGAGAGTAGGTATTGTAAAGTGTTTCAATGTCGCATATTGTAATGAATCATTTTAAGCACACTTCGCTAACTATTCAATTGATTGTGATATAATTGTTGTCTCTAATATCGTTAAGTACTCTAGTAAGATGATTTTTATATTTTAGTTTAATCACTAGAACCGTATGAATTTTGCAATGAAAACGATACTTGTTTTTTAGTGTTGTTGTTTTGTACGACAAAAATGGTAGTTTTAGTCAATAATTTTTTTTAAAAAAAATATTGAAAATTAATCGAACCGTAGCGAAACCGATATGATTGAGACGGTTTCGAAAATCCAAATATTAGTTATACATTCTAGAATAACTGAAAAATTGGTATGGTATAAAATTTTGCAATAACTGACCGAACCGAACCATTGACATCCCTAATTAGTTGTTTCTCTAAGTGGTTTATAAACTGGCTAGTCATCAAAATCTGCCTCCCTAGTGCCGTCTGGGCTTAGCTATCGGGATCCTATCACTTGAACAATACATGCTTTTTCTTGAAATATTTACAGATCTGGCGCTGCTAGTGCAGTTTTGGATTTCATAAGAAAAATCTATAATTTTGACTCGTATCAAGAAAAACTTCTGGATTCTGGCGATCACCAGGAGAAACTACTGTTGATCGCTGCTTTCTGCTGCTAGTATGATTTGGCGACTGGAACTTTTCCTATGGGGTAAAAAATGTAAGACTTTTCTTATATGGTCCAAAACTATGACAGGCGCTAGAAGTGTCCGCTTTCTGTAAATCTTCCTTAATAATATGGGGTTTTTTTTACACATAAATACAAATCTACACACTATATTACGAAAAAATAGCAACATTTTTCAAATTACAATACATAGCAATATCTTTTTAGCACATTTTTTCAATTAATAAGACATTTCATTTTTGATAATTACACTTAGACCCCACTCTCCTAAAAATCCTAAATAACTTTCTCCACTCCCCCCAAACAAAGACAGCCGCCACTCTCCCTTCACATGTCTGAAAATTCTGTTCCTCTTTCTCTGACTTTTCCGACATCTCTTCCGTTGTATCACCGCGGCAGACGGCGATCTACAACTATGACCTGCAGAAATTCTCCAACCATGATTTTAGCAGCAACAACAGTAAGGGAGTACCAAATACACTGTGACTTTTACTTTACCAGGTTCCAGTTTAATTTCCTCCTCCGGCTCAACATTTAACAACTTCGTAAACACTACAGGCTTCACTTCATTACTCTGATCACCTGATCTCTTCAATAAAAACACTAGTAACCCTACGATTACCGCAAACGACGACGTAACACGATTACTGTATTAGTACTTAACGATACTCCTAACACTTATTCGATCGATTTCAATAACGACTCCACCTCCTAAAGGGAAATCAGCAACTAGTGAGTAAATTCATAAAGTAACATAGGCAAAAAGAAAAGTGCCATCGCCGGTCATAAGCAGTGGCAGTGGATGAGATCGGATTCTTATGACCTCTATAGCGGCTAGGAGATCTGTTATGTTAATTTTATCTTTAATCCATTTTCTTTTGTTAGTTTTTTTTTATTTTAATTAGTTTTGTTTAATACATGCTTATACATCAATGTATCTTCTACCTTCTTTATCATTAAAGTGTTTAGCTTTAATTCTCTATTTTCTAAAGTTGAATTGCTACTTTCTTATAGTAATTGTGAATGCATAAGTGAAACAGTTTGAAACAGCGCAGATACAGTGGTAAATGATGCAGAAACAGTTTGAAATGGCGGAGATACAGTGCTGAAACGACGCAGAAACAGTTTGAAACGACGTAGATACAGTGCTGAAATGATGCAGAAACAGCACAGATACAGTGCTGGAACGAGGCAGAAACAACACAGATACACTGCTTAAACAATGCAGAAAAAATGCAGATACAGTGCTGAAACGATGCTGAAACAGTTTGAAATAGCACATATACGGTGTAGAAACAGTTTGATTTAGTGCTGAACACAACCTGAAACGGTGCAGAAATAGTTAGATACGGGGCAAAAATAGTGCAGATACAACATTGGAACAGTTTAAAATAGCTAGTGAAAAAGTCTGAAATAAAATGTAAAAAATAATGTGAAACAATGCAAAAAAAGTGGAATAGTTTAGAAATAGTGAGTAACAACGAACAAACGGGATGAAACAAATGCTAAAACAATATAGAAACATCAAGATACAGTCAAAAAATAGTTAGATACGATGCAAAACTACTTGAAACGATACTGAAACAATTTGAAACAGTGTTGAAACATCGTAGATACAATGATATACAGTTTGATACGGAGAAAAGATAGTGCAGATACAATGAGATGTAGCGTTGAAATAGTCTGAAACCGCTAGAGAAAAATTTCAAAACAAAATGTAAAAAATAATGTGAAACAATGCAAAAAATATGAAATAGTTTAGAAACAGTGAGAAACAACACACAAACGGTTATACACAAGGTGGTTGGTAGTTGAGATACAATGAGATACGATGTAGTTGGTAGGCGAGATACGGTTAGATACGAGGTGTTTTGTAGTTGAGATACAATGAGATATGATGTGGTTGGGAGGTGAGATACAGTTAGATACGAGGTGCTTGGTAGTTGAGATACAGTAAGATACAATGAGATACGATATGGTTGTTGAATCCTCCCAAAACAATGCACACAAGTATACATCGGGATTTGATTTCAACAAAATGGAGACTCCAAAGAGCTTCTTTGGAGTCGCCACCTAATTTAAGGATTATTAGGAACCTAAATTAACTAAAGAGTGCAATTTTATCCTTTATTTAAAAGGAAAATAATTCAGAGATTCTTAGGTAAGTGGTTCTATTAAATTCGAAAAAAGGTCCCTAACGGGAGCACTTTCGAAAATCAGCTAAAAGCAGTTAATCCGGCGATTTTCACGAATTCTACTTAAAGATAATTAATTGAGGATGAATTTTAAATAAAGATAAATAGATAATGAATAATAAGATAAGGTTTGATTATGCCAATACTTAAATAAATAAACAACAAAACTTAAGATTAATTAAATGGATAGTGAGATAATGGTTAATTGCTTAATTAATTAAATAATAAGGCTAAATAAAATTAAGTAAATAAAATAAATGATTAGATAAATAATGATAATTGATTAATTAATTGGTTGGATAGATAAATAATAAAATAGATAATAACTTAATTAAATAAATAAATATTTATGAATTCAATTAAATAAGAAATAAATGAATAATAATTGATTGATTAAATAAATAAATGAATAAATAATTATAATTGATCGAACAAATAAATAATTAATTAAAATTAAATAATTAAATAAATGGATAAATTAATTAATTTATTTACTTATAAGTAAATACCACTTAAATGATTTAATTAATAAATAAATAAAATAATAAATAGGTAAATAATAAATGGATAATAATTAACTTAAATATAAATAATGAATAAATGAATACAATTTCAATTTCAATTTTTTTGCACTCGATAGTTAATCAGAGATTCCTATTATCTTAAACTAATTGGCGAGTCCCAAAGAAACGAGATAAGCAATTATATAATCATCCTAAACATGCAATAAGATAAAAATTTTAAATAAAGCGGCTAACCTACCAGGCTTCTAATCATGCAAAGTCCTAACCCGGTTTACGGGGTCCTAAAACATGCTTTTCTAAAGGGAACGAGAGAGAAGGAGTTTAGAAGGTAGAACCCGGATAGCAAATTCAACGCAAGCCCTGTATTTCACAAGGTTTTCATTTTTCTTTTTGTTTTACATTTTCGGGGATATCAAGTCCCGAAAATGCGGAGCGGTTCAAGTGACTTCCCAATGCAGACCATCCCAATTTGAGTTTTATTTCAACTCGTCCCGAAGGTGTACATGACAAAGATAAGATGAGAGAAGGAATTAGTATATGTGAATAAGAAACTGTTACAACACAGTCAATCACGTTTTCTGCTATAAACCAAGAACAAAATAAGGACTGATTCATTTTAACGAAAGACACTCAAAACAGAACAAACAAGGATAGAGCAAATTTTGAGAAGGAAACTAATTTTAATGAACTGAGACTTTATTTGAAATAGGCAAGTTGCCGCTTGAAACTGCATACACATATACATATGCAAACATACTCACACACATACCTACACTCATACACCTGCACATTCAAAGGCCAAAGACCAACCAGAACACTTTTAACCACTCCTAAACAACTACTAAACTGAACAGCCTGCCTTCCTTCACTTATACAGCCCACCCTGAACTCTTTACGGACCAACCTGCAAGCCACCTATCTGCTGCACTAGGACTTCCTCCTATCAACCACAAACCACTTTCCTCCTGGAACCAACTACACACAGGACCTCTGCTTCCCTCCTTGAACTCACACCCTAACAGGAACAAAGCTGAACAAATACACACACATTACTTTCAACAGACTCTTGCACTTACACATACCTCTATACACAAACACACTCCAACATCCTTACACCTCTACCTATACCCCTACACTTGCCAACCAAAAGCTCCCTCTAACTCCCTGAAACTACTGCTAGAAACTGATGCAAACTCATCAAACAAGACAGCAGGAAAGATTACCTTCACAGATCACCCTCACTGAACTAAGCAGAGCCAGCTTGACACACTAATCTTACTCCTAAAGGCACCTGAACACCCTCCAACTCACTACATAAACAAACAGGCCTCCATAGACACCCCTGGACTTCACTAAACTGGAAAACAAACTCACCCTGCATCCCTTCACTAAACTGTACATATACAAGTAACTGGTGCAATTCACCATTTCTTTAGACCTGTATTTAGTTCACCAATCAAACTACTACATACAGAGCTCCTCCACTTTTATCCTAAGACACCTACACGCCTTTAACTCTCTCCTTACACAGAATACACCTTGCCCACACCAAAGAAACAGACCTCACTCATATACACCTGCACCTCTGCTATTCACAGCTTCCAAACAAGCAAAGCAGACCCTTTCTCTAAGCAACCAGACCTTCAGAACAACAAGCTTCACCACCCTGACTGATACCCCTGTTGCACTACTTCACACCTAAACTCCTTCAACACTCACAAGAACCAGAAACCAAGACCAAGCAACATGACTACTGCTGCTATAATAAACAAAACCAGGAATTTCCTTTTCAATTCTTTTCCTACTCTTAACAGCTAGCACGACATGGACAAGCGATAAACAGAAAATCAAACTAGAGAAAACATGAAAAACATCCTCTTTTAAACTCTATTTCATATATTATGTTTCCAATATAAGCTCAAAACATAGTTCCAAAACACATATACTTTAAACTAGCAGCCGCTTAATCAAATAAATAAACAGTAGAAGAAAAGTTTTATTCCTAACAGGAACACACACATGTATAGAAAACAAGTGAAAACTGGAAATGTGAAAAGGGTAAGGTTTATAACCTCTTTATGGGCAGCAACTAGGGCGTTGAATCTGAAGAAAGTGACTCAAACTACGACTTGAATGAGGTCGGTGACTCGACTATGAAGAAGCGATACGCAAGATGAAGCGATAACAAACACGAAACCCGAAACCGATGTTTGAATCCCAAACAGTAACCAAAATGCTAACTGTCTTCTTCTTTTAAAGATTAAAACTGAAAAATATATGACTATAGGCTTTGCCTCTTTTTCCTCTCTCCAACCTCTAGAACCCCCTAAAAATGAACAAAATAGTTAGATATATACCTGAATTTTAGGGTTTCAGATCCTTTTGATTTTCCTAACGACCCCCGACTTGTTTTACCTTTTCCCTTTTGAAATCAGGGTCAAAATAGTATAATCCTCCGGATTGTACTACTTTCACCCTGATTCAAAGGGAAAAATGGACGTTGAAGAATTCACAGCTTAGATGCGATTCTTGTTCAAAAACTGACGATCGAGATTGATTGAAATTGTACGAAAAAGTAGAGAGTGAACGTTGGGGGGGGGGGGGGAGGGGACCAGTGGTACGAGTTTTTTGGATTGTTTCGAAGGATTTAGGAGAAATTGGGCAAGGAATTAGGGATTTCGCGGGTCGGGTTCTCTGATTTTGGGGAAAGGGGTTGGGTCGGGTGAAGGAAATTCTGAAGTGGGTAAGGGGTAATAGTGTATATGTATATATGTGTGTTTGCATAAATGGGCTGGCATTTAGGACTAGTAGCAATTTTAGCCTTTTTCAAATAAATTAAGCAATGGAGGGGGTTTGCGTGGGTAGGTTTAATTTAGAGTTGCGCATTGCATATTTAGTCCTTTTTTAGGTCAAATTTCAATCATTTCAGATTTTTTAATTTAACAATTGACCCTTTTATGAAATAATTAGATTAATTGAAATTTAGGGACAAAATTGGGTGTCAACAATGGTTGGTAGGCGAGATACGGTTAGATACGAGGTGCTTGGTAGTTGAGATACAGTGAGATACAACGAGATACGATATGGTTGGTAGTTGAGATACAATGAGATATGATGTGGTTGGCAGGCGAGATACAGTTAGATACGAGGTGGTTGGTAGTGGAGATACAATGAGATACGAGATAGTTGGTTGTTGAGAAACATCAAGATACAGTGAGATGCAACGAAATACAATGAGAATGGGACGAGGAAAAGTGAAATTGGAGGAAAAGTGAAATTGGGGGAAATGGGAGGAGTAAAAGTGAAATTGAGAAAAATGGTGGGAGGAAAAGTGAAATAGGGGGGAATGGGAGGAGCAAAAGTGATAGTGGTGGAGAATGTAAGGGTTTGGTATGTTATGGAAAAATATTGCTATGTTTGTAATTAACTTGTGTTTTCCTCTATATAGGTTATTTTGCTAAAATATTGTTATGTTTGGTAATTAAGTTCTAAAAATTGTATTTTTTTTATAAAAATTCCAAAATGCACATTAGGCAACTTTTGCACGAATGAGAATTTTTCATGATGGTCTTAATATGTAGATGTATGTTAAGGATGAGGAGAATTTGATACCGATTCTTTTTTTATTTTTGGGTACAGATTGAACGCTTATAATTAAAAGGAAAACCTTCATTCTATTAAACTTTCGAATCGATGGATGGCATCTATACTAATATAAAAGTGGAAATCTAAAAAGATTAAAAAGTGAAAGACCATAATACCCTTTAAAATTTTAAAAATCATTAAATCAATTAATAAAATATTCAAAATTTGAAAATAAATTAAAAATAAAAGCAAGTGATTATTTGAAATGTTGTGTCCCTTCATTTTACTAGGTAATTAAACATGTTCCCTCAATCATTAATGTTTCAACTGTTGGCTATAGAAACAAAAGGTTTGTTATTAAAAGCTCCCACAAGCAGCCAATAAGATACTAATACACGAATAGACTACCAGGTTCGTCTGTGTTGTACAAGGAAAAAAAAATTCTGCTGCTTCATTCACTACTTCTATGCTTACTTTCCTTATTGATTGAGTTCTGGTAGTTGAGTTGGAGAATACCGTGTACGAAAATTGATATCGCAAATATATTCTGAATACTTCATGTGTATGCTTATTCTGTGTCTTTTTGTAACTCTGTCGCATCATTTCATTATTCTTAGCCTATTTGCAATATACTACAAGTTGACAAACATATAAAACCAGATCAATGTGTTTCGTTACATACATTTATTTATGCGTGTTAAATTGATTGGCGCTAATGTATATGGAAAATAGTCCAAATTGCTCATATCTTACTTTTTATTACACTTTCATCATGACGTGTGACTTGGGCATCACAAATATATGCATTGCTCCAGGAAATAGAATTATAAAGTAGATGGTATGTAGTTTTGCTGTAAGTATGTAGTACGGAAAAAATATGTACCTCTAGGAGCGTCTATCCTCCTTTACTTTGATATGTATCAAAATGAGGATATTACACTTTCTACAAATGTCTGTATTGATTTAGCGCAGAATTGCACACACATTCATTCCATATTTTCCATGGATTCATTAACGACTTTGTTTTGAATTTCAATTTCAAAACTGGTTTTCTTCTGGAGAAACTACGTCAGTGGTATGGATCAAGAAGAAAGTTACAAATATCAGGTTTCATTGTCATAACCTACTCATTTCAATTTTCGTACTCTTTGTGATTTATGAAATTCAGTTTCTACAATTATTATGGTATATATTTTTCATGTAATGATCTTAAAATATATTATTCAATCGCATGCAATGACGGAAACAACATATAAATACTATTAATTAATTTGTTGTTCATTTACCAAATGAAATCGGTTAGTGGAAATACCAATTGGTCGTATGCGTAAAATTAACAATAACAACAAATTCAGTTAAGCGTATGAAAAGCGTAAATATAAAATTATATGCTCGCAGAAGATTATTTTCAAAGTTGTACGAACTTGAATTAGACTAAGATTAGTATTTGATAATTATGTCGAGATCATGAAAATGATATATGTGAAATATTACAGTTTATTTAATTTGGATGGATTATATCTATACTTAAAAGTTGTTACAAATACAAACAAATAAGCTGTTTTGCAAATTTCTTGGGGGCACTAACCAAGTATTCTCAATCAATTAAAGAATTTTGCAGTGATATATATCTTCTAGGGAAAAAGAGACTGGTATTCTCTACAAGAACAACTTTAAAGTTCAGAGTTATGCACAACTTCAGAGTTCAGAGTTATGCACTGAAGGTATACACATATGCATATAACACAAATCTATACTAAATAGATTGTTTAAACATAAACCGAGAACTTACTTGTTGTTCTCGTAAGCGGAAGCGATAGGATCTTGAATCGTGGCTGGAATTACTGACCGTCGGTAGTTGTCACGTGCTTGACGGATCAACCCCTTTATTCACAGTCTAAACACTAGTTTATTTGAGAGAGAGATAGGAAGAGCAGTAGAGAAATCAGTATTTTTATCTGAGCCTATTACTACTGTATTTATAAGACAAAATACATACTTTGGTACCTTAACTTGTCTCAAAAACACAGTTACACACTTTAACTTTGCCGGCGACCTAAGACCCCCCTTAACAAAATCAGAGTGATATTAATATATACTTGAGACACATATAACCACTTGCACCTTAGGGGGTGCTCCTCACTCGCCCTACTATTAGGCCACATCAACTACAACAAGATTTTAATTCTTTTTCACTTTTTTTTTTTTACAATATTTATCAATGCATTACACTTTCTTTTTATTTTCATTTATTTCTTTTTTTTTTCTCTTTCTTCTCCATTCAACTCATCATCTTCCATTTCCATCAAAACACATAATCATCTACACCACCCATCACTGAAACAACTAACTCAAACTCCAGCGCTATCAATGTACAAAACGACGATGCATTGAACACCACCCTTTTCATCATTCAGGCCAAGAACTAAATCGGGCTTCTCCAAAAACCCGAGTATTCAAACTAATCAGGCTTAAATTAAAAGGCCGTAGTCGAATTCGAAGGCAAATATTTCGTGAAGAAGTTTTATATAAAAAATTGAGAAAATTGAACATTTGGAGAAGATTTAGAAAGCTTTGATAGAAGCCATTGATGATGATGACGTGATGGCGGGGGTTAGTGGTGGGAGGAGGGGGGTGGTTGTGAGGAAAGCAGGGTCAAAGAGGAAATTGGAGAAGATGTATAGGTTGACAAATGGGTACTTGAAAAATAATGGATTTAGTTTGTAGAAATTGATCATGTGGAGCATACTGTTGCTAGATTTTTTTTTTTTCAATTGAATTCTTGCTTATACTGTTTCACTCATCCTACCAAAATCAATTGTATTATAGTTCTATCATTTCTGGTATGAAGTTAACAGAAGCAACACAATGCAAACATCAATATGTTGAACTTCAACAAACTTTATACGCCTAAATGATGAACTCATTTCCTCATTTATTTCTCTAATGAGTTTGGTCCTCTCTTCTTCCCAAAACCAGCAACTGCGGTGACGAAGCGTCAGTTGTACTGCATATGTTTGTGAGCATGGCCACGGGGTTTTCAAGAGGAGGGTAGGTTACTGTTGCTAGATCAAGATTCAATTTTGGGGGCCAAAAAGTTTAATTTTTTCCGTTAATCTTTTAGTTTTGGATGAAGGTGGGGATGGTGTTCCGGTGGTGGAGATAGAAAAAGAGGAGAAGAGAGAAATAAGTTGGTGAAGAAAAGGAAAAGAAAAAGAAAAAAGAACCCCCAAATAACTAAGACTAATTAGCTCATAAAATAGCCAAAAAAAAGTTGACACGTATTGGATTTGTTCAATGATTAACATCTTCACTCGCTTTTAATTTATCTCTCTGCCATGTCATCCTTTAGGTTTGTATAAATATCACTTCGAACGTGTTAAGGGGGGTCATAGGTCGCCCGCAAAGTTTGGGTGTGTTATTGTGTTTTCGGGACAAGTTTAGGTGGTAAAGTATCTATTTTGCCTATTTATAACTGTATAATACAGTAGTTGTCCTCTTGTAGGACTCTATCAGGTAACTTATCTTTTTACCTGGATAGATATTAAGAGCACCCCTTTATGGGTGGACTCTTTTATTCAGATAAATCCAACATCTCCCACTCACACATAATGTGAGTGCTCTTACAATATGAGAAACATACTCTCATCTCATCTCTACAAATATTCATACAGTGAAATAGACCGTGCGACCAGCATACTGTGAGAGCTACGCACTATACATCTATTAGGAGTATATAGCCTCTCGTCGAGTGCAAACCTGCAAGTAGATTATAAAGTATGCAATATCCTAGATCATATGAATCATATTTTGATATCCTCTCAAAAATCTCAAATATCATTTTTTATGTATTCACAATTATAACTCATAAGTTATAACTGGTGCACCTATGAATACAAACTTAGTGAGATTCCATTAATGATCTTCCTCTTCTCACGATTTTTTTAACATTAGCTCAACTGCTTTTCTAGATATGTCCCGCCAGACCGCATCTATTTTCATGGTCTTTTAGAAACACACTAAGATAGCTAACATCACACTAAGTCTCAAGTATCTGATCGGAGTTACTGAGGGTACATAATTTGAGCCAGCATAAAGGCTCTGGGTCTCACGTAACAGTAAGTTGAGATCAAACTTATGTTAACCCAAGGCCGACATTAGCACACATGGTATGAAACATGTGCTACAACATTTTTCTCCTTTCCTTAAGGACCGTCTGTCTTTTTAAAGAATGTTGTATAGATGAAATTCAAACACCATAAGTATCTAAATTTGAGTTCCTTAAACTCGCATCTAACTCACTAAGTAGACTAGGTGAACATCTTTTCACCTTAATAACCTTATGTCATTATTTAAACGACTCTATTGATTTTAAGCATATCGCTCTCAATTTATCCATTTGATAATTTTTTTCTTAAAATCAAGTCTCATCTCCACTTATCACTAAGATAAGGAGGCGGTTGCCTGAGAAGGCCAACCTCTTGTCTACCTGATATACTAAAAATATAATTGAAGAATGTACTAAACACTCAATAAATTATGAATATGTATGTAAGTAAATCAACTTTATTGATTATCAAAGAACATAGTTTTGTGAACAACTGGAAAAAACAACGAATAATACAAAATCACTCAAAGTCTGCGCAAGTCTTGAGACCTAGTGTGTCTCACAAACGCATCTCTAGCTAAAGGCTTGGTCAATGGGTCTGCTACCGTATCTTCTGTAGATATTTTCACCAGGTTCAACCTCTTGCATTTATACATGTCTCTTGCGTAGTTATACTTGATATCTATATGCTTAGTATCACAATGATGCTTAGGATTCTTAGTTGCATCAACTGCAGCCTTACTATCACAATAGACCAACACTGGTTCATCATCAGTGTTACCCGACAAGCTTTTGAAGAGCCTATCCAACCAAACAGCTTCTTTTGTTGCTTTTGATAGAGCCACATATTCGGCTCCCATCGTGGATAGTACTATACATGATTGCTTCTTACTCTTCCATGATATGGCACCATTACTAAGTAAGAAGACATATCCTGAGGTAGACTTCCTCTCGTCTAAATCTCCTCCATGATCAGCATCACTGTATCCAACTAATCGCAAATCTTTGATGCCTTGATAACAAAGTGCGTAGTCAGCTGTTCCTCTCAGATATCTCATGATCCTCTTTACTGCTTGCCAATGTGCTGGACCTGGATCAGATTGATATCTACTTACCAAGCCAACTGCTAGACAAGTATCAGGTCTAGTACACACCATAGCATACATTAGACATCCAACCGCGCTTCTATAGGGCACTCGCTTCATCTTTTCTGTCTCTTCAGGAGTCTGAGGACACAAATGATTAAGTTATGGCCTTTGCTGATAGGAGTGTCAATTGGGTTGCTATTCTGCATATTAAATCGTTCAAGAATTTTCTTAATGTAATTCTCTTGAGAGAGATACAATAGTTGCTTAGGACGATCTCTTGAAATCTTGATTCCAAGAATATATGCAGCTTCACCCATATCTTTCATCTCAAATTGAGACGACAACCAGGCCTTTACCTCGTTTAATAACTTCTTATCATTTCCAGCTATAAGTATATCATCGACATACAATGTTAGAATTACAAGCTTATTTCTTGATCTCTTGGTATAAACATAATGGTATTCATCAACCATAGTAAAACCATTGGATATGATCACATTTTGAAAGTGTATATACCACTGCCTTGAAGATTGTTTGAGGCCATAAATAGACTTCAAAAGTCTACAAACCTTTTGTTCGTGGCCTTTTTCAATGAAACATTTGGGTTGTTCCATATAAATTTCTTCATCTAATTCTCCATTGAGAAAGGCAGTCTTTACATCCATCTGATGTAATTCAAGATCTAAACTTGCTACTATAGCTAGAATCAGGCGAATTGAGTTAAATCACACAACAGGTGAGAAAGTCTCTTCGTAGTCTATTCCTTCATGTTGTGTATAACCTTTCGCCACTAGTCGAGCCTTATATCTCTCAACTGTGCCATCAGCCTTGAGCTTAATCTTGAGAACCCATTTGCTCCTAATAGCTCTGCGTTCTTTTGGGAGATCAACTAGTTCCCAAACTTTGTTGACTCTCATAGACTCCATTTCTTCTTCCATTGCTTTTATCCATTTTTCCTTAGATGGGCATGAGAGAGCCTCTTTTGCATTTTTAGGCTCATTTTCTACTTGTAAGAACAACATAAAAAGTTCAGCACCTTCGACATCAAATCGTCAGCGGGGAATCTTTTTACGTAAACCACGTCCTTTTTGTGATTCTTCTTCGTTGTTCCCATTTGGATCAACGTTGCTCCCACTTGGATCAAGAACATCTATCCTGCTCCCACTTGGAACAAGATCAGTGACCATTTCGCTCCCACTTGGAACAAGATTCATTTGGTCACTATTTGATGTCAAATGATTACTTACATTCGCATCCGATGATGAAGGAGGTTGTTGATGTGAAACTAATTCATCATCAGTTAGATTTCTCCCACTCGAATGAAGTGATCTTTGTTCATCTCGATCCTCTATCTCAAACAAGGTTAGGTCTTGACCTACCTCTCCCTTTTTAGGAAACTCATCCTCTAAGAATGTAACATCTCGTGATTCAAACTCAGTTACGCTCTCACTGTCTTGCAAACCTATAAACACATAACCCTTAGAGGTTTCTGAGTATCTTATAAAGATACTTTTCTTTCCTCTCGGGCCTAATTTGCCATGTTTGTGAGAAGAATAATGTGTATAGGCAGCACAACCCCAAGGTCTTAATACACTTAGGTTAGGTGCTCTTCCAGTCCACAACTCATATGGAGTGGTTGCAACTGATTTTATAGGCACCCGGTTAAGTACATAGGTAGCAGTAAGCAATGCATCACCCCCAATAACTAATTGGGAGGGTAGCTTGTGCCATCATTGACCTAACCATTTCTAGAAGCGTCCTATTTCTTCTCTCCGCAACGCCATTTTGTTGTGGAGTATTTGGGATAGTCAACTGATGAAAAATTCCCTTTTCATCACATAACTCGTTAAATTGAGTTGACAAGTACTCTCGACCTCGGTTAGTTCGAAGAACTTTTATCTTCTTGTCTAATTGATTTTCCACTAAGCTCATATAGCGTTGGAAACAACTTATTGCTTCTGATTTGTGAGAAATTAAATAGACATAACCGAAACGAGTGTAGTCATCTATAAATGTGATGAAATAGTATGCTCCATGCCTAGCCCTGACATTCATAGGCCCACAGATGTCCGAATGGAGTAATTGCAAGGGATATTCAGCTCTAGTCGCTTTATCGAAGGGTTTTCTTGCAGATTTTCTTGCTAGACAATTTTTACAAGTGGACAATTCCACATTTCAATGCCAGTAAGCAAACCTTGTTTTGTTAACCTTTGCATTCTTTGCTGGCCAATATGACCAAGTCTAGCATGCCATATGTTTACATCACTATCATATTTATGTAAGGAAGCAAACATAGAAAAACTAGCATTATTATTAAATGAATTATAATCCAAATCCATAATAATAAAACCTCCGGTCACATGACCAAAACCAAATAAAGTTGAACCTAAAGTCAATTTGACAGAATTGTCATGGAAAAACAAGCTAAATCCAAGCCTAAGCAAAATAATAACAGATATAATATTCCGGCGAATTCCTGGAGCGTAGAGGACATCATGTAGTAGTAGGTGTCGACCACCACGCAAGACTAACTTGCATGTACCGATCCTTTCAACATCAACCTTATTGTTGTTGCCCACATAAATCCACTTTATTCCACGTGAAATACGCCGAAACTCCACAAACGAATTGCGTTCCCTCGTTATGTGGTCAGTTGCTCCCGAGTCTACAATCCACAAAGGATTAGATTCAGTCAAAAACACTGAACTAGAAACACAAAGTTCACTAGTTTGAGTTTTGTGAAATACCTTTCTAGGAGGCTCAGAGCAATCCTTAGCATAGTGACCCGTTTTGTCACAGTTAAAGCATTTCACCTTTGCAACATTGACACGTTTGGGACATTTGTTATTGCCTTGTTGTTCTGCCCTTGCTCTTTTAGCAGGGTGAGACTGAGTTGGTCCTCTTTTCTTAACCCAATTCTTTTTCTTAAAGCCACCTTTTGCCTTAGAGGATGTTGCCATATGCAACTCAGCTGTTGGCTTAGCAGCCTCAAGCCGATCCTCTTCAAGCTCAAGAGATCTCCGGACATCTTCCAGAGTCTTGATTAGCTGATTGTGGGTCAAATGCATCTTCATATGATCCCAAGAATTAGGTAAGGACCATATGACAGCTTGAACTTGTTGCTCATCGGTCAACACATGACCAACATCTTTTAACTCCCCAATCATGTTTGTCATAAGCCTCAGATGAGTTCTCACTGAATGTTCTGGGTGCTTCTTGTATGAGTCATACTTGATTGTTAAGGATCGTAGCCTTTCAATAGAACATGTACCAAACCTATTCTTCAAAGCAACCCAAAGACCCATAGCTCTTTGGTGATCCTTAAATTCCCTGAAGATATTATCATCTAAGGTGCTCAGCAACGTAATGCGAGCCAAGGAGTCTTTCTTTTTCCAAGCATCATAAGCCGCACGGTCACGCCTATGCTGAGCCATAGTGCCTTCCTCAGGCTCATCCATGACGATGTTAATTGCCTCCAGAGCCTCTTGCTCTTCAAGTACATATTGAACTTTTAAGCTCCAGGTCTCATAGTTGTCACCATTGAGTTTCAACCCTTTGTTGAGCTCAGCAACAATGTTCTTAGCAGCAGTACACATTTTTTTTTTAACAAAATAAAAAAAAATATAGTGAGGATCTAAGAAAGGAATTTCTAAATGCAAGTACTATGTTCAACATACATACATATTCGGACAATAAGCACTAAGTTGATTAAGTTAATAAACACATATATTAATAATGGAGTCGAAAGTTCACTATGTTCCCAGTCATCGTTCAAAAATTAAACACATGAAAATTAACCTAGTCAACTACCTAGCTTAATGTATTTATCATCTTAAAAACAACATTTTATTTTTATGATTAATCCCGTTTGGATCTGAATTAAACAAATTAACTTAAACTAATTTTAAATTTTATTTAACATATTAAATAAAATAAGTCAAATGCTAAACTAATTAACATATATATATATTTGTTAAACTAAACAACAAATATAGTAATATTAAACTAATTAATATTTTTAACATGTCAAACAACTTAAATGATGTTAAATTAATGTTAAACTAATTAACATTTTAGGCAATTATTAAACTAAGTAACAAATATACTTAATGTTAAACAATTTTATATGTCATGCAATTCAGATGATGAGGTTATTTTTTTATTATATCAAAAAAATAAGTTCTGAATTATATTATTAAAATTAAGTCCGCTTGACTAATTTTATATTCTGAATTTAACAGAAGATACAAAATTAAAATCAAAATGATTTTTATAACTTTAAGTAAGCCACCCATCCAGAACGAAATGAAATGGGCCATTTGCCAGATTCTACCAATAGTTTGGTATTTTTTAAAAAAATTATTTTGTAGTAGGCTTGTAGCCCAATATTTCTAACCAATTTAGAAGGGCCTTAAGCCCATTCTTTAAACCCTGCCAACCAAAAAAAAATAGGAATTCTCAATTTCATATCACATCTGTTTCAAGTTGTGGACAGGGAAGCTTTCTTCTTTGCCTTTCTGACACATTCCTTTGAAGCACAAAGCTTCATCTTTAGCATGTCACCGTCGCTGCCATTGTTGGAGTACTAAACTCCTAGGTTGTTTTTTTTTTTCGTCATTACAGAAAGATATAGAGAGGAAGAAGCCATTGCTTTTCACCTTCTTTTTCTCTTGCAGAATCGACAAAAAAATAATAATTATGGTATTTATTTCGTTTCTGCTACTTCCGGTGACGGGCAATGGTGTTCCACAGCGGGGTATTGGTGGGAGTTTTAAAAAAAACTGATTTTGATATATTTTCAAGAAAATAAATCTGTAAAGCTGTTCCGAAACTGATTTTGAATCAGTGTTAGATTTATTTTACAGAGTTGAGATTAACTTCGAAAGTTATGGACATGGAAGTGATACTTTAATTTCTCTTCCTCACTGGTTTTCTTCAGCCGCTGTCACCTATAAGAAAATCTTCATCTTTTTTTATTTTTATTTTTTTTTAGATCTGGCTATAGAATTAATTCAAGAAAAAAACTGATTTCTGAACACCGTTAAATAGCTAAGAGGAATGTAAATTTTTAATCGAAAAATATCACGTTCTTCATGCTGGTACGACAGTGTCCTAGCACTGATAAAGAGATTACTTGTTAATCTCTTATTTATCTCCTCTTTAATAATAGCTATTTAGTTTTCCAATCAAATTCTTAAAATCATAACGTTAGGAAATCTGAGAATATTATTTATTTACAATCACAATGCACCGTAAACTTAACAAATACTAGTATATTTGTATATCTTGTTTAGGCACATGACAAAACTATTCCATAATTATTGACCAGAAAATCAGCCTATGACATCTGATATCAATGAAGGTATACACATATGCATATAACACAAATCTATACTAAATGGATTGTTTAAACATAAAACCGAGAACTTACTTGTTGTTCTCGTAAGCGGAAGCGGTAGGATCTTGAACCGTGGCTGGAATTACTGGCCGTCGGTAGTTGTCACGTGCTTGACGGATCAACCCCTTTATTCACAGTCTAAACACTAGTTTATTTGAGAGAGAGATAGGAAGAGCAGTAGAGAAATCAGTATTTTTATCTGAGCCTATTACTACTGTATTTATAACTGTATAATACAGTAGTTGTCCTCTTGTAGGACTCTATCAGGTAACTTATCTTTTTACCTGGATAGATATTAAGAGCACCCCTTTATGGATGTACTCTTTTATTCAGATAAATCCAACATGCACAAAGGAAGGAAACAACATCAAAGCTGACCAACATGGAGTATATTTTCTACTTCTAAGAGCTTGAGAAGACTAAAAATTAATTAACTTTAGCAAGTAATTGCTGGGGAGAAGAAGTACGGTGAATGGTTAATAAATAAAATAAGGCAATACATTGTAATTATAAAACTCGACATACACGTGTAACGCACGTGCCGAGAGATTAGTATACTAAAGAAGGATAGAAAATTTTTTATATTGAGAAAATTTTGATATTTCATACAAAATTGAAAAGAAAGATGCATTTTTTTTTTTTTTTTTTTTTTTGCATTTCCTTTTTCCTTTTGAAAGCTGAAAGAACGTGTTACCGCAATAATTTTAGTAAGATGTAGGCACCATTTGCGCGAAGATTTTCTTTGAGAGTCACATATCAGGTCAAAAGTACGTAATTATGCATATTCTATATAGCAACAAATCTAATTATCAAACAAACCCAAAACCATTTAGGAAAGCTTACATCTTTTTAGTTTCTCATAAAATATTGACATCTATTTTGTGATCACACTAATCGAATTTGCATAGAAACGTTCACCCAAGAAAAACACAGGAAAAGGGCATGAATTAGACCCAAAAAAAAAGTCAAAATGGAGCATCTCCACACTCAAATCCATATCTCTATTTATTTACTAAGTACATATTTAGCCCAACGTCTTTATTTTGAAAATTAACGTAAAAGGCCTGATACCTCTTTTATACTAAATAAATGGCATTATATCCCAACCCCACCTCGACTTCCCTTTAAAGCAACACATCTTTATAAACAATTAAACATCCATCCATCAATAATTACACCCAAGATTTCAAAATAATGGCTGATCTCTGCCATGGCCACCACCTTCTCCTTCTATGGATTTCAACCACACTTTTAATAACCATCTCTTCTGCTATGCCACCACCAAACCCTATCAAATGCAACAACTCATCTTATTGCCAACTTTCAAATTCCTATGGCGTTTGGGGTGACAGACAAACTTGTCACGCTCCAAAAGTCGTCTATCCCACAACAGAAGAACAACTTCGACAAGAATTAGCCAATGCAAACAAGAACAACCTTAAAGTCAAAATTGTCACAAAATTTTCACACACGATTCCTAAAATAGCATGTCCAAATGGAGATAATGCTATCTTCATTAGCACTGAAAAATACGATTCGACTATAGAAGTCGACGTAGAAAAACATACTGTTGTCGCTGATAGTGGAGTTGGACTACGAAAACTTATCGATACTATTGAAAAGAATGGTTTAAGTTTGGTGGCTGCACCATATTGGGAGGGAGTCACGGTGGCTGGAGTAATTAGCACGGGGGCTCATGGCAGTTCGTGGTGGGGCAAAGGTGGAGCAGTTCATGATCATGTTGTTGGTCTTAGCCTTATTGTACCAGCCAATGAAGCAGAAGGTTATGCAAAAATAATCAAATTGGTACCACAAGATCCGTTGTTTAATGCTGCTAAAGTTTCTCTTGGGTTGCTTGGCGTCATTTCTAAGGTAAGAATTTTTTTTTCATTTCATAAAACTTGGGAATATTTTCTGGGAATTTTGTGGGAAAATTTGTTTGTATATAAAATTTGACCAAATTCTGAAATTAAAATTTTCAACCAATTTTTGGGAGTTTTTGGAAAAAACTCTTTTTCTCACTCACTCACAAACTTAACTTTTTTTTTTCAATTAAAATATATATCCAAACACAACTTTAAGTTTAAAAAATTATTTTTCAACTCAACTTAAAAAACTCAAATTTTCAAGTTTCAACCAGATCTATGTCCAAACGCTAGCTTAGATATCCCAGTTTTGTGTTCTTGTTTTATTCATTAATTAGAGTTATAAACAGTACGCTCTGTAAACCTTTTTTTTTTTTTTTGAAGCATGCACACACTAAATTTTATTCTGTATAATAGCATATAGTAAATATTACTCCCTCCATGTCATTTTATATGTCATAGTTTGAATTGCCACAAAATTTAAGATTTTTTTTTTTAAATAATTGTTTTAAAAAATAAGACATAAATATCAGTGTAGTTGTAAATAATTTCTTTAAGAATAAAACAATAATTTTAAAGTTAAATTGTTATAAAATTGAGAAATTTATCATTTTTGATGAGATAATAAAAAATGTTGCCACAAAACGTGGAATATATGGAGTATTTTAGAACTTATAATAATTAATTATCAGGGTGTAAGTTATTTTGACTCCCATTTATAAGTTGATTTCTTTCAATATTGCCGTAATTCACGTTTTAAAGAGAATAACTAGTACATGTACTTAATTGGAAAGTTACTCTTTGGTATATCTTTATCGGAAAATTTGTCTCCATTAAAGGGAATTAAATGATATGGATAATTGACTCAAAACTTCAAGGGAGACAAAAAAGGAATACCAACAAACAAACAAAACCAAGAAAGAAACGCAAAGTGGGAATAAGACCTTTTTTTTTGGCTCTGAATGGGAACAAGCTGCACGATAAGCTAGTAAACAATCTTAGTGAAACCGTGTGGAATGTAAAGATGCGCAGTCTATAGTACGTATTGAAAACTTTGATCATCTTTACACTTATTAATGAATGCATAAAATATATCTTTACATTTCAGTAAATTATAGTAATTGATTAGTACACATTTTGGACTAAGCTATCACTTAATTACATTATGATTTAATGCTATCGGTGCAAGTAATTATTTACCATCAGAAAAGTTAAATCAGACCTACTTTTAGCTCCATAATATTAACATTATACGTGTACTTAATTAATTTGTATATTAGTCCATCTAAATGTACAGATGAATTTCAGGTGACGTTTCAATTGGAGCCAGCATTCAAAAGAAGTACAGCATATAATTTCACAAATGATAGTCATATAGAAGATGAGTATATGGAACATGCAAAGAAGAATGAATTTGGTGATATTCAATGGTACCCTTCTAGACATACAGCTGTGTATAGATATGATAACAGAGTCCCCTTGAGCACAACTGGGGATGGTGTGAATGATTTTCTTGGATTTCAATCCAATCCTATCGTGGTTTCCACGTCCGTTCGTGCCACAGGTATGCTAGTATATTGTTATGAGTACTAATTAATATTTTCTACTCTACTTTACGATATCCTTTAGCATGTTCCCACGTTAATCACCCATTATGTTATTATTGGTATTATTATAAGAGTTGATCATTCTAAACGCCTATGCACTCGATTCAATTATGAACACATCATCCCCTATATTTTAAATCAACTACTTGATTTATCCATTTATGTTCAATGGGAAAATATTGTGTGAACAGAGGCATTATTTGTGACTGATAAATTAATTAAATAAAACAGAAATGAAATAACCAAAAGGCAATTTGACATTTATATCGTCACATATTTTAAATTTGAATCTTACTAAAAGATCTATACACTATATTGGTAGAAAATATACTTACAGTTAAAGATCTTTACACTATTGGAGTAATTTAAATCTATTATAATAGGTTAGTTACTGTTTTTACCAGGTTATGCAGATATATTTTGGCTAGACACTGAGTAGAACTTGAAACTCATAAAAGAGTAGCAAATATATGGTGATACAGATTGTTTAGTGAGAAGAAACTAGAAGTAACATATTCACAGTTATACTATTTTGATTTGCAGAAAAAGGTTTCGAAAACACGAGAAACGTGGGTGGCAAATGCACACTGGCAAGTTCTTTCGTGGCATTCAAGAAATTAATAGCAAATGGATTAAAAAACAGCTTAATATTCACTGGATATCCAGTTGTGGGTCATCAAGGGAAAATGCAGACTTCTGGTTCTTGTTTATACTCATCCCAGTTAGACATCACCAGCACATGTGCTTGGGATCCAAGAATCAATGGACTCTTCTTCTATGAATCCACAGCAAATTTTCCAGCTTCAAAATTCGGAGATTTCATACGTGATGTGAAAAAATTACGCGATTTAGTCAAGCCAGAAAACTTGTGTGGAGTTGATATTTATAACGGATTTCTCTTTCGTTTTATTAAGGCTTCAGATGCATATTTAGGCCAAGCTGAAGATTCAGTTGTCGTGGATTTCAACTATTATCGTGCTGATGATGCCTTAACCCCGCGGTTAAATCAAGATATTTGGGAAGAAGTGGAGCAAATTGCATTTTTTAAGTATGGCGCTAAACCACATTGGGCTAAGAATAGGAATGTAGCATTTATTGATGTGCAAAAGAAATATCCAAAATTTGACAAGTTCGTTGCTGCCAAGAATCAGTTGGATTCGAAGAATATGTTGTCTAGTGAATGGTCTGACGAGATCTTGTTTGGAAAGCAACAAGGTTCAAAGGGTGATGGATGTGCCTTAGAAGGATTGTGTATTTGTTCAGAAGATAGGCATTGTAATCCATCAAAAGGCTACTTTTGCAAGCCAGGACATATTTATCAACAAGCACGTGTGTGTAGATTTTCATCATCTTCCACAAGTTGATAGAACATTTTCTCTGCTGCAAATGTCCAAATAGAATTTACCTCCGTTTTCTGTTCTTGATGCATAATTAAAATTACAAAACAAAGAAATGTGGCATGTCTTTATGGCCTCCATTCACCTCAAATTATAAAGAAATTAATTGTTCAAAAATATTGTCTTTTCCTTTCATTTGGCCTAAATCTATAAATATTTGGTTCTTTTTCCATTCCTCTCTACTCAAAATATTTATTGTAAATGAAATGGCTCAGTTTACTTTTACCAGTCCTCTCTATTTAAAGTCATAATTATATTGTTAAGAAACGGATGAACTTATACAAAGAATTTTAAGGGTAAAGACAACTTTTGATATAGTATACAAGAAGACTAATCCTCAGTAAACCAAAGCTGTAGAAATAACAAAAATATATTTTTGAGAATTCCGTCAAGATATGAGGTGTATACTCTTGTCGCACCCCATTTTTCGAGCTCGGATCGAGTTCAAAGGTTGAGTTTGACTGGGTGACTCGGTTGAGTCAAAATTGGAGTCGCCACCTAATAAATTTATATAACAGGCGTATCAGGTCACCTAAATTTTCTAAGTGTCTAAATTAACTCCGGGTAGGTCGTACTAACAGAGATTCTAAGGTAAGAAGTCCTTATGACTCGGGAGGAAGGTATTAGGCACTTCCCGAGTCCCACTAAAATTGATTCCCGACCGAATTTGAATTTTTGGGATATACATATTTAAAAGTAAATAATTCTAATATCACAAATTAGAGGCACATGGTTGATGTGTGGGCAAAATACCACACATTACCTTCGATTTACTTGAGCTTTTGTTGTGCATTATTGATTAAATACGCACACTTATCATCTTTTAGTTGCATATTACAGGATATTGAAGCTGTAGTGATGAATAGATGAAAACAAGTCAAAACAAGGCAATCTGTGAAGTTTCTGTTTCTGGCTGGAAAGTTGTTCTTCGCAATCGCGCCAATGTCACACGCGATAGCGAAGAACAACGTACAAGTCATCGCGAAGGCGCCAGTATGACGCGATCGCGAAGAAGAGAAAAGAAGCCAGCGCGAAAGCGCCAATATACGCGCGATCGCACAGAAGGAAGAAGAAGTGTAGCGCGATAGCGCCAGTAATGACACGATCGCGAAGATGCACGTCTGGACTGCAGTGGACAATTTTGGAAATTCACACCAGCTGAAGGGGGAACACATAAATAGGCCCTAGAACGATTTAGGGCACATTTTTTGGCCAATTTTCCAATCTTGGAGCAAGGATCCATTAACAAGAACACCAAGAGGGTGAAGATTTGGAGCAACCCATTGAGAAATTCTCAACCATTAGTACTCCTTTCTTTACTTTCATGTTTTGTATTGATTATATTGGGTGTTGTTGATGTTATTGAAGAATTGATTTTGTGAATATATTTCATGGCTATTTATGTTATTAATTGATATGATTTGGACATGAATATATGAATGAGTCATGACTAGGAATTTATATTGTTGGGTTTTGATTATCTAGCTTCCATTGTTTTGATTGCTTGGCTCTTGTGCTCGCGACACTTGAGTTGCCCGTCTACTTTGCTAATTAAAGACTCGGGAGAGATTAATTAGCGTAGAATAGTGAAGCTAGCGAGGATTTGGGTTGATAGGCTATTTCATAGACTAACTCATCTAAAAGAAGTTCCGCTCGGAAGAGGTCTTCTTTCCTCGGGTAATGGGTAGTGCTTTATAAGCTCAGCCATGGCTTTGACGAGCGCCGTTGAGGTAAATCCCTTTTAGGCCGGAAGGATTCTAGGGATTACATTAGAACGACCCGGCCATAATATATAAACCCCGTGCTATAATTGCATCCTAGGCTCAAAACTTGACTTCCTTGGTTGTGAGAAGGCCATAGATCACATTTACTTGCTTTCCTAGTGTAGTTTGTAGTTGTTAATATCGTTCCATCACCTCGTTATCCTAGTTTGGCTTTGTCAAATAGGTTTAGTTCCTCCACTACTTTGATCGCATCACTTTGTTCCTTGTGGATTCGACCCCGATTCCTAATTGGGTAAATTGTATTGCGATGACCGTTCATACCTCAAACCGAGGTGTGTGTTGAGCGTTGTCAATGGTTAAAATTTTAAAAGAAAAGCAATATCTATACTATCATGAAGGGAGGCTAAAAAGTCAAGACAAGATGTTAAAGAGATATCCCTGGAAAATGATTGAAAGAAAGTCACTGCCGCATTCTAACTAGTTTAGCAGGGACTGATTTTGCGTTTATGGGCTAGGCCCAATGCCTACTTGCAATTTTAGCCTTCTGCTTTAAACATTTAATTTCAAAGAGCTGAGAATAATTCCGAATCGAGCTCTTTTTCTGCAAATCCGAAGAAAATCAGTTTTTTTTTTTTGAAAATTATTTAAAAGAGCATGGAATATTTATTTCTCACAATGAGATAATTAAACGTAGGGACAAATGGGTTTTATCTCATTTAGAGAATATGGTCGCTTTGGAAGGGACGTGTTGGCATTTAATTGCCAAACGTATATTCCGATCGACTTTTGTTTTGGGGGTCGTTTCAAAATATTATATACACATAGATAGGAAGGTTTTAAATTAAAAACAACGAACACACCAAGCAAGTTTGGATGCATATAAAAGGACGCGCACATAGATATACATATATTAGTGTCATATTCAAGCAATACATGTTAAGCGATCGATTTAAATGGATTTAATTTTAAAAAGTATGTATAATCCGACCCCGAGATTTAATACTTCTCTTATACACTATTAATTAATGTACAAGAGAAAAAGAGTTACAAAATCACTATGTTTTAAAAGAAATCCCCCCATTTGAAAAGAAGAGAACCTGCAGCAAAAAAGGTTACGCTGAAATTTGTAGAAATAGGCCTTTTTTGACAGAAATTGGATAAACAACCCCTGATTAACAAAATTTTGGAATTTCAATCTCTTTTAACATGAGCTTATCGTTCAAGCCTACGGTTTCAGAAAAAAGACACAACCAAGATATATTTTACGAAAAATGTCCTAGCATAGGTCACAATTTTCATAAATGGCCAACATTTTAAATAAAATTGCGAAAACCTCCCCTCTTATTTAACAAAATCAGCCCTACAAATTCTAGATTTCAGAATATCACCTATTATGCAATTTAACATATTCCTAATGCTGATTTCAGATTTATGAATGCACAAAACAAATTAACTTATACTTTCAAATCATAAACAAGTGAGAAGAGAGAAAATATGGTCCCTGCTTAACCCGAAAACAGGGCAGCTCACTGCTGCTCCTTTTAATGTACTATATCAGTCGGTTTACACAAATATTACACACAACTAATATGTCAATTTAATTCTTTAAACATAGGAGGTTTGATTAATACAAAGAAAAACAAAGTAGGAAAGAAAGAAGTAGAAGAAAGCATGCTCTTCATGCTTAGTTACGGACTGCTTTTGTCCTAACCCTTATACATTAATGTTGCGTCCACCCTTTCATACATAGAGTACCTATATACCTGTAACTAGAAAACTTGGTATAGTCTTTACGACTATCCATAGGAGGCTGCAGGAAAAAATGTTAGAGAGGGCCAAACTTGGCCAAGCAAACACACATAGTAATAGATCACAAAGAAATATGGATGATCGATCTACCAAGCTAACCGCCACATATTTCTCAAGTATTTTACCTTAGCAAACAGAAAGGGGAACTAGAGAATAGAGCAGATCACACAAGAATGTGGAAACTTGGCTTCTTCACAGGTTAAACAATAAGAGAGACAGTGGAGTATTTTTCTAAGAATTGCTATTTCTTTTCAGGACTTTTTTTGTGTGTGAAAGGTGTCTTTCCAACATTTTAGAGGGCTGTTTAAATAGTAGTAGGATAGGGCTTAAGGTTTTAATTACCTAGTGTGAAAAGGGTAAAAGAAAGGAAGTGAAATATTTTAAAGAAGGAAAGAAATTGTAATTCTGTCAATCGAATAAATCAAAAAAATCTATATATAAATAAACCAGGCTTTCTTTTCTACTCATTCTATAAATAACTTCAGCACCAAATTTGAAAATTAGAGAAAGAGAACGAATTTCTTTTTTTTTTTTTTTAAAAAAAACAGAACCTACAGAGCTACAAATCAGCCATTTTCAACTTATAATTGGGAAGGTTCTCAAAAGGGATGGGATTCTAGAATATTCAAACATTATGATGTACTCCTAAAAATATTCTAATCTATTAGAACTTGAAACAGCCTTTTATTGTTCAAAGATATCAATCTTCTTATCAGAATTCTAAAAATTACCTCTAGTGTATCAAGACGATTACTACAAGAATTAGTCAAAAGAAAGTAGCAATCTATATAGCAAACTCTACGTTTAAAGTTCTGATATTTGCTGCTCACGTGATTCGAATATCGGCTTCATACTTATCACAGTCAATATCAAAATTATACTAGCATAAAAACAATGAACACCTATCATGGATTCTAATTGCAGCGTATTCAAATGTCTAGCTAATTAGGCAAATATTTTCCTCTTGCAATTTGAACTATTAAAATGGAAAGCCGAATATACTTGATTGTGTAACACATAATTTGCACATTGGACAGTTCTTGCTTTAAAAAAATAAAGGTTTACCCGTTCATTTCGAGCAGAGCCGGGTCGGGTTAGGGCATTTGAACCGGGTCGGGTTCATGCTTGATCCGCAAATTTCGAGTTCGAATCACTTATTTCTTGTCTTGTACGTGTGTAGAAATTGATAATCTTCATGATTCTTGCCTTGATTAGTCCGGATCTGCATGATATGCTCGATTTCCTCTTGTTTTTCTTCATCAAAATGGGACAGCGGAGGGAGAGAGAGAGAGAGAGAGAGAGAGAGAAGATGCCATGATTGGCGACGTGACTAGCGGAGAAACTGGTGATGCCGTGGTAGAGTCTAGGTGGGGAAGTGTATTGGGTCGTTTTTTGGGCAAAGGGGGAAGAAGAGGAGGGGACTGGCGGCTGCCTAAGGGAATAGGGCAAGGGGCAATGAGTTTTAGGGTTTGGGAGGTAAGGGGGGTGTTTGGATAAAGCTGAAAAAATGAGGAAATAGTTAGTGGAAGATGACGTGGGCGGGTGATTGGCTAGAAATGTGCCACGTATGCGTGTGTGGGCTGATGTGTGTGCGCGTGGGTCCCTAAGAGAGTGATGTGTATATGTAGTATGTGTTATATACACACACACACACACACACACACACACACACACACACACACACACATATATATATATATATAGCGTATATATGCTGTATATTTTGGGTATATGTAGGTATAATTAGCCAATAATTGGCTTAAAAATTCTAATAAAATAAGAGAAAAACTAATAAAACATGAGGAGTAATATTATAGACTTAGAAAAAATAATAATTGACTCAAAATAATTATAAATGAATTTATGTAATATTAATTGAATGTAAATAATTGTAAAATATATATTCTGGTATATAAATTGCACAAATAATTACAAAATTATACAAGTGCTTTGAAAACGATTTAAATGACGTATTTATGTAGTATAACCTCATTGAAATACGTATGTATATAGATATGACGTTGGTGATACGGATAAGTATACGATAATTGACGCAATTTTTTTTTAAAATATTAAAATTGCATTTTTAAAGATTTGTGTGATAAAATTGTAAATAGGAGGGACAAAATTGAGTGTCAACAGTTGCCCCTCTTTGCCCGGGGATGATGAAAGAGTCTTCGGGCAAAGACGTTGACAGTGAGGCCAATTTTGTCGTGACTTTAGAAGGATGTATTCGGAGATTATGGGTGGTTGTGTAGGGTGCCAAATTGTAGTGTCGTTGCAATGCCAGTTTGTATGCCCTGCGATAAGAGTGAGGTTTTGCGAGTAATACATATATGTAAGTGCATAAATATACTTTCCTGTCATTTTGAGTGTCAACCGTCAATGTGTCGTGGTCTCTTGTTGTGAGATATTTGCATGCTCGTCAAGAGCCATTTTGCCTGCTCGTCAAGAGCTATTTTGCCTTCTTGTCAGGAGCTGTTTGCCTGCTCGTCAAGAGCTATTTTGCCTGCTCGTCAAGAGCTATTTTGCCTTCTTGTCAGGAGCTGTTTGCTTGCTCGTCAAGAGCTCTTTTGCCTCCTTGTCAAGAGCTATTTTTCCTGCTCGTCAAGAGCTATTTTGCCTTCTTGTCAGGAGCTGTTTGCCTGGTCGTCAGGAGCTATTTTGCCTCCTTGTCAAGAGCTATTTTTTCTGCTCGTCAAGAGCTGTTTGCCTGCTCGTCAAGAGCTATTTATCCTGTTGTGCTGAGCTGTATACCCTGCATGCAACGAGTAGCATAAAGTGATAAATATGGAGATATTACCCTGTCTGTAGGACTGCCTGAAATGTTGTTATGCTGATTGTCAGATTGTTCGTGTTTTGGTGGCCTGCACTCAAAGAAAATTTTGTAAGTTCTGGGAGAGGAAGGTTTCGTTTGTGCATTCTTCGCCTGGCTCATGCTTTTCTTTTGTGGTGTCTTCTTTCGCGAATGCCGGACCTTGGTCAAACTACGGGGAGTAAAAGAAAAAGAGCAAAGAGAAAGTAGGCATGCGTTTTTAAAGAAAAGGTTTGTGAAAAATGTATTTTATTCCATCGAATCAATAGACCGCGTTGTGTAATACAAGCACAATGCTGCAATTGTTGTCTTTCAGATTGTAGTAGAACATCCCTGAGGGACCTCAAAATTTTGCCCCAGTTTCTACACTTGGCTTTCCTCTGAAATTTTTGAGAGAATCTCAAAAATTTCTGCCCCAGTATCTGCACTTAGCTTTCACCTGAAATTTTTGAGAGAATCTAAAAAATTTCTGACCCAGTATTGATCTCAGTTTGTCCTTTTGAATTTTTGAGAGATCCTCAAAAATTCTGCCCCCGTGTCCACTTCGTGGGGGAAATTAATTTTTGTATTAATGCGACCGAACCTTGGATAGGTTGCCTACGTATCCCACTTGGGGAATCAGGTCGTAACGTAGTTCCAGCTTACATGAGATATTGCATAAAGAATAAAGCTATTAGCTAGTGCAGGTTCTCAGATGTAATATCTTTTGACAGCATCTCCGTTGATCGGCTTCGGCCAAACTTTACCATCCATTTCTGCCAGTATGAGTGCTCCTCCAGTGAGAACTCGATGAACCATATAAGGTCCTTGCCAGTTTGGTGCAAACTTGCCCTTTGTTTCTTCCTGATTAGGGAATATCTTCTTCAGAACCAGCTGTCCAGGTTCTAATGACCTTACGCGGACCTTCTTGTTAAATGATTTTACCATTCTTTGCTGATACAACTGTCCATGGCATATTTCATTCATTCTTTTGCCGTCAATGAGTGCCAATTGTTCCATTCTCCTCTTAATCCATTCCGCGTCTGTCAGTTCTACTTCTTGAATAACCCTTAGAGAGGGAATCTCCACTTCTGCTGGTATTACTGCTTCAGTGCCATAGACTAGGAGATAAGGGGTAGCTCCCGTTGATGTTCTCATTGTGGTGCGGTATCCTAACAGAGCATAGGAAAGATTCTTGTGCCACTGTCTTGAATTGTCGATCATCTTGCGCAGTATTTTCTTGATATTCTTGTTGGCCGCCTCAACTGCTCCATTCATCTGAGGCCTGTATGCAGTAGAGTTGCGGTGCTTGATTTTGAAAGTATCACAAGTTGGTCTCATCAAGTCACTGTTGAGATTGGATCCATTATCAGTGATGACAGACTCGGGGATGCCAAATCGGCATATCATCTTGTCTCGGACGAAATCAGCCACTACCTTCTTCGTCACAGACTTGTAGGATGCAGCTTCCACCCATTTGGTAAAGTAATCAATGGCTACCAATATGAACCTGTGTCCATTTCATGCGGCGGGTTCAATTGGCCCTATGACGTCCATTCCCCAAGCAACGAATGGCGAAGGCGATCCCATAACGTTGAGCTCATTCGGGGGTACCCAAATCATGTCTCCGTGTACTTGGCATTGATGGCATTTCTTCACGTATTTTATGCAATCATGCTCCATAGTCATCCAAAAGTATCCTGCCCTTAGTATCTTCTTTGCAAGCACGAAACCATTCATATGCGGACCACAAATTCCAGCATGCACTTCTTCTAGCAACCTGACAGCTTCTTTAGCATCCACACATCTCAGCAAACCTAGATCAGGCGTTCTCCGGTATAGGATTTCACCGTTTAGGAAGAAACCATTCACCAATCTCCGCAGTGTCTTCTTCTGAAGGCTTGTAGAATTCTCAGGATAAAGGCTTTCTTTGAGGAATTTCTTAATGTCATGGAACCATGGCTCTCCGTCCGATTCTTCTTCCACCTGAAAGCAATATGCTGGTTGCTCTTTCACTGCTATGGATATTGCATCAATGTAATTCTCGTCGGGGTGCTAAATCATGGAAGATATTGTGGCCAGGGCGTCAGCGAACTCATTCTGTAGTCTAGGTACATGCCGAAATTCTATCTTGGTGAACCTCTTGCTCAATTCTTTTATGCACTCCAAATATGGCAATATTTTAGAATTCTTTGCTGCCCACTCGCCTCGTACTTGATGTATAAGCAAATCTGAATCTCCAATTGCCAATAGTTCTTGCACATTCATGTCTATGGCCATCCTGAGCCCTAAAATACAAGCTCTGTATTCTGCCATGTTGTTGGTGCAAGGAAATCTGAGCTTAGCAGTGGCGGGGTAATGCTGGCCAGTTTCAGAAATCAACACTGCTCCAATACCAACTCCTTTGAAGTTTACTGCTTCGTCGAAGAACAGTCTCCAACCAACATACTCTTCGGCGATGTCTTCTCCGACGAACATGACCTCTTCATCTGGGAAGTAAGTATGCAAAGGCTCGTAGTCATTATCCACAGGGTTCTCGGCCATGTGATCTGCCAAAGCTTGAGCTTTCATTGCTTTTTAAGTGACAAAGGTAATGTCAAACTCACTGAGTAACATTTAAGAGGATCCATTCTTGAGATCCTGATTCTCGGTAGGCATCGGCTTCTGAAAGATGTATTTAAAAGGATCCATTCTTGAGATCATTAGGGTTGCATATGATGTCAGATAGTACCTCAGCTTCTGTGCCACCCAAGTCAATGCGCAACAGGTGCGTTCCAGCAGTGTGTACTTGGCTTCGTACGGAGTGAACTTCTTACTCAGATAATATATTTCCTGCTCTTTCCTTCATGTCGAATCGTGTTGTTCCAACACACATCTGTATGCTGAATCTACCACAGACAAATACAGTATCAAAGGTCGCCCTGGTTCGGGTGGAACCAACACAGGCGGGCTTGACAGGTACTCTTTTATCCGATCGAATGCTTTCTGGCAATCCTCTGTCCACTCGATAACGACATCTTTCCTCAACAATTTGATGATGGGTTCACATATGATAGTGGACTGGGCTATGAAACGACTAATGTAATTGAGTCGTCCTAAGAAACTAATGGCTTCTTTCTTGTTTTTCAGTGGCGGTAATTCCTTGATGGCTTTGATTTTGGCTGGATCCAGCTCAATACCTCTTCTAACGATAAAGCCCAATAACTTTCCGGATGGAACACCGAAAGCACACTTTGCTGGGTTCAACTTCAAGTTGTACTTGCGCAAACGGTTGAAGAACTTGCGCAAGTTGTCCAAATGTTCGGAGCTTTTTCTTGATTTGATGATCACATCATCCATATACACCTCGATCTCCTTGTGCATTAAGTCATGGAACATTGTGGTCATTGCTCTCATGTGGGTAGCTCCAGCATTCTTTAAACCAAAAGACATCACTTTGTAACAGTATGCCCCCCAAGAGGTAGTGAAGGCCGTCTTTTCTGCATCTTCCTCATCCATAAGCACTTGATGATAACCGGCGAAACAATCTACGAAATACTATAGTTCGTGCTTCGAACAATTATCGATCAGGATGTGTATATTTGGTAGAGGGAAGTCATCTTTTGGGCTTGCCTTGTTCAAGTCTCTGTAATCCACACAAACTCTGATCTTCCCATCTTTTTTCGGCACTAGTACGATGTTGGCCAACCAAGTCGGATATTCGACCGTTTTCAAGATTCCCGCATTGAGCTGCTTGGTCACCTCCTCTCTGATGTGCACTAAGGTTGATGATTTGAAGGTCCGGGCTTTTTGCTTGACCGGTGGGAACCTGGGTTAATAGGAAACTTGTGCGCGACAACATCCATGCTTATGCCTGTCATATCATCGTACGACCATGCAAATACATCTTCATACTCTTTTAAGAATTTGATGTATTGTTTTCTAACTTCCGGGGTTAAGTGTGCATTAATCCTTGTTTCTTTCACGGTTTCGTTGTCTCCTAAATTAACCACCTCTGTTTCATCCAAATTTGGTTTAGGCTTATTTTCGAATTTCTTAATTTTCTCTTGTGTTGCCTCATCAAACTCTTCATAATCGGGATCAGATTCTTTAAACACGGTTGTTTCGTTACATTCGATGGAATTATTAGTTTGAGTGCTGAAAAGGTAAAGCAATGCATAATTAAAAGGATTAACAAAAGGAAAAAATAAGAGAAAAAGATCAATGCTTTTATTCATGAATCCTTGCAAAACAATGTTTGTAGGGAAACATTCGAACATGACAACTGAAAACGGGAAAGAATTGCAATTCTAACGACTCGGAGTCGTGTTTTATTTTGAAAGCATGAAAGAAAAATAAAAATCCCCTAGCTCTACCAAGGTCCGCGGTATGCACGGGTCAAGTTGCTGGTCTAATTGTTCAGCGCAGCTCCAAGTTCAACTTTTGCAAGATTAACACGTTCGGTGTGCTCTTATAGAATTACACAACAATCTTCATCAGATAAAAACAACTTCTGCATGCCTGCCAGCAGGTCTTTCTCGGCATCAACAACCTCCGATTTGTCCTCTTGTACTGCAAGTGCCTCCCCTTTGCGACCATCCAAGAGACCAGACGAGACGAAAATATGTAGTAGAGGTTTGATAGATCTTTTGTAGTACTTGAAATCTAAGGATGCTTCCTCCAAACTTTCTTCGTAACCCCCAAAATAGCCTATGCCTGACCTATCCTTGTCGCCTCTCGTCACAATGTGAACGGGTTCCAACACACTATCCAGATTTTTACCTAAACCCTTCCTGGGTTCATAGCCTTGCCCCAACATAATACCAATCACCCAATCTCCGAGCCATCTTGCAGGCTGCGGGAGTATGTATGGTTCTTCAATCTGTACTTCTTCAGGTTCGGGTTTAAGTACTCTGGGTATCCACATTTACCTTCCTCTTGTCTCTCTAGAGATGCGCTTCCAGTCAGGACGGGTATTTGGCGAGTATACATGCTGCTTCTCCATCTTGGCAAGTATTGTTTCACGGAACTCATGTGCAGGCATTCCCCAATCAGACATTACAGGTTTCCAGACTAGATTTCTTCCTTCATAACCTTTACCTTGGCCATCCCAATAAGCGCTGTAGAAATTTCTCTTCTTCTCGGTCATTTGCGGGGTATTGACAAGTTTGGGAGCAAAGTATGCAGAATATCCTCCTTGTGTTCTACTGGTGCTTCCTCTGTGGCTATTGTGGTTCCACCCTCCATATTTCTCATCGTAGCTCTTGCGGTAACCACTCTGACTACCATGCACTACTCCCACGAGCTCTACCGTATAAAAGGTTTGTCCATCTAGAACATTTCCTTCAATCACTGGTATGGTCTGCTCTTGTATATAGAGTTGTTTCCTTCGCCGAACACCACAACTTCTTTGTTGTCCCATTCAAACTTCACCGTCTGATGCAAGGTAGATGGAACTGCCCCAGCCATGTGTATCCAAGGTCTTCCCAATAGTAAGTTGTATGATGCCGAGATATCCATGACATGGAACTCGGTGGTGAACTCGACTGGACCCACCATGATGGTTAGGTTGATCTCTCCAATGGTGCTCCTTTGTGACCCATCAAATGCTTTCACCTTCATATCACTCTCCTTGATCTTGTTTTGGTCAATTCCCATTCTTTTCAAAGTGATGAACGGGCATATGTTCAAGCCAGAACCCCCATCATTCAAAACTCTTCCTACGAACCATTCTTTGCATTTTTATAGTGACATGCAAAGCCTTGTTATGCCCGAGCCTTTCCGGTGGTAATTCATCTTCATGGAAAGTAATTCGATTAGATTCCATGACTTGTCCAACCATGCTGGCCAGATTCTCGACAGAGGTGTCCGCAGGTACGTATGCCTCATCTAGAACCTTCATCAGTGCATTCCTATGCCTTTCTGAATTCACTGGTAAGGATAGAATAGAGATTTAGGCTGGGGTTTTGCCCAAGTGATCGACCACAGAGTAGTTCTTTGCTTGCACTTTCTTCCATAGCTCAGACTCTTCCTCACTGATTCCTTTTCCGCTTTGCTCTTTGCCATGAGCAAAACTCTGGGGAGTATAGAACCTTCCACTTCTAGTCATCCCTTCCGCTGTGACCGTCTCAACTACTGTCTTCCCTTTTCTTTTCTTTTCCATTTCATAATCCCATGGCACTGCCTTGTCATCATAAGGTGGGATCACGTCCACATAGAATTTGGGGGCCATTTCCACCTCAATAGGAGCTGGTGGTTTAGCAGCCTAAGCAACAGAGGCGAGCACTGGTGTAGCTTCTTTTGCTCTGACGATTGTTCCTTCTAGATTGCATTCAGCCTCTAACTTAATCAAATTCACCCTGTTATCTCCATGATCGGGCAAAGGATTGTTGTGCACGTTCGGTGCCTTCAAGTGTATCACTTTCTGATCAATCAAATCTTGTATCTTATCCCTCAAAGCAAATCATTTTTCGGTGTCATGGCCAGGCCCTCCAGAATGGTAAGCACAAGTCTTGGAAGGGTCGAAGAATGGTGCAATTGTCTCAGGCATTTTGAATGAGACAGGTTGGATATGTCCTGCTGCTTTGAGTCTTTCAAACAGCTGGGTTCGGGATTCAGCAAGTGGGGTGTAGTTTCTTCGGGGTCTTTGGTTATTGTCTGGACGGGGTCTAGGATGGTATGTGTTAGTGTTTATGTAGTTTAGGCTTTGTGGATATGTCGGCCGTGGCGGGTGCGGGCCTTGGAGAGCGGGTTGTGTGTTATATACTGGATAGGCGTGCGGTGATGGAGCATATGGGTATGGTGGGAGGGGTGTTTGATAGTAGTGATTGTGGGTGGGTGTGTGGTCAAGAGAAGTAGCGATGAAAGAGACTTCGTCTTTCTTCTTCTTGGTGATACTAGTGTTACCAGACTGCAGGGCCTTGTTGGCGGCTTGTAGTGCAGCCAAGCTAATGATTCTTCCAGATTTCAAACCATCCTCAACGATATCTCCAATCTTGATCAGCTCTCCGAATTTCTTATCCTGCATGTTCAACATCTTATCAAAGTATACGTCTTCTTGTATGCAGATAAAGGTTGCTACAATTTCTGTGTCGTCTATGGGTGGTTGGACCTTTGCGGCTTCAGCCCTCCACCTCGTTGCATACTCCCTGAAAGTTTCGTTAGGCTTTTTCTTTAACTTCTCCAGATAAAAGCGATCAGGCATGGCATCGATATTGTGTCCAAAACTGTCAACAAAATCCCCAGCCATTGCTTCCCAACTAGTCCTCTTTTTCAGCTGCTGCTTGGAGTACCAGGTCAGTGCATTCCCTATCAGACTGCAGTTAAACAACTACATCCTGATCTTTTCATCATGTCCTACCCCGATCAGCTTGTCACAGTAAGACCTTAGGTGAGCCATCGGGTCACCGCTACCGTCGAACAGGTTGAACTTAGGTATCTTGTAACTGTCAGGCAACTTCAAATTGGGATAAAGGTAGAGGTCTTCATAAGCTGATCCCATTGTCTCCTTAGTCACCTGAAATTGTTTAACCTTTTCTACCAACCACTTAACTTGCTCCTTGGTGTTTTCTGTCTCTTCTCCTCCCCATGCATACATGTCTTGCTCTTTGGTAGGTGATGAAGCAGGTTTGGTTTCGACAGTGAAGGTGTGGAATTGAGCGGTGGGGTTGTTTTGGGGTGCTTTTGGTGGTGCGACATAAGCGGGGTAAGAGTGATCTTTTTCAGGCATAACGGGATCTTTGCCATGAGGGCGCGCAGGTTTGCTTGGGTCAGTAGTTCCATCAGTGTAGAGGAGGGGAATTCTGTTTTCCAGTTCAAACATCCTTTGTTGCAGCTTTTCATAATCCTCGTATGCAACCATACCCTTCTTTCCAGGAGTCCCTCCAATACCAGAATTTTCGGTAGTTCCGTCAACTTTGTCAAACTCAGCCATGATATTTCGTCTCGTCCTTGTCTTTGTAGGTAAAGGGGGAGGTGTTGAAATTGATCATCTGGATCTCAAACGGTAATGCTGCTCGGCTAGAATGCACAAACCAACCTTTGGGGATTGGGAGCAAAATATCCTTAAAAAAATGTCCAAAGATAAATGTGAGCGGAGTATTAGAGAGCTTAATATACAAGTTAACATCATGCAATCACGTCCTATTATGCAGGGGACCTCTTTTATGCCAGAGGTAGGCCTACCGATGATTTTTAAAGGTATTGTTTGCGCCAATTGTTTCATTTCGTTTGCTTGAGAATAATCAAAACAACTCTATAAACTCCAAAACAAGAAATTTTATTGATATAATTGCTTGGCTTTATTACAATCACTAATCTTGCAAAAACAAAAACAACTTGAGTGGAAAGGGAAATGACTCGACTTAAAGGGAAATGACTCGACTGAAAAGGGAAATGACTGGACTGCAATTTAAACTAAAACCAAGCATATATGCGCTCTGATCAAACGTTTGGTTTGTCCTCGGCATCATCATCAGCATCCTCTTCATATTCTTCCTCTGATGGGTCTTCTTCTATGAGGGGTTCCAAGTGCATCAACTCTGACTCAAGGAGATCCTTCCCAGTCTGTATATCATTCAAAGATTTCGCACATGCAGATAGAATTTGTATTCCTAGTACTTCCTTATCCTCCAATGGCGTGGACTGGAAATGTCTTTTCCATGAATTCAAGACGTCCTTAATGTTCCCTGCGATATGTCGGAGTTTCACTGTCTGGTTCATCCAAAACCTGGTCTCTTCTTCTTTAGCCTTTCCTTGGTATTGCCTTCTCATTTCTCGATTCTGGGTCTCTTTCAGCTCCACCTTCTTCTGATCATATCTGGTTCTCAACTTTTTGTACTTTTCTTCAAAATTGGTGGCTTCGATTCTCCTTTTGGGTGTGGGTTTATTAGATAGGAACCTTTCTTTTTCAAACTCAAGCCAATGAGGATAAGCTAAGGCAGCCTGGGGTTTAACCCTATCGTCTCGGTGACGACAGAATTGTCTAGTCTTCCTCTTCTCCCATATGGTTAGAATCATTTCTCGCGTAACTCCATCTACGTTGCCTATTTCGGTGTTGAGATTCCGCCCTTCTGCTAATCTAGGGGTTGATTGCATCATTCCCACTTGCCTGAGAATCCTTAAAGGGATGTAGTGATGAGACCCTCGAAGCCCGATCAATGTCAGAAAGGTAGCATCTTGGCCTTGAACAGAAATTATAAAACAGGCACAATGTTTTATCAGCCACTGTACATCACTCTCTTGCAACTGATTGAGCTTGTCAAACCATCAACTCATGTCTGAAGGCCTCTCCCATTGCAAAGTTCCAGCCATGCGAAGTGAGTGTGTCATGATACCGTCGGGTGTGTGGGCTATTGGTGCAGATAAGGGCGCCTCGAGCTTTTGGAGATGCTTGATTAACCATATCTGCAATAAGAGATTGCAACCTTCGAAGTAGTCTGCTCCTTTCTTATATTTAGTCAAAGCTCGATAAATATCTCCCACGATCATTGGAACTAAACCCACTCGATGCCTGTTAATGTCCCTACGTAATATCTCAACCACCAACGCTGTCCCTGTGTGGATTTTTTCTCCTTTTTTGGGGAAAATCACAGCCCCTAAGAAGGCAACGGTGAAATCAACGGACTCGGTTCGTGGCCAATATTCAACTTCTGATGCTCCTGGGAAGTCATATCGGAGGGTAGTGTCTCCGAATCTGGAGTACAAAAAATCTAAAGTGACCCTTGCATTTTGAACACTTCCACCCTTCGGGGATAAATCATAGTCTCTGGGCCAGGTGCCAAACCAGACAAACCTCCAACCTCTTCTAACATTGGTGCTAAATCTATACCATTAAAGTGGAAAACTGCTCTCTTGTAATCCCAAAAATGAGCGGCTGCCTCAACCAAACTGGGTACTGCCTCGTACCACATAAGAGACATCAAATCGCCTAGCAGCGATCGAACTCTTTCTTTGCTAGCTTCGGTCAAACCCTCCCACCAAAGTTTGAGCACATAGGGAACTTGAGCAACCGAGTCGAACTGGAGTGAGCCTTTTGCCGCCATAGTCTGAAAACAAAACAAAAGTTAAAAATAATCCTAACATTTTGATTAATCCTCAAGCAAACAATCAACATTTGGCGCAATCATTTTATGCATATGAATATTTGTCATTTTCGAGTCATGGACCTTCTGACGTTTTGGGCGAGGTTTATTAATGGATTATGACGTGCCAAGAACGTCTAGCCTTCCTAGGTTTGTCGTGATGCAAAAGAAAATAAACACACATTTTGTTGGCAATCGTTCTCATAACTTCTAAATGATCTTTGGAATTCAATACATAAAGACTCTTTTTAAAACAAAAATACAAAATGACACTTAAACTAAGAAACATGCTCCTTCTCCAGCCTGACTCTCTTTGCTTCTCGGGCGACCTCCTTGATTTCTTCCATAGCTTTGGTCAAATATCCCTTGGCCGTAATTAAGTGCAAGATATCTATTTCGGCACATTCCGAATTCCATTGTTCAAGCTTTGTTCCTAACACTTCTACTTTTCCTTCCAACTCCAATGCACGCTTCTTCCATATCTCGATCTCTTCTTTGTTTTCTTTGTCCATTTTAATGGCTTTCAACATGAACTCACGGTATCGAATTTGAGCCTCCGCTTCTCGGTCTCTGATGTCATTTCCTCGGCTTGGTCCTACTACCACATTCCCCTTTATGCTAGAACGCAACTAACTGATGTAATTTGGTTCGCATCCAGCATTGTATCTGTCTGGTGCTAATGTCTGCTCTTCCATGACTTGCCTACCTAACCAGGATTTCCTAATGCTTTTGAATTTTGGGACGATGTCTCCAGTATAATCGACTTGGTAGGCCTTCATGTCTGGTATAATTAGGATGAATTTCTTCCTCCCTGCTTGCCTCATCACCCTTAGCGGTTGATAGGGTTGGAGGCCTCGTAATCCCATAAGTATCACAAAAGATGCTTTCTCAGAGCTGATGATAAAGCCTGGTGAAGGAAACTAAGTGAACATCCATTGGATTGAATCCTCCGTTATGTTTTCAAACAGCTTTACCCATTTCTCCGTGCTGCTTAGCTGCTTAAATTTTGGAACCTCGTACCGTTCTCCAATCAAGTAATTCGAACCAGTTGGTTTGAACAGTTCTTGCGCACCGTTCACCTTCCTCAAATGCTCCTTGAACCATGCTTGCAATAGAAGATTACATCCTTGAAAATATTTCGCTCCTTTTTTACAACAACCCAAAGTCCGATAGATGACCGCTACAATCATAGGGACTATGGTGTGCCGATAACCATGAATCTCGTTGAACACCGCGTTGGTAACCATGATAAGCCTCGAACATATGTTGTGATCCGAGCTTTCAGGGAACACCATTATCCCCAGGAAACAAACAACAAATTCTAATAGTCTAGCCCTCCTCCAGTTACTATAGGATATGAATTCCTTCTTATGGTTGTCAAAAGCGGTCAAATATCCAAATTTATTGTAAAGATAGGAAAATGGTATTTTCTTTTGTTGCAAAAACACCACATCAACATCCGCTACCATCCCCAATTTATCACGGAACTCCTTCGGTGTAGGAACGCTGGGAGCCAAGATGCGACTCCCTTGCCACCGATGTTTGTCTAAGCCCGAATGTGATACGAACCCCCCTATTTCTTCCAGCAAAGGTGTCAACTCGATGTCGCCAAATCTAAACACATTTAATCTTCATCCCAGAACGTCACTGATGCCTCAATCATTTCTCTACACGGTTCCATTTCTAGCAAAGATACCAAATTCCCCAAGTGTTGACGGACTTCCGTTTGTTCACCCAATGATAAATTGTTCCACCAGTTGGTCAACATAGGAGGTGCACCCAAAGCCATTCCAAAATGATGAAATTTCTGACTCATAATGTCCTAAGAAAAAGAAAAGAAAAAACCAATGATTAAAAAAATTTCTAACCCCTTTTGAGAACAATTGGACGATCAAAATGTGTATTTATTTTCATCTCTCTTTTTTTTTTCCTCTTTTTCTTCTTTTTTTTTTTTTTCAGAAAATGCATGTAAGCATGTCCAAACGTCTTTTTTGGATTTAGAAGACCCGTCAAGTTGTTTGAACAAGTTGAAAAAAAAAACTAGTCGGCTTACGGGAAGCCCTTCCTACGACATGATGCATGCACACTACATCTCAAGATTGGTGTATTTCTAGACTCGGTTCCCTGAGGTGGACAACCAAGGGGTGGGAATGTTTGGAATTGTTGGTTGTACCACGGACCAACTATATCCCAACCGTCCCCCTTAAAGGGTTTTTTGAGGTGGAACGACCGTGAGATCCACGTAATCGCTCGTGTGTGTGCAAAGTGTCGTTTCCAGAAGTGGACGAATATGGGTGAAAATGCCAATAAATATTACAAGGATATTTCATACAAATAAATAATAAAATAGAGAAAGAAAAATAAAAAAGAAAACAAGTTAGTAAAACAATAGGCAAAATAATAAGCAAAATAAGGCAATTAATTAAATAATAAATATCCCAAAAAATAAAACCCGTTGTGGTTAGGACTATAAATATTCTCCAGAGGAGTCGCCATTCTGTCGCACCCCATTTTTCGAGCTCGGATCGAGTTCAAAGGTTGAGTTTGACTGGGTGACTCGGTTGAGTCAAAATTGGAGTCGCCACCTAATAAATTTATATAACAGGCGTATTAGGTCACCTAAATTTTCTAAGTGTCTAAAATTAACTCCGGGTAGGTCGTACTAACAGAGATTCTAAGGTAAGAAGTCCTTATGACTCGAGAAGAAGGTATTAGGCACTTCCCGAGTCCCACTAAAAGTGATTCCCGACCGAATTTGAATTTTTGGGATATACATATTTAAAAGATAATAATTCTAATATCACAAATTAGAGGCACATGGTTAAAATTTTAAAAGAAAAACAATATCTGTACTATCATGAAGGGAGGCTAAAAATTCAAGACAAGATGTTAAATAGATATCCCTGCAAAACGATTGAAAGTAAGTCACTGCCGCATTCTAACTAGTTTTGCAGTGACTGATTTTGCGTTTATAGGCTAGGCCCAATGCCAACTTGCAATTTTAGCCTTCTGCTTTAAACATTTAATTCCAAAGAGCTGAAAATAATTCCGAATCGAGCTCTTTTTCTGCAAATCCAAAGAGAATCAGTTTTATTTTTATTTTTTTTGAAAATTATTTAAAAGATCATGGAATATTTATTTCTCACAATGAGATAATCAAACGTAGGGACAAATGGGTTTTATCTCATTTAGAGAATGTGGTCGCTTTGAAAGGGATGTGTTGGTATTTAATTGCCAAACGTATATTCCGAGCGACTTTCGTTTTGGGGGTTGTTTTAAAATATTATATGCATATAGATAGGAAGGTTTTGAATTAAAAACAACGAACACACCAAGCAAGTTTGGATGCATATAAAAGGATGCGCACATAGATATACATATATTAGTGTCATATTCAAGTAATACATGTTAAGCGATCGATTTAAATGGATTTAATTTTAAAAAGTATGTATAATCCGACCCCGAGATTTAATACTTCTCTTATATACTATTAATTAATGTATAAGAGAAAAAGAGTTACAAAATCAGTATGTTTTAAAAGAAATCCCCCCATTTGAAAAGAGGAGAACCTACAGCGAAAAAGGTTACGCTGAAATTTGCAGAAATAGGCATTTTTTGACAGAAATTGGATAAACAGCCCCTGATTAACAAAATTTTGGAATTTCAATCTCTTTTAACATGAGCTTATCGTTCAAGCCTACAATTTCAGAAAAAAGACACAACCAAGATATATTTTACGAAAAATGTCCTAGCATAGGTCACAATTTTCATAAATGGCCAATATTTTAAATAAAATTGTGAAAACCTCCCCCCTTATTTAACAAAATCAGCCCTACAAATTCCAGATTTCAGAATATCACCTATTATGCAATTTAACGTATTCCTAATGCTGATTTCAGATTTATGAATGCACAAAACAAATTAACTTATACTTTCAAATCATAAACAAGTGAGAAGAGAGAAAATAGGGTCCCTGCATAACCCGAAAACAGGGCAACTCACTGCTGCTCCTTTTAATGTACAATATCAGTCGGTTTACACAAATATTACACACAACTAATATGTCAATTTAATGCTTTAAACATAGGAGGTTTGATTAATACTAAGAATTGCTATTTCTTTTTAGGACTTTCTTTGTGTGTGAAAGGTGTCTTTCCAACGTTTTAGAGGGCTGTTTAAATAGTAGTAGGATAGGGCTTAAGGTTTTAATTGCCTAGTGTGAAAAGGGTAAAAGAAAGGAAGTGAAATATTTTAAAGAAGGAAGGAAATTGTAATTCTGTCAATCAAATAAATCAAAAAAAAATTCTACTATATATAAATAAACCAGGCTTTCTTTTCTACTCATTCTATAAATAACTTCAGTACCAAATCCGAAAGTTAGAGAAAGACAACGAATTTCCTTTTTTAAAAAAAAAAAACAGAACCTACAGAGCTACAAATCAGCCATTTTCAACTTATAATTGAGAAGGTACTCAAAAGGGATGTGATTCTAGAATATTCAAACATTATGATGTACTCCTAAAAATATTCTAATCTATTAGAACTTGAAACAGCCTTTTACTGTTCAAAGATATCAATCTTCTTATCAGAATTCTAAAAATTACCTCTAGTGTATCAAGACGATTACTACAAGAATTAGTCAAAAGAAAGTAGCAATCTATATAGCAAACTCAACGTTTAAAGTTCTGATATTTGCTGCTCACGTGATTCGAATATCGGCTTCATGCTTATCACAGTCAATGTCAAAATTATACTAGCATAAAAACAATGAACACCTGTCATGGATTCTAATTGCAGCGTATTCAAATGTCTAGCTAATTAGGCAAATGTTTTCCTCTTGCAATTTGAACTTTAAAATGGAAAGCCGAATATACTTGATTTTGTAACACATAATTTGCACATTGGACAGTTCTTGCTTTAAAAAAAAGGTTTACCCGTTAATTTCGAGCTGTGCCGGGTCGGGTTAGGGCATTTGAACCGGGTCGGGTTCATGCTTGATCCGCATATCTCGAGTTCGGATCACTTATTTCTTGTCTTGTATGTGTGTAGAAATTGATAATCTTCATGATTCTTGCCTTGATTAGTCAGGATTTGCATGATATGCTCGATTTCCTCTTGTTCTTCTTCGTCAAAATGGGACAGCGGAGAGAGAGAGAGAAGACGCCAGATTTGCGACGTGACTAGCGGAGAAACTGGTGGTGCCGTGGTAGAGTTTAGGTGGGGAAGTGTATTGGGTCGTTTTCTGGGCAAAGGGGGAAGAAGGGGAGGGGACTGGCTGCTGCCTAAGGGAATAGGGAAAGGGGCAAATGATTTTTAGGGTTTGGGAGGTAGAGGGGGTGTTTGGATAAAGCTGAAAAAATGAGGAAATAGTTAGTGGAAGATGACGTGGGCGGGTGATTGGCTAGAAATGTGCCACGTATGCGTGTGTGGGCTGATGTGTGTGCGCGTGAGTCCCTAAGAGAGTGATGTGTATATGTAGTATGCGTATATATGGTGTATATTTCGGGTATATTAAGGTATAATTAGACAATTATTGGCTTAAAAATGCTAATAAAATAAGAGAAAAACTAATAAAACATGAGGAGTAATATTATAGACTTAGAAAAAATAATAATTGACTCAAAATAATTATAAATGAATTTATGTAATATTAATTGAATGTAAATAATTGTAAAATATATATTCGGATATATAAATTGCACAAATAGTTACAAAATTATACAAGTGCTTTGAAAACGACTTAAATGACGTATTTAAGTAATATAACCTCATTGAAATACGTATGTATATAGATATGACGTTGGTGATACGGATAAGTATACGATAATTGACGCAATTTTGTCTAAAATATTAAAATTGCATTTTCAAAGTTTTGTGTGATAAAATTGTAAAATAGGAGGGAAAAAATTGGGTGTCAACAACTCTTTGAGATTTATTCTTTATTGGGAAAATTATGCTGGATGAACAATGTTAGATCAATTTAACAAAAAAAATAGCTATTTTTTCTTTTGCATAATTGATGCATATTTTATGCATAATGTTGCATACTATGTGCATACCATGTGCGTAATTTATGCTTTATTTATATAAAATTCTCTTTTTTATTGTCTTTCTTTGTGAAAGTTTTTTTGTGGAGCTTTAGTGTCTTAGCAATCAAACTGAATGTTTAGAAATCTATCAAATGTCAAAAGAAGTAAAAACCTGTCCTAGAACTAGATTGGAAGAGGTTAGATTCAATAGAAGAGAATTCTCCCATTATTAAGATTTAACCACTTAATGGCTCTTTATATATCTGTATTATTCAGATCTTGAATAAAGTCTTAATATCATTAAGAATTTAAGAGGTTCATCACCACTTCATATATTACGACAAATAGTTATTACTGTACTACCACAATCTGTAACCGCCACCACCACCACCGCTGCCAACCACCACCCACCATCACCAGTTCACCACCACCACTACCGCTACCAACCACAACCCGCCACCCGCCATCACCAGTCAAACACCACCACCGGTTCCAACCGCCACCTGCCACCACCAGTCCACCACCACCATTATCAACCAGAACAATTGGCCACCACTAACCACTTATACCATCATAACCTATTGCTACCACCACCAACTACTAACTATCACTACCACACTAACCACCCTCACAATCACAATTAATCACAATAATCTCTATCAACCACCACCACCTCTACCACCACAACTCCTTTACCACCACCACCACCACCACTTTCCACCAACGAAAATTGCCAACTACCACTGCTACCACCGACCACCTCCACCATCACAACAACCACCACGAGTACATATCACCACCATTAGCATCTGTATTAGCACCTACAAATTTTTGAATATAGGTGGAGAGTGCTTACCATCTGAGAAATCATACATAATTATGAATTTCAAGAATACTACTATTACAGTGTGGTGCTGCATAAACCAGCTTCACATCTGAATCAAGAGCACCAGTTATCAGACACAAGTCAAGTGTTTTCTTTTTCATGCATGCCCCGATATTTTTTGAGTTATTTTTCCAATTAGCCATATTGTCGAGGCCAAGCACTATGTAGTTCTACTTTGTATACAGAGGAAGAAAATGAATAGTTGCTGAAAAATTGATCTATTAAAAAATTAAAGTTATTCAAGATAAAATTATTATTATTTAGTGATAAGAATTTTAAAAAGGCTACTATTGAAGTGTGATGTCGCATGAATGGTATGAAATTATGCATAATACTCAAGTCTCGACATGTTCACGAAATCATTTTACTTCTCTGAAATACTCCTGTCCTTTCGTCTTAAGTTTTAGTCAAATAGTTGTGAGGGTTATTCTTATAAAATTAGAGAAATTTTCTAAGAATGGGTTAATTGACCTTTTTGTGGGTTTCATTTACCTAAACACTAAATCAAGTTTGAAATTTTGATGCGTAGCCATTACTGGACGCGCTCAAAGAGTTTTATCCACTGTTTCAAACTTAATTGAGAAATAGCCAAAAATTCGCGCGCATACTTACACTCCATTAGCGTTGGAAAACACCCCAGATTAGTCCTATAATACAATACTGGGGCTTTTTGTTCAAAGCCCCATTATTTTGTTATGAGACTTTATATATAAAGCTTCAGTCCCATAACAAAATACTGGGGCTTTGAACAAATTTTGTTCACAGCCCCAGTATTTTACTATGGGACTTTATCCCATAGCAAAGATCACATTATTTTGTTATGGGACTAAAACTTTATATATAAAGTCCCATAACAAAATAATGAGACCTTGAACTAACATGTTCAAAGTTCCCATTATTTTGTTATGGGACTTTATATATAAAGCTTCTGTCCCATAACAAAATACTGGGACTTTGAACAAAACTTGTTCAAAGCACCCGTATTTTATAATGGGGTTAGTGTATTGGATAAAAACTGACCAGACTTGAAAAGGTGACGCGTATCTTCCACGTGGCACGGGCAGACACTTCAACGGGCAGACATCTAGCGGACATACATCTATCACGAGCAGACCTAAGGGAGTTATGAAACACTTCAACGGTCAACACGATCTAAATGAACAGTTATTAACACGATAATCCACGATCAATCTATTAATGGTCATTAAGGCAATCATTACAACCCAGCGGTTATGACTCCAACAGATACGTGACCAACAGTTACTTATCCAGACGGATCCACGCCCAGCGGTTACAGAATCCCAACCGGTGCCTACCAGGCTTATAAATAGCATTCACCTTAATCGATTGTAAAAGACTTTTACTTCCTATCTACAATATCAATAAGAATACTCTCTCTCTCTCGCTCTTGCTCAGATAATCCTATTTACGTTTACTGCTCTAGTTCTTCGATCGTCTGAAGTACGACTGGTATCGGAGAACTCTCTCCGAAGACGAGTGACGCTCTACGGTTACTTCTCTTTATTCACATTTACGTTTTATTTTTACTGGTTAATATTCTCATATCGTTCTCGCATTATAGTCATCTCAGCTCACCGTATAAACTCTTAATCTAAACAATTTGGCGACCACAGTGGGAGCCGGTCAATAGCCTTCATAGGTTAATAGTTTATCTTTAACATTATATCTATTTTCGTCTATCTTTTTGCTCTACAACTAACATGGCAGAAAGCAACTCTCAACGAACTATCGTAAGCGGAGAACAGGTAAATACTCCTTCATTCCATCTTGATTACTCTCCTGATTATTCTCCCGATTACTCGTCCGACGGGCAGCAACAATCTTCCCAAGGACCGGTCAGGCAGCGATACAGGCGTATGCGCTCTCAGAGCACTACCCCACCCAGGAGACGACGCCATAAGAGTCTCTCCCCTGGCCGAGGGAACCTCCAAGAAACACTTTTTGCTTTCATGCAGGAACAGGCAGAAGTAAACCGAGGAATAAACGAGGCACTTACCTCTCTCCGAAAAAGCAACCCTTCAGCTGCGAGGGCCGAAGCTGCGGCACCTGGTTGTGACGCGCCATCTTCACATACCTCAAGGCAAGGCGGAGAGTGGAACAACGGTGGTACCATAGATCCTACGACCCAAGTCAATCAAAATCAGAACGGAGGGTCTATGGCACCTACAGATGTGAGCCTTGTTGTGGAAGCCCTCACCAAGCAATTCAAGGAGAGCCAGGAAGCACTTCAGAAGTCTCTCCACGAAAGAATTGATCAGATACCAGGCGCTCCGCCCACACTGAAGAAAGTTGATGTCCAGTGTTATTCACAGCGACCCTGGAAATAGGAGGCAGCCCCAAAAGCGATACCTAAAACATTTAAAATGCCAAACATCCCTAGGTATCGCGGAACGTCTGATCCCAACAACTATCTCATGATGTTCAGTAACTTTATCAAAGCCAGCGACCTCACTGACGAGGAGATCGAGTCTGTTCAATTGAAGAAGTTCGTGGAAACCCTAGCAGATGGAGCTCTGCGATGGTATTCAATGTTGCCACCCAACTCCATTGGATCTTTCGCAGAGATGGCCGAGTTGTTCGTGAAGGCGCATTGACACGACCCGGAATCCGGCTAGGCCGTGCGGGCACCCGACATCCTTCCCTGGACCCGTCGGGCGAACCCTTACCAATTAAATTAGGAAAATAAATATAATAATTCATAAATAAGGACAAGACTTAAAAAAAATATACAGACATACTGATAGCATAAACATGTTAAACGGATAACAAGATAAGACAACTGGACCAAAACAATAATATGCTTACCCGGTTACAATAACATGTACTCTGGCTCAACACATGGAACGTCACAAGCGGCTACCAATCGCCCAAGATCACTAGTGCCGGACGAAGAAGAAATAGAAATGAATCGGGATAGAAATAATTAGAGCTTCGAGAAGCTCATCTTCTTATTTACTTGGCCACCAGAGCTAGATTACTTCCGAGTCAGGCTAACCAAAGAATTGAAATTGAAGAAATAGACATTAAATAAGCTGTATGGAAAAACATCCATACCAATTTAACCTTCCAATAAGAATGAAACTCTGACAATTTACCAGAATACCCTTTTACAACTGAGAGAAGCTCATGGAATAACATGACTCTACTAGAATCTAAAACCAAGAGGAGAAACCTAGATCGAGCATTACTTACCAGCCACTTTACACCGGAAAAAAAACGACACTTCCTGATGGTGACGAATAAGAATCCCATCATCCTACCAACATGGAATTCCGAGAAGAGAGGTATACTAATTTAATATAATCATAAAATGTGGCACAACAAGATGCCAGGCAGACGATACCGACACTCACTCCCAAATCTCTCACATTTAAACTAGATAAACTAGTAGTGCGTTCGTAAAAATAATATAGCTTGCATCAAATCTTCTATATTGAGTGGCTGTACTAAATTTGTAACAAGGTAAGTGTTTATATCCATTTCTTTGGAGGCACCTGGCCTCGTGGATTTTCTACAACGTGTTCCTTACGTATGTAGCTGCCGATAGGCGTACTCATTACGCCTTATCTTTGGATTTACATTTTATACAGATATGTTATGTCCTGTTATTGGTAGTGCATTGAGGATCTGAGCATGGTACTTTGGTTGTGAGTTGACATACACTTCCCGGCTGTCGACGAGAGTCCCGCGCCGGTGAAGGGTTATTATTGCACCATATTGCATTCATATGCATTACACTGCATCATATTGAGGGTAGGAGGATTCCGCCCTCGGAGCAGGAGGATTCCGCTCCATTGCATCATATTGAGGGTAGGAGGATTCCGCCCTCGGAGCAGGAGGATTCCGCTCCATTGCATCATATTGAGGGTAGGAGGATTCCGCCCTCGGAGCAGGAGGATTCCGCTCCATTGCATCATATTGAGGGTAGGAGGATTCCGCCCTCGGAGCAGGAGGATTCCGCTCCATTGCATCATATTGAGGGTAGGAGGATTCCGCCCTCGGAGCAGGAGGATTCCGCTCCATTGCATCATATTGAGGGTAGGAGGATTCCGCCCTCGGAGCAGGAGGATTCCGCTCCATCTATTTGGCACATGTGACACCATTGCATCATACTGCATTCATCCCATTTCATTGCACCGCGTGCTGACTATTGTGTGACTATCATGCTGTGTTTTGTGTATGCGGTATGTATACCATATTGTGGACATATTTCAGTTTGCCTATGTATTCCTGGCTCGTATTCTGAGTTGCGGGGATCGGGTTGCACGCCGCAACGGTATAAATATATGGATCGGGTTGCACGCCGCGACAGTATGAATATATGGATCGGGTTGCACGCCGCAACAGGATGAATATATGGATCGGGTTGCACGCCGCAACAAGATGTATTTCTGATTGTTGATACGTTCGGGATACCTATATGTTCTGGCTATCTTACGTTCCTGGATTTAATGAATTTGTGATTCCATACGTGTTTCTAGTTATTATTTGGCTTTGCCTTTTCATAATTTGAATAAGAGGAATTTTGTTTATCTGTTTCTTCTCCCCGGCTAGCTATCCTATTCTTTGAGGTGGCTAGTCTGCCCCACTTATTGAGTCCTTTTGACTCACCCTTGTTTGTTGTTTGTTTCTTGTCTATCTATTTCGTTTCGGCAGGTTCGCTCCAGGATTGAGTTCGCCGCGTTGTTCAGGAGCGAAGACGACTTCAGCTGTCAGGGTGAGCCAGATTTATTCCGGATGGCCACCAGTTTATTGTTCATTATTTCAGTTGCATTTTGCTCCCTTCAGGAGGTATCTGTCTTCTTTTGTACTCTTAGATGTCTGGTCTGGATAGCCCTAAACCTAGCATGTTGGGTAGTCAGCTGTAATTTCTTTTGTACAGCTTAGAGGTATCAGTATGTCTGTGTTTTTTTTTAAGTCTTATTCTTATTTATGAATTGAATTGTATTTATTTTCCTAATTTAATTGGTAAGGGTTCGCCCGACGGGTCTAGGGAAGGATGTCGGGTGCCCGCACGGCCTAGCCAGATTTCGGGTCGTGTCACGCATACAGGTGCTCAGAAGACGGAGACCCGCGTTGAGGACATCTTTGAAATCAAGCAAAGACCCGACGAATCTCTCCGCAAATATGTGGATCATTTCCAAAGGGAGTGTATGTTACTCCCCAAAGTACCAGACAAATGGGCAACAATGGCATTTACCAACAGCCTGGACATCAGGAGCTCAGAGGCCACGCGTAGACTCTATGAGTCTCTTCGCGAGTTCCCAGCAGCCAGTTGGTCAGACGTCTACAATCGTTATAATTCTAAGGTACGTATCGATGAAGATAAATTGATTGGAACAGGTACTCGAGGAAGAGCTCAGGCACGTAGCGGTGGACCTGGCGGAAAGGCAGAGTCAGAGAAAATAGACGTACGTTATGAACCGTACCCTGATCAGACACGCAGCCATTCCAAAGGACGCAATCGCAACAACAAAGGGTTATCCTGGAGAGACGATTTGGAATCAAGCCTCCGCGGAGCCCAAAGCTTGCCAAGTTTCAACGTAGAAACGTCTGAGGTAGTAGCAACACTCAAGGACATGGGAGAAAAGGTCAAATGGCCAAAAGACATGAAGTCCGACCCGAGCAAACGAAACCAGGACCTATGGTGCGATTTCCATCGTGACCATGGCCATACCACTGAAGACTGCAAAGCCCTCAGGTATGAAATTGCTCATTTGTTGAAACAGGGATTCTTGAAGGAGTTCCTGACCGAGAAGGGAAAGCAGACTCATGCGAAGGCACAGCAGAACAAACCTGGCCCTCCGCGAGCATCATCTCCGAGGAGGACAGTTAATGTTATTTCAGGTGGGATCGAGGTGGACTCTGTTACTTTCACAGCAAAGAAGTATGCAAAGGTTTCCATCACAAACAACAAGCGCCCATGATCAGAAGAAGTAATAACATTTGAGGACTCTGATGCGAATGGCTCGCAATTCCCACATGCTGATGCGTTAGTCATAACGTTACGCGTGACGGAGTTCGACGTCAAGAGAGTACTCATTGATGCAGGCAGCTCCGCAAACATTATCCAATCACGGGTTGTCAGAGAGACGCAGGTGCCAGACAAGATCATGCCCATATCTCGAGTTCTGTCCGGTTTCAATAATTCAAGTGAGAAGACTCTCGGTGAGATAACCCTCACGACTCTTGCCGAAGGGGTAGCAAGGGAAACAACTTTTCATGTTGTCGATGCGGATCTAGCCTACAATATCATTTTGGGCAGACCTTGGATCCACGACATGCAAGCTGTTCCTTCTACTTATCATCAAGTGTTGAATTACAGCGACCGGGGCCAGACATACCACCCGAAGAGGCTAAGTACGAGGTCCCGGAATTCATCACGAAGATGGACGAAAGAGAAAACCACATGCCAACCGTTGAAGCTTTGGAACCCGAAGAGCTGTTCGCCGACAAGCCAGAACGGAAGGTGTACTTAGGGACCAAATCGAACGAGCGTCTACGAGGAGACATCCTCCAGTTCCTCAAGGAACGACATGCAACGTTCGCCTGGTCTCACGCAGATATGACAGGTATTTCTCCTGACATCATTACTCACAGGTTGAACGTAGATCCGTATCACCGCCCGGTGAAATAAAAGACGCGCCAGCAAGGAGCCTTTCGGAACCAGGTCATCAACGATGAGGTCGACCGGCTGCTAAAAATCGGTTCAGTACGTGAAGTCAAATACCCAGACTGGCTAGCCAACGTGGTTGTCGTACCTAAAAAGAACGGCAAATGGCGAGTCTGCATTGACTTCACAGATCTAAACAAAGCCTGCCCGAAGAATTCATATCCTCTCCCCAGTATAGATCAGCTGATCGATGCAACGGCCGGACACGAAGTGCTAACCTTCCTCGACGCATACTCCGGATACAACCAGATATTGATGGATCCTGACGACCAGGAGAAGACGGCGTTCATAACCTGTCAAGGTACGTACTGTTATAAAGTTATGCCATTTGGATTGAAAAATGCAAGTGCAACTTATCAGCGTCTAGTCAATCGAATGTTTCACGACCATATCGGAAAGACTATGGAAGTGTACATCGATGACATGCTAATAAAATCCAAACGAGCAGAAGATCATCTGGCACATCTGAAGGAAGCTTTCCGAATCCTGGATCAGTATAACATGAAGCTGAATCCAGAGAAATGCGCTTTCGGAGTTGGATCTGGGAAGTTTCTGGGATTCATTGTTTCTCAGCGTGGCATTGAAGTCAATCCCGCTCAGATTAAAGCCATAGAATCTATCCTTGATGTACTTCACAACAGGAAAGACGTCATGAAACTAACCGGGAGAGTGGCAGCTCTACGCAGGTTCATCTCACGATCATCTGATCGCTGCAAGAGTTTCTTCGATGTCCTAAAACAAAACAAGGAGTTCGAATGGACTCCCAAATGCCAGCAAGCATTGAGGGATTTGAAAAAGTATCTACCCAATCCTCCATTTCTCTCCACGCCTCAGGAAGGTGAACAGCTGTTGATTTATTTGGCAGTCTCAGAGTCATCGGTAAGCGTTGTGTTAGTTCGGGAAGACAAAGGTAAGCAGCTTCCTATTTATTATATTAGCAAAGCTCTAATTGATGCAGAAACATGCTATCAACCTTTAGAAAAATTAGCACTGGCATTAGTAACTGCTGCTCTTAAGTTACGCCCTTATTTTCAAAGTCATTCGATAGCTGTGGTTACAACTTTTCCTTTGCGAAATGTTCTGCACAAACCTGAATTTTCAGGAAGGCTGGTGAAATGGGCTATAGAATTATCTGAATTTGATATAACCTATCAGCCTAGAGTAGCGATAAAATCGCAAGTCCTAGCAGACTTCGTAGCCGACTTCAGCACTAACATATACCCTGAGGCAGAAAGGGAATCTATTCCTTATGCAGGGCAGGCTCCCGGCACATGGACCCTTCACACAGATGGCTCCTCGAGCGTCAAAGGGTCCGGCCTTAGACTGGTTCTTGTTGCTCCATCCGGCGAAACGGTAAGGCAGGCTATCAAGTGCCCATTTATTACTAACAATGAGGCCCGAATATGAGGCCGTTATTACAGGATTGGAACTAGCCCGAAGTTATGGAGCAACCATCGTCAAGCTAAAAAGTGACTCTCAGCTCGTGGTCAATCAAATCAATGGAGGTTTCATTGCACGAGAATCCAGGATGCAAATATACCTCGCCCGAGTAAAAAAGCTCCTAGCACAGTTTGGAGAATGGGAAGCAGTCCAGATTCCGCGGGAAGAGAACCATGAAGCCGATGCTCTTGCAAACGTGGGATCAGTGGCAGAGATAGGGGCAGCTAGCTCTTCAACTATTGTCCAACTTCTCTACACGACCATGGATAAAGAAAAGTTCGAAGTCAATACCATCAACGCTACTTGGGACTGGCGGAATGAGATAACAAATTATCTTATCCATGGAGCTCTACCTGCAGATGCAAAAGCTGCACGCAAACTCCGAGTGAAAGCTGCCCGATATACAATTCTCAACGGCGAGCTTTACCGGAGGATGTTCGCAGGACCTCTCGCAAAATGCCTTGGACCTAATTAGATCAATTACGTAATGAGAGAGGTACACGAAGGCTGTTGCGGAAATCATTCCGGGGGTAAGGCACTAACCCGGAAGCTGATTCGTGCAGGTCATTATTGGGACAAGATGGAGAAAGATACGAACGAGTTTGTCAAGAAATGTGACAAATGCCAAAGGTTCGCCCATCTTCTCCATCAACCAGCAGAGCCACTCCACTTAATAATCTCCCCATGGCCCTTCATGAAATGGGGGATGGACATCGTTGGACCTCTTCCCACAGCACCAAGGGGGATACGATTCTTACTAATCATCACTGACTACTTCACAAAGTGGGTCGAAGCGGCAGCATACTCAAGGATACGACCAACGGAAGTCGTTGACTTCCTTTGGCGTTTTGTCGTGTGTCGCTTTGGAGCCCCTAAGGAAATATTCATGGACAACGGCCCGCAATTCATCGGCCAGAAAGTGACTAGGTTCCTCAATGATCTGCACATCAAAAGGATCACTTCTTCTCCATATCATCCTGTTGCAAATGGGCAGGCGAAATCTACCAACAAAATCATCGTTGAGTCCCTTAAAAAGCGCCTCGAGCAGGCAAAGGGATGTTGGGTAGAGGAATTACCTGGAGTATTATGGGCTTACCGCACAACTATAAAAATGAGTACCGGAGAAACTCCTTACTCATTAGTGTATGGTGCAAATGCTCTAATCCCAGTTGAAATCGGAGAGCCCAGCTTACGATACGCACATGCCACTGAGGAATCAAACTCAGTCAATCTATCTGAAGAGCTGGACTTCCTCGAAGAACGCAGAGAGCTAGTCCTTGTACGAGTAATCGCTCAAAAAGAATGAATAGAGCAATACTACAATCGAGGACTACGCGTACGAAGTTTCCTAAGTCAGGGATTTTGTACTCAGAAAAGTCTCCCAGAGCACACAAGAAACAAATTCAGGCAAGCTTGGTCCTAACTGGGAAGGCCCCTACAAAGTAATTGCTTCGATCGGTAAAGGGTCTTATCGTTTGGCACGACCAGACGGCTCTACTGTGCCGAACAGTTGGAATGTGGTTCACCTCAAAAGGTATCACTTTTAAGTGGTAAAATGGTTAGTTATCTTACACTTACCTTTTATCTTTATGAAAGTTCTTACTTTTATTATATATTCTCTCTAAATGGTACTAACGACCTGAACAAGGTCAGATCCGTTTAGCTCAACTGGTAGAGCTCGAAGTTCTTCAACTTCGCGGCTGTGGGCTCGAATCCCACAACGGATACACTCCTCGTTTGGTTATATGTGTTCTATATGCAACTCACCGAAAACTCTTTTCATGTTGTCACTTTACATGCTCCAACATAAAAACAAGGAGGGTGGTGAGAGGCCCCTATAGGCTAGATAAGACCTTCATAAAGGCAAAAGACCTTACCAAAAGTCGAATTTTTAAAGTTTTTCAAGAAACTTTTACGTGATAAGACTTCCACGGCAAATAAGAGGAGTCATTCACAGTACAATAACTTTTACGTGATAAGACTTCCACGGCAAATAAGAGGAGTCATTCACAATACAATAACTTTTACGTGATAAGACTTCCACGACAAATAAGAGGAGTCATTCACAAAACAAAAACTTTCATGTGACAAAGCTTCCACGAAAATAAGAGAAGTCGTTCACAAGGCCAACAACTCGGCCAGAGCCAATCTACAAAGCCATGCAACAACTTTCAACTATCGAAACGATAAGCAAAGTTATACGCACAGAGCAACGATTCGGCTAAAACTCTAAACGACCACAATTCGGTCAGACTACCTACAACTTACGACCTCTTCCTAACGAAAGGCTAAGTTAAAAACATTCGGGCAGACTCTCGGAGAAATGAACTTAATAAAGTTCAAAACTTTAGAAAACTCCCAATCACAAGGCACGAACGCCATAAACACATGCAAACAAAAAGATCAAGAGTTCAAACTAAATATAGTCACTGAACAAGATCTAAAGTAGCATATATACATTCAACTGTAAATTGATAAAATGCCGAATACGGCTGACAGAAATTTGCAGAGTGTTCAAAAGGCCAAACAAACCAGCCAAGGACCAGAAAGTCTTTGCTAGACTTCTGTCCACCGATAAAAAAGTCCGGCTCTCACCAGACAATAAAAACTACATCAATCACAGATTGAAAAGGGCATTAACATTTAGGGCTACGACCAGAACTCGACGCACCAGCTCCGTCAGTCCTGCCGTCGTTCCCTGAATTCTCGCCGTCGTCTTCGTCTTCATCATCATCATCACCTTCGGACTCTTCAGGGGAGAGACCCAATGCTTGATTTATTCTTCAAACAGCGTTCTTTGTTGTCTGCAGCATCTCCTCGACATTAACTTCTCCAGCCTGAATCTGCACGAGCAATGTACGCTTGGCCTCAAGAGCTGCAAGCTTGGTTTTGATTTCAGACTGATCACGCAGGTTCGCCAAGTCCTTGGTTAATGCGGTCTGAGCACTCATTAACTGAGCGACCTGATCCTTGGCAGCCTGGAGATCAGCCCTGGCTTTAACTGATTCTTCATTAGCTCTCTGCAGATCCATCTCAAGAGATGTACGATCTTCGATAGCGCCGTTTAAAGAATTTCGACAATCTTCAAGCAGTCCTTCCAAGCCTTGGACAGTGCGTGCGAACCCTTCTTTCTCTTCGAGAAGAAGGTCCTTCTCCCTGGTGAGCACGTTGATTTGCTCAACACGTTCGTTGTTGACATCAGTCAACCGGTTAACCTCACCACCAAGGAAACCACACTGCTCTATCAGAGTCTTGTTATCCTTTAAAGCTTCCAGCAACTCCCTTTTCACTTCAACCACTTGATTGGCGTTGTTAAGCCTGGAGCGAAACATGAGCTCGGCAGCCAGCATACTCGACTGAAAAAAACAAAGTAAGTTAGAGTTAAAAGACCGAGGCTAGAAGTTATTCCCAAAACAAAGCGGATAGAACTTACCCGGGCAGAGTCAGAAGCAATCTGGAAGACCAACTCCTCATCGGTTAGCTCCCTCAGCACCCATTCTTCACGGGGACCGATGAGCGAGGAGACTGCCTTAGCCAAGCTGCGTGGCCTGGTTACGAAGTTAACATCAGGGTCAAGTTTCAAAGTGTGCTTCCTCTCGCAGAACTTAGGCTCCCGAGCCTGCTCAGAGGGATAATTTGGCCCGAACTTGTAACGCACTCCCCTGATGTCATTCAATCTGTCCGGCCACCAATGACTGACCGCCAAATGAATCTTGGCGAAGAAAGGTTAGAGTCACCTTCTACTCCAAGATCTATTGTCTCATATTCACGAAGAACAACGGGAGCCGCCCCCTCAGTAGCCACATTCTCCAGGTCCTCGAAACGATAAACACGAGGACCCTGGCTACCCTCTTGGGAAGCTTCTTCTCTTACTTCTTCTTTCACTTCTTCTTCTTCTTCACCTAATTTTCTCTTCCCCTTGTCGGCACGAGAACGACCTGCCTCCGCCCCGTCACTAACTCGGGGACTCCTCTGCAGAGTACGGACAACTTCCTCCTCGGCCCTTCTACTGTCACTACGGAGGTGAGGCCTTCGCCTAAGAGGGACATCAACTTCGACCTCAGTGTCCGAAAGAGTGATGACCTCCTTGGCTACGCCCCCTCCCCGTACAGACTCGGGGACTTCAGCAGCAGTACCAGCATTCTCTTCTACGGTCTCCGGTGCACTGGCCCTAGAAGAAGGATCACCGCCAGCCGACGAGGTTTGCCCAGCAGCCACGGAAGTCTTACGAGTAGACTTCTTTCGTGCTCCGCCCTCGCCTTGGCTTCTCTTCTTCCTCTTCAAGGAGTCCAGTCCACCGGACAGGAGTTCTTCGCCCCCTCCCTGCTGCGCAGAACATCCACTGAAGCTAGTATAGCCTCAGCTTCAGCTTCTGGGTCAGCCACAGGCTCGGGAGGCCCATATTGAGGAGGAGCAGGAAAGAAATCTCCTGAAGTGCCCAAACCTATAAAAAGGTAAAACGGTCAGATATGGAGAAGGTTCAAAGAAGAAGAAATATCATGAAAAAGAAATGTTCTCACCATGATTTTGTACAACCAAACTCTTTTGAGTGGCAAAATACATCCACTCTCTCTTCTCAAGAGTAAACTCCTTCAAAATTGGCTCAACCCACGCGGTCAAATCTTCGACAGAAATGAGTCCGTCGTAGGGTTGCTTGGCCGCTACAAAAATTTAACGGAGTTAGAAGACGAGAAGAAGAAAAAGCACAAAGAACTTCAAAAATACTCGGGGTCTTACGCTTCTTATTCCAGACTTCTGGAAGGTAGGCCTTGTCCGCCTCAAGTTCACCCTACTTCTTGGGGATTATCTCTGCAGCAGTAGCTTGTGTAGCCCAGGACCTGGGAGTGGCCGCCGAGGAACTACCAGCAACATCAGTGCCCTGGTTTTTCCTAGATCGTGAAGTCATGGTTGCAAGAAAAGTATGAAGTTATCAGGAGTGAATTCAAAGCTAGTTCAAAGTATTTTCAAAGAACAGCGGAGAAGAAATAAAGGCAAGTAAAAGGTTTCTCATCAGGCAAACCCCTACTTATAGGAGTGAAAATTCAGCCCCACCAACTTCCTTCAAGACACGTGGAGGCCATCAGAGAAACCTCGATCAGATCTCGCCGTTGAGAAGGAGAATAGGGTTCGCCAAAACTTTATAGTATCATCATTATTCTGGAAAGTAGCGGTCACCTCGCGATCAACAGACGACGTGTGCACGTGACTGAAGCAGTTAAAATTATTACTTTTACCCTTGGGGCACGCAATAGTCATTTTAGAATGACCTGCAGTCTCGCAGGCATGCCAGCTGCAGTTACTTTTTGTTACGGCGCATTAAATGCGCACGTCATGAGGGCTTGTCACTTAGCTGATAAGGATCGTACATCATCAAGATACATCACATGAAGACAAAAATTCGCAAGAAATTCCCGCCAAAAATCGTATCCACTCTTCGAACAGATACTCTGCTCGAGTAGTGCGGGGACTATCTGTATTGGATAAAAACTGACCATACTTGAAAAGGTGATGCGTATCTTCCACGTGGCACGGGCAGACACTTCAACGGGCAGACATCTAGCGGACATACATCTATCACGAGCAGACCTAAGGGAGTTATGAAACACTTCAACGGTCAACACGATCTAAATGAGCAGTTATTAACACGATCATCCATGATCAATCTATTAATGATCATTAAGGCAATCATTACAACCCAACGGTTATGACTCCAACGGATACGTGACCAACAGTTACTTATCCAGACGGATCCACACCCAGCGGTTACAGAATCCCAATGGGTGCCTACCAGGCTTATAAATAGCATTCACCTTAATCGATTGGAAACAACTTTTACTTCCTATCTGCAATATCAATAAGAATACTCCCTCTCTCTCGCTCTTGCTCAGATAATCCTATTTACGTTTACTGCTCTAGTTCTTCGATCGTCTGAAGTACGACTGGTATCGGAGAACTCTCTCCGAAGACGAGTGACGCTCTACGGTTACTTCTCTTTATTCACATTTACGTTTTATTTTTACTGGTTAATATCTCATATCGTTCTCGCATTATAGTCATCTCAGCTCACCGTATAAACTCTTAATCTCAACTATTGATCTTGACTCCGCAAATACAAATTTAATTGTTAATTGGCCTAAAATCGGATCTAGGTTAAACAGTTAGTTTACTGAAGCTTTATATAAAGTCCCATAATAAAATACTGGGGCTTTGAACAAGAAATCAATTAGCGCATGCTAAACAGGTCCAACGCGAAATTTTTACAATCAAGTTTTGTTCATGAGGTGACGGCTTCAAACCATATGGCTATTTCAAATCGTCATCTCATTTCCATTTTGTTTTATAAACTTCTTTATTTTTCTTTGTTTTTAATTTAAGGATATATTACCATTATATTTTGTTTTGTAATGTGTGGTATTTATTATCTTTTAAAATAGAATATAAGTTAATAATAAAAGTATATTATTATTCTTACTTTTGAGGCTTGAAATGAGTATATTCAGACGTACATATTATGTAAATATATGAAAAAAATGTAAGCAATTATTGATAAAATATAGATAGAGTTATGAAGGTGTTGAAGAAAAAGCAAAAGGAAGTTGAATATACTTTTTTTCCAAAACAAAAGAAACAGTGATGATATATATATATATCAACGACTAAAGGTTTCAAAAGGATATTCTAAAACTATTTGATTACATTTAAAATATACAACTATACTTTTTTGTTATTTTTAATATTTGAATATTAAGAAATGATAATTATGTTAATTTAATGAATTTTACCACTGGTAAATTCTGGTGGTGAAGCATGTCTGATAATGGTGATCTTTGGAGTTGTGAATAGTAAACTTTGGAGGAACAGCCTTAAAGACCATAAATAAAAAGGTGCAAACAAAGGTAATCCAATAGGTAGGTTATGTACTAATTATAATGAATATGAACTCTTCATAAGATTTGAACAATATAATATAAATGAAAAGATCAGATTGAAGTACTAACAATTGTTTTCTGTTTTTGGTGTTGAGGCTTGAGAGCAGAGTCCTCTAGCGCTATTCATTTCCTTTGTCAAGTTTGTTATTAGAGTACTTCTTAGTTAACGGTAGTTAATTAATTTTTTAAAGAAACTTAAAAAAAATAATGGGAATAGTAACAAAAGATTTCTCATTCAGTTCTTTTTTTTAAAAAAAAAAAAATATATATTCATAGGATTGTATTAATATTTGTGATTAGCAGTTTGCTTAACCCTTTTTCTTTGATATAAACAACTATTAGTTTTTGTTTTCTCTTGAATCAGCGGTAGCTAGTAATATGATGTATTATTTGAATTGTTAAAGTGTCGAAGATATTTCTCTCTTTCTCAAGGAAAAAAAAGTAGATATATGTATTATATTCTCTCATGACTACGAGTGAGTTCATCGTTCCTTTGAACATCATTATCTTTATTTTGATAGGTAATAAGTTTAGTGGTTGGAAAAGTATAAGTAGTAAATTCCTCACTTGTAAATTATGGTGATATTTATACACGTGAATCAAATGTGACTCAAACTCAAGTTTAAATCTCCAACTTATTTATACTTACCATTAATATTATTAATTAATTAGGATTGATTTTAAAAGATCTTCCTATTGATATGAGATTTCCTTGAGAACGAAAGTTGAATATTTTATATTCTTAGCTATAAAAAATAATAGAAAGAAAGATGCTTAATTATATTTTTAATCAATTTATGATGTAAATTTTTATTGTTGTAGAATATAGAAATTAATAAAACTGATCAAATTCTTTCATGCTTAATTATTATTCTCATATTTGAAATTAGAAAATAGTCATTTTCTAAGATCAATTAGAAAGCTTTTAAAACCACGCGATGCGCAGGTAAGTTACTTACGTAATAATTATTAAATGGACTGAAGTAATGAGTATTGCTTAATTATCTCTCCAGGAAAATGTCCACATAGAATGTACTTTTTTTTTTGTCTGCTTTTAAAACCACGCGATGCCCAGGTAAGTTACTTACGTAATAATTATTAAATGGACCGAAGTAATGAGTATTGCTTAATTATCTCTCCAGGAAAATGTCCACATAGAATGTACTTTTTGTTTTGTCTTTGACTTAAGTAATGCTCTGACACCACAAAAATTACCTTGTATTGAATTTTGCAAGTTAACCCATTATCACCCACAATGGTTGAGTTAGGTCTACAATACTTGGTCATAACGTATCTGTTTCCTACCACCCACCATGGGTGTGTGAGCCTTGCAATAATTGAATACATATGGATTGGCTCAGCTCTCAGTGGGGGAAAAAATAAAAAATTAACCCATTGAAAGGGAGGGCACTGATTTCAATGTAAATGAAGTTTTGCGGTAAGAATGTGTAGGGAAACAACGGGAAAAACAACAACAATAATAATAATAATAATAATAATAATAATAATAATAATAATAACAACAAAAATAATAATAATGATAATAATAATGTATGACGGAAATATTGTTGAACATAAAACAAGTAAAAGGATATAGTTAATATCTCAAAAAGGTACGATGCTTTGAGTCGTGCTGGACACTGTCCTAAGAAACTATTTCAACAATTTGAAATGTTTCCCCAAGATAAAAAAAGCCTTCCTCTATTTATATTTTAGAGGGAACAGGAATCAACAAAAATTATATAATGTACCCAGCAAGTCTAAGGTGGAGGTGGCCAAAGAAAAATGATTAGACTAATATTTGTGGGTAAACAATAAAATAGTGGCTAATAGTGAAACAGTGGCTAAAGAAGGGATATTGGATGCAAAAAGATGTTTGGTCGGTTGTGGGTGTTCCCTCAATGGCTGAAAATGGCCTCTATTTATAGGAAAGTTTGCATGGGAGCATCCTTTGCATGGATGACAAGTGTCTTGCTAAATTAGCCACTTGGCAAGAGATTTTTGCCACTTATCAAAACTTGGAAAACAATGTGCTATCATCCATTGTATTTGAAAAACCAATATTCCAAGATTGACACATATTATACCTCCATACCATTTGTCAATTTTTGCTTACATGGATGACATTTGTGGTTATCTTTTGAAATACACTATATTTTCTTACAAAATGTACACTTCTTCACAATTGTTGGGTTGTATTAAATGTAATAGAAACTCTTTTGTTTAATTTGTATAAACCTAATTGAAAACTTTATTTTGTAATTAATTGATTTGTGTGCATTATGGATTCAAACTCTAACAACCAAGACCAGTTATCTAAGTGGAAATCTCAATAGAGGATAAACCCATTATTCACGATGTCCAATCGGGCACCATTGTCCACGTGAACTTGTCCGTTATTAAAAAAAATATAAATGTGAAAAAAGAGGAGAAGTTAGTAAAGCTTGATGATTAGATGGAGTGGAAGTGGGATGACGAAGTCGTATTTAAGCATTAGAAATTATGAAAGAAAATTAGAAGGAAAAGCTTGAACCTTGGTCAAAGTATTGGCTTAGGTCAGGCACAAACTCGCGCGATGTGACCTTTACCTTTACAATTGTGACAAGTAATTTTTGACGTGTGAGAAGCGGAAGGTAAAATATTTGAGGATTGGTTGGAGTTATGAAAATCACGAGATTGAGTTGGCGAAGAGAACCCTTGATTCAGATGGCGTCCACGGCTGTGATCACCTCTACCTCTCCCACATCCAACGATTTGGATTAAATGAACTTTGAATACACTGTGTTGTGGGAGCAATGACATTAAGCACTTTATCTCTCTTTAAATGACGTTCTTCATTAAGTAAAAGACCATATAAAGCATTGAAAGAAATATTCTCTTGACGGGATTCAAGTGATCTTGTACCGGTCTTAAACCAGCAAGAACAAACTCGACCAAATCATCGTTGGAAACTGGATGCTGCAATGCATATCCGAAATTACCTTTGCTCTTTGTATGTAAGACTCAATACTCACATTAACTCTATGCAAGGTGTGCAACTGAGTTTTTAATTCACGAATTTATGGCTTTGAGCCCGAGGCATAAGCAGCCACAAGTTTATTCCGTGCTACTCGAGCAGTTTCTGTACCAACTATTTGAGGTAATATACCTTCTGAGACCGAAGCGACAATCCAATTTAAAACAAGTTGATCTTTTCTTACGCAAGTATTATATTCTGGGTTGGATTTATTTTCAGCGAGTAATTATTCTGGAATCGACTCAGTGCCATCAATATGATGACTGAGACCACAACCACAACCACAGACCATAGGAAGAAATTGAGTTTTCCATAACAAAAAATTTGATGATGTAAGTTTGACAGGCAATTGTTGTGCCAGATTTGGAGAGGGTAAGGTAGTAACTATGGAAGATTGTGATCCTCCTAAAGTTAGCGCTGAATCACCTGCCATTGTTGTATTCTTGCGGCACCTTTTTCTCTTAGTTTTGAATATGGGTTTATTTAACCTCTTGGGGCTCCGATACCATGAAAGACCATATGTAAAATAAAAAGTACACAGTTGATTTTATACAATTCAAAATACAAGAGTCCTAGAGCTATAAGAATACAAAACCAACGGTGGTCCAGTTTGCACACCCATTTCACAAGCGTCAAAGCTCTCCGCTTCAGCTGGTATTTCGTCATCTGATCCTACTCTATTTCGCAGCGTTCTTTACAGCACCTAATTTTCACTTGACCAAACATCGCGTACGCTGTGAACAAAGTATCACAATTTATGCATTTCCCTATGGATGTTCATTGGGTGGCAGTGAAGCGTATTTTATGCTACATTAAAGCTACTACAACACATTGATTGTTCTTCTCTCATGCTTCTAACACTTTGCTTCATGGCTACACTGATTCAGATTGGGCAGGAGATTTGGATGACCGGAAGTCCACAATTGGCTTTGCTATATTTCTTGGTGCTCATTTGATCTCTTGGTCATCACAAAAGCAAAAGGATGTCTTGCAATCTAGCACTAAGGCAGAATATCGCACACTTGCAATTGCTACTTCTAAAATCACTTGGCTTGAGTACCTTCTCTGAGAGATTGGTTGCTTCACATCTACTACTCCGATTCTTTGATGCGACAACCTAAGTGCTACATAGTTGACCGCTAATCCTATTTTTCATTCTCGCACGAAACATATGGAAATTTATTTTCATTTTATTCGTGACACGACCCAGAATCCGGCTAGGCCATGCAGGCACCCGACATCCTCCCCAAGACCCGTCGGGTGAACCCTTACTAATTAAATTAGAAAAATAAATATAATTCAATTCATAAATAAGAACAAGACTTAGAGAAAGAACTGACATACTAATACTTTTAAGCTGTACAAAAGAAATTACAGCTGACTACCCAGCATACTAAGTTTAGGGCTATTCAGACTAGACATCTAAGAGTACAGAAGAAGATAAATACCACCTGAAGGGAGCAAAATGCAACTGAAATAATAAACATAAAACTGGTGGCCATCCAAAATAAAGGCTGGCTCACCTTGACAACTGAAGTCGTCTTCGTTCCTTCACAACGTGGCGAATTTCATCCTGGAGCGAACCTTATTTTAAAGTACTACACAACAACCGCTTTATCCTTTGGATTCACTGCCAAACGATCCTGAATGTTTCGGGGTGAAAATTCTATCTTTCTCCGGCTCTTTTCTCATTTTCTGGCATTTTTTTGCTGAGTTTCTAGTTTCTCCATTTTGTTTCGTTCTCAGCTCCATTCTGTTTCGTTCTAAGCTTTTATAAGCTTATTAAGAGATCACCGCCTTTCATTTCTTTCTTTTCCTTTTTCTTTTTCACTTTTCTTTTGTTTTCGTGACAAAAATTAAAACGGTGCCCTACGATATTCGAAATAATTCCAACTTTTGCGTACAAGTCATACAAAATATATGTAGCATACTCGCTTATGCGGATCTCAAATCGGGTTCCTGAAACTCAAGATGCGAATTTAAATAGAAAAATGTCAAATTATTTAACTTTCGGCATTTAGCGGAAACTAGCCGAACAACCTCGAAATTCTCTTTCGAAAGTTCACAAAATTCATAAATACGAATCCAACGGCGCTTTCGAATTTCGAATCAGAGTTCGTTCGCCAAAACCGAGCTCGAAAATCTCTTTTTAATACTTTTCGATAATAAAAACTGAAACCTTCTTCCGATGCCTACCAAACGAGGTCTAATTTAGCTCAAATTTTACAGACAAGTCCTAATGGACATTATGAACATTTTAAAATTATCGACACGCCAATCGGAGTCCTAACTCCCGAAACGACTGACCGAGGTCGTTTCATTCTCCTCCACTTATTTTCTCGTTCGACCTCGAATGAGCCTAAGTCTAAAGCAAGATTCACGTTGATAACAAGAGAAATTGTATGACCTTCATGAACTACTCCACGGGCATTATTTCTTGATTACATGATCATAATTATAACACGTACATCGAGCTCTTTGAATAAAACATATCTTGATAATATTATAACTCCATTTCCCAGCTTATTTCTGACTAAGCTCACCCTTTTTCGATCATGAGAGGAGAGTTTTACATTGTCGAAACAAAGATATACCAGACTCTAGATGGATTAACATAATTTCGACGATGAATCGCCTCCTCGATATACTTTTCGATATAGAACATGTCGATGAAAATAAGAATTAGCTTACGCTTCAGCAACACCTTAGAGATTTAGTATTACCATTCAGTATTTGGAGGAAGACTCCTCCACTTAAAGTACAAACTTATGTAGCTATTTGAATAGGAATAACCATCCCCGCACAGTCTGCTGGACTAAAGAAGATTTAGCTAAAAGCCGAACGTAGGCAGACCTAAGCTACCAAACTACCCTTTCGAGTTGCCAAACAGCTGCAACTCTCGAGTTACAACTCCATACATTTTCTATAGCACCACCGCCTGATGGATCAAATCAAAGGTCAAATGACGCCTCTCATTATCCTTAGTACCCTTGAAAAACACAACAATATGCTTACATGGTTACCTTGACACACACTTTGGCTCAACGCAAGGAACATCACATTAGGTTACTGACCGCCTAAGCTCACCAATGCCGAATAAAGAAGAGATGGCAACACACTGAGGATAGAAATAATTAGAATTTTAGAAAACTCATCTTCTTATTTGCTTGGCTACCAGAGCTAGACTACTTTCAAGTCATGCTAGCCAAAGAATCGCAATGGAAGAAATAAACATTAAATGAGCTTCATGGAACAACATTTATGCTAATTTAACCTCCCAATAAGAAGGTAACTCTGACAATTTACCAGAAAACCCTATTATAACTAAGACAAGCTCATAGGATAACATGACTTTACTAGCGTTTTGAACCAAGAGGAGATACGTAGATCGAATATTACTTACTAATCACTTTGCACCGGAAGAAATAATATCACTTTCTGATGGTGACGAATAAGAATCCCACCATCCTATCAATACTGAATTCTAAAGAGAGATAGACTGACTTGACATAATTAGAGAAAGTGGTACAACACGATGCCAATCAGACAATACCGATATTCGCTCACAAATCACTCATATTTAAACCAGATAATCTAGTAGGGTCATCATAAATGCCAGGAATAAATCATATCAGAAGCTCACCCCTCTACCGCAACCGATTCTTAATTGAAACGACAGCCAAGGAAACCATCGAAGCATGATAAGAAACACCATTTTCAAATCGATCAAAAGAATCAAATCTTACTCACATTTAAGAGAAGAAAAAATCTCAGGGTCTACTATATCGGATACCTCAGCATCCTGCCAGACTGGCAATTCATAAAACTGCCTCTGCGGCTGAACTAAGCCGTTACACTGATAACTACCTTCTGAAGAATAACTGCCACTACGCTCTCAACCTTTACTAGATCGTGGCATTTCTTTTGCTGATTGAGATATAAATGAAATCTCCTGCGACTGTGTAGGTGCCTGATGACGAGAGAAAGGACGACTGCCTACTTACTAGAGTAAGGGAAAACATCCCAAAGGATAACCAGACTCACAACAATGATAACCCTTTTTCGCTGAAAAATGGAAGCTGGAAAGATTGTTGATAGCTGTAAAGAAAAGACTGAATCTGATCTTGACGAGCTACTGGCGCACTCTAAGAATCACGTGACACAAGCTGAGATAACCTGGAAGGTGACCTCCTAAAATAATCAGAACTCTTACCTCCAAATGAGGTACCATGGTTGCCCACCAGGGTCACGAGATCTCTTGCTCTCCCGCTCTAACTTATGGTATGCCTAATACCTCTGAGCAATATCAATAACAACATCAATTGAAGTCCCAACCTCGATTGCTCGAGCCATCTGGGATCTCAAAGAAGGAGAAAGGTCACCAATAAATCTTTGAACATTATCGGAAGGTTCATAGACTAGTTCTAATGCATATTCAGCCATTCTAAAGAATTTAATCTCATATTCTGAAACACCAACAGGCTAACCGACAGGCTACCCTGTCCAATCCACTCAAACTCGCAACACTTTTCATCTCGCTCGCTACTCGAAAGGAATTTATCCACGAATCTGAAAGAAAAATCGAACCAAGTCAGCCAATGAGAGAGCGGTCCACTAATCCAGGGCTGAACCTTGAAACTGGAAAGCAGAATAATCAACACCGTACCGCTCGATATAATCAAGAGCCTGAAGGATACGCTGACATCATTGTATTTTAAAATTTTACACAGTGATTATCTGATGCATGGCGTAAGAATATCAGAAGGTGCAATTGGGTAAAATAATGCAACCCTTTTAGATACTCGGACCGAGCCATTACTCGGGCTAGCTAACCAGCCAGAATAACTAGAGGCACAACACATGCTGCTTCCGGAACATAAACTACTGGGGCAACATCAGGGACTGGAACAGGGGCTCCCTGAGACCGAACGTCTCCATCTGCGGCAACCTGATAGGCTGCCTAGAGAATAATAGGTTCTTGCGGTATCTGTGTCGCCAAGATTCTCGTAAAAGCATCGCAGAGAGCCAAGGGAACTACAAGGCCCTGCTCCCTTGACCATCGCGAGCTCATACAGCTAGGACCTCCGAAACTAGATCGTCAGCACGGAAAAAAACTCTCGGGGCTTCGTCAGTGCTAGCCCCAGGCTAGACTGCTTCGTCTTGAACTCCTACCATTTGTTGATTTATCGTACGAGGGTTCACGGTTACCACGAAGGAATTAATGAAAATACTTTTTCATCCTAGACCAACACACGATCAGAAAAAAGGAAGTGAAACTTCATAAATGCCATCATAGCCTCTCGTAGATAAGTACAGACGTCTACGTACCCATCAGCGAGACTCTACTAGACACTGTCTTAATCTGGATAGAATCTAAACCAGGCTCTGATACCAACTGACATGACTTGGATTCTGGCTAGGCCGTGAGGGCACCCGACATCCTCCCCTAGACCCGTCGGGCGAACGCTTACTAATTAAATTGGAAAAATAAATATAATTCAACTCATAAATAAGAACAAGACTTAGAAAAAGCATAGACATACAGATACTTTTAAGCTGTACAAAAGAAATTACAGCTGACTACCCAGCATACTAGGTTTAGGGCTATCCAGACTAGACATCTAAGAGTACAGAAGAAGATAAATACCTCCTGAAGGGAGCAAAATGCAACTGAAATAATAAATATAAAACTGGTGGCCACCCAGAATAAAAGCTGGCTCACCCTGACAGCTGAAGTCGTCTTCGCTCCTTCACAACGTGACGAACTTCATCATGGAGTGAACCTTATTCCAAAGTGCTACTCAACAACCGCTTTATCTGTTGGATTCACTGCCAAATGATCCTGAATGTTTCGGGGTGAAAATTCTATCTTTCTCCGGCTCTTTTCTCATTTTCTGGCATTTTTTGCTGAGTTTCTAGTTTTCCATTCTGTTTCGTTCTCAGCTCCATTCTATTTCGTTCTAAGCTTTTATAAGCTTATTAAGGGATCACTGCCTTTCATTTCTTTCTTTTCCTTTTTCTTTTCTCTTTTCCTTTATTTTATTTTCTTTTGTTTTCGTGACAAAAATTAAAACGGTACCCTACAATATTCGAAATAATTCTAACTTTTGCATACAAGTCATACAAAATATATGTAGCTTACTCGCTCAGGCGGATCTCAAATCGGGTTCCCGAAACTCATGATGCAAATTTAAATGAAAAAAGGTCAAATTATTTAACTTTCGGCATTTAGCGGAAACTAGCTAAACAACCTCAAAATTCTCTTTCAAAAGTTCACAAAATTTATAAATAATCATACGAACCCAACGGCGCTTTCGGATTTTGAATCGGAGCTCGTTCGCTAAAACCGAGCTCGAAAATCTCTTTTTAATATTTATCAATAATATAAACTGAAACCTTCTCCCGATGCCTACCAAACGAGGTCTGATTTAGCTCAAATTTTACAGACAGGTCCTAATAGACATTCTGAATATTTTAAAATTATCGACACGCCAATCGGAGTCCTAACTTCCGAAACGAGTGACTGAGGTCGTTTCAGTTCGGGACAAGGTCTGCGCTAAGTCTCTTTCAGTTCGTTATGTGAGTACTCATGATCAAGTGGCTAATTTGCTCACCAAGCCCCTGTCAATATCTTGATTTCTTGATTTGAAATCGAAGTTGATTGTGTTTTCTAAACCCTTGGTCAACTTGAGGGGGAATGATGAAGGATAACTATTCCAACTAGGATATGTCATCTAGCTTCCTAGTCTAAGTTGGTTTTGTATTATTGTAGTTTTAGCACTCTTGTATTTTGTATTGTATAAATTTAACTGTGTACTTTGTATTTTACATATATTGAGAAGGGTCTTTCAATATATAGGTAATAAAAATTGTTGTCGTTCCTCTAAACTTTCGTATGAAACCATGCTTTCTCCTACAAGGACCTAATGACAATATCAACTTCATATTTTTCGGTACGAAATTTTGGACATGACAAAACAAAATGCATAAAATACTAAACTGCACTTCATGCCTCTAATTGTGATCCTATATAATGAGATTCAGTTGAACTTCATGAAAGTTTTAGTGAAGAGGTATCAAATAATCAACCTCGATTTGTAATTAATAGTGTATCATTTTAGACGGAATCCACTCTATTTGACAATTCTCCTAAAGATTTTTAACATGTGCAGATTATCTAAGAAAGCCAGTTTCTTTTAGTTTAGGACAATTAAACCACTTAAGTTTATTGAACTGTTTTTGCAAATCATTCGAAATTTGGCCTCAACAGTCAACTAAAAATAATTTATGTTTTTTTTTTTCTTTTTATAAATAGTGGATCCGACACCTATTTTAATTAAAGAAAGTTACCAAATTATATAACACTTCCAACCCGACCAATCTGAGTATGACACATTTATTATTCTCGGAGAGTCAAAGAGGTTCTTCTCTTATATAAATTCTTTAATATTTTGAATTATTAATTACTCTAACTTGTATATAGTATTTTTATGTAATTTTCAAATAATCAAATTTTATTACCGAAAACTTGATGAATCTATGTCCGAATTCACGATTAAAATTAAGTAATTTTACCTTTTATTCAGAACTATACCAAATAAATTGGAATAGAGAGAATTATTACTTAATAACTAGGAGCGTATCTAAAGGTTATCAATCAATAATTTAAATAAATTAGTATTTTTTTAATAGTAACTATCTTTAGTATATCGATCATGAAGTAAAGAGAGAAGAACTTAGCCTAGCCTTTTCAAAGCCATTACATCAAAGACAGAAAAAAAATTGGAGGAAACCTATTCCTCCAGTTATTTACATTAACTAACAAAAAGTTGGATTTTTCAAATATGCTCCTAATGTTTGGAAGCTGCCATCTATCTAAATGAAAGAAGTTTCTACAGCTTGCTGACATCTCATTAATATTTCTAAATATGTTTGGTTCATGCAGTGTTGTCACATGCTTAGCCAAACTATCAGCTACCATGTTAGCCTCTGTGTAACAATGTATTACCTTTACTTCTGCTTTCTCGATTCTCCTGCTGATGTCATCCTTTATCATCTTCAACTTCGTATTTTAAAAGAGATCATGTTGGCTATTACAAGAGAGTCAACTTCTAGCACAAAATTCCTCAAGTCTATCCTTTCATATATTATGATTCCTTGCTGAGCTTCCTTAATTTCTGAAAAATTGTTGCTTATGCAAGCTTATAGAATACAAATGCTATAATAAACTGTCCTTGGTTGTTCCTGATTATGCCTCCTATTCCTGCTAGCTTTTTAGCTTCCATGTGGCTTCTATCTGTGTTCAATTTTATATTCTGTTGAGACCTCTCCTACTTGTCTTGTTTCCACATTTTCACATGTCCCATTTGCTGAACTTTGTTCACAAAGTTTGTCCACGCAGCTTCCTTTTCAAATCTGGGGAAGACTTTTCCTGTGGCTGCTTGTATGTTCCACGCAATATTATATTTTATCTTGCCCAGTTAAAACTTCTTTTGATCTCCATACCTTCAGGAACAACTACTTCTCCATATCTCCCATAATATACACACTGGAGTAACTTCCATTATCAACTTATGTACACTGTTTCTTGTCTTGTGATCCCACCATTTGAGCATCATGTTGTTAATTTGAGTGGGTTGCCATCCAATTCCAAATGTTGTACCATAATGCCTCCATAGTTTGCTTGCTATCTCACTCTCTTCAAAAACATGTTGTCCTGTTTCCTCTTCAGCAACACACAACAGTTACATCTGGATATTACATTCAGCCCAAACTAGCTTTTCTATCAAAAGGTAATCTATTCCTCAATGCTCTCCAAGCCAAGAATGACATTTTGAAAGAAATAGCCTTGTCCCTAACTATGTCCCATGCCTGCAAATTTTGAAACAATCCATTCTGTGATGCCTCTAAAACAGCAAAATCTTTCCTTCCCTGATTTCCAATTTTCAATTCTTGAATATGCTGTGTTGCCTGTGCTCCAACTGTTTGCAGTAGCTTTTCAGTGTTCCAACTTCCATTGTTGATGAATTGTCTGACCTCCACTATGTGTGATCTTGGACCAGGGTCATGGATCCTTGCCAAAGCTCTTTTTTCAATCCAGTTATCCCACCAGAAGTTGCATTTCCATTACAAATTCTCCAGGTAAGGTTCTTTTCTTCCTTTTATCCTATATCCAGCATCTTCCTTCATGCATGAGATGACTTTGCATTTTTCTTTCTAGCTACTGCATGTGATCTGATGCAGTATTTACCTTCAAAACTTCTGACCATAGTGACTTGCTGGTCCTAAAGTTCCACCATCTTTTGATGGTAAAAGTATCAACAATATCCTCCAGTTTCCTTAGGCACGTCCCTCCCTCATCCCGAGGAAAGCACATTGAATTCCATGAATACCATTGATGCTTGCTTCCTTTTATTAGAATCCCAGAAGAATCTTGCACCGTATCTCTCTATTGACTTATAAGTCCCTTTTGGAGGGTTCATAGCCAGAAGAGTGTAAGTAGGAATTGCCATCAACACATATTTGATAAGTATGTTTCTTCCTTCTATTGAAAGCTGCTTCCCTGGCCACCCATTCAGTCTGTTAGTTACCTTAGCTACCATAGGATCAAAATACGCTATCTTTTTCCTTCCAGCAAAGATAGGGCATCCCAGATAAGTAAAAGAAAACTGTTTGTCAAGCAGTCCTAAATTGGCTCTCATCCTGTTGATTCTTGAAGGAGATGTATTAAGTTCTGTCAGGAAATATTTTTCTACATATCCACTTTTCATCTTGACATTCTTTCATATTTCCTTATTTGCTTCATTACCAGCTTGATGAATTTACTATTTCCAGCAGTGAAAATCACCAAATCATCAGCATAAGCTAGGTGTGTGAAAATAGGGCCTCTTGGTTACAGTGAGAAAGGAGTGAAATTCTTGTTTTCCACTAGTTTGTTCAGCATCTTTGACCTCGTTTCAGCTCCCAGAATAAACAAAGAAGGTGATAAGGGATCTCCCTGCTTAAGACCCTGAGATGAGGAAAAGAAGCCTTGTCTTGTGCCATTCACTATTATGGAATACCAAGCATTTGAAACAAACTTCCATATGATATCAATAACTATTTCTGAAAAGCCAAAGCAGCTTAGTACCATAGTTAAGAAACACCATGAAACTCTATCATATGCTTTTTTCATGTCTAGCTTGATTATCATGTTTCCGCCAATGTTCCTCTAACCTACTCCTTATGCTATTTCCTGTGCCATAAGCACATTCTCTATTATAGATCTACTCTTAATGAAACCTTGTTTGATTCTCAAAACCAGCCTTGGAAATAAAGGATTGGTTATCATTGATATGATCTTTGATATTATTTTACAAGACACATTGCTCAAACTTATTGGTCTTAACTCTAAAATGTTGGATGAAGACTCATCCTTAGGAATTAATACCAAACAAGAGTGGGAATAGAATCTTGTCAGCTCTGCACTATTGAATTTTTTTTTGTACAAGTGGTATATCATTCCTCTTAATAATCTGCCAGCATTTTTGATAAAACATCCCATTGAAACCATCAGGACCTGGCGAACTTGTAGTACTCATGTTGAAAATAGCCTCTTTCACCTCTTCCTCTTGAGGTATAGAGGATAGAAAAATGTTGTCTTCATCTGAGATGCTACTAGTGATAAGTTTAGGTATCCTGCTTAAGCTAGTTTGCCTATGCTTTAGGTTGAACAATTTCCAAAAGTGTCTGATAGCTGCTTTTGATATTTTCTCCTGCCCTTGAACCCATCTATTCTTATGATTCTTGATTCTATTCAGCTGCATCCTTCTCATTTTGTCTCTTATTACACAGTAGAAACAGTTAGTATTCTGATCCCCTTCCTCAAACCATCTAATATGTGATTTCTATATAAGTATCGAGTGCTGTCTAGATAACTAATTAATATATTCTGCATATGCCTTGTTTACTCTTTCTCTGCTAGCTTCACTATTTTCTTGTTGGTCTTCTTCATCCATCTTCTGGATTGTTTCCTCCCATTCCACCACCTTTTGGTTCACGTCCCCATTTCTTCCTTGGACCACCTGCTTAATTTAGAAGCTAAGAATTTCAGCTTCTGCTGAAGTATCCACATTGAGTTACCTTTTATTTGTTGCTCCCATACTTCTTTCACTAGTTCATAAATCCTGGAACCTCTACCCATAAATTTAAGAACTTGAAATATCTGACCGGTAGTTCCTGATTCTCCCGACTCTTAATCAGAAGAGGTCTATGATCAGAATCTGTTCTAACTAAATGTCTTACTGTCACGAATTGGAAAACTTTACTCCATAGCTCATTATACAACACTCTATCTAACCTCTTCCATACTCTCTTCTTTGGCCTTCTATTGTTGCACCAAGTATACTTTGAGCCTATATATTCAGCATCCATCAGCTCACATGTATTTATACAATTGATAGATTCTGTGCTTTTGTTTACTCTGTATGGTATGCCACCTTGCTTCTCCTCTGGGTATGTGATAGCACTGAAATCCCCTCCTACACACTATGGTTCCTGAATTGATCCCCCCAACATTTCCAATAAATCCCATAACTCTTTCCTTTCAGTTGTTGTTGTTTTAGCATAAAAAGAAGTAATGATTGCAGTATGTGAAATGTCACCTTTCTTCATTTGAATAGAGGTTTTCTACTCTTCATTAGAGATTATAGTAGACTGGATATTCAAGGTCCAAAAACACCATATCTTTCCATTTTCATTAGAAACACATTGTTGATATACCAAGAATCTCATACAGCCACTAATTTTTCTCTGGTCAACAAAAGGCTCCATGATTGCTACAAACTCTATTTTATTGATTTGTACTAATTTTTTTAATCTGTGAATTGCTTTCTTAAACCTATTCCCATAATATTCGAAAACAGGACACTGATCATGGAAAACTAGTGAGTTGAAGTTTTTTGTTCCTCTCTTCCCTTAAGTTAGGTGCGGTTTTGTTTCTCCGCTTGTTTCCTTTCTTCTCTTGTCTTCTTCTTCCCCTCATTGCTGGAGATAGTCCTTCTTTTTCTATCAGTTGTTGTTGCATCATCATATCTTCATCTTCTTATTCATTTTCTGAATTGCTAATAGGAGCAAAGGCTCCGATGAGACTGTTAGCAACTTCTTCCTCTTCTCTTTGTCTTTCAGCTTCTTGGAATATTTGAGTAACATAATTCCTAGAACAGTTTAAATCAACCACTAATTGTATCCCTTTGTGATTCCTGATCTCTGTATTTAGGCTTGATGAGACCATTGTTCCTTCTTTGATGGTTGTGTTGTTAACTTTTTTTGACACATTGTGAGCTGATCTTGCTTTATGTCTCCTTAGTGCTAAGCTAAACAATTCAATTGCACTCTTCATTCATTGTATCCCTTGTACCAGTAACCATGTCTAGTTCACCTTGCAATGTATCATGTATTTCCTCTTCTTGTAGTGTTGTCTCATTATTACTTTTCCTTCTTGGTTCTTCTTCATTTGCTATTGTTGAAGTCATGTTTTCAATTGTCCTTCTTTGTCTTGCTGATTTAGGTCCTTTAAAGACAACTTTGTTCCTTTTTTGGGAGTTTTTTTTGCCCTTTATCTTCTTCTTTTTACCAGAACTTTCTTGGATTGGTTTCTTATTTGCTTGTTGCTTAGTCATTGCTTCCTGTTCTACCATTGTTTCCTAATTCTGAATTTCCTCTTGTTCCCTTATTTCTCCTTCTTCCATTTCTTGCTCATCTACATAATGTCTGTTTATTTGCTACTTTCTTATTGACCAGGATTTCATTATTAGCAAGTTCATCATCACTATTTCTCTCTTCCTGTCTAGCATAAATCCATCGTCGTCTCTCAATCACTCTATAATTAGCAATAGAGTGCCCTAGTTTTTTAAAGTGGTTGCAGTATTTTGGTACTCCTTCATATTTAACTTTTGCTCAAATCCTTTCATAACAGATACCTCATCCCTTCCCCTACCCAAATGGAAGTAGGTAAAGGTTTCAGTAGATCTATTTCAACTCTAACCTTGGCCATACTTCTGGTTTTAGATCTGGTTGCAACATCAAGCTCCAAAGGCGTTCCTATGACACTTGCAATCTGCTGAATGTAGCTCCAGGAATGCATATGATAGGGTAGCCTAGGTAGTAGCACCCACTCCGGCACGATAGGTAAATCTTCTTCTGGCTTGAAGTCAGGGGTCCATTTTTATAACCAAATTTGCAACCCATCAATCTCAATAAACCTTCGCAACCAAACTGAGCTATAGTCATCGTTGTTGAAATCCATGAAAATATTGAAGTTATCGAAGACTCCAATCTTCACTGATTCTTTCAGTCGAAATTTCTCTGAAAATTTTGACCTAATCTTCTCAATTTGTGGCCTGCTTTTCAAAAATCTTCCGTTTATAGTTCCTTTGCATTGCTGAGCCATAACTCCATAATAGTCTTTTGTCTTAAAAATGAGAGCTTAAATTCCATTGTGTGTGGTTTTCTTAGCCACCACTATTTCAGTATCTTGTCCATTCACTATAGTTAAATTCTGGGTGTTGCTTATAGTTGTAGCATAAGATCTCTTTCCTCATACTTCTTCTGTTATGTTGTTCTCCTGAGTCTGGATTGAGTTATGAGCTACCGTACAAGTTTTCCTAGAATAGAACTCGCTATTCGGTCATTGACAGAAGTGATGGACTCTAATAATGAGGTTTTCAATGTTCCTATCACTGTCTCTAACCCAATACTAAGAAGCTTCAAGGATGATCAAGTTTACTGGAAGAGAAGAAGAACGTCCTCTTATCAACAAGTCACATTAATTATAGACCTTCCAAGGGTAATTATGGTGGATATTCTTTCATGGTTGCCAATTGTTAGCTTGGATAAGCTTGGAGTTTTGACTGACGATTAAGGAACGGATTCAAAGGACCACTGCAGCTAATTAGATAATTTATGCAAAATCATTTAAGCTGAGATAATGTTAATTATCCTAAGACTAATGTTTATCTTGATAATTATGCAGGTCTAAACGTGATATGAAAAGATTGCATAAATAATGGATAAAGGCTAAACGATCCGGATGCTTAAAGTGAAGAGTTCAGTTAGGACTCAAACTCTTGGGAGCTTTGGAGTTCTAATTGCTCAAGACTTCTTGGTTGCTGAAGCTATAAAACGAGGAGCATATCAGCCATTGAAGTATGCACAAATACAGAGAGAATCGAGCAAAGCATTAAAAAGAGTCATTATTTTATTTGTGTAATCAGTAAGCTACAGAGAACTAAGTAAGAACCTGTTCTTTAGATTGAGTCTTGTAAAAGTTCAGTCTTAGTTCCACTGCAGTAGGAATTATCGAGTTGTATCTTTTCACTTCAAGTCGTGTACTTGACAAAGCTTCACTGATCGTGAAAGAGGTCACTAAAGGATTAGAGTTAGTCCTAGGTTAGTAAGAAGGTAGTCTTGTAACCAAGTGAGTCTTTTACATAGTGAAGTTGAAATCGTACTTGCAAGAGTAGGTCGTGATTTTTTGATCCCGAGTTCAAGGGGTTTTTCCACGCTAATATTGGGTGTTCATTTACTTACAGTTTGAATTCCGCACATAACATAGTAAAGGAACACATTTTAAGGAACTGGTCCTGAAACAGTAAAGGGGTGTATCTTGGGAAATATCAATTGGTATCAGAGCGGGTTATCCTAGAAAAGGCTAACACCTAGGATTAGATGAGTACATCATGAGAGAACAGTGAGGGTCAGTCAATGGTTAGAGCACCTTTGTTCAATGGAAAATATTATTCATGGTGGAAGGAAAGGATGCGAGATCATCTTCAAGCTGTGGACTATGAATTATGGGACATAGTGACTGAAGGTCCCATGATTCCAATGAAAAAGGATGCTGAGGGAAATGATGTTCCCAAAACCAGAAGAGAATGCAATGCTGAAGACATAAGGCAATGGGAAAAGAATGCAAAAGCTAGGAAGTGGATTGTTGGTGGACTCAGTCCTGACGAGTGCACTAGAATTAGATGGTATACCACTGCAAAGAAAATTTGGGATGCTCTACAGTTTGCACATGAAGGAACAAGTCAGGTAAAAAGGTCTAGAGGTACACTTCTTTTTGCTGAATATGAAAGTTTTAAAATGAAAGAAGAAGAATCAATCTCTGAAATGTATACTAGATTTAATGCCATTGCATCTGAACTTATTTCTTTTGGAAGGGTTTTAACTGTGGAAGATAGAGTAGAAAAGATCCTAACTAGGGTTCTTCCAAATTCTTGGGAGATCAAAGCTTGTGCTATCATAGAAAGCAAGGATCTGACCACCTTATCCTTAGACGAGCTTATAGGTAATTTAATGACTTACGAACTAAGGAAAATGGTTAAAAACATAGGAGTACCAGTTAAAATTGAACCTAATCTAGCCTTGACTGCTGCTGATAAGCCTATCGATGATAAGGTTCTGGTCTTTATTGCTAAAAGTGTTCGAAAATATTTGAATAAGAAAAAGGGGATTAGTGGACAGGGTAGGTCCTCTAACATGGAACAGGCTGGAGAATGCTTCAAATGTGATAGCATGAAGCACTACATCAGCAAAAGTCCAATCATGGAAGGAGAATGGAGGAAGAGTTATATTGAGGAAAGGAAAAAGGCTAGGGAACAGGTCTGAAAGAAAGGTGAAAATCCCAAAGCAATGGTTGCAGGATGGAAAGACAGTGAGGATGAAGTATCTGATGATGATCTGGATGAGGATCTTGCTCTAATGGCTCTTGAAGGCTCAGATAAGGAAGAAGATGCTAAGGTATTTGTTTCTAAACTTAGACAAGATGTGAAAAAATGCCTAGAGAGAAATTAGTTAAAGTATTTCATACTGTGTTAAATGAGTTTAGATCTCTAAGGGATGGCAAACATCAACTGCATGATAAAATTGATAGTTTAGGAGCAGAATACAAAAAGGCAGTAATTAAAAATGACTTTCTGAAAAAAAAGATTAGCATGCTTGAGGAACAGGTCCTCACACTTGAATCAACTGTTCGGGAATTAGAAAATGTTAAAAGAAGTTGAAAATGGTAAAGACATTGCTAATTCTCACCAGATCATTGCTGAAGAGAAACTGAAAGTCACAGTTGAAGAATTGTGCAAGAAAGATGAAAAGATAAGATCTTTGGAAGAGGACTTGGTTAAAACTAAAATAGAGTTAGGAAAAACTGTAAAATGGAACAAGTCCTCTGAAGCATTAGAATGGTTACAGGAAAATCATAGTAGTAACAGGAAGGGTATTGGATTCATGAAAGCACAGTCTTCACCCAAATGGGATCCAAAGAGTAAGTACTTATCACTTCCTGAAAACTGGCTATGCACTCATTGTGGAAACAGTGGTCACTTGAAAGAAAATTGTCAATCTTTACAAATGGCTGCACAGAGGAACAAGTCCTACAAACCAGTTCAAAACTCTGTAAGAAAGAAAATTGTTCACACAAAGAAACCATTACCATTCTGGGCTACGGGAGATCTGATTCATCCTTTTTCTCAAGGAAAGGAACACAAACTAGTTTGGGTTCTTACAATTAACCCCTAGTTTCCTTTTGTAGGCTAGAGTGAAGGAAAGAAACCACAAATGGCACATGGACAGTGGTTGCTCAAGGCACATGACAGGACATAAGGAACTGTTCCTTTCACTCTCAGCCCTCCAAGGAGGAAGTGTTTCCTTCGGTAATTGTAAGAAAGGGGAAATCATTGGCATTGGTAAGGTAGGTAAGTCTGATTCACATGGTATAGACAATGTGTTTCTAGTAGATGGGCTGAAGCATTGCTTATTGAGTATATCTCAATTGTGTGACAAAGGTAATAATGTTAATTTCTCATCTACTTGATGCACTGTGACTAACCAAACTTCTGGAGAGATTATTTTGCAGGGAAATAGACATGGAAACATCTACAAGATAGACTTGTTGACACTATCTGATGGAAGCTTGAGTTGCTTAAGTGTGGTGCAAAATGATCCCCTCCTATGGCACAAAAGACTTGGCCATGCCAGTCTTTCACAACTGAACAAACTTGTGTCCAAGGATTTGGTGATAGGTCTTCCTAACATCAAGTTTAAGGATGAAAAAGTATGTGAAGCATGTGCCAGGGGGAAGCAGGTAAAATCCTCCTTCAAACCAAAGAAATAGATAAGTACCACTAAATCTTTGGAACTGGTCCATATGGATTTATGTAGACCAATGCGAACAATGAGTCATGGAGGTAAGAAGTATGTTATGGTATTGGTGGATGATTACTCCAGATTTACATGGACTATATTTCTTGCATCTAAAGAAGAGGCACTTAATGCATTTTCAATTTTTGCTAAGAAAGCTCACAGAACTCTAGATAGTCGTATTGTTGCCATTAGGTCAGATCATGGAACTGAATTTGAAAATCATATGTTTTTCAATTTTGTAATGAAAATGGCATTAATCACAATTTTTCTTCACCTAGAACTCCACAACAAAATGGTGTAGTGGAAAGAAAAAATAGGACTCTAGAAGAAATGGCAAGGACTATGCTAATATCTGAAAATCTTCCACATAATTTTCGGGCTGAAGCCATCAATACTGCATGCTACATAATAAATAGGTGTATGACAAGGCCTTTAATAGAAAAAACTCCATATGAGCTGCTTAAGGGAAGAAAACCAAATATATCTCATCTTAGGGCTTTTGGTTGCAAATATTTTATACACAACAATGAGAAAGATGCCTTAGAAAAATTTGATCCTAGAAGTGATAAGGGAATCTTTGTTGGTTATTCTTCAAATAGTAAATCTTGTAGAGTTTTTAACAAGAAAACATTGAAAATTGAAGAAAGCATGCATGTTAAATTTGATGAAACTAACTGTCTTACTCAAGAACAGGTACAGGAGGATAAAGAGATTGGAATGCTGAAATATAATGAACTTGATCCACAAATGCAGCATTTGGATGGGGATACTGTGAGAAGTGAACTGCAAGGAATTGTTCCTCAGGACAGAACTGGTAAGAGTGGCACAGAAACAGGGGGAATAAATGTATGTTCCACCTCACAAACTGGAAGTACCACTCCCTCAGGAACTGTTCCTCAGCAAGGGACCTCTGACTATGAATTGATACTCAAGCCTTACAAGTATCAAGGGTCACATCATGTGGATCAAATAATCTCAGATAAAACTGCTGGAATACAAACTAGATCAGCAGTCAAAAATCAAAATCTGTGTGCCTTTAGTGCTTTCCTATGTCTTGTTGAACCCAAAAATGTGAAAGAAGTACAGAAGGATGCAGATTGGATCAATGCTATGCAGGAGGAATTGAATTAATTCCAAAGAAGTCAAGTTTGGCATTTGGAACCCAAGCCAAGGAACATGTCCATAATAGGAACAAAATGGGTTTTCAGAAACATACTTGATGAGGATGGTATGGTAACAAGAAATAAGGCCAGGTTAGTTGTTCAGGGTTATAGTCAAGAGGAGGGCATCGACTATGATGAGACTTTTGCTCCAGTTGCAATATTGGTAGCAATAAAACATCTCATAGCCTTTGCTACATACATGGAATTTACTCTGCATCAAATGGATGTTAAGAGTGCATTTCTGAATGGTTACCTAAAAGAAGAAATGTATGTTAAGCAACCTCCATGCTTTGAGAATGAACAGTTCCCTGAACATATGTACAAGTTGGACAAGGCCTTGTATGGACTCAAGCAGGCACCAAGAGCATGGTATGAAAGGCTATCAAAATTTCTACTTCAGCATGGATATAAAAGAGATAAAACTGATAGCACACTGTTTTTTAAAGAAAAAGGTAAGCATCTCTTAGTTTTTCAAATTTATGTAGACGATATAATCTTTGGTGCTACTTGTGAAAATTTAAGTAAGGGATTTGCAAACTTGATGGGGAGTGAGTTTGAGATGAGCATGATGCGTGAACTCAATTTCTTTTTGGGTTTACAAATTACGCAAACCTCAAATGGAACTATGATTCATCAACAAAAATATGTTAAGGAATTACTTAAAAGGTTTGATATTGATAATGATAAGGAAATTGACACACCTATTGCCACTGCCACAAAATTGGATCTTGATGAACATGGAATATCAGTTGATCAAAAATTGTATAGAGGTATGATTGGTTCTCTACTTTATCTAACTGCTAGTAGACCTGATATTGTGTTCAGTGTTGGTTTGTGTGCTAGGTTTCAGTCAGATCCTAAGGAATCTCATTTGAAAGCTGTTAAGAGAATATTGAGGTATCTGAAAGGAACAGGTCCCTTGGGACTTTAGTATCCAAAACGTGGTAGTTTTAATCTTGTTGGATATATTGATGCTGACTATGCAGGTTTCCTTGTTGATAGAAAAAGTACTTCAGGTATGGCACATTTTCTTGGTGAGTGTTTGGTCTCTTGGGGAACCAAGAAACAAAATTCAGTGGCACTTTCCACTGCTGAGGCTGAATATGTGGTAGCTACCTCATGTTGTTCAAAGTTGTTATGGATTAAACAATAATTACAGGATTTTGGTGTTGATGTAGAAACTGTTCCTATCTTTTGTGACAACACTAGTGCTATTAACATGACAAAAAATCTAGTGCATCACAAAAGAACTAAACACATTGATATAAGGCATCATTTCTTGAGAGATAACTATAAAAAAGGTTTGATCACCATAGCATTTTGTCCTACTGAAAACCAAATTGCTGACATCTTTACAAAAGTTTTAGGAAAAGATGATTTTGAAAGAACTAGGTTGGAATTAGGGATGATTAAATTCACTTAAATTCATCAATACTTTACTTCATAATTGGCTAGAAAATTGCACATAAAATGAATTTTATTCAAGTCAATTTGAAATATTCAGTCCAGCTTGATACTTCATTGTATACTCTTATGCCATAATTTTTGTTTAGAGTTGCGAAAATTGAATGATGTTACCCTTATGCTCTTAGAATTTCAGATTGAACAAAAGTGTTTCAAATTGGAAGGACACTGATTTTTCGTGTTAAAATCAGGTATGTACTCCTTATTATTCATTTATCTTAGAAGATTAAGGCTATATGTAACTTGCAATTAGGATAAATCCCACTAGAAATCCTAATCATATCTAAACTGCATAAGAGTCCCATCAGAGGAACAGTTCCCATTCAGAAAAGGTAATTTGAAAGCCTAACGGCTCTATTTTCCCGGGAGACTCCCAAGAGTCCAGTATGTCTTTCATGAGGTAATAGTGATCGTTTCACACTCAACCTCCACTACCTATTTCATTCTATAAATACACTCTTTCTTCCTTATTATTCTTTCACTTTGTTTTACAATTGCACTCTCAAAATTTCAGAAAGAATAATAACATATCTCCTAAATCGTATTGCAAGAATGTCTCTTTCTCCTGAAAATTCTTCATCTGCACCCACTTCTGATCAACCACAAAATCCCAACACTCCTTCACCCATGGACACCAAAGACCCAAACCCTAAAATTCCTGAAAATATCCCAGAAGTACCTGAACCAGAAATTCAGGGGGAAGGACTAGTTCTAATGGCTGAATCAATTGTTGAACAGGTTGAGGACTTGTCACGGGCTATGATTATTTATCAGTATCAGGTAAATTATACTTCTCCCTTAACTGTAGTAGAGGAGGAAGGGGAAAAGGAAGAGGGGTCTGGAACTGTTCCTGAGGGGGAAGGGGAAACAGTAAAAAGGTTGGAACCTCCCATGCATGAATCATCTGGGTCTCCTGAGGTTGCTTTTAGAGCACCCATGGAAGATGTGATAAATGTTGAGGAAGCAATAAGTGACAGTGACCGACCTATTATTGATTTGATCAACATTAGAAATTTAAGAAGAAAACTTGCTAGGAAGGGACCTATTGATGATAAAATGATTGTTGAGATTGCTGCTATGTTAAAGAAAATTAGTGACAATTATAAGCCAGGGATTAAGAAGAAAGGTAAAAGTTCCTCCAAGGCAAAAAGACCTGTTCCTTCTGTCTCAACTCCTGCTTCTGGGGTTAGGAGGACAAGGAGTGCTGTCAAAGCTGCTGATGAGAACTTAGCTACTGCTCTAGAAAGAAGCAGAAAAGGGAAAGGGAAACAGGTTGCTGATCCTGTTGAGGAGGAAGAAGTTGAGGTGATAGAAACGGATGTTGTTGGTGATGAAGATGATGAAATGGAATATGTCGAGGAGGTTGTGCCTCAGTCTAAGAAAAGAAAAGTTGCACAGAGGCATGTGACAAGGAGCTCTGTAAAAGCTGTAGCAGAAAAGTCTTCTAAGAGGACTCTGATGTGGGAGAAGAGGGTATGTTGTGGTTGCTGTAGAAATTGCAAGTTTCGGGCTGGAGGGACATGGTCCTTCAGATTTCTGGAAGGTGTGCAAAGGAGATGGTGCAGGAGTTCTACAAGAACTGCTCTATCAAGGATGACAGGATTACCACCTTTGTCCATGACAATGTGATTGCTTTTGACACTAGGGAACTTGGTGAACTGTTGGGGATTCCATTTGTTGGATATGATAGCTATGTCTAGAAAGTATGGCCTGACTTGACAAACTTGCCTACTGGATTGGAAATTACAAGGAAGTTTGCTGAGAATGACGGGGAAGAAAAACCAAGAGCTGTGTAGAAAAGTGAGATGCATCCACAACACCAAATGCTATTTGAGTTTGTGAACAAGATTGTGATGCCAAGGCAAGAGAAAAGAGGGATTGCCAGTTTCATGGACCTGGTCCTTATGGAACTGCTTGACACTGATAAGCAGATCAACTGGCCCAGGTTTATGATCCATTTGATAAAAAGGGTTATAGCTGGGAAGAGGAAGCACTCTTTGCCCTTTGGTTTCATCTTGACTGACTTGTTTGCAAAGTTGAAGATTCCTTTGGAGGGGGTAGTAAAGGCTACCAAAAAGGAGAAGTTTGGATGTGCTACATTGATCAGCTGTGACTTGCCTGTTCAAGCTGATCCTCCACATGCTGGTATTGATAGACAGCCTTTGAACAACAAGGTGAGGGCACTGAGGCAACAGGTTGCCATACAAGCTGCTGAAATAGCAAGGTTGGAAGAGGAGAAGAATTACTGGAAGGCAGAGGATACAAAGGCAAAGGAGACTAATGAGGGAATGCTCAAACAGATGTTTAAGTTGTTAAACAAGTCTCAGGGACCTGGTCCTTCCACATCCTGATCACCTTAGCCATAAGCCATCTTTTGTCCAGTGGGATTTAGACTAGTTCTAGTGCCTTAGTCTTTTCCTTTTCTAGTTTCTGAAAAATTCTGTAGTACTTGCTTGTATCCCCTGGTTTAACCTTTTGTTAATGATGACTTGTCTTCTATGGCTAATATCATTGTTTTTGCAGTTACTTTAATCTGAATTGTGTTTGCATTTTGAGTTGCCTCACTGGCCATGTGCTGATTATTCTAACACTTGAGTTATATTTTTATGCAACCTTTTCAATGATGCCAAAAGGGGGAAGAGTAAGTCTGATTTTGCGTGAACTTTATACCTAATTGAAAATCTGATCCTTAATGATAAATAAGTCTCTACTGATTGCTTTTGAGCTTTAAGTTGTACTTCAGAACATTAAGGATATGCAGCTATGCTTATGAATTTGTCATCATCAAAAAGGGAAAAATGTTAGCTTGGATAAGCTCTGAGTTTTGACTGACGATTAAAGAACGGATTCAAAGGACCTGTTTCTTTGAATTACTGCAGCTCATTAGATAATTCATGGAAAATCATTTAAGCTGAGATAATGTTAATTATCCTAACACTAATGTTTATCTTGATAATTATGCAGGTCTAAACATGATATAAAAAGATTGCATAAATAATGGATAAAGGCTAAAAGATCCAGATGCTCAAAGTGAAGAGTTCGATTAGGACTCAAACTCTTGGGAGCTTTGGAGTTCTAATTGCTCAAGACTTCTTGGTTGCTGAAGCTATAAAACGAGGAGCATATCAGCCATTGAAGTATGCACAAATACAGAGATAATCGAGCAAAGTATTAAAAAGAGTCATTATCTTATTTGTGTAATCAGTAAGCTACAAGGAACTAAGTAAGAACATGTTCCTTAGATTGAGTCTTGTAAAAGTTCAGTCTTAGTTCAACTGTAGTAGGAATTATCGAGTTGTATCTTTTCACTTCAAGTCGTGTACTTGACAAAGCTTCACTGATCGTGAAAGAGGTCACTAAAGGATTAGAGTTAGTCCTAGGTTAGTAAGAAGGTAGTCTTGTAACCAAGTGAGTCTTTTACATAGTGAAGTTGAAATCGTACTTGGAAGAGTAGGTCGTGGTTTTTTGATCCCGAGTTCAAGGGGTTTTTCCACGCTAATATTGGGTGCTCATTTACTTACAGTTTGAATTCCGCACAAAACATAGTAAAGGAACACATTTTAAGGAACTGGTCCTTAAACGGTGAAGTGGTGTATCTTGAGAAATATCACCAATCAAGTCCGTCTTTTGCTGGAAGTGCGTTTGCAAAAGCTGGTATAATCTTTCTTCTGACCCTTTCTTTGTTAACATGTATCATCACAGACGATCATGTTTTCGATTCCTTTTGCTTCCTGTTGATGGCTCTAGTGTCTCTCAATTCTTGAACGCAAAGCAGATTACGATTATCTCTCTGACCCCCTAGATATACCCATTATGTTGTTCCATAGCTTTAATTTTGGTCTTGGTTTTGTTAAACCAAAGTTGAAATTGATTGGTTCATGTAATGAGTTCATTTGTTTGTTGAATGGTGACACAAGGCGTGTCATGATCATTCAGTTAACATTAGCAATCCTATTTTGGGTGAGTATTTCAAGCTTACTAAATCACCCACACGGCTGATAGAATTTGGTCCTGTTGCTTATGCATTTTGCTTTAGTGAGATCTCTAAACAGTATAAAGTGTTGAGATTAGTAATTTATAATAATGATAATAAGTTTGAGTTGAAATCTAAATTAGAGGTTTACACTCTTGGAGTTGATGTGATGTGAAATGGAGAAAGTGCGCAAAGCTCCATACGTTCTGCAGAGATCATTTGACAATAATGTTAATGTCAATGGTTCTCTTCATTGGATGGGTGATGAATATCCTGTAAGCATTTACCCCTTTGATATTGTGACAGAAAAAGGTGATGAAGCCCCTACCAGCTCCATATAGTGTGGAGAATACGTCATGTAATAGCTTGACACTTACTGAGTTGGAGAATTATGTGTGTGTGACTGATACTGCAACAAAAGAAGGATGTTATTATGTTGATATATGGAGGATGAAAGAGTACGAGTTTCTCAACCTTGGACTAAATATTATCACATAAATTTGGATTGTTCTGGATTCTTTATTTGTATTCTTAGACCGATAATAATTTGGAGAGATGGAGAAATCTTGATGCATAATAATTGTGATGCAAATCTAGTTTCTTACGACTTAAAAGAGAAGCAATTCAGGGAGGTCAGCATTTACGGGGAACGTGGCAAAGAAGCCAAATACATTCCAAGCTTTTATTCACTCAAGAATGTCATGGAGGACAGCTTGCACGTCTCAAATGTTTGTCCCAATTTTATTGAATCATTTTAACTTTATGTCGTTTTATTTATGCTTCTTCCAGGATATATAGACACACACACACACACTCCCTCCCTTTCGTTTCCTTCGTCTCAAATTATGTGACTTTTTCGTAAAAAAAAATTACATCTACTATATATAGCAAGATTTTTTATAATTTGCTTTAAACCAAAAGCTTTAGAAAAATTCTTTTATTTCGTAACTCTGTGTCCTGACATCCTCACATAAATTATGGAGGGAATATTATATTTTACTTCAATTTTTCTTGTATAAAGTCCTATAGAACTCGATGACTTAGACCTATTTTCGTGGATGCCTTGGAATTATGGTAGAATGATTCGACGCCTCCTTATGGCAGTATATGTTGCCCATTTTCATACTTCTTAAAAAACTAAACAAACTAAATCAATCAAGAAGTTGATAAAATTATTCTAAATCAAATCAATGAGTGCTACTCTGGCTTAATAAAAAAGGACAGGTAATTAGGAGCTGAAATTTAAAAAAAAAAAAGTTGGTAGCAATTTTTCATAGCTAGGAAAAGAGGTAAAAATGAGAGACGATTCAGTTTCCTACTCAGTTCTAGTACCCACTTTGGGGCTTGCAAATTTGAATTCATACCAGGAAATCTATTTAATTGGAAGGAAAACCGCTTTCTAACACAACGGTTCGGGGATTCAATTCTGAGCCCCTCGTTAAGTATGAAGTGCAATGAATAGATCTATAGACCCCTAACTAAAGCTTTTAGTTCATGTTATTAAATGATTAAGCTAAAAGAAGAAAGTAAAGAGCGTCTCCCGGAGAAACCAAAGACTTGAGGGATCTTCGTCTCCAACAGCTTTCATCATCTCACGCAACAAAGCAATCGACAATTGAGGTTGTCACCAGCAAAAAATGCTTCCGTGATGGCACTTAAGAGTTTCTGCCTTTAAACAAATCAAATTATCAAAATATATTTATTAATAAAAAAATCAAAGTTTTAGAGGGAAACTAAATAAGAAAAGGTAAAGCGGAAGACGTTAATAAACATCTGAAAATAACATAAATATGATAATTTGAATACAAAGACTGAACACTTAACACTAGTCCAAAAACTAATCATGTAGCATCTATAAGTGTAGATATAATAGTATGTACAAACCCAAACCAAAAATACCATAAGGAAAGAATATATACTACCATGAACTGTGCGTCAACATCTACGCACTACGTTGGGTAGGGGCGGATCCCTTTGGTAATTTAAGGTGCACGTCCACCCATACTCCTTGGCTGAGACCACTACAAATTAGTTCATATTTTCAGGTAATTGTTCACAAGGCTAGGAGGGAACATATGAACATAAGCAAGTGATTGATGCACTGGCTTGAGATAATTTGCATTAAAACTAGTCGTGCACTCATACCCTCCAAATCCTTGATCCGCCTCTGAAGCTGAGAGATAATCATGAACATGTCTAAGAATGCCCTTTGTGTTTCAACTAATGAACCTGCATATAAATACTAATGAACATGCACAAAAATTATAAGGGAGTGAGTCTCACTTGACCCTGTAAAATCTTCAACCGTCATGTCCTCACCATTTCTTAACTAGTCTGAATGCTAGTATATAAATATGTGATTTAGATTAATTAAATCACAAATTTCAGGAAGGGGTCATAGTACATCTCACGATCAAAAATCAAAGAAAAGGAAAACTGATGGTTGAAGTGTATGTTCAAGTGTTCTCAACAACGTTCAATTGTTTCTTACATTAGTTGAGATAGCGATTCATCGATTTGGATGTGAAGTAAATCATATAAAATGGTTTGTTATGTGTATCATATTGTTCAAGCATAAAGCTTGAACCACGATAAATAAACCAAGACCACATTAAAAAACTTCTTTTTGCTGCATCTTATGCGACGTATGGACTTCTTTTCCTTCTACTTTTTTATTTTTTATTTTTATTTTTAAAAAATATTTGAGAAAGATCATCAATAACTTTCTCTTCCAGCATCATAGAGTAGGGATGTTCGGGTGAAACAACCAAGAGTAGGGGGACCGAAAATGCAAAATGATGCAAGTACTATTTGACCATTCTGCCATCTATTTTAACTAATACAGTAAAGCCTTAATTAATCAAAAAGATGATCAAATTTTTCCCAACCAAATCAACGAGTGCTATTCTGTGCATTAACTAAAAAAGGACATGTTATTAGGAACTGATCAAATTCAAAAATGAAATTGTAAGTAGGAATTTTCAAATTAGGAAAAGAGGTTAAAAATAAAAAAAACCTTTTCTAGTTTAACACTCAGTTCTGTAGCTGCTTTGGTGATCATCTAATTCAATTCGTGTCACAAAGTACAGTTTGAAGGTAAAACGGTCTACTAGATGATTTCATTTTAGGATACGGATCCGAGACCTCTGGTTAAGGATTAAATAAAATAAAAAATCTATTCATCTTTAACTAAAGGTCTCGGTTCGAGTCCTAAAAATAAAAATATTCCTCCAATTCAACAAATTCATATTATTAGAATTAGTATATTCGGAATATGAAATGACTAATAATTGAAAAAAGAAGAAGATCATCTTCCAAAGAAGACAGAGAGTTGAGTGATCCATCAACATCTTTGCTATGAGTTTCCTCACCATCTTTGTCTCCACCTTCATCACCAGCACTCAACAACTCGTTTGAAGAGCTACCATCACTAGCTTGAAAAGACAGAGAATTATCACAATCTTTTTGCACGGATGAACTTTTCAGTTCATTAGCACCTCGTTTCTTCAGCAAGAAAACCTTCTTTTTGATGAAGGTTTTAGAGAAGAAGATGGAGAGGAAGCTCAAAGCAAGGATTCTGATTGTTGAGGGATCCCTTAGTTCTTTGCCTTTAATTTCTTTGGGAGATACATTAGCTTCTCTTATAAATTCATCAGTTCTTCAATTTATCCCATTGTATATTTGAAACCCAATCTCCCTCATGTAGAAGTGACACACGCACATAAACTGCTAGTCATGTGGCTGTCTAAGAGAGAATGAAGGGTCAAAAGTTTATCAACAGCTAAGCATTCATTGAACCTGGCAAAAAGAAATGCATTACCTCTCATTCATCATCACTCATCCCTTGCCTCAACTACACCGTCTACTTCATATCTGTGTTGTAAATATAATACTTATAATGTCCATTCTGATAGAAACAAAATTAGAATTTAAGATGTATTAATTAGATTCCAAATATGTTATTCTTAATTATTACTCATCCGTTCCATAAAAGATTGTGATATATATATATATATATATATATATATATATATATATATATATATATATATATATATATATATATATATATATATATATATCACTTATATTTATGAATGGGTCAAAAACAATACAGTAATATACGACGGAAAGGTAAATAAATTGAGAGGAAAATAATAGACAAGACAATAAAGAGTTTTATTCCTTGAGAATAGCCAAACTCAGTGGTAAATTCACTTGAGGTACAATATAATGTAAGGAGGGGTATTTATACTAATGATTACCCAGTCCTAATTATGGTAAAATAAAATGACTAATGAGGCTCATGAGCCTATAAGCTCAAGGCAGTGGTATATATGAAACCCTAACTAGGAGACTGTAACCCTGAGGCGACAGGATGTATGCCTTGCGTCCTACGCCTGTACCGCCTGAACGGTCGTAACTTGTAGAAAGGGCATGTATCCTTTGTGCCCGATGACTTGTAGGATAAGTCTAGTCTCGCCAGCTGGACTCGTATCCCCGTAATAATAGGTGGCGTATTTTTGCCCACACAGTCAGTCCCCCCCACTTGCTGAGTGCTGACGCAAGCAGTAAGTGAAAGCGGGGTACGAAAGATATCTCACTGACTACTTGAAACTCGCAGTCTCTTTGAGCAAGATTGATGCTGATTTATTCGAGAACTCCACGTGTCTTCATCTGATCGGTTGATGTCGATTTCATGCACCTTTTCAAAAATACTTTTTTCTGTGCCGAATTATTTCATATCTCAAGCCATAATTGTGATTGATCATTTCATGATCTGTTTTTATCTCTTCCAGTCTATAAATAAGGGCTTTGTGATAGTGGTAGAGTCACAAGTCTCCTTCAGAAAAATACTTCATCTTCTTCAAAGTTCCTCATGAAAGAATGGCTCTTCTATCTTCGAAAATATTTACCTTTGATCCTGGTTTGATATTCCCAGAAAAACTCCTTCATTCTGAATGGATGGCTTATGAGAAAATTGTAGGGGAGAGACCATCTACGGTTTTCTTCTTCTCTTTCTCCATCCGTAATTGTATTAATGGAGTCCCACGAGTCATGAAGTTTGATCGGAATTCTAATGACGTTCTTCAGAATGTCTTCATTGTGGCATGTGCACTGATTACGGTCTGCTCTTCTTCTAACACAGCGGTAGTTGTGATATTCCTTTTGTCATGTAGGGTCAGGACGCTTGGCCCTTTCGGCTGTCAAGGGGCTTCTCCACCAGGATTTTTCTGGTGTTCAGGTAGCCTCTTTGATGGGGAAGGGTTGAAGCCTACTTGTCTGACTCAATTCCATGGCAAGCAAAAGGACACAACTCTGGGCCATGGGTGGATTAGCAGGTCACTAAGCTATAACTCTGCTAATGTTTCAGGGTTGTCTCTTGGTTCGTCTGGTTCGGTCATATTGCTGCTGCAACGCCTCATCGGCCGCATGCCGTGGGATATCCGAGGGAAGAGGATCCCTTGCGGTAGGTTCCCAGATCAAGACTTCCCATCCTTGATGAGCTCCCGATTGCGCTTGAAGATCGGCGGAGCTGTGCACTCCCGTTTGACCAGTAGGGGTCGAAGCAGATGTTCAAGTTTTCTTTCTAAGCTCTGTGGAAGTGATGGGGGAAGAAAACGTCTTCGCTCAGACGCTTCCGAGGATCCTTGCTTTGATCAAGTGTACGAGCTTCGATTGTATCAACGACCGTGCATCTCGAAGAAATGCTCGAGCGGACATATCTCCGGCCGCCAGGGGGAGCTCTGGACTGCTTTACGGCCTGTAGCTACAATCCACATGAAGGATCTTCAACCGTTCATATCCTGAGGAGCTTATAGTTTTTAGCCTTCCCTTTTTTTTTTCACAATTGTTATGAACAATATTGTATTCAGGAAAAACGAATTATATATTATGAGCCTACGAGCTGTTTGTTATTAATGAAGCGAATGTCCGTTAAGACTTTTTGGCACTGTGCGGGCGGGCGTCCCCACCGATATGTTGGTGAGAATTTATTGAATTGACGAGTTTAACTTACGAATAATGCCTGGTGGCTGAGCTAGACATGATCTAGCTCTAAACAAGTAGTTTACCCTACTTTTTGTTGCGAAAAGTTGGTGTATTACTTCAACTTAGGTCTAGCCGGGGCTATGAATAGTTGGATCGTAGATGGATCTGAATTGTAATTGTAATTGATTGACTAAGTAAAATAGTAGTTTTATTGATAAGTAGGGGCGCAGGGCCTGAGCTGTTATGGGTGAAAACCTGTAACATGACTGATGAGTATGTAAATACTGCAATAAAAAAAAACTAAAGGCTTAATTCAAAGTAAATATTGAAAAGGATTGTACTTCCATCGTTGAGCGGAGGTGTCTGCCCGGGCTCCCCCGTCGGAGGGTACCGAGCCTCGAGATGTAACTTGTGAACCGCTGACAATCCGACGGTATAAATCCATATTGATTAAACAATAGTGAACTGCCTGCCTCCGTAGCTGTCTGCTTTCTAACTTGTCTTGGGGAAGTATTCCCTTGTCCAAGTAGCTAGCCAATGTGTGAAGCTGTTTTGAGGCAGAACCTGTGCTTGGAACTTCAAGGTTCATTAGATTCGCGGGGGTCAGTTCGATTACTACCTACTGGTCGTCTGGATCAGTGTGTGAATCCTTGAGGACTTCGCCCTCGTTTGAACTTTCCTCCTTATAAACAAACTCCCATTTGTGGAAATTTTTCAAAAGTGCTTTGATTTTCTTTTATCAATCTGGCGCACAAATGTTCTTGTTGTAAAAACCTCATTCTTTCGATTGACCACCAACTGAGAACTACTAAAGAGGCTGACCTCCCTGGCCCCCAATATGTAGGCTAAGTCAAGAGCTTGAGTTACGGCCTCATATTCTGCTTCGATCTGTGGAACTTTCGCAATCTTACAGAAGACCTTCCTGGTGGGTGTCTTGATCCACTAAATCGAGGGTGGCTTTCTCTCCTTCAAGATCCACGTCCGTGCGGATTCCCCAGTGTTCGGGCTCAATTATCCCTATATGTTGGATTGACTCCTCCACCTTTGGTGCTAATTTTTAAACAAAATCCATGGTGAGGCCTTCAAAAGCACGTGACTGGATGGCCATCCGTGGTTGATAAATAATATCATTTTCTCCTAGTTCTTCGGCCCATTCTGCCAACCCTTTTGAGAGCCTAGGTCTGGACAGAATGGCCCGTACTGGTACCGAAGAAACCACACTGACCGTATGGCTGGGAAAATACGAGCGCAACTCCTAGGTTTCCATGACCACGACCGCAATAAACTGGATGGTTAGAGGCAGAAGCCCATTCGAGTATGAAAGCCCCTTGCTAGCATATTGTACGGGAAGCTATCTTCTGTCTTCTTCTCGCACTGCATTCCATGCTACTTCTGAAATCGAAAACATACAATATCAGGTGTTCTCCCTGTACCAGCTAGGTGATTATTGAAAGCTACAAGAGTTGCACCTTGATCCGAGCCAATACCAAGTAGCAGTGTATCACCCATAATGGCTCATCGTGCTTTACCAATACCTCGGTTAGCTGGTACCATAGCCTGCTGCCTTTGGAATTAATTGGCTCATCTTCGATAACCGCTCCCTCAGCACTTCGGTCTTTATCCTAGCCTTTCGCTCCATCGTTTTATACCAGGGTGATACCTCATCGATTATGTACCAAGCGAGCGCACCCTTAGTCAAGGTCGAGCCAAACATCTTCACCAGAGCAGACTGGATTTCTTCTTTTGGGATTTCGTTGCTCTTGACGGCTGTGTAGTACACAATAATATGCTCGTCCGGATCCGTTGTTCCATCGTACTTCAAGTTATTCGGCAAGCATAAGTGCTTTGGTACGCAGATCGGTGCAGCACTTGCTTTGTATGCATGCTTATAAAAATTTTACTCATCTATGGTGGTAACCTGAGGTGGTGCACCCGGTATGTTACCGATCTAATCGTGGATGGTCTTTATCTCCTTTAGGATGTCCTGAATGACAGGTGTTCCTTTGAGGTCTTGATTATTGACTGTCGTTTAACCTCCAAAAGCAGCGTCCATGTTGAGTCTACGATTAGGAGCGGATACTGGAGTTTCGTTCATAGGCGCTAGTCCTCGTGGAGATGCTGGCCTTTGAGACATTCCAAGGAACATTGTTTCTAACTTTTGAGATATACCCTCAACCATGTTCACCGAGTTCTGCTCTGACCACATTGACAGGGTTGTGAGGAGATTAACAAGGAAACCTCTGAGATTAGAATTACCTTCGCGTGATTGATTGCCTTCACCGTTGCTGGGCACATAGACTAGCTCCTTGACAGGATCCTTTGGCTGCACGCTGGGATCTCCATGTTCCTGTACAGACTTGGCTACTGTGTCAGCAGTGTTATTTGGGGTGTTATCGTTGTCGTCCGATATGACTGCGCCTTTTCCCCATAGAATACCTACAATTTTTTGGGCCTCACGGTGGGCGCCGAAATATTTATGCATAAATTTGTATGTCTAGGTTAAACACTTATATTTATGAATGGGTCACAAGCAATACAGTAAAATACGACGGAGAAGTAAATAAATTGAGAGGAAACTAATAGACAAGAAAGTAAAGAGTTTTATTCCTTGAGAATAGCTAGATTCAGTGCTGAATCGCTTGATGTACAATACAACGTAAGGAGGGGTATTTATAGTAGTGATTACCCAGTCCCAATTATAGTAAAATACAAAGACTAATGAGGCTCATGAGCCTATAAACTCAAGGCAGTGGCATATACGAAACCCTAACTAGAAGACTGTAACCCTGAGGTAGCAGGATGTATGCCTTGCGTCCTAAGCCCGTACCGTCTGAACGGTCATACGTGTATTCTTTGTGCCCGGTGACATGTAGGATAACTCTAGTTTCGCTGGCTGGACTCGTATCCTCGTAATAATAAGTGACATATTTTTTTCACACAATATATATGTGTATATATAATATATATATATATATATATATACTAGTTTTTATGAACGTGTGTTGCACATTAAGAATTGCATGTATATGTTTAGTTAATCAAAATTTCGCAACAAATAGAATTAATAAAAATTATTTGTATAAATGAAACATTTGCCTTCACCGTTGCTGAGATTAATTATGTTTGCAGGTTCATACAACGACGTGTAATCATTTTGAATTCAAGTACTATGCTAATGATTATACGTCGTTGTATGAACCTGCAAACATAATTAATTTTTTTTAAATTAAATAAGAATATTTACTTATTTTAATGTAATAGGTCATATGATCGAATCTTATCTAATATTTCTTTGTAGGCGATGTTTTTAGTGTATGTCCCCTTATGACGCAATGGTTGTTTGGTCATCATCGGAACTCTCGTCGCTGATATTGATATCCTTCTTGAAATTGCAACATAAAGTTATCCCTGAGAGATAATATCTTGCAACAAATATTATTCAACTTTTAATATTATTCGCCTCTATGCTTTATTTAGTGTCATTGCAAAAGAAAGGCGTATCGGTATTTTTTTTGGATAACCTTCATATTTTTGAGGTGAAAATTGAATTGTGGGATAAACAAATGTTCAGAAGTACATTAAACTTTCATGATTTCTGTATGTATGACGTTGTTGTTAATGCCTAAGTACTACTAACTTTTTAATTTTTATATAAAATTGAATTGCTACAATTTAACTTGCAAATTTAGTTTGAAATTTTTATAGAGTATCTGTCTAGTCTTCCTAAACAATAATAAAGAAAATTCCTACTAAACAATATATTACCACTAATAATAAGCTTTTCACTTTAAAAGAAAACTGTATAATTTATTAATGTAAATGTCACTTTTAATGGAAAGCCTAGTTTAATAGGAATTCCGTCCCTAATTCATGTTCATTGTTGCCTAAAGGGACATATTAGTTCCACTACTGGAAATAAGTTATTTTTTGACGGACAATACCATAGGCATGCCGTCGATATATGCGCAATTCCGACGGCTTCAACAATGGGACACGTCCGTGTGAAAACTGCTTGTCACAATCACCATCGACGGCCATCCGTCGTACATACCGATGCAACTACGATGGTCGTCCTTCGATAAACCATTTCCAGACATGACGAAATAATTTATAAAAATCATCGTTACTGACGGCATTCCGTACATTTACGTCTCCATAATAGTACATTTATATACGAGCACCGACACATGAACTTCCTGGTAGGATCTCCAAATTAATACCACCTAGCAGTACCACAATAAACATGACCCTGTTCCATAATCAAACAACAACAATTGAATAAGCAAAGAGCAAGTGTGTACTTTCTCTATAATCTAACATATGAGTTCCACAATAAACAAGACCCTACTCATGTCACTATAATAGATTAGCTAACCACGATATATCACCAACCTACATATAATAGAGGCAGTGTCACAGAAGATTGGGAGTTGATACCCAAAAGTATTAAGTAACTATTTCATACAATAAAATATACTCACAAAACTAGGGAAAAATTAAATTAAAAACTAAAAAAAAACCTCGAAGAAGCTCTGGTGACTGGCGGAATGCTGGCGGGAAGACCCAAAACGCTGATAGATTTCGGCAAAAAAATTTAAAATCGGGTCACCTTTTAACAAGAAAAAGGAAGAAGAAAGAGAAAAAACTTACCAAAGAGAAAAAGGAAGAACAAAGTGCCAATTTGGGTGTTTGAAAGAAGAGGAGATAAATTGTTTTGATTGAGAGGGGAAATGGGTGTTTGAAGGAAGAGGAGTTATTTTGTTTTGGGTGAGTGAGAGTATGCGTGTTGTAGATATGTTTTCTTTTTTTCCCTTGTCCTCCGACGGGTAGCCCTAGGAGGAGATAAAATATTTTTTTTATTATTTTTTTCAAATTGTACGACGACAGCTCGTCGATATACAAACATAGAGCGGACCTCGTCGGTGCCCCACCGTCTGAAAATTGTATTTTTCTAGTAGTGTTCCAGCATATAATTAAATCTTAGAGCAACTGTAATGCAATTTTAAAAAGAAACGAATTAGTTCCAACATATGATATAGTTAGGATTAGTTTTAATGAATTTTACTATTATATCGAATATTATAGTTATGTTATAGGGTAAAAAGTCGTTCACTTTCTTGAGGTATTTTAGTCTCCTCATATTTGATCCCCTAACATTGGTGCTTATATACATATACTAGTTTTGGACACGCGCTTTGCGCGTGAATCTCACATCAATGAGTATATAAAGTATAAAAATAGCATAAATTTTATCGAAATGTGGATTTGAGCTATAAAATCTAAACAAACAAACGGTATGCTTCTAAAGTGATATTGATCCTATTTATTGTGAGTTCTCAAAAAATATTGTGAGTTCTGTTTTTGCCTCCTATTTCGAAAACTATCCAATCATGTATGTTCTTCCTTTTCGGAGTAGATAGCAAACTATACTCGATACAAGGAAATTAAATGATAAACTCGAGATAATAAGAGTACAAAGATATGTATGTACATTAGATAATTGCTTAAAGAAAAAATAATGGCTTCAATATGCCTTATAGTGTATTTTCTCAAGATGAAGAGCCCGTTTGGATTGGCTTATTTTAGGTGCATTTGAGCCAAAAGAGCTTTTAAGCACTTTTTTTAGTTTTTGGAGTGTTTGGCAAAAGCAAAATATGCTTTTAAGCACTGGTTTTTAAGCCAAAAAAATAAAAAAATAAATAAATAAAAAAAAACTAAAAGCTAAAAGTTGGTCTTCCTCAACTTTTTCTTTTGACTTTTAACTTAAAATCACATTTTTAAAAGCCAATCTAAACACCCTCTAAATGAGTTTCATCTCCATTATTCCTCGTGTGCAAGTAGCTTTTGCTATTATGCCTACAATAAAATTCAAACTCAATTCCACAAATTTTATTAAAATTCTAAACATCTATCAAGATGATCACATTATTCCGTTGACAAAAGAAAAGTCAGGCAATCAAAAAACTCTAAAAGGTGGAGAAAGGAATTGATTGTTCCATCACTTCTTAAGAAAAGAAACAATGTTTGCACATAATGTATTCATCTCTAAATTCAATCATCACGCATCTTATTAATAGATGTGTTTTACAATTGTACTACTGATAGGATGGGGAGAAAGAAAGAACAAAATGAAATTTACGTTTAGAAATTTTTTTTATAGATTTTCCATCATTATTTCCTCTGCTGACTCTGACTAAAATTTGTGAGATAGAGTGAAATTAGAAGAATTAACTAATAAATGAAATTAAAAGAAATTAAGCTTTGTGCGTCTAGATATTACTGATGATCTCCTCTCAAAGATGACAATAAATTACTGAGATTGAGAACAAAGATGACAATAAATTACTGAGATTGAGAACGCTATGTTGCTAGTGAATGAAGAGCAAAAGAGAGCTACTTGCACTTTGTGAGAGTACAAAAACCAACTAACCTGCACTAATATGGCACATAAAAATTTTAAAAAATAGTTTGATGAATAAATAGCACTTTGTGAGTACTCCAACACCGAACAAAAAGGTGGAGAAGATGTACACCAATTGATTAAATCAATTGCATGTAGTAATCACCCCAAAGGCTATTTTATATATCAAGTTTAATAGGAGTAATTAGAGAAGAGAGATAAACCATCAGAATAGTAACAGACAACTTGAATAGAATGGATATACATGCACATGTTGTGGTACTTAAATTTTGAAGTGATAATTAGTCTTCAACATTAAAAAATTATTAAGTACAGAAAGTATACAGATTTCAAATGTTTATAATGTAGTAAATTCATTCAACCGAATGAAGTAGCAACAAACTTTTTATTATTATTATCTTTATCTTCTTTAAATAAATTGTATTGTATATTTACATCTTTGTGTGAAAATGTGTTTGATTAAAGGGTAAAACCGTCTTTCACATTTTTACTTTGGAGTTCTCACTTTTATAATAACTAGTTCTTGGGCACGCGCAAAGCGCGTGAACCCGTGTCAAAGTATAATGATTTTGTTCACACGTGCTTGCAATTGCTGGCTATATTTGCGAGAGTACTGGCAAGGCTTATACCACTTTTGACTTTCTTTCAGTAGTATTTTTCTTCAGTGATCTGCATTTCTTCATAAGTAGGAATATTATAAATAAAGGAGTACTTGAGAGATACTCTTTACTCTACTATCTTACTATTAAAAAAAAAACTGCTTGCTTAAGTACCTATAGCTGCGACAATGTGAATACAAAAGAGGACGGCAATTGACAAAGATTGTATGGTAAATTGATACGTAGCTTTTCTTCTAGTATTCTTAATGATGTAACTAACAATAGAGATCAATATCATAGCATGGTTAATGGTCAACATGGCCATGGCACCCGTTACTTACTGAAATAGTTTGCACCGACGGGACTATCAGATGTCTTTCTACCAAAATAATTATGGAAAGAAATATATATAGTACTTATAGAGGTGAATAAGTACAATTCAGATTATCTAAAAATATGAATAGTCTAGTACATGCATGTATGGAAGTTTACTGAATATTATCCTTGCCAAATGTAAAAATGTTAATTGTACTTTTCAAAGGCAATTTTACAATTCCCAAATACAAAAACCCGATGCATCGATTGAATCAGTTTTGAATTACATAATTATTAGAAGGTACAACAACATTTGTATAATGTGAATACTTGATACATGTATTTTAATAAATTCTTTAGAATTTCAAGGCTAATTTTAAAATCTCACATGATACTAATCTTGAATAATAATACTCCATCCGTCCCAATTTATGTGGCACCATTTCTTTTTTGTTTGTCCCAAAATAAGTGGCACATTTCTTTATTTGACAACTATTTAAAGCATCATCTCTATTTTACCCTTGTTGGGTCCTACATACTTTTAAATCTACCAACAACTTTTTTATTACTTAAATCTTCTCTCTCTTACTTTTTCAAGGGTAAAATTGATACTTAACAATGTCAACCTCTATTTTCTTAAACTCCGTATCCGGTCAAATGGTGCCACATAAATTGAGACGGATGGAATACTAATGGATGGTAGTTGATTGTTAATATAAGGGCAAAATAGTCGTTTACTTTTTGCTTTAGGGATTGGCTCTTTTAGAATAGTATGATGATATGATATATTGGATCGGAGATTAAGAAACGGGGGAAGATTTTTAAACTTATTGTTAAATATATTGCATTCTTTTTTAAATACACTAATAAAAATATTGAGCTATCCTTTCGGTGTATGTATAGTTTAGGTTAATTAAATAGATTCCGTTGAACCCACCATATTCACCAAGATGCGCTTTTATCTGTAGAAAACTAATCTTGTCATGACCGTTGATAATCCTCAGTGTAATGCTTGGATCTTTTTGTAGATGGTATAGAAATAGGGAAGTTTACATAAATACAGGGAAATTTTAAAAATAGTCAGTCCACTACCCAAAATTACAAACAAGAAGCTATATTTTTTTATGCATAGCACACATCCCTAAAATTATAAATTTTAGTACTCCTTCATAAAAAACACCTTAGCTACCAAATCTCCCCCTCCCAACCACTAAACCGCCTGCAGTCACCCTTCCCCGCCAGTGGTGTCGTTACTTTTTTTTTGTATTTTACTGAATTTATATTTTTTATTGCGTCTAAATCATTACTTTGGACAAGTTTACACATACAAATCTCCCCAAAAAGAATAAATTATACATGAATATACATAAATAAATACGTAGCAATGAGAGAAATATAAAAATATACACAAAAAAGTAAAAATTCATATAAACATTCTTAATATACAGATTTGTTCACTTGCATATACACATTTATATAAATTTATACAATTTTATACGCGTGTATAGATTTGTATAAAATTGTATAAATTTATATAAACTTGCGGCAGTGAAACGACCTCGGTCAGTCGTTTCGGAAGTTAGGACTCGGATTGGCGTGCTGATAATTTTAAAATATTCGTAATGTCCATTAGGACCAGTCTGTAAAATTTGAGCTAAATCAGACCTTGTTTGGTAGGCATCGGAATAAGGTTTCAGTTTTTATTGTCGACAAATATTAATAAGAGATTTTCGAGCTCGGTTTTTGGCGAATGAGCTCCGATTCGAAATCCGAAAGCGTCATTAGGTTCGTATGATTATTTGTAACTTTTGTGAACTTTCGAAAGTGAATTTCGATGTTGTTCGGCTTGTTTCCGCTAAAATACCGAAAGTTAAATAATTTGACTTTTTTTTATTTAAATTCGCATCTTGAGTTTCGGGAGTCCAATTTGAGATCCGCCTTTCCGAGTATGTTACATATATTTTGTATAACTTGTATGCAAAAGTTAGAATTATTTCGAATATCATAGGATTTCGTTTTAATTTTCATCGCGAAAATAAAAAAAATAAAAGAAAATAAAAAAAGGAAAAAGGAAAAAGACAAAACAAATCAAATGGACTTCGGTGGGGGTCCTTAGCTTGGACGATAGGAGCAGATTCTAGGATTTACAAACAGAAACATCGAAACACAGAAAATCAAATAACGCAGTAAAAGAATATCAGAAAATGAGAAAAGAGCCGGAGAAAAGTAAAATTTTTACCCCAAAATATTCAGGTAATGATGTTAATTCATTATTTTAGTTTATTACGTGTGTTTAAATATATTTTGACGGTAAAAATTGAGATATTAGACATCGTTTCAATAAGTTCAATTAATAGTTTAAAGGGTCAAATGGACCCCGATAATGAAATTGATTATATATTCGTACTCAGTCAGTTATGGGCAACTTATAAATGTAATTTATTTAGGGTTTGGGTATGTGACCATAAACCCTGTACATAGGCCTGGCCTGCGTATTGCATATGCAAATAGGGTATCAGGTTCATAACCGAATTGCCCTAAGATGTGAGGAATGGAGCTTTTAGCCTAATTTGATATATTTTTCTACTTATTGAATAGAGTGGATCGTTTGGCAATGAAACCAAAGGATAAAGCGGTTATTGATTAGCAGAGCTAACTTTTGCAAGAGGTAAGTGTTTATATCCATTTCTTTGGAGGCACCTGGCCTCGTGGATTTTCTACCACGTGTTCCTTACGTGTGCAGCTGCCGATAGGCCTACTCCTTACGCCTTAGCTTTGGATTTACATTGTGTATTATATGTTATGTCCTGTTGTTGGTGTTGCATTGAGAAACTGAGCTTTGTACTCTGGCTGTGAGTTGGCATCTACTTCTCGGCTGTCGGTGAAAGTCCCGCGCCGGTGAAGGGTTATTATTGCATCATATTGCATCATATTGAGGGTAGGAGGATTCCGCCCTCGGAGCAGGAGGATTCCGCTCCATTGCATAATATTGAGGGTAGGAGGATTCCGCCCTCGGAGCAGGAGGATTCCGCTCCATTGCATCATATTAAAGGTAGGAGGATTCCGCCCTCGGAGCAGGAGGATTCTGCTCCATTGCATCATATTGAGGGTAGGAGGATTCTGCCCTCGGAGCAGGAGGATTCCGCTCCATTGCATCATATTAAGGGTAGGAGGATTCCGCCCTCGGAGCAGGAGGATTCCGCTCCATTGCATCATATTGAGGGCAGGAGGATTCCGCCCTCGGAGCAGGAGGATTCCGCTCCATTGCATCATATTGAGGGTAGGAGGATTCTGCCCTCGAAGCAGGAGGATTCCGCTCCATCTATTTGGCACGTATGACACCATTGCATCATACTGCATTCATCCCATTTCATTGCACCGCGTGCTGACTATTGTGTGACTATCATGATGTGTTTTGTGTATGCGGTATGTATACTATATTGTGGATATATTTCAGTTTTCCTATATATTTTTGGCTCGTATTCTGAGTTGCGGGGATCGCATTGCACGCCGCAACGATATAAATATACGGATCGGTTTGCACGCCGCAACGGTGTAAATATATGGATCGAGTTGCACGCCGCGACAGTATGAATATATGGATCAGTTGCACGCTGCAACAGGATGTATTTCTGATTGTTGATATGTTCGGGATACCTATATGTTCTGGCTATCTTACGTTCCTAGTTTTAATGAGTTTGTGATTCCATACGTGTTTCTAGTTATTATCTGGCTCTGCCTTTTCATAATTTAAATAAGAGGAATTTTGTTTATCTGTTTCTTTTCTCCCTGGCTAGCTATCCTATTCTTTGAGGTGGCTAGTCTACCCCACTTATTGAGTCCTTTTGACTCACCCTTGTTTGTTGTTTGTTTTTGTCTATCTATTTCGTTTCGGCAGGTTCGCTCCAGGATTGAATTCGCCACGTTGTGATGGAGCGAAGACGACTTCAGCTGTCAGGGTGAGCCAGCTTTTACTCCGGATGGCCACCAGTTTTATGTTTATTATTTCAGTTGCATATTGCTCCCTTCAGGAGGTATTTGTCTTATTCTTTACTCTTAGATGTCTAGTCTGGATAACCTTAAACCTAGTATGTTCGGTAGTCAGCTGTAATTTCTTTTGTACAACTTAGAGGTATCAGTATGTCTGTGTTTTGTTTTAAGTGTTGTCCTTATCTATGAATTGTTATATTTATTTTCCTTATTTAATTGGTAAGGGTTCGCCCGACGGGTCTAGAGGAGGATGTCGGGTGCCCGCACAACCTAACCGAATTTCGGGTCGTGTCAGGCAGGCTGCTATCTCGGGAAAAGGATGACAGATCGGGTAAAATTCGAAAATGTGAGTCATTTTTATAACTTTCGTCTTTTGTTTGTCTTTTAGTGTAATTGTCCCTCAAAATAATTGTTTATTGAATAAAGATCCACAAACGATAATACATCATTTGGTTGGTTGCATAAGTAAAAAATAGATCAGTTTTGGTTGTCTATGAAATATCATAGCCGCATTGATAATGCACTAATTTATGTATTATTTACGTGCGACAAAACCTGGAGTAGGATGCAATGTACTAATGCGAGAAATAAACTATTTAAAGATCACAAAAAAGTGTTTTTAAGTGTACATAAACAATCCTTGTATTATAATTTTCGAACATCTAATATGGTATATGGTAGTAGTAAGCAATGCTTTTCACCAACAGCATCAAAGATCAAACATATAAGAACACACATTTCTTTCTTGACAAAAGGCGACTGAGAAATTTACTAGCCAGAACCCTCTATGTATGAATCAAATACTCACTTTGGTATTAGGAAAAGAATTCCACTTTGGACTTCTGATTGTATCGAATATCCTTACTATAGCTGACTTGATATTTTGACCAATTTATCGAATATCCTTACTATAGCTGACTTGATATTTTGACCAATTAGACTTGTAAAAAGATTACTTTAAGTGCCACCGTCATATAGTCGGGCCAACAAAATTTGAGGCTTAAAGATAAGTTTCAAGAAGAGGCTATTTGTAACAATGGTGTACTTCATATCATATCTTAGACCATTCACTCAAATACGTGCTAGTTCGAGTTACCACAAAAAATATTTTCAAGTCTATTTTGAATTGAAAAATTATTTTGATCCATTCTTTCGGAAGAAATAATCAACACTAAAAGCTAATGCAAGAGAATTTATTTTTATTATTTTATCCGATCATCAAATTACCATTTTTCATTTATTGCATACTTATTTTTAAATTTGACTGTTTATTGAACAGTTTTTTCTTTAATAAACGACCTCTACCAAATCTCAAATTAGATGCGAAATTGGTATTTTTAAGTAATAATAATAATAATCTTTTCCTTATTTGCATCTTACCTCTTGCTCGTGATTTTCAAACCTTTTTTTAACTAATAATAATAATCTTTCTTTATATTAGCTCTTACACCTGTGGCTTTCAAACCTTTTTTCAATACTCTTTCTTTAACCGAGGTCTATTGATCATCTCTATCTCAAATAAAATAGAGGTAAAATTTGTGTTATTGTGTACATCTCAGCTTTCCAAAATCTATTTTTGGGATCATACTGGTTATGCTGTCGCAATAATTTTTATAATAATAATAATAATAATAATACTATTATTATTATTATTATTATTATTATTATTTTATAACACATATAATATAAAATATTTTAAAATTTTTGGGGCCCTTCATTTTTTTGGGGGAGCGGGGGAGGGGAGGAGGGGGGGGGGGGGTCAAAGCAATTCCTTTAGTTACCTTTGGGGACCGGACTTGCACCGCCAAAATAGTCACGCATAATGAAACAAGTGGTTTCCATATTTGGGAATCAATTGTGAGTTACTGTTTACACTGTCACTTAAATTGTGATAACTGACCATTAAAAATCATATAAAAAATCATCTTACTTCACTTACTTCAAATAAGCTATACAGTTAATACGACTTAATTTGTTACTCTTGCTGTATTGGGTGAAAATTGTGGCCTTCGGTCAACACCTCGAGATGGTAAACCGAAGAGAAAACGAGCTGATGCTCCGAAGAGAAGTAATCGATCTCGTGATTGAGTCACCGAAGTTAGTTCCCAACAGCGTGACCGAAGGCAGGTTAGGCTTCGGGCTTCGGTGACACGCCCTCCTATCCGAACAGTAAGGTCAGACAACCGAAGCTTTGAGACAAGGCTTCGGTCATCACCTCGGTTCCAGTGGCTTTGCAGCCCACTACTTTGCCCCACTAACTTCTCCATGTTGCTGCTCAGATCGTGGGGAATGCACTTGCTGATGGTGGAGAACGTGGGCAAGGCCCCTAGGCCTATAAATAGAAGCTCATTTTGTACTGTAGGCATCCAGAAATTTGTACTGAAACGCTGCCCAAATTTGTAATCACATCCGTATATTGCAATACAGTTTATTTTCTCGCTTTTACATCTTTTTCACGTGTTATTTCAACTTTGATACGAAGAATTGCTTGTATCCGAATCCAAATTCGATTTGTGTACCTAAACTGATTTAGGCCCATACAAATTGGCGCCGTCTGTGGGGATATAAGCAGTAACGCTTTGTTCCAAAGTTCCAAATCCGTTCTTTGTCGAAAGTTTGCGACTCAACGTTATGGCTGATAACGATAACAATAGTAACAATAACGATCGGGTTGACGTTCCGCTGAACCAACAACCCCTCGCCCCAATGACAACTGAAAAATTTCAAATGTATGTTGTCACCACGCTAAGAGCTCTCCAAAGTAAACAGGATGAGCAAGCTGGTATCAATGCCGAATTTCGCGCTTCACTGGAAGTGAGGAATAGTGCCGCCCCAAACAGTGCCCAACCTTCGGCTCCTGGTGGAGGCATCCCGCCCTTCGTTCCTCCGGGCGCGATAACAGGGGGACCTCACAACGGGGCCACATCTGGGGGCTCGGGGAACAATACAACTGCCACGCCATATTTCGGGACGGTTCCCACCGTGGCGGAGACAACATCCTCGGTCGACGTTGAAAGAATGAGTAGAGAAATCGAGGCCCGTATCGAGGCGCGCGTGGAGAAGCGCCTCGAAGGCGTGCCAGGGATAGCGAAGGAGGAAGACGACCTCGACATCGACCAATACAGGGAGCAGCCCTACAAGCCCGAAGGGGCTCCAGCCCCAACTCCCCCGGGCTTCAAACTTATATTCCTGAAGAAATATGATGGGACAACTGATCCCAAGGAGCACATAAGGGAATATATGGCCATGGTCAAGAGCAACGACTTAACGGCTACGCAGCTCGAGTCGATGTTCTTAAAGAAGTTTGGTCAGTCATTGGAGAAGGGAGCTCTTCGGTGGTATTTGTGCTTGCCAGCGGGGTCAATCTCCTCGTTTAAGGAAATGTCCAGCGCCTTTGTCAAGGCTCACACCGGGGCGCAAAAGATCCTCCAGAGGAAGGAGGATATATGTGAGGTGAAGCAGCGGCCCGGAGAGCCACTTAAAGAGTTTCTTGAGCGATTCCACGCTGAACGCATGGAATTGCCTCGGATGGATGATACCTTGGCCATCATGGCATTTGAAAAAGGTATCAATAGTCGCAATTCAGGCGCTGCCGCTGAATTGCGTAAAGAATTAACAATATCAGGTCCTGACGTGAGAGGATCTGCATAGACGCACTTACTCCAAAATCAGATTGGAGGAAGCTGAGTCCAAGAACCGAGGTTATCAACAGCATAACCGAGGTGAATCTTCAAATCGCGCTGAGGCGCCACGAAGTAACTCGAAGGGGAGGTACGAACCTTACACTTCGACGAGGCAGCATGTTAGCCAGAGATTGGGAAACACCCTCAGTAATTCATACCCAGCCTCTCATATAAGCCAAAGGCTCGGGGGGAAGGTTCAACCCAACATGAACCAAAGAAACCCCTCGAGCTCCGCTTCGGTCCCTAAAAAGGATCTTCCTCGGATCCAAGATTATAACTTCAACATATCGACCTCGGAGCTGGTCAATGTTGTCAAGGGGACAGCCGGGGTAAGGGTTCCCAAAGATATGAGGACCCTGGCAGACAAGAGAGACCACAATCTGCATTGTGAGTTCCACGCAGATTATGGCCACAGAACCGAGGACTGCAAATCTTTGCGCCTCGAGGTAGCCCACCTACTAAAGAAGGGAGTCTTGGCCGACTTCCTCACTGATAAAGGGAAAGACAAATTTTCCAAGAACCGAGGTGATGGAAAACCACCTCGAGCTCCACCCCCGGAGAGAGTAGTGAATATTATAACCGGGGGGTCAGAAGTGAACGGCGTGAACTTCGCCGCAGCCAAAAAGTTCGCTAAGCTCTCCATCACCATGGAGAAAAGGACCCGAGTTGGAGGCTAGGGCAACGATATTGTCTTCGACGACGATGACTGTGATGGGATGATGTTCCCTCATCACGACGCTCTAGTTATCATGTTGAGGATCAATGACTCTGACATCAAAAGAGTCTTGATCGACCCCGGTAGCTCAGTTAACATAATTAGCTACGGGGCTGTTAAGAAGATGTGGCTGAAGGGTGAAGTTGTTCCCAAGTCAACAGTGTTAGCTGGCTTCAACAACTCCACGGAGAAAACATTGGGTGAGATCACACTCAAAACATTCGCCGAGGGGGTTACCAAAGAAACACTGTTCCAAGTTATGCCCGAGGATCTAGCATACAATGTGATCCTCGGAAGGCCATGGATCCACTCCATGGAGGCTGTCCCTTCCACTCTACATCAAGTGATTAAATTCCCTACACCTTGGGGGGATCGATCAATCAAGGGGGAGCAACGAGTAGCAAGGGAGTGCTATTCGGTTGCGCTAAAGAGTGGAGTCGCCCCGGTTGGGCCAAAACAATAGCAACGACTGGATTCGGGGTCAAGCGGGGAAGACGCCCGAAGAGAAGTCGAAAAGATTCCGGCTTGTATTCAAGAGCCTTGGAAGCAAAAGGCCGAGGACTCAACTATTGAAGAGTTGGAAATCTTTCATTCTATTGAAAGATTTCCCCGATAGGAAAGTGTTTGTCGGCTCGGAGTTGGACCCGGAGTCGAAAAAGGCAATCATAGAAGTTTTAAAGTCCAACCATGATTGCTTTGCATGGTCACATTCAGAAATGACGGGTATCGATCCGGAGATCGTGACCCACAAATTGAATGTAGACCCAAAATTTACCCCGGTGAAGCAGAAGAAAAGACCTCACGTCGGGGTCAAAAAGAAGGCGATCGAGGACGAGACCGCCAAATTGCAAGAAAACGGCTTCATTAGAGAAGTGATATACCCCGAGTGGCTGGCCAATGTTGTGGTTGTACCGAAGAAGAATGGCAAGTGGAGAATGTGCGTAGATTACACTGACCTAAACAAAGCTTGTCCCAAAGATTCATATCCACTACCACAAATTGACAGGTTAATAGACTCCACGGCTGGACATAAGCTATTAACTTTCCTAGATGCATATTCGGGGTATAACCAAATTCTCATGGACCCGAAGGACGAAGAGAAGACCTCGTTCATTACAGACCGAGTTACCTTCTGTTACAAAGTGATGCCCTTCGGTTTGAAGAACGCCGGGGCGACATACCAAAGGCTAGTGTGTCGCATGTTTAAAGAATACATCGGGAAGTCTATGGAAGTCTACATAGACGATATGCTCATCAAATCGATCAAAATAGAGGATCATTTGAATCATCTGAGGGAAGCTTTTGCTGTATTGAGGCAATACGGTATGAAATTGAATCCTGAGAAGTGCGCCTTCGGCGTAGGATCAGGCAAGTTCTTGGGTTTTATTGTCTCTGAACAAGGATTCAAAGCCAACCCAGATAAAATTAGAGCTATCGAGGAAATCCCCGAGGAGCTAACCGGGGTAAAGGAAGTTCAACGCTTGACTGGCCGAGTCGCTGCCTTGAGTCACTTTATCTCAAGGTCCTCGGAGCGATGCCACAAGTTCTTCTCCGTTTTGAGAGAAAACAATCACTTCGAGTGGACACCGGAGTGTAAACAGGCGTTGAAAGATTTGAAACAATATTTGGCTAACGCACCGTTGCTTGCCAAGCCAAAGGAAGGAGAGACATTGCTGGTATATTTGGCGGTGTCCGAGGTGTCAGTCAGTGCAGTGCTGGTTCGGGAGGAAAATGGCAAACAGCAGCCCATCTATTATGTGAGCAAGACACTCCTCGATGCTGAAACCAGGTACCCACACTTGGAAAAATTAGCGCTTGCTTTACTCATTACTGCTCGGAAACTACGGCCCTATTTTCAATGTCACCCGATAGCAGTAGTTTCAACTTTCCCCTTGAGAAATATATTGCCTAAACCAGAGTTGTCGTGGAGGTTATCCAAATGGGCGGTTGAGCTAAGTGAGTATGACATTACTTATCAACCTCGGACTGCCATTAAGTCCCAAGTCTTGGCAGACTTCGAGGCTGATTTTAGCATCGGAATTTTGCCCGAGGCGGAAAAGGAAAACTCCATGGCAAAAGGATCCCCTTCGGGACTGTGGGTACTATACACCGATGGGGCAACAAACTCTAAAGGTTCGGGGTTAGGCATTGTATTGAGGGCACCCACCGGGGAAAAGGTCAGGCATTCGGTTCGGTTAAAAAAGGTGACCAACAACGAAGCGGAATATGAAGCAGCTCTAGCAGGTTTGGAGTTAGCTAAAGAAATGGGAGTCGAAAGAATCGAACTAAGGTGTGATTCACAATTGGTAGTCAACCAGATCCTCGGTGATTATACGGCTCGGGAGCCCAGAATGCAGCTATACTTGGATCAAGCACAAAGGATCTTAGCACAGTTCCAAGAATGGCAAATTAAACAAGTGCCTCGGGAGGAGAATACCGAGGCTGACGCCTTGGCGAATCTTGGTTCGGCGATCGATAAAACCCACTCGGGGACTGACTCAGTGGTTCGATTGTTATCAGCACAAATGAGAGAGATGAAATTGCAAGTTAACTCAGTGGATAACCGTTGGGATTGGCGAAGTAAGTTCATCTCCTACTTCGACTCGGGGACTGTCCCCCAAGATAGGAAAGAAGCAAGGAAGCTGAGGACTCAAGCAGCCTCGTATCACTTGATCGAAGGCAATTTGTACAAAAGGTTGTACTGCGGCCCGATGGCCAAGTGCTTGGGCCCCGAAGAGGCAAGGTACGTGATGGCTGAAGTGCACGAAGGCGAATGTGGCAACCACTCGGGGGGAAAATCTTTAGTGCGTAAGTTGTTAAGAGCTGGGTATTATTGGCCCACAATAAGTGCCGATGTGAAAACCTTCGTGCAAATATGTGATAAATGTCAATGCCATGGGCGGATGATCCACCAACAGGCTGAGCCTCTTCATTCGGTGGTATCACCATGGCCCTTCATGAAATGGGGAATGGATGTCGTGGGACCATTACCCAAAGGAAAAGGTGGTGTTCGTTTCATCTTAGTGTTGACCGATTACTTTACAAAATGGGTGGAAGCGGCGGCTCTCACCGAAGTAAAGCAAAAGCAAGTGATCGACTTCATCAGAAAGAATATCATCTATAGGTTCGGCGTCCCAAGAGAAATTGCTTGTGACAATGGTAAACAATTCATGGGGGCAGCCATCACTGATTTTTTCAAGCAATGGGGGATCAAAAGAATTGCCTCGACTCCCTATCACCCAAGTGCTAATGGCTAAGCTGAGTCTTCAAACAGGATCATAATTGAAAATTTGAAGAAGCGACTCGATGAGAAGAAAGGTCCTTGGCCCGAGGAGTTGCCCGGGGTGCTATGGGCCATGCGAACAACGGAGAAGAACAGCACCAGTGAGACTCCTTTCTCACTAGCCTATGGCATGGACTCTCTCATCCCCGTAGAAGTGGGCGAACCAAGTCTTCGGTACGCTCACACAGCCGAAGACGCTAACCAAGAGGCAATGCGCATTAAGCTAGATTTGCTCGAAGAGAAGAGGGAATTAGCCTTGGTTCGGCTTGTTGCCCAAAAAAGGCAGATCGAGGCTTACCTCAACAGGAAAGCTAAATTTAGAGACTTCAAGGTTGGAGATTATGTGTTGAAAACTGTGAACCAATCAACAAAGGAGGATAACGGGGGAAAGCTTATTGCAAATTGGGAAGGACCCTATAGGGTCAAAGCAATCGTTGGAAAAGGCTCTTATCAAATCGAGTCTCTTCAAGGAGAACCCGAACCTCTGAATTGGAACATCTCCCATCTGAAGCGATACTACTTTTAGCCGAGGTAAATATCTTTCAATTCTTTTTCAATTAAACAGCCCCGAGCCGAATGACGCTCCCATGGCATTCATAAGAAATATACTAACTTGCTCCTCGTTCCATCTTTTTGCTTGACCTTTTCAGGAAGCGAACCGAACCGTTTCCAGTGCTCGGATCTTCACCAAGATTCAGAACCGAACACTGGGGGGAGAGAGAAGGGTTGATAACGAGGTCGACATCGAGCCTCCCAACCGAAGCTTATCTATCCGACAACCGGGGACTCATGCCCGAGGATTAGATTTAGTACATTGTATTTAGCCCGATAGCGGCGTGCGATCAATTCGCTTTTATTGAAAATTTGTTTTTGTTTTTTTTTCTACCCAAGGTCCGTTTCGACTTGGTTCATGTAAACAGCCTTTTTCGGGCACGTGGATATCAATAAAATGACTTTGTTTCCACTCATATAAAGTGACTTCGGTTTCATTCAATTTATCTATATAAACCTTGCACACCGAAGCTGCACAATGCACCGACTCGAGGGCGAGACGTCGTCCTAAGTTTTCATCGATTGAATTTAGTCGTCTTGCAAGTACATCATTTATTTTCAAAGTGTTCGGTATACATGAAAAACCAACACACAAAACTCACAAAGCAAAGATCAAACAGTCTTTCATTAAAAGCCCGAAGGCTGGGATTATTTACATCCAAAAAATATGACCCGAAGGTCCAAAACATAAGCATGAAAGCACGAAGGCTAATATCCAGAAGGCACGAAGGCCCAAAAACAAAGGAAAAACACCAAAGTGATTGCAAAATACTAAAGGCTACGCCCCATCGGCATCTCCACTGCCCTCTTCGGCGCTATCGCCTTCATCATCTGATCCTTCGAAGGAAGCTCATCCACAATCCTTTGAGCCTCGGCAGCTGCTTCCCTGGCCTTGACAATTTCGTCCTCAAGCACGATCTGCCCGGCCTGGACTTGCTCAAGTGCGCTAAGCCTGGTTTGAACAACGGCCCATGTCTCTTCAAATTTTGCCCTTGTTGCCCTAACCTCGGCTCGCTCATTAAGATACGCGATTCTGCCTACGAGCTTGGATACTTTGCCCCGAAGGGCTGGCACCTCGTCCACTTGGCTTTGCAGCTCGATGAGTTTGGCGTTATATTCCCCAAGCTTGCTACGATATCTCTCGCCTGCTTCAAGCACCTCGGTCTTGACCCTGAAGAGTTCGGCCTCAAGGCGGGCATTTTAAGGGCTCAACCTCGAGCGCTCAACTGTAAACTCATTTGTCACAGCTTGGACACGAGCTTCGGCAGACTGCGCAGCCACACGAAGGTCGGCCTCAGCTTTCGCCGAGGCTTCATTGGCGCGTTCAAGCTCATTGTTCAGAATGGAGAATCGAGTCTCTAGCTCAGTAACTTGCCCCTTGAGAATCTTCTTCTGATCGTCCCAAGCGGCAGCAGCTGCTTGAAGCTCTTTAGCTCGGTCGCACTCGAGGTGAACAGCTTGCAGGGCGAGGACCAAACTCTGCGTTTAAAAACACGATATCAGAACCCGCAAAATAGTGAGTTCAACCATGTAAAATACACATTAAAACTTACCCGAAGAGCTGAAGCGGCAGAGACACCCATCAAACTCATGGGGCTGAGGTTCCAAAGGGCATGAGCCTCAGCAGGGCCAAGTAAGCCATCAAGGGCCATGATATCCTCTTTCGTGGCATCTAGCAAATTAGCATCGGGGTATATCTCCAGGGCCCGAGATGCAATGTTGGTAGGCTTCGGTGTGGCTCAAGAAGCTTTCACCTTGCTTTTGATCAGGCCTTCACCCACTTTAGCCTTGCCTTTGCGCTTTGCAGCCTCTTGGTCAGATTCCTCCATATTTATGACCTCGGTCGTCCCACCAACTTCGGGCCTCGCCTCAGGAATGGATTCGGAGGCTAGATTTGGCCTCTCCTCGGTGACCAGAGGGGAGAGCTCTTCATCGCTGGGTACGTCAACAAGTCCCCGGCGCTTTGTGATCAGTGCTTCAGCAGTGGGAGCAGCAGCCTCTTCTACCCGAGGTCCTTTCGCCTTGGCCGGCCGCTTCGAAGCGACCCTCTTTCTTTTAGCACCTGGGGAAGGAAGGGAAGCAACTTGTTTAACATAAGTGTGTGTTGTGGTGGAAACGCAAGAAAACCGACCCAAGAAATTTTCTTCACCTTGTGAGGTCCCCAGGCTAGATAAACCCTTGGCTTTTTCGTCGATGAGCCGCTTCGCCAAGGTCGCCATCTGGGCAACGCCCTCGGCGATGTTGAGCACTGTCCTCTCTTTTTTCTTCTTCTCCTTCTTGCCTCTTTCCTCTCCTCCCCCCTCGACGTCCATTTCTACCTCTTCTTCCTCGTCGGCGTCTCTCATAGCCTTGCTTGGAAGACCTGCATGAATATATCAAAGCCAAGAGAAGTTAGGACCCAATGGCTCGAAGCGAGTCTAAGGAACCGAAGTCATCAACGACTCACCATGCCTCTTGCACGCCCATCGGTTCTCTTCCAAACCGGCCAACACCATCCACTGCCGCTCTGGGCGCGTCTTCATTTGCATAGCCTCGGTGACCCACTCAAGCAAGTTCCTTGGTGGGTCAACTAGGACCTTTTCAGCTACAAACCAAAGATGAAAGGATAAGCAACAGTTATGACAATCCAAAAACCGAGGAAAGAGCGGAAGCGGGCACTTACGTTGGGCATTCCATACTTCGGGAAAGCCAGGCTCGGTTGACAACAACCTCGTGGGGATGAGCACGTATCGATCGTTCCAACCTCGATCCCCGTGGTCCTCGCTCTTACTCAAAATAGTGTAAGAACCCCGAGGCAGAAGAGAAACTACCCCGGCTTTGTGAAAGTAAGGATAATAGAGTGAAATTAAATGTTGAAAGGTGAAAGGCAAACCAGCTCTGTTACTCAAATACTCGAGGGACTGGACGACCCTCCAAACCCCGGGCCCAAGTTGGGCTAGGCAGAGATTGTAAGATCTGCAAAATACATCGATGATGGGATGTACTGGCAAGTTGAACCCTATGGTGAAAGGGTAGGTGAAGACCGAAGAATACCCTTCAACATGCGTAGACACTGCCGAGCCAGGCGCGGGGATTCTGATCTCCACTTCGGGCCCCCAACGACAATCAGCCCGAACAGATTCAAGCCTCTCTTCGGTTATGATACTAGGTGTGATGTGGACGAGAATATTCCTCTTTTTCCCCCTTTTGGGCATCTGACTAAGCGTGAACCTTTAAATCTTTGTCGTTGTTGAAACTAGAAGGAATCACCAATCGAGGGTCGATTTCGACCTCGAGAGGAATTTTCCTCTTCTATTTCTTTGACGGCCCAGCCTCGGTCTCGCCTCTGGGGTCACTTGTCCCACTCACCTCGGCGACGCCAACCGAGCTACCCACCTCCTTGGCACTGGTGACGTCATCACCTCCAACGTCACCTTCATCCCCCTCGCGATCGTCATCGCCTATGTCATGCTCTGCATGTAAACTCACTTCAGCCCTATCACGGCCAGCCCTCTCCTTCCGCCTCTTGGGAGCGGGAGCAGCAGACGTGGCCTCACCACCACCACCCGCTTCAACCACCTGCAACGGTGGCACAGAAACTATGGCCTCATAATTCATGGCCATGGCAGTGAAACGCTCTGCCCTTTCACCAGAGTCGCTTGAGCCATGGCCAGAATTGGTAGTAGAGACAGTAGCAGACATGATGGTAAATGACAAGAAGAAATGTTGAAGATCAGGAGGTCAGGCTTGGAAGCTGGTTCAGAAATTCTTCAAAGCTTTTTCTTAGTCAAAGTTTCAAGTGAAGAGAGGGAAGACGAAAGTGAGGTATTTATAGTGATTGCACACGTGCAAGTGGGAAAAACTAATGATGACTGAAACGTTGGAGAAAACTGATGGATATAATTTATTGATATATTTTTATAGTTAAATATTAAGTATTTTAAATAAAACGTGAATAAATATATCCATCTCTCGCATATTTTCTAACATATTTTGCAGGAAGAAGAAGATATTCAAAGTGAATAAAAATAAGGGAAAAATCATTGATGATTTCACTATTCATAGTGCGACTATAACACTGATAGTCATGTCCGTGATTTTTATACGCTGAAGAACAAAGAGCAAGACGGAAGAAATCTTCTCTCTTCAACTCACCTTTGCATCTATGAAGAACTCATTAATTTCACCTTACCTAGGCATCTTTGGAAGCCTTAAGCTTATGGTTTCATCTATAAATAGATGGCCAAAGTTTGTAAGAAAGATATCAATTCACTTGCAAGATTTCTCTTGCTTTCCCTTTCTTTCTCTCTTTTAAAGTTTGTGTAGTTTTCATCTTTTTTAGAAGAAATACTACTTTCTTCATATTCTTTATATTTTTAAAGTTATTCTTACTCCACAATGGAGTAATCTCTTTTGTTGGGATAGTTGATGAAACTCGGTATTATTTATAATACTTATCTCAGTTTTAATACATGCTTGGCCTGAAACTTTCTAATCAAATTTTAATACTGTGCTAGAATTATAGTTTTTACTTAATCAATATTTTCACATCCCTCTATTTTATCTCCAGGTTATTGTTATATTAATTTTGTAATTCTCACGGAGCAAAATTAATGTATGATAACTGACGAATAAAATAGTAGAGTAAAAACTATTTTACCAAGTCCGTAATCTTGTTTACCTCAGTTTTAATTCTCACGGAGGAATTGTTGTAGGTAAGATTATTGATTTTCCGTAAAAATATTCTCACGAAGTTTTTACTACTTTTTAGCACAATTCAGGCAAGAAAAATATTTCGGTTTAATCGTCACTAGTTATAATTTGATTAATATGCATAACCTCACGGAGTGTTATTAATTGATTATTTTTTAGTGAGAAAAATATAATTGAATTAGCAATAAGCAATTATTCTTAAGAGAAATACATGTCAAAACTGAGATATTTATTATAAGTATTACCAAGTGAATTCAACGATTCCCAACTCTTTTTAAATTTGAAATCTTCCGGAAGTTCTTTCTTTTAGTTTAAGTAAATTTAAATTAAAACTCACTTTTCATCAATTTGATTCTCTCAAATAGTAATTAAAATACTACAAGTCCGTAGCATAGAATACCCAATCTCTGTGGGACGATATCTTAAACTATATTAGAATTTGACAAGAACGAGCAGACAATTCCTATGCACTTTGGACCTCGTCAAAAACAAAAAGACGGCATGACCGTTCGGAGACCTATCAAAAGCCGCCACGTAATGCGGAACGGCGACCCGATAGATGTGCGACTTTTGAAATTCGTGGATAGGGTTTTGCCACGTCGACTTCCCGCTTAAATTCATTCCACTCCTCGGCGACTTCGACGTCTACCGAGGAGTGGGGGGACTATCTGTATTGGGTGAAAATTGTGGCCTTCGGTCAACACCTCGAGATGGTAAACTGAAGGGAAAACGAGCTGATGCTCCGTAGAGAAGTAATCGATCTCGTGATTGAGTCACCGAAATTAGTTCCCAACAGCGTGACCGAAGGCAGGTTAGGCTTCGAGCTTCGGTGACACGCCCTCCTATCCGAACAGTAAGGTCAGACAACCGAAGCTTTGAGACAAGGCTTTGGTCATCACCTCGGTTCCAGTGGCTTTGCAGCCCACTACTTTGCCCCACTAACTTCTCCATATTGCTGCTCAGATCGTGGGGAATGCACTTGCTGATGGTGGAGAACGTGGGCAAGGCCCCTAGGCCTATAAATAGAAGCTCATTTTGTACTGTAGGCATCCAGAAATTTGTACTGAAACGCTGCCCAAATTTGTAATCACATCCGTATATTGCAATACAGTTTATTTTCTCGCTTTTACATCTTTTTCACGTATTATTTCAACTTTGATACGAAGAATTGCTTGTATCCGAATCCAAATTCGATTTATGTACCTAAACTGATTTAGGCCCATACACTTGCTATTGAAGCTACCATTTTAGCTTGATTATCTATCTCGAGACACATGTAGTTTTTGGTTAGTACTTTAATTCATATTACCAAATATAGGTATATGGAAGAGAAGCTCTTCCTGCTCTCGTATCCAAAATAAAAATTCATGGAAATGTTGAATTTTTTTAAACAACATTAAGCGTGTTGAAATTCAATTAGCAAGTATCGTAATTCGTAAGTTACAGTATTCCGTGACGCAGCTGCTCAGCCTCGTACCTTTTTATCTTAACAACTGAAAATATAGAAAAGGGACATGATATTATTGCATGTTGGAATTATCTATTTAAGAGTCCACCCATAAAGGGGTGCTCTTAAAGCCTAATCAGATAAAAGAGATATTTATCCTAGTAGAGTCCAATAAGAGGACAACTACTTTATATAAGTTATAAATATACAGTAAATCAAAGAGAAAAGACACACACTTTTCTACTGTTCACCCAATTACTTCTCTCTACAAATAAACTGGTGTTTAGACTTTGAAAAAAGTGTTGATCCGTCAAGCACGTGACAACCACCGACGACCAGTAATTTCAGTCGTGATAAAGATCCTACTGCTTCCGCTTACGAGAATAACAAGTAAGTTCTCGATTTATATTTAAATAATCTATTTAGTATAGATTTGTGATAATATGCATATATGAATCCTTCATTGGTATCAGATGTCAATAGGTTGGTTTTCTGGTCAATAAAAATTCACAACCATGTATAATTGTATGTTAAAGATTTACTGTGCATTGGAATAGTAAATATACAAACAGATTAATTCTTTGGGACTATTGAATTATATGAGTTTCTTGTTTCTTTAGAATCTGCTTCTATTTAAAAGCAAAAGAAAAAAAAAACTTGAAGAAAAGTTTTCATGATAGCAGCGACACAATCAGCAAAACAAGGGGAGAAATTAGAGTTTCACTTCCAATCCCGTAATTGCTTGTTTTTTGAAATTAGTTTTCAAATCTGAAAGAAAAAATATGAATTTGATTTTGAATCAGTTTTATAGATTCATTTCTTAAAACAAAATCAAATATTAAAAAAAAAAAAAAGAGGGAATCGAATCAGTTTTTATTTCGTACTCCCACGTGAACGCCGCATAGTCAACTGCCATTTAGAAAAAATATTTTCATTGCCTATGTTCTTCTATAATGGTGGCTAGAAAAAAAATGGAGCTTCGTGCTCCCGTGGAGATGGCATCGACATTAGGGTGGAGTTTTACTGATTTAATGAAAATGAAAATGGTGACAATGAAACAAAGGTTTCTATTCACCCTTTTTTTGGGTTTGGTGTGGCTGCTGCAGAAAAATGATAAAAGAAAGATGAAAGAGATGAAACTAAGGTTTCCCTCCAATATTTTCTTTTTTCTTTTAAAAAAACAAAAAAAGAAAAAAAAAAGACGTTTTCTTTGCAAACACCTGCACAGACCTCAGGACCAAACTACGCTTGGATTCTATAATTTTACAGGAGACCTGACCCTCTTTGAATAAAAAGTACCAGGGTGACAAATAGGCTTGATAGGCTTAGAGGCCCAGTTACAAAAAAGAACAAATTCAAAAAATTTCACCGCATGCGCTTCATAAGGAGTGGTTTTACAAAACTGCCCGCGCTAAGGAATGTTTTAGCAAAATGCCCTTATTTAGTCCGGAGCCAAAACTTCAAGGCAAAAATTTTGTAAGTCTTGGTAATTGGCTATACTTCAAGGACAAGTGCTGTTTTGCCAATACTTCAAGTTATATGGTGAGAATGCAGGGAAAACTGGAAGGGGCAAGTCTTGGCAATTGCCAAAGACTTACAACGAAGTGCGGCAAGTGTTGCCTTTTGCCAAAAATCGACCAGAGTTCAATGGCAAGTCTTGCCTTTTTGCCAAGACTTACGGCCAAGTGCGGCAAGTATTCCCTATTGCCAATACTTGAAGGGATAAATGTTGAAAAGCGGAAAAATATAAAGGTAAATCTTGACCACAGATTTTTTTCATTAAATCTTAACGGGGGCATTTTTGCAAACCATCTGTTAGCGTGGGCAAAAATGCAAACTATTGCTTCCCGTGTCATATTTTTGCAAATCTAGCACATTATGGCAATTTAGGCTGCAAGCCCACTAACAGATTCTCTGTTTAAAATGGCAGAAAATAAGCAGAATTGGGTAAATGTCTCATTTCGGGATTTCCTTTAAGAGATGGTACTCCTTTATTTTTTTGTAGTTAATGGCCAGACTTGTAATACATTATAGGGAAGATTCTGAATTTTATTTTGATAACTTCAGAATACTTTGTGTTAAAAGAAATATAAATTATTTATATTTGATAAAATTGTAATGCTTATTATCCCAATTGCATCCAACAACTATATTTGTTGATTAGTTTAGCAATTGTATGAAATGTTAATTAGTTTGATATCAAGTATATTTGTTGATTAGTTTAGACAATTGCATGATTGTTAATTTGTTTACATGCTAAAAATATTAATTGATTTAATATTACAGCTATTTATTAATTAGTTTAACATGTTTGAGTTGTTTGACATGTTAGAATTATTAATTAGTTTAATATTAGTCTATTTGTTAATTAGTTTAACGAACACACAAAATGTTAATTAGTTTAACATTTAACTTCTTTATTTAATATGTTAAATAAAATTTAAATAAGTTAATTTATTTAACTTAGATCCATACGGGTTTATAAGATTATGAAAACAAAATGTTGTTTTTAAACCTGATTAGACATTAAGCTAAGTAGTTGACTTGGTTAATTTACATGTGGTTAAATTTTGGACGATGACTGGGAACATAGTGAACTTTCGACTCCATTATTAATATGTGTTTATTAACTTAATCAATTTAGTGCTTATTGTCCGAATATGTATGTTGAACATTGTACTTGCGTTTAGAAATTCCTTCTTTAGATCCTCACTATATTTTTTTATTTTATTAAAAGAATGTCTACTGCTGCTAAGAACATTGTTACTGAGCTCAACAAAGGCTTGAAACTCAATGGTGACAACTATGAGACCTGGAGCTTAAAAGTTCAATATGTTCTTGAAGAGCAAGAGGCTCTGGAGGCTATTAACATCGTCATGGATGAGCCTGAGGAAGGCACCACGTCTCAGCATAGGTGTGACCGTGCGGCTTATGACGCTTGGAAAAAGAAAGACTTCTTGGCTCGCATTACGTTGCTGAGCACCTTAGATGATAATATCTTAAGGGAATTTAAGGATCACCAAAGAGCTATGGGTCTTTGTGTTGCTTTGAAGAATAGGTTTGGTACCTGTTCTATTGAAAGGCTACGATCCTTAACAATCAAGTTTGACTTATACAAGAAGCGCCCAGAACATTCAATGAGAATTCATCTGAGGCTTATGACAAACATGATTGGGGAGTTAAAATATGCTAGTTATGTGTTGACCGATGAGCAACAAATTCAAGCTGCCATACGGTCCTTACCTAATTCTTGGGATCATATGAAGATGCATTTGACCCACAAACAGCTAATCACGACTCTGGAAGATGTCCGGAGATCTCTCGAGCTGGAAGAGGATCGGCTTGAGGTTGCCAAGCCAACAACTTAGTTGCATATGGCAACATCCTCTAAGGCTAAAGGTGGCTCAAAGAAAAAGAATTGGATTAAAAAACGAGGACCAACTCAGTCTTAGCCTGCTAAAAGAGCAAGGGCAGAACAATAAGGCAATAACAAATGTTTCAAACGTGTAAATATTGCAAAGATGAAATGCTTTAATTGTGAAAAAAAAGGTCACTATGCTAAGGATTGCTCTGAGCCTCCTAGAAAGGTATTTCACAAAACTCAAAGTAATGAACTTTGTGTTTCTAGTTCACTATTTTGGACTGAATCTAATCCTTTGTGGATTGTAGACTCGGGAGGAACGGACCACATAACGAGGGAACAAAATGCTTTTGTAGAGTTTCGGCGTATTTCACGTGGAAAAAAGTGAATTTATGTGGGCAACAACAATAAGGTTGCTGTTGAAGGGATCGGTACATGCAAGTTAGTCTTGCGTGGTGATCGACACCTACTACTACATGATGTCCTCTATGCTCCAGAAATTCGTCGGAATATTATTGTTGTTATTGTTTCGCTTAGGCTTGGTTTTAGCTTGCTTTTCCATGACAATTCTGTCAAATTGACTTTAGGTTCAACTTTATTTGGTTTTGGTCATGTGACCGGAGGTTTTATTATTATGGATTTGGATTATGATTCATTTAATAATAATGCTAGTTTTTCTATGTTTGCTCCTCACATAAATATAATAGTGATGTAAACATATAGCATGCTAGACTTGTTCATATTGGCCAACAAAGAATGCAAAGGTTAGCAAAACAAGGTTTGCTTACTGGCATTGAACATGTGGAATTGTCCACTTGTGAAAGTTGTCTAGCAGGAAAATCTGCAAGAAAACCCCTCGGTAAAGCGACTAGAGCTGAATATCCCTTGCAATTAGTCCATTCGGACATCTGTGTACCTATGAATGTCAGGGCTAGACATGTAGCGTACTATTTCATCACATTTATAGATGGCTATACTCGTTTCGGTTATGTCTATTTAATTTCCCACAAATCAGAAGCAATAACTTTTTTCCAACGCTATATGAGCTTAGTGGAAAATCAATTAGACAAGAAGATAAAAGTTCTTCGAATTGATCGAGGTCGAGAGTGCTTGTCAACCCAATTTAATGAATTATGTGATGAAAAGGGAATAGTTCATCGGTTGACTATCCCAAATACTCCACAACAAAATGGTGTTGCAGAGAGAAGAAACAGGACGCTTCTAGAAATAGTTAGGTCAATGATGGCACAAGCTAACCTCCCAATTAGTTATTGGGGTGGTGCATTGCTTACTGCTACCTATGTACTTAACCGAGTGCCTACAAAGTCAGTTACAACCACTCCATTTGAGTTATGGACTGGAAGAGCACCTAACCTAAGTGTATTAAGACCTTGGGGTTGCGCTGCCTATACACATGATTCTTCTCATAAATATGAAAAATTAGTTCCGAGAGGAAAGAAAAGTATTTTCATAAGATACTAAGAAACCTCTAAGGGTTATGTGTTTATAGGTCAGCAAGACGGTGGGAGCGTAACTGAATTTGAATCACAAGATGTCACATTCTTAGAGGATGACTTTCCTAAAAAGGGAGAGGTAGGTCAAGACCTGATCTTGTTTGAGATAGAGGATCAAGATGTATAAAGATCACTCATTCGAGTGGGAGAAATTTAACAGATGATGAATTAGTTTTACATCAGCAACCTCCTTCATCATCAGATACGAATGTAAGTAATCATTTGACATCAAACAGTGACCAAATGGACCTTGTTCTAAGTGGGAGCGAGATGGTCACTGATCTTGTTCCAAGTGGGTACAGGATAGATATTCTTGATTCAAGTAGGAGCAACGTTGATCAAATGGGAACAACGAAGAAGAATCACAAAAAGGACGTGGTTTACGTAAAAAGATTCTCCGCCGACGATTTGATGTCGAAGGTGCTGAACTTTTCATGTTGTTCTTACAAGTAGAAAACGAGCCTAAAAATACAAAAGAGGCTCTATCATGCCCTTCTAAGGAAAAATGGATAAAAGCAATGGAAGATGAAATGGAGTCAATGAGAGCCAAAAAAGTCTGGGAACTAGTTGATCTCCTGAAAGAACACAGAGCTATTGGGAGCAAATAGGTTCTCAAGATTAAGCTCGAGGCTGATGGCACAGACTGTGAGATATAAGGCTCAACTGGTGGCGAAAGGTTACCTACAACATGAAGGAATAGACTACGAAGAGACTTTCTCACCTGTTGTTTGATTTAACTCAATTCGCCTGATTCTAGCTATAATAGCAAGTTTAGATCTTGAATTACATCAGATGGATGGAAGGACTGTCTTTCTCAATGGAGAATTAGATGAAGAAATTTATATGGAACAACCCGAATGTTTCATTAAAAAAGGCCACGAACAAAAGGTTTGTAGACTTTTGAAGTCTATTTATGGCCTCAAACAATCTTCAAGGCAGTGGTATATACACTTTTAAAATGTGATCATATCCAATGGTTTTACTATGGTTGATGAAGACCATTGTGTTTATACCACGAGATCGATAAATAAGCTTGTAATTCTGACATTGTATGTCGATGATATACTTATAGCTGGAAATGATAAGGAGTTATTAAACGAGGTTAAGACCTGGTTGTCGTCTCAATTTGAGATGAAAGATATGGGTGAAGCTGCATATATTCTTGGAATCAAGATTTCAAGAGATCGTCCTAAGAAACTGTTGTATCTCTCTCAAGAGAATTACATTAAGAAAATTCTTGAACGATTTAATATGCAAAATAGCAACCCAGTTGACACTCCTATCAGCAAAGGCCATAACTTGAGAAATCATTTGTGTCCTCAGACTCCTAAAGAGACAAAAAAGATGAAGCGAGTGCCTTATAGAAGCACAGTTGGATGTCTAATGTATGCTATGGTATGTACTAGACCAGATATTTGTCAAGCAATTGGCTTGGTAAGTAGATATCAATCCGATCCAGGTCCAGCACATTGGCAAGCGGTAAAGTGGATCATGAGATATCTGAGAGGAACAGCTGACTACGCACTTTGTTATCAAGGCGGCAAAGATTTGCGATTAGTTGGATACACTGATGCTGATCATGGAGGAGATTTAGACGAGAGGAAGTCTACCTCAGGATATGTCTTCTTACTTAGTAATGGTGCCATATCATGGAGGAGTAAGAAGCAATCATGCGTAGCACTATCCACGATGGAAGCCGAATATGTGGCTCTGTCTAAAGCAACACAAGAAGCTGTTTGGTTGAATAGGCTCTTGAAAAGCTTGTTGGGTAACACTGCTGATGAACCAGTGTTGGTCTACTGTGATAGTAAGGATGCAGTTGATGCAACAAAAAATCCTAAGCATCATTCTGATACTAAGCACATAGATATCAAGTATAACTATGCAAGAGATATGTATAAACGCAAGAGGTTGGACCTGGTGAAAATATATATAGAAGATATGGTAGCAGACCCACTGACCAAGCCTTTAGCTAGAGATGCATTTGTGAGACACACTAGGTCTCAAGGCTTGCATAGACTTTGAGTGATTTTGTATTATTCTTTGTTTTTCCAATTGTTCACAAAACTATGTTCTTTGATAATCAATAAAGTTGATTTGCTTACATACATATTCATGATTTATTGAGTGTTTAGTACATTCTTTAATTATATTTTAGTATGTCAGGTAGATAAGAGGTTGGCTTTCTCACACAGGCAACCGCATCTTTATCATAGTGATAAGTCGAGATAAGACTTGATTTTAAGAAAAAAATAATCAAATGGATAATTTGAGAGCTATATGCTTAAAATTAGTAGAGTCACTTAAATAATGACATAAGGTTATTAAGGTGAAATGATGTTCACCTAGTCTACTTTGTGAGCTAGATGTGAGTTTAAGGAACTCAAATTTAGATACGTATGGTGTCTGAATTTCATCTATATAGCATTATTTATAAAGACATACGCTCCTTAAGGAAAGGAGAAAAATATTGTAGTACGTGTTTCATACCATGTGTTCAATGACGATCAATGGTTAACATAAGTTTGATCTCAACTTACTGTTGCGTGAGACCCAAAGCCTTTATGGTGGCTCAAAAATATATACCTTCAGTGACTCCAATCAGATACTTGAGACTTAGTCTAATGTTAGCTATCTTAGTATGTTTCCAAAAGACCATGAAAATGGATGCGGTCTGGCGGGACATATCTAGAAAAGCAGTTGAGTTAATGTTAAAAGAATCGTGAGAAGAGGAAGATAATTAATGGAATCTCATTAATTTGTGTTCACAGGTGCACCAGTTATAACTTATGAGTTATAATTGTGAATACAAAGAATAATGATATTTGAGATTTTGAGAGAATATCAAAATGTGATTCATATGATCTAGGGTATTGCATACTTTATAATCTACTTGCAGGTTTGTACTCGACGAGAGGCTATATACTCGTAAAAGATGTATAGCACGTAGCTCTCATAGTATGCTGGTCGCACGGTCTATTGCACTGTATGAATAGTTATAGAGAAGATGTGAGAATATGTTTCTCATATTGTAAGAGCACTCCCATTATGTGTGAGTGAGAGATGTTGGAATTATCTGTTTAAGAGTCCACCCATAAAGGGGTGCTCTTAAAGCCTAATCAGATAAAAGAGATATTTATCATAGTAGAGTCCTATAAAAGGACAACTATTTCATATAAGTTATAAATATACAGTAAAACAAAGAGAAAAGACACGCACTTTTCTACTGTTCTCCTAATTACTTCTCTCTACAAATAAACTGGTGTTTAGACTTTGAAAAAAGGGGTTGATCCGTCAAACACGTGACAACCACCGACGACCAGTAATTCCAGCCGTGGTAAAGATCCTACTACTTCCCTTACGAGAATAACAAGTAAGTTCTCGCTTTATATTTAAATAATCTATTTAGTATAGATTTGTGATAATATGCATATATGAATCCTTCATTGCCTAATTCTAATTTTCATCGATTATATTCAGCTCAATATATGAAATCTTCAAATTAATCAAGTGCGTGATATTTTAATCCTTCTGCTAACACAAGTTAAGAATGCAAACAGAACAATTAGTAATGTCAAGGGCATCAGGTATTGCAATACTTGTATTCTTAACTTTAATTTAGTTATTAAAAGAACTAGAATCAGTCATTTGATACAATTGAAGGATAACTGTGTTGAGCTGATATTCTATGAAGTAAAATTGAAGGACACAAACTGCTATTTCCCCAAACAAAAAGAAAAAAAAAAAAGCAGAAAAAGGATGAATCAGTTAGCTCACTCGCAGATTAAGCACGTGCGAATGTTGTAGGAAGAGGCACGTGTAAGAGAGGCACTGACAATAAACATCATGGATTTTCTGTTTCATGACATCATAAATATAATAGAGTATTACTCTCTCCGTCCCAATTTGTTTGTCGTAGTTTGACCTGACACAAAAGTTTAATAAAGCAAGGAAGACTTTTGAAATTTGTGGTCTAAAATAAACCATGAATATTTGTGTGGCTATAAATGAGTGAAAAAGTAACTTTAGAGTTGAATTATTGCTAAATTTAGAAATACGACAATCTTTTTGAAACGGACAAATAAGAAAAGTATGACAAACAAAATGGGACAGAGGAAGTACTTATTTGCGGAATAGGTTACTTTCCCCTAAACTTGTCACATTTTATCATTTTCACACCTAACTATTACGACATTCAATTCCCTCCCTTCTACTTGGGGAAGAGCAATTTTGATAAGGCATATCCTTCTAGCTCTCCCTATCCATCTATTCATTGCAGTAAACCCTCCCCCCCCCCCCCCCCGATATATTTGATTGAAAAATACATTGTGAGGTTCTTTTGGTTTGGCCTAAGATACTTGGTGGCAAATATTATTGGATCTCCTGGCAGAAATTATACTATCCTTACAAAAAAGGAGCAAACTTCAGGAGACTTGATGACATATGTCAAGCTTTCAAAGCATAGTGGTGGCCCTTTAGAGTTTAGAACCTCCAAATCTTTGTGGAGTGAATTCCTAAATGTAAAATATTTTTCAAGAGAGCACCCTTCTACTGTGCAATGGTGTAAAGGAAACATTGTTGAAAAGCTATATATGATATTAAGCTTCATACCGAGGGTAATATCTATAGGAACATTGGAAAATGAGATGTTTCCTTTTGATATGACAACTAGACAAACTTGGGACTGCTATACTAACTGATTTCTGAGGGTGTTAGACAATGCCAAATCAACTTAATGAAGTCTTAAAGGAGGGAGTATGGTATTGGGATTGTCTCAAAGCTTGTCTATCTAATGACATTAGAGATAGGATCAGTGGTCTCGGCATTACACTCGACAATAGTAAAGAAGATAGGGTTATTTAGCTAAAGTCATCCAATGACCAATTTAGTATAGGATCAACTTGGAATAATATTAGGCAGAGAAGGAACATTGACAACAAGATTTAGCACAAAGACATTCTGTTCAAAATGTCTTTTCTTACTTGGAGAGCTACTTATGACAACTTGTCTACTGATGAAAGAGTGTCCAAATTTGGCAATATACTAGTTCCAAAATGTCACTACTATGATATAGCAAATATGAGACCGAAGCTTGAAGATGTGGATCACATGTTCTTGTTGAGTAGTGGCTAATGCTGGTCCAGCTGAGGGTGTACAGTAAGTTAAGAAGTTAGTTAGGAGGTTAGTTAGTTAGCTAGGAGTTAGTGTAGGCTATATATACACATACATGTACATTGTATCAGTTAGAATGTTCAGTTAACAAAGAAGATATTTTCTCTCTACATTGCTTCCTCCCTAAGCAACTTCTCTAAGCAGTTCCATGATCCAATCCATGGAGCTAACATGGTATCAGAGCGAGAAACACTGATCTCTGGCAGATAATTCCTTGATCTCTGAGTAGCTGCTCTGTTCTTCAGCTAAGATCAGGACTGAGTTTCTGTGTTTTTTCTGTTAACCTAGTTTTTTCACCAAATTTCCACTGCTTGAAGCTTCTTCCTCAGTATCAATGGCGACTCCAAATGAAACAGGATCATCTAGCCGCAGTACGAGTACAATTGATTACAATCACCCGCTGTTCCTTCAATCCACAGATACTCCAGGTATCTCACTTGTCTCTATACAATTAACTGGTTCAGAAAACTATGCCTTGTGGAGTAGATCCATGCGCATTGGTCTATTAGGGAAGAGTAAGCTAGGGTTTGTAGATGGGAGACATACTAAGGATAAGTTTGATGAATCACTCCATGATCAATGGGAGAAATGCAATGCTGTAGTACTTTCCTGGATAATGAATACTGTTAGCAAAGACCTACTGAGCAGTATTGTTTATGCCTCAAATGCTCACAAAGTTTGGGTAGATTTGAAAGAGAGATTTGATAAGGTTGATAGATCTAGAATTCTGCAATTGCACAAGGAGATAGTCACAAGGCACAATGACTGTAGCAAATTACTTCTCTAGGTTGAGAGATTTGTGGGATGAGTTTGATGCCCTAATGCCACTCCCTGATTGTCCTTGGCCTGAGTCTAAGAAGTTCTCTGAGCACTTTGATTATCAGAGACTTCTGCAGTTCTTAATGGGGCTAAATGACACCTATTCCCAGTCTAGAAGCCAAATTATGATGATGAACCCCATACCCTCTGTGAACAAGGCTTACTCACTTATAGTTGCAGTGGAAAGTCAAAGAGGCCTAGCAAATTTCACTCAGCTAGCTCAGGTGACTGAGGCTTTGGAAGCCACAGCTTTGTACAGTCAGAGAGGGGGTGGAAATAATAGTCACTCGAACAGGAACTCTAAAGGAAGGAGAAATACCCTTGTGTGTGAACACTGTGGATGGAAAGGTCACACCAGAGAAGGGTGCTACAAACTAATTGGCTATCCGGATGACTACAAGGGCAAGAATGCTGGTGATCATAGATCCAAGTTTAAAGGTGAGAACATTGGTAGAGCAGGCACTAATAGTCAAGCTGGAAACTATGCAAATCAGGCTGGACAAGGGTATGCTCAGACAAATAACCCAGGCTACTACAACTATCCTACCATTGGTGCCAACATGTATCCTAATACTGAATTCTCCAACAACAACAATCAGCATCAGAGTGGAAGTCAGGCTAGATCACAAGTGTATGCTAATCAAGCTGGTCATCCATCAATGCCACAACCAGCTCCCTTCTTCTCTCAGGAGCAGTATCAGCAGATCATCCAGATGCTGTCAAAGGGAAATGATGAGACTTCTATGGGTACTGCTGCAGCTGCAGGTACTCTGACTGCCTTAATGTCACAATTTGAAACACAAAATTGGATAGTGGACACTAGAGCCTCCAATCATATGTCATCTAGTCTTCAGATGCTAAGCAAATATCATCCTATACCTGATGATAAAAGAAGTAGAGTTCAGTTACCTACAGGAAGTGTAGTGTCAGTAACTCATGCAGGGAGTGCATGCATTTTTACAGATCAGGAAATCACTAATGTGCTTCACATTCCAGACTTTCAGTATAATCTACTGTCAGTCTCTCAACTTACCAAGGAGTTGAAGTGCTCAGTTGTGTTCTTTCCTGATTTTTGTATATTTCAGGACCTCTACAGTGGACAGGTCCGGGGGATTGGTAAGGCAGAACAAGGACTCTATGTGCTGAAAGGAAAATCTGCAGCATCAGCTGAAGGCACAGAATCACACAAAAGGGCAAACTCAGTCAACAGGACAAGTGAACTAGGTAACAATAGTCTGTGGCATAAGAGGTTAGGTCATGCACCTCTTGATGTAATAAAAAGGCATGAGTCACTCACAAGCCTAGAAAGTGCTATGCCTCATCATTGTACAGTCTGTCTTGTAGCTAAACAAACAAAGTTACCTTTTCCATTAAGTACAACTATCACTCACTCTCCTTTTGAATTGCTGCATTGTGATATCTGGGGACCCTATAAAGTTCCTACTCATAATGGGAACAAGTACTTTTTAACTCTGGTAGATGATTTCACCAGGTATACCTGGTTGTTTCTCATGCCTACAAAATCTGACAGTCTAGTTGTGTTGAAAGATTTTCTGTTCAGAATACAAAACACATTCTCTACTACTGTGAAAACTCTGAGAACAGACAATGGAAGTGAATTCTTTAGTGCAGACTTTAAGAGTCTGATCTCTGAACTTGGCATCCTTCACCAGACAACCTGCACTTATACACCCCAACAGAATGGGGTGGCAGAGAGAAGACACAGAACAATCCTTGAGATGGGCAGATCACTCAGGTTTCAAGCTGCGGTGCCTCTCAGATTCCGGGGAGAGTGTGTTCTAACAGCTGTATACCATCTAAACAGGTTACCCTCCAGGATTGTCCAATACAAGTCTCCATTTGAGAAACTTTATCAGCATCCCCCATCTTTGACTCATCTCAGGGTGTTTGGCTGCCTAGGCTATGCTGCAAGTCCTAGAGTACTGGACAAGTTCTCCCTTAGAGCAGTTCCTGCTGTCTTCTTAGGCTATTCCTCCACACAGAAGGGGTACAAGATGTATGATATTCATTCTAGGCAGCTATTTGTCAGCAGAAGTGTTGTCTTTCAAGAAGACACATTCCCTTTTAAGCATCCAGCTGCTCTGGGCACCACATTGTTTCCTATTCTCAGCCTGCCCCCTGACATACCCGAAGTTGGTCCTCCAGTCCCAGAAGTAATGGCACCTGCTCCTATAGATGAAGGGGGCCTTGTCAGTAATGATGGTACTCCTGCATCTCCTGACCCTGTAGATCATATCCAAGATAACACTGAAGCTCCTCCTCCACCTTCACCACCAATAGCTTAGAGGAAAACTACTAGAATTGCCAAGACTCCTGCTTGGCTCCATGATTATATCACCACCACCACTCCAAAATCATGTCCTTATCCTATTTCCTCCTATGTCAGTTATGACAATGTTTCACTAGCCTATCTGCTGGCCATGACTGCATACTCAGCAATTGTTGAACCCAAGACCTTCAAGGAAGCAGCAGCTGATCCTAGATGGGTAGAGGCTATGCAACTTGAGATTGCTGCCTTGGAAGATAACAACACCTGGACCATTGTTGATCTTCCTAGTGGAAAAAGGCCTATAGGGTGCAAGTGGATATTCAAGGTGAAGTATAAAGCCACAGGGGAAGTAGGGAGGTTCAAAGCCCGACTGGTTGCTAAGGGCTACAGCCAACAAGAGGGCCCTGACTACAAAGAGACCTTCTCTCCTGTGGCCAAGATGGTCACTGTGAGATCTGTCATTGCAGTTGCTGCTGCCAAGAACTGGCCAGTGTTCCAGATGGATGTTCACAATGCTTTCTTGCATGGTAATCTGGTAGAAGAGGTGTTCATGATAATACCTGATGGGTTTGCAAGACAGGGGGAGCATAGGGAAGTCTGCAAACTTCACAAGTCACTTTATGGCCTCAAGCAGGCCCCTAGACAGTGGAATATGAAGCTCACACAAGCTCTGCTAGCAATGAGGTTCAAGCAGAGTCACTATGATTACTCACTTTTCACTAAAAGGTCAGGCAGTAACATAGTAATCTTCCTAGTGTATGTGGATGACTTGATCATCACTGGGAACAATCAGGAGCTGATAGATCAGACAAGAGCAGGTTTGCACAAAAGGTTCAAAATGAAGGACTTAGGGGAGCTGAAATTCTTCCTAGGGATTGAGGTAGCAAGGTCAGAAAAGGGCATTGTTCTAAGCCAGAAGAAATATGCTATAGAACTCATTGCAGAATTAGGACTTGGTGGATCTAAGCCAGCAGGGACTCCACTAGAATTGAATCAGAAACTTACTTCAGTAGAGTATGACAAGTTCATCAAGGATAAGAATGCAAAGACTGATGTTGTGCTAAAAGACATAGGAATGTATCAAAGGTTAGTGGGGAGACTGTTGTATCTAACCATGACAAGACCTGACATTTCATTTGCTGTACATGTTCTAAGCCAGTTCATGCATTGTCCTAAACAATCTCATCTTGAAGCTGCACTCAGAGTAGTGAGGTACATAAAAAGGGCACCTAGACTGGGGCTGCTAATACCTGCAGCTAATACTAATCAACTATTTGCATACTGTGATTCTGACTGGGGAGCATGCTTACAAACCAGGACGTCTGTCACTGGATATCTTGTAATGTTTGGTGGAGCACTAGTTTCTTGGAAATAAAAAAAGGCAAGACGCTGTGTCCAGAAGCTCAGCTGAAGCTGAGTTCAGAAGTATGGCTTCATGTGCAGCAAAGATAACCTGGCTTGTGGGGCTGTTCAGAGAACTAGGTGTGCCGGTACAACTTCCAGTTGATCTGATGTGTGACAGCAAAGCTGCAATTCAAATTGCTGCAAATCCAATCTTCCATGAAAGAACTAAACATATAGACATTGACTGCCATTTTCTGAGGGAAAGAATCTGGCAGGGATTGATGAGGACAAACTATATCTCAACTACAACTCAGCTGGCAGATCTACTGACTAAGGGGCTAGGAAAGGCTCAGCATGAGTTTCTGTTGAACAAACTTGGAACCTTGAACATATTTGAACCATCAGATGGAGGAGGGGTGTTGAGTAGTGGCTAATGCTGGTCCAGCTGAGGGTGTACAATAAGTGAAGAAGTTAGTTAGGAGGTTAGTTAGTTAGCTAGGAGTTAGTGTAGGCTATATATACACATACATGTACATTGTATCAGTTAGAATGGTCAGTTAACAAAGAAGATATTTTCTCTCTACATTGCTTCCTCCCTAAGCAACTTCTCTAAGCAGTTCCATGATCCAATCCATGGAGCTAACAGTTCTGTCATGGTGATCATGCAAAGAAAGTAGGGGAGTGCTTTGCTGGACCTCTTGGAATTAGATACAGGAATGCCACCCATTAACTGGTGGAATCATAAGACAACTAACGCTATTACTACTTACATCACTAAGACTCTTCCACCTATTATCTGTCGGGAACTAATGAGAGCTACATGTAGTGGTAAATTTGAATCAGAGAAGCCTTCACTATATAGATCTAAAACTAACATTGCAAATGTTATTTTGCTGTTTACAAATCAATTTGGACGAGCTAGGATGGGAGACACTTGGAATGGCATATGCTAAGCCCGTGAAGCTACGATCCAACAAAGAACCATTTCTGTTGTTAAATGGCTCAAACCATCTATATTGACAGTAAAACTCAATAATGATGGAAGCCGCATCCAAAATGTGAAGGATGAGGCTTAGTCAGAGATAATCAATGAATTGTCATTTTTGCATATTCTATATCATTGGGCCACGACACTAGTAACATGGCAAAAGCTACGCTCTATGTACTAAATGGTGTGCTGGCAGAGGTTATAGAATGGCCTGTGGAGAAACATATTCTATGCTCCTCATAAAATGCATCATAGGGGAATGGAAACCACCTTGGAGGATAGCTGTCCAGGTTCTAGATATTCAGAAGCTAGTTGAAGAATATGGATTTACTATCAATTACTACTATAAAGAAGCCAACAAATGAGCAGATTGGCTAGCAGCCGTGAGTCACGGTTTAGATGGAATCATATCTTCAACTATTTTTCTGACATCCTAAGAAAAGTTAAAAGACTAGTAAACATGGACAGATGGAGCTTCCCATCTTTTAGAAAAAGGATAATAAAATCATCCCAAATCATATATAAACTTTCTGGAACCTTTTCCATAAATTTTGTGATATTTGGTTTCAGACAAACTTTATTAGCTTCACCTCAAGTATAAGTTTGGGATGCCAAACACAAAATTGTAACTTTTTGCACATCAATGATCAATGGAGGCTCAATTTTAATTTTTTTTTTTTTAAATTTCCTCCCTTAATTAGGTGCCTCTATTACATGTGCCTTTTAAAGCTGACACGGCAGCGAGAATACTGCTATCTTGTTAAACAGAGAGTGAAGAACAAAACCAAATGTCAAAACTGAATAACAGTCAAACCTCTCTATAGTAGCAGCGTTTGTCTGGAACTTTCATGGCAGCTATAGTGAGGTATTGTTATACATGTATACTGATATGTAACGTTTAGATCTTATTTAGTTGTTATAATCAAAAAGTTCCCAAACAAATACATGTTAAATTTACAATCTCAATAGATTTTCATATTTCATTAATTAAAAATTAAAAAAGTTAATACATTATTAATAAAGTTATAACTAGTTGTATCGTACCAATAAAAAATTAAAATCTAAGGAACATATGCATTTAAAATGAATTGAAAATGTAAAAAATTCAAGTTTAACGTAAGAATTTTTATGGTACTAATGTAAAAAGAAAATACATTTATGTTATGAATGATTATCATAAATATATTGTATTTTATTTTATACAAAATGTATCATTTACGAAATATTATTCCACAATATTTAACTATGGTTGTTATAGAGAGGTAATTTTATAAAGAGTGTACCGCTATAATGAACATCATTGCTGTTCTAGGTAGAATTTTGTTATAGAAAAGTAAGATATAATATAAAAAATTGGTTCTGGAGAAAATTAGTCCGTTATGAAATGTTATTATAATGAGATGCTGTTATAGAGAGGTTTGACGGTATATTTGACACGTGTCAACTTTCTATTGGACCTATATTAATACTCTTTATTATTTTGTGGATCCTCTGTTTGAACTTTTTCTTCTCTTTCATTTGCTTTTTTCTTTCGTTTCTTATTATCCTCTCTTTCGTTTCCCATCAGACCTCCCACCGCCACTCCTTCCTCCACCAACATCAAACCCCCATCTCCAATTTCATCTCTCTTACAACAACCTTCTTTTAATTTTTCTCCTTTTTCCTTCTCTCTTTCTTTATTTTCAAGGTAACATCCTCCGCTCCTTTTAGTCCCATAGATTCTCCCACGATGTGCTATCTCTAAAATTACCGTAGCTCGTAAAGAAAGCCATTAAAGACCCATCAAAGAGTGTGTTTATTGTTTGGATTTGAATTCAGGTGTAGTTTTTAAAGTTTATGTTAACTTTTGTTGGATTAAACGAAAAATATCAACACAATTTTGTTTCAGTTCATTGTCGAAAATTATAGTCGGGGATCAGCTCTCCGGCATCAGAATAGCAAGACAATAGTAGGGCAGAAAATCTACACCAACTTTTCTGTAGGTTCAATTAATTTCCTTAAAAGATTTCTTCTCACTTTTTGCGTTTTGATCATAAATTTAAATTAAAACCCCACAAATTCAATAACCACTCCACTGATATTTTCAAAATTTGGGGATGCTGGTCACTTGGAGATAGTTTCCTATGTTTTTTTTTCTTGTGGATAAAATTTTGTTTGTGTTAGTACCTTAGAGTAATAGATTGGCCTGAACGACGTTAGCTTGTGACGACGGATGGGATGTCTTTCTAGAAATAGATTTTGAAAAAAAATATTTTAGGTAAGAAATGAAAAATAAGAAAAAAAGAAAAAAAGAAAAAAAATGAATTAACTTGAAAAAGAGTGAATGAAAAATACATGAAACTAAATAGTTAAAATATGGAAATTCTGACATGGCAAATAAATATGGCGAGTGTAATGCACTCCCTATCATGCGACCGGGGAAGGGCTCGTAAGATGGGAACTAATAATATTTGAAAGTTATTGGCGGGAGGGGGAGGGGGAGGGGGAGGGGGAGGGGGGGGGGGGAAGGGGCGGGCGGCGAATACCCGCAAAGGTTTGATGTGAAAATAATAAAATAGGACAAGTTCAAAGGGAAGTAACCGAGAAATTTTACCATCTACCTCATATGCTACATCATATTTGCATGAGGGATTTCATTGCTTGACAAATTGAAAATTTGAATCTTACTTGGGAGATGTAAGGTTGGTCGTCATTGGGGAGGTCAAAAGTAGAAAATATTGAGGGTGTGGATGAATTGACACGAAGTATTCAAGGAGAATTTCTGTGGTGTATGTTATTTGCCGATGATATTGTTTTAGTTGATGAGACACGGAACGTGGTTAATGAAAAGTTGGAAGTGTGGAGGCAGATTTTAGAGTCTAAAGGTTTCAGACTTAGCAGGACGAAGACAGAGTATATGGAGTGCAAGCTCAGTGATGTATCTCATTAGCCAGATGTCGAAGTGACGCTCGATAACCAAGGTATACCCAAGAAAATCAGCTTCAAGTATCTTGGCTCTATTCTCCAAGGTAATGGAGAAATTGACGAGGATGTAACACATCATATTAGAGTAGCTTGGATGAAGTGGAGGCTTGCTTCTGGAGTCCTATGTGATAAGAGAGTGCCACCTAGACTCAAAAGAAAATTCTATAGAGTGGTCGTTAGATCAGCCGTGTTGTATGGGAGAGAGTGTTGGCCAGTGAAGAACTCTTACATTCAGAAAATGGCTGTGGCAAAGATGAGAATGCTTAGATAGATGTGTGGGTATACTAGGATGGATAAGATTATGAATGAGGTTATCCGATATAAGGTGGGAGTGGCCTCAGTGATGGATAAGATGCGCGCGAGAAGCAAGGCTCCGATGGTTTGGACATGTGAAAAGGAGGACCGTAAATGCTCTAGTGAGGAGGTACAAGGAGTTGGCTGTGCAAGGTGCACGGAGAGGTAAGGGTAGATCGAAAAAGAATTGGACTGAGGTGATTAGACATGACATGGCTTACCTCCAGATCACCGAGGACATGACTCTAGTTAGAAAAACGTGGAGGTCAAGGATTAAAGTAGAAGGCTAGATAGTAGTTGAGCATTTCTTTCTCTTATTCGTAGTAGTAATTTTTCCCTGGGTATACTGCTCTTATCTTAATCTTCGTCATTTTATCTATTGGTGGTAGCGACTTTTTCTCTGTCTCTTTAAATTTACTTTTCACTATTTTCTTTATTCCATCCTGTTTTAAAAAATATAACATGTCTTTTGAAAATGTTTTTCTCTAGCCAAGGGTCTATCGAAAACAGTCTCTCCACCTTAGTGGAGGGTAAGGTCTGTATACGTCTTATCCTCCCCAGACTCCACTTGTGGGGTTACACTGGGTATGTTGTTGTTGTTGTTGGTACAATAAAAAATATTTTCTTGGAAAATAAGTAATTATTTACTTATTTTCTTGTGTTTGGTAACAAAAAAATGAAAAGATATTTTCCTTTTATCAATTCCTTATTTTCTTACTATTACAGCTCACCCCACCCTACCTCCCATCAACCAATCACCACATGCACCCTCAAAATCTCACCCACCCTAATAACCCCACCTCCCCCATTCACCCCAAACCCCTTTCCTACCAGCCAAATTGACAGCAGGTCAAAAAAATAGGAAAGAAAATCGATGGCGGCGTCGGCAGTCATCAGAATCGTTGCCGACATCGGAAACGGTAAGATGAGCAGCTATCGGCGATAGAAAAGGTACAAAGAACCAGCATCGGAGCAAGCAGAACCAGCGCCGACATCAGAATAGTAAGCTGAGCCGGTGCTGGCATCGGAAACGATAAGTAAAATCGGTGCCGACCCTGATGTCAGAAACAAAGACTATGGGACTGTGTTGGGTTAGGGGTGTGGGGAAAAGGTAGGGTGGTAGAGGGTGGGTTAGAGGAAGTTTTGGGGTAGGGGGTTGTTAGAATTAGGGTTTGTGTGTGCAAAAAAAATATTATTCTTTCAATTTTTAGAAAAAACATTTTCCTCCAAATGAAGAAAAATGAGTAGTCTAGAAACATATTTTCCTAGCTATACATGCTAACTAAACATGAAAACATATTTTCCTCCATTCCAAACACACCCTAAATGAGCTGAAACTGGGAAGGGGTCGAAGGGAGAGTTTTTTACTCTGAAAATCTCCATCCCTCTATGATACTTTTGTATTGAAATATGTAACTTAAAAAGTTTGGCTTGAAATGTTAAGTTAGACAATTTCTACTTAATGTATCCAAAACCTACAGTACGTCATAATGAGACATCTAAAGTCTTTTGTGAGGCAGAATTTATTCTTTTATTGAGCTAATTGGATGTGATCAATACCTTTTTTTTCCTAAAAAAATAAAACCTTATATATAGGACGCGTAAAGCGCTTACCAAAAAGTGGGGTTATCATAAGTAAGAAGGGACTTTTTGCTACATGACCTCCTCCAAGTCTTCAATTAAAAAAATAACCTCAAAGTTTTAAAAATTGGATAAATGACCTCTTTTTTTTTTAATTATGATTAGGACTTAATCATCCTTTAAAAAATAGAAACACTCCAACCCCCTAAATTCTGAATATGACAAAATGGTCCATCTTCATAAATATTTTTTTTTTTACTAAAAATAGAAAATTTCTTCCCCCAAAATTCACCCGCCCCAAATCTTCTCCACCTTGTTTTAGCTCGAAAACATACCAAATTCAGTGTTTGAGCTCACAATTTATTTCAATCTCTTACAAATCTTAGTTCCATCTTCCTTATTTCACTATCCATTTCATAATTTTTGTTTGTAAGAAAGCTCAGTAATTTTTTTTATTTATTTCAGAGCAAAAGCTTCAAAAAAATAATGAATTAGAAAGAAGAAGAAAATAAAATATAAAATAAATAGTGTTATCAACGTCCATCTCACTTTCTATATTATTTTCTTAAAGGTGTTGCGAAGATAAGTAATAATTTCATTTGTCTTGGAATGTCAAACCAACATATTGCCATCTCCACCCATTGATCCAAGAAATTAGCATCCACCACTGTATAGCTCCCATCAATGGTCTATTAATTGCGATAAAGTCTACAATCGACTAGGATTGGTTGATGAATAATTGTTACAGCAAGTTTGAAAACCACAGATCTGAAAATCAAATCACTACAACAAATTAGGCCTACGGGCACTCCTGCAAAGTGTGGCCTTAACCATCCAAAAGTGTGGCCTTAGGGCAACGGCCACACTTTTCGCCTTTAGGCAACGCTTTTCCAGGGGTGGCCTAATCCACCGTTACCTTTGCTCTAAGTCCACGCTTATCAAGTGTAGCTTTCATAACCACTCTTCAAAAGCGTGCCCTAGTATAAGAAAAGGCCACGCTTGCTGGAACCCATAGGGCAACGCTTTTCATCTTGTAGGCAACACTTTTGAAATGTAGCCTATTCCACTTTATAGACCACGCTTCCAAAGTGTGGCATCTGAAGCAACCCTTTTAAAGCGTGGTCACTGTGAATGTACCATGCTACTTGAAACGAATAGGCCACACAATTGATAACCCCTATGGCAACTGTTTTGGAGCGTGGTGTTATAATTCTTTTTAGAAAAATTATATTGCCACAAATTTGTTACTAAACATTACATTTTGCTAATACGTATCCTGTAACCACACTTATATCAACCACTTGAAGTATTATCATCTGTCATGATGATCAAGCACTAAAATAGATAATAAACAACAAAAAACGTGGAGTCAAATCTTATACTTGCAATAAACTTTGCAAAACGAACATCTTTTCGGTACTAGACAATACTAGTAAATCATTGGTTCAAGATAACTAGCAATGAACTCCAAAAACCAAATGTATTCATATAGTATCAACAAAAAAAACATGAACAATTTTTCAAAAAGTATTCATCATTAACTTCAATAGATCATTAAATTGACTTGCGGCCAACGTTTCCATTGGTATCACTCACGTTTTCCTACACATAAAAAATTACCCATATAAAATTAGATAGTGATCAATATATAGATAAAAATCAATATAAAATACTTAATTTGACATTTATACTACAAGTCGAGTTCATGGAAAATTTAATAGACAATTGGTCATGGAATTTTTTTTAATACTTGGCAAATGTAACTGATACGTTCTTATCAATTTTTGGCATCAATTGGACAACTCTCAGAACGTTAATGTTCCAGAAATGCTTCTTCATATTCAAAATTTCTATAAAAAAAGGATAAATAATTAGATATTCTAATTGGCAACGACCCCTCACAAACACAATTTCTTCCATCATAACAATGAACTTTAGGCATCATAACAGTTGAACATTAGCACCCAACAATTGTCTTCTGACATATAAGCAAGAAAGGCACAGTTGCTTGTCTTAACAGATTTTAATTCGCATCCCCTTACTTTGGCGTCGATAACAATAGTAACTACACTATTAGTATAACTTTCAGTCAGGATTTTATTTGATGCAAAAGGAGTTTATTTCATATAGAAAAGTGTCCTTTTTTCCTTCTTGGCACTTCCTGTGGTCTCGACTAAAAGCAGCGGAAAAGAGAGGAACCACATATGTTATGATGGTATTTCAACTCCTAACTACTCGCTGAAAGCTAGAAGCCTTTTAGAGTAAAATCAAGCAGTTTCTGTCTATTAACATCATCCCCAATTATGGCAGTGTACTATTGCTTGCTGTCATGGAAGCTAATATCTCTAGAAAGCGATTTTAACAAGAGTCTCTTATTCCACAACAGCCTATGCCAACAACAAAATCTATTTTAATCTATCAAGCTTAAAATTTTTGAGAAGGTACATGGAAATTCATCATTTGAGTATTTTGAGGATGTCGAAATATAAATACCTTTTCATGAGTCGGAGCACGAGTTGAGCCAGAAGAATGTGGAAGACTTTGGTTTCTCCCAGCGCGTGCACTGCTTGCATCAATAGGTGAAGGTAAGTTAGATCCGATACACCCTGGTATATCTTGAATATTCAGTCCAGGGTTGTTTTGCACCAGCTGACTAACAAAAATCCGCATTTCTGATCTTAACATTCCTTCATTTCTTCCTTTAAAGAAGTCATTTCATCAGCATACTTTTGTTTTAGCTTATCGATTTCCTCATCTTTTTTCAGAGAATTTTGTGTCACTGATCTACCATAGCACCTGACGCGACCGGGCTGCTCTTTTCCAAACACTGCTTTAAATGTATCATCTGATGTTTCCCCCGAGTCTTGACGATTGAGAAGTTCATGCTATCCAAAAAAAATTACATAACTGCACATTTCAGACAATCTGTATAAATTATTGATTTCCTAATCTAAATGCAGCTTGCTCTAGTTGAGGTTTGAAATGTCTGATGTGTAGTAGTTTTACTGCTTCAGGTCTGGTTCAAAGTTTGATCATCATGACAACAGGTAGCTGCAACTATCCCTCATCTGAAGGATTCATTAATCGAGGCCTTTCAGCAATCCGAATGATATCATTGAAAATGGAAAGCAGCCACTTCAGAACCATCTTCAGGATGTGAGCATAGACAATAAAATTCATTTCTTGCCTTGTATTACTGGTTTCCTCTTAAGCAAGAAAGTTAGACTTAAAATATTTTCAGTAGACAGAGACCAAATGTTAGTACTGATAAGCACTGTTATCTTGTTACATGGTGTTAAGAAACTTTCTGGAAACCAATAGGACCCAAACTAAGAATGAAGATTAAACTAAGTAGTTTTGTACACTTACTATTGCAGCTTGGCTATCTGTATAGACTTCCTTCCCTTCCTTCGTACGGGTTGCAATAAATATTTGAGACTTTGATGGTTCTTCATTGTTCTTGTTAGTTGCACGCAACAATTTATATCAAAAGAAAGGAAAATTATATAAACATCAGTGTGTTATATCAATTCGTAAAAAAGAAGTGGAAGATCTTTCATAAAGTGGTAAGAGTAAATAGTACCAATGCCACGCGTACTCGTGCAAAATTAACGGGCCCCATTCGATGCCTCCATTTTTGCTTCTTTCGATTTTGAGAATTTAAACGACACATGGCCTAAAAAATCCATAAAAAGAGATATCAATTAATAAAACATAAAGAATAATATATCTATAATGCAATAGTATATTCAAGAGTGGACATGCACTAGTGTAATCTCACTTGAATAGTTGGAAGCTTCCAATACTCAATCAATTGGCGAAATTGAACTTTTGGTATGTCCATGGGACGATTTTCTAGCATTTCTTCAATAGTATGATAATCATCAAACTGTTTCTTCTTAACACGTCTTTTGTGTTGCTTCCAGGCATCACGTAGGCCATCCATCACCCACTTCTTTCTTTCCACCGGAATTATGAACTTGAACTAGGCAAAAAAAAACATATATTTATATTCATTTAGTAGGAAAAATACAACAAAAAATATATTTGAAATTTTTTTTATCCTTATGTTGACATATTCCCACATGCGTTTTTTGGTAAGCTTTGGCACAGCATGCCAACTAGTGCACACCAAGGTGATAAATCTAGGATTCCTTGCAATTGTTCCTATAAAGTTGGTTATATCATACACTCTCTTGCTAGTTGGTCCCATTGCTTGTCCTTTGTCAAATGTCACCTCCTCTCTATCTTCAAAATTTCTTGCATGAAATTTCTTGCATGTTGTTTGTCCTCGAAATCTTTTCTTCTCTGACGTCCCTAGGTAATAGCCAAGACATAAGAAAATGTATAGCAATGAGTTAAAAAATATAAAGTTAAGACATAACACCTGTAGCAGAATCTATGCCCATAGCTTCATCTCCAACACAATCATCATCGCCGACTTCTTCTTGTTCGGCAAAATCATCCAAGTCTATATTATGTTCATTAATAAGAGGTGGGGAAATAAATTTGGCATCGTTTATGGGCTGCATATCAGGTTGTTCTTTACTACCTATATGTATCCCTTGTTTTTCTAGAAACTGGTAAAGACTCGACGCCTGCAGGACCGACTTCCTCTTCACCTTTTTGCAATTTTGTAGCTCTTGAAGATTAAGTAGTTTCTCTCCTTCATCTTGTGTTCTGTTCATATGTGTTGAGTTACGGACATTCTTTGAAGAGGATTGATTCACTGACCTGTGCATGTAACAACCGGACTTTTAATGACATTAATTAATAGCTAGTGGGTCAATAGCTATATTAATATATTAGTTGGGTTTCTTAACTTCAGGTTAGCAAATAATAAGTTAATGGGCCAGCCCACAATATAAGCCTATACATTGATTTGGATGTAAATTAGGGCTCATTTACCACCATATAAAATGATAGTTGGAGAGAGGAGGCATCAAAAAGATAGAAAAAAAAATATACAAGAGTGAAGAAAGAAGAATTAGCTATGTAAAGTAAGGTGTGGCTGCTGCTTTGGCGTAAGAGTCCCATACTCCCATTGACGTTTTGCTTCAGAATAGGTAAGCTCAAATTTTACCTTGGAATTTTGATCAATTCATTATTTTAATGATTATATAGAAACCTGGAAATGATTATTAGTTAGAGTACAAAATTATTTTAATGAGATGGTATCTTTATTTCATGAAAGATCAATGACTGTAGGATTGATTAGATCAATATTTTCAAAGTTGGGAGTAAAAGTAAAATTGGTTCTAGCTACTGTTTGTTTTTGGCACTATTGGTACATATTTCAAGTGTAGTCTCCTGGCATTAAAGTTCAATTGCTCTTCTTTCTCGCCTAGGATATTAGTATGCTGGTTTATAACAAGTTTTCATGGATGAAAATTTGAGATTTTAAGTCTAAAACCCTATAACACTAATTTAGTTATTTGGAGGTATAAATGGTATCAAGTTAGGACCTTGAATGCATATTTTGACTCGTTAGTTTATGGGGTAACCCGAAAATGTCATTGATTTTGCGATTTGATCAAGTAGGCTCGGGGTTAACTTTTAAGTTGATTTCTTAATCCCTTTAGCTTAAGGTTTGTAATGTTTAATCATTAGACTTGGTATTGATTGTATTACGTTCGTTAATAGAGTGAGAACGTTGGGAAGAGATTCGAAAGGGGAAAGACCATCTACTAGTGAGCATCGTGGTTGACCGAGGTGGAGCATTCCTTTATTAGCGGTGAGCCAACCCTTCGTCCGTGGTGGCCACCTATATAGTTTATACTTCCCTATGATGTATTCCCTAAATCTTTGGAGTTGTATAACTTATTCGACACTCTTAGATGTTCATGATTCGGGGAGTACTTAAACCTTTTTATTGTTGGAATTATTTCTACTTTATTCTATGGTATTGAGATAATTATATTTTTCATTGATAAGCTTATGTTATTCGTTCATAATCAAGTGGGTTCGCCCGACAGGGTTAGTTGGGTGCCCTCACGACCTATTCGGATTTTGGGTCGTGACAAATTGGTATCAGAGCCATAGGTTTAGAGAGCTCACGAATCATGAACAGTGTCTAATAGAGTCTTGCTGATCGGGCGGAGACGTCCGTACCTATCTACGAGAGGCTATGGTGACATTTAGACAACTTCCCTTCTTTCCCTCCTTATCGTGCGTAGTATTTCCATAACAAGACTAATCTTTTTCCACTATGTAACGCGCAGATGGTGAGGACTCGTTCTTCAACTCAGGAGGTGGAGGTGGAGCCGGAGGCACCACCTGATGCACCAGTTGCCGCAGGAGGTGGAGTTAGAGGTGTCGGCAGAGCGAGAGGTCGAGGCAGAGGACGTGGCCGAGGCAGACGTGGAGTTCAGATTCGTACTGCCGCCCAGCCTAGGGCTAGAGCTGCTAGGGCCACGAGAGTTGTAGATCATGATGATACAAAGATTGAGGATCAGCCAGAGGTTCAGGTTGATCAGGGATTTATTGCTACACAGGTACTTCAGGATACTATGTTGAAGGTTTTGGGTGTCCTACAGACTCTTGCACCACAGGGATCTCCCGCGACCCAGGTAGCTTCTCATGTTGGCCCACCAGCGGGTACTCAGATGCGGGGTATGCAGACCCCAGTTCAGTTTGTTACTCCTGCTATGCAGACTCCAGAGGTAGTAGCTGTGGGTAGTGTACCCCAGGTTGCTCAGGCAGGTCAGCCAGGGCAGATTATGGTTCCGGAGGTGAACCAAGTCAGACTTATTCACTTCACTAGGTTACTGCCCCCGATATTTGGAGGACTTCCATCCGAGGATCCACGGGCCTTTCTGGATCGTTGCCAGCGGATATTAGCTGCTTTGGGATATCTTGAGGAGCATGGAGTTGATTATACAGCTTTCCAGCTTGAGGGTCCCGCTCTGATTTGGTGGAATACACTTACTCTAGCTAGGCAGGGCTTGCCGAAGCTGTCTTGGAGTGACTTTTCGCAGAGGTTTATGGATAAGTTCCTTCCGTGTAGTCAGCAGGATGAGAGGCGCAGGCAGTTCGAGAGGTTGAGACAGGGCCATATGACTGTATCTGAGTATGAGGTTCGATTCTTAGACATGTCTCGTGATGCTTTTGATTTGGTTTGTCCGGAGTCAGAGAAGGTTAGGAGGTTCATTGATGGTCTTTCTGCTACTTTGAGATCTAGTATGGCTCGGGAGATAGAGGCTGGTACTTCATTTGATGTAGCGGTGGATATTGCTCGCTGATATGAGTCTTATAGAGCTCTAGAGCAAGAAGAGTTTGAGAGAGATAGTAAGAGATCTCGTGGATATGGTGGACTTCCTATTGCCTCATCTGGAGGTAAGGGGGTTCAGGGGAGGTCTTCTGATAGGCCAGCTCAGTCTATAGCTCACAGCTCTAGGAGCACATTTGTACCCCGTCATGAGCAGACTCGATTCTCTCAGCCTTCTCAGCCAGGCCAGTCTGTTTCACGACCTCAGCAGCACGTACCTCGCAGACCCAATTCTGGGTGCTATCATTATCGTGAGCTTGGTCATCATATAAAGGATTGTCCTAGTCTACTTCAGGGAGGTAGTCAGTCTTTTCCTCGACCCCAGGCATCCGTGCAGACTTATGGTACTACATCAGGTTCTCAGCCAGCTAGGAGTGCACCACCGCCAGGCAGAGGTCGTGGGCGTGGTGGTAGTGGCCCTTCGAGGGGTGGTCATCAGAGTACTAGTTCAGCTCAGCCTCAGAGGCAGTTTTATGCTTTGCCAGCCAGACAGGATGCTGTGGCATCCAATGCAGTGGTTACAGGTACACTTTCTATTTGTGGACGTGATGCTTATTCCTTGATTGATCCAGGTTCCATGTACTCTTATGTTTCGCCTTATTTTGCTTCGGCTTTTAATGTTGATTATATGTGTATTCATGATCCATTTTGTGTTTCTACTCCTGTTGGAGAGTCTATTGTGGTGGAGCGGGTGTATCCTGGTTGTACTGTATCTTTTGGGGGGCGTGAGACCATAGTTGATTTATTAGTTCTGGACATGGTGGATTTTGATGTGATTATCGGTATGGATTGGTTGGCTACTCTCGATTGTCATGCCAAGATTATTCGGCTTTCTTTTCCTGGCTCAGTACCGGTAGTGTGGCACGGTTCTTGTTTGCCACCTACGGGACGTGTTATCTCTTTTATGAAAGCAAGGAGGATGGTGAATAAGGGGTGTTATGCTTATCTTGCCATGATTCGAGATACTAGTATAGAGGTTCTGTCTCTTGATTCTGTTCCCGTTGTGAGGGAGTTTACTGATGTGTTTCCCGATGATTTGCCTGGACTTCCTCTAGATAGGGATATTGAGTTCGGTATTGATTTGGTGCCCGGAACTCAGCCTATATCTATTCCTCCGTATCGTATGGCTCCAGCCGAGCTGAAGGAGTTAAAGGATCAATTGCAAGACTTATTGGATAAGGGGTTCATTCGACCTAGTGTGTAGCCTTGGGGAGCTCCAGTGTTGTTCGTTAAGAAGAAAGATGGCTCTATGCGTATGTGCATTGATTATAGGCAGTTGAACAAGGTCACTATCAAGAATAAGTATCCCTTGCCTCGTATAGATGACTTGTTCGATCAGTTGCAAGGAGCCAAGTTCTTTTCCAAGATTGATTTGAGGTCTGGGTATCATCAATTGAAGATTCGGGAGTCCGATATCCCGAAGACAGCATTCAGGACTCGTTATGGTCACTATGAATTCTTGGTTATGTCTTTTGGGCTTACGAATGCTCCAGCAGCTTTTATGGATATGATGAACCGTGTGTTCAAGCCTTATCTAGACTTGTTTGTCATTGTCTTTATTGATGACATCTTGGTCTATTCGCATAACCGTGAGGAGCATGAGCATCATTTGAGATTGGTTCTTCAGACACTTCGGGAACGTAAGCTTTATGCCAAGTTCTCAAAGTGTGAGTTCTGGTTGGACTCTGTGGCTTTCTTGGGTCATGTCGTGTCTAGTGAGGGTATTAAAGTCGATCCTAAGAAGATTGAGGCCGTTCATAATTGGCCACGACCTACTTCCCCGACAGAGATTCGTAGTTTTCTTGGCTTGGCTGGATATTATCGGCGATTTGTGGAGAAGTTTTCATCTATTGCTGCTCCATTGACCCGCCTGACTCAGAAAGCGGTTCAATTTCGTTGGTCAGAAGAGTGTGAGGCGAGCTTTCAGAAGCTCAAGTCATTGTTGACTAGCGCTCCAGTGTTATCTCTTCCTTCTGGAGCTGGAGGGTTTGTAGTTTATTGTGATGCTTCTCGTGTTGGGTTGGGATGTGTCTTGATGCAACATGGTAAAGTCATTGCCTATGCTTCTAGGCAGTTGAAAGTGAATGAGAAGAACTATCCGACTCATGATTTGAAGTTAGCAGCTGTGGTATTTGCTTTAAAGATTTGGAGACATTACCTGTATGGCGAGCCTTGTGAGATCTTCACCGATCATAAGAGCTTGCAGTACTTGCTTACTCAGAAGGACTTGAATGGTAGGCAACGCAGATGGCTCGAGCTGATCAAAGATTATGATCTTACTATTCATTATCATCCGGGGAAAGCCAATGTGGTGGCTGATGCATTGAGTAGGAAGTCTATGGGTAGTCTTGCATTTCTTGATGTTGAGATGAGACCTTTAGCTCGAGAGTCGCAGACTCTATATAATTCGAGGGTGAGATTTGATAGTTCAGACTCGAATCGGGTATTTGCTTGTATGGTGGCTCAGTCTTCCTTAGTCAGCCAGATTAAGGAAAGATAGTTCGAGGATCCTTATTTTCTTGAGTTGCGTGGGCGTATTCAAAGTGGAGGAGCCCCTCCTTTTGAGTTGGATAGTGATGGTATTCTTCGGGTTGGTGGTCGTCTTTGTGTTCCGAATGTTGGTGATTTGAGGCGGTTGATTCTTGATGAGGCTCATAGTTCGCGGTATTCCATTCATCCCGGTATCACCAAGATGTACCAGGACCTTCGGGAGTTGTATTGGTGGAGGAGGATGAAGAAAGATGTCTTTGATCATGTATCTCGGTGCTTGAACTGTCAGCAAGTCAAGTACGAGCATAGGAGACCCGCAGGTTTAGCGCAGGCATTACCCATTCCGGACTGGAAATGGGAGAGGATTACCATGGATTTTGTAGTTGGCTTGCCGAAGACATTGAGACATCATGATTCGGTTTGGGTCATTTTTGATAGACTTACCAAGTCGGCCCATTTCATTCCGGTGAAGACAACTGATACATCAAAGAAGTTGGCTCGGATCTTTATTGAGCAGATTGTTCGGCTGTATGGTACTCCATTATCTATTATCTCTGATCGAGGCTCTCAGTTCACTTCTCAGTTTTGGCAGGCTTTTCAGCGAGAGTTGGGTACTCAGGTCCAGCTTAGTACCGCATTTCATCCGCAGACTGATGGACAATCTGAGCGGACTATTCAAATCTTGGAGGATATGTTGAGAGCATGTGCCTTGGATTTTGGCGGTCATTGGGATGATCATTTGGCTCTTGCAGAGTTTGCTTATAATAACAGTTATCAGTCTTCCATTCAGATGGCGTCATTCGAGGCATTATATGGTCGCCGATGTCGATCTCCAGTTGGTTGGTTCGAGTCTCGAGATGTTGAGGTGTTGGGTCCTGATATTGTTCGTCAGACTTTGGATACGGTTCGTATCATTCAGGATCGTCTTCGAACTGCTCAGAGTAGGCAGATATCATACTCGAACAAGAGAAGCCGAGAGTTGGTATTTTGAGGAAGGTGACATGGTTTTCTTGAAGGTGTCACCAATGCGGGGTGTGAAGAGATTTGGGAAGAAGGGCAAGTTGAGTCCTAGGTTCATTGGTCCTTTTAAGATTATGAAGCGTATTGGTGAGGTTGCTTATCGACTTGCACTGCCAGAGTCTATGCCTGTTCATCCCGTTTTTCATGTTTCTATGCTCCGGAAGTGTGTTCGAGATCCCACTCATGTCATAGAAGTGGACCCAGTTCAGTTGGATGTGAACTTAGCTTATGAAGAGGTTCCAGTCGCTATTGTAGGAAGGGACACCCGAAAGTTGAGGTCTAGAGAGATTCCGTTAGTAAAAGTGCGATGGCATAATCGTCCGCATGATGAGGATACTTGGGAGATTGAGTCGAGCATGCGAGATAGATATTCCCACTTGTTTGAAGCATCAGGTAAGTAGATTTTAAAGTCCTTGCATTTAAATTTCTCTTATTAATTGTGAGTTATCGCATGTTTACCTCCTTGTCGGAGTTTTCTGATTCGTTAAAGTAATTTATCTCCTTGCCAGAGTATTTGATTTATTAGAGTGATTTAGCTCCTTGTCGGAGTGTGTTTGATTTATTATTGAGATTTACCTCCTTGTCGGAGCGGTTGAGATCATCTTGAGCTTTGTTTGGTGCTTATGCATGGCTTATTATATTGTATCTGGTGGTTGTTGGTATTTGAGACAGGGATTATTTTTGGATAGTCCAATTTACAAAGGAAACTCTAGCGAAATTTTTGTAAATTTTGGGACTTAGCCAAATTTTGAGTCAAATGAAGTTTGGTAGTAAGTGGCAAAGGTTTAGTTCCATGTACTGTGCATAAATCAGTTGTTAGTTTTGGGTGGAATAAGTTCGAGGACGAACTTGTGTTAAAGTGGAGGAGAATGTAACAACCGGACTTTTAATGACATTAATTAATAGCTAGTGGGTCAATAGCTACATTAATATATTAGTTGGGTTTCTTAACTTCAGGTTAGCAAATAATAAGTTAATGGGCCAGCCCACAATATAAGCCTATACATTGATTTGGATGTAAATTAGGGCTCATTTACCACCATATAAAATGATAGTTGGAGAGAGGAGGCATCAAAAAGATAGAAAAAAAAATATACAAGAGTGAAGAAAGAAGAATTAGCTATGTAAAGTAAGGTGTGGCTGCTGCTTTGGCGTAAGAGTCCCATACTCCCATTGACGTTTTGCTTCAGAATAGGTAAGCTCAAATTTTACCTTGGAATTTTGACCAATTCATTATTTTAATGATTATATAGAAACCTGGAAATGATTATTAGTTAGAGTACAAAATTATTTTAATGAGATGGTATCTTTATTTCATGAAAGATCAATGACTGTAGGATTGATTAGATCAATATTTTCAAAGTTGGGAGTAAAAGTAAAATTGGTTCTAGCTACTGTTTGTTTTTGGCACTATTGGTACATATTTCAAGTGTAGTCTCCTGGCATTAAAGTTCAATTGCTCTTCTTTCTCGCCTAGGATATTAGTATGCTGGTTTATAACAAGTTTTCATGGATGAAAATTTGAGATTTTAAGTCTAAAACCCTATAACACTAATTTAGTTATTTGGAGGTATAAATGGTATCAAGTTAGGACCTTGAATGCATATTTTGACTCGTTAGTTTATGGGGTAACCCGAAAATGTCATTGATTTTGCGATTTGATCAAGTAGGCTCGGGGTTAACTTTTAAGTTGATTTCTTAATCCCTTTAGCTTAAGGTTTGTAATGTTTAATCATTAGACTTGGTATTGATTGTATTACGTTCGTTAATAGAGTGAGAACGTTGGGAAGAGATTCGAAAGGGGAAAGACCATCTACTAGTGAGCATCGTGGTTGACCGAGGTGGAGCATTCCTTTATTAGCGGTGAGCCAACCCTTCGTCCGTGGTGGCCACCTATATAGTTTATACTTCCCTATGATGTATTCCCTAAATCTTTGGAGTTGTATAACTTATTCGACACTCTTAGATGTTCATGATTCGGGGAGTACTTAAACCTTTTTATTGTTGGAATTATTTCTACTTTATTCTATGGTATTGAGATAATTATATTTTTCATTGATAAGCTTATGTTATTCGTTCATAATCAAGTGCGTTCGCCCGACAGGGTTAGTTGGGTGCCCTCACGACCTATTCGGATTTTGGGTCGTGACAATTGGCAATTCACTCGTTCTTTTCTTTGGAATTGACTCCTCAGGTTTACTTATTCCTTTTGTTGCAATCATACGTGAAGTGTTAAGATCTTCCTTTAGAAACGACTGGATCTTGTATTTATCAACCGGAAATCTACTCCTCTCTAGCATTTGAACGGACTCCTCAGATAGAATTATCCTCTGTCTACTTTGTCCTTCTCTTGAATTCAACGTTGTGGGCAGAGGATTCTTCCTTTTGTTAATCAGTTTTACCGGCTCTTTCACAGCTTTATTGAGCTCATTTGTAATTTTTTCTGTCTTGATCTGAAATTGTTTGGCCAATTCAGCACTTGATCGGAATTGGAAGTCAAAACCTATATTCTTCATTGGACTTTGAGCTTTGTTTGGATTCGACGACTTTTTCTTTAGAACTGCTCCTTGATTCATTCTGCATATAAAGAAAAAATATTTTCAGTTTAAACTTTACCTATAACTAAGTCGAACAGTAATTTGAAAACACCCGTTTATGCTTAACTAAAAAGCAATAGCAGCACCAAGCAACAATTTTCAAAAACTAGTTTCTTTATTCATACTCAAATGTCAAGCAATAGGGAAATTTTTATGATGTCATCATTATGCATACAATGTGTTAGCAGCAATAGAAGTTCTCCTAGACTACCATATTAACCTGAGACATTATAGACTTGATTTCTACAAAACAGATGTTAGGAGCAAATTATATACATATATAGAAAGAAACTTAGGCAGCCAAGCAGTGAGAGTAATTTTACCATAGCAGTGTCAACATATGAGAGATGGTATACAAGCTGTTTGATAGATATACCTTAATGAAGTATTAGCAAAAGCAACTGAGCAAGAAGAATAGGGAACTAGGAACAGTGGTTATATGAGGCCAAGAATAACTTGAAACAAGCGCCAAAGTTTCCTTGGCTTCTGGCCAGCAAGTTGTGCAAGCAGGTAGCAAAATAAATAGAGAACTGAGTGTGTAAGCATTTAAAGCTCTGTAAAAGTTGTGAGAGGAGGTTAGTATACTGTATGAAGACTGGAAAGTAGTTTCCTCTGTGTGTGTATACAAGTCGATAGGTGCTAAAGGGTAAACAGCCATGAGATGAGAGTTTAGGCAGTTCAAATAAATGTTGCTTCATATTGAGATATAAACTAATGATGGCGCTGCATCCAACCATGGCTTAACCTTGGCGCTGCATCCAACCATTTACAGTACCAGACTTAACCTTGGCGTAGCATCCAACCATAAGGTAGTCGAAAGCAAAGAGGACCTGGTTCATGAGCTTAGACAAAAAAGTGATAAATATAGAGCTGAAATACCTTGGTCTTAGTATGGTGTGCTTCCTTGGATGATTGGTTAGCCTTTTGAGATGATTTCTGCGGAAGATTTGACAAGGGAAGAAAGATGATCACCGCCTGATAACAATTGAAAAAAAATATATTATCTCAAGAAAACTTTAACACTCCAGGTAATACAATTACCAATACAAATTTAGAACCATGAAACTACTTATCTCCTTCAGTTCTCTGGCCAGAGGACTTGCACATACTTCCATACATGATAATGAGCTATTCTGGTTACTCAACCATATTTGTTATGAAACTAAATAAGAGGAAAATACTTTACATATAACACATTAGTTAACTAAGGGAGTCAAGTGTATGCAATAAAAAAATCAGCAAATAACAGAAGGAGCGGTCTTAAAATATATGAGAATGGGACAGAAATCATCAACATAAAAATATTCAATATTAAAACTTGATAAATTGATAAAAAAAAAAAATTAATATCATCAATTTAACACCTAAAACAAAAGTCTTTAAATTTCTCTAGTTGTTAATTAAGCAATGACTATGCTATTATTCGACTTGAATTAGAATCAAACTCATGATGTATCATCAAAGTCATCCTCATCTTCGGATTCATTTCATATTGTTGTGCAGGAAATCCTTCTGGAGGCACGTCAATAATTGTTGCCGCTATATCATTCCTTACTAAGACAAATTCTCCATCATCAGCTGGTATGGATGGGCCAATCAAATGTTCAGACGGCTCATTTCTATAATAGTGTGTGGCATTAGATTCAAGCTGGTCACTTATACTAAAGAGGTCCCTCGGGACCGTCTTCATAACATAATGTTTATCTTGATCATATGGATCTTGCACGTAGAAATATTGGTGTGCTTGAGATACTAGCAGAAAAGGCTCTTCCTAATAGCACTTCTTGTTGAAGTAAAGATAAGTAAGGCCATAAATATCTTCTTCGACCTCATACCAGTCACACTTAAATAACACAACTTTGAAATGACCATAATAGCCGATTTTAAGTATATCGACTATTCTACCATAATAAGCCAAATTTGCTTCCACAGAATTTTTATCCTTTGAGCTTGCAAAGCTTGTAGTTAGGGCAACTAAATGAACACCAATATTTTGTGTTTTACGGCCTGCATCACGCCCCCTCGTATGGAATCTATATCCATTTATGAGATACCCGTTGTATCTTTTAGCAACTGTATTTAGTCCTCTAGACTATTCTTTATCAAATCCGGCACATCCTCACACAAACCACGAGTTTCAAACCATTGAGCGAAACTTTGAGAATGCTTCTTGGCCTTGCTCCATTTAGATCCTCGCTTCTGACTATTAACCTCAAGCTCGTGCTCTCTACACATGGTATTTTTATTTGTTAGCAAATAGATAAATAAAAGAATTTAAGATTTATCTGCATAAATGAAAATACTACAAGTAAATTAAATTACCTAATATATTCTTGAATTTCGTCACAATTGTTCAATATGTATGCATGTCCCTGACTGAGTGTCTTGTCATTTAAAATAATGGGATCACTCTTTTGCGCTCCCAAAGGACAACCTCTATTAGGGAACAAACTGGAAGTTTGTGCATCAGCTGAACCACGTTCATCATCATTTCGAGATCTTCTGTTAAATCTGGTATGTACACCCCCATGTAGGTATCTAGAGCATAAAGTCAAACATTCTCCAACCAAATATGCCTTGGCAATAGATCCTTCCGGATAATTTCTGTTGCGAACAGATGACTTAAATGTACACATAAATCTTTCAGGAGGATACATCCATCGACCCTGAACTGGACCTCCTAATCTCACCTCGTTTACCAAATGAATAGGCAAATGAATCATTATATCAAAAAAAGTAGGAAGAAATACCCGCTCCAATTGATTCAATGTCTCTTTAATTTCTGCTTCCAAATAATCTAGTTCTTCCAATGTGATAACTTTTTGACATAACCAGCGAAAGAAAGAACTCAAGCAAATCAAAGGAATAGCAACATGATCAGGAAGTATGCTTTTAATTGGTATCGGCAACAAGTAATGTAACATAAAATGAGCATCATGGGTCTTGTAACCAGATATTTTTCTTTCATCTAAGTGCACACACCTAGCTATGTTGGAAGCACTACCATCAGGCAGCTTTGCTTTTTTCAGAACACCACAAAAAACTGATTTCTCTCCATTAGTCATTGAGAAGCACGCTTTTGCAAATTTTGTTCTCTTGCCATCCTTTGTGTCTTTTGGATGAAGGTCTTTTCTAATGCCCATCTCTTTTAGATCATAACGAGCATTTTCATGATCCTTGGACTTACCAGGAATATCTAAAAGGGTTCCAACTATGCTATCAAATATGTTCTTCTCTATGTGCATTGGATCGAGGAAGCTCGTAAGTACATCAGTTCCCTTTAACATAGGTGGAGGAGGCCTAAACTCTGTTTTTCCATTGAAAGACCTTTTGTTAGATCTCCACGGATGATTCATGGGTAAAAAAATACGATGGTCCATATAACACATTTTTCGACTATGTTTAAGATAGCGAGAGTTAGTGCCATAATTACAACAAGGGCAAGAGAACTTTCCTTTTGTACTCCAACCAGATAACATAGCATATGCAGGAAAGTCACTAATTGTCCACAAAAGAGCTGCTCGCATTTGAAATGTTTGATTTCTTGAAGCATCATATGTCTCGACTTCCGACTCCCACAACAAATTTAGCTCGTCTATCAATGGCTGTAAATAAATGTCAATGTCATTTTCAGGTGATCGCGGCCCAGGTATAAGCAAAGGAAGCATACAATATTCTGGCTTCATGCACAGCCAAGGAGGCAAATTATACACCTTCAAGATGACAGGCCATGTGCTGTGAGATACGTTCATGGTCCGAAATGGATTGAACCCATCACTTGCCAAGCCAAGTCTCAAATTACGAGAATCATTTGCAAAATCTGGATGACAACTATCAAAGTCTTTCCATGCTTGGCCATCAGCAGCATGCCTTAAATTTCCATCTTTTGAACGTCCTTCGTCATGCCACCGTACCATATCAGCTGTCTTTGAGCACATAAATAACCTTTTGAGACGAGGAGCTAATGGAAAGTATCTCAAAATTTTAGCAGGAACAAGATGACGCTTTTTAGAAGGCTCAAGCTCACTATCTACAGTAGGATGTTCAATATATCGAGAAGCTCCACAAACATGAAAGTGCGTGTCACCTTTATGATCATTCCTAAACAACATACAGTCATTAGGGCATGCATCAATTTTTTCATAATCAAGACCTAAAGCCTTTACCATAGCATTGGCTTTATAGTACGATGTAGGAATATTCAACTCAGGCATCGCCTCTTTCAATAACTCTAAGAGGGAAGTGAAGGAAGCATTGCTCCATCCATGGAGACACTTTAGCAAGTACAAACGGATTGTGAATGATAATCTAGAAAATCCTTTACAGCCTGGATATAGTTCTTGGCTTGCCTCATCAACTAAGTTATAAAATTTCTGGGCTTCTTCATTTGGGCCTTCATAAGCTCCTTTGGCTTGTGCAACATTTCTAAATTGATCATTCAACAATCCATCAATGTCATCATATGAGTTAGCTTCATCATCCGTGTCAGCATCAACATTCATAGGGGTAACCCATTCCCCATGATTAATCCATGTTGTATAACCATCAACAAACCCGCGGCTTATTAGATGATCCTCTACTATATGCCTTTGAAACTAATAGATATTACAACAATCCACACAAGGGCATTGAATTTCTTCACCTTGAGGATCTCCAACAGAATAAGCAAAGTCCAAAAAAGATTTAACACCAACCCGATACTCTTTTCCATACCTTGGTAAATCTATCCAATCCTTGGACGGAACATTTGAAGTCCTAAAATTCAAAAATTGTCGTTAGATCTTCAAATATGTAATTATTTAACTAGTAAACTATACTTTACTGATAAAGCCAAAAAATTAATATTACTTTTCTGAAATCAAGTGATGTAAGATGATAGGAACTTCTTACCTAGTCATGGAACTTAAACTAAGCTAAACACTACTTCAAGTCAACCACAGATGTTCCTGAGCATTCACAAATCTTCTTTAGGAAAACAAGAAAAATTAGCAGGAGTAAAGGATTACATAAATAATACAAATAATACAAAGATCATCGAATCAAATTCACATCGATATTAAAAAAACATTAACTATAACAAACATAAAACCCGACTATTTGTACTAAAACATACATGAAAACCACTATTTGAGACCAAAGAGCTTTGAAATTCACTTCTGTAATCAGTTCCACGGTCTCAATCCAAAGAACTAAAAGGCAATCATTCATGGAAAGCTAATTACACCAGGCATAAAAGAAAAAGTAGAAGTGAAGAAAATTTATAAAGACCTAAATAATTTGTCTCATTGATTACTCCCTTAAGTCTTAACTAAGTTTGAAGAATCCGTAAGGACCTAAATATTTATCATCGTACTTATTAAAATTTGAATTTTGTCTGATAACTTTTTTGTTGACTAAATAATAAGTTTACTGTATGTGGTATAAATTGAAGATCCTATTGGCTTTCAGTAATAGTAAAAACACTTTGGTCATTATGAATCATCTTTATATGTACTTTAAGATGGTAGCAACTTTTTCTAAAACTTACTGTTTAAATTTATGAATCATCTTTATATGTACTTTAAGATGGTAGCAACTTTTTCTAAAACTTACTGTTTAAATTTATGAACCATCTTTCTCTGTATTTAGTAGAGTTATCTATTGCTTCAACTTTGTTGATATCGTGAGGCGATTTCATCATTTAAACTCTAAATTGGTTTATAAGTACTCTCAGTTATGATAGTAAGTCTTAAGTTAGAGCAGTGCAACAAAACTAGAACTAAAATTTTAAAGAGCACATTTTAATTTGCCTGCTCAATCATGATCGAGCCGATGCTTCAAACATAAAAGAAAAGGGAATCCTAGATCTGTCAAATTTTTCCCCTTATCCCCTTTACAGTATTTTACATTCAGATTTTAATTAAGAAAGAGTATAGATGAATTTATGAACTACAATATTGTGTTTCATCATTCTCAAGCAAAGAGAAGAATGGTATTGGCTTTCTCTCTTCCTCTCAGAACGGGGAGTAGCAATGTCGCGGAGGCAAATGCTCTGTTATTTAGTCTACAATGGTGTGTTCCTAGTGGTGTTTCACAACGGTTGATTGAATTTAACTCACTTCTTTTAGAGAATGGATTATCATTATGTCACTTTTCTACGATGTTCAAGTTACTCGTCTCACAGAGGGTGGAATGAATCTCCAAGGTGAAATTTTCTAGTGATTCTGGTGAAGCTAACAAAAGAAAGGGAATTATGTCATCTAGGTTCTTATCTTATCATTCCAGAACTGAATTGTAAAGCTAGTTATAAATGAAACTAAAGTAGCGAACTCTGAAATTTTGTTGAGCCATATGGGTTGCTAGTTACAGCGAACCATGAATTGTTAAAACATACAGGTAGCTGGAAAATCAAACTATGAAAACTTTCAGACATATAGTTCTTTGGAGAAGTCGCGCCACTTTCGTATGCAAGTTAGAAAGAATTACTGAAATTCAAGTACAAATGCACCAAGAATTTAATTAAAAAAATGCACCAAGAATTTATCCGAAAAAAAGTAGAACACCAGATACCAAAATGCCATTAAAGTAATCACAAAGACTAAATCGATCCATCTAAAGACAAAATCAATTCATATAGAGACAAAATCAATTCATATAAACTAAATTAAAGGGAAAGAAGACCTGAAAAGCGGTAACGGCTGAGAGCGAAGGTGAAGCAGAGCCGTAACCAAGGTGAAACAGAGTGACCGAGAAGGTGAAGCAACAGCCAAAACTATCCCTTAACAGAACAGGTTTGGGCGTCTTTGATGTTTCCATACAATAGCACAAAATGAGAATCAGTTACCTTTTCTCCAATTATCAACCTTGAGAATGCCCAATTTGATTGCAGAATATATGGATGCTACAGCGTGGATCTTGAAAACCTAAAAGTGGTAGAGAAAGGTTTGGTTAACTAAACCTAAAAGTGGTGGAGGGAAAAAGTTTAGTCTTTCCCGCGTGGTTTTATGAAATTTACTCCTTTGAGAATTAGGAGTACTCTATTTTAGGGGGAAAGTTTTTAATACAATTTTTCTATGAATTTTTTTAGGGTACGCTTATAAGGGGTTAGTTTTGGTGTGAGTATATAGCAACATTTTTAAAGTGTTGCCTCTTGGTTAATAAATATTGCTAATTAATTTATGATTTGGTAACTCTTAATAAGCGTTGCCTATAGAATCAAAAGGCACGCTTTAGATGTGTTGCTCTAAATTCCGCGGCCATAGGCTCTGGGCAAAGGCCACACTTGTAAAACGTGCTCATATATATTTTTGGCAACATTTTTCAAGTGTTGTCTAAAATTAGTGTGGCCGTAGACCTAATTTGTTGTAGTGAACCTTTAATGGAGCACCGTCAAGGCAACAAAAACAGAGCTTTTGAAGCTTATTAGTTGAAAAAAACATAATGAATACCTCAAAAGAGCTAAACCCAAGCCAATGTAGTCACAAAACACCTTCAAAATCAAAATATTAAAGTTTTTGCTCCGAAAAAAAATAAATTAAAAAGCTTTTGAATCGAAACAACGTGTTGGATATGGGGAAGGGGGGGATGGGGGAGGCAAAAAATTATGGAAGAAGATGAAAGGGTTTCGAACAAATTGGAAGAAAAGATGAAGAAATGGTGCAAGACTTGTTTTAGTTTTTGACTCGGAAAAAAAACCCATTTTTTGGGTGAATTATATATTTTTTCATAATTTTCAAAACCACCCACAAGTTTTTCTATTGCTAATTAGGCCCCCAACCCCCACTTAACCACACTTAAGGTATTTTCTCCAAAAAAATAAGTTAAAAAAAAAAAGGAGAGGAAGTCATTTAGTTAAGTCAAGTTTTTGGAGAGTCTTTCAGTTAAAACTTCTCAAGTAAGATGTATAGAAAATCTAGGCACAGTAGTCCCCAAGTAAGTACTTTGGTCCTCGGTCCATTTTCTTATAGTACTATGCAATTTCTTGTTAGACCATACTCCCTCCGTTTAAAAAAGGATGAACCTTTGCGGAATACGAGGGTCAAATTGACTAATTTTCAAAGGGAATTTGCACATCAAAATTTTAAACTTTTTTAAATAAAAATTATATATTTAGAAGCTACATGAAAAATACAATAAGTCACAATAGTTGACAATTCAAAATAGTTAGAAAATATTTGTAAGACATGTGGTCAAACATAATCTTGTTTGGCCCTTCAAACACTAATAGGTTCATCCTTTTTTAAACGGAGGGAATATCTTTTTTCCTGTGGTGTTTTGGTAACTAGTTAGACCATATCTAGGAAAGAGATATTTCACCAAATAACAATCTGAAGAAGAGATAGTTAATTAAATATTTGATGACTCGAGTTAAGAACCTAGAAAATTTGTAAAGTTATTCAAGGGGAAGGAGCAAATTTCTTGTTTTACAGGGTACTCAAATTGATTAAAGGCTATGGTAAAAGTTTTTAAAAAAGACATTGGAATTTTGAAATCATGTTCAAGGAAACAGAGCCTTTTGCACCAAAATAGTACCCTGTAGAGAAGTGTTTCCTCAGTGATGTAATTAACTGGAAAAGCTTAAGGGTCAACCACATATTCATTATACAATGAAAATAATAGCCCGATGCACAAAGCCCCTGCTACATATTCAGTGTTCAAGACCGAAATATATTGGGTCGATCGTACGTAGTCTTAACTTACATTTACGCAAGAAACTGTATCCACGGTATCCATGCATGTTACAACAAATTAACAAACTTGAGGTATACCAAAACCTTATTTCAGTTCACCTCATTCTTGTTGAGATTATAACAGGATAGTGAAGGCTAACCATAAAGAATCAGCATATATACCAGAAAGTTACAGGTCACCATTTTAATTGAAGGTCAAAAAGCTGATCTTTCTCATAAACTTTCCGCTCAATATGTTCAAAACATATCAAGAAAATATTCCAATAAGCAGAATCACAACAATGATACACACAGGTTTCTTGAATCAATCAAAGATTGTATCATCATGAAAGTTATCACTTGAGATTCTGAAATGTTTCTTATATGGTTTTAAAAACTGAAAATTTCAACAGGTAAAAAGCTAATAATAATAATAATAATAATAAAAATAAAATATCTGCTTGAAAACCAAGCAGTAATCTTGTCCGATGAGCTCTCAAAAACCAGAAGGATAAGCTGAAATAACCAAGCAGGTAGGGGATCTCCTAGCAGGATTGAGTCTGCAAGACACAAAAATGGTTGATAGCATTAATCATGGTGCACGGCGCTGCAGTGGCAGTCTCCCTCTCCTCTTACGCTTTTGCACATCCAAATGAACAGCTCCAGAATTCTCTCGTGATGAGCTCCTATTCAGAATAGTTTGATCCTCTGCAGTTCTAGTGTATGGGCTCTTTTCATCATCAACAAAAGAAATGTCAGCAGGGTTTCGGTTGAAAAGGCAAGGAGGATTTTTTTCAGAAATGCTACTGAAAGGCACTACAATTTGAGGGGTACTAAAAACTTCCACGTCCAATGACTTGGGAGCATTATCAGCCTGCAGCGTAGGTACTCTAGAGCATGATGTACCAACAATCCCTCTTGAAACATCCTTGTCAGGACCAGAAACTCGAGTGGTGCGCAGGAGGCCAGTTGGAGACGCAGAATTCTGCAATTTTCTTCTGACAAGTTGCACAGGTGCATGAGACGTTCTTGGTTTCTCAGGTACTTGGGATTGGAAAGATACTTGATCTGTAAAATCAACAGTATTTTAGAATATCTTTCATTGACGTGAAACAGTAAACAATCTCAGCTACATGGTAACACAAAAATTGCATATGAATTTATGGACAATTCAAGCTTACCATTAAAGTAACGGACAGGTTGTCGTGAGCTGGGACCTGCAGTATAACCACCAGTCTGAACACTGGAGGACTTCTTCGAAGGATGGTTTGCCAAAAATGATCCATTGAGAATTCTTTGTTTTCCATCCACATGAACTAGTGGGTGATAGTTGCAGGGAGTGAAAGGTTTCTCATGAAGCTTGTTTGTGTCCACATTGAAAGCAGGATTTGATGACATCCTTTGGTTCATAAGGCTGAGTAATTGCATTGCTGTTATGCTCTCACTAGAATAAGCATTTGAAGACCCCATTCGTTTTTTGTTGTGCTCAGCATTTCCTGCTATTTGTGAAGTTTGACGCCACTCGCTCTGTCTTTCTGATTCCACACTCTTTATGTCACTGATAGTCTTCCCTTTCTGAAGTGAGCCAGAGGCTTGTCCATGAAATATTTTGCGATTTGCCTGATTGAGAGATTTTTGTGGAATGTCGTGTCCAAATGTTATGCTCTGTGCAGCAGGAAACCATGCGGGTTTTGATCCTTCACCGCGCTGCGACTCCCATCTGGTCGGAACAGGAACAGAAACTTGCCCGCCATTTGATGGTTTCTGCTGACTTTGTGGAATTGTACCACCGAACAATTTGAACTGAGGCTCCTGAACCTGTATCATCTCATTACTGTTCACCTTACCGTTAGATAAGTTGGGGCTATTGCCTCTGCTCGATCCAACATCAGCATGTTTATTTGCATGAGCCAGATGGAATCCAGGATTGAACCAGGTAACGGATCCATTATCATTTCTTTCAATCACTAAATTACTTTTGCTCTGTGAAAGCCTCCTTTCAAACTGATTCCTGGCCAACAGCTCTACAATCTCCACCGGCATATCATCTGATGGCCCTTTTCCCACAACCTTCTTAGACCTTTGATTTCTCTGCGGGTTAATCGTATATGACTTACCTTTACCTTCATTAAGGTTTCCTCTGCTGTAAGAGTGTGCCATTTCCTGCAAGTAAATCCCAATGACTTGACATGACAGAATTTGAGCTAACAAGTTGCACTGACTTATTCGGCAACTTAATGAAACATAATATATGAACCAAACTGAGATATTCCTCTTGAAATACACTCCACCCAAGTGACATTTATTAAAAAATTGGGAAGTAGCAAATATAGAAAACACAAGTCAAGTAAACTCAGACTAAAAAGAAGTGCATATCCACACCAATTAAACGCAATGACACTGCCTCTTAGAGTTCAAACTGGTACTTCAGCATGCAGTCCCTTCACAACTTCATTGTCTAAAAACAAATTTGAGGGAAAAGATAACTTGCTATCTGAACATGAATATTACTTCTGTTTCAAGATATTAGAGCTAATTTCTTAGCAAAGCTGTAGTTGTCCGTTATATTGACATTAGCCAATTAGTGCTAGGTAACAAGTGTAACCAACTAACAATGCTGTTGCTTACACTTGTTTTCAAGGCAATGCCCAATTTACTTGCAAGCAAGGACAACAGTTAAAAACTACAAGAGTGCCTTCTTATCAATTTGGTAACTGTAATTAATCCTTCAACCAAATAGCAAAAATTTACTGAAAGAAGTGAAGGGGATGGAGGAAGAAACAGCATATTCTTCAGGAAAAAATGGAAATTCTCAAAGAATAATAATACCAAGAAAATCACAGAACAAAGCCAGTACCGTTTGTTTTGAAACTTGAGGATTTTCCGTTTGAAGGAAACTTGGAGAGTTCTGAATCTCTTGCCACATTGATGATGTTGGAGCAATTCCCTGGTTGAGGTCACAAATCAATCCTTTCCTCGAAGGTTCACCTAATTCAAACAAATGTGACTGTCTCACAAGAGTGTTAACTTTCTTGAGAGGGTCACAACTCTTACTTCCCTTCTGTAGAATCAATGGCCTTGTTGTGTTTTTCCTTTGGATAATATCATTTACAACACGTTTCTCACAATTCCTATAGCTGCTTAAAGACTGGTCTAACTTCAGTTTGGCAGATAACTCATTTTCTTCCTGTGAAGTCACCATTTCAGGACCAGTCCTCATTTGTACAACATCTTTACCTTTTGTTGAACGTTTCCTTTGCAAATTGTTGTCTGCATTCACATTCATAAGAGATGAGGCATGTCTAACTTCTAGCAACTTGTTACTGTTCTTGCACAAACCAGAGTTACTTTCTTTTCCTAGCAATGACTCATGGTCATTCCTCAAATGAGGTTCAACTTTTCCTGAGGTGGAAGCATGTGGTTGGAAGAGGATATTAGCATCATATCTGTTTGTGCCGATATCGATGCTTTTCCCTTTCCAGGACATTTGAGGAGAATATCCATCATCAAGTTGAGCCTGCTTCTGTTTCTTTTTGTTTACTCCAGAGTCCTTATCACTTCTGCGGTTAATTCTCACTCTTTTGCTGCCACTATGTAGGTGCTCTCTGTCAGATCCATTCTCTCCTGGACATGTATCAAAAATTTTAATTCCCTTGGAACTCCTCTCAACTTTTTGATTAAAGCCCCTAAGCCTTTTAGCCATCTCACCATCTGAGCTCAGCTCTAACTTGCTAACATCTTCTGGAGACATCTTCCTCTTCTTCTGAGAAATCTTGGTACCTTGGCCTACATTCTTAGTAACGGATACTTTATCCTTAGATGGAACAACCGTATCTGGCTCACAAGGCACAACGGGGATGATACTCTGTGAACATTGTTCTGCATTGGCAAGCCTGGCCTCCAAATTTCGTCTATCTATCAATTCAGTCAGCAAGCTCAACAATTGCGTTTTCGCATGATTTGCACTATCCTCATCCGACTCACTCTGGCCATTTTGTGCCAAATTTGCACCACTTCCCTTAGATGTTTTACCACCCTCTCTCAATTCAAGAGAAGGTAATTTACTTAACTTAACATTGCTCGTATTAAGAACCTTATCTTTGCTACCAAGTACATCTATTTGATTGGAAGTGATTGAAGTAGTTCTTTGTCCACAATTTTGAGAGCTTTTTTCTGGGTCAATATCTCCAACTCTATCGTCTGCGCATCTACGACGATTGGCATGATGAACTACTTTGCCATTTGCATCTTTTGAGAGCGTTGGCTCAGAAACTGCAACCTTTGTACTGTTGTTCAACAGATTTTCAACTGTTTCCAAAACCAAAAGCATTGTTGACAATTCTAACAGTAATGAACTAGTACAAAACATAAACAATGCTCTTAATATACCTGGGTTGTTTGTTTCTAGTTTTTGAGTTGAGCATTGCTTAGATATTTTCACCTCAGTAATTGGATCGCCAATCTCCTCTTTTCCAACACTTTTAGATCCATTTCCATCACCTGAAGAGTTTACTGGAACAAAGAAATATACCTCAAATTTAATATACCATTTTGAACAAAAGCATCATGTATCACATCTCTAGAAATGTTAAAGAATATACCAGCTTTGATAGTCTTATTTTCAGGAGTGCCTATCACTTTCTCGCGTTTCATTGCCAATATGATCAAGTTAGTTCCACTAGTATCATCCATAATCTCTTTGTTTTCGTCACCTTTCTTTGAATCTGACACATCTTTTTTCTCTGACAAAAGATATGCCACACCACTAGCAGCGATGCGCGCAACCACATTACCAATTTCATCTCCTTCACTTTCAGCTCCAACTTCGTGGAGGCAATTTTCGCATTTCCACCACTTAAATTTGGGAACATCTAGAGGAGGAAGTTGCACATCGGGCTTATCATGGTTACTGCTTGATCCAAAAGGTGAACAAGTCACATTGGCCCCCTTTCTCATCTCAGCAACATATCCACTGTGTACAGAATAAGGAATCAATTTAAAAGGAAAAAGTGACCAACAAATCAAGACATTAGAGGATTTGACTAATTAGCAATAGATATGAATCATAAGTTCCTTGTCTGATTTAATGGAGTAGCAGATTAAGCAGCACTGAATCAGATATATGTATTGGATAAGTTCGTTGTCAAGGTAGAGTTTATGAATAGAAAATTTCTACTTAATACTTCAAACTTATCAACGACGGGATGGAATGGAACTACCACGGGCTTAGAGTATGACTAAGGAGAATTCCTTAGTCTGTCACTACTAAGTAAACTTTCAATGCCGACAGAACAATATATTTGCTATTAGTGCATGGGTTAATTCAAAATAGTTCATCCAATTAAAGATGCTGAGCATCAAGTGTCAATACCAAAAATTAACTTACAGCATGTTTAACCAAACTTATGGGAGCCAAAAGTGTTTATTTTAAAAAATTGAGATATTCGGCCAAGCTTCTACAAGAAAAATAAGTAATTTTGAGTGCATCATAAGCTTAAAAAAAAGTAGCTTTTTCATAAGCAGAATATGTTTTTAATTTCTATCATTCAAAAAATATCTTTACCAAAAATTCTTATATACCTAATTACCCATATATATTTAACTTAATCATAATATTATATAAATAGTATATTATTTTTTATCCTTATTTCTTTTACGCGCACCTAATGATTATTGTTCAAAGCTTTGAATCGAATTGTATCTTTTTTTTAATGTATAAATTTATAATATTCAATTATGTATACTCTTTTTTAAAATAATTCATCTAGTTAAATAATTGTGAAGTGAATCTTTACATGTCTTTAGTTGATTTAACACTCTAAAGCAATTTTTCAAAAAGTTTGGTAAAAAGAAATACTAACAAAAGTGCTGCTCAAATGAGTTGGCCAAACACAAACGACTAATCTGCTAAAATATTTTTCGAAAAATACTTTTGAAGAAAAACGTTTTTAAAAATAAGCCGTTTCCAGAAGTTTAGCCTCGTAATTTATACTAATTAAATCAACAAAAGAAGTTAAAAGAAAACAAACAAACACACACTTTGCTAAGCAACATAAACAAACATACAGCTTGGAGAGTACTAACCGTATCGAAAAATGGTGACAGTTCATTTCCTCTTTCACCGGCATTGGAAAATTAAGATCTATAGATATAGCTTCAATTTGTATGGGCTGCTGTGATCCTCCCATAGATTTGGACACACCATTATCAGAAGCACTTGCCTGATAACTTCCTTCCACTGAGGAGGAATTCTTCTCCATGTTAAAAGGAGAAGAACCAAAACTCTACATAAAATGATAGATTGATTAATTACCACCATGAAATAAAATTCCATTCATAAAATTGGAAAAAAGATAAGGATTTTGAATGCTTTCAGTTTTACGAGAAGATAAATAATTGTATAGACAAATTAAATTCTTGTAATTAGAATAAAAAAACTTGAACATATCAAAGATGTACAGATCTGGATGTGTTTGTATGCACCTCTAGTTAAATCCTAAGTTATCATGCATAATCCAATACATTTAATGACATGATTAATCAAATCCAAAGTTCTCATATATAATCCAATACATTTAATGACATAGTAATGACATGATCAGACACACACACTGATAAACTCCATTTAGTGAATAGCGGTGAAAGCTTTACATGGAACAAATGCTAGAAAACCCTAACTATAAATGACGGCGAATTAGTCCAATCAACATGAATACTTCAATGAACCTTATAAACGAACCATATAGACAAATAATTTCCTTCAGGGTTTTCTAAGCATTTCACTTGAATTAAAAAGTTTAAAAGACAGTCTTTATCAGATTCATATAAAAATCAATATAACACCCACAACCTCAGCTAAATCCATACCAGATCTAAATAAAAGTCATGCATATAGATTTCATAAGCTAAATTTAGTTGTTACTAGTCACCGATGATTTCGATATATCCAAAGGATGAAGCCGATAGACAAGAGATTAAAGTTACAACCACACACTATAATGATAAAGTGAAACAAAGTCAGAAACAAAAGTACAAAAAAGTAAATAACCAAACCTGGACAAAAAATAAATACACAACAAAAACATAGGTACAGTAGAAATTATTTCAAGAGCTAGCTAAAATCGCATAAACAACAACAACAACAACACCATGCGTAGTATAATCCAACTGTAAAAAGAATGATGAGAAATGAAAAGAAAACATACCTTCACCTGAATCGATGCCAACAAAGAGTGTGTTGCGGTTGATAATGAAACCACCACCGTTCGATAGAAAATCGAAAACTAAAAACACCCTTATAAGAATCTAGGATTAATTCAAAACTTTAAGAAAGGAATTCGAGGGCGAAATGAAGAAAAACCCTTTGTTTTAGGTTTCTGAAAAGAAATGAAAAGTTTCTAGTGAGAGAAAGAGAGTGGTAACACACTCAGACAAATGAGAGAGAGAAGAGAGACTTAAGACATAAAAGAAATGAAAGACAAATATGATATAAAATTAAAGCACAAAGTGAGGCTTTATATAGGAGTGGTGAGTGAAGTTGTTTTAAACTCTATTCTATCTTTGTCCTTGATAACAGGGATGTTGTAATCTATACTAAATTACGTTTTACAATGGTCAAGAGTGAAAACTACAGGCCAATCACATAATGCCACGTCATCTTTGCTTATCACCATTTTCTTACAAGACTTGCCAAAAAAGCCCTAGTCAAATAGAGTCCAGCGTTTGCTGACGTGTCTGACACGTGGCAATTGTTTGGAGGAGAAATCAAGGAATAAACCCTAGCATTTGGAAGGCTGTGGTAATAATAAAACTGAAAGGGGAAAGTGGAAAGGTAGGATATCCTTAATCTTTTACACTAAAACAATGGGCAGGTAACAACTTTATTATTTTTTTTCCAAAAATAAAAGTAGAAAAGAACTGGGGCCCTTTTTGAACTAAAAAGGAAAAATAATTAATTGTTAGGGTTATCAGAATCTACCATTTGTCTAAATCTGTTGTTTTTCTTGTTCTGTTATTTTATTGCTTGCTTCTCTTCTTATATTGCCTTTTCAAGATTAATACTTTCTTTATTTCTTTTATAAAGATGAAGGGTTTATAAAACTCTATATAATATTAGTTAGTTGTTGCACTTTGATAAATACGGGAAAATAGGGTTTCACATAATGGTAGAGTTTTTCCCTTTACATAAAGTATAGTTTTGGCTTAATGGACCAATGTTGCGGTTGTCTATGTCCACAATAATAAGAGAATATGAACTTTTTCTTTTAATTTAAAAAGTTAATTGAGATTTTAAAAACTACTGGTTCTAAACATATGAAAAAAATTAAACAATGAGACAATTATTGACAGATTGATATCAGGGACGGATCCAGGATTTCATAGTAGCGGGTGCCATTCTTTATATTTGTCCTTTGACACAATGATCGAATATGAAAGACGGGTCAGTTCAGTAAGATATTTGTTAATTCAACTAAGTTTATTAGTCTTCTATACGCAATAGACAAATAGGTTCAGTTCGGTTCACTGTTTTCTTTTTCACGCTTTTACAACTATATTACAAAAAAAATTTGCAAATGAAAAAAGCAAGAAAAAAAAAATCATAAAAGAGTGTATTTTTAAAATGTAACTTAATTACTTTATCTTCATTGTTTGAGTAGATTAATTTAACTTCAATAATTTCAAGTTAATAAATTTATTTTAATTCTTAGGTTTAATGACAATTCTTTGCATAATAAAAGCTTCAAAATTTCAATCTATAAAATTCAAAACTCAAAAGATTTAGTAATCAAGCCACTTAATATTTTAAATTCGATAGAAGATATTGCTTAAATTATTCTTAGTTTGTATAGATTAACGTCGCATTATCAAAACAAGAAAAATTATTTAAATAAAATCAATTTATATTATCACCAAAATAAAAATAAATTGTTCATGAAATAAAATATTCTTGTAATGGTAGGAAAAAAAAAGAGATTTAGATAAAAGGAAATAAAAAGAAAAGGAAGAAAACACAGGCTATGTCTGGAGGTTAGAGAATAATGAAGCTGGGAAAAAGGAAAAGACAAAAGGAAAGCAAACGGGAACAAATGAAAAAGGGCAGGCGAAAGGACAAGAAAACAAAACGTGGCAGGAAAAACTGAGGGAAAATAATTACAGCGGGAATTCGAAAACAGGACCTAGCGGTAAGAAGAGACTACAAAGGCAAAGCCCGACCACTGGCACCAGCACCTCACTTTGTATTGTGGGTGCCACTTTTTTTATATATCCGTTTTCTTCAGATAGTTGCACATAAATCACAAATTTTCTGTCGAGGCTAGCGGGTGCCGTGGCACCCGGTCCCTTAGGCGTAGATCCGCCTCTGATTGATATGACCTGTATCCTATCGATCATAACAAAATTGCTTAAGTCAATCCGTGTTTTTTTTCTTCCAAATAAAGCTTTTGAAAATTTAATAAAGCACTGTCTATTTCTTAACAAAAATGAATTACGTTGTAATGGTATGCAGATGGAAGATTATTAAATGATAATATACTAGTTGTTATAACGGGTTTATTCTTATTAGTGGTTTTTTTTTTCTTACTTGCTTCTTTATGTTCTGTTTTCGTATCAATTTAAAAAACTCTAAAACGACATCAGTCAATACTGTTGTAGTAACGGTGGATATAGTGAGAGTTACAATATTTTGCCTTTATTTGCTGAAACTAAACTTCTTTTTATCTACAAATTTATGTTTGTCAAGGAAACGATATCTGCTAATGGTTCATTTCCATTGTTTAATTGACAGATCATATTTCTTGATAATTTATTTACATACTCTTATTAGGTATTGTTAATACAATATATTTTTATTTTATTCATAAATTAACTACTATTATCAATGTATTGTTAATACAATAAATTCTTATTCCACATTATATATCATATAAAATAATAGATAAATTTCTATATAAACTATATTAGTATTAGTAACACGCACGACTTTTGATTTTCGATTCCACTCAGCCGAGCTATGATTTGTATGTGCTAATTAAGGAGGGTGACACGCTGCATGTATTCGGAGTAGAAACCAATGAATAAAGACATTACTAGGGTTGTGTAATAAAAGGGAGAGGAAAGGGGAAGGAGTGGAAATAATATGTGTATGTATAACATCGTAGCTCCGTCATTTTCTTTAGTTCTTTTCCTATTAAGCCTTCTTAATATATCTCTTTCTTTATATGAAAATATGATTTATATATACTTCCATTAATTTGTGCATGGCAACGTAGGGTTTCACAGAAGGTAGAGCTTTTCTTTTTCCGTTTACATAAAAGATGAGTTTAATTTGGGTTGATCAATGTTATGTTTGTTTTATGTTAAGAAAGATTGAATTAAGATGGTTCTGTATAAAAAGGGGAAAAATAAAAAGCAAATAACTATTGACATATCGATATGGCCAGTGCCGTAGCCAGAAATTTCTCCAAAAGTGTTCAAGCTTCAATTTTTTTTTTTTTTCAAAGTGTATAAGATGGAACTTGAACCTAAGTTTTTTAACTAATTTTGAACACCCTGCACCACTAGGCTAGCACTATTGCTTGTGTCAAGAGTGTTCAAAACATGATATTTAGCCATAAATAGTTAAATTTTACCTATCTCCGCGGTATAATTTTTTGGCGGAGGGTGGTCGCATGACCGCCCCCTTCCTTCAATGTGGCTACGCCACTGGATATGACGTGTATTTACCAGATCGAAATAAGCTTGTGGAGGGGCAATCCACGTTTCTTTTATTGTATATAAAACATTTCAAAATTTGACGAGTGATTGATCTCTTAAAAGGAATGAATCTAATTGTAACGTATTCATGCATGCATGGAAGATCTGTAATGATGTTACTAGTTTTATAACATATTTAGCTCTCAATTTATTAATTTGATTCCGCTTTATTTGTTTGGGCCGAGAGGAAGTTGTTAGTCACTTGGGCTATGGACTCTGTAATTGGTTGATTTTCACAATAATCTCATAATAAAAAGACCCTTGGGTCAAAAACCACAATGAATAGGAAGTTAACCAAGGCTCTTCATTAAAGGCGGGAAAGAGGGGTGTACTTTGTTCTACGACGCATCTCAGGAAACTTTAAGAAGCAGGGTCGAAGAGATTGTTTCTAACTTTCTATTATTGCAAAAAAAAAAAAAAAAAAAAAAAAAAAATATATATATATATATATATATATATATATATATAAAGTTTCAAACAAAAACCATGAAATCTATGGTGGGTCAATCCGCGTTTCTTTTATTCTATATAAAACATTTCAAAACCTGATTGTAACGTATCCATGTATGGAAGATCCGTAATGATATCTATTAATTTATTGATTTGATTCCTCATGGTTCATTTTTGGGTAAAAAAGAAGTTGTTAGTTACCTGGGCTACAGACTTTGTAATTGGTTAATCCTTGCAATCACCTCATGAATAAAGAAAAGAGAAATCGATTCCTTTTTACAAAACAAAGAGACATTTTGTCCTAGTTGTAAAATATAGAGAAATTGAGGACTTAGTTACAAACATAGCATAAATATAAAATTCCTGAACATAGAAAAATCCTAGCCTCCTTCTCGCATTCCCTTCTCTTTCCCCCACTACCAATCTGTTGCAAGGACCTTCCCCCACATCGTTGCCAGGCTCCTTCCCCTACTGCTGCCGCCGGTCACCTTCCCCCACTATCACCGCCAGACACCTTCCCCCACTGCTACCACGAAGCAACTATGAACTCTATATATATATATATATATATATATATAAATTTATTGATTTTTGCTCATGTTTGCTGTTTTTTATTTAAATATGATTTTTCAGTCAAATTTAATATTTCTTGTTTCATATTAGTTTATGTTGCTTAAAAATACTATTTTTTGACTAAATTTTTTTGCAAGATCTAATATTTTTCGGTCAGATGCGGTGTTTCACAGTGTATGTGCAGTGTATCTAACTATTTATGCATTTTTTTGGGCAATGTTTTTATATTTATCTACATTTTTTCTAATTTTTTTCTTGTGTATATACTATTTTAGCACTGTTACTGTGTTTCTGTACTATTTTTATTTTTTTGCATTGTTTTTGCACTACGTTTTGCATTTATGCACTTATATGTTTCTGCATTTTTTCACTTTTTTGCACAGTTCTACATAACTTTTGCATTATCTCTGCATTAAATTTTGCATGGTTTCGGCTTGTATGCACTATTTCTACACTTTTTCTTCACTCTTCTATACTAATTCTGCACTGTTTCTGCATTGATTCTACATACCAGCTGCACTACAGAGGGTAACATGGGGAAGGGATTGGAGATAAAGAATAGGTTTTTCTGTTTTAGTTGTTTCTAGCAATTTAAATATAAAAATATTACTGTATTGTTAAATATCAATAATATTGCTTTTTTTTTTTTTGTTAATCGAGGGTGTAGGATTGCATATAAGTATAAAATGCACAAAAAAAAAGGCCCTAAGGTTAAAATTCATCAAATAGAAAGTGAACCAAGGTCCTTCATTAAAAGGGAGAAAAGAGGGGTGGGCTTTGTTCTAGGACGCATCTCTGACAACATTAATAAGGAGAGAATTTAAAAGTCATTGTCTCCAAGCATTCGATGTATATTTGTTTTTAGAAGCTGGGTCAAAGAGGTTCTTTTGAATTTTTGTTCTTGCAAAAGTAACTATTCCCTTATACCGATTTATGTGACACAGTTCGGAGTACGAGGGTCAATGTTTTAAACTGTAACTGCAAATTTAGATGTATTTTCAAGTTCTTGAATGAATTTTATATATTTAAAAAATGCATAAAAAATACTATATAATGAATTAATTTATAATTCAAAATATTTATAAAAAAAGTAAGAAAAACATGGTCTAGGAACCACCGCGTAGACTCCCCAAATAGTAAGTGTATCACTTAAATTGAGATGGAGTGAATATAAATTTTCAAACAACAAAACATGAACCCATGGCCGGCCAACACATTTTTTTTTATATATAAAACATTTCAACGTTTGAAAATTAAAGTGATTAATTTCTTGTTAGGAATGAATCTGATTATAATGTATCCATGCATGGAAGATTTGTAACGGTATTACAAGTTTTATAACATACTTATCTCTTCATTTATTGATTTGATTCATCATGTTTCATTTGTTTGGGCCATTTGTTTGGGTCGAGAGAAAGTTGGGGCTTTGGACTTCGTAATTGGATGATTCTCACAATCATCTAGTGAATAAAAAGGCCCTCGGGTCAAAACCCATCATGTTGGGTCCATCCCATGCAAAATGTGAAAAGTATGCAAAATGTTGGAAGCAAATTGTTACTGGACGGTGCCATAGAAAGTCTGCAAAGTTTGGCAGACTTATTTGAATTTTTTGGCATATGATGATGTAAGCCATGACATCACAAGGCCATCTTACAACTATAAATAACCAGACGTGGTTTAGTTGTAAGGCATCGTGTTTCACAAAGAGAGGAACACAGTGTAACAGAGAATACACAGTGTAGGAAAATACTATGTGAGGAAAAATAGAGAGTGTGAACGGTTTTATAGTGAGGTGTAAAATCAAAAGAGGGTTCTTTCTTTTGTGATTGTGTAGTGGTATTTACAATACGGTGTAAAAGTCCTTGCTATAGTAGAATTATTTTTACCTCTCGGGCCGTAGTTTTTCCCTTAGTTTAGAAGGATTTTCCACGTAAAAAACTTGGTATCCTTGTCATTATTTTTTTATTCTTGTTGATTACCGCATTTTTCAATACTCCATTAATATTGTTGCTACTATACCGTGAATATTTTTTCTGTGGGGGAATTAATTTTCCCAACAAGTGGTATCAGAGCACATGTCCTGTTCATTTACAGAGACACTGTTCACGGCAGGCGATACTATACTCGGTGAAAAAATGTCAGGAGTAAAGTACGAGTTAGCAAAATTTAACGGAGAGGGCGGTTTCTCAATATGGCAAAGAAGGATGAAGGATCTTCTCATCCAATAAGGATTACAGAAGGCACTGGATGGAGAGAAGCCTAGACCCATGAAGCCCAAGGTTTGGGTGAAGATGGATGAAATGGGGGCTAGTGCAATTAGGTTGCACTTATCATATGATGTGGTCAATAACATCACTGATGAAGACACTACGTGTGGAATATGGGCAAGGTTGGAGAGTCTATACATGTCGAAGACGTTGACTAACAAATTGTACCTGAAAAAGCAGTTATATGCCCTACAAATGGGTGAAGGTATAAATATTTTGTCACATCTTAATGAGTTCAATAAACTAATCACACAGCTAGCCAACCTCGGCTATTCTACTCAACGAGAACATGAGAAAAAAGCCTGACGGTCATGGACAGGCTCTCATCACGGAAGGTAGAGGCAGGGGTTCGAGTAACTATGGTAGATCCGGAGGTTGGGAGAAGTCCAGGAACCAGTCCACAATATCAGGTTGAAATTGCTACAATTGCGATCAACCGGGGTCACTATAAAAGGAGCTGCCCAAACTTAAAAGGGGTAAAGGCGGATACGGTGGCCAAAATAATGAAGGTAACACAACCGCCATAAAGCAATATGATGACACAGATGCTCTTCTCATCGTAAATGAGGATGAGGAATGTATGCACTTGGCAGGTCAAGAGTCAGAATGGGCGGTTGACACAACAACAACTTATCACGTCACACCAGTAAGAAATTTGTTTTGCAGATATATAGCAGGTGATTTCGACGTAGTGAGGATGGGTAACACGAGTTACTCAAAGGTCGTGGGGATCGGTGATGTGCATCAAGACAAATATGGAATGCACCTTGGTTTTAAAGGACGTGCGGAATGTACCTGATTTGTGGAAGAATTTGATCTCGGGGATTGCTTTTGAAACGACCTTAGACAGTCGTTTCGGAAGTTAGGACTCCGATTGGCGTGCCGATAATTTTAAAATCTTCGTAAGGTCCATTAGGACATGTTTGTAAAATTTGAGCTTAATCGGACCTCGTTTGGTATGTATCGGAAGAAGGTTTTAGTTTTCGTTGTCGGCAAATATTAAAAAGAAATTTTCGAGCTCGATTTTGGCGAATGAGGAAAGATTCGAAATCCGAGAGCGCCATTAGGTTTGTATGATTATTTTTGACCTGTATGAACTTTCGGCAGTGAATTTCGAGGTCATTCGGATAGTTTCCGCTAAAATGCCGAAAGTTAATAATTTGACATCTTTCTGTTTAATTCACATCTTGAGTTTCGGCTATCCGATTTGAGATCCGCCTTAGCGGGTACGTCACGTAAATTTTGTATAACTTGCTCAAGAAAGTTGAGATTATTATGAATTTCGTAGGGTTCTATTTTAATTCGTTACGATGAAAAGTTTAAAAAAAAAAAGAAGAAATGATTGAAGTCGGTTAGCTAAGAGATATTAGCTACATTTCCAAACCTTCTGTATCAAAACACAAACAACAAAATCATAGAGAAAGAAAACATAAAGAGAGGAAGAAAAAGGGGAAACGAGAAGGGAAAAATAGTAGAATTTTTACCCCGAAATACCCACGTAATGATGTTAACTCATTATTTTACTTTATTTGTGTATTTGAATATATTTTTTTCGATATAAATTGAGATATTATACATCGTTCTAATAAGTTAAATTGATAGTTTAATGGGTAATTGGACCCTGATAATGGAATTGATTATATATTCGTATTAAGGAAATTATGGGCAACCCATAAATATAATTTACTTCGGGTTTGGTTATGTGACTTTAAATCCTGTACATAGGCGTGGCCTGCGTATCGCGTATGCGAATAGTGTATCAGATTTCTAACCGGATTGCCCTAAGATGTAAACAATGAAGCCTTTAGCCTTATTTTTTCTGCTTATTGAACGCAGTGGGATTGTTTGGCAATGATCCAAAGGACAAAACGGTTGTTGAGTAGTTGTCCTAACTTTGTAACAAGGTAAGTATTTGTATCCATTCCTTTGGAGGCCCTTGGCCTTGTGGATAATCTACCACGTGTTCCTTATGTGTGTAGCTGCCGATAGGCGTACTCATTACGCCTTAGCTTTGAATTTAAATTGTATATTATATGTTATGCCCTGTTGTTGGTATTGCATTGAGCATCTGAGCATTGTACTCTGTTTATGAGTAGGATTTATATTTATTTTAGTGGATTCAGTTCAGAAGGGTTCGGCCGACGGGTCTAAGGGAGGATGTCGGGTGCCCGCACGGCCTAGCCGAAATTTTGGTCGTGTCAGTTAGTATCAGAGCCTGATTTAGAGTCTATCCAGACTAAGACAGTGTCGAGTAGAGTCTCGCTGATAGGTACGTAGACGTCCATACTTATCTATGAGAGACTATGGTGGCATTTAGGCAGTTTCCTTTCTTTCTTCCCCGTCGTGCGTGAGTCTTCTTATCTGAGAATGAAGGTCGTGCAAGTTCTCTTGTTATCTGTGTGAACTTTGCTTTAGACTCAAGCTCGTTCGAGGATGAACGAGAGTCTAAGTGGAGGAGAATAAAACGACCTTAGACATTCGTTTCGGGAGTTAGGACTCCGATTGGCGTGCCGATAATTTTAAAATCTTTGTAAGGTCTATTAGGACCTGTTTGTAAAATTTTAGCATAATCGGACTTCGTTTGGTAGGTATCGGAAAAAGGTTTTAATTTTCGTTGTCGGGTGTGTTGGCATAATTCGGGATAGGTCAACAAATCGAATTTGTACTGAGTTTAACTGGTAATTTGCTTGTATCGAAGTGAATTTGAACTAAAATAGGCTCGGGCTAAATTAACACTTGAAAGAATAAAGAGGCAACAAATAAAAGTAGGATTCTGTATTTTATTGATCGTCCCATGTTGTTTACAAGTGAGATCTATTTATAATTGAGAGAAAGAATGACGTTGTAAATATCATAATGGTGCCTTTATGGCTATTATTCTGTACATGATTATAATTGACTCACGATCTGTCCAATTAAATGTCGAAGCAATGGTCGACAATTACAAAGGTCGGCCCTCGTCTCCCGAGGTGTGTCATCCGCTCGGGTCTGTAGGAGGTTTTCCCCAAGCTCAGTGCTTCGAGCTTGTCTACCCTCGTTTCCTCTGGTGATCTCCGGGGCGAATGATTATGCAATCTCTTCTTCGAAAGCTTGCCTCGCGACGCAGTCTTCGCGCTGTACTCCAAGGTCCTGCTCGAGATCTCAGTGATTTTTCGCTCAATACAGATAGCCCCCCCACTCCTCGGGAGGTTTCCAAATTTGTCGAGGAGTGGAGTGAATTTTAGGCGGGAGATTGATGTGACTTTTTTTGCACCGCAAATTTTGAGAACATCGGTTGTCACTTCGAATTCCCATCAATCATGCGTGGGAGTCGCTGATTAGGCGCATTTTCTGGTTTTGCCTTCCCCATGCCGCTGTAATCATGGCACTCTCAACCTATATATAGTCGAACCTTGTCATCTTTTTCTCAATTCTTCTTATCTTCTAAAGTAAAACTTTACACGCTTCTTTCCTCTTGAATTTCGAAATTGATATATCTTAACAAGAGTCGCCACGTTCTCCTCCTTTCCTTGCCGGCACCATGGTTGTGGGCGGGGAACTGGTTAATGTTCCTGAGCCGTTGAATGCTGTTGTTCCTTCTGACTTTAATATGGAGGATCTTGTTCGCCCCGGTGGTGTAGATCAAGAGCTTCACTCATCTGTGGCTGGGGTTGATGGAGTTGCTACGGCAGAGGAGCAGGAAGTTTCCACGAAAGATGTGGGCAATGAGGAATTTCTTTCTGATGATTTGGAACTTAAACCCCACCACGTCATTCCTACGAAGATCGATTTCTCGAAGGACATTATTATGCAGCCTCAAACCGAATCGGAGGCTTGGAGGAAGAGGAACATCCCCGTGGGGGATACGCCGAGCTTGATTACCTAGGCGAACATTCACCTGGTTTGTTCTGATTGCAATTGGGGTCCCGAGGTCAGGGTTGGTATACCTTCCCCCGAGAGCCGAGTGTGTGATCGAGTCGAGGGGTGTTCCGTCGTTTTTACTTATCCCTTCACGATCGGTTTTTTTCTTCCTATCCCCGAGGTATTGGAAATTTTTGTCGGGCCTTTCAAGTATGCATAGCTCAGTTCGAGCCTGGAGTATGGAGGCACGTCCAATGTCTCGAGTTTCTGAGTAAATTAGCGGAGGTGCCTTTCACTCTTGATCACTTTTTTTATCTGTTTTCCCCCACCCTTCACAAGGATGTGGTCGTCCAACTCAACAAACGGGGCTCTTACTCACTGATCATAAAAAGCGAAGATCTCGAGGACTGTGGGTGGAACGAGCATTTCGTCCTCTGGCCCACTAATCTTATCTCCTCGAAGCCTGATTTTCCCGAGCAGTGGAATCGAGCCCGTAAGTGTTTCTTTCTTCATTTATTTTTGCTGAACTTCTCTCCTTCTCTAACTTCTTGCTTTTATTTCCTTCAGCCGAGGCGATCCCGATTGCTTGCCTAAAGAACTTGGTTCAGTGGGTGCAAGCCATTATTGATTCCATACCGAGGCCAGAGAGGTCGTCGATGGTTTTGGCCGCCTTGGGCGAGAACCAATGGGCTTGTAAGCGGCACGGTGAGTTATCTTTCACTCAGCCTTTTGAGTTTTAATCTAGTTTTTCAAGGCCCTATGTTTCGTGGCCTCACTGTAGTTTCTCCGTTGTAGGGCTCCTAAGAGGGCAGTCTCTTTGCCGAAGGAGAAGAAACGGAAGAAAGACAAGAAAGATAAGGTCCCCGAAGTTGGAGACGCTTTGAATGCCCTCGAGGATCTGATTGGGAACCTTTCAAAGGAAAAGGGTGCAAAGGGAAAAGAGAAGAGGAAAATAGTTCCCGAGGGGTCACCGGATCTTAGGGCCAAAACAGGTTGAGTATTTTTCACTTGCTTCATATTATTGGTTTTATTTGTTCCATTTTTCCACCTTCTTCCTTTCTTTCTTCAGTTTTAAGAAGGAAATAGCTATCCTCGGAGGAAAGGCAAGGTGGAATTGGCTCAAGTTGCTGATAAAGACGTGGGGAGTGTACATCCCCCCTCTTCGGTGGAGGTGGACGAGGCTGGGCCATCTCGAGTAGGGGACAAGGCTCCTCGAGCCGCCTCCGAGCCCACTCGTGACGCGTCTTCTTGGAGGCAATTTCGCTATATTGAAATTCCTTCTGAGCTCTGTCTCCTTGATGGCGACATCCAAGTCCCGATCAGCCTCCGTGGAGTTTTAGGTCCTAAGGAACGTGATCGTCTCAAGGAGTCTCTCATCTCTGATTTGATGGCTGATGTTGCTCAGCACGCCATTCATGTATGTCTTCTTCAACTTCCTTTTTTCAATTTTTCCGTTCCATTTCCTTCTCTGATTTTTCGGGTTCCTTTTTTGTAGTGCTACATCAACTCTATCAGGACCGCCGAGATAGAATACAGCCGGGACGAAAAACTTCATCAATTAAGGGCTGGATAGAGGCGAGAGCAAGCGGGTCTCGAAGCCCAGATGAGTGGTCTTGAAAGGGAGCTAGGGAACGCAAGGCTCGAGCTGGAGCGAGCTAGAGATGCCGCTAGTAAGTCAGACCTCGAGATGACCAAGGCCCTCGAGGCTAAATCCGAGATCGAGGGGAAAATAGCTCGTTTGAGGGAACTTTGTGATGCGGAGTTGAAGCGAGTGAGGGACGAGGCCCATCCACTCATAATGAGAGGGCCAAGAGGTTTCATGAAGACTTAAAGAAAAAATTGCTAAAAATAATGAAATGGCCGCGGAGAAAGATCAGTTGACCAAGGAAAAGAGTCAGCTCGAAAATGAGGTCAAGTTCCTGAAAGGCAAGGTTGATTCTTTCTCCTCGAGGCGAAAAATGAGGAGGATTCGGGCCAAGGTGGATAAAAATTGGGCCGTTATCCAAACGAGGCTGAAAACCTTGGAGGAATGTCGTGGCGGGATCGATCTTAATGCCGAGATTTCTAAAGCCGAGAGCGATGTTTCCATGGCTCAAAAGTTGATGGAGAATCTCCCTTCAAGTAGCCAGAGCTCGGACGCGGGAAACGATGACTCTGACGCGGAGTGTTAGAGTAGTGTCTTTTGTTTCTCCCTTTTGGGTTAAGCCTCTTTTTGCTTTGTAAATATTTGGGGCCTTTAGGCCTTTTACTAATGATAATCCTTTCTATGAATTTGCTTGCAAGACTTTTTATTGTTTCGCGCTAGCTTAGGACGACTTCTTGCTCTTGAGCCGTAGGCTTAACTTATGACTAGCTATGCACGTTCTAGTAAGAATAAAAGGATGACAAATCGAAGTTTTATTCCATTGATCAAATTTGCATGCCTTTATTACAATAAATGCCTGACTCTAATGGGTCTTAGGAGGAAAGAACTAGAATAACACGAATTTATTCGAGCAAGCTCCATGGGTGACCCTTCGTCGAGGCAATCGGTCGTGCTTTGAGGGCTTTGCCCGACGACTAGTTGTTGAGTCTTTTTTTATTGCTATTTTCTTGGCCCCTTCGGGATGACCGTATTTTTCATTGCGGCTGAATAACACTCTCGCACTATTCACTGTTCTCCTTGAATGGCCCTTACTCTCCATAGAGTTGGGAACTTGATCACTTGATGCAGGGTGGATTGCGCAGCTTCCATCTCGTGGATCCAGGGCATTCCAAGAATGATGTTGTAGGCTATATCCTCGACCATAACTTGGAAGGTAGCTTGCATGTTCACTCCCCCTGCAGTAGTCGTGAGGGTTATTTCTCCCAAAGTCTTCTCGGTGGAGTTGTTGAACCCCATCAGTATGGTCGCCTTTGGACGACTAGGTCCTTTAGCCACATCCTCTTGATTGCGCTATAGTTGATGATGTTTACCGAGCTGCCTGGATCTACTAGAGCTCGTTTGATGTCACAATCGTTGATCCTGAGTGTGATCACTAGTGCGTCGTGATGGGAAACATCATTCCATCGCAATCTTTTTTGCTGAATACCAGCTCCCTGCTCGACTCACCAGCTCTTGCCCTTTTCTCTGCTGTGATGGACGATTTTGCCACTTTCTTTGCCGCATCAAAGTTTACTCCGTTCACCTCTGAGCCCCCGGTGATAACATTCACTACCCTCTTTGGCGACTGTGCTCGAGGTGGTTGCTCCTCCCTCCTGTTCTTCGAGTAATTGTGCTTCCCTTTGTCGGTCAGGTATTCTGCTGGCACCCCCTTCTTGAGCAAATGGGCCACCTCGAGACGCAATGCTTCCAGTCTTCAGTCACGTGCCCGTAGTCCATGTGAAATTCACAGTGTTGAGTTTGGTCTCTTTTGCTCGGGGGTGTTCTAATATCTTTGGGCAGTCTCACACCTTGGTCAGTCATCCCCTTGATCGCGTTTACCAGCTCCGAGGTTGATATGTTGAAATTGTACTCAGAAATTCGAGGCAAATCCTTCTCCTTGGACACTAGAGATAGTCTCGAGGGTTTTTGGTTGGAAGATGACCCAGATTTTCCTCCAAGTCTCTGGCTCACGTGTTGATGCCCCCCGAGGCGCTGACTTACATGCTGCTTTTAGGCTCCATGGTTTGGTTCGTATCGATATTTTGAACTTCCCCACGGTGCGTCAGCGCGTCGAGAGGATTCAGCCCGACCTCGGTATGTATGGCCTCGTCCTTTCCTTCTCCACTCTGCTTCCTCGAGCCTGATCTTTGTTGTGGCTCGGTCGTGCAATTCATACCAAGTTCGAGCTTGCCACTGCTAGAGCTCTTTCTTTAACTCGGTTGCAGCCTCTGAATTGCCCACATTAAGGTTCTTTTCAAAGGCCATGACGTCCCAGCTGTCGTCCATCTTTGGTAGGTCCATCCTCTCGGCCTGAAAGCGCTCGAGGAAGTCCTTGATGGGCTCGAGGTATCCTTGTTTTACGTCAAACATTACTTCCTTTCTTTTGAGGATATTTTGGGCTCCAGTGTGAGCTTTAATGAACATGTCTCCCAATTCATCAAAGCTGGAAATGGACTCGGAAGGGAGGAGCATGTACCAACGCAGTGCTCATTTTTCTAGAGTGTCGGCGAATTTCTTCAAGAATATGGATTCTTTTTCAATCCGAGTTAGGTCGTTGCTTGTGACCATGGCCATGTATTCTGTGATATGGTCAACTGGGTCCATCGTCCCGTCATACTTCTTCAGAATTTGTAATTTGAAATATTTTGGGACAGGCGCTGGAGTAGCTTCAGGTTTGAAGGGTAACGGACCCCGGGCACGTTCTTAAGTCGTTTCTCCATACTGGCCTCGAACTCCTTTGTCCATTTTTCGAAGTCAGATGCCACGTTCATTTGTGACGCCATGGGAGCCACAGTCCTCGAAACCCCAGACGTGATCTCATTCGGAAGTCCTCCTGTATTTGTTTCCAACAGGGGTAGTGGCATTGTTCCCTCCATTAAACATCGCGAAGGGAGCATCTCCGAGGACATAGTGGACTCTCCCGCTCCTATCGAGGGCTTGTAAAGAGCTTCAGAACTACTCATTAAATTGAGCTTGTGCGGCTGCTTGAGCGGCGGCTTGCTCTCGCATCTGCTGCAGCGAGTTCACCATGAACTGTTTGAAGGGGTCACCCGAATTCGTGGATGTTGGTTCGACGGCCAATGCTCCTACGAGAGGTATTGGTCCAATTGGTAGAGTAGACCAACTTGGGGGCGTCAGCCCAAGTAATAGGGCTGAGGTGTTTGTTGGGATAGGGCTAACGGACGGTGTCGAGCCAGTTGGATGCAATGGAATCCCATCATTGGTCTCGGTGATGCCCACTGTCTGATCGGGCACTTGAATGGACATATTGTCGTTAACAGTGTCTGACATTTCATTTTCGTTAGAAAGCAAAAATTACAATTTTCAGAACAAACGTTATTACCAGCTGATGTTTGGCATTTTATGCCTATATTTCCTTAATATTTCTGCATGTTTGAGCTTGTTATTCGCTCGTTATTCGCTCGTTTTATAGTTTATGAATGTGGTTTTGCACTAATTTTATGTCGTGTGTATGTAGGTTTTTACGCGGTGCATTTGGAGCTTTTCGGAGCTTGGTTGAGCATGAATTGATTGGAGGATGATTGAGGATTGGATTGAGCACGTGAGGACACGACACGAGCACGAATTCGGAGCGAGGAAAGGAGCAATGATGCTGGGCGCTGTGGGGCACGTGGGGCGCCAGTTATAGCGCCCAGTGCCCCTGCGCTATTCCTTGCGCGCACCGTGTGCGGTTTTTCACTTCCTATTTCGTCTAGGATTGGGTCTAACTTATTACTAGGTGTTTGTAAACTCTATAAATACTCTTTTACTTAGTTTTTGATGGGAGTTCAGACTTTGGAGCAAGTTTGGAGGAGAGGGGAGGAGCTCTAGATGTCTTCTACACAAGTTCTTTCTCTTTTTCTCTTATTCTTCTCTTTAATTCTATAGTTTGTTTGTTTTAGGGTTAGAGTATTTCATGAAGGTTGATGTTTGAAAGTTAATTTCTATATATTGATTTACTATTATGGATTATTTATTCTTTCTTGATCATAATTTTTTGATTATTGAGGCCTGATAATTGAACACTATCTATGGTTTTTAGATTGAACTCGAAAGAGGGAATTTAATTACGTAATAAGAAAGAATAGGACTAGTTTGTGAACCCGGGCATCAGGGAACCAATTTGTGAGTAGGATAGACATATACTTGCTCGCCTAGTTTAACTCATTACAGAATTCGTTAATGCGTGCACGTGATTCAACCCATAGACATATAGGGATTGGAGTAGCCTGCATAGACCGTGAAGAATCGAAAGGTTTTCATGGGTACATTTAACCTGTAGTTAGCAATCCAGGAAATCAAGAAGTAGAATCAACTGGAAAACTCAACTGGATTGTTCGTAACCCTGACCCGGGACCGTCATCTTTTATTGATAACAACTTAGAATTTGCTCTGTTACTTGATTTCAATTACTTGTTTTAATTACTGCATTTAGTTAATAAAATCTCAACCGTTGGAAAAAGATCCCTGAATAGTTCTTAGGAAATTGTTTGCTAGAATTCAGTCTGAATAGTCCTCGTGGGAACGATACTCGATTTATCACTTTATTACTTGTCGACCACGTATACTTGCGTGTGCGTTTGGGAGCAACAAGTTTTTGGCGCCGTTGCCGGGGACTAAACAATGGACTGATTTCTTTTTGAACAGTTTATTACTTTCTATTCAGGTTTAATTTTTGTTTTGAGTTTTGTGCTGTTTCAGGTATTAGGTCCTGCTTGATCTTTACCTACAGGAATGGCAGAAGAACAAGCTTTAGCTGTGCGAGATGTTGCTCTCCCCAGCCTGGAGGGAGTAGCGTCTAGCATAGTTAAGCCCGCTATCACCGGGCACTTTGAGATTAAGTCAGGCATGATTCAGTTGCTGCATGTGACTGGACAATATGGTGGATTACTTCATGAGGATCCGCAGCAACACATTCAGAACTTTCTGGAGATCAGTGATACTTATACACCAGCGGGTGTTCCTACTGATTATGTTCGCTTGACGTTGTTCCCGTTTTCACTGATTGGGGCAGAAAGGAAGTGGTTAAAGGCTGAAAAGTCTGGGTCTATCACTACTTGGGAGGATTTGGCTAAGAAGTTCTTGGCTAAATTTTATCCGTCTGCCAAGACAGCCCGGCTGAGGAGCGAAATTATGTCCTTCAGACAGTTAGAAGGAGAATCCTTGTATTCAGCCTGGGAGCGATTCAAAGCTCTATTGAGAGATTGTCCACACCACAACCAATCCAATGAGGTTGTTGCACACACTTCTGCTGAGGGGTTGAACTAACACACTAAGATCGTGGTTGATGCTGCTGCTGGAGGCCAAGTACTGGCCTTAAATTTTGATCAAATTTATGATTTGCTAGATAAGTTTTCGCAGAGCAATCCTGATTGGCAGGGAGATGGTAGAGCTATTACGCAGAAACCTGCAGGGGTACTTCAGTTAGATGCAGTTTCAGAGCTAAGGGCGAGGATGGATGCTATTTCCAATCAAATTAGCAAGCTAGCTCTACCAAAGGCTCAGCAACCAGTGGCTCCAGTGCAACAACTCCAGAGCTTTTGTGAGGTTTGTGGTCAAGACCATGCTACAGAGGTTTGCTCCTCTAATCCAGAGTCAGTTTATTACGTGGGTAATCAAAACAGGCTGCAGGGTCAAAATCAGTTTGGTAATGGTTATTATCAAGGTAATACGAGAGCCCCGAATAATTACCACCCATTTCCAACTCCACCACAGCAAGTTAGCTATTCAGTTGAAGAGATGTTAAAGCAGATAATGGCGGGCCAGCAGAGAATGATAGCAGACACTGCAGCCCATGCACAGGCCATACAAGATATTGCCAATGCTCACAAGAACCTGGAGCACCAGTTGGGGCAGTTGGTGGGAGAGATAACCACTGTTAAAAAAGAGCCTGAACAATGTCTTGCAGTGACTTTAATTGAAGGTGGAGAGCTGATGGCCAAGTCCGAGGAGAGAGCTGAAATAGAAAAAGTTGAAAAAGTGGAGAAGGTAAAGAAGAAAGAAGAGAGAAAGGAGGCACCTCTGCCACCTCCACCATTCCCGCAGAGACTATTACCATCGAAGGATGTGGCCCAGTATAAAAAATTTGTGAGTATGTTGAAAGAACTTCAAGTTAATATTCCTTTGACTGATGTGTTTGAATTGATGCCATCCTTTGTGAAGTTCTTAAAAGAAATTTTAGTGAAGAAGAAAAAGCCTCAAGAGATAGATACAGTTGAGTTAGTTGAGGAGTGTAGCACAATCTTAAGCAAGCTACCTCCAAAACTTCAAGATCCTGGGAGGTTTACTATTCCTTGTACCATTGGAGGGCATAATATCACTGGTGCCTTGTGTGATTTGGGTGCGAGCATAAATCTCATGCCTCTCTCTATTTGCAAAAGGTTGGGGCTAGGAGCAATCAAGCCCTCCTCAGTTACTCTTAAGATGGCGGATGGATCACTCACTCACCCTGATGGTAAGTTGGAGGATGTGTTGCTAAAAGTTGGTAAGTTTACATTCTCTGCTGATTTTGTAGTCCTAGATTATGAAGAGGACCGAGAAGCTCCAATCATTTTGGGGAGACCATTCTTAGTCACCTCGAAGGCAATTATTGACATGGAGCTGGGTGAGATGACTGTTAGAGCGCATGGAGAAAAGGTTACTTTCAAGGTTTATAATGGGAAGGAGCACATAGCTAAGGTTGAAGAGTGCTCTATGATTGAATGTGTCAGACAAGAAGATGGAAGTAAACCACATGTGAAGTTGAAGACGGGTTCTCTCAAAGATAGGAAGAAAGCAAAGGTTCGGCGTAAGAAGAGAAGACATAAATGCTGGAAGTGAGCTAAAAGTGTCGTCGTGCCACGATGTTAACTAAGGCGCTTCTCGGGAGGCAACCCGAGTTTGTACTTGTATTATTTTATTTATAGTGTCACGTAGTTTTTATTTTTCCTTGGATTGCAGGTTCATGTAATGTCGAGGCTAAGTGTGGGGTGTCCTCACCCTTGCCTAATATTGATGACCTGATGAGGGAAGTCTGAGTACCTCATACTATATGGAAGCTTGGAGGATGCTAGCATCAAGGACTAGAATCTTCAGGGAAGTTTTCTTTACCTGGCACTTTCTTATTTTTAGCACTGAGGACAGTGCTTAGTTTAAGTGTGGGGGGGGGGGGGGGGGAACTACCCTTTTATTTATTTTTGAGGTTAGGGATGCATGTACCATAGGATTTTTTTGTTTGTTTTGTCACTTGACTTTATTTTTATTTGTTTCTTGCTTTAATATATGAAATAAAAGATTAGAAAACCAATGAAAAATTCCAAAAAGATTTTTCTTTTAGTTTTATTAGTGGTACATGTCATCCACCCCGTGGTTTTTCTTATGGCATCGGTTCTTTTCCACGGGTAGACCTTTGAACCGGGTAGTTTTTATCTTTTTTAGGATTAGAGTAGTTAGTTGTAGATGACCCTAGACGGAAGGAATAGGTGGAATGCTAGGTGCCTTTGATTTGTTTGATACCGGTGGACTTGAACTTGATTGCATGTGCTATTTGTGGTGTCCTTGGTTTTAAATTGTGATGCATGCCTAGAAAAAAATGAAATGACCCCCTTGAGATGCTTGAGTCCACTTACTTGACTTTGTTGTGAACCTTTGTGCATTAGTGCTTAATTTTCCACAAGTTGCACTCTATTTGCTTGATTGAGAGTTGTTTATGGAGCCATTTTGTGTGGATTGTGTGCAATGTGTGTTGTGAGGCATATTCTTGTTTACTCCATGTTGCATATTAATGTCTAGAACTTGCCCCGTGTGTGTGCAAAGCGAAATCCTAGGTTTGCTCTAGTCGGGAAATGATACAAGGCCTTCTTTTGATTTGCCTACCCTTACATATATACTCCCTCCGTCCCAATTTATTTGTCGTAGTTTGACTTGGCACAAAGTTTAATAAAGTAAGGAAGACTTTTGAAACTTGTGGTTTAAAATAAGTCATTAATATTTGTGTGGCTATAAATGAGTCAAAAAGTAACTTTAGAGTTGAATTATTGCTAAATTTAGAAATACGACAATCTTTTTGGGACGGACAAATAAGAAAAGTATGACAAACAGAATGGGACAGAGGGAGTACCTTGAAAAAAAATTGTTGTTGTGATTTCTTTGACCCTTTTTGTTGGCACCCACACCCCGAGCATACCCATTTATTTTAAATTGTCTCTTTTGGCCCTTTACTCCTTAAGCACTTTAATTGATAATTTGATATTATTGTGGAGTTGTGGTTGAGATATAGGGAGGTTTTTGAGTGGAACTAATGAAGGGGAATACTTGTTAAAATTGTGAAGTAGTGAAAAGCATTGGCAAGGTTGGAAGATAATGAAAAAGAAAAAAGAAAGAGCAAAGTTGAAAAGAAAAGAAAAAATTTGTGGAAAAAGAAATAAAGAGAAAAGAATATCCATTCCTTGCTAGTGTGTGCTTAAAGAAAATTGCTACTTGTTGAGAAGGTGTGTGTGTGAAAGTTGTTGATTGGGTGGCTTTGATGGGAGTTGTGTTTGGAATAATTGTGATGTATTAAAGTGCTTAGGGAGGTAGTCACTATTACCATATGTATCCTACCCGCCCCTTAGCCTACATTACGACCTTTCTAAAGTCCTAGTTAATCCTGATTGGAGTGAGCTTACATTAGTGAAGTCCTACACTACGGGCAAGCCTATGGTACATTGTGTGTGACATGTGAGCCTTTCAGGAGAGTGAGTGAATTTTTTCTATGCTATTGTCCCCATTCTATTCTTGATATTTATTGTTGTGTGTGATCTTTGGGGGGACACTCTCTTGCTTTATTTTGGTGAGGGCACATGGTTTGTATGAAATAGGTGAAGTTGATGGTTTCTTGGTTGAGTAGATAGGTGCGATTTGGTGGGAGCATGGTTGCAATAAGTTGAGTTTGTGCATTTGAGCTATTTTGGGGTGGTTGTTCTAATATTTTTGAGTTTGGTAAATTATTGGCATGTTTGTGGATCCATAGTAGTCATGTGTGCATTTGTTCAATGGTCGGTATCAACCATGGTCATAGACAGACCTGTTTTACCTAGGTTGGGAAGTGAGATGTGACTTGCTCGAGGGCGAGCAAGGGTTCAAGTGTGGGGTGGTGATGTTTGGCATTTTATGCCTATATTTCCTTAATATTTCCGCATGTTTGAGCTTGTTATTCGCTCGTTTTATAGTTTATGAATGTGGTTTTGCACTAATTTTATGTCGTGTGTATGTAGGTTGTTACGCGGTGCATTTGGAGCTTTTTGGAGCTTGGTTGAGCATGAATTGATTGGAGGATGATTGAGGATTGGATTGAGCACGCGAGGACACGACACGAGCACGAATTCGGAGCGAGGAAAGGAGCAGTGATGCTGGGCGCTGTGGGGCACGTGGGGCGCCAGTTATAGCGCCCAGTGCCCCAGCGCTATTCCTTGCGCGCACCGTGTGCGGTTTTTCACTTCCTATTTCGTCTAGGATTGGGTCTAACTTATTACTAGGTGTTTGTAAACTCTATAAATACTCTTTTACTTAGTTTTTTATGGGAGTTCAGACTTTGGAGCAAGTTTGGAGGAAAGGGGAGGAGCCCTAGATGTCTTCTATACAAGTTCTTTCTCTTTTTCTCTTATTCTTCTCTTTAATTCTATAGTTTGTTTGTTCTAGGGTTAGAGTATTTCATGAAGGTTGATGTTTGAAAGTTGATTTCTATATATTGATTTACTATTATGGATTGTTTATTTTTTTTTGATCATAATTGTTTGACTATTGAGGCCTGATAATTGAACACTATCTATGGTTTTTAGATTGAACTCGAAAGAGGGAATTTAATTATGTAATAAGAAAGAATAGGACTAGTTTGTGAACCCGGGCATCGGGGAACCAATTTGTGAGTAGGATAGACATATACTTGCTCGCCTAGTTTAACTCATTACAGAATTCGTTAATGCGTGCACGTGATTCAACCCATAGACATATAGGGATTGGAGTAGCCTGCATAGACCGTGAAGAATCGAAAGGTTTTCATGGGTACATTTAACCTGTAGTTAGCAATGCAGGAAATCAAGAAGTAGAATCAACTGGAAAACTCAACTGGATTGTTCGTAACTCTTACCCGGGACCGTCATCTTTTATTGATAACAACTTAGAATTTGCTCTGTTACTTGATTTCAATTACTTGTTTTAATTACTGCATTTAGTTAGTAAAATCTCCACCGTTGGAAAAAGATCCCTGAATAGTTCTTAGGAAATTGTTTGCTAGAATTCAGTCTGAATAGTCCTCGTGGGAACGATACTCGATTTATCACTTTATTACTTGTCGACCACGTATACTTGCGTGTGCGTTTGGGAGCAACACCAGCTTCCCACAGACGGCGCCAATTTGTGTTGGTCTAAATCGGGATAGGTCAACAAATCGAATTTGTACTGTGTTTAACTGATAATTTGCTTGCATCGAAGTGAAACTTGAACTAAAACAGGCTCGAGCTAAATGAAAATTTGAAAGAATAAAGAGGTAAGAGATAGCGAGGCAACAAATAAAAGTAGGATTCAATATTTTATTGATCGTCCCATGTTGTTTACAAGTGAGATCTATTTATAATTGAGAGAAAGAATGACATTGTAAATGTCATAATGGTGCCTTTATTGCCGTTATTCTGTATATGATTATAATTGACTCACGATCTGTCCTATTAAATATCGAAGCAAAGGTCGGCAGTTACAAAGGTCGGCCCTCGTCTCCCGAGGTGTGTCATCCGCTCGGGTCTGTAGGAGGTTTTTCCCAAGCTCAGTGCTTCGAGCTTGTCTCCCCTCATTTCCTCTGGTGATCTCCGGGGTGAATGATTATGCAATCTCTTCTTCGGAAGCTTGCCTCGCGACGCAGTCTTCGTGCTGTAATCCGAGGTCCTGCTCGAGATCTCGGGGATTTTTCACCCAATACATCGGTAAATATTAAAAAGAGATTTTCGAGCTCGATTTTGGCGAATGATGACCGATTCGAAATCCGAAAGCGTCGTTAGTTTGTATGATTAATTTTGACCTGTATGAACTTTCGGTAGTGAATTTCAAGGTCATTCTGATAGTTTCTGCTAAAATGCCAAAAGTTAATAATTTGACTCTTTCCGTTTAATTCGCATCTTGAGTTTCGACTATCTGATTTGTGATCCGCCTTAGTGGGGGCGTCACATAAATTTTGTATAACTTGCTCAAGAAAGTTGAGATTATTATGAATTTCGTAGGGTTCCATTTTAATTCGTTACGATGAAAAGTTAAAAAAAAAAAGGAAATGATTGAAGTCATTTCAAAACCTTCTTTATCGAAACACAAACAACAAAAGCAGAAAGAAAGAAAACATAAAGAGAGGAAGAAAAAGGGGAAAGGAGAAGGAGAAAATAGTAGAATTTCTACCCCGAAATCCCCAGATAATGATGTTAACTCATTATTTTACTTTATTTGTGTGTTTGAATATATTTTTACGGTAGAAATTGGGGTATTAGACATCGTTTTATAAGTTAAATTGATAGTTTAAAGGGTAATTGGACGTTGATAATGGAATTGATTATATATTCATACTCAGGGTATTATGGGCAACCCATAAATGTAATTTATTTAGAGTTTGGTTATGTGACTTTGAACCCTGTACATAGGCCTAGCCTGCGTATCGCGTATACGAATAGGGTATCAGGTTCCTAACCGGATTGCTCTGAGATGTAAGGAATGAAGCCTTTAGCCTTATTTGATATTTTTCTGCTTATTGAACACAGTGGGATCGTTTGACAATGAATCCAAAGGACAAAGCGGTTGTTGAGTAGCTGTGCTAACTTTGTAACAAGGTATGTATTTGTATCCATTTCTTTGGACACCCTTGGCCTTGTGGATAATCTACCATGTGTTCCTTACGTGTGTAGATACCGATAGGCGTACTCTTTATGCCTTAGCTTTGAATTTACGTTATATATTATATGTTATGCCCTGTTGTTGGTATTGCATTGATCATCTGAGCATTGTACTCTGTTTTTGAGCTTGCATATACTTTTCGGTAGTCGATGAGAGTCGTGTCTGTGATATGTGTAGTAAATTATGAGTTTACTATTATGTGTATATAAATATATGGATTGGGTTGCACGCCGCAACAGTATATATATATGGATCGGGTTGCACGCTGCAACAGTATATAAATATATAGATCGAGTTGCATGCAGCAATAGTATAAATATATGGATCGGGTTGCACACCGCAACAGTACAAAAACATATGGATCGGGTGGCGTGCAGTATAAATATATGGATCGAGTTGCACGCCACAACAGAATATATATATATATATATATTGATCGGGTTGCACGCTACAACAGTTTATAAATCTATGGATCGGGTTGCATGCTGCAACAGTATAAATATATGGATCGAATTGCACGTCGCAACAATAATTACATATAATAAGATGTAGTTATGATTGTGGATATGTTCAGGATACCTAAAAACCTATGTATTCTGCCTATCTTATGTTCCTGATTGTTTATGAATTTATGATTCCATAGGTGTTTCTAATTATTATTTGGCTCTGTCTTTTTATAGTTGAAATAAGATAAATTTTGTTTATTTGCTTAGCTTTTCTCTCTGGCTAGCTACCCTATTCTTTGAGGCGACTAGTTTGCTCGACTTATTGAGTTCTTTTGACTCACCCTTGTTTGTTGTTTGTTTCTTGTCTATTTATTTCGTTTCGACAGGTTCGCTCCAGGATTGAGTTCGCCACATTGTTCAGGAGCGAAGACGACTTCAGCTGTTAGGGTGAGCCAGCTTTTGTTCATAATGGCCACCAGTTTTATGTTATTTTCTCAGTTATATTTTGTTCCTTTCAGGAGATGTTTATACTTCATTTGTATTCTTAGATGTCTGTCTGATAGCCCTAAACCTAATACATTGGGTAGTCAGCTGTAATTTCCTTTGTATAGCTTAGAGGTGTCAGTATGTCGCTGTTTCTCCTAAGTCTTGTCCTATTTATGAGTTGGATTTATATTTATCTGAGTGGATTCAGTTTAGAAGGGTTCGCCCGACGGGTCTAAGGGACGATGTCGGGTGCCCGCACGGTCTAGCCGAAATTCGGGTCGTGTCAGTTTTGGACAGGGATGGGTACGAGAATCACTTTGCAAATCAAAGATGGAGACTCACCAAGGGATCAATGGTGATTGCAGAAGGAGCTGCTCGTGATATGTTGTACAAGACAAATGCAGAAATTTGTTGAGGTAGAGATAGCACGATAGCTGATGTTGTCGAGCAGGGGAAGCAACATGATGAGATTATTGATCAGGGGGAGCAATACGCTCTTAAGGTTGTTCAAAGGGACAAGTTTGATAGATGCAAAGAACTTGTCGGCATGAGCTTTATCTGAAAGCTAAACATACCTCCTTCATGTACATGGAACTGGAGGGGGGAGATTTGTTGGGTCCATCCCATGCAAAATTTGAAAAGTATGCAAAATCTTGGAAGCAAATTGTTACTGGACTGTGCCATAGAAAGTCTGCAAAGTTTGGCAGACTTGTTTGAATTCTTTGGCATCTGGTGATGTAAGCCATGACATCACAAGGCCATCTTACAACTACAAATAGCCAGTCGTGGTTTAGTTGTAAGGTATCCACTTTCACAGAGAGAGGAACAAAGTGTAACAGAGAATACACAGTGTAGGATAATACTCTATGAGGAAAAATAGAGAGAGTGAGCGGTTTTATAGTGAGGTGTAAAATCAAAAGAGGGTTCTTTCTTTTGTGAGTGTATAGTGGTATTTACTATACGATGTAAAGTCCTTGCTATAGTGGAATTATTTGCTCCTCTCGGCCGTGGTTTTTCCCTTAGTTTAGAAGGGGTTTCCACGTAAAAATCTTGGTGTCCTTGTTATTATTTTTATTCTTGTTGATTACCGCATTTTTCAGTACTCCGTTAATATTGTTGCTATTATTCCGTGAATATTATTTCTGTGGGAGAATTAATTTTCCCAACACATCATGAATAGAAAGTAAAACACTATAAGAAAATAGGGGAATAGTGGCGGTTTAAAAATTAATTAGCTAACCGCTGCAGTGCCGGCAGTTTGTGAAAATGCTGCGATTTCCTCCGCAGTGAGCGAGGTTATTCGACGGCAGTTTCAACAACCACCAGAATAACCGCCATCGATAATTTTGAGGCATTTTGCGGCGGTTGTTGCTTAACTTACGGCGGTTAAAGTGTTCGACTAATAACTTTAGAATTTTCCACCTTGATTAGGACAATTTACTCAACCACACCTCTCAACCACCCCTAGTCAATCCCCACCCCAAACTCCTTATATTGTAGGACCCACGCACCTTGATTAGGACACATGGCAATGCTACTATCATCAACACGTGGTAGCATGCGAGACAACTTTCCAAGTAGTGAGCTGTACGACCGAGCATTCTTATAAAGTGAGAAAAATTGTTCCTGTTCCAATGTTGGACAACTAGGAGGTGTATGTGACACGACCCAGAATCCGATTAGGCCGTGCGGGCACCCGACATCCTCCCCTAGACCCGTCGGGCGAACCCTTACCAATTAAATTAGGAATATAAATATGATTCAATTCATAAACAAGAACAAGACTTTAAAAAAAAAAGCACAGGCATACTGATACCTCTAAGCTGTATAAAAGAAATTACAGCTGACTACTCAACATACTAGGTTTAGGGCTATCCAGACTAGATATCTAAGAGTACAAAAGAAGACAGATACCTCCTGAAGGGAGCAAAATGCAACTGAAATAATAAACAATAAACTGGTGGCCATCCGGAATGAAAGCTCGCTCACCCGGACAGCTGAAGTCGTCTTCGCTCCTTCACAACGTGGCGAACTCAATCCTAGAGCGAACCTGCTGGAATGAAATAGATAGACAAGAAACAAACAACAAACAAGGGTGAGTCAAAAGGACTCAATAAGTGGGGCAGACTAGCCACCTCAAAGAATAGGATAGCTAGCCAAGGAGAAGAAATAGATAAACCAAATTCCTCTTATTTAAACTATAAAAAGACAGAGCAAGATAATAACTGAAACACGTATGGAACCATAAACTCAACTAGGAATACAAGCCAGAAAGATATCAACAAATAAGCAATACACGTATAAGCAGAACAGTAGTTATGTACCACAAGTCTACACAATGGCATGAAATGAAATGAGATGAAATGAAATATGATGCAAAGGGTCACATGTGCGAAATGAATGGAGCAGAATCCTCCTGCTCCTAGGGCAGAATCCTCCTACCCTCAGTATGATGCAATGGAGCATAATCCTCCTGCTCCTAGGGTGGAATCCTCCTACCCTCAGTATGATGCAATGGAGCGGAATCCTCCTGCTCCTGGGGCGGAATCCTCCTACCCTCAATATGATAGAATAGAGCGGAATCCTCCTGCTCCTGGGGCGGAATCCTCATACCCCTCAATATGCGCAATGGAGCGAAATCCTCCTGCTCCTAGGGAGGAATCCTCCTACCTTCAATATGATGCAATGTAATGCATATGAATGCAATATGATACAATAATAACCCTTCACTGGCGCGGGACTCTCATCGACAGCCGGGAAGTAGGTGCCAACTCACAGCCAGGGTACAATGCTCAGATCCTCAATGCAGTACCAACAACAGGATATAACATATAATATACAATATAAATCCAAAGGTAAGGCGTAATGAGTACGCCTATCGGCAGCTACACACGTAAGGAACACGTGGTAGAATATCCACAAGGCCAAGGGCCTCCAAAGAAATGGATACAAACACTTACCTTGTTGCAAAGTTAGCACAGTTACTCAACAACCGCTTTATCCTTTGGATTCACTGCCAAACGATCCTGTTGTATTCAATAAGCAGAAAACTATATCAAATTAGGCTAAAGGCTTCATTCCTCACATCTTAGGGCAATCCGGTTAGAAACCTGATACCCTATTCGCATACGCAATACGCAGGCCAGACCTATGTACAAGGTTTAAGGTCACATAACCAAACCCTAAATAAATTACATTTATATGTTGCCCATAACTCACTGAGTACGAATATATAATCACTTCCATTATCGGGGTCCAACTAACTCTTTAAACTATTAATTGAACTTATTAAAATGATGTCTAATATCCCAATTTTTACCGTCAAAATATATTCAAACACACGTAATAAACTTACCATGATATCTCTTTCAACCACTTTAATTCACACACGGTCATTGCCATTGACCGATACTCTGCCTCCACTGAAGACCTTGACACAATCTGTTGCTTCTTCATTCGCCACGATATCAGTGAGTCCCCTAAAGATATATACCACCCAGTCAATGATCGACGTGTCAACGGACAACCACACCATCCATGCAATCGTAGACCACACTCAGAACTCAGTACGATGCCTTGTCCCGGACATCATTTCAAATATCAAACAACCCTAAGCGCCGCATCCATATGCTCAACACAGGGACTCTGCATAAACTGTGACAACACATGCACAGTATAGGACAAATCCGAACGTGTAAAACACAAGTAAATCAATCTTCCAACTAGTCTCCGAAAGTGTTCGGGATCTTTGATAAAACGACCAGGCGCAAGCGCCAAACGATGGTTCTACTCTATTGGTGCACCAACCGGTTTTGCCCCCAACAAACCTGCTTCTGATATGATATCCAAAGCATACTTCCTCTGACACAAGAAGATCCCTTTCGAAGCCCTTGCAACTTAGACCTCCAAAAAATATTTCAAAGTACCTAAATCCTTCATATGAAAACATTTTGAGAGATACAACTTGAAAATCTGAATTGCTCTCGAATCATTACCAGATATAATCAAATCATCTAACATAAACAAGCACGTTCAAACGCACATTTCCCTTCTTCATAGTAAATAATGAGTTATCCGAATACGATTGTCGGAACCCATATTTCTTAAGAGCAGCTGACAACTTTGCGAAATCCTCATGCTCCAACTTGAGGGAGGGTATTAGAATATATTAGGGGTTATTAGTACAATTATATAGGTAGGATAGATTGTCCAAAGCTTATATGGGAATCTTGCCCTCCCTTTTCCACCGATGTAGGACACATTCCCGCACCACAACACATTTCAACACCCCCCGCACGGCCAGCCATACCCACATGGGTGGCCCGTGGACCACGTTCTCTTTTCCACAGATGCGCCAAAACCGAGCTCGAAAATCTCTTTTTAATATTTATCTACAATAAAAACTGAAACCTTCTTCCAATGCCTGCCAAGCGAGGTCCGATTTAGCTCAAATTTTACAGATAAGTCCCAATGGACCTTACGAAATTTTTAAAATTATCGGCATACCAATCGGAGCCCTAACTTCCGAAGTGACTACCTAAGGTCGTTTCAGTATGTGTATGTCCTATTGCTGTATGTAGCTTGTTGCCCTATACTCCTTTTGTTTTATTTTCTTTGCTAATATGTAAAGTCTTATAGTCCTTATAGTAATAAATACAATTTTATCTATTTTTAAAGTACATGTCATACTTTAGTATATATTTCTCATAAATTGGTGATTCCTTTCTTTACCCTTTATTGCTTGTCAATTTGTTTTACAAATTTTACTTATCATTCTTCAATTATTACAATTTCATTTCTCATAATTAGTATGTTATGCTCGGTTGTATTACTTCATGTTAGTTTTCTAATATCGTAAAAACAAAAAATTAGTTTCTATTAAACTTTCCCGTGATATATTTTTTAAAAGCCCTAGCTTTTCTAAGAAAAATTGTAAATTATCAAAAAAATGTCCAGAAGAACCACCGTAAAATGCTAAATAACCGCCGCCAAACGCTAAACATATGTCTAAACCGCCATTAGATGAAGCTAAACCACCGTTAACACGAAGCGGATCTCCAAACCGCTGCTAAAGTCTTCTTTAGGAGGCAGTTTACTTGACCGCCATAAAAACCGCCGTAAAAGGAATTTTATTTCAAACCGCCACTAAAAAACTACCGCAATTTGCCTATTTTCTTGTAGTGAAATAAGGCCCTTCATTAAAAGGGTGAAAAGATGTGTGAGCTCTATTCTATGACGCATCTCAAGAAACTTTAATTAGGAGAGAATATATATTTTGAAGAAGGGCCGAAGAGGTTTCTTCCGACTCTCTATTCTTGTAAAAGTAATTATAAATTATCAAACACCAAACATGTAATCTATGGTGGGTCATTCCCTGTTTCTTTTATTCTATATAAAACATTTCAAATTTTGTGAATTAAAGTGATAGATTTCTTATTAGGAATGAATATGATTGTAACATTTCCTTGCATGGAAGATCCATAATGATATCATTAAATTATTGATTTGATTCATCATGGTTCATTTGAATTGGCCGAAAAGAAGTTGTTAGTGGCATATGCTATATAGTTTAATTTGTTCTAATTATAAAATATAGAGGAACAGGGTACTTGATTACAAAAAATAACAAAAATATAAAATTTATAAATATAGCAAAACCCTAGTCTCCTCCTCCAATTTTTCGTATTTTCACTCCCTCCTCCTTCCTCAGATATCATTCTACCGCCAGAACCTTCCCCCAATGTTGTTGTGGGCTCCTTCCCCACTGCCGCTGGGACCTTCTCCCACTATTGCCTCCAGACACCTTCCCCCACTGCTAACGCTGTAGTAACATTGAAAAACAATTGTAGATCTATTGATTTTTGCTCAGATTTGATTTTTTTTATTTAAATATGATATTTTTTTGATCAATTTAATATTTATTGTTCATATTGATTGAACTTGCTCAAAAATACTATTTTTCAACTAAAATTTGGTATTTCTATCTAGATCTAATATTTTCCTGTCAGATGCGGTGTTTTACCGGCTAGATCTGGCGTGTTTTTCAATCTTTTTATTAAACTATTGAAACGACCTTAAGTAGTCGTTTCGAGAGTTAGGACTACGATTAACATGCCAACAATCTTAAAAGTTTTGTAAATTCCATTACGACATGTCTGTAAAATTTGAGTTGATTCAGACCTCGTTTGGTATGATTTTTGAGAAGGTTTCCATTTTAGTTGTAGGTAAAGCTTAAAAGAGGTTTTCGAGCTCAATTTGAATAAATGAGTTCCCACTCAAAATTTGAAATTTGTGTTAGGTTTGTATGATCATTTATGACGTACAAAAACTTTTAGAAGTGAATTCCGAGTTCGTTCGGGTAATTTTGCTAAAATCTCGAAAGTTAAGTATCACTACAAGAAAAAGGCTTATTAGGGACCAATATTTGAAGACCAGTTGCAAAATATGGTCCTAAAAAGTATACTTAAGGATGAGATTTTTTGCTCGTCCTTAATCCCTAGTTTTGTTCAATTAATTAATGACGGGATTCAAAAACTGGTTCCAAATAAAATGAAGATCTGGTCCTTAATTAACCCTATTTTGAGTGGGACTTATGGCGCCATTCCAAAAGTTATGCAAAAACAATGAAAAATATAAATAATTTAATAACCCTCCTAAAAGTTTCCCTATTTCGAAAAGAGAGAACAAAATAGAACATCTCAAAAGGACTAGTAGTTCATCTCTCGAAAGCCCTAAACCTTCGTTGTTCAATATGACAATTTCTTCTCATCAAATCTACTGAAATTACGTCTCATTTCTGGTGTTTCTTGATTTCTGTATTCGATTCTTTCACCAAACCCTAATTTCCATCGTCAGGCTATCTGGTATGTCGTTCAACTCATTGTGGGTTTATTTTCCTTATTCATGTTCCTCGCTACACCTCCGTTAAGAGATGGTTACAAATTGAGGAAGAAACCTTTCAGGGTTGTGTTTCAGAGAGAGCAAAGTGAAGGGCATGGAGATTAAATTTGGGTAATAAAGAGTTGAGCTTTTATAACTCGTGAAATCGTCCTTTGCTTCTGATAACACTGCTGCTAAATTTTTGAATGGCTGCTAGACAAATCCGCAAATATTGAATTTCTCTCTGAATTTCCACTACAGATCTTTAGTTTTAGTGTTATTATAATAACTTATTATTAATGACCCATAAATTTAGAACAAGGAAAAGAAAAGTATACTTATTAGCTGACTATAGAAATTGCAAATGGTGTTTATCTTGAAGTTATTTGCAGATAACTCAGATTCTAATTACTACGGTGACTACTAATCAGTAACCTAACACTGTCCCCATCAGCTTAACTAAATCCAACTTGAAATATACACGCCAGGCACTGGAGTCCGGTAACTAGGTATAAGTCTAGTTCAATGAGGATGAGGGTTGTCGTTGCTGCCTCGCCATTAAGAGGTCGTGCATTACATCACTCAGAGTTCAGAAACTATAAAACTGATGTATTTGGGCGTGATAATGGTAGTTTGAGGAACTCATATATTCTTTTAAGTTATTTTTTTCAATTGGGAAGTAGAGTTGGAGAAATGGGCGTGGTAAGAGGAAAATAAGTTTCAGTAAGATCGTTACCTTTTTTTGTATGTGATGTTCATTCAAAGAGGAACACATCCATAAATTGGGAAATAGGGCTTTTCATGTGCAGTATATTGTAATGATCATGATAACCCCAAATGGCTCCACAAAATATTAGGAAGAAATATGTTTATGCTACTCAGTATGCAGCAATTACTTTTCTACTGAAGAAAATATATAGATTTCTTTGTTTTTTTTGAAAAGGTAATAATTTGTATAAAATAAAAAACTGCAGCATCAGGAAGATGCTACAATAGATTACTGATTACAACTCCCAAAAGAACACAAAGGATACATTGATCTATCCGTAGTTTACATTGTTCCTATGAAATCTACTAGGTCTCCTACATCATCTAAAACTTCCTGTTTACACCAAAAATAAAACAAAGAAAGACTATTCATTTTGATTTTCTGGATAGAATTGAATTTGTCTTCAAAACATCTTGAGTTCCTTTCTTTCCGGACTGTCCACCATACACAGGCTGGGATGATTTCCATCTATCGTTCTCTCCTTTTCTTCATCCAGTAACTTTCCAGATATTGAGAAGTTCAATCGCGGTTCTGGCATGACCCAATTCACGCCCATCATATAGAAGAACATGTTCCACAGATTTGTAGTTATTTTACAATGAATGAACAAGTGAGCATTGTCCTTCACTTCCTGTCCACATAGCAAACACCTTGAGAAAATATGAAAACCTCTTCTTTGTAGGTTTTCATGTGTTAAGCATGCTTTTTTAACTACTAACCACACGAAACATGACACTTTCTGAGGATTTTTGACCCTCCAAATATGTTTCTAAGGCCACAATACTGTCAATGAAGCACATTAATTTAACTTCCAATATACATCCTTTACTATAAATGCTCCTTTGTTATTCAGTTTCCACATCAGCTTGTCTGATGCCTCTGATGTACTTCTAAATTAGTGAATAGTTTGTCAAAAAAATAAAAAAAGACCTTTCCCAATTCCAAATCATTTAACAATCTTTTGAAATTCAAATTCCAACCTTGTGGCTTGTGTACCATTTAAGAGATACTCTTTTTATTTGTGTTGCTAGTTCTTATTTTTATACTTGTTAAATAGACTGGTCTGATATAGCATTAGCAAGAATGTGTCAGCCACTTTTTTCTATCACAAAATAAAGTGTTTTGCGTTCAATTGTGTTGGTTGTGTCCCTGAGCTTAATCTTAGTGACTTTTTTTAGAATGATATATTAACTTTTTAAGGTTGATTTGTTATCATTCCTAGTTTATGAGCTTACTTGTTGATACTCTAATATCGATTTCGTTCACTGGAAATTCACACAAGTGTCGTCATTGTGGTTTGAAGGTTCTAGAGAAGCAGAAGGAAGAATTGAGAAGCTACGTTCTGAAATTGGGTTATATTAGGGGTGTTACTGTCCTTTTAAATTTTAATCCATGTATGATAAAAACCTATATTGTTAATTCCACCTTATAGGTAAGTTATACTGGATTTTCTGTATAAGCTATACCAGGATTATTTATACTGATTTTTAAAAACACAACCAAACAATGTATAAACTCAATACAGAATTTTATACAGGGATTAGTAATCCTATACAGCCTACTAAACGACTCCTTACTGCATATGGTTTATAGTTTATAGTTTATGACCATTTACTGAAGTTCTATAGAGCTTTCAAAAATACTGGAGTTCTATAGAGCTTTGCTCACAAAGTGTAATTTGACCATCGCTATGAACTATAATTTTAAGCAACTGGAAATGTTCATAGACTATTATTTTAGTAATCAAAAAGTATCCGTTGTTGTGGAGTTTTCTCTAAAGTATTTATTTGTAAATTAAAGTTTTGTCGAGACTAAGTTGTTGCCTGGTAGTAACATCAGATATAGTGATTGATTTATAGTTTTGGTGATACCTTGATCTGTATGTTCTGATCCATGCGTTGGTTGGGTAGTTGGAGAGCTATCGCTGTACTTCGAGTGGAAGTGGGAGCAGATCACTATGGATTTTATGGTTGGTCTGTCAGAGACCCTGTGGTGCCATGATTCGGTCTGGGTCATTGTTGATAGACTAACTAAATCAGCTCACTTCATCCCTGTAAAGACTACTGATTCAGCTCAGACATGCTCGGGTTTTATGGTCATTTTTGACATGTAGCAACATTCGGAAGTGAATTCTGAGGTCGCTCAGACAATTTCGCTAAAATTCTTAAAGTTAAAAAATCGACCTCTTCTCGTGGGAGAAGTATCTTGAGTTCAAGAGATCCAATTCAAGCTTGATCATCGCGAGCATGCCTCAAAAGTCTTATATGACTTGTGTACAAAATTTGAGGTCATTCAGAGCCTTTTAGAGTCCCGTTTGGACCCAAATTATAGACCAGCTGTTGCTGGTGCAAAAAATTTGCAATATAGTTATTTCAAAGGGGGTATAAAAGGATCACTTTATGCCTATTTCGATTTCTATTCATATCCAGCCGATTCCAAGAATCTTGGGTACCAAATCATGAGATGTCGCACTGAAAAAGAAGTCGTTAAGTAGCTATCCTGATCTAGAACTTAAGATTCAGCTCCAGGACCAAGCACACAACGTGAGTGAGGGGCAGGACGTATTCAACTGTTTGTGGTGAGCCAGCTTATTCTTTGAGGCCACCTATTATAGCTTTACAGTTGCATCTTATTTTTGCTCCCTTCAGAAGATGTGCATATTTTTTGACCTCGTAGATGTCTGATCTGGAAACCTCTAAACCTATGTTGTTGGGTAGTTAGCTGTGTTTAGTCAGATAGCTTATATTTATGTCCATCTTTTATATATATATATATATACACACACACACACACACACACACACACACACACACACACACACATATGTTTCCATAGGCTATCTCGTGTTATTTTGAGTTAGTCTTATAACGTTCTAGTTAGTTTGGTAAATTTCTTATTGTTCCCAAGTAAATTTTCTATCATTTGAACTAATTTAGTCGATAGGGTTTGCCCGACAGGTCTAGGGGAGGTAGTCGGGTGCCCGCACGGCCTATCCGAAAATTCGGGTCGTGTCAACTATATCTTCTCTGTATCTCACTATATCTGTAGTCTATCTAACTATTTCTGCACTCTTTTGGCAATGTCTCTACATGTATCTACATTGTTTCTAGTGTTTCTTCTTGTATATACACTATTTTAACACTATTTCTGTATTTCTGCACAGTTTCTATTCTCTGTTTCTGCACTATTTTTTGTGTTTCTGCACTTATGTGTTTCTGCATTTTTGCATTTGTTTTCACAGTCTATGCACAATTTTTGCACTATTTCTGTATTATATTAAATATTGTGTTCTGCTTATATCTACACTATTTCTACATGTACACTGTTACTACTATTTTTTCTTTACTCATCTGCACTGTTTCTACACTGTTCCATCATTGACTCAACAGACCGTCCGTGACAACATCGCAGATCGGCTGGACCAGAAGGGTGGTAGCGAGTGTAGGGATGGGAGATGGAGACTATGGCTTTTCTGCTTTAGTTATTTCTAACAACTTATATATAAAAATATTGTTTTGTTTTTTAACTATCAATAATAATTTTTTTTTTTTGGGTAATAAGGGGTGTAAGATTGTATATAAGTGTAAAAGTCCCAAAAACTCCCATGTAAAACCAATAAGTAGGAAGTGATCCTAGGTCCTTCATTAAGCGCGGGGGAGGGGGGGGGGTAGCTCAGACAACTTTAATTAAGAGAGAATTTCAAAAAGTCTGTCTCTAAGCATTTTATATATGTATATTTATTTTTAGAAGGAGAGCGGAAAAGGTTTTTATAGACTTTTAATCCTTGCAAAAATAATTGCTCTCTTGACACGACCCGAAATCCGGTTAGGCCGTGCGGGCACCCGACATCCTCCCCTAGACCCGTCGGGCGAACCCTTACCAATTAAATTAGGAAAATAAGTATAATAGTTCATAAATAAGGACAAGACTTAAAAAACACACAAACATATTGACACTTCTAAGCAGTAAGAAAGAAAATTACAACTAACTACCCAACATACTAAGTTTAGGGCTATCTAGACTAGACATCTAAGAGTGCAAAAGTAGACAAATACCTCCTGAAGGGAACAAAATGCAACTGAAATAATAACCAATAAACTGGTGGCCATTCGGAATAAAAGCTGGCTCACCCTGACAGCTGAAGTCGTCTTCGCTCCTTCACAACGTGGCGAACTCAATCCTGGAGCGAACCTGCCGAAACGAAATAGATAGACAAGAAACAAACAACAAACAAGGGTGAGTCAAAAGGACTCAATAAGTGGGGCAGACTAGCCACCTCAAAGAATAGGATAGCTAGCCAGGGAGAAGAAAAACAGATAAACTAAATCCATCTTATTTGAACTATAAACAGGCAAAGCTAAATAATAACTGAAAACACATATGGAATCATAAACAGCCAGGGACATAAGGTAGACAGAACATATAGATATCCTAAACATGTCGACAATCAGAAATACATCCTGTTGCGGCGTGCAACCCGATTCGTATATTTATACTGTTGCGGCGTGCAACCCGATCCGTATATTTATACTGTTGCGGCGTGCAACCCGATCCGATCCATGTATTTATATTGTCGCGTCGTGCAACCCGGGATACAAGCCAGAAATATATAGACAAACTAAGGTACGGTATACATACCGCATATATAAAACATAACACGATAGTCACACAATAGTCAGCACGCGGTGCAATTAAATGGGATGAATGCAGTATGATGCAATGGTGTCACATGTGCCAAATAGATGGAGCGGAATCCTCCTGCTCCGGGGGCGGAATCCTCCTACCCTCAATATGATGCAATAGAGCGGAATCCTCCTGCTCCGAGGGCGGAATCCTCCTACCCTCAATATGATGCAATGGAGCGGAATCCTCCTGCTCCGAGGGTGGAATCCTCCTACCCTCAATATGATGCAATGGAGCGGAATCCTCCTGCTCCGAGGGCGGAATCCTCCTACCCTCAATGTGATGCAATGGAGCGGAATCCTCCTACTCCGATGGCGGAATCCTCCTACCCTCAATGTGATGCAATGGAGCGGAATCCTCTTGCTCCGAGGGCGGAATCCTCCTACCCTCAATATGATGCAATGTGCATACGAATGCAACATGATGCAATAATAACCCATCACCAGCGCGGGACTCTCATCGACAGCTGGAAAGTATATACCAACTCACAGCCAAAGTAGAATACTCAGATTCTCAATGCAATACCATAACAAGACATAACATATAATATAGAATATAAATCCAAAGCTAAGGCATAATGAGTACGCCTATCGGCAACTACACACGTAAGGAACACGTGGTAGAAAATCCATGAGGCCAGGTGCCTCCAAAGAAATGGATATAACCACTTACCTCATTACAAAGTTAGCACAACCACTCAATAACCACTTTCTCCTTTGGTTTCATTTCCAAACGATCACACTCTATTCAATAAGCAGAAAAATATATCAAATTAGGCTAAAGGCTTCATTCCTCACATCTTAGGGCAATCCAGGTAAGAACCTGATACCCTATTCGCATACGCAATACGCAGGCCAGGCCTATGTACAGGGTTTAAGGTCACATAACCAAACCCCAAATAAATTACATTTATATGTTGCCCATAACTCACTGAGTACGAATATATAATCAATTCCATTATCGGGGTCCATTTGACCCTTTAAACTATTAATTGAACTTATTAAAACGATGTATAATATCCAAAGTTTTACCGTCAAAACATATTCAAACACGCGTAATAAACTCAAATAATATATTAGGATCATTACCTGAATGTTTCAGGGTGAAAATTCTACTTTTCTCCGACCCATTTTCTCATTTTCTGGCATTTTTTTCATTTCTGCGTTTCCATTTCTCCTTCTGCGTTTTTCCTTTTCCTGTTTTTGTACTCTGTTTATGTTGGGTGGACTTTTGACTAAAAGTCAACCGCCTCTTACCTTTTAAATTTTTTGTTTTTTTTTCTTTTCTTTTTTTTTTTCGCGATGAAAATTAAAACAGAACCTTACGATATTCGAATTAATTCCAACTTTTGCATATAAGTTATACAAAATATATGTAACATACTCGCGAAAGTGGATCTCAAATCGGACTATCGAAACTCAAGATGCGAATTTAAATGAAAAGAAGTCAAATTATTTAACTGTCGGTATTTTAGCGGAAACTAGCCGAACAGCATCGAAATTCACTTTTGAAAGTTCATAAAGGTCATAAATAATCATACGAACCCAACGGCGCTTTCGGATTTCGAATTTCGAATCAGAGCTCATTCGGCAAAACCGAGCTCGAAAATCTCTTTTTAATATTTATCGCCAATAAAAACTGAAACCTTCTTCCGATGCCTACCAAAGAAGGTCTGATTTAGCTCAAATTTTACAGACATGTCCTAATGGACATTACGAATATTTTAAAATTATCGACACGCCAATCAGAGTCCTAACTTCCGAAACGACTGACCGAGGTCGTTTAATCTCTATACCAATCAGAAATACATCCTGTTGCGGCGTGCAACCCGATCCATATATTCATACTGTTGCGGCGTGCAACCCGATTCGTATATTTATACTGTAGCGGCGTGCAACCCGATCCGTATATTTATAATTTTGCGGCGTGCAACCCGATCCGATCCATGTATTTATATTGTCGCGACGTGCAACCCGGGATACGAGCCAGAAATATATAGGCAAACTGAGATACGGTATACATACCGCATATATAAAACACAACACGATAGTCACACAATAGTCAGCACGCGGTGCAATGAAATGGGATGAATGCAGTATGATGCAATTGTGTCACATGTGCCAAATAGATCGAGCGGAATCCTCCTACCCTCAATATAATGCAATAGAGCGGAATCCTCCTGCTCCGAGGGCGGAATCCTCCTACCCTCAATATGATGCAATGGAGCGGAATCCTCCTGCTCCGAGGGCGGAATCCTCCTACCCTCAATATGATGCAATGGAGCGGAATCCTCCTGCTCCGAGTGCGGAATCCTCCTACCCTCAATGTGATGCAATGGAGCGGAATCCTCCTGCTCCGAGGGCGGAATCCTCCTACCCTCAATGTGATGCAATAGAGCGGAATCCTACTGCTCCGAGGGCGGAATCCTCCTACCCTCAATATGATGCAATGTGCATACGAATGCAACATGATGCAATAGTAACCCATCACCAGCGCGGGACTCTCATCGATAGCTGGAAAGTGTATACCAACTCACAGCCAAAGTACAATACTCAGATTCTCAATGCAATACCATAACAGGACATAACATATAATATAAAATATAAATCCAAAGCTAAGGCGTAATGAGTACGCCTATCGGCAGCTACACACGTAAGGAACACGTGGTAGAAAATCCACGAGGCCAGGTGCCTCCAAAGAAATGGATATAAACACTTACCTCATTACAAAGTTAACATAGCCACTCAATAACCGCTTTGTCCTTTGGTTTCATTGCCAAACGATCCCACTCTATTTAACAAGCAGAAAAATATATCAAATTAGGCTAAAGGCTTCATTCCTCACATCTTAGGGCAATCCAGGTAGGAACCTGATACCCTATTCGCATACGCAATACGCAGGCCAGGCCTATGTACAGGGTTTAAGGTCACATAACCAAACCCCAAATAAATTATATTTATATGTTTCCCATAACTCACTGAGTACGAATATATAATCAATTTCATTATCGGGGTCCATTTGACCCTTTAAACTATTAATTGAACTTATTAAAATGATGTATAATATCCCAAGTTTTACCGTCAAAACATATTCAAACACATGTAATAAACTCAAATAATATATTAGGATCATTACCTGAATGTTTCAGGGTGAAAATTCTACTTTTCTCCGACCCCTTTTCTCATTTTCTGGCATTTTTTTCATTTCTGTGTTTTCATTTTTCCTTCTGCGTTTTTCCTTTTCCTGTTTTTGTACTCTGTTTATGTTGGGTGGAGTTTTGACTAAAAGTCCCCCGCCTCTTACCTTTTAAATTTTTTGTCTTTTTTTTTCTTTTCTTTTCTTTTCGTGATGAAAATTAAAACAGAACCTTACGATATTCGAATTAATTTCAACTTTTGCATATAAGTTATTCAAAATATATGTAACATACTCGCGAAAGCGGATCTCAAATCGGACTACCGAAACTCAAGATGCGAATTTAAATGAAAAGAAGTCAAATTATTTAACTTTCGGCATTTTAGCAGAAACTAGCCGAACAGCATCGAAATTCACTTTCGAAAGTTCATAAAGGTCATAAATAATCATACGAACCCAATGGCGCTTTCGGATTTCGAATCGGAGCTCATTCGGCAAAACCGAGCTCGTAAATCTCTTTTTAATATTTATCGCCAATAAAAACAGAAACCTTCTTCCGATGCCTACCAAACGAGGTCTGATTTAGCTCAAATTTTACAGACAGGTCCTAATGGACATTATGAATATTTTAAAATTATCGACACGCCAATCGGAGTCCTAACTTCCGAAACGACTGACCGAGGTCGTTTCATTCTCCTCCACTTAAACTCTCGTTCGTCCTCGAACGAGCCTAAATCTAAAGCAAGATTCACGCTGATAACAAAAGAACTTGCACGACCTTCATAAACTATCCCACGGAATTTTCTCATGATTACAGAATTAAGACTATAACACGAACACCGAACTCTTGGATAAAACATATTTGGATAATATGATAACATCATTGCCCAACTTATTCGGACTAAGCCGACCCTTTCTCGATCATGAGAGAGGAGTTCTATATTTTCAAAATAAATATACACGAAACTTTGAATGGGTTAACATGATTCAGCCGATAATTACCTCTTCGATATACCTTTCGATATAGAACAGGTCGATGGAACTAAGAATTAGCTTACGCTTCAGCAACGCCTTAGAGATTTGATATTATGATTCGGTATCAATTGGAGGAAGACTCCTCCTCTTAAAGCATAAACTCATACAACTAATTTGAATAGAAATAGTCAGCCTCGCACAACCTGCTGGATTAAAAAAGTCCTAGCTAAAAGCTGAACATAGGCAGACCTAAACTACCAAACTACCCTTTCGAGTTGCCAACTAGCTGCAACTCTCGAGTTCACAACTCCATACCTTTGTCGTAAACACCACCACCCGATGGATGGTACTTCTATATAAAAATTTCGGCAGAGTTTCCCCTGAAACTGGATGATCTGCAAAAACAGAACTAGCACTATACTATATATGGGAATGGATACCCAGATAAACTGATAACATAAACATGTTAAACGGATAACAAGATGAGACAACTGGACCAAAACAATAATATGCTTCCAAAATAATAATATGCTTACCCGGCCACAATAACACGTAGTCTGGCTCAACACAGGGAACGTCACAAGCGGCTACTAATCGCCCAAGCTCACTAGTGCCGGGCGAAGAAGAAATGGAAATAGATCAAGGATGGAAATAATTAGAGCTTCAGGAAGTTCATCTTCTTATTTGCTTGACTACCAAAGCTAGACTACTTCCGCGTCAGGCGAGCCAAAAAATCGCAATTGAAGAGATAGACATTAAATAAGCTTTATGAAAAAACATCCATACCAATTTTAACCTTCCAATAAGAAGGAAATTCTGACAATTTACCATAAACCCTTTTATAACCCAGATAAACTCATGGGATAACATGACTCTACAAACATCTTGAACCATGGAAGACACATAGATCAAATATTACTTACTAACCACTTTACACCGGAAGAAACGATAACACTTTCTGATGATGACGAATAAGAATCCCATCATCCTACCAACACTGATTTCCGAGGAGAGAGGTAAAATGACTTGACATAATAACACAAGGTGGCATAACAGGATGCCAAGCAGGCAATAGCAATACTCACCATCAAATCTCTCATATTTAGATCAAATAAATTAGTAGGGTCTCACAAATGCCAGGAATAAATCATACCAGAAGCTCGCCTCTCTACCGCAACCGATTCTTAACAGAAACAATATCCAAGAAAACCATGGAACTTGATATGACAGACCATCTCCAGATCGATCGGAAGAATCAAATCTTACTCACAAATAAGGGAAGCAAAATACATAGGTCTACTATATCGGATACCTCAGCATCCCGTCAGACAAGCAGTTCATAGAACTGCCTCTGCAGCTGAGCTAAGCAACTACTCTGATAATCACCTTCTGAAGAACCACTGCCACCACACTCTCAACCTCTACTAGATTGTGGCATTTCTTTTGCTGATTGAGATCTAAATGAAATCCCCTGCGACTGCGCAGATGCCTGATGACGAGAGAAAATACAACTGCTAACTTGTCGGAGTAAGGGAAAACTCCTCAAAGGATAGCCAGACTCACGACAATGGTAACAGGAAAACTCCTCAAAGGATAATCAGACTCACGACAATGATAACACCTTTTTGCTGAAAAATGAAAGCTGGAAAGATTATTGATAAATGTAAAGAAAAGATTGAATCTGATCTTGACGAGCTACTGGCATACTCTAAGAATCACGTGACATAAACTGAGATAACTTGGAAGGTGACCTCCCAAAATAATCAGAACTCTTACCTCCAAATGAAGTACCATGGTTACCCACTAGGGCCGCGGGATTTCTCGCTCTCTCGCTCTAACTCTTCCCACTTTAACTTATGATATGCCTAATACCTTTGATCAATATCAACAACGACATCAAATGAAGTCCCAACCTCAAGTTTTCGAGCCATTTAGGATTTCAAGGAAGGGGAAAGGTCACCAATAAATCTTTGAATCTCTCGAAAGGCTCATGGACTAGCTTTAATGCATATTCAGCCATTCTATAGAATTCAATCTCATATTCTGAAACCAACAGGCTAACCGACAGGGTACCCTGTCCAATCCACTCAAACTGGAAACACTTTTCATCTCGTTCGCAACTTGGAAGGAACTTTTCCACGAATCCAGAAGAAAAATCGAACCGAGTTAGCTAATAAGAGAGCGGCCCACCAATTCAAGGCTGGACGCTGAAACCGGAAAGCAGAATAATCAACACCATACCGCTCGATATAATCAAGAGCCTGAAGGATACGCTGACATCATTTTATTTTTAAAAAAAATCGCGAGGTTTATCTGATGCATTGCTTAAGAATATCGGAAGGTTCGACCGTGTAAAATAATTCAACCTCTATGGGCACTTGGACCGAACTGTTACCTCGCCTGGCTAACCAGCAAGAACAATTAGTGGCGCAACACATGCTGCCTATGGAACATATTTTACTGGGGCAACATCAAGAACTGGAACGAGAGCTCTCTAAGTCCGAACATCTGCATGTGCGGCGACCAGATAAGCTGCCTAGCGAATAATAGGTTCTTGCGGTATCTGCGTCGCCAAGATTCTCGTAAAGAGTCATAGAGAGCCAAGAGAACTACAAGACCCTGCTCCCTTGCCCAACGCGAGCTCGTACAACTGGGACCTCCGTAATTAGATCGTCAGCACGATTAAAAACTTTCGGGGCTTCGTCAGTGCTAACCCCAGGCTAGACTGCTTTGCCTTGAACTCATACCGTTTGCTGATTTGTCACACAAGAATTCACACATACCATGAACGAATTAACGAAATACTTTTGCATCCTAGACCGACGCACGATTAGAAAAGAAGGAAGTAAAACTTCCTAGATGCCATCATAGCTTCTCGTAGATAAGTACGGACGTCTACGTACCCATCAACGAGACTCTACTAGACACTGTCTAAGTCTGGATAGACTTTAAATCGGGCTCTGATACCAACTGACACGACCCGAAATCCGGTTAGGCCGTGCGGGCACCCGACATCCTCCCCTAGACCCGTCGGGCGAACCCTTACCAATTAAATTAGGAAAATAAGTATAATAGTTCATAAATAAGGACAAGACTTAAAAAACACACAGACATATTGACACTTCTAAGCTGTACGAAAGAAAATTACAACTAACTACCCAACATACTAAGTTTAGGGCTATCTAGACTAGACATCTAAGAGTGCAAAAGTAGACAAATACCTCCTGAAGGGAGCAAAATGCAACTGAAATAATAACCAATAAACTGGTGGCCATTCGGAATAAAAGCTGGCTCACCCTGACAGCTGAAGTCGTCTTCGCTCCTTCACAACGTCGCGAACTCAATCCTGGAGCGAACCTACCGAAACGAAATAGATAGACAAGAAACAAACAACAAACAAAGGTGAGTCAAAAGGACTCAATAAGTGGGGCAGACTAGCCACCTCAAAGAATAGGATAGCTAGCCAGGGAGAAGAAAAACAGATAAACTAAATCCATCTTATTTGAACTATAAACAGGCAAAGCCAAATAATAACTGAAAACACATATGGAATCATAAACAGCCAGGGACATAAGGTAGACAGAACATATAGATATCCTAAACATGTCGACATTCAGAAATACATCCTGTTGCGGCGTGCAACCCGATCCATATATTCATACTGTTGCGGCGTGCAACCCGATTCGTATATTTATACTGTTGCGGCGTGCAAGCCGATCCGTATATTTATACTGTTGCAGCGTGCAACCCGATCCGATCCGATCCGATCCATGTATTTATATTGTCGCGACGTGCAACCCGAGATACGAGCCAGAAATATATAGGCAAACTGAGATACGGTATACATACCGCATATATAAAATACAACACGATAGTCACACAATAGTCAGCACGCGGTGCAATTAAATGGGATGAATGCAGTATGATGCAATGGTGTCACATGTGCCAAATAGATGGAGCGGAATCCTCCTGCTCCGGGGGCGGAATCCTCCTACCCTCAATAATAGAGCGGAATCCTCCTGCTCCGAGGGCGGAATCCTCCTACTCCGAGGGCGGAATCCTCCTATCCTCAATATGATGCAATGGAGCGGAATCCTCCTGCTCTGAGGGCGGAATCCTCCTACCCTCAATGTGATGCAATGGAGCGGAATCCTCCTGCTCTGAGGGCGGAATCCTCCTACCCTCAATGTGATGCAATGGAGCGGAATCCTCCTGCTCCGAGGGCGGAATCCTCCTACCCTCAATATGATGCAATGTGCATACGAATGCAACATGATGCAATAATAACCCATCACCAGCGCGGGACTCTCATCGACAGCTGGAAAGTATATACCAACTCACAACCAAAGTACAGTACTCAGATTCTCAATGCAATACCATAACAGGACATAACATATAATATAGAATATAAATCCAAAGCTAAGGCGTAATGAGTACGCCGAGTTAGCACAGCCACTCAATAACCGCTTTCTCCTTTGGTTTCATTTCCAAACGATCCCACTCTATTCAATAAGCAGAAAAATATATCAAATTAGGCTAAAGGCTTCATTCCTCACATCTTAGGGCAATCCAGGTAGGAACCTAATACCCTATTCGCATACGCAATACACAGGCCAGGCCTATGTACAGGGTTTAAGGTCACATAACCAAATCCCAAATAAATTACATTTATATGTTGCCCATAACTCACTGAGTACGAATATATAATCAATTCCATTATCGGGGTCCATTTGACCCTTTAAACTATTAATTGAACTTATTAAAACGATGTATAATATCCCAAGTTTTACCGTCAAAATATATTCAAACACACGTAATAAACTCAAATAATATATTAGGATCATTACCTGAATGTTTCAGGGTGAAAATTCTACTTTTCTCCGACCCCTTTTCTCATTTTCTAGCATTTTTTTCATTTCTGCGTTTTCATTTCTCCTTCTGCATTTTTCCTTTTCTGTTTTTGTACTCTGTTGACTAAAAGTCCACCGCCTCTTACCTTTTAAATTTTTTTTCTTTTTTATTTCTTTTTTTTTCTTTTCTTTTCGCGATGAAAATTAAAACAGAACCTTACGATATTCGAATTAATTCCAAATTTTGCATATAAGTTATACAAAATATATGTAACATACTCGCGAAAGTGGATCACAAATCGGACTACTGAAACTCAAGATGCGAATTTAAATGAGAAGAAGTCAAATTATTTAACTTTCGGCATTTTAGCGGAAACTAGCCGAACAGCATCGAAATTCACTTTCGAAAGTTCATAAAGGTCATAAATAATCATACGAACCCAACGGCGCTTTCGGATTTCGAATTTCGAATCGGAGCTCATTCGGCAAAACCGAGCTCGAAAATCTCTTTTTAATATTTATCGCCAATAAAAACTGAAACTGTCTTCCGATGCCTACCAAACGAGGTCTGATTTAGCTCAAATTTTATAGACATGTCCTAATGGACATTACGAATATTTTAAAATTATCGACACGCCAATCGGAGTCCTAACTTCCGAAACGACTGACCGAGATCGTTTCATCTCTATACCAATTTATGGTACACAGTTCAGAATACGAGGGCCAAAGTTTAAACTTTAACTGTAAATTTAGATGTATATTTTTTAAGTTCTTGAAAATAAATTTTATAGATTTAAAAACTACATTAAAAAACTATAAATTATTTTAATTTGTAATTCAAAATATTTACAAAAAACGTACGAAAAACATGGTCAAGGAACCACCTCCTAGACTCTCCAAATTGGAAGTGTGTCACATAAATTTGTCAGAGGGAATATAATGAACCTATGGTGGGTCAATCCACGTTTTTACTTTATTTTATATAAAACATTTCAAAATTTAAAAATTAAAGTGATTGATTTTTTATTAGGAATAAATCTAATTGTAACGTATCCATGCATAGAAGATCCGTAATGGTATTAAATTATTGATTTGATTCATCAAGTTTTATTTGTTTGGTCTGAGAGAAAGTTGTTAGTCAGCTGGGCTATGATCTTCGTAATTGGTTGATTCTCACAATCATCTCATGCATGAATAAAAAGGCCCTCATGTCAAAAACAACAATCAATATGAAGTGAACCAAGGCCCTTCATTAAAGGGGGGAAATGATGGGTGGGCTTTGTTCTATGACACATTACAGGAAATTTTAATTTGGAGAGAATTTCAAAAAGTTATTCTCTTCTATATATATAGAAGCATGGTCGAAGAGGTTTCTTCTAACTTTCTATTATTGCAAAAATAATTATAAATTTTCAAACAAAAAATATGAAATCTATGGTAGGTCAATCCGCGATTCTTTAATCTATATAAATCATTTCAAAATTTGAAAATTAAAGTGACCTATTTCTTATTAGGAAAAAATCTGATTGTAACGTATCCTTGCATGGAAGATTGCAATGATATCTATTAATTTATTGATTTGATTCATCATGTTTCATTGTTTGGGTCGAAAAGAAGTTGTTAGTCCCCCTGGGTTGCAAACTTTGTAATTGGCCGATCCTCGCAATCACCTCATTAATAAAGAAAAGAGAAATTACACAAAATATTATTTGGAAACTTTTGTTAACATAGAGACATTTTTTCCTAATTAGAGGACTTAATTACAAAACCTAGCAGAAATATAAATTCATAAACATAGAAAAACCCTAACATCCTCATCCCATTTTTCACATTTTCACTCCCTCTCCTTTCTCCACTTCCAATCTTCCGCCGAAACCTTCCCTGACTGTCGTTTTTGGTTTCCTTCCTCTACTTCCATTGGCTTACACCTTCCCCACTGTCGTCGCTTGACACCTTACCCAGTGTTACCCCCTGAGCAACGTTGTTGTTGTTGTTTTTTTTTTTTTTTTTTTTTTTTTTTTTTGTGTAGATGTTTTATTTTTTCTCAGGTTTGTCTTTTCATTTATATATGATGTTTTCGATAAAATTTAATATTTCTTGTTCATATTGGTGTACGTGGCTCAAAATTACTACAGTATTTTTCAACTCAAATTTTGATCTTTCTGTCCAAATCTAATATTTTTCGGTTAAATATGGTGTTTCATTGGCTAGATCTGATATTTTTTCTTCTTTTTATTTTATTGTATCTTTTATGTATCTCACTGTATAGGAAGCGTGTCTAAGTATTTCTGCACTCTTTTTACACTGTTTCTGCACTATTTTTGTGTGTCTGCACTTTTGTGTTTATGCACAATTTCTACTTTTTTGCACTTTTTTTGCACAGTTTCTGCACTATTTTTGCACTATATCTGCATAAATCTATATTTTTTTGCGTGTATCTATAATGTTCCTGATTTTATCTGCACTGTTTCTATTTTTGCACCTTTTCTTCGCCCTTTTGCGCTGTTTCAAACTGTTTTTGCATTGGTTCTGCAGACCAACAGAGGCGTAGATAGGTTGCGCCAGAGGGGGCAGCAGGGGGTAGTAAGGGAGGGATGTGAGATGGAGGTTGATGTTTTCCTGTTTTAGTTGTTTCTTGCAACTTATATATAAAAATATTACTATATTTTTAAATATTAATAATATTGTTATTTTTTTATTTTTTTATAATAAAAAGTGTAGGATTATATACCCAAAAAAAAAAAAAAAAAAAAAAACCTCCCTCTAGTCAAAAATCATAAATAGGAATGGAACCAAGGTCCTTTATTAAAGGGGAAAAGAGGGGTGGCCTTGTTCTAGGACGTTACTTGAACAACCTTAATTAAAAGAGGATTTCAAAAAGTTATTGTCTTCAATCATTCTATGTATATTTATTTTTAGAAGTAGTGTCGAAGAGGTTTGTTCAGACTTTTTATTCTTGAGAAAATAATTATTCCCTCACAAGGAGTATGACTGTCAAAGTTTTAAACTTTAACTGTAAATTTATTTTTCATATTCATGAAAATAATTTTTATATATTTAAAACCTATATAAAAAATTATTATAAATATTTTTAATTTATAATTCAAAATATCTATAAAATATGTAAGAAAAATATGATTAATAAACCATCTCATAAACTCCTCAAATAGTAAGTATGTTGCATAAATTGAGTATAAATTTTCAAACAATAAAACATGAACCTATGGTGGGTCAATCCGCATTTCTTTTATTTTATATAAAACACTTCAAAATTTAAAAATTAAAATGATTGATTTTTTATTAGGAATGAATCTGATTGATATTACTAGTTTTATAACATGCTTATCACTTAATTTATTGATTTGATTCATCATGTTTTATTTGTTTGGGTCGAGAGGAAGTTGTCAGTCGCCTGGATTATGGACTTTCTAATTAATTGATTCTCACAATCATCTCATGAATAAAAAGGAACCTCGGGTAAAAAACCATAAGTAAATTTTACATGGTAGACATTTAGAAGTGTCTTTAACATAAAATAGATACATTGTTCATAATTTATGGTATATAGACCTTTAGCCTTATGTATTCCATTTTTTTTTAGCCATTACAATAAACTGATCACTCACCCAAATAAATGCCTATTTTCATGGGATTGTTGGGATTGGCAGCTTTCATTTGTGCATATCTATTAATTATTATCTAATTATTCTATACAATCACTTATCTCATAATTTTAAGTTAATATGTCAATTATAGCGGTAAACCAAAAGTTAAAATATTTCAAATTACTAAATAATCACAAATACATCAGCCTTTCCATCTATTTCAATTTCTCTAACTTTACATTGGGATTTTAAACCCAAAAACGCAACAGTTAGACGTAACACTTAGTGTATATATCAGATGCATTTTTAACAGTACTTATATATTATATATTGTAGGTTTTAATTTTCTAAGCATGGAGATGACAATATATATGAGATACATATTATGCATATATTTATTATATCAGATATGTACACTTGATGTTTCTTTGGTTATTGTTTGAATAAACTATGAATACTATAGAATAAAAAATTGAAAGAATAATAAAATTAATAAAATATTTATGTGGAAAAGAATAGTTGAATAATGTATGAATATTATAAAATTAAATACATATTTGTATGCAATTAAATTCCAAATAAGAAGAGATTTGATTCGGCTCAATTTCTCCAAAATCTGATGTTAATTTCTTAAATGCATGTGTTTTTCTAATTTTTAGAAAGGAAATCACTTTGCTAATTTTAAGGAACGATATTAGTAGTCTGCTATCTTTAGCAACGGATCAGTTTTCTATTTTTAGGGAACGAAATCAGTTTTATTTTCAATATTTAAGAAAATCTTTTTGTGTAAACTTATTTATATAGGATAATTTTTGGCTAGCTATTGTGCAAAATATCCTATGGCTATTTGAATGTTGGACCAAACTTGATTTTGGCTAGATACCTTATTTTCCCATTAAAAGGCATTACCACGATCTGATTTTCATTGTTAGTTGGAGTTGTTGGAAGTACTAGATAAAGAAAAGACAAACTATTACGTAAACTTATGTGTTTGAGAATTGTGAGATAGGTTTTCGATCAACTTTGGCATATTTCAGCGCACATATAAATTTTATTTCCTTTTACTAGTACCTTTTCAGTTTTCTATTTCCATGTCTTTTCACTGTTTATAACTTATATTACTTTCAGGATTTATGGTTTAGTTAGACATGCACAAACGATTATAATGTGGAAATTATGTATACATTATATCATCATGTAGAAGGTTGTTGAACAATAATTGAGTGATTGTTATAAGGTGGTTAATAATGATATGGTAATTGTTTAGATAATCTCCACGTATTACAAATACAGTGTATATTTTAATTTCACATTACATCTCGTATAAAATGATACTCCATATTGTATAAATTATAAATATATAGCTAGTACTCCCATTAATTATGTACTAGCTATTATAGATATTACCACTTATTTTGTTTACAACCATTGATTCACAAATTACTCGATATTATATTGTATGGTAAGTGATAAACATAAGGCTATGTATGTCAACAAGGATCGAACAGTGACATATTTTTTTAATTATCTTCTTACTTTTTATAGCGCCACACTTTTACTCTGTTCGAGTGAAAACAGCTATTCTAACAATTTTACTGTGAGCTATATATGTAGAGTAAATGATTACTCCGTTTTATACTATGTTAGCGTTTGTTTGTGGTTATGGATAATCTCTTGTAAGTCTTGCAATAATATTTTCTTGTCCACAAACATTCTTCCTAGCTTTTTTGTCGGAATCAGCTCCTTCGTTTCCAAATTCCAATATCTCAATTGAAGATCTTTCCACGACTCCTTTATTGTCCAATACTTTATTCTGAAATATGTAGGTATATAGCATTACATCCAATATAAGTGTTTCTTGTATCGATCACGAACATTATGTTTATCTTATCAGGCAAAAGCGAGAGAAAAAAGACTTGCCGTTCACATATGTTGAGCAAATTAATAAATATGCTGAGGGATACCGGCGGTTCTAGTCCACAATCACACGAAAAGCAAATAGAAATAATTAATGAAAAGCAGAAATTTTTTTTAATTCTATGAATGAAATAATATACTATTAGAGATCATCCATTACGCACTCGATTCAATACGCCAAGTGTCTTCTAAACTACTAGGTAAATGGGTCTGGGAACAACGTAAAACATAACAGAGATTGGACTTGTGTTCACGGGATTGCAGTTTGAATTACTTTCTTGAAACGACCTCGGTCATGTCGTTTCGGAAGTTAGGACTCCGATTGGCGTGCCGATAATTTTAAAATATTCATAATGTCCATTAGGACATGTCTGCAAAATTTGAGCTAAATTAGACCTCGTTTGGTAGGCATCGGAAGAAGGTTTCAGTTTTTAATGGCGATTAATATTAAAAGGAGATTTCCGAGCTCGGTTTTTGCCGAATGAGCTCCGATTCGAAATCCGAAAGCGCCGTTGGGTTCGTATGATTATTTGTGACTTTTATAATTTTTCGAAAGTGAATTTCGATGTTGTTCGGCTAGTTCCGCAAAAAAAAATGTCGAAAGTTAAATAATTTGACCTTTTTCATTTAAATTCGCATCTTGAGTTTCGGGAATCCCATTTGAGATCCGTCTTCGCGAGTATGTTACATATATTTTGTATAGCTTACTTGAAAAATTTGGGATCATTTCGACTTCTCTAGGGTTCCATTTTAATTTTTATCGTCGTAGCGAATTTATAAAAAAAAAAAAAAAAAAAAAAAAAAAGAGAAAAAGTCAAAATGATTGTCGGTCAGCTAAGGGGATTAAATCCCTTAGCTTAGAAATTAGCAATACATACAGAAACATTCGAACAAACCTACAGAAAGAAAAAAATTAGAAAAGAGAAGGAAAAAGGGAAAAAGGAGTGGAAAAATAGTGGAATTTTTACCCCAAATCTTCAGGTAATGATGTTAACTCATTATCTTAGCTTATTACGTGTGTTTGAATATATTTTTACGGTAAAAATAAGGATATTATACATCACCCTATTGGCGTAAATTGATAGTTTAAAGGGTCAATTGGACCCCGATGATGGAAATGATTATATATTCGCACTCAGTAAGTTATGAGCAACATATAAATATAATTTATTTAGAGTTTGGTTATGGGACTTTGAACCCTGTATATAGGTCTGGCCTGCGTATTGCGTATGCGAATAGGGTATCAGGTTCCTAACTGGATTGCCCTAAAACATAAGGAATGAAGCCTTTAGCTTTATCTGATATAATTTTTCTGCTTATTGAATAGAAAGAGATCGTTTGGCGGTTAATCCAAAGGAAAAAGCAGTGGTTGAGTATCAGGGCTAGCTTTGGGATACGGTAAGTGTTTATATCCATTTCTTTGGAGGCACCTGGCCTCGTGGATTTTCTACCACGTATTCCTTACGTGTGTAGCTGCCGATAGGCGTACTCATTACGCCTTAGCTTTGGATTTATATTGTATATTATATGTTATGTCCTATTGTTGGTATTGCATTGAGGATTTGAGCATTGTACCCTGGCTGCGAGTTGGCATCTACTTCCCGGTTGTCGATGAGAGTCCCGCGCCGGTGAAGGGTTATTGCATCACATTGCATTCATATGCATTACATTGCATATCATATTGAGGGCAGGAGTATTCCGCCCCAGGAGCAGGAGTATTCCACTCCATTGTATCATATTAAGGGCAGGAGTATTCCGCCCCAGGAGCAGGAGTATTCCGCTCCATTGTATCACATTGAGGGTAGGAGGATTCCGCCCCAAGAGCAGGAGTATTCCGCTCTTATGTCAGATATTGAGTGCAGGAGTATTCCGCCTCAGCTTTACATTATATCGGGTGCAGGAGTATTCCGCCCCAGGAGAGTGCAGGAGTATTCCGCCTCTGGTTTATATTATATCGGGTGCAGGAGTATTCCGCCCCAGGAGCAGGAGTATTCCGCTCCAGTTGGTTATCAGATTGGATTCCCCTCGAATGCAGGAGTATTCCGCTTCGAGATGGGAGGACGGGCACATGTGACCCTTTGCATCAGATTTCATTTCATTTCATTTCATCTCATTTCATTTCATTTTCATACCATTGCGTAGACTTGTGGTACATAACTACTGTTCTGCTCATACGTGCATTGCTTATTTATTGATATGTTTCTTGCTCGTATTCCTAGCTGAGTTTAAGGTTTCATACGTGTTTCTAGTTATTATCTGGCTCTGCCTTTTTGTAATTTAAATAAAAGAAATTTGGTTTATCTGTTTCTTCTCCCTGGCTAGCTATCCTATTCTTTGAGGTGGCTAGTCTGCCCCACTTATTGAGTCCTTTTGACTCACCCTTGTTTGTTGTTTGTTTTCTTGTCTATCTATTTCGTTTCGGCAGGTTCGCTCCAGGATTGAGTTCGCCACGTTGTTCAGGAGCGAAGACAACTTCAGCTGTCAGGGTGAGCCAGCTTTTATTTCGGATGGCCACCAGTTTATTGGTTATCATTTCAGTTGCAGTTTGCTCCCTTCAGGAGGTATTTGTCTTCTTTTGTACTCTTAGATGTCTGGTCTGGATAGCCCTAAACCTAGCATGTTGGGTAGTCAGCTGTAATTTCTGTTGTACAGCTTAGAGGTATCAATATGTCTGTAAATTTTCTAAAGTCTTGTCCTTATTTATGAATTATTATATTTATTTTCCTAATTTAATTGGTAAGGGTTCGCCCGACGGGTCTAGGGGAAGATGTGGGGTGCCCGCACGGCCTAACCGGATTTCGGGTCGTGTCAGTTGGTATCAGAGCCCAGTTTAGATTCTATCCAGACTAAGACAGTGTCTAGTAGAGTCTCGCTGATGGGTACGTAGACGTCCGTACTTATCTACGAGGGGCTATGATGGCATTTAGGAAGTTTCACTTCCTTCATTTCTGATCGTGCGTTGGTTTAGGATGCAAAAGTATTTTCGTTAATTCCTTTGTGGTAATTGTGAACCTTCGTGCGACAAATCGGCAAACCGTACGAGTTCAAGATGAAGCAGTCTAGCCTGGGGCTAGCACTGACGAAGTCCCGAGAGTTTTTGATCGTGCTGACGATCTAGTTACGGATGTACGGGCTCGCGATGAGCAAGAGAGCAGGGCCTTGTAGTTCCCTGTGATCTCTACGATGCTTTAACGAGAATCTTGGCGACAGATACCACAATAACCTATTATTCGCTAGGCAGCATATCAGGTTGCCGCAGATGCAGATGTTTGGTCTTAGGGAGCTCCGTTGCAATCGTTGATGTTGTTCCAATATATTGTTCCCAATGCAGCATGTATTGTACCTCTGATTGTTCCGGCTGGTTAGCCAGCCGAGGTATCAGTTCGGTCCGAGTTTCTGAAGAGGTTGCATTATTTTACGCGGTTGAACCTTCCGATAATCTTAAGCAATGCATCAGATAAACCTCGTGATTCTTTTTAAAATAAAATGATGTCAGCATATCCTTCACGCTCTTGTTATATCGAGCGGTATGGTGCCGATTATTCTGTTTTCCAGTTTCAGAGGTCCAGTGTTGAATTGGTGGACTGCTCTTTATTAGCCAACTTTGTTCGATTTTTCTTCTAGATTCGTGGAAAAGTTCCTTTCGAGTAGCGAACAAGATGAAAAATGTTGCCAGTTCGAGTGGATTGGACAGGGTAGCCTGTCGGTTAGCCTGTTGGTGTTTCAGAATATGAGATTGAATTCTATAGAATGGCTGGATATGCATTAGAACTAGTCCATGAACCTTTCGAGAGATTCAAAGATTTATTGGTGACCTTTCTCCTTACTTGAGATCCCAGATGGCTAAAAAAAAAAAAAATTTGATGTTGTGACTTTATTTGATGTCGTTGTTGATTTGCTCAAAGGTATTAGGCATACCATAAGTTAGAGAGGGAAGAGTTAGAGCGGGAGAGTAAGGAATTCTGTGGCCCTGGTGGGCAACCATAGTACCTTATTTGTAGGTAAAAGTTCTGATTATTTTTGGAAGTCATCTTCCGGGTTATCTCAGCTTGTAGAGCGTGATTCTCAGAGTACGCGAGTAGTTCATCAAGATTAGACCCAGTTTTCCTCTTTATAGCTATCGACAATATGTCCAGCTTCCATTTTCAATGAAAATCTGTTATCACTGTCATGAGTCTGGTTATCCTTTGAGGAGTTTTCCCTTACTCCGGCAAGTAGGCAGTCATCTTTTCTCTTGTCATTTGGCATCGCGCAGTCGCAGGGTATTTCATTTAGATTTTAATCAGCCAGAGAAATTCCACCATTCAGTAGCGGTTGAGAGCGTGGTGGTAGTAGTTCTTCAGAAGGTAATTATCAGTATAGCGGCTTAGTTCAGCTGCAGAGGCAGTTCTATGAACTGCTAGTCTGGCAGGATGCTGAGGCATCCGATGTAGTACACCATGTAATTCTTCTTCCAGTATATGTGAGTAAGATTTGATTCTTTCGATCGATCTAGAAATGATATGTCTCATCATGTTTCGATGGTTTCCTTGGATGTCGTTTCTATTAAGAATCAGTTGCGGTAGAGGGGTGAGCTTCTTGTATGATTTATTCCCGGCATTTATGATGACCCTACTAGTTTATGTGGTTTAAATGCGAGAGATGTGTGAGTGAGTATCGGTATTGTTTGTTTGGCATTTTGTTATGCCTCATTCTGTTATAATGTCAAGTCAGTCTACCTCTCTTTGGGAACTCAGTGTCGGTAGGATGATGGGATTCTTATTTGTCACCATCAGAAAGTGTCATTGTTTCTTCCGGTGTAAAGTGGTTAGTAATTAATATTCGATCTATATATCTCCTCATGGTTCGAGGAGCTAGTAGAGTCATGTTATCCTATGAGCTTGTTTGGGTTATAAAAAAAAAAAAAAAAAAAAAAAAGTTTCTGGTAAATTGTCAAAGTTTCCTTTTTATTGGGAGGTCAAATTGGCTTGGATGTTGTTCCATAAAGCTCATTTAATATTTGTTTCTTTAATTGCGATTCTTGGGCTACTTTGACTCGCAAATAATCTAGCTCTGGTAGCCAAGCAATAAGAAGATGAGCTTCTTGAAGCTCTAATTATTTATATCCTCAGTTCGTTGTCATCTCTTATTTGTTCGGCACTGGTGAACTTAGGCGGTCAGTAACCTATTATGATGTCCCCTGTGTTGAGCCAGAGTGCATGTCAAGATAACCGGGTAAGCATATTATTGTTTAGGTTGAAAATCAGGACAGTGGTGCTGTCCAGACATTCTATCTGCGGATTTGTCATGTTATCCAGTTGTCTCATCTGGTTATCCGTTTAACATGTTTATGTTATCAGTTTATCCGGGTATCCATTCCCATGTATAGTATAGTGTTGGTTCTGTTTTTGCGGATCATCCAGTTTCAGGGGAAACTCTGCCGAAATTTTTATATAGAAGTACCGTCCATCAGGCGGTGGTTTTTACGACAAAGGTATGGAGTTGTGAACTTGAGAGTTGCAGCTATTTGGCAACTCGAAAGGGTAGTTGGTAGCTTAGGTCTGCCTACGTTCAGCTTTTAGCTAAATCATCTTTAGTCCAGTAGGCTGTGCGAGGATGATTATTCCTATTCAAATGGCTGCATGAGTTAGTGCTTTAAGTGGAGGAGTCTTCCTCCAAATACTGAATGGTAATGTTAAATCTCTGAGGTGTTGATACCACTTTTCTCACGACCCAAGGTAAGGCCACGACAGAAATCTACAATGAGTGTCGATCATTGCTAAACCCACTAATAATCTATTAGCAACAGAGATAAGGTGGCAACCTGATCATATATACGTATCTATCTGCTGAAAATATAAAGTCTGAAAAGATGACATGACTTTAACCTGCTGGCAATTAGAACACTGAGCCACAAATCCTGCTATGTCACACTTCAGTCCGTCCTACCAATAAATCTGCTTAAGATCATGGTACAACTTAATCGAACCTGGATGAATAGTGTATTTAGAATAATGTGCCTCTATCATAATTTGTCCACGTAAATCTGCAACATCAGGAACACAAAGTCTATCTTTATACATGAGAACACCGTCAGTAGTGACCCTGTGTGGTGACTTCGGTTTTCTTTGGGCTATCTGTCTGTATTCAACTAGAACTGGATCCTCATACTGACGTTGTTTTACTTCATGAAAATTTAGAGTTAAAGGTCTAGTCCAGCTTGTCGATAATCCATCATTGGTATATATATCTCTTTCACACCTCAACTCTTTGAGAAGTTACTTTAGCGTTGTAAGTGCTCATGTAATCAACTTTGTTGCTGGTATTCTGCCTTAGCTGAAAGTCCAACTACATGTATCTTTTATATTTACTTTTTCAAGTCATAATAATTTCAATTCAAAAACAATACCCTGAGGGAGATGTTCAGTCTGAAGATCATTCTTGGTCTACATCATACTATCCAGTAGTAGTTGCATGATCCTTATCCTTATACGATAGACCCTGTTCAGATGAACCTTTGACATATATTAGGATATGAGTATCTACATTCCCACAAGGAGCTTGCGGAACAACACTAACATCAGCTGAGATGTTGCATAGTGCGTTCGTAAAAATATAATGTAGCTTGCATCAAATCTTTTATAGTGTGTAATGACAAGGTACTTCAAAAGTTTCCCCTATTGCATCAAGCGTGAGCTAATTCTTAATTTTAGCGACCTGTTCTATATCGAAAGGTATATCGAAAAGGTGATTCTCGGCTGAATCATGTTAGTCCATCCAGAGTTTCGTATATCTTTGCTTCGAAAATGTAGAATTCTCCTCTCGTGATCGAGGAAGGGTCAGCTTAGTCTGACTAAGTTGGGCAATGATGTTATCATATTATCCAAATATGTTTTATCCAAGAGTTTAATATGTGTGTTATAACTCTGATTCGGTAATCAGGAAATAATGCCCGTGGAGTAGCTCATGAAGGTCGTGCAAGTTCTCCTGTTATTTGCGTGAATCTTGCTTTAGACTTAGGCTCGTTCGAGGACGAACGAGAGTTTAAGTGGAGGAGAATGAAACGACCACGGTCATGTCGTTTCGGAAGTTAGGACTCCGATTGGCGTGCCGATAATTTTAAAATATTCGTAATGTCTATTAGGACATGTCTGCAAAATTTGAGCTAAATTAGACCTCGTTTGGTAGGCATCGGAAGAAGGTTTCAGTTTTTAATGGCGATTAATATTAAAAGGAGATTTCCGAGCTCGGTTTTTGCCGAATGAGCTCCGATTCGAAATCCGAAAGCGCCGTTGGGTTCGTATGATTATTTGTGACTTTTATAATTTTTCGAAAGTGAATTTCGATGTTGTTCGGCTAGTTCCGCAAAAAAAAATGTCGAAAGTTAAATAATTTGACCTTTTTCATTTAAATTCGCATCTTGAGTTTCGGGAATCCCATTTGAGATCCGTCTTCGCGAGTATGTTACATATATTTTGTATAGCTTACTTGAAAAATTTGGGATCATTTCGACTTCTCTAGGGTTCCATTTTAATTTTTATCGTCGTAGCGAATTTATAAAAAAAAAAAAAAAAAAAAAAAAAAAGAGAAAAAGTCAAAATGATTGTCGGTCAGCTAAGGGGATTAAATCCCTTAGCTTAGAAATTAGCAATACATACAGAAACATTCGAACAAACCTACAGAAAGAAAAAAATTAGAAAAGAGAAGGAAAAAGGGAAAAAGGAGTGGAAAAATAGTGGAATTTTTACCCCAAATCTTCAGGTAATGATGTTAACTCATTATCTTAGCTTATTACGTGTGTTTGAATATATTTTTACGGTAAAAATAAGGATATTATACATCACCCTATTGGCGTAAATTGATAGTTTAAAGGGTCAATTGGACCCCGATGATGGAAATGATTATATATTCGCACTCAGTAAGTTATGAGCAACATATAAATATAATTTATTTAGAGTTTGGTTATGGGACTTTGAACCCTGTATATAGGTCTGGCCTGCGTATTGCGTATGCGAATAGGGTATCAGGTTCCTAACTGGATTGCCCTAAAACATAAGGAATGAAGCCTTTAGCTTTATCTGATATAATTTTTCTGCTTATTGAATAGAAAGAGATCGTTTGGCGGTTAATCCAAAGGAAAAAGCAGTGGTTGAGTATCAGGGCTAGCTTTGGGATACGGTAAGTGTTTATATCCATTTCTTTGGAGGCACCTGGCCTCGTGGATTTTCTACCACGTATTCCTTACGTGTGTAGCTGCCGATAGGCGTACTCATTACGCCTTAGCTTTGGATTTATATTGTATATTATATGTTATGTCCTATTGTTGGTATTGCATTGAGGATTTGAGCATTGTACCCTGGCTGCGAGTTGGCATCTACTTCCCGGTTGTCGATGAGAGTCCCGCGCCGGTGAAGGGTTATTGCATCACATTGCATTCATATGCATTACATTGCATATCATATTGAGGGCAGGAGTATTCCGCCCTAGGAGCAGGAGTATTCCGCTCCATTGTATCATATTGAGGGCAGGAGTATTCCGCCCCAGGAGCAGGAGTATTCCGCTCCATTGTATCACATTGAGGGTAGGAGGATTCCGCCCCAAGAGCAGGAGTATTCCGCTCTTATGTCAGATATTGAGTGCAGGAGTATTCCGCCTCAGCTTTACATTATATCGGGTGCAGGAGTATTCCGCCCCAGGAGAGTGCAGGAGTATTCCGCCTCTGGTTTATATTATATCGGGTGCAGGAGTATTCCGCCCCAGGAGCAGGAGTATTCCGCTCCAGTTGGTTATCAGATTGGATTCCCCTCGAATGCAGGAGTATTCCGCTTCGAGATGGGAGGACGGGCACATGTGACCCTTTGCATCAGATTTCATTTCATTTCTTTTCATCTCATCTCATTTCATTTCATTTTCATACCATTGCGTAGACTTGTGGTACATAACTACTGTTCTGCTCATACGTGCATTGCTTATTTATTGATATGTTTCTTGCTCGTATTCCTAGCTGAGTTTAAGGTTTCATACGTGTTTCTAGTTATTATCTGGCTCTGCCTTTTTGTAATTTAAATAAAAGAAATTTGGTTTATCTGTTTCTTCTCCCTGGCTAGCTATCCTATTCTTTGAGGTGGCTAGTCTGCCCCACTTATTGAGTCCTTTTGACTCACCCTTGTTTGTTGTTTGTTTTCTTGTCTATCTATTTCGTTTCGGCAGGTTCGCTCCAGGATTGAGTTCGCCACGTTGTTCAGGAGCGAAGACAACTTCAGTTGTCAGGGTGAGCCAGCTTTTATTTCGGATGGCCACCAGTTTATTGGTTATCATTTCAGTTGCAGTTTGCTCCCTTCAGGAGGTATTTGTCTTCTTTTGTACTCTTAGATGTCTGGTCTGGATAGCCCTAAACCTAGCATGTTGGGTAGTCAGCTGTAATTTCTGTTGTACAGCTTAGAGGTATCAATATGTCTGTAAATTTTTTTAAAGTCTTGTCCTTATTTATGAATTATTATATTTATTTTCCTAATTTAATTGGTAAGGGTTCGCCCGACGGGTCTAGGGGAAGATGTGGGGTGCCCGCACGGCCTAACCGGATTTCGGGTCGTGTCAACAACTCTTTTTTATTCGCTTTCTTCAATATTTCATTATTACTTGTAGCCTATTTTATAAATTAAACTATTTTACCTAGCGAGCAAGTTTTAGGCATACCAATATATTTTTTTCTTTCAAATTTTATGAGTATAAATACAATATGGAGACAGTTCCTCCTTCAAAATATATATGAAATATGTCTCGCCTCAAAGATAAATAAATCATGAGTAAGATGAGAGATCTCGATAGTTAGTGGTCGGCACTTCAGTAAAAATAATAACATCGTTTAAGGTGTGTAGGCACACAATTCTGTGGTGAGGATTGTAGGTTTATAGTATTTATGCAAAGTCGCTATAAATCAACTCTAAATCACAAATTATTTCACATCCAAATACTATTCCTAAAAGCTCAAATATTATCCATTTCAAAATAATACAAGAATCATGATCGAATCTTGAATCCACTACAAAATTTCAAATTTTTTTTTGGAAAAGAAGATGATGAAGAAACAGAAAAAGAAGAACAAAAAATGATGTGGAAGAAATGGGTAAGAGGAGAAGGAGGTGGAGGAAAAGGAAATGAGAATAGAAGAGAAAAGCAGAAGATGAGCAAGGAGCAAAAGAACAAGAAAAAATAAGAATTTCTTGAATCTAATGGGTTTCGTTTGAAATTTGAACAGTACGTTCTCAGCTGTCTACGGTGAGCCATCTTGTTCATTGAGAAAAAAAGCTGTAGATATTATAGTTTATCTTATTTTTGCTCCATTTGGGAGATTTGCATATCTTTTGGACTTCTTAGATGTCTGATCTGAAAACCTCTAAACCTGTGTATTTTGGGTAGTTAGCTGTATTATTCGGACAACTTATATATATATTTCTGTTCTTAGGAGTTGTCTTGTGTTGTTAAGGTTAGATTTATTTTGTTCTCGAAATAATTCTACGCCATTTATATCAATGCAGTCAATAAGGTTCGCCCGACAGGTCTAGGGGAGGTAGTCGGGTACCTGCACAGCCTAGCCGAGAATTTGTGTCGTGTCAAATGCACCAGTGAGGAGGTGCGAAGGGTTGGCTGTGCTATCCCTCCGGAGAGATAGAGGTAGATCACCAAGGAAAAATTGGGGCGAGGTGATTAGACAGGACATGACCCACCTCCAGATAACCGAGGACATGACCCTAGATAGAAAAAAGTAGAGGTCGAAGATTAGGGTATTGGGATAGATAGTAATCAAGTGAGTTTCTGTATATTCTATTTCCAACTTACTCAGTGTTTTTATTTGCTATTGGTGTTTTCTGTTTATCTTGGGCATGCTTGAGTGTTTGTGGTAGTATTTCATTTATTTTGATATTTTCATCTTGCTTCTCTCAAACATGTTTTCTCACTAACTTTATTAAGCTGAGGATCTATCGAAAACAGCATTTCCACCTTAGCAGAGGTAAAGTCTGCGGCGTAGATCTCACTCTTTCCACACCCCCACCTTGATAGGATTCACTGGGTATGTTGGTTTGGTTTAGTTTGATATTTTAAAATGGATAACTTGATTCATACTTAACCTTTACTTTCAACATATAAATTCATAATAATAATAAGAGACCCCTTTCCTCATTTAAGTTTTTGAGGGTCTTTCTAGAAGGTTGGTTTTTCTCTTTATTTTTAATTTGTTCTTTTCCTTTCACTTTTATTTTCTTTATTGTTTTCAAAAAATAAAATTATCTATTCACGCTCTTAATATGTGTCGATAGCACAAATGTTGTCTAGCTCAAGAAAATTCTCATAAATCTGATGAGTTGTTAGAGGTGTCTAAAAATTTTGTTACATGCTAGTGAAGAGTCGGGATGAAATATAATATATGGAGTAGGGGGTTGGGAACACAAATCAAAACAATTACGAGCCTTTACTAAAGAAATATTACAAAAATAAATGTCAATTTTATTTCTTTTGCAAGGCTTCACAAGTATAATAGGTATTATGCACAGTTTTAGGTGATTAAAGGGACTTTTGAACAAGTTGAGGGGCTATTTATGTATTATTTCGGCTAATATATTAACTTACAATTCTTGACTACCATTTTTATTGATAGCACTACCATGGTTACGGAGAAGATTGACGTACTTCGGGGCCATTTATTTTTATTAAGATTAAGACGCATGAATTTGAATGCACATCTGAATATTAAGATATAGTTTCTGAATCTGAACGTTGACTGTTTGTTTTTCAATATCTGAATGAGCATAATTATTCTGTATTTATATAATATAAAGTTCAAATAACATTATACCACTAAAATATTATAGAAAAGTAGAATTATTATTTAAAAAAGAAACTGAATTAACTAAATGATATAAACTAATACTTTATATTAAATTAAAAATAATTGAATTATTTGAAATGAAAATAAAATTATTACAGCAAACACTACTTTCATAAATGTATTTACAAAAATTTTAAGAATTTAATATTATTAATTTAAAATGAAACATCATCCCCCAAAAATCAAATTTAGAACTTGTTCCAATGAAATAGAAATGGTTTATAATGGTTGCTAACTTGTTCCGAAATACTAGTAGTTAGCATTTTTAAAAACATGAGTTGTAACTTCCGCAAATGGTGTCGTCACTTAAAGAATCTGTATGCCATAAAAACTTGTTCACACATCTATTCAATTAAGAGCCATTCATATCCATTAAGTGATTTGAAATGAGAAAAAATAAATGCAGTTAATGGGTAGTTCTCTGAATCATTCAGATATCATTCAGATTCAGACCCCTATTAAGTACAAATAAATGAGCCCTTTGTACCTGTCATATCCTTCTCAAGCTCCCCCCTCCCTCTCTCGTCCTTCTCAAGGTTCATTCATTTTATGGGTGATTACTTAAATTTCACTTTATTGTTTCGAAGTTATCAAGTTAATGAAAAAGCTACCCTACATTTTTCTTAGTATTACAAACGGTTATTAATTTATTTTCTTTTTGTAGCCAAAAAAAAAAATCAACTTTCCCTAAGTATCAAATAATTAACGTCATTTCTTATAATCATACATGATAGGCGTTGCTACAACCAGTGATTTTCTATGATATTGTGATTCCTAATCCTGAATCTGTCTAGTTTCTTCCAGTAGCTCCGCCTCTAATTCGTACCCTTTGTCTGAAAAATAAATAAGGGCATTGCGCCTTGCCTCCGCAATCCTAAGGTTCTCCCGACTATCCATCTCAATTTTCAAGTCGGACAACTATTTGCTCAGATTCCGATTTTCCAAGACAAGGATCTGATTCTTAGTTTACAGCTCGTTGCTGTTAACAATGACATCACTCCTTCCCCTCTATGCGGCTTCGAGATCTCTCCTCATGAGTTCATGATCATTCCCCAGGGACCGAATTTTGGCTTCATTAGTTTTTATCTTGACCTCAGCAGCCGCTAGTTGCGCCTTATCATCCGCCTCAATCTAGTGCAAGGTGGTGATTTGGGCTTCCAAGTCTGATTCAAATGACACCTTGGACTCGATCATTTCCTTAAGCTTGTCAAACTGCTCCATTAATAGAGTAACTTTAACCGTAACCTTCCTGAGATCACGATGAAGTACGCTCCAGCTTCGACAATGGTGAAGAATCAGTCTTGCCACAATTGGATGGGCGCTTCAAGTTGTCGAATCTGCTCGGTAGTTTCAATGACAAGATAGTAGTCTGAGATAAAGAGTGGGCTTCAGTTCATAAGAAATAAGGGATCAATTAAAAGGAAAAGATATACGAGGGATAAAGTTACCCGGAAGGCATTGTAAGCAGTGAGAGATGCAAGCATCAATCATTGCGGCTGTTAATCCGAGCTCGCTCCATGGGTCTGGTCAATTCATAGAGGTAATCGACAAGATGCCTTGGGTGTCTGAGCAGATCGGTGTCTTTAGGATTTGTTATTGTAATCGATCGCTCCCTAACTCTCCAGCCGCGTCTGCTCATTTATAAGCGGCATAAGCAGCCTCATCTTCTACCCCGGGCATGGAACAATCGGGACATTATGATGAGCATCAAATAATGAAAAATATGAGTTTTCAGTATGCTTAGACCAGGCTGGCGCGACCTCCCGATCTAAGGGAAGTTTATATATATTCTCCACATGTGCAGCACTTTGTGGATCAGCCTCGGGCACGTTTTTGTCGGAATCTTTCTCAGCACTTCCAGGCACTTTGGTAACAGGAGTTAGGTGACCGTGGGGTAGCGCTGCCGGAGCAAATTCTACAATTGTAGTAGGTTGACTTTCCTCGGTCAACTTCAGCTGCTCATCCTCCTGCATTACCTCTTTCCCCGATCACATAGCCCGTTTCAGCAATTGCTCAGAAGACGACTCTTCGGCGGCATCTCGCTTTGGTGAATGGTAAACCACTAACATACCTTCTTCCTCAACCAATTGAACAGCGTCGATCGCTGCCACACTAGCGACCGCCGTGCTCTTGCTTAGCCAGCATCAAGAGCCCGTTTCCGTCCCTCCTACACAGCTTTCAAAGCTTATGCTTGCTTGTTGATAGCTTTATAAGGATCCGTTATCTTCCTCTTTCTTGAAGGACGGGAGGCTGGCTTTTCTACCCTGACTTCTTGTTGAGAGCTGGTTTTGAAGTATGACAAACGGGAAGGACACTGAGGTTCAGGAGAAGAACCTTGTCCTTGAGATGAAGGACACGCTTGATCGAAAAGATTACGGGTTGCAAATCCCTGTGGAACTAGGAGTAGTGGCGCGTGGTTGTTTACGTATCCTAGTCAGACTAAAAGAGGCGGTGTCCAGGCTGTATCTTTGAAGTGTGGACAAGAGTTAGACTTCAACATGGAAAAGAGTTACTGCGAATCTCATATTGCCATAATTAAGAGAATTCCCAGCAGGACTCAACTAGGGTTGTAAGACCTATATAAAAGCAAGTAGAAGAGACAGCCGAAATCAGTTTTTCAAACAGAGAGTCGAGAGCATATAGAGGTGATCTGAAGAACTGTCTACGTTGGAAAACTGAAGAAGACAACTGGGTTGCTTGCTGAGTATTTGAGTCTAGATCTCTTGTCTAGGTTCATCGAGTTGTAAGTTGTCTCTGTTACAAGTGTTCATTGTTTTGTCTATTAGCTTATTTCAGAAGCATATGTATTAGGCAAACTACTTTGTGATTACTAGAAAAAGCTAGAGTTTAGCTTTGGTTAGTGATTAGGGTCTAGAGTGTAGCCCCTTGGTTACAGAGTCTGTAATCTGAAACGTTGCTCTTGTGTTAGTGGATTGAGATTGAAAATCCCAGAGTGTGGGTCGTGGTTTTTCTCCCTTGAGCAAGGAGTTTTCCACGTAAAATCCTTGTGTTCTTGGTGAGTGTTTTGAAGTGTGTTCTTAAGTATAGTTTGCATAAAAAGAGAACTGAGGAACCTTGTTCTACTACGGAAGAACCAGGTTCTTACAACAAAAATCGGAGGACACTATTCAACCCCCCCCCCTTCTAGTGTCCTTAGGAGGTGCTTAAAGTATAACAAGTGGTATCAGAGCGGGTCTTCTCTTGTAAGGCTAACACCTTGAGAAGGATCAAAATGAGTGCACCGCCTACTATTACTGAAGGACAGTCGGTTCTGAGGCCTCCACAGTTTAATGGGCAATACTACGCATGGTGGAAAAATAGGATGGAGAATTACATATGTGCTGAAGATTATCAACTCTGGCTGATAGTCTCTGAAGGAAACCTGATTCCCACCAAAATAGTTGGTGAAGGAACCACTGCCACAAAAGAACCTAAGCTGAAAGAAGAGTTTGATGAGTCTGACTATAAGATGATCGAAAAGAACCACAAAGCCAAGCGGTTGGTTATATGTGGTCTGGGTCCAGAAGAGTTCAATCGAGTATCATCGTATAAGACGGCTAAGGAAATATGGGATGCTTTACAAGTTGCACACGAAGGAACCACTGAAGTAAAGGACTCAAAAAGAAGAATGTTGAAGAGACAATTTGAGTTATTTACTATGGGCGAGAAGGAATCGATTCAGGATATGATGACCAGGTTGACCATGATTACAAATGAAATGAGATCTCTGGAGATGGAACTGCCTGAGGTGGAGATGGTTGATAAAATCCTGAATGTGTTACCTGAAGCATGGGAACCAAAAATGACGGCCATTATTGAATCCAAACCTTTGAAATCCATCAAGCTTGAAGAACTGGTTGGAAGTCTGAAGACGCACGAGATGATGAAGGACTCAAAGGCTAAACCTGCAGCAAAGAAGGAAAAGACCCTTGCACTGGAAGCAACAGAAGAAGCTGATGAATATGTTGATCTTCAATCAGTGGAAGCTGCAATGGTAAGTGCTCTAAGACAAAAACTCAATCTGGGAAGGTTTAAAGGATTTAAACGAGGGAACAAGGAGAGCTCTAGCAGGAAGAACATAGTTGACAGTCCTGACTACTCTGGATGCTTCAAATGCTTCAAGAAGGATCATGCTGTCATGGATTGCCCCAGAGTGGATGAAGAACAGAGCTGCTAAGGAAAAGGAAAAGGAAACCACAAAGGAAAAGGATGCAGATAGAAAGAAGTCAAGACGGCCCCCAAACTTCAGAGCAGAACGAAGGAAAAGGAAGGAAGCTTTCTATGCCACATGGGGACCAACTGACAGTGAGTCTGATCACGAGAAGGAAGCTGACGATGACTCACCACTAGCATTAGCAGGGATGACGGATGTTAGTTCTGACGAAGAACATCCTCATGAAGCAAAATGGGGAAGAGATCCATCAAAGCCACTAGTGTTCAATGGGACTCATTACAATTACTGGAAGAAACAAATGAAGAATTTCTTGCAGGCGACTGATTATAGTCTGTGGCTAATTGTGAAAAGAGGACCTCATGTTCCAGTGAAGAGAGCAGCAAATGGAGTCTTGGTACCCAAGAAAGTAGAAGAACTAGATCCACAAGATCTGGACTGGCTACAAGCAAACTCCAAGGCTGAGGGCTATCTAAGAGGAGGACTTACAGATGATGTGCTCGGACAGATACAGGAATGTAAATCAGCCAAGGAGATATGGAAGAAACTGAAAGAGTTGTACATAGCTGACAACACCAAGAAGGACTCTGCCCTCATGGCAACTGAAGGAAAGGAAGCTGACGGTTCAGCAGAGGTATGTTTATCTGATCTTAAGGAAACTTTACATACATACTCTTCTGAAAATCTAATCCTAATCACAGCCACATTGATTGAAGGATATGAAAAAGAAAAGCTTGAAAAAGATAAATTAATTGAAGAATTGAGTGATCTTAGAACTAAGCACAAGAGTCTCCTAGAACAGAACATTGAGCTTGAAGAAACAAATGCCATCATGAAAGGACAGACTTTTGTGTCAAACTCTAAGATCACTGAGCTTGAATTAGAATGTAGACAGTTGAGAGAGAGTAAGAATGGTAAGCAAGTTATGAGTGAAGTTCAAACCTTTCTGGAAGATGAATTGAAAAGGACAAATGAGATTTTAAACCAAGAAATTGAAAAAAATAAGATGTTAAATCAGAAGGTTGAAAACTCAAAACTTGAACTTACCAGACTTACAAAATGGAATAAGTCTTCAGAAGCAATGCATTGGGTTCTTGAAAATCAAAATAAAGGAAAACAAGGCTTAGGATTCAAGAAGCCCTTGCCTCCATATAATCCTAAAAGCAAATATGTGGGATTACCTTGCAACATGTTATGCACTTTCTGTGGTCAAACCGGTCATACTAAACAAAGGTGTGTTAACATTACCAAGGCAAGGGCCAAGAATAAAAATTGTGTTTTACCCAAATGGGCCAAACAAGATCTGATTTATCCATTTTCTCATAAGAAGGGACCCAAGCTTGTCTGGGTTCCTAAGGCTAATCTCTAATTGTTTTGCAGGCTGGAGTGAGGGAGAACAACTCAAGCTGGATTCTTGATAGCGGTTGTTCTAGGCACATGACGGGAGATAGAAGAAACTTTCTCTCACTCGCAGCATTTCAAGGAGGCAGTGTGGCCTTCGGAGGAGGAAAAAGTGGTCAGATAGTAGGCATTGGGAAGATTGGGAGATCTCTTGAGCATGCAATTGAAAATGTGTATTGTGTGGATGGTCTTAGACACAATTTACTGAGCATCTCTCAACTATGTGACAGAGGAAACGAAGTGAGCTTCTCATCTGTAGGGTGCATCGTGAAGAACCTACAGAGTGGAGAAGTGGTAATGGAAGGAAAAAGAGTGAACAATGTGTACAAGGCGTCACTGAGGTCCTTACCTGAAAACAACCTGACATGCTTGAATGTACAAGAAAGCGACTCTCAGCTGTGGCACAAAAGACTGGGTCATGCAAGTCTCACTCAATTAAATAAGCTAGCCTCGAAGGAACTGGTTCGTGGATTGCCAAACAAGAAGTTTGAAAACATAAAAGTGTGTGATGCTTGTGTAAAGGGAAAGCATGTAAGAACGTCATTCAAGTCAAAGAAAGTGGTCAGCACATCTAAGCCACTGGAGCTGGTACATATGGATTTGTGTGGACCTATGAGAGTAAAAAGCAGAGGAGGAAAGAGGTTTGTGTTCGTGATTGTTGACGACTACTCAAGGTATACATGGACCTTGTTCTTGGCCTCTAAGGATGAAGCTTTTGAGAACTTTAAAGACTGGGCTGGTGTGGTTCAGAAAAGGCTAAGTCTTGAACTCATCAGTATTCGAACAGATCATGGAACTGAGTTTGAAAACTCAAAATTTTCTGAGTACTGTGCAGGGAACAACATAGATCACAACTTTTCTGCACCAAGAACTCCCCAACAAAACGGGGTGGTTGAGAGGAAGAACAGGTCGTTGGAGGATATGGCTAGAACCATGCTGCTGTCAAGTGGACTAGCAAGAAACTTCTGGGCTGAAGCTGTAAACACTGCATGTTACTTGCTAAATAGGTGTTCCATCAGAGCCATTCTTGACAAAACTCCATATGAGTTACTCAGAGGTAGAAAGCCAAGCATTGCACACCTAAGGCCTTTTGGGTGCAAATGCTTTGTTCACAACAATGGCAAGGAACCCTTGGGAAAGTTCGATGCTAGGAGTGATGAGGCAATATTCCTGGGATACTCCACTCAAAGTAAGGCATACAAGGTACTCAACAGAAGAACACAAGTAGTAGAAGAAAGTATGCATGTTGTGTTCGATGAATCAGATAAGGAAATAAGAGAAGATGATGCAGATGATCAGGTGATTGGCTTAAGAAGAGAAGAGAGCATAGATGAACTGGAGGACTCAGATGAAAAGGAGAGCAAAGTCATGTCCGATGAAGGAGTCAACTTGACAGGGGGAACTTCTGATGAAGCTGAAGATCAAGAAAGTCAAGAAGAATTTACTCAAGACGATGCTGCAGGTTCTTCTAATCAGATCCAGATCAAGCCATGGAAATATCAAAGTTCTCACCCTTTGGAGAATGTTCTATCTGAACTGGATACAGGAATTATGACTAGGTCAGCATTAAAGAACTTCTGTGCATTTTTTGCTTTCCTCTCACCCTTGGAACCAAAAAATGTCAAAGAAGCTCTAGAAGATCCAGATTGGATTATAGCTATGCAGGAGGAACTTCATCAATTTGAAAGAAGCAAAGTGTGGCACCTAGTTCCTAAACCAAAGGACAGATCCATAATTGGAACTAAATGGGTGTTCAGAAATAAGCTGGATGAACATGGCATAGTTACAAGAAACAAGGCAAGGTTGGTTGTTCAGGGCTACAGTCAAGAAGAAGGAATAGATTATGATGAAACCTTTGCGCCAGTGGCACGAATGGAAGCCATTAGATTGCTGATTGCTTTTGCTACATACATGGAATTCACACTGTATCAGATGGATGTGAAGAGTGCCTTCTTGAATGGGTACCTAAATGAAGAAGTCTATGTAGTACAGCCTCCAGGTTTTGTGAACAATGAATTCCCTGATCATGTGTACAAACTGGACAAGGCTCTGTATGGTTTGAAGCAAGCTCCTAGAGCCTGGTATGAAAGACTCTCAGGGTTCTTGATGAAAAATGGCTTTTCAAGAGGTAAAATTGACAACACACTATTTCTCAAGAAGCAAGGAAAGGATCTGCTGGTAGTTCAAGTGTATGTTGATGATATCATCTTTGGAGCCACTGATGAGGAGCTGAGCAAAGGTTTTGCTGACCTGATGGGAAGTGAGTTTGAAATGAGCATGATGGGTGAATTGAATTTCTTCCTTGGGTTGCAGATAAAGCAGACGCCGGAAGGAACTATGATACACCAGCAAAAATATGTCAAGGAATTGTTGAAGAAGTTTAACATGGAAGGAGCTAAGGAGATGACTACTCCTATTGCTCCTGGAACAAAGCTAGATATGGATGAACTTGGTCCTTCGACAAATGAGACCAAGTATAGAGGAATCATTGGCTCACTTCTTTATCTCACAGCAAGTCGACCTGACATAGTCTACAGCGTAGGACTGTGTGCCAGATTTCAGTCAAAACCTAAGGAATCACACTTGACAGCTGTGAAGAGAATTCTGAGATACTTGAAAGGGACTCAGGATCTATGCCTTTGGTATCCCAGAGGTGGAACTTTTGAACTAATTGGTTTTGCTGATGCAGATTATGCAGGTCATTTGGTTGATAGGAAAAGCACTTCGGGGATGGCACAATTCTTAGGTCCTTGCTTGGTGTCATGGGCTACAAAGAAACAAAACTCTGTTGCCTTGTCAACTGCTGAAGCTGAGTATGTGGCAGCTGCTTCATGCTGCTCACAATTGCTATGGATCAAGCAGCAACTGGAGGATTTTGGAATCAAGTGTGGGGCAGTGCCAATCTTTTGTGACAACACTAGTGCTGTGAACATTGCCAAGAACCCAGTCCAACACAAAAGGACCACACACATTGATATTAGACATCATTTTCTGAGAGACAATGTAGAAAAGGGTCTAATCACTATGAATTCATGCAGGACTGAAGACCAAATTGCTGACATATTTACCAAAGCCTTGAACAAGGTGCAGTTCGAGAAGAACAGGTTGGAGTTAGGGATGACCAAAATACACGGATGACCCAGCAGGTAATCCCCTGGTGATTGGCTAGGTTAGTAGTAAAAGTATCTGTTAGGAATTTGTCATTACTATCTGGACTAAAATTGTACTTGAGTAAGTACACTCGTTTTTAGTGTTTTGAGCATTAGGTACAAATAATGTGATCCCATGAAGAACCTACGGTGTACTAAGGAGGAACCAGTGTTAACATGAGGAATCGTGTCCAGGTACAGTAAATCTACTCTATTTGTTAGTTGTCACAACTGGAATTAAAATTGTTATTATACGTGCATCATGGGAGATTCTCCATAGTCTCATAACTGTCCAAAATTATAGGAGCACATTCCTTTTTAGGATAGAACTCCTGTTAAATTGCTTGGACCCCACTTCTTGAAAAGGGTATATTTAAATTAAGTTCATAACCGTCAAATCTCTTAACTTCTCCCGGTTCTCAAAAAGTTCAAAAAGCTGCCCTTCTTTATACTCATTATTTTGTTTTGCCTTCCCTAGACATTGTCACTTCACCAAAACCCTCTCTCTTTCTACAACACTTCTTCAATCTCTCATGATCTCGTCCACCACTTCCAATTGAACATCAAAATTCTCTCAAGCCCTAAAATAGATAAACCGTCAACAAACTCAGGACTCTTTACAAAATTCTTCAAGATGTCTGAACGACCACCTCCATCCACTCTTGCTGAAAGAATTGCTAGGGCTCGCCTAAAATTTCTCAAAAAGGGGGACAAGAAACTGGTCAAGAAGTTAAAATCAAGAGTCGTTCCTTCAACACCCACTACTCAAAGTTCATCTCAACCGTTACCTGAGGTAATTTCTGATCCTACTCCATCTACACCTGTTGGTTCAGTTGATATAGCCAGTCCTGGCATTGTAGAAACTGAAACCCTAGTTGCTGAATTAGATAAAATAGTAGATGTTGAGCAGAGGGACAATATAGATAGGGGGAACCCACGTGAGGAGGAACAAGAAACTAAAGAGAATGAACCTAGAGAAGATGTGCAGGATGGTGTAGACGGTGTGTCTAGAGGCGAGTTAAATATAGCCGAAAAAATAGAAGAACAGTTGAGGGAACTGGATAATGATGAATCTCTGAGAAAAGATGTTGGTGAGTCAAGTAAAGATGTGAGTGGAACAGGGGTGTGTTTAGAGGATTCTGTGCCTAAAGGCCCTGAGGGTGATGGAACTGCTACTGCTGAAGTTCCAGGGGGAGAGGGACAAGAACCTGTTACTTGTCTAAACCCTACTGGAGCTGATGATGCAGATTTTAGCTGGACAGAATCTGATGAAGATGGAAACAAGGAAGTTGTTGTTGAAAAACAAGAGAGGGACAAGGAAGAGAAAAAATTAAAAAGGAAAAGAAAATTTGGGGTAGAAGATGAGAAGGTGACAGGTGAGGAAGAGGAGGATGAGGTGGTGTTTGTAAAAGAAAATAAAGTAGAGCCTGAAAAGAGAAGAAGGTTGGTGAGAGATGGGAAACCAGTGTTGAAATCTAGACTGGTAGATGAAGACAGTGAAGGAGGTGACCAAGAGGCTAGTGAGCCTGTGGTCAGGAGAGTTGGTACTAGGTCGGCTTTCAAAATGCAGATGGAGAGGATTGAAAAGATAGGAAAGACAGTAAAAAATGTGAAGATGAGGGAAGAAGAGAAGAAGAAAGAAGAAGAGGAGAAGAGAGCTGGTGAGGAAGAGGAGGAAAGTGAAGCTGGGAGTTATGTGGAACCCAGTGATTCTGATACTGACAGTGAGGTGGAGAGTAAGAAGAAAAGAAAAGAAGTGGATAGGGAAGCCTTCTTTTCTAGACATCAGGTGCTGCCAGGAAGTATACTGTATGATGAAAAGGAGTTTCATATGAAATCCTTGTTGAGAATGATAGGAGATCAGGGTTGGTTGAGCTTGTTTGGAAACAATGACAGGAAGCTATTTGTGGATGAAGTCAGGGAGTTTTATACAAATTGCAGGGTAGTAGCCAGGAGGGTGTTTACCACTGTAAAAGAAGTGGAGATTGAATTTGGGAGACCTGAACTGGGGGTAATTCTGGATGTACCTGCTGAAGGGTATTGCAGGTATGTTAAGCTAAAATGGCCAAAGAGAACAGATAGAGTTACTCCTTTAGATGTTGTGAGAAAGTTTTCAGGGAAACCCAGATTGAGGAAGGAGAGGAAGGTTGAGAAAAAGGAGATGGAGCCTGCACATCAGCTTTTGTTTGAGTTTGTGCATAGGTTTCTTCTGCCTAGGGGGGAAAGAAATTGTGAGGCCAGTGCTCTTGATCTGACCTATATGGATCTGATGGACAGAGGGGTAAAAATAAATTTGCCTGGGCTCATTATTAGGCACATAAAGAGAATCTGTGATACTGATCAGAAGCCACACTCTCTTGTGCATTCTTACATCATCCATCAGATTCTTGAGCATTTTGGAGTGCCTTTAGGTGCAGGGAAGAAGCCAACTATCCATCAGAGGTTTGGGGTTAATGTGCTGAAGAGCTGTGACTTCTTTCAAGAAAGCAGGGCTTCCAAAAGGCCAATGCAGGTCAAGCAGGAGGAGTCAGAGGACAGTGAAGACTTTGGACCTGATGAGGCCATCGGTGCTGTGCAGGAACTGGAAAAAATGGTTCTTGAAGTTAATGAAGAAAATGCTGAACTGCACAGGCAGTTGAAGGTGAAGGATCAAGAGATTGATCGCTTGAAGATTGATTGCCACAAGTATGAGGCCGAGCTGGTGATGGAGAGGGCCAAAAATACAAAACAACTTGAGGCACTCGTTAAGCACTTCAACCTTCAGCTGTGATTCTTCCAGTCCTGTCCTCCTATCTTTCTCCTTTCCTACCCCACCTGATCTTTACTCCTCCCTATTCTCCTTTGATTGCATGTTTTGGATAATTAAGACAATTTCAATTTTTGTTGTGTAACTAAATAGAGTGGTGCTGCTGTCACCCTCTGGATGTTGATTTTAAATTTCTTATGTTTGCGACTGTTTCTTGTTTCAGTACCTGGTTCCTTATTGGGCCCTTATTTTGATATACCTATGTTCTTGACATTGATGAGTAGCCTTGTGCTCTAGACTAGATTACTCTGATAAGTTTCTGCAGGTCTTTGAATCTTTTCGATGATGCCAAAAGGGGGAAGAATAATGTTGGGGTGTTTGTGACCTAACTCATCTGTTTTTATTGTTCTGTTTTTTTTGTTGTTCTTGTTTTTGGTATATGTTATGTAGGTTCTTGGGCAAACGTTTGTTTGTCATCATCAAAAAGGGGGAATTTGTTGAGAGCTGGTTTTGAAGTATGACAAACGGGAAGGACACTGAGGTTCAGGAGAAGAACCTTGTCCTTGAGATGAAGGACACGCTTGATCGAAAAGATTACGGGTTGCAAATCCCTGTGGAACTAGGAGTAGTGGCGCGTGGTTGTTTACGTATCCTAGTCAGACTAAAAGAGGCGGTGTCCAGGCTGTATCTTTGAAGTGTGGACAAGAGTTAGACTTCAACATGGAAAAGAGTTACTGCGAATCTCATATTGCCATAATTAAGAGAATTCCCAGCAGGACTCAACTAGGGTTGTAAGACCTATATAAAAGCAAGTAGAAGAGACAGCCGAAATCAGTTTTTCAAACAGAGAGTCGAGAGCATATAGAGGTGATCTGAAGAACTGTCTACGTTGGAAAACTGAAGAAGACAACTGGGTTGCTTGCTGAGTATTTGAGTCTAGATCTCTTGTCTAGGTTCATCGAGTTGTAAGTTGTCTCTGTTACAAGTGTTCATTGTTTTGTCTATTAGCTTATTTCAGAAGCATATGTATTAGGCAAACTACTTTGTGATTACTAGAAAAAGCTAGAGTTTAGCTTTGGTTAGTGATTAGGGTCTAGAGTGTAGCCCCTTGGTTACAGAGTCTGTAATCTGAAACGTTGCTCTTGTGTTAGTGGATAGAGATTGAAAATTCCAGAGTGTGGGTCGTGGTTTTTCTCCCTTGAGCAAGGAGTTTTCCACGTAAAATCCTTGTGTTCTTGGTGAGTGTTTTGAAGTGTGTTCTTAAGTATAGTTTGCATAAAAAGAGAACTGAGGAACCTTGTTCTACTACGGAAGAACCAGGTTCTTACAACAAAAATCGGAGGACACTATTCAACCCCCCCCTTCTAGTGTCCTTAGGAGGTGCTTAAAGTATAACACTTCTTCTCCTTCAATGGCAGCAAGCTTACCAGCCCCTGCGACCGTTGCAACATCTTTTTTATCCCCCTTGATACCTGCAAGAGATGGGCAACATTAAAGCAAAACCTCGAGTAAATTGACTAGGCCAAAATATTCGAATGCTTACCATGGGTGGATGCAACATACTTCTTTTTGGAAACAACATATTTCAACATCCTCTTCTCGTCCGAAAACTTCATGGTGATCCGTGCCACCCAAGCCAAGAGACCGTCGACCAGTTCAATATTGATTTTCTTAGCTGAACCAAACATAATAAAAGGAATTAGTGAGAGTGAAAGAGATATGTGAAAGGAAAACAAAAATAGAACTTACGAGTAAGATTCCATCGTTCGGGGGAGTGGCTGACTACTAGCTGCGACCAACGGATGTACACAAAACGATGGTCCCAATGGCATATATTGTCGTCATTTTTTGATATCAGACCTTGGTCGCCTCTTTTGTCAAGATACATCATTCCCCCTTTACATATCTTGGGAATGTAAAGATTTAAGACATGATTAATATTGAAACTTTGGTTGGTTTTAGTGCAGAAGAAATCAATCCTAGATACCGCCCTCCAAACGGATGATGCGAGCTACCCTCAACACACGTTGCACAACCCACACAATAACTCAATAGTCAGATGGATGGGAAGGTAGAATCCCATTATAAAGGGTAAGTTAAAACGGCCCAGTAGCCAGCTTTGTGATCCAAAAGTTTGGCTCCGACTGATACGAAAATTAAAGACACGAAATTAAAAGAACAAGAATTAAAGAAAGACCCAAATTTTTTTAGAAGAGATTAAGGAAGTAGATTAGGGAAATTAGGCTAAACACCCCATTAATGGTCTATCAAATTGAACAAATTCTAATTGATCCTCAATTAGTGAAGCCTAATTGCAAATCAAGGATAATAAGTATGCTTAAGCAAACAAGCTTAGCCAAAATCCTCACTAGGCTTAATGTCATCAAAATCTCAGTAAACTAATGACAATAATAACTTATATAGTATGGCACAATTTGTCTTAATTGCCCGTTAACATTGGGCCTTCAAAGTCATTAGCTGAAATGGGCTTTTGGTCCTCTTCTCAGCGTGTTCGCTCAAGAATTGGCACTATCGCGCTGAGCAATAAATCAAAGCCTCGCGATTGCGGCTATGGTCTCGCGATCGTGCAGGTGTGGGTCTTCAACCAATATCAGCCTCTTACGCAATCGCGTCTGTGAACATGCAATCGCGCTGTTCTGCCTTCTCTTCTTCCGTGATCGCATCTGATGGCTCGTGATCGCGTTGGTCTTCTTTTTGGCCTTTGCCGATCGCGTCTGTGCACTCGCGATCGCAATGAACAATTTCAGCTTCTGAGGCAAAAAGTAGGCAGAACCGCCCAGACATGGACTGCAACTGCTGCAACTCCCGTGCTAGGCTCCTTGTAAATGGTTTGCCCGGGCAACGGGTTGCATCACCGACCTCTGGATAAACTACTTCGATATCCCCTCATCCACAATCTTCCTTGATCCTTTCTATGTTTTTTGGCCGAACAACATACACTATTGCTGTGACTAGAACATTAAACTTGATGGTTATTTGGTAGGGTGTTAGGACTGACATACTTCAGTCGTTGTCAGTTTTCCACTCTTTGGGGACAATTTTTTGGGGCTTTGCCAGCAACGTGGGTTTCTTAACCTTGGGATTTCGCTTCTAGCCATCAGTTTGCAGTGGCTCCACCTTGGAAACGGCTTGAGGCAATGCCGCACTGGTAGCGCCTTCCCTAAGAAGGTTGGGATCGGCGTCACAAACGTCAGAGTGATGTGATAAGCTGATTTCTTGAGAAGCCATTTCAACAATTGTGATTTCTGCTAACGGATAACTGTAAAAGCTTAGTGTTTCTCAAGCAAGAAGTTTCAAGAATTGTAAACATTAAAGGAAGAGGAAAATTTTGCTATTATAGGAGAAAGGGTAATTATTACCTCAGTATTCGGCGAAATTCAACTGCCGCACGATCGTGTACATGTGGCTTTGAAGGGAAGTCGAAGTGAAAACCGCAATTTTAAAACCCTTGGTTAATAGACAGCCACGTGATTTCTCGCTAAAATTTCAGACCACTTGCCAAGTACGCACGGACACACACTTGACAAGTGGGGGGACTGTCTGTATTGGTTAAAAATCAGACAGACGCTTAGTGCGTGTGACCGGTCACATGGCAAGTGCAGCGTAGATATCGAAGTCGAGTCAATCATGGTTCTGTTGCGAGATGTTGAATGATGACGGAGGCACGAAAGAGTAACCGTTTAAGTGATCGGTCACAGCTATTGTAGAATCGGCCGCCCGACTTGAATTAGAAGATACGCCTTATTACCAACCGCCTCCGCTATTTTTGGGGGCCGTTAGACGTGGATGATAACGTTATCAGATAGTGGAGACGTGCGAAATGAGGAGTTTGATTAGGGTTATAACTCTCTAGCTATAAATACCACCCTACTTTCCTATTGTATAACTTACGTTATTCTGAACATTAGCATCCCCTCTTAGCAATTATCATCTGAATACATACTCTTAGCCATTATCGTTACTTTACTACTATTATTCTAGTTCTACTACGTTGTTGTAATCTTGCTTTGCTTTTGAGGAGACGAAGTTCACCTTCCTCACCGAAGCACGAGCGCTTGATCGATTCAATAAGCTTTATTGCTTTATTTACTTCTCGTTTCTTTTATTATTGCTATTCTATTATTTTGTTGGTTACTGCTACTTGTCTATTTAATCTATTCTAGTTAGAATCATTAACTACAAATATCGTTAGTTTAAGAATGATCAGTTTTAACTAATCAATTACTTGTGCTTATCTTCCGTTCAACTAGTAGCATCTAAGTTTGCTTTATTCGATCGCTCAATTCTAGCTAAAATTAATTAAGTGGTCCATTTGCTTCGTTCGCATAATTAATCAGCTATTTGTGTTCACTGTCTGTTTATTTTTCAAGCAATTGTCTACATTATTCTGTCTGGTCACGTAGCTTTGATCTAGTCAATTAACTTGTTAATTTTCCTATTGTTCGTATAACCAATCTGTTAATTTGCATACCATTCATTTTACTTGTTGTTTATCATCTATTGACCGTATCCATTCAATCGATTTACTTGTTGTCCATTTTGCTCTTAGATAAATCCTAAACGATCTAATTTGTGAACGTAACTTAGCAATCAACCAAATTGGATTTTGATACGAAATGATCGCCTGTGGCTCAATGAAATATAAATTTAATTATAGTACCTGAAATCATATTTTAGGAAATACAAAACCAAAGCTAGAGGAGGAAAAATTTAAAAGAAGTTGGAACTTTTAAAGATTGACCGACTGGCTCACATGTTGTAAAAGGAGAGGGGTAAGGCATTATGCCCCCTGCTTCATGTTTTCACTTTTCGGAATCTAATATACATGTTGGAGTCGATGCCAAATCATTGAAGACATAATAGCTCAACTTGTGGAATGTTAAATTACACAAAGATATTCAAAATGATGTACTAACCCTCTACTGAATTCACATCTTTGAGTAGATATTCATGGTTAAGTTCTTTAAGTACGACAGGGATGTTGCTCATAATGAGAGCTGTAGCAATGCCAGATCCCTTTAAACCACCACCAACGGCGGCTACCCTTTAAATCACATCACAGAAGATGCTATTGGCAACATTTGTTACCAAGTTATTCCAAGTGCAATCATTCATATATGGAGCTAAAACACATATCACTGTTGTATCATATGACTTTTCACCTTAAGAACACCAAAATATCCTCCAGATATAATGCCCTCTTCGATCACATCAAGACAGGCACCGTAATGAGGCGAATTAGGACAAATCCTAGTTAGGCGTTGTCTAGCACTTTCCAGTTTCTCGAGTGATTCATCCTTAGTTGCAAGTGTATCTGTCTTTTCAAGAGAAATGCAATGTGCCCGACGCCCTTCAACAACGTCAAGTGCCCAGTAGCGATCAAATGCCAACATGCATGTTATAACAAATTGACAAACTTGAGGCATACCAAAACCTTATTTCATGTCATCTCATTCCTGTTAATAATATGAAATGATAGTGAAGACTAAGCATAAAAGAATCAGCATATATACCAGAACAGTATAGGTCACCATTTTAAAAATAAAAGTCAAAGTTGATTTTTCTCATAAGCTGTCTTCATAATATGATTCGAACATATCAAAATGGTATTTCAAGCTTGATTGTCACAACAGAATCACAACAATGATACACATAAGTTTCCTAAGCCTCACTATGACAGTAGGTGGACCAAGGCCTGGAATCAAGAGCTCCAGTTTCTTGAATCAGTATCAAGATTGTATCATAAAGCAACTATGTCGCATGAAATGTACTTGAGATTCTGAAATGTTTCTAATATGGTATTTAAAACTGAAAATTTCAACTGGAAAAGCTAATACTAAGAAAATATCTGCTAAACCCAAGCAGTAATCTTGTCCGATGAATTATAAAAAACCAGAAGGATAAGCTGAAATAACCAAACAGGTAGGGGATCTTCTAGCAGGATTGAGTCAGCAAAGCAACAAAAACGGTTGATAGAATCATGGCGCATGGTACTGCAGTGACAGTCTCCCTGGTTTTTGTTTTCCCCGCTGACGCTTTCGCCCATCCAAGTGACCAGCTCCAGAATTCTCTAGTGACAAACTCTTTTTAAGAATATTTTGATCCTCTGCAGTTCTAGTGTATGGGCTCTTTTCATCATCAACAAAAGAAAAGTCAGCAGGGTTTTGGTTACAAAAGGCAAGGAGGATTTTTTTCAGAAATGCTACTGAAAGGCACTACAATTAGAGGGTTATTAAAGACATCCACGTCCAGTGACTTGGGAGCATTATGAGCCTGCAGTGGAGGCACTCTAGAACTTGAAACATCCTTGCCAGGACGAGAATTTCGAGTAGTGCGCAGGAGGCCACTTGGAGACACAGAATGCTGCAATTTCCTTCCAACGAGTTGCACAGGTGCCGGAGACTTTCTTGTTTTTTCATGTACTTGGGATTGGAAAGATACTTGACCTGTAACATCAACAGAATTTTAGAATATCTTTCATTGACATGAAACAGTAAATAATCACAGCTACATGATGTAAAACGCTTAAACTGCTTATGAATTTATGGGCAATTCAAGCTTACCATTAATGTAAGGGACAGACTGTCGTGAGCTGGGACCTGCAGTATAACCACCAATTCGAAAACTGGAGGATTTCTTCGAAGGATGGTGCGCCAAAACTGATCCATTAAGAATTCTTTGTTTTCCATCCGCGTGCAATTGTGGGTGATAGTTGCAGGGAGTGAAAGATTTCTCTTGAAGCTTGTCTGTGTCCACATTGAAAACAGGATTTGAAGAGATCCTTTCATTCATAAGGCTGAGTAACTGCATCGCTGTTATGCTCTCACTAGAATAAGGATTTGAAGACCTCATGGCTTTTTTGTTGTGCTCAACATTTCCTGATAGTCTTTCTAAATTCACAGCCTTTATGTCACTGATAGTCTTCCCTTTCTGAAGTGAGTCAGAGGCTTGTCCATGATACACTTTGCTATTTGCCTGATTGAGAGATTTCTGTGGAACATCATGTCCAAATGTTATGGTCTGTGCTGTAAGAAACGATGATGGTTTTGATATATCACCGTGCTGCAACTCCCATCTGGTGGGAACAGGAACAGAAACTTGCCCGCCATTTGATGGTTTCTGCTGACTTTGTGGAATTAAATCACCGAAGAGTTTGAACTGAGGCTCCTGAACCTGCATGATCTCATTACTGTTCACTTTACCATTAGAGAAGTTGGGGCTATTGCCTCTGCTTGATCTAACATCAGCATGTTTATTTGCATGAGCCAGATGGAATCCAGGATTGAACCAGGTAACGGACCCATTGTCATTTCTTTCAATCACTAAATTATTTTTGATCTGTGAAAACCTCCTTTCAAGCTGATTCCTGGCCAACAGCTCTACAATTTCCACCGGTATATCATCTGATGGCCCTTTTCCCACAACCTTCTTAGACCTTTGATTTCTCTGCGGCTTAATTGCATATGACATACCTTTACCTTCATTAAGGTTTCCTCTGCTGTAAGGGTGAGCCATTTCCTGCAAGTAAATCCCAACGAATTGACATGACAGAATTTGAGCTTATAAATTGCATCGACTTATTTGGCAACTTAATTAAACACAAAATATGAACGGAAACTGAGATATTCCTCTTGAAATCCACTTCAGCCAAATGATATTTACTAAAAAACTGGGGAGTAGCAAATATATAAAACACAAGCGAAGTAAAGCTCAGACTAAAACGGAAGTGCATATCCACACCAACACTACCTCTTAGAGTTCAAACTTGCACTTTAGCATGCAGTCCCTTCACCACTTTACTGTCTAAGCATTATAAAAACAAAATTGAGGGAAAAGATAATTGGCTATGTGAATATGGATTTTACTTCTTTTCAAGATATAAGAGCCAGTTTTACAATTTGGTAACTCTAAATAATCCCTCAACTACATAGCAAAAATATATCACTGAAAGAAGTGAAGGGGCTGTAGCTAGAAAAACATATTCTTAAGCAAAAAGTGGAAATTCTCAAAGATAATACCCAAGAACAACACCGAAAAAAGCCAGTACCGTTTGTTTTGAAACTTGAGGATTTCCCCTCCGCGTGGGACTTGGAGAGCTTTGAATCTCTTGCTGCATCAATGATGTTGGAGTGAGTCCCTGGTTGAGATCAAAAATCAATCCTTTCCTCGAAGATTCACCTAATTCAAACAAATGTGACTGTCTCACAAGAGTGTTAACTTTCTTGAGAGGATCACAACTCTTACTGCCCTTTTGTAGAATCAATGGCCTTGTTGTATTGGATAAAAGCTGACTAGACTTGAGAAGGTGACACGTGTCCTCCACGTGGCACGGGCAGACATTCAACGGACAGACATCCAACGGACAGACATTCGTCATGAGCAGATCTAAAGAAGTTACGAAGCACTTCAACGGTCAACACGGTTTAAATGAGCAGTTATTAACACGATCAGCCACGATCAATTTATTAATGGTCATTAAGGCAATCATTACAGCCCAGCGGTTATGACTCCAACGGATACGTGACCGGCGGTTACTTATCCAGACGGATCCACGCCCAGCGGTTACAGAAATCCCAACGGGTGCCTATCAGGCTTATAAATAGCATTCGTCTTAATCGATTGTAGAACAACTTTATTTTTCCTGTCAACACTATCAATAAGAATACTCTCTCGCCCTTGCTCAGTTATTCCCTTTGTTCTTATTTAGTTCTCTACTTTGGTCTTCTGAAGAGTGACTGATATCGAAGAACTCCCTCCGAGGACCAGTGATACGATACGGTTACTTCTCCTTGTTTACGTTTTGTGCATTACTTTTGCTAGCTCATACGTGCATATTGTCATCATCTCAGCTCACTGTATAAACTCTTAATCTCAACTATTGATCGTGACCCCGCAAATATAAATTTAATTGTTAATTGGCCTAAAATCGGATTTAGGTTAAACAATTTGGCGACCACAGTAGGAGCCGGTCAATAGCCTTCGTAGGTTAATAGTTTATCTTTGATATTATATCTATTTTCGTCTATCTTTTTGCTCTACAACTAACATGGCAGAAAGAAACTCTTAACGAACTGTCGTAGGCGGAGAACAGGTAAACACTCCTTCACTCCATCTTGATTACTCTCCTGATTATTCTCCCGATTACTCGTCCGACGGGTAGCAGCAATCTTCCCAAGGACCGGTCAAGTAGCGATATAGGCGTATGCACTCTCAGAGCACTACTCCACCCAGGAGACGACGCCATAGGAGTCTCTCCCCTGGCCGAGGGAACCTCCAAGAAACACTCTTTGCTTTCATGCAGGAACAGGCAGAAGTAAACCGAGGAATAAACGAGGCACTCACCTCTCTCCGAAGAGGCAACCCTTCAGCTGTAAGGGTCGAAGCTGCGGCACCTGGTCGTGACGCGCCATCTTCACATACCTCAAGGCAAGGCGGAGAGCGGAACAACGGTGGTACCATAGATCCTACAACCCAAGTCAATCAAAACCAGAACGGAGGATCTATGGCGCCTACGGATGTGAGCCTTGTTGTGGAAGCCCTCACCAAGCAATTCAAGGAGAGCCAGGAAGCACTTCAGAAGTCTCTCCACGAAAGAATCGATCAGATACCAGGCGCTCCGCCCACACTGAAGAAAGATTATGTCCAGCGTTATTCACAGCGACCTTGGAAGAAGGAGGCAGCCCCAAAAGCGATACCTAAGACGTTTAAAATTCCAAACATCCCTACGTATCGCGGAACGTCTGATCTGAATGAACATCTAATGATGTTCAGTAACTTTATCAAAGCCAGCGATCTCACCGACGTGGAGATCAAGTCTGTTCAACTGAAGAAGTTCGTGGAAACCCTAGCAAATGGTGCTCTGCGATGGTATTCAATGTTGCCACCCAACTCCATTGGATCTTTCGCAGAGATGGACGAGTTGTTCGTGAAGGCACATACAGGCGCTCAGAAGATGGAGACCCGCATTGAGGACATCTTTGAGATCAAGCAAAGACCCGACGAATCTCTCCGCAAATGTGGATCGTTTCCAGAGGGAACGTATGTTACTCCCCAAAGTACCAGACAGATGGGCAACGATCGCATTCACCAACAGCCTGGACATCAGGAGCTCAGAGGCCATGCGTAGACTCTATGAGTCTCTTCGCGAGTTCCCAGCAGCCAGTTGGTCAGACGTCTACAATCGTTACAATTCTAAGGTACGTATCGATGAAGATAAACTGATTGGAACAGGTACTCGAGGAAGAGGTCAGGCACGTAGCGGTGGACCCGGCGGAAAGGTCTCAGAGAAAACAGACATACGTTATGAACCGTACCCTGATCAGACACGCAGCCATTCCAAAGGACGCAATCGCAACAACAAAGGGTTATCCCGGAGAGATGATTCAGAATCAAGCCTCCACGGAGCCCCAAGTTTGCCAAGTTTCAACGTGGAAACGTCTGAGGTAGTAGCAGCACTCAAAGACATGGGAGAAAAGGTCAAATGGCCAAAAGACATGAAGTCCAATCCCAGCAAGCGAAACCAGGATTTGTGGTGCGATTTCCATCGTGACCATGGCCATACCACCGAAGACTGCAAAGCCCTCAGGTATGAAATTGCTCATTTGTTGAAACAGGGATTCTTGAAGGAGTTCCTGACCAAGAAGGGAAAGCAGACTCATGCGAAGGCACAGCAGAACAAACCTGGCCCTCCGCGAGCATCCTCTCCGAGGAGGACAGTTAATGTTATTTCAGGTGGGATCGAGGTGGACTCTGTTACTTTCACAGCAAAGAAGTATGCAAAGGTTTCCATCACAAACAACAAGCGCCCACGATCGGAATAAGTAATCACATTTGGGGACTCTGATGCAAATGGCTGGCAATTCCCACATGCTGATGCGTTAGTCGTAATCTTACGCGTGGCGGAGTTCGACGTCAACAGAGTACTCATTGATGCGGGCAGCTCCGCCAACATTATCCAATCACGGGTTGTCAGAGAGGTGCAGGTGTCAGACAAGATCGTGCCCATATCTCGAGTTCTGTCCGGTTTCAATAATTCAAGTAAGAAGACTCTCGGGGAGATTACCCTCACGACTCTTGCCGAAGGGGTAGCAAAGGAAACAACTTTCCATGTTGTCGATGCGGATCTAGCCTACAATATCATATTGGGCAGACCTTGGATCCACGACATGCAAGCTGTTCCTTCTACTTATCATCAGGTATTGAAATTCCCATCCGAATGGGGAGTATGTGAGGTTCGAGGAGAGCAACCCTCCGCCCGAGATTGCTATTCTGTGGCTCTCAAACTGCCCGAAGAGAACAAATAGCAATTATAGCGACCGGGACCAGACATACCACCCGAAGCGGCTGAGTACGAGGTCCCGGAATTTATTGCGAAGATGGATGAAAGAGCAAGCCACATGCCAACCGTGGAAGCTTTAGAATCTGAAGAACTGTTCGCCGACAAGCCAGAGCAGAAAGTATATCTAGGGACCGAGCTGAACGAGCGCCTACGAGGAGATATCCTACAGTTTCTCAAGGAGCAGCATACAACATTCGCCTGGTCTCATGCAGATATGACAAGTATTTCTCCTGACATCATTACTCACAGGTTGAACGTTGATCCGTATCACCGCCCGGTGAAACAAAAGACGCGCCAGCAAGGAGCTTTTCGGAACCAGGTAATCAACGACGAGGTCGACCAGCAGTTGAAAATCGGTTCAATACGTGAAGTCAAATACCCAGACTGGTTAGCCAACGTGGTTGTCGTAACTAAAAAGAACGGCAAGTGGCGAGTCTGCATTGACTTCACAGATCTAAACAAAGCCTGCCCAAAAGATTCATATCCTCTTCCCAGGATAGATCAACTGATCGATGCAACAGCCGGACACGAGGTGCTAACCTTCCTCGACGCATACTCTGGGTATAACCAGATATTGATGGATCCCGAAGACCAGGAGAAAACAGCATTCATCACCTGTCGAGGTACGCACTGTTACAAAGTTATGCCTTTTGGACTGAAAAATGCAGGTGCAACCTATCAGGGTCTAGTCAATCGAATGTTCCACGACCATATCGGGAAGACTATGGAAGTTTACATCGATGACATGCTAATAAAATCCAAACGAGCAGAGGATCATCTGGCACATCTGAGGGAAGCTTTCCGAATCCTGGATCAGTATAACATAAAGCTGAATCCAGAGAAATGCGCTTTCGGAGTCGGATCGGGGAAGTTTCTTGGATTCATTGTTTCTCAGCGTGGCATTGAAGTCAATCCCGCTCAGATTAAAGCCATTGAATCTATCCCAGATGTACTTTACAACAGGAAAGATGTCATGAAACTAACAGGGAGAGCGGCAGCTCTACGCAGGTTCATCTCCCGGTCATCTAACCATTGCAAAAGTTTCTTCGATGTCCTAAAACAAAACAAGGAGTTCGGATGGACTCCCAAATGCCAGCAAGCATTGAGGGATTTGAAAAAGTACCTATCCAATCCCCCACTGCTCTCCACGCCTCAGGAAGGTGAACAGCTGCTGATTTATTTGGCAGTCTCAGAGTCATCGGTAAGTGCTGTATTAGTTCGGGAAGACAAAGGTAAGCAGCTTCCTATCTATTACATTAGCAAAGCTTTAATTGACGCAGAAACACGTTATCAACCTTTGGAAAAATTAGCACTGGCACTAGTAACTGCTGCTCGTAAGTTACGCCCTTATTTTCAAAGTCATTCGATAGCTGTGGTTACAACTTTTCCTTTGCGAAATGTTCTGCACAAACCTGAATTTTCAGGAAGGCTGGTGAAATGGGCTATAGAATTATCTGAATTTGATATCACCTATCAGCCTAGAGTAGCGATAAAATCGCAAGTCCTAGCAGACTTCGTAGCAGACTTCAGCACTAATATACACCCTGAGGCAGAAAGGGAATCTATTCTTTATGCAGGACAGGCTCTCGGCACATGGACCCTTCACACAGACGGCTCCTCGAGCGTCAAAGGGTCCGGCCTTGGACTGGTTCTTGTTGCTCCATCTGGCGAAACGGTAAGGCAGGCTATCAAGTGCCCATTTATTACTAACAATGAGGCCGAATATGAGGCTGTTATTGCAGCATTGGAACTAGCCCGAAGTTATGGAGCAACCATCGTCAAGTTAAAAAGCGACTCTCAGCTCCTGGTCAATCAAATCAATTGAGGTTTCATTGCACGAGAATCCAGGATGCAAGTATACCTCGCCCGAGTGAAAGAGCTGCTAGCACAGTTTGGCGAATGGGAAGCAGTCCAGATTCCACGGGAAGAGAATCATGAAGCAGATGCTCTTGTAAACATGGGATCAGTGGCAGAGATCGGGGCAGCCAGCTCTTCAGCTGTTGTCCAACTTCTCTACACGACCATGGATAGAGAAAAATTCGAAGTCAACACCATCAACGCTACTTGGGTCTGGCGGAATGAGATAACAAATTATCTTATCCATGGAACTCTACCTGCAGAGGCAAAAGCTGCACGCAAACTCCGAGTGAAAGCTGCCCGATATACAATTCTCAATGGTGAGCTTTACCGGAGGATGTTCGCAGGGCCTCTCACAAAATGCCTTGGACCTAATCAGATCAATTACGTGATGAGAGAAGTCCACGAAGGCTGTTGCGAAAATCATTCCGGGGGTAAGGCACTAACTCGGAAGTTGATTCGTGCAGGCTATTATTGGGACAAGATGGAGAAAGATACGAACGAGTTTGTCAAGATATGTGACAAATGCCAGAGGTTCGCCCATCTTCTCCATCAGCCAGCAGAGCCACTCCATTCAATAATCTCCCCGTGGCCCTTCATGAAATGGGGGATGGACATCGTTGGACCTCTTCCCACAGCACCCAGAGGGATGCGGTTCCTATTGATCATCACTGACTACTTCACAAAGTGGGTCGAAGCGGCAACATATTCAAGGATACGACAAACGGAAGTCGTCGACTTCCTCTGGCATTTCGTCGTGTGCCGCTTTGGAGCACCTAAAGAAATAGTCATGGACAACGGCCCGCAATTCATCAGCCAGAAAGTGACTAGGTTCCTCGATGATCTGCACATCAAGAGGATCACTTCCTCTCCCTATCATCCTGTTGCAAATGGACAGGCGGAATCTACCAACAAAATCATCGTTGAATCCCTTAAAAAGCGCCTCGAGCAGGCAAAGGGATGTTGGGTAGAGGAGTTACCTGGTGTATTATGAGCTTATCGCACAACTAGAAAAATGAGCACCGGAGAGACTCCTTATTCATTAGTATATGGTGCAGATGCTCTAATCCCAGTTGAAATCGGAGAACCCAGCTTACGATACGCACATGCCACTGAGGAATCAAACTCAGTCAATCTATCCGAAGAGCTGGACCTCCTCGAAGAACGCAGAGAGCTAGCCCTTGTACGAGTAGTCGCTCAAAAAGAACTAATCGAGCAATACTACAATAGGGGACTGCGCGTACGAAGTTTTCAAGTCGGGGACTTTGTACTCAGAAAAGTCTCCCAGAGCACACAAGAAACAAATTCAGGGAGGCTTGGCCCTAACTGGGAAGGCCCCTACAAAGTAATTGCTTCGGTCGGCAAAGGGTCTTATCGTTTGGCACGGCCAGACGGCTCTACTGTCCCAAACAGTTGGAATGTAGTTCACCTCAAAAGGTATCACTTTTAAGTGGTAAAACAGTTAGTTATCTTACACTTACCTTTTATCTTTATGAAAGTTCTTCCTTTTATTATATATTCTCTCTAAATGGTACTAACGACCTGAACAAGGTCAGATCCGTTTAGCTCAACTGGTAGAGCTCGAAGTTCTTCAACTTCGCGGCTGTGGGTTCGAATCCCACAACGGACACACTCCTCGTTTGGTTATATGTGTTCTATATAGAACTCACCAAAAACTCTTTTCATGTTATCACTTTACGTGCTCGAACATAAAAACAAGGAGGGTGGTGAGAGGCCCCTGTAGGCTAGATAAGACCTTCATAAAGGCAAAAGACCTTACCAAAAGGCGAATTTTCAAAGTTTTTCAAAAAAAAAAAAAAACTTTTACGTGATAAGACTTCCCTGGCAAATAAGAGGAGTCATTCACAATACAATAACTTTCACGTGATAAGACTTCCACGGCAAATAAGAGGAGTCATTCACAAAACAAAAACTTTCATGTGACAAGGCTTCCACGAAAATAAGAGAAGTCGTTCACAAGGCCAATGATTCGGCTAGAGCCAATCTACAAAGCCATGCAACGAATTTCAACTATCGAAACAATAAGCAAAGTTACACGCACAGAGCAACGATTCGGCCAAAATTCTAAACGACCACAATTCGGTCAGACTACCTACAACTTACGACCTCTTCCTAATGAAAGGCTAAGTTAAAAACATTCAGGCAGACTCTCGGAGAAACGAACTTAATAAATTTCAAACTTCAGAAAGCTCCCAATCACAAGGCACGAACGCCACAAACACATGCAAACAAAAAGATCAATAGTTCAAACTAAATATAGTCACTGGATAGATCTAAAGTAGTATATATACATTAAACTGTAAATTGATAAAATGCCGAATACGGCTGACAGAAATTTGCAGAGTGTTCAAAGGCCAAACAAACCGGCCAAGGACCAGAAAGTCTTTGCTAGACTTCTGTCCATCAACAAACAAGTCCGGCTCTCGCCAAGACAATAAAAAGTACATCAATCACAGATTGAGAAAAGGGCATTAACATTTAGGGCTTCGACCAGAACTCGACGCACCAGCTCCGCCAGGCCTGCCTTCGTTCCCTAAATTCTCACCGTCATCTTCGTCTTCATCATCATCATCACCTTCAGACTCTTCAGGGGAGAGACCCAATGCTTGATTTATTCTTCGAACAGCATTCTTTGTTGTCTGCAGTATCTCCTCGACATTAACTTGTCCAGCCTGAATCTGCACGAGCAATGTACGCTTGTCCTCAAGAGCTGCAAGCTTGGTTTTGATTTCAGACTGATCACACAGGTTCGCCAAGTCCTTGGTTAATGCGGTCTGAGCACTCATTAACTGAACGACCTGATCCTTGGCAGCCTGGAGATCAGCCCTGGCTTTAACTGATTCTTCATTAGCTCTCTACAGATCCATCTCAAGAGATGTACGATCTTCGATAGCACCGTTCAAAGAATTTCGACATTCTTCAAACAGTCTCTCCAAGCCTTGGGCAGAGCGTGCGAACCCTTCTATCTCCTCGAGAAAAAGGTCCTTTTCCCTGGTAAGTGCGTTGAATTGCTCGAGACGCTCATTGTTGACATCAGTCAATCGGTTGACTTCACCACCAAGGAAACCACACTGCTCTATCAAAGTCTTGTTATCCTTCAGAGCTTCCAGCAGCTCTTTTTTCACTTCAACCACTTAATTGGCGTTGTTAAGCCTGGAGCGAAACATGATCTCGGCAGCTAGCATACTCGACTAAAAAAAAAAGCAAAGTAAGTCAGGGTTAAAGGACCGAGGCTAGAAGTTATTTCCAAAAAAAAAAAAAAAAAAAAAACTTACCCGGGCAGAGTCGGAAGCAATTTGGAAGGCTAACTCCTCATCGGTCAGCACCCTTAGCACCCATTCTTCACGGGGACCGATGAGCGAGGAAATCGCCTTAGCCAAGCTGCGCGGCCTAGTTACAAAGTTAACATCAGGGGCAAGTTTCAAAGTGTGCTTCCTCTCGCAGAACTTAGGCTCCCAAGCCTGTTCGGAGGGATAGTTTGGCCCGAACTTGTAATGTACTCCCCTGATGTCACTCAGCTCTGTCCGGCCATCAATGACTGACCGCCAAATGAATCTTGACGAGGAAAGATTAGAGTCACCTTCCGCTCCAGGATCTATTGTTTCACATTCACGAAGAACAACGGGAGCCGCCCCCTCAGTAGCCACATTCTCCAGGTCCTCGAAACGATAAACACGAGGACCCTGGCTACCCTCTTGGGAAGCTTCTTCTCTTACTTCTTCTTTCACCTCTTCTTCTTCTTCACCTACTTTCCTCTTCCCCTTATCGACACGAGAAGGACCTGCCTCCGCCCCGTCACTAACTCGGGGACTCCTCTGTGGAGTATGGACAGCTTCCTCCTCGGCCTTTCTTCTGTCACTGTGGAGATGAGGCCTTCTCCTAAGAGGAACATCAACTTCGACCTCAGTGTCCGAAAGAGTGATACTCCTTGGCTATGCCCTCTCCCCGTGCAGAATCGGGGACTCCAGCAGCAGCACCAACATTCTCTTTTACGGGCTCCGGTACACTGGCCCTAGAAGAAGGATCACCGCCAGCCGACGAGGTTTGCCTGGTAGCCACGGAAGTCTTACGAGCAGACTTCTTCTGTGCTCCACCCTCGCCTTGGCTCCTCTTCTTCCTCTTCAAGGAGCCCAGTCCACCGGACAGGAGTTCTTCGCCCCCTCCCTGCTGCGCAGAGCACCCACTGAAGCTAATACAGCCTCAGCTTCAGCTTCTGGGTCAGCCAAAGGCTCGGGAGGCCCATCTTGAGGAAGGGCAGGAAATAAATCTCCCGAAGTGCCCAAACCTATAAAAAGGAAAAACGGTAAGATATGAAGAAGGTTCAAAGAAGAAGAATGACCATGAAAAAAGGAAATAGTCTCACCATGATTTTGTACAACCAAACTCTTCTGAGTGGCAAAATACATCCACTCTCTCTTCTCAGGAGTAAACTCCTTCAAAATTGGCTCAACCCACGCGGTCAAATCTTCGACAGAAATGAGTCCGTCGTAGGGTTGCTTGGCCGCTACAAAAGTTGAACGGAGTTAGAAGACGAGAAGAAGAAAAAGCACGAAGAACTTCAAAAGTACTCGGGGACTTACGCTTCTTATTCCAGACTTCTGGAAGGTATGCCTTGTCGTCAAAAGTCAAGGCCGAGGAGCGCACAAACAGATACCGGTGTGCCCAGCCTCGGTCACCAGTATCCTCAAAACTGCGCACCAAGCCCTTGCTTCCGCGCATTCTGGCATTTACGTAGCCGTCTTTGAAAATTTGTATACTATACAAAGAAATAAAATGCTCATAACCAAAAGATTGATCGGTTCCTGCCGCGAACCAATCCAAAAGAGTAACTATTCTATACATACTGGGGCTTAGCTGCCCTGGACAGAGGAGGTACTCCCTGCAGAGCCTTTCCAGCACAGGATGCAGGGGTAATCTACTTCCCACGGTGAAAGGGTAGGTGCACATGGCTGTTCACCCAGCCCTATGGGAAGTAATATTGTCCTCCTCGGAGACCGGCAAGAGGGGAACCTCATCGCCCCAGTAGCAGTCCATCCTTACTCATGGGATCACCTCTTTCATGATCCCAGACTTATACCTATACGCCGGCCAGTTCCGCGTATCTCCCTCTCTACTATGGAAGGACTTAATGTTACAGTCCGCCTCAAGTTCACCCCACTTCTTGGGGATTATCTCTGCAGCAGTAGCTTGTGTAGCCCGGGACCTGGGAGTGGCCGCCGAGGAACTACCAGCGACATCAGTACTCTGATTTCTCCTAGATCTTGAAGTCATGGTTGCAGGAAAAATATGAAGTTATCAAGAAGAATTCAAAGCTAGTTCAAAGTATTTTCAAAGAACAGCGGAGAAGAAATAAAGGCAAGTAAAAGGTTTCTCATCAGGCAAACCCCTATTTATAGGAGAGAAAATTTAGCCCCACAAACTTCCTTCAAGACACGTGGAAGCCATCAGGGAAACCTCGATCAGATCTGGCCGTTGAGAAGAAGAATAGGGTTCGCCAAAACTTTATAGCATCATCATTATTCTGGAAAGTAGCGGTCACCTCGCGATCAACAAGAGATGTGTGCACGTGACTAAAGTGGTTAAAATCATTATTTTTACCCTTGGGGCACGCAATAGTCATTTCGGAATGACCTACAGTCTCGCAGGCATGCCAGCTGCAGTTACTTTTTGTTACGGCGCATTAAATGCGCACGTCATGAGGGCTTGTCACTTAGCTGATAAGGCTCGTACGTCATCAAGATACATCACACGAAGACAAAAGTTCACAAGAAATTCCCGCAAAAAATCATATCCACTCCTCGAACAGATACTCTGTTCGAGAAGTGCGGGGACTATCTGTATTGGATAAAAGCTGACTACACTTGAGAAGGTGACACGTGTCCTCCACGTGGAACGGGCAGTGACACGACCCGGAATCCGGTTAGGCCGTGCGAGGACCCGACATCCTTCCCTAGACCCGTCGGGCGAACCCTTATAAATTAAATTAGGAAAATAAATATAACAATTCATAAATAAGGACGAGACTTAAAACCAAAACACGGACAAACTAATACCTCTAAGCTGTACAAAAGAAATTACAGTTGACTACCCAACATAGGTTTAGGGTTATCCAGACTCGACATCTAAGAGTACAAAAGAAGCTAAGAGTACAAAAGAAGACATATACCTCCTGGAGGGAGCAAAATGCAGCTGAAATAATTAACAATAAACTGGTGGCCATCCGGAATAAAAGCTGGCTCACCCTGACAGCTGAAGTCATCTTCGCTCCTGAACAACGTGGCGAACTCAATCCTGGAGCGAACCTGCCGAAACGAAATAGGTAGACAAGAAACAAACAACAAACAAGGGTGAGTCAAAAGGACTCAATAAGTGGGGCAAACTAGCCACCTTAAAGAATAGGATAGCTAGCCAGGGAGAAAAGAAATAGATACACCAAATTCCTTTTATTTAAATTATATAAAAAAAATAGAGTCAGATAACGACCGGAAACACGTAAGAAACTTATAAACTCAACCAAGGATGCGTGCCAAAAACATATCAACAAATAAGCAATGCACATATAAGCAGAACAGTAGTCATGTATCGTAAGTCTACACAATGGTATGAAATGAGATGAAATGAAATGAAATGAAATGCACAGGGTCACATGTGCCCATAATCCCATCCCGAAGCGGAATACTCCTGCATTCGGTGTGAATCCAATCTGATAACCAACTGGAGCGGAATACTCCTGCTCCTGGGGCGGAATACTCCTGCACCCGATATAATATAAACCAGAGGCGGAGTACTCCTGCACTCTCTTGGGGCGGAATACTCCTGCACCCGATATAATGTAAAGCTGAGGTGGAATACTCCTGCACTCTCCTGGGGCGGAATCCTCCTACCCTCAATATGATATAATGGAGCGGAATACTCCTGCTCCTGGGGCGGAATACTCCTGCACCCAATATGATATGCAATGTAATGCATATGAATGCAATGTGATGTAATAATAACCCTTCACCGGCGCGGGACTCTCATCGACAGCCGGGAAGTAGATGCCAACTCACAGCCAGAGTACAATGCTCAGTTCCTCAATGCAATACCAACAACAGGACATAACATATAATACATAATGTAAATCGAAAGCTAAGGCGTAAGGAGTACGCCTATCGGCAGCTACACACGTAAGGAACACGTGGTAGAAAATCCACGAGGCCAGGTGTCTCCAAAGAAATGGATATAAACACTTACCTTGTGACAAAGTTAGTACAGCCACTCAATAACTGCTTTGTCCTTTGGATTCATTGCCAAACGATCTCACTGTGTCCAGTAAGCAGAAAATTATATCACATTAGGCTAAAGGCTTCATCCCTCACATCTTAGGGCAATCCAGGTAGGAACCTGATACCCTATTCGCATACGCAATACGCAGGCCAGACCTATGTACAGGGTTTATGGTCACATAACCAAACTCCAAATAAATTACATTTATATGTTGCCCATAATGCACTGAGTACGAATATATAATTAATTTCATTATCGGGGTCCATTTGACCCTTTAAACTATTAATTGAACTTGTTAAAACGATGTCTAATATTCCAAGTTTTACCGTTAAAACATATTCAAACACACGTAATAAACTCAAATAATATATTAGGATCATTACCTGAATGTTTCAGGGTGAAAATTCTACTTTTTTCCGGCCCTTTTTCTTATTTTCTGATATTTTTTTCCTCTGCTGCTTCTCCTTTTCCATTTCTGTCTTTGTGCTTCCCGTGACTCTTATCAATTAAGCAAAATGCTTAATTGTCCACCGCCTAACTCATTTTTGTCTTTTTCTCCTTTTTTTTTATTTTGTTTTGTTTTCTTTTATTTTATCTTTTTTTTCTTAACGAAAATTAAAATGGTATCCTACGATATTTGAAATAATCCCAACTTTTTCATACGAGTTATACAAAATATATGTAACATACTCGCGAAGGCGGATCTCAAATTGGACTCCCGAAACTCAAGATGCGAATTTAAATAGAAAAGAAGTCAAATTATTTAACTTTCGGCATTTTAGCGGAAACTAGCCGAACAACATCGAAATTTACTTTCGAAAGTTTACAAAAATCACAAATAATTATACGAACCTAAAGGCACTTTCGGATTTCGAATCGGAGCTCATTCGGCAAAAACCGAGCTTGAAAATCTCTTTTTAATATTTATCGCCAATAAAAACTGAAACCTTCTTCCGATGCCTACCAAACGAGGTCTGATTTAGCTGAAATTTTACAGACAGGTCCTAATGGACATTACAAATATTTTTAAATTATCGACACGTCAATCGGAGTCCTAACTTTCGAAACGACTGACCGAGGTCGTTTCATTCTCCTCCACTTAAACTCTCGTTCGTCCTCGAACGAGCCTAAGTCTAAGGCAAGATTCACGCTGATAAGAAAAGAACTTGCACGACTTTTATAAGCTATCCCATGGAATTTTTCTCATGATTACAGAATCAAAATTATAACACGCATATCGAACTCTTGGATAAAACATATTTGGATAATATGATAACATCATTGCCCAACTTATTCGGACTAAGCCGACCTTTTCTCAATTATGAGAGAGGAGTTTTATATTTTTGAAACAAAGATACACGAAACTTTGAATGGGTTAACATGATTCCCCCGACAAATCACCTCTTCGATATTCCTTTCGATATAGAACAGGTCGATGGAACTAAGAATTAGCTCACGCTTGATACGATAGGGGAAGCTTTTGAAGTACCTTGTCACTACTCACTATAGACGATTTGATGCAAGCTATATTATTTTTACGAACGTATTATGTAACATCTCAGTTGATGTTAGTGTTGTTCCGCAAGCTCCTTGTGGGAATGTAGATACTCATATCCTAATGTATGTCAGAGGTTCATCTGAACAGGGTCTATCGTATAAAGATAAGGATCATGCAACTACTACTGGATAGTATGATGTAGACCAAGAATGATCTTCAGACTGAACATCTCCCTCAGGGTATTGTCTTTGAATTGGAATTATTATGACTTGAAAAAGTAAATATAAAAGAGACATGTAGTTGGACTTTCAGCTAAGGCAGAATACCAGCAACAAAGTTGATTACATGAGCACTTACAACGCTAAAGTAACTTCTCAAAGAGTTGAGGTGTGAAAGAGATATATATACCAATGATGGATTGTCGACAAGCTGGACTAGACCTTTAACTCTAAATTTTCATGAAGTAAAACAGCGTCAGTATGAGGATCTAGTTCTAGTTGAATACAAACAGATAGCCAGAAGAAAAACGGAGTCACCATACAGAGTTACTACTGACGGTTTTTCCCATGTATAAAGATAGACTTTGTGCTCCTGATATTGCAAATTTACGTGGACAGATTATGATAGAGGCACATTGTTCTAAATACACTGTTCATCCGGGTTCAACTAAGATGTACCATGATCTTGAACAGATTTATTAGTGGGATGGAAAGAAGTGTGACATAGCAAAATTTGTGGCTCAATGTTCTAATTGCCAGAAAGTTAAAGTGGTGTCATCTTTCCAGAATTTATGCTTTCAGCAAATAGGTACGTATATATGATCAGGTTGCCAGCTTATCTTTGGCATTAATAGATTAATAGTGAGTTTAGTGTCATGGCCCTAGGTTGAGTCGTGACAAAAGTGGTACCAATGCCTTAGAGATTTGGTATTATCATTCAGTATTTGGAGGAAGACTCCTCCACTTAAAGCACTAACTCATGCAGCCATTTGAATAGAAATAATCATCCTCGCACAGCCTGCTAGACTAAAGAGGATTTAGCTAAAAGCTGAACGTAGGCAGACCTAAGCTACCAACTACCCTTTCGAGTTGCCAAATAGCTGCAACTTTCGAGTTCACAACTCCATACCTTTGCCGTAAACACCACCGCCTGATGGATGGTACTTCTATATAAAATTTCGGCAGAGTTTCCCCTGAAACTGGATGATCCGCAAAAACAGAACCAACACTATACTATACATGGGAATGGATACCCGGATAAACTGATAACATAAACATGTTAAACGGATAACAAGATGAGACAACTGGACCAAAAACAATAATATGCTTCCAAACAATAATATGCTTACCCGGCCACAATAACACGTACTCTGGCTCAACACAGGGAACGCCACAAGCGGCTACCAATTGCTCACACTCACTAGTGCCGGACGAAGAAGAAATGGAAATAGATCTAGGATAGAAATAATTAGAGCTTCAGGAAGTTCATCTTCTTATTTGCTTGACTACCAAAGCTAAACTACTTCCGCGTCAGGCGAGCCAAAAAATCGCAATTGAAGAGATAGACATTAAATAAGCTTTATGGAAAACATCCATACCAATTTTAACCTTCCAATAAGAAGGAAATTCTGACAATTTACCATAAACCCTTTTATAACTAAGACAAGCTCATAGAATAACATGACTCTACTAGAATCTCGAACCAAGAGGAGACACATAGATCGAGCATTACTTACTAGCCACTTTACACCGGAAGAAACAACGACACTTCCTGATGGTGACGAATAAGAATCCCATCATCTTACCAATACTGATTTCCGATGACAGAGGTAAAATGACTTGACATAATAACACAAGGTGGCATAACAGGATGCCAAGCAGGCAATAACAATACTCACCGTCAAATCTCTCATATTTAGATCAGATAAACTAATAGGGTCTCATAAATGCAAGGAATAAATCGTATCAGAAACTCACCCCACTACCGCAACCAATTCTTAATTACGACAATATCCACGGAAACCGTCGAAACAAGATAAGACACACCATTTCCAGATCGATCGGAAAGATAAATCTTACTTACAGATAAGGGAAGAAGAAACACACGGGTCTACTACATCGGATGCCTCAGCATCCTGCCAGACTAGCAGTTCATAGAACTGCCTCTGCTGCTGAGTCGAGCCACTACCCTGATAATTACTTCTAGAAGAACCACTACCACCACTCGACCTCTACTGGATGGTGGCATTTCTCTGATTGATTAAAATTTAAATAAAATTCCTGCGACTGTGCAGGTGCCTGAGGGCAAGAAGAAGGACAATTGTCTACTTGTCGAAGTAAAGAAAAGACTGAATTTGATCTTGACGAGCTACTGGCGCGCTCTAAGAATCAAGTGACACAAGCTGAGATAACCTAGAAGGTTACCTCCCAAAATAATCAGAACTTTTACCTCCAAATGAGGTACCATGGTGCCCACAGGGCCACGGGATCTCTTGCTCTCCCGCTCTAATTCTTCCCGCTCTAACTTATGGTATGCCTGGTACCTCTGAGCAATATTAACAACAACATCAACTGAAATATCGACCTCAATCTCTCGAGCCATCTGGGATCTCAAAGGTCATCAATAAATATTTGAATCTCTCGAAAGGTTCATGGACTAGTTCTAATGCATATCTATCCATTCTATAGAATTCAATCTCATATTCTGAAACACCAATAGGCTACCCTGTCCAATCCACTCAAACTGACAACACTTTCATCTCGCTCTCTACTCAAAAGAAACTTTTCCACGAATCTAGAAGAAAAACTGAACAAAGTTAGCTAATAAGAGAGCGGCCCACCAATTCAAGGCTGGACTCTGAAATCGAAAAGCAGAATAATCAACACCATATCGCTGGATATAATCAAAAGCATAAAGGATACAAATACCCTGACATTATTTTATTTTTTTAAAAAAAAATCACGAGGTTTATATGATACATTGCTTAAGAATATCGGAAAGTTCAACCGCGTAAAATAATGCAACCTCTTTGGACACTCGGACTAAACTGATACCTCGGCGGGCTAACCAGCCAGAACAATTAGAGGTACAACACATACTACTTCCGGAATATAATTTACTGCAGCAATATTAAGAACCAGAAAGGAGCTCCCTGAGATCGAGCGTCTGCACATGCGGCAACCTGATAGGCTGCCCAACGAATAATAGGTTTTTGTGGTATCTGCGTCGCCAAGATTCTCGTAAAGCATCGTAGAGAGCCAAGGGAACCACAAGGCCCTGCTCCCTTGCCCATCGCGAGCTCGTACAGCTGGGACCTCCGTAACTAGTTCGTCAGCATGATCAAAATTCTCGAAGCTTCGTCAGTGCTATCCCCAGGCCAGGCTGCTCTGTCTTGAACTCATACCGTTCGCTGATTTGTTGCACGAGAGTTCACAATTACCATAAAGGAATTAATGAAAATACTTTTGCATCTTAGACCGACGCACGATCAGAAAAGAAGGAAGTGAAACTTTCTAAATGCCATCATAGCCTCTCGTAGATAAGTACGGACGTCTACGTACCCATCAGCGAGACTCTACTAGACACTGTCTTAGTCTGGATAGACTCTAAACATGAGGCTCTGATACCAACTGACACGACCCGGAATCCGGTTAGGCCGTGCGAGCACCCGACATCCTTCCCTAGACCCGTCGGGCGAACCCTTATAAATTAAATTAGGAAAATAAATATAACAATTCATAAATAAGGACGAGACTTAAAACCAAAACACGGACAAACTAATACCTCTAAGCTGTACAAAAGAAATTACAGTTGACTACCCAACATAGGTTTAGGGTTATCCAGACTCGACATCTAAGAGTACAAAAGAAGCTAAGAGTACAAAAGAAGACATATACCTCCTGGAGGGAGCAAAATGCAGCTGAAATAATTAACAATAAACTGGTGGCCATCCGGAATAAAAGCTGGCTCACCCTGACAGCTGAAGTCATCTTCGCTCCTGAACAACGTGGCGAACTCAATCCTGGAGCGAACCTGCCGAAACGAAATAGGTAGACAAGAAACAAACAACAAACAAGGGTGAGTCAAAAGGACTCAATAAGTGGGGCAAACTAGCCACCTTAAAGAATAGGATAGCTAGCCAGGGAGAAAAGAAATAGATACACCACATTCCTTTTATTTAAATTATATAAAAAAAATAGAGTCAGATAACGACCGGAAACACGTAAGAAACTTATAAACTCAACCAAGGATGCGTGCCAAAAACATATCAACAAATAAGCAATGCACATATAAGCAGAACAGTAGTCATGTATCGTAAGTCTACACAATGGTATGAAATGAGATGAAATGAAATGAAATGAAATGCACAGGGTCACATGTGCCCATAATCCCATCCCGAAGCGGAATACTCCTGCATTCGGTGTGAATCCAATCTGATAACCAACTGGAGCGGAATACTCCTGCTCCTGGGGCGGAATACTCCTGCACCCGATATAATATAAACCAGAGGCGGAGTACTCCTGCACTCTCTTGGGGCGGAATACTCCTGCACCCGATATAATGTAAAGCTGAGGTGGAATACTCCTGCACTCTCCTGGGGCGGAATCCTCCTACCCTCAATATGATATAATGGAGCGGAATACTCCTGCTCCTGGGGCGGAATACTCCTGCACCCAATATGATATGCAATGTAATGCATATGAATGCAATGTGATGTAATAATAACCCTTCACCGGCGCGGGACTCTCATCGACAGCCGGGAAGTAGATGCCAACTCACAGCCAGAGTACAATGCTCAGTTCCTCAATGCAATACCAACAACAGGACATAACATATAATACATAATGTAAATCGAAAGCTAAGGCGTAAGGAGTACGCCTATCGGCAGCTACACACGTAAGGAACACGTGGTAGAAAATCCACGAGGCCAGGTGTCTCCAAAGAAATGGATATAAACACTTACCTTGTGACAAAGTTAGTACAGCCACTCAATAACTGCTTTGTCCTTTGGATTCATTGCCAAACGATCTCACTGTGTCCAGTAAGCAGAAAATTATATCACATTAGGCTAAAGGCTTCATTCCTCACATCTTAGGGCAATCCAGGTAGGAACCTGATACCCTATTCGCATACGCAATACGCAGGCCAGACCAATGTACAGGGTTTATGGTCACATAACCAAACTCCAAATAAATTACATTTATATGTTGCCCATAATGCACTGAGTACGAATATATAATTAATTTCATTATCGGGGTCCATTTGACCCTTTAAACTATTAATTGAACTTGTTAAAACGATGTCTAATATTCCAAGTTTTACCGTTAAAACATATTCAAACACACGTAATAAACTCAAATAATATATTAGGATCATTACCTGAATGTTTCAGGGTGAAAATTCTACTTTTTTCCGGCCCTTTTTCTTATTTTCTGATATTTTTTTCCTCTGCTGCTTCTCCTTTTCCATTTCTGTCTTTGTGCTTCCCGTGACTCTTATCAATTAAGCAAAATGCTTAATTGTCCACCGCCTAACTCATTTTTGTCTTTTTTCTCCTTTTTTTTTTATTTTGTTTTGTTTTCTTTTATTTTATCTTTTTTTTCTTAACGAAAATTAAAATGGTATCCTACGATATTTGAAATAATCCCAACTTTTTCATACGAGTTATACAAAATATATGTAACATACTCGCGAAGGCGGATCTCAAATTGGACTCCCGAAACTCAAGATGCGAATTTAAATAGAAAAGAAGTCAAATTATTTAACTTTCGGCATTTTAGCGAAAACTAGCCGAACAACATCGAAATTTACTTTCGAAAGTTTACAAAAATCACAAATAATTATACGAACCTAAAGGCACTTTCGGATTTCGAATCGGAGCTCATTCGGCAAAAACCGAGCTTGAAAATCTCTTTTTAATATTTATCGCCAATAAAAACTGAAACCTTCTTCCGATGCCTACCAAACGAGGTCTGATTTAGCTGAAATTTTACAGACAGGTCCTAATGGACATTACAAATATTTTTAAATTATCGACACGTCAATCGGAGTCCTAACTTTCGAAACGACTGACCGAGGTCGTTTCAGGCAGACATTCAACGGACAGACATCCAACAGACAGAAATTCGTCATGAGCAGATCTAAAGAAGTTACGAAGCACTTCAACGGTCAACACGGTTTAAATGAGCAGTTATTAACACGATTAGCCACGATCAATCTATTAATGGTCGTTAAGGCAATCATTACAGCCCAGCGGTTATGACTCCAACGGATACGTGACCGGCGGTTACTTATCCAGACGGATCCACGCCCAGCGGTTACAGAAATCCCAACGGGTGCCTATCAGGCTTATAAATAGCATTCGCCTTAATCGATTGTAGAACAACTTTATTTTTCCTGTCTACACTATCAATAAGAATACTCTCTCGCCCTTGCTCAGTTATTCCCTTTGTTCTTATTTAGTTCTCTACTTTGGTCTTCTGAAGAGTGACTGATATAGAATAACTTCCTCCGAGGACCAGTGATACGATACGGTTACTTCTCCTTGTTTATGTTTTGTGCATTACTTTTGCTAGCTCATACGTGCATATTGTCATCATCTCAGCTCACCGTATAAACTCTTAATCTCAACTATTGATCGTGACCCCACAAATACAAATTTAATTGTTAATTGGCCTAAAATCGGATCTGGGTTAAACACTTGTTGTGTTTTTACTTTGGATAATATCATTTACAACACGTTTCTCATCATTCATGAAGCTGCTCAAAGACTGGTCTAACTTCAATTTGACAGATAACTCATTTTCTTGCTGTGAAGACACCATTTCAGGACCAATCCTCATTTGTACAACATCTTTACCTTTTGTTGAACGTTTCCTTTGCAAATTGTTGTCTGCATTCACATTCAGAAGAGACGAGGCATGTCTAACTTCTAGAAACTTGTTACTGTTCTTGCGCAAACCAGATTTACTTTCTTTTCCTAGCAATGACTCATGGTCATTCCTTAAATGAGGTTCAACTTTTCCTGAGGTAGAAGCATGTGGTTGGAAGAGGATATTAGCATCGTATCTGTTCGTGCTGATATCGATGCTTTTCCCTTTAAAGGACATTTGAGGAGAATATACATCATCAAGTTGAGCCTGCTTCTGTTTCTTTTTGCCTGCTCCAGAGTCCTTATCACTTCTATGGTTAATTCTCACACTTCCGCTACCACTCTATAGACGTTCTCTGTCAGATCCATTCTCTCCTGGACATGTATCAAAATTTTTAATTCCCTTGGAACTCCTCTCAGCTTTTTGATTAAAGCCCCTAAGTCTTTTAGCCATCTTACCATCTAAGCTCATCTCTAACTTGCTATCATCTTCTCGAGACATCTTCCTCTTCTTCTGAGAAATCTTGGTACCTTGGCCTACATTCTCAGTAACGGATACCTTATCCTTAGATGGAACACCCATATCTGGCTCAGAAGGCACAGCAGAGATGATACTCTGTGAACATTCTTCTGCATTGGCAAGCTTGGCCTCCAAATTTCGTCTACACATCAATTCAGTCAGCAAGCTCAACATATGAGTTTTCGCATGATTTGCAGTATCCTCATCCGACTCACTCTGGCCATTTTGTGACAAATTTGCACCATTTCCCATAGATGTTTTAGCACCCTCTCTCATATTAAGAACCTTATCTTTTCTACCAAGTACTTCTATTTGATTGGAAGTGATTGAAGTAGTTCTCTGACCACCATCTTGAGAGCCTTTTTCTTTTTCTGGATCAATATCTCCAACTCTATTGTCTGCACGTCTACGACGATTGGCATGATGAACTACTTTGACATTCCCATCTTTTGAGAGCGTTTGCTCAGAAACTGCAACCTTTGTACTGTTGTTCAACATATTTTCAACTGTTTTCAAAACCAAAAGCACTATTGTCAATTCTAACATAAAATGTATCAAGACATGCCCAAAACAATTCTCTTAATGTACCTGGGCTCTTTGTTTCTATTTCTTGATCAGTTGAGCATTGCTTAGATAGTTTCATCTCAGTAGCTGGATCGCTATCTCCTCCTTTCCAACACTTTCAGATCCATTTCCATCTCCAGAAGAGTTATCTGGACCAAAGAAATATACTTCAAATTTTATATACCATTTTGAACAAAAAGCATTATGTATAACATCTCTAGAAATGTTAAAGAATATACCAGCTTTAATAGTCTTATTTCCAGCCGTGCCTCTCACTTTCTTGAAGTTCCATGCCAGCATGGTCAAGTCCATGTCACTAGTATCATCGGAATCATCCATTATCTCTTTGTTTTTGTCACCTTTCTTTGAATCTGACACATCTTTTTTCTCTGACAATAGATATGCCATACCACTAGAAGCGATGCGCTCAACCACATTATCAATTTCTTCTCCTGCACTTTTAGCTCCAACTTCGTGGAGGCAATTTTCGCATTTCCACCACTTAAAGTTGGGAACATCTAGAGGAGGAAGTTGCACCTCGGCCTTAGCATGGTTGCTGCTTGATCCAAAAGGTGAGCAAATCACATTGTCGCCCTTTCTCATCTCAGCAACATATCCACTGTGTAAAGAATAAGGAATCAAGTTAAAAGAAATAAATGACCAACAACTCAAGAGATTAGAGAACCTTAAAAGCCATGCACTAAATGGGATTTAGCTACTGGCAATAACAATGAATTATTAGTTCCTTGTCTGATTTAACGGAGTAGGTAGCAGATTAAGAAGCATTGGATCAGACTCTGTTGGATAAGTTCGTTGTCAAGTGATGTTTGGCATTTTATGCCTATATTTCCTTAATATTTCCTCACGTTTGGATACTTTATTCGCGCGTTTTCTAGTTAATGAATGTGATTTTGCACTGATTTTGTGTCGTATGATTGTAGGTTGTTATGAAGTGCAATTAGAGCTTTAAAGAGCATGATCGAGCAAAAAAAGGTTGGAGTTGGATTGAGGATTGGATCGAGCACGCGAAGGCACGGAACGAAGCAAGCTGCGAATGACGAAAGCAGCCAAAATGGCCTGGCGCGGTTACTGGCGCGGGGCGCCCCAAAAGCGCCCAACTTGTTGGCGCGTTTTGGAGCGCGAAGCGGAGCCATGGCGTGCGAGATTTGACGGGTTCTACTAGGGTGCGCGCGTTTCGAGGCGCGGGGCGCCAGCTATAGCGCCCCTGGAGCGTTTTTGGACTTCCTATTTCGTCAAGGCTTAGGCGTAACTTATTACTAGGCTTTTGTAAACACTATAAATACTCTTTTACTTCGTTTTTGAAGAGAGTTCAGACTTTGGAGCAATTTGGAGAGCTCATAACATCTTGAACAAGGGTTTTTCTTCCTTCCATTAATCTATTACATCATTATTTCATTATTTCATCAAATCTTTGTGTTGTTATTATGAGTATGCGTGTCTAAATCCATCGTTCTAGGGTTAGAGCGAATTCATGAAGGTTGAGGTTTGAATGTTGATTTAAATGAATTGAATCCCAATTATAGATTGTTTATTCTTTCTTGATCATAATTGTTTGATTATAACGGCCGAATAATTAAGCACTATCTACGGTTCTTAGATTGAACTCGACAGAGGGAATTTATGAACGCACATAAGAAAGAATAGAGCTTGATTGTGAACCTGGGCATCGGGAAATCAATTTGTGGGTAGGATAGACATATACCTATTCATCTTGCATAGCTAAATACAGAATTCGTTAATGCGTGCACGTAATTCAACCCATAGACATATAGGGATTGGAGTAGCCTGCATAGACCGTGAAGAATCGAAAGGTTTTCACGGGTACATTTAACCTGTTAGTTACAATCTTGGGACTTAAGAAGTGAAATCAACAGGATAACTCAACTGAATTGTTCGTAACTCTGACCCTGGACCGTCTCCTTGTTACTGATAACAACCAAGTTTTGCTCCATTGTTTGAATTCACTTCTACCATTTTAATTACTGTTCTTTAGTTAATAAAATCCTCACTATTGGAAAAAGATCCTTGAGTAGTCGTAGGAAATTGTTTGCTAGAATTCAGTCTGAATAGTCCTCGTGGGAACGATACTCTACTTATCACTTTATTACTTGTCGACCACGTATACTTGCGTGTGCGTTGGGAGCAACAAGTTTTTGGCGCCGTTGCCGGGGACTAAACAATTGACTGTTTTCTTTTCAAACGATTACTTATTATCTATTCAGGTTTAATTTTTGTTTTGAGTTTTGTGCTGTTTCTGGTATTAGGTCCTGCTTGATCTTTACCTACAGGAATGGCAGCAGAACGAGCTTTAGCTGTGCGAGATGTTGCTCTCCCCAGCCTAGAGGGAGTAGCCTCGAGCATAGTTAAGCCTGAAATTACTGGAAACTTTGAGATTAAGTCCGGCATGATACAACTGTTACATGTGACTGGACAATTTGCTGGATTACTTCATGAAGATCCGCAGCAACATATTCAGAATTTCTTGGAGATCAGTGATACTTATACACCGACGGGACTGGACATGTGACTGGACATTGTTCTCGTTTTCACTGATTGTGGCAGCAAAGAGGTGGTTAAAGGCTGAAAAGCCCGGGTCTATCACTACTTGGGATGATTTGGCTAAGAAGTTCTTAGCTAAGTTTTATCCATCTGCCAAGACAGCCCGGCTGAGGAGTGAAATTATGTCCTTAAGACAGATAGAAGGAGCGTCTTTGTATTCAGCCTGGGAGCGGTTTAAAGCTTTACTGAGAGATTGTCCACACCATAACCAATCAAATGAGGTTCTGGCACATACTTTTGTTGAGGGGTTGACTGTGCATACTAAGATCGTGGTAGATGCTGCTGCTGGAGGCCAAGTACTGGCCTTAAACTTTGACCAGATCTATGAATTACTAGACAAATTCTCGCAGAGCAATCCTGACTGGCAGGAAGATGGTAGAGCTACTACACAGAAATCTGCTGGGGTACTTTAGTTAGATGCAGTTTCAGAGCTGAGGGCGAAGATGGATGCTATTTCCAATCAAATTAGCAAGCTAGCTCTGCCAAAGACTCAGCACCCAGTGGCTCCAGTGCAACAACTCCAGAGTTTTTGTGACGTTTGCGGTCAAGATCATGCTACAGAGGTTTGCTCCTCTAATCCAGAGTCAGTTTATTACGTGGGTAATCAAAACAGGCTGCAGGGTCAAAATCAGTTTGGTAATGCTTATTATCAAGGCAATAGGAGAGCCCCAAATAATTACCACCCACTTCCAGCTCCACCACAGCAGGTTAGCAATTCAGTTGAAGATATTCTAAAGCAGATAATGGCGGGCCAGCAGAGAATGATAGCTGACACTGCAGCCCATGCATAGGCCATACAAGATCTTGCCAATGCTCAAAAGAACCTGGAGCACCATTTGGGGCAGTTGGTGGGAGAAATAAGTACTGTTAAAAAGGGGCCTGAACAATGTCTTGTAGTGACTATAATTGTAGGTGGAGAGCTGATGGCCAAGTCTGAGGAGAGAGCTGAAATAGAAAAAGTTGAAAAAGTGGAGAAGGTAAAGAAGAAAGAAGAGAAAAAGGAGGCACCTCTGCCGTCTCCACCATTCCCGCAGAGACTTATACCATAGAAGGATCTGGCCCAGTATCAAAAATTTGTGAGTATGTTAAAAGAGCTTCAAGTTAACATTCCTTTGACTGATGTGTTTGAATTGATGCAATCCTTTGTGAAATTCTTAAATGAGATTTTAGTCAAGAAGAAAAAGCCTCAAGAGATAGATACAGTTGAGTTAGTCGAGGAGTGCAGCACAATATTGAGCAAGCTACCTCCAAAACTTCAAGATCCTGGGAGGTTTACTATTCCTTGCACCATTGGAGAGCATAATATCACTGGTGCATTGTGTGATCTAGGTGCGAGCATAAATCTCATGCCTCTATCTGTTTGCAAAAAGTTAGGGCTAGGAGCAATCAAGCCCTCTTCGGTTACTCTTAAGATGGCGGATGGATCACTTACTCACCCTAATGGTAAGTTAGAGGATGTGTTGCTTAAAGTTGGTAAGTTTACATTCTCTGTTGATTTTGTAGTCCTAGATTATGAAGAGGACCGAGAAGCTCCAATCATTTTAGGGAGACCATTCTTAGTCACCTCGAAGGCAATTATTGACATGGAGCTGGGAGAGATGACCGTTAGAGCGCATGGAGAAAAGGTTACTTTCAGGGTTTATAATGAGAAGGAGCACATAACTAAGGTTGAAGAGTGCTCTATGATTGAATGTGTCAAACAAGAACATGGAAGTAAACCAAATGAAGTGTGTGAGCAGAATGTGGAACAAGATAGCAAGGACACATCACATGTGAAGTTGAAGAGGGGTTCTCTCAAAGAAAGGAAAAAAGCAAGGATTCGTCGTAAGAAGAGAAGACGTAAATGCTGGAAGTGAGCTAAAAGTGTCGTCGTGCCACGACGTTAACTAAGGCTCTTCTCGGGAGGCAACCCAAGTTTGTACTTGTATTATTTTATTTATAGTGTCACGTAGTTTTTGTTTTTCTTTGGATTGCAGGTTTAATGTCGAGTTTAAGTGTGGGGTGTCCTCACCCCTGCCTAATATTGTTGACCTGATGAGGGAAGTCTGAGTACCTCATGCTATACGGAAGCTTGGATGATGCTAGCACCAAGGACTAGAGCCTTCAAGAAAGTTTCTTTAACTCTTGCACTTTCTTAGTTTTAGCACTGAGGACACTGCTTGATTTAAGTGTGGGGTGGGGGAACTCCCCTTTATTTTTGAGGTTAGGGATGCATGTACCGTTAGGATTTTTCCTTTGTCACTTGACTTTATTTTTATTTGTTTCTTGCTTTAATATATGAAAAAAAAATAGAAAACTAATGAAAAATTGCAAAAAGATTTTCATTTTTTGTCTTTATTAGTGGTACATGTCATCCACCCCGTGATTTTTCTTATGACCTCGGTTCTTTTCCACGGGGAGGCCTTTGAACCGGGTTGTTTTTTTTTTATTAGGATTAGAGTAGTTAGTTATAGGTGGCTCTAGACGAAAGGAATAGGTGGAATGCTAGGTGCCTTTGATTTATTTGATACCGGTGGACTTGAGCTTACTGCATCTGCTATTTGTGGTGTCTTTTGATTTTAAATTGTGATGCATGCCTAGAAAAAATAGAATGACCCCCTTTAGATGCTTGAGTCCACTCACTTGACTTTGTTGTGAACCTTTGTGCATTAGTGCTTAATTTTCCACAAGTTGCACCCTATTTACTTGATTGAGAGTTGTGATGGAGCCTTTTTATATAGACTGTGAGCAATGTGTGTTGTGAGGCATATTCTTATTGTACTCCGTGTTGCATATTGGTGTCTAGAACTTGCTCCGTGTGTGTACAAAGCGAAATCTTAGGTTTACTCTAGTCGGGAAATGATACAGGTCTTCTCTTGATTTGCCTACCCTTTTTGCATACCCTTTTGGACTTGATTGTTGTGATCCATATTGACACTTTTATTGGCACCCACACCGCAAGCCTACCCACTTGGTCTAAAATTGCTTTCTTTTGACCCTTTACTCCTTAAGCACTTTAATTGATAATTTTATATTATTGTGGAGTTTGTGGTTGAAATATTGGTAGGTTTTTGAGTGGAACCAATGAGGGGAATATTGGATAAAATTGTGAAGTAGTTGAAGGAGCATTAGCAAGGTTTGGAAAGAAGTGAATAGAAAAAAAAAATAAATGAAAAAAAAAGCTGAAAAAATTGGAAAAAGAAAGAAGAAGAAAAGAAATGAATATCCATCCTTGCTAGTGTTGTGTTTAAAAGAAAAAAATTGCTAGTTGTTGAAAAAGGTGTGTGAAATTTATTGGTTGGGTGAAATGATTGGTTTTGATGAGACTTGCGCTTAATTTGTATTGTGATGTATTAAAGTGCTTAGGGAGGTAGCCACTATTACCCATATGTATCCTACCAGCCCCTTAGCCTACATTACAAACTTTTTAAAGTCCTAGTTAATCCCGATTAGAGTGAGCCTACATTAGTGGAGTCCTACACTACGGGCAAGCCTATGGTACATCATGTGTGACATGTGAGTCTTTCATGAGAGTGAGTGAATTCTTTCTATGCTATTGTCCCCGTTCTATTCTTGATATTCATTGTTGTGTGTGATATTTGGGGGACACTCTCTTGCTTCATTTTGGTGAGGGCACGTGGTTTACATGAGATAAGTGAAGTTGTGGCTTCTTGGTTGAGTAGATAGGTGTGACTTTGTGGGAGCATGGTTGCAATGAGTTGAGTTTGTGCATTTAAGTTGTCTTGAGGTGGTTGTTCTCATGCTTTTGAGCTTGTGAAGTTATTGGCATGTTTGTTGGACCCATAGCAGTCTTGTATGCATTTGTTTAATGGTCGGTATCAATCATAGTTAGAGGCAGACCTGTTCTACCTAGGTTGGGAAGTTATTTGTGATTGCTCGAGGGCGAGCAAAGGTTCAAGTGTGGGGTGGTGATGTTTGGCATTTTATGCCTATATTTCCTTAATATTTCCTCACGTTTGGATACTTTATTCGCGCGTTTTCTAGTTAATGAATGTGATTTTGCACTGATTTTGTGTCGTATGATTGTAGGTTGTTATAAAGTACAATTAGAGCTTTAAAGAGCATGATCGAGCAAGAAAAGGTTGGAGTTGGATTGAGGATTGGATCGAGCACGCGAAGGCACGGAACGAAGCAAGCTGCGAACGACGAAAGCAGTCAAAATGGCCTGGCGCGGTTACTGGCGCGGGGCGCCCCAAAAGCGCCCAGCTTGTTGGCGCATTTTGGAGCGCGAAGCGGGGCCATGGCGTGCGAGATTCGACGGGTTCTGCTTGGGTGCGCGCGTTTCAAGGCGCGGGGCGCCAGCTATAGCGCCCCTGGAGCGTTTTTGGACTTCCTATTTCTTCTAGGCTTAGGCATAACTTATTACTAGGCTTTTGTAAACACTATAAATACTCTTTTACTTCGTTTTTGAAGAGAGTTCAGACTTTGGAGCAATTTGGAGAGCTCATAACATATTGAACAAGGGTTTTTCTTCCTTCCATTAATCTATTTCATCATTATTTCATTATTTCATCAAATCTTTGTGTTGTTATTATGAGTATGCGTGGCTAAATCCATCGTTCTAGGGTTAGAGCGAATTCATGAAGGTTGAGGTTTGAATGTTGATTTAAATGAATTGAATCCCAATTATAAGATTGTTTATTCTTTCTTGATCATATTTGTTTGATTATAACGGCCGAATAATTAAGCACTATCTACGGTTCTTAGATTGAACTCGACAGAGGAAATTTATGAACGCACATAAGAAAGAATAGAGCTTGATTGTGAACCTGGGCATCGGGGAATCAATTTGTGGGTAGGATAGACATATACCTATTCACCTTGCTTAGCTAAATACAGAATTCGTTAATGCGTGCACGTAATTCAACCCATAGACATATAGGGATTGGAGTAGCCTGTATAGACCGTGAAGAATCGAAAGGTTTTCACGGGTACATTTAACCTGTTAGTTAGCAATCTTGGGACTTAAGAAGTGGAATCAACAGGATAACTCAACTGGATTGTTCGTAACTCTGACCCTGGACCGTCTCCTTATTACTGATAACAACCAAGTTTTGCTCCATTGTTTGAATTCACTTCTACCATTTTAATTACTGTTCTTTAGTTAATAAAATCCTCACTATTGGAAAAAGATCCTTGAGTAGTCTTAGGAAATTGTTTGCTAGAATTCAGTCTGAATAGTCCTCGTGGGAATGATACTCTGCTTATCACTTTATTACTTGTCGACCACGTATACTTGCGTGTGCGTTGGGAGCAACATCAAGGTAGAGTTTAATACTTCAAACCCATCAAAAATCCATGAATAAAAATTGAGAATTCCTTAGTCTGTCGCTACTAAGTAAACTTTCGATGCCAACAGAACAATATATTAGGTATTAATGCATTGGTTAATTTAAAATAGTTCATCCAACTAACACTTTGTTTGGACGGTTGTTATATATCGTTTCATAATGCATATATCGTGTTCTATTCTATTATTTGGTGAGTTCAACGTTTGGATAGATTGTATTATTTCATGTCGTTTGCCAATTACAAAGTAGTGTACTACGTTGATTTACTACAGAAAATGTAGGGTAATTGGTAATATTAGAATATTAAGGGGAAGAAGAGAAAAAAAAATATTTTTATGATGCGATCACACCAAATCGATGTTACATAAAATAAGGCTTTTTATCGTTACATAACGACGGGATAACGATACGATTTAGCCAAGCTTCTAAGAGAAAAATAAGTGATTTTGGGTGCAGCAAAGTAGTTTTTTTTGAAGCAGAATCTGTTTTTAATTTCTACTCCCTCTGATCCAAAATAGCTGATCACTTTTTTTTTTAAAAGTCAAATAATATAAACTTTGACAAATATTTTGAGATATATTTCTTCATCATATTGATATGAAAAGAATTGCAAATTGTAGTACTTTTCGTGTAGTTTTTTTAATATCTAAATTATAATTTTATAATATTGAATAGATCTAGTTCAATTTAAGATTGGTCAACTTGACTCTCGAAAAGCAAAACATATCAACTAAAATGGACCAGAGGGAGTATCATTCAAAAAATTTAATGTATTTAATTACCCCATATATTTAACTTAATGACAATAATATATAAATAGTACATTATTTTTTTCTCGTTATTTCCTAGTGATTCAAAACTTTGAATTGAAGTGCATATTTTTTTTCTAAATGTATAAATTTAGCATATTCAATTATGTATGCTCTTTTAAGATATTTTGATTAGATAAAAAGGTAAATGTAGTCTTTGATAATAAATATTTTAAATCATTCATCTAGTTAAATAACTGTAAAGTTAATCTTTACATGTCTTTACTCAAAACACTCTTAAGTGCTTTTTTAAAAGGTTTGGCCAAACACAAAATACCACCATATATTCAACTATTGACAAAAATGCTGCTGAAATGAGTTGGCGAAATACAAATGGCTAATCTCCAAAAATATTTTTACAAAAAGCACGTTTGAAGAAAAACACGTTTGAAAATAACCCGTTTTCAGAAATTTGGCCAAACAGGCTCTTAATTTATACCAATTAAATCATCAAAACAAGTTAAAAGGAAAAGAAACGAACAGACAATTTGCTAAGCAACATAAGATAACAAAAGTACAGGTTGGAGAGTACTAACCGTATCGAAAAATGCTGACAGTTCATTTTCTCTTTCACCGGCATTGGAAAATTAAGATCTATAGATATAGCTTCAATTTGTATGGGCTGCTGTGATCCTCCCATAGATTTGGACACACCATTATCAGAAGCACTTGCCTGATAACTTCCTTCCACTGAGGAGGAATTCTTCTCTATGTTAAAAGGAGAAGAACCAAAACTCTACATAAAATGATAGATTGATTAATTACCACCATGAAATAAAATTCCATTCATAAAATTGGAAAAAAGATAAGGATTTTGAATGCTTTCAGTTTTACGAGAAGATAAATAATTGTATAGACAAATTAAATTCTTGTAATTAGAATAAAAAAACTTGAACATATCAAATATGTACAGATCTGGATGTGTTTGTATGCACCTCTAGTTAAATCCTAAGTTATCATGCATAATCCAATACATTTAATGACATAATAATGACATGATTAATCAAATCCAAAGTTCTCATATATAATCCAATACATTTAATGACATAGTAATGACATGATCAGACACACACACTGATAAACTCCATTTAGTGAATAGCGGTGAAAGCTTTACATGGAACAAATGCTAGAAAACCCTAACTATAAATGACGGCGAATTAGTCCAATCAACATGAATACTTCAATGAACCTTATAAACGAACCATATAGACAAATAATTTCCTTCAGGGTTTTCTAAGCATTTCACTTGAATTAAAAAGTTTAAAAGACAGTCTTTATCAGATTCATATAAAAATCATTATAACACCCACAACCTCAGCTAAATCCATACCAGATCTAAATAAAAGTCATGCATATAGATTTCATAAGCTAAATTTAGTTGTTACTAGTCACCGATGATTTCGATATATCCAAAGGATAAAGCCGATAGACAAGAGATTAAAGTTACAACCAGAACCACACTAAAATGATAAAGTGAAACAAAGTCAGAAACAAAAGTACAAAAAAGTAAATAACCAAACCTGGACAAAAAATAAATACACAACAAAAACATAGGTACAGTAGAAATTATTTCAAGAGCTAGCTAAAATCGCATAAACAACAACAACAACACCACCATGCGTAGTATAATCCAACTGTAAAAAGAACGATGAGAAATGAAAAGAAAACATACCTTCACCTGAATCGATGCCAACAAAGAGTGTGTTGCGGTTGATAATAAAACCACCACCGTTCTATAGAAAATCGAAAATTAAAAACACCCTTATAAGAATCTAGGATTAATTCAAAACTTTAAGAAAGGAATTCGAGGACGAAATGAAGAAAAACCCTTTGTTTTAGGTTTCTGAAAAGAAATGAAAAGTTTCTAGTGAGAGAAAGAGAGTGGTAACACACTCAGACAAATGAGAGAGAGAAGAGAGAGTTAAGACATAAAAGAAATGAAAGACAAATATGATATAAAATTAAAGCACAAAGTGAGGCTTTATATAGGAGTGGTGAGTGAAGTTGTTTTAAACTCTATTCTATCTTTGTCCTTGATAACAGGGATGTTGTAATCTATACTAAATTACGTTTTACAATGGTCAAGAGTGAAAACTACAGGCCAATCACATAATGCCACGTCATCTTTGCTTATCACCATTTTCTTACAAGACTTGCCAAAAAAGCCCTAGTCAAATAGAGTCCAGCGTGTGCTGACGTGTCTGATACGTGGCAATTGTTTGGAGGAGAAATCGAGGAATAAACCCTAGCATTTGGAAGGCTGTGGTAATAATAAAACTGAAAGGGGAAAGTGGAAAGGTAGGATATCCTTAATCTTTTACACTAAAACAATGGGCAGGTAACAACTTTATTATTTTTTTTCCAAAAATAAAAGTAGAAAAGAACTGGGGCCCTTTTTGAACTAAAAAGGAAAAATAATTAATTGTTAGGGTTATCAGAATCTACCATTTGTCTAAATCTGTTGTTTTTCTTGTTCTGTTATTTTATTGCTTGCTTCTCTTCTTATATTGCTTTTCAAGATTAATACTTTCTTTATTTCTTTTATAAAGATGAAGGGTTTATAAAACTCTATATAATATTAGTTAGTTGTTGCACTTTGATAAATACTGGAAAATAGGGTTTCACATAATGGTAGAGTTTTCCCCTTTACATAAAGTATAGTTTTGGCTTAATGGACCAATGTTGCGGTTGTCTATGTCTACAATAATAAGAGAATATGAACTTTTTCTTTTAATTTAAAAAGTTAATTGAGATTTTAAAAACTACTGGTTCTAAACATATGAAAAAAATTAAACAGTGAGACAATTACTGACAGATTGATATGACCTGTATCCTATCGATCATAACAAAATTGCTTAAGTCAATCCGCGTTTTTTTCTTCCAAATAAAGCTTTTGAAAATTTAATAAAGCACTGTCTATTTCTTAACAAAAATGAATTACATTGTAATGGTATGCAGATGGAAGATTATTAAGTGATAATATACTAGTTGTTATAATGGGTTTATTCTTATTAGTGGTTTTTTTTTTCTTACTTGCTTCTTTATGTTCTGTTTTCGTATCAATTTAAAAAACTCTAAAACGACATCAATCAATACTGTTGTAGTAACGGTGGATATAGTGAGAGTTACAATATTTTGCCTTTATTTGCTGAAACTAAACTTCTTTTTATCTACAAATTTATGTTTGTCAAGGAAACGATATCTGCTAATGGTTCATTTCCATTGTTTAATTGACAGATCATATTTCTTGATAATTTATTTACATACTCTTATTTATGTATTGTTAATACAATATATTTTTATTTTATTCATAAATTAACTACTATTATCAATGTATTGTTAATACAATAAATTCTTATTCCACATTATATATCATATAAAATAATAGATAAATTTCTGTATAAACTATATTAGTATTAGTAACACGCACGACTTTTGATTTTCGATTCCACTCAGCCGAGCTATGATTTGTATGTGCTAATTAAGGAGGGTGACACGCTGCATGTATTCGGAGTAGAAACCAATGAATAAAGACATTACTAGGGTTGTGTAATAAAAGGGAGAGGAAAAGGGAAGGAGTGGAAATAATATGTGTATGTATAACATCGTAGCTCCGTCATTTTCTTTAGTTCTTTTCCTATTAAGCCTTCTTAATATATCTCTTTCTTTATATGAAAATATGATTTATATATACTTCCATTAATTTGTGCATGGCAACGTAGGGTTTCACAGAAGGTAGAGCTTTTCTTTTTCCGTTTACATAAAAGATGAGTTTAATTTGGCTTGATCAATGTTATGTTTGTTTTATGTTAAGAAAGATTGAATTAAGATGGTTCTATATAAAAAGGGGAAAAATAAAAAGCAAATAACTATTGACATATCGATATGACCAGTGCCGTAGCCAGAAATTTCTCCAAAAGTGTTCAAGCTTCAAAATTTTTTTTTTTCAAAGTGTATAAGATGGAACTTGAACCTAAGTTTTTAACTAATTTTGAACACCCTGCACCACTAGGCTAGCACTATTGCTTATGTCAAGAGTGTTCAAAACATGATATTTAGCCATAAATAGTTAAATTTTACCTATCTCCGCGATATAATTTTTTGGCAGAGGGTGGTCGCATGACCGTCCCCTTCCTTCAATGTGGCTACGCCACTGGATATGACGTGTATTTACCAGATCGAAATAAGCTTGTGGAGGGGCAATCCACGTTTCTTTTATTGTATATAAAACATTTCAAAATTTGACGAGTGATTGATCTCTTAAAATGAATGAATCTAATTGTAACGTATTCATGCATGGAAGATCTCTAATGATGTTACTAGTTTTATAACATATTTAGCTCTTAATTTATTAATTTGATTCCGCTTTATTTGTTTGGGCCGAGAGGAAGTTGTTAGTCACTTGGGCTATGGACTCCGTAATTGGTTGATTTTCACAATAATCTCATAATAAAAAGACCCTTGGGTCAAAAACCACAATGAATAGGAAGTTAACCAAGGCTCTTCATTAAAGGCGGGAAAGAAGGGGTGTACTTTGTTCTGCGACGCATCTCAGGAAACTTTAAGAAGCAGGGTCGAAGAGATTGTTTCTGACTTTCTATTATTGCAAATATATATATATATATATATATATATATAGTTTCAAAAAAAAAACATGAAATCTATGGTGGGTCAATCCGCGTTTCTTTTATTCTATATAAAACATTTCAAAATCTGATTGTAACGTATCCATGCATGGAAGATCCATAATGATATCTATTAATTTATTGATTTGATTCCTCATGGTTCATTTTTGGGTAAAAAAGAAGTTGTTAGTCACCTGGGCTACAAAATTTGTAATTGGTTGATCCTTGCAATCACCTCATGAATAAAGAAAAGAGAAATTGATTCCTTTTTACAAAACAAAGAGACATTTTGTCCTATTTGTAAAATATAGAGAAATTGAGGACTTAGTTACAAACATAGCATAAATATAAAATTCCTGAACATAGAAAAACCCTAGCCTCCTTCTCGCATTCCCTCCTCCTTCCCCCACTACCAATCTGTTGCAAGGATCTTCCCCCACATCGTTGCCAGGCTCCTTCCCCTACTGCTGCCGCCGGTCACCTTCCCCCACTATCGCCGCCAGACACCTTCCCCCACTGCTACCACGAAGCAACTATGAACACTCTCTCTCTCTCTCTATATATATATTGATTTTTGCTCATGTTTGCTGTTTTTTATTTAAATATGATTTTTCAGTCAAATTTAATATTTCTTGTTTCATATTAGTTTATGTTGCTTAAAAATACTATTTTTTGACTAAATTTTTTTGCAAGATCTAATATTTTTCGGTCAAATGCGGTATTTCACAGTGTATGTGCAGTGTATCTAACTATTTATGCATTTTTTTGGGGCAATGTTTCTATATTTATCTACATTTTTTCTAATTTTTTTCTTGTGTATATACTATTTTAGCACTGTTACTTTGTTTCTGTACTATTTTTATTTTTTTGCATTTTGTTTTTGCACTACGTTTTGCATTTCTGCACTTATATGTTTCTGCATTTTTGCACTTTTTTGCACAGTTCTACATAACTTTTGCATTATCTCTGCATTAAATTTTGCATGGTTTCTGCTTGTATGCACTATTTCTACACTTTTTCTTCACTCTTCTATACTAATTCTGCACTGTTTCTGCATTGATTCTACATACCAGCTGCACTAGAGAGGGTAACATGGGGAAGGGATTGGAGTTAAATAATAGATTTTTCTGTTTTAGTTGTTTCTAGCAATTTAAATATAAAAATATTACTATATTGTTAAATATCAATAATATTGTTTTTTTTTTTGTTAATCGAGGGTGTAGGATTGCATATAAGTATAAAAAGCACAAAAAAAATGTCCTAAGGTTAAAATTCTTCAAATAGAAAGTGAACCAAGGTCCTTCATTAAAAGGGAGAAAAGAGGGATGGGCTTTGTTTTAGGACGCATCTCTGACAACATTAATAAGGAGAGAATTTAAAAGTCATTGTCTCCAAGCATTCGATGTATATTTTTTTAGAAGCTGGGCCGAAGAGGTTCTTTTGAATTTTTGTTCTTGCAAAAGTAACTATTCCCTTATACCGATTTATATGACACAGTTCGGAGTACGAGGGTCAATGTTTTAAACTGTAACTGCAAATTTAGATGTATTTTCAAGTTCTTGAATGAATTTTATATATTTAAAAATTGCATAAAAAATACTATAAAATAAATTAATTTATAATTCAAAATATTTATAAAAAAAAGTAAGAAAAACATGGTCTAGAAACCACCGCGTAGACTCCCCAAATAGTAAGTGTATCACTTAAATTGAGATGGAGTGAATATAAATTTTCAAACAACAAAACATGAACCTATGGCCGGCCAACACATTTTTTTTTTATTTTATATAAAACATTTCAGCGTTTGAAAATTAAAGTGATTAATTTCTTGTTAGGAATGAATCTGATTATAATGTATCAATGCATGGAAGATTTGTAACGGTATTACAAGTTTTATAACATACTTATCTCTTCATTTATTGATTTGATTCATCATGTTTCATTTGTTTGGGCTATTTGTTTGGGTCGAGAGAAAGTTGGGGCTTTGGACTTCGTAATTGGATGATTCTCACAATCATCTAGTGAATAAAAAGGCCCTCGGGTCAAAACCCATCATGTTGGGTCCATCCCATGCAAAATGTGAACAGTATGCAAAATGTTGGAAGCAAATTGTTACTGGACGGTGTCATAGAAAGTCTGCAAAGTTTGGCAGACTTATTTGAATTTTTTGGCATCTGGTGATGTAAGCCATGACATCACAAGGCCAACTTATAATTATAAATAACCAATCGTGGTTTAGTTGTAAGGCATCGTGTTTCACAGAGAGAGGAACACAGTGTAACAGAGAATACACAGTGTAGGAAAATACTATGTGAGGAAAAATAGAGAGTGTCAGCGGTTTTATAATGAGGTGTAAAATCAAAAGAGGGTTCTTTCTTTTGTGATTGTGTAGTGGTATTTACAGTACGGTATAAAAGTCCTTGCTATAGTAGAATTATTTTCACCTCTCGGGCCGTAGTTTTTTCCTTAGTTTTGAAGGGTTTTCCACGTAAAAATCTTGATGTCCTTGTCATTATTTTTTATTCTTGTTGATTACCGCATTTTTCAATACTCCATTAATATTGTTGCTATTATACCGTGAATATTTTTTCTGTGGGGGAATTAATTTTCCCAACAAGTGGTATCAGAGCACATGTCCTGTTCATTTACAGAGACACTGTTCACGGCAGGCGGTACTATACTCGGTGAAAAAATGTCAGGAGTAAAGTACGAGTTAGCAAAATTTAACGGAGAGGGCGGTTTCTCAATATGGCAAAGAAGGATGAAGGATCTTCTCATCCAATAAGGATTACAGAAGGCACTGGATGGAGAGAAGCCTAGACCCATGAAGCCCGAGGTTTGGGTGAAGATGGATGAAAAAGGGGCTAGTGCAATTAGGTTGCACTTATCATATGATGTGGTCAATAACATCACTGATGAAGACACTACGTGTGGAATATGGGCAAGGTTGGAGAGTCTATATATGTCGAAGACGTTGACTAACACATTGTACCTGAAGAAGTAGTTATATGCCCTACAAATGGGTGAAGGTATAAATATTTTGTCACATCTTAATGAGTTCAATAGACTAATCACGCAGCTGGCCAACCTCGGCTATTCTACTCAACGAGAACATGAGAAAAAAGCCTGACGGTCATATGCAGGCTCTCATCATGGAAGGTAGAGGCAGGGGTTCGAGTAACTATGGTAGATCCGGAGGTTGGAAAAGTCCAGAAACCGGTCCAAAATATCAGGTTGAAATTGCTACAATTGCGATCAACCGGGTCACTATAAAAGGAACTGCCCAAACTTAAAATGGGTAAAGGCGGATACGATGGCCAAAATAATGAAGGTAACACAACCGCCATAAAGCAATATGATGACACAGATGCTCTTCTCATCGTAAATGAGGATGAGGAATGTATGCACTTGGCAGGTCAAGAGTCAGAATGGGCGGTTGACATAGCAACAACTTATCACGTCACACCAGTAAGAAATTTGTTTTGCAGATATATAGCAGGTGATTTCGACGTAGTGAGGATGGGTAACACGAGTTACTCAAAGGTCGTGGGGATCGGTGATGTGCATCAAGACAAATATGGAATGCACCTTGGTTTTAAAGGACGTGCGGAATGTACCTGATTTGCGGAAGAATTTGATCTCGGGGATTGCTTTTGAAACGACCTTAGACAGTCGTTTCGGAAGTTAGGACTCCGATTGGCGTGCCGATAATTTTAAAATCTTCGTAAGGTCCATTAGGACCTGTTTGTAAAATTTGAGCTTAATCGGACCTCGTTTGGTATGTATCGGAAGAAGGTTTTAGTTTTCGTTGTCGGTAAATATTAAAAAAAAAAATTTCGAGCTCGATTTTGGCGAATGAGGAAAGATTCGAAATCCGAAAGTGCCGTTAGGTTTGTATGATTATTTTTGACCTGTATGAACTTTCGGCAGTGAATTTCGAGGTCATTCGGATAGTTTCCGCTAAAATGCCGAAAGTTAATAATTTGACATCTTTCTGTTTAATTCACATCTTGAGTTTCGGCTATCCGATTTGAGATCCGCCTTAGCGGGTACGTCACGTAAATTTTGTATAACTTGCTCAAGAAAGTTGAGATTATTACGAATTTCGTAGGGTTCCATTTTAATTCGTTACGATGAAAAGTTTAAAAAAAAAAGAAGAAATGATTGAAGTCGGTTAGCTAAGGGATATTAGCTACATTTCCAAACCTTCTGTATCGAAACACAAACAACAAAATCAGAGAGAAAGAAAACATAAAGAGAGGAAGAAAAAGGGGAAGCGAGAAGGGGAAAATAGTAGAATTTTTACCCCGAAATACCCACGTAATAATGTTAATTCATTATTTTACTTTATTTGTGTATTTGAATATATTTTTACTATATAAATTGAGATATTATACATCGTTCTAATAAGTTAAATTGATAGTTTAAAGGGTAATTGGACCCTGATAATGGAATTGATTATATATTCGTATTAAGGAAATTATGGGCTACCCATAAATGTAATTTACTTAGGGTTAGGTTATATGACTTTAAATCCTGTACATAGGCGTGGCCTGCGTATCGCGTATGCGAATAGTGTATCAGATTTCTAACCGGATTGCCCTAAGATGTAAACAATGAAGCCTTTAGCCTTATTTGATATTTTTCTGCTTATTGAATGCAGTGGGATCGTTTGGCAATGATCCAAAGGACAAAACGGTTGTTGAGTAGCTGTCCTAACTTTGTAACAAGGTAAGTATTTGTATCCATTTCTTTGGAGGCCCTTGGCCTTGTGGATAATCTACCACGTGTTCCTTATGTGTGTAGCTGCCGATAGGCGTACTCATTACGCCTTAGCTTTGAATTTAAATTGTATATTATATGTTATGCCCTGTTGTTGGTATTGCATTGAGCATCTGAGCATTGTACTCTGTTTATGAGTAGGATTTATATTTATTTTAGTGATTGTCCCATGTTGTTTACAAGTGAGATCGATTTATAATTGAGAGAAAGAATGACGTTGTAAATATCATAATGGTGCCTTTATGGCTATTATTCTGTACATGATTATAATTGACTCACGATCTGTCCAATGAAATGTCGAAGCAATGGTCAAAAATTACAAAGGTCGGCCCTCGTCTCCCGAGGTGTGTCATCCGCTCGGGTCTGTAGGAGGTTTTCCCCGAGCTCAGTGCTTCGAGCTTGTCTCCCCTCGTTTCCTCTGGTGATCTCCGGGGCGAATGATTATGCAATCTCTTCTTCGGAAGTTTGCCTCGGGACGCAGTCTTCGCGCTGTACTCCAATGTCCTGCTCGAGATCTCAGTGATTTTTCACTCAATACAGATAGCTCCCCCCCCCCAACTCCTCGGGAGGTTTCCAAATTTGTCGAGGAGTGGAGTGAATTTTAGGCGGGAGATTGACGTGACTTTTTTTGCACCGCAAATTTTGAGAACATCGGTTGTCACTTCGAATTCCTGTCAATCATGCGTGGGAGTCGCTGATTAGGCGCGTTTTCTGGTTTTGCCTTCCCCATGCCGCTGTAATCATGGCACTGTCAACCTATATATAGTCGAACCTTGTCTTCTTTTTCTCACTTCTTCTTATCTTCTACAGTAAAACTTTTACACGCTTCTTTCTTCCAGAATTTCGAGATTGATATGTCTCAACAAGATTCGCCACGTTCTCCTCCTTTGCTCTTCGGCACCATGGTTGTGGGCAGGGAACTGGTTAATATTCATGAGCCGTTGAACGTTGTTATTCCTCCTGACTTTAATATGGAGGATCTTGTTCGCCCCGGTGGTGTGGATAAAGAGCTTCACTCATCTGTGGCTGGGGTTGATGGAGTTTCTACTGCAGAGAAGGAGGAAGTTTCCACGAAAGATGTGGGCAATAAGAAATTTCTTTCTGATTATTTGGAACTTAAACCCTACCACGTCATTCCTACGAAGATCGATTTCTCGAAGGACTTTATTATGCAGCCTCAAACCGAATCGGAGGCTTGGAGGAAGAGGAACATCCCCGTGGGGGATACGCCGAGCTTTATTACCTAGGCGAACATTCACCTGGTTCGTTCTGATTGCGATTGGGGTCCCGAGGTCAGGGTTGGTATACCTTCCCCCGAGAGCCGAGTCGAGGGGTGTTCCGTCGTTTTTACTTATCCCTTCACGATCGGTTTTTTTCTTCCTATCCCCGAGGTATTGGATAATTTTTGTTGGGCCTTTCAAGTATGCATAGCTCAGATCGAGCATGGAGTATGGAGGCACGTCCAATGTCTCGAGTTTCTGAGTAAATTAGCGGGGGTGCCTTTCACTCTTGGTCATTTTTTTATCTGTTTTCCCCCACCCTTCACAAGGATGGGGTCGTCCAACTCAACAAATGGGGCTCTTACTCACTGATCATAAAAAGCGAAGATCTGGAGGACCGTGGGTGGAACGAGCATTTCGTCCTCTTGCCCATTGATCTTATCTCCTCGAAGCCTCATTTTCCCGAGCGGTGGAATCGAGCCCGTAAGTATTTCTTTCTTCATTTATTTTTGCTGAACTTCTCCCCTTCTCTGACTTCTTGCTTTTATTTCCTTCAGCCGAGGCGATCCCGATTGCTTGCCCAAAGAACTTGGTTCAGTGGGTGCAAGCCATTATTTATTCCATACCGAGGCCAGAGAGGTCGTCGATGGTTTTGGCCGCCTTGGGCGAGAACCAATGGGCTTGTAAGCGGCACGGTGAGTTATCTTTCACTCAGCCTTTTGAGTTTTAATCTAGTTTTTCGAGGCCCTATGTTTCGTGGCCTCACTGTAGTTTCTCCATTGCAGGGCTCCCTAAGAGGGCAGTCTCTTTGCCGAAGGAGAAGAAACGGAAGAAAGACAAGAAAGATAAGGTCCCCGAAGTTGGAGACGCTTTGAATGCCCTCGAGGATCTGATTGGGAACCTTTCAAAGGAAAAGGGTGGAAAGGGAAAAGAGAAGAGGAAAATAGTTCCCGAGGGGTCACCAGATCTTAGGGCCAAAACAGGTTGAGTATTTTTCACTTGCTTCATATTATTGGTTTTATTTGTTCCATTTTTCCACCTTCTTCCTTTCTTTCTTCATTTTTGAGAAGGAAAGAGCTATCCTCGGAGGAAAGGCAAGGTGAAATTTTGGTTCCTTCTACTTACGAGCCTGAATTGGCTCAAGTTGCTGATAAAGACGTGGGGAGTGTACATCCCCCCTCTTCGGTGGAGGTGGACGAGGCTGGGCCATCTCGAGTAGGGGACAAGGCTCCTCAAGCCGCCTCCGAGCCCACTCCTGGCTCGTCTTCTTGGAGGCAATTTCGCTATATTGAAATTCCTTCTGAGCTCTGTCTCCTTGATGGCGACATCCAAGTCCCGATCAGCCTCCGTGGAGTTTTAGGTCCTAAGGAACGTGATCGTCTCAAGGAGTCTCTCATCTCTGATTTGATGGCTGATGCTGCTCAGCACGCCATTCATGTATGTCTTCTTCAACTTCCTTTTTTCAATTTTGCCGTTCCATTTCCTTCTCTGATTTTTAGGGTTCCTTTTTTGTAGTGCTACATCAACTCTATCAGGGCCGCCGAGATAGAATACAGCCGGGATGAAAAACTTCGTCAATTAAGGGCTGGATGGAAGCGAGAGCAAGCGGGTCTCGAAGCCCAGATGAGTGGTCTTGAAAGGGAGCTAGGGAACGCAAGGCTCGAGCTGGAGCGAGCTAGAGATGCCGCTAGTAAGTCAGACCTCGAGATGACCAAGGCCCACGAGGCTAAATCCGAGATCGAGGGAAAAATGGCTCGTTTGAGGGAACTTTGTGATGTGGAGTTGAAGCGAGTGAGGGACGAGGCCCAGCCACTCATTAATGAGAAGGCCAAGAGGTTTCATGAAGACTTAAAGAAAAAATTGCTAAAAATGAATGAAATGGCCGCGGAGAAAGATCAGTTGACCAAGGAAAAGATTCAGCTCGAAAACGAGGTCAAGTTCCTAAAAGGCAAGGTTGATTCTTTCTCCTCGAGGCGAAAAGTGAGGAGGATTCGGGCCAAGGTCGATAAAAATTGGGCCGTTATCCAAACGAGGCTGAAAACCTTGGAGGAATGTCGTGGCGGGATCGATCTTAATCCCGAGATTTCTAAAGACGAGAGGGATATTGCCGTGGCTCAAAAGTTGATGGAGAATCTCCCTTCAAGTAGCGAGAGCTCGGACGCGGGAGACGATGACTCTGACGCGGAGTCTTAGAGTAGTGTCTTTTGTTTCTCCCTTTTGGGTTAAGCCTCTTTTTGCTTTGTAAATATTTGGGGCCTTTAGGCCTTTTACTAATGATAATCCTTTCTATGAATTTGCTTGCAAGACTTTTCATTGTTTCGCGCTAGCTTAGGACGACTTCTTGCCCTTGAGCCGTAGGCTTAACTTATGACTAGCTATGCACGTTCTAGTGAGAATAAAAGGATGACAAATCGAAGTTTTATTCCATTGATCAAATTTGCATGCCTTTATTACAATAAATGCCTGACTCTAATAGGTCTTAGGAGGAAAGAACTAGAATAGCACGAATTTATTCGAGCAAGCTCCATGGGTGACCCTTCGTCGAGGCAATCGGTCGTGCTTCGAGGGCTTTTCCCGACGACCAGTTGTTGAGTCTTTGTTTATTGCTATTTTCTTGGCCCCTTCGGGATGACCGTATTTTTCATTGCGACTGAATAACACTCTCGCGCTATTCACTGTTCTCCTTCGATGGCCCTTACTCCCCATAGAGTTGGGAACTTGATCACTTGATGCAGGGTGGATTGCACAGCTTCCATCTCGTGGATCCAGGGCCTTCCAAGAATGATGTTGTAGGCTATATCCTTGACCATAACTTGGAAGGTAGCTTGCTTGTTCACTCCCCCTGTAGTATTCGTGAGGGTTATTTCTCCCAAAGTCTTTTCGGTGGAGTTGTTGAACCCCATCAGTATGGTCGCCTTTGGACGACTAGGTCCTTTAGCCACATCCTCTTGATTGCGCTATAGTTGATGATGTTTATCGAGCTGCCTGGATCTACTAGAGCTCGTTTGATGTCACAATCGTTGATCCTGAGTGTGATCACTAGTGCGTCGTGATGGGAAACATCATTCCATCGCAATCCTTTTTGCTGAATACCAGCTCCCTGCTCGACTCACCAGCTCTTGCCCTTTTCTCTGCTGTGATGGACGATTTTGCCACTTTCTTCGCCGCATCAAAGTTTACTCCGTTCACCTCTGAGCCCCCGGTGATAACATTCACTACCCTCTTTGGCGACTGTGCTCGAGGTGGTTGCTCCTCCCTCCTGTTCTTCGAGTAATTGTGCTTCCCTTTGTCGGTCAGGTATTCTGCTAGCACCCCCTTCTTGAGAAAATGGGCCACCTCGAGACGCAATGCTTCCAGTCTTCAGTCGCGTGCCCGTAGTCCATGTGAAATTCTGATGCAGCCCAAAGTGCTGATCAACCGAGGAGACTTCAATCGAAGGCAGTGACTGATCAATCGAGGAGGCCAATCACTCGAAGCCAAGCCAAGCTGCTCCATGACATGCACATCCAGTTGGCTATGTCGGGAGGAAGCATGTGTTCAGAAGGAGAATTGCAAAATGTTGGAACCAAGGGCTTCATCTTCAAATTTGAGCCCGAGGACAAGGTTACCGAACATCAGCTCTTGGCGCCGAGCAGCACAGAGCCGAACACAACAACAAGTGTTCGAAGCTAAGTCACGCGCCCGAGGACAAGTGTGTTCGAGCATGCAATCGAGAACCGAAGCCAAGGCTCACCGAAGTCAAAGACTGCCGAACACATCTTTAACTCAGCCCTACGTGGCTTATTTCTATTGGTCGCCTGTGACCCTTTTACTAGTTTACCCTTAGTATTTCCTATATAAACCTTGTTTCCTTTCATTGTAAGTAGCTAGTTTTTGAACATTGATGAATTAATGAAAGTGCCGAGCACATTTCTTGTCTCCGTCGTGAGCAACCCCCTGTGAGGGCTTTTATGGACTTGTGGCTTTCGGTTAATCCGATTGAACATTCCTCTTTGATCATTCAGTTTACAAGAGGCAATGTTCTCTTGAGGATTGTTGCATAGTTTAGGTGATTCTTGTGTCCCTTTTGATCGAGCTTTGAGACAGGTTCCTCACTGTTCTTTCAAAAGAAGCAAGTTTTGTCTTGCTTCTATCTTTATCTTTTGTTGTTTATCTTCCGCGTTTGTGCTAAGCAACTCCTTCGGGTTTGCATTGCACCAAATTCACAGTGTTGAGTTTGGTCTCTTTTGCTCAGGGGTGTTCTAATATCTTTGGGCAGTCTCACACCTTGGTCAGTCATCCCCTTGATCGTGTTTACCAGCTCTGAGGTTGATACGTTGAAATTGTACTCAGAAATTCGAGGCAAATCCTTCTCCTTGGACACTAGAGATAGTCCCGAGGGTTTTTGGTTGGAAGATGACCCAGATTTTCCTCCAAGTCTCTGGCCCACGTGTTGATGCCCCCCGAGGCGCTGACTTACATGCTGCTTTTAGGCTCCATGGTTTGGTTCGTATCGATATTTTGAACTTCCCCACGGTGCGTCAGCGCGTCGAGAGGATTCAGCCCGACCTCGGTATGTATGACCTCGTCCTGTCCTTCTCCACTCTGATTCCTTGAGCCTGATCTTTGTTGTGGCTCGCTCGTGCAATTCATACCAAGTTCGAGCTTGCCACTGCTAGAGCTCTTTATTTAACTCGGTTGCAGCCTCTAAATTGCCCACATTAAGGTTCTTTTCAAAGGCCGTGACGTCCAAGCTGTCGTCCATCTTTGGTAAGTCCATCCTCTCGGCCTGAGAGCGCTCGAGGAAGTCCTTGATGGGCTCGAGGTATCCTTGTTTTACGTCAAACATGTCTTCCTTTCTTTTGAGGATATATTTTTGGGCCCCAGTGTGAGCTTTAATGAGCATGACTCCCAATTTATCGAAGCTAGAAATGGACTCGGAAGGGAGGAGCATGTACCAACGCAGTGCTCATTTTTCTAGAGTGTCGGCGAATTTCTTCAAGAATATGGATTCTTTTTCAATCCGAGTAGGTCGTTGCTTGTGACCATGGCCATGTATTCTGTGATATGGTAAACTGGGTCCATCGTCCCGTCATACTTCTTCGGAATTTGTAATTTGAAATATTTTGGGACAGGCGTTGGAGCAGCTTCAGGTTTGAAGGGTAACGGACCCCGGGCACGTTCTCAATTCGTTTCTCCATACTGGCCTCGAACTCCTTTGTCCATTTTTCGAAGTCAGATGCCACGTTCATTTGTGACGCCATGGGAGCCACAGTCCCCGAGACCCCAGACGTGATTTCATTCGGAAGTCCTCCTGTATTTGTTCCAACAGGGGTAGTGGCGTTGTTCCCTCCATTAAACATCGCGAAGGGAGCATCTCCGAGGACATAGTGGACTCTCCTGCTCCTATCGAGAGCTTGTAAAGAGCTTCGGAACTACTCATTAAATTGAGCTTGTGCGGCTGCTGGAGCTGCGGCTTGCTCTTGCATCTACTGCAGCGAGTTCACCATGAACTGTTGGAAGGGGTCGCCCGAATTCGTGGATGTTGGTTCGACGGCCAATGCTCCTACGAGAGGTATTGGTCCAATTGGTGGAGTAGACCAACTTGGGGGCGTCATCCCAAGTAATAGGGCTGAGGTGTTTGTTGGGATAGGGCTAACGGACGGTGTCGAGCCAGTTGGATGCAATGGAATCCCACCATTGGTCTCGGTGATGCCCACTGTCTGATCAGGCACTTGAATGGACATATTGTCGTTAACAGTGTCTGACATTTCGTTTTTGTTAGAAAGCACGATAGCTGATGTTGTCGAGCAGGGGGAGCAACATGATGAGATTATTGATCAGGGGGAGCAATACGCTCTTAAGGTTGTTCAAAGGGACAAGTTTGATATATGCAAAGAACTTGTCGGCATGAGCTTTATCTGAAAGCTAAACATACCTCCTTCATGTACATGGAACTGGAGGGGGAGATTTGTTGGGTCCATCCCATGCAAAATTTGAAAAGTATGCAAAATGTTGGAAGCAAATTGTTACTGGACTGTGCCATAGAAAGTCAACAAAGTTTGGCAGACTTGTTTGAATTCTTTGGCATCTGGTGATGTAAGCCATGACATCACAAGGCCATCCTACAACTACAATAGCCAGTCGTGGTTTAGTTGTAAGGTATCCACTTTCACAGAGAGAGGAACAAAGTGTAACAGAGAATACACAGTATAGGATAATACTCTGTGAGGAAAAATAGAGAGAGTGAGCGGTTTTATAGTGAGGTGTAAAATCAAAAGAGGGTTCTTTCTTTTGTGAGTGTATAGTGGTATTTACTATACGGTGTAAAGTCCTTTCTATAGTGGAATTATTTGCTCCTCTCGGCCGTGGTTTTTCCCTTAGTTTAGAAGGGTTTTCCAAGTAAAAATCTTGGTGTCCTTGTTATTAGTTTTTATTCTTGTTGATTACCGCATTTTTCAGTACTCCGTTAATATTGTTGCTATTATTCCGTGAATATTATTTCTGTGGGGGAATTAATTTTCCCAACACATCATGAATAGAAAGTAAAACACTATAAGAAAATAGGGGAATAGTGGCGGTTTAAAAATTAATTAGCTAACCGCTGCAGTGCCGGCAGTTTGTGAAAATGCTGCGATTTCCTCCGCAGTGAGCGAGGTTATTCGACGGCAGTTTCAACAACCGCCAGAATAACCGCCATCGATAATTTTGAGGCATTTTGCGGCGGTTGTTGCTTAACTTACGGCAGTTAAAGTGTTCGACTAATAAATTTAGAATTTTCCACCTTGATTAGGACAATCTACTCAACAACACCTCTCAACCACCCCTAGTCAATCCCCACCCCAAACTCCTTATATTGTAGGACCCACACACCTTGATTAGGACACATGGCAATGCTACTATCATCAACACGTGGTTGCATGCGAGACAACTTTCCAAGTAGTGAGCTGTACAACCGAGCATTCTTATAAAGTGAGAAAAATTGTTCCTGTTCCAATGTTGGACAACTAGGAGGTGTATGTGACACGACCCTGAATCCGATTAGGCCATGCGGGCACCCGACATCCTCCCCTAGACCCGTCGGGTGAACCCTTACCAATTAAATTAGGAATATAAATATGATTCAATTCATAAACAAGAACAAGACTTTAAAAAAAAAAAAAAAACATAGACATACTGATACCTCTAAGCTGTACAAAAGAAGTTACAGCTGACTACTCAACATACTAGGTTTAGGGCTATTCAGACTAGATATCTAAGAGTACAAAAGAAGACAGATACCTCCTGAAGGGAGCAAAATGCAACTGAAATAATAAACAATAAACTGGTGGCCATCCGGAATGAAAGCTGGCCCACCCTGACAGCTGAAGTCTTCTTCGCTCCTTCACAACGTGGAGAACTCAATCCTAGAGCGAACCTGCTGGAACGAAATAGATAGACAAGAAACAAACAACGAACAAGGGTGAGTCAAAAGGACTCAATAAGTGGGGCAAACTAGCCACCTCAAAGAATAGGATAGCTAGCCAGGGAGAAGAAATAGATAAACCAAATTCCTCTTATTTAAACTATAAAAAGACAGAGCCAGATAATAACTGAAACACGTATGGAACAATAAACTCAACTAGGAATACAAGCCAGAAAGATATCAACAAATAAGCAATGTACGTATAAGCAGAACGGTAGTTATGTACCACAAGTTTACACAATGGCATGAAATGAGATGAAAAGAAATAAAATGAAATATGATGCAAAGGGTCACATGTGCGAAATGAATGGAGCGGAATCCTCCTGCTCCTAGGGCGGAATCCTCTTGCTCCTAGGGCGGAATCCTCCTACCCTCAGTATGATGCAATTGAGCAGAATCCTCCTACTCCTAGGGCGGAATCCTCCTACCCTCAATATAATGCAATGGAGCGGAATCCTCCTGCTCCTGGGGCGGAATCCTCCTACCCTCAATATGATAAAATAGAGCGGAATCCTCCTGCTCCTGGGGCGGAATCCTCCTACCCCCAATATGTTGCAGTGGAGCGGAATCCTCCTACTCCTAGGGTGGAATCCTCCTACCCTCAATATGATGCAGTGGAGCGAAATCCTCCTGCTCCTAGGGAGGAATCCTCCTACCTGCAATATGATGCAATGTAATGCATATGAATGCAATATGATACAATAATAACCCTTCACCGGTGCGGGACTCTCACCGACAGCCGGGAAGTAGGTGCCAACTCACAGCCAGGGTACAATGCTCAGATCCTCAATGCAATACCAACAACAGGATATAACATATAATATACAATGTAAATCCAAAGGTAAGGCGTAATGAGTATGCCTATCGGCAGCTACACACGTAAGGAACACGTGGTAGAATATCCACAAGGCCATGGGCCTCCAAAGAAATGGATACAAACACTTACCTTGTTGCAAAGTTAGCACAGTTACTCAACAACCTCTTTATCCTTTGGATTCATTGCCAAACGATCCTGTTGTATTCAATAAGCAGAAAACTATATCAAATTAGGCTAAAGGCTTCATTCCTCACATCTTAGGGCAATCCGGTTAGAAACATGATACCCTATTCGCATACGCAATACGCATGCCAAGCCTATGTACAAGGTTTAAGGTCACATAACCAAACCCTAAATAAATTACATTTATATGTTGCCCATAACTCACTGAGTACGAATATATAATCACTTCCATTATCGGGGTCCAGTTAACCCTTTAAACTATTAATTGAACTTATTAAAATGATGTCTAATATCTCAATTTTTACCGTCAAAATATATTCAAACACACGTAATAAACTCAAATAATATATTAAGATCATTACCTGAATGTTTCGAGGTGAAAATTCTATCTTTTCTCCGGCTCTTTTCTCATTTTCTGGTATTTTTCTTTCTCTACGTTTACTTTTACATTTTCTGTTTCTGTTCAATTTTTCTACGCTGCTTAATGTTTGCTAAGGGATTATATAATCCCTTAGACCCACCGCCTATTTCTTAGTTTATCTTTTCCTTTTTTTCATTTTCTCTTTTTCCGTTTTCTTTTATTTCTTTTATTTTTATATTTCCTCTTCTTAACGAAAAATAAAACGGTACCCTACGATATTTAAAATAATTCCTACTTTTGCATACCAGTTATACCAAATTTATGTGGTATACTTGCTAAGGTAGATCTCAAATCAGATTCCAGAAACTCAAGATGTGAATTAAAACAGAAAAGATCAAATTCTTTTAACTTTCGGCATTTTAGTAAAAACTAGCCGAACGACTTTGAAATTCACTTTCGAAAGTTCACAAAAGTCAGAAATAATTATACGAACCTAACGGCACTTTCGGATTTCGAATGGGAGCTCATTCGCCAAAACCGAGCTCGAAAATCTCTTTTTAATATTTATCTACAATAAAAACTGAAACCTTCTTCCGATGCCTACCAAGCGAGGTCCGATTTAGCTCAAATTTTACAGATAAGTCCCAATGGACCTTACAAAATTTTTAAAATTATCGGCACACCAATCAGAGCCCTAACTTCCGAAATGACTACCTAAAGTCGTTTCAGTATGTGTATGTCCTATTGCTGTATGTAGCTTGTTGCCCTATACTCCTTTTGTTTTATTTTCTTTGCTAATATGTAAAGTCTTATAGTCCTTATAGTAATAAATACATTTTTATCTATTTTTAAAGTACATGTCATACTTTAGTATATATTTCTCATAAATTGGTGATTCATTTCTTTACCCTTTATTGCTTGCCGATTTGTTTTACAAATTTTACTTATCATTCTTCAATTATTACAATTTCATTTCTCATAATTAGTATGTTATGCTCGGTTGTATTAATTCATGTTAGTTTTCTAATATCGTAAAAACAAAAAATTAGTTTCTATTAAACTTTTCCGTGATATATTTTTAAAAGCCCTAGCTTTTCTAAGAAAAATTATAAATTATCAAAAAATGTCCAGAAGAACCACCGTAAAATGCTAAATAACCGCCGCCAAATGCTAAACATATGTCTAAACCGCCATTAGATGAAGCTAAACCGCCGTTAACACGAAGCGGATCTCCAAACCGCCGCTAAAGTTTTCTTTAGGAGGCAGTTTACTTGACCGCCTTAAAAACCGCCGTAAAAGGAATTTTATTTCAAACCGCCACTAAAAAACGGCCGCAATTTGCCTATTTTCTTGTAGTGAAATAAGCCCCTTCATTAAAAGGGTGAAAAGATGTGTGGGCTCTATTCTATGACGCATCTCAAGAAACATTAATTAGGAGAGAATATATATTTTGAAGAAGGGCCGAAGAGCTTTCTTCCGACTCTCTATTCTTGTAAAAGTAATTATAAATTATCAAACACCAAACATGTAATCTATGGTTGGTCATTCCCTATTTCTTTTATTCTATATAAAACATTTCAAATTTTGTAAATTAAAGTGATAGATTTCTTATTAGGAATGAATATGATTGTAACATTTCCTTGCATGGAAGATCCATAATGATATCATTAAATTATTGATTTGATTCATCATGGTTCATTTGAATTGGCCGAAAGAAAGTTGTTAGTGACATATGCTATATAGTTTAATTTGTTCTAATTATAAAATATAGAGGAATTGGGTACTTGATTACAAAAAATAACAGAAATATAAAATTTATAAATATAGCAAAACCCTAGTCTCCTCCTCCAATTTTTCGTATTTTCACTCCCTCCTCCTTCCTCAGATATCATTCTACCGCTAGTACCTTCCCCCAATGTTGTTGTGGGATCCTTCCCCACTGCCGCTGGGACCTTCTCCCGCTATTGCCTCCTGACACCTTCCCCCACTGCTAACGCTGGAGTAACTTTGAAAAACAATTGTAGATCTATTGATTTTTGCTCAGATTTGATTTTTTTCATTTAAATATGATATTTTTTGATCAATTTAATATTTATTGTTCATATTGATTGAACTTGCTCAAAAATACTATTTTTCAACTAAAATTTGGTATTTCTATCTAGATCTAATATTTTCCTGTCAGATGCGGTGTTTTACCGGCTAGATCTGGCGTGTTTTTCATTCTTTTTATTAAACTATTGAAATGACCTTAAGTAGTCGTTTCGAGAGTTAGGATTACGATTAACGTGCCAATAATCTTAAAAGTTTTGTAAATTCCATTACGACATGTCTGTAAAATTTGAGTTGATTCAGACCTCGTTTGGTATGATTTTTTAGAAGGTTTCCATTTTAGTTGTAGGTAAAGCTTAAAAGAGGTTTTCGAGTTCAATTTGAATAAATGAGCTCCCACTCAAAATTTGAAAATTGTGTTAGGTTTGTATGATCATTTATGACGTACAACAACCTTTAGAAGTGAATTCCGAGTTCGTTCGAGTAATTTTGCTAAAATCTCGAAAGTTAAGTATCACTACAAGAAAAAGGCTTATTAGGGACCAATATTTGAAGACCAGTTGTAAAATATGGTCCTAAAAAGTATACTTAAGGAAGAGATTTTTTGCTCGTCCTTAATCCCTAGTTTTGTTCAATTAATTAATGACGGGATTCAAAAACTGGTCCCAAATAAAATGAAGATCTGGTCCTTAATTTACCCTATTTTGAGTGGGACTTATGGCGCCATTCCAAAAGTTATGCAAAAACAATGAAAAATATAAATAATTTAATAACCCTCCTAAAAATTTCCCTATTTCGAAAAGAGAGAACAAAATAGAACATCTCAAAAGGACTAGTAGTTCATCTCTCGAAAGCCCTAAACCTTCGTAGTTCAATATGACAATTTCTTCTCATCAAATCTACTGAAATTGCGTCTCATTTCTGGTGTTTCTTGATTTCTGTATTCGATTCTTTCACCAAACCCTAATTTCCATCGTCAAGCTATCTGGTATGTCGTTCAACTCATTGTGGGTTTATTTTCCTTATCCATGTTCCTCGCTACACCTCCGTTAAGAGATGGTTACAAATTGAGGAAGAAACCTTTCAGGGCTGTGTTTCAGAGAGAGCAAAGTGAAGGGCATGGCGATTAAATTTGGGTAATAAAGAGTTGAGCTTTTATAACTCGTGAAATCGTCCTTTGCTTCTGATAACACTGCTGCTAAATTTTTGAATGGCTGGTAGACAAATCCGCAAATATTGAATTTCTCTCTGAATTTCCACTACAGATCTTTAGTTTTAGTGTTATTAATAATAACTTATTATTAATGACCCATAAATTTGGAACAAGGAAAAGAAAAGTATACTAATTAGCTGACTATAGAAATTGCAAATGGTGTTTATCTTGAAGTTATTTGCAGATAACTCAGATTCTAATTACTACGGTGACTACTAATCAATAACCTAACCCTGTCCCCATCAGCTTAACTAAATCCAACTTGAAATATGCACGCCAGGCATTGGAGTCCGGTAACTAGGTAAAAGTCTAGTTCAATGAGGATGAGGGTTGTGGCTGTTGCCTCACCATTAAGAGGTCGTGCATTACATCACTCAGAGTTCAGAAACTATAACACTGATGTATTTGGGCGTGATAATGGTAGTTTGAGGAACTCAAATATTCTTTTAAGTTATTTTTTTCAATTGGGAAGTAGAGTTGGAGAAATGGGCGTGGTAAGAGGAAAATAAGTTTCAGTAAGATCGTTACCTTTTTTTGTATGTGATGTTCATTCAAAGAGGAACACATCCATAAATTGGGAAATAGGGTTTTTCATGTGCAGTATATTGTAATGATCATGATAACCCCAAATGGCTCCATAAAATATTAGGAAGAAATATGTTTATGCTACTCAGTATGCAGCAATTACTTTTCTACTGAAGCAAATATATAGATTTCCTTGTTTTTTTTTGAAAAGGTAATAATTTGTATAAAATAAAAAACTGCAGCATCAGGAAGATGCTACAATAGATTACTGATTACAACTCCCAAAAGAACACAAAAGAGACATTGATCTATCCGTAGTTTACATTGTTCCTATGAAATATACTAGGTCTCCTACATCATCTAAAACTTCCTGTTTACACCAAAAAAAAAACAAAGAAAGACTATTCATTTTGATTTTCTGGATAGAATTGAATTTGTCTTCAAAACATCTTGAGTTCCTTTCTTTCCGGACTGTCCACCATACACAGGCTGGGATGATTTCCATCTATCGTTCTCTCCTTTTCTTCATCCAGTAACTTTCCAGATATTGAGAAGTTCAATCGCGGTTCTGGCATGACCCAATTCACGCCCATCATATAGAAGAACATGTTCCACATATTTGTAGTTATTTTACAATGAATGAACAAGTGAGCATTGTCCTTCACTTCCTGTCCACATAGCAAACACCTTGAGAAAATATGAAAACCTCTTCTTTGTAGGTTTTCATGTGTTAAGCATGCTTTTTTAACTACTAACCACACGAAACATGACACTTTCTGAGGAGTTTTGACCCTCCAAATATGTTTCTAAGGCCACAATACTGTCAATGAAGCACATTAATTTAACTTCCAATATACATCCTTTACTATAAATGCTCCTTTGTTATTCAGTTTCCACATCAGCTTGTCTGATGCCTCTGATGTACCCCTAAATTAGTGAATAGTTTGTCAAAAAAATAAAAAAAAAGACCTTTCCCAATTCCCAATCATTTAACAATCTTTTGAAATTCAAATTCCAACCTTGTGGCTTGTGTACCATTTAAGAGATACTCTTTTTATTTGTGTTACTAGTTCTTATTTTTATACTTGTTAAATAAACTGGTCTGATATAGCATTAGCAAGAATGTGTCGGCAACTTTTTTTCTAACACAAAATAAAGTGTTTTGCGTTCAATTGTGTAGGTTGTGTCCCTGAGCTTAATCTTAGTGACTTTTTTTAGAATGATATATTAACTTTTTAAGGTTTATTTGTCATCATTCCTAGTTTATGAGCTTACTTGTTGATACTCTAATATCGATTTCGTTCACTGGAAATTCACACAAGTGTCATGTGGTTTGAAGGTTCCAGAGAAGCAGAAGGAAGAATTGAGAAGCTACGTTTTGAAGTTGGGTTATATTAGGGGTATTACTGTCCTTTTAAATTTTAATCCATGTATGATAAAAACCTATATTGTTAATTCCACCTTATAGGTAAGTTATACTGGATTTTCTGTATAAGCTATACCAGGATTATTTATACTGATTTTTAAAAACACAACCAAACAATGTATAAACTCAATACAGAATTTTATACAGGGATTAGTAATCCTATACAGCCTACTAAACGACTCCTTAGGTGCATATGGTTTATAGTTTATAGTTTATGACCATTTACGGAAGTTCTATAGAGTTTTCAAAAATACTGGAGTTCTATAGAGCTTTGCCCACAAAGTGTAATTTGACCATCGTTATGAACTATAATTTTGAGCAACTGGAAATGTTCATAGACTATTATTTTAGTAATCAAAAAGTATCCGTTGTTGTGGAGTTTTCTCTAAAGTATTTATTTGTAAATTAAAGTTTTGTCGAGACTAAGTTGTTGCCTGGTAGTCACATCAGATATAGCGATTGATTTCTAGCTTTGGTGATACCTTGATCTGTATGTTCTGATCCATGCGTTGGTTGGGTGGTTGGCGAGCTATCGTTGTACTTCGAGTGGAAGTGGGAGCAGATCACTATGGATTTTATGGTTGGTCTGCCAGAGACCCTATGGTGCCATGATTCGGTCTGGGTCATTGTTGATAGACTAACTAAATCAGCTCACTTCATCCCTGTAAAGACTACTGATTCAGCTCAGACATGCTCGGGTTTTATGGTCATTTTTGACATGTAGCAACATTCGGAAGTGAATTCTGAGGTCGCTCAGACAATTTTGCTAAAATTCTTAAAGTTAAAAAATCGACCTCTTCTCGTGGGAAAAGTATCTTGAGTTCTGGAGATCCAATTCAAGCTTGATCATCTCGCGAGCATGTCTCAAAAGTCTTATATGACTTGTGTACAAAATTTGAGGTCATTCAGAGCCTTTTAGAGTCCCGTTTGGACTCAAATTATAGACCAGCTGTTGCTGGTGCAAAAAAATTGCAATATAGTTATTTCAAAGGGGGTATAAAAGGATCACTTTATGCCTATTTCGATTTCTATTCATATCCAGCCAATTCCAAGGAGAATCTTGGGTACCAAATCATGAGATGCCGGACTGAAAAAGAAGTCATTAAGTAGCTATCCTAATCTAGGACCTAAGATTCAGCTCCAGGACCAAGCACACAACGTGAGTGAGGGGCAGGACGTATTCAACTGTTTGTGGTGAGCCGGCTTATTCTTTGAGGCCACCTATTATAGCTTTATAGTCGTATCTTATTTTTGCTTCCTTCAGAAGATGTGCATATTTTTTGACCTCGTAGATGTCTGATCTGGAAACCTCTAAACCTATGTTGTTGGGTAGTTAGCTGTGTTTATTCAGATAGCTTATATTTATGTCCATCTTATATATATATATATATATATATATATATATATAGACACACACACACACATACACAGACACACATATGTTTCCATAGGATATCTCGTGTTATTTTTGAGTTAGTCTTATAACGTTCTAGTTAGTTTGGTAAATTTCTTATTGTTCCCAAGTAAATTTTCTATCATTTGAACTAATTTAGTCGATAGGGTTTGCCCGACAGGTCTAGGGGAGGTAGTCGGGTGCCCGCACGGTCTATTCGAAAATTCGGATCGTGTAAACTATATCTTCTCTGTATCTCACTATATCTGTAGTCTATCTAACTATTTCTGCACTCTTTTGGCAATGTCTCTACATGTATCTACATTGTTTCTAGTGTTTTTTCTTGTATATACACTATTTTAGCACTATTTCTGTATTTCTGCACAGTTTCTATTCTCTGTTTTTGCACTATTTTTTGTGTCTCTGCACTTATGTGTTTCTGCATTTTTGCATTTGTTTTCACCGTCTATGCACAATTTTTGCACTATTTCTGTATTATATTAAATATTGTGTTCTGCTTGTATCTACACTATTTCTACACTGTTACTACTATTTTTCTTTACTCATCTGCACTGTTTCTACGCTGTTTCATCATTGACTCAACAGACCGTCCGTGACAACATCGCAGATCGGCTGGACCAGAAGGGGGGTAGCGAGTGTAGGGATGGGAGATGGAGACTATGGCTTTTCTGCTTTAGTTATATCTAACAACTTATATATAAAAATATTGTTTTGTTTTTAACTATCAATAATAATTTTTTCTTTTTTTTTTTTTTTTTTTGGGTAATAAGAGCTGTAAGATTGTATATAAGTGTAAAAGTCCCAAAAACTCCCATGTAAAACCAATAAGTAGGAAGTGATCCTAGGTCCTTCATTAAGGGGGGGGGGGGGGGGAGGAGAGAGAGGGGGTGGGCTTTGTTCTTGGACGTAGCTCAGACAACTTTAATTAAGAGAGAATTTCAAAAAGTCTTTGTCTCTAAGCATTTTATATATGTATATTTATTTTTAGAAGGAGAGCCGAAAAGGTTTTTATAGACTTTTAATCCATGCAAAAATAATTGCTCTCTATACCAATTTATGGTACACAGTTCAGAATACGAGGGCCAAAGTTTAAACTTTAATTGTAAATTTAGATGTATATAAGTTCTTGAAAATAAATTTTATAGATTTTAAAACTACATTAAAAAAAACTATAAATCATTTTAATTTGTAATTCAAAATATTTACAAAAAACGTACGAAAAACATGGTCAAGGAACCACCTCCTAGACTCTCCAAATTGTAAGTGTGTCACATAAATTTGTCAGAGGGAATATAATGAACCTATGGTGGGTCAATCCACGTTTTTATTTTATTTTATATAAAACATTTCAACATTTAAAAATTAAAGTGATTGATTTTTTATTAGGAATAAATCTAATTGTAACGTATCCATGCATAGAAGATCCGTAATGGTATCAAATTATTGATTTGATTCATCAAGTTTCATTTGTTTGATCAGAGAGAAAGTTGTTAGTCAGCTGGGTTATGATCTTCGTAATTGGTTGATTCTCACAATCATCTCATGCATGAATAAAAAGACCCTCATGTCAAAAACAACAATCAATAGGAAGTGAACCAAGGCCCTTCATTAAAGGGGGGAAATGATGGGTGGGCTTTGTTCTATGATACATTACAGGAAACTTTAATTTGGAAAGAATTTCAAAAAGTTATTCTCTTCTATATATATAGAAGCATGGTCGAAGAGGTTTCTTCTGAGTTTCTATTATTGCAAAAATAATTATAAATTTTCAAACAAAAAATATGAAATCTATGGTAGGTCAATCCGCGATTCTTTAATCTATATAAATGATTTCAAAATTTGAAAATTAAAGTGACCTATTTCTTATTAGGAAAAAATCTGATTGTAACATATCCTTGCATGGAAGATCCGTAATGATATCTATTAATTTATTGATTTGATTCATCATGTTTCATTGTTTGGGTCAAAAAGAAGTTGTTAGTCCCCCTGGGTTGCAAACTTTGTAATTGGCCGATCCTCGCAATCACCTCATTAATAAAGAAAAGAGAAATTACACAAAATATTGTTTGGAAACTTTTGTTAACATAGAGACATTTTGTCCTAATTAGAGGGCTTAATTACAAAACCTAACAGAAATATAAATTCAGAAACATAGAAAAACCCTAGCATCCTCCTCCCATTTTTCACATTTTCACTCCCTCTCCTTTCTCCACTTCCAATCTTCCGCCGAAACCTTCCCTGACTGTCGTTTTTGGTTTCCTTCCTCTACTTCCATTGGCTTACACCTTCCCCCACTGTCGTCGCTTGACACCTTACCCCAGTGTTACCGCCTGAGCGACGTTGTTGTTGTTGTTTTTTTTTTTGTGTAGATATTTTATTTTTTCTCAGGTTTGTTTATTCATTTATATAAGATGTTTTCGATAAAATTTAATGTTTCTTGTTCATATTGGTGTACGCGGCTCAAAATTACTACAGTATTTTTCAACTCAAATTTTGATCTTTTTGTCCAAATCTAATATTTTTCGGTTAAATATGGTGTTTCATTGGCCAGATCTGGTATTTTTTCTTCTTTTTATTTTATTGTATCTTTTATATATCTCACTGTATAGGAAGCGTGTCTAAGTATTTCTGCACTCTTCTTACACTGTTTCTGCACTATTTTTGTGTGTCTGCACTTTTGTGTTTATGCACAATTTCTACTTTTTTGCACTTTTTTTGCACAGTTTCTGCACTATTTTTGCACTATATCTGCATAAATCTATATTTTTTCTGCATGTATCTACAATGTTTCTGATTTTATCTACACTGTTTCTATTTTTGCACCTTTTCTTCGTCCTTTTGCGCTGTTTCAAACTGTTTTCGCATTGATTCTGCAGACCAACAGAGGCGTAGATAGGTTGCGCCAGAGGGGGCAGCAGGGGGGTAGTAAGGGAGGGATGGGAGATGGAGGTTGAGGTTTTACTGTTTTAGTTGTTTCTTGCAACTTATATATAAAAGTATTACTATATTTTTAAATATTAATAATATTGTTATTTTTTTTATTTTTTTTGTAATAAAAAGTGTAGGATTATATACCTAAAAAAAAAAAAAAAAACCTCCCTCTGGTCAAAAACCATAAATAGAAATGGAACCAAGGTCCTTCATTAAAGGGGAAAAGAGGGGTGGCCTTGTTCTAGGACTTATCTTGAACAACCTTAATTAAAAGAGGATTTCGAAAAGTTATTGTCTTCCATCATTCTATGTATATTTATTTTTAGAAGTAGTGTCGAAGAGGTTTCTTCAGACTTTTTATTCTTAAGAAAATAATTATTCCCTTTGTCTGAATCTGTGAGACACAAGGAGTATGACTGTCAAAGTTTTAAACATCAACTGTAAATTTATTTTTCATGTTCATGAAAATAATTTTTATATATTTAAAACCTATATAAAAAATTATTATAAATATTTTTAATTTATAATTCAAAATATCTATAAAATATGTAAGAAAAACATGATCAATAAACCATCTCGTAAACTCCTCAAATAGTAAGTATGTTGCATAAATTGAGTATAAATTTTCAAATAACAAAATATGAACCTATGGTGGGTGAATCCGCATTTCTTTTATTTTATATAAAACACTTCAAAATTTAAAAATTAAAATGATTGATTTTTTATTAGGAATGAATCTGATTGATATTACTAGTTTTATAACATATTTATCACTTAATTTATTGATTTGATTCATCATGTTTTATTTGTTTGGATCGAGAGGAAGTTGTCAGTCACCTGGATTATGGACTTTCTAATTAATTGATTCTCACAATCATCTCATGAATAAAAAGGAACCTCGGGTAAAAAACCATAAGTACATTTTACATGGTAGACATTTAGAAGTGTCTTTAACATAAAATAGATACATTGTTCCTAATTTATGGTATATAGACCTTTAGCCTTATGTATTCCATTTTTTTTTAGCCATTACAATAAACTGATCACTTACCCAAATAAATCCCTATTTTCGTGGGATTGTTGGGATTGGCAGCTTCCATTGTGCATATCTATTAATTATTATCTAATTATTCTACACAATCACTTATCTCATAATTTTAAGTTAATATGTCAATTATAGCGGTAAACCAGAAGTTAAAATATTTCAAATCACTAAATAATCACAAATACATCAGCCTTTCCATCTATTTCAATTTCTCTAACTTTACATTGGGATTTTAAATCCAAAAATGCAACAGTTAGACGTAACACTTAATGTATATATCAGATGCATTTTTAACAGTACTTATATATTGTATATTGCAGGTTTTAATTTTCTAAGCATGGAGATGACAATATATATGAGATACATATTATGCATATATTTATTATATCAGATATGTACACTTGATGTTTCTTTGGTTATTGTTTGAATAAACTATGAATACTATAGAATAAAAAATTGAATACCTTATGAATACAAATTAAATATCACGTGAATAATAAAATTAATAAAATAATTATGTGGAAAAGAATAGTTGAATAATGTATGAATATTATAAAATTAAATACATATTTGTATGCAATTAAATTTCAAGTAAGAAGAGATTTGATTCGGCTCAAATTCTCCAAAATCTGATGTTAATTTCTTAAATGCATGTGTTTTTCTAATTTTTAGAAAGGAAATCACTTTGCTAATTTTAAGGAACGATATTAGTAGTCTACTATCTTTAGGAACGGATCAGTTTTCTATTTTTAGGGAACGAAATCAGTTTTATTTCAATATTTAAGAAAATCTTTTTGTGTAAACTTATTTATATAGGGTAATTTTTGGCTAGCTATTGTGCAAAATATCCTATGGCTATTTGAATGTAAGGCCAAACTTGATTTTGGCTAGATACCTTATTTTCTCATTAAAAGGCATTACCACGATCTGATTTTCATTGTTAGTTGGAGTTGTTGGAAGTACTAGATAAAGAAAAGACAAACTATTACGTAAACTTATGTGTTTGTGTTACAAATACATGTATGTAATATAAATTTGGATGACCACTACTCTCCATTTATTCACTTGTAGCATATGATTTACTACCCCACTTTCTCCTACTTAATTCCTCCCCACTTTCTGCTACTTAATTCCTCATTTAGGGATGACTTGTAACTTCCTATGTATTGGAGTCCTATAAATAGAGGACACTTTGTCTATGGAAGACACACTTGAAACACTTTGAGAAAACAAGTTATTCCTTCTCCTCTCATATACTTTTATCTTGTTCTTACTTTATTATTTGTTTTACAATACGTTATCAGCACGAAGAGCTCTAATATTCTACAAGTCAAGTTTCAATCTTTCCCAGCGGTAAGCCTTGGTATAATTCCTACTAATCTTTTTCAGCTTCATGTCTCTAAGTATAATTTTGTTATAGATTAATATATAAATAAGAAAAGTGAACTCCTTATGTTACAAATGAACTACGGCTAGCAACTTGCTTGACCAATGAATTATTTAACATTTTTTTTCTTCACACACACACACATATATATATATATATATATATATTTTTTTTTCTATAATGCACTATAGCATATTTACATTTAATAAGAAATAGTGTATTAGACATTCTTGTTTTGATTGATAATAATTCTAATCTATTTTATTTTCTTTGATAGTTTTTATTATGTCAAATTTATCAAAGCTTGAATTTGTTGCACTTGACATATCCGGCAAAAACTATTTGTCATGGGTGCTTGATGCCGAAATACATTTGGATGCCAAAGGTCTTGGTGATACTATCAAAGAAGGAAATGAGACATCAAGCCAAGATAAGGCTAAAGCCATGATTTTCCTTCGCCATCATCTTGATGAAGGATTAAAAACAGAATATTTAACCGTAAAAGATCCACTCGAATTGTGGACTAACTTAAAAGAGCGGTATGATCACCTTAAAGCCATGGTACTACCAAGGGTTCGGGATGAATGGATTCATTTACGGTTACAAGATTTTAAAACTGTAACCGAATATAATTCTGCTGTTTTCAGGATCAGTTCTCAACTGAAATTATGTGGAGAAATTATTGATGATGCTATGATGTTGGAAAAGACACTCTCCACTTTCCATGCATCGAACATGGTGTTACAGCAACAATACCGTGAAAAGGGATTTACAAAATATTCTGAGTTGATCTCATGCCTTCTGGTGGCTGAGCAACATAATTCCCTGTTGATTAAAAATCACGAAGCCCGTCCCACTGGATCTGCTCCGTTCCCTAAGGTGAATGTGGGAGCACATGCTCCATTCCCTGAGGCGAATGTTGTAGCAACAAATAATGTGCCTGAAAGAAGGCAAAATAATTACCGTGGTAAAGGCCATGGTCGTGGGCGCGGCAAGGGATGAATTAATACTCGTCGTCATGGTGGAAATAAATATGAGAACAATAAGGGTTCTCAAGCTAATCCTTCAAAAGGCAAGAATAATAATATTTGCCATCGATGTGGTGGGAAAGGTCATTGGGCGAAAATTTGTCGTACGCCTGAACATCTTGTCAAGCTTTATCAAGCTTCGCTCAAAAGAAATGAAAATAATGTAGAGGCACATTTGACTTTTCAGAATAATGAGAATGGGACACATCTGGCACATCTTGCAGACAAGCATGATGAGACGGAGGCGTATCTTGCTGTAAAAGATGATGATCTTTTTGAAGGCCTCCCAAATATTACCCATTTAGAAGCTGGAGACTTCTTTGAGAATCGTAACTGAAGAACTGATGTTGTAACTGGGGAATAAAAATAATAAAGAATAATGTTGTCTTTATTTTATGTTTTAAAGTTAGAAAAAAAAATGTCATCTTTATTTATGTTTCAATATTTAAAAGTACTTTTCTTGTACTTTATTTTTAGTATTTCTTACTATGTAATTTTTATCTTTTTATGAAGAAAATGGAAATTCCCCAGTCTTCAGTTGGATTCAAGCTCTATAACAAAGATATATGTCTCTTGGATAGTGCTACAACGCACACAATTTTAAAGGATAAGAAATATTTTTCTTATTTGATTAATAAAGAGTCCAATGTTAGTACAATATGTGGTAGTACAAAGTTGGTTGAAGGTTATGGCAAAGCCAATTTATTATTACCTGGAGGAACAAGTTTGGCTATTGATGAAGCCATGTATTGTAGTAAGTCTCAAAGAAACTTGTTAAGTTTCAAGGATATTCGCCAAAATGGCTACCATATTGAGACTAAAACTGATGGAAAGATTGAATATCTTTATATTACTACAATAAAGTCGGGTGAGAAATATGTTCTTGAAAAGCTCCCTGCTCTTTCCTCCGGTTTGTACTACACAAACATTGGTACAATTGAATCACATGCCATAGTAAACAAAGGATTTACTGAATCAAATGATTTTATTATTTGGCATGACCGGTTGGGCCATCCCGGTTATAATATGATGCGCAATATAATTGAGAATTCAAATGGGCATACATTGAAGAACCAAAAGATTCTTCTATTTAAAGAATTCTCTTGTGCAGCCTGTTCTCAAGGAAAGCTAATTACTAGAGCATCTAAAGTTGGGATTAGGATCCCTGCATTTCTGGAACGTATACAGGGTGATATATGTGGGCCCGTACACCCTCCATGTGGACCATTCAGATATTTTATAGTTTTAATAGATGCATCTACAAGATGGTCACATGTGTGCTTATTATCAACCCGCAATATGGCATTTGCGAGGTTGCTTGCTCAAATAATAAGATTGAGAGCACAATTTCCAGATTATGCTATTAAGACAATTCGTCTTGATAATGCTGGTGAGTTTACATCTCAAGCATTTAATGATTATTGCATGTCAACTAGGATTACAGTTGAACATCCAGTTGCTCATGTTCATACTCAAAATGGTCTAGCAGAATCATTTATCAAAAGCCTCCAATTAATGGCTAGACCAATGCTTATGAGAACTAAATTACCCATTTCAGTATGGGGTCATGCTATTTTACATGCGGCAGCTCTTGTTCGGATTAGGCCGACAAGTTATCATAAATTCTCCCCACTACAATTGGCTTTTGGTCAGGAGCCAAATATTTCCCATCTTAGAATTTTTGGATGTGCGGTATATGTGCCAATTGCTCCACCACAACGCACAAAGATGGGATCCCAAAGAAGGTTGGGGATATATGTTGGGTATGAATCTCCGTCTATTATTAAATATCTTGAGCCCATGACTGGAGATTTATTCACCGCAAGGTTTGCTGATTGTCATTTTGACGAATCAGTTTTCCCAACATTAGGGGGCGAGAATAAGCAGCTGGAAAAAGATATTGACTGGAATGCATTAACACTATCTCATTTAGATCCTCGTACAAATCAATGTGAACAAGAAGTTCAAAAGATAGTGTATTTGCAAAATGTTGCAAATCAACTGCCAGATGCATTCACTGACCTACCAAGGGTTACTAAATCCCACATTCCAGCTGCAAATGCTCCTGTTCGAGTTGATGTCCCGGTAGGACAATCTATAAGTGCAAGTGAGTCTAAGGCACGCTTGAAGCGTGGTAGACCACCCGGTTCCAAAGATAAAAATCCTCGAAAAAGAAAAGGAGCAATTGATCAAAAAGATCAAAATATGGAGGTAATTGCTCAAGAAGAGCATAGAGACATAACAATTGATAAGTCCTCTTCAGGAGAGGCTCAGGTACCTGAAAATACTAAAATCGAAGAGATCTCAATGAATTATGTCTCTACCGAAAAAATATGGAACCAAAATGATATTGTTGTCGACAACACTTTTGCATATAATGTTGCTATTGATGTGATGCAACATAATGAGGATCTTGAACCAAAATCTGTCAATAAATGCAGACAGAGAACACTACAAGAAACTTGACTTTTAGTGACCACATCTTAACGAGGGGATATAAATCCAGTCGCTATAAGCAACTTACAACGACAAGAAATTTCACGGTCGTTGAAGTCAATGTTTTTGTCTAGAAACAATGAAGGGATAATATCCTCTCTTGGAAAACCAAAATATCCGGTTGTTAATGCCAAAAATGAAATAAAAAAGGAGCGCCAGCATTTATTTAATTTCCCTCTTTTTTTTTCCCTCAAAACACTTCTGCCCCTTCTCAGTTTTCTATCAAAACCCTAACTGTTTGCACCATTCAAAAAGTCTCTCTCGCCCTCCCCCTCTAAAAATTTGATAATTAACTTCCGCCTCAGTCTTTCGAATCTCCCTTCTTCGAACACCTCCAATAACCTGATAGACAGGTCTTTGAATCAAACTTTTGTGATTTAGATGAACCTGTCTATGAACCTTATGTTTGGTTTATAAGGTCACAAGGTGCTGCTAAACTGATGAGATGGGTTTGTCTTTTTAGCCAGGTTTTTGGTTAATTTAATTTATTTACTATGTGTATCGAGTTAAAGCTCGTCTTTTTGTGAGCATTTTTTTTATCTTCGTCTGCTGTCAGATTTAGGTAATTTTAAAGAGGGGTATTTGTATTGCAGTGTGAAGCGAAATGTGATTTGTTCAGTTGTCTTGGTCTGGTCTTGTGATTTGTTTATGCATGTGTTTATTATTCAATTTTGAGGGCAATTTGGCTTCAATGTATGTGTGAAACAACAAATTTTTTTTCTTGTGGAAATTGATGTTACGATTTTCTCCAGAAATAGCAGTATGCATGTCTATAGATGCATCTAAGGCTTATAGTGCATATTAGTTACAATTAAATTGTTATCTTAAAATTTGATAACATGGTCTAAGATGAATGGATTCTATTAGTGTATTGGGTAGATTGTTGAGCTAAAAGAATTATAAGAAATCACTTACAAAACAATGGACATACCGTTGTTGAACTGGCATATGTGGATGGTTGTGGGACATAGTTACTGAATGATTATTCTCTTGTTTCATAATTTTCAACTGTTAATTTTGGTTACAGTCTCAGGGTTCTGTACAAAATTCTGATGCTTCTGTCTTACTTGAGAGACTTTCTGAACCCTCATGCACGGTACGAGAATATTTTTGCTCGTTGAAGCATTACGTATTACCTAGTATTGTTTGAATATGTATGTACTGTGTTGCTGGTTTATAGTTACTAAAATCATACTGTGGCAGTTTTACATGAAGACGGGGACATGTAAGTTTGGTGGTACCTTCAAATTTCACCATCCAAGAGAAATACAGTTGCCATCTCCGAAACAAGAAAATAGCTCTGCAGGGATGCCTGGATCAGCTAATAATGGGATGACTTAGGATGTGACTCTCATCAAGCAGCTTTCTGTTCCAGCTTTGTTGCACAACTCTAAAGGCCCTCCTATTAGACCAGTACTTCTTAGATTTTGTCTTTTATCTTTATATGAGTAAGAATGTATCACATGCTTCTTTTGTGTTTTGTTTGCTTCTGTGGGTTGTCTTTTTTATTCCTCTCTTCCTTTTGTGCTGTTACATTATAGCTATCAATATACTGTTGTTTTGGTCTATTTTAGTCGACAATTATTATCTTGATTTTTGTAATGAAAAGAAATTATGATATTGTGATATTTCGATCCTGGTAGCTGCAAATTCTGCCTTTGAGGATTTATTGCAATGACGAGTAACTTGTTCTTTAGACAATAAAACATGCACTATTTCACCTCTGGTGGCCTAAGATCTTAAAGCATCTCATGTCTTTTCATTACCTGCTATATGGGTGCCACTTCCATCAGTATCCTTGGTAAAGATGATAGGCTATTTTGAATCTTGGTTGGATTCTTCTGGTTTAAGTTTAGAATATGTTGCATATACTTAGATCGGGGCATTTGGGGAATGTACTTGCTATTTGAAGAAATTAGAAAATAGAGATTTTAACCTCTAGGAAGAGAAAGAAAGCAGATGAGTAAGTATTTCAGAGACCTACAGGAAGCAGTTCATTTTTCTGGTTTTTTTCTTTTACAGGGTGAAGTTGATTGTCCATTCTATGTAAAAATGGGCTGGTTAGTCTGTTTTCGTTGGTCAACTTGGGAGGATTTTACGTTTTTTTCTTCTACACAGTTTAAATACTCCAAAGGTTGGACCATTCATTGGTTTATAACCTGTCTTTTTCTTCTTCTTTTTCCATATCAAACAGCTGCAAGTATGTAGTCACTTGCCGTTACAACCATCCAGAGAGAAGGATTTAACTTGTTATGTTTGAACATCACTAAAATATTTTTTCCTCACTCTTAAGCTTCTTATAAGCATTTTGTTTGTTTTGAGTTTTCTTATGTATGAAACATAGTATCTGTCGAATTTAGTTTCATGTTGCACTCTTTTCTCTTATGTGAATTTTTGGGATTAAAAAGTATCTCCAATAATTTGCAACTCATAATTCTGGTAATGTGTCTTGCAAATTATTAAAGTAAAGGGATTGTTGGAACCAAGTTGTTAAGTAACACTAGTGCGCAAGGGTGTGGCCTGAGGGTTGATTGAAGTGATTGAAGACCATATGGCACCACGGTTCAGATACCAGCAAATGCATAAAGTTTGGTGATTTCTTCTCATATTCTAGACTCTTGGTAAGTAGAGTTAACCTGATGTTCTATATATGAGGAAAGACGTCATTTAGGTATCTATTATCATACATATTACTTATAATATAAAACAATATGTTAAAGAGGGGTCTTATATTCAATTGATCACCTACTGAAAGTGGTAGAATGTATTTACTTTGTACTTCTGTATTATTTTAAGATATTCATAGGAGGAGCAAAAAGGTTTCCTTTTTCTTTGTTCCGTCCAGTAAAAGAATTAGCTTGTTATCCCTGTTTATTAAGTAGAAGAAATGTTAAACATAGTATTAAGTCCGTTAATATTTCTATTTGATCAACTACAAGTAAAAGAGAATGTGCAAAACAGTTTAGAAGTTCTCTTAAATCATAATAGTTCGCTCTCAGCAGATGTACTTTCATCTACTGCTTATAGATTCCCATATAGCTCATAACATTTACGAAGAGCCAAAGTTTTCAAGTTTAGTATTTACGAAGAGCCAAGTGTAAATGTTCTTCATGCTTTTGCGGCGAGGTGGAGGGAGGGAGACATTGGCCACATGTGAAGTAGTACCATTATATTCACTAATATTTCGTGACAGTAATGAAACAAACTACATCCAGAATTAATAAGAAAAACAACACTAAGTACTTTCCTTAGTTGTTTTGGCTACTATGGAGGAAACACAAAAAACAAATACTTCTCTGAAAGTTCTAATGGTTCCATGGCTTGTCAATGAATGTGTGTATTTAATCTATTTAACCCGCCTATTTTTTTTTGCAAAGAATGTGTTTATTTAATCTATTTAACCCGTCTAATTTTTGTGCAATGAATGTGTCAACAGGAATGAAGAATTTGTTTTCAGGAAAGAAGGGGCCTAAACAGGCAGCTGAGCCTTCACGTGAGCCGGCACAGCAGGAGACTCGTCCCCCTCTGGTGTTTTCAAGAAGGAAGGGGAAAGGAAAGGCAGGTGAGCCTTCAGGTGAGACGGCACAGGAAACTCCTACCTCTCAGGTGCCGCATCACCTTCCCACCGGAGCACCAGCAGCAAACAGTCCGGATTTTTTCAGGCCGCCCGACATGTCCAGGGTGCCGCATTCGCTTCCCACAGGAGCACCTGCCGGATACAGTCCCGGTTTTTTCAGGCCACCTGGCATGCCTCAGAGCCATCCTGGTTGGAGGCATCACTTCAGTAGTTATGACATGACTGAGAGCCAGGACGGTCCATCCCAGGGCGTCTCCAGACTAGGCGATCCCACACAGTCCACTAGTACGTCTGGGTCGACTCAGCCGCCTTCCGACCCATCTAGCCCTACCTGCCCTTCGGTACAGCAGGAGATTCCTTACTATGATCCCAGATCGCCATATTACATCGGTGAGCCTGGCACTTGGGAAGACGGGCGTTTGATTATTTATCCCGAGGGGGATAAGAGGTAAGTATAGTATTTATGAAGTTCTTATCTATTTAGCAGTAAGCTTTTAAATATTAGTATTTCTATTAACCCGTCTGTTTTTTTACGTAGCTTTTGCCCCAACACTGATGCTACTCCTATGCTGACGAAATACATGAAATCTCAATGGAAGGAATCATGGCTATCCTGGGGCGCTGTGCCCCCTCAAGTAAAGCAACAGATAATGCAAGCTTTTGAGGTGATAAATATGCATACGGTTTTCCACTGATAGCAGATTTTCTTAATGATTATGTTTAAATAAAATATTTTGATGAATGGCTTGCAGGTTCAGTGTAAGTGGCATCCGGCTCTGGACTATAAAATCCGTTCTAACTTCCATAAGAAATGCGCGGAATTGTACAAGAACGCAATGTATGGTGCGTGCAAAAGAGGGAAAATGCCCGGCTTCCTCTATGATCCTCAATGGAGAGAGCTGCAGCAGTATTGGGATACTCCCGAATTTCAGGCCAAGAGCGAACAAGGGAAGAAAGCTCGGGCATCTATTAAGGGTGGATCGCTGCATACCGGTGGCGCAGTTAGCGCTGCGACGCAGAAGATGCGCTTGGTAAAGTAATTTAATTTGTAAGAATTACTATAATAGTTTATTTTATATCTAACTTGTTCTCTTCTTTAATTTGTAGGAAAAGCAACAAAATCGGACTATTCCACTATCTGAAATGCACAAGATCCGCCATATAAAGAAAGATAAAAAGGGCGGAGAAACATGGGTCGAGCCCCGAGCACAAGAGGCCTGGGTAAGTACTTAAATTTAAACTAAAGTCGCGCCAATCCTTCAAGTTTAAAACTTCATAGTTCTACCGTTCATATATTTATGTTTTTCAGGAAAAAGCTACAAAGGCCTATGAGGACTGGACCGCGACTCAGCAATCTGAATGCGGAAGCAGTACCCCAGTACCGCTAACGCTCGAGCAAGAAACCAACTTATGGTTGGAAGCGGTCGGAGCGGCGAAGAAGGGGTCAGCTTATGGCATTAGAACTCTGTATTCATCTGCCAAGCATAAATCGAACTATTTGGGCTCGTGTTCGAGTGCTCCTGCAAGCTCTGCTCCCGCTCCAGAAATGACTCGGATGCAAGCGGAGATCGAAGAACTGAGAAGACAAAATGAAGCTATGCGCTTAGCACAGGAGGCGCATCAGAGAGAAGTGCATGAAATGATGCGCGCATCACAGGAGGCGCATCAGAGAGAAATGCAAGAAATGATGCAAGAGCTCCTCAGGAACCAGAAAAAAGGCAAAGGAAAGCGTGATAGCTCGGGAAAGGGAAGGAGCAAGAGCAGACATCGCCACCATTCACCATCTCATTCTGATGACGGGTCTAGTTCGGCTTCTAGCCATTAGTAGTGAAAGTTGAACTTTAAACTGTTTGTTTAGTTTGTTTGAATATTGTAAAACTTGAACAAATGTTGAATGACTCCTTTCTATTGTTTGGCTTTGTTAGCCTTGTTTGAATAGCGTTTATGAATGTCTTGTGACTGGTTTTTCTGCGTGTTTACAGGTGGTGTAGGCTAATTTCAGCTTTTATGTTGCAGGTAATTACAGGTGTTCGACCGAATTTCGGTCGAAAGTTGGTCAAAAAATAATACCAGCCTTTCGACCGAAATTCGGTCGAAATCCTGTTCGACCGAATTTCGGTCGAAGGCCTATTTTCGACCTTAATTTTTTCGACCACCACAATCGGTCGAAATACGGTCGATGCGTCGACCGAATTTCGACCGATTGGGCGGTCGAAAATCCCGGTTTTTTTAGTAGTGATATGTTTGTATTTTTTGTATATAATATACTCCATCCGTTCCAAAATGGTTGTCATAGTTCGGATTTTGAGAGTCAAACGAGTTTAACTTTGACCGTAATATTTTCATATGTCTTTTAGATATTTTTGAATTATTAATTATTGTGACTTATAGTACTTTTTATATAGTTTTTAAATATATAAATATCGTTACAAAAAACTTAAAGATTATATGTTTAAATTCACGGTCAAAATGAACTCGTTTGACTCTCGAAATCCGAACTATGATAACCATTTTGGAACGGAGGAAGTATATATTTTTATATTTTTTGTATATAAAAACGTATGTCTTTGTATTTTTTGTATATAGATGTCTAATCTCCACTTTTGTATGTTTATGTTGTTGTATAAATGTGTATATTATTGTATGCTTGTGTATGTGTATGTATGAAGTAACAAAATAGTTTGTATGTTGTTTTTTGTATATTTTTGTACGTTTGTGTATATTTTTATATGTTGTGTATGTTTGACTATGAGTAAATTCGAAACAATAAATTATATAAAGTTTCATATCCATATATGTGTATATTTTGTATGTTTCACTTTGTAGATCTAAGAAAAACAAAAAAAAAAATACAAATCCGGCCACCTGCCGCCGCCGGCCGGCGGCTGACTGGCGTCGACCGGCTGCCGGTGACTGATGGCGATGCAGCAGTGTAGCAGTGGGCAAGGGAGAGGGTTAAAACCCTAATTTGTATGTTTTAAATGAGTTTTGTATATATTATGTAAAAAAAGTATTGTTATTTTTTGTAAAGTGGTATAGTATTGGTATGTTTTGTAATTTTAGTGTTAGGGTCGTATATATTTGTAATTCTCCCATAATTTTATATAGTACATGTTTAGAAAAAAGTGGGGCCCTCACAAAGTTGAGGCCCCAAGCCATGCCTTAGTAGCTTTAAATTAGCCCAATATACGTGTTAATGCACTGCAGGAGAAGAAAATACTCAGATGATGGTCGGAAGCTACCTTCAAGAAGTGGAAAGAAAAGCTAACTGAGCCCCTTCAAATAATGAAATTAGTACAAAAGCGTACTCTTCCTTAACAAGCCCTCGAGCCTCCTTTGCGCCGCCTTCTTCATAGAAGCCGCCGGTCTTGAAAGCATTTGAAGGATCTACTTCAGATCATCAGAAAGGCGTAATGCATAAAATAACATAAATTGTCTCCAGCAGAGATCACAGTTTCAAAGGAAGTGAACAGTTGTGACTGTAAATTGACAGAAAATATATTTTATTCAAACAAAACCACGTCTTTGGATTTAGTATTATTATTTAACATAATTAGTATAAAAAAATTTAAAGTCCTAAATAAGATGGATGGTGCGAGATAAAATCGATCCAACTTTATTCCATGCACTACGATGTATGTTCTTATCTGATTAATAATATTTTGGTATAGCATATGAAATTAGCTACGAACATTTTCGTCCGTAAACTACTTAAGTCTGACTCTGAATAAGATTTTCATCCCTAATTTCCTAGTTTCATTGCTATTCCTTTGACAATAGCCCCATAATAAAGACTATCCATCACAAGGGGCCAACTCAGAAACCAAACTTTTTCCGCATGCGGATTGTTTTAAAGAAGGACTCATCAGGGTTACTTGCTATTCGGACCTTAGGGAGTTGACATGGCGTTGCACACACCCCACACAAAGATTTTAATTGACAAGCCTTACGTTAATTCATCCTCTATTTCCCTCATAGTAAACTCCTCTCATCGTTGCTTCCAAACACCACAGCCGAATGCCTCTCCTCCCATTCTTCCATAGATCCAAATAAACATAGACAAGTAATTTCTTTATCAAACGCAAAATCAATAAACAAACATTCCAAATCGTTTATTATATTAAGTTTATGTCAAAATTATGCAATTGTATCAACATATTTGAATTGGTTAAACTCTACCGAAAGTTTTGGATCTTAGATCTAATTTTTGTAATAGTCAATTTGGAGTGTTTATTTATCTATTTGCGGTTGGAAAAAAAAAATAAGTCCAACTTTTTTTCTCAAAAACTGCATTCAATGTTGATTTGTTCCAAGTTCATGAACCGTAGTTTTTTTGTTTTGATGAAAAAAGAGGAACCAAGTTCTGCTAGTTGTAGATCAACACATAAAAATGGAAAAACATATTTAACCCATTTTTGGATATTGCAAGAAAAGAAAATATACAAAATAGAAAAGAAAGGAACTGCTTGGAATTTTAAGCAATTAGTGGGCCTCCTTCCGTGAGCATTTACAGTGAAGTTTTGGGAGATAGCCTGTTAGGGAAGAGGGAACTGAATGGGGTCAATTTGAGGTGAAATGACAAAGTAGCCACTACTTTTAATGAGTTGGCGAAAACAGTGAGGATATTTTGGTGAACTCAAAAATGGGTACAATACTAACCTATCATGTAGTAGGTTAGCAAAACTCATTATATATACTAGTATAGTACCCGCGCGATGCGCGGTCAAAAACTTATCGTAGCAAAATAACTGGAAAATAGATTCAACATATATTTACTCGAGATGCAAAACATCTCTTCTTGAAAAAGAAACAAAAACGAATAGAAAAATAAATTAACTTTACGCATAAAAGTTACCATTACATAATATATAACACTCAACATTGTTATAAAATCTCCGATTTACTTCTTTTCAATTTAATTTTAGTATAGAGTTAAATGTCCGCTTTTCCTCATGCATGTGCTTACATATTTTTCCTACATTGTATCAAGAAAAATATTGAATATAGAGATGCAAAATCTTTAAACGTCTAGATGATATAGTGCTAATAGTAATTACAACTCAACACACACTATTAAAATCATGAGAAAAATAAAAATATATAAAAACTAAAATGTTTATCTTAGAATTTATAGCATATTGTAAGATGATAATACAATATAAAAGACTTAATTATGAAAAGTAAATCTAAGAACTATTGTTTTGTAAAACTCCAGTTTCCTTTCCTATGCCATCAACCACAGTCAAATATGGACCATATAATTATTGACAATACAATCCCATAAATTAAAAAACAATTCAGTCCGAGCCTGTAAAATATGAGAAGCCTTCATATATAGTAGCAACTGTCTCTGTAAGCCCATCCTTTTCTAAAAAATTCAAATATATGATTAAAAAAATAAAAATTAAAAGTTACTATTACATAGTATAGTACACTCGACATTGTATAAAAGTTGATTGATTGACTTCTTTTCAATTTAGATTTTATCATAGAAGTGTCCTCCCATATGCTATCAGAAGCTTCCATTTCAATATATAGCGATAGCAGCAATTGTATACCTATAGGCTATAGCCGCTTAGCTCTCTTAAATAGTACTATCTAAGTAGCATCAATATGTTTTATAACTTGCTCACCCTGCATTTGAAAAAGAAGATATCAAAGAAACACATTTGAAATATAAATAAATTTCTCATGTAGGTAATTTTAGTTATTAAAGTTGAAGCTCAAGATTTTATTTTTATTTTTGAAATATTGTATAGAAGACCGTCAAGGGTGATGAACATCATAGTCACATATTCTTAAGTATAACTTACCAAATAATGCTGCTCATCTGCGGAACCACCCTTTTTCATTTAGTAATCAAGAGAGAAATATACTTCTACCTTCGTATTAAAGCTGTGTATTCTGCCAGACATGACAGTACACTTGGCGATGCCAATTGCAATTTCCATTCGCCGCATTAAAGAAGTGATCAACACCAAGACTTCTATTCTTGGAGGAAATGTCTTGAAGAACTGACATGAATATAATCAACAACTGTTGTACCAATGCCTTGCATGTCAAGAGCACCAGAGACATATAAGTATCGAACCAATACAACCACACAAAATGGAAGGAAATATACCAAGGCCTCATCTAGATCTTTTGTTATGTACATAATCGTCTTTTCCATTGCATAAATAAACCTTTCTTCTACATCCTTCACCATCTGTGATAAGTTCAAAAATTTTGGAATTCAACCTCTAAAACATAATGTAAGCGCTCATGTAAAATAGTAAATTCCACTCACAATGGAGGTGCTCATATAATGTCTCGTTAGATGCATACTCAAACACCACATCCTTGTGAAGAGAATGTTTTCTCTGCAGTAACTTAGTACTTTTGCACAGTTCTCATGATTTATTCTAGCCAATTCTGCTACCTGAAATAGTAAAACTATTGAAGTTAGAGAGTTTCATCAAAGATGAAAACTTTTGGTACTTTTTCTCGACATGAGAGCTCACCCATCAGCCAAGTGTTATGAGAAAAGAGTAAGTCTCACCTCTTTCTGAAAATAAGGCTCTAGATAAGCTGTCCAGTGCTCTTCTTTGACACAAGGTGAATTTACAACAATTTCAAGTCCACCTTTCATGGTTCCTTCTTAGACCAAGCTGTATGGGTATTAATACTGTTGCCAAATCCTTCACAAGCTACATCAATTTCATGTCTGCTATATTGTATTACATCCTTTAGCATCTCAGTATCTCAAAAATGTTAATTTCTTATCAATAGAAATGTGAAGTAATGTTAATGCTTCTAAAATTGTAATATGGTCTTTCTCATTTGCTGATTTCTTCGAAAAGATGATAAGTTAGAGTTTTGATCTTATACTTTTGAATGATATTTATAAGAGCTACAGGGAGGAGAGAGCCTACAATAAATGCCAGGTGGAGTTTGAAGTATCCTGATGTCCTACTCTTCTTTGAACACGCCGATGCTTTTCATTAATCTATACTGGATGGCTTTAGGCAGGTAGAGTGCCTTCTGTAATGCAAAAGTTACAACAATCATTTGAGTTCGAGTAAAATTAGTCTGTTTGGCTATGGATGTTGACATCTCAAAACTCTTCTCAAACACATTTGTGCTATTTTTTTCCATAACCAAGGGTTAAAACAAAATAACTTGAACCTAATATAATGCTTCCAATAATACTCAATAAATTTTTACCTCGTGTAGAGCGAAGATCATTATTGAAGTCCAACTTGGTACTGGTTTGTCAAAAAAAGATATATCTAACATCAATTAAGCTGTAATATAAATAAGAAAAAATATAATAATTTTGAATGGAGTAATCAAAGTTCACACCATGCTGTTTGGGTAGTATTTATTCCATTTTATAATTAAGTTTATATAATTTCCCTATACTGTCGAGTTTCTTCTTACAATATTCCATGTCTAGTCTACCTGACCAGTGTAATTAGTTTACTGAAAAGCGATGGATATATATGAAATTCCAAAAATAAATAAAATAACTCTACCTGATCAGTGTACACATCTAACTATTTAGAGAGGTAAAGCAGAGGATCAGACAGTTTCCTTACTAACAGGAACAAAACAACCACCGAAGATGAATCTACAAAGCAAGAACATTGTTGTGAGAATTCTCCTTATCACCAATGATCTGAAGATGTGGATATAGAACCTCTTTATCTTTGAAGTGCATCGTGTTCATTTGAAATCGAAGAACTACCTCGATCCTCAGCTTTGCAAGCAAAGCGAAAGGAACATGAACTAAGATAAGGGAAACTTTGCTGCATATAAGGAAATACACCAGATTTGTCTATGGAGACACAAGATTAACTCTAAATATTAGATTGTATTAATCAGGATGGAATCAGTACCTCATTTTAGAATATGTTATAGTTCAAAGTGTGTTGCAATTCGGTCGCACTTCCAGGGAGATATGATTCTTTTCATCAGGATGCCTAAAGCTGTTACAAATTGAGTGCCAGAATATTGAACTGGATTCAAGTATTAAATTGTTTAAATCTGTTAGGATTCTGTACCTTGTTTTCGAATATGTTGTAGTTCCCGGAGTTCTTTTTCAAATGGTAAAAGCGGATTGTGATTCGGACGCTCCTCCCAATAGATATGATTTTTTCCGTCAAGACGCTTAAAGCTGTGAAAATCGGAACGTCAAAATGCAGAACCAATTTCGTAAAAAAATAAATAGTGTAAATTCCGGGAGAATTAGTACCTGATTTTCACATATGTTGTACTTGCTGAAGTCTTCTTTCTAACAATGTTGATGGTTTACAATTCAAATAAATCTGCAATGTATGAAAAGGCAAGAAAGATGGCAATTGTATTTTACTGTGGCAGAACCTATGTTTAAGAATAGATAACTTCAAAAAATCTAATTACATGGAGGTTGAAGTATCTTATTGCCTCTTTTATTCTCTTCATAATTAGCTATGGCTTGTGTAAATTCATAAGCAGTTAATAATGAATTATGTTGTAGCATTGGCCCGAGACTTTTGTGTGGCTTTGTTCATCATTCGTTCTCTCTATGAATTCAGTCATAGAATCCCTCATGAGATTCCTCTTCTTTACTGTATCCATGGTTCTTAAAAAGGAAGAATACAGTGGAGAGAAGCCTTTTTCATTCTAAACCATAAAACGCTAAAATATTAGAAAATAAAAAAAGTTCTAACTCTCATAATAGTCTCAATCTATCAACAACTAAAACAGAATATGATAAATCGCTTAGTCTACATACCTGTGTGTGTTTGATTCACTGTATCTGCTAGCCTACAACTTTCTATTCCCTAGTGTTGTGTCATCACTTTTCTTTTCTATTGAATCTAAAAGAAGTAAATAGAGAGATGTAATGGATCTAATTAATGTAATAGTTGATCGAACAGTTACATCATTATATGAATAATATAGTTATGTAATATACTTTAAGTTTCATACCATAATATACACATTAAGTTACATACCATAATATCTGCGAAGATAACAATGAAACACCAAATAGAAAAAAAGAAAGAAAAAGGGAAACAAAAGAATGCACCTATCCCAAGACAATTTACGAAGATGTAATGTGGCGCAAAAAATTGAAACATTTCTTCAATTACGTTACTGCTATGTTTAAGCAAAATTCTAATTCAGTAATCATAAATCACTAAGAATTAGGTTAATGATAAAAGAATAAGTTGTAATCAGTTATAAATTCAAAGAACTTACTAATTAGGATGTTGATCTGTATCTGCCTTGCATTGACATTGTATGGCTTATATCAAAGTGATGAATATAACATCTGCACCATCAGTGTCCTGTAGTAATTTTCAACCAAGTGTCCACTTCGTCACCCATCTCTTCAATCAATTCCTGAATTAACGAAGTTTTAGAAGCATTAACAGTCGTTTCACTCTTGATTCCCTTTAAATTAACCATAACAGGGAGTCCATGAAAAGAAGAAGCCCAGGGGAAAGACTGCTGGCCTTTCATGTCCATGGAAATCATCAAACATTGTAGCATGACCTGTTGATTTTTGTAGTAGGATGCTTCATTTGGGAACCCCAATTTCATTTCCCTCTTTAGCCATATCTCACTGAAATAGTAGCTTCACCAACAGTTTTCATTTTGTATTGCGTCAAGAAGCAGTCTATTTTGACATTATAACTGCTTTGATTGTGAAAGCCACGTCCACAGCAGTTTCATGAAATATGTCCCACGTATCACACAATAAAATTTATAAATTAATTTATTGAATTTAAAATCATCATTATAGATTGATGCCAATTGGCTAAATTTAAGTTAGTCTTAAATTAGTTACATTTCGTCCTAATAAATCACACATGGCATTCTATCATGCTTCCACTTGGCTTAATCTTATGTTTCATTTCCTTGCTTTTAATAATAGATAGATTCTTTAAATTAAATCTTAAATCTAACACCCAATCTGTAAACTTTCTTTTTCAAAATTCAAATTTTAACTATTTAACTAATTAGTTAGTTGTTTGTCCTAACAAACAACATGTGGTGCTTTCATGCTTTGACACTTGGAAGATTATTATTGGCTACAACACTCCTTTTGATATATATATATATATATATATATATATATATATATATATATATATATATATATATATATATATATATATATATATATATATATATATATATATATAGATATGGGATTTGCTAACCTACTACATGAGTGTAGTAGGTTAGCAATGTACCCATTTTTGCTTTTACATAAATGCCCTCTAAGACTCCACCATAACATTAAAGCTAAAAAGGATATTATGGTCTTTGTACCAAAAATTTAACCCAAATTCTTTTCCCTCTCATTTATCCTTCTCACCTTCGTTCCTGCTAAGAGCCCAACCCCTTCTCCCCTTCTTTTCTTCTTTTTCAATTAGCTTGCAGAGTTAAAAATTAATGGATTTTTGAAATTTGTACTAGAAACACATGAAATTTCTTGAAAGTAAAAGGATTGTAAGGAGACGAAAGTTATTGTCTTGAGCCACAATGAATATTGAAAAGAAAATGTGTTGTTAGGCTAAAAATAATTGGGAAAAGAAAAAATAACTGAAGAGAGAAAGAAAAGAATAACGTCTCCTTCCTCGTCAATCTTATGTCCGTCTCCACCTATAACCAAATTACGAACTGGAATACTGGATCTTTCAAGCTCGTGAATTGTATTTGAGTTCTTATCTCAATTTGGGGCAAAGATAGTATAGTATATAGTTCAGTGCCTAAGCTCAAATATGTTTTTAGCCATGAGTAAAGAAGTAAATTTTCCTTAATGACAACATGAGTAGGAACACGCAAATAGAACCAAGTCAGTCTTTTTACAATGTTATTCAACCTATTTTGTCAAATTTGACAAATGATAATGGGGCTTTTTCTATAGATTCTATTTCATTTTCAATCCATTTTTGTCTTTTGAGAGAAGTATTCCTTCCGACGTCAAAATTGCCAGAGGAGCTTTTTATTTTCAACATTGAAATTGCCATTAGAGCTTAAATTGTGTGGGGGGAGATAATGAGATACGCATGGGCTGTCTTTGGTTTTTTTGGGTGATTACATAAATATCCCGACTATAAGTTAAAGAGAAATGTGTCGGCAGGGTTATTTTGGTCAAGTAAAAAATGGGGAGGTTGCTAACCTACTACACTCATGTAGTAGGTTAGCAAATCCCTATATATATATATATATATATATATATATATATATATATATATATATATATATATATATATATATATATATATATATATATATATATATATATATACACCTAAGTAAATGTTAAAGCACAAGTTTATAGCAGGTATGGACAGCCCCCATCCTGCTTTCACCAGTTTTTAATACACATGATGCTAGGACTACAGATTGAACAAGCTAACTAGTCTAACAATAGTGCATTTCTACTAAATCCTAAGAACATCTAAACATCTCAAGCTGGGTAGAAGTTCAGCAACAATCATTGTTTCTTCAATCTAGCATTTGATGACCCTCTATGATGCACCTCTTGGATGAGCTGCCTGGCTATCAATGTTGGATCCCTCTTTGTGCCCTGAAACACTCGGTTATTCTTTTTCCTTCAAATCTGGTACACACAGCAGTTGCAAAGGACATCTTGTATATCTGTGCCGGTGCACTCTTTCCCTTCATATGATTAGTTGCCCAGTATATTTCATCTTGCTACTGTAGGGCAGGTCTCTGAATCCCCATCCAATGCAGTATCTTATCCCAGATGGTTTTAGATATGTGACCGGCAAAAAACAGATGATCATGACATTCATTTTGCAAACAGCATAGGGGGAAAACCTCATTATCAACTACCTTCCATCTTAGCAATCTCTCTTTGGTGAACCTCTTATGTATAGCTAGCAGCAGTACAAACACCATCTTGCTCGGGCTCAAGTTGTTGCATGTAATTCTTCTCCAAGGTACTTTGTGAAACTGGTCCCTTACTTGATTGTAGATCATCCTGATAGAGTATGTTTTCATTTCTTTGAGGCTACTTTCGTCATGACCTTCATTTTGAAATAATTTCCTTGGTGCTAGTACTTTTTGGAGCATCCAGCAGTCTTGCTTTAGCTTAGTATTCCAGACTGTTTTTTTCTTTATATAATACATGTAAACACATTGAATCCATAGTTTGTCCTTCTTCTAACATAGATCCCATAGAAGTTTTCCTATTGCTGCTTTGTTCCATATTCTGATGTCTAATAAATTAAAGCCACCAGCTGTCTTAGGCTTGCAAAGTTCATTCCAGGCTAGTAAATATTTTTTTGTTGGATAGGCACTACCTGTCCACAAGAATTTCTTACAGATGCTTTCAATGTGTTGTATGATCTTCTTGTAAGGATAAACTGAAACAATACCTATTTAACGGCAATGAGCACAATGTAATATAAAACAATATGAAATTAGGGCAGTGTCCAAGTTAGAAATGAATGCAAATGTCCATAAATTTTAAGAATGAAGTGAGAGATCGTCATTTAGAATTAATCTCAAATCTCAATGAGGCTAAATTATATACCCAAAAAAAAAAAACCGAAAGCTCCTTTTTTTTTTTTTTTTTTTCCAAAAGGCCCTTCACATCCTGCTACTTCTTCTTCCTTAACCCATTTCTCCTCCTCTTTTTCCCGTGTTTTTCTTCTTTCACCTCATCTTCATTATTCTCCTCATCTTCTTCATCATATTCTTCTTCTCAACTTCCTTCCTATTCAAATTTGAAATTCACTATTATTGAACCAAACCTTAAATTTTGAAGTTGATTTGAAAATTCAATTTCAACCTTTTTTTTTTTTTTGTTATTTTAAAGTGGGTATTGTTTGAAATTATCGGTAACAATATTTTGAGATTTGATCCACAACTTAATGTGAGATTATTTGCAATTGATTTGGACAGAATCTCGATTGATTCTAGATCAAAATCGCTACTAAAACTTTTTCACCACGATGGAAAATTCTAACAGGCGTTCTGAATATCTGCCAATATATTCTGAACATCTAAGCAAATATTCCAAACATCCTGGTGGATATTCCAAACATCTTGGTAAATGTTCCTGAACATCCTTTTTGATATTCCTAATGTCCAGAACATCGTTGTTGATGTTTCGAATATGTTATCGATTTAATGACAGATGGGCATTTATCGAGCGATTCTACAAAGTTAAAAATTTAATTATATCAAACATTTATTAAGAGATTTTATAAAATTAAACACTGGCATATTGATTTAGTGATAATTGAACATATATCGAGCGATTTTATGCACAATTATTAAAAAAGAACATATTGGTTTGAAATATAGATAATTTATCAAGCGATTTAATGGATTGTTAAATATTAACTTATGATTTAAAGATCTAGAATAATTATTGAGATTTTACTAACAGTTAATGAAATGACCCTAACCAGTCGTTTCGAGAGTTCAATCTCCGATTTTGTGAACCGACGGTCTTAAAAGCTCCGTAAGATTCATTATGACTTGCCAGTGAAGTTTGAACTGATTTGAACTTTGTTTGATTAGTATTGGAGAGTGTTGTGCGCTTTCAAGTTTCGATAAAAGTCATTTGATGGTTTTCGATGGTCGTTTTGAGAAAATGAACTCTGTTATGTAACCAGAATATGTCATTAGGCTCGTGTGGTTATTTATGACTTGTAAGTGCTTTCAGAAGTAGATTCTGCAGTCGTTTGGATGGTTTCGACCTGTGTTATGAAAGTATGAATTTTTTTCTTTAGTTTTGATCCCTCGTTTTGTGTACTTAGGGTTTGTTTCTAAATTTTTGTTTGCGAGTAAGTTCCAGATATTTTTTTAGACAGGTGAGTTAAATTGGATGTGATCTAGAGCAGTGTAGGTCCAATTCGGACCAGCGTCGTAGCACCAGTCAGTGCTGACAAAGATGCTGGTGCACCAGGTCTTATGCCAGCGCAACTGTGAGGGTCGTGGCGGGATTGTGCAATGAAACCAGATTGCTTGGCTTGCACGATCTCGAGTCCTGTGACGCAACAGCGATGAGGCTCCAGTCTTTGAGCCTCCGTGATCGCACGTGGCAGGCCATATATAAAGGGCGGTGGGTCGGCAGGTCGTCATTTGGATCAAATTAAATCAGTAGAACTCATATTAAAGGCGATTCTTAGACAAAATTCGTCCTTAACAACTAGAGCGAGGTCATTCAGAAAGGATTCAGAAGGGAAAAAAGATTATTGAGCAGATGGCAGGAATTGAGGTATGTGATTTTATCCACTTTTTTTATGGTCTTAGGCCTTATGGATGTCTACACACGTGGTCTTTATGTGTATGGCTGTCGAGAAGTCATGCTTACTATGCCGCAACCTTGATTTGTATACTATTACAATAAATTCATGATCGTTGGTTGTGTTATTATATTGGTCACATTGAGGAGTCTGCACTAGGTTTCATTCATTATACTGGTTAGCATTTAGGAGTCTGCGCCAGTACATGCGTCCTCTAGAGGTGTTGAGGAATCTGCTTCAGTGAGGGGTTTGGGCACACGTGACCCGATTGCATTGCATTGAATCATATTGCGCCACATTGCATTTCATTTCATCTATTGATATGTTGTTATTTGTTTATATGTACGTGATATCGATGCATCTCTTGCTGGCTTTTGTTAGCTGAACTATTTGATTTACGTGTTTAGCTCGCCTGTCATTCGAGGTGGCTAACTAGCCCTAACTTACTGACTCCTTTTGAATCACTCCTTATTTGTTCTTATTTTTATTTATTTTGTTTCTACAGATTCTCCTCCAGGCCTGAGTACGACACGTAGCTGAGGAGCGGGACCATCCTATTGTCAGTGGTGAGCCGACCCTTGTCCGTGGTGGCCGCCAACCTTTTGTTATCTTTTATTTGTTATATATTATTTCCTTGTGGGAATTGTACTGATTTCACACTCCTAGATGCCTATAGTCTGGATTTTACCTAAGCTTATCTTTTTGATTGTCAGCTGCACTCTCTTCTCCTGCAGCTAACGTGTATGTGTGTGTGTGTGTGTGTGTCTATATATGTCTTTTGAGTTATTTTGACATCTCTTAGTTGGTTAAATTCATTGGGTTTAGGGAAAGATATCAAGTGCCCTCACAACCTATCAGAAATCCAGGTCTTGTCAGTTTGATACTAACTTACTGATTTAATGATAATATAACTTCTATGAAGCGGTTCTATGAATTTTTGAACATTAACATATTGATTTTTTGATAATCGAATAGTATTTCTATTAATAGTTAAACGCAAAAAATGTTGATTTAATGATAGTCGAATATCTATCGAATAATTGTACGAATAGTTAAACATTAACACAATAATCTAATGCAATCGAACATCTATCGTTCGATTCTGTGGATAGCTAAACAATAAAATAATCATTGCATGATCATATCTTTCATCTCCCAAGAGATTTATAAATAGTTAATTATTAACATATTGATGTAATGATAAATATCTAGCGAGTGATTCTAACACATTAACTTATTAGTTTCATGATAATCGAACATCTATTGACTGATTCTACAAATATTTAATGTTAACAAATTGATTTAATGATAATTAAATGCGAGTGGCTCCATGAATACATAATGATTTAATGAATCGATATCCAGTGATTCCAATAATAGTTAAATGTTAACATATTGATTTATTGATAATTGAACTTCTATAGGGTAACTTTACAAATAGTTATAATTAACACATTTATTTTGGCATCTATTGCGTGATCCTATTGATGAAAATCAAAATATCTCCCAAGAAGTTCCAAGCATAAGGTAGGATGTTCAGAACTTCCTTGTTCCGCACATCTTATGGGATATTAAAAACTTCTTGCATGTTATTCGAAACATTTCGAGTATTCTTTCTATTTCAGAACATTCAAGAATACACAAATTGATATTTATAAATAAATTTTATTTTCTAGATACGAAATTACTCAAGAAGTTAACATCTTAAATCACTCGATAATATTCAAACATCAATTGAAACTGAAATATCTCCCAAGAAAATCTAATACCAGATGTTCCGAACAGATTAGATGTTCGTAACTTCGTTACAAATGTTCCAGACATCTTATAGAATGTTCGATCTTCTAGCATATATTTCCCGGAACATCTAGAATATTACTTCTATTATAGAGCTAAAGATAAATAGATACAAAAATTGATATTTTGTTAATTAGTATTTATTTTATTTCATAAATATGATGGCACAAATTTATCTTTTCTTTTGGTTTGATGAGTTTTTGAAAGGTGAAATCTAGTCAAAATAATAAAGTATATGTGTATACAAAACAATGTCATGGGATGGAGAATTGTGTAATAAGACGGGTTAGGTAACTGGAGTATGAAAAGGTGTGGAAAACCAATCAGTTTTCTAGGTTAGTTTTCCCATTTAATTAATGTTTAGAATATCTCATACGATGTTTCGTACGTCTTGAGCGATGTTCGAAATATATGTTCGGTCATTAAATGACTATATAGTATGGGTGAAATACGACACCTATAAATACGGGAGTAAAAGACCAGCTGGTCTGGATCAAGTGTATCCAATAAGGTTCCGGGCGCTAAGAGTATGTACCCACACGAGTACGGGCATAGAGCCGACGGACGTACCACACTATTTAGCAGCCTTAACACTAATCAAGATTCCTAGCTAGGGTTTACTTCGGTGACCGCCTCTTGTAATGGGCCCTAGGCCATTAGTATACATATTTTACTATAATTAAAATTGGGATAAATCCAAGCTTATAATTACTCCTATCTATCATTGTGAAAGAGACACCAAGATTCAACTATAATTCTTCGCTTTTACAAGGAATACAACTCTTTTTTATTCGCTTTTGTCAATATTTCATTATTACTTGTGGCCTATTTTATAAATTAAACTATTTTACCTTGCGAGCAAGTTTTAGGCATACCAATATATTTTTTTCTTTCAAATTTTATGAGTATAAATACAATATGGAGACAGTTCCTCCTTCAAAATATATATGAAATATGTCTCGCCTCACAGATAAATAAATCATGAGTAAGACGAGAGATCTCGATAGTTAGTGGTCGGCACTTCAGTAAAAATAATAACATCGTTTAAGGTGTGTAGGTGCACAATTCTGTCGTGAGGATTGTAGGTTTATAGTATTTATACAAAGTCGCTATAAATCAACTCTAAATCACAAATTATTTCACATCCAAATACTATTCCTAAAAACTCAAACAATATTAATTTCAAAATAATACAAGAATCATGATCGAATCTCGAACCCGCTAAAAAATTTCAAAATTTTTTTGGAAAAGAAGATGATGAAGAAACAGAAAAAAAAAAGAACAAAAAATGATGTGGAAACAATGGGTAAGAGGAGAAGGAGGTGGAGGAAAATGAAATGTGAATAGAAGAGAAAAGCAGAAGATGAGCAAGGAGCAAAAGAACAAGAAAAAAAAAGAATTTCTTGAATCTAATGGGTTTCGTTTGAAATTTGAAGAGGAGGAGCTCAGATGCTGAAACAACCTTAGGTAGCCGATTCGGGAGTTAGGACTTCAATTGGCGTGTTGACAATCTTTAAAGCTCCGTAATGTCCATTAGGACCTGTCTGTAAAATTTGAGTTAAGTCGGACTTCATTTGCTAGGTATCGGAGGAAGGTTTCTGTTTCCATTTTCCGTAGATCTTAAAAGATGTTTTCGAGCTCGATTTTGGGGAATGAGCTCTGATTCAAAATTTGAAAGTGTCGTTAAGTTCTTATGGTCATTTGTGACCTGTGTGAATTTTTAGAAGTGAATGCCGAGGTCGTTCGGATAGTTTCCGCTAAAGTTCAAAAATTAAGAGTTTAATCTCTTTCTGTTTAATTCGCATCTTGAGTTTCGAGAATCCGATTCGAGATCCGTCTTAGCGAGTATGTCACATAAGTTTTTTATAACTTGCTTGAGAAATTTGGGATCATTCCGAGGTTCGTAGAGTTCTGTTTTAATTTTCATTACGGTAGCAAGTTTTCAAAATAAAAAGATTTAAAAAAAAAAGATAAATAAAGGGGGAGGTGGTGGCTAATGGATATAAGCTAATCACTTAGCTTAAGTTCCAAGAAAAAAAAAATGAAACAGAAACAAGAAACGATACAGAGAACGCAGTGAAGAAAAAAAAAGCCAGAAAAGAGAGAAAGAAAAGTAAAAGGAGAAGGAAACAAATAGAATTTTCACCCTGAAACATTTAGGTAACTATGTTTATTTCAGTTTATTACGTGTGTTTGAATATATTTTTACGGTAGAAATCGGGATATTAGACATCGTTCTAATAAGTTAAATTGATAGTTTAAAAGGTTTAATTGGACCCCGATAATGGAATTGATTATATATTCAAACTCAGGGAGTTAGGAGCAACCCATAAATGTAATTTATATAGGGTTTGGTTATGCATTTTAGAGCCATGTATGTAGGCCTGGACTGCATATCGCGTATACAAATCGGGTGTCGGGTTCCTGACTGGATTGTTTTAAGACGTAACGAATGAAGCATTTAGCCTTATTTGATATATTTTTCCTCTTATTGAATAGAGCGGGATCGTTTGGCAGCGAATCTAAAGGACAAAGCGGTTGTTGAGTAGCATTGCTAACTTTGGAATAAGGTAAGTGATATTATCCATTTCTTTGATGACTTTTGGCCTTGTGAATATTCTACCACGTGTTTCTTACATGTGTAGCTGCCGATAGGTGTACTTATTACGCCTTAGCATTGGATTTACATTGTATATTATATATTATGCCTTGTTGCTGATACTGTATTGAGATAGAAGCATTGTACTGTGGTTGTGAGCTTGATATGTACTTCCCGACAGCCGATGAGGGTCTCACGCCAGTAAAGGATTATTATTGCATATACTTCTCGGCAGTCGATGAGTGTCCCGGACTGGTAAAGAGTTATTATTGCATATACTTCCCAGCGGTCGATGAGTGTCCTGCGCCAGTGAAGGGTTATTATTGCATATATCTCCTGGTAGTCGATGAGAGTCCCGCGCCGGAGATAAGTGTCTGGCACATGTGATCTCATTGCATCATGATGCATTCATTTCATATCTTTATACGTGTATTATGAGTTGTATGGATTTGTTGCATTAATTATCTGTAAATGACTTATCTGGTTGACTGTTATGGCTTCTGTTTTCCTGGCTAGCATAGCTATTTTCTTTTTGAGGACTCTAGTTTGTCCTCGCTTATTGAGTCCTTATGACTCACTCCCTATCCGCCCTTGTATTTTCTTTTCATTTGGCAGATTCTACTCTAGGATCTAGCCAGCTGCGTCATGATTGAGGAGCAGTACGTTCTTAGCTGTCTATGGTGAGCCATCTTGTTCATTGAGAAAACAATCTGTAGATATTATAGTTTATCTTATTTTTGCTCCATTTGGGAGATGTGCATATCTTTTGGACTTCTTAGATGTCTAATCTGAAAACCTCTAAACCTGTGTATTTTGGGTAGTTAGCTGTATTATTCGGACAACTTATATATATATTTCTGTTCTTAAGAGTTGTCTTGTGTTGTTAAGGTTAGATTTATTTTGTTCTCGAAATAATTCTACGCCATTTATATCAATGCAGTCAATAGGGTTTGCCCGACAGGTCTAGGGGAGGTAGTCGGGTGCCTGCACGGCCTAGCCGAGAATTCATGTCGTATCAAATGCACCAGTAAGGAGGTGCGAAGGGTTGGCTGTGCTATCCCTCCGAGAGATAGAGGTAGATCACCAAGGAAAAATTGGGGCGAGGTGATTAGACAGGACATGACCCACCTCCAGATAACCGAGGACATGACCCTAGATAGAAAAAAGTAGAGGTCGAGGATTAGGGTATTGGGATAGATAGTAATCAAGTGAGTTTCTGTATATTCTATTTCCAACTTACTCAGTGTTTTTATTTGCTATTGGTGTTTTCTGTTTATCTTGGCATGCTCGAGTGTTTGTGGTAGTATTTCATTTATTTTGATATTTTCATCTTGCTTCTCTCAAACATGTTTTCTCACTAACTTTATTAAGCTGAGGATCTATCGAAAACAGCATTTCCACCTTAGTAGAGGTAAAGTCTGCGGCGTAGATCTCACTCTTTCCACACCCCCACCTTGATAGGATTCACTGGGTATGTTGGTTTGATTTAGTTTGATATTTTAAAATGGATAATTTGATTCATACTTAACCTTTACTTTCAACATATAAATTCATAATAATAATAATAATAATAATATTATAATAATAATAATAATAAGAGGCCCGTTTCCTCATTTAAGTTTTTGAGGGTCTTTCTAGAAGGTTGGTTTTTCTCTTTATTTTTAATTTTTCTTTTCCCTTTCACTTTTATTTTCTTTATTGTTTTCAAAAAAGAAAATTATCTATTCACGCTCTTAATATGTGTCGATAGCACAAATGTTGTCTAGCTCAAGAAAATTCTCCTAAATCTGATGAGTTGTTAAAGGTGTCTAAAAATTTTGTTACATGCTAGTGAAGAGTCGGGATGAAATATAATATATGGAGTAGGGGGTTGGGAATCAAAACAACTACGAGCCTTTAATAAAGAAATATTACAAAAATAAATGTCAATTTTGTTTCTTTTGCAAGGCTTCACAAGTATAATAGGTATTATGCACAGTTTTAGGTGATTAAAGGGACTTTTGAACAAGTTGAGGGGCTATTTATGTATTATTTCGGCTAATATATTAACTTACAATTCTTGACTACCATTTTTATTGATAGCACTACCATGGTTACGGAGGAGATTGACGCACTTCGGGGCCATTTATTTTTATTAAGATTAAGACGCATGAATTTGAATGCACATCTGAATATTAAGATATAGATTCTGAATCTGAACGTTGACTGTTTGTTTTTCAACATCTGAATGAGCATAATTATTCTGTATTTATATAATATAAAGTTCAAATAACATTATACCACTAAAATATTATAGAAAAGTAGAATTATTATTTAAAAAAGAAACTGAATTAATTAAATGATATAAACTAATAATTTATATTAAATTAAAAAAATTGAATTATTTGAAATGAAAATAAAATTATTACAGCAAACACTACTGTCATAAATGTATTTACAAAAATTTTAAGAATTTAATATTATTAATTTAAAATGAAACATCATCCACCAAAAATCAAATTTATAACTTGTTCCAATGAAATAGAAATGGTTTATAATGGTTGCTAACTTGTTCCGAAATACTAGTAGTTAGCATTTTTGGAAATGTGAGTTGTGACTTCCGCAAATGGTGTCGTCACTTAAAGAATCTGTATGCCATAAAAACTTGTTCACGCATCTATTCAATTAAGAACCATTCATATCCATTAAGTGATTTGAAATGAGAAAAAATAAATGCAGTTAATGGGTAGTTCTCTGAATCATTCAGATATCATTCAGATTCAGACCCCTATTAAGTACAAATAAATGAGCCCTTTGTACCTGTCATATCCTTCTCAAGCTCCTCCCTCCCTCTCCCATCCTTCTCAAGGTTCATTCATTTTATGGGTGATTACTTAAATTTCACTTTATTGTTCCGAAGTTATCAAGTTAATGAAAAAGCTACCGATTTTCCAAGACAAGGATCTGATTCTTAGTTTACAGCTCGTTGCTGTTAGCAATGACATCACTCCTTCCCCTCTATGCGGCTTCGAGATCTCTCCTCATGAGTTCAAGATCATTCCCCAGGGACCGAATTTTGGCTTCATTAGTTTTATCTTGACCTCAGCAGCCGCTAGTTGCGTCTTATCATCCGCCTCTATCTAGTGCAAGGTGGTGATTTGGGCTTCCAAGTCTAATTCAAACAACACCTTGGACTCGATCATTTCCTTAAGCTTTTCAAACTGCTCCATTAATAGAGTAACTTTAACCGTAACCTTCCTGAGATCACGATGAAGTACGCTCCAGCTTCGACAGTGGTGAAGAATCAGTCTTGCCACAGTTGGATGGACGCTTCAAGTTGTCGAATCTGCTCGGTAGTTTCAATTGACAAGATAGTAGTCTGAGATAAAGAGTGGGCTTCAGTTCATAAGAAATAAGGGATCAATTAAAAGGAAAATATATACGAGGGATAAAGTTATCCGGAAGGCATTGTAAGCAGTGAGAGATGCAAGCATCAATCATTGCGGCTGTTAATCCGAGCTCGCTCCATGGGTCCGGTCAATTCATAGAGGTAATCGACAAGATGCCTTGGGTGTGTGAGCAGATCGGTGTCTTTAGGATTTGTTATTGTAATCGATCGCTCCCTAACTCTCCAGCCGCGTCTGCTCATTTATAAGCGGCATAAGCAGCCTCATCTTCTCCCCCGGGCATGGAACAATCGGGACATCATGATGAGCATCAAATAATGAAGAATATGAGTTTTTAGTATGCTTAGACCGGGCTGGCGCGACCTCCCGATCTAAGGGAAGTTTATATATATTCTCCACATGTGCAGCACTTTGTGGATCAGCCTCCGGCACCTTTTTGTCGGAATCCTTCTCAGCACTTGCAGGAACTTTGGTAACAGGAGTTAGGTGACCGTGGGGTAGCGCCGCCGGAGCAAATTCTACAATTGTAGTAGGTTGACTTTCCTCGGTCAACTTCAGCTGCTCATCCTCCTGCATTACCTCTTTCCCCGATCACTTAGCCCGTTTCAGCAATTGCTCAGAAGACGACTCTTCGGCGGCATATCGCTTTGGTGAATGGTAAACCACTAACATACCTTCTTCCTCAACCGATTGAACAGCGTCGATCGCTGCCACACTAGCGACCGCCGTGCTCTTGCTAAGCCAGCATCAGGAGCTCGTTTTTGTCCCTCCTACACAGCTTTCAAAGCTTATGCTTGCTTGTTGATAGCTTTATAAGGATCCGTTATCTTCCTCTTTCTTGAAGGACGAGAGGCTGGCTTTTCTACCCTGACTTCTTCTCCTTCAACGGCAGCAAGCTTACCAGCCCCTGCGACCGTTGCAACATCTTTTTCATCCCCCTTATACCTGCAAGAGATGGGCAACATTAAAGCAAAACCTCGAGTAAATTGACTAGGCCAAAATATTCGGATGCTTACCATGGGTGGATGCAACATACTTCTTTTTGGAAACAACATATTTCAACATCCTCTTCTCGTCCGAAAACTTCGTGGTGATCCGTGCCACCCAAGCCAAGAGACCGTCGACCAGTTCAATATTGATTTTCTTAGCTGAACCAAACAGAACAAAAGGAATTAGTGAGAGTGAAAGAGATATGTGAAAGGAAAACAAAAATAGAACTTACGAGTAGGATTCCATCGTTCGGGGGAGTGGCTGACTACTAGCTGCGACCAACGGATGTACACAAAACGATGGTCCCAATGGCATATATTGTCGTCATTTTTTGATATCAACCCTTGGTCGCCTCTTTTGTCAAGATACATCATTCCCCCTTTACATATCTTGGGAATTTAAAGATTTAAGACATGATTAATATTGAAACTTTAGTTGGTTTTAGTGCAGAAGAAATCAATCCTAGATACCGCCCTCCAAACAGACGATGCGAGCTGCCCTCAACACACGTTGCACAACCCGCACAATAACTCAATAGTCAGATGGATGGGAAGGTAGAATCCCACTATAAAGGGTAAGTTAAAACGGCCCAGTAGCCAGCTTTGTGATCCAAAAGTTTGGCTCCGACTGATACGAAAATTAAAGACACGAAATTAAAAGAACAAGAATTAAAGAAAGACCCAAATTTGATTAGAAGAGATTAAGGAAGTAGATTAGGGAAATTAGCCTAAACACCCCATTAATGGTCTATCAAATTGAACAAATTCTAATTGATCCTCAATTAGTGAAGCCTAATTGCAAATCAAGGATAATAAGTGTGCTTAAGCAAACAAGCTTAGCCAAAATCCTCACTAGGTTTAATGTCATCAAAATCTCAGTAAACTAATGACAATAATAACTTATATAGTATGGCACAATTTGTCTTAATTGCCCGTTAACATTGGGCCTTCAAAGTCATTAGCTGAAATGGGCTTCTGGTCCTCTTCTCAGCGTGTTCGCTCAAGAATTGGCACTATCGCGCTGAGCAATAAATCAAAGCCTCGCGATTGCGGCTATGGTCTCGCGATCGTGCAGGCGTGGGTCTTCAACCAATATCAGCATCTTATGCAATCGCGTCTATGAACACGCAATCGCGCTGTTCTGCCTTCTCTTCTTTCGTGATCGCGTCTGATGGCTCGTGATCGCGTTGGTCTTCTTTTTGGCCTTTGGCGATCGCGTCTGTGCACTCGCGACCGCGATGAACAATTTCAGCTTCTGAGGCAAAAAGTAGGCAGAACCGCCCAAACATGGACTGCAACTGCTGCAACTCCCGTGCTTGGCTCCTTGTAAATGGTTTGCCCGGGCAACGGGTTGCATCACCGACCTCTGGATAAACTACTTCGATATCCCCTTATCCACAATCTTCCTTGATCCTTTCTATGTTTTTTGGCCGAACAACATACACTATTGCAGTGACTAGAACATTAAACTTGATGGTTATTTGGTAGGGTGTTAGGACTGACATACTTCAGTCGTTGTCAGTTTTCCACCCTTTGGGGACAATTTTTTGGTGCTTTGCCAGCAACGTGGGTTTCTTAACCTTGAGATTTTGCTTCTAGCCATCAGTTTGCAGTGGCTCTACCTTGGAAACGGCTTGAGGCAATGCCGCACTGGTAGCGCCTTCCCCAAGAAGGTTGGGATCGGCGTCACAAATGTCAGACTGATGTGATAAGCTGATTTCTTGAGAAGCCATATCAAAAATTGTGATTTCTGCTAACGTATAACTATAAAAGGCTAGTGTTTCTCAAGCAAGAAGTTTCAAGAATTGTAAACATTAAAGGAAGAGGAAAATTTTGTTATATATAGAAGAAAGGGTAATTATTACCTCAGTATTCGGCGAAATTCAACTACCCCACTATCGTGTACATGTGGCTTTGAAGGGAAGTCGAAGTGAAAACCGCAATTTTAAAACCCTTGGTTAATAGACAGCACGTGATTTCTCGCCAAAATTTCAGACCACTTGCCAAGTACGCACGGACACACACTTGACAAGTGGGGGGACTGTCTGTATTGGTTAAAAATCGGACAGACGCTTAGTGCGCGTGACCGGTCACATGGCAAGTGCAGCGTGGATATCAAAGTCGAGTCAATCATGGTTCCGTTGCGAGATATTGAATGATGACGGAGGCACGAAAGAGTAACCGTTTAAGTGATCGGTCACAGCTATTGTAGAATCGGCCGCCCGACTTGAATTAGAAGATACGCCTTATTACCAACCGCCTCCGCTATTTTCGGGGGCCGTTAGACGTGGATGATAATGTTATCAGATAGTGGAGACGTGCGAAATGAGGAGTTTGATTAGGGTTATAACTCTCTAGCTATAAATACCACCCTACTTTCCTATTGTATAACTTACGTTATTCTGAACATTAGCATCCCCTCTTAGCAATTATCATCTGAATACATACTCTTAGCCATTATCGTTACTTTACTACTATTATTCTAGTTCTACTACGTTGTTGTAATCTTGCTTTGCTTTTGAGGAGACGAAGTTCACCTTCCTCACCGAAGCACGAGCGCTTGATCGATTCAATAAGCTTTATTGCTTTATTTACTTCTCGTTTCTTTTATTATTGCTATTCTATTATTTTGTTGGTTACTGCTACTTGTCTATTTAATCTATTCTAGTTAGAATCATTAACTACAAATATCATTAGTTTAAGAATGATCAGTTTTAACTAATCAATTACTTGTGCTTATCTTACGTTCAACTAGTAGCATCTAAGTTTGCTTTATTCGATCGCTCAATTCTAGCTAAAATTAATCAAGTGGTCCATTTGCTCCGTTCGCATAATTAATCAGCTATTTGTGTTCATTGTCTGTTTATTTCTCAAGCAATTCTCTACATTATTCTGTCCGGTCACGTAGCTTTGATCTAGTCAATTAACTTGTTAATTTGCCTATCGTTCGTATAACCAATCTGTTAATTTGCATACCATTCATTTTACTTGTTGTTTATCATCTATTGACCGTATCCATTCAATCGATTTACTCGTTGTCAATTTTGCTCTTAGATAAATCCTAAACGATCTAATTTGTGAACGTAACTTAGCAATCAACCAAATTGGATTTTGATACGAAATGATCGCCTGTGGCTCAATGAAATATAAATTTAATTATAGTACCTGAAATCATATTTTAGGAAATACAAAACCAAAGCTAGAGGAGGAAAAATATAAAAGAAGTTGGAACTTTTAAAGATTGACCGACTGGCTCACATGTTGTAAAAGGAGAGGGGGTAAGGCATTATTCCCCCTGCTTCATGTTTTCACTTTTCGGAATCTAATATACATGTTGGAGTCAATGCCAAATCATTGAAGACATAATAGCTCAACTTGTGGAATGTTAAATTACACAAAGATATTCAAAATGATGTACTAACCCTCTACTGAATTCACATCTTTGAGTAGATATTCATGGTTAAGTTCTTTAAGTACGAAAGGGATGTTGCTCATAATGAGAGCTGTAGCAATGCCAGATCCCTTTAAACCACCACCAACGGCGGCTACTATTTCTATTCCCCGAGGCTTAAGCCCAATATCAGTAACACCTCGTACCTGTTAATTCGTTGCTGCATTATTAGACTAGGCTTAAACACTAATTATCGAGATGCTCTCGCATGGAATGCGAGCATGACCGTTAAGTAATATTAAAATTTATTAGCGTGAAGAAATCTTAATATGATTTTCATGCATAATAATTTTTTTGTCAATTCTTAATTAGATAATGAAAGAAGCAGGATCCAGGACAATCTGAACTTTGTTGTTGCACTTTCAGCCAGAAGAACATGAAGAAGACCTTTTGCATTATTTGTCCTCCTGCAATCAGTTAAATTAAGATTGTAAGCGTAAACCAAGCAATTTTTTTGGGGACACACCCTAAATTAAATCACATCACAGAAGATGCTATTGGCAACATTTGTTACCAAGTTATTCCAAGTGCAATCATTCATATATGGAGCTAAAACACATATCACTGTTGTATCATATGACTTTTCACCTTAAGAACACCAAAATATCCTCCAGATATAATGCCCTCTTCGATCACATCAAGACAGGCACCGTAATGAGGCGAATTAGGACAAATCCTAGTTAGGCGTTGTCTAGCACTTTCCAGTTTCTCGAGTGATTCATCCTTAGTTGCAAGTGTATCTGTCTTTTCAAGAGAAATGCAATGTGGCCGACGCCCTTCAACAACGTCAAGTGCCCAGTAGCGATCAAATGCCAACATGCATGTTATAACAAATTGACAAACTTGAGGCATACCAAAACCTTATTTCATGTCATCTCATTCCTGTTGATAATATGAAATGATAGTGAAGACTAAGCATAAAAGAATCAGCATATATACCAGAACAGTATAGGTCACTATTTTAAAAATGAAAGTTAAAGTTGATTTTTCTCATAAGCTGTCTTCATAATATGATTCGAACATAACAAAAAGGTATTTCAAGCTTGATTATCACAACAGAATCACAACAATGATACACATAAGTTGTTGGGTTTAATGGAAGAATGTGAATGGGAAATGGGTAAAAAGTGAAAAGGTTCGCTTTTGTAGGGAAAGGTTCCCTTTTGTAGGGAAATGCACTTTCTCCCACATTGGTAGAGGAAAAGGATTTTGTTGGGTTTAAATAGAGATTTACTTCTCTTAGCTCTTAAAGGGTTGAGAAGAAGGGAAGCCTCGCGCCGTCGTCGCTCGTCTCGGATTTGGATTTGATATGATTGATTGACTTAACTTTTTGAACCAACAAAACTGAAATATTAATTAATTAATATTTTATCCGTTTGTGTAACGGGCAGCTGAAGTGAGTAGCTGAAATGAGTTCAGTACCCGGGCAGCTGAAGCAACATCAGCAGATTAGTTCCTCCACGTTTTCCCTCCACGTCTTCTCATTAATGTCGGTCATTAGTGGTAGATTAATTCCTCCACATTAAAGTCAGTCATTATTGATAGATTAATTACTCCATATTAAAATCAGTCATTAGTGGACAATTAAGTCTCCCACGTTTTCTCATTAATCACCAGGTGTGTCTCTTCACCGCCCTTGGATGTCTATATAAACTGATCATTTGTCAGTCCTTGATCAAGACAGACAACATAAAACACAGACATAGACTGAAGTTCTGAGATAGAGACTCCACAGAGACTCAAACTCGGACAGATAGAGACATAACCTCGGGCAGAGGATACGTAACCTCGGGCAGAAGATAGAAACACTCGGGCAGAGAAAATCACTGACAGAAAGCATATCTCACTGCATCCCCTCTCTTTTTGCATATTAAGTGAGTCGTGTGATTTGCTCTGTTCTTTGTGTTCGCCATGTTCTAACTGTTTGAAGTGCCGCTACGGTAGAACTGTTATCCCGTTCCATCCTGGGAGAAATTAACCCGTGAACCTTGGGCATCGTGAGGGGGTTAGATTTCTTAAGGAGACACAAGAAACTTGTGGGCTCGGGATTGTCTTATTACTAACAGATTATTTGCTGCAGGTTTTGTATCTCCTAATTTATTTGAATGCAGGAACAACAAGCTTAAGAAATCTAATGATATTTATTTCTGCGCTTAAATAAATATTGTTTAAGGAGACTGGTTAAGGAGACTAAAACCTTTGTGGTTTTTTACTCCTAAACTGTATATTAATCTGCTCGGGGAGACTAAAACCTTTGTGGTTTTCTGCCCCTATACTGTATATTAATCTGCTCGTGGGGACTAAAACCTTTGTGGTTTTTCTACTCCTAATTACTGTGAAATAATTTGTTTGTGGAGACTAAAAGCCTTCGTGGTTTTTTCTACTCCAATTGTTTAAACAGTTTATTAATATTGTTTCTGCCCGTGTCATTTTGCAGAGATGACAAACGGAGTGGATACAACTGTCCCTGTTGGGAATACTAATGCTACCACAGTTTCTGGGACTGCTGGGCCTAGCCGTGCTGCTGCAACGGTTATGCCACCTGCAGAGAAACTGGGGAAGTTTTCTGGTGTGGACTTTAAGAGATGGCAGCAAAAGATGTTCTTTTATCTGACCACCTTAAGCCTGCAAAGGTTTATTAAGGAGGATGCTCCAGTCCTGACTGATGAAACACCTGAAAACGAACGCTTCCTCGTGATTGAGGCTTGGACTCATTCTGACTTCCTATACAAGAATTATATTCTAAGTGGCTTGGAAGATGACTTGTACAACGTTTATAGTAACGTTGAAACGTCTAAGAAACTGTGGAATGCGTTAGAAAAGAAGTATAAGAGTGAAGATGCTGGACTGAAGAAATTTGTGGCTGCCAAATTTCTGGATTATAAAATGGTGGATAACAAATCTGTTGTGTCCCAAGTCCAAGAACTTCAAGTCATTATACATGATCTCCTTGCTGAAGGTTTGATCCTGGTTAATACTTATGTTGATAGCATTAATTATGTTGTTGCTAACAAACTTTTCTTTGAAGGTTTGGTGATCAACGAGGCGTTTCAAGTTGCAGCCATGATTGAAAAGTTACCTCCTTTGTGGAAGGACTTTAAAAATTACTTGAAACACAAGCACAAGGAGATGACCCCTGAAGATTTGATTGTTCGCTTAAGAATTGAAGAGGACAACAAATCGGCTGAGAAGAAGGCTCGTGGAAATGCTACAATAGCGGGAGCAAATATTGTTGAGCATAATCCAAATAAGAGGAAGAAGCCTTCTGGAGGGAAGACCAACCCTAGCAAGAAAAAGTTCAAGGGAAATTGCTACAATTGTGGCAAGAGTGGACATAAGTCCGTAGACTGTCGTACTGCAAAGAAGGACAGGAAAAATGGAAAAGGTCAAGCAAACATGGTTGAAGACAATAAATTGTCTCAAGGAGTGCAAGATATTGATCTGTGCGCTATGATTTCTGAATGCAACTTAGTTGGAAATCCTAAAGAATGGTGGATTGATTCAGGAGCCACCCGCCATGTTTGTGCTATGAAGGAAGCTTTTGCTTCATATGCTCCCGCTGGACCTGATGAGGTGCTCTCTATGGGCAATTCTGCAACGGCCAGAATTGAAGGATATGGAAAGATATTCCTCAAGATGATGTATGGCAAGGTTGTGACTCTGACCAATGTTCTTCACGTTCCTGAAATAAGGAAGAACTTGGTGTCAACTGCACTTCTCGTTAAGAACGGGTTTAAGTGTGTGTTTGTCTTTTACAAAGTTGTAATAACTAAGAATGAGCTGTATGTAGGAAAAGGTTACCTGACTGAGGGCCTTTTCAAACTCAATATAATGGTCATTGACAATATGAATAAAACTGCAGCTTCTTGTTATTTACTTGAGTCAAATAATTTGTGGCATTCTCGTTTGGGACATGTCAATTATAAAACCTTGCGGAAAATGATCAATTTGGAAGTATTGCCTAAATTTGATTGCGAGAAGTCAAAATGTCAAATATGTGTTGAGTCTAAATATACGAAGCACCCTTACAAGTCAATTGAAAGGGATTCGGAACCATTAGACTTAATTCATACGGACATTTGTGACATGAAGTCAATACCATCTCGCGGTGGAAAGAAGTATTTCATAACTTTCATTGACGATAGCACTCTAAATGCTATGTTTATTTACTTAGTAGTAAAGATAAGGCAATTGACGCATTCAAGCAATACAAGAATGAAGTTGAGATGCAACTTACCAAAAAGATCAAAATGATAAGAAGTGATAGGCGTGGAGAATATGAATCTCCTTTTGAACAAGTGTGTTTGGAATATGGCATTATTCATCAAACAACTGCCCCCTACACACCTCAATCTAATGGGATTGCGGAAAGGAAAAATCGATCCTTAAAGGAGATGATGAATGCCTTGTTGATAAGTTCGGGTCTACCCCAGAACTTGTGGGGGGAAGCCTTATTCACGGCTAATCAAATACTCAATCGAGCTCCCCATAGCAAAACACTGTCCATTCCATATGAAAAGTGGAAAGGAAGGAAGCCCAACTTGAATTACTTCAAAGTGTGGGGGTGTCTGGCTAAAGTGCAAGTCCCAAAACCCAAAAGGGTTAAGATTAGACCGAAAACAATTGATTATGTTTTCATTGGGTATGCTAGAAACAGTAAAGCATATCGGTTTCTGGTTCATAAATCAGAAAATCCCGACATTCATGTTAATACGGTGATGGAATCAGATAATGCTAAATTCTTTGAAACCATATATCCGTATAAGAAGGAATGTGAGTCAGTTGGTGAAAGATCCATACGACCTCGGGAAGGAACCAAAGGAAAGTCACCAAATGAGGAAGAGCCAAGACGGAGCAAGTGTCAAAGAACTTCTACGTCATTTGGAGATGACTTTGTCACTTTTCAGTTAGAAAGTGAGCCTCGGACGTTTAAAGAAGCAATGTCTTCTTCAGACTCTCCATTTTGGAAGGAGGCAGTCAATAGTGAAATAGAATCTATTTTGAGCAACCACACTTGGGAGTTGGTTGATCTTCCTCCTGGAAACAAACCATTAGGTTCTAAGTGGATTTTCAAAAGGAAAATCAAAGCTGATGGCACTATTGACAAGTACAAGGCAAGGCTTGTTGTTAAAGGATATAGACAACAAGAAGGTCTTGACTACTTTGACACATACTCGCCGGTAACCAGAATAACATTGATACGGATGTTAATAGCGTTAGCCGCTGTGTATGGTCTGGAAATCCATCAGATGGACATTAAGACAGCGTTCTTAAACGGGGATTTGGAGGAAGAAATTTACATGGAACAACCTGAAGGGTTTGTGGTTCCAGGTAAAGAAAAGATGGTGTGTAAACTTGTTAAGTCGCTTTATGGACTAAAACAAGCACCGAAACAATGGCATGCGAAATTTGATCATACAATGTTGTCAAATGGCTTTAAAATTAACGAGTGTGACAAATGTGTCTACATTAAGAACACTCCTAATTTTGTAGTCATTGTTTGCTTATATGTGGACGACATGTTGATAATGAGCAATGACATTGCCAATGTAAATGTTACGAAACGCATGTTGACTAGCAAATTTGATATGAAAGACTTAGGAGTTGCGGACTTAATTCTGGGTGTTAAGATCCATAGGACTCCTCAAGGTCTGGCGTTGTCTCAAACTCACTACATCAATAGTGTTCTTCAAAAATTTAAATATTTGGATTTTAAAGTTTCAAAGACTCCTATTGATGTAAACCTTGCTCTTAAGAAGAACAAAGGTGAAAGCACGTCGCAACGAGATTATGCACGTGTTTTGGGAAGTTTGATGTACGTCATGAATTGTACTCGACCAGATATAGCTTGTGCTATAAGTAAGCTGAGTCGATACACGAGTAACCCCAATAGGACCCATTGGATGGCAATGAAACGTGTTTTGGGATATTTAAAATATACTCAAGACTTTGCATTGCATTACAACAAGTATCCTGCAGTCATTGAAGGATATTGTGATGCCAATTGGATCACCGGCACAACTTATTCTAAGTCCACAAGTGGATATATTTTCGCACTTGGTGGAGGAGCGGTGTCTTGGAAATCGTCCAAGCAAACGTGTATTGCCCGCTCTACTATGGAAGCTGAATTCATAGCCTTAGATAAAGCCGGTGAAGAAGCTGAATGGCTTCGGAATTTTTTGGAAGACATTCCGCTCTGGCCTAAACCGTTGACACCAATTTGTATACATTGTGATAGTCAATCGGCTATAGGAAGAGCGAGGAATGTCATGTATAGCGATAAGAATCGTCACATACGACGAAGATGTTACACCCCGTACGTCTAAATTGACGTATATCATTATAATATCATGTTAAGAATGATTTAAGTGAGTTTAAAGTAATATAAGACCATATATGAAGTTTATATGTTGAATATAATGTTTGGGAAAAATCAGATTTAAGTTGCGGAAAAACCGACTAAGGAATTGCCTTGTAACGGAGCTTTTTCAGCAATTAATTTCATGTGTTATATGAAGTCTTTTGGGGACATATAATATACCAAATTGAAGGTCTCGAAGTGTAGTTTCCAACACTTTTAACGGTTTGCTCATATAACTTATAGATAAAAAGATATGAGCGTCAGAAGTCAGACCAGAAAAAGGGACATAAGCACAAAAGAGGGCTAGAAATGAAATGTTTTTATTATAAAAGAGAAATTTCTCTCTCTCTCTCGACATTTCCAGTAAACCCACGATATAAACAGAGGTTTCCTCAGTTTGAATCCATTTTTTTTTATTTTGAAGAAAGAACATCAATTTTGACACGAAACGGAAGACGGATTGCGTCAAAACGCTCTACGCGATTAGGGTAACATTATGCTACCTTCAATTTCGTCTATAGTTTTAGTTTTAGAATTACTTCATAGCTAAGTAAAGTATCTAAATTCTATTTTATAGCTTGTCTAAGCTTTAGAAGGTGTGGAATTCAAAGGAAACGAAGTTTAGAAGCTAGAAACATCAAAGGTATGTAAGGCTAAACCTTTCTTTTGGCAAGGCATGTATCTTTTAGATTTTGAAGCTTTTATTAGTTTCAAACTTAGTTTTTCTTGTGAGAAACTTGTATGGTACCAAGGAAACCTTGTATATACTTAATTTGGTACTAAAATCCAAGGTGAAAGACGTCCAAATCAGAAAGGCAAAACGTTTCAAAATCTGGAAAATTGTTTTGAACTTTGGACAGTTGTTAGTATATTGATCATAACTCCTTATACAAAATTGATATTAAGACGATTTAAGAATCTCCAGAATCATAATACATATATCTACAACTTTCATGAAGACCATGAGGTCTATAACTTTTAGCTGTACCCTCAAAACTATGATGCAATACAGGACGCTGGTACTGTCTAGAAATTCTGTACATCCGTGGAATTGTTACGCCACTCTCATCTTGTTATCCAGTTAATTTGTTTATGTTATCAGTTTATCCGGGTATCCATTCCCGTGTATAATATAGTGCTGGTTCTGTTTTGCGGATCATCCAGTTTCAGTGGAAACTCTGTCGAAATTTTTATAAAAATCAAAGAGTTAGACAAATTCTAAGTTTCAGGTTGTGTCTACAATTCCATCCAGAGTTTTCTTATCATTCCTTTGAGTCCATATATATTGTTGCCACATGTGTTATGCCTCATACATGCTTATGCTTATATTGTGATCATGTTATGTGTGATTTGGAGTCCCCCATAGAGGTTGGACATTGGACACACAGTCCGGTCGCGTGTGATACTACCCGTCTGGGGGATACAGCCCCTCTGGTTCAGGCGGGAGTTGAAACACCTAGTGTGACCGGGTGTCATTCACACACTCTGACCAGAGAGACTAGATATTACTGGCTGGGGGGGATATAGCCCATAACACCCACCAGGTTTGTTATATACGCGTATATAGCCACATTATGCACTGCATGATTATACATGAGGCTAGTTCCAGTTTTCAGTTACCTGATTTGGGAGGATACAGCCCATAACGCCAGACAGGTACTAGTTCAGATGTTCAGTTACCTGATTTGGGGGGATATAGCCCATAACACCAGACAGGTACCAGTTCAGATAACAGTTCAGCTTTAGCTCGGTACCAGTTATCAGTTCTCAGTTATCAGCCACCTGTTCTTAGCGTCAGTATCAGTTGACAGTTATCAGTTCTCAGTTATCAGCCACCAGTTCTTAGCGTCAGTATCAGTTGACAGTTATCAGTTCTCAGTTATCAGCCACTAGTTCTTAGCATCAGTATCAGTTGACAGTTATCAGTTCTCAGTTATCAGCCACCAGTACTTAGCGTCAGTATCAGTTGACAGTTATCAGTTCTCAGTTATCAGCCACCAGTTCTTAGCGTCAGTATCAGTTGACAGTTATCAGTTCCAGTTTCTAGTAACCAGCTATCAGTCATATTACAGTTCTTTATCAGTATAGTTCAGCTCAGTCTTCAGGTTCAGATTCAGCTAGACTTCAGCTTATATTCATATCATGTTTAGTACGTTCTTCAGATTTCCAGCTATATTGCTATGCTCCAGCTCATGTTTACATATTTATATTCCAGCCTACAGTTTCACTCAGCTATGACATATTATATGCTCATGCCTTACATACTTGGTACATATCGTACTCACGCCCTTTTCTGGGGCGCTGCGTTTCATGCCGCGCAGGTGCAGATAGATCAATGCTTGGACCACGTTAGTAGGCCATCGATCAGCTATTGGAGTCACTCCGCGTACTCCCAGAGTTACTTATCTTTTGGTATGTATACAGTCAGCCAGTTTGGGTATGGCGGGGTCTTGTCCCGTCCTTTATATATTCAGTTCAGCACTCTTAGAGGCCTGTAGATATGTCCCTGTGCGGTGCAGTCAGTATGTTATGTATGTCAGCTTATGTTAGCCTTGTCAGCTATTTGCATTGCATACTCCTTATCAGCTAGGTTTATGCTTATTCTGTTTATCAGTTATAATGGTTATCATATTATCAGTAGGATTAGTGATGATCGACACTTAGTGTTGGTCATCCGTCGCGGCCCTAAGTTGGGTCGTGACAAAAGTGGTATCAGAGCAGTTCAGTCCTAGGGTGTCTACAGGCCTTGTCTAGTAGAGTCTTGTTTAGGAGTATGTTGCGCGCCATACTTTTGAACAGGAGGCTACAAGGCACTTCCGGACGGTTGTCTTTCCTTCTTCTCTAGATCGTGCGATAGAGCCATGATTATAGAATTCAGCCCTCTAACAATAGTAATTTTAGCAAAGCGATGCCGCCAAAGAAACTAACAGCTGCCCAGAAGGGCAAGGTTATTGCCGGTCAGGGTATTAGTAGAGTGCCACCTAAGGTGGATGAGAGTGAGGAGTCCAGACCTGAGGCTCCATCTGAGGCCTCACAGATCCTATCAGTTCAGGGTAATATTAGAGGTACTGCAGCTACTATACCTCCACTTTCTCAGCCTGATAGTCAGGGGCAGGAAATGGGGGATGCCATCAGATTATCGACCAGTGTTGTAGTTGCTTAGACTAGACAACACAGTGCAGATGCCCAGGGAGATGTTGGATCCAGGATCAATGATTTTATCAGGCTAGAGCCTACAGTCTTTACCAGATCCCGTACAGGAGAAGATCCTCAGAATTTTCTATTGAGGATAGCTAGAGTGTTGAGGGTTATGCACGTGTCAGACACAAAGTTAGTAGAGTTGGCTGCATTCAGATTGCATAACCTAGCAGCAGGGTGATACCAGACATGGAAGCTATCTAGACGGCCTGATGCTACTCCCACGACTTGGAAGGAATTCTCAGATGCCTTCCTTTATCAGTATATGCCTATAGAGACATAGGGAGCCCGTGCTAATCAGTTCCTGACCTTGAGACAGGGAATTTTGAGTGTAGAAGAGTATAATAATTGCTTTAATTCTTTAGCATGGTTTGCCCCTACGGTGGTAGCGAGTATAAAGGATAGAATTCATAGGTATATATATATAGTGGGACTAGCTCCACACCTAGTGAACGAGTGTATGACAGTTGCTATGCAGTCATGTATGAACATAACATTCAGGCATTTGCTTTGTTACTTGAGGAGAGGAAGCAAAAATAGAGAGCCGACAGGGATAAAGTGCTAGACAAGAGGGGCAGATTTTCTGGTTCGTTTGGAGAGACGTCTGGAGCGAGTAGATAGCAGTGTGTTAGACAACCGCCAGCTAGTATACCTACACAGTCTCGTGGCCTGAGATCTGATAGAACTCCTCAGTCCAGAGCTAGTCAGGCATCACAGATTTCAGGATTTCAGCGCCGTGGTACTTCGATACTGGCCAGTCAGACATATCCCAGATGTTCAGATTGTGGTAAACGCCACTTGGGTCCATGTCAGTTAGGAGTTGATACTTGTTATATTTGTCGCGAGGCAGGCCATTTCATGAGAGATTGCCCGACTAGGGGTGGTAGTTGTATAGCCCAGCCAGCTAGATCAGCAGTTGCTTGCTCAGCACCAGCACGCCATCAGGGGCATGTTCTTCAGGATGGCACCTGTATAACAGAAAGAATTTAAGGAGCAATTGAAGGATTTGTTAGATAAAGGCCTCATCAGACCCAGCATTTCCCCATGGGGAGCCTCGATACTATTTGTAAAAAAAAAGAAAGATGGCTCTCTACGCATGTGCATAGATTACAGACAGCTGAATAAAGTCATTATTAAGAATAAATACTCTCTGCCCAGGATTGATGTCTAGTTTGACAAGCTCCAGGGTGCCAAGTGCTTCTCGAATATAGATTTGCGATCAGGCTACCATTAGGTTAGAGTTAGAAAATCTGATATACCTAAGACTGCATTCAGGACTAGGAATGGCCATTATGAGTTTAGGGATGTTGTTTGGACTCACTAATGCCTTTGCAGTATTTATGGATCTAATGGACAGCATATTCAGGCCTTATTTAGATTTATTTGTGATTATATTTATTGATGATATTCTCATCTATTCAAAGTCTGAATCAGAGCATGCAGAGCACCTACGCACAGTATTGGGTACTCATCGGGACCAACAATTATATGCTAAGTTCTCAAAGTGTAAATTCTAGATAGATTCAGTGGCATTTCTTGGCCACATAGTTTCAGCAGAAAGAATTAAAATAGATGACCAGAAGATCTAGGCTGTGAAGAATTGGCCCATGCCTACGACGCCAACTGAAGTACGTAGTTTTCTGGGTTTGGCAGGTTATTACAGAAAGTTTATAGAGGGTTTTTCCTCCATTGCAGCTCCACTGACCAAATTGACAAAGAAATCAGCTAAATTTGATTGGTCTGATTCTTGCGAGCACAGCTTCCAAGAACTAAAGAACAGGTTGATAACAACTCCAGTACTTACACTTCCAGAGGGATCTGAGGGCTATGTCATTTACTGTGATGCTTCTCGAATTGGTCTTCGTTGTGTTTGATGCAGCATGGAAGAGTAATTGCTTATGCTTCTAGGCAGCTGAAAAAGCACGATCAGAACTACCTCATCCATGATCTTGAGCTTTCAGCAGTCATTCATGCATTGAAGATTTGAAGACATTATTTTTACGGTGTTCATGTTGATATTTATACGGATCACAAGAGCCTCCAGTATATATTTAAGCAAAAGGAGCTAACCCTATGATAGAGGCGGTGGCTAGAGTTGCTGAAGGACTATGACATGGACATTCTTTATCATCCAGGTAAAGCGAACGTTGTTGCTGATTCCCTTAGTCACAAGCCTATGGGTAGTCTATCTTATTTACAACCAGAGAAAATAAAGTTAGCTCATACACTCTACCAGTTGGCCAGCATGGATGTCAGATTAATAGATTCAGGAGACGCAAGAGTTACAGTTCAGAACGCAACCACTACTTGCCTAGTGACATAAGTAAAGCAGCGCCAGTATGAGGATCCAGTTCTAGTTCAATACAGGCAAATAGCCAGAAGAAAACCAAAATTATTATATAGGTTGCTAGTGACGGGGTTCTTATATATAAAGATCGACTTTGTGTTCCTGATGTTGCAGATTTATGTGGACAGATTATGACAGATGCACATTATTCCAGATACACTGTTCATCCTAATTCGACTAAGATTTACCATGATCTTAAGCAGATTTATTGTTGAGACGAAATGAAGCGTGACATAGCAGAATTTGTGGCTCAGTGTGCTAACTGCCAGCAGGTTAAAGTCGAGCATAAAAAAAAAAAACCTAGTGGTTTGTTACAGGAAGTCGAGATTCCATCATAGAAATGGGAAGCAGTGAATATGGACTTCATTACAGGCTTTCCCCGTATGCGGAGCAGATATGACTCTATTTGGGTTATAGTTGACAAGCTTACTAAATGAGCTCATTTCTTTCCTGTTAGAACTACATATACAGCAGAGGATTATGCCAGACTTTATATCAGAGAGATAGTGCGCCTACATGGTATTCCAGTATTTATTATTTCAGACGGGGGCGCACCAGTTTACAGCTAATTTCTATAGATCGTTCCAGACAGGTTTAGGGACACAGGTGTATCTGAGTACAGTATTTCATCCATAGACAGACAGACAGGCTGAGCGGACCATTCAGACATTAGAAAATATGCTTAGAGCTTACGTGTTAGATTTTAGAGGTAGCTGGAATGGTCACCTACTGTTGATAGAGTTTGCATATAATAATAGCTATCATTCTAACATACAGATGGTTCCATATGAAGCTTTGCATGGGCACAAATGCAGGTTTTCTATATGATGGTTCAAGGTTTGCGAGTCTCAATTGATAGGTCCAGACTTAATTCAACAAGTAATTGATAAAGTCAAGTTGATCAGGGAAATATTATTAGCAGTGCAGAGCAGATAGAAGTCCTATGCAAATAATCGACATTGAGATTTAGAATTTCATATTGGCGATTAGGTATTCCTGAAAGTATCACCTATGAAAGGCGTTATGAGATTTGGAAAGAAGGGAAAGCTTAGCCCAAGATTTATTAGTCTATATCAGATTATCAGGCAAGTTGGGCGTGTAGTCTACGAGTTAGACCTTCAAGCAGACCTTCAGGAGGTACATCCAGTATTCCATGTTTCAATGCTCAAAAAAATGTGTCAGAGATCCTTCTAGGGTTGTACCAGTAGAGGATGTACAGATTACAGAACAGTTGACTAATAAGGAGGTGCCAGTTGCAATTTAAAGAGGCAGATTCGTCGAGTAAGGACGAAAGACATTCCTTTAGTTAAGATGCTATATCAAAGCAATAATATAGAAGAAATAACTTGGGAAGCTGAAAATGACATGAGGGCCAAATATACACATCTCTTCATTACTTCGAGTATGTAACAGATCGTTGCTTAATGCTTCTACATACTTAATTTAACATTCGAGGACGAATGTTCCTAACGGGGGAATATTGTTACACCCCGTACGTCTAAATTGACGTATATCATTATAATATCATGTTAAGAATGATTTAAGTGAGTTTAAAGTAATATAAGACCATATATGAAGTTTATATGTTGAATATAATGTTTGGGAAAAATCAGATTTAAGTTGCGGAAAAACCGACTAAGGAATTGCCTTGTAACGGAGCTTTTTCAGCAATTAATTTCATGTGTTATATGAAGTCTTTTGGGGACATATAATATACCAAATTGAAGGTCTTGGAGTGTAGTTTCCAACACTTTTAACGGTTTGCTCATATAACTTATAGATAAAAAGATATGAGCGTCAGAAGTCAGACCAGAAAAAGGGACATAAGCACAAAAGAGGGCTAGAAATGAAATGTTTTTATTATAAAAGAGAAATTTCTCTCTCTCTCTCGACATTTCCAGTAAACCCACGATATAAACACAGGTTTCCTCAGTTTGAATCCATTTTTTTTAATTTTGAAGAAAGAACATCAATTTTGACACGAAACGGAAGACGGATTGCGTCAAAACGCTCTACGCGATTAGGGTAACATTATGCTACCTTCAATTTCGTCTATAGTTTGAGTTTTAGAATTACTTCATAGCTAAGTAAAGTATCTAAATTCTATTTTATAGCTTGTCTAAGCTTTAGAAGGTGTGGAATTCAAAGGAAACGAAGTTTAGAAGCTAGAAACATCAAAGGTATGTAAGGCTAAACCTTTCTTTTGGCAAGGCATGTATCTTTTAGATTTTGAAGCTTTTATTAGTTTCAAACTTAGTTTTTCTTGTGAGAAACTTGTATGGTACCAAGGAAACCTTGTATATACTTAATTTGGTACTAAAATCCAAGGTGAAAGACGTCCAAATCAGAAAGGCAAAACGTTTCAAAATCTGGAAAATTGTTTTGAACTTTGGACAGTTGTTAGTATATTGATCATAACTCCTTATACAAAATTGATATTAAGATGATTTAAGAATCTCCAAAATCCTAATACATATATCTACAACTTTCATGAAGACCATGAGGTCTATAACTTTTATCTGTACCCTCAAAACTATGATGCAATATAGGACGCTGGTACTGTCTAGAAATTCTGTACATCCGTGGAATTGTTACGCCACTCTCATCTTGTTATCCAGTTAATTTGTTTATGTTATCAGTTTATCTGGGTATCCATTCCCGTGTATAATATAGTGCTGGTTCTGTTTTGCGGATCATCCAGTTTCAGTGGAAACTCTATCGAAATTTTTATAAAAATCAAAGAGTTAGACAAATTCTAAGTTTCAGGTTGTGTCTACAATTCCATCCAGAGTTTTCTTATCATTCCTTTGAGTCCATATATATTGTTGCCACATGTGTTATGCCTCATACATGCTTATGCTTATATTGTGATCATGTTATGTGTGATTTGGAGTCCCCCATAGAGGTTGGACATTGGACACACAGTCCGGTCGCGTGTGATACTACCCGTCTGGGGGATACAGCCCCTCTGGTTCAGGCGGGAGTTGAAACACCTAGTGTGACCGGGTGTCATTCACACACTCTGACCAGAGAGACTAGATATTACTGGCTGGGAGGGATATAGCCCATAACACCCACCAGGTTTGTTATATACGCATATATAGCCACATTATGCACTGCATGATTATACATGAGGCTAGTTCCAGTTTTCAGTTACCTGATTTGGGGGGATACAGCCCATAACGCCAGACAGGTACTAGTTCAGATGTTCAGTTACCTGATTTGGGGGGATATAGCCCATAACACCAGACAGGTACCAGTTCAGATAACAGTTCAGCTTTAGCTCGGTACCAGTTATCAGTTCTCAGTTATCAGCCACCTGTTCTTAGCGTCAGTATCAGTTGACAGTTATCAGTTCTCAGTTATCAGCCACCAGTTCTTAGCGTCAGTATCAGTTGACAGTTATCAGTTCTCAGTTATCAGCCACTAGTTCTTAGCATCAGTATCAGTTGACAGTTATCAGTTCTCAGTTATCAGCCACCAGTACTTAGCGTCAGTATCAGTTGACAGTTATCAGTTCTCAGTTATCAGCCACCAGTTCTTAGCGTCAGTATCAGTTGACAGTTATCAGTTCCAGTTTCTAGTAACCAGCTATCAGTCATATTACAGTTCTTTATCAGTATAGTTCAGCTCAGTCTTCAGGTTCAGATTCAGCTAGACTTCAGCTTATATTCATATCATGTTTAGTACGTTCTTCAGATTTCCAGCTATATTGCTATGCTCCAGCTCATGTTTACATATTTATATTCCAGCCTACAGTTTCACTCAGCTATGACATATTATATGCTCATGCCTTACATACTTGGTACATATCGTACTCACGCCCTTTTCTGGGGCGCTGCGTTTCATGCCGCGCAGGTGCAGATAGATCAATGCTTGGACCACGTTAGTAGGCCATCGATCAGCTATTGGAGTCACTCCGCGTACTCCCGGAGTTACTTATCTTTTGGTATGTATACAGTCAGCCAGTTTGGGTATGGCGGGGTCTTGTCCCGTCCTTTATATATTCAGTTCAGCACTCTTAGAGGCCTGTAGATATGTCCCTGTGCGGTGCAGTCAGTATGTTATGTATGTCAGCTTATGTTAGCCTTGTCAGCTATTTGCATTGCATACTCCTTATCAGCTAGGTTTATGCTTATTCTGTTTATCAGTTATAATGGTTAGCATATTATCAGTAGGATTAGTGATGATCGACACTTAGTGTTGGTGATCCGTCGCGGCCCTAAGTTGGGTCGTGACAGAAGACATAAAACCGTTAGGGACCTACTCTCTAGAGGAATTATCACCATTGATTACGTGAAATCAAGGGATAATGTGGCGGATCCGCTTACAAAAGGCCTAACTAGAGAGGCGGTTGAATGTTCATCGAAGGGAATGGGACTATGGCCAAGGACAAGTCATCACGGCGGCAACTCTACCTAGGAGACTGGAGATCCCAAGAACTAGGTTCAAGGAGAATACAAAGTTGTGTATGACGGTTCAACATTGTCAATTAAATTTTTGGTCCATTCTCGTGATGAGACAATGTTCAAGTACCAAGGATAAAATGCTAGAGGCATTTTTTAATGATTATCTAAGTTTGATATTGTGGTTATCAAACAGTGTATATCTATAGGATTACACGTTTAGAAATCACCTATGTAAGTGTGAAGTGGAAGCCGCTTCAAGGAGAATTATGTATGGCCAATTCTTTAAGCACTTATAAAACCAGGCGGTGTTCATGGCTGAAACGAACACAACAGTGAGAACCAAAGACGGTTAAGGGTTAGTTGTGTGACTTACATTGTCTAGGTATACACCAAAGTTCGACGGTTCAAAGATATCAAATCTACCGATTGATCGAGTATATCCGATGTATGTTCACTACGGAAAGTTCAAAGGGAAACCTACTTATCCAGATGCGACTAATTCTTTCTTGCAAATCACACAAGTCTGTCATGCATGCGTCCATACAGCCATTCCCCATTCATGTGGGGGATTGTTGGGTTTAATGGAACAATCTGAATGGGAAATGGGTAAAAAGTAAAAAGGTTCCCTTTTGTAGGCAAAGGTTCCCTTTTGTAGGGAAATGCACTTTCTCCCACATTGGTAGAGGAAAAGGATTTTGTTGGGTTTAAATAGAGATTTACTTCTCTTAGCTCTTAAAGGTCTGATAAGAAGGGAAGTCTCGCGCCGTCGTCGTCGCTCGCTCGTCTCGGATTCGGATTCGGATTTGGTCAATTGATATGATTGATTGACTTAACTTTTTGAACCAACAAAACTGAAATATTAATTAATTAATATTTTATCCATTTGTGTAACGGGCAGATCCGTTTGTGTAACGGGCAGCTCCGTTTGTGTAACGGGCAGCTGAAGTGAGTCAGCAACGGGCAGCTTAAATGAGTTCAGTACCCGGGCAGCTGAAGCAACATCAGCAGATTAGTTCCTCCACGTTTTCCCTCCACGTCTTCTCATTAATGTCGGTCATTAGTGGTAGATTAATTCCTCCACATTAAAGTCAGTCATTATTGGTAGATTAATTGCTCCACATTAAAGATAGTCATTAGTGGACAATTAAGTCTCCCACGTTTTCTCATTAATCACCAGGTGTGTCTCTTCACCGCCCTTGGATGTCTATATAAACTGGTCATTTGTCAGTCCTTGATCAAGACAGACAACATAAAATACAGACATAGAGTGAAGTTCTGAGATAGAGACTCCACAGAGACTCAAACTCGGATAGATAGAGACGTAACCTCGGACAGAGGATACGTAACCTCGGGCAGAAGATAGAAACACTCGGGCAGAGAAAATCACTGACAGAAAGCATATCTCACTGCATCCCCTCTCTTTCTGCATATAAAGTGAGTCGTGTGATTTGCTCCGTTCTTTGTGTTCGCCGTGTTCTAACCGTTTGAAGTGCCGCTACGGTAGAACTGTTATCCCGTTCCATCCTGGGAGAAATTAACCCGTGAACCTTGGGCATCGTGAGGGGGTTAGATTTCTTAAGGAGACACAAGAAACTTGTGGGCTCGGGATTGTCCTATTACTAACAAATTATTTGCTGCAGGTTTTGTATCTCCTAATTTATTTTAATGCAGGAACAACATAAGTTTCCTAAGCCTCACTATGACAGTAGGTGGACCAAGGCCTGGAATCAAGAGCTCCAGTTTCTTGAATCAGTATCAAGATTGTATCATAAAGCAACTATGTCGCATGAAATGTACTTGAAATTCTGAAATGTTTCTAATATGGTATTTAAAACTGAAAATTTCAACTGGAAAAGCTAATACTAAGAAAATATCTGCTAAACCCAAGCAGTAATCTTGTCCGATGAATTATAAAAAACCAGAAGGATAAGCTGCAATAACCAGACAGTTAGGGGATCTTCTAGCAGGATTGAGTCAGCAAAGCAACAAAAACGGTTGATAGAATCATGGCGCATGGTACTGCAGTGACAGTCTCCCTGGTTTTTGTTTTCTCCGCTGACGCTTTCGCCCATCCAAGTGACCAGCTCCAGAATTCTCTAGTGACAAACTCTTTTTAAGAATATTTTGATCCTCTGCAGTTCTAGTGTATGGGCTCTGTTCATCATCAACAAAAGAAAAGTCAGCAGGGTTTTGGTTAAAAAGGCAAGGAGGATTTTTTTCAGAAATGCTACTGAAAGGCACTACAATTAGAGGGTTATTAAAGACATCCACGTCCAGTGACTTGGGAGCATTATGAGCCTGCAGTGGAGGCACTCTAGAACTTTAAACATCCTTGCCAGGACGAGAATTTCGAGTAGTGCGCAGGAGGCCACTTGGAGACACAGAATGCTGCAATTTCCTTCCAACGAGTTGCACAGGTGCCGGAGACTTTCTTGTTTTCTCATGTACTTGGGATTGGAAAGATACTTGACCTGTAACATCAACAGAATTTTAGAATATCTTTCATTGACATGAAACAGTAAATAATCACAGCTACATGATGTAAAACACTTAAAATGCTTATGAATTTATGGGCAATTCAAGCTTACCATTAATGTAAGGGACAGATTGTCGTGAGCTGGGACCTGCAGTATAACCACCAATTCGAAAACTGGAGGATTTCTTCGAAGGATGGTGTGCCAAAACTGATCCATTAAGAATTCTTTGTTTTCCATCCGCGTGCAATTGTGGGTGATAGTTGCAGGGAGTGAAAGATTTCTCTTGAAGCTTGTCTGTGTCCACATTGAAAACAGGATTTGAAGAGATCCTTTCATTCATAAGGCTGAGTAACTGCATCGCTGTTATGCTCTCACTAGAATAAGGATTTGAAGACCTCATGGCTTTTTTGTTGTGCTCAACATTTCCTGATAGTCTTTCTAAATTCACAGCCTTTATGTCACTGATAGTCTTCCCTTTCTGAAGTGAGCCAGAGGCTTGTCCATGATACACTTTGCTATTTGCCTGATTGAGAGATTTCTGTTGAACATCATGTCCAAATGTTATGGTCTGTGCTGTAAGAAACGATGCAGGTTTTGATATATCACCGTGCTGCAACTCCCATCTGGTGGGAACAGGAACAGAAACTTGCCCGCCATTTGATGGTTTCTGCTGACTTTGTGGAATTAAATCACCGAAGAGTTTGAACTGAGGCTCCTGAACCTGCATGATCTCATTACTGTTCACTTTACCATTAGATAAGTTGGGGCTATTGCCTCTGCTTGATCCAACATCAGCATGTTTATTTGCATGAGCCGGATGGAATCCAGGATTGAACCAGGTAACGGACCCTTTGTCATTTCTTTCAATCACTAAATTATTTTTGATCTGTGAAAACCTCCTTTCAAACTGATTCCTGGTCAACAGCTCTACAATTTCCACCGGTATATCATCTGATGGCCCTTTTCCCACAACCTTCTTAGACCTTTGATTTCTCTGCGGCTTAATTGCATATGACATACCTTTACCTTCATTAAGGTTTCCTCTGCTGTAAGGGTGAGCCATTTCCTGCAAGTAAATCCCAACGAATTGACATGACAGAATTTGAGCTTATAAATTGCATCCACTTATTTGGCAACTTAATTAAACACAAAATATGAACGGAAACTGATATATTCCTCTTGAAATCCACTTCAGCCAAATGATATTTACAAAAAAACTGGGGAGTAGCAAATATATAAAACACAAGCGAAGTAAAGCTCAGACTAAAACGGAAGTGCATATCCACACCATCACTACCTCTTAGAGTTCAAACTTGCACTTCAGCATGCAGTCCCTTCACCACTTTACTGTCTAAGCATTATAAAAACAAAATTGAGGGAAAAGATAATTGGCTATGTGAATATGGATTTTACTTCTTTTCAAGATATAAGAGCCAGTTTTACAATTTGGTAACTCTAAATAATCCCTCAACTACATAGCAAAAATATATCACTGAAAGAAGTGAAGGGGTTGTAGCTAGAAAAACATATTCTTAAGCAAAAAGTGGAAATTCTCAAAGATAATACCCAAGAAAAACACCGAAAAAAGCCAGTACCGTTTGTTTTGAAACTTGAGGATTTCCCTTCCGCGTGGGACTTGGAGAGCTTTGAATCTCTTGCTGCATCAATGATGTTGGAGTGAGTCCCGGGTTGAGATCAAAAATCAATCCTTTCCTCGAAGATTCACCTAATTCAAACAAATGTGACTGTCTCATAAGAGTGTTAACTTTCTTGAGAGGATCACAACTCTTACTGCCCTTCTGTAGAATCAATGGCCTTGTTGTGTTTTTGCTTTGGATAATATCATTTACAACACGTTTCTTATCATTCATGAAGCTGCTCAAAGACTGGTCTAACTTCAGTTTGACAGATAACTCATTTTCTTGCTGTGAAGACACCATTTCAGGACCAATCCTCATTTGTACAACATCTTTACCTTTTGTTGAACGTTTCCTTTGCAAATTGTTGTCTGCATTCACATTCATAAGAGATGAGGCATGTCTAAATTCTAGAAACTTGTTACTGTTCTTGCGCAAACCAGATTTACTTTCTTTTCCTAGCAATGACTCATGGTCATTCCTTAAATGAGGTTCAACTTTTCCTGAGGTAGAAGCATGGGGTTGGAAGAGGATATTAGCATCGTATCTGTTCGTGCTGATATCGATGCTTTTCCCTTTCAAGGACATTTGAGGAGAATATACATCATCAAGTTGAGCCTGCTTCTGTTTCTTTTTGCCTGCTCCAGAGTCCTTATCACTTCTATGGTTAATTCTCACACTTCCGCTACCACTCTGTAGACGTTCTCTGTCAGATCCATTCTCTCCTGGACATGTATCAAAATTTTTAATTCCCTTGGAACTCCTCTCAGCTTTTTGATTAAAGCCCCTAAGTCTTTTAGCCATCTTACCGTCTAAGCTCATCTCTAACTTGCTATCATCTTCTCGAGACATCTTCCTCTTCTTCTGAGACATCTTGGTACCTTGGCCTACATTCTCAGTAACGGATACCTTATCCTTAGATGGAACACCCATATCTGGCTCAGAAGGCACAGCAGAGATGATACTCTGTGAACATTCTTCTGCATTGGCAAGCCTGGCCTCCAAATTTCGTCTACCCATCAATTCAGTCAGCAAGCTCAACATATGAGTTTTCGCATGATTTGCAATATCCTCATCCGACTCACTCTGGCCATTTTGTGACAAATTTGCACCATTTCCCATAGATGTTTTAGCACCCTCTCTCATATTAAGAACCTTATCTTTTCTACCAAGTACTTCTATTTGATTGGAAGTGATTGAAGTAGTTCTCTGACCACCATCTTGAGAGCCTTTTTCTTTTTGTGGATCAATATCTCCAACTCTATCGTCTGCACGTCTACGACGATTAGCATGATGAATTACTTTGCCATTCCCATCTTTTGAGAGCGTTGGCTCAGAAACTGCAACCTTTATACTGTTGTTCAACATATTTTCAACTGTTTTCAAAACCAAAAGCACTATTGTCAATTCTAACATAAAATGTATCAAGACATGCCCAAAACAATTCTCTTAATGTACCTGGGCTCTTTGTTTCTATTTCTTGATCAGTTGAGCATTGCTTAGATAGTTTCACCTCAGTAGCTGGATCGCCAATCTCCTCCTTTCCAACACTTTCAGATCCATTTCCATCTCCAGAAGAGTTATCTGGACCAAAGAAATATACTTCAAATTTTATATACCATTTTGAACAAAAAGCATTATGTATCACATCTCTAGAAATGTTAAAGAATATACCAGCTTTCTTGCATTTCCATGCCAGCATGGTCAAGTCCGTGTCACTAGTATCATCGGAATCATCCATTATCTCTTTGTTTTGGTCACCTTTCTTTGAATCTGACACATCTTTTTTCTCTGACAATAGATATGCCACACCACTAGAAGCGATGCGCGCAACCACATTATCAATTTCTTCTCCTGCACTTTCAGCTCCAACTTCGTGGAGGCAATTTTCGCATTTCCACCACTTAAAGTTGGGAACATCTAGAGGAGGAAGTTGCACCTCGGCCTTAGCATGGTTGCTGCTTGATCCAAAAAGTGAACAAATCACATTGTCGCCCTTTCTCATCTCAGCAACATATCCACTGTGTAAAGAATAAGGAATCAAGTTAAAAGAAATAAATGACCAACAACTCAAGAGATTAGAGAACCTTAAAAGCCATGCACTAAATGGGATTTGGCTACTGGCAATAACAATGAATTATTAGTTCCTTGTCTGATTTAATGGAGTAGGTAGCAGATTAAGAAGCATTGGATCAGACTCTGTTGGATAAGTTCGTTGTCAAGTGATGTTTGGCATTTTATGCCTATATTTCCTTAATATTTCCTCACGTTTGGATACTTTATTCTGCGCGTTTTCTAGTTAATGAATGTGATTTTACACTGATTTTGTGTCGTATGATTGTAGGTTGTTATGAAGTGCAAGTGGAGCTTCAAAGAGCATGATCGAGCAAGAAAAGGTTGGAGTTGGATTGAGGATTGGACGAGCACGCGAAGGCACGGAATGAAGCAAGCTGCGAACGACAAAAGCAGCCAAAATGGCCTGGCGCGGTTACTGGCGCGGGGCGCCCCAAAAGCGCCCAGCTTGTTGGCGCGTTTTGGAGCGCGAACCGGGGCCATGGCGTGCGAGATTCGACGGGTTCTGCTTTGGTGCGCGCGTTCTGAGGCGCGGGGCGCCAGCTATAGCGCCCCTGGAGCGTTTTTGGACTTCCTATTTCGTCTAGGCTTAGGCGTAACTTATTACTAGGCTTTTGTAAACACTATAATTACTCTTTTACTTCGTTTTTGAAGAAAGTTCATACTTTGGAGCAATTTGGAGAGCTCATAACATCTTTAACAAGGGTTTTTCTTCCTTCCATTAATCTATTACTCCCTCCGTTCCAAAATGGTTGTCATAGTTTGGATTTCGAGAGTCAACAGAGTTCATTTTGACCGTGAATTTAAATATATAATCTTTAAGTTTTTTGTAACGATGTTTATATATTTAGAAACTACATAAAAAGTACTATAAGTCACAATAATTAATAATTCAAAATATTTAAAAGACATGAAAATATTACGGTCAAAGTTAAACTTGTTTGACTCTCGAAATTCGAACTATGACAACCATTTTGAAACAGAGGGAGTACATCATTATTTCAACAAATCTTTGTGTTGTTATTATGAGTATGCGTGGATAAATCCATCGTTCTAGGGTTAGAGCGTATTCATGAAGGTTGAGGTTTGAATGTTGATTTTCATGAATTGAATCCCAATTATAGATTGTTTATTCTTTCTTGATCATAATTGTTTGATTATAACGGCCGAATAATTGAACACTATCTACGGTTCTTAGATTGAACTCGACAGAGGGAATTTATGAACGCACATAAGAAAGAATAGAGCTTGATTGAGAACCTGGGCATCGCGGAATCAATTTGTGGGTAGGATAGACATATACCTATTCACCTTGCTTAGCTAAATGCAGAATTCGTTAATGCGTGCACGTAATTCAACCCATAGACATATAGGGATTGGAGTAGCCTGCATAGACCGTGAAGAATCGAAAGGTTTTCACGGGTACATTTAACCTGTTAGTTAGCAATCTTGGGATTTAAGAAGTGGAATCAACAGGATAACTCAACTGGATTGTTCGTAACTCTGACCCTGGACCGTCTCCTTATTACTGATAACAACCAAGTTTTGCTCCATTGTTTGAATTCACTTCTACCATTTTAATTACTATTCTTTAGTTAATAAAATCCTCACTATTGGAAAAAGATCCCTGAGTAGTCTTAGGAAATTGTTTGCTAGAATTCAGTCTGAATAGTCCTCGTGGGAACAATACTCTACTTATCACTTTATTACTTGTCGACCACGTATACTTGCATGTGCGTTGGGAGCAACAAGTTTTTGGCGCCGTTGCCGGGGACTAAACAATTGACTGTTTTCTTTTCATACGATTACTTATTATCTATTCAGGTTTAATTTTTGTGTTGTTTCTGGTATTAGGTCCTGCTTGATCTTTACCTACAGGAATGGCAGCAGAACGAGCTTTAGCTGTGCGAGATGTTGCTCTCCCTAGCCTGGAGGGAGTAGCCTCGAGCATAGTTAAGCCTGAAATTACTGGAAATTTTGAGATTAAGTCCGGCATGATACAACTGTTACATGTGACTGGACAATTTGCTGGATTACTTCATGAAGAACCGCAGCAACATATTCAGAATTTCTTGGAGATCAGTGATACTTATACACCGACGGGAGTTCCTATTGATTATGTTCGCTTGACATTGTTCTCGTTTTCACTGATTGGGGCAGCAAAGAGGTGGTTAAAGGCTGAAAACCCTGGGTCTATCACTACTTGGGATGATTTGGCTAATAAGTTCTTAGCTAAGTTTTATCCATCTGCCAAGACAGCCCGGCTGAGGAGTGGAATTATGTCCTTTAGACAGATAGAAGGAGAGTCTTTGTATTCAGCCTGGGAGCGGTTTAAAGCTTTACTGAGAGATTGTCCACACCATAACCAATCAAATGAGGTTCTGGCACATACTTTTATTGAGGGTTTACTGCGCATACTAAGATCGTGGTAGATGCTGCTGCTGGAGGCCAAGTACTGGCCTTAAACTTTGACCAGATCTATGAATTACTAGACAAATTCTCGCAGAGCAATCCTGACTGGTAGGAAGATGGTAGAGCTACTACACAGAAATCTGATGGGGTACTTCAGTTAGATGCAGTTTCAGAGCTGAGGGCGAAGATGGATGCTATTTCCAATCAAATTAGTAAGCTAGCTCTGCCAAAGACTCAGCAACCAGTGGCTCCAGTGCAACAACTCCAGAGTTTTTGTGAGGTTTGCGGTCAAGATCCTGCTACAGAGGTTTGCTCCTCTAATCCAGAGTCAGTTTATTACGTGGGTAATCAAAACAGGCTGCAGGATCAAAATCAGTTTGGTAATGCTTATTATCAAGGCAATAGGAGAGCCCCAAATAATTACCACCCACTTCCAGCTCCACCACAGCAGGTTAGTAATTCAGTTGAAGATATGCTAAAGCAGATAATGGCGAGCCAGCAGAGAATGATAGCTGACACTGCAGCCCATGCACAGGCCATACAAGATCTTGCCAATGCTCAAAAGAACCTGGAGCACCAGCTGGGGCAGTTGGTGGGAGAAATAAGTACTGTTAAAAAGGAGCCTGAACAATGTCTTGCAGTGACTATAATTGAAGGTGGAGAGCTGATGGCCAAGTCTGAGGAGAGAGCTGAAATAAAAAAAGTTGAAAAAGTGGAGAAGGTAAAGAAGAAAGAAGAGAAAAAGGAGGCACCTCTGCCGTCTCCACCATTCCCGCAGAGACTTATACCATCGAAGGATCTGGCCCAGTATCAAAAATTTGTGAGTATGTTAAAAGAGCTTCAAGTTAACATTCCTTTGACTGATATGTTTGAATTGATGCCATCCTTTGCGAAGTTCTTAAAAGAGATTTTAGTCAAGAAGAAAAAGCCTCAAGAGATAGATACAGTTGAGTTAGTCGAGGAGTGCAACACAATATTGAGCAAGCTACCTCCAAAACTTCAAGATCCTGGGAGGTTTACTATTCCTTGCACCATTGGAGAGCATAATATCACTGATGCATTGTGTTATCTGGGTGCGAGCATAAATCTCATGCCTCTATCTGTTTGCAAAAAGTTAGGGCTAGGAGCAATCAAGCCCTCTTCGGTTACTCTTAAGATGGCGGATGGATCACTTACTCACCCTGATGGTAAGTTGGAGGATGTGTTGCTTAAAGTTGGTAAGTTTACATTCTCTGTTGATTTTGTAGTCCTAGATTATGAAGAGGACCGAGAAGCTCCAATCATTTTGGGGAGACCATTCTTAGTCACCTCGAAGGCAATTATTGACATGGAGCTGGGAGAGATGACCGTTAGAGCGCATGGAGAAAAGGTTACTTTCAGGGTTTATAATGAGAAGGAGCACATAACTAAGGTTGAAGAGTGCTCTATGATTGAATGTGTCAAACAAGAACATGGAAGTAAACCAAATGAAGTGTGTGAGCAGAATGTGGAACAAGATAGCAATGACACATCACATGTGAAGTTGAAGAGGGGTTCTCTCAAAGAAAGGAAAAAAGAAAGGGTTCGTCGTAAGAAGAGAGGACATAAATGCTGGAAGTGAGCTAAAAGTGTCGTCGTGCTACGACGTTAACTAAGGCGCTTCTCGGGAGGCAACCCGAGTTTGTACTTGTATTATTTTATTTATAGTGTCACGTAGTTTTTTTTTTTTTTTTTGGATTGCAGGTTTATGTAATGTCGAGTTTAAGTGTGGGGTGTCCTCACCCCTGCCTAATATTGTTGACCTGATGAGGGAAGTCTGAGTACCTCATGCTATACGGAAGCTTGGATGATGCTCACCAAGGACTAGAGCCTTCAAGGAAGTTTCTTTAACTCTTGCACTTTCTTAGTTTTAGCACTGTGGACACTGCTTGATTTAAGTGTGGGGTGGGGGAACTCCCCTCTATTTTTGAGGTTAGGGATGCATGTACCGTTAGGATTTGTCCTTTGTCACTTGACTTTATTTTTATTTGTTTCTTGCTTTAATATATGAATAAAAATAGAAAACTAATGAAAAATTGCAAAAAGATTTTCATTTTTTGTCTTTATTAGTGGTACATGTCATCCACCCCGTAATTTTTCTTATGACCTCGGTTCTTTTCCACGGGGAGGCCTTTGAACCGGGTAGTTTTTATTTTTATTAGGATTAGAGTAGTTAGTTATAGGTGGCCCTAGACGTAAGGAATAGGTGGAATGCTAGGTGTCTTTGATTTGTTTGATACCAGTGGACTTGAACTTATTGCATGCGCTATCTGTGGTGTCTTTTGGTTTTAAATTGTGATGCATGCCTAGAAAAAATGGAATGACCCCCTTTAGATACTTGAGTCCACTCACTTGACTTTGTTGTGAACCTTTGTGCATTAGTGCTTAATTTTCCACAAGTTGCACCCTATTTGCTTGATTGAGAGTTGTGATGGAGCCTTTTTATGTAGAATGTGAGCAATGTGTGTTGTGAGGCATATTCTTATATTACTCTGTGTTGCATATTGGTGTCTAGAACTTGCCCCCCGTGTGTGCAAAGTGGAATCCTAGGTTTACTCTAGTCGGAAAATGATACAGGTCTTCTCTTGATTTGCCTACCCTTTTTGCATATCCTTTTGGACTTGATTGTTGTGATCCATATTGACCCTTTTATTGGCACCCATACCACAAGTCTACCCACTTGGTCTAAAATTGCTTTCTTTTGACCCTTTACTCCTTAAGCACTTTAATTGATAATTTTATATTATTGTGGAGTTTGTGGTTGAAATATTGGTAAGTTTTTGAGTGTAACTAATGAGGGGAATATTGGATAAAATTGTGAAGTAGTTGAAGGAGCATTCGCAAGGTTTGGAAAGAAGTGAATAGAAAAAAAAAAATGAAAAAAAAAGCTGAAAAAATTGGAAAAAGAAAGAAGAAGAAAAGAGATGAATATCCATCCTTGCTAGTGTTGTGTTTAAAAGAAAAAAAAATTGCTACTTGTTGAAAAAGGCGTGTGAAATTTATTGGTTGGGTGAAATGATTGGTTTTGATGAGACTTGCGCTTAATTTGTATTGTGATGTATTAAAGTGCTTAGGGAGGTAGTCACTATTACCCATATGTATCCTACCAGCCCCTTAGCCTACATTACAAACTTTTTAAAGTCCTAGTTAATCCCGATTAGAGTGAGCCTACATTAGTGGAGTCCTACACTACCGGCAAGCCTATGGTACATCGTGTGTGACATGTGAGTCTTTCATGAGAGTGAGTGAATTCTTTCTATGCTATTGTCCCCCGTTCTATTCTTGATATTCATTGTTGTGTGTGATATTTGGGGGACACTCTCTTGCTTCATTTTGGTGAGGGCACGTGGTTTACATGAGATAGGTGAAGTCGTGGCTTCTTGGTTGAGTAGATAGGTGTGACTTTGTGGGAGCATGGTTGCAATGAGTTGAGTTTGTGCATTTGAGTTTTCTTGAGGTGGTTGTTCTCATGCTTTTGAGTTTGTGAAGTTATTGGCTTGTTTGTTGGACCCATAGTAGTCTTGTATGCATTTGTTTAATGGTCGGTATCAATCATAGTTAGAGGCAGACCTGTTCTACCTAGGTTGGGAAGTTATTTATGATTGCTCGAGGGCGAGCAAAGGTTCAAGTGTGGGGTGGTGATGTTTGGCATTTTATGCCTATATTTCCTTAATATTTCCTCACGTTTGGATACTTTATTCGCGCGTTTTCTAGTTAATGAATGTGATTTTGCACTGATTTTGTGTCGTATGATTGTAGGTTGTTATGAAGTGCAATTAGAGCTTTAAAGAGCATGATCGAGCAAGAAAAGGTTGGAGTTGGATTGAGGATTGGATCGAGCACGCGAAGGCACGGAACGAAGCAAGCTGCGAACGACAAAAGCAGCCAAAATGGCCTGGCGCGGTTACTGGCGTGGGGCACCCCAAAAGCGCCCAGCTTCACTACAAGAAAAGGAATTTTTTGTGGCGGTCTTTGGTGGCGACTAATCTTGTTGCCACAAAATTAAGGATGTTTTGTGGCGACTTTACAAGATTGCCACAGAACTATGTACTTTTTGTGGCGATCTTAATAGTTGCCACGAAAAGTACCATTTTACTGGCGACTTTCTCTGTGTCGCAACAAATATATATTAAAGTTTTCTTGTCCGCTAGGAACGGTAAATTTTGTTGAAAATATATTTGTGCGGATGTATGTGAAGGCCTTTTGGTTGCGACTTAGTTGCCACCTAATGTTATGTTATTTCTTAAAATTGAAATGTTAAATAGAAATAGACAACTCTCTGGGTGCCTTTTGTTTTCCCTCAATTTTCCCCAATTGTTACAAAACCCTTTTTCTCATCTCCCTTATTTTCTCTCGAGATTACTAATGAATCTCCCTCTACTAATAGTTCCACGTTCTCCATCTTCGCCTCTCTCTTTGTTAAAACGGAGCGGAACTCAATTCGAAGTAATCGAAGGCCTGAAATCTACAAAGGAGAATGGTAGTATTTCCTCGCTCCCTATAAATCTGATTACCTACACTACTTGTTAATGTTGGTAACGATTTCTCCATAAACCAAATCAACTTTAATTCTCGATTTCTAGACTTTGTAGTTTTCTTTTTTCTTTTTAATATGATTTAGAAAAAGAATTCCCCCGGCATGAATTTATTCCTCTAATCTTGATTTCTGATTTTGAGAGTACTTTTTTTTGGTTTATATAGCGCAATAGAGCAACAAATTTATCATTGGAGCGAGAAACTGTAGTGTCCTTGTTGGCGGAGGCAGAGGAAGTTGTGGAAGCCCTATCCCTCTCCTTCTCTGATGAACTTGTAAGCAACAATCGCCATTCCTTGACTCGATGTCCTTAGTTTTATGCAAGTTAATTTCTGTTGTACAGGAATATTTATGTGTGTTTGTCAAATAAGCCATTTAATTGAGTTGAATGTTTGGCTAGTACTTTATAGATTTGTGTTCTCTACCATGTCAGAGAAGCTATTAGAATCTAAATTAAAGGTGTAATTGATTGTTGATGGCTTTTACTAACCAAAAACTAGCCTAGCTGTCTTTTTTATGTTAATTTCTCTGGATGTAGGGATCAAATGGAAGTGTTTGCATTTGTCATTGGCCACTTCTCTATAAATCCCTATGATACAAGAATGCATTAATTTATTTAGTATCTCTAATAACAATTACTATATTTGGATGTTGTTGTGGGATCTTCCCTAGAGTTGAAGACACTCCTCTTGTAATTGGATATGTTACATTATTTTTGTCATTCAGTTAATTATTTTTACTACTTGAATTCATGTTATGGCTTCAATTTTAATCTTAGCACACTCCTTGTCATCTACATTCTAAAAATTTTGTCTCAAACAACTTAGTCATTCCTACTTGTCCAATGGACTATAATGCAAGACTGCATAAGTAAGTCATGCAGATCTATATAGACATTAGGATAAGCATGTCATTTTTAACTGTAATCTCTTATTGAATATTCTTTACTTTCTCATCTCTTTCTTTGACTTTTTGTTAAAGTGCAAATGGAGATATCATTTGACTACATTGACATATTCAATTAGCCAGCATAGTATCATCCTGCCTTAAAGGCATTGGTTGTCAGGTATATTTTGGCTTAGTTATTTCACATCATATGCAGTTTAACTATCTCAAAAAATTAGGAAAATCTTTCATCTTTCTTGGCCAGGCTTGATTCAAGTTCGTTGAAGGACAATTGAGGCATGGATACGTGGACCATAGGCATCAAATTTACTAATTTTCAGTGCAAGCCTTATCCTAGTCAGGCCTTACTCCCTTGTGCTCATATATTAATATTTTAAATGTGTGTTGTCTTAATACAAATTTATAAGTGAATGAAAAGACACATCAAAATTTTAGTTAATTTCTACACTTCTTAAATGTTCTTTCTTGTTGAGTGATTAGCAAACTACATGACTTGCAATATTTGAACTAGAAACATTTGCCGCTCACATAAAGCAGCTTGGTTTCACATTTTATCAAAGTACTTTTTGCGAAAATGGTTTAATTGGATGTTCATAGAGCCGTTTATCATTCATTGTATAGCATATATGACTTAACTGGTTTGTTGCCTTCGTTTCATTTGTGGAGTAAGAAGAAATGAGCTTTGTTTTTGTTCTTTTGTTAATTACATTCAGATGGCAACTTTAGTATTTACTGATTTCTTCCTGGATTCTCTAGCAATATCAATAAGCTTATTTTTCACACTTGTTGATGTAGAATAGGATACATCTCTTCTCCCAAATGGTACTCATCAAAGTGAAATATTTCTAGGATAAGATTAGTTTATAGAGTGAAGAAATTCAATTCATCTATTAGTGTAGAGGGTTTAGTGTATAGAAGACCTGCATAGCATGTAGCTACTCTAATATTCCAAAGTAATAGTTTTTGCACTTGATTATGAGGCATTGATATATGTAAAAAAAATTCTTCAGTATGCCTTAGCTTCTTTATCATAGAGTGACTGAAAATGATAGTTGTTAGAAAATTATGGTTATCAAAATAATCCTTTGCATTTTTTCTTAAATAGCAGGGAGAAGATCTTTCAACAAGCTGAGAAATATTTTGGCTAATGAAGAGTCCGAAGATATTTTTTTTCTGTATTTATACACAATTACAATGTATTATGAAGTAGTATACATTTTATTGTATAGACTATTTGGTAATGAAAAGCTCTTATATCATTGTTTTAAGTGTAATTGGTGGTACTTATTGTAATTATAGTATTGTTGGGCAGTTACTAGAAATGTAACTGATCTTTTTTTTTTTGCACCAAATAAAAGTATCAGTGGCGATAATAGTTGCTATAGAATATGTATACTAAACTAAGTACTATTAGTGGCAATCAAAATGTCGCTATTGAATGGCTTTTGTGGCGACAAGGACGTCACTGAAGGTATGTTTATTCGCAGCGACCCTTCTTGGATTGACTTTCTTGATTGTTTTTGGTGGCAACTGGGGTCGCCACAAAAACCTTATAATTTGGGGAGACTACTTAAGGTCGCCACTAGTAACTTTCAGCCACGGACTATAGCCAACGACCCTTAGGTCGCCACAGATAATCTTTTTGTGGCGACTTTTGTTGTTTCAGTGGCGACTTTAGTCGCCACAAAAGACCCGATTTCTTGTAGTGCTTGTTGGCGCATTTTGGAGCGCGAAGCGGGGCCATGGCGTGCGAGATTCGACGGGTTCTGCTTTGGTGCGCGCGTTTCGAGGCGCGGGGCGCCTGCTATAGCGCCCCTGGAGCGTTTTTGGACTTTCTATTTCGTCTAGGCTTAGGCGTAACTTATTACTAGGCTTTTGTAAACACTATAAATACTCTTTTACTTCGTTTTTGAAGAGAGTTCAGACTTTGGAGCAATTTGGAGAGCTCATAACATCTTGAACAAGGGGTTTTCTTCCTTCCATTAATCTATTACATCATTATTTCATCAAATCTTTGTGTTGTTATTATGAGTACGCGTGGCTAAATCCATCGTTCTAGGGTTTAGAGCGAATTCATGAAGGTTGAGGTTTGAATGTTGATTTAAATGAATTGAATCCCAATTATAGATTGTTTATTCTTTCTTGATCATAATTGTTTGATTATAACGGCCGAATAATTGAACACTATCTATGGTTCTTAGATTGAACTCGACAGAGGGAATTTATGAACGCACATAAGAAAGAATAGAGCTTGATTGTGAACCTGGGCATCGCAGAATCAATTTGTGGGTAGGATAGATATATACATATCTACCTTGCTTGGCTAAATACAAAATTCGTTAATGCGCGCACGTGATTCAACCCATAGACATATAGGGATTGGAGTAGCCTGCATAGACCGTGAAGAATCGAAAGGTTTTCACGGGTACATTTAACCTGTTAGTTAGCAATCTTGGGACTTAAGAAGTGGAATTAACAGGATAACTCAACTGGATTGTTCGTAACTCTGACCCTGGACCGTCTCCTTATTACTGATAACAACCAAGTTTTGCTCCATTATTTGAATTTACTTCTACCATTTTAATTACTGTTCTTTAGTTAATAAAATTTTCACTATTGGAAAAAGATCCCTGAGTAGTCTTTGGAAATTGTTTGCTAGAATTCAGTCTGAATAGTCCTCGTGGGAACGATACTCTACTTATCACTTTATTACTTGTCGACCACGTATACTTGCGTGTGCGTTGGGAGCAACATCAAGGTAGAGTTTAATACTTCAAACCCATCAACAATCCATGAATAAAAATTGAGAATTCCGTAGTCTGTCGCTACTAAGTAAACTTTCGATGCCAACAGAACAATATATTAGGTATTAATGCATTGGTTAATTTAAAATAGTTTATCCAACTAACAGTTTGTTGGACGGTTGTTATATATCGTTTCATAATGCATGTATCGTATTCTATTCTATTATTTTGGTGAGTTCAACGTTTGGATAGATTGTATTATTTCATGTCGTTTGCCAATTACAAAGTAGTGTACTACGTTGATTTACTACAGAAAATGTAGGGTAATTGGTAATATTAGAATATTAAGGGGAAGAAGAGAAAAAAAAAAACATTGTTATGACGCGCTCACACCAAATCGATGTTACATAAAATAAGGCTTTTTATCGTTACATAACGACGGGGTAACGATACGATTTAGCCAAGCTTCTAAGAGAAAAATAAGTGATTTTGGGTGCAGCAAAGTAGTTTTTTTAGAAGCAGAATCTGTTTTTAATTTCTACTCCCTCTGATCCAAAATAGCTGATCACTTTTCTTTTTTAAAAGTCAAACAATATAAACTTTGACAAATATTTTGAGATGTATTTCTTCATCATATTTATATAAAAAGAATTGCAAATTGTAGTACTTTTCGTGTAGTTTTTTAATATCTAAATTGTAATTTTATAATATTGAATAGATCTAGTTCAATTTAAGATTGGTCAACTTGACTCTCGAAAAGCAAAAACCTATCAACTAAAATGGACCAGAGGGAATATCATTCAAAAAATTTAATGCATTTAATTACCCCATATATTTAACTTAATGACAATAATATATAAATAGTACATTATTTTTTTCTCGTTATTTCCTAGTGATTCAAAACTTTGAATTGAAGTGCATATTTCTTTTTAAATGGATAAATTTAGAATATTCAATTATGTATGCTCTTTTTTAAGATATTTTGATTAGATAAAAAGGTAAATGTAGTCTTTGATAATAAATATTTTAGAATCGTTCATCTAGTTAAATAACTGTAAAGTTATTCTTTACATGTCTTTACTCAAAATTTAACACTCTTAAGTGCTTTTTTAAAAAGTTTGGCCAAACACAAAATACCATCATATATTCAACTATTGACAAAAATGCTGCTGAAATGAGTTGGCGAAATACAAATGGTTAATCTCCAAAAGTATTTTTACAAAAAGCACGTTTGAAGAAAAACACGTTTGAAAATAGCCCGTTTTAAAAAATTTGGCCAAACAGGCTCTTAATTTATACCAATTAAATCAACAAAACAAGTTAAAAGGAAAAGAAACGAACAGACATTTTGCTAAGCAACATAAGATAACAAAAGTACAGGTTGGAGAGTACTAACCGTATCGAAAAATGCTGACAGTTCATTTTCTCTTTCACCGGCATTGGAAAATTAAGATCGATAGATATAGCTTCAATTTGTATGGGCTGCTGTGATCCTCCCATAGATTTGGACACACCATTATCAGAAGCACTTGCCTGATAACTTCCTTCCACTGAGGAGGAATTCTTCTCCATGTTAAAAGGAGAAGAACCAAAACTCTACATAAAATGATAGATTGATTAATTACCACCATGAATAAAATTTCATTCATAAAATTGGAGAAAAGATATTTTGAATGCTTGTAGTATTTAAAAGAAGATAAATAATTGTATAGACAAATTAATTTCTTGTAATTAGAATGAAAAACTTGAACATATCAAAGATGTACAGATCTAGATGTGTTTGTATGCACCTCTAGTTAGATACTAAGTTATCATGCATAATGCAATACATTTAATGACATAATAATGACATGATTAATCAAATCCAAAGTTTTCGTATACAATCCTATACATTTAATTGCACAGTAATAACATTTTCACACACACACACACACACTAATAAACTCCATTTAGTGAATAGCGATGAAACTTTACATGGAACAAATGCTAGAAACCCCTGATTATAAAAGCACGGCGAATTAGTTCTTTTCATCAACAATTAGTCCAATCAACATGCGTTACAATCAAACAAATACTTCAATAAACCCTATAAACGAACCATATACACAAATAATTTCCTTCAGGGTTTTCTAAGCATTTCACTTGAATTAAAAAGTTTAAAAGACAGTCTTATCAAGATTCATATAAAAATCATTATAACACCCACAACCTCAGCTAAATCCATACCAGATCTAAATAAAAGTCATGCATATAGATTTCATAAGCTAAATTTAGTTGTTACTAGTCACCAATGATTTCGATATATCCAAAGGATAAAGCCGATAGACGAGATTAAAGTTACAACCAGAACCACACTAAAATGATAAAGTGAAACAAAGTCAGAAACAAAAGTACAAAAAAGTAAATAACCAAACCTGGACAAAAAATAAATACACAACAAAAACATAGGTACAGTAGAAATTATTTCAAGAGCTAGCTAAAATCGCATGAACAACAACAACAACAACACCATACGTAGTATAATCCAACTGTAAAAAGAACGATGAGAAATGAAAAGAAAACATACCTTCACCTGAATCGATGCCAACAAAGAGTGTTTTGCGGTTGATAATGAAACCACCACCGTTCGATAGAAAATCGAAAACTAAAAACACCCTTATAAGAATCTAGGATTAATTCAAAACTTTAAGAAAGGAATTCGAGGGCGAAATGAAGAAAAACCCTTTGTTTTAGGTTTCTGAAAAGAAATGAAAAGTTTCTAGTGAGAGAAAGAGAGTGGTAACACACTCAGACAAATGAGAGAGAGAAGAGAGACTTAAGACATAAAAGAAATGAAAGACAAATATTATATATAAAATTAAAGCACAAAGTGAGGCTTTATATAGGAGTGGTGAGTGAAGTTGTTTTAAACTCTATTCTATCTTTGTCCTTGATAACAGGGATGTTGTAATCTATACTAAATTACGTTTTACAATGGTCAAGAGTGAAAACTACATGCCAATCACATAATGCCACGTCATCTTTGCTTATCACCATTTTCTTACAAGACTTGCCAAAAAAAGCCCTAGTCAAATAGAGTCCAGCGTTTGCTGACGTGTCTGACACGTGGCAAGTGTTTGGAGGAGAAATCGAGGAATAAACCCTAGCATTTGGGAGGCTGTGGTAATAATAAAACTGAAAGGGGAAAGTGGAAAGGTAGGATATCCCTAATCTTTTACACTAAAACAATGGGCAGGTAACAACTTTATTATTTTTTTTTCCAAAAATAAAAGTAGAAAAGAACTGGGGCCCTTTTTGAACTAAAAAGGAAAAATAATTACTAATTGTTAGGGTTATCAGAATCTACCATTTGTCTAAATCTATTGTTTTTCCTTTTCTGTATAACAAACTTGTTCTGTTATTTTATTGCTTGCTTCTCTTCTTATATTGTCTTTTCAAGATTAATACTTTCTTTATTTCTTTTTATAAAGATGAAGGGTTTATAAAACTCTATATAATATTAGTTAGTTGTTGCACTTTGATAAATACTGGAAAATAGGGTTTCACATAATGGTAGAGTTTTTCCCTTTACATAAAGTATAGTTTTGGCTTAATGGACCAATGTTGCGGTTGTTTATGTCTACAATAATAAGAGAATATGAACTTCTTTTTTTTTTTTTAATTTAAAAAGTTAATTGAGATTTTTTAAAAACTACTGGTTCTAAACATATGAAAACATTTAAACAATAAGACAATTACTGACAGATTGATATGACCTGTATCCTATCGATCATAACAAAATTGCTTAAGTCAATCCGCATTTTTTTCTTCCAAATAAAGCTTTTGAAATTTTAATAAAGCACTATCTATTTCTTAACAAAAATGAATTGCATTGTAATGGTATGCAGATGGAAGATTATTAAGTGATAATATACTAGTTGTTATAACGGGTTTATTCTTATTAGTGGTTTTTTTTTTCTTACTTGCTTTTTTATGTTCTGTTTTCGTATCAATTTAAAAAACTCTAAAACGACATCAATCAATACTGTTGTAGTAACGGTGGATATAGTGAGAGTTACAATATTTTGCCTTTATTTGCTGAAACTAAACTTCTTTTTATCTACAAATTTATGTTTGTCAAGGAAACGATATCTGCTAATGGTTCATTTCCATTGTTTAATTGACAGATCATATTTCTTGATAATTTATTTACATACTCTTATTTATGTATTGTTAATACAATATATTTTTATTTTATTCATAAATTAACTACTATTATCAATGTATTGTTAATACAATAAATTCTTATTCCACATTATATATCATATAAAATAATAGATAAATTTCTGTATAAACTATATTAGTATTAGTAACACGCACGACTTTTGATTTGCGATTCCACTCAGCCGAGCTATGATTTGTATGCGCTAATTAAGGAGGGTGACACGCTGCATGTATTCGGAGTAGAAACCAATGAATAAAGACATTACTAGGGTTGTGTAATAAAAGGGAGAGCAAAAGGGAAGGAGTGGAAATAATATGTGTATGTATAACATCGTAGCTCCGTCATTTTCTTTAGTTCTTTTCCTATTAAGCCTTCTTAATATATCTCTTTCTTTATATGAAAATATGATTTATATATACTTCCATTAATTTGTGCATGGCAACGTAGGGTTTCACAGAAGGTAGAGCTTTTCTTTTTCCGTTTACATAAAAGATGAGTTTAATTTGGCTTGATCAATGTTATGTTTGTTTTATGTTAAGAAAGATTGAATTAAGATGGTTCTATATAAAAAGGGGAAAAATAAAAAGCAAATAACTATTGACATATCGATATGACCAGTGTTCAAGCTTCAAATTTTTTTTTTTTTTCAAAGTGTAGAAGATGGAACTTGAACCTAAGTTTTTTAACTAATTTTGAACACCCTGCACCACTAGACTAGCACTATTGCTTGTGTCAAGAGTGTTCAAAACGTGATATTTAGCCATAAATAGTTAAATTTTACCTATCTCCGCGGTATAATTTTTTGGCGGAGGGTGGTCGCATGACCGCACCCTTCCTTCAATGTGGCTACGCCACTGGATATGACGTGTATTTACCCGATCGAAATAAGCTTGTGGAGGGGCAATGCACGTTTCTTTTATTGTATAAAACATTTCAAAATTTGACAGAGTGATTGAGATCTCTTAAAAAGAATGATCTAATTGTAACGTATTCATGCATGGAAGATCTGTAATGATGTTACTAGTAATAATATGTGTATGCATAACATCGTAGCTCCGTCATTTTCTTTAGTTCTTTTCCTATTAAGCCTTCTTAATATATCTCTTTCTTTATATGAAAATATGATTTATATATACTTCCATTAATTTGTGCATGGCAACGTAGGGTTTCACAGAAGGTAGAGCTTTTTTTTTTTCCGTTTACATAAAAGATGAGTTTAATTTGGCTTGATCAATGTTATGTTTGTTTTATGTCAAGAAAGATTGAATTAAGATTTTAAACCGGAATGGTTCTATATAAAAAGGGGAAAAATAAAAAGCAAATAACTATTGACATATCGATATGACCAGTTCCGTAGCCAGAAATTTCTCCAAGGGTGTTCAAGCTTCAAAGAACTTTTTTTTTTTTTCAAAGTGTATAAGATGGAATTTGAACCTAAGTTTTTTAACTAATTTTGAACACCCTGCACCACTAGGCTAGCACTATTGCTTGTGTCAAGAGTGTTCAAAACGTGATATTTAGCCATAAATAGTTAAATTTTACCTATCTCCGCGGTATAATTTTTTGGCGGAGGGTGGTCGCATGACTGCCCCCTTCCTTCAATGTGGCTACACCACTGGATATGACGTGTATTTACTAGATCGAAATAAGCTTGTGGAGGGGCAATCCACGTTTCTTTTATTGTATATAAAACATTTCAAAATTTGACGAGTGATTGATCTCTTAAAAGGAATGAATCTAATTGTAACGTATTCATGCATGGAAGATCTGTAATGATGTTACTAGTTTTATAACATATTTAGCTCTCAATTTATTAATTTGATTCCGCTTTATTTGTTTGGGCCGAGAGGAAGTTGTTAGTCACTTGGGCTATGGACTCCGTAATTGGTTGATTTTCACAACAATCTCATAAATAAAAAGACCCTTGGGTCAAAAACCACAGTGAATAGGAAGTTAACCAAGGCTCTTCATTAAAGGCGGGAAAGAGGGGTGTACTTTGTTCTACGACGCAACTCAGGAAACTTTAAAAAGCAGGGTCGAAGAGATTGTTTCTGACTTTCTATTATTGCAAAAAATAAAAAATTAAAAAAATATATATAAAGTTTCAAACAAAAAACATGAAATCTATGGTGGGTCAATCCGCATTTCTTTTATTCTATATAAAACATTTCAAAATCTGATAGTAACATATCCATGCATGGAAGATCCGTAATGATATCTATTAATTTATTGATTTGATTCCTCATGGTTCATTTTTGGGTAAAAAAGAAGTTGTTAGTCACCTGGGCTATAGACTTTGTAATTGGTTGATCCTTGCAATCACCTCATGAATAAAGAAAAGAGAAATTGATGCCTTTTTACAAAACAAAGAGACATTTTGTCCTAGTTGTAAAATATAGAGAAATTGAGGACTTAGTTACAAACATAGCATAAATATAAAATTCTTGAACATAGAAAAATCCTAGCCTCCTTCTTGCACTCCCTCCTCCTTCCCCCACTACCAATCTGCCGCCAAGACCTTCCCCTACATCTTTGCCAGGCTCCTACCCCTACTGCTGCCGCCGGTCACCTTCCCCCACTATCACCGCCAGACACCTTTCCCCACTGCTACCACGAAGCAATATATATATATATATATATATATTTGTAAAATTCATGTTTGCTGTTTTTTTATCTAAATATGATTTTTCAGTCAAATTTAATATTTCTTGTTTCATATTAGTTTATGTGGCTCAAAAATACTGTTTTCTGACTAAATTTTTTTGCAAGATCTAATATTTTTCAGTCAGATGCGGTGTTTCACAGTGTATGTGCAGCGTATCTAACTATTTATGCATTTTTTGGGCAATGTTTCTATATTTATCTACATTTTTTCTAATTTTTTTCTTGTGTATATACTATTTTAGCACTGTTACTGTGTTTATGTACTATTTTTATTTTTTTGCTACGTTTTGCGTTTCTACACTTATATGTTTCTGCATTTTTGCACTTTTTTGCACAGTTCTACATAACTTTTGTATTATCTCTGCATTAAATTTTGCATGTTTTCTGCTTGTATGCACTATTTCTACACTTTTTCTTCTCTCTTCTATACTAATTCTGCACTGTTTCTGCATTGATTCTACATACCAGCTGCACTAGAGAGGGTAACATGGGGAAGGGATTGGAGATAAAGAATAGGTTTTTTTGTTTTAGTTGTTTCTAGCAATTTAAATATGAAAATATTACTATATTGTTAAATATCAATAATATTTCTTTTTTTTTTTGTTAATCGAGGGTGTAGGATTGCATATAAGTATAAAAAGCACAAAAAAATGCCTTAAGGTTAAAATTCATCAAATAGAAAGTGAACCAAGGTCCTTCATTAAAAGGGAGAAAAGAGGGGTGGACTTTGTTCTAGGACGCATGTCTGACAACATTAATAAGGAGAGAATTTAAAAGTCATTATATATTTGTTTTTGGAAGCTGGGTCGAAGAGGTTCTTTTGAATTTTTGTTCTTGCAAAAGTAACTATTCCCTTATACCGATTTATGTGACACAGTTCGGAGTACGAGGGTCAATGTTTTAAACTGTAACTGCAAATTTAGATGTATTTTCAAGTTCTTGAATGAATTTTATATATTTAAAAACTGCATAAAAATACTATAAAACGAATTAATTTATAATTCAAAATATTTATAAAAAAAGTAAGAAAAACATGGTCTAGGAACCACCGCGTAGACTCCCCAAATAGTAAGTGTATCACTTAAATTGAGATGGAGCGAATATAAATTTTCAAACAACAAAACATGAACCTATGGCCGGCCAACACATTTTTTTTATTTTATATAAAACATTTCAACGTTTGAAAATTAAAGTGATTAATTTCTTGTTAGGAATGAATCTGATTATAATGTATCCATGCATGGAAGATTTGTAACGGTATTACAAGTTTTATAACATACTTATCTCTTCATTTTGTTGATTTGATTCATCATGTTTCATTTGTTTGGGTCGAGAGAAAGCAAAAAATTTTCACCTAGTACCCTCAATAAGAGGTGGTCTTACCTAATTGCCCCCACTTAGAAATATTTTAACTAAATGCCTTCCACATCATCCACTCCTCTGGGAAAGGACTCTTTTGCCCCTAACTAAACCTAATTCACATTGAACGCATTCCTTTCTCTCTTTCTCAGTTTCTTTCCTTGTTTCTTCTTTGTGTGCTGGAGATTTACGGGTTTGTTTTTCTCTCTTTTTCGTATGTTTATCTTATGTTTGTTCTATTATTTTTTCTTTAAAATGTAATTTTTATTTAGCTAATGATTTATCTGTATTTATTTTTTTTTGTAATTTATTTTTATACTTATTGTTTATATTTATCTATTAGTTTGTTTTGCATTTGGATGGATGATCGTTGAATTAAGTTTGAGCTTCGCTTGTTTTTGGTTTATTACGGTGATTTGAAGGTTTTTAGTGGTATAGCTATTAGATTTTGTTGTTGCTCATTGTTTAGAGCTTAAAGTCTTGGCCATGGCCAAGAGTTGCGTAAATTTTTTCTTTAAGTTGGTTATTGCATTAGTTTTTAAAGTCTTGGCTATTGCCAATATTTGCAGAGATGTTTCGTGTAAGTTGTCGCTTCCAGCAGCACTTAGAGTCTTGGCTATTGCCAAGAGTTGCAAAGACTTTGTCTGCAAGTTGTTCACTGCAGTAGAGGTAAAAGTCTTGCCAATTGTCAATACTTTTAGAGATTTTCTGTGTAAGGTCCCCCTTGCATCAGAACTTAAAATCTTGGCTATTGTCAAGAGTTTCAGAGACTTTCTCTGCAAGTTTGTCACTGCAGTATAGGTAAAAGTTTTGGCAATTGCCAATAATTGTAAAGACTAGTTCTACAAGTTGTCCCTCCCACTAGAGTTTAAAGTGTTGGCTATTGTCAATAGTTGTAGAGACTTTTTTCTGTAGTTTGCTCTTTTCATCAGTCATGCATTCTGTAGTTGTTGCTGTGTTTTTCAGTTGTCTTTGCTTTTGGCCTGTTGACTTTGAATTATGGTAATGACATAGGAATTTTCACTACTAAAAATAAGGCATTTTCAGACCGAAATTCGGTTGGAGAAAATTGTCCGACCGACGCAGTGGGATAATTCATCGAATTATAATTAATTTTTTTTTTTTTTTTTACTTTTAGCCGACCGCCGCGGTCGGACAAGAATTAAAAATTTTTTTGTCCGACCGCAGCGGTCCGAGTGCGGTCGGCAGGCAGTGGATATAGCAGCACGGGAACACAGCCCATTTTTCATTTCACCCAAACCAAAATTCTCTCTCTTACGCCCCTTTCTTTCTTTCACCATTCTACCCGATTCCAAACCCAAAATTCAACCCAAATGTATTAAAAAAACACTCTTAATCTCTTAATTCCATTCCTCTACAACTTGGTAAGTTTAATTTTCATAGTTTTCTTCAATTTTTCCCCAAATCCGAAACCCTAACTTTTTTATCTATTTTTTTTGTAGTTCTTCCATCTATCAAAGTTGGGGATTGTACATTAGTGGTGGTGGAGTACAAAACCATCCCTTGAGGTGAGTTTTATGATGAAACACCAATTTTTTTTTTTTAAATTTAATTTTAGCTCGTTTTTGTCATTTTTTCCTATGTTTGAATTTTAGCTCATGAAATTAATCCATGACATAGTAGTTGCTATTTGGTTGTGAACTAGGTTACATTGTGTTGTTGTTTGGTTTGGGAATTGTTGAAGCTAGTTTGACATTTTTGTTGGTATTGTTAAAATTAGATTGATTGAAAAAGTGGGTGTTGTTAAAAAAATGATTGGGTTATTGAATACACATTTAGAATATGATAAATTGGAAAGTAACACTTTGAATGGGTTGTTTTAGTGAAAAAGTTGGTGTTCCATTGAGAATAGTACACTTTGAATAGGTTGTTGTTGATGGGTTCCTTTAGTAGTGTTGTTGTTGTTGAATGTTGTTAATGGTGTGTACTAGTGTTGTTGTTGTTGTTGTATTGCTTTGAGATAGAATTATTGGTGTATAGTGTAGTTTGGTAGTTAGATTCTTTGAGGCATTTCATCAAATAAGTGGTGAGCAACAACTAAGCTGAATAGTTTGCAAATAGTTTTAGATTACTCCAACTAATTATAGATAAGTAAATAGTTTTATCATTTTGAATTATAAATAGATATTAGTTGCAAATGAGAAGTGTTATTAACTACTAAATGATAATCTTAGAGAATAAAAATTGACATTATTATTTGTGACTTAAGGAATTTATGGTTAGAAGGGATCATGAATCTTTGAAATACCTTAAGACCCAAAGTAAGCATAGTACAAGGCATGCTAAGTGGATCGAATTTATATGATTTATCATAAGCAAGGTTAAGATAATTTGATAGCGGATGCCTTATCTAGGAGGGATGTCATGTGAATATTTTGATTTCTAGGTTATTTGGTTTTAAGAACTTAAAGGAGTTGTATCCTATTGGTGTAGATTTTGATAAGCCTATTAAAGAGAACAAATCAGTTAGTAATATAAAAGTAATTGACTTAGAAAATTATACAATTACTTAATCTTATGAAAATTGGTAGTGTATCAAAGAAATGTTTGTTTAAATCTTTGCAATTTAATATGCATCTCAAACGTGTAATTTTTGTGTAGATATGGTTCATGAAAGTCGTAGTTGGATGTATAATAGAAATAATCCCGGCCGGCGGGGGATGAGGGCAGAATTTGCAGTAGGTGTTGGAGATTTTATTGAAAAGGCGAAAACACTTGATGATTTTATACGGTGGGGCCAGATTAAGTGTCCTTGTGTGGACTGCAAGTGCATAAAAGGAAAAAATTTGGAAGATGTTGAAATGCATCTTTATAGGAAGGGTTTTATGCCAGATTATTTTGTTTGGGTTTATCATGGAGAGTCTAGGGATGTGGGGGGTGATGTTCATTTTCAAAATGCTTATGTCGGTGGGAGTGGTCCGATCTCAAACGAGGATGATCTTGATAATTATCGAATGAACGATATGGTTAATGATGCTTTTGGAATGTACCCAGAGGAGCCATCCCAACCGGGTACATCGCAACCAAATGTTGAGCACATTCCTAATGATGAGGCAAAACTCTTCTATAAACGGTTGGAGGAAGCTAGTCGTCCATTGTACGAAGGCTCAGTACATTCCAAGTTGTCAGTTGCTGTTAGATTGTTAAGTATTAAATCTGATTTTAGTATATGTCAAGCAGCCATGGATTCCATCATTGACCTTATGAATGATCTCAATCCGACTAACATGGCATTACCAACTAATTATTACCACACTAAGAAGTTGGTTTCCACGTTAGGTCTTTCTTCCCAGAGAATTCATTGTTGTGTCAACGGTTGCATGTTGTTTTATAAGGATGATGCAGAATTAGATAAATGTAAATTTTGTGAGGAGCCTCGTTACAAGCCAGTTTTAAACCCTAAAAAGAAGCCGATACATGTTAAGTCGATGCATTACTTACCCCTTATACCTAGGTTAAAGAGGTTGTATGCGTCGATGAGCTCTGCTCCTCATATGAGATGGCACCATGATCGTACGAAACAGCCAGGCATTCTAAGCCATCCGTCAGATGGTCAGGCATGGAAACATTTTGATCAGGTGTATCCGGCATTTGCTAGTGAACCAATAAACATAAGGTTGGGTCTATGTTCAGATGGGTTCACTCCTTTTGATGTCTCGTCTACACCTTATTCTTGTTGGCCCGTATTTGTGACGCCGTACAATCTTCCGCCCGAAATGTGCATGACTAGTCCTTATCTGTTTTTGAATTGCATTATCCCAGGGCCACATAACCCGAAAGCCTCCATTGATGTATTTTTGCAGCCTTTGATTGATGAGTTAAAGTTATTGTGGTATGAAGGTGTGGAAACATATGATATATCAATGAAACAGAACTTTCATCTGCATGCTTCTTTGATGTGGACAATAAATGACTTTCCAGCTTATGGAATGTGGTCTGGGTGGTCCACTGCTGGTAAGCTCGCTTGCCCTTATTGTATGGAAGATACAAAAGCATTCACTTTGAAAAATGGTGGTAAGTGTACATGGTTCGACTGTTGCCGTCGATTCTTGCCAATGGATCATCCGTTTAGGAATAACAGTAATGCTTTTATGAAGAATCAGGTTGATTTTGAGGAGCCTCCGCGAAGGTTGTCAGGAGGAGAAATATGGGATAGGGTTAAGGTGTATCGTAAGGTAACTGACCAACGGCCATCTAAAGCACCTGGCTATGGTATTGATCATAATTGGACTAAACAAAGTATCTTTTGGGAGTTGCCTTATTGGAAGGATAATCTTCTTCGACATAACCTGGATCCCATGAATATTGAGAAGAATTTTTTTGAGGCTATCTTTGATACAGTGATGGATGTCAGAAACAAGACAAAGGATAATGTGAAGGCCAGGTTGGACCTTGAGGAACTTTGTAGGCGACCTGAGTTACACTTATCTCAAGTTGGCAACACGATTTGGCTTCCCAAGGCCAGTTACACATTCCGATTGGATGAGAGAAGAATGATTTGTGATTGGGTCAAGAATTTGAGGATGCCTGATGGATATGCTTCAAACTTAGAAAGGTGTGTTGATATGACAGAAGGAAAATTGACTCACATGAAAAGCCACGATTGTCACATCTTCATGGAAAACTTGCTCCCAATTGCATTCAATGGCTTGCCTGATAAAGTTTGGAAACCACTTACAGAGACGAGCCTATTTTTTAAGGAGCTGTGTTCTAAGACATTGAGGGAAGAGAATCTTAAGTCGTTGGAAAGTAACTTTCCTGTTGTCGCGACTAAGTTGACAAAAATCTTTCCCCCTGGTTTCTTTAATGTAATGGAGCATCTTCCAATTCACCTCGCGGAAGAGGCACTATTGGGAGGCCCGGTGCACTGTAGATGGATGTATCCTTTTGAGAGGTAAGGTCTCTTAAATTAGTCCTTAACTCATTTTTTTAATTCATCTCAAGTAGATCAATTAATATAATGTATCATGCAGAATTATTGGCAAGTGTAAGCGGGACGTGAAAAACAGGAACCAAATTGAGGGGTCCATATGTGAGGCATACCTGGCTAGAGAAACTTCTCATTTTTGTTCGTATTATTTCGATCAAAATGTGCCATGTTTGCGAAATAGGCCGGATCGACATGATGATGGAGACAACAATGATCCGAATTATCCACCATTTTCTATATTCAATCAACCTGGTAGAGGAAAGTTAATGACCGAAGTATGCAAGTTCTATGACCGGGACAGAAAAGCAGCTACAACTCATGTTTTGTTGAATTGTCCCGATGTCACGCCTTTTTACAAGTATGCTTCTTTTTACATTAAAACCTAACATTCAAGTTGCATCAGTAATCTAACTAATGAGATTTTTTGACGCATCATCCAGTCACTTTGTTGGACAATTTGGCACCTCTGCTGTTTATGAATAATTTTCAGATTGGTTTAGAGAATTTGTAAGGTACTCAATCCAGACAATGGCATAAACTTTCCATTGTTGCATGATATATCTCACGGGCCTTATTATAAATACAAGAGGATGTCTAAGTACTTTGTTAATGGGTACAAGTTCCATACTAGAGAATGGTCCTTGGGGAAGAAAACAAACAACAGCGGTGTGTGTGTGAAAGGTGGTACTGGTGACCAGGATGTAGACTTTGATTACTATGGTGTGATTGAGGAGATTTTAGAAATAGAGTTTACAGTAGGTTGGCCTCGTGAAAGATTGGTGCTTTTTCGTTGCAAGTGGTTTGATCCGAGTCCAAAGGGTACGAGGGTAGACCCATGTTCTAAAATAGTTGAAGTTAATCACAAAAGGTCATATGGACATTATGATCCTTTCATCATTGCCCAGAACGTGAAGCAAGTGTGGTACGTTCCTTATCCACCGACAACGAACAAAGCCAAAGCCAAATCCAAAACCAAGGCCAATTGGTGGGCTGTTCTAAAAGGCAAGCCGGTGGGAAGAGTGGAAGTAGATGATGTATTAGATGTTGCATATCAAAATGAGGTATCTACCGTTCCCTTGATTGCGGATATTGAATTAGCCGACCAGTTGCAACATAGTGAAGGCATCTATGAAAAGTTTTATGAATCGGTGGTTAGACGTAGAAAAAACACGACTAATTTTGGAGAAGGAACATCTAGGGCAAACGAGGAGGATGAATATATGGATGACGTTGAAACAAGTGAGGAAGAATTTGTTGACAGCGATGAGACGAGCGAGGAAGAGGAAATAGCCGATGACCTTAACGCGAATGATGATGACTGACATGTTCGTAGTTTGTTGTTTTTACTTTACTACAATATAATTATTTGATTATATCGTGCTAATTTATTGTGCTTATTTTACAGATATGTCATCTTCGGAGAAGGCTAGAGGAAAAAGAAAGGTTCAGAGTACCTCGCCTGCTTCAGCTGATTATACTACTCCTCCTGGACATGTACCTCATATGCTTCCTACACATCCTCCGTCTGCATATGCTCCAGGTTTTTTCACTCCTCCTCCTGCCTTTCCCCCTGGCATGCCCTTTCCTGCATCGCCTGGTTATGCCGTTCGTCCTTATGGCATCGGTTCATCATCATCCATGCCTCATCCATCTTCCAGTCCGTCACCATCCCCTTCAGCATCTACTCCTTCTGGATCTACACCTTCTGATGATCCGAGCTCGGTACCGGTGGACGCTTTGGTCCCACCTACTATACGATTTTATTCGCCGGACTCGCCTTATTACATTGGTCCTGTAGGATCATATGATGATGACGGGAGGGTGAGGATTTATCCTGAGGGTAGCCGTCGGTAATTTTTTTTTTTTGTTATTTTTTAAGTATTTAATTCTACTATGAAGTTTAATTTTTTAGTATATTTATTTTAACTATAAATTTTTATCTAGTTTTACTCCCTCGATGGTGGCTACTCCCATAATCACAAGATGCATGAAATCTAGATGGACTGAGCCATGGCCATCCTGGGGTCAGGTACCATTCCCGGTAAAGATGAGCATGTTTGACGATTTTCAGGTAATAACTATATTTTATTTTTTAATAATTTAGTTAAGTGTCACTTTTTTAGAACTCTAATATTCAATAATTATTTCAGACAAAGTGTATATGGCATCCTGCATTTAATAGCATTGCCAATAGCAATTTCCTTGGAAAATGCCAAGATAGAGTGAAAGGTAGCATGTATGATTGTCGAAACAAAGGAAAGAAGCCCGAGTGGATATACGATCACGTTTGGGCACAACTTCTACAATATTGGGATACTGAAGAATTTAAGAAGAAGAGCGCCCAAGGAAAAGCCGCACGAGCCTCCGAAAGGGGTGGATTGCTGCACACCGGGGGTTCGGTTAGCGCAGCGACTCAGCGGATGATATTGGTAATTTATTAATTAATTGTATGTATTATTTTATGTAACTCACATTAATTTTCCATCTAACTTGTCATCTTTTTAATTTTGTAGGAAAGGCAAGAAGGGCGGCCAGTTCGTGTGCCTGAAATCTTTAAGAAGAGGCATATATACAGAAACAAAAAAGGAGAGGAAGTGTGGGTCGAAGACCGGGCTAGAGAGCTATATGTAAGTTATTAAATTCAATATTTTAAAGTTATTAAATCTGTCAATATTTTGTCAATCTAATTCTTGTTATTAAATTTTATTTCAGGAAAAGGCTACGGCGGTCTATGAAGAAAGGATGTCGACTAAGGCATCCGAGTGTGGTAGCAGTGCCCCATCTCAATTGACACTAGAAGAGGAAACCGCAATATGGTTGGAGGTGAATGGCGGAGTAAAGAAGGGAAGTGCTTACGGCCTTGGATCGCAGTATGCCTCAGAACGTCTAAATCCAGGTTTGTTTGGCACTTACACTCCTCCTGCTAGTTCAATTAATCCCTCGGTGGAAGCCGCTTTGCGCAATGAAATCGAAGAGCTTAAGAAAAAGTGTGAAGAAGAACGTTTGCGCAATGAAGAAAATATGAGAACCATGCGGGAAATGATGGAGAACATTATGTGTGGTGGTGCGGACAAGGGAAAGAAGGGCAAGGGCAAGAGCAAGACCAAGACCAAGAGCAAGAGCAAGAGCAAAAGCCGGGGGAAAGGCAAGAGCAAGCGTCAATACAGCTCTGAGTCGGGTTCGGGGTCGGGGTCGGGTTCTGAGTCAACGGAGTAGTGATAATGGATTGTTGATGTATTAGACTTTTTTTAGACATGTTTTAACTTGTTTGGATCACTATTCGAATTGGATATGTTATGTAAAATGTTAAACTTTCTATTTAAAGGCAATAAGCCTTGTTTAGACTATTATTAAGGCTTGAGAAGCCTAATCTTCTTCTGGGTGCTGTTTTTTCTGCTTTTTACAGGTGGTGTAGCTCTAATTGCAGGTTTTTTATTGCAGGTACTACACTGCCTACCGACCGCAGCGGTCCGAAATCGGTCCAAAAATTGCCAATTACTTAGCCCAGAATACACTGCCTACCGACCGCAGCGGTCGCCTGGCCGACCGACGCGGTCGCCTGGCCGACCGACGCGGTCGCTTGGCCCACCGCTGCGGTCGCCCAGTTTTCCCAGTTTTTTTAAATCTCCCACCGCGTCGGTGGGAGAGTTCAACATTATTTTTTCCACGTATAAACTAGGCGACCGATGGCCGACCGTATTTCGGTCCGACGTCTGACCGCGGCGGTCAGAAAGCTGTGAGCGACCACTAATTAGCCGACCGCCTTGTTAGGTCGGACAACGGTCTCCTGGCCGACCGTTGTCCCACCGTATCGGCGGTCGGAAAAGCCCTGATTTTTAGTAGTGTTTTCTACATATTAATCATGAGTTCATGATGGCACTTTGTAATGAATGTTTCCTTGTCTTTACTTGTTGTTTTGTTATCATACTATTTTTGTAATTTTATTTGTTGAATATGCATATTTTATCTTTTGTTCCTCTAGGAAGGAGATCAAAATTTTAAGTTTGAGCACTGGTGTGATGCCAAAGGTTCTTGGGGTGGTGATGTGAAGTATAGTAGTTTGGTTAGTGAATTTTTGACGGAACGCCAATTGACGTTGTTGAAAGGTAGAGTTTTCGGCAAATTTATGGAGTATTTTTGTATATGGTCTTTTTATTATTGTTTCATTATTTTGTTATTATGTGTTGTCATTGTTATTTTTTTAAATTTTGCAGGTAATGGAAATTGAATCTTCTGATCATGATCATGTACATTTAGATGTGGTGGATGATTTTATAAGTCAACCAAGATTTTTCTTATGAAGGTGCCAGGGAGAGGCAAAAATGTGATGTGGGCGATGAATTTTCAAATTTTCATTTGTTACCTCCGTCGCAAGATGATCCGTGTAGTAGTCCAAATAAGACTTTTAGTACTGCAAAAGAGTTAGAGAAAGCTGATGAGTAGTTTTAATTACGTGTGTTTCATATTTACTCTGTTTTTTATGTTTATGTAAATAAGTACACTTGGATGTTTGATATTTTTGTTATTTTAAAGATTGGAGTTGTTTTGAATTGGATGAGATGGAAGTGTTAGCAATTGCAAGACTTCAGGGCTTTTTAGTTGTTGTGGGGGTTAAGGGATTAGATGGAAAGTCTTGCTAATAGGCAAGACTTAAATTCTAGTTAATTAATTCCAAGTCAGATATTATATAATTAATTTAAAATTGATAAATAATTCGTGGAGGGTTGTGCTGGTAATATTTTTGCCAAGACTTGGTGGAAATTTAGTTGTAAATACTATTGTCTATGGCAAGACTTCAAGGCAACTTAATTATTTCTAATATTAAAGTCGATAAATAAGTTTCAGTAGGAAGTCTTACCCTTTGCCAAGACTTTGCGTCAAGTTAAATTGAATTGGTTATCTTTATGAGTGCAAAGTCTTGGCTATAGCCAAAAGTTCAGTTTATTGATAATATTAACTTTCCAATCACGTTTGATATTTAAAAATATTTATAATTAGCAACTGCCCTTCCTTTTGATGCAACACCATGCTATGGTCAGCTTCATTCACAAACACTACTAAAAATCAGGGCTTTTCCCACCGCGATTTTCGGACCGAAATTCGGTTGGACAAGGTTAGGCGACCGCTGCGGTCGGACAAAACAAATTTTATTTATTAAAAATTTATTTCTGTAAAGTGTCCGACCGCAGCGGTCCGAAGCTCGTAATTTAAAGTGGGCGACCGCCGCGGTCGGCTAGCAGAAAGGTAAAAAACGGGCCAGACCCTCTCTCTTTCCTCATTCTCTTTCTTCCTCATTCACTCCTCTCTTCCCCAACCCGTCCCCAACTCAAAAATACTAAATTTTCACCACCTACGTCAAATCTAACACTAAATTTTCACCCCCATTACGTCTACAAATCCGTGGTAAGTTTTTTTTTTATTGTTTTCCTTCAATTCTTATTTTTCCCCAAATCCAAAACCCTAACTTTTTTTTGTTCTTTCATCCGAATTTTTTAGGTTGAGGTGGTGGTGGAGCAAAACTCCGGCACTTGAGGTGAGTTTTCTAGCTTTGGAGCTGTTTTTTTTTTTTTTTAATTTTCATTCGAATTTCTTACCATAAATTTTTTGAATTCTAGTTCATGAAATTAAATAGACATACTATATTTGTTTAGTGGTTATTATTACATAAATTTTCTTACATATTATGGATTAATATGCTTTAAAAGTGTAATCTTGTTGTATCTTTTTGGGTTGATGTTGGGGTGGTTGTTGTTGAACATAGTTTGGGATAGTTGGAAAATTGTCAATGAATATTTTTGTTGCTGTTGTTGTTGAACATTGCTTCGGGTTATTGTTGAATATTGCTTGGGGTTGTTGTTGGATATTATTTGGGGTTGTTTTTGAACATTGTTTGGGGTTGTTGTTGAACATTGTTTGGGGTTGTTGTTAAGTTGAATGTTTGAGGCATTGAATCAAACAAGTGGTGAGAACTAATCAAAAGCTCAAATTTTGGATAAATTACTTAAAGTAGTAGCAACAAAGACATAATAGTGGCTTACCATTACGAAACCAACTAAGATTTGTACATGGTCTAGTCAAGTGAACAAAAAATAAGTGTTAGGCTTAGAACTAGAATTCACAAATTAAAAATTATTAAGTACGACAATTTTAAGGTTATTTTCTTGATGGAGTTTAGTGATATTACTAATGGACTTTGAAAAGAAACAATCTTGATGCCTTTTGATTAGCAGTTGGGTTGGTTGAACTAGTATTCTTGGTCAAGCTTAGTGTAGTAAAAAAAAATAAAAACAAATTAAAGTTAGGATTAGTTGAGAAGTGCTATTAATTACCAAACAATAATCCTAAAAAATAAATTAGTTAATAATATAAAAGTAATTGACTTAGATATAAATTAGATAAAAAATCAATTATTTTTTCACCTTCCTTTTTTAATCTTTTATTCTAGTTCATTTGATTCTTGAGAATTATTAATTACTAAATGATAATCTTAGAGAACAAATCAGTTAGTAATACAAAAGTAATTGACTTAGAAAATTATACAATTACTTAATCTTATGAAAATTGGTAGTGTATCAAAGAAATGTTTGTTTAAATCTTTGCAATTTAATATGCATCTCAAACATGTAATTTTTGTGTAGATATGGTTCATGAAAGTCGTAGTTGGATGTATAATAGAAATAATCCCGGCCGGCGGGGGATGAGGGCAGAATTTGCAGTAGGTGTTGGAGATTTTATTGAAAAGGCGAAAACACTTGATGATTTTATACGGTGGGGCCAGATTAAGTGTCCTTGTGTGGACTGCAAGTGCATAAAAGGAAAAAATTTGGAAGATGTTGAAATGCATCTTTATAGGAAGGGTTTTATGCCAGATTATTTTGTTTGGGTTTATCATGGAGAGTCTAGGGATGTGGGGGGTGATGTTCATTTTAAAAATGCTTATGTCGGTGGGAGTGGTCCGATCTCAAACGAGGATGATCTTGATAATTATCGAATGAACGATATGGTTAATGATGCTTTTGGAATGTACCCAGAGGAGCCATCCCAATCGGGTACATCGCAACCAAATGTTGAGCACATTCCTAATGATGAGGCAAAACTCTTCTATAAACGGTTGGAGGAAGCTAGTCGTCCATTGTACGAAGGCTCAGTGCATTCCAAGTTGTCAGTTGCTGTTAGATTGTTAAGTATTAAATCTGATTTTAGTATATGTCAAGCAGCCATGGATTCCATCATTGACCTTATGAATGATCTCAATCCGACTAACATGGCATTACCAACTAATTATTACCACACTAAGAAGTTGGTTTCCACGTTAGGTCTTTCTTCCCAGAGAATTCATTGTTGTGTCAACGGTTGCATGTTGTTTTATAAGGATGATGCAGAATTAGATAAATGTAAATTTTGTGAGGAGCCTCGTTACAAGCCAGCTTTAAACCCTAAAAAGAAGCCGATACCTGTTAAGTCGATGCATTACTTACCCCTTATACCTAGGTTAAAGAGGTTGTATGCGTCGATGAGCTCTGCTCCTCATATGAGATGGCACCATGATCGTACGAAACAGCCAGGCATTCTAAGCCATCCGTCAGATGGTCAGGCATGGAAACATTTTGATCAGGTGTATCCGGCATTTGCTAGTGAACCAAGAAACATAAGGTTGGGTCTATGTTCAGATGGGTTCACTCCTTTTGATGTCTCGTCTACACCTTATTCTTGTTGGCCCGTATTTGTGACGCCGTACAATCTTCCGCCCGAAATGTGCATGACTAGTCCTTATCTGTTTTTGAATTGCATTATCCCAGGGCCACATAACCCGAAAGCCTCCATTGATGTATTTTTGCAGCCTTTGATTGATGAGTTAAAGTTATTGTGTTATGAAGGTGTGGAAACATATGATATATCAATGAAACAGAACTTTCAACTGCATGCTTCTTTGATGTGGACAATAAATGACTTTCCAGCTTATGGAATGTGGTCTGGGTGGTCCACTGCTGGTAAGCTCGCTTGCCCTTATTGTATGGAAGATACAAAAGCATTCACTTTGAAAAATGGTGGTAAGTGTACATGGTTCGACTGTTGCCGTCGATTCTTGCCAATGGATCATCCGTTTAGGAATAACAGTAATGCTTTTATGAAGAATCAGGTTGATTTTGAGGAGCCTCCGCGAAGGTTGTCAGGAGGAGAAATATGGGATAGGGTTAAGGTGTATCCTAAGGTAACTGACCAACGGCCATTTAAAGCACCTGGCTATGGTATTGATCATAATTGGACTAAACAAAGTATCTTTTGGGAGTTGCCTTATTGGAAGGATAATCTTCTTCGACATAACCTGGATCCCATGCATATTGAGAAGAATTTTTTTGAGGCTGTCTTTAATACAGTGATGGATGTCAGAAACAAGACAAAGGATAATGTGAAGGCCAGGTTGGACCTTGAGGAACTTTGTAGGCGACCTGAGTTACACTTATCTCAAGTTGGCAACACGATTTGGCTTCCCAAGGCCAGTTACACATTCCGATTGGATGAGAGAAGAATGATTTGTGATTGGGTCAAGAATTTGAGGATGCCTGATGGATATGCTTCAAACTTAGAAAGGTGTGTTGATATGACAGAAGGAAAATTGACTCACATGAAAAGCCACGGTTGTCACATCTTCATGGAAAACTTGCTCCCAATTGCATTCAATGGCTTGCCTGATAAAGTTTGGAAACCACTTACAGAGACGAGCCTATTTTTTAAGGAGCTCTGTTCTAAGACATTGAGGGAAGAGAATCTTAAGTCGTTGGAAAGTAACTTTCATGTTGTCGCGACTAAGTTGACAAAAATCTTTCCCCCTGGTTTCTTTAATGTAATGGAGCATCTTCCAATTCACCTCGCGGAAGAGGCACTATTGGGAGGCCCGGTGCACCGTAGATGGATGTATCCTTTTGAGAGGTAAGGTCTCTTAAATTAGTCCTTAACTCATTTTTTTAATTCATCTCAAGTAGATCAACTAATATAATGTATCATGCAGAATTATTGGCAAGTGTAAGCGGGACGTGAAAAACAGGAACCAAATTGAGGGGTCCATATGTGAGGCATACCTGGCTAGAGAAACTTCTCATTTTTGTTCGTATTATTTCGATCAAAATGTGCCATGTTTGCGAAATAGGCCGGATCGACATGATGATGGAGACAACAATGATCCGAATTATCCACCATTTTCTATATTCAATCAACCTGGTAGAGGAAAGTTAATGACCGATGTATGCAGGTTCACTGACCGGGACAGAAAAGCAGCTACAACTCATGTTTTGTTGAATTGTCCTGATGTCACGCCTTTTTACAAGTATGCTTCTTTTTACATTAAGACCTAACATTCAAGTTGCATCAGTAATCTAACTAATGAGATTTTGTGACGCATCATCCAGTCACTTTGTTGGACAATTTGGCGCCTCTGTTGTTTATGAACAATTTTCAGATTGGTTTAGAGAATTTGTAAGCATTATATAAACAAATACATAAGTTTTTTGGTATATATATTTATAAATATATATATGTTGGTTTAATGTGTACAACTATCTTGAACTTTATATAGGTACTCAATCCAGACAATGGCATAAACTTTCCATTGTTGCATGATATATCTCACGGGCCTTATTATAAATACAAGAGGATGTCTAAGTACATTGTTAATGGGTACAAGTTCCATACTAGAGAATGGTCCTTGGGGAAGAAAACAAACAACAGCGGTGTGTGTGTGAAAGGTGGTACTGGTGACCAGGATGTAGCTTTGATTACTGTGGTGTGATTGAGGAGATTTTAGAAATAGAGTTTACAGTAGGTTGGCCTCGTAAAAGATTGGTGCTTTTTCGTTGCAAGTGGTTTAATCCGAGTCCAAAGGGTACGAGGGTAGACCCATGTTCTAAAATAGTTGAAGTTAATCACAAAAGGTCATATGGAAATTATGATCCTTTCATCATTGCCCAGAACATGAAGCAAGTGTGGTACGTTCCTTATCCACCGACAACGAACAAAGCCAAAGCCAAATCCAAAACCAAGGCCAATTGGTGGGCTGTTCTAAAAGGCAAGCCGGTGGGAAGAGTGGAAGTAGATGATGTATTAGATGTTGCATATCAAAATGAGGTATCTACCGTTCCCTTGATTGCGGATATTGAATTAGCCGACCAGTTGCAACATAGTGAAGGCATCTATGAAAAGTTTGATGAATCGGTGGTTAGACGTAGAAAAAACACGACTAATTTTGGAGAAGGAACATCTAGGGCAAACGAGGAGGATGAATATATGGATGACGTTGAAACAAGTGAGGAAGAATTTGTTGACAGCGATGAGACGAGCGAGGAAGAGGAAATAGCCGATGACCTTAACGCGAATGATGATGACTGACATGTTCGTAGTTTGTTGTTTTTACTTTACTACAATATAATTATTTGATTATATCGTGCTAATTTATTGTGCTTATTTTACAGATATGTCATCTTCGGATAAGGCTAGGGGAAAAAGAAAGGTTCAGAGTACCTCGCCTGCTTCAGCTGATTATACTACTCCTCCTGGACATGTACCTCATATGCTTCCTACACATCCTCCGTCTGCATATGCTCCAGGTTTTTTCACTCCTCCTCCTGCCTTTCCCCCTGGCATGCCTTTTCCTGCATCGCCTGGTTATGACGTTCGTCCTTATGGCATCGGTTCATCGTCGTCCATGCCTCATCCATCTTCCAGTCCGTCACCATCCCCTTCAGCATCTACTCCTTCTGGATCTACACCTTCTGATGATCCGAGCTCGGTACCGGTGGACGCTTTGGTCCCACCTACTATACGATTTTATTCGCCGGACTCGCCTTATTACATTGGTCATGCAGGATCATATGATGATGACGGGAGGGTGAGGATTTATCCTTAGGGTAGCCGTGGGTAAGTATTTTTTTTTTTTGTTATTTTTAAGTATTTAATTCTTCTATGAAGTTTAATTTTTTAGTATATTTATTTTAACTATAAATTTTTATCTAGTTTTACTCCCTCGATGGTGGCTACTCCCATAATCACAAGATGCATGAAATCTAGATGGACTGAGCCATGGCCATCCTGGGGTCAGGTACCATTCCCGGTAAAGATGAGCATGTTTGAAGTTTTTCAGGTAATAACTATATTTTATTTTTTAATAATTTAGTTAAGTGTCACTTTTTTAGAACTCTAATATTCAATAATTATTTCAGACAAAGTGTATATGGCATCCTGCATTTAATAGCATTGCCAAAAGCAATTTCCTTGGAAAATGCCAAGATAGAGTGAAAGGTAGCATGTATGATTGTCGAAACAAAGGAAAGAAGCCCGAGTGGATATACGATCACGTTTGGGCACAACTTCTACAATATTGGGATACTGAAGAATTTAAGAAGAAGAGCGCCCAAGGAAAAGCCGCACGAGCCTCCGAAAGGGGTGGATTGCTGCACACCGGGGGTTCGGTTAGCGCAGCGACTCAGCGGATGATATTGGTAATTTATTAATTAATTGTATGTATTATTTTATGTAACTCACATTAATTTTCCATCTAACTTGTCATCTTTTTAATTTTGTAGGAAAGGCAAGAAGGGCGGCCGGTTCGTGTGCCTGAAATATTTAAGAAGAGGCATATATATAGAAACAAAAAAGGAGAGGAAGTGTGGGTCGAAGACCGCGCTAGAGAGCTATATGTAAGTTATTAAATTCAATCTTTTAAAGTTATTAAAAGATTCAATATTTTGTCAATCTAATTCTTGTTATTAAATTTTATTTCAGGAAAAGGCTACGGCGGTCTATGAAGAAAGGATGTCGACTCAGGCATCCGAGTGTGGTAGCAGTGCCCCAGCTCAATTGACACTAGAAGAGGAAACCGCAATATGGTTGGAGGTGAATGGCGGAGTAAAGAAGGGAAGTGCTTACGGCCTTGGATCGCAGTATGCCTCAGAACGTCTAAATCCAGGTTTGTTTGGCACTTACACTCCTCCTGCTAGTTCAATTAATCCCTCGGTAGAAGCCGCTTTGCGCAATGAAATCGAAGAGCTTAAGAAAAAGAGTGAAGAAGAACGTTTGCGCAATGAAGAAAATATGAGAACCATGCGGGAAATGATGGAGAACATTATGTGTGGTGGTGCGGACAAGGGAAAGAAGGGCAAGGGCAAGGGCAAGAGCAAGACCAAGAGCAAGAGCAAGAGCAAAAGCCGGGGGAAAGGCAAGAGCAAGCGTCAATACAGCTCTGAGTCGGGTTCGGGGTCGGGGTCGGGTTCTGAGTCAACGGAGTAGTGATAATGGATTATTGATGTATTAGACTTGTTTTAGACATGTTTTGGATCACTATTCGAATTGGATATGTTATGTAAAATGTTAAACTTTCTATTTAAAGGCAATAAGCCTTGTTTAGACTATTATTAAGGCTTGAGAAGCCTAATCTTCTTCTGGGTGCTATTTTTTCTGCTTTTTATAGGTGGTGTAGCTCTAATTGCAGGTTTTTTATTGCAGGTATTACACTGCCTACCGACCGCAGCGGTCCGAAATCGGTCCGAAAATTTCCAATTATTTAGCCCAGAATACACTGCCTACCGACCGCAGCGGTCCGAACTCGGTCGCCTGGCCCACCGTTGCGGTCGGCCACTTTTCCCAGTTTTTTGAAATCTCCCACCGCGTCGGTGGGAGATTTCAACATTATTTTTTTCATGTATAAACTAGGCGACCGTTGGCCGACCGTATATCGGTCCGACGTCCGACCGCGGCGGTCGGAAAGTTGTGAGCAACCACCAATTAGCCGACCGCCTTATTAGGTCGGACAACGGTCGCCTGGCCGACCGTTGTCCCACCGTATCGGCGGTCGGAAAAGCCCTGATTTTTAGTAGTGAAAGAATTCGCATGTACTTGTGGTGGTGGTGGTGGTGGTGTTGTTACTTGACATGTCATTCATTTTAATAACTTCTACTATGAAGCGGGATTTTCTGAAATTGTCATCATTCTTCAGCAGATACGTGCAAGTCATAAGTTCTTGATCATTTGTTACCATCATGCCTCTGCATGTTCCAAGATTCGTGTCAAACCTTATCGTTGCTTCACTTTTATCAGTATTGATGCTTAGAGCATTACAAATTTCTTTTTCAAATGTCTGGTAGGTTATACCGTCTTCAACAAGTATCAACTTTATATCATGGTTGACGTATTTGTTGGTTGCATCCCAATTCCCATTATAATTTATATAAATGCCGCGAGTTGCCATAATGGTAATACTTCACATAATCAAGACAAATAATATGCTTTAATAGAAGCAGGATCATTGGTAAAAGTGTTGCCCTTTTCTGGGCTTAAGGTCTTGCAAAGATGTCTCTCTTAGGTGCCTATTGCACCAAAGCTGCAACTCTTGGCAATAGCCAAGACTTGGAGAGAGTTTGTCTGCAAGCCTCTTGTAGTAACAGTCTTTAAGTATTGGCAGTAGGCAAGAAGTCTCTCCTAGGTGGCTATTGCACCAGAGATGCAGCTCTTGGCAATAGCCAAGACTTGCAGAGATTTTGTGTGCATGCCCCTCATAGCAACAGTCTGAAAGCCTAGGCAATAGCCAAGAAGTTTCTCCTAGGTGCTTATTCCACCAGATTTGCAACTCTTGGCAATAGCCAAGACTTGCAGAGACTTTGTCTGCAAGTCCCTCATAGCAACAGGTCTGAAAGTCTTGGCAATAGCCAAGACTTGCAGAGAATTTGTCTGCAAGTACCCCCATTGCAATAGGTCTGTAAGTCTTGGCAATAGGGAAAAAGTGTCTACAAGGACCCCATTGCATCAGAGCTGCAAGTCTTGGTTGTAGCCCCTCATTGCAATAGGGTTGAAAGTCTTGGCAATAGGTAATAACTTTGTACAAGCCTCCCATTACACCAGAGCTTAAACTACTGTCAATAAGCCAAGACTTATCCAGAATTGATAGATTTTTTTAATGAAAGTGCATATTACAATTACTGTAATCAATCTAATGTCATATGTTTTTTTATTATTATGAATAAAACCAATATCTCGTTTGGTTTATATAGAATTTTAACTAAAGTTAAGCATAATATAAATGAAATTATAAAGAAATTAATCAATCTGTTAGTAAAATTCAATAACAATTTGAATAAATCTTACAGTGAACCTTTGTTTGAACAGAGAAATTGCTGAAAGGAATGGGTCTTTAGGGCTGCTGTGATCGCGTGAATAGTGAAAAGGAAGGGGATGGACTGTGCGCGTCTTTTTATTGGCTTGTAGGGGTATTTTAGTCCGAAAAAAGTTTCATTAAACTAATGAGGGCATTTTTGCTAAACATCTGTTACTGAGGGCAATTTGGCAAACCATTGCTTCCGGTAGCATATTTTTGCAATTCGTCCGAGAGAAAGTTGGGGCTTTGGACTTCGTAATTGGATGATTCTCACAATCATCTAGTGAATAAAAATTCCCTCGGGTCAAAACCCATCATGTTGGGTCCATCCCATGCAAAATGTGAAAAGTATGCAAAATGTTGGAAGCAAATTGTTACTGGACGGTGCCATAGAAAGTCTGCAAAGTTTGGCAGACTTGTTTGAATTTTTTGGCATCTGGTGATGTAAGCCATGACATCACAAGGCCATCTTACAACTATAAATAGCCAGTTGTGGTTTAGTTGTAAGGCATCGTGTTTCACAGAGAGAGGAACACAGTGTAACAGAGAATACACAGTGTAGGAAAATACTATGTGAGGAATAATAGAGAGTGTGAGCGGTTTTATAGTGAGGTGTAAAATCAAAAGAGGGTTCTTTCTTTTGTGATTGTGTAGTGGTATTGAATATACGGTGTAAAAGTCCTTGCTATAGTAGAATTATTTTCACCTCTCGGGCTGTAGTTTTTCCCTTAGTTTAGAAGGATTTTCCACGTAAAAATCTTGGTGTCCTTGTTATTATTTTTTATTCTTGTTGATTACCGCATTTTTCAATACTTCATTAATATTGTTGCTATTATACGGTGAATATTTTTTCTGTGGGGGAATTAATTTTCCCAACAAGTGGTATCAGAGCACATGTTCTGTTCATTTATAGAGATACTGTTCACGGCAGGCAGTACTATACTCGGTGAAAAAATGTCAGGCGTAAAGTACGAGTTAGCAAAATTTAACGGAGAGGGCGGTTTCTCAATATGGCAAAGAAGGATGAAGGATCTTCTCATCCAACAAGGATTACAGAAGGCACTGGATGGAGAGAAGCCTAGACCCATGAAGCCCGAGGTTTGGGTGAAGATGGATGAAAAGGCGGTTAGTGCAATTAGGTTGTACTTATCATATGATGTGGTCAATATTATCACTGATGAAGACACTGTGTGTGGAATATTGATAAGGTTGGAGAGTCTATATATGTCGAAGACGTTGACTAACAAATTGTACCTGAAGAAGCAGTTATATGCCCTACAAATGGGTGAAGGTATAAATATTTTGTCATCTTAATGAGTTCAATAGACTAATCATGCAGCTGGCCAACCTCGGCTATTCTACTCAACGAGAACATGAGAAAAAAGCCTGACGGTCATGGATAGGCTCTCATCACGGAAGGTAGAGGCAGGGGTTCGAATAACTATGGTAGATCCTGAGGTTGTGAAAAGTCCAGGAATCGGTCCACAATATCAGGTTGAAATTGCTACAATTGCGATCAACCGGGTCACTATAAAAGGAACTGCCCAAACTTAAAAGGGGTAAAGGCGGATACGGTGGCCAAAATAATGAAGCTAACACAACCGCCATAAAGCAATATGATGACACAGATGCTCTTCTCATCGTAAATGAGGATGAGGAATGTATGCACTTGGCAGGTCAAGAGTCAGAATGGGTGGTTGACATAGCAACAACTTATCATGTCACACCAGTAAGAAATTTGTTTTGCAGGTATATAGAAGGTGATTTCGACGTAGTGAGGATGGGTAACACGAGTTACTCAAAGGTCGTGGGGATCGGTGTTGTGCATCAAGACAAATATGGAATGCACCTTGATTTTAAAGGACGTGCGGCATGTACCTGATTTGCGGAAGAATTTGATATCGGGGATTGCTTTTGAAATGACCTTAGACAGTCGTTTCAGAATTTAGGACTCCGATTGGCGTGCCGATAATTTTAAAATCTTTGTAAGGTCCATTAGGACCTGTTTGTAAAATTTGAGCTTAATCGGACCTCGTTTGGTAGGTATCGGAAGAAGGTTTTAGTTTTCGTTGTCGATAAATATTAAAAAGAGATTTTCGAGCTCGATTTTGGCGAATGAGGAACGATTCAAAATCCAAAAGTGCCGTTAGGTTTGTATGATTATTTTTGACCTGTATGAACTTTCGGCAGTAAATTTCGAGGTCATTCGGATAGTTTCCGCTAAAATGCCGAAAGTTAATAATTTGACATCTTTCTGTTTAATTCACATCTTGAGTTTCGGCTATCCGATTTGAGATCCGCCTTAGCGGGTACGTCACATAAATTTTGTATAACTTGCTCAAGAAAGTTGATATTATTATGAATTTTGTAAGGTTCCATTTTAATTCGTTACGATGAAAAGTTAAAAAAAAAAGAAGGAAATGATTGAAGTCGGTTAGCTAAGGGATCTTAGCTACATTTCCAAACCTTCTGTATCGAAACACAAACAGAAAAATCAGAGAGAAAGAAAACATAAAGAGAGGAAGAAAAAGGGGAAACGAGAAGGGGAAAATAGTAGAATTTTTACCCGAAATACCCACGTAATGATGTTAACTCATTATTTTACTTTATTTGTGTATTTGAAATATTTTTACGATATAAATTGAGATATTATCATCGTTCTAATAAGTTAAATTGATAGTTTAAAGGGTAATTGCACCCTGATAATGGAATTGATTATATATTCGTATTAAGGAAATTATGGGCAACCCATAAATGTAATTTATTTAGGGTTTGGTTATGTGACTTTAAATCCTGTACATAGGCGTGGCCTGTGTATCGCGTATGCGAATAGTGTATCAGATTTCTAACCGGATTGCCCTAAGATGTAAACAATGAAGCCTTTAGCCTTATTTGATATTTTTCTGCTTATTGAACACAGTGGGATCGTTTGGCAATGATCCAAAGGACAAAACGGTTGTTGAGTAGTTGTCTTAACTTTGTAAAAGGTAAGTATTTGTATCCATTTCTTTGGAGGCACTTGGCCTTGTGGATAATCTACCACGTGTTCCTTATGTGTGTAGCTGCCGATAGGCGTACTCATTATGCCTTAGCTTTGTATTTACATTGTATATTATATGTTATGCCCTGTTGTTGGTATTACATTGAGCATCTGAGCATTGTACTCTGTTTATGAGTAGGATTTATATTTATTTTAGTGGATTCAGTTCAGGAGGGTTCGCCCGACGGGTCTAAGGGAGGATGTCGGGTGCCCGCACGGCCTAGCCAAAATTTTGGTCGTGTCAGTTGGTATCAGAGCCTGATTTAGAGTCTATCTAGACTAAGACAATGTCGAGTAGAGTCTCGCTGATAGGTACGTAGACGTCCATACTTATCTATGAGAGACTATGGTGGCATTTAGGCAGTTTCCTTTCTTTCTTCCCCGTCGTGCGTGAGTGTTCTTATCTAAGAATGAAGGTCGCGCAAGTTCTCTTGTTATCTGTGTGAACTTTGCTTTAGACTCAAGCTCGTTCGAGGATGAACGAGAGTCTAAGTGGAGGAGAATAAAACGACCTTAGACATTCGTTTCGGGAGTTAGGACTCCGATTAGCATGCTGATGATTTTAAAATCTTTGTAAGGTCTATTAGGACCTGTTTGTAAAATTTGAGCTTAATCGGACTTCGTTTGGTAGGTATCGGAAAAAGGTTTTAATTTTCGCTGTCGGTTGTGTTGGCATAAATCGGGATAGGTCAACAAATCGAATTATTACTGAGCTTAACTGGTAATTTGCTTGTATCGAAGTGAAACTTGAACTAAAATAGGCTCGGGCTAAATGAAAACTTGAAAGAATAAAGAGGCAACAAATAAAAGTAGGATTCTGTATTTTATTGATCGTCCCATGTTGTTTAATAGTGAGATCTATTTATAATTGAGAGAAAGAATGACGTTGTAAATATCATAATGGTGCCTTTATGGCTATTATTCTGTACATGATTATAATTGAGTCACGATCTGTCCAATTAAATGTCGAAGCAATGGTCGACAGTTACAAAGGTCGGCCCTCGTCTCCCGAGGTGTGTCATCCGTTCGGGTCTGTAGGAGGTTTTCCCCGAGCTCAGTGCTTCGAGCTTGTCTCCCCTCGTTTCCTCTGGTGATCTCCGAGGCGAATGATTATGAAATACAGTGATCTCGAGATCTCAGTGATTTTTCACCCAATACAGATAGTCCCCCCACTCCTCGGGAGGTTTCCAAATCTGTCGAGGAGTGGAGTGAATTTTAGGCGGGAGATTGACGTGGCTTTTTTTGCACCGCAAATTTTGAGAACATCAGTTGTCACTTCGAATTCCCGTCAAATCATGCGTGGCAGTCGCTGATTAGGCGCGTTTTCTGGTTATGCCTTCCCTATGCCACTGTAATCATGGCGCTCTCAACCTATATATAGTCGAACCTTGTCTTCTTTTTCTCAGTTCTTCTTATCTTCTACAGTAAAACTTTTACACGCTTCTTTCCTCCAGAATTTCAAAATTGATATGTCTCAGCAACATTCGCCACGTTCTCCTTCTTTCCTTGTTGGCATCATGATTGTGGGCGGGGAACTGGTTAATGTTCCTGAGCCGTTGAACGTTGTTGTTCCTCCTGACTTTAATATGGAGCATCTTGTTCGCCCCGGTGGTGTGGATCAAGAGCTTCACTCATCTGTGGCTGGGGTCGATGGAGTTGCTACGGCAGAGGAGGAGGAAGTTTCCAAGAAAGATGTGGGTAATGAGGAATTTCTTTCTGATGATTTGGAAATTAAACCCCACCACGTCATTCCTATGAAGATCGATTTCTCGAAGGACTTTATTATGCAGCCTCAAACCGAATCGGAGGCTTGGAGGAAGAGGAACATCCCCGTGGGGGATACGCCGAGCTTGATTACCTAGGTGAACATTCACCTGGTTCGTTCTGATTGCAATTGGGGTCCTGAGGTCAGGGTTGGTATACCTTCCCCCGAGAGCCGAGTGTGTGATCGAGTCGAGGGGTGTTCCTTAGTTTTTACTTAACCCTTCATGATTGGTTTTTCTCTTCCTATCCCCGAGGTATTGGACAATTTTTGTCGGGCCTTTCAAGTATGCATAGCTTAGATCGAGCCTGGAGTATGGAGGCACGTCCAATGTCTCGAGTTTCTGAGTAAATTAGCGGGGGTGCCTTTCACTCTCGACCACTTTTTTTATCTGTTTTCCCCCACCCTTCACAAGGATGGGGTCGTCCAACTCAACAAACGGGGTTCTTACTCACTGATCATAAAAAGCGAAGATCTCGAGGACCGTGGGTGGAACGAGCATTTCGTCCTCTTGCCCACTGATCTTATCTCCTCGAAGCTTGATTTTCCCGAGCGGTGGAATCGAATCAGTAAGTGTTTCTTTCTTCATTTATTTTTGCTGAACTTATCCCCTTCTCTGACTTCTTGCTTTTATTTCCTTCAGCCGAGGCAATCCCGATTGCTTGCACAAAGAACTTGGTTCAGTGGGTGCAAGCCATTAGTGATTCCATACCGAGGCCAGAGAGGTCGTCGATGGTTTTGGCCGCCTTGGGCGAGAACCAATGTAACGACCCCAGAATTTCTACTTATGGTTTAGTCATCTAATAAGTTATTAAGGGTAGAAATATAAATTTATAAGATGGAAAAATTAACTAGATGACTATTGGACCAATTTGATACATTATATGTCAAATGGGCTTTATATTATTTTGACAATTCATTAAGGGTGAAGTAATAGGTTAGGCCCACATTTCTTTTGCTAACCCTCAATTAGTTTAGGTCATATAAGATACTTTACCATAGTCTTTAAGATAAAAGAATTTAGTGAGTGAGTATTGGAGACCCCAAAAATGGCGGCTGGCTAGTAAATCAACAAAAGAAGTGTTCTAAAAACTTAATCCACATCTTATCAGGTATGTTTATGTAATTCTTATATTTATCATATGTTTCCCGGTGTAGTTTTTACGGCTAAAGCATCTTCTTCTTCTTAATTTAATAATGGTTTCCAATACAAAATAATGGTGGATAGCTAACCAAGTAATGATGGAACTAGGATCATGTGTTAATGATTGGTTTAAATTTTAATGGGAGTGTATGAATGTAACTTATGTCTAAGCCTTGCCCCTGTTTTGGTTAAGCTTTGCTCTAGTTTCGATTTCGTAACAGTGCTCCAGTGCTTAAATATAGAGCTTATACTTTAGTTTTAACAATTATTTGTTAGGTACGGAAACATCTAATTATTTATTTTATTACTGTTTTGACCAGATTATTATCATATTAGTTACATGTAATTGAGTAGTGATTATGTTAGAAATATTTATATCTTAAGTATGGTGAGAGGTAGAAAGTGGTATTCACCCTAAGTCATCTATTTAATGAAATTGAGAATTGACATCCCAATTTCTATCAAGATCGAGACTTGATCATACTTTTGGACTCGTGTGTTTATGAGTAACACCATTGTGAGATCAATTTTGGGATTTGGCTATGGGGCTCGGGGTAGACTTTTAAGTTGATTTCTTAACCCCTTTAGCTTAAGATTTGTAATGTCTAATTATTGGCCTTGGTATTGATTGTATGACGTTCCTTTAATAGAGAAAGAACGTTTGGAGGAGATTCGGAAAGGGAAAACTTTTGTTGGGTAGCTAGTGAACTTCGGACCGAGGTAAGTGTATTTCTCTTTCTTGGTGGACTTGCTCCACACCCTATGAATAATATATCCTTCTATACATCTTATTGTGGTACGATGTAGTTCCGTACATATTATTGAGGCGCGATGTAGTTCCGTGCATATTATTGTGGTACGACATAGTTCTGTACATATTATTGACGTACGATGTAGTTCCGTACATATTATCATAGCACGATGTAGTTCCGTGTATATTGTTGTAGTATGACGTAGTTATGTATTTATCCCCGAGTTACAATGAAAGTGTCGTGGTACTTGATGATGGAATATGAACATTACTTGATAGTAATTGAACGGTTTCTCTTTACTTTCGATTATCTTTGAGTTATTTTGCCTTGTTTGCTAGTTTACTTGGAGCCCCGTCCCCGCTTATTGAGTCACTCGACTCAACCCTCTCATTTTCTTTGTTGGTTTATTTATACCTTACAGGTTCGACACCATCTACTAGTGAGCATCGTGGTTGACCGAGGTGGAGCATCCCTCTATTAGCGATGAGCCAACCCTTCGTCTGTGGTGGCCGTCTACATAGTTTATATTTTCCTTTGATGTATTTCCGAGATTTTGGAGTTGTATAACTTATTCGACACTCTTAGATGTTCATGATTCGGGGAGTACTTAACCTTTTATTGTTGGAATTATTTCTATTTTATTCTATGCTATTGAGATATTTGTATTTTTTATTGAGAAGCTTATATTATTCATTCATAATCTAGTGGGTTCGCCCGGCAGGGTTAGTTGGGTGCCCTCGCGACCTATTCGGATTTTGGGTCGTGACAAATTAGTATCAGAGCCATAGGTTTAGAGTGCTCACGAATCATGAACAATGTCTAATAGAGTCTTGCTGATCGGGTGGAGATGTCCGTACCTATCTACGAGAGGCTATGGTTACATTTAGGCAACTTCCCTTCTTTACCTCCTTATCGTGCGTAGTATTTCCATAACAAGACTAATCTTTTTCCACTATGTAACGCGTAGATGGTGAGGACTCGTTCATCAACTCAGGAGGTGGAGGTGGAGGTGGAGCCGGAGGCACCACCTGATGCACCAGTTGTCGCAAGAGGTGGAGTTAGAGGTGTCGGCCGAATGAGAGGTCGAGGCAGAGGACGTGACCGAGGCAGACGTGGAGTTCAGATTCGTACTGCCGCCCAGCCTAGGGCTAGAGCTGCTAGGGCCACGAGAGTTGTAGATCATGATGATACAGAGATTGAGGATCTGCCAGAGGTTCAGGTTGATCAAGGATTTATTGCTACACAGGTGCTTCAGGATAATATGTTGAAGGTTTTGGGTGTCCTACAGACTCTGGCACCACAGGGATCTCCCGCGACCCAGGTAGCTTCTCATGTTGGCCCATCAGCGGGTACTCAGATGCGAGGTATGCAGACCCCAGTTCAGTTTGTTACTCCTGCTATGCAGACTCCAGAGGTAGTAGCTGTGGGTAGTATACCCCAGGATGCTCAGGCAGGTCAACCGGGGCAGATTATGGTTCCGGAGGTGAACCAAGTCAGACTTCTTCACTTCACTAGGTTACTGCCCCCGACATTTGGAGGACTTCCATCCGAGGATCCACGGGACTTTCTGGATCATTTCCAGCGGATATTAGCTGCTTTGGGATATCTTGAGGAGCATGGAGTTGACTATATAGCTTTCCAGCTTGAGGGTCCCGCTCTGATTTGGTGGAATACACTTACTCTAGCTAGGCAGTGCTTGCCGAAGCTGTCTTGGAGTGAGTTTTCGTAGAGGTTTATGGATAAGTTCCTTCCGTGTAGTCAGCAGGATGAAAGGCGCAGGCAGTTCGAGAGGTTGAGACAGGGCCATATGACTGTATCTGAGTATGAGGTTTGATTCTTAGACATGTCTCGTGATGCTCTTGATTTGGTTCGTCCTGAGTCAGAGAAGGTTAGGAGGTTCATTGATGGTCTTTCTTCTACTTTGAGATCTAGTATGGCTTGGGAGATAGAGGCTGGTACTTTATTTGATGTAGCAATGGATATTGCTCGCCGATATGAGTCTTATAGAGCTCTGGAGCAAGAAGAGTTTGAGAGAGATAGTAAGATATCTCGTGGATATGGTGGACTTCCTATTGCCTCATATGGAGGCAAGGGGTTTCAGGGGAGGTCTTATGATAGGCCAGCTCAGTCTATGGCTCACAGCTCGAGGAGCACGTTTGTACCCCGTCATGAGCAGACTCGATTCTCTCAGCCTTCTCAGCCAGGCCAGTATGTTTCACGACCTCAGCAGCACGTACCTCGCAGACCCAATTCTGGGTGCTATCATTGTCGTGAGCTTGGTCATCATATAAAGGATTGTCCTAGACTACTTCAGGGAGGTAGTCAGTGTTTTCTTCGAACCCAGGAATCTGTGCAGACTTATGGTACTACATCAGGTTCTCAGCCAGCTAGGAGTGCACCACCGCCAGGCAGAGGTCGTGGGCGTGGTGGTAGTGGCCCTTCGAGGGGTGGTCATCAGAGTACTAGTTCAGCTCAGCCTCAGAGGCAGTTTTATGCTTTGCCAGCCAGACAGGATGCTGTGGCATCCAATGCAGTGGTTACAGGTACACTTTCTATTTGTGGACGTGATGTTTATTCCTTAATTGATCCAGGTTCCACGTATTCTTATGTGTCACCTTATTTTTCTTCGGGTTTAATGTTGATTATATGTGTATTCGTGATCCATTTTGTGTTTCTACTCCTGTTGGAGAGTCTGTTGTGGTGGAGCGGGTATATCCTGGTTGTACTATATCTTTTGGGGGGGGCGTGAGACCATAGTTGATTTATTAGTTCTGGACATGGTGGATTTATATATGATTATCGATATGGATTGGTTGGCATCATGTTATGCTACTCTCGATTGTCATGCCAAAACTATTCGGCTTTCTTTTCCAGGCTCAGTACCGGTAGTTTGGCATGGTTCTTTTTTGCCACCTACGGGATGTGTTATCTCTTTTATGAAAGCAAGGAGGATGGTGAATAAGGGGTGTTATGCTTATCTTGCCATGATTCGAGATACTAGTATAGAGGTTCCGTCTCTTGATTCTGTTCCAGTTGTGAGGGAGTTCACTGATGTGTTTCCTGATGATTTGCCTGGACTTTCTCCGAATAGAGATATTGAGTTCGGTATTGATTTGGTGCCCGGAACTCAGCCTATATCTATTCCTCCATATCGTATGGCTCCAGCCGAGTTGAAGGAGTTAAAGGAGCAATTGCAAGACTTATTGGATAAGGGGTTCATTCGGCCTAGTGTGTCGCCTTGAGGAGCTCCAGTGTTGTTCCTTAAGAAGAAAGATGGCTCTATGCATATGTGCATTGATTATAGGCAGTTGAACAAGGTCACTATCAAGAATAAGTATCCCTTGCCTCGTATAGATGACTTGTTCGATCAGTTGCAAGGAGCCAAGTTCTTTTCCAAGATTGATTTGAGGTCTGGGTATCATCAATTGAAGATTTGGGAGTCCGATATCCCGAAGACAGCATTCAGGACTCGTTATGGTCACTATGAATTCTTGGTTATATCTTTTGGGCTTACGAATGCTCCAACATCTTTTAGGGATATGATGAACCGTGTGTTCAAGCCTTATCTAGACTCATTTGTCATTGTCTTTATTGATGACATCTTGGTCTATTCGCATAACCGTGAGGAGCATGAGCATCACTTCAGATTGGTTCTTCAGACGCTTCAAGAACGTAAGATTTATGCTAAGTTCTCGAAGTGTGAGTTCTGATTGGACTCTGTGGCTTTCTTGGGTCATGTTGTGTCCAGTGAGGGTATTAAAGTGGATCCTATGAATTTTGAGGCCGTTCAGAATTGGCCACGACCTACTTCTCCGACAGAGATTCGTAGTTTTCTTGGTTTGGCTGGATATTATCGGCGATTTGTGGAAAAGTTTTCATCTATTGCTGCTCCATTGACCCGCCTGACTCAGAAAGCTCTTCAATTTCGTTGGTCAGAAGAGTGTGAGGCGAGCTTCCAGAAACTCAAGTCATTGTTGACTAGCGCTCCAGTATTATCTCTTCCTTCTGGAGCTGGAGGGTTTGTAGTTTATTATGATGCCTCTCGTGTTGGGTTGGGATGTGTCTTGATGCAGCATGGTAAAGTCATTGTCTATGCTTCTAGGCAGTTGAAAGTGAATGAGAAGAACTATCCGACTCATGACTTGGAGTTAGCAGCTGTGATATTTGCTTTAAAGATTTGGAGACATTACCTGTATGGCGAGCCTTGTGAGATCTACACCGATCACAAGAGCTTGCAGTACTTGCTTACTCAGAAGTACTTGAATGGTAGGCAACGTAGATGGCTCGAGCTGATCAAAGATTATGATCTTACGATTCACTATCATCCGGGAAAAGCTAATGTGGTGGCTGATGCATTGAGTAGGAAGTCTATGGGTAGTCTTGCATTTCGTGATGTTGAGATGAGACCTTTAGCTCGAGAGTTGCAGACTCTATATAATTCGAGGGTGAGATTTGATTGTTCAGACTCGAATCGGGTATTTGCTTGTATGGTGGCTCAGTCTTCCTTAGTTAGCCAGATTAAGGAAAGACAGTTCGAGGATCCTTACTTTCTTGAGTTGCGAGGGCGTATTCAAAGTGGAGGAGCCCCTCCTTTTGAGTTGGATAGTGATGGTATTCTTCGGATTGGTGGTCGCCTTTGTGTTCCTATTGGTGATTTGAGGCGGTTGGTTCTTGAGGAGGCTCATAGTTCGCGGTATTCCATTCATCCCGGTATTACCAAGATGTACCAGGACCTTTGGGAGTTGTATTGGTGGAAGGGGATGAAGAAAGATGTCTTTGATCACGTATCTCGGTGTTTGAACTGTCAGCAAGTCAAGTGCGAGCATAGGAGACCCCCAGGTTTAGCCCAGGCACTACCTATTCCTGAGTGGAAGTGGGAGAGGATTACCATGGATTTTGTAGTTGGCTTGCCGAAGACATTGAGGCATCATGATTCAGTTTGGGTCATTGTTGATAGACTTACCAAGTCAGCCCATTTCATTCCGGTGAAGACAACTGATACATCAAAGAAGTTGGCTCGGATCTTTATTGAGCAGATTGTTCAGTTGCATGGTACTCCATTGTCTATTATCTCTGATCGAGGCTCTCAGTTCACTTCTCAGTTTTTGGCAGGCTTTTCAGCGAGAGTTGGGTACTCAGGTCCAGCTTAGTACCGCATTTCATCCGCAGACTGATGGACAGTCTGAGCGGACTATTCAAATCTTGGAGGATATGTTGAGAGCATGTGCCTTGGATTTTGGTGGTCATTGGGATGATCATCTGGCTCTTGCAGAGTTTGCTTACAATAACATTTATCAATCTTCCATTCAGATGGCACCGTTCAAGGCATTATATGGTCGCCGATGTCGATCTCCAGTTGGTTGGTTCGAGTCTCGAGATGTTGAGGTGCTGGGTCCTGATATTGTTCGTCAGATTTTAGATACAGTTTGTATCATCCAGGATCGTCTCAGAACTGCTCAGAGTAGGCAGATATCATACTCGAATAAGAGAAGCCGAGAGTTCGTATTTGAGGAAGGTTATATGGTTTTCTTGAAAGTATCACCAATGCGGGGTGTGAAGAGATTTGGGAAGAAGGGCAAGTTGAGCCCTAGGTTCATTGGTCCTTTTAAGATTGTGAAGCGTATTGGTGAGGTTGCTTATCGACTTGCATTACCAGAGTCTATGCCTGTTCATCCCGTTTTTCATGTTTCTATGCTCTGGAAGTGTGTTCGAGATCCCACCCATGTCATAGAGGTGGACCCAGTTCAATTGGATGTGAACTTAGCTTATGAAGAAGTTCCAATTGCTATTGTAGGGAGAGACACCCGAAAGTTGAGGTCTAAAGAGATTCCATTAGTAAAAGTGCGATGGCATAACCGTCCGCATGATGAGGATACTTGGGAGATTGAGCCGAGCATGCGGGATAGATATCCCCACTTGTTTGAAGCATCAGGTAAGTAGATTTTAAAGTCCTTGCATTTAAATTTCTCTTATTAATTGTGAGTTATAGTATGTTTACCTCCTTGTCGGAGTTTTTATATTCGTTAAATTAATTTATCTCCTTGCCGGAGTATTTGATTCATTAGAGTGATTTAGCTCTTTGCCGGAGTGTTTTTGATTAATTATTGAGATTTACCTCCTTGTCGGAGCGGTTGAGATCATCTTGAGCTTTGTTTGGTGCCTATGCATGGCTTAATATATTGTATATGGTGGTTGTTGGTATTTGAGACATGTATTATTTTTGGATAGTCCAATTTACAAAGAAAACTCTGGCGAAATTTTTGTAAATTTTGGGACCTAGCCAAATTTTGAATATATATAGAGTTGGTGGTGAGTGGTAAATGGATTGGTGTTGGATACATGTGTATAAATAGATGATTGGTTATGGGTGGATCAAGTTCGAGGTCGAGCTTGTGTTTAAGTGGAGAAGAATATAACGACCCCAGAATTTCTACTTATGGTTTAGTCATCTAATAAGTTATTAAGGGTAGAAATATAAATTTATAAGATGGAAAAATTAACCAGATAACTATTGGACCAATTTGATACATTATATGTCAAATGAGCTTTATATAATTTTGACAATTCATTAAGGGTGAAGTAATAGGTTAGGCCCACATTTCTTTTGCTAGCCCTCAATTAGTTTAGGTCATATAAGATATAAGATAAAAAGAATTTAGTGAGTGAGTATTGGAGACCCCAAAAATGGCGGCTGGCTAGTAAATCAACAAAAGAAGTGTTCTAAAAACTTAATCCACATCTTATCAGGTATGTTTATGTAATTCTTATATTTATCATATGTTTCCCGGTGTAGTTTTTACGGCTAAAGCATCTTCTTCTTCTTAATTTAATAATGGTTTCCAATACAAAATAATGGTGGATAGCTAACCAAGTAATGATGGAACTAGGATCATGTGTTAATGATTGGTTTAAATTTTAATGGGAGTGTATGAATGTAACTTATGTCTAAGCCTTGCCCCTGTTTTGGTTAAGCTTTGCTCTAGTTTCGATTTCGTAACAGTGCTCCAGTGCTTAAATATAGAGCTTATACTTTAGTTTTAACAATTATTTGTTAGGTACGGAAACATCTAATTATTTATTTTATTACTGTTTTGACCAGATTATTATCATATTAGTTACATGTAATTGAGTAGTGATTATGTTAGAAATATTTATATCTTAAGTATGGTGAGAGGTAGAAAGTGGTATTCACCCTAAGTCATCTATTTAATGAAATTGAGAATTGACATCCCAATTTCTATCAAGATCGAGACTTGATCATACTTTTGGACTCGTGTGTTTATGAGTAACACCATTGTGAGATCAATTTTGGGATTTGGCTATGGGGCTCGGGGTAGACTTTTAAGTTGATTTCTTAACCCCTTTAGCTTAAGATTTGTAATGTCTAATTATTGGCCTTGGTATTGATTGTATGACGTTCCTTTAATAGAGAAAGAACGTTTGGAGGAGATTCGGAAAGGGAAAACTTTTGTTGGGTAGCTAGTGAACTTCGGACCGAGGTAAGTGTATTTCTCTTTCTTGGTGGACTTGCTCCACACCCTCTGAATAATATATCCTTCTATACATCTTATTGTGGTACGATGTAGTTCCGTACATATTATTGAGGAACGATGTAGTTCCGTGCATATTATTGTGGTACGATGTAGTTCCGTACATATTATTGATGTACGATGTAGTTCCGTACGTATTATCATAGCACAATGTAGTTTCGTGTATATTGTTGTAGTATGACGTAGTTATGTATTTATCCCCGAGTTACAATTAAAGTGTCGTGGTACTTGATGATGGAATATGAACATTACTTGATAGTTAATTGAACGGTTTCTCTTTACTTTTGATTATCTTTGAGTTATTTTGCCTTGTTTGCTAGTTTACTTGGAGCCCCGTCCCCGCTTATTGAGTCACTCGACTCACCCCTCTCCTTTTCTTTGTTGGTTTATTTATACCTTACAGGTTCGACACCATCTACTAGTGAGCATCGTGGTTGACCGAGGTGGAGCATCTCTCTATTAGCGGTGAGCCAACCCTTCGTCTGTGGTGGCCGCCTACATAGTTTATATTTCCCTTTGATGTATTTCCGAGATTTTGGAATTGTATAACTTATTTGACACTCTTAGATGTTCATGACTCGGGGAGTACTTAAACCTTTTATTGTTGGAATTATTTCTATTTTATTCAATGGTATTGAGATATTTGTATTTTTCATTGAGAAGCTTATATTATTCGTTCATAATCAAGTGGGTTCACCCGACAGGGTTAGTACGGTGCCCTCACGACCAATTCAGATTTTGGGTCGTGACAACCAATGGGCTTGTAAGCGGCACGGTGAGTTATCTTTCACTCAGCCTTTTGAGTTTTAATCTAGTTTTTCGAGGCCCTATGCTTCGTGGCCTCACTGTAGTTTCTCCGTTGCAGGGCTCCCTTAGAGGGCGGTCTCTTTGTCGAAGGAGAAGAAATGGAAGAAAGACAAGAAAGATAAGGTCCCCAAAGTTGGACGCTTTGAATGCCCTCGAGGATCTGATTGGGAACCTTTCAAAGGAAAATGGTGGAAAGGGAAAAGAGAAGAGGAAAATAGTTCCGAGGGGTCACCGGATCTTGGGGCCAAAACAGGTTGAGTATTTTTCACTTGCTTCATATTATTGGTTTTAATTGTTCCGTTTTTCCTCCTTCTTCCTTTCTTTCTTCAGTTTTGAGAAGGAAAGAGCTATCCTCGGAGGAAAGGCAAGGTGAAATTTTGGTTCCTTCTACTTACGAGCCTGAATTGGCTCAAGTTGCTGATAAAGACGTGGGGAGTGTACGTCCCTCCTCTTCGGTGGAGGTGTACGAGGCTGGGCCATCTCGAGTAGGGGACAAGACTCCTCGAGCCGCCTCCGAGCCCGCTCCTGACCCGTCTTCTTGGAGGCAATTTCGCTACATTGAAATTCCTTCTGAGCTCTGTCCGCGACATCCAAGTCCCGATTAGCCTCCGTGGAGTTTTAGGTTCTAAGGAACGTGATCGTCTCAAGGAGTCTCTCATCTCTGATTTGATGGTTGATGCTGCTCAGCACGCCATTCATGTATGTCTTCTTCAACTTCCTTTTTTCAATTTTGCCGTTCCATTTCCTTTCCTGATTTTTAGGGATCCTTTTTTGTAGTGCTACATCAACTCTATCAGGGCCGCCGAGATAGAATATAGCCGGGACGAAAAACTTCATCAATTAAGGGCTGGATGGAGGCGAGAGCAAGCGGGTCTCGAAGCCCACATGAGTGGTCTTGAAAGAGAGCTAGGGAACGGAAGGCTCGAGCTGGAGCGAGCTAGAGATGCCGCTAGTAAGTCAGACCTCGAGATGACCAAGGCCCTTGAGGCTAAATCCGAGATCGAGGAGAAAATGGCTTGTTTGAGGGAACTTTGTGATGCAGAGTTGAAGCGAGTGAGGGACGAGGCCCAGCCACTCATTAATGAGAGGGCCAAGAGGTTTCATGAAGACTTAAAGAAAAAATTGCTAAAAATGAATGAAATGGCCGCGGAGAAAGATCAGTTGACCAAGAAAAAGCGTCAGCTCGAAAATGAGGTCAAGTTCCTGAAAGGCAAGGTTGATTATTTCTCCTCGAGGCGAAAAGTGAGGAGGATTCGGGCCAAGGTGGATAAAAATTGGGCCGTTATCCAAACGAGGCTGAAAACCTTGGAGGAATGTCGTGGCGCGATCGATCTTAATGCCGAGATTTCTAAAGCCGAGAGCGATGTTGTCGTGGCTCAAAAGTTGATGGAGAATATCCCTTCAAGTAGCGAGAGCTCGGACGAGGGAGACGATGACTCTGACGCGGAGTCTTAGAGTAGTGTCTTTTGTTTCTCCCTTTTGGGTTAAGCCTCTTTTTGCTTTGTAAATATTTGGGGCCTTTAGGCCTTTTACTAATGAAAATCCTTTCTATGAATTTGCTTGCAGACTTTTCATTGTTTCGCGCTAGCTTAGGACGACGTCTCGCCCTCGAGCCGTAGGCTTAACTTATGACTAGCTATGCACGTTATAGTGAGAATAAAAGGATGACAAATCGAAGTTTTATTCCATTGATCAAATTTGCATGCCTTTATTACAATAAATGCCTGACCCTAATAGGTCTTAGGAGGAAAGAACTAGAATAGCACGAATTTATTCGAGCAAGCTCCGTGGGTGACCCTTCGTCGAGGCAATCGGTCGTGCTTCGAGGGCTTTGCCCGACGACCAGTTGTTGAGTCTTTTTTTATTGCTATTTTCTTGGCCCCTTCGGGATGACCGTATTTTTCATTGCAACTGAATAACACTCTCGCGCTATTCACTGTTCTCCTTGGATGGCCCTTACTCCCCATAGAGTTGGGAACTTGATCACTTGATGCAGGGTAGATTGCATAACTTCCATCTCGTGGATCCAGGGCCTTCCAAGAATGATGTTGTAGGCTATATCCTCGGCCATAACTTGGAAGGTAGCTTGCTTGTTCACTCCCCCTGCAGTAGTCGTGAGGGTTATTTCTCCCAAAGTCTTCTCGGTAGAGTTGTTGAACCCCATCAGTATGGTCGCCTTTGGGACGACTAGATCCTTTAGCCACATCCTCTTGATTGTGCTATAGTTGATGATGTTTACCGAGCTGCCTGGATCTACTAGAGCTCGTTTGATGTCACAATCGTTGATCGTGAGTGTGATCACTAGTGCGCCGTGATGGGAAACATCATTCCATCGCAATCCTTTTTTCTGAATACCAGCTCCCTGCTCGACTCACCAGCTCTTGCCCTTTTCTCTGCTGTGATGGACGATTTTGCAACTTTCTTCGCCGCATCAAAGTTTACTCCGTTCACCTCTGAGCCCCCGGTGATAACATTCACTACCCTCTTTGGCGACTGTGCTCGAGGTGGCTGCTCCTCCCTTCTGTTGTTCGTGCTTCCCTTTGTCGGTCAGGTATTCTGCTAGCACCCCCTTCTTGAGCAAATGGGCCACCTCGAGACGCAATGCCTTGCAGTCTTCATTCGCGTGCCTGTAGTCCATGTGAAATTCACAGTGTTGAGTTTGGTCTCTTTTTCTCGGGGGTGTTCTAATATCTTTGGGCAGTCTCACACCTTGGTCAGTCATCCCCTTGATCGCGTTTACCATCTCCGAGGTTGATACGCTGAAATTGTACTCAGAAATGCGAGGCAAATCCTTCTCTTTGGACACTAGAGATGGTCCCGACGGTTTTTGGTTGGAAGATGACCCAGATTTTTCTCCAAGTCTCTGGCTCACGTGTTGATGCCCCCCGAGGCGCTGACTTACATGCTGCTTTTAGGCTCCATGGTTTGGTTCGTATCGATATTTTGAATTCCCCACGGTGCGTCAGCGCATCGAGAGGATTCAGCCCGACCTCGGTATGTGTGGCCTCGTCCTGTCCTTCTCCACTCTGCTTCCTCGAGCCTGATCTTTGTTATGGCTCGGTCGTGCAATTCATACCAAGTTCGATCTTGCCACTGCTAGAGTCTTTCTTTAACTCAGTTGCAGCCTCTAAATTGCCCACATTAAGGTTCTTTTCAAAGGCCATGACGTCCAAGCTGTCGTCCATCTTTGGTAGGTCCATCCTCTCGGCCTGAAAGCGCTCGAGGAAGTCATTGATGGGCTCGAGGTATCCTTGTTTTACGTCAAACATGTCTTCCTTTCTTTTGAGGATATTTCGGGCCCCAGTGTGAGCTTTAATGAACATGTCTACCAATTCATCGAAGCTGGAAATGGACTCAGAAGGGAGGAGCATGTACCAATGCAGTGCTCATTTTTCTAGAGTGTCGGCGAATTTCTTCAAGAATATGGATTCTTTTTCAATCCGAGTTAGGTCGTTGCTTGTGACCATGGCCATGTATTCTGTGATATGGTCAACTGGGTCTATCGTCCCGTCATACTTCTTCAGAATTTGTAATTTGAAATATTTTGGGACAGGCGCTGGAGCAGCTTCAGGTTTGAAGGGCAACTGGCGACATCTTTCGATGTCCAGTGCTCGTTGTGGTTTACGGACCCCGGGCACGTTCTGAAGTCGTTTCTCCATACTGGCCTCGAAATCCTTCTTCAATTTTTTGAAGTCAGATGCGACGTTCATTTGTAAAGCCATGGGAGCCACAGTCCCCGAGACCCCAGACATGATCTCATTCGGAAGTCCTTCTGTATTTGTTCCAACAGGGGTAGTGGCGTTGTTCCCTCCATTAAACATCGTGAAGGGAGCATCTCCGAGGACATAGTGGACTCTCCCGCTCCTATCGAGGGCTTGTAAAGAGATTCGGAACTACTCATTAAATTGAGCTTGAGCGGCGACTTGCTCTCGCATATGCTGCAGCGAGTTCACCATGAACTGTTAGAAGGGGTCGCCCGAATTCGTGGATGTTGGTTCGCGGGTAATGCTCCTACGAGAGGTATTGGTCCAATTGGTGGAGTAGACCAACTTGGGGGCGTCAGCCCAAGTAATGGGGCTGAGGTGTTTGTTGGGATAGGGCTAACGGACGGTGTCGAGCCAGTTGGATGCAATGGAATCCCCAGATGATGACGTTAACTCATTATTTTACTTTATTTGTGTGTTTGAATATATTTTTACGGTAGAAATTGGGGTATTAGACATCGTTCTAATAAGTTAAATTGATAGTTTAAAGGGTAATTTGACCTTGATAATGGAATTGATCATATATTCGTACTCAGGGTATTATGGGCAACCCATAAATGTAATTTATTTAGAGTTTGGTTATGTGACTTTGAACCCTTTACATAGGCCTAGCCTGCGTATCGCGATACGAATAGGGTATTAGATTCCTAACCGGATTGCCCTAAGATGTAAGGAATGAAGCCTTTAGCCTTATTTGATATTTTTCTGCTTATTGAACACAGTGGGATCGTTTGACAATGAATCCAAAGGACAAAGCGGTTGTTGAGTAGATGTGCTAACTTTGTAACAAGGTAAGTATTTGTATCCATTTCTTTGGAGGCCCTTGGACTTGTGGATAATCTACCACGTATTCCTTACGTGTGTAGATACCGATAGGCGTACTCATTGTGCCTTAGCTTTGAATTTACGTTATATATTATATGTTATGCCCTGTTGTTAGTATTGCATTGAGCATTGTACTTTGTTTTTGAGCTTGCATATACTTTCCGGTAGTCGATGAGAGTCACGCGCCGGTGATATGTGTAGTAAATTATGAGTTTACTATTATGTGTATATAAATATATGGATCGGTTTGCACGCCGCAACAGTATATATATATATATATGGATCGGGTTGCACGCCGCAACAGTATATAAATATATAGATCGAGTTGCATGCAGCAACAGTATAAATATATGGATCGGGTTGCACGCCGCAACAGTAAAAAAAATATATGGATCGGGTGGCGTGCAGTATAAATATATGGATCGAGTTGCATGCCGCAACAGTATATATATATTGATCGGGTTGCACGCTACAACAGTTTATAAATCTATGGATCGAGTTGCATGCTGCAACAGTATAAATATATGGATCGAATTGCACGTCGCAACAATAATTACATATAATAAGATGTTGTTATGATTGTGGATATGTTCAGGATACCTAAAAACCTATGTATTCTTTCTATCTTATGTTCCTGATTGTTTATGAGTTTATGCTTCCATAGGTGTTTCCAGTTATTATTTGGCTCTGTCTTTTTATAGTTGAAATAAGATAAATTTTGTTTATTTGCTTAGCTTTTCTCCCTGGCTAGCTACCCTATTCTTTGAGGTGGCTAGTCTGCCCCACTTATTGAGTTCTTTTGACTCACCCTTGTTTGTTGTTTGTTTCTTGTCTATTTATTTCCTTTCGGCAGATGCGCTCCAGGATTGAGTTCACCACGTTGTTCAGGAGCGAACGACTTCAGTTGTCAGGGTGAGCCAGCTTTTGTTCATGATGGCCACCAGTTTTATGTTATTTTCTCAGTTATATTTTTTTCCTTTCAGGAGATGTTTATACTTCATTTGTATTCTTAGATGTCCGTCTGGATAGCTCTAAACCTAATACATTACGTAGTAAGCTGTAATTTCCTTTGTATAGCTTAGAGGTGTCAGTATGTCGCTGTTTCTCCTAAGTCTTGTCCTATTTATGAGTTGGATTTATATTTATTTGAGTGGATTCAGTTCAGAAGGGTTGCCCGACGGGTCTAAGGGAGGATGTCGGGTGCCCGCACGACCTAGGCGAAATTCGGGTCGTGTCAGTTTTGGACCGGGATGGGTACGAGAATCACTTTGCAAATCAAAGATGGAGACTCACCAAGGGATCAATGGTGATTGCAGAAGGAGCTGCTCGTGATATGTTGTACAAGACAAATGCAGAAATTTGTCGAGGCAGAGATAGCACGATAGCTGATGTTGCCGAGCAGGGGGGGCAAGATGATGAGATTGTTGATCAGGGGGAGCAAGACGCTCTTAAGGTTGTTCAAAGGGACAAGTTTGATCTATGCAAAGAACTTGTCGGCATGAGCTTTATCTGAAAGCTAAACATACCTCCTTCATGTACATGGAACTGGATGGGGAGATTTGTTGGGTCCATCCCATGCAAAATTTAAAAAGTATGCAAAATGTTGGAAGCAAATTGTTACTGGACGGTGCCGTAGAAAGTCTGCAAAGTTTGGCAGACTTGTTTGAATTCTTTGGCATCTGGTGATGTAAGCCATGACATCACAAGGTCATCTTACAACAACAAATAGCCAGTCGTGGTTTAGTTGTAAGGCATCCACTTTCACAGAGAGAGGAACAAAGTGTAACAGAGAATACACAGTGTAGGATAATACTCTGTGAGGAAAAATAGAGAGAGTGAGCGGTTTTATAGTGAGGTGTAAAATCAAAAGAGGGTTCTTTCTTTTGTGAGTGTATAGTGGTATTTACTAGACGGCGTAAAGTCCTTGCTATAATGGAATTATTTGCTCCTCTCGGGCCGTGGTTTTTCCCTTAGTTTAGAAGGGTTTTCCACGTAAAAATCTTGGTGTCCTTGTTATTATTTTTTATTCTTGTTGATTACCGCATTTTCCAGTACTCCGTTAACATTGTCGCTATTATTCCGTGAATATTATTTCTGTGGGGGAATTAATTTTCCCAACACATCATGAATAGAAAGTAAAACACTATAAGAAAATAGGGGAATAGCGTCGATTTAAAAATTAATTAGCTAACCGCTGCAGTGCCGACAGTTCGTGAAAATGCTACAATTTACTCCGCAGTGAGCGAGGTTATTTGACGGCGGTTTAACAACCTCCAGAATAACCGCCATCGATAATTTTGAGGCATTTTGCGGCGGTTGTTGCTTAACTTACGGCGATTAAAGTGTTCGACTAATAAATTTAGAATTTTCCACCTTGATTAGGACAATCTACTCAACAACACCTCTCAACCACCCCTAGTCAACCCCCACCCCCAAACTCCTTATATCGTAGGACCCACACACCTTGATTAGGATACATGGCAATGCTACTATCATCAACACGTGGTAGCATGCGAGACAACTTTCCAAGTAGTGAGCTGTACGACTGAACATTCTTATAAAGTGAGAAAAATGTTCCTGTTCCAATGTTTGACAACTAGGAGGTGTATGTGACACGACCCAGAATCCAATTAGGCCGTGCGGGCACCCGACATCCTCCCCTAGACCCGTCGGGCGAACCATTACCAATTAAATTAGGAATATAAATATGATTCAATTAATAAACAAGAACAAGACTTTTTTTTAAAAAAAAAAAAAGCACAGACATACTGATACCTCTAAGCTTTACAAAAGAAATTACATCTGACTACTCAATATACTAGGTTTAGGGCTATCCAGACTAGATATCTAAGAGTACAAAAGAAGACAGATACCTCCTGAAGGGAGCAAAATACAACTGAAATAATAAACAATAAACTGGTGGCCATCCGGAATGAAAGCTGGCTTACCCTGACAGTTGAAGTCGTCTTCGCTCCTTCACAACGTGGCGAACTCAATCCTAGAGCGAACCTACCGAAACGAAATAGATAGACAAGACACAAACAACGAACAATGGTGAGTCAAAAGGACTCAATAAGTGGGGCAGACTAGCCACCTCAAAGAATAGGATAGCTAGCCAGGGAGAAGAAATAGATAAACCAAATTCATCTTATTTAAACTATAAAAAGACAGAGCCACATAATAACTGAAACACGTATGGAACCATAAACTCAACTAGGAATACAAGCCATAAAGATATCAACAAATAAGCAATGCACGTATAAGCAGTACAGTAGTTATGTACCACAAGTCTACACAATGGCATGAAATGAAATGAAATGAGATGAAATGAAATAAAATGAAATATGATGCAAAGGGTCACATGTGCCAACTGAATGGAGCGGAATCCTCCTGCTCCTAGGGCAGAATCCTCCTACCCTCAGTATGATGCAATAGAGCAAAATCCTCCTGCTCCTAGGGTGGAATCCTCCTACCCTCAATATAATGCAATGGAGCGGAATCCTCCTGCTCCTGGGGCGGAATCCTCTCAATAGAGCGGAATCCTTCTGCTCCTGGGGCAGAATCCTCCTACCCCTCAGTATGTGCAATGGAGCGGAATCCTCCTGCTCCTAGGGCGGAATCCTCCTACCCTCAATATGATGCAATGGAGCGAAATACTCCTGCTCATAGAGAGGAATCCTCCTACCCTCAATATGATGCAATGTAATGCATATGAATGCAATATGATGCAATAATAACCCTTCACCGGCGCGGGACTCTCATCGACAGCCAGAAAGCAGATGCCAACTCACAGCGAGGGTACAATGCTCAGATCCTCAATGCAATACCAACAACAGGACATAACATATAATATACAATATAAATCCAAAGGTAAGGCGTAATGAATACGCCTATCGGCAGCTACACACGTAAGGAACACGTGGTAGAATATCCACAAGGCCAAGGGCCTCCAAAGAAATGGATACAAACACTTACCTTGTTGCAAAGTTAGCACAGTTACTCAACAACCGCTTTATCCTTTGGATTCACTGCCAAACAATCCTGTTGTATTCAATAAGCAGAAAACTATATCAAATTAGGCTAAAGGCTTCATTCCTCACATCTTAGGGCAATCCGGTTAGGAACCTGATACCATATTCGCATACGCAATACGCAGGCCAGGCCTATGTACAGGGTTTAAGGTCACATGTCTAAACCCTAAACAAATTACATTTATATGTTGCCCATAACTCACTGAGTACGAATATATAATCACTTCCATTATCGGGGTCCAATTAACCCTTTAAACTATTAATTGAACTTATTAAAACGATGTCTAATATCCTAATTTTTACCGTTAAAATATATTCAAACACACGTAATAAACTCAAATAATATATTAAGATCATTACCTTAATGTTTCGGGGTGAAAATTCTATCTTTTCTCCGGCTCTTCTCTCATTTTCTGGCATTTTTCTTTCTCTGCGTTAACTTTTACATTTTCTATTTCTGTTCAATTTTTCTACGCTGCTTAATGTTTGCTAAGGGATTATATAATCGCTTAGACCAACCGCCTTTTTCTTAGTTTATCTTTTCCTTTTTTTCGTTTTCTCTTTTTCATTTTTCTTTTATTTCTTTTATTTTATATTTTCTCTTTTTAACGAAAATTAAAACGGTACCCTACAATATTCAAAATAATTCCAACTTATTCATATAAGTTATACCATATTTATGTGGTATACTCGCTAAGACGGATCTCAAATCAGATTCCAGAAACTCAAGATGCGAATTAAAATGAAAAAGATCAAATTCTTTTAACTTTCGGTATTTTAGTGGAAACTAGCCGAACGACGTCGAAATTCACTTTCGAAAGTTCAAAAAAGTCAGAAATAATCATACGAACCTAACGATGCTTTCGGATTTCGAATCGGAGCTCATTCGCCAAAACCGAGCTCGAAAATCTCTTTTTAATATTTATCGACAATAAAAACTGAAACCTTCTTCCGATGCCTACCAAGCGAGGTCTGATTTAGCTCAAATTTTACAGATAAGTCCCAATGGACCTTACGAAGTTTTTAAAATTATCGTCACGCCAATCGGAGCCCTAACTTCCGAAATGACTACCTAAGGTCGTTTCAGTATGTGTATGTCCTATTGTTGTATGTAGCTTGTTGCCCTATACTCCTTTTGTTTTATTTTCTTTGCTAATATGTAAAGTCTTATAGTACTTAATAGTAATAAATACATTGTTATCTATTTTTAAAGTACATGTCATACTTTAGTATATATTTCTCATAAATTGGTGAATCCTTTCTTTATCCTTTATTGCTTGTCAATTTGTTTTACAAATTTTACTTATTATTCTTCAACTATTACAATTTCATTTCTCATAATTAGTATGTTATGCTCGGTTGTATTACTTTATGTTAGTTTTCTAATATCGTAAAAACAAAAAATTAGTTTCTATTAAACTTTCCCATGATATATTTTTTAAAAGCCCTAGCTTTTCTAAGAAAAATTGTAAATTATCAAAAAATGTCCAGAAGAACCACCGTACAATTCTAAATAACCGCCTCCAAATGCTAAATAAAGCTAAACCGCCGTTAACACAAAGCGGATCTCCAAACCGCCGCTAAAGTCTTCTTTAGGAGGCAGTTTACTTGACCGCCTTAAAAACCGCCGTAAAAGGAATTTTGTTTCAAACCGCCACTAAAAAAATGCCGCAATTTGCCTATTTTCTTGTAGTGAAATAAGGCCCTTCGTTAAAAGGGTGAAAAGATGTGTGGGCTCTATTCTATGACGCATCTCAAGAAACTTTAATTAGGAGAGAATATATATTTTGAAGAAGGGCCGAAGAGGTTTCTTCCGATTCTCTATTCTTGTAAAAGTAATAATAAATTATCAAACACCAAACATGTAATTTAGGGTGGGTCATTCCCTGTTTCTTTTATTCTATATAAAACGTTTCAAATTTTGTAAATTAAAGTGATAGATTTCTTATTAGGAATGAATATGATTGTAACATTTCATTGCATGGAAGATCCATAATGATATCATTAAATTATTGATTTGATTCATCATGGTTCATTTGTATTGGCCGAAAGAAGTTGTTAGTGACATATGCTACATAGTTTAATTTGTTCTAATTATAAAATATAGAGGAATTGGGTACTTGATTACAAAAAATAACAGAAATATAAAATTTATAAATATAGCAAAACTTTAGTCTCCTCCAATTATTCGTATTTTCACTCCCTCCTCCTTCCTCAGATATCATTCTACCGCCAGAACCTTCCCCCAATGTTGTTGTGGGCTCCTTCCCCACTGCCGCTGGGACCTTCTCCCGCTATTGCCTCCAGACACCTTCCCCACGGCTAACGCTAGAGTAACTTTGAAAAAAAAATTGTAGATCTATTGATTTTTGCTTAGATTTGATTTTTTTCATTTAAATATGATATTTTTTGATCAATTTAATATTTATTGTTCATATTGATTGAACTTGCTCAAAAATACTATTTTTCAACTAAAATATGGTATTTCTAGCTAGATCTAATATTTTCCTGTCAGATGCGGTGTTTTACCGGCTAGATCTGGCGTGTTTTTTCAATCTTTTTATTAAACTATTGAAACGACCTTAAGTAGTCGTTTCGAGAGTTAGGACTACGATTAACGTGCCAACAATCTTAAAAGTTTTGTAAAGCCCATTACGACATGTCTGTAAAATTTGAGTTGATTCAGACCTCGTTTGGTATGATTTTTGAGAAGGTTTCCATTTTAGTTGTAGGTAAACTTTAAATTAAATAAATGAGCTCCCATTCAAAATTTGAAAGTTGTGTTAGGTTTGTATGATCATTTATGACGTACAACAACTTTTAGAAGTGAATTCCGAGTTCGTTCGGATAATTTTGCTAAAATCTCGAAAGTTAAGTATCACTACAAGAAAAAGGCTTATTAAGGACCAATATTTGAAGACCAGTTGCAAAATATGGTCCTAAAAAGTATACTTAAGGACGAGATTTTTTGCTCGTCCTTAATCCCTAGTTTTGTTCAATTAATTAATGATGGGATTCAAAACTGGTCCCAAATAAAATGAAGATCTGATCCTTAATTTACCCTATTTTGAGTGGGACTTATGGCGCCATTCCAAAAGTTATGCAAAAACAATGAAAAATATAAATAATTTAATAACCCTCCTAAAAATTTCCCTATTTCGAAAAGAGAGAACAAAATAGAACATTTCAAAAGGACTAGTAGTTCATCTCTCGAAAGCCCTAAACCTTCGTTGTTCGATGTGACAATTTCTTCTCATCAAATCTACTGAAATTGCGTCTCATTTCTGGTGTTTCTTGATTTCTGTATTCGATTCTTTCACCAAACCCTAATTTCCATCGTCAAGCTATCTGGTATGTCGTTCAACTCATTGTGGGTTTATTTTTCTTATCAATGTTCCTCGCTACACCTCCGTTAAGAGATGGTTACAAATCGAGGAAGAAACCTTTCAGGGCTGTGTTTCAGAGAGAGCAAAGTGAAGGGCATGGCGATTAAATTTGGGTAATAAAGAGTTGAGCTTTATAACTCGTGAAATCGTCCTTTGCTTCTGATAACACTACTGCTAAATTTTTGAATGGCTGCTCGACAAATCCGCAAATATTGAATTTCGCTCTGAATTTCCACTACAAATCTTTAGTTTTAGTGTTATTAATAATAACTTATTATTAATGACCCATAAATTTGGAACAAGGAAAAGAAAAGTATACTTATTAGCTGACTATAGAAATTGCAAATGGTGTTTATCTTGAAGGTATTTGCAGATAACTCAGATTCTAATTACTACGGTGACTACTAATCAGTAACCTAACCTTGTCCCCATCAGCTTAACTAAATCCAACTTGAAATATGCACGACAGGCACTGGAGTCCGGTAACTGGGTGTAAGTCTAGTTCAATGAGGATGAGGGTTGTGGCTGCTGCCTCGCCATTAAGAGGTCATGCATTACATCACTTAGAGTTCAGAAACTATAACAGTGATGTATTTGGGCGTGGTAATGGTAGTTTGAGGAACTCAGATATTCTTTTAAGTTATTTTTTTCAATTGGGAAGCAGAGTTGGAGAAATGGGCGTGGTAAGAGGAAAATAAGTTTCAGTAAGATCGTTACCTTTTTTTGTATGTGATGTTCATTCAAAGAGGAACACATCCATAAATTGGGAAATAGGGGTTTTCATGTGCAGTATATTGTAATGATCATGATAAGCCCAAAAGGCTCCACAAAATATTAGGAAGAAATATGTTTATGCTACTCAGTATGCATCAATTACTTTTCTACTGAAGCAAATATATAGATTTCCTTGTTTTTTTTGAAAAGGTAATAATTTGTATAAAATAAAAAACTGCAGCATCAGGAAGATGCTACAATAGATTACTGATTACAACTCTCAAAAGAACACAAAAAAGACATTGATCTATCCGTAGTTTACATTGTTCCTATGAAATCTACTAGGTCTCCTACATCATCTAAAACTTCCTGTTTACACCAAAAATAAAACAAAGAAAGACTATTCATTTTGATTTTCTGGATAGAATTGAATTTGTCTTCAAAACATCTTGAGTTCCTTTCTTTCCGGACTGTCCACCATACACAGGCTGGGATGATTTCCATCTATCGTTCTCTCCTTTTCTTCAGCCAGTAACTTTCCAGATATTGAGAAGTTCAATCGCGGTTCTGGCATGACCCAATTCACGCCCATCATATAGAAGAACATGTTCCACAGATTTGTAGTTATTTTACAATGAATGAACAAGTGAGCATTGTCCTTCACTTCCTGTCCACATAGCAAACACCTTGAGAAAATATGAAAACCTCTTCTTTGTAGGTTTTCATGTGTAAAGCATGCTTTTTTAACTACTAACCACACGAAACATGACACTTTCTGAGGAGTTTTGACCCTCCAAATATGTTTCTAAGGCCACAATATTTTCAATGAAGCACATTAATTTAACTTCCAATATACATCCTTTACTATAAATGCTCCTTTGTTATTCAGTTTCCACATCAGCTTGTCTGATTCCTCTGATGTACCCCTAAATGAGTGAATAGTTTGTCAAAAAAATAAAAAAATACCTTTCCCAATTCCCAATCATTTAACAATCTTTTGAAATTCAAATTCCAACCTTGTGGCTTGTGTACCATTTAAGAGATACTCTTTTTATTTGTGTTACTAGTTCTTATTTTTATACTTGTTAAATAGACTGGTCTGATATAGCATTAGCAAGAATGTGTCAGCCACTTTTTTCTAACACAAAATAAAGTGTTTTGTGTTCAATTGTGTTGATTGTGTCCCTGAGCTTAATTTTAGTGACGTTTTTTAGAATGATATATTAACTTTTTAAGGTTGATTTGTCATCATTCCTAGTTTATGAGCTTACTTGTTGATACTCTAATATCGATTTCGTTCACTAGAAATTCACACAAGTGTCGTGTCACTGTGGTTTGAAGGTTCCAGAGAAGCAGAAGGAAGAATTGAGAAGCTACGTTCTGAATTTGAGTTATATTAGGGGTAATACTGTCCTTTTGAATTTTAATCCATGTATAATAAAAACCTATATTGTTAATTCCACCTTATAGGTAAGTTATACTGGATTTTCTGTATAAGCTATACCATTATTTATACTAATTTTTAAAAACACAACCAAATAATGTATAAACTCAATACAGAATTTTATACAGGGATTAATAATCCTATACAGCCTACTAAACGACTCCTTACTGCATATGATTTATAGTTTATAGTTTATGACCATTTACTGCTAGGTAGATTTCAAAAATACGGAAGTTCTATAGAGCTTTGCCCACAAAGTGTAATTTGACCATCACTATGAACTATAATTTTGAGCAACTGGAAATGTTCATAGACTATTATTTTAGTAATCAAAAAGTATTCGTTGTTGTGGAGTTTTCTCTTAAAGTATTTATTTGTAATTTTAAAGTTTTGTCAAGACTAAGTTGTTGTCTGGTGGTCACATCAGATATAGTGATTGATTTCTAGTTTTGGTGATACCTTGATCTGTATGTTCTGATCCATGCCTTGGTTGGGTGGTTGGTGAGCTATCGTTGTACTTCGAGTGGAAGTGGGAGCAGATCACTATAAATTTTGTGGTTGGTCTGCCAGAGATCCTGTGGTGCCATGATTCGGTCTGGGTCATTGTTGATAGACTAACTAAATCAGCTCACTTCAACCCTGTAAAGACTACTGATTCAGCTCAAACATGCTCGGATTTTATGGTCATTTTTGACATGTAACAACATTCGGAAGTGAATTCTGAGGTCGCTCAGATAATTTCGCTAAAATTCTTAAAGTTAAAAAATTCCTCTTCTCGTGGGAGAAGTATCTTGAGTTCTGGAGATCCAATTCAAGCTTGATCATCGCGAGCATGTCTCAAATGTCTTATATGACTTGTGTACAAAATTTGAGGTCATTCAGAGCCTTTTAAACTCCCGTTTGGACCCAAATTATAGACCAGCTCTTGCTGGTGAAAAAAATTTGCAATATAGTTATTTCAAAGGGGGTATAAAAGGATCATTTTATGCCTATTTCGATTTCTATTCATATCCAGCCGATTCCAAGGAGAATTTTGGGTACCAAAATCATGAGACGTCAAAATGAAAAAGAAGTCGTTAAGTAGCTATCCTGATCCAGGACTTAAGATTCAGCTCCAGGACCAAGCACACAACGTGAGTGAGGGGCAGGACGTATTCAACTGTTTGTGGTGAGCCAGCTTATTCTTTGAGGCCACCTATTATAGCTTTATAGTTGTATCTTATTTTTGCTCCCTTCAGAAGATGTGCATATTTTTTGACCTCGTAGATATCTGATCTGGAAACCTCTAAACCTATGTTGTTGGGTAGTTAGCTGTGTTTATTCAGATAGCTTATATTTATGTCCATCTTTTATATATATATATAGACACACACACACACACACACACACACATACACAGACACACATATGTTTCAATAGGCTATCTCGTGTTATTTTGAGTTAGTCTTATAACGTTCTAGTTAGTTTGGTAAATTTCTTATTGTTCCCAAGTAAATTTTCTATCATTTGAACTAATTTAGTCGATAGGGTTTGCCCGACAGGTCTAGGGAAGGTAGTCGGGTGCCCGCACGGCCTATCCGAAAATTCGGGTCGTGTCAACTATATCTTCTCTGTATCTCACTATATTTGTAGTCTATCTAACTATTTATGCACTCTTTTGGCAATGTCTCTACATGTATCTACATTGTTTCTAGTGTTTCTTCTTGTATATACACTATTTTAGCACTATTTCTGTATTTCTGCACAGTTTCTATTCTCTGTTTCTGCACTATTTTTTGTGTCTCTGCACTTATGTGTTTCTGCATTTTTGCATTTGTTTTCACAGTCTATGCACAATATTTGCACTATTTCTGTATTATATTAAATATTGTGTTCTACTTGTATCTACACTATTTCTACACTATTACTACTATTTTTCTTTACTCATCTATACTGTTTCTACACTGTTTCATCATTGACTCAACAGACCGTCGGTGACAACAGCGCAGATAGGCTGGACCAGAAGGGGGTAGCGAGTTTAGGGATGGGAGATGGAGACTATAGCTTTCCTGCTTTAGTTGTTTCTAACAACTTATATATAAAAATATTGTTTTGTTTTTAACTATCGATAATAATTTTATTTGGGGTAATAAGGGGTGTAAGATTGTATATAAGTGTAAAAGTCCCAAAAAACTCCCTCACATGTAAAACCAATAAGTAGGAAGTGATCCTAGGTCCTTCATTAATCGAGGGGGGGGAGAGGGGTGGGCTTTGTTCTTGGACGTAGCTCAGACAATTTTAATTAAGAGAGAATTTCAAAAAGTCTTTGTCTCTAAGCATTCTATATAGGGACAATTACATTGAGACACCCCACTCATGAAAATTATCAAAAAAGACCCCTATTTTGCTACCTTACATGACATAGTACCCTCTCCCTTTTTTTAAAAATTTTCTTTCACTCCATAGGATCCCTATTTAAAGAAAAAAAACCCTAGCCCCCATTTTTCCTCTCTTCTCCTTCCCTCCTTCCTATTTTTCTCTCTTCTCTTCCCTATTACACCTAACCCCGCCGCCACCCCCCAACCCTTCAACCGCTGCCCCACCGTCATCCCCCTTTCCTCCAAGCCACTGACGTCGTCGCCGCCGTGGTCACCGCCACCGCTGCTTCTTCTTCTTCTTTTTGTTTTTTTTTTTTTTTTATTTGCTTTTTGAATATAAATATTGATTTTCGTTGTATATTCCGATCAAGTCTCCGGTGAGGAGTTTAATTATCAAGTTTCTTCTTGTTCTTCACTTTTTTCATAAAAAATCGTTGAGATCTACTAGTTTTTTGTTAAAACTTTTGTTTAATGTTTAGATCTAGTGTTAATCTTGTATAAAACTTTATAGATCTTGGATATTTGTTAAGCTTCTGTGTAAAATCTGCCCGAGGCACTGTTTAACATTATTTTTGTGAGTGTATACACTTTTATACATTTTTATACAATTCTGTAAACGTGTATAAAAATATATAGATCTGTATATGTACGTATTGACAGTGTATAAAACACATTCTATGCATTGTAAAATTGTATAAAAACTGTATATGCGTGTATGAACAATGAATAAAATTGTATAAATTTCAAATTTCTGCCCTTTTTATGGATGTTTTGTATAAAACTTATGTTTTTTGTGTATATTTTTGTATTTTCCTTCTTGAATACATATTTTTCTATGTATTTACATGTATAATTTATTATTTTGATTGATTTAGGTATATAAGTTTATCAAAAAATAATTATTTAAGCAAATCCACAAATAAAATAAGCAAATTCGGTGAAATTTTTAATTTCCGGCCACCAGCCACCGTCGGCCTGCGGCGGTAGCGGTGGCAGCTCGGTTTCTGGTGAGAGGCAGTGGTGGGAGAGGGTGAGGGAGTGGCTCCTAGAGTTTTTAGTTTAAATGGGTGCTATGTTATGTAATTTTGAAAATAAGGGGGTGCTATGTTGTGTAATGTAAAAATAAAGGGGTGCTATGGATGAAATGTGGCCCCTCATTTTTAATTTTGTGTTGTGGGCTGCCTAGTTTTGAAAATTCCCCTTCTTTATATGTATATTTATTTTTAGAAGGAGGGCCGAAAAGGTTTTTGTAGACTTTTAATCCTTGCAAAAATAATTGCTCTCTATACCAATTTATGGTACACAATTCAGAATACGAGGGCCAAAGTTTAAACTTTAACTGTAAATTTAGATGTATATTTTTTAAGTTCTTGAAAATAAATTTTATAGATTTAAAAACTACATTAAAAAACTATAAATCATTTTAATTTGTAATTCAAAATATTTACAAAAAACGTACGAAAAACATGGTCAAGGAACCACCTCCTAGACTCTCCAAATTGTAAGTGTGTCACATAAATTTGTCAGAGGGAATATAATGAACCTATGGTGGGTCATTCCACGTTTTTATTTTATTTTATATAAAACATTTCAAAATTTAAAAATTAAAGTGATTGATTTTTTATTAGGAATAAATCTAATTGTAACGTATCCATGTATAGAAAATCTGTAATGGTATTAAATTATTGATTTTATTCATCAAGTTTCATTTGTTTGGTCAGAGAGAAAGTTGTTATTCAGCTGGGTTATGATCTTCGTAATTGGCTGATTCTCGCAATCATCTCATGCATGAATAAAAAGGCCCTCATGTCAAAAACAACAATCAATATGAAGTGAACCAAGGCCCTTTATTAAAGGAGGGAAATGATGGGTGGGCTTTGTTCTATTACACATTACAGGAAACTTTAATTTGGAGAGAATTTCAAAAAGTTATTCTCTTCAATATATATAGAAGCATGGTCGAAGAGGTTTCTTCTTTCTATTATTGCAAAAATAATTATAAATTTTCAAACAAAAAACATGAAATCTATGGTGGGTCAATCCACAATTCTTTAATCTTATATAAATTATTTCAAAATTTGAAAATTAAAGTGACCTATTTCTTATTAGGAAAAAATCTGATTGTAACGTATCGTTGCATGGAAGATCCGTAATAATCATATCTATTAATTTATTGATTTGATTCATCATGTTTCATTGTTTGGGTCGAAAAGAAGTTGTAGTCCCCTGGGTTGCAAACTTTGTAATTGCCCGATCCTCGCAATCACCTCATTAATAAAGAAAAGAGAAATTACACAAAATATTATTTGGAAACTTTTGATAACATAGAGACATTTTGTCCTAATTAGAGGGCTTAATTACAAAACCTAGCAGAAATATAAATTCATAAACATAGAAAAACCCTAGCATCCTCCTCCCATTTTTTCACATTTTCACTCCCTCTCCTTTCTCCACTTCCAATCTTCCGCCGAAACCTTCCCTGACTATCGTTTTTGGTTTCCTTCCTCTACTTCCATTGGCTTTCAGCTTCCCCCATCGTCGTCGCATGACACCTTACCCCAGTGTTACCGCCTGAGCAACGTTGTTGTTGTTGCTTTTTTTTTTTTTTTTTTTTTTTTTTTGTAGATGTTTTGATTTTTTCTCAAGTTTGTCTTTTCATTTATATATGATGTTTTTGATATAATTTAATGTTTCTTGTTCATATTGGTGTACGTGGCTCAAAATTACTACGGTATTTTTCAACTCAAATTTTGTTCTTTCCGTCCAAATCTAATATTTTTCGGTTAAATATGGTGTTTCATTGGCCAGATCTGGTATTTTTTCTTCTTTTTATTTTATTGTATCTTTTATGTATCTCACTGTATAGAAAGTGTGTCTAAGTATTTCTTCACTCTTCTTACACTGTTTTTGCACTATTTTTGTGTGTCTGCACTTTTGTGTTTATGCACAATGTGCACTTTTTCGCACTTTTTTTGCACAGTTTCTGCACTATTTTTGCACTATATCTGCATAAATCTATATTTTTCTGCATGTATCTACAATGTTTCTGATTGTATCTGCATTGTTTCTATTTTTGCACCTTTTCTTCGCCCTTTTGCGTTGTTTCAAACTATTTTTGCATTGGTTCTGCAGACCAACAGAGGCGTAGATAGGTTGCGCCAACGGGGGCAGCAGGGGGTAGTAGGGGAGGGATGGGAGATGGAGGTTGAGGTTTTCCTGTTTTAGTTGTTTCTTGCAACTTATATATAAAAATATTACTATATTTTTAAATATTAATAATATTGTTATTTTTTTATTTTTTTTATTTTGTAATAAAGGGTGTAGGATTATATACCAAAAAAAAAAAAAAAAAAAAACCTCCCTCTGGTCAAAAACCATAAATAGGAATGGAACCAAGGTCCTTCACTAAAGGGGGAAAAGACGGGTGGCCTTGTTCTAGGACGTATCTTTAACAACCTTAATTAAAAGAGGATTTCAAAAAGTTATTGTCTTCGATCATTCTGTGTATATTTATTTTTAGAAGTAGTGTCGAAGAGGTTTCTTCAGACTTTTTATTCTTGAGAAAATAATTATTCCCTTTGTCTGAATCTGTGTGACACAAGGAGTATGACTGTCAAACTGTAAATTTAGACGTAGATTTTTCATGTTCATGAAAATAATTTTTATATATTTAATTTATTCTCACAATCATCTCATGAATAAAAAGGAACCTCGGGTAAAAAACCATAAGTAAATTTTACATGGTAGACATTTAGAAGTGTCTTTAACATAAAATAGATACATTGTTCTTAATTTATGGTATATAGACCTTTAGTCTTATGTATTCTATTTTTTTTAGCCATTACAATGAACTGATCACTTACCCAAATAAATACCTATTTTCATGGGATTGTTGGGATTGGCAGCTTTCATTTGTGCATATCTATGAATGTAGAGTCAAACTTGATTTTGGCTAGATACCTTATTTTTCTCATTAAAAGGCATTACCACGATCTGATTTTCATTGTTAGCTGGACTTGTTGGAAGTACTAGATAAAGAAAAGACAAACTATTACGTAAACTTATGTGTTTGAGAATTGTGAGATAGGTTTTCGATCAACTTTGGCATATTTCAGCGCACATAAAAATTTTATTTCCTTTTACTAGTACCTTTTCAGTTTTCTATTTCCATGTCTTTTCACTGTTTATAACTTATATTACTTTCAGGATTTATGGTTTAGTTAGACATGCACAAACGATTATAATGTGGAAATTTTGTATACATTATATCATCATGTAGAAGTTTGTTGAACAATAATTGAGCGATTGTTTTAAGGTGGTTAATAATGATATGGTAATTGTTTAGATAATCTCCACGTATTACAAATACAGTGTATTTTAATTTCACATTACTCCTCGTATAAAATGATACTCCATATTGTATAAATTATAAATATATAGCTAGTACTCCCACTAATTATGTACTAGCTATTAAAGATATTACCACTTATTTTGTTTACAACCATTGATTCACAAATTACTCGATATTATATTATATGGTAAGTGATAAACATAAGGCTATGTATGTCAACAAGGATCGAACAGTGACATATTTTTTTAATTATCTTCTTACTTTTTATAGCGCCACACTTTTACTCTGTTCGAGTGAAAACAGCTATTCTAACAATTTTACTGTGAGCTATATATGTAGAGTAAATGATTACTCCGTTTTATACTATGTTAGCGTTTGTTTGTGGTTATGGATAATCTCTTTTAAGTCTTGCAAAAATATTTTCTTGTCCACAAACATTCTTCCTAGTTTTTTTGTCGGAATCAGCTCCTTCGTTTCCAAATTCCAATATCTCAATTGAAGATCTTTCCACGACTCCTTTATTGTCCAATACTTTATTCTGAAATATGTAGGTATATAGCATTACATCCAGTATAAGTGTTTCTTGTATCGATCATGAACATTATGTTTATCTTATCATGCAAAAGCGAGAGAAAAAAGACTTGCCGTTCACATATGTTGAGCAAATTAACAAATATGCTGAGTGATACCGGCGGTTCTAGTCCACAATCACACGAAAAGCAAATAGAAATAATTAATGAAAAGCAGAAAGATTTTTTAATTCTATGAATGAAATAATATACTATTAGAGATCATCCATTACACACTCGATTAAATACGCCAAGTGTCTTCTAAACTACTAGGTACATGGGTCTGGGAACAACGTAAAACATAACAGAGATTGGACTTGTGTTCATGGGATTGCAGTTTGAATTACTTTCTTGCGTGATCGGTTAGACTTCACGTAAGCCTCTGAAGTCTTCCGCGACCTCTATCTATGTGATCGCATGTCGATCACAGCCATTAATGACAAACTAATATTCCCATTCATTCTACTATTTTGGATCACACAATTTGGATCTACCAAAATTTAATACACAAAGTCATCAACAAATAGTTGGTAGTTCTAGAAAAGAAAAACCAAAGGATGACATCTTCTCCAAATTAGATCTGTTTGTCGATTCGTCAATAACTATAATTATTACGACAACGTATTTCTTTAGGAACAGTTGTTGCATTGTTTCATTTGTATATTAACTGGAGTACTATTTCATTACTCAATGAAACGTAGGGTTTAGCGATATCATGCATTCTAAATTGCTTTTATATATGACTAAAATTCGTTATAAAAATTATTGCAACTCTGTAAAGAAATTTATGAAATTACCAAATAACAGCAAAACAGTTTGCGTTTCACCTGTCTGTACTCTATAGAATATTTATCATTCATCATTAAAAGGCCATAAGTTCATCCCAATTTCTTTATTCTATGAATTAGATTATCATTAAACCGAATCATATTTATTGTTGGGATAGCATAGCATTTATTTTCTTTGCTAGTAGCTCTCTTTTACGTCTTATTTATGCATTTTGCACAACGTGAAGATTAACGAGAGAAAAATTACGCCTATTATGTTGTGTGCATTCGTTAAAAAAATACTCTTAGGGCAAAAATATAGTTCGGCCTACTTACATTTGTGCGCAGAAGAAAACAAATTATTGAAATACTTAAAATGTCAACCCCAAAAAGATCAGATAAATAAAGAAAGAATCAGACATTGAAGCAAATAAACTACAAACGATAGTAGTAGTAACTATCTTTCATAGTAACTATCTTTCTTGTGAAACTAATTTCAAAAAATAAAAACGTAGTAGAATTTAAACATTCAGTCAGCATCCTAATAGTTTCTAAATTTGACCACCATCATGTGTCACTACATTTGATTTCTTTTCTAAGGTTTGAACTTTTGGCAATAGGCCTAGACTTTCCTTAGCGATCAAGTCGTATTCTTTTTTAAATTATACTCAAACCTTTTTACAGTAGTAAGGAAATTTTCATGGCTGCTATATGAATACTGATATTTGACGTTTAGATCTATTTAGCTATTATCAGCAAAAGTACGTAAAATATAATTTTTTTTAATACTTTTTATGTTACAAGATAGAAAAAAAATGATTATTATAGATACTTTAGTATTTTATTTCTAAACATAGTATATTTTTTACAAAATATTACTACACAATATCTTAGATATGCTATTTTTATATTTGATCTTATGTAGCTTAAATTAATGCTAATAATGTTTTAAATACAAAAATAAATGACTAGCAACGATAATTAAAAAATTAATAAATGATCACAATTAGCATCCATATAGTGAAAATGAAATATATCAACATTTAAGTATCGCTGTTATAGAAAGGTAATTTTATAAAAGTAGATCGCTATAACAAATGATACTATTGTTATAGATAAAATATTATTATACTGGGTTAAAATATAATATTTAAAATTAATTTTGGAGAAAATTAAATCGTTATAGCTTAATGTTATAGTGAATGACTATTATAATAGGTATATATTCTTTAAACCACTATCAATAATATATTTATAAATATCAACCATCTCTACAGGATGTGATGCGTGCAAATAACATTAGCCTTCTCTGTCATTGTCGTGTCGTCGTACTGGCTTTTTCAATGCCCACATGAGAAACATTAGAGAAAATAAGGTTTAAGTAAAATTAAATAGTAACGTAAAGTTAAATTTCACACTTATTAAAATATCAAATTAAGCTTTGACTGCTCGACAAATGGGTTCAATATTCCAAAATCAATCTATTTTCTAGTAAATACATGGCTCATACAAGTATGGTATGGTGTTGTGTGTGAGACACTAATAAATTTTTTTTATTACGTGATATTTCAATGAGTGCAAAAATTAACTTTATTTCGTCACCAATTTTTTTTTTTTGAAAATAATACTACTATAACTTTTTTGCCGCATATGAAAAGAAAAAGGGATTTAGCTAGTGGCGCAGCCATATGCATCCAACTAATATCCCTTGGTAGAAGAAAAATAGTGTTTTAATAGGTAAACTTTATATAAATATATATATAAAGTATTACATACCAATATTGCAAAATAAAAATCAAAGAAAAAGCGTAACTTCTTGAAATGGATGAATAGACTTAAAAAAAGTCCTCGAATGCCTTCCTATGATTTGTGATCTTGCTTCAAATTATAAAATTATTCGATTGTACGGGGAATAATGACTTAATTTATAGAAGACTTTAGCTCATCAAATGCAAACAGAAAAAGAAGATCACTTGCAAGAAGGAACCAAATCTAAGCGAACCCAAACACAAATTCCACCAGACTTGATACGTCACAACTCAACAATACAACCCGAAAAATGTTCGAGTGGAATTAGGAACCCAAAAAATCCAAATTGAGTTACAGTCGACCTAAACCATGAACTGGCTCAACAAAATTGGGGGCCTAAAGCCAAACTTTATAAATAGGCCCTATTTTTGTATTAAAATAATGATTTTCATATATTTTTTTATTTAAATTGTATTTTTCTAACTTTTTTAGATGCGAAGTCATTAATTAATATTTTATAATCAATTTATTCTAACCGTTCATTTTCAATTGATATATAGCTAATTCATTCAATCACTCTTGAGTCTTGATACATGTTTATCTTAGATAAGATTTTAACAATTTTAATTTTTTTTTTCAGATGAGACAACAATAACAGAAAATGTTGATATTATTCTATAAGAAATATATGTAATTGGAAAAAGAATCAAGAGCCCCTTTAGGTGAGTTTATTATAAGTAGCTTATAAGCCATAAGTTGCTTATAAGCCACTTTTCACTTTTAGCTTATTTTGAGCACAAAAGTACTTATAAGCTCATTGCCTTTTGAGTTACCAATCATTCATTAATAAGCTTATAAGCACTTTTGTACTTTTCCGCTACTACTATTAAGCTTACCCAAATTGGCTCCAAGTCTTTGTATTTGATTGAGCATTTCGATAGATAATTATTTTCTACTTGTATTAATTTTTCTTAACACTTTTAATTCAAAAATTAAATCTAAACCATAAATATTAGAATAACTATTAGTATGTGTTAAAGAAAGTTCAAGGTTATGACAACGTCTTTTAAATTCTTATCATCTAGTAATCTCAAGAACTAGAAAACCAAAAAAAAATTCATACGCTTAAAAAATGTTACTATTGTGTTTCCTCCCAAAAAATTGCTCTTCAAATTTAATACATACAATAATTTTAGGAAAATTTAAACCACATAACTACCCTAATAGCTAAATTACAAAAAATACCAATACTTTTACTATATTTACAAAACATAACAATAGTTTTTAAAAATTACCCTATATACCATCTTTTTTCATTTCCCACTTCCCCCAAACATAAACCCTAATTTCTTCCTCTCTCCTTTTCTCCTCTCCTCCACCCATCCACTCACCCCAACCACCGCCGTCAGCCTCTTCTTCGTCGCCAACCAGCAGCCCCCATCGCTGCTGGTGTCCCTCCCGTTGTCATGTGATTCCATAAGGTCACCGTTTTCGGTGTTGCTGCCGCTGTAGTGCAGCGGCGCTGCTGCACTGCAGTAGTGGCAGCCTCGATCTATGTTTCCAATGGGTTTTTCCGGTGGGTTCCGATCTGCTCTTTTTTTTTTCTTTTTTTCTTTTTTTCTTTTCTTTTTTTAATTTTTCCTTTTTGTATGTGTATATATATGTATGTGGTATGTATATGTTTGTATTTTTTGTATATAATATACTCCATCCGTTCCAAAATGATTGTCATAGTTCAGATTTTGAAAGTCAAACGAGTTTAACTTTGACCGTAATATTTTCATATGTCTTTTAAATATTTTGAATTATTAATTATTGTGACTTATAGTACTTTTTATATAGTTTTTAAATATATAAATATCGTTACAAAAAACTTAAAGATTATATGTTTAAATTCACGGTCAAAATGAACTCGTTTGACTCTCGAAATCCGAACTATAATAACCATTCTGGAACGGAGGAAGTATATATTTTTATATTTTTTGTATATAAAAACGTATGTCTTTGTATTTTTTGTATATAGATGTCTAATCTCCACTTTTGTATGTTTATGTTGTTGTATAAATGTGTATATTATTGTATGCTTGTGTATGTGTATGTATGAAGTAACAAAATAGTTTGTATGTTGTTTTTTTGTATATTTTTGTACGTTTGTGTATATTTTTGTACGTTTGTGTATATTTTTGTATGTTGTGTATGTTTGACTATGAGTAAATTCGAAACAATAAATTATATAAAGTTTCATATGTATATATGTGTATATTTTGTAGGTTTCATTTTATAGATCTAAGAAAAAAATACAAATCTAGCCACCTGCCGCCGCCGGCCGGCGGCTGACCAGCGGCGACCGGCTGCCAGTGACTGGTGGCGACGCAGCAGTGTAGCAGTGGGCAAGGGAGAGGGTTAAAACCCTAATTTGTATGTTTTAAATGAGTTTTGTATATATTATGTAAAAAAAGTATTGTTATTTTTTTGTAAAATGGTATAGTATTGGTATGCTTTGTAATTTTAGTATTAGGGTCGTATATATTTGTAATTCTCCCATAATTTTATATAGTACATGTTTAGAAAAAAGTGGGGCCCTCACAAAGTTGAGGCCCCAAGCCATGCCTTAGTAGCTTTAAATTAGCCCAATATACGTGTTAATGCACTACAGGAGAAGAAAATACTCAGATGATGGTCGGAAGCTACCTTCAAGAAGTGGAAAGAAAAGCTAACTGAGCCCCTTCAAATAATGAAATTAGTACAAAAGCATACTCTTCCTTAACAAGCCCTCTAGCCTCTTTTGCTCCGCCTTCTTCATAGAAGTCGCCGGTCTTGAAAGCATTTGAAGGATCTACTTCAAATCATCAGAAAGGCTACCATGCATAAAATAGCACAAATTGTCTCCAGAGATCACAGTTTTAAAGGAAGTGAACAGTTGTGACTGTAAATCGACAGAAAATATATTTTACTTAAACAAAATCACGTCTTTGGATTTAGTATTATTATTTAACATAATTAGTATACAAAAATTTAAAGTCCTAAATAAGATGGATGGTGCGAGATAAAATCGATCCAACTTTATTCCATGCACTACGATGTATGTTCTTATCAGATTAATAATATTTTGGTATAGCATATGAAATTAGCTACGAACATTTTCGTCCGTAAACTACTTAAGTCTGACTCTGAATAAGATTTTCATCCCTAATTTCCTAGTTTCATTGCTATTCCTTTGACAATAGCCCCATAATTAAGACTATCCATCGCAAGGGGCCAACTCAGAAACCAAACTTTTTCCGGATGCGGATTGTTTTAAAGAAGGACTCATCAGGGTTACTTGCTATTCGGACCTTAGGGAGTTGACATGGCGTTGCACACACCCCACACAAAGATTTTAATTGACAAACCTAACGTTACTTCATCCTCTATTTCCCTCATAGTAAACTCCTCTCATCTTTGCTTCCAAACACCACAGCCGAATGCCTCTCCTCCCATTCTTCCATAGATCCAAATAAACATAGACAAGTAATTTCTTTATCAAACGCAAAATCAATAAACAAATATTCCAAATCGTTTATTATATTAAGTTTATGTCAAAATTATGCAATTGTATCAACATATTTGAATTGGTTAAACTCTACAGAAAGTTTTGGATCTTAGATCTAATTTTTGTAATAGTCAATTTGGAGTGTTTATTTATCTATTTGCGGTTGGAAAAAAAAATAAGTCCAACTTTTTTTCTCAAAAACTGCATTCAATGTTGATTTGTTCCAAATTCATGAACCGTAGTTTTTTTGCTTTGATGAAAAAAGAGGAACCAAGTTCTGCTAGTTGTAGATCAACACATAAAAATGGAAAAACATATTTAACCCATTTTTGAATATTGCAAGAAAAGAAATATACAAAATAGAAAAGAAAGGAACTGCTTGGAATTTTAAGCAATTCGTGGGCCTCCTTCCGTGAGCATTTACAGTGAAGTTTTGGGAGATAGCCTGTTAGGGAAGTGGGAACTGAATGGGGTCAATTTCAGGTGAAATGACAAAGTAGCCACTACTTTTAATGAGTTGGCAAAAAAAAAACAGTGAGGATATTTTGGTGAACTCAAAAGTGGGTACAATGCTAACCTACTACATGAGTGTAGTAGGTTAGCAACGTACCCATTTTTGCTTTCACATAAATGCCCTCAAGACTCCACCATAACATTAAAGCTAAAAAGAATATTATGGTCTTTGTACCAAAAATTTAACCCAAATTCTTTTCCCTCTCATTTATCCTTCTCACCTTCGTTCATACTAAGAGCCCAACCCCTTCTTCCCTTCTTTTCTTCTTTTTCAATTAGCTTGCAGAGTTAAAAATTAATGAATTTTTGAAATTTGTACTAGAAACACATGAAATTTCTTGAAAGTAAAAGGATTGTAAGGAGACGAAAGTTATTGTCTTGAGCCACAATGAAGATTGAAAAGAAAATGTGTTATTAGGCTAAAAATAATTGGGAAAAGAAAAATAACTGAAGAGAGAAAGAAAAGAATAACGTCTCCTTCCTCGTCAATCTTATGTCCGTCTCCACCTATAACCAAATTACGAACTGGAATACTGGATCTTTCAAGCTCGTGAATTGTATTTGAGTTGTTATCTCAATTTGGGGCAAAGATAGTATAGTATATAGTTCAGTGCCTAAGCTCAAATATGTTTTTAGCCATGAGTAAAGAAGTAAATTTTCCTTAATCACAACATGAGTAGGAACACGCAAATAGAACCAAGTCAGTCTCTTTACAATGTTATTCAACCTATTTTGTCAAATTTGACAAATGATAATGGGGCATTTTCTATAGATTCTATTTCATTTTCAATCCATCTTTGTCTTTTGAGAGTAGTATTCCTTCCGACGTCAAAATTGCGAGAGGAGCTTTTCATTTTCAACATTGAAATTGCCATTAGAGCTTAAATTGTGTGGGGGGAGATAATGAGATACGCATGGGCTATCTTTGGTTTTTTTAGGTGATTACATAAATATCCCTACTATAAGTTAAAGAGAAATGTGTCGGCAGGATTATTTTGGTCAAGTAAAAAATGGGGAGGTTGCTAACCTACTACACTCATGTAGTAGGTTAGCAAATCCCCATATATATATACCAAGTAAATGTTAAAGCACAAGTTTATAGCAGGTATGGACAGCCCCCATCCTGCTTTCACCAGTTCTTAATACACATGATGCTAGGACCGCAGATTGAACAAGATAACTAGACTAACAATAGTGCATTTCTACTAAATCCTAAGAACATCTAAACATCTCAAGCTGGGTAGAAGTTCAGCAACAATCATTGTTTCTTCAATGTAGCATTTGATGACCCTCTATGATGCACCTCTTGGATGAGCTGCCTGGCTATCTATGTTGGATCCCTCTTTGTGCCCTGGAACACTCGGTTATTCTTTTTCCTTCAAATCTGGTACACACAGCAGCTGCAAAGGACATCTTGTATATCTGTGCCGGTGCACTCTTTCCCTTCATATGATTAGTTGCGCAGTATATTTCATCTTGCCACTGTAGGGCAGGTCTCTGAATCCCCATCCAATGAAGTATCTTATCCCAGATAGTTTTAGATATGTAACCGGCAAAAAAAAGATGATCATGACATTCATTTTGCAAACAGCATAGGGGGAAAACCTCATTATCAACTACCTTCCATCTTAGCAATCTCTCTTTGGTGAACCTCTTATGTATAGCTAGCAGCAGTACAAACACCATCTTGTTCGGGCTCAAGTTGTTGCATGTAATTCTTCTCCAAGGTACTTTGTGAAACTGGTCCCTTACTTGATTGTAGATCATCCTGATAGAGTATGTTTTCATTTCTTTGAGGCTACTTTCGTCATGACCTTCATTTTGAAAAAATTGCCTTGGTGCTAGTACTTTTTGGAGCATCCAGCAGTCTTGCTTTAGCTTCGTATTCCAGACTGTTTTTTTCTTTATATAATACATGTAAACACATTGAATCCACAGTTTGTCCTTCTTCTAACATAGATCCCATAGAAGTTTTCCTATTGCTGCTTTGTTCCATATTCTGATGTCTAATAAATTAATGCCACCAGCTGTCTTAGACTTGCAAAGTTCATTCCAGACTAGTAAAGCTTTTTTTGTTGGACAGGCACTACCTGTCCACAAGAATTTCTTACAGATGCTTTCAATGTGTTGTATGATCTTCTTATAAGGATAAACTGAAACAATACCTATTTAACGGCAATGAGCACAATGTAATATAAAACAATATGAAATTAGGGGCAGTGTCCAAGTTAGAAATGAATGCAAATGTCCATAAATTTTAAGAATGAAGTGAGAGATCCTCATTTAGAATTAATCTCAAATCTCAATGAGGCTAAATTAGATACCAAAAAAAAAAAAAAAAAAAAAAAAAAAAAAAAAAAAAGGCTCCTTTTTTTTTTTTTTACCAAAAGGCCACTTCTTCTTCCTTAACCCATTTCTCCTCCTCTTTTTCCCGTGTTTTTCTTCTTTCACCTCATCTTCATTATTCTCCTCATCTTCTTCATCATATTCTTCTTCTCAACTTCCTTCCTATTCAAATTTGAAATTCACTATTATTGAACCAAACCTTAAATTTTGAAGTTGATTTGAAAATTTCAACCTTTTTTTTTGTTATTTTAAAGTGGGTATTGTTTGAAATTATTGGTAACAATATTTTGAGATTTGATCCACAACTTAATGTGAGATTATTTGCAATTGATTTGGACTGAATCTCGATTGATTCTAGATTAAAATCGCTACTTAAACTTTTTCACCACGATGGAAAATTCTAACATGCGTTCTAAATATCTGCCAATATATTCTGAACATCTAAGCAAATATTCCAAACATCCTGGTGGATATTCCAAACATCTTGATAAATGTTCCTGAACATCCTTGTTGATATTCCTAATGTCCATAACATCGTTGCTGATGTTCGAATATGTTATCGATTTAATGACAGATGTGCATTTATCGAGCAATTCTACAAAGTTAAAAATTTAATTATATCAAAAAATTATTAAGAGATTTTATAAAATTAAACACTGGCATATTGATTTAGTGATAATTGAACATATATCGAGCAATTTTATGCACAATTATTAAAAAAGAACATATTGGTTTGAAATATAGATAATTTATCAAGCGATTTAATGGATTGTTAAATATTAACTTATGATTTAAAGATCTAGAATAATTATTGAGATTTTACGAACAGTTAATGAAACGATCCCTAACCAGTCGTTTCGAGAGTTCAATCTCCGATTTTGTGTACCGACGGTCTTAAAAGCTCCGTAAGATTTATTATGACTTGTCTGTGAAGTTTGAACTGATTTGAACTTTTTTTTATTAGTATTGGAGAGTGTTGTGCGCTTTCAAGTTTCGATAAAAGTCATTTGATGGTTTTCGATGGTCGTTTTGAGAAAATGAACTCTGTTCTGAAACCAAAATATGTCATTAGGCTCGTGTGGTTATTTATGACTCGTAAGTACTTTCAGAAGTAGATTCTGCAGTCGTTTGGATGGTTTCGACATGTGTTATGAAAGTATGAATTTTTTTCTTCAGTTTGATCCCTCGTTTTGTGTACTTAGGGTTTGTTTCTAAATTTTTGCGAGTAAGTTCCAGATATTTTTTTAGACATGTGAGTTAACTTGGATGTGATCCAGAGCAGTGTAGGTCCAATTCGGACCAGCGTCGTAGCACCAGTCAGTGCTGACAAAGATGCAAGTGCACTAGGTCTTATGCCAGCGCAACTGTGAGGGTCGTGGCGGGATTGTGCAATGAAACCAGATTGCTTATCTTGCACGATCTCGAGTCCTGTGACGCGACAACAATGAGGCTCCAGTCTGTGAGCCTCCGTGATCGCGCGTGGCAGGCCATATATAAAGGGCGATGGGTCGGCAGGTCGTCATTTGGATCAAATTAAATCAGTAGAACTCATATTGAAGGCGATTCTTAGAAAAAATTCGTCCTTAACAACTAGAGCGAGGTCATTCAGAAAGGATTCAGAAGGGAAAGAAGATTATTGAGCAAATGGATAGGATCAGGAATTGAGGTATGTTATTTTATCCACTTTTTTTATGGTCTTAGGCCTTATGGATGTCTACACACGTGGTCTTTATGTGTGTGGCTGTCGAGAAGTCATGCTTACTATGCCGCAACCTTGATTTGTATGCTATTACTATAAATTCATGATCGTTGGTTGTGTTATTATATTGGTCACATTGAGGAGTCTGCACTAGGTTGCATTCGTTATACTGGTTAGCATTGAGGAGTCTGTGCCAGTACATGCGTCCTCTCACGTGTTGAGGAATCTGCTTCAGTGAGGGGTGTGGGCACACGTGACCCGATTGCATTGCATTGAATCATATTGCGCACATTGCATTTCATTTCATTTATTGATATGTTGTTATTTGTTTATATGTACGTGATATCGATGCATCTCTTGCTGGCTTTTGTTAGCTGAACTGTTTGATTTACGTGTTTAGCTCGCCTATCATTCGAGGTGGCTAACTAGCCCTCACTTACTGACTCCTTTCGAATCACTCCTTATTTGTTCTTATTTTTATTTATTTTGTTTCTACGGATTCTCCTCCAGGCCTGAGTATGACACGTAGCTGAGGAGCGGGACCATCCTATTGTCAGTGGTGAGCCGACCCTTGTCCGTGGTGGCCGCCAACCTTTTGTTATCTTTTATTTGTTATATATTACTTCCTTGTGGGAATTGTACTGATTTCACACTCCTAGATGCCTATAGTCTGGATTGTACCTTAGCTTATCTTTTTGATTGTCAGCTGCATTCTCTTCTCCTACAGCTAACGTGTGTGTGTGTGTGTGTGTGTGTGTGTGTGTGTGTCTTTTGAGTTATTTTGACATCTCTTAGTTGGTTAAATCCACTGGGTTTAGGGAAAGATATCAAGTGCCCTCACAACCTATCAGAAATTCAGGTCGTGTCAGTTTGATACTAACTTACTGATTTAATGATAAGATAACTTCTATGAAGCGGTTCTATGAATTTTTGAACATTAACATATTGATTTTTTGATAATCGAATAGTATTTCTATGAATAGTTAAACGCAAAAAATGTTGATTTAATGATAGTCGAATATATATCGAATAATTGTACGAATAGTTAAACATTAACACAATAATCTAATGCAATCGAACATCTATCGAGCGATTCTGTGGATAGCTAAACAATAAAATAATCATTGTATGATCATATCTTTCATCTCCCAAGAGATTTATAAATAGTTAATTATTAACATATTGATGTAATGATTAATATCTAGCGAGTGATTCTAACACATTAACTTATTAGTTTCATGATAATCGAACATCTATTGACTGATTCTACAAATAGTTAACGTTAACAAATTGATTTAATGATTATTAAATGCGAGCGGCTCCACAAATACATAATGATTTAATGAATCGATATCCAGTGATTCCAATAATAGTTAAATGTTAACATATTGATTTATTGATAATTGAACTTCTATAGGGTAACTTTACAAATAGTTATAATTAACACATTTATTTTGGCATCTATTGCGTGATCCTATTGATGAAAATCAAAATGTCTCCCAAGAAGTTCCAAGCATAAGGTAGGATGTTCAGAACTTCCTTGTTCCGCACATCTTATGGGATATTAAAAACTTCTTGCATGTTATTCGAAACATTTCGTGTATTCTTTCTATTTCAGAACATTCAAGAATACACAAATTGATATTTATAAATAAATTTTATTTTCTAAATACGAAATTACTCAAGAAGTTAACATCTTAAATCACTCGATAATATTCAAACATCAATTGAAACTGAAATATCTCCCAAGAAAATCTAATACCAGATGTTCGTAGTTACAGATGTTCCAGACATCTTATAGAATGTTCGATCTTCTAGCATATATTTCCCGGAACATCTAGAATATTACTTCTATTATAGAGCTAAAGATAAATAGATACAACAATTGATGTTTAGTATTTATTTTATTTCATAAATATGATGGCACAAATTTATCTTTTCTTTTGGTTTGATGAGTTTTTGAAAGGTGAAATCTAGTCAAAATAATAAAGTATATGTGTATACAAAACAGTGTCATGGGATGGAGAATTGTGTAATAAGACGGATTAGGTAACTGGAGTATGAAAAGGTGTGGAAAACCAATTAGTTTTCTAGGTTAGTTTTCCCATTTAATTAATGTTTAGAACATCTCATACGATGTTTTGTACGTCTTGAGCGATGTTCGAAATATATGTTCAGTCATTAAATGACTATATAGTATGGGTGAAATATGACATCTATAAATACGGGAGTAAAAGGCCAGCTGGTCTGGATTAAGTGTATCCAATAAGGTACCGGGCGCTAAGAGTATGTACCCAAACAAGTACGGGCATAGAGCCAACGGACGTACCACACTATTTAGAAGCCTTAACACTAATCAAGATTCCTAGCTAGGGTTTACTTCGGTGACCGCCTTTTGTAATGGGCCCTAGGCCATTAGTATACGTATTTTACTATAATTAAAATTGGGGTAAATCCAAGCTTATAATTACTCCTATCTATCATTGTGAAAGAGACACCAAGATTCAACTATAATTCTTCTCTTTTTCAAGGAATACAACTCTTTTTTATTCGCTTTCTTCAATATTTCATTATTACTTGTGGCCTATTTTATAAATTAAACTATTTTACCTAGCGAGCAAGTTTTAGGCATACCAATATATTTTTTTCTTTCAAATTTTATGAGTATAAATACAATATGGAGACAGTTCCTCCTTCAAAATATATATGAAATATGTCTCGCCTCAAAGATAAATAAATCATGAGTAAGACGACAGATCTCGATAGTTAGTGTTCGGCACTTCAGTAAAAATAATAACATCGTTTAAGGTGTGTAGGTGCACAATTCTGTGGTGAGGATTGTAGGTTTATAGTATTTATGCAAAGTCGCTATAAATCAACTCTAAATCACAAATTATTTCACATCCAAATACTATTCCTAAAAACTCAAACAATATCCATTTCAAAATAATACAAGAATCATGATCGAATCTCGAACCCGCTACAAAATTTCAAAATTTTTTTGGAAAAGAAGATGATGAAGAAACAGAAAAAGAAGAACAAAAAATGATGTGGAAGCAATGGGTAAGAGGATAAGGAGGTGGAGGAAAAGGAAATGAGAATAGAAGAGAAAAGCAGAAGATGAGCAAGGAGCAAAAGAACAAGAAAAAAAAAAGAATTTCTTGAATCTAATGGGTTTCGTTTGAAATTTGAAGAGGAGGAGCTCAGATGCTGAAACAACCTTAGGTAGCCGATTCGTGAGTTAGGACTTCAATTGGCATGTTGACAATCTTAAAAGCTCCGTAATGTCCATTAAGACCTGTCTGTAAAATTTGAGTTAAGTCTTCATTTGCTAGGTATCGGAAGAAGCTTTTTGTTTCCGTATCCGTAGATCTTAAAAGATTTTTTCGAGCTCAATTTTGGGGAATGAGCTCTGATTCAAAATTTGAAAGTGTCGTTAAGTTCTTATGGTCATTTGTGACCCGTGTGAATTTTTAGAAGTGAATGCCGAGGTCGTTCGGATAGTTTCCGCTAAAGTTCAAAAATTAAGAGTTTGATCTCTTTCCGTTTAATTCGCATCTTGAGTTTCGAGAATTCGATTCGAGATCCGTCTTAGCGAGTATGTCACATAAGTTTTTTATAACTTGCTTGAGAAATTTGGGATCATTCCGAGGTTCGTAGAGTTCTGTTTTAATTTTCATTACGGTAGCAAGTTTTCAAAAAAAAAAAGATTTTTTTTAAAAAAAAAAAGATAATTAAAGGGGGAGGTGGTGGCTAATGGATATAAGCTAATCACTTAGCTTAAGTTCCAAGAAAAAAAACAAAACAGAAACAAAGAAACGATACAGAGAACACAGCGAAGAAAAAAAAGCCAGAAAAGAGAGAAAGAAAAGTAAAAGGAGAAGGAAACAAATAGAATTTTCACCCTGAAACATTCAAGTAATTATGTTTATTTCAGTTTATTACGTGTGTTTGAATATATTTTTATGGTAGAAATTGGGACATTAGACATCGTTCTAATAAGTTAAATTGATAGTTTAAAAGGTTTAATTGGACCCCAATAGTGGAATTGATTATATATTCAAACTCAGGGAGTTAGGCGCAACCCATAAATGTAATTTATGTAGGGTTTGGTTATGCATTTTCGAGCCATGTACGTAGGCGTGGACTGCGTACCGCGTATACAAATTGGATGTCGGGTTCCTGACCGGATTGTTTTAAGACGTAACGAATGAAGCGTTTAGCCTTATTTGATATATTTTTCCTCTTATTGAATAGAGCGGGATCGTTTGGCAGCTAAAGGACAAAGCGGTTGTTGAGTAGCATTGCTAACTTTGGAATAAGGTAAGTGATATTATCCATTTCTTTGATGACCTTTGGCCTTGTGAATATTCTACCACGTGTTTCTTACATGTGTAGCTGCCGATAGGTGTACTTATTACGTCTTAGCTTTGGATTTACATTGTATATTATATGTTATGCCTTATTGCTGATACTGTATTGAGATAGAAGCATTGTACTGTGGTTGTGAGCTTGATATGTACTTCCCGACAGCCGATGAGGGTCTCACGCCAGTAAAGGATTATTATTGCATATACTTCTCGGCAGTCGATGAGTGTCCCGGACTGGTAAAGAGTTATTATTGCATATACTTTCCAGCGGCCGATGAGTGTCCTGCGCTAGTGAAGGGTTATTATTGCATATATCTCCTGGTAGTCGATGAGAGTCCCGCGCCGGAGATAAGTGTCTGGCACATGTGATCTCATTGCATCATGATGCATTCATTTCATATCTTTATACGTGTATTGTGAGTTGTTTGGATTTGTTGCATTAATTATCTGTAAATGACTTATCTGGTTGACTGCTATGGCTTCTGTTTTCCTGGCTAGCGTAGCTATTTTCTTTTTGAGGTCTCTAGTTTGTCCTCGCTTATTGAGTCCTTATGACTCACTCCCTATCCGTCCTTGTATTTTCTTTTCATTTGGCAGATTCTACTCTAGGACCTAGCCAGCTGCGTCATGATTGACGAGCAGTACGTTCTCAGCTGTCTACAGTGAGCCATCTTGTTCAATGAGAAAACAAGCTGTAGATATTATATTTTATCTTATTTTTGCTCCATTGTGCATATCTTTTGGACTTCTTAGATGTCTGATCTGAAAACCTCTAAACCTGTGTATTTTGGGTAGTTAGTTGTATTATTCGGACAACTTATATATATATATATATATATATATATATATATATATATATATATATATATATATATATATATATATATTGTTCTTAGGAGTTGTCTTGTGTTGTTAAGGTTAGATTTATTTTGTTCTCGAAATAATTCTACGCCATTTATATCAATGCAGTCAATAGGGTTCGCCCGGCAGGTCTAGGGGAGGTAGTCGGGTGCCTGCACGACCTAGCCGAGAATTCGTGTCGTGTCAAATGCACTAGTGAGGAGGTGCGAAGGGTTGGCTGTGCTATCCCTCCGGAGAGATAGAGGTAGATCACCAAGGAAAAATTGGGGCGAGGTGATTGGACAAGACATGACCCACCTCTAGATAACCGAGGACATGACCCTAGATAGAAAAAAGTAAAGGTCGAGGATTAGGGTATTGGGATAGATAGTAATCAAGTGAGTTTCTGTATATTCTATTTCCAACTTACTCAGTGTTTTTATTTGCTATTGGTGTTTTCTGTTTATCGTGGGCATGCTTGAGTATTTGTGGTAGTATTTCATTTATTTTGATATTTTCATCTTGCTTCTCTCAAACATGTTTTCTCACTAACTTTATTAAGCTGAGGATCTATCGAAAACAGCATTTCCACCTTAGTAGAGGTAAAGTCTGCGGCGTAGATCTCACTCTTTCCACACCCCCACCCTGATAGGATTCACTGGGTATGTTGGTTTGGTTTAGTTTGATATTTTAAAATGGATAATTTGATTCATACTTAACCTTTACTTTCAACATATAAATTCATAATAATAATAATAACAATAATTTATAATAATAATAATAAGAGACCCCTTTCCTCATTTAAGTTTTTGAGGGTCTTTCTAGAAGGTTGGTTTTTCTCTTTATTTTTAATTTGTTCTTTTCCTTTCACTTTTATTTTCTTTATTGTTTTCAAAAGATAAATTATCTATTCACGCTCTTAATATGTGTCGATAGCACAAATGTTGTCTAGCTCAAGAAAATTCTCATAAATCTGATGAGTTGTTAGAGGTGTCTAAAAATTTTGTTACATGCTAGTGAAGAGTCGAGATGAAATATAATATATGGAGTAGGGGGTTGGGAACACAAATCAAAACAATTACGAGCTTTTAATAAAGAAATATTACAAAAATAAATGTCAATTTTGTTTCTTTTGCAAGGCTTCACAAGTATAATAGGTATTATGCACAGTTTTAGGTGATTAAAGGGACTTTTGAACAAGTTGAGGGGTTATTTATGTATTATTTCGGCTAATATATTAACTTACAATTCTTGACTACCATTTTTATTGATAGCACTACCATGGTTACGTAGGAGATTGACGCACTTCGAGGCCATTTATTTTTATTAAGATTAAGACGAATGAATTTAAATGCACATCTGAATATTAAGATATAGTTTCTGAATCTGAACGTTGACTGTTTGTTTTTCAACATCTGAATGAGCATAACTATTCTGTATTTATATAATATAAAGTTCAAATAACATTATACCACTAAAATATTATAGAAAAGAAGAATTATTATTTAAAAAAGAACTAAATTAATTAAATGATATAAACTAATACTTTATATTAAATTAAAAAAATTGAATTATTTGAAATGAAAATAAAATTATTACAGCAAATACTACTGTCATAAATGTATTTACAAAAATTTTAAGAATTTAATATTATTAATTTAAAATAAACATCATCCACCAAAAATCAAATTTAGAACTTGTTCCAATGAAATAGAAATGGTTTATAATGGTTGCTAACTTGTTCCGAAATACTAGTAGGTAGCATTTTTGGAAACGTGAATTGTGACTTCCGCAAATGGTGTCGTCACTTAAAGAATCTGTATGCCATAAAAACTTGTTCACGCATCTATTCAATTAAGAGCCATTCATATCTATTAAGTGATTTGAAATGAGAAAAAAATAAATGCAGTTAATGGGTAGTTCTCTGAATCATTCAGATATCATTCAGATGCAGACCCCTATTAAGTACAAATAAATGAGCCCTTTGTACCTGTCATATCCTTCTCAAGCTTCCCCCCTCCCTCTCCCGTCCTTCTCAAGGTTCATTCATTTTATGGGTGATTACTTAAATTTCACTTTATTGTTCCGAAGTTATTAAGTTAATGAAAAAGCTACCCTACATTATTCTTAGTATTAAAAATGATTATTAATTTATTTTCTTTTTGTAGCCAAAAAAAAATCAACTTTCCCTAAGTATCAGATAATTAACGTCATTTCTTATAATCATACATGATAGGCGTTGCTACAACCACTGATTTTCTATGATATTATGATTCCTAATCCTGAATCTGTCTAGTTTCTTCCAGTAGCTCCGCCTCTAATTCGTACCCTTTGTCTGACAAATAAATAAGGCATTACGCCTTGTCTCCGCAATCCTAAGGTTCTCCCAACTATCCATCTCAATTTTCAAGTCGGACAACTATTTGCTCAGATTCCGATTTTCCAAGACAAGGGTCCGATTCTTAGTTTACAGCTCGTTGCTGTTAGCAATGACATCACTCCTTCCCCTCTATGCGGCTTCGAGATCTCTCCTCATGATTTCAAGATCATTCCCCAGGGACCGAATTTTGGCTTCATTAGTTTTTATCTTGACCTCAGCAGCCGCTAGTTGCGCCTTATCATCCGCCTCAATCTAGTGCAAGGTGGTGATTTTTGCTTCCAAGTCTGATTCAAAAAACACCTTGGACTCGATCATTTCCTTAAGCTTATCAAACTGCTCCATTAATAGAGTAACTTTAACCGTAACCTTCCCGAGATACGCTCCAGCTTCGACAATGGTGAAGAATCAGTCTTGCCACAGTTGGATGGACGCTTCAAGTTGTCGAATCTGCTCGGTAGTTTCAATTGACAAGATAGTAGTCTGAGATAAAGAGTGGGCTTCAGTTCATAAGAAATAAGGGATCAATTAAAAGGAAAAGATATACGAGGGATAAAGTTACCCGGAAGGCACTGTAAGCAGTGAGAGATGCAAGCATCAATCATTGCGGCTGTTAATCCGAGCTCCTCCATGGGTCCGGTCAATTCATAGAGGTAATCGACAAGATGCCTTGGGTGTGTGAGCAGATCGGTGTCTTTAGGATTTGTTACTGTAATCGATCGCTCCCTAACTCTCCAGCCGCGTCTGCTCATTTATAAGCGGCATAAGCAGCCTCATCTTCTCCCCCGGGCATGGAACAATCGGGACATCATGATGAGCATCAAATAATGAAGAATATGAGTTTTCAGTATGCTTAAACCGGGCTGGCGCGACCTCCCGATGTAAGGGAAGTTTATATATATTCTCCACATGTGCAGCACTTTGTGGATCAGCCTCGGGCACGTTTTTGTCGGAATCCTTCTCAGCACTTGCAGGCACTTTGGTAACAGGAGTTAGGTGACCGTGGGGTAGCGCCGCCGGAGCAAATTCTACAATTGTAGTAGGTTGACTTTCCTCGGTCAACTTCAACTGCTCATCCTCCTGCATTACCTCTTTCCCCGATCACTTAGCCCGTTTCAGCAATTGCTCAGAAGACGACTCTTCGGCGGCATCTCGCTTTGGTGAATGGTAAACCACTAACATACCTTCTTCCTCAACCGATTGAACAACGTCGATCGCTGCCACACTAGCGACCACCGTGCTCTTGCTAAGCCAGTATCAGGAGCCCGTTTCTGTCCCTCCTACACAGCTTTCAAAGCTTATGCTTGCTTGTTGATAGCTTTATAAGGATCTGTTATCTTCCTCTTTCTTGAAGGACCAGAGGCTGGCTTTTCTACCCTGACTTCTTCTCCTTCAACGGCAGCAAGCTTACTAGCCCCTGCAACCGTTGCAACATCTTTTTCATCCCCCTTGATACCTGCAAGAGATGGGCAACATTAAAGCAAAACCCCGAGTAAATCGACTAGGCCAAAATATTCGGATGCTTACCATGGGTGGATACAACATACTTCTTTTTGGAAACAACATATTTCAACATCCTCTTCTCGTCCGAAAACTTCGTGGTGATCCGTGGCACCCAAGCCAAGAGACCGTCGACCAGTTCAATATTGATTTTCTTAGCTGAACCAAACAGAACAAAAGGAATTAGTGAGAGTGAAAGAGATATGTGAAAGGAAAACAAAAATAGAACTTACGAGTAGGATTCCATCGTTCGGGAGAGTGGCTGACTACTAGCTGCGACCAACGGATGTACGCAAAATGATGGTCCCAATGGCATATATTGTCGTCATTTTTTTATATCAGACCTTGGTCGCCTCTTTTGTCAAGATACATCATTCCCCCTTTACATATCTTGGGAATGTAAAGATTTAAGACATGATTAATATTGAAACTTTGGTTAGTTTTAGTGCAGAAGAAATCAATCCTAGATACCGCCCTCCAAACGGACGATGCGAGCTGCCCACAACACACGTTGCACAACCCGCACAATAACTCAATAGTCAGAGGGATGGGAAGGTAGAATCCCACTATAAAGGGTAAGTTAAAACGGCCCAATAGCCAGCTTTGTGATCCAAAAGTTTGGCTCCGACTGATACGAAAATTAAAGACACGAAATTAAAAGAACAAGAATTAAAGAAAGACCCAAATTTGATTAGAAGAGATTAAGGAAGTAGATTAGGGAAATTAGCCTAAACACCCCATTAATGGTCTATCAAATTGAATAAATTCTAATTGATCCTCAATTAGTGAAGCCTAATTGCAAATCAAGGATAATAAGTGTGCTTAAGCAAACAAGCTTAGCCAAAATCCTCACTAGGTTTAATGTCATCAAAATCTCAGTAAACTAATGACAATAATAACTTATATAGTATGGCATAATTTGTCTTAATAGCCCGTTAACATTGGGCCTTCAAAGTCATTAGCTTAAATGGGCTTCTGGTCCTCTTCTCAGCGTGTTCGCTCAAGAATTGGCACTATCGCGCTGAGCAATAAATCAAAGCCTCACGATTGCGGCTATGGTCTCGCGATCGTGCAGGCGTGGGTCTTCAACCAATATCAGCCTCTTGCACAATCGTGTCTGTGAACACGCAATTGCGCTGTTCTGCCTTCTCTTCTTCCGTGATCGCGTCTGATGGCTCGTGATCGCGTTGGTCTTCTTTTTGTCCTTTGGCGATCGCGTCTGTGCACTCGCGATCGCGATGAATAATTTCAACTTTTGAGGCAAAAAGTAGGCAGAACCGCCCAAACATGGACTACAACTGCTGCAACTCCCGTGCTCTGCTCCTTGTAAATGGTTTGCCCGGGCAACGGGTTGCATCACCGACCTCTGGATAAACTACTTCGATATCCCCTCATCCACAATCTTCCTTGATCCTTTCTATGTTTTTTGGCCAAACAACATACACTATTGTAGTGACTAGAACATTAAACTTGATGGTTATTTGGTAGGGTGTTAGGACTGACATACTTCAGTCGTTGTCAGTTTTCCACTCTTTGGGGACAATATTTTGGGGCTTTGCCAGCAACGTGGGTTTCTTAACCTTGGGATTTCGCTTCTAGCCATCAGTTTGCAGTGGCTCTACCTTGGAAACAGCTTGAGGCAATGCCGCACTGGTAGCGCCTTCCCCAAAAAGGTTGGGATCGGCGTCACAAACGTCAGAGTGATGTGATAAGCTGATTTCTTAAGAAGCCATTTCAACAATTGTGATTTCTGCTAACGGATAACTGTAAAAGGTTAGTGTTTCTCAAGCAAGAAGTTTCAAGAATTGTAAACATTAAAGGGAGAGGAAATTTTTTCTATATATAGGAGAAAGGGTAATTATTACCTCAGTATTCGGCGAAATTCAACTGCCGCACGATCGTGTACATGTGGCTTTGAAGGGAAGTCGAAGTGAAAACCGCAATTTTAAAACCCTTGGTTAATAGACAGCCACGTGATTTCTCGCCAAAATTTCAGACCACTTGCCAAGTACGCACGGACACACACTTCACAAGTGGGGGGACTGTTTGTATTGGTTAAAAATTGGACAGACGCTTAGTGCGCGTGATCGGTCACATGGAAAGTGCAGCGTGGATATTGAAGTCGAGTCAATCATGGTTCCGTTGCGAGATGTTGAATGATGACGGAGGCACGAAAGAGTAACCGTTTAAGTGATCGGTCACAGCTATTGTAGAATTGGCCGCCCGACTTGAATTAGAAGATACGCCTTATTACCAACCGCCTCCGCTATTTTCGGGGGCCGTTAGACGTGGATGATAACATTATCAGATAGTAGAGACGTGCGAAATGAGGAGTTTGATTAGGGTTATAACTCTCTAGCTATAAATACCACCCTACTTTCCTATTGGATAATTTACGTTATTCTGAACATTAGCATCCCCTCTTAGCAATTATCATCTGAATACTTAGTCTTAGCCATTATCGTTACTTTACTACTATTATTCTAGTTCTACTACATTGTTGTAATCTTGCTTTGCTTTTGAGGAGACGAAGTTCACCTTCCTCACCGAAGCACGAGCGCTTGATCGATTCAGTAAGCTTTATTGCTTTATTTACTTCTCGTTTCTTTTATTATTGCTATTCTATTATTTTGTTGGTTACTGCTACTTGTCTATTTAATCTATTGTAGTTAGAATCATTAACTACAAATATCATTAGTTTAAGAATGATCAGTTTTAACTAATCAATTACTTGTGCTTATCTTACGTTCAACTAGTAGCATCTAAGTTTGCTTTATTCGATAGCTCAATTCTAGCTAAAATTAATCAAGTGGTCCATTTGCTTCGTTCGCATAATTAATCAGCTATTTGTGTTCACTGTCTGTTTATTTCTCAAGCAATTGTCTACATTATTCTGTCCGGTCACGTAGCTTTGATCTAGTCAATTAACTTGTTAATTTGCCTATCGTTCGTATAACCAATCTGTTAATTTTCATACCATTCATTTTACTTGTTGTTTATCATCTATTGACCGTAGCCATTCAATCGATTTACTCGTTGTCCGTTTTGCTCTTAGATAAATCCTAAACGATCTAATTTGTGAACGTTACTTAGCAATCAAACAAATTGGATTTTGATACGAAATGATCGCCTGTGGCTCAATGAAATATAAATTTAATTATAGTACCTGAAATCATATTTTAGGAAATACAAAACCAAAGCTAGAGGAGGAAAAATATAAAAGAAGTTGGAACTTTTAAAGATTGACCGACTGGCTCACATGTTGTAAAAGGAGAGGGGTAAGGCATTATGCCCCCTGCTTCATGTTTTCACTTTTCGGAATCTAATATACATGTTGGAGTCAATGCCAAATCATTGAAGACATAATAGCTCAACTTGTGGAATGTTAAATTACACAAAGATATTCAAAATGATGTACTAACCCTCTACTGAATTCACATCTTTGAGTAGATATTCATGGTTAAGTTCTTTAAGTACGACAGGGATGTTGCTCATAATGAGAGCTGTAGCAATGCCAGATCCCTTTAAACCACCACCAACGGCGGCTACTCCTTCTGTTCCCCGAGGCTTAAGCCCAATATCAGTAACACCTCGTACCTGTTAATTCGTTGCTGCATTATTAGACTAGGCTTAAACACTAATTATCGAGATGCTCTCGCATTGAATGCGAGCATGACCGTTAAGTAATATTAAAATTTATCGTGAAGAAATCTTAATATGATTTTCATGCATAATAATTTTTTTGTCAATTCGTAATTAGATAATGAAAGGAGCAGGATCCAGGACAATCTGAACTTTGTTGTTGCACTTTCAGCCAGAAGAACATGAAGAAGACCTTTTGCATTATTTGTCCTCCTGCAATCAGTTAAATTAAGATTGTAAGCGTAAACCAAGCAACTTTTTTGGGGACACACCCTAAATTAAATCACATCACAGAAGATGCTATTGGCAACATTTGTTACCAAGTTATTCCAAGTGCAATCATTCATATATGGAGCTAAAACACATATCACTGTTGTATCATATGACTTTTCACCTTAAGAACACCAAAATATCCTCCAGATATAATGCCCTCTTCGATCACATCAAGACAGGCACCGTAATGAGGCGAATTAGGACAAATCCTAGTTAGGCGTTGTCTAGCACTTTCCAGTTTCTCGAGTGATTCATCCTAAGCAAGTGTATCTGTCTTTTCAAGAGAAATGCAATGTGGCCGACGCCTTTCAACAACGTCAAGTGCCCAGTAGCGATCAAATGCCAACATGCATGTTATAACAAATTGACAAACTTGAGGCATACCAAAACCTTATTTCATGTCATCTCATTCCTGTTGATAATATGAAATGATAGTGAAGACTAAGCATAAAAGAATCAGCATATACACTACTAAAAAACAAGGATTTTCGACCGCCAATCGGTCGAACAAAGAAATTCGGTCTAACATCGACCGACATTCGAGCGACTTTCGGTCGAAGAACATGGACCATATTTTTTTGAAGTGACATGTTCTTCGACCGAAAGTCGGTCGAATGTTGGTCGACGTTCGACCGAATTTCGTTGTTCAAAATTCGGTCGAAAGGTTGGTAAATTGTTTTCACCAACCTTTCGACCAAAGTCGGTTGAAAACCTGTAAAAACCTGCAACATAAAATCTGAAATTAGCCCTACACCACCTGTAAATTCAGCAACACACCGAAAAACCAGACAAAACACATTCATAAACGATATTCAACAAGGCTAACAAAGCCAAACAATAGAAAGAAGTCTTTCAACATTAGTTCTAGTGTTACAATTATCAAACAAACTTAACAAACAGTTTAAGGTTAAACTATCACTACTATTGGCTAGAACCTGAACTAGTTCATTGAACTGGTATACTTCAAAAGATGTATTTCCCCTGCCTGATTGATTGAATACAGAGAATGCTGGGTAATTGGGATCACTATTATCTCCCACATCATGCCTATCCGGCCTGCTGCGCAAATATGGAACATCCTTGTCGAAGTAGTATGAGTAAAAATGAGAAGTTTCTCTAGCCAGATATGCCTCGCATATTGACCCCTCGATTTGGTTCCTGTTTTTCACGTCCCTTTTACACTTACCAATAATTCTGCAATAATTACTGTGTTAGTGGAATTACGTTGGCTTTATTAAAAAAGTAAAAGTTACTGGCAAAAATATGGAAGCTTACCTCTCGAAAGAGTACATCCATCTGCAGTGCACCGGGCCTCCTAGCCGAGCCTCTTCAGCGAGGTGAATCGGAAGATGCTCCATCACATTAAAGAACCCGGGGGGAAAGATCTTTGTCAGCTTAGTGGCGACTACAGGAAAGTTCTGTTCCAACAAGTTAAGATTCTCTTCCTTCAATGACTTACTGCAAAGCTCTTTAAAAAATAGGCTCGTCTCTGTTAGCGGTTTCAAAACTTTATCAGGCAAGCCATTGAATGCAATTGGGAGCAAGTTTTCCATGAATATGTGACAGTCGTGGCTTTTTATGTGATGCAGTTTCCCACCAGTAATATCAACACACCTTTCTAGGTTTGAAGCATAACCATCAGGCATCCTCAAATTACTCACCCAGTCACAAATCATCCTTCTCTTATCCTCATCGAATGTATAACAAGCCTTTGGCAGGAAAATGTTGTTGCCTTCCTGGATTACCTGTAACTCAGGTCGCCTACATAATAGCTATCGGTCCAACCGTGCCTTCAAGTTGTCCTTTGTCTTGTTCCGGACATCCATCACAGTATTAAGGATAGCCTCGAAAAAATTCTTCTCAATATGCATTGGATCCAGATTATGGCGAAAAAGATTATCCTTCCAGTAAAGCAACTCCCAGAAAATGCTCTGTTTAGTCCAATTATGTTCAACCCCATAACCAGGTGCTTTAGATGGCAGTTCTTCAGTTACCTTAGGTAGCTCCTTAACCCTGTCCCATATCTCTATGCCTGATAACCTTCGAGGAGGCTCCTCAAAATCAACCTGATTCTTCATAAATGCACTAGTGTTATTCCTGAAAGGATGGTCCATTGGCAAGAATCGACGGCAACAGTCGAACCATGTGCATTTACCTCCATATTTCAAAGTGAAGGCTTTTGTATCTTCCATACAGTAAGGGCAAGAGAGCTTAACTGCAGTGGACCACCCAGACAACATACCATAAGCTGGAAAATCATTTATAGTCCACATCAAAGAAGCACGCATTTGGAAGTTCTGTTTCGTTGATATATCGTAGGTTTCAACTCCTTCATGCCAAAGTACCTGCAACTCATCAAGCAAAGGCTGCAAATATACATCAATAGAGGCTTTCGGGTTATGTGGACCCGGTATTATAAAATTCAAAAAAAGATAAGGACTGGTCATGCACATTCCGGGAGGCAGGTTGTAAGGAGTGACAAATACGGGCCAACAGGAGTGGAGCAGAACTCATCGAAGCATACAACCTCTTTAACCGGGGTATAAGGGGCAAGTAATGCATCGACTTAACAGGCTTCGGCTTCTTTTTAGGATTTTGCTCAGGCTTGTATTGAGGCTCCTCACAAAATCTACATGTCACGAGGTCTGCATCATTCTTATAATACAACATGCAACCATTAACACAACAATGAATCTTCTCGGCAGAAAGACCCAACGAGGAAACCAACTTCTTAGTGTAGTAATAATTAGTTGGTAAGGCCATATTTGTCGGATTGAGTTCATTCATAAGGCCAATGATGGAATCCATGGCAACTTGAGAAATACTAAAATCTGATTTGATACTCATCAATCTAACAGCAACCGACAACTGGGAATGCACCGAGCCCTCATAAAATGGACGACTTGTTTCCTCTAACCGTTTATAGAATTGATTTGCCTCGGCATTGGGAATGTGCTCAATATTTGGCTGTGATGTATCCGGCTGAAGGGGATCATTAGCCGGGTTCATCCCAAAAGCATCATTTACCATATCTTCTATTCTATACCCGGCTGCTTGGTCTGGTTCCACAACCGGAGACTCCTACCGCCATGAATATTTTCAAGATTTTGAAGGTGCTCCTGCAAGTCCCAAGGCTCTCCATGATTATACCAAACGTAGTAATTTGGCATAAATCCCTTCTTATACAGATGTACCGCTACATTCTCCAAATCTTGTATCTGTACACATTTGCATTTTTCACATGGACACCTAATTTTGCCATGCCTTAAATAATCGTCTGTGTTGCGGGCTATATCAAGAAATTCCGTAACACCCGCTACAAACGAAGACCTCAACTCCCACCGCTCGGGAAAATTTCTATTATCCATCCACAAACGATATCGATTAATGTCCATATCTACACAAACATTGCAAGATTGAGAAACAATATTTATGATTTTTTTTAAATATAAGATTATCAATTTTTAATTACTACTTTATAAAGTTTTATGTCATGCTTTGCCTAACTCAATAAATTTTTTATATTAGCTTGCCACTTTTTTGTAATCACTATAGCAAGATTAATGTGGTCGGGTTTGTTAATGCTCGCAACTTGTTTGATGAAATGCTCCAAACAAATAATATTTTCAAATAACACCATATTAATTACAATTATCAAAGCAATTCAAACCAATAAAAACTTATTCGTTTTAGGCATAACATGTTCATCTTCTCAACAATACCAAAGCAACAACACATTCCAAACAACACTACCAAACAATTCCAACAATCCCCAACAACTACAACAATCCCAAACAACACAAACCTAACTTTATAATAGCTAACAACACCAAACAAGTTCTTCAACATCAACAATTACTACAATAAATAAATTAACTAATAATTAACTACCTATGCAACATTATAGGCCGAAATTAAAAAATAATTAAATTTGGATTTAATAAAAACAAAAAAAAAAACTTACCTCGATGTTGATTTGTGCTCCAATAGTACCTAGTAATGATTCCCCACTAGTTATATGCTTAAGAACTACAAAAAAAATTGAGTAAAAAAGTTAGGGTTTAAGTATTAGAAAATAATTAAAATAACCCTCAAACTAAGAATTTACCTTGAATTTCTTGTTATATGTAGTGTTTAGGAGGGTAGAATATGTTTGATTTTTGATTTTGGGGGTGGGTTATAGTGGCTTTCGGGTATAGAGGTTTGGGAGGGTGTTTAGAGAGAATTTTAGTGTTTGGGGAAGAAGATAGAAATGGGGAAAAGGGGGGTTCTGCTGAAACTTAAAATGGGTAGATCGACCGACAATTCGGTCGAAAGGTACAAAAAAATTTTTTGTTCGACCGATTTAGTGGTTCGACCGATTTTCGGTCGATAGATGGTAGTCGAAAAAACCTGTATTTTTAGTAGTGTTATATACCAGAACAGTATAGGTCACCATTTTAAAAATGAAAGTCAAAGTTGATTTTTCTCATAAGCTGTCTTCATAATATGATTCAAACATATCAAAAAGGTATTTCAAGCTTGATTGTCACACCAGAATCACAACAATGATACACATAAGTTTCCTAAGCCTCACTATGACAGTAGGTGGACCAAGGCCTGGAATCAAGAGCTCCAGTTTCTTGAATCAGTATCAAGATTGTATCATAAAGCAACTATGTCGCATGAAATGTACTTGAAATTCTGAAATGTTTCTAATATGGTATTTAAAACTGAAAATTTCAACTGGAAAAGCTAATACTAAGAAAATATCTGCTAAACCCAAGCAGTAATCTTGTCCGATGAATTATAAAAAACCAGAAGGATAAGCTGAAATAACCTAACAGGTAGGGGATCTTCTAGCAGGATTGAGTCAGCAAAGCAACAAAAACGGTTGATAGAATCATGGCGCATGGTACTGCAGTGACAGTCTCCCTGGTTTTTGTTTTCTCCGCTGACGCTTTCGCCCATCCAAGTGACCAGCTCCAGAATTCTCTAGTGACAAACTCTTTTTAAGAATATTTTGATCCTCTGCAGTTCTAGTGTATGGGCTCTTTTCATCATCAACAAAAGAAAAGTCAGCAGGGTTTTGGTTAAAAAGGCAAGCAGGATTTTTTTCAGAAATGCTACTGAAAGGCACTACAATTAGAGGGTTATTAAAGACATCCACGTCCAGTGACTTGGGAGCATTATGACCCTGCAGTGGAGGCACTCTAGAACTTGAAACATCCTTGCCAGGACGAGAATTTCGAGTAGTGCGCAGGAGGCCACTTGGAGAGACAGAATGCTGCAATTTCCTTCCAACGAGTTGCACAGGTGCCGGAGACTTTCTTGTTTTCTCATGTACTTGGGATTGGAAAGATACTTGACCTGTAACATCAACAGAATTTTAGAATATCTTTCATTGACATGAAACAGTAAATAATCACAGCTACATGATGTAAAACACTTAAACTGCTTATGAATTTATGGGCAATTCAAGCTTACCATTAATGTAAGGGACAGATTGTCGTGAGCTGGGACCTGCAGTATAACCACCAATTCGAAAACTGGAGGATTTCTTCGAAGGATGGTGTGCCAAAACTGATCCATTAAGAATTCTTTGTTTTCCATCCGCGTGCAATTGTGGGTGATAGTTGCAGGGAGTGAAAGATTTCTCTTGAAGCTTGTCTGTGTCCACATTGAAAACAGGATTTGAAGAGATCCTTTCATTCATAAGGCTGAGTAACTGCATCGCTGTTATGCTCTCACTAGAATAAGGATTTGAAGACCTCATGGCTTTTTTGTTGTGCTCAACATTTCCTGATAGTCTTTCTAAATTCACAGCCTTTATGTCACTGATAGTCTTCCCTTTCTGAAGTGAGCCAGAGGCTTGTCCATGATACACTTTGCTATTTGCCTGATTGAGAGATTTCTGTGGAACATCATGTCCAAATGTTATGGTCTGTGCTGTATGAAACGATGCAGGTTTTGATATATCACCTTGCTGCAACTCCCATCTGGTGGGAACAGGAACAGAAACTTGCCCGCCATTTGATGGTTTCTGCTGACTTTGTGGAATTAAATCACCGAAGAGTTTGAACTGAGGCTCCTGAACCTGCATGATCTCATTACTGTTCACTTTACCATTAGATAAGTTGGGGCTATTTCCTCTGCTTGATCCAACATCAGCATGTTTATTTGCATGAGCCGGATGGAATCCAGGATTGAACCAGGTAACGGACCCATTGTCATTTCTTTCAATCACTAAATTATTTTTGATCTGTGAAAACCTCCTTTCAAACTGATTCCTTGCCAACAGCTCTACAATTTCCACCGGTATATCATCTGATGGCCCTTTTCCCACAACCTTCTTAGACCTTTGATTTCTCCGCGGCTTAATTGCATATGACATACCTTTACCTTCATTAAGGTTTCCTCTGCTGTAAGGGTGAGCCATTTCCTGCAAGTAAATCCAAACGAATTGACATGACAGAATTTGAGCTTATAAATTGCATCGACTTATTTGGCAACTTAATTAAACACAAAATATGAACGAAAACTGAGATATTCCTCTTGAAATCCACTTCAGCCAAATGATATTTACTAAAAATCTGGGGAGTAGCAAATATATAAAACACAAGCGAAGTAAAGCTCAGACTAAAACGGAAGTGCATATCCACACCAACACTACCTCTTAGAGTTCAAACTTGCACTTTAGCATGCAGTCCCTTCACCACTTTACTGTCTAAGCATTATAAAAACAAAATTGAGGGAAAAGATAATTGGCTATGTGAATATGGATTTTACCTCTTTTCAAGATATAAGAGCCAGTTTTACAATTTGGTAACTCTAAATAATCCCTCAACTACATAGCAAAAATATATCACTGAAAGAAGTGAAGGGGTTGTAGCTAGAAAAACATATTCTTAAGCAAAAAGTGGAAATTCTCAAAGATAATACCCAAGAACAACACCGAAAAAAGCCAGTACCGTTTGTTTTGAAACTTGAGGATTTCCCCTCCGCGTGGGACTTGGAGAGCTTTGAATCTCTTGCTGCATCAATGATGTTGGAGCGAGTCCCGGGTTGAGATAAAAAATCAATCCTTTCCTCGAAGATTCACCTAATTCAAACAAATGTGACTGTCTCACAAGAGTGTTAACTTTCTTGAGAGGATCACAACTCTTACTGCCCTTCTGTAGAATCAATGGCCTTGTTGTGTTTTTGCTTTGGATAATATCATTTACAACACGTTTCTCATCATTCATGAAGCTGCTCAAAGACTGGTCTAACTTCAGTTTGACAGATAACTCATTTTTTTGCTGTGAAGACACCATTTCAGGACCAATCCTCATTTGTACAACATCTTTACCTTTTGTTGAACGTTTCCTTTGCAAATTGTTGTCTGCATTAACATTCATAAGAGATGAGGCATGTCTAACTTCTAGAAACTTGTTACTGTTCTTGCGCAAACCAGATTTACTTTCTTTTCCTAGCAATGACTCATGGTCATTCCTTAAATGAGGTTCAACTTTTCCTGAGGTAGAAGCATGTGGTTGGAAGAGGATATTAGCATCGTATCTGTTCGTGCTGATATCGATGCTTTTCCCTTTCAAGGACATTTGAGGAGAATATACATCATCAAGTTGAGCCTGCTTCTGTTTCTTTTTGCCTGCTCCAGAGTCCTTATCACTTCTATGGTTAATTCTCACACTTCCGCTACCACTCTGTAGACGTTCTCTGTCAGATCCATTCTCTCCTGGACATGTATCAAAATTTTTAATTCCCTTGGAACTCCTCTCAGCTTTTTGATTAAAGCCCCTAAGTCTTTTAGCCATCTTACCATCTAAGCTCATCTCTAACTTGCTATCATCTTCTCGAGACATCTTCCTCTTCTTCTGAGAAATCTTGGTACCTTGGCCTACATTCTCAGTAACGGATACCTTATCCTTAGATGGAACACCCATATCTGGCTCAGAAGGCACAGCAGAGATGATACTCTGTGAACATTCTTCTGCATTGGCAAGCCTGGCCTCCAAATTTCGTCTACCCATCAATTCAGTCAGCAAGCTCAACATATGAGTTTTCGCATGATTTGCAATATCCTCATCCGACTCACTCTGGCCATTTTGTGACAAATTTGCACCATTTCCCATAGATGTTTTAGCACCCTCTCTCATATTAAGAACCTTATCTTTTCTACCAAGTACTTCTATTTGATTGGAAGTGATTGAAGTAGTTCTCTGACCACCATCTTGAGAGCCTTTTTCTTTTTCTGGATCAATATCTCCAACTCTATCGTCTGCACGTCTACGACGATTGGCATGATGAACTACTTTGCCATTCCCATCTTTTGAGAGCGTTGGCTCAGAAACTACAACCTTTGTACTGTTGTTCAACATATTTTCAACTGTTTTCAAAACCAAAAGCACTATTGTCAATTCTAACATAAAATATATCAAGACATGCCCAAAACAATTCTCTTAATGTACCTGGGCTCTTTGTTTCTATTTCTTGATCAGTTGAGCATTGCTTAGATAGTTTCACCTCAGTAGCTGGATCGCCAATCTCCTCCTTTCCAACACTTTCAGATCCATTTCCATCTCCAGAAGAGTTATCTGGACCAAAGAAATATACTTCAAATTTTATATACCATTTTGAACAAAAAGCATTATGTATCACATCTCTAGAAATGTTAAAGAATATACCAGCTTTAATAGTCTTATTTCCAGCCGTGCCTCTCACTTTCTTGCATTTCCATGCCAGCATGGTCAAGTCCGTGTCACTAGTATCATCGGAATCATCCATTATCTCTTTGTTTTTGTCACCTTTCTTTGAATCTGACACATCTTTTTTCTCTGACAATAGATATGCCACACCACTAGAAGCGAGACGCGCAACCACATTATCAATTTCTTCTCCTGCACTTTCAGCTCCAACTTCGTGGAGGCAATTTTCGCATTTCCACCACTTAAAGATGGGAACATCTAGAGGAGGAAGTTGCGCCTCGGCCTTAGCATGGTTGCTGCTTATTCCAAAAGGTGAACAAATCACATTGTCACCCTTTCTCATCTCAGCAACATATCCACTGTGTAAAGAATAAGGAATCAAGTTAAAACAAATAAATGACCAACAACTCAAGAGATTAGAGAACCTTAAAAGCCATGCACTAAATGGGATTTGGCTACTGGCAATAACAATGAATTATTAGTTCCTTGTCTGATTTAATGGAGTAGGTAGCAGATTAAGAAGCATTGGATCAGACTCTGTTGGATAAGTTCGTTGTCATGTGATGTTTGGCATTTTATGCCTATATTTCCTTAATATTTCCTCACGTTTGGATACTTTATTCGCGCGTTTTCTAGTTAATGAATGTGATTTTGCACTGGTTTTGTGTCGTATGATTGTAGGTTGTTATGAAGTGCAATTGGAGTTAAAGAGCATGATCGAGCAAGAAAAGGTTGGAGTTGGATTGAGGATTGGATCGAGCACGCGAAGGCACGGAACGAAGCAAGCTGCGAATGACGAAAGCAGCCAAAATGGCCTGGCGCGGTTACTGGTGCGGGGCGCCCCAAAAGCGCCTAGCTTGTTGGCGCGTTTTGGAGCGCGAAGCGGAGCCATGGCGTGCGAGATTTGACGGGTTTTGCTTGGGTGCGAACGTTTCGAGGCGCGGGGCGCCAGCTATAGCGCCCCTGGAGCGTTTTTTGACTTACTATTTCGTCTAGGCTTAGGCGTAACATATTACTAGCCTTTTGTAAACACTATAAATACTCTTTTACTTCGTTTTTGAAGAGAGTTCAGACTTTGGAGCAATTTGGAGAGCTCATAACATCTTGAACAAGGGTTTTTCTTCATTCCATTAATCTATTACATCATTATTTCATTATTTCATCAAATCTTTGTGTTGTTATTATGAGTATGCATGGCTAAATCCATCGTTCTAGGGTTAGAACGAATTCATGAAGGTTGAGGTTTGAATGTTGATTTCCATGAATTGAATCCCAATTATAGATTGTTTATTCTTTCTTGATCATAATTGTTTGATTATAACGGCCGAATAATTGAACACTATCTACGGTTCTTAGATTGAACTCGACAGAGGAAATTTATGAACGCACATAAGAAAGAATAGAGCTTGATTGTGAACCTGGGCATCGGGGAATCAATTTGTGGGTAGGATAGACATATACCTATTCACCTTGCTTAGCTAAATACAGAATTCGTTAATGCGTGCACGTAATTCAACCCATAGACATATAGGGATTGGAGTAGCCTGCATAGACCGTGAAGAATCGAAAGGTTTTCACGGGTACATTTAACCTGTTAGTTAGCAATCTTGGGAGTTAAGAAGTGGAATCAACAGGATAACTCAACTGGATTGTTCGTAACTCTGACCCTGGACCGTCTCCTTATTACTGATAACAACCAAGTTGTGCTCCATTGTTTGAATTAACTTCTACCATTTTAATTAATGTTCTTTGGTTAATAAAATCCTCACTATTGGAAAAAGATCCCTGAGTAGTCTTAGGAAATTGTTTGCTAGAATTCAGTCTGAATAGTCCTCGTGGGAACGATACTCTACTTATCACTTTATTACTTGTCGACCACGTATACTTGCGTGTGCGTTGGGAGCAACAAGTTTTTGGCGCCGTTGCCGAGGACTAAACAATTGACTGTTTCCTTTTCAAACGATTACTTATTATCTATTCAGGTTTAATTTTTGTTTTGAGTTTTGTGCTGTTTCAGGTATTAGGTCCTGCTTGATCTTTACCTGCAGGAATGGCAGCAGAACGAGCTTTAGCTGTGCGACATGTTGCTCTCCCCAGCCTGGAGGGAGTAGCCTCGAGCATAGTTAAGCCTGAAATTACTGGAAACTTTGAGATTAAGTCTGACATGATACAACTGTTACATGTGACTGGACAATTTGCTGGATTACTTCATGAAGATCCGCAGCAACATATTCAGAATTTCTTGGAGATCAGTGATACTTATACACCGACGGGAGTTCCTATTGATTATGTTCGCTTGACATTGTTCTCGTTTTCACTGATTGGGGCAGCAAAGAGGTGGTTAAAGGCTGAAAAGCCTGGGTCTATCACTACTTGGGATGATTTGGCTAAGAAGTTCTTAGCTAAGTTTTATCCATCTGCCAAGACAGCCCGGCTGAGGAGTGAAATTATGTCCTTCAGACAGATAGAAGGAGAGTCTTTGTATTCAGCCTGGGAGCAGTTTAAAGCTTTACTGAGAGATTGTCCACACCATAACCAATCAAATGAGGTTCTGGCACATACTTTTGTTGAGGGGTTGACTGCGCATACTAAGATCGTGGTAGATACTGCTACTGGAGGCCAAGTACTGGCCTTAAACTTTGACCAGATCTATGAATTACTAGACAAATTCTCGCAGATCAATCCTGACTGGTAGGAAGATGGTAGAGCTACTACACAGAAATCTGCTGGGGTACTTCAGTTAGATGCAGTTTCAGAGCTGAGGGCGAAGATGGATGCTATTTCCAATCAAATTAGCAAGCTAGCTCTGCCAAAGACTCAACAACCAGTGGGACCAGTGCAACAACTCCAGAGTTTTTGTGAGGTTTGCGGTCAAGATCATGCTACAGAGGTTTGCTCCTCTAATCCAGAGTCAGTTTATTACGTGGGTAATCAAAACAGGCTGCAGGGTCAAAATCAGTTTCGTAATGCTTATTATCAAGGCAATAGGAGAGCCCCAAATAATTACCACCCACTTCCAGCTCCACCATAGCAGGTTAGCAATTCAGTTAAAGATATGCTAAAGCAGATAATGGCGGGCCAGCAGAGAATGATAGCTGACACTGCAGCCCATGCACAGGCCATACAAGATCTTGCCAATGCTCAAAAGAACCTGGAGCACTAGTTGGGGGCAGTTGGTGGGAGAAATAAGTACTGTTAAAAATGGGCCTGAACAATGTCTTGCAGTGACTATAATTAAAGGTGGAGAGCTGATGGCCAAGTCTGAGGAGAGAGCTGAAATAGAAAAAGTTGAAAAAGTGGAGAAGGTAAAGAAGAAAGAAGAGAAAAATGAGGCACCTCTGCCGCCTCCACCATTCCCGCAGAGACTTATACCATCGAAGGATCTGGCCCAGTATAAAAAATTTGTGAGTATGTTGAAAGAGCTTCAAGTTAACATTCCTTTGACTGATGTGTTTGAATTGATGCCATCCTTTGTGAAGTTCTTAAAAGAGATTTTAGTTAAGAAGAAAAAGCCTCAAGAGATAGATACAGTTGATTTAGTCGAGGAGTGCAGCACAATATTGAGCAAGATACCTCCAAAACTTCAAGATCCTGAGAGGTTTACTATTCCTTACACTATTGGAGAGCATAATATCACTGGTGTATTGTGTGATCTGGGTGCGAGCATAAATCTCATGCCTCTATCTGTTTGCAAAAATTTAGGGCTAGGAGCAATCAAGCCCTCTTCGGTTACTCTTAAGATGGCGGATGGATCACTTACTCACCCTGATGGTAAGTTGGAGGATGTGTTGCTTAAAGATGGTAAGTTTACATTCTCTGTTGATTTTGTAGTCCTAGATTATGAAGAGGACCGAGAAGCTCCAATCATTTTGGGGAGACCATTCTTAGTCACTTCGAAGGCAATTATTGACATGGAGCTGGGAGAGCTGACTGTTAGAGCGCATGGAGAAAAGGTTACTTTCAGGGTTTATAATGAGTAGGAGCACATAACTAAGGTTGAAAAGTGCTCTATGATTGAATGTGTCAAACAAGAACATGGAAGTAAACCAAATGAAGTGTGTGAGCAGATGTGGAACAAGATAGCAATGACACATCACATGTGAAGTTGAAGAGGGGTTCTCTCAAAGAAAGGAAAAAAGCAAGGGTTCGTCGTAAGAAGAGAAGACATAAATGCTGGAAGTGAGCTAAAAGTGTCGTCGTGCCACGACGTTAACTAAGGCATTTCTCGGGAGGCAACCCGAGTTTGTACTTGTATTATTTTATTTATAGTGTCACGTAGTTTTTGTTTTTCTTTGGATTGCAGGTTTATGTAATGTCGAGTTTAAGTATGGGGTGTCCTCACCCCTGCCTAATATTGTTGACCTGATGAGGGAAGTCTGAGTACCTTATGCTATACGGAAGCTTGGATGATGCTAGCACCAAGGACTAGAGCCTTCAAGGAAGTTTCTTTAACTCTTGCACTTTCTTAGTTTTAGCACTGAGGACACTGCTTGATTTAAGTGTGGGGTGGGGGAACTCCCCTTTATTTTTTAGGTTAGGGATGCATGTACCGTTAGAATTTTTCCTTTGTCACTTGACTTTATTTTTATTTGTTTCTTGCTTTAATATATGAAAAAAATAGAAAATTAATGAAAAATTGCAAAAAGTTTTTCATTTTTTGTCTTTATTAGTGGTACATGTCATCCACCCCGTGATTTTTCTTATGACCTCGGTTTTTTTCCACGGGGAGGCCTTTGAACCAGGTAGTTTTTATTTTTATTAGGATTAGAGTAGTTAGTTATAGGTGGCCCTAGACGAAAGGAATTGGTGGAATGCTAGGTGCCTTTGATTTGTTTGATACCGGTGGACTTGAACTTATTGCATGTGCTATTTGTGGTGTCTTTTGGTTTTAAATTGTGATGCATGCCTAGAAAAAATGGAATGACCCCCTTTAGATGCTTGAGTCCACTCACTTGACTTTGGTGTGAACCTTTGTGCATTAGTGCTTAATTTTCCACAAGTTGCACCTTATTTGCTTGATTGAGAGTTGTGATGGAGTCTTTTTATGTAGACTGTGAGCAATGTGTGTTGTGAGGCATATTCTTATTGTACTCCGTGTTGCATATTGGTGTCTAGAACTTGCCCCGTGTGTGTGCAAAGCGAAATCCTAGGTTTACTCTAGTCGGGAAATGATACAGGTCTTCTCTTGATTTGCCTACCCTTTTTGCATACCCTTTTGGACTTGATTGTTGTGATCCATATTGACCCTTTTATTGGCACCCACACCGCAAGCCTACCCACTTGGTCTAAAATTGCTTTCTTTTGACCCTTTACGCCTTAAGCACTTTAATTGATAATTTTATATTATTGTGGAGTTTGTGGTTGAAATATTGGTAGGTTTTTGAGTGGAAACAATGAGGGGAATATTGATAAAATTGTGAAGTAGTTGAAGGAGCATTGGCAAGGTTTGGAAAGAAGTGAATAGAAAAAAAAAACAAATGAAAAAAAAAGCTGAAAAATTTGGAAAAAGAAAGAAGAAGAAGAGAAATGAATATCCATCCTTGCTAGTGTTGTGTTTAAAAGAAAAGAAAAAAAAAATTGCTACTTGTTGAAAAAGGTGTGTGAAATTTATTGGTTGGGTGAAATGATTGGTTTTGATGAGACTTGCGCTTAATTTATATTGTGATGTATTAAAGTGCTTAGGGAGGTAGTCACTATTACCCATATGTATCCTACCAGCCCCTTAGCCTACATTACAAACTTTTTAAAGTCCTAGTTAATCCCGATTGGAGTGAGCCTACATTAGTAGAGTCCTACACGACGGGCAAGCCTATGGTACATCGTGTGTGACATGTGAGTCTTTCATGAGAGTGAGTGAATTCTTTCTATGCTATTGTCTCCGTTCTATTCTTGATATTCATTGTTGTGTGTGATATTTCGGGGACACTCTCTTGCTTCATTTTGGTGAGGGCACATGGTTTACATGAGATAGATGAAGTCGTGGCTTCTTGGTTGAGTAGATAGGTGTGACTTTGTGGGAGCATGGTTGCAATGAGTTGAGTTTGTGCATTTGAGTTGTCTTGAGGTGGTTGTTCTCATGTTTTTGAGTTTGTAAAGTTATTGGCATGTTTGTTGGACCCATAGTAGTCTTGTATGCATTTGTTTAATGGTCGGTATCAATCATAGTTAGAGGCAGACCTGTTCTACCTAGGTTGGGAAGTTATTTGTGATTGCTCGAGGCCGAGCAATGGTTCAAGTGTGGGGTAGTGATGTTTGGCATTTTATGCCTATATATCCTTAATATTTCCTCACGTTTGGATACTTTATTCGCGCGTTTTCTAGTTAATGAATGTGATTTTGCACTGGTTTTGTGTCGTATGATTGTAGGTTGTTATGAAGTGCAATTGGAGCTTTAAAGAGCATGATCGAGCAAGAAAAGGTTGGAGTTGGATAAAGGATTGGATCGAGCACGCGAAGGCACGGAACGAAGCAAGCTGCGAACGACGAAAGCAGCCAAAATGGCCTGGCGCGGTTACTGGCGCGGGGCGCCTCAAAAGTGCCCAGCTTGTTGGCGCGTTTTGGAGAGCGAAGCGGGGCCATGGCGTGCGAGATTCGACGGGTTCTGCTTGAGTGCGCGCGTTTCGAGGTGCGGGGCGCCAGCTATAGCGCCCCTGGAGCGTTTTTGGACTTACTATTTCGTCTAGGCTTAGGCGTAACTTATTACCAGCCTTTTGTAAACACTATAAATACTCTTTTACTTCATTTTTGAAGAGAGTTATGACTTTGGAGCAATTTGGAGAGCTCATAATATCTTGAACAAGGATTTTTCTTCCTTCCATTAATCTATTACATCATTATTTCATTATTTCATCATTTCATCAAATCTTTGTGTTGTTATTATGAGTATGCGTGGCTAAATCCATCGTTCTAGGGTTAGAGCGAATTCATGAAGGTTGAGGTTTGAATGTTGATTTAAATGAATTGAATCCCAATTGTAGATTGTTTATTCTTTCTTGATCATAATTGTTTGATTATAACGGCCGAATAATTGAACACTATCTACGGTTCTTTGATTGAACTCGACAGAGGGAATTTATGAACACACATAAGAAAGAATAGAGCTTGATTGTGAACCTGGGCATCAGGGAATCAATTTGTGGGTAGGATAGACATATACATATTCACCTTACTTAGCTAAATACAGAATTCGTTAATGCGTGCACGTGATTCAACCCATAGACATATAGGGATTGGAGTAGCCTGCATAGACCGTGAAGAATCGAAAGGTTTTCACGGGTACATTTAACCTGTTAGTTAGCAATCTTGGGACTTAAGAAGTGGAATTAACAGGATAACTCAACTAGATTGTTCGTAACTCTGACCCTGGACCGTCTCCTTATTACTGATAACAACCAAGTTGTGCTCCATTGTTTGAATTCACTTCTACCATTTTAATTACTGTTCTTTAGTTAATAAAATCCTCACTATTGGAAAAAGATCCCTGAGTAGTCTTAGGATATTGTTTGCTAGAATTCAGTCTGAATAGTCCTCATGGGAACGATACTCTACTTATCACTTTATTACTTGTCGACCACGTATACTTGTGTGTGCGTTGGGAGCAACATCAAGGTAGAGTTTAATACTTCAAACCCATCAACAATCCGTGAATAAAAATTGAGAATTCCTTAGTCTGTCGCTACTAAGTAAACTTTCTATGCCAACAGAACAATATATTAGGTATTAATGCATTGGTTAAGTTAAAATAGTTCATCCAACTAACAGTTTGTTTGGACGGTTGTTATATATCGTTTCATAATGCATGTATCGTATTCTATTCTATTATTTTTGTGAGTTCAACGTTTAGATAGATTGTATTATTTCATGTCGTTTGCCAATTACAAAGTAGTGTACTACGTTGATTTACTACAAAAAATGTAGGGTAATTGGTAATATTAGAATATTAAGGGGAAGAAGAGAAAAAAAACATTGTTATGACGCGATCACACCAAATCAATGTTACATAAAATAAGGCTTTTTGTCATTACACAACAACGAGGTAACGATACGATTTAGCCAAGCTTCTAAGAGAAAAATATGTGATTTTGGGTGCAGCAAAGTAGTTTTTTTAGAAGCAGAATCTTTTTTTAATTTCTACTCCCTCTGATCCAAAATAGCTGATCACTTTTCTTTTTTAAAAGTCAAACAATATAAACTTTGACAAATATTTTGAGATATATTTCTTCATCATATTGATATGAAAAGAATTGCAAATTGTAGTACTTTTCGTGTAGTTTTTTAATATCTAAATTATAATTTGATAATATTGAATAGATCTAGTTCAATTTAAGATTGGTCAACTTGACTCTCGAAAAGCAAATCCTATCAACTAAAATGGACCAGAGGGAGTATCATTCAAAAAATTTAATGTATTTAACTACCCCATATATTTAACTTAATGAAAATAATATATAAATAGTACATTATTTTTTTTGTCATTATTTCCTAGTGATTCAAAACTTTGAATTGAAGTGCATATTTTTTTTTTAAATGTATAAATTTAGAATATTCAATTATGTATGCTCTTTTTTAAGATATTTTGATTAGATAAAAGGTAAATGTAGTCTTTGATAATAAATATTTTAAATCGTTCATCTAATTAAATAACTGTAAAGTTAATCTTTACCTGTCTTTACTCAAAATTTAACACTCTTAAGTGCTTTTTTAAAAAGTTTGGCCAAACACAAAATACCACCATATATTCAACTATTGACAAAAACGCTGCTGAAATGAGTTGGCGAAATACAAATGGCTAATCTCCAAAAGTATTTTTACAAAAAGCACGTTTGAAGAAAAGCACATTTGAAAATAACCCGTTTTCAGAAATTTGGCCAAACAGGCTCTTAATTTATACCAATTAAATCAACAAAACAAGTTAAAAGGAAAAGAAACGAACAGACATTTTGCTAAGCAACATAAGATAACAAAAGTACAGGTTGGAGAGTACTAACCGTATCGAAAAATGCTGACAGTTCATTTTCTCTTTCACTGGCATTGGAAAATTAAGATCTATAGATATAGCTTCAATTTGTATGGGCTGCTGTGATCCTCCCGTAGATTTGGACACACCATTATCAAAAACACTTGCTTGATAATAACTTCCTCCTACTGAGGAGGAATTCTTCTCCATGTTAAAAGGAGAAGAACCAAAACTCTACATAAAATGATAGATTGATTAATTACCACCATGAATAAAATTTGAGAAAAGATATTTTGAATGCTTGTAGTATTTAAAAGAAGATAAATAATTGTATAGACAAATTAATTTCTTGTAATTAGAATGAAAAACTTGAACATATCAAAGATGTACAGATCTAGATGTGTTTGTATGCACCTCTAGTTAAATACTAAGTTATCATGCATAATCCGATACATTTAATGACATAATAATGACATGATTAATCAAATCTAAAGTTTTCGTATACAATCCTATGCATTTAATTGCACAGTAATAACATTTTCGCACACACACACACTGATAAACTCCATTTAGTGAATAGCGATGAAAGCTTTACATGGAACAAATGCTAAAAACCCCTGATTATAAAGCACGGCGAATTAGTTCTTTTCATCAACAATTAGTCCAATCAACATGCGTTACAATCAAACAAATACTTCAATAAACCTTATAAACGAACCATATACACAAATAATTTCCTTCAGGGTTTTCTAAGCATTTCACTTGAATTGAAAAGTTTAAAAGACAGTCTTTATCAAGATTCATATAAAAATCATTATAACACCCACAACCTCAGCTAAATCCATACCAGATCTAAATAAAAGTCATGCATATAGATTTCATAAGCTAAATTTAGTTGTTACTAGTCACCGATGATTTCGATATATCCAAAGGATAAAGCCGATAGACAAGAGATTAAAGTTACAACCAGAACCACTCTAAAATGATAAAGTGAAACAAAAGTACAAAAAAGTAAATAACCAAACCTGGACAAAAAATAAATACACAACAAAAACATAGGTACAGTAGAAATTATTTCAAGAGCTAGCTAAAATCGCATAAACAACAACAACAACAACAACACCATGCGTAGTATAATCCAACTGTAAAAAGAACGATGAGAAATGAAAAGAAAACATACCTTCACCTGAATCGATGCCAACAAAGAGTGTGTTGCGGTTGATAATGAAACCACCACCGTTCGATAGAAAATCGATAACTAAAAACACCCTTATAAGAATCTAGGATTAATTCAAAACTTTAAGAAAGGAATTCGAGGGCGAAATGAAGAAAAACCCTTTGTTTTAGGTTTCTGAAAAGAAATGAAAAGTTTCTAGTGAGAGAAAGAGAGTGGTAACACACTCAGACAAATGAGAGAGAGAAGAGAGACTTAAGACATAAAAGAAATGAAAGACAAATATGATATAAAATTAAAGCACAAAGTGAGGCTTTATATAGGAGTGGTGAGTGAAGTTGTTTTAAACTCTATTCTATCTTTGTCCTTGATAACAGGGATGTTGTAATCTATACTAAATTACGTTTTACAATGGTCAAGAGTGAAAACTACAGGCCAATCACATAATGCTACGTCATCGTTGCTTATCACCATTTTCTTACAAGACTTGCCAAAAAAGCCCTAGTCAAATAGAGTCCAGCGTGTGCTGACGTGTCTGACACGTGGCAAGTGATTGGAGGAGAAATCGAGGAATAAACCCTAGCATTTGGGAGGCTGTGGTAATAATAAAACTGAAAGGGGAAAGTGGAAAGGTAGGATATCCTTAATCTTTTACACTAAAACAATGGGCAGGTAACAACTTTATTATTTTTTTTCCAAAAATAAAAGTAGAAAAGAACTGGGGCCCTTTTTGAACTAAAAAGGAAAAATAATTAATTGTTAGGGTTATCAGAATCTACCATTTGTTTAAATCTATTGTTTTTCCTTTTCTGTATAACAAACTTGTTCTGTTATTTTATTGCTTGCTTCTCTTCTTATATTGTCTTTTCAAGATTAATACTTTCTTTATTTTTTTTATAAAGATGAAGGGTTTATAAAACTCTATATAATATTAGTTAGTTGTTGCACTTTGATAAATACTGGAAAATAGGGTTTCACATAATGGTAGAGTTTTTCCCTTTACATAAAGTATAGTTTTGGCTTAATGGACCAATGTTGCGGTTGTCTATGTCTACAATAATAAGAGAATGTGAACTTCTTCTTCTTTTTTAATTTAAAAAGTTAATTGTGATTTTAAAAACTACTGGTTCTAAACATATGAAAAAATTTAAACAATAAGACAATTACTGACAGATTGATATGACATGTATCCTATCGATCATAACAAAATTGCTTAAGTCAATCCGCATTTTTTTCTTCCAAATAAAGCTTTTGAAATTTTAATAAAGCACTCTCTATTTCTTAACAAAAATGAATTGCATTGTAATGGTAAGCAGATGGAAGATTATTAAGTGATAATATACTAGTTGTTATAACGGGTTTATTCTTATTAGTGGTTTTTTTTTTCTTACTTGCTTCTTTATGTTCTGTTTTCGTATCAATTTTAAAAACTCTAAAACGACATCAATCAATACTGTTGTAGTAACGGTGGATATAGTGAGAGTTACAATATTTTGCCTTTATTTGCTGAAACTAAACTTCTTTTTATCTACAAATTTATGTTTGTCAAGGAAACGATATCTGCTAATGGTTCATTTCCATTGTTTAATTGACAGATCATATTTCTTGATAATTTATTTACATACTCTTATTTATGTATTGTTAATACAACATATTTTTATTTTATTCATAAATTAACTACTATTATCAATGTATTGTTAATACAATAAATTTTTATTCCACATTATATATCATATAAAATAATAGATAAATTTCTGTAAAAACTATATTAGTATTAGTAACACGCACGACTTTTGATTTTCGATTCCACTCAGCCGAGCTATGATTTGTATGTGCTAATTAAGGAGGGTGACACGCTGCATGTATTCGGAGTAGAAACCAATGAATAAAGACATTACTAGGGTTGTGTAATAAAAGGGAAAGGAAATTAGGAAAAGGGAAGGAGTGGAAATAATATGTGTATGTACAACATCGTAGCTCCGTCATTTTCTTTAGTTCTTTTCCTATTAAGCCTTCTTAATATATCTCTTTCTTTATATGAAAATATGATTTGTATATACTTCCATTAATTTGTGCATGGCAACGTAGGGTTTCACAGAAGGTAGAGCTTTTCTTTTTCCGTTTACATAAAAGATGAGATTAAATTGGCTTGATCAATGTTATGTTTGTTTTATGTTAAGAAAGATTGAATTAAGATGGTTCTATATAAAAAGGGGAAAAATAAAAAGCAAATAACTATTGACATATCGATATGACCAGTGCCGTAGCCAGAAATTTCTCCAAAGGTGTTCAAGCTTCAAAATTTTTTTTTTTTTTTTCAAAGTGTATAAGATGGAACTTGAACCTAAGTTTTTTAACTAATTTTGAAACCCTGCACCACTAGGCTAGCACTATTGCTTGTGTCAAGAGTGTTCAAAACGTGATATTTAGCCATAAATAGTTAAATTTTACCTATCTCCGCGGTATAATTTTTTGGCGGAGGGTGGTCGCATGACCGCACCCTTCCTTCAATGTGGCTACGCCACTGGATACGACGTGTATTTACCCAATCGAAATAAGCTTGTGGAGAGGCAATCCACGTTTCTTTTATTGTATAAAACATTTCAAAATTTGACGAGTGATTGATCGATCTTAAAAAGAATGAATCTAATTGTAACGTATTCATGCATGGAAGATCTGTAATGATGTTACTAGTAATAATATGTGTATGTATAACATCGTAGCTCCGTCATTTTCTTTAGTTCTTTTCCAATTAAGCCTTCTTAATATATCTCTTTCTTTATATGAAAATATGATTTATATATACTTCCATTAATTTGTACATGGCAACGTAGGGTTTCACAGAAGGTAGAGCTTTTCTCTTTCCGTTTACATAAAAGTTGAGTTTAATTTGGCTTAATAAATGTGATGTTTGTTTTATGTTAAGAAAGATTGAATTTAGATTTTAAACCGGAATGGTTCTATATACAAAGGAAATAAAAAGAAAATAACTATTGACATATGGATATGACGTGTATTTACTAGATCGAAAAAAGCTTGTGGTGGGGCAATTCACGTTTGTTTTATTGTATATAAAATATTTTAAAATTTGAAGAGTGATTGATCTCTTAAAAGAAATGAATCCAATTGTAACGTATTCCCCATGGCATATTCGTAATGATGTTACTAGTTTTATAACATATGTAACTCTTAATTTATTAATTTGAATCAACCTATTTTATTTGTTTGGGCCGAGAGGAAGTTATTAGTCACTTAGACTATGGACTCCGTAATTGGTTGATTTTCACAATAATCTCATAAATAAAAAGACCCTTGGGTCAAAAACCACAATGAATAGGAAATTAACCCAGACTCTTCATTAAAGGGGGGAAAAGAGGGGTGTACTTTGTTCTACGACGCATCTTAGGAAACTTAATTAGGAGAGAATTTCAAAAGAGTCATTCTCTTTAACCATTATATATATATATATATATATATATATTAAGAAGCAGGGTCGAAGAACTTTTTTCTGATTTTCTATTATTGCAAAAAAAAAAAAAAAAAAAGTTATAAAGTTTCAAACAAAAAACATGAAATCTATAGTGGGTATATCCGTGTTTCTTTAATTCTATATAAAACATTTCAAAATCTGATCGTAACGTACCCATGCATTGAAGATCCGTAATGATATCTATTAATTTATTGGTTTGATTCATCGTGGTTCATTTGTTTGGGTAAAAAAGAAGTTGTTAGTCACCTGGGTTACAGACTTTGTAATTGGTTGATCCTCGCAATCACCTCATGAATAAAGAAAAGAGAAATTGATTCCTTTTTTACAAAACAAAGAGATATTTTGTCCTAGTTGTAAAATATAGAGAAATTGAGGACTTAGTTACAAGCATAGCATAAATATAAAATTCCTGAATATAGCAAAACCCTAGCCTTCATCTCCCATTCCCTCCTCCTTTCCCCACTCCCAATTTGCCAGGTATATATAGGGTTTTATTCTTAGTAAAACCTGAGAGTGAAGCTTTCACAAGCAAAGATTTTAAAAATATATGTGAACAAAATAATTATACAAACAAGTATTTACAAACTCTTGGTGAATATTTGATTTCGAAACTATCTTTTTCAGCATCAACTAGTTCTAAGCCAGTCGAAACATCTTCAATTCCACTATTTAAACCTTATGAGATTCCTAGAACTTTTGCTAGTGAACTCCAGAGTCACCAATCTAAAAGTTTCCCTCAACTTTCTGATCTTCAACGTAGAATCTCTGAAATAGAGAAAACCTTTGTCATTCAAGACTCTGCAACCAAAGAGTCTTTGCTCATGTTTGTTTTTTTTCCATTTAAATAAAAAAAATTTAGTCAAATTTAATGTTTCTTATTTCATATTAGTTTATATTGCTCAAAAATACTATTTTTTCGACTAAAATTTGGTATGTTTTTGCAATATCTAATATTTTTCTCTCATATGAGGTGTTTCAAAGGTCAGATATGGTATTTCTTCATCTTTTTATTGTTTGTATCTCACTGTATGTGCAGTGTATCGAACTGCTTATGCACTTTTTTGGCAATGTTTCTACATGTATCTACATTGTTTTTAATGCTTCTTCTTGTATATGCACTATTTTAGCACTGTTACTATGTTTTTGTACTATTTTTATTTTTTTGCATTATTTGTGTACTATTTTTTGTGTTTCTGCACTTATCTGCTTTTACATTTTTGCACTTTTTTGCACAGTTCTGCATAACTTTTGCATTATCTCTGCATTAAATTTTGCATGTTTCTGCTTGTATGCACTATTTCTGCACTTTTTCTTCACTCTTCTATACTAGAGCCTAACAAAACATGAACCTATGGTCGGCCAATCCATTTTTTTAATTTTATTTAAAACATTTCAACGTTTGAAAATTAAAGTGATTATTTTCTTGTTAGGAATGAATATGATTACAATGTATCCATGCATTTGTAACGGTATTACAAGTTTTATAACATATTTATCTCTTCATTAATTGATTTGATTCATCATGTTTCATTTGTTTGGGCCGAGAGAAAGTTGCTAGTCACCTGGGCTATGGACTTCGTAATTGAATAATTCTCACAATCATCTAGTGAATAAAAAGGCTCTCGGATCAAAACCCATCATGAATAGAAAGTAAAACAAGGCCTTCATTAAAAGGGTGAAAAGAAGTGTGGGCTTCGTTCTATAACGCATCTCAGGAAACTTTAATTAGGAGAAAATTTTAAAAAATCATTCCCACTAATCATATACATACACTTTGAAGAAGGGTCGAGGAGGTTTCTTCCGACTCTCTATTCTTGTAAAAATAATTATAAATTATCAAACACCAAAACATGTAATCTATGGTGGATCAATCAACGTTTCTTTTATTCTATATAAATCATTTCAAATTTTAAAAATTAAAGTGATAGATTTCTTATTATGAATGAATATGATTGTAACATATCCTTGCATGGAGATCCGTAATAATATCATTAAATTATTGATTTGATTCATCATGGTTCATTTTGTTTTGGCCGAAAAGAAGTTGTTAGTCACATATGCTACATAATTTGTAATTTGTTCTAATTATAAAATATAGAGAAATTGGGTACTTGACTACAAAACATAACAGAAACATAAAATTTATAAATATAACAAAACCCTAGTCTCCTCCTCCAATTTTTCGCATTTTCACTCCCCTCTCATTCCTTAGATATCATTTTACCGCCAGAACCTTCCCCCAATGTTGTTTCCGGGCTCCTTCCCCTATTGCTGCTGGCACCTTCTCCCACTGTTGCTTCCATACACCTTCCCCCACTGCTAACACCGAAATAACTTTGAAAAACAATTGTAGATCTACTCATTTTTTCTCAGATTTGATGTTTTTTCGTTTAAATATAATATTTTTTGATCAATTTAATATTTCTTGTTCATATTGATTTAAGTTGCTCAAAAATACTATTTTTCAGCTAAAATTTGGTATTTTCTGGCTAGACCTAATTTTTTCTGTCAGATGTGGTGTTTTACCGGCTAGATCTAGTGTGTTTTTTCAATCTTTTTATTAAACTATTGAAACGACCTTAAGTAGTCGTTTCGGGAATAGGACTCGATTGGCATGCCAATAGTCTTAAATATTTTGTAAGGTCCATTAGGACATGTCTGTAAAATTTGAGTTGATTCAGACCTCGTTTGGTAAGATTTTTGAGAAAGTTTCCATTTCAGTTGTAGGTAAAGCTTAAAAGAGGTTTTCGAGCTCAATTTGAATAAATGAGCTCCCATTCAAAAATTTAAAAGTTGTGTTAGGTTTGTATGATCATTTGTAACGTGTAACAACTTTCAGAAGTGAATTCCGAGTTCGTTCGGATAATTTTGCTAAAATCCCAAAACTTAAGTATCACTACAAGAAAAAGGCTTACTAGGGACCAATATTTGAAGACCAGTTGTAAAATATGGTCCTAAAAAGTATACATATAAGCACGAGATTTTTTTCTCGTCCTTAATCCCTAGTTTTGTTCAATTAATTAATGACGGCACTTAAAATGGTCCCAAATAAAATGAAGATCTTGTCCTTAATTTACCCTATTTTGAGCAGGACTTATGGCACAATTCCAAAAGTTATTTAAAATAATAAAAAATATAAATAATTTAAGAACCCTCTTAAAAATTCCGTATTTCAAAAAGAGAAAATAAAATAAAATATTTCAAAAGGACTAGCAGTTCATCCCTCGAAAGCCCTAAACCTTCGTTGTTCAATTGGATGATTTCTTCTCAAATCTGCTGAAATTACTTTTCAATTTCTGGTGTTTCTTGATTTCCGTCTCCGATTCTTTCACCAAACCCTAATTTCTATCGTCAAGCTATCTGGTATGTTGTTCAACTCATTGTGGGTTTATTTTCTTTATCCCTGCTCCTCGCTACATCTCCGTTCGTAGTCTCACCGTGAAGTAAGAGATGGCTACGAATCCAGGAAGAAACCTTTCAGGGATGTGTTTCAGAGTAAGCAAAGTGAAGGGCATGGCGATTAAATTTGGATAATAAAGAGTTGAGCTTTATAACTTGTGAAATCGTTCTTTGCTTCTGATAACATCGATGCTAAATTATACTGGCTGCTCACCAATCCGTAAATATTGATTTTCTCTTTGAATTTCCACTACAAATCTTTAGTTTTAGTGTTATTAATATTAAATTATTATTAATGACCCATAAATTTGGAACAAGGAAAAGAAAGTATACTTATTAGCTGACTATAGAAATTGTAGCTGGTGTTTAGCTTGAAGTTATGTGCAGATAACTCAGATTCTAATTACTACGGTGAGTGCTAATCAGTAACCTAACTCTGTCCCCATCAGCTTAACTAAATCCAACTTTAAAGATGTACGTCAGGCATCGGAGTTCGGTAACTGGGTATAAGTCCAGTTCAATGAGGATGAGGGTTGTGGCTGCTGCCTCGCCCTTAAGAGGTCGTGCATTACATCGCTCAGAGTTCGGAAACTATAACAATGGTGGTTTTGGGCGTGGTAGTGGTTGTTTGAGGAACTTAGATATTTTTTAAGCTATTATTTTCAATTGGGAAGTAGAGTTGAAGAAATGGGGGTGGTAAGGGGAAAATAAGTTTCAGTAAGATCATTACCTTTTTGTATATGAGATGTTCATTCAAATAGGAACACATCCATAAATTCGGAAAATGGGTTTTTCATGTGTAGTATATTATAATGATCATGATAACCCCAAATGGCTCCACAAAATATTAGGGAGAAGTATGTTTATGCTACTCAGTATGCATCAATTACCTTTCTACTGAAGTAAATATATACATTTCCTTTTTTTTTTTTTTGAAAAGGTAATAATTTGTATAAAATAAAAAACTCCAGCATCAGGAAGATCCTACAACAGATTACTGATTACAACTCCCAAAAGAACACAAAGGAGACCTTGACCTATCCGTAGTTTACATTGTTCCTATATCATCTAAAACTTCATGTTTACACCAAAAATAAAACAAAGAAAGACTACTCATTTTGATTTTCTGGATAGAATTGAATTTGTCTTCAAAACATCTTGAGTTCCTTTCTTTCCGGACTATCCACCATACACAGGCTGGAATGATTTTTCATCTATTTTTCTCTCCTTCTCTTCACCCAATAACTTTCCAGATACTGAGAAGTTCAATTGCGGTTCTAGGTATGACCAAAATCACCCCCATCATATAGAAGAACATGTTCCACAGATCATTTGTAGTTATTTTACAATGAATGAACAAGTGAGCATTGTCCTCCACTTCCTATCAACACAGCAAACACCTTGAGCAAATCTGGAAACCTCTTCTTTGTAGGTTTTCATGTGTTAAGCATGCTTTTTTAACTACTAACCACACAAAACATGACACTTTCTGAGGAGTTTTGACCATTCAAATACGTTTCTAAGGCCACAACACTGTCAATGAATTGTTTATTTGCATGAGCCAGATGGAATCCAGGATTGAACCAGGTAATGGACCCATTGTCATTTCTTTCAATCACTAAATTATTTTTGATATGTAAAACCCTCCTTTCAAACTTATTCCTTGCCAACAGCTCTACAATTTCCACTTGTCTTCTTAGAGCTTTGATTTCTCCGCGGCTTAATTGCATATGACATACCTTTACCTTCATTACGGTTTCCTCTGCTGTAAGGGTGAGCCATTTATTGGGGTTTTGGGCCTATTTCCCTTCCTATGTGGATAAATAAAAGCCCAAATTTGGACCAGCCCACTTCATAACCTAGCCCACTAATATGACCACATATAAAAGATCATTTTGATCAAATTTTTGTGTGAAGAACTCGAGAGAGCTAGCAGCCATAGAAAGAGAGAGAAAGTGAGAGTATAGTGCAGATTTTCGCACAACAAAAACAGCACACTGCAGCTTATTTTAAAAGGTGATTTCTGCTTCGTTTTTACTCTGATTAAGCTGATTTTTGGACAGCACGTTCCTCTCATCTTGATATTTAACTGAGAACTGAAAGGGGTCAATTTGGAGCTCTGTAGCATCAGATTTCAGCTCGTGAATAATAGCTGCAATTTTGGTGATTTTACTCCTTTCTTCTCTAGTTTTGGTTGCTTTTGGTATATGTATTATTGCTCCGTATTTGGAACTTGTTGTGTAGCCATTTTGGAGAACTTTTTACTCTTTTTGATTGATTAGTGGAGCTTTGGTGGACTTTGGTCCGGTGGTTTTTTACCTCTTTACATTGAAGTGGTTTTCCACGTAAAATTGGTGTCTCTTGTCGTTTGATTACTTTGCTGCTTGCGTAGCTTGTTATTGTTGTTGGTATAGTTGTTTCCCGGAATTCCATTTGTGTGCATTTAGTTTGCTCCTCTTATTCAAATAGTGTGGGAAGTTTTGACTTGGGTATTCCTTCCGCATTTACCTTATCGTGCAACTTTGGTATTGCTTAGTTTCTTCCCAACATATTGGTATCAGAGCTACTGGTTCTATTTGATTGTGTATATCTATTTGAATGATGGAGGAAAATATGAGCAAGATGGTTTGTTTAAATGGCAGTAATTACCATATTTTGAAAGGCAAGATGAAAGATCTTCTATTTGTGAAGAAAATGCATTTGCCTGTGTTCGCTTCTAATAAACCCGAGACTATGTCTGATGAGGATTGGGAATTTGAGCACTTACAGGTTTGTGGTTATATTAGACAATGGGTAGAAGACAATGTTCGTAATCATATTGTAAATGAGACACATGCTAGAAGTTTGTGGGAGAAGCTTGAGACACTTTATGCATCGAAGACTGGCAATAATAAGTTGTTCCTGCTGAAGCAATTGATGAATATCAGATACAAAGAGGACAGTCAGATTTTTGATCATATTAATGATTTTCAGGGTGTCGTTGGCCAACTATCCGGTATGGGTATGAGATTTGATGAAGAAATTCAGGGACTTTGGTTTTAGAATACTCTTCCTGACTCGTGGGAAATCTTCGGGTTTTCATTGACTAATTCTGCTCCCAGTGGTGTTGTAACTATGGAAACTGAAAAAAAAAACAAAAGAAATGAAATTAGAAACGTGAACTCAAAACTACCTCCGGCTCAAGAAAGTAGGAAGGAAAACACTTACCCGGGTGGAATCAGCAGCAATGGCAAAAGCCAGATTTTCATCGCTCATTTCCCGCATTGTCCACTCTTCGCGAGGACCAATGAGCGATGAAACTGCTTTGGCTAAACCGCCCGGCCTGGTCACGAAGTTGACATTGGGGGCTAGCTTCATAGTGTACTCTCCCTCTCACAGTACTTAGGCTCCCTAGCCTGCTCAGAGGGAAAGTTTGGGCCAAATTTGTAGCGCACACCCCGAATGTCTCTTGGTTCAGTCTGACCGCTGATGGTGTTCCGCCGAGTAAGCCTCGTGCTTAACATATTAGAGTCATACGTTGCTCTAAGATCTCTTGTGTCATATTCGAGCAAGCAGACAGGTACCGCCTCCTCAGTGGCCACGTTCTCCAAGTCCTCGAAGTAGAAAACATGGGGACTCTGGCCACCCTCTTGGGGGATCTCTTCTCCTTCTTCTTCTTCTTCTTCGCCCACTTTTCTTTTTCCCTTATCTACATGGGAAGGAGCTGCCTTTACCCCATCATCAACTCGGGGACTCCCTTCCGGAGTACGGGCAGACTCCTCCTCGACCTTCCTCTTGTCACTTCGAAGAAAGGGTTTTCTCACAAAGTTTTCAGTAGTTTCAGTCTCAATATCTGAAACGTCGATCACTTCCCTGTCAGAACCTTCTCCCCGTGCAGACTCGGGAACTTCAGCAGGAGTCTTGGCGCTCTCCTTCTCAGGCTCAGGCACACTGGCATCAGGTGGGGTCGTACCTCCAACGGCTGAGGTCTGCCCGACAGCAACGAAAGCCTTACGAGCAGACTTCTTCCGTACTCCGCCCTTACCTTGGCCCTTCTTTTTCCTCTTCAAGGAGCTAATGCCACTAGACAGAAGCTCCTCGCCGCCTTCCCTCATGCGCAGTGCCTCTGCTAAAGCTCTTATGGCTGCGACCTCAGCCTCTGGGTCAACAGCGGGCACACACGACACAACCTGAGGGGAAGGGGCAGGGAAAAAGTCCCCCTTTGTGCCTAGACCTACAAAAGGCGGAATGGTCAGATACAGCAGAACCACGAAGAGAAGAAATAGCTGTAACAAGCGAAGAATTCTCACCGTGAGACTTTGCGGTCAGACTCTTTTGCGCAGTGAAATACGCCCATTCCCTCTGCTTAGCAGGGAACTTCTCCAGAATAGCCTCGACCCACGTTGTCAGCTCATCAACCGATATGAGCTCGTCATAGGGCAGCTTGGCAGTTGTAAGGAAAGATTAAAGGAATGAGTAAACAAGGAGGAGGAAGCATGAAAATTCCAAAGGAAAACTCGGGGACTTACGCCTCTTATTCTAGATCTCGGGGAGAGGAGCCTTAGAGTTGAAGGACAATGCCTGGGTGCGCATGAATAGGTACCGATGCAACCAACCCTGGTCACTTGTGTCCTCAGAACTGCGTACCAAGCCCTTGCTCCCACGCATTCTGGCGTTGAAAAAACCATCCTTAAAATTTGTATGCTGTACAAAGAAATAAAATGCTCGTATTCAAAGATTTGACCGGTTTCTTCCGCAAACCAGTACATAAGTATTACCATCCTATACACACTGGGGCTCAATTGCCCCAAGCAGAGAAAGTACTCTCTACAGAGCCTCTTGAGTACAGGATGTAGGGGTAACGTGCAACCAACTGTAAATGGGTAGGTGGACATGGTCGTCCACCCATCCCTATGCGAAGTAATGTTCTCCGTTTCAGATACCGGCAAAAGGGGAACACTCGCGTCCCAATTACAGTCCGCTCTAACTCGTGGGATCATCTAAGATGTGATCCCAGACTTGAATCAGTATGCCGGTCATGCGCGTACATCTCCAAAATTGTTGAAGGCCTTGACGTTACAATCCTTCTCCAGTTCGCCCCAGCTCTTGGGGATAATCTCTGCAGCATTGGCCTGAGCGGCCCTAGGTCTGGGGGTAGCCGTAGAAGAACTACCGGTGGCAGCATCCATGTTCAGATTTTTCTTAGCTTTTGGAGACATGGTTAAAGAAGAGTCGAAAGTTAGGAAGATTGAAGAAAATTCAAGGGTTTTTCAAGACTCGGAAGTTGTAAAGCGAAATCAAGTAAAAGAGTTAAAATTCAGCAAACCCCTATTTTTAGGAGTGAAAAGTCCGGCCCATCAGATTCTCATAAGACACGTGGAAGTTATCAAAGAGGCCACGATCAGATCCAACCGTAAAAAAAGAAAGTAGGTTTCGCCAAATTTCGAAGCAGCATCATTGCCCTAAAGTGCAGTGGTCACATCGCAACTGACAACAGACGCGTGCACGTGACTGAGGCTGTTAAAATCATTACTTTTACCTTTGGGACGCGCAGTAATAACTTCGAAGCTGACGGCGGACGTGCAGACGTGCCTATCGCAGTTACTTTTTACATCGCGCATTTAATGCGCATGTCACTAAAACTTGTCACGTTGCTGATGAAGCGCACACGTCACTGAGGCTCATCATGTCGCAGATGAAGGATGGACTTTGCAAATAAAAATTTTCCGCCAAAATTCACATCCACTCCTCAAGCAGAAACTCTGCTCGAGAAGTCCGGGGACTATCTGTATTGGATAAAAACAGATGTCACTCAAAAAGTGACACGTGTCTGCCACGTGGCACTGGCAGGGGTTTCTCCGGACATATATCTAACGGACAGATGACTGGCCAGGCGGTTACCACGAGCAGGCACAGAGCAGTAACATAATGCTTCCTAAATCAGCACAATTTGAATGAGTGGTTACCTAATCGTACGCGATTGCTTAATGAATGATCATGAAGGCAACGGTTACACATCCAGCGGTTACATATCCAACGGATACATATCCAGCGATTACAAACCCAACGGATGCCTATCAAATCTATAAATAGCACTCGTTCCGAATCATTGTAATACACATTCTATGATCTATCTACAATATCAATAAAATACTCTCTTTACTCTTGCTCAGTACTGTTCTTCATTTACATTTGTTGGATACTTTGCTCTCAAGCCTTCAAGTATAATCAGTAACAAGGAATCCTCACCAGGATCAAGTGATCCGATGCGGTTCCTCCTATCTACTTTATTCATACTTCAATCTTATTTGTCTTTGATTATCTCGTATTATTTTTATATCGTCATTTATTGTCATCGCATCTCCATTTGCAATCGTCCATATATTCATAAACTAGTAATTAATACAATTCCGTATTTAATTTGGCCAAACTCTTAATCTAAACTATTGATCGTGACTCCGCACATACAAATTTAATTGTTAATTGGCCTAAAACCGGATCTAGGTTAAACACCAATCTGCTACCAGACTATTCCTCTATTGCCTTCGACGAGCCCTTTCCCCCACTACCACGCCGAACACCTTCCCCCACTGCATCCATTAGAGCAATTTTGAACAATTTTTTTGTAGACCTGTTGATTTTTTCTCAGATTTGGTTTTTCATTTAAATATGATATTTTTGATCAAATTTAATGTTTTCATTGATATTTGATGTTTAATACTTCAAAAATGGTATTTTTCGACTAACATTATCCGGCCAGGTATAATGTTTTCCTATCGAAGTCGGTGTTTCAACATCCAGATCAGGTACTTTAATTTTTTGATTTTATCGTAACTTCTCTGTATCTGTACTGTATCTAACTACTTTTCCACTCTTTATGGAATGTTTCTACATTGCATAAAGAATCATGTATTAATTGATTATAGAAAAAAAAGTTAGAGTTGCTTGTAATGGAAGAAATCCTTGTTACTTGCTTCCCAAGTCTTGTCCAAAGTAGCTAATATTATGATATGGAATAGAATAATAATAAAATCCTAGCATTTTCTGTTTATACTAAGTACATTTCAAAATGACAAGACAATCCTTTTCAGGCTTGGCGGCTGGCTGCCTAAAGACATGGGGCGGCCGTTCTTTTTTGACATTTGCTGACTTCACTTTGTTCTTTGTAGGTTAAGGCGGAGCACATCTTCACGAAGGCGGCCACTTGTTCTTCATTCTCCAGATTTGGGCGGCTCTTCTATTAGATGAGGAGACCTCCCAACAGTAGTTAGTTAGGAACAAGCAGCCATGCTTTGCATGAGGCGGTCGCCTGTTCTTCGAAGGCGGGCCATCCAGAAGTTGAGGTGGGCCGACCATCTTGAGCTCCAAAATATCCATGGTCACTGTTTCTTTCATTGGGTGACCACCCTGAGTTGGGTGTGGGGCACCCTCTGCTACTGCAGCTGAAATCATCACTTTGGCTCAACTTTTTGCTCTTTTGGTTCCAATTGGTTCCAATCTTCTTTCATTAACACTTGTAACCTGAAACCAACCACAATATGACATTATACACACAAAATAATACTTTTGAATTCAAAAACAAAAGTAAAAAATTAGATTTAAAGTTGGTAATATACCAACTTATCAACTTTCCCAAATTTAAGTCTATGCTTGTCCTCAAGAAAATCAAACTCAATAAGACCAAAGCATGTTTCTAATTTAGCTTAAGATGATCTCATGTTCCAACTTTTGAGTCATAAAAATTATTTTGCATTAATAAGTTAGTATGTACCAACTTGTCACCACTACTCATCTGGACACTTGACAAGTAAAAAAGTGCATTTCAATAAAATCATGGCCAAAGTAAATATGTGAATCTCAAGAGTTGCCTCAATGTCATCGGTTAACTTCACTCGCTCATCCAACCTCACTATGCATCTAAACTCCACACTCAAGACACACTTGCTATCCTTACAAAAAAGAATAGATTTCTTTACTAACAAAAATTATTTTCAATCAAAATTTAGACTCATACGATCAAGCTCTTCCTCTCACAAAGAATGATCATGTATGCTTCTCGATAACTAAAGACTTTTCATTTTTGTACTTCTCCACTAATGTAGGAACACTTGGCTCAAAATCATTAAGACTTGATTAAGATTGTAATGTAGGCTTTTGGTCAAAAGTGGGGGTAAGATTTTTCTAATTACACTAACTTTAATCTTTTTCATTGCAAATTTCCCTTTCTAGCTAGCACTACTTTTTCTTAAAATGGGGATTGACACTAGTCTTTCCCTTTGTTTTTCTTTCTTATCTTTTTCTTCTTTTTTCTTTTCTTTTTTAATAATTTTTTTTGTTTTTCTATCTTTTCTTTCCTTTTCTTTTTATTTTCACTTTTCTTTTCATTTATTGAGTTCCACTTGCTTCATAACTCTTACCATTCCCCCAAACTTAGGTGTTAGCCTAATTGTACATTTTTTAATGCACCCAAAAAGGTTAGGCAAAAAGAGGATTGGTTGCTTTAGCACACATAATTGGTCCGGGCTACAATTGTTGTTACCAAATGAATAAGTAAAGGTTCAAAGGGGCTGACTAGGATAAGGATACAAAGGTAGGCCATTTAGATTACTAGCGGTCTAAGAAAAGCCTAAAATCACTTTTCAAACCAAGCATTACCTAGTATTTCGTCTCAAAGCACACTAAAAGCAAGTTCTAGACACTTAGGACACACACATGAGCTTATTAAACTAAATCTCACCATACATGCAAGTGACATGACAAACAAATAATCAAAACACATAATAAGGCCACTCACTCATAAATCTTAACGGTCCAAAAGTGGACCACACCAATGAATCAAATAGTGAACAAAAGAGCTTCATGGTCAACAAACTAAACCATGCTAATCAAAACACACATTCACTTGCTTTATGCCATACAAACAAAGTAACTGCGGTAGTACCACATCCTCAAAGAAAAAACCTTGTCAAAAACTACCATTTACACACTGGGTTCAAAATCATACTTCCGAAAAGAACCAAGCAAAGAAAGTCAAAAATTTATTGAAAATGAAAATTTGGAACATAAACGACATTATAAACTAAACTATCAATAAGAATTTGTATATACATCAAAATGGTTAGAATTCATACATGATTATCAATAAAGCACAAGTTCATTTTCAATTTCGAAAAACACACATATGAATTCGAACCCTTCCACCAACTAAAGACTCTAGCATCGTCCTTGTATGCTAAGTACACAATATAAGAACATGGGGGGGGAAGGTGGAAGGGACTCCCTGGTTCAATCTCGGGAATTGTTCTTGCTCTTTCCTTCCACATACACAAGTGAAGGTGTCTCCTTTTTATTTTTCTTTGCCTTTGCTCGAACGGCTCCTTCGATCGAGGCTTGAGTTGTCATTTGAACTTGTACATCCTTAAGGAGCTCTAAGGACTGCGGAGTACCATCCACTGCCCTGGGATTAACAATAGTAGTTTGGGCATCAAAATCATCTCCGCCATTAGCCGCTTTTGAGTTGAATGATTTTTCCTAATCAAGTGAGAGATCCCTTTTAGACAGATATTCAAGGAGCCTCTTTTCGTGATCTTCTTCCATATGTAGTCATTCTTCTACTTCTTCATCATAATCAGCAGGTTGAGTAGGAGGTTCTTGTTCTTGTGTTTGGGTAGGTTACCTCCTTCTCTTCTTCAAGTTCCTCATCTGATGCCACATCCCTAAGCTGGTGAGAAGCTGAAACTTGGCCTCAGGTGTGGTCATCTTGACTTTGCTTCTTCCTCAATTCTTCCATTGGTTGCTTAACTTGCTCGCTCAAGCACTGGTCATCCATGTGCTCTTCATTGAGGGAGGGGTATAGGCTTGTGCAACTCCCCTCCATTGTATTCTTTTTGTTCCGAATTTGGAAGGAGTATCTTTACCAGCTCCCCTCCCAACTCCTTTTGATGCATGCTTCTTTGACGTCATTGTCTTCAAAACAACTCAAAATATGTGTTAGATGAAGCCCCAAATATTGGGACTTTAAAGCATTTGATTTATAAAAGATATATGTTTTAAGTGTCAGGAGGTGGCCCACCTCAAGACAAGGGTGGCCGCCTTGTGTTGGAAATAATTGCATCAGGCTCACTTGTTTTTAGGGACGACCGTCTTTTCCACAAAACAATGAGCCTTTTTTCTACCACTTAGAAAATTTTTTCAGATTTTTGACAAATTGTTGGTCCCTTTAGATAAGGCGGCCCACCTTGCCTGGCGACTTGCCTCAATTTTTGGGGTTGTCACCCTTTACAAGAAACATTTGAAGAACAATTCAATATTAAGAAATGTTTTTAGCAACACAAAGATAGGGCGGCCTGTCCTCATGAGGAGGCGGTCGCCTGTTCTTGGAGTTCAAGGACTCCATTCACAGCTCAAGAACAGGGCGGCGCCCTCTTAAGGAGGCGACCGCCTTCATGACCTCAGCAGGTCCTACAAGCAAGAATTTCTCCCTATTTTAACACACACAATAGGTTCATATACTCATAAAGTTCACATTTTTAGACTTAATAACCTATTTTTCTCTCTAGCACACAAACCAAGGCAATAATATAATCAAAAACTAAGCATGGATTCACATGGATAGATCAAAATCAAGACACAAGGTATGGATTCTAAACCTAACTCCTCCCCCCAACCAAGCATTTTTAACAAAGTTAGCATTTTAGCATAAGTATCTATTCTTACTAAATAATTACCTAACTAATCTACTTCTAGTTCTATCAAACTAACTAATTATGTTAAGAATTAAACAAAAATTAAAGAAAATGTGCAAAAGTACCCGAATCAAAGTGAGAAATGGAGAAGGAGGGTTGTGTGCTGTGATTTGTAACTGGTTAATGCTTTTCATTAGCAATCGGTCGATCAGGTGGTAGTGCTTGTCATTTTTCTGGAGAAGGAGTGTTGGAGATGTGAAGAGAGGGAAAGAGACTGACTGAAGCGTGCACCTCCTTTTATACTCATCCAACTGGTTTAGGCCATCCCGATGGGGCGGTCTCCCTTATGGTTAGGACGGACTGCCTGACAGCAGTCCACTTACTTCAAAATATAAAATACCTTAGGGCGGCCAGCTAGGGTGAGGCGCTCTAATCTCCACACATAGAAAAATTTGGAGTCCCCAATTTGGGACACACTATTACCATTAGAAGTCAATGACCCTACTTGCTGGATGGCCCACCTTAACTTCCACACCAAAAAAAAAATTCAAGTGTCAAATTTATGGACCTTCTGTAAAGATCATTAAGCGACTACCCATCTTTGGGGGCAGACCCCTCTTTGCCAGAGCGTCTCGTCCCCTATAGCTTTTCTACTTTTTTGTCTCCTTCATCCTTCACTCTAATCTCGATACTTGCACATATAACAACTAATTAGTCTAAAACTTAGGTTGCCTCTGAAGAAGAGCCTTATTTAATATCGCGACATGACGGTGTTGGTTTATCCTTCAACAATCATCAAGGTAGATGCACGATACTTCCACAATCTCGGCATCGCACCCGAGTATTGCTTCATTTTTGGACATTCACCCAGAAAACTCTTCCTCCATTCTTGGCCTCCAAATCCACCGATCCATAAGGCGTAACACCAACTACCTTGAATGGACCGGTTGGTTTTGATCTAAGCTTTCCAGGTAACATTTTCAACAAATTCTTGAATTATGCTACAAATTCATCTTCTCTTTGTATAACAATGCATTCTATGCCAAGTACAAATATTCATCAATTTAATTCAAGTGAGAGACCCGTGCATTGCTGGCTATTTCCCAATTCATGTTAAACTTCTTCAACGCCCACAAGGCTTTATGGTCCAACTCCACTGGCAAAGGACATGCTTTACCAAACACCAATTAAATGGGGACATTCAAATCGAAGTTTTTTATGCAGTTCCATATGCCCACGAGGCTTCATCAAGTTTTCTTGCCCAATTAGTTCGGTGAGCAGTGACCGTCTTAGCAAGAATGCTTTATTCTCATGATTGGAGACCTCAACTTGCCTACTTGTTTGCGGATGGTAGAGAGTTGGAAATTTATGTCTCACTCCATACTTTAGGAGGAGATTGGCAAAGACTCGGTTGCAACAATGAGTCCCTATGTCTCTTATAATGGCACGGGGAGTCCAAAATATTGAAAATATGTTCTTCTTCAAGAAAGCTACCACACTCTTGGCTTCATTATTTGGGAGTACAACCACTTCCACCCACTTTGAGACATAATCCATCGCAACCAATATATACTTGTTCCTAAAGGAACTCACAAAGGGCCCCATGAAGTCAATCCCCAATACATCAAACGACACCACTTCAATAATGGGATTGAGTGGCATCTCATGCTTACTTGAGATTCTACCCATCCATTGGCATTGATAACAATTCTTGATCCATGAATGAGCATTCTTATGAAGAGATGGCAAATAGAAACTGTATTCCAACACCTTTGCAAACGTCCTTACTCCACCATGATGCCCATATAAGGAGAAGAGTGGCATCATTCAAGAATTTATCTTTGTTCAGAATCGAGAACACATTTACGAATCATTCCATCCATACATACCCAAAAAAGATAAGGCTCATCCCAGCAGTAATGTCTCCTTGGCTAGCTTCTTTATTTGAAAATAAGTGAAGTCCTCCGGGAATACTCCACATATTGCCAAGTCCGCATATCAAGGGATTGCTTCCCAAGACACGGATAAGATCCTTTCATCCGGCAATGAGCCATCAATATCAATGGTTTCTTTTGGCCTCTCCTCCTTCACTAAGCAGGACAAGTGGTTTGACACTTTTTTTTTTTTGTGCCTTTTCAATTAAGGACTTTAACATCAAACTCTTGCAATGGAAGCACCCACCAGATCATAGCTTTAGAGTCTTTCTTTTCCATCAAGTATCGGATGTTGGAGTGGTCGATATGAACAATAAGTTTTTACCTCACCAAATAGGACCTGAACTTCTCAAAAGTAAACGCAATAGCAAACAACTCCTATTCCGTAACTGTGTAATTCAATTGTGCCCCATCATAGTTTTGCTTACATAATATATAGGGTGAAACATCTTTTCAACCCTTTGGCCAAGAACGGACCCCAAAGCAACATCGCTAGCATCACACATGAGCTAAAAAGGCATATCTCATATTGGACTCACTATTACTAGTGCATTTGTCAATCTCTTTATCACTTCTTCAAAGGCCTTCAAGCATGCCTCATCAAACAAAAACTTGGACTTTTTCTCTAATAGCTTGCATAGGGGATTCACAAGCTTGGAGAAATCTTTAATGAATCGACGGTAGAAGCTCGCATGACCCAAGAAGCTCTTAACACCTTTTACAGTAGTAGGAGGTAGAAGCTTGGAAATGACTTCTATCTTAGCTTGATCTACTTCAACTCCCTTCTTGGATACCTTGTTCCCCAAAACAATGTCTTCTTGAGCTAAAAAATGTATTTTTCCCAATTAAGCACTAGCTTGGTCTCTGCACACCTCTCCAATACTTTCTTCAAGTTGGATAGGCAATCTTCAAAAGAATCCCCAACAATCAAGAAGTCATCCATGAAGACTTCAAGGATGTTTTCCACCATATCGTAGAACAAAGCCATCATATACCTTTGGAAGGTTGCAGGAGCATTGCAAAGTCCAAATTGCATCTTGCGGAATGCAAAAGTGCCATAGACACAGGTGAAAGTGGTTTTATCTTGGTCTTTAACATCAACCGAGATTTGATTCTATCCCGAGTAACCATCTAGAAAACAATAATAATATCTTCCTACCAACCTATCCAACATTTGGTCAATGAATGGGAGTGGAAAATGATCCTTCCGGGTAGCATTATTAATCTTTTAATAATCCATGCATGCTCTCCAACTACTGACAATTCTTGTATATATAGCTTCCACTTTTTCATTTTTTACCACAGTCATACTCCCTTATTTGGCACACATTGAATGAGTGATACTCATTTACGATCAGACAAAGGGATAATTTTATTTTTTTCTTGACCACTTCTTACATAGGAGGATTGAGTCTTCTTTGGTGCTTCATTGAAGGTTTGCATCTATCTTGAAGTAATATCTTATGAGTACAAACACCCGGATCAATTCTCCTAATATCGGAAAGTGTCCACCCATTGGCTTTTATCCTCCTCTTTACCACTTCTACAAGTTTCTCCTATTGGTCATTGGTCAGTGAGATGAAATAATGATTGGAAGAATAGAGTTTGGGCCTAGGAAGGCATATCTCAAATGGGATGGTGGAACTTTTAGTTCAATAGTGGGGGGGTTCTTTTATGGAAGATTTTGTGGGTTGTATTTTGCGATTTTCAAGGTCGAGGGATAGCTTCTTAGGCACATATGGACGAGTCCCCAATCGCTCTAAAGCTAGGACAAGCTTTGACACTCTCCTCATCATCAGCATCCATGTTCCAAATCAGCGAGGCCAAAGTATCATCTTGTGAAACCATCACTCTCTCCTTCTCAACAAGAGTATCAAGAACTATATAGGAGAAAGTGGCTTCCTCTTCTATAGGCTGCGTTAGTGACTTGCAAATATGGAAGACCATTTTATCTCCATTGAACCTAAAGGTCAATTCTCCCCTCTCAACATCGCAAAGAGCTCTCACGGTGGCTAGGAAAGGATGACGGAGAATGATTGGGACTTCAAAGTCCATGGCACAATCAAGAATAACAAAATCTGCTGGGAATACAAACTTGTTTTCACCAAAACCTCATCCTCAACCCCAACTGGCCTTTCAAACTTCGGATAGCCATTTGCAACTTCATTGAAGTTGGCTTTGGGCTCTCTAACCCCAAGGTCTTATACACTCATAAGCCATCAAATTAATACTCGCACCCAAGTCACACAAGGCTTTATCAAACTATCTTCCACCAATAGAGCAAAGAATAGTAAAAGCTCCAGGAGCTTTCACCTATTGGGCCATGTGTTTTGAGACAATGGCACTACACTAATGAGTGACCTTGATGGTCTCTAAATCCCCATACGTCATCTTTGTCACTAGATCTTTCATGAATTTGGCTACACTTGGTATTTGTCCCAAGACATCAACTAGTGTAATGTTGATGGAAGTGGTAGTTATTTTCTCCCAAATCTTCTTGGAATGAGAAGCTTGCCTTTGCTTGGAACTTCTTTGTGGAAAGGAAAAGTCCAATTAGGGAAATGAGTTTGGACTAGTGATCCATCCAAAGTGTACCTCTTAAATAGGCAACTATGGTTGATGCAAATGTACATGATATGAGTTCGAGTCGATTCTCCACGGGGAAATAACATGTTCAAATTGAAGTTTAAATTAAGTAATTCTAAGGAACTTAAGGTATATTCAGGCGATTCTAGCAAAGCTAGAGTATTTGAAACATAATTGCAAATGTCACTAAAAATTATGTTAACTAGTTGATTATAAACTATTAATTCTTGCACCACATTTCCATGTTAGCTTCATCATCAATAAATTCCACACCAGCCTCATCAGAATTGACTTTCTATTGAACATTTTCCTCAATGCCTTTTACTTTTGGATCACTCCATGTCTTGCCACTTTTTATTGTAATTGCCACTACTTGATCTTTGTCATTTCTCTCACTACCGTGTCACTTGGTAGTGCCCTTTGTGGCCTTTGATTAACTTATTGTGACAAGTTCCCCATTAGTGACTCAAAGGCCTTGGTGGATGTTGTATGAGATGCCATTAATTGCTTTATGTCTTTGATATCTCCAGTATACCCTTCTTGCATTTTCAACATTTGGCTCATCATGTATTCCAATCTTGAATTATCTTTGTCCTCTTATTTATGTTGCTTGAAAGGAACCCTTGGAACATATGGTTTAGAGGAATCGACTCATCTACCTTCTTGATTTTTGTTCCAATTGGATCTTCCTTGGCCTTGTCTCTTTTGACCTTATTGATTGTAAGGCTTTTGGTATCCTCCTTCCTCATAACCTCTTCTTTGACCTTGATAGTTGCTCAGATAGCTGGCTTCTTCCTCCTCATGAATATTATAGCATTGATTCGGATAGTAGCCCTATTGACCATGTTAAAGAAGTGTCAAGGGGGCCCCGCCGGGTGTCACATAATCCATAAGAGCTACTTGGTGGCCGGTATTGGTTACTTAGATATTTTCCACCTTGTTCACCTTCTTCTTTTTTACATCATTTCTTACCTTTGTATTGGAATTAAGGACCTCCATTAAAGTCGAAATCCTTGCCATTTTCTCATCTTGCTCTTCCATTCTCTTCATAATCATTGATTTCATGCTACCTTCAACACTTAGGTTTTGAGCTCGGGGATTTCCAGTTTTGAGATTGCTTGAGGACTTTGTTGAGAATTTCTTTCACTTCATGATATGACATCCATTACCGCTCCTCCATAAAGGTTATTGACCACCGATTAATGTATTTTATTCAATCATTGATAGAAACATTGTAGGAGCATATCATCCCTAAACCCATGAGTTGGACATTCTAAGAGCACATCTTGAAAATTTTCCCAAACTTTGGAGAGAGTATCAAAATTGTCTTGCTTGAACGTATAAAATTTGTCTCTCAGAGATGCTTATTTACCTTTTGGTAAGAACTTAGCCAAAAACTTCTTCACCAAGTCATGCCATGTGTAGATAGAATTCTTTAGAAGCTCGTACAACCATGACTTGGTCTTGCCTTGCAAAGAGAATGGAAATACCCTAAGGCGTAAGACTCATTAGTTATAGATGTGGACTTGTAAAGCCCACAAGTTTGGATAAAATTCCGCAAATGTTCATTGGTGTCTTCATGCATTCCTCTACCAAAGAACCCATTATATTTTAAACCATGCAAGATAACTTAAGGAGTGTTAGAAGGTTGCATTCCTCTAATAGGTGGTTTAACCATTGCACTTTCAAGTCCTTCTACCTCAATCTCTTCATCACTTTCACCATCAACTACTTGAATAGGTTGATTCACTTGTCTTCCATCTCTAAGATTCCTTGAATTACTATTCATATTCCGGGCATTTCCACGGTTCATTCCTCTTCGGATGGCATTCAGACATGGTTTGCAACACGATGAACATATTTATTAGCATTGTTATCACCTCGGTTGACATTGCCCGAAACTCTATCTGAAACGACCTCGGTCAGTCGTTCCGAAGTTAGGACTCTGATTGGCGTGCGATAATTTTAATATATTCGTAATGTCCATTAGAACCTGTCTGTAAAATTTGAACTAAATCATACCTCGTTTGGTAGGCATCGAAAGAAGGTTTCAGTTTTTATTGTCAATAAATATTAAAAAGGGATTTTCGAGTTCGGTTTTGGCGAACGAGCTCCGAATTAAAATCCGAAAGCGCTGTTAGGTTGGTATTATTATTTATGACCTTTGTGAACTTTCGAAAGTAAATTTCGATATTGTTCGGCTAGTTTCCGCTAAAATGCCAAAAGTTAAATAATTTGACTTTTTTTCATTTAAATTCGCATCTTGAGTTTCGGGAGTCCAATTTGAAATCCGTCTTCGCGAGTATGTTACATATATTTTGTATAACTTGTATGAAAAAGTTGGAATTGTTTCGAATGTTGTAGGGTTCTGTTTTAATTTTCATCGCGAAAAGAAAAGAAAATAAAAAAATGAAAAAGCGGAAAAAGACAAACCATAAGAAAGAAAGAAAGGTGCATGGCGGTGGCTTATATGTATCTTGAGCTGCACTTTGAGCTCAAGATAAAAAACGAGAAACAGGGAGATAACACAGAAACAAAATGGAAAATACGCTGAAGAAAAAAATGCCAGAAAATGAGAAAAGAGGCCGGAGAAAAGTAGAACTTTTACCCTGAAACATTCAGGTAATGATCCTAATATATTATTTGAGTTTATTACGTGTGTTTGAATATGTTTTAACGGTAAAACTTGAAATATTAGACATCGTTTTAATAAGTTCAATTAATAGTTTAAAGGGTCAAATGGACCCCGATAATGGAATTGATTATATATTCGTACTCAGGGAATTATGGGCAACTTATAAATGTAATTTATTTAGGGTTTGGTTATGTGACCATAAACCCCGTATATAGGCCTGGCCTGCGTATTGCATATGCGAATAGGGTATCAGGTTCCATTTCTTTGGAGGCACCTGGCCTCGTGGATTTTCTACCACGTGTTCCTTACGTGTGTAGCTGCCGATAGGCGTACTCATTACGCATTAGCTTTGGATTTATATTCTATATTATATATTATGTCCTGTTATTGGTATTGCATTGAGAATCTGAGTATTGTACTTTGGTTGTGAGTTGGTATATACTTTCCAGCTGTCGATGAGAGTCCCGCGCTGGTGATGGGTTATTATTGCATCATGTTGCATTCGTATGCACATTGCATCATATTGAGGGTAGGAGGATTCCGTCCTCGGAGCAGGAGGATTCCGCTCCATTGCATCATATTGAGGGTAGGAGGATTCCGCCCTCGGAGCAGGAGGATTCCGCTCCATTTCATCATATTGAGGGTAGGAGGATTCCGCCCCCGGAGCAGGAGGATTCCGCTCCATCTATTTGGCACATGTGACACCATTGCATCATACTGCATTCATCCCATTTCATTGCACCGCGTGCTGACTATTGTGTGTCTATCGTGTTGTGTTTTATATATGCGGTATGTATACCGTATCTCAGTTTGCCTATATATTTCTGGCTCGTATCTCGGGCTGCACGCCGCAACGGTATAAATATATGGATCGGGTTGCACGCCTCGGGAATATGAATATATGGATCGGGTTGCATGCCTCGACAATATGAATATATGGATCGGGTTGCACGCCGCAACAGGATGTATTTCTGATTGTTAATATGTTCGGGATACCTCTATGTTCTGGCTATCTTACGTTCCTGGTTTTAATGAGTTTGTGATTCCATACGTGTTTCTAGTTATTATCTGGCTCTGCCTTTTCATAATTTAAATAAAAGGAATTTTGTTATCTGTTTCTTTTCTCCCTGGCTAGTTATCCTATTCTTTGAGGTGGCTAGTCTGCCCCACTTATTGAGTCCTTTTGACTCACCCTTGTTTGTTGTTTGTTTCTTGTCTATCTATTTCGTTTCGGCAGGTTCGCTCCAGGATTGAGTTCGCCACGTTGTGAAGGAGCGAAGACGACTTCAGCTGTCAGGGTGAGCCAGCTTTTATTCCGGATGGCCACCAGTTTATTGATTATTATTTCAGTTGCATTTTGCTCCCTTCAGGAGGTATTTGTCTTCTTTTGTACTCTTAGATGTCTAGTCTGGATAACCCTAAACCTAGTATGTTGGGTAGGCAGCTGTAATTTCTTTTGTACAGCTTAGAGGTATCAGTATGTCAGTGTTGTTTTTTTTTAAGTCTTATTCTTATTTATGAATTGAATTGTATTTATTTTCCTAATTTAATTGGTAATGGTTCGCCCGACGGGTCTAGGGGAGGATGTCGGGTGCCCGCACGGCCTAGCCGGATTTCGGGTCGTGTCAGTTGGTATCAGAGCCCGGTTTAGAGTCTATCCAGACTAAGACAGTGTCTAGTAGAGTCTCGCTGATGGGTACGTAGACGTCCGTACTTATCTACGAGAGGCTATGATGGCATTTAGGAAGTTTCACTTCTTTCATTTCTGATCGTGCGTCGGTCTAGGATGCAAAAGTATTTTTGTTAATTTGTTAATTCCTTCGTGTTAATTATGAACCCTCGTGCGACGAATCAGCAAACTGAGTTCAAGATGAAGCAGTCTAGCCTGGGGCTAGCACTGACGAAGCCCCGAGAGTTTTTGATCGTGCTGACGATCTAGTTACGGATGTACGGGCTCGCGATGAGCAAGAGAGCAGGGCCTTGTGGTTTCCTTGGCTCTCTACGATGCTTTACGAGAATCTTGGCGACGCAGATACCGCAAAAACCTATTATTCGCTGGGCAGTCTATCAGGTTGCCGCATGTGCAGACGCTCGATCTCAGGGAGCTCCTTTCTGGTTCTTAATATTGCTGCAGTAAATTATATTCCGGAAGTAGTATGTGTTGTACCTCTAATTGTTCTGGCTGGTTAGCCAGCCGAGGTATCAGTTCGGTCCGAGTGTCTGAAGAGGTTGCATTATTTTACGCGGTTGAACCTTCCGATAATCTTAAGCAATGCATCAGATAAACCTCTTGATTCTTTTTAAAATAAAATGATGTCAGCATATCCTTCAGGCTCTTGTTATATCGAGCGGTATGGTGTCGATTATTCATGTTTTCCAGTTTCAGAGGTCCAGTGTTGAATTGGTGGACTGCTCTTTATTAGCCAACTTTGTTCGATTTTTCTTCTAGATTCGTGGAAAGTTCCTTTCGAGTAGCGAGCGAGATGAAAGTATTTCCAGTTTGAGTGGATTGGACAGGGTAGCCTGTCGGTTAGCCTGTTGGTGTTTCAGAATATGAGATTGAATTCTATAGAATGACTGAATATGCATTAGAACTAGTCCATGAGCCTTTCGAGAGATTCAAAGATTTATTGATGACCTTTCTTTTTCCTTGAGATCCCAGGTGACTCGAGAGATTGAGGTCGAGATTTCAGTTGATGTTGTTATTAATATTGCTCAGAGGTACGAGGCATACCATAAGTTAGAGCGGGAGAGCAAGAGATCCCGTGGCCATAGTGGGTAACCATGGTACCTCATTTGGAGGTAAGAGTTCTGATTATTTTGGGAGGTCACCTTCCAGGTTATCTCAGCTTGTAGAGCGCGATTCTCAGAGTGCGCGGGTAGTTCATCAAGATTAGACTTAGCTTTCTCTTTGTAGCTATCAACAATCTGTCCAGCTCCTATGTCAGAAAAAAGGTGTTATCATTGTCGTGAGTCTGATTATCCTTTGAGGAGTTTTCCTGTTATCATTGTCGTGAGTCTGGCTATTCTTTGAGGATTTTTCCTTATTCCGATAAGTTAGTAGCCGTCCTTTCTCTTGTCATCAGGTACCTGCACAGTCGCAGGAAATTTCATTTAGATCTTAATCAAGCAGAGATATGCCACCATCCAGTAGAGGTTGAGAGTGTGGTGGCAGTGGTTCTCCAGAAAGTGATTGTCAGGGTAGTGGCTCAGCTCAGCTATAGAGGCAGTTCTATGAATTGCTTGTCTGGCGGGATGCTGAGGCATCTGATGTAGTAGACCCGTGTGTTTATTCTTCCCTTATCTCTAAGTAAGATTTATCTTTCCGATCGATCTGGAAATGGTGTGTCTTATCATGTTTCGACGGTTTCCTTGGATATTGTCATAATTAAGAATCGGTTGCGGTAGAGGGGTGAGTTTCTGATACGATTTATTCCTGGAATTTATGAGACCCTACTAGTTTATCTGATCTAAATATGAGAGATTTGACGGTGAGTATTGTTATTGCCTGCTCGGCATCCTGTTATGCCACCTTGTGTTATTATGTCAAGTCATTTTACCTCTGTCATCGGAAATCAGTATTGGTAGGATGATGGGATTCTTATTCGTCACCATCAGGAAGTGTCGTTGTTTCTTCCGGTGTAAAGTGGTTAGTAAGTAATGCTCGATCTATGTGTCTCCTCTTGGTTCGAGATTTTAGTAGAGTCATGTTATTCTATGAGCTTGTCTTAGTTATAAAAGGGTTTATGGTAAATTGTCAGAATTTCCTTCTTATTGGAAGGTTAAAATTGGTATGGATGTTTTCCATAAAGCTTATTTAATGTCTATCTCTTCAATTGCGATTTTTTGGCTCGCCTGACGCGGAAGTAGTCTAGCTTTGGTAGTCAAGCAAATAAGAAGATGAACTTCCTGAAGCTCTAATTATTTCTATCCTCGATCTATTTCCATTTCTTCTTCGCCCGGCACTAGTGAGCGTGGGCAATTGGTAGCCGTTTGTGGCGTTCCCTGTGTTGAGCCAGAGTACGTGTTATTGTGGCCGGGTAAGCATATTATTGTTTTGGAAGCATATTATTGTTTTGGTCCAGTTGTCTCATCTTGTTATCCGTTTAACATGTTTATGTTATCAGTTTATCCGGGTATCTATTCCCATGTATAGTATAGTGTTGGTTCTGTTTTTGCGGATCATCCAGTTTCAGGGGAAACTCTGCCGAAATTTTTATATAGAAGTACCATCCATCAGGCGGTGGTGTTTACGGCAAAGGTATGGAGTTGTGAACTTGAGAGTTGCAGCTGTTTGGCAACTCGAAAGGGTAGTTGGTAGCTTAGGTCTACCTATGTTCAGCTTTTAGCTAAATCTTCTTTAGTCCAGCAGACTGTGCGAGGATGGTTATTCCTATACAAATGGCTGCATGATTTTGTGCTTTAAGTGGAGGAGTCTTCCTCCAAATACTGAATGGTAACACTAAATCAACTGAGATGTTGTATAGTGCGTTCGTAAAAATAATATAGCTTGCATCAAATCTTCTATAGTGAGTGGTGACAAGGTACTTCAAAAGCTTCCTCTATTGCATCAAGTGTGAGCTAATTCCTAGTTCCATCGACTTGTTCTATATCGTAAAGTATATCAACGAGGTGATTTTTCGGCAGAATCATGTTAATCAATCCAGAGTTTCGTGTATTTTTGTTTCGAAAATGTAGAACTCCTCTCTCATGATTGAGAAAGGGTCGGCTTAGTCCGAATAAGTTGGGCAATGATGTTATCATATTATCCAAATATGTTTTAACCAAGAGTTTGATGTGCGTGTTATAACTCTGATTCTGTAATTATGAGATAATATCCGTGGAGTAGTTTATGAAGGTTGTGCAAGTTCTCTTGTTATCTGCGTAAATCTTGCTTTAGATTTAGGCTCGTTCGAGGACGAACGAGAGTTTAAGTGGAGGAGAATGAAACGACCTCGGTCAGTCATTCGGAAGTTAGGACTCTAATTGGCATGCCGATAATTTTAAAATATTCGTAATGTCCATTAGAACCTGTCTGTAAAATTTGAGCTAAATCAGACCTCGTTTGGTAGGCATCGGAAGAAGGTTTCAGTTTTTATTGTCAATAAATATTAAAAAGGGATTTTCGAGTTCGATTTTGGCGAACGAGCTCCGAATTAAAATCCGAAAGTGTTGTTAGGTTCGTATTATTATTTATGACCTTTGTGAACTTTCAAAAGTAAATTTCGATATTGTTCGGCTAGTTTCCGCTAAAATGCCAAAAGTTAAATAATTTGACTTTTTTTCATTTAAATTTGCATCTTGAGTTTCGGGAGTCCAATTTGAAATCCGTCTTCGCGAGTATGTTACATATATTTTGTATAACTTGTATGCAAAAGTTGGAATTGTTTCAAATGTCGTAGGGTACCGTTTTAATTTTCATCGCGAAAAGAAAAGAAAATAAAAAAATGAAAAAGGGGAAAAAGACAAACCATAAGAAAGAAACAAAGGTGCATGGCGGTGGCTTATATGTATCTTGAGCTGCACTTTGAGCTCAAGATAAAAAACGAGAAACAGGGAGATAACACAGAAATAAAATGGAAAATACGCTGAAGAAAAAAATGCCAGAAAATGAGAAAAGAGGCCGGAGAAAAGTAGAATTTTTACCCTGAAATATTCAGGTAATGATCCTAATATATTATTTGAGTTTATTACGTGTGTCTGAATATGTTTTAACGGTAAAACTTGAAATATTAGACATCGTTTTAATAAGTTCAATTAATAGTTTAAAGGGTCAAATGGACCCCGATAATGGAATTGATTATATATTCGTACTCAAGAAATTATGGGCAACTTATAAATGTAATTTATTTAAGGTTTGGTTATGTAACCATAAACCCCGTATATAGGCCTGGCCTGCGTATTGCATATGCGAATAGGGTATCAGGTTCCTACCTGGATTGCCCTAAGAAGTGAGGAATGAAGCCTTTAGTCTAATGTGAGATATTTTTCTGCTTATTGAACACAGTGGGATCATTTGGCAATGGAACCAAAGGACAAGCGGTTATTGAGTGGATGTACTAACTTTGTAACAAGGTAAGTGTTTATATCCATTTCTTTGGAGGCACCTGGCCTCGTGGATTTTCTACCACGTGTTCCTTACGTGTGTAGCTGCCGATAGGCGTACTCATTACGCATTAGCTTTGGATTTATATTCTATATTATATATTATGTCATGTTATTGGTATTGCATTGAGAATCTGAGTATTGTACTTTGGTTGTGAGTTGGTATTTACTTTCCAGCTGTCGATGAGAGTCCCGCACTGGTGATTGGTTATTATTGCATCATGTTGCATTCGTATGCACATTGCATCATATTGAGGGTAGGAGGATTCCGTCCTCGGAGCAGGAGGATTCCGCTCCATTGCATCATATTGAGGGTAGGAGGATTCCGCCCTCGGAGCAGGAGGATTCCGCTCCATTGCATCATATTGAGGGTAGGAGGATTCCGCCCCCGGAGCAGGAGGATTCTGCTCCATCTATTTGGCACATGTGACACCATTGCATCATACTGCATTCATCCCATTTCATTGCACCGCGTGCTGACTATTGTGTGTCTATCGTGTTGTGTTTTATATATGCGGTATGTATACCGTATCTCAGTTTGCCTATATATTTCTAGCTCGTATCTCGGGCTGCACGCCGCAACGGTATAAATATATGGATCGGGTTGCACGCCTCGGGAATATGAATATATGGATTGGGTTGCATGCCTCGACAATATGAATATATGGATCGGGTTGCACGCCGCAACAGGATGGATATATGGATCGGGTTGCACGCCGCAACAGGATGTATTTCTGATTGTTAATATGTTCGGGATACCTCTATGTTCTGGCTATCTTACGTTCCTGGTTTTAATGAGTTTGTGATTCCATACGTGTTTCTAGTTATTATCTGGCTCTGCCTTTTCATAATTTAAATAAAAGGAATTTTGTTATCTGTTTCTTTTCTCCCTGGCTAGTTATCCTATTCTTTGAGGTGGCTAGTCTGCCCCACTTATTGAGTCTTTTTGACTCACCCTTGTTTGTTGTTTGTTTCTTGCTATCTATTTTGTTTCGGCAGGTTCGCTCCAGGATTGAGTTCGCCACGTTGTGAAGGAGCGAAGACGACTTCAGCTGTCAGGGTGAGCCAGCTTTTATTCCGGATGGCCACCAGTTTATTGATTATTATTTCAGTTGCATTTTGCTCCCTTCAGGAGGTATTTGTCTTCTTTTGTACTCTTAGATGTCTAGTCTGGATAACCCTAAACCTAGTATGTTGGGTAGGCAGCTGTAATTTCTTTTGTACAGCTTAGAGGTATCAGTATGTCAGTGTTGTTTTTTTTTAAGTCTTATTCTTATTTATGAATTGAATTGTATTTATTTTCCTAATTTAATTGGTAATGGTTCGCCCGACGGGTCTAGGGGAGGATGTCGGGTGCCCGCACGGCCTAGCCGGATTTCGGGTCGTGTCACTATCATTAGCATTAACACCATCATTAGCTTGCACACTCTCAATAGGGTCATTATCATTTAGTAGGACATTATCACTCAGGGAACCAAGAACATGGCCCACAACACCTTCGTTGGCCTGTTCAACTAACTCTTCTTGGCCTTCGACACCAAGACCATCATCATAGAATTATTCCTCATAGTCTTCCTCTTGGTCACTCGAAACTCCACCGAAGGGATTTCCTTTGTTGTCCACTTGTGGACGATTGTAATAAGGGTTTGTAATTGTTGCTCCCAATGCACACGCAAGTATACATGGTCGACAAGTAATAAAGTGATAAGTAGAGTATTGTTCCCACGAGGACTATTCAGACTGGACTCCTAACAAATAATTTCTTAAGAACTATTCAGGGATATTTGTCCAATATAATGGTTGAGATTTTACTAACTAAATGCAGTAATTAAAACAAGTAATTGAGATCAAGTAACAGAGCAAATTCTAAGTTGTTATCAATAAAAGATGACGGTCCCGGGTCAGAGTTACGAACAATCCAGTTGAGTTTTCCAGTTTATTCTACTTCTTGATTTCCTAGATTGCTAACTACAGGTTAAATGTACCCATGAAAACCTTTCGATTCTTCACGGTCTATGCAGGCTACTCCAATCCCTATATGTCTATGGGTTGAATCACGTGAACGTATTAACGAATTCTGTAATGAGTTAAACTACGCGAGCAAGTATATGTCTATCCTACTCACAAATTGGTTCCCCGATGCCCGGGTTCACAAACTAGTTCTATTCTTTCTTATTACGTAATTAAATTCCCTCTTTCGAGTTCAATCTAAAAACCATGGATAGTGTTCAATTATCAGGCCTCAATAATCAAACAATTATGATCAAGAAAGAATAAACAATCCGTAAAGGTAAATCAAGATATAGAAATCAACTTTCAAACATCAACCTTCATGTATTTACTCTAATCCTAGAACGAACAAACTATAGAATTAAAGAGAAGAATAAGAGAAAGAGAGAAAGAACTTGTGTAGAAGAGATCTAGGGCTCCTCCCCTCTCCTCCAAAACTTGCTCCCCAGTCTCAACTTCCATCAAAAACTAAGTAAAAGAGTATTTATAGGGTTTACAAAGGCCTGGTAATAAGTTAGACCCAACCCTGGACGAAATAGGACCCCAAAAAATGCTCCAGGGGCGCTATAACGGGCGCCCTGCACCCCCGACCGCGCTGGGACAAGCACTGGCCATCGAACTTGGCACGCTTTTGGGGCGCACCGCATGGGAAAACGCGCCAGGCAGTGGGGCGCTATAACTGGCGCACCACGTCCCCTACAACGCCAGGCCAATTTTTCCTGTTTTCTTGCTCCGCAGCTCGCTTCATGTCGTGCCTTCATGTGTTCAATCCAATCCTCAATCAAAATCCAATCTTTTCTTGCTCGATCATGCTCTTTAAAGCTCCAATTGCACTGCATAACAACCTACATACACACAACATAAAATTAGTGCAAAACCACATTCATAAACTATAAAACAGGCGAATAAAAAGCTAAACATGCGGAAATATTAAGGAAATATAGGCATAAAATGCCAAACATCACCACCCCACACTTGAACACTTGCTCGCCCTCGAGCAAGTCACAACTAACTTCCCAACCTAGGTAGAACAGGTCTTCCTATGACTATGGTTGATATCGATCATTGAACAAATGCACACATGACTACTATGGGTCCAACAAACATGCCAATAATATAACAAACTCAAAAACATGAGAACAACCACCCCAAGACAACTCAAATGCACAAACTCAACTTATTGCAACCATGCTCCCACAACGTTACACCTGCCTACTCAACCAAGAAGCCACGACTTCACCTATCTCATGCAAACCATGTGCCCTCACCAATAATGAAGCAAAAGAGTGTCCCCCAAATATCACACACAATAATGAATATCAAGAATAGCACGGGGACAATAGCATAGAAAGAATTCACTAACTCTCATGAAAATCTCACATGTCACACATGATGTATCATAGGCTTTCCCGTAGTGTAGGACTCCACTAATGTAGGTTTACTCCAATCGGGATTAACTAGGACTTTAAAAAGGTTGTAATGTAGGCTAAGGGGCTGGTAGGATACATATGGGTAATAGTGACTACCTCCCTAAGCACTTTAATACATCACAATTATTTCTAACACAATTCTCATCAAAGCCACCCAATCAACAACTTTCACACACACCCTCTCAACAAGTCGCAATATTTTTCTTTTAAGCACACACTAGCAAGGAATGGATATTTTTCTCTCTTTATTTCTTTTTCCACAATTTTTTTCTTTTCTTTTCAACTTTGCTCTTTTTTTTCTTTTTCAATCCCATTACTTTCCAACCTTGCCAATGCTCATAAACAACTACTACATAATTCATTCAAGTATTCCCCTTCATTAGTTCCACTCAAAAACCTCCCAATATTCAACCACAACTCCACGATAATATCACAATATCAACTAAAGTGCTTAAGGAGTAAAGGGCCAAAAGAGAACAATTTAGAACAAGTGGGTAGGCTTGGGGTGTGGGTGCTAATAAAAAGGTCAAAGAATTCACAACAATCAAGTCTAGGTGTATATGTAAGGGTAAGCAAATCAAAAGAAGGCCTGTATCATTTCCCGACTAGAGCAAACCTAGGATTTCGCTTTGCACACACACGGGGCAAGTTCTAGACATTAATATGCAAACATGGAGCAAACAAGAATATGTCTCACACACACATTGCACATGATCCACACAAAGGCTCCATCAATAACTCTCAATCAAGCATCTAGAGTGCAACTTGTGGAAAATTAAGCACTAATGCATAAAGGTTCACAACAAAGTCAAGCAAGTGGAATCAAGCATCTCAAAGGGGTCGTTCCAATTTTTCTCTAGGCATGCATCACAATTTAAAACCAAGGACACCACAAATAGCACATGCAACAAGTTCAAGTCCACCGGTATCAAATAAATCAAATGCACCTAGCATTCCACCTATTCCTTTCGTCTAAGGCCATCTAACAACTAACTACTCTAATCCTAAAAAAAATAAAAAGCAACCCGGTTCAAAGGCCTCCCCGTGGAAAAGAACCGAGGCCATAAGAAAAACCACGGGGTGGATGACATGTACCACTAATAAAGACTACAAAGAAAATCTTTTTGAATTTTTTCATTGGTTTTCTAATTTTTTTTTTTTCATTTTTTATATACTAAAGCAAGAAACAAATAAAAATAAAGTCAAGTGACAAAAGAAAATCCTAATGGTACATGCATCCCTAACCTCAAAAATAAAGGAGAGTTCCCCACTCCACACTTAAAACTAAGCAATGTCCTCAGTGAATTAAAGAGAAGAATAAGAGAAAGAGAGAAAGAACTTGTGTAGAAGACATCTAGGGCTCCTCCCCTCTCCTCCAAAACGTGCTCCCTAGTCTCAACTTCCATCAAAAACTAAGTAAAAGAGTATTTATAGGGTTTACAAAGGCCTGGTAATAAGTTAGACCCAAGCCTAGACGAAATAGGACTCCAAAAAACGCTCCAGGGGCGCTATAACGGGTGCCCCGCACCCTCGACCGTGCTGGGACAAGCAGTGGCCGTCGAACTTGGCACGCTTTTGGGGCGCGCTGCATGGGAAAATGCGCCAGGCAGTGGGGCGCTATAAGTGGCGTGCCACGTGCCCTACAGCGCCAGGCCAATTTCCTGTTTTCTTGCTCCGCAGCTCGCTTCGTGTCGTGCCTTCGTGTGTTCAATCCAATCCTCAATCAAAATCCAATCTTCTCTTGCTCGATCATGCTTTTTAAAGCTCGAATTGCACTGCATAACAACCTACATACACACAACATAAAATTAGTGCAAAACCACATTCATAAACTATAAAACGGGCAAATAAAAAGCTCAAGCATGCGGAAATATTAAGGAAATATAGGCATAAAATACCAAATATCATGCCCGATTGAGAAGAATCCTTCTCTCGGTCATATTTCACCTACACAAGGTAAAACAAAGTGAAAGGGTAAAATTCTAGGAACTAAGAACTAATAAGCTAGAATAATTAATGCAGTACAATCTTGAAACTGTAGTTCCCCGGCAGCGGTGCCAAAATTTGATCACGGCCGAGAGTACACCCAGAAGGGTAACCGGTTAGATGCAAATATAATTGGTAAGTATACCAAGTCGGAATGCACAAGAAACTAGTAATGAGTCCAGCAAAGTACCGTAAATAGTGGTTCAAGTTAGTAAACTTCATAGTCCTAGAAATAAAGATTTTTTAAACTAATTTTAGCTATTTGAGAAAGAACTAATAATTAAACTAAGAACAATGTGTGTAATTCATTATAAGGAAACCTAGGGGTGTAAACGGCTAGAGTTGTTTTCATCTAATTGGTAAAGTCGTTTCACCTACTTATAATGGGTGTGAATATGGTCGAGTCAATCTAAGATAACCTCTAGAATCAGCCAGGCTTAAGAGAGGCCTACCTCGCTACTCTCGTCTGAGAAATAGCTTGGATCATAAAGTACTAACTCATTGACCCAAGCTAAGAGGACATATCCCTAATGACCTCTTTTAGATGAGTCAAGTTAATGTAGCCATTGCTAGCTCTATTATCCTAAGCCAATTAATCTCGCCAAATTCTTTAATTAGTTAAATAGACATATAACCCTAGTGTTATGAGCACCAAAGTTAAGAAGCTAAGAAAGTGATAGAAGCTAAAAAATCAAACCCAAGATAAAATAAGTGAAACAAACGATTATCGATTGAATTTCAACTACTTTAGCATGTTTACACCCCTAGTTTTGATTTCAGCTACTCATACTAGGGATCAAAATAAAACTCATGCAATGGAATAAGATAAGAATCATGTATTGATTATGGAAAAAACTATTTAAAGTTCCTTATATTGGAAGAAATCCTTTTTATTTGCTTCCCAAGTCTTGCCCAAAGTAGCTAATACTATGATATAGAATAGAATAATAATAAAATTCCAGCATTTTCTATTAATACAAAGTATATTTAAGAATGTCAATACTGCCTTTTTGGGGCTCCGTGGCTACCTAAAGACATGGGGAGGTCACCCTTTGTGACATTGGCTGATTTTAATTTGTTCTTTGAAAGTTAAGATGGGTCGCATCTTCATCATGAAAGCAGCCTCCTGTTCTTCATTCTCCAGATTTGGGTGAGTCTTGCATTGGATGAGGCGGTCACTTAATAGCGGGGAGTTAGAAATAGGCAACCATGCTTTGCATGAAGCGGTACCCTATTCTTCAGAGGCACGCCATCTAGAAGTTGAGGTGGGACGCGTATTTTAAGCTTCAAGAATCCATGCTCATTGTTTCTTTCATTGAGCGACCACCATGATTTTTGGGTGGGGTGCCCTGCCCTGCCTCAACTAAAATCATTACTTTGGCTTAAATTTTTGCTCTTTTGGATACAATATTATTTCATTAACACTTGTAACTTGAAACCAACCACAATATAATACTATACACACACAATAATGCCTTTTGGATTCAAAAACAAAAGAAAAATGCAGTCTTAAAGTTGGTAAAAGACCAACTTATCACCTACATAGTGCCGAAAGACTTGCTCACTTGAGTGGACAAGTGATTACGTCCTCCATAGGTGTAAAAATTTCTTGATAGGAGCAGACTAAAGACGTCCTTTAATGGGCGCAGGCTATTCCTTTTCTAAGACGTTTCCTATGGATGCAAATTTTCTAGCCGCCCTCAAAGGGCTTAAATAAGTCTCGAACAGACAAATACTAATGCCATTTGAAAGGCGCAAAGGAATTCTCAGTACATGTTATTTCAATAAGCGGTTGAAAAAAACATGAAGATTGCTAAGAGAGAAAGTAAAATCAATGTAAAAATACATCCGATGAATGATTGTTTATTAAGTCATTGAAGGCTCGAAGGCTACAAAATACAATTATGATTCAAGTACAAGGACCATTAGATGAGTTGACTCAAGTTAATTAAGAAAATAGTCCCGGGACTCAGTTTGAAATATCATTTGGAAGCACGCACACCCGCTAGCTCCAGTCGAGCCTCTTTATCGACCTGAACGTTGGTTGAACAACCCTTTTCATCACTTCCAATGCTCGTCCTATATGCACGCACCAACAACGACACAACACATATAAACCCAGACTTCAAAAATGACTGAGTTACAACGAGCCCTCTGCGATGAATGAACTCGAAGAGAACTCAAGAGGCATGAATGCCTTCCAACCAATACGAGGCCCGCCAGAACTTTGAACTTATGGGAGTCAAACTCATCGAACAGGAGAAGACTGAAGCTGGAAGGTCTGGGGGTGGGAGAAATTCACGCTCAAAACAGACCGCAACCATCAGTCGGGAGAACGTAATAATGACCTATAGTGCATGACGGTTGAAAGAGGCGATGATCCCCGAGATGCATACAAGCCTAGAGTTTAAGGTCTCCATAACCTGATGGCGGTGAGAACTTGAACCCAATGTTCGGTAAGGGAACATAATAAGGCGATAGATAGGGTAGGCCATAGGCCATATAACATTAATAAGACCGCTAAGGTTTTGGAAGCAACCAGGAAGAGAAGCCTCATGATGACAGCCACGCTTAGATAAGCATATTTTCCCGACAAGGAGAATATCACAATAATCACTATATATTCGTTGATGAGTCCATTCTAGTTAGAACATATTCCTTAGCAAAACCAGCCCTAAATGCATTATTGACATTCTGGCCAAGTTTTGGAGAATAAATTATTTTTTCCCTCTCGACCTTAACGGATATAAAAAAGGAAAGAAGATCATCCATCTCCAGGTCTTTAGTTCTCTCACACACAATCTGATCCCGGAGGTAATAATGCCACGAATGTGTCAAGGGACCAAGATCAAACACAGGGGAAACAAAAGTTGAAACATTCATCTGAGAAAGAAAGGAAGGAAGAATCAAAGTTTTGCATGAGAAAGAGTTTATTTTACAAAGGAAAGTGTGCGAAAAGGTAAAGAAGTGAAGAAGAAAGAGCTTATAAGAGCCCTTAAATAGGCGAGAAAAGATATGTGAAATGGTCACAAAGTAATTATGGCATCGGATACAAAGGGAGTCGGTGTAGTAATAGTAGGAGGAAAGACGGTTCTTTGGAAGATGCAGAAGGTCAAAAGAACCAATCAAGTGCGAGCACGTGGAAGAATAAGGGAAGCGAAGCGTCGGAAGCAGTCAAAGCAGTTTGAAAGATCAGAAGATAAACTGAGCTATCACTGTTGCATATTTTCACCTTCTTTTGACCATTCTATTCACTTCTTAACTGCTTACGTCAATACTCAGAAAGTGGGAGGACTGCATGTGAGAGTAAAAATATGCCACCTATGAATATCAGAGTAGAAGACCAGCTGGCGAGAACCAGGCTTGCTCTGCAAGTTAACGGGTGCTAAGGACATACACCTGCTCCACCAGCCACGATTGCTCATCAGGCATGGGCCTAGAGCCAATGGGCATACTCCTAGCCGCCTTGGAATAATCGAGTTCCTTGTTAGGTTTTAGCTCGTGTAACCACCTCTTGTAATGGCCAAAGGCCATTTGTATAATATTTTGCCATAACTAGGATCGAGGTAAACCTAAGCTCATATATACCTCTCTTTGACAATAGAAATGATGATTGAGATTCAACTAGAATCTCTCTCCTACTCAAGGAATACAACTCCGATTTACTTGCTTTTCTTTGATATTTCATTATTGAATGTGGCTCATTATAAATTTAATTATTTTTCCTATTAATCAAGTTTTAGACATAAACAAATATAACTTCTATAATCGATTTGCGGCATGTATTAAGAAAAAAGGATTTAACTATATACTCATATATAAGATGGATGGTGATTGCTAAAATCTATCAAACATATATGATGGTTTATTTTATGCCCTACGGTGCCCATTCTTATCAGATTTACTATATTTTGGTTTAATATTTGATTATATGAGTTTAGGCTAACATAAAATTAATTGACATAATAGATGCCTTACTCCCTAAACTTGTCGGTAAAAGTTAATTTGGATACCCAACTAAGGTTTGTGGTTATTGAATACCTGAATTTATTTTAAATTGCTCTTAGTTAAATAATTAATGACTCAAACAGTGTGAACTCCACACGCAATGAGATAACAAAAATGACAAATTAGAAAATGTCATGTGGCTTTGACTCCCAAAAATTAAAAAGAATAAAATTTAGACTCAAAGAAAAAAAAAAAGATAAAAAACAGAAATGCTCAGACCCACCCAGACCCAACGTCGCCCATCTTCCAGGTGTCCACCTTCTTCCCACTGCCACCCTTCCTTTTTGTCTCTCTTCCCTTCCTGTTTCCTTCCCACTTTCTCTTTCTCCTTCTTCGTCTCCTTTGTTCTAAAATTTCATTTCTCATTCACCCAATTCCAGACACAAGTTTCTACTAGCAAAATATCCTCTTCTTGCTTAATTTTTCTTCTACGATTCTAAGCACTTCATTATGGTGGCGCTTTTCAATGATTCTCGCTGAAGTTTCTGACAAACTCTAAAATATGGCATTGAAATGCGATTGTCTTCAAATTTTTAGATTGTTTCATTGTAGGTTTCTTTGTTACTCCTCAGTGGTCTAACTCAAACCGCTACAGCCACATTCTCCGTCTATTTGCTTTCTTTCTCTTTCACACATAGTTAGCTGGATCTAATTTATTTGGTTTGGAGAATAGAGATGAGGAGTTTGAAAATGGAAATGGGCTTTATGGGCGAGTTTTCATGTCTTTGGCAATGGTTGGGGAGAGAGAGGAGGAGGCAAGGGAGGGGCAAAAGGTGGTGATAGGAGTATTGTTGTGGTGGTGGGAGAAAGGAGGAGGAAGGTGATGTGTGAAGAGGATGGTGGTAGAGATATATGGATGGAGGAGAAAGAGAAAAAAAATGGTCTTTTACGCCCTCAAATCAGGTGATATACACGCACAATGTCACATAAGTATTTTGTGTGTAGTATGCATAATTTTAAATTGCTTCAGGTATTCAATAGGCACGACCCTCAAAGTACCCAAATAACTTTTGTTGTGCAGTTTAGGGAGTTGGGTATTTATTCCGCAAAATTAATTCAATTTAGTACCCAAAAAAGAAAAAAAGCAATAAGCTATAGAACACTTTAAATTTACTACGAAAAAAAAAGAAAAAAAGGAATCAGCTATAAAACACTCTATTGAAGTGTAGGTTTTTATTATTGAAAAAGGACCTGGTGCTGAATGAATGAGGAAAAGGTTCACAATTGAAGTACAGTTAAAGTATGAAATGGAGCTGTTCAAGTTGAAGTTTGAGACCGAGTTGAAGAAGGAAAAGGAAACAGCTAAAGTCGAGTCCCAATCCAAGTTGAAGAAGAAGAAGCTTTGAAGCGGTGCTGGAAAGAGTTTCCTAGGCGAAAAAGCATTGAACACTTGGGCAAAACAACTTAGGTTTCAAAAAAAAATATATTATAAACCTTATGCGAACCGGACTCCAATTTGTAAAACAAGTTTTAAGATAAATTGAATTGTGCTTATGAGAACTCTAGAAATACAAGTTGCTTTGGCCTGAATTATTATGCACTCAAGAAATCTCAACAGAGCAAATCGAGAACAATTACTTGTGAGAGTTTGGTGAACAACAACTAGGGATTTATCTATTTTAGTCTATCAAGTCAGCATCAGTTTCAAGTTCATCAAGTGGAAATAAAGATTTTAGTTCATCTTATTTTAAGTGTAATAGTTTTCCTAGTAATCACTCAGTTTTCTACTACTTTATATTCAATTAGCATTCCTAAAGATGTAAGCATACGACATAACAGATTGGGGCATTTGCCTTTTTCATCTATGAGAAATATTAGTTCCATTTCTTGTTCAGGTTCAAATGATCTTTTTTCATCTTGTGATATACGTGCCAAATCAAGGCAAGTAAAGCTGCTTTTTCATTCCAGTGTCGTCAGTTCAAAAGAAAATTTTGAATTGATTCATATTGATACTTGAGGATCTTACAAGTTCCCTACTCATGATGGGTACAAATATTTTCTCACTATAGTAGATGATTTTAGTAGAGAAACTTGGACTTGTCTTCTTTCTACCAAATCAAATGCTTTTACTTTACTTAAACAGATTTTAGCAATGGTTGAGAGACAGTTTGATAAGAAAGTAAAGATTGTGAGATCAGATAATACTCTCGACTTGGGAAGTAGTTTGGAAACATATCAATTTTTTCTCTCTAATGGTATAGTGCATCAGACTATTTGTGTCTATACTCCATAACAAAATGGAGTTGTGAAGAGAAAATACAAGCATCTTTTAGAGACATGTAAAGCTCTACTTTTTCAGTCAAATCTTGCTATTGCTTATTGGGGAGATTGTTTACTCACTACAACATATCTGATCAATAGATTTTATTCTAAGGTACTTAATCTTAAAACACCTTATGAGGTTTTAATTATTCTTCGCTCAGATCTTTTGGTTGCTTGGTTTATGCTTGTACCTTGCCTCACATAAGGTCTAAATTAGAGCCTATGTCTACATCTTGTACATTTTTGGGATATCCCCTTGGTAAAAAAGAGTATAAGCTACTTGAGTTATCTAGTATGAGAATTATCATCTCGTAGAGATGTAAAATTCATGAAACCATTTTTCCATTTGTACAGAATAAGTCACAGATTTTTCCTCCATTTAAAGACACAAGTTCATCTAGTTTTGACTCCATTTTTCCTACTGAATCAGTCACTAGTCCTAAATCAGCACCTATACCAGTCACTACTACCAAATCAACAATTAATCTTACTCCTTCATCCTCATCTATAACACTACCTCACTCACCAGTTGCTCTTCTGCCCAACTCATCACCTATACCACTGTCTAAAACCCCCACTTCCTATTCACCAAATAATCCAGCATCATCTCCAGTTTGCAACCTTCTCCCTCACCTATTCCTTTTAATCCACTTACCTCAGTTACACCAGTTGTACCCACTGGAAAACTACCATGATCTCTCATCCACCAGCATACCTAAAAGACTACGATTGCAACTCAATTTTCTTGTCTAATATCACCTCATCCTGTTTTTCAGCCCCTGTGACACCCACTATCCTATCCTTTTCAACTCTCTCTCACACAAATCAGTCTCTCCTCACCACCCCTTTCTCACATTCCTGAACCTTCTTACTATTCACAGGCAGCTCACCACCCTGGTTGGCAAGAAGCTATATAGAAAGAAATACAAGCACTGAATACCAACAAACTTGGGATGTGGTTGTTCTACCTATGGAAAGAAGGTCCTAGCTTGTAAATAGGTTTATAAAGTGAAATATAAGTCTTATGGTTCATTGGAAAGATACAAGGCTCGCTTAGTTATTCGAGGAGACACACATAGAGAAGGTATAGATTTTAATAAAACTTTCTCCCCTATGGTCAAGATGACCACCATCAGGTGTCTCCTTTCCATTGCAGTCAAGAAGGGGCGGGATCTTTTCCAAGTGGTCGTAAATAATGCCTTCCTGCATGGTGCTTTGCAGGGAGAGGTCTTCATGAAGTTTCTAGCTAGGATCACACCCCATCACCAAATCATGTTTGTTTGCTTAGAAAATCACTCTACAGACTGAGGCAAGCCTCATGTCAGTGGTATGCTAGGCTTACAGTAGCACTCAATTTCAAAGGTTATGTTCATTCACTAAACGACTATTTATTATTCTTTAAACACTGTGACGGAAATGTTACTATAGTGGCAGTTTACGTGGACGATATTTTAATGACTGGGAATGATTTATGTGAACTAGCCAATCTAAAGTCAATTCTTGATTCTGAGTTCAAAATTAAGGATCTTGGCCTTGTGCATTATTTTTTAGGCATAGAAATTTTGTGTGAATCAACCGGTTTGGTCGTCGGTCAAAGAAAATTTGGATTTGTTGGTTGAGTTTGAGTGCTTGGAGTCTAGACCTGCCTCTTCTCCTCTTGATCCCACTCCTTAGCTTCGTCTTGATGAAGGTGACTTGATCCCCGACCACACTTATTAACGCCGGCTCATTGGGAAAATGAACCGGATCTTTCATTTGCCCTAAACCTAGTATGTTTGGTAGTCAGCTTTAATTTCTTTTGTACAACTTAGAGTTGAAGTTATATTTATTTTCCAAATTCAGTATGTAAGGGTTCGCCTGATGGGTCTAGGGGAGGATGTTGGGTGCCCGCATGGCCTATATAGAAATTCAGGTCATATAATATTATGTATTCATCATCCAACTTCATACTCATCGCATAATAACACAAGAATCACAAATCAAATTTTGAAACCCACTGCAAATTTTCAAGTAGATTTTTGTTGAAGAATAAGTTTTGAAGATGACAAAGGGCCTGGTGCTGAGTGGATTATGAAAAGGTTCACAGTTGAGTAAGAAGGATGAGCTGTTCGATGGGACATTCGAGTTAGAGTTGAAGAAGGAGAACGAGAACAGCTGGAGTCAAAGTCTCAATCCTATCGGGAAAGAAAGTGCTTGTGGCGGTGCTGAAATAGAACGCGGTTCCTAAGTGTAAAAGGATTGAAGACTTAGGCAAATTAACTTGAGTTTCAAATAAGCCAATATGGGTAAACCTTGTTTGAAACGGAATCCAAAGTGAAAAAAGAGTTCTAAGCTTAGTTGGAAACGGCTAAGTCAAACTCTATAAATACAAGTTAATTTGGCTAGAATTGATACACACTCAAGAAATCTCAACAGAGCATATCGAGAACTAAATCAATCGTGAGAAGCATTGTGTGCAAGAACAAAGACTGGACAGCAGAACCTTACGAAGGAGCAATTTCATAGTGTAGTCTGTTGTGTTAGTTCTTTGTTATATGCTATCGAGTTGTAATCTATCATCTTATTAAGAAGCAATCAGTAGAGGTTACTCTTTGGTGTGATAGGGTCAACCTGACAAGCTAACGTATGTCTTGGAAGGTTCTAGGTACTAGGGAGGTCTAGTTCCTTGATTGCATTATGTTGTAATCTAAAACTTGCTTAGTTTTCCTTTAGTGGAAGTTTGAAATCCCAAGAGTTTGGGTCGTGGTTTCTGATCCCTTGAGCAAGGATTTTTCCACATAAAAATCAATGTGTTCTTTATGTTTCCGCATTGTGTTTAAATTTCAGAGATAGGTGAAACTTGCAAGGAACCTGGTTCTTTGTAAGATAGGCGATCAAAGTTAACAGCAGATTTTAGAAGTTTAAAAATCGGGTAAGAACACTATTCACCCCCTCCCCCTAGTGTCTTACAAAGGCGCACCAAGTTCAACAAGTGGTATCATAGCAGGTTCTCTCACATAAAGATTAACATTTTGAGAAGGATCTGAACAATGAGTGCACCACCGATCATAACCGAAGGAAAATCTATTAATAAGCCTCCGTAGTTCAATGGTCAATACTACAAATTCTGGAAGTTTAGGATGGAAATCTTTCTACAGGCAAAAAACTATCAATTATGGAAAATTAAAAGGCATGGTCCTATGATTCCCACAAAAACTGATGCATCAGGGAACAAGGTTCAAAAGCCTGTAGAAGAATTTAATGAAGGTGATTTCAAACTTCTTCAGATGAATGCAGAAGCTATGAAGATTTTTCACTGTGGACTAGGATTTAATGTTTGTGCATGTATTCCCCAATGCTCAGCCGCAAAGGAAATCTGGGATGTGCTAGATAGCGTCTACAATGAAAAAACAGTAAAGTCAGAAGAAAGTTCAATCAAAGTCATTCCTGATGAGAATAACATGGTAGAAGTCTGAACTACTCAGGGTGTTTCAAGTGCTGCAAAAAAGACCATGTTATTAAAAGTTGTCCAACATGGAAACCTTCTGAAAGCGAAAGTGATGAAGAAGAAGTGGAACCTGAAGATTGTTCTCCATTGGCACTGATGGTTCTGGATGATGAACCTTCCACTGACGATCCACCTGAGGTAAGTCTCGATGAACTGAAAACTAGACTTCATACTTTCTCCCCTAGGGAATTAAATTTGTTTGCCCTGACTTTAATTGAAGGCATTGAAAATTTGAGGACTGAGAAGGAACAAGTACTTTCTGAGAAGGACCAACTAATTTTGGTTGTGTCTGATTACTCAATGAAAAATAAAAACTTGGAAAAAGCTAAAACTGATCTTAAAAAGGAACTAACTGCTAGTGAACCTCAAGTTTTGGAACTAAAATAGAAAGTCTCAGCCCTCGAATTTGAAAGTCGTCAATTAAAGGAACGGGTGCTCAGTGAGCAAAAGAAAGTTTCTACACTCGAACTTGAAAATAAAAAACTGAAAGAAGTGTTTGGTAAGCAAGTAGTTAGTGAGGCTCAAATCAACCTTGAAGCTGAGCTTAAAAAGAAAAACCAGGTTCTACATCAGGAAACTGAGAAGAACCGGGTTCTTTAGGAAAAGGTTGAAAAAACTAAGTCTGTGCTCACCAGACTCATTAAATGGAACCAGTCTTCTGAAGCTTTGAATTGGTTGCATGAAAATCATAATAGAGGTAAAACTGGCTTAGGACATAGAAAACCTTTACCTGCTTGGAATCCTAATAGTAAATATGTAGGACTTCCTTGCAACAAACTCTGCTTCTTGTACGTTAAAACTGGTCATACCAAGAATGAATGCAGTGTTGCAAAAGGAGCAGTGCAAAAGAATAAAAAGTCAGTTTTACTTTATTGGGCTAGAAAAGATTTGATTCATCCATTCTATAACAAAAAGGGACCCAAGATAGTCTGGGTTTCTGTTACTAACCCTTGATTTTCTTGTACAGGCTAGAGTGAGATAGAACAACTCAAGCTGGATTTTTAATAGTGGGTGTTCCAGGCACATGGCAGGAGATAGAAGAAACTTTCTCTCACTCGCAGCATTTCAAGGGGGTAGTGTGGCTTTTGGAGGAGGCAAGAGTGGTGAAATTGTTGGTATTAGAAAAGGTTGGGAGATTCCTTAATCATGCTATTGACAATGTACTCCGTGTGGATGGATTAAGGCATAATCTACTAAGTATCTCTCAACTAAGTGATAGAGGAAATCTGGTGAGTTTAACATCTGTAGGTTGCACTATAAAGAACCTGCAGACTGGTGAAGTGATAATGGAAGGGAAACGCACAAATAATGTGTAGAAGGCTACATTAGGTTCTCTTCCAGAGAATAATTTGACTTCTCTGAATGTGCTGGAGAATGATAGTCAGTTGTGGCACAAGAGATTAGGACACACAAGCTTGACTCAGTTGAATAAGTTGGTGTCAAAGGACCTGGTTCGTGGAATGCCAAGCAAGAGGTTCAATGACATCAAGATCTATGATGCATGTGTGAGGGGCAAACATGTAAGATCTTCATTCAAGTCAAAGAAAGTGGTTAGTACTTCTAAACCACTTGAGCTGATTCACATGGACTTGTGTGGACCAATCAGGGTGAGGAGCAGAGGAGGTAAGAGGTTCGTAATGGTAATTGTTGATGACTACTCCAGATACATATGGACACTTTTTCTCAGATCTAAGGATGAAGCATATGATATGTTCGAAGGCTGGGTAAGAGTAATTTAGAAGAAGCTGGGGTTTCAACTGGTGAATATCAGGTCCGACCATGGAACGGAGTTTGAGAATGCTAAGTTTGTAGAGTATTGTAACAAACATGGTGTGGATCACAACTTCTCTACACCAAGGACCCCTCAGCAGAATGGTGTAGTTGAAAGGAAGAACAGGTCCTTAGAGGACATGGCTAGAACTATGTTGTTGTCAAGCGGTCTGTCAAAGAGTTTCTGGGCTGAAGTAGTCAACACCGCTTGCTACTTACTGAATCGTTGTTCTATCTGTCCTTTATTAGAGAAAATTTCCTATGAGCTTATTAGAGGCAAGAAACCTAATATTGCACATCTCAGAGCTTTTGGGTGCACGTGTTTCGTGCATAACAATGGGAAAGAACCTATAGGGAAGTTTGATGCTAGAAGTGATCAGGCCATGTTTTTAGGATATTCCTCATAAAGTAAAGCTTATAAAGTGTTCAACAAGAGGACCATGACTGTAGAAGAAAGTGTGCATGTGGTATTTGATGAATCTGAAGGTGTTGCAAATAGACAAGAAGATGATGATCAGGAGATTAGTTTTGCTAGAGATGAACCTGCTGAAGAACCCGAGAACCTGAATAGGGATAAAAATGATCAATGCTGATAAGGATCTAACTCAGGAGGAACTAGAAGGCAATTAGACAGGGGCAGCTGAAGAGCAAGAAGAAGACGACCCAGATGACTCAGCTCCTCTTGGAAACACTACTCAGCAGAACCAACCTAAACCTTAGAAGTATTAAAGTTCTCATCCACTAGAGAACCTCATCTCTCACTTGAATACTGGAATTGTTACTAGAAGAGCTCTAAAGAACTTCTATGCATTCCTTGTATTTCTGTCCTCAATAGAACCTAAGAATGTACGGGAAGCACTTGAGGATCTAGATTGGATGATTGCTATGCAAGAGGAACTTCATCAGTTTGAACGAAGTAAAGTATGGCACCTGGTCCCTCGACCAAAGGACAGGTCCATCATTGGTACTAAATGGGTCTTTAGAAACAAGCTGGATGAACATGGCATAGTAACAAGGAACAAGGCAAGACTGGTGGTTCAAGGTTACAGTCAATTCACACGCGTGTATACCACAAATATTGTCAAACTCAATAAAATGTCAAATAAATCCGATAAATAGTTAGAGGTGTTTAAAATCTTATTATATGTGACTTGAGGTGTCGGGATAAAATATTATGGAGTAGGAGAGGTTGAGAGCACAAATCAAAAAAAGTATGAGCCTTATATAAAGAAATATTACAAAAATAAATGTCAATTATGTATCTTTCGCAATGCTTAAGAAGGATAATTGGTATTCTGCAAAGTTTTAGGTGATTAAAGGGACTTTTAAACAAGTTAAGAGGCTATTTATGTATTTACTTTGGTAAATAAGTAACTATAAATCTTTAATACTACTTTTATGACACGACCCAAATTTCTGGATAGGCCGTGCGGGCACCCCACTATCTCCCTAGACTCGTCAGGTGAACCCTATGGATTTAAGCCAAAATATACGATTTGAAACAATTTAGATAATACAAACTTTACTTGAAAAAATATTAGAGAATAAATCTAAATAACATAGAAATGCGTAGGAGATGCATATTATATATAAACTAACATATTTATAAGCTGCCTGAATAAATACAGCTGCTACCCAAAATATATAAGTCTAGAGGTTTTCAGATATGACATCTAAGAAGTCCAAAAGATAAGTACACCTTCCGAAGGGAGAAAAATGAGATAAAACTAGAATATGTACAGCCGGTGACCTCGGTGAACAAGCTTGCTCACTGTAGATAGCTAGAAAGAGGCCCTGCTCTTCAATCACGCTGGGGCCGATTAGGTCCAGGAGCAGAATCTGTCGAAATGAAATAAAATATAAGAAACAAGTAGGAAGTGAGTCATAATGACTCAGTAGGTAAGGAATGGCTATTTAACTCAAACAAAATAGTCAAATGAGCCAGAAAAACATAAAGTAATGGCATATAACATATAAATAATGCGTAAATGGGCGACTAGTAGTCTTATACAGGTAGCAAGTACATAGAAGGTCATGAGATGAATTCAACATGATGCAATAGGGTCACATGTGCCCAATGAAAGGAGCGGAATCCTCCTACTCCGGGGTGGAATCCTCCTACCCTCAATATAATACAAGGACCAGAATCCTTCTGCTCCTAGAGCAGAATCCTCTTGCCTTCAGATGACATAACAGCCCAGAAATCAAGAAACATAACCAGAAAATACATGACAAGGTTGTGGAATAATGAGCACGACTTGTCGGCAGCTATTCACGTAAAGAACACGTGAATAGATTATCCAAAAGGCCAAAAGTCGTCAAAGAAGCGGATAAAATCACCTACCTTGAGTCATGGGTCAGAATAGCTACTGAATAACGTCCTTTCCTGCCTGACATCCCTCAGAATAATTCTTTTATAAACCAAAGAAACATATTCATACGTATAAGTGCCCGAAGAAAGAATATTTAACCTTAAAATAGTAAAACAAAAAAATTACCAAAATAACCCTAGGCCGGACTCAGCCGAAAACCCATAAACTATACATTTCCGGATTCCTTCTAATCTCAAGAGTACAATGGTATCATTAGTTTTTATATCCGAATTCTACTTCATCAAATTTTCCAATTTCATAATTTTTAGGGTCATAACCCAATTTTTTCCAATTTAATTCAAGAAATGCAAGCTAAGATTCATAAATCAATGCAATTGAATGTTATAGAATTGATACTTAATGATTTTGGATGAATTAATACTTAGAATTAGTCTTGGAACCAACTTGGATCGAGTGAATCTTGAGTTAAACCGAAATGAGGCCAAAAAAGGCTTTTATAATGTTTTTCTTGAAAAAAAAAAAAGGACCTGCTACGGTGACCAATATCGCACTAGCAACAGCTGGTCTGCAATTTGGATCCGAACAGAACCCTACAGGCCTCAAAATAATCCAAAATTTTGTACACAAGTTATACAAGACTTGTGTAACATGCTCGCGAAGACAGAACTCGAATCAGATCTCCGGAATTCAAGATACGGCTCCTACAGAAAGAGGTAGTTTTCTTACCTTTTGGGATTTTAGCGAAATTGTTCGAACAACCTCAGAATTCACTTTTGAAAGTTGCTACATGTCACAAGTGACCATACGAACCTAACACAACTTTTAGATTTTGAATCAGAGCTCATTTACTCAAATCGTGTTCAAACCTCTTTTAACCTTTACCGACAACTGAAACGTAAACTTTCTCAAAAATCATACCAAATGAGGTCTGAATCAGCTCAAATTTTACAGACAGGTCCTAATGGATCCTACAAAGCTTTTAAGACTATTGGTACTCCAATCAGAATTCTAACTCCTGAAACGACAAGGTTGTTTCATTTTATTGATGACACTATCATGGCCACGGAATGGACATACACACTTCATACCCGTCGTATCCTTTCCAAGCCCCCACCCTCCCATCCTTTTCAAGTTTCATTCATTTCATGGATGATTACTTAAATTTACTTTATCGCACCAAAGTTACCAAGCTAATAAAAATCTACATTACTTTTATCATTGATATCACAAATAGTCACTAAACTATTTTCTTTATCTAGTGGAAAAGAATCAACTTTACCTTAGCATAACCTTTGTCACGGCCTTGGCCTCAAGCTAAAGCAACGTGATGGCTTTTAAGAAAATTGCCCTGCAAGTGTGCCTAAGACAGCCCCTATGTCCCATAAAACGACACAAGTTAGTGTCAAAGAATCGCCCTCCGAATAAATAACTATTGCAGCAAGTAATGGAAATTTTAAGACAAAGAATAGGCAAGAAAAACAAAGCTATATTTCATTCAAACTCGTCGCCTACAAAGGGGGACAAGGGAGAGAGGAATCTGTTGCTATTCCAAACTAAATGCTAAGGAGTTGGCTAAGTATTTTGCCTGAGTGAGCTCCTAAGATTTGATTGCTTTATGCTATTACAATAGGTGCATTTATAGCAGACCAAGTGAGCACCTAAGATCTGATTGCTTTATGCTATTACAATAGGTGCTTTTATAGAAGACCTTTGGTGTGCTCAATGTGCCTTAAATGACTCCAGCATGCTTGGTTGTGATTTTGAATTCCCCTTCTCAAAAGTTGTCCCTAGCTGCCCACTTGTTCCCCATGATTGCCTGCAATAAATACTTGTCTACCCATGTCTGCCCTGCGCATTTAATGCACTTAGTGCCTGCTAGGAAGCCGCTTGCGCCTTGCAGCTTTGCCCTATGCCTTGTCCCTTGACTCTTGAGCTGCCTGCCTTGGCCAATACCCTAGCCTCCAACGCTGCCTTTCTAGTACTTATCTCGGCTAAATCACGAACTGAATTTTTTCTCAAGAATCGCGGGTCGCTGCACGCTCCCCTATAAAAAATTTTGTTGTTCTCAGCACAAACAACATCAAAGTACTCTTTGAGCTGCATCTGAAATGGCTTAAGTTTTTGGTCTCTGATCCAATCAACATCGCCATCATCCCACTAGACTAAGAATTAATGCTCGTTATTTTGCTCAAGTTCCACCATGGATAAGCTAGCTAAGACTACACTTATCTTCTTCTATGGCTTCTTGGACTGTTTTGAATTTTTTTTCTTCTAAAGCAGTCCCCATGACTCTTCCAAATCAGTCAACAAAGAAAGTAGCAAAAGCTACTCTAGGGTGCGCTGCAGCTTGCTCTCTCTAGCCCCCCCTATTGTTGCCCTTCTAGCCTTACTGTTGCATGCTCATCAAGCAGCCTTATGGGCGGCAAATGCTTTTGAATGCTAACATATTTCTTTTGATGGATTATAGTTCCATTTGAGGTTTGCTTGATTTGTAAACCCAAAAAGAAATTGAGTTCACCCATAATGCTCATCTCATACTTACTTCCCATCAAGCTTACAAATTCCTTACTCATATTTTCACAAGTAGCACCAAAAATTATATCATCTACATAAATTTGAACAATTAAGAGATGTTTACTTTTTTCTTTTAGAAATAGTGTGCTATCAATTTTACCTCTTTTATAACCATGCTGAAGTAGGAATTTTGATAGACGTTCATACCAAGCTCTTGGTGCCTGCTTGAGTCCATACAAGGCTTTGTCCAACTTGTACACATGTTCAGGGAACTGTTCATTCTCAAAACCTGGTGGTTGTTTGACATATACTTCCTCCTTTAAATAGCCATTTAGAAATACACTCTTAACATCCATCTGATGTAGAGTGAAATCCATGTAAGTAGCAAAGGCTATAAGGAGTCTTATTGTTTCCAATCTTGCAACTGGAGCAAAAGTCTCATCATCGTCAATGTCCTCCTCTTGACTATACCCTTGAACAACCAATCTAGCTTTATTCCTAGTTACCATACCATCCTCATAAAGTTTGTTCTTGAAAACCCATTTTTGTTTCTATGATGGACATGTTCCTTGGCTTGGGTTCCAGATGCTAAACTTGACTTCTTTGAAATTGATTCAACTCCTCCTGCATAGCATTAATCCAATCTGCATCCTTCAGTGCCTCTTTTACATTTTTGGGTTCAACAAGAGATAAAAAGGCTCTGAATGCACACAGATTGTGATTCTTGACTGCTGATCTAGTTTGAATTCCAGCAGTCTTGTCTGAGATTATCTGATTCACATGGTGTGAACCTTGATACTTGTAAGGCTTGAGTATCAGACCATCTTTAGAAGTTCTTCGCTGAGGAAAAGTTCCTGATGTAGTAGTAGTACAGGTTTGAGGGGTGGATCCATCATTTGTTCCCCCTGTTTCTGTGCTGCTTTTCTCATTTCTATCCTAAGGAACAGTTCTTTGCAATTCACTTCTCACAGTATTTCCATCCAAGGCTTGCATTTGTTGAGGACCAGGTTCACCATGCCTTAGCATTCCAATTTCTTCATCTTCATGTACCTGTTCTTGAGACAAATTGTCAGATTCATCAAATTTGACATGCATGCTTTCTTCAATTTTTGAAGTTTTCTTGTTAAAGACTCTATAGGATTTATTGTTTGAAGAATAACCAACAAAAATTCCCTCATTTCTTCTAGGATCAAATTTTCCTTAGACATCCTTTCTATTGATGTGTATAAAACATTTACAACCAAAGGCCCTAAGGTGTGAAATAGTTGATTTTCTTCCTTTAAGTAACTTATATGGTGTCTTTTCTATCAGTGGCCTTGTCATACACCTATTTATTGTGTAGCATGTAGTGTTAATAGCTTCAGCCTAAAACCTTTGTGGAAGATTTCCGGACAGTAGCATAGCCCTATCCATCTCTTCTAAGGTCCTATTTTTCCTTTCCACTACTCCATTTTGCTATGGAGTTCTAGGTGAAGAAAAATTATAATCAATTCCATTTTCATTGCAAAAGTTAAAGAACATTTGATTCTCAAACTCAGTATCATGATCTGACCTTATAGCAACAATATGACTATCTAGTGTTCTTTGAGTTTTTTTAGTAAATATTGAGAATGCATTAAATGCTTCTTCCTTAGATGCAAGAAATAAAGTCCAACTAAATCTAGAGTAGTCATCAACTAGTACCATAATATACTTCTTACCTCCACGGCTCATTATTCTCATTGTTCCACAAAGATCCAGATGGACTAGTTCCAATGGTTTGGTAGTATTTACCTGTTTCTTTGGTTTAAAGGAAGATCTTACCTACTTCCCCCTGGCACAAGCCTCACAAACCTTTTCATCCTTAAACTTGATGTTAGGAAGTCCTATCACCAAGTCTTTGGAAACCAGTTTGTTCAATTGTGAAAGACTAGTATGGCCAAGTCTTTTGTGTCATAGGAGAGGATCATTTTGTATAACACTCAGACAACTCATGCATTCTTTTCCCATTTTCTCAAATCCTCACCAGTGCACTCCCTTCTTGTTTAGGGAACCTCATTGCCTTCAGCATCTTTCTTCATTGGAATCATGGGACCCTCAGTGACTATGTCCCATAACTCATAATCCTCAGCTTGAAGATGATCTATCATCCTTTCTTTCCACCATGAGTAGTACTTCCCATTGAACAAAGGTGCCCTCATAGTAGACTGACCCTCACTGCTTTCTTGTGATGTACTCATTCTAATCCTAGGTGTTAGCCTTTTCAAGGATAACCCACTCTGATACCAATTGTTATTTTCCCAAGAGACAGTTCCTTCTGTGTGTTTCTTTACTTATAAATTGCGGAATTAAGTTAAACAAGAGTAAATGAACACTTATTTTATCGTGGAAAAACCCCTTGAAATCGGGATAAAAAAACCACGACCTACTCTCTCAAGTAGGATTTCAACTTCACTATTTGAAAGACTCACTTGGTTACAAGATGTTGCTCCCAAACGCACACGCAACTATACGTGGTCGACAAGTAATAAAGTGATAAGATGAGTATCGTTCCCACGAGGACTGTGCAGACTGAATTCTAGCAAACACTTTATATAAACTATTCAGGGATCTTTTCTAATGGTTGATATTTTTACTAACTAAATACAGTAATAAAAACAAGTAATTGAAATCAAGTAACAGAGCAAATTCTAAGTTGTTATCAATAAAAGATGACGGTCCCGGGTCAGAGTTACGAACAATCCAGTTGAGTTTTCCAGTTGATTCTACTTCTTGATTTCCTAGATTGCTAACTACAGGTTAAATGTACCCATGAAAAACTTTCGATTCTTCACGGTCTATGCAGGCTACTCCAATCCCTATATGTCTATGGGTTGAATCACGTGAACGCATTAACGAATTCTGTAATGAGTTAAACTAGGCGAGCAAGTATATGTCTATCCTACTCACAAATTGGTTCCCCGATGCCCGGGTTCACAAACTAGTCCTATTCTTTCTTATTACGTAATTAAATTCCCTCTTTCGAGTTCAATCTAAAAACCATAGATAGTGTTCAATTATCAGGCCTCAATAATCAAACAATTATGATCAAGAAAGAATAAACAATCCATAATGGTAAATCAATATATAAAAATCAACTTTCAAACATCAACCTTCATGTATTTACTCTAACCCGAGAACAAACTAACTATAGAATTAAAGAGAAGAATAAGAGAAAGAGAGAAAGAACTTGTGTAGAAGACATCTAGGGCTCCTCCCCTCTCCTCCAAAACTTGCTCCAAAGGTCTGAACTCCTCTGAAAAACTAAGTAAAAGAGTATTTATAGTGTTTACAAACCCTTAGTAATAAGTTAGACCCAATCCTAGACGAAATAGGACGTAAAAACGCGCACAAGGGGCGCTATAACGGGCGCCCCGCGCCTCGAAACGCGTGACATTGGATAGAACCCATCGAATTCTCCACGCTTTGGCCACGCGGTGCATGGGAAACCGCACCTAGCCACTGCGCGCGGTAGAGGGCGCGGCGCGTGGCCCATAGCGCCAGGCAAAACTGCTCCGTTCCTTGCTCCTTTGCTCGCTCGTGTCGTACCTTCGTGTGCTCGATCCAATCCTCAATCAAAATCCAATCTTTTCTTGCTCAATCATGCTCTTAAAAGCTCCAATTGCACTGCGTAACAACCTACATACACACGACATAAAATTAGTGCAAAACCACATCCATAAACCATAAAACGAGCGAATAAAGTATTAAAACGTGAGGAAATATTAAGGAAATATAGGCATAAAATGCCAAACATCACAAGACTTCTCTCTTACTAACCTAGGACTAACTCTAATCCTATAGTGACCCTTTTCACAATCAGTGAAGTTCTTCCAAGTAACAAGACTTGAATGACGCATACTCTTACAGAATTTCTATGAAAGAAAATAGTACAACTTGATATATCCTACTACAGACGAGCTACGACTGAACCTTGACAAGATTCAATCTAAAGATTTGGTTCTTCACTTAGTTCCATGTAGCTTAATGACTGCTCAAATACAATTTCGACTCAATAATGCTATAGCTCTTTTTCTCTCTGTATTTGTGCGTGCATTCAACATATGAAATGCTCCTCTATTTATAGCTTTGAAATCTGAGGAGTCTTGAGCAATTAGAACTCCAAAGCCCCCAGGAGTTTGAGTCCTAATTGAACTCCTTGCTTATCTTCAAGCCTTATCCTAATCTTATGCAATCTTTTCTTATCACGTATAAGTCTGCATGATTATCAAGATAAATATTAGACAATATGATAATAATTAATTTACTAATTGATTTTCCTGCTTAATTAATTTGCAATATTATTTATTCAGCTATCGTGATCCAAAGGAACAAGTCCTTAGATCTGTTCCTTCGTCATCAGTCAAAACTCCGAGCTTATTCAAGCTAACAGTCATCAAACATCATCATATGCTTAACATACAGAGAGATATAGGCATTGATGTTATGCCACAAATCAAGACCCAATATGATATCAAAAGCATCAATCTTGGCAATTAAAAACTCAATTGTGCCTTTCTAAAGACCAATCTGCAAATTGACGTGGCTAAGCCCATTTCATCCTGCCCTAGTGCATTAACAGTTTTTAGACACCTCTGTATTGGCCTCAACTTTAAGCGAAGCCTCTTGGCTTCTCGTTCAGACATAAAATATCATGTAGCAAATGTATAAATCAAGGCGCTGACCGTTTCTCCATTAAGCTACATTTTCATGTACATTGGACCATTAATTTTTGTCTTGGACCCCTCTCCTTGAGTGGCGCACATAGACGTAGAGCTTTACATAAATCTGCTTTAGCAGCCTCTAGATCTTCCTCCTCCTCAATTTTAGACTGCCTGGCTAGGAGGATGGCAGAAAACTTTCCCATATTTGGACAGTTGGAAACTCTATGTGGCCCATTGCACAAATAGAAGCCTCGTTTTGGTGCAAAATCAGATATGGCCAGCCTTTGTCGTCCTTAAATTCTTACTTGCCTTGGGCAGGACCCTTGCCGCAACCCTCCGCTTTGTTGGAACCTCTGCCATTATCATCAACGAGGTCTCCTCCACCAGTTTCGGACTTGCCTCCCTTACTGTTCTTGACGGACTCCAGCTTATAATTAATGAGAGATTTGGCAATGGAAGTAGCCTCGTCCACATTGCTTACTTGATGGCGCCTCAACTCAATCTTGGCCCAATTTGCAAGCCGTTGTCCCAATTTGCCTCCCTGAGTTTGCGTCTTACTTCATAGATCACGTTAGCCGGAAATAATAGCTTCTTAAGTTCCTTCTTAAATTGCTCCCAAGTGCTTATTTCAAAAAGACTCTTCTCCATGTCGGCTTTTTTCCTTGCTACCACAACATTGCGACGTCGGGTAAATACAATAAAGTTTGACTCACCTTGACCCCGTCCTTAGTAACGTCAATAGCAACAAAGTACTCCTCCAGTTTGAAAAAAAAAATCTTCCACTTGACGTGCATCACTTACACCAGTGCACTCTTTGGGTTTAGGCGCATTAACGTTGGCCCTCTTGGTGAAAACTACCCCCTTGGCAGCGTTGATGGCATCCTTGGTTCTTTCCTCGATCTCTTCAGGCTACTCCTTGTGGCTCTCTTCCTCGACCATGGACCTTAGCAAACTTTCTTTGAGGTCCTCTATCTCCTCAAGAACATGAGTCTTCAGCACGGCGAGATTGTCTTCTACGTTAATAACTCTTAAGTAAATGGCTTGTAACCTTGACTTTATTAGACCTAGTCGTGCTTCAAAGTTTGTTGCATTTGAGAGAGCAGGCGGTAACGCACCTCGAATAAGCTTTTGCTACTTTATTTGTTGACTGATTTGGAAGAGTCGTGGGGACCGCTTGAGAAGAGTAAACAATTCAAGACAGTCCAAGAAGCCATAGAAGAAGAGAAGTGTCGTCTTAGCTAGCCTATCCATGGTGGAATGTGGGCAAAAGAACGGGCACCAATTCTTAGTCCAGTGGGATGATGACGATGTTGATTGGATCAGGGACCAAAAATTTAAGCCATTTTAGGATGCATCTCAAGGAGTACTTGGATATTGCTTGTGCTGAGGTTGGCACAAAATTTGGTGGGGGAGGGGACACTTGCCTTTGCCACCTGTATCCTTGCCCTTCCTTTCTCCGTAAGTATTGCCTAAGAGGCGACACTTTTCTTTGACCCATCTTACTAAAAATCAGTCACTTTTTGAGACACCAGGTGAAATTTTGAAATTTTGAAATTTTGTGCCTACTATCTAGAAGAAAGGACTCGAGAGGCGACACCAAGGGTGTTTTTGGTATGATGGAAAATATTTTACTAGAAAATATTTTTTGAAAAATAAGTGCATTTCATACTTATTTTCCGGTGTTTGGTTGTCAAAAAATAAAATATTTTTTCGAACATCTAATAAGGGGTAGGATGGGTATATTGGTGAGGGATAGGAGGTAAGGTTGGGGGTAAGGGCGAGGAGTGGGTAGGGTTGAAAGGTGGTGGATGGGGGCAGGGTGGTGGTGGGTGGTTGGGTCGTGGGGTTAAGGTAGGTGGTGTTTGGGTGGGGGTAGGGTAAGAGGTGAGGGTGGATGGTAGAAGTAGACAATGAGTGTGCATTTTCATTATTTGAAAAGTATTTTCCTATATTTTTCTCCAATTGAAGAAAAATGAGTTGCTATAAAAATATTTTTCAAAACTTTTAAGCCAATCAAATACAAGAAAATTAGAAAATTTCCTTCGTACCAAACCACCCTAAGTTGAAGGATTTTGAATGTGGTTGATGGCACATTCCTCCTTCTTATTATTATCGATTTAGTCAATTTTGATTTACTATTCAAATATGAATAACTATTTTCTTTATCTGTTCGAGAAAGCTCATTCGGGATGCTCTGATCCTTCTTTCATTCTTTAAACTTAAAGGGAGTCAGTCGTAATGCAAAAGCAATTAAGTCTGGTTAATCACTAAAATTTCGATCAATTAGTAATCAAGATATGGGCAATTCATATTCTTTTGAGTTGAAAATTAAGACAATTGGTGCAATAATTCATACCAGTCCTACACATCTTCTGCTACTTCTTTTTTGTTGGATAACATTATCTTAGACAATCTAATTGTTTGTTTATTTCAAATAGTAACTAAGATTATTAGGAGTAATATATGTGCAAATTAAGTTGCTCTGATGATTTCCTTTTCCCTCAATTCTCTCTTAAATCCCTCTTCACTTTCAAATTTTCCATCATTGCCGAGTGAAGAATTAGTTGATAACAAATGATGTGGATCAAAAAATTCACATTATAAACCTTAGGAAAAGTACAACCCAAATAGGAAAGGAATAACAAGAATAGGAAAAGAAAGAAGAAAGAAAACATACTTCATTCACCTTTTTCTTGAATCTACGTAGAGAGTACCGGGTGCCACGGCACTCGTTCTACTCGATTGAAACTGTGTATATAAATGTATATATGCATCACAAATAGGCTAAATAGTAGTGGTGGCACCTGTTGTACTGAATGTTTTGGATGGTGCTAGTGGTGCAAGCTCAAAGTTGTATTCCTGGGGACCAAAGTTCGAATCTTGGCTGCTGCATTTGTTAACACTTCCTTTTGGATTCCTTTGGTGTACTAGCTTTTCAACTTATTTTTGTTGAATTTTTACTTTCTTTTTGTTTTTAAGCAAAAAATAAGTTACTCCGAGCTTCAAACAAACATTTTCGATTCTCTCATATCTTCTCATCTCTTTCTAGCAACCCTCCCTGCCCCGACTTCTCCCACGACCAACCTCTTCGTAGTATTTATGAAGTATTTTTTTCATTTAATGAATTTGTCTATATTAACTTTTTCATAGCTCAAACCGAAGTGCAAAGTTGATCAAACCGAGCAAATATTTATCCTATTTGTACTATATAAATAGCGACACATCTACATTCAAAATAGTGTGGCACCCGATACTTCCAAATTCTGGATCCGTGTCTCGACAAAGCCAAAACTGGAAATATCCAGTGTGGCATTTATTACATGTATACAATTAAGAAAAGCTAAATGACCAAGCATAATAACTTCTTTTTGTCAGCAACATGGTTCAAATATGTAACGCGGGCCTAAACCGCCTAAACCACACATCATGGCATCGAGCTTACGACTAGAGCAAAGCCTTGGGGTCAAGCGTAATTAATTAATTGAGAAGTCATTAACGAACTTGTAACTAATTGCAATTAACCAACTTTCCCCCATTACTTCTGAGCTCCAATTCTTCATTCATTTCCTGCTTCTTTTTCCTTCACTTGATCATATGATACGTTGGAGGTTAGAGGTCAACACAATCTCCCTACAACTCATCATGAAGGACAAAATAGCATCAAGTAATGATCTTAACAAATGAGCAGGATAAAGAAAGATGTAAGAAAAAAGAATAGACTTACCAAGGGCAAACCATTTGCAGCTCTCTGCTCCAGGAATTTTGATGGCTTAAAGAAGTCACCGTAGGCCTCATGCCAACTTTTTAGCTTTGAGTATATATACTCAGATCCAATTGAATCAGCCCAAAACATGACACCTCCACTGCAGAAAATATTAGACTTGAGCTATTTAGTTGGAATAGCCAATGAAATTATCTGCAGAGGAATGCCTTTCAAGTAACTAAAGTAACTGATTAATTTGTATGTAGCAGAATTTAGAATGGTCAACTTAAGAATGTTCGAAGGTGGCCTGGTTTCTGATTACCGTTCTGAAGGGAATTTCATCCCGTGGACAGATGCAATGTCAAGATCAGATGCTCGAACAACTATTCCTTCCTCAATAACTCGACAAGCCTCGTTCACCACTGGAAAGAACATCATTTCTAGAATTTCTTCATTGGTCACAGATATTGGCTGCCAAATTCATACATAACAAAGTCATGGTATGCATTCTATCGCTCAAACAGACACAACATATCATTTGATGTAGTTGAGGCATGAATGTGTGCTTTAGGTTTACCAAACTAAGAGAATTAATAAGGACAATAGCAAGTAATCAAATTACAAGAAGGATCCAACTGTAACAAACCTTTCCACCAGGAGCAATACTGGTTAATCCCATAGACTCCTCAACAATTTGTATGACAGAGTGATCAGCTTCTGGCTTGCTCCCTTTCTTGTATGTGTAATATCCTTTTCCAGTCTTCTTACCTACGATGTAAGTATTCATTTAGAAAACCAAACCAACTTGAGTTGAAAACCATGACATATCTTGGAAAACGATAAGCACCAGACTTTTGAAAATTGTGCTACCATTGTTCTTTCTGTAAAGGTCAATAACTTAAATTTGAACTTAAATCTCCTTCAATTTTTTTCCTTCAGAATGTGGATAGTTTTTCTGGGGCAATATTTTCAGGCCAAGAGTCCTGTCTAGAAATGTCTTCAGTACCTTCCCTCCCATTTTCTATCAATAGTTGAACCAATGGCGACTGAAAAGTGCGGTCTGGAAAAGCAGCAGCAAACTCTCTACCAACAGCCAAAAATACACCATAGCCAGTCAGATCCTGAAGCCTGCATATCATAATGTACCAAAATGTTAATGGAAAAACTAGGTATGAATGCGCACCGGCATGCAAATGCTAATGAACAATTACAGTATTGAGCAAGCATAAAACACGCCAATAATAAATTTAACTTGAGACAGGCTCAGTTATCTAATCGAAACGTAATGTCTAGTCATTCCTGTTTCATTCAACACAAGAAGTTTGGTCTGCAGTTTAAAAGCAGATTCACCAAAGTGAAAGCTGTTTTTCCATTAGCTTGAGATTAGGTGCCTTGAAAAACAGATGAAATGAGCTATTTTACTACTATCACAACTTATTGATGGACATAGAACACAAGAATGAACAGCTTAATAACACACACAGCGAGGTATAAACAGTCTTTGGTAAAAGTACTTGATCGAGAAGACAAAGGTTCACTTCTATTTTTAACAAATGACAAGAATTCAACAATTGATAGACATGCAGATATCATTTATATATGATCAAGTCTTTACACGCCAAGATGAACAAGCTCCACTCTTGAGAAAAACTTACTGAAAAGGGCCGAGCCGCATGCCAAACTGCGTGATCACCCGGTCAATTCTGAATATATCAACACCTAAATTTGCCAATAGGTCTGGTCCTTGCATATAAGGGAAGAAGCTCCGATTGACAGCAAAACCAGTACCACTTTTCACTACGATGGGGACTTTCTTCATAATCTTAGTGAATTTTATAACATCAACAATTACTTGTCGAGAAGTACTTTCTGTCCTCACGATTTCCACCAGAGGCATCACATGAGCAGGACTTTGGAGAAAGACAGAAAATGAAAATCAGGAAATTAGAATTAAGGAACAGCGTAAGTCATGAAACATTAACAGTATATACTTTACAAACCATCAATACTATCTTCGCATTGCTTGAGCAAGAAGAAATTATGTTGAATCAAGTTAAGAATGCATTCGTCTCTTAAGTAGGGGAAATGGGGAATACATTTTTCTTAGTAGGGAAAATAAAACTATCCAGCAGGTGAAGTGCACAGAATGAAAAACTAATAGGACTATCACTTGTAGAAGGATAAACTTTGATAGATGGCAGACTCCTACTGGGCCAGAACCTCCCTTTACTAGTTTTAGCTAAAAGTTCAGCAAGAAACATTCTGATCAAATTGCTGGTCTGAACCTTCTTATAAGATTATATAAACTAATTTTCTGGTTTAAAACTAATATGCTCGTAAAAAAAATTCCATTTGTGATAAAAAAAAAATTATGATAAGCATGCTGCTTAAACCTTCTTACAGGATCCCATACGACATTTCTCTTTATTATTTTCCTGCCTTCAAATAAAATGCTCTCATAAATCATTTACTGTTTGTCATAAAACTAAATAACATATACAGCAAAGTTAATTCTCTTCACAACTCGGTGTAAAAACTTGGCAAAAAACTCGGTTTAAAATTGAACCGCACCTGAATAAATGTATCCCCAAAATGCGATCCTGACTACTTGTTTTTTCCCCAATCACATCAAGACTAATTGTGGATGTGTTCGATGCAAAAATGCACCGTGAAGTACAATTGTTCTCAATGTCTTCAAAAATTGACTGTTTTAGTGTCGCTTCCTCATTAACAGCCTGGGGGAGAGAGAGAGACATAAATTTCATAAAAATAATGGGAATTTGTATAATATGGATCAGTAACAAGAATAGCAGAAAGAAGTTCAATATGAATATAGGACATAGTAAGTTAGAGAATCAACAGAATCAGGGTTGAAGTACTACACTAAAAAGCTCCAACATTTCTAAACAAGTGACTCGGTTGAAATCTGACTAAAAATAACAAAACTATTCAGGATCAATCTTCTTCAATCCTTTGGATATTTGGCATTTGTTTTTAATTAAAGGTAGGGACAGCATCAGCATTGTAAAACCATGGACCAGATGATAGATAGCTTCCTTAGAGTCATCAATAGCATGGAAAAACAGGGAAATAGAAGTAGCACAAAACTAAGAGAAAGAAGGGAAAGTGGTAGTCAAATAATTACCTCAATGACCATGTCGACATTTTTAAACTCCTCATAGTCTAAAGTCCCTTTAAGAAGAGACAAAGTCCATTTCATCTTATCCTGATTCAGCTCTCCTCTTGTCACTAGGCCTTGTAAGTTTGCTGGAGCAAAAAAGGCATAGCGGTATATAAGAAGCATGTTGTGACATCCAAATGTTGCATTTCTATCAACTACTATATTACTTGCCTCCTTATTCAGAGAGTCCAAAAGAGTATTAGTTCGACTACCAAAAGGTATACCAGATAGAGCTAAGAGATGGCAAAACAGGTAAAATGGAAGCAATGGGAAGGCTGTATGGTGGTTTGTCGCCTACTATTGTCTACCTCTAATCACGGGAATTATTTTTTGTCTCCATCTTTCTCTGAAGGACTAAAAGAATTGACGTAAGTTTATATGAAAGCCATTTCGTTTCTAGCACGGGGTGGAGGGAACCACAAAATTTGTACGCTAATTAAACCTCTTTTAGCTTTGAAGAAAAAATCGAGTATAACCTGAAGATACCTTGAAACCTTACAGCTTGAATTGTAGGAAATTCCTAAGAAATAATGTCGATACCACAAGTCACAAGAGCATCATAATTGGGTAATATAATGTCGAATGACCATTTCACACAAAAGAAATTATTTTTAGTTACTATTTCAACACTGCTTAACTTGTGGATGTAAAATTACACAAAAATATTCAAGATGATGTACTAACCTTCTACTGATTTCACAGCTTTGAGTAGATATCCATGGTTAATTTCTTTCAGTATGACAGGAATGTTGCTCATAATGAGAGCTGTAGCAATGCCAGATCCCATTAAACCACCACCAACAACGGCAACTCTTTCTATTCTCCGAGGCTTAAGCCCAACATCAGTAACACCTGGTACCTGTAAATTGCGTTACTGCATTGTTAGACTAGATTTAAGCACCCAAAATTGGCCTAAAAATACATAAAATATCTAGATGCTCTTGAATGGAATGCGGCTATTGAGCATGACCGGTACGTACAAATTCTACTAGGCGTGAAGAAATCTTAATATATGATTTCTCATGCATAATTATTTTTTGTCCATTCTTAAATAAATAATGAAAGAGGCAGACTCCATGGCCTAATATTACAATCTGACCTTTGTTGTTGCACGTTCAGCCAGAAAAACATGAAGAAGACCTTTTGCTGTATTTGACACCACAAGCTCTTTAAATACTTTATCCTCCTGCAATAAGTTATACATAGATTGTAAGCAAAAACCAGGCAAAGTTTTCGGGGACACACCCTAAAAATCACATTGCAGAAGCAACTATTGGCAACTTTTTGAAACCAAGTTATTCCATATGCAGTCATTCATATAAGGAAGTAAACACATAAAGGCACTGCTGTATATATGCCTGTTCACCTTAAGAACACCAGAATATCCTCCAGATATGATGCCCTCTTCTATAACATCAAGACAGGCTCTGTAATGGGGCGTGTTAGGATAAGTCCTAGTTGCGCGTTGTCTAGCACTTTTTAGTATCTCGAGTGATTCATCCTTAGTTCCAAGTTTATCTGTCATTTCAAGAGAATTACAATGCCGACACCCTTCAACAATGTCGAGTGCCCAGGACCGAGCAACTACCAACAGCTCCTCTGAAGAGACAATTGCATCAATAAGACCCAGTTCCTTGCCCTCCTCAGAAGTTATGGTCTTGGATGACTGTTCCATATTTGGAAAAAGCTTCAGCCTCTCTATGCTGCCATCTAAATTTTAGAAAGACTGATTTATTTATGTATATTTCAAGAATGATACATACCATCAACATATCAACAGCTTTCGATGTCCCAACTAACCTTGGAAGCCTTTGGGTACCTTAAAACACATTGTTCGGATTTTTCAGTAGAAAGTTACTTAAAATGAAACAACACCAAACTTAAACATAAGAGAAGTGCACCTCCACATCCAGGAATAACTCCAAGCTTCAGCTCAGGTAAACCAAGTTCAGCTTCCGGTGTGGCAATTCGAGCACTGCACCCCTACACAATTTAAGTAGAGAAAAGCAATTAAACATCTTGGTTTCTCCATTACACAGGACATGCCAAATGAATGAACTTGAGAAGAGATAACAAACCATAGCCAACTCCAAGCCACCTCCAAGGGCAAATCCTTGAATTGCAGCAACAGAAGGCTTCTTACCGTCTACGATCACCAAAGTTGTGATTAGAAATTGAGAGTACATATCAAGTGCAAATTGATAAGAAATGGACTTTGGTTCTAACTCATCCGCGAGAGCTAAATCGTTCAGGCTTGGATGACTAGAGTGTGGATAACAAAACATGGGGGCCAACATCCAGAGAAAACAATAAATACAGGGTATCATGTAAGTAAATGAACTTGAGCCCAACTCAACCCAAAATATTAGCTCATGAGGCGAGGATTGTCCAAGACCATGTAAGGAAACAACATCTCATAACCTCAACATATTATGGCACACAAACTACTTATGATCTTTTAATTAGCAAAAAGTATAAAAAAGTGTATAGACATACTTTCGATTTTATCAACCACGAGACCAACTGATGCATCTGGTAAAAGTGATATATCTCCTGGGGAATTTTTAAAGGCAAAAAGTTGGTCAGATGACACTTTTGGACATTAATAATTTGATAAGGAATAACTGCTTAAAATTTACCATGCTTATGAACATTCTCCAAAATGCTGATGTCCAAACCTCCACAAAATTTACCACCCGCACCTTAAAAAAAAAAAAAAAATGTCAAAGTGTTAGTTTAGCACAAAGCCATTTCAAGAAAAGACCTGACATTACGATAATTTTATCTAGTGAAAATAGGCAAAAAAAATCTTTTGATATGCTGTGGATCGGAAGGACCTGCCCGTGTGCAGCCCAAAATGCTTTCTAAGGGAGAATGGAAATGATGGAGGGTTTTTTTTCTCTTTGATACCTCAATGAACTTTTCTAGAAAAAATAGACAAAGTTCGGTTGATTAGTACTCTCAGGTTATCAATAAAAAGAAAAGATACACTTTAATTCTTTTTGTCCAAGTCACTTTTAAGCGGTAAATATTGGGATGAACCAAAAATATTGTCCAAGTCTTCATTTTCTAACTTTTTGCGAGAATAGTCTCAACTTTCGAATTTCGATAGGTGTGTCAAAAATTGTAAACAGTCTTATTTATTACTATAAGTTTTGATGGATCTATTGAAAGTTCATAACTTCATAAGCTGTGACGAAATGTCTGGCCTTAAAAACTTACGTACAACCAAATTTTGATAAATTCATGAGTAAATGAACAACTTTCAATGAATCAGTCAAAACTTGTATGAAGATTTGACATGCCCATAGAACGGGCTATACTTGCCCAAATTCCAAAGGCGGGAAATTTTTTAAACAAGGCCACCAAAGGGTCATCTCGTGAAATTTTTCAGAAGCTGTATCATTATTTGTTTCCGTAGTTTGTGGACAAATATCACAGCCATGTTGAAAAATGAAGTAGTTTTTACACCCCTAAGAATTCACATCGTTTCAATTAAACAAAGAATTTTACCCCCTCAGGCCTCGACGGCCACTAGTAATACATAAATTGCTACTAATAGAGAAGAGTGAGAAGAGAAGTTACCAAAAAGAACAATGGCCTTCACATTATCGCTATCTATAGCCTCTTGATAGCATCTCTTCAACTCCTCAAATGCTGTTGATGATAATGATAGTAAAGAGTATTATTAACATTTACACTTTCTACAAAGGAATCAGATAATGAATAAAAGGAAAAGAAAAAAGACTGGGCCTGATCAAGGGTGAGGTGTAGGGGCTGGCCTTGGGGTGAGGGGTTGGGTGTTGAGGTGGTGGAGTGAGAGAGGTCAAGGTGGGGGTTCCTGGGTAGGGTGGCGTAGAAGTGAGAGGTGAGGGTGAGGGGTGGATCAGAAGGTAGGGGTATTCATTGATGGTTGGTTCGATTTTAGATCAAAATCAAATCAACTATATCGATTTGATCGGTTCAATTTTGGCAGTTTAGTTGATTTTTTAATTTTACTTTTCATCACATGAAATATATTTCTCTTCGCTAGAGCTGTATAGTAAAATTTTGATAAATTAATTTATGTTTAGTAAGAATCGAGTAAATTGACGAACAAGTAACCTTATAGGAGATTTTTTAATGCATGATAGCTAATCTTTTAATCTATTTTTTTTTAATGCATGATATCTAATCTTTTAATCTATTTTCTTTTATTCATATATTCTTTTAAGCTTAAAACTTTAATAATTAAACACAAAAATTAATATACTAATTAATGATATGCTAGTTCCATTTAATTTTAAAGATAATCAATAAACTTTATCTCAACATTGAAAAAGATCTATGAATTTCTTAGATCTTGACTCACGGAAAAATGACGAGATCGTAACATTTAAACAACATTTGATCATAAACAGGTGATCTAGCATGCTAGAATAAGTTATTATATGAATTCATAAATTGAAGATACTATAAAAGTTTTATTAATTATTACATTTCTTGAGAGGATAATAAATATCTCTAGACATGTTTTTAAAAAAAACAACATATAAAATTTTGAAAATATATAAAATAAATAAATATATTTATATATTGGTTTAGTTCGCTAATATATTCAGTTTTTAAAGTCAATTTAATTCGATTTTTTAGTTTTATTTAATTTTTCAGTTCGATTTGAACACCCCTAGCGAGGTGTGAAGGTGTGGTTGGGGTTTTAGGGTGAGGGGTGTGGGGGCATGGGTGTGGGTGAGAAGTGCATTGGAGGTAGGGAAGTGATAATTTGCGTGAAATGCTACTTACATTACTTGTTTTATCATGGGATTTTTACACTATGTACTCATGAAATTCAAAGTATATATAAGTTATACCCATTAAAAATTACACTACCCATAAAATTAAAAGTATTTACCAACCTATCTATTTATTACTGTACATCTTTGTTATACCTTATGGGTGTATACCTTTAAGGTATACTGTATAAATAATAAATAATAGTATACAAGTCTAGATGTGGTGTATACTGCATAAATAGTATACAAGTCTAGATGGGTAGGGCATGTAAATAGCTTATGGGTAGGACTTGTAAATATGAAATTTATGGATAGAGGTGGATAAATATTTTGATTTTGATGGGTATTTTTGTAAATCTCCCTTTTATTATTCCTACTAAGAAAGTTAATCTTCTGATTTATAAGATACTTATGTTTCTAGAGAAAATGTTTTTGTGAACATCTTGACCAACCAAACATCAAAAAACTTGAAAAACATTATGAGTGATATAAGAGTTAATTTCATATACATCAAACTTTATTTATTATCGTGTTATTAATTTCCACACTAAGGGGTCGTTCGGTTGCTGTATAAGCAACTTAATACCCGCGCAAAACTCCACACTAATTTAGCACAGCGTTCGGTTGGTTTTCTGTGAAATTTTAATACCCGCATAAAATTAGTGCAACATTTGGTTGCGTTTTTGTATATTCCGTATTATTAATACCCGCATTATTAATGCAGGAATCTATGTATTATTTTATGTGGGGTAGAAGGTGGTATTAATAATGTGGGTATTAATAACGCATGTATTAAAATTTAAAATGACAAAAATGACCCTCATTAGGAGGATATTTTAAAATTTTATTTAAGGAGTAAATAAATATTTTAAATAATAATATTGTTTATTAATTTGTAATATATCAGTGATTCAAAAAATAATCTCTTCGTTATAATATATGCATGGATAATACCCACATTACTAAACCCCGCGTTCAGTGGCGAACGCAGGATTTTTTGCAAGCAGTGTCACTTCTAAAAAATATTTGAGGGTCGAGGGCTCAATCCCTACTTTAAATGATAAACGTTTGAAAATTTTGATAAAAAAAGCTAAATTATGCTACAAGCGGGATTTAAACTCTCACAGTTCTAGACTTTCTAAAAGTGCTTAACCACTAGACCGGTGAGCCATAGTGTTTTAAGCAGTGTCACTTTCTTTATTTGTACTAACTATTATGATTTTTTTATATATTTATATACATATATATAGTAAAAAATTTCGGCGAAGCGGTATCCCGTGACACCCCTTGGCATAGGGTGCCTACGCCCCTGCCCGCGTTAACTAATACCCGTATTATTAATAAACACATTATTAATACACACTTTACTAATACCCACATTACTAATACCCGCATTAATAGTTAATACCCGCGTAAACAATACCTTCAACCGAAAAACCCCTAAATAACTAAACATTATATATCACAGCAGTAAAATTATCATTGTCACATTAAGTAACTACATTTTGACTGATATGACAGTAAAGTCCCTGTACTTTTGGCACTAAAACGAGAAAACCTACATATCAAGTCGATTTTACTCATGGCAGCAAATAGCTTGTAGCTTTATTATAATGACTAAAGTTTAGTTACTCTACGAAATTAATATTATGCCTTTACTGTTATAATATATATATATATATATATATATATATATATATATATATATATATATATATAAAATCTAATGATCGTACATGAAACTAATCTAACTAGTATTATAGTAATACACTGAAAAAGATACTGAGAGCCTATTTGGGCGAGCTTATGTTAAGTAGCTTAAAAGTCAAAAGTTGCTTATAAGCCACTTAATCCTAATTTCTCACTTTTAGCTTATTTTAAGCACAGTGATACTTACAAAAATACCCACAAAATCTAAAATAATTACAGCCACTACCCACTACTTTCAAATATTACCGGACCTACCCACTAAATTATTTACCCACTCTACCCACCCAGACTTGTATACCATAGTTTATGCAGTATACCATAAAGGTATATAAATGTCCCTTCGGACTTGTATACCATAATTTATGCAGTATACTTTAAAGGTGTACACATATAAGGCATAACAAAGGTATACAATAATAAATGGGTAGGTTGGGTAAATATTTTTAGTTTTATGGGTAGTATAATTTGTAATGGGTATGGCTTGTAAATACGTTAAATTTTATGGGTATAGAGTGTAAAAATCCCTTAAGCACATAAACTTATAAGTCCATAACTTTTTGAGTTACCAAATTGAAATTTTGATAACTAGCAAATTTTAGACACACTAAGTGAGTTTTATCCATCGTTTCAAAATTAATTGAGAAATAGCTAAAAATCTGCACGCACACTTACATTTCATTAACGTTGGCAAACACCCCTGACTAGTCTCAGTATTTTATACTGGGACTTTGAACTAACATGTTCAAATTCTCATTATTTTATGTTGTGATTCATGTTCAAAGTACCTGGAGCTTTATATATAAAGTCCCAACATTTTATACTGGGATTCGTGTTTAAGTGATCCCAGTATTTTATACTGGAAACATGTTAGTTCAAAGTCTCGGTATTTTATATTGGGACTTGTCCAGAGCTGGCTAGTTTTCAAATAGTTTTGCGCCGCTGGCTAGTATTCAATTAGCGCGGTGCAAATAGGCAACGGAGCCAAATTTTTATGTTACCAAAAATTCATTAATGGGCTTATAATCACATATGTGCTTTTAGGCCGATTTGCAGAAATATGACACCATAAGCAATTGTTTCTCTTTTTGCTAGCGCTAACAGTGATCTTCCGAAAATGCCCCCATTAAATTTAATGAAAAGGAAATGCTTCTGTCAAACTTTTGGGTTGGGGCCAAGACTTGCCTTTAACCCGTCTCTGCTTTTCAACACTTATCCCTTCAAGTGTTGACAAAAGGCAACACTTGCCAGCACTTGGTCGTAAGTATTGCCAAAAAGTTAAGACTTGCCTTTGACCCCTTTCTATTTGCCAACACTTGCCCTTCAAGTGCTGGCAAAAGACAACACTTGCCGCACTTGCCCTTCCAGTCTCTTCCTGCATTCTCGCCATATAACTTGACGTATTTCCAAAACAACACTTGCCCTTGAAGTTTTGGCCCCATGCCAATAATTACAAATTTTTGCTTTGAAGTCTTGGCTCCGAGCTAAATAAGAGTAATTTGCTAAAATTACTTAACTAAATTACATACATTATTAGTAATTGGTACTACTAAAAATTTAACTTTATGAAATAATTTACAGTAACAAAATTTTTATAGTTTATTTTAAACTACAAATTTTAAAAGTTTTTCTTTATTTCTTAATTTTTGTGTCTAGTCAAATAGTACTTTACATAAATTGGGATGGATGGAGTATTAAGCTAGCGTTTGGACATAGATTTGGTTGAAACTTGAGAATTTGAATTTTGCTGTTGAGTTGAAAAATAATTTTTGAAACTTGAAGTAATTGTATTTGGACATACATTTTACTTGAAAAAAAAGTTGAAATTTGTGAATGGAAAAAAATATTTTTCGCAAAAACTGGTTACAGGAAATTTGAAATCCTTGTTTCAGAATTTGGCCAAATTTTATAAACAAACACATTTTTCTCAAAAAAAAAAATCTAAAAGAAATGCTCCCAAATTTATAAACACCGGAAAGTGCACATATATCAAAAAAGAAAAGAAGAAATTAAAGAAGAACCTGAGAGAGTTAAAGCATTGACTGGTGGATTAAGCATAGTGATAACAGCCACGCCATCATTCCCTATTTCCATGTTGATTGACGCCGTCTTTGCCATTTCTTCTCTGACAAGCTCCTGAAATAATAATTTCCTATAACAGAAACAGAAGGTTGGCAAGTTAGGATCTTGAGACTCTCGAAATAGTGGAGTATCTTTCAACGTCTCAATTTGTATTACACCGTTTCATTTTGAAATACTTTTAAAAGTCTTGACACCACCACAAGGTCCACAAATGTACTCCCTCGATTCTAAAATAATTGTCATAGTTTGATTTGAAACGAAATTTTGAAAAAATATGGTAAGATTTTTGAACTTGTGGTTCAAAATAAGTCATACATAAATATGTGGCTATAAAACATTTCATTAAAGGTAAAGTAGTAGTTTCAACTCAAAAATATTTGCAAATTTAGAATTGTGTCATTCCTTTTGGAACGGACTAATAAGAAAATAGTGTCATCTATTTTGAAACAGATAAAATATTTAATTACATACATATAATTCTCACAAGTTCCAAACATTGAAAGTTTACACCATACATATATTAAAATTATCTATATATTTCAGCAAATACCTCTAACCATGTATAGAGTACTGTACAAGTGGAGACCTTCTAAGGGTCATTTGTTTTTATTAAGATTAAGACGTCTGAACCTGAATGCACATCTGAATATTAAGATGTTGTCTCAAGATCTGAATACTAAGTCATCAAAACTGTTTCTTTTTCAAGATCTGAATAAATATAATGTATCTGCATTTATATAATATAATTTTCAAATAAAATAGTAATTACGTCATATCATTAAAATATTAGAGAAAAATTCATTAAACAAATATAAAACTATTATCAAAAAAATAAGACTAATTAAATGAATATTTATATTTAATAAATTTTTTGAATTATTTCAAATGAAAATAAAATTATATATTAACAGACACAATTATTGTCATAAAATGTATTTATAAATATTTTAAGAACTCAACATTACTTAATCTTTAAACACAACATTATCCAACTAAAAATAAATTTAAAGCTTGGTCTAATCAGAATGAACAATTTATAAAGGTTGCTTCTTGGTTCCTTAATGGTAGTTACGCTTTTCCGAGACGTGAAGTAGCGACTTCCGCAAATAGTGCCATCATTTAAAGGATTTGTATGCTATACAGACATGTTCAAAGATCTATTCGATTAAGAGCTATACAGACTTATTAAGTGGTGCTAAAGAATAATTCCATTATTTGTTTGCACTTAATGGGGGTCTGAATCTGAATAATTCAGATAACTACCCATTAAGTGCATTTGTTTTTCCTAACATCCCATCACTTAATACATCTCAATAAGGTCTGCCCGAATCAAATGTGTAGTAGGTTCTGTAAGGAATTCAGAGTCATATTTAAAACACACGGCATTTTTCTCGGAACTACATTTCGAACTTTCACGCATCGTTTTTGTTTCTTTTCTCCAAAAACTTTTCTCACCTCTCTTCGTTTATCAAAAGCCAAAGGATTAGTCAACTTTTTCATCTTCAACAGTTAATATTTCAAAAACTTACAGGTGTCCTTACCTAGTTCATAATTCATTTTTCTGTTTGCACAAAAGCATAAGTATTCTTGTTTCTAGTATCGCATCCTTCACTATTTTCCTAGTATATAAATCAATACAGGTGACACAATACTTCAATTAATAATTAAACATAAGAGTTCAACTTTTAAAATTATGAGGTGGAATCTATCCTGACAACGAGTCCCATAAAACGAAAGGCATGTGATGTTTCGAGAAAATTGTATGCATAGGATAATATCCCAGAATAATAAAAATAGGAGAAAAGAAATTAGAGTAGAAATAAAGAAGAAAGCAAAAATCAGTAAGAAGAAATATTATTACTAGTACTATTTTGGTAATTTATTATTTGAATTATATAATTTATATATTAAATAGGTAAATGATATTTATTCAGATAAAAAAACAAACAATCTTAATGATTCAGTATTCAGATTCAGTTACAACATCTTAATATTCAGATATACATTCAGATTCAGACGTCTTAATCTTAATAAAAACCACTGCATTCACAAGGAATTTGTCTCCAGTGTGGTCGCAGCCAAAATAATCCCTTTCGCTAAGATTTTTAAATGCATAGTCTAATTTTTGGGGGATTTTTTTCTTTAAATTTGAGGTCACGGGGTGGGAAGTTTGACTTATAAATGAAGGAGATAAAAAGGAATGCACATAATAATGATTTTTGAAATAGGAAATAATTTCATTTGAAGAACTAAAACAAAAATATGTGAGGTTGGTTTGACCCTACGAATTCATATTCCTTTAAAAACTTCAACGTCACTATACCATGAAGAAAATAGTCACTTGCACCTCAATACGCCTAGGCTTACTAATGACATAGAACAAAAGAATACAACAATAAGTACGTTTCATGAGTCTCAAACAGTAGTTGGGATCTGTATGAATCCTCACTGATTTTTACACATAATTTAAACTCATATTATGGAAAATATTATATAAATATACAAATAAAAAAAATACTATTACTAGTTAAAGAGAGTAAGAAATGCTATAAGTGACAGAATGGAACATAATGTCGAATTGAATGATAAAGAAAATTTAATTAAATGTGAGAGAAAATGAGAGGAAGAAGAAGAACCTCTTTGTTTGGTTTCACAAATTACTTGTTATGCGACTGCTGAGATATAAGTATATTGCTGTATTTATAGGCAAAAATGGAGCACGCTAAAGAAGAATAGTACTTGCACCCAAATTTTAAAAAGCTCATGATTAAGCAATCAGGTAATTGGGACAACAACACATTAATATATAATGTTGTCCTCAGAGGCGAAAAGCACACTACCAACAATCAATGGTGTAGTCAGGATTTCAATTAAAAGTATTTAAACTTTGAACAAGTAAAGATTTTTTTGTCCGATGAATGGGTTCACCAATTAAAAAAAAAATATCCCGTGAATGCACTAATACAAAATTTTTGTTGTAAAACTAATAATAAAATAGTGCAAGAACATGACAAAATATATTAGAGGAGAAAGAAGAACTTGTATTATTCTCAAAGTGTTTCAAGTGTGTCTTCCATAGACAAAGTGTCCTCTATTTATAGGACACCAATACATAGTAAGTTACAAGTCATCCCAAAGGTTACAAGAATTAATAGGTGACTAAATGAGGAATTAAGTAGGAGAAAGTGGGGAGGAATTAAGTATAAAAAAGTGGGGTAGTAAATCATAAGTTAGTGGTGAGTAGTGGTCATCCACATTAGCACAAATACATGGATTTACAACACTCCTCATTGGATGACCATTTTGAAAGTAATGTGCCTCGTTAAAACCTTATTAGGAAAAACCCGGTGAGAAAAAGCCCAGTGAAGGAAAAAAAGTACATACTTCCTTTAATACGCCTTTAGAGCTGCCTCTTAAAACCTTACAAGTAAAACCCAAGTGGGATAAAACCTTGTTAAGGGAAAAAGAGTGCAGCGCGTATTTTACTCCCCCTGATGAAAACATCATTCAATATCTTGAAGACGACACATTCCAACCTTGTAAATCAGCTTCAATGTTGAGATTGGCAATGACTTAGTGGACAGATCCGCCAAACTATCACTGGAGTGAATTCTTCAGCATTAACTTCATCATTCTTTTTGAAGATCACCATTGCAAAGTGATTTTGCTGGATAACCATTTCCTTTAGTTGTATCTTCATTTTAGCTGAATTATCTATGCAATATTTTATATAATATTGCTGAATCTTCCTCTTCAAAGAAATACCACATTGTTGCTGAATATGTTGAGTCCTTGATCTCAGTCGCCAATATTGTCGCATAGCTTCAAGCATGGCTATTATCTCTTCATAAATTGAAGATGTAGCAGCAACAATTGATTTTATAAAATTCCACAATATAAGTATTCTACCACAACAAATAAATACCAAGTTGATATCGGACTTTGTGGATCAAGTAGATACCATGTATTCTTCTGATGTCTTCGCATTGAGGAAGAACTATATCTTACCAATAAGCTCATAACAAAAGCTATAACCAGTGGAGTATATTTGGTAAGATACTTCAACGCACCAATTTCATTAAAATATAATATTTAAATATCAAGAATCTCGCAAACGCAATTTTCCCACATGTGGCCGGATTGTTTTAATCCGTATAAATATTTATGAAGCTTCATTGAATAGGTTTCCCAGGAACCTTTACATTCTTCAAGGATTTTGAATCCGTCAAGGATAAATATATTGTTTCTCAATGAGCCATATAAAAGGCTATTGCAACATTCATACGCATATCAAGTCTTTCATGCACTGCCAGACATACAACATACCTGAAGGTGATTGCATCCACCAAAAGGAGAATATAGCTCCATATACTCAATGTCATATTTTTGTGCCTCAAGTCGTACTTTATATTTAACGACTTATTATTATCAATATTTTTGCACAAAAATATCTTTGTACACCACTGGCTTTGCACCTTCAAGTGTTTGGACTATAGGTCCAAAAACTTCACGTCACTCGAGTGAAACCAATTTTTTCTTGAATGCGTTTTGCTATTTTTGGCCAATAATTTCATGTCTGTATTGCTAACAGATTTAAGCTCAAGATCCTCATAATCATATAATATTGAGCTTTATAATATATATATAAGATATCGTCGACGATAATTTCATATCTGAGTTCCCAATCCGACATAACATATTGAGATCTCTTCACATTCATAAATTTTCAGGTACCTGAACCTCTCCTGATGAGGTTTTATGAAGTGTTATGTTGTGGGCTATTTTAGAGCTCTGCCTCCTTATTTGACCATCTCAAATATTTGCTCCTTTCCTTTTTCAAGGACTTTTACCTTTGGAACCGAATGGTCTACCACGCTTCAGACGTGCCTTAGACTCATTTACTTAAATAGATTGTCTCACCAGGACATCAGGAGCATTAGCAGCTGGAATATAATATTTTTCTTTGGGTCAGTAATGCGTCTGGCAGTGACTTGCATTATCTTTATATGAGGATCATAATCAAATGATAATTTAATTTATTTATTCCTCAGCTGCTTTAATTTCTCTCACTAATGTTAGCCAAACTAACATTCGTTCCCAAACCATATATGGGATCCATCTTTGTGCGTTGCGGTGGAGCAATTGATAATATACCGCACATAAAATTATTAGATGGAAAATATTTGATTCCTGACCCAGAACCAATTATGAGGGGGAATTCATTTGGTGGCATGTCGCGCACAAGTGCTGCTTTATGGATATACCATATTTCATACCTGATTTAGGTAGCATTGTTCTCATATGCATGGTTTAGCGATTGGAGGCTTTCAATATATGAATCTGCTAAACTTGCTTGCCAACATTATCAAGATAACTTATCTTGATTGCATAATCTGGAAATATGCTCATAATAAGGTTTATTTGAGCAAATACTTAACCTCGCAAGTACTATTGCGGATTTGTAATAAAACGCTCATGTGACCTTATCATAGATGCATCTATTTATAATAATTATATGGTCCACATGGCAGGTGAACAGGCCCATATTCACCTTTTATACATTCCAGAAGTGCGGGGATCCTGATCCCAAATTTAGTTGGTCGAATAATTTATTTATCTCGAGAACAAGCAGCACAAAGAGAATTCTTGAAGAATCCTGATTCTTCAGTATATACCCATGCGAATTCTCATTTATATACTTTGTGCATCATATTTGAACCGGGATGGTCAAACCGGTCATGCCAACTCATAAATTTATCCATCTAGTAAACTTCTAGTTTACTGTAGCATGGTCATTGTAACAATAAACTAAAAGTTTATTGTGGCATGCACATATAATTTTACCACACTTATATTTTGAGTAGTACATACTCGAGGAAGAGACATGGAGCCTTTCAAGCACATATATCTCACCCGATATTCTTATATTTATATGGTACAAACTGGAGGAAGAGGCGGGTAACCCTTTATTATATACATATATCTTACCTGCTATGACTGTAGTAATATGAAGATATTAAATCTTCCCATATTTGTAGTCTCAATATGATAGCAATTTCGAAAAATATATTTGAAACTTAATAAGTTTCTATGAGACATACTACAGTAAATATTTCATCAATCTCATTCCTCCAGGTAGTAATATTTTGGCTCTTCCGGAGCACTCAAATAACTTTGTACTACCATATATTATATTACACCAACCATATGGTGAATATCTCCTTTCAAGGAGAAAATCATATTATTTTTCTCATGGTAAAATCATTATAGGCAAGATCAATTTCTTGCTTCACTTGCTCTTATGTAATTCATAATAATACATAATTATAGCGTACGTTCTATACGAGAGCAATGACCATTTATGCCACAATAAATAATAGAATTATTATAGTCGAACCTTTTCTAAAGGTGAGTTGTGGTACTTTATCAACCACTCATGTGCACGTCCATATTCATCTTTCTCGAACCTCTTCTGGAGGCGAGTTTTGATATTTTATCACATATTGCCACATTCACTTCGGTGAACGGGTCTATATTCATAATTTTTATTATGAATTGTCTCATTCACTGCAAGGAATGGACCATAATCATTTGGACTTGCCTCATGCTCATATGATACATTGAGGGCATTATTATATTTACCATTTGAACGGTTACTTTTTGAGAACCCTCATTGTTCTCTTATTTATTTCACAATGATGACTATTATTTCATCCCTTGCCACGTCCACATCCATGGTCTCTATCATGGTAATTATTTTATCGTCTTTTAAACATAAAATTATTTGTCTTCTTTCAGACATAAAGACATTTTGCCTTCTTTCAAGCATATGATGTTGTGTCTTCTTTCAGACATAATGATAATTTGTCTTCTTTCAGGCATATTATGTATTGCTGCTATATTTACATCTGAGAATGGAGCATTATGTTGTGCTCCCACATTCACCTTATGGAATGGAGCTTGTCTTGCTCCCACATTCATCTTAGGGAATGGAGCATATATTGCTCCCACATTCACCTTTATGAATGGAGCCTATTTAGTGGACGGGCTTCATGATTTTTATCAAAAATACTTTATCTTTTTTATAACACTTTAGTTTGCCTCAATCATCATTATGCCATCAATATCTTATTATCGCAAAAGCGTGTTACGCCATAATGCATTAGGAGTTGAATATGATGTGTTACCCTTAACTAATGGCATAATAGGCCAAAGTGTGTACATATAATGTGATTTGAAGTACAATACTCAAAGGTACTCATGCTTCGTGTAATTGAAACATAGTACTGTAATCATGTATCAATGATATAGCACTAATATATCGGGTAAAGATCATAAAAAAAATAAGCATTATTTCTCCGGTCTCCACTTACCAAGAGTATAAAAATTTATACTCAACAATAAATCAAAAAAGCATTCTTTAAAAGTTACCATATTTGTTTCATTCCATATATCTATGTGAGAGTAAAATATTAACCATACTACATAATCCATGTTTGCTCTCTCAAGCAGTTTACCTTGAAACATGAGTAAAACTGATCTACAATACCATGTTGCTAGGCCATGCACCCTTAAATTGTTGTCAAAGGATAGCTACAAAATCAACCAAACAATGGAAGAAAGACAAAAGTTGTAGTCAGTGAAAAGTTTTCACAATTTAAAGTGGTATAAAATAAAATGAAAATAGGGTACTATTAATTTTGAGATTAACAAAAAACATAATATGAAGGAATTTAGAAACAAAAAAAAGTTATCTTGTGTTAGCAACCAGAACATTGGCTTCTATCAATTGCATCATAATTTGCTTTTCATTTCTTCTAAATCGTATAATAAAATAGAGACTCGTGCTGATAACGTGTTGTAAAACTAATAGTAAAGTAGTGCAAGAACAAGACAAAATATATTAGAGGAGAAAGAAGAACTTGTATTATTCTCAAAGTATTTCAAGTGTGTCTTCCATAGACAAAGTATCCTCTATTTATAGGACACCAATACATAGGAAGTTACAAGTCATCCCAAAGGTTACAAGAATTAATAGGTGACTAAATGAGGAATTAAGTAGGAGAAAGTGGGGAGGAATTAAGTATGAGAAAGTGGGGTAGTAAATCATAAGTTAGTGGTGAGTAGTGGTCATCCACATTAGCACAAATACATGGATTTACAACAATTTTCATTTTCTAAATTGAGATTTAATTACAAATATCCTCCCATCCATAGCGTAAAACTAATACATCACACGAAAGTTGTTTACGTGTGTCTTTATATTTGCAAAAAAATAATATTTGATCTATACAGTATAATTTTTTAATAAATATTGTTTGACCGATCATCGTTGTTTGTATGTAACTCCGCGCAGCCAACAATAATACTTGCACTAAAAATGGAAAGGTGTTAGGACCCTGAATTTCTAACCTATTAGGATTGAAGATTATTCTCATAACAACATAATAAAAACAACTCCATAATATAGTTATTAGGAGAATTTTATTTGAGGGAGACTACGAGGCCAATTGGTCAAACTCCTTTCAATAAAAATCTCTTTTTATATATTTCATTTTATGTTTGATTTATTATCATCAAAATTTGATGTGTTAACTTTTACATGCACCACATTATTTCGATTCTAACAAAATTTTGGGTTATTCACATCATCCATTTACTTATCAAACTCAAAAATATATTGAATCATTGAAATGTTTTTATCTACTACAACACATTTATGATCAGATTTGACAGTGCTTCTTATATAAAGCCTATTGATGTTTAAAATCTCTAATAAGTAAAACTTCAAAAGTAACTCCTTCAAAATTTTACCAATACACTATCACGAATAGTTTTGATGTTTGAGTACTTATTTACTACTCTAATAATTAAGGTTGCAGCAAAAATGCTTGTTTTATACTTATTCTATGAATGACAGACACGAACAAGCGAGCATACGAATTCTGAGAATAAATTTTACTGGCCATTATTCAACTTATCTTTCACCATTAAAAGTCATTTATCTTTGTTATTCAATTAATCCCAAAAATCATCCAAGAATGCTCCAGTCTAAACAAAAGTTAGCATTGGTCTAAGCTCACCGACGTGCCATATCATAATAGCTAATTTTCTTGACAAATATAAGTTTACCATTTTTTAGCTGATTTTTAAGGTCCGAACACATTACAATATTATTTTTTCACACCATCAGGTCATTTAAAGGATAATTACATTTTGCTTTGCTTTGTCTTGTCTCTCCATCCACCTTCACATACTCCTTTCTTCCCGTGCCCACCCCCTTACTTTTCTTCTTCCTTTGCTCTTTCTCTCTTACATGATCAGGATTTGATCCTCTTTAATTTCTTTCCCATAAAACCCAAAGACTAACTTCTTTTTTGTCATATAATTATAATTTATAAGCACATAAAACAAGTTGAATCTTAATACAGTTAAAGAAAAATCAGTAAACATGGTTGAAGATCAGCAAAGTCAAACATAGATATATTGTACTCTTTTTCGGACCTTCGCAACAGATTTAATCTGTACGTCGAATTGATTCTTGTTTGTATTGTATCCAAAATTTTAACTTTTTTCTACACTATTCTAAATTTCTGATTATTTTTATTGTTTATCTTTAAACTTTACCATCAATGATTCTTCAAGATTCAAATATTCTGAAACTTGTATGAGAAGTAATATTCCAAATCCAATACCACAAACATAATCATTTATGAACTTTCTCAACCAGAAAGAAAGAAGGAACTAGGGGTTAGTAAGAAAAAAAGAGGTAGATCGGGTGGGGACGCAGAAAATGCCGAAGGGTTTGAAGAGAGAGAGAGACTGAGATTAAGGAAAAAAGTAGTGTTTGATTAATTATATAGAAAAAAATAGGAAAATATTTGGTAACTTATTATAGCAGGTCAATATTATTTGATGGTGTAAAAAAGGTAATACACTGACAGTGCATAAAACTTAAACTCTTTAAATTAACTGAGCTGGTCGGGTCATAATTGAGTTCAAAAATAGGATTAGTAACTCATATTTGTTAATATAATTACGAGCTATTTTGGTGTGCAACATCAACTTTCAGTAGGTTTTTTTGTCGATGACATTTGTATAGACCAAAGCATTGTTGGTTGATTTTTGGTAAGAAAACAAAATAAATGATAAAGAAAATGGTCTTGCACCTAACTTAACCTCAAAACTCAAAAATTAATTAAAAAAGAGGGTGATTGTCCTAAGTCATGTTAGATGATTAATAAACTCATTACCCACCGATGTAGGACATTAATACCTCTCCCCCTCCTCTTCCCATCCCCCACCTCCCCCCCACCCCACACGCTCAGTCTTGGCAACTACTAGAATGTAATGGGGGGCCAACATTGGTAGACATTGAAATGGGACGGGCATAATGCTACACCATGATAAATTGAATAAAACGAACATTAGGTATATTCAACCCAAAAAATAACTCAAAAGGATGAGAATTGCACATGTTATATAATTAAAGAGATCAATTAACTCATCACAAATCGATGTGGGAAATCAACCATAAGTGATTTTTTGTAGTGAATGATAAGTTGGGTAATATTTAAATAACAAAACTAAGATAACTAACTTTTATATTTTGAAGGATAAATTGGATGACCACATATAAAATTTATGCTCAATTGTGCTTTTAGCATCCGTTATAATTACATTAATGATAAAAATTGTCGTGTTCTGCCAAGAGTATTGTATTGGATAAAAACTGACGACATAAAAAAGGTGACACGTGTCTGCCACGTGGCGCGGGCAGATATCTCACCGGGCAAATATATAAACGGACAGACAACCAACCAGGCGGTTACCACGAGCAGACCCAAAGCAGCCATGTAACACTTCCATAGTCAACACGATCTGAATGAGCAATTATTACCCTGATCATGTGCGATCACCTCATGAATGGTCATAAAGGCAGTAATCACGACCCGGCGGTTACGTATCCAACGGATACGTGCCCAACTGTTACAAAGCTCAACGGACGCCTATCAGACCTATAAATAACGATCGTCCTAAACCATTGTAACACAACTTTACTTCCTGTCTATCACATCAATAAGAATATTCTCTCTTACTCTTGCTCAAACACTGTTCTCTTCTTGTGTACTTTGCTCTTTAGTCTTTAAGTGCGATCAGCAACGAGGAAGTCTCACCAGGGTCAGGCGATCCAATACGGTTACCTCTATCTATTTTACTTACTCTTTGATTTGATTCATTTTCAGTTATATTCCGCTTCCATATTATTAGTCACTATTATTGGACATCACGAATATATCGACACTCTAACAACCAACGCAGTTCATCATCTAAACTCTTAATCTAAACTATTGATCGTGACTCCGCAAATATAAATTTAATTATTAATTGACCTAAAATCGAATCTAGGTTAAACAATTTGGCGACCACAGTGGAGCCGGTCAATAGCCTTTGTAGGTTAATAGTTTATCTTACCCAGCATTACATTCCTTTTTGTCGAGTTTCTCCTGTTTCACAACTAACGTGGTAGAAAGCAGTTCACAATGAACTATCGTGGGCGGAAGTCAGGTACGTACCCCTCCACCAAGTCCCAATTACTCTCCCGATTATTCGTCTGATGGGCAACAATAATCTTCCCAAGGACCGGTCAGGCAGCGAAATGGGCGTAGGCACTCTTAGAGTGCCACTCCGCCCAGGAGACGACGCCATAGGAGTCTCTCCCCTGGCCAAGGGAACCTCTAGGAGACGCTCTACGCATTTATGCAGGAACAGGTAAAGGTCAACCGAGGGATAAACGAGGCAATCAACTCTCTCCGAGGGGCAAACCCTCCGGTTGCAAGAGCTGGCGCTGCAACGCCAGGTCGTGGCGCCCCTTCTTCGCGCACTTCAAGGCAAGGTGGAGAGCGAAACAACGGAGGAACCATAGACCCAATGACCCAAGTCAACCAGAATCGGAATGGAGGATCTATGGCATCCACTGAAATGAGCATCATCATGGAGGCTCTTACCAAGCAATTCAAGGAGCCAGGAAGCGCTTCAGAAATCTCTTCACGAGAGGATCGATCAGATACCGGGCGCTCCACCCACACTAAAGAAAGTCGATGTTCAGCGATACACCCAGTGGCCTTGGAAGAAAGAAGCAGCCCCGAAGGCGATATCTAAGATGTTCAAAATTCCAAATATTCCGAGATATCGCGGGACATCAGATCCCAACGATCACATCATGATGTTTAGAAACTTTATAAAAGCTAGCGATCTCACCAATGAGGAGATCGAATCTGTCCAAGTGAAGAAGTTCGTAGAGACCCTAGCGGATGGAGCTCTACGATGGTACTCAATGTTGCCACCGAACTCCATTGGGTCCTTCGTAGAGATGGCTGAGCTGTTCATGAAGGCACACACCAGCGCTCAGAAGACGGAGACTCGCGTAGAGGATATCTTTAAGATCAAACAGAGGCCCGACGAGTCTCTCCGTAAATATGTGGACCGCTTCCAACGGGAACGTATGATGTTACCCAAGGTACCTGATAGATGGGCAGCGATCGCGTTCACCAACAGTTTGGATATCAGGAGCTCAGAGGCTACACGCAGGCTATATGAATCTCTTCGCGAGTTCCCAGCAGCCAACTGGTCGAACGTCTACAACCGCTACAACTCGAAGGTACGTATTTATGAAGATAAGTTAATTTGAACAGGTACCCGAGGAAGGACTCAATCACGCAGCGGCGGCCCGGGAGGAAAGGCGGAGACGGGGAGGTCAGACGTGCATTACGAGCCGTACCCGGACCAGTCACGCAACAATTCCAAAGGACGCAGCCGCAACAACAGAGGGCTATCCCCAAGAGAGGATTCCGAGTCAAACCTCCGAGGAGCCCCGAGCCTGCCAACCTTCAACGTCGAAATGACCGAAGTAGTGGCGGCTCTTAAAGACATGGGAGAGAAGGTTAAATGGCCGAAGGACATGAAGACCGACCCAAGCAAGCGAAACCAGGACCTATGGTGCGAATTTCATCGCGACCACGGTCACACCACCGAAGATTGCAAGGCCCTAAGGTATGAAATTGCACATTTATTGAAATAGCGATTCTTAAAGGAGTTCCTAACCGAGAAGGGAAAGCAAACCCACGCGAAGGCTCAACAGAACAAATCTGGCCCTCCACGAGCATCTTCCCCGAAGCGGACAGTCAATATTATTTCTGGTGGGATCGAAGTGGATTCCTTCGTCTTCACGGCGAAGAAGTACGCAAAGGTTTCCATCACAAAGACCAAGCGCCCATGGCCAGAAGATACGATAGCATTTGAAGAATCAGACGCAGAAGGCTTGCAGTTCCCACGCCGACGCGTTAGTCATAACGTTATGCGTGGCAGATTTCGACGTCAAGAGAGTACTCATTGATGCGGGCAGCTCTGCAAACATTATTCAATCACGAGTTATAAGGGAGATGCAGCTGTCAGATAGGATCGTGCCAATATCTCGAGTTCTCTCCGGTTTCAACAATTCGAGTTAGAAGACCCTTGGCGAGATTACTCTTACGACTCTTGCAGGAGGGGTAGCGAAGGAGACGACATTTCATGTTGTTGATGCGGACATAGCTTACAACATCATCCTGGGAAGGCCCTGGATCCATGATATGCAAGCCGTTCCTTCCACGTATCATTAGGTGTTGAAGTTCCCATATGAATGGGGAGTGCATGAGGTTCGAGGAGAGCAACACTCTGCTCGAGATTGCTATTCAGTGGCTCCCAAGCTGCCCGGAGAAAGCAAATAGCAATTACAATGACCGGGATCAGACATGCCAAACGAAGAAGCAAAGTACGAGGTCCCGGAATTCATTACAAAGCTGGACGAGCGGGAAAGCCACATACCGACCGTAGAAGCCTTGGAGCCTGAAGAATTATTCGCAGATAAACCGGCACGGAAGGTCTACTTAGGGACCGAGTTGAGTAAACGCTTACAAGGAGATATCCTCCGGTTCCTGAAGGAGCGGCATACAACATTTGCCTGGTCTCATGCAGATATGACAGGTATTTCTCCAGATATTATCTCTCACAGGTTGAACGTCGACCCATACCACCGCACAGTAAAATAGAAGACGCGACAGCAATGAGCTTTTCGGAATCAGGTCATCAACGATGAGGTCGATCGAATGTTGAAGATCGGATCTGTACGCGAAGTCAAGTACCTAGACTGGCTAGCCAACGTGGTCGTTGTGCCCAAGAAGAATGGAAAATGGCGAGTCTGCATTGACTTCACAGATTTGAACAAAGCCTGTCCGAAGGATTCATATCCCCTCCCCAGGATAGACCAACTGATTGACGCAACAGCCGGGCACGAGGTGCTTACCTTCCTCGATGCATACTCTGGGTACAACCAGATAGTAATGGACCCTGATGACCAGGAGAAAACAACGTTCATAACCTGCAGAGGTACGTATTGTTATAAAGTTATGCCATTTGGGATAAAAAATGTAGGTGCAACATATCAGCGCCTAGTCAATCGAATGTTCCATGACCATATCGGTAAGACTATGGAAGTGTACATCGATGATATGCTGGTCAAATCCAAACGAGCCGAGGATCATCTAGCGTATCTAAAGGAAGCCTTCCGAATTCTCGATCAGTATAACATGATACTAAAACCGGAGAAATGTGCATTCGGAGTCGGATCGGGAAAATTCCTAGGCTTCATTGTTTCTCAGCGTGGAATTGAAGTCAATCCCGCTCAGATCAAAGCCATCGAGTCAATTCCGGACGTACTCCACAACCGGAAGGACGTCATGAAGTTGATCGAAAGAGTAGAAGTCTTGCGAAGATTTACATCCCGATCATCAGACCGATGCAAGAGTTTCTTCGATGTTTTGAAGCAAAACAAAGAATTTGATTGGACTCCCGAATTTCAACAAGCACTGAAGGATTTGAAAAAGTATCTGTCCAATCTACCACTATTCTCTACACCTCAACACGGGGAGCAGCTGCTGATCTATCTGGCGGTATCAGAATCCTCGGTAAGTGCAGTTCTGGTTCGAGAAGAAAAAGGTAAACAACTTCCCATCTATTAAATTAGCAAAGCCCTAATTGACTCAGAAACACGCTATCAACCTTTGGAGAAATTGCTTTAGCACTAGTAACTGTTGCTCGTAAGTTACGCCCTTATTTTCAAAGTCATTCAATAGCTGTGGTAACAACCTTTCCTTTGCGAAATGTTTTGCACAAACCCGAATTTTCGGGAAGGTTAGTAAAATGGGCTATAGAATTAAGTGAATTTGATATCACCTATCAACCTAGGGTAGCAATAAAATCGCAAGCCCTAGCAGATTTCGTGGCAGATTTTAGCACTAATATCTATCCTGAGGCAGAAAAGGATGTCGTTCTGTATGATGGGTAGGCTCCTGGCGCATGGACCCTATACACTGATGGCTCCTCGAGCGTCAAAGGGTCCGGTCTCGGACTGGTCCTCATCGCCCCGTCCGGAGAAACCGTCAGGCAGGTCATCAAGTGCCCGTTTATTACTAATAATGAGGCCGAATATGAGGTCGTTATTGCAGGATTGGAGTTAGTCCAACGCTATGGAGCGAACATCATCAAGCTCAAGAGTGGTTCTCAACTGGTAGTCAATCAGGTGACCGGAGGATTCATTGCACGAGAGTCTAGAATGCAAATATACCTTGCTCGTATGAAGGAGCTCCTGGCCCAGTTTAACGAATGGGAGGCACTTCAAATTTCATGGGAAGAGAACCATGAAGCTGATGCTCTCGCGAATCTAGGGTCAGTAGCAGAAATGGGGGCGGCCAACTCTTCAGCTATTGTTCAGCTCCTCTACACAACCGTAGATCGAGAAAAGTTCGAAGTCAACACCATCAACGCAACTTGGGACTGGTGGAATAAGATCACGAACTATATCATCCATGGAACTCTGCCTGATGACGCAAAGGCTGCCCGTAAACTCAAAATAAAAGCTGCTCGATACACGATCCTCAACGGTGACCTGTATCGGGGGACATTCGCAGGACCCTCGCAAAATGTCTCGGACTAAACCAGATCAATTATGTGATGCGAGATGTCCACGAAGGCTGTTGCAGTAACCATTCTGGAGGCAATGCATTGGCACGCAAGTTGATTCGTGCGGGTTACTATTGGGATAAAATGGAGAAGGACACGAATGAGTTCGTCAGAAAATGCGACAAATGTCAAAGGTTCGCGTATCTTCTTCATCAACCAGCAGAGCCACTCCATTCAATAATCTCTCCGTGGACATTCATGAAGTGGGGGAATGGAGATAGTTGGTCCTCTTCCCACGGCTCCAAGAGGAGTGCATTTCCTGCTGATCATCACTGATTATTTCACCAAATGGGTCGAGGCGGCAGCGTATGCCAAGATACGACAAACGGAGGTCATTGACTTCCTCTGACGGTATGTCGTGTGTCGTTTCGGAGCACCTAAGGAGATAGTCATGGACAACAACCCGCAATTCATCGGCCAGAAAGTGACTAGGTTCCTCGACGATTTACATATCAAAAGAATCACGTCCTCTCCATACCATCCGGTGGCTAATGGACAGGCAGAGTCGACAAACAAAATCATTGTTGAGTCACTTAAAAAGCGCCTCGAACAGGGCAAGGGATGTTGGGTAGAGGAGTTACCTGGCATATTATGGGCTTACCGCACGACGATAAAAATGAGCACTGGAGAGACACCTTATTCATTGGTGTACGGTGCGGACGCCCTAATCCTAGTCGAGATCGGAGAGCCCAGCCTGCGTTATGCACATGCCACTGAAGAGTCCAACTCGGTCAACCTCTCCAAAGAACTGGATTTCCTCAAAGAGTGGAGGGAACTTGCTCTAGTACGAGTAGTCGCCCAGAAAGAACGAGTTGAACAATATTACAATCGGGGACTACGCGTACGAAGCTTCTAGGTTGGTGATTTTGTGCTAAGAAAAGTGTCCCAGAACACGCATGAAGCAAATTCAGGGAAGCTAGGCCCTAATTGGGAAGGCCCCTATAAGGTAATCGCCTCAGTCGGTGAGGGATCTTATCGCTTAGCACGACCAGACGGCTCAATTGTCCCGAGCAGTTGGAATGTGATTCACCTCAAAAGGTATCATTTCTGAGTGGTAAAACAGTCAGTTATTTCTCCCTGCCTTTTACTTTTGTGATAATTCTTACTTTTACTATACTTCTTCTAAATGGTACTAACGGCCTGAACAAGGTCAGATCCGTTTAGCTCAACTGGTAGAGCTCGAAGTTTTTTCAACTTCGTGGCTATGGGTTCGAATCCCACAATGGACACACTCCTCGTTTGGTTATATGTGTTATTCTTTCTACATCTTGCCTTAGCTCTTTTTATGTTATCACTTGTCGTGTTCAAACATAAAAACAATGAGGGTGGTAAGAGGCCCCTGCAGGCCAGATAAGACCTTCTTAAAGGAACAAGACCTTGTGAAAAGGTGAGTTTTCAAAAACTTTTATGTGACAAGCTTCCACAAAAATAAGAGAAGTCATTCACATGGCCAGCAACTCGGCCAGAGTTAAAACTACAAATTCCTGCGACGGCTTTCGACTATCAAGGCGATAAGCAAAGTTGCTCGCAAAGGCCAACGATTCGGCCAGAAATATATCGACCACGACTCGGTCAGAATAAAAACATCTGCGCAGATTATTCACAACTTATGACCTCTTCCTTGGAAAAGGCTAAGCTAAAACATTTGGACAGATTTTTGGAGACCAGAACTTAATAAAGTTCAAACTTCAAAAGATTCCTAAGCATAAGGCATAAAAGCCACAATACATACAAACGGAAGATCAAAAATTCAGGCTAAATATAGTCATTGAATTAAAAAAGATCTGAAATTATACACATGATCCTAACAAAATGATAAAATACCGAAAACGGCTGACAGAAAATTTGTAGAGTGATCAAAGGCCAAATGGAACCGGCCAGACTAGGATCGGAGAGTCCCTAAGAGACATCTATCCACAAACAATTAATCTGGCTCTCGCCAGAAGCGCAAATTTACAACCTAGTCAAATTTTGGGGGCATCAATTTTTGGGCCACGACCAGAACTCGACGCACCAGCTCCGTCAGTTCTACCATCGCCACCCGAATTCTCGCTGTCATCCTCGTCTTAATCTTCGTCTGCCTCGGACTCCTCAGGAGAAAGATTCAACACTTGTCTTACTCCGCGAACAACATTCTTTGCTTTGAGCAGCATCCCCTCGCTGTTGATTTGCTTAGTCTGGACTTGATCAAGCAACATACGCTTAGCCTCGAGCATGGCAAGCTTCGCCTTGATTTCAGATTGATCATGCAGGTTTTCCAAGTCCTTAGATAAAGCATTTTGAACACTTAGCAATTGGGCAACCTGGTCCTTAGCATCTTGAAGTGACTCTTCATTAGCCCTGTGCAAATCCGTCTCAAGAGATCCACGCTCACCGAGCGATTTGTTCAACGAAGCTTTGCATTCTTCAAGCAGAATCTCCAGACCCTGGGCAGAACGTGCGAACCCTTCTCTCTCTTCTAAAATAAGGTCCTTCTCCTTGGTGAACTCGTTAATCCGCTCAATCCGCTCGTTGTTATCCTCAGTCAATCGGTTAACTTCACCACCAAGAAAACCACACTGCTCTGCCAGGATCTTATTCTCCTCCAGAGCATTCAGCAGCTCTTTCTTCACTTCGACAACTTGATCGACATTGTTGATCCTGGAGCGGGTCATCAGCTCAGCAACCATCATACTTGACTGAAGAAATAAAGGAGACAAAGTTAGAAGTCTAAAAACAAAACACTTCCAGCGCAAACGGTATTAAAGGAAATGCTTACCCGGGCAAAATCGGCGGCGATTGCAAAAGCCAATTCTTCATCACTCATTTCCCTCAATTTCCACTCCTCTCGGGGACCAATGAGCGATGAGACCGCCTTGACTAAACTGCCCAACCTGGATATAAAGTTGACGTCAGGGGCCAGCTTCATGGTATACTTTCTCTCGCAGTACTTGGGTTCCCAAGCCTGTTAAGAAGGATAGTTCGGTCCAAACTTGTAGCGAATGCCCCGGATGTCTCCCAATCTAGTCTGACCATTGATGACTGACCGCCAGACAAGCCTTGTTGTTGACATATCAGAATCGCCCTCCACTCCAGGGTCTTTTGTGTCACATTCATGTAAACCAACTGGCGCCCCCCTCAGCGGCCACATTCTCTAGATCCTCGAAACGGAACATACGAGGACCTTGGCCACCCTCTTGGGGGGTCTCTTCTCCTATTTCTTCTTCTTTCTTCTTCTTCTTCTTCTTCTTCTTCTTCTTCTTCTTCTTCTTCTTCTTCTTCTTCTTCTTCTTCTTCCTCACCCACCTACTCTTTCCCTTTGTCCACACGGGAAGGAGCCGCCTTCACCCCGTCATCAACTCGGGGACTCCTCTCCGGAGTACGGGCAGCCTCTCCCTCAACCTTCCTCTTATCACTCCGAAGATAAGGTTTTCGCACAAGGGGTTCATTGTTTTCAGCCTCAGTGTCTGAAACAACAATTACCTCCTCGTCTAGACCTTCTTCCCGTGCAGACTCGGGGACTTCGGCAGCGGTCTTTGCACTCTCCCCTGCAGACTCTGGCACGTTCACTTTGGGCAAGGATCCACCTCCAGCAGCTGAGGATTGCCCGGCAGCAACGGAAGTCTTACGAGCAGAATTCTTCCGTGCTCCGCTGAACCAAGGCTACTGGACAGAAGCTACTCACCGCTTTCTCTTCCGCGCAGTGCGTTCGCTGAAGCTAGTATAGATGCTGCTTCATCGTCGGGATCTATAGCAGGAACTGCTTGAGGAGGGGCGGGGAAAAAATCCTCTTAGTACCCAAACCTACGGAAAGGTAGGGCAGTCAGATATGGCAAAAGCAAACAGAAAAGTAACAAGTTTAAAAGAACAGAAAAACTCTCACCGTGAGTCTTAACGGTCAGACTCTTTTTCGTAGCAAAATATACCAATTCCCTCTGCTCAGGGGGAAAACTTCTTCAAAATCGCCTCAACCCACGCCGTCAGCTCATCGACTGATATGAGCCCGTCGTAGGTCGCTTGACATCTACAAGGAAGAATCAGAGGAATAGTCAGACAGGAAAAAAAGGGAAGCACGAAAAACATAAAAGGAGACTCGGGGACTTATGCTTCTTGTTCCAGACCTCAGAGAGTAAAGCCTTGGAGTTGAGGGAGAAGGCCTGAGTGCGCACGAATACGTACCGATGTAACCAGCCCCGGTCACTTGTATCCTCAGAACTGCGCACCAAGCCTTTGCTCCCGCGCATCCTGAGGTTGACAAAACCTTCTTTGAAGATCTGTATACTGTACAGAGAAATGAAATGTTCATACTCAAAAACTTGATCGGTTTCTTCCGCAAACCAATCCATAAGGGTAACTATTCTATATACGCTGGGGCATAGCTACCCCGGACAGAGTAGATACTCCCTGCAGAGCCTCTCAAGCACAGGGTGCAGGGGTAGTGTACATCCAACTGTAAAAGGGTAGGCGCGCATAGTCGTCCACCCAGCCCTATGCGAAGTGATATTCTCTGCCTCAGATACCGGCAAGAGGGGCATACTTGCGTCCCAGTTGCAGTCCAGTCTAACTTGTAGGATCGCCTCCGACGTAATCCCAGATTTGAATCTATACGCCGGCCACACGCTTATATCTCCATAATTATTAGAGACCTTGATATTGTAGTCTGTTTCTAGTTCACCCCACTTTTTGGGGATAATCTCTGCAGCAGTAGCCTGAGTGGCCTTAGGTCGGGGAGTAGCTGTAGACGAACAACCAGCCGCAGCATCCGCGCTTTAGTTTCTTCTAGCTTTTGAAGACATGATTTAAGAAGAACTGAGAAGTTTGGAAGGAAAATTAAAGGATGTTCAAAGAATTCTCAAAATTTAGCAAATGGAAGATAAAAGCAAGTAAAAGAATTTTTATTCAACAAACCCCTATTTATAGGAGTAAAAATCCGGCCCATCAAGCTCCCTAAAGACGCATGGAGACTATCGAAGAGACCACGATCAGATCCAACCATAAAAAAGAGAAGCAACTTTTACCAACTTTTGAAGTATCATCATTACCCTGAAGTGCAGCGGTCACCTCGCGATCAGCAGTCAACATGTGCACGTGATTGAGGCGGTTAAAATCATTACTTTTACCTTTGGGACGCGCAGCAGTCACCTCGAAACAGGTTGCAGGCGCACATGTGTGCCAGTTGCAGTTACTTTTTTACTGCGCATTTAATGCCCACGTCATGAGGATTTGTCACGAAGCTGGTAAGATATGTACGTCACCTAGCTTTGTCATACAAAGGTTGGATTCTGAAAAGAAATTCCCTCTAAAACTCACACCCACTCCTCGAGCAGAAACTCTGCTCGAGAAGTGCGGGGACTATCTGTATTGGATAAAAACTGACGACACCCAAAAAGGTGACACGTGTCTGCCACGTGGCGCGGGCAGATATCTCACCGGAAAAACATCTAAACGGACAGACAACCAGCCAGGCGGTTACCACGAGCAGACCCAAAGCAGTAATGTAACACTTCCCAGGTCAACACGATCTGAATGAGCAATTATTACCCTGATCATGTGAAACGACCTCGGTCAGTTGTTTCGGAAGTTAGGACTCCGATTGGTGTGCCGATAATTTTAAAATATTTGTAATGTCCACTAGGACCTGTCTGTAAAATTTGAGCTAAATCAGACCTCGTTTGATAGGCATCGGAAGAAGGTTTCAGTTTTATTGGCGAAAAATATTAAAAAGAGATTTTTAAGCTCGGTTTGGACGAATGAGCTCCGATTCGAAATCCGAAAGCGCCGTTAGGTTCGTATGATTATTTGTGACTTTTGTGATTTTTCGAAGGTGAATTTCGATGTTGTTCGGCTAGTTTCCGCTAAAATGCCGAAAGTTAAATAATTTGACTTCTTTTCATTTAAATTCGCATCTTGAGTTTCGAGGGTCCGATTTGAAATCCGCCTTCGCGAGTATGTTACATATATTTTGTATAACTCGTATGCAAAAGTTGGAATCATTTCGAATATCGTAGGGTACTATTTTAATTTTCGTTAAAAATAAAAAAAAAAAAAGAAAAGAAAACAAAAAAAAAAGAGAGAAGAAAACGGTAATGATCCTAAGCAGCGAAACGAAACAGAAAGCTGAGAACGCAACAGAAAAAAAAAATGCCAAAAAATAAAAAAAGGGGCCGGAGAAAATTAGAATTTTCACCCTGGAACATTCAGGCAATGATCCTAATATATTACTTGAGTTTACTATGTGTGTTTGAATATGTTTTAACGGTAAAACTTGGAATATTAGACATCGTTTTAATAAGTTCAACTAATAGTTTAAAGGGTCAAATGGACCCCGATAACGAAATTGATTATATATTCGTACTCAGTGAGTTATGGGCAACATATAAATGTAAATTATTTGGGGTTTGGTTATGTGATCTTAAACCCTGTATATAGGTCTGGCCTGCGTATTGCATATGCGAATAGGGTACCAGGTTCCTAACCAGATTGCCCTAAGATATGAGGAATGAAGCCTTTAGCCTAATTTGATATATTTTTCTGCTTATTGAATAAAGTGGGATCGTTTGGCAATGAAACCAAAGGATAAAGCGGTTGTTGATTAGCAATGCTAACTTTTGGAAGAGGTAAGTGTTTATATCCATTTCTTTGGAGGCACCTGGCCTCGTGGATTTTCTACCACGTGTTCCTTACGTGTGTAGCTGCCGATAGGCGTACTCATTACGCCTTAGCTTTGAACTTATATTCTATATTATATGTTATGTCCTGTTATTGGTATTGCATTGAGAATCTGAGTATTGTACTTTGGCTGTGAGTTGGTATATACTTTCCAGCTGTCGATGAGAGTCCCGCGCTGGGGATGGGTTATTATTGCATCATGTTGCATTCGTATGCCCATTGCATCATATTGAGGGTAGGAGGATTCCGCCATCGGAGCAGGAGGATTCCGCTCCATTGCATCATATTGAGGGTAGGAGGATTCCGCCCTCGGAGTAGGAGGATTCCGCTCCATTGTATCATATTGAGGGTAGGAGGATTCCGCCCTCGGAGCAGGAGGATTCCGCTCCATTGCATCATATTGAGGGTAGGAGGATTCCGCCCTCGGAGCAGGAGGGTTCCGCTCCATTGCATTATATTGAGGGTAGGAGGATTCCGCCTCCGGAGCAGGAGGATTCCGCTCCATTGCATCATATTGAGGGTAGGTGGATTCCGCCCCCGGAGCAGGAGGATTCCGCTCCATCTATTTGGCACATGTGACACCATTGCATCATACTGCATTCATCCCATTTCATTGCACCGCGTGCTGACTATTGTGTGACTATCGCGTTGTGTTTTATACATGCGGTATGTATACCATGTTGTGAACGTATCTTAGTTTGCCTATATATTTCTGGCTCGTATATCTGGTTGCACGCCGCAATAGTATGAATATATGGATCGGGTTTCACGCCGTAACATGATGTATTTCTGATTGTCGACATGTTCAGGATATATATATGTTCTGTCTACCTTATGTCCCTGGCTGTTTATGATTCCATATGTGTTTTCAGTTATTATTTGGCTTTGCCTGTTTATAGTTCAAATAAGATGGATTTAGTTTATCTGTTTTTCTTCTCCCTGGCTAGCTATCCTATTCTTTGAGGTGGCTAGTTTGCCCCCCTTATTGAGTCCTTTTGATTCACCCTTGTTTGTTGTTTGTTGTTTGTTTCTTGTCTATCTATTTCGTTTCGGAAGGTTCGCTCCAGGATTGAGTTCGCCACGTTGTGAATGAGCGAAGACGACTTCAGCTGTCGGGGTGAGCCAGCTTTTATTCCGGATGGCCACCAGTTTATTGGTTATTATTTCAGTTGCATTTTGCTCCCTTCAGGAGGTATCTGTCTTCTTTTGTACCCTTAGATGTCTAGTTTGAATAGCCCAAAAACTAGTATGTTGGGTAGTCAGCTGTAATTTCTTTTGTACAGCTTAGAGGTATCAGTATGTCTGTATTTTTTTAAAGTGTTGTCCTTATTTATGAATTGTTATATTTATTTTCCTAATTTAATTAGTAAGGGTTCGCCCGACGGGTCTAAGGGAGGATGTCGGGTGCCCGCACGGCCTAACCAGATTTCAGGTCGTGTCAGTTGGTATTAGAGCCCGGTTTAGAGTCTATCCAGACTAAGACAGTGTCTAGTAGAGTCTCGCTGATGGGTACGTAGACGTCCGTACTTATCTACGAGAGGCTATGATGGCATTTAGGAAGTTTCACTTCCTTCATTTCTGATCGTGCGTCGGCCTAGGATGCAAAAGTATTTTCGTTAATTTCTTCGTGGTAATTGTAAACCCTCTTGCGACAAATCAACAAACGGTATGAGTTCAAGACGAAGCAGTCTAGCCTGGGGTTAGCACTGACGAAGCCCTGAGAGTTTTTGATCGTGCTGGCGATCTAGTTATGGAGGTCCCAGCTATACGAGCTCGCGATAGGCAAGGGAGCAGGGCCTTGTAGTCCCCTTGGCTCTCTACGATGCTTTACGAGAATCTTGGCGACGCAGATACCGTAAGAACCTATTATTCGCTGGCCAGCCTATCAGGTTGCCGCATGTGTAGACGTTCGATTTTAGGGAGCTCCTATTCCAGTTCTTAATATTGCCACAGTAAAGTATGTTCCGGAGGCAGCATGTATTGTGCCTCCAGTTGTTCTGGCTGGTTAGCCAGCCGAGGTATCAGTTCGGTCCGAGTTTCCGAAGAGGTTGCATTATTTTACCCGGTTGAACCTTCTGATATTCTTAAGCAATGTATGAGATAAACTTCGTGATTTTTTTTAAAATACAATGATGATAGCGTATCCTTCAGGCTCTTGATTATATCGAGCAATATGGTGTTGATTATTCTGCTTTTCGATTTCAGTGTCCAGCCTTAAATTGGTGGGCCGCTCTCTTATTAGCTAACTTGGTTCGGTTTTCTTCTAGATTCGTGGATAAGTTCCTTTCGAGTAGCGAGCGAGATGAAAAGTGTTGCCAGTTTGAGTGGATTGGAAAGGGTAGTCTGTCTGTTAGCCTGTTGGTTTCAGAATATGAGATTAAATTCTATAGAATGGCTGGATATGCATTAGAACTAGTTCATGAGCCTTTCGAGAGATTCAGAGATTTATTGATGACCTTTATTTTTCCTTGAAATCCCAGATGGCTCGAGAAATTGAGGTCTGGATTTTATTTGATGTTGTTTGTTGCTCCCAAACGCACACGCAAGTATACGCGGTCGCCAAGTAATAAAGTGACAAAGTCGAGTATCGTTCCCACGAGGACTATGCAGACTGAATTCTAGCAAACAATTTATATAAACTATTCAGGGATCTTTTCCAATAGTGATGAGTTTATTAACTAAAGAACAGTAATTAAATGGTAGAAGTGAATTCAAACAATGGAGCAAGACTTGGTTGTTATCAGTAATAAGGAGACGATCCAGGGTCAGAGTTACGAACAATCCAGTTGAGTTATCCAATTGATTCCACTTCTTAAATCCCGGGTTACTAACTAACAGATTAATTGTACCCGTGAAAACCTTTCAGTTCTTCACGGTCTATGCAGGCTACTCCAATCCCTATATGTCTATGGGTTGAATCACGTGCACGCATTAACGAATTCTGTAATGAGTTAAACTAGGCGAGCAAGTATATGTCTATCCTACTCACAAATTGGTTCCCCGATGCCCGGGTTCACAAACTAGTCCTATTCTTTCTTATTACGTAATTAAATTCCCTCTTTCGAGTTCAATCTAAAAACCATAGATAATGCGTAATAATCGGGCCCTGACAATTACACAAGTGAAATCAAGAAAGAATAAGTAACCCGTAATGGGATTCAATTAATGGAAATCAATCTTCAAACATCAACCTTCATGTAATACTCTAACCCTAGAACGATAGTTTTAGCTACGCATACTCATAATAACAACACAAAGATTTGGTGTAATAATGAAATAATGATGTAATAGATTAATGGAAGGAATAAAAACCCTTGTCTTGATGTTATGAGCTCTCAAAGTTGCTCCAAAGTCTGAACCCCCTTGAAAAACTAAGTAAAAGAGTATTTATAGAGTTTACAAACACATAGTAATAAGTTAGACCCAATCCTAGACGAAATAGGAAGTCAAAATTCGCTCCAGGGGCGCCATAGCGGGCGCCCCGCGCCCCCAATCGCGCGACACTGGACAGAGGACGCCCTAGGCTGCACGCCTTGGCCATGCGGCGCGCGCCCCATCGCGCCTAGCACTGCGCGTTATGAGTGGCGCGGCGCATGGGCTAGGGCGCCAGGCCGTTTTCGTGTTTTCTCGCTCCTTTGCTCGCTCGTGTCGTGCCTTCGTGTGCTCGATCCAATCCTCAATCAAAATCCAATCTTTTCTTGCTCAATCATGCTCTTAAAAGCTTCAATTACACTGCATAACAACCTACATACACACGACATATAATCAGTGTAAAACCACATTCACAAGCTACAAAACGAGCGAATAAGGTTCTAAAACGTGAGGAAATATTAAGGAAATATAGGCATAAAATGCCAAACATCACCACCCCACACTTGAACCTTTGCTCGTCCTCGAGCAATCACAAATAACTTCCAACCTAGATAGAACAGGTCTGCCTATGACTATGGTTGATACCGACCATTGAACCAATGCGCACATGACTACCATGGATCCACAAACATGCCAACAATTTACCAAAACCAAAAATTGTAGAACAACCCTCCCAAAATAACTCAAATTCACAAACTCAACTTATTGCAACCATGCTCCCACAAAATCACACCTATCTACTCAACCAAGAAGCCATCAACTTCACCTATTTCATGCAAACCATGCGCCCTCACAAATATGAAGCAAGAGAGTGCCCCCCAAAAATCACACACAAAACCATGAATATCAAGAATAGAATGGGGACAATAGCATAGAAAGAATTCACTCACTCTCATGAAAAGCTCACATGTCACACACAATGTACCATAGGCTTGCCCGTAGTGTAGGACTCCACTAATGTAAGCTCACTCCAATCGGGATTAACTAGGACTTTAGAAAGGTCGTAATGTAGGCTAAGGGGCGGGTAGGATACATATGGTAATAGTGACTACCTCCCTAAGCACTTTAATACATCACATTCAAATTAATCATCAATCTCATCAAGCCACCCAAACCAACAACTTCTACACATACACCTTCTCACAAGTAGCATTTTTCATATAAGTACACACTAGCAAGGAATGAACATCTTTCTCTTTTTTTTTTTTTTCTTTTCACAATGTTTTCTTTCTTTGCTATTTTTTTTTTAATTTCAATTTCATCCAACCTTGCCAATGCCTTTCACTACTTCACAAATTTTCAATTATTTCCCTTCATTAGCTCCACTCAAAAACCTCCCAATTCCAACCACAACTCCAACATAACACACAATATCACTAAAGTGCTTAAGGAGTAAAGGGCCAAAAGAGACAATTTAGAACAAATGGGTAGGCTCGGGGTGTGGGTACCAATAGAAGGGATCAAAGAAATCACAACAATAATTTTTCCAAGGTATATATGTAAGGGTAGGCTCACAAAAAGAAGGCCTTGTATCATTTCCCGACTAGAGCAAACCTAGGATTTCGCTTTGCACACACACGGGGCAAGTTCTAGACATTAACATGCACATGGAGTAATTAAGAACATGCCTCACAATACACATTGCACATGGTCCACACAAAAAGGTTCCATCAACAACTCTCAACTAAGCTTCTAGAATGCAACTTGTGGGAATTTAAGCACTAATGCACAAAGGTTCACAATCAAGTCAAGCTAGCGGACTCAAGCATCTCAAGGGGGTCGTTCCAATTTTTCTTAGGCATGCATCAAATTAAAACCCAAGGACACCACAAATAGCACATGCAATCACTTCAAGTCCACCGGTATCACAACACATCAAAGGCACCTAGCATTCTACCTCTTCCTTTCGTCTAGGGCCACCTATAACTAACTACTCTAATCCTAAAAATAAAAACTACCCGGTTCAAAGGTCTACCCGTGGAAAAGAACCGCGGTCATAAGAAAAACCACGGGGTGGATGACATGTACCACTAATAAAACTAAAAGGAAAATCTTTTTGGGATTTTTCATTGGTTTTCTAATTTTTTTCAATTTTTTCATATATTAAAGCAAGAAACAAATCAAAACAAAGTCAAGTGACAAAAGAAAAATCCTAACGGTACATGCATCCATAACCTCAAAAATAAGGGAGAGTTCCCCACCCCACACTTAAACTAAGCAATGTCCTCAGTGCGAAAAATAAGCAAGTGCAAGGTAAAGAAAACTTCCCTGAAGACTGTAGTCCTTGGCGCTAGCATCCTCCAAGCTTCATGAGGTACTCAGACTTCCCCCATCACGTCATCAATATTATGCAAGGGTGAGGACACCCCACACTTAGCACACATTACATGAACCTGCAATCCAAGGAAAAACAACAACTACGTGACACTATAAATAAAATAATACAAGTACAAACTCGGGTTGCCTCCCGAGAAGCGCCTTAGTTAACGTCGTGGCACGACGACACTTCTAGCTCACTTCCAGCATTTATGTCTTCTCTTCTTACGCCGAACCTTTGCTTTCTTCCTTTCCTTGAGAGAACCCCTCTTCAACTTCACATGTGGTGTACTTCCATGGTCTTGTCTGATACATTCAATCATAGAGAACTCTTCAACTTTAGCTATGTGCTCCTTCCCATTATAAACCTTGAAAGTAACCTTTTCTCCATGCGCTCTAACAGTCATCTCACCCAGCTCCATGTCAATAATTGCCTTCGAGGTGACTAAGAATGGTCTCCCCAAAATGATTGGAGCTTCTCGGTCCTCTTTATAATCTAGGACTACAAAATCAGCAGAGAATGTAAACTTACCAACTTTTAGCAACACATCCTCCAACCTACCATCAGGGTGAGTGAGTGATCCATCCGCCATCTTAAGAGTAACTGAAGAGGGCTTGATTGCTCCTAGCCCTAACCTTTTGCAAACAGACAGAGGCATGAGATTTATGCTCGCACCCAAATCACACAAGGCACCAATGATATTATGCCCTCCAATGGTACAAGGAATAGTAAACCTCCCAGGATCTTGAAGTTTTAGAGGTAGCTTGCTCAAGGTTGTGCTACACTCCTCAACTAACTCAACTGTATCTATCTCTTGAGGCTTTTTCTTCTTCACTAAAATTTCTTTTAAGAACTTCACAAAGGATGTCATCAATTCAAACACATCAGTCAAAGGAATATTAACTTGAAGTTCTTTCAACATACTCACAAATTTTTGATACTGGGCCAGATCCTTCGATGGTATAAGTCTCTGTGGGAATGGTGGAGGTGGCAGAGGTGCCTCCTTTCTCTCTTCTTTCTTCTTTACCTTCTCCACTTTTTCAACTTTTTCTATTTCAGCTCTCTCTTCAGACTTGGTCATCAGCTCTCCACCTTCAATCAAGGTCACTGCAAGACATTGTTCAGGCTCTTTTTTAACAGTGCTTCTTTCTCCTACCAACTGTCCCAACTGGTGCTCCAGGTTCTTTTGAGCATTGGCAAGATCATGTATGGCTTGTGCATGGGCTGCAGTGTCAGCTATCATTCTCTGTTGGCCTGCCATTATTTGCTTTAGCATATCTTCAACTGAACTGCTAACCTGCTGTGGTGGAGCTGGAAGTGGGTGGTAATTATTCGGGGCTCTCGTATTGCTTTGATAATACCCATTACCAAACTGGTTTTGACCCTGCAGCCTGTTTTGATTACCCACGTAATAAACTGACTCTGGATAAGAAGAGCAAACCTCTGTAGCATGGTCTTGACCACAAACCTCACAAAAGCTCTGGAGTTGTTGCACTGGAGCCACTGGTTGCTGAGCCTTTTGCAGCGCTAACTTGCTAATTTGATTGGAAATAGCATCCATCCTCGCCCTTAGCTCTGAAACTGCATCTAACTGAAGTACCCCTGCAGGTTTCTGCGTAATAGCTCTACTATCTCCCTGCCAATCAGGATTGCTCTGCGAAAACTTGTCAAGTAAATCATAAATCTGATCAAAATTTAAGGCCAGTACTTGACCTCCAGCAGCAGCATCAACCACGATCTTAGTGTGTTGGTTCATCCCCTCAACAAAAGTGTGTGCAACAACCTCATTGGATTGGTTGTGGTGTGGACAATCTCTCAATAGAGCTTTGAATCGCTCCCAGGCTGAATACAAGGATTCTCCTTCAAACTGTCTGAAGGACATAATTTCGCTCCTCAGCCGGGCTGTCTTGGCAGACGGATAAAATTTAGCCAAGAACTTCTTAGCCAAATCCTCCCAAGTAGTGATAGACCCAGACTTTTCAGCCTTTAACCACTTCTTTGCTGCCCCAATCAGTGAAAACGGGAACAACGTCAAGCGAACATAATCAGTAGGAACACCCGCTGGTGTATAAGTATCACTGATCTCCAGAAAGTTCTGAATGTGTTGCTGCGGATCCTCATGAAGTAATCCACCATATTGTCCAGTCACATGTAGCAACTGAATCATGCCGGACTTAATCTCAAATCCCCCGGTGATAGCGGGCTTAACTATGCTCGATGCTACTCCCTCCAGGCTGGGGAGGGCAACATCTCGTACAGCTAAAGCTTGGTCTTCTGCCATTCCTGTAGGTAAAGATCGAGCAGGACCTAATACCTGAAACAGCACAAAACTCAAAACAAAAATTAAACTTGAATAGTAAGTAATAAACTGTTCAAAAAGAAATCAGTCAATAATTAGTCCCCGGCAACGGCGCCAAAAACTTGTTGCTCCCAAACGCACACGCAAGTATACGCGGTCGCCAAGTAATAAAGTGACAAAGTCGAGTATCGTTCCCACGAGGACTATGCAGACTGAATTCTAGCAAACAATTTATATAAACTATTCAGGGATCTTTTCCAATAGTGATGAGTTTATTAACTAAAGAACAGTAATTAAATGGTAGAAGTGAATTCAAACAATGGAGCAAGACTTGGTTGTTATCAGTAATAAGGAGACGATCCAGGGTCAGAGTTACGAACAATCCAGTTGAGTTATCCAATTGATTCCACTTCTTAAATCCCGGGTTACTAACTAACAGATTAATTGTACCCGTGAAAACCTTTCAGTTCTTCACGGTCTATGCAGGCTACTCCAATCCCTATATGTCTATGGGTTGAATCACGTGCACGCATTAACGAATTCTGTAATGAGTTAAACTAGGCGAGCAAGTATATGTCTATCCTACTCACAAATTGGTTCCCCGATGCCCGGGTTCACAAACTAGTCCTATTCTTTCTTATTACGTAATTAAATTCCCTCTTTCGAGTTCAATCTAAAAACCATAGATAATGCGTAATAATCGGGCCCTGACAATTACACAAGTGAAATCAAGAAAGAATAAGTAACCCGTAATGGGATTCAATTAATGGAAATCAATCTTCAAACATCAACCTTCATGTAATACTCTAACCCTAGAACGATAGTTTTAGCTACGCATACTCATAATAACAACACAAAGATTTGGTGTAATAATGAAATAATGATGTAATAGATTAATGGAAGGAATAAAAACCCTTGTCTTGATGTTATGAGCTCTCAAAGTTGCTCCAAAGTCTGAACCCCCTTGAAAAACTAAGTAAAAGAGTATTTATAGAGTTTACAAACACATAGTAATAAGTTAGACCCAATCCTAGACGAAATAGGAAGTCAAAATTCACTCCAGGGGCGCCATAGCGGGCGCCCCGCGCCCCCAATCGCGCGACACTGGACAGAGGACGCCCTAGGCTGCACGCCTTGGCCATGCGGCGCGCGCCCCATCGCGCCTAGCACTGCGCGCTATGAGTGGCGCGGCGCATGGGCTAGGGCGCCAGGCCGTTTTCGTGTTTTCTCGCTCCTTTGCTCGCTCGTGTCGTGCCTTCGTGTGCTCGATCCAATCCTCAATCAAAATCCAATCTTTTCTTGCTCAATCATGCTCTTAAAAGCTTCAATTACACTACATAACAACCTACATACACACGACATAAAATCAGTGTAAAACCACATTCACAAGCTACAAAACGAGCGAATAAGGTACTAAAACGTGAGGAAATATTAAGGAAATATAGGCATAAAATGCCAAACATCATTGTTGTTAATATTGCCGAAGGTTCGAGGCATACCATAAGTTAGAGCGGGAAAGTAAGAGATCCCACAGCCCTGGTGGGTACCATGGTACCTCATTTGGAGGTAAAAGCCCTGATTATTTTGGGAAGGTCACCTTCCAGGTTATCTCAGCATGTGTCACGTGATTCTTAGAATGCGCCAGTAGCTTGTCAAAATCAGATTCAATCTTTTCTTTACAGCTATCAACAATCTGTCAAACTTCCATTTTCACGGAAAATGTGTTATCATTGTCATGAGCCTGTCATCTTTGGTGGAGTTCTCCCTTACTCCGACAAGTAGGCAGTTGTCCTTTCTCTCGTCATCAAGCACCTGCGCAGTCGCAGGGAATTTAATTTAGATCTCAATCAGCCAGAGAAATGCCACCATCCAATAGAGGTTTAGAGCGTGGTGGCAGTGGTTCTTCAGAAGGTAATTACTAGGGTAGTGGCTCAGCTCAGCTGCAGAGCCAGTTTGATGAACTGTCAGTCTGGCAGGATGTTGAGGTATCCGATGCGGTACACCTATGTGTTTCTTCTTCCATTATATGTGATTAAGATTTGATTATTCCGATCAGTCTGGACTTCGTTTATCTTACCATGATTTCATTGAAAATTGTTTCTATTAAGAATCGATTGCAGTAGAGGGGTGAGCTTCTAGTATGATTTATTCAGGGAATTTGTGAGACCCTACTAGTTTATCTGATTTAAATGTGAGAGATTTGGGAGTGAGTGTCGGCATTGTCTTTTTGGCATCTGGTTACGCCACCTTCTGTTATTATGTCAATTCAGTTCACCTCTCTCCTCGAAATTCAATGTTGGTAGGATAATGGGATCCTAATTCATCACCGTCAGAAAGTATTGTTGTTTCTTCCTGTGCAAAGTGATTAGTAAGTAATATTCGATCTACGTATATCCTCTTGGTTCAAAACGCTAGTAAAGTTTGTTATCCTATGAGCTTATCTGGGTTATAAAAGGGTTTTCTGGTAAAGTGTCAGAGTTTCCTTCTTATTGGGAGGTTAAATTGGCATGGATGTTGTTCCATAAGAGCTTATTTAATATCTATTTCTTCAATTGCTATTCTTGGGCTACTTTGACGCGTAAGTAGTCTAGCTTTGGTAGCCAAGCAAATAAGAAGATGAACTTCTTGAAGCTCTAATTATTTCTATCCTCGATCCATTTCCATTTCTTCTTTGTCCGGCACTAGTGAGCTTGGGCGATTGGTAGCCGCTTGTGACGTTCCCTGTGTTGAGCCAGAGTACGTGTTATTGTGGCCGGGTAAGCATATTAGTGTGTTGGAAGCATATTATTGTTTTGGTCCAGTTGTCTCATCTTGTTATTCATTTAACATGTTTATGTTATCAGTTTATCCGGGTATCCATTCCCATGTATAGTATAGTGCTGGTCCTGTTTTTGCGGATCATCCAGTTTCAGGGGAAACTCTGCCGAAATTTTTATATGGAAGTACCATCCATCAGGCGGTGGTGTTTACGGCAAATGTATGGAGTTGTGAACTTGAGAGTTGCAGCTGTTTGGAAACTCGAAAGGGTAGTTGGTAACTCAGGTCAGAGCCGCATTCTGTTTTAGCTAAGTCTTTCTTCATCCAGCAGGTTTTGCGAGGATGATTATTCCTATCTAAATAGCTGCAGGAGTTTGTGCTTTAAGTGGAGGAGTCTTCCTCCAAATATTGAATGGCAATATTAAATCTCTGAGGTGTTAGATACCACCTTTCTCACGACCCAAAGTAAGGCCACGGCAGAAATCTACAATAAGTGTCGATCATTGCTAAACCCACTAATAATCTATTAATGATAGAGATAATCTGGCAACCTGACCATATATACATACCTATCTGCTGAAAGCATAAAGTCTGGAAAGATGACAGGATTTTAACTTGCTGGCAATTAGAACATTGAGCCACAAATTCTGCTATGTCACACTTCATTCCGTCCCAACAATAACTCTGCTTAAGATCATGGTACATCTTAATCGAACCTGGATAAATAGTGTATTTGGAATAATGTGCCTCTATCATAATCTGTCCACATAAATTTGTAACATCAGGGACACAGAGTCTATCTTTATACATGAGAACACCGTCAGTAGTGACCCTGTATGGTGACTTCGGTTTTCTTTGGGCTATCTGTCTGTATTCAACTAGAACTGGATCCTCATACTGACGTTGTTTTACTTCATAGAAATTTAGAGATAAAGGTCTAGTGCATCTTGTCGACAATCCATCATTGGTGTGTATATCTCTTTCACACCTCAACTCTTTAAGAAGTTACTTTAGCGTTATAAGTGAACATGTAATCAACTTTGTTGCTGGTATTCTGCCTCGGCTCATGGTCGAACTACATCTCTATTTTATTTTCACTTTTTCAAGTCATAATATTTCCAATTCAAAGACAATACCCTGAAGTAGATGTTCAGTCTGAAGATCATTCCTGGTCTGGATCATACTATCCAGTAGTATTTTCATGATCCTTATCTTTCTATGATATACCCTGTTTAAATGAACCTTTGACAAACATTGGGATATGAGTAACTACATTCCCACAAGGAGCTTGCGGAACAACAATAACATCAGCTGAGATGTTGCATAGTGCGTTCGTAAAAATATGATATAGCTTGCATCAAATCTTCTATAGTGTGTAATGACAAGGTACTTCAAAAGCTTCCCTATTGCATCAAGCGTGAGTTAATTCCTAGTTTCATCGACTTGTTCTATATCGAAAGGTATATTGAAGAGGTGATTATCGACTTAATCATGTTAATCCATTCAAAGTTTCGTGTATCTTTGTTTCAAAAATATAGAACTCTCCTCTCGTGATCGAGGAAGGATCAGTATAGTCAGAATAAGCTGGGCAATGGCGTTATGATATTATCCAGCTATGTTTCTATCCAAGAGTTCAATATGTGTGTTATAACTCTGATCCTGTAATCAGGAAATAATGCCCGTGGAGTAGCTCATGAAGGTCATGCAAGTTCTCTTGTTATCTGTGTGAATCTTGCTTTAGACTTAGGCTCGTTCGAGGACGAACGAGAGTTTAAGTGGAGGAAAATGAAACGACCTTGGTCAGTCGTTTCGGAAGTTAGGACTCTGATTGGCGTGCCGATAATTTTAAAATATTCGTAATGTCCACTAGGACCTGTCTGTAAAATTTGAGCTCAATCAGACCTCGTTTGATAGGCATCGGAAGAAGGTTTCAGTTTTTATTGACGATAAATATTAAAAAGAGATTTTTGAGCTCGATTTTGGGCGAATGAGCTCCGATTAAAAATCGGAAAGCGCCGTTAGGTTCGTATGATTATTTGTGACTTTTGTGATTTTTCAAAAGTGAATTTCGATGTTGTTCGGCTAGTTTCCGCTAAAATGCCGAAAGTAAAATAATTTGACTTCTTTTCATTTAAATTCGCATCTTGACTTTCGGGAGTCCGATTTGAGATCCGCCTTCGCGAGTTTGTTACATATATTTTGTATAACTCGTATGCAAAAGTTGGAATTATTTCGAATATTGTAGGGTACTATTTTAATTTTTGTTAAAAAAAATAAAAGAAAAGAAAACAAAAAAAAAAAAACAAGATATAGAAATTGGATCGGTGGTAAAAAAGGATTACTCCTTAATCCCTTATCTTCAAAAATCAAAAGCCGCGAAACGAAACAAAAAGCTGAGAACGCAACAGAAAAAAAAATATGCCAGAAAATGAAAAAAGGAGCCGGAGAAAAGTAGAATTTTCACCCTGGAACATTCAGGTAATGATCCTAATGTATTATTTGAGTTTACTACGTGTGTTTGAATATGTTTTAACGATAAAACTTGGAATATTAGACATCGTTTTAATAAATTCAATTAATAGTTTAAAGGGTCAAATGAACCCCGATAACGAAATTGATTATATATTCGTACTCAGTGAGTTATGGGCAACATATAAATATGAATTATTTGGGGTTTGGTTATGTGATCTTAAATCCTGTATATAGGTCTGGTCTGCGTATTGCATATGCGAATAGGGTACCAGGTTCCTAACCGGATTGCCCTAAGATGTGAGGAATGAAGCCTTTAGCTTAATTTGATATATTTTTCTGCTTATTGAATAGAGTGGGATTATTTGGCAATGAAACCAACGGATAAACCAGTTGTTGATTAGCAATGCCAACTTTTGGAAGAGGTAAGTGTTTATATCCATTTCTTTGGAGGCACCTGGCCTCGTGGATTTTCTACCACATGTTCCTTACGTGTGTAGCTGCTGATAGGCGTACTCATTACGCCTTAGCTTTGAACTTATATTCTATATTATATGTTATGTCCTGTTATTGGTATTGCATTGAGAATCTGAGTATTGTACTTTGGCTGTGAGTTGGTATATACTTTCCAGCTGTCGATGAGAGTCCCGCGCTGGGGATGGGTTATTATTGCATCATGTTGCATTCGTATGCCCATTGCATCATATTGAGGGTAGGAGGATTCCGCCCTCGGAGCAGGAGGATTCCGCTCCATTGCATCATATTGAGGGTAGGAGGATTCCGCCCTCGGAGCAGGAGGATTCCGCTCCATTGCCATCATATTGAGGGTAGGAATGTAGGAGGATTCCGCCCTCGAAGCAGGAGGAATCCGCACCATTGCATCATATTGAGGGTAGGAGGATTCCGCCCTCAGAGCAGGAAGATTCCGCTCCATTGCATCATATTGAGGGTAGGAGGATTCCGCCCTCGGAGCAGGAGGATTCTGCTCCATTGCATCATATTGAGGGTAGGAGGATTCCGCCCTCGGAGCAGGAGGATTCCGCTCCATTGCATCATATTGAAGGTAGGAGGATTCCGCCCTCGGAGCAGGAGGATTCTGCTCCATTACATCATATTGAGGGTAGGAGGATTCCGCCCCCGGAGCAGGAGGATTCCTCTCTATATATTTGGCACATGTGAAACCATTGCATCAACTGCATTCATCCAATTTCATTGCACCGCGTGCTGACTATTGTGTGACTATCGCGTTGTCTTTTATACATGCGGTATGTATACCATGTTGTGAACGTATCTCAGTTTGCCTATATATTTCTGGCTCGTATATTTGGTTGCACGCCGCAACAGTATGAATATATGGATCGGGTTGCACGCCGCAACATGATGTATTTCTGATTGTCGACATGTTCAGGATATCTATATGTTCTGTCTACCTTATGTCCCTGGCTGTTTATGATTCCATACGTGTTTTTAGTTATTATTTGGCTTTGCCTGTTTATAGTTCAAATAAGATGGATTTAATTTATCTGTTTTTCTTCTCCCTGGCTAGCTATCATATTCTTTGAGGTGGCTAGTTTGCCCCACTTATTGAGTCCTTTTGACTCACCCTTATTTGTTGTTTGTTTCTTTTCTATCTATTTCGTTTCGACAGGTTCGCTCCAGGATTGAGTTCGCCACGTTGTGAAGGAGCGAAGACGACTTCAGCTGTCAGGGTAAGCCAGCTTTTATTCCGGATGGCCACCAGTTTATTGGTTATTATTTCAGTTGTATTTTGCTCCCTTCAGGAGGTATCTGTCTTCTTTTGTACTCTTAGATGTCTAGTCTGGATAACCCTAAACCTAGTATGTTGGGTAGTCAGCTGTAATTTCTTTTGTACAGCTTAGAGGTATTAGTATGTCTGTATTTTTTTGAAAGTGTTGTCCTTATTTATGAATTGGTATATTTATTTTCCTAATTTAATTAGTAAGGGTTCGCCCCGCGGGTTTAAGGGAGGATGTCGGGTGCCCGCACGGCCTAACCAGATTTCGGGTCGTGTCATCATGTACGATCACCTCATGAATGGTCATAAATGCAATAATCACGACCCGGCGGTTACGTATCCAACAGATACGTGCTCAGCGGTTACAAAGCTCAACGGACGCCTATCAGACCTATAAATAACGATCGTCCTAAACCATTGTAACACAACTTTACTTCCTATCTATCACATCAATAAGAATATTCTCTCTTACTCTTGCTCAAACACTGTTCTCTTCTTGTGAACTTTGCTCTTTAGTCTTTAAGTACGATCAGTAACGAGGAATTATCACCGGGGTTAGGCGATCCAATACGGTTACCTCTATCTATTTTACTTACTCTTTAATTTGATTCATTTTCAGTTATATTCCGCTCCCATATTATTAGTCACTATTATTGGAAATCACGAATATATCGACACTCTAACAACTAACACAGTTCATCATCTAAACTCTTAATCTAAACTATTGATCGTGACTCCGCAAATACAAATTTAATTATTAATTGGCCTAAAATCTGATTTTACAGTTCGCCTCAAGTTCGCCTCAAGTTACAGTCCGCCTCAAGTTCACCCCATTTCTTGGGGATTATTTCTGCAGCACTAGCTTGGGTAGCCGGGGGCCTGGGAGTGGCCGCCGTGGAACTACCAGCAATATCAGTGCCTTGATTTTTCCTAGATCTTGAAGTCATGGTTTCAGGGAAAATATGAAGTTGTCAAGAAGAATTCAAAAGCTAGTTCAAAGGTTTTCAAAGAACAGCGGAGAAGAAATAAAGGCAAGTAAAAAGTTTTTTAATCAAGCAAACCCCTATTTATAGGAGTAAAGAATCAGCCCCACAACTTCCTTTAAAACACGTGGAGGTCATCAGAGAAACCACGATCAGATCTGGCCGTCGAAAGAAAGAATAGGGTTCATCAAAACTTTATAGTGTCATCGTTATTCTGAAGAGTAGCGGTCACCTCGCGATCAATAGACGACGTGTGCACGTGACCGAAGTGGTTAAAATCATTACTTTTACCCTTGGGGCATGCAATAGTCACTTTAGAATGGACTGCAGTTCCGCAGGCACGCCGGTTGCAGTTATTTTTTTTTTATACGGCGCATTAAATGCGCACGTCATAAGGGCTTGTCACTTAGCTGATAAGGCTCGTACGTCATCAAGATAAATCACACGGAGACAAAAATTTGTAAGAAATTTCCGCCAAAATTCATATCCACTCCTCGAACAGATACTCTGCTCGAGAAGTGCGGGGACTATCTATATTGGATAAAAGCTGACTGGACTTGAAAAGGTGACACGTGTCTTCCACGTGGCACGAACAGACATTTCAACGGACAGACATCCAACGGACAGATATTTATCACGAGCAGATCTAAAGGAGTTATGAAACACTTCAACAGTCAATACGGTCTAAGTGAGCAGTTATTAACATGATCATCCAGGATCATCCAATTAATGGTCATTAAGGCAATCATTACAACCCAGCGGTTATGATTCCAATGGATATGTGCCCAACAGTTACTTTTCTAGACGGATCCACGCCCAGCGGTTACGAATCCCAACGGGTGCCTACCAGGCTTATAAATAGCGTTCGCTTTAATCGATTGTAGATAATATTTTTCCCTGTCTACGATATCAATAAGAATACTCTCTCACTCTTGCTCAGACAATCTCCTTGCTCATATTTTACTTATTACTTTGGTTCTTTGATCATCTGAGTGCGGTTAGTACCAAAGAACTCTCTCCGAAGACAAGCGATGCGATACGGTTACTTCTCTTTGTTTCCATTTATGCTTTACTTTTGTTAGTTAATACTTGCATCTCGTTCTCGTATTATCACCATCTTAGCTCGCCGTATAAACTCTTAATCTCAACTATTGATCGTGACTCCGCAAATACAAATTTAATTGTTAATTGGCCTAAAATCGGATTTAGGTTAAACGTTACTAATAATATGAACTTGTGTTTAAGGATTAAACATGTATTTTCACTTATGCATTATGTACTAATTTATATTATATCAAACTAAATATATATATTCAATAAAATATAATTCTTGCATTATAAGGTTATTTAAAATATAAGGGCCATTTGGCTGGTAAAATTTGAGAATCTTATCCACGCATTGGAAACGATATAAATAACACCATCCTTGCTTTGGCAATTTCTTATCATCAAATTCAGCATAACATTAGTACAATGTTTGGTACGAATTTTTACATTTTTCCATAGCTAATACACGTATAAGTTACGCTTTATGTAATATTTTATGCGGGATATGATGTGGAATAAGGATGTGGATATTAACAATATATATATTAAAATTTTAAAATGACAAAAATAATTCTCATAATAGGAAGAATAATTTTTTTTAAATAAAAAATCAAGTATATTCCATCATACATTGTATTAATTTGTGATATGCAAATGATTAAACAAGAAAAAAATTCATTTTACAATCTACACTATACTTATTCCTAATTTCCTACAATAATTCACCTGTGTTAATCGCTACTTTAACTAATAACCACATCACTGACATACATATTGATAACCACATCCCCAATTTCCGCATACTTAGATTGTAACGGGACGACCCTTAAAATTACAGGTCATTTGTGAGCTACCAGATAATATTGTTTTTGTTATAAATCCACTTTATTTTGGATGTCCATTCACTTCTCCACTATTAAGTGTTCATGAACCATTTGTATGTTACAAGTACTATTAATTAGGTCACTTAGTATTTGTAACCTTTGGATGACTTTTACATCCTATATAAGAAGGTAATATCCTCCTTTGTAATATACACTTGAAACACTTGATTACTTGGAAGGTAATAAGAAAAACTCTTCCTCTCCTTCTTAATATTCTTGCGATCTCTCTACATTTCTTGTTTATACCTTGTAGTATTTACTTTATTTTACAACACGTTATCAGTACGAGTCTCTAAAAGGAAAAAAATACAACTACCGAAAATCATTTGTGTTGATCCGATGGAGGCCTAAACACTTTGGTAATAATATATGTTCACAAATTCCAGTAAAACAAAATCATCCCAAGTAGGGCAATCTGGTCACTGCTAAAAGCCAAATTTTGGTCATTGTTAAGTTATGCGAGTTGCATCAACATGGCTATCTCAATCGAAGTATTCAAATTCTTGATAAAGTATCAATTACATCTCTTCACATCAGGTGAGTAATTATTACATAACATTCTAATCTTGCTTGGCTATTACGATTATAATTAGGTTGGTATGGAAAATAAAACTGCTAGTAATCGTCTTATATGTACTTATAAATCATATGACAAGCAAATGAAGGCAAAATGCTTTAACGTGATTTTTTTTAGCTAAAGTACTTTATGATCTTGGAAGGTTATGGTTTTGTCCTTCAGAGCCTTTAAATCCCACTTTATGCAATATTAGAGTGTGGTATATGCAGCTACAGTTTATTCCAATTTCAGCACGTAAAGTTGAACGGCTATTGACATAAAAAATGAAAAAGATAAAGAGAGAACATACGGTTCAATGCTACAGGAACTATTTACGTAACAAGTTTTCATCTTTTTATATGTTCACTTTTCTTTTGCATAAAACTCTAATGAGCTTCATTTATCATGAATGGCTGTTAATGGCAGTGGTTATATGGGACATGTATTATATCGTTCTGGATCTCATTATGCCCATTTGCTAAAATAATACTAGTGACTTTATGTTATCTATAAATTATTAACAAGTCTTAGACTCCTGATTCATTATATCTAATACTTTTATTGTCTAACCTTTTGCTAGTACTCTATGAGATTTGTTAAGATATAGATTAGGAGCACATGACTCTATTTGATTAGCATGACTGCAAAAAGGTAAGTCAAGCTTCATTGCATATTTGAATCCACGTGATCTGAAATTGATAGAAATTTTACTTAAAAAGACTGAATCGTTACAGCCTAAACCATAAAAGTGGTATTATTTAGAAGTCTTGCTTAACTTAATTCAATTATGTATATTATATTTACAAAGTAGTGAAATATTAATGGCTTGACATTTATTAAGGTAAGACGGTATGTTCAAGTCTAAATGCACCATGAGGGTAAGACATCAGGTTGAAGTCCTGGTGTAACATGATTACAAGATATTGGGTTTAGGCTCCAATGCACCATATTGATGGCATATTGATGATAAAGGCAAGTAATGAGTTATTAATAAAATCATGAAGCCTGTCCAAGGATATGCTCCATTCGTAGGAGTGAATGTAGGAGCAAGCAAGCTCCATTCTCTAAGATGAATGTGGGAGCACAATATATGCTCCATTCCCAGATGTGAATGTAGTAGCAACACATAATATGTCTGAAAGAGGGCAAAATATTTTGTCTGAAAGAAGGCAAGTAATTTTCTATCTGAAAGACGAAAAAGTGATTACTATGCTAAAGTTCATGGCTGTGGATGTGGCAAATGACAAAATAATAGTCATCATTGTGAAATAAAGAAGAGAACAATAAGGGTTCTCAAAAGTAACCGTTCAAACGGTAAATATTATAATGCCACCAATGTATTATATGAATATGAGGCACGTCCAAAAATGTTTTGGTCTGTTCCTGAAGTGAATAACACAATTTACTATAAATTTTATTGTAGACTCATTCCCAGAAGTAAATGTGGCAATATGTGATAAAATATCAAAACTCACCTCCTGAAACGGTTCGAGAAAAATAAATATGTCCTTTATTATGGCATGAATGGTCATTGCTCTCGTACAGAACGTATGTCAAAATTATGTATTATTATGAATTACATAAGAGCAAGTGAAAGAAGAAATTGATCTTGCCTATAGTGATTTGACCATGAGAAAAATTATATGATTTTCTCCTCGAATAAGATATTCACCATATGGATAGTGTCATAAAATACATGGTAGTACAAAACTAATTGAGTGCTCCGGAAGAGCCAAATTATTACTACCTGGAGGAATGAGATTGATAAAATATTTTATTATAGTACGTCTCAAAAGAAACTTGTAAGTTTCAAATATATTTGCCAAAATGGCTAAGAGACTAAAATTGATGTAAAGATATGAATATCTTTATATTACTACAAGAATGTCGGGTGAGATATATGTGCTTGAAAAGCTCCTCGCCTCTTCTTCGAGTTTGTACTACACAAAATATAAGTGTGTTAGAATCATATGTGCATGCCATACAAAGCCCATGCTATAGTAAACCAAAAGTTTACTAGATGAATAACTTTATGAGTTGGTATGACCGGTTTGATTATCCCGGTTCAAGCATGATGCACAAAATATATAAATGAGAATTCGCATGGGTATATATCGAAGAATCAAGATTCTTCAAGAATTCTCTTTATGCTGCTTGTTCTCGAGATAAATAAATTATTCGACCAACTAAATTTGGGATCATGATCCCCGCACTTCTGAAATGTATAAAAGGTGAATATGGGCCCATTCACCTGCCATGTGGACCAGATAATTATTATATGATAGATGCATCTATGAGAATGTCACATGTGCGTTATTTTAAACCCGCAATGATACTTGCGAGGTTAAGTATTTGCTCAAATAAATTTTATTATGAGCAAATTTTCAGATTATGCAATCAAGACAAGTTATCTTGATAATGTTTGCAGCAGGTTTAGCAGATACATATATTGAAAGCCTCCAATTGCTAAACCATGCATATGAGAACAATGCTACCTAAATCAGGTATGAGATATGGTATATCCATAAAGCAGCACTTGTGTGCGACATGCCACCAAATGAATTCCCCTCATAACTGGTTCATGGTCAGGAACCAAATATTTTCCATCTAATAATTGTAATGTGCGATTTGTTATCAATTGATCCACCACAATGCACAAAGATAGATCCCACATAAGGTTGGGAATGAATGTTAGTTTGACTAACATTAGGGGGAGAAATTAAAGCAGCTGAGGAATAAATAAATTAAATTATTATTTGATAATGATCCTCATTAAAAGATAATGCAAGTCACTGCCATGACGCATTACTGACCTAAAGTTAAATATTATATTCCAGTTGCTAATGTTCCTGATGTCTTGATAGGACAATCAGTTTGTGCAAATGAGTCTAAGTCACGCTTGAAGCGTGGTAGACCATTCGGTTCCATAAATTCTTGAAAAAAGAAATGAGCAAATGATTACGATGGTCAAATAAGGAGGATGGACTATAATAGCCCAAGACATAACACTTCATAAAACCTCATTAGAAGAGGTTCAGGTACCTGAATAGGGAATATGAAGAGATCTCAATATGTTATGTCGCATTGGGAACCGAGATATGAAATTATCGCCGACGATATCTTACATATATTATAAAGCTCAATATGTATATGATTATGAGGATCTTGAGCTTAAATCTGTTAGGAATACAGACATGAAATTATTGGCCAAAATAGAATAATGCATTCAAGAAAAAATTGGCTTCACTCGAGTGACGTGAAGTTTTTGGATCTATAGTCCGAACACCTGAAGGTGCAAAGCCAGTGGTGTACAAAGATATTTTTGTACAAAAAAAATACTGATAAAAATAAGTCATTAAATATAAAGTACGACTTGAGGCACAAAGATCTGACATTGATTATATGGAGCTATATTCTCCTTTGATGGATGTAATCACCTTCAGGTATGTTGTATGTCTGACAGTGCATGAAAGACTTGATATGCGTATGAATGTTGCAACAGCCTTTTATATGGCTCATTGAACAACAATATATTTATTAAAATCCTTGAAAGATTCAAAATGCTTGAAGCATATAAAGGTTCTCAGGAAACCTATTCAATGAAGCTTCATAAATAATTATACGGCTTGAAACAATCCGGCCACATATGGTGAAATCGCGTTAGCGAGCTTCTTTATATTGAAATATCATATTTTAATGCAATTGGTGCATTGAAGTATCTTACCAAATATACTCCACTGGTTATAGCTTTTGTTATATGCTTATTGGTAAGATTTAGTGCTTCCTCAATGCGAAGGCATCAGATATATATATGATATCTACTCGATCCACAAAGCCCGATATCAACTTGGTATTTATTTGTCGTGGTAGAATACCTATGTTATGACATTTTATAAAATCAATTGTTGCTGCTACATCTTCAATTTATGAAGAGATGTATAATAGCCATGCCTGAAGATATGTGACAATATTGGTGATGAGATCAAGGACTCAAAATATTCAGCAACAGTGTGGTAGTTCCCTTGAAGACGAAGATGTGGCAATATTATATGAAATATTTCATGGATAATTTAGCTAAAATGGAGATACAACCAAAGGAGATGGTTATTTAACAAAATTACTTTCCAATGGTGATCTTCAAGAGAATTATGAAATTAATTCATTCCAGTGATAGTTTGATGGAGCTCTTCACTAAGTCAATGTCAACCTCAACTTTGAGAAGCTGATATATAAGATTGAAATATGTCGTCTTCAAGATGTTAAATTATGTTTTCATCAGGTGGAATAAAATACGGGCTGCACTCTTTTTCCCTTAACAATGTTTTATCCCACTTGAGTTTTACTTGTAAGGATTTTAATGAGGCAGCTCTAAATATATATTACATGATGTGTGTACTCTTTTTTCTTTACTGGGCTTTTTCCCACTAGGTTTTTCCTAGTAAGGTTTTAACGAGACACATTATCTTCAATGAACATCCAAGGGGGAGTGTTATAAATCTACTTTATTGTGGATGTCCATTCACTTCTCAACTACTAAGTATTCATGAACCATTTGTATGTTACAAGTACCTATGAATTAGGTCACGTAGTAGTAACCTTTGGATGACTTTTACTTCCTATATAAGAAGGTATTCTCCTCCTTTGTAATATACACTTGAAATACTTGAATACTTGGAAGATAATAAGAAAAACTCTTCCTCTCCTCCTTAATATTCTTGCAATCTCTCTACATTTCTTATTTATACTTTGTAGTATTTACTTTATTTTCCAACAGTTTTTCCCTTATTCAAGAAGGTAAAAACTTTTCTCCAAGAAGGTTTTGTTCAAAGGGGAAAGGAATCAATTCTCTGGAGCAGGTGACCAAGTGTTTTGTGATCTAAATCTGATTACTATTTAATACTAATATTTTATTATTTTTTTTATAGCATGTAAGTTGCAAAGATTCTCATGCATTGCTAATCCATACAGTAATACCAATACCGACATCATCGTTTCCTCCATTATAATCTCAATATTATCAATCACCACATTATTGTTCCATGCATGGCTGGTCTTTGAATCAAACTTCGCATTGGATTGAACGAGAATATTTGCTATAATTTGTTTAAGACGCCTCTAAAAGCAAGACAACTTCTGATCAACATGTAGCGAGAAAGTAATTTAGTTGCTCTTTGCGACTTAGATGCTATAAAAAAAAGTATAATAATATTAAATAGTAATCAGATGTAGATCACAAACTCCTGGTAACCTGCTCCAGAGATTCGATTCCTTTGACCTTTGAATGAAATAAAAGAATAAGGAAAAATAAAATTATGTGGTAGCTCACAAATGACCTGTAATCTTGTTTTTTAAATGTGTAGTTCAATGTGTCTTCTCTTTTTTTTTCCTTTTACACTGGCTCTTATTGAGATGGGAGCATCAGGTGTTTAATTGTACCATGGTGTATTATAGGTGCAGCTTAATTTAGAGAGTTAGTTAGCAGTACAGTTTTATTCAAAGAAAAGAAAGTAGATCTAATTTTATAATTGATGTTGATGATGTTAGCAAAATAATATTAGAATAATAATCTGAACGAAAATAGAAATAAGGAGAAGAACGATGATTGAAATTCGAGTTTGCTGACTTCACAGCATCTTCTTAAGAAACTTAATCCCCCAGTATCTGAGGTTGTGGATTATTTCCTCTTAGGATAGAATAGATTTACCATCACCGATATAGCGGTACCTCAAAGCCAGTGTACTGTCGAACGACTCAACGACTACTTACAGGGACGAATCTATATGTTGATCATAGGGTGTCACGGCACCTGCAAGCTTTGGTCAAAACTCTGTAGGTATAGGTGTATATATATAAGAAATCATATGGATATTAAAAGTGGCATCTTATGTCACAAAGGGTGACTTGGTGTGAAGTTTTGCCCCAGGATCCGCAGATCGAGAATCCACGCAGCAGTACCTTTATTTTATTTCATTTTTCTTTAATATTTTAGGACTACTTCTGACAGGCACCAAAACAGAGCAAAGCAGCGAAACTTAATGATCAGGGCAAAACGCTACTTTTCTTTTTTGTTATAATAATTTTGGTTGATTTTTATTTATCTTTTACTAATTGTTGACATTCTTTTCTCTCTTAAAACCATCAAAATTATTTTTTCTCCAAATTAAAAAAAAAATCCTTGCTTCATCCTGCAGCTTCTATTCCAACCCTTGGTTCAACCATTGTAAATGAATGATGTGTATTTGGTATTTATGATATTAACACTATCTTTTGGATTTTAATCTTGCCTTCTAGTTGTCAGAATTATTACATTTTTTATTTAATTGATTCATGTATATAATTCTAAAAGACGAATAACCTATTTGGACAGTGTAAATAATTAACGACACGTATACATTCAGACTAATGTGGCACCCGATAACCCCAAATACTGGATCCGCCCCTGGCTGCTTATCACACTTATGCAAACTATTTGCTTTTGTAAAAGTATGCAGAAATAAGAGAGGAGTATGCAAAAAAAATTTGTAAGGAAAATCTGTTAGAGATGACAAGTATTTATAGGCAACAGTTGGGTGGAAAGAAGAGGTGTCACGAAAAGGTGCAACTCAAAGATTGTCACCTTTCACCTTTCTGGTGACTGTTTCACTTCAAAGGTTGCCATCTTTTACCTTTTTGGTGACTGTTTCACTTGAAGTGGCTGTTTGTTAAACCGAGCGAGAATACAAAATGGAACAAATTAATTAGAGGAAATTAAATTACCATTTACAAAATTAAATGGTTGGAAGAAATATTAATATAATTTTCACACGAAAAATATTAATATTTAATAAACAAGTTTTGTTGGTCCAAAAAATTAAGTCAATCCATCATATCAATTGACCAAATCCGAAGCCGAGGACGAGCCGAGCAACGACGGTGCAAGGTTTCCCTTCTTCTCAACCCCTTTAGGAGTTAATAGACATGCTTCTATTAAAGCCAACAAAAGTTCTTTCCTCTACAATATGGGACAAGTTCCTTTTAGGAATTTTTATTTTTCCTCCATTTTCCATTCACATCACTTCATCTTCCACTTCAAAAATCCTAACAATCCTTCACATGATTGGAGAATGGCCATGGAACATGCATAAACAAAACTGTGTGATTCGAAACAAGGATTAATTACATCGGGATAAGTAGATTTCCCTTTGAACTTTCCGTAATGAACATACATCGGATATACTCGCTCAAATAGTAGATTTTATATCCTTGAACTATCGAACTTTGGTGTATTCCTAGAGAACGTATGTCACACAATTAATTCTTTACTGTCTTTTGATTCTTATCGTTGTGTTTGTTTCAGCCATGAACACCGTCTGGTTTCATAAGTGCGTAGAGAATTGGCCTGAATTCTCCTTGAAGCGGCTTCCACTTCACATTTACATAGTTGATTTTTAAACGTGTAATCTCGTAGATGTATATTATTTGATAATTCTCATATCAAACTTAGATAATCATTAAAAAAACACCTTTCGCGTTTTATCCTTGGTACTTGAACATTGTCTCATTACGAGAATGGACCAAAAAATTTAAGTTGACAATGTTGAACCGTCATTCACAATTTTGTATTCTCCTTGAACCTAGTTCTTGGGATCTGCAGTCTTATAGGTAGAGTTATAAAGTCAAAATAGTGAGGCCTTTAGTAAGCGGATCCTGCACATTATCACTTGACATTACAAAGTCAATAGTGGTAGTTCCCCTAGAGAGTAGTTATATAACGGTCTTATGTCTTCGTCGTATGTGACAATTTTTACCATTATACATAACGCTCCTAGCCCGTCCTATAGCCGATCGACTATCACAGTGTATGCAAATCAGTGTCAACGGCATGGGCCAAACTGGAATATCTTCTAAGAAACTTTGGAATCATTCAGCTTCTTCACTGGCCTTATCTAAAGCTATAAACTCAGCTTCCGTTGTAGAGTGGACAATTAATGTTTGTTTGGACGACTTTCAAGACACCGCTCCTCTATTGACGGTGAAAATGTATCCACTTGTGGATTTAAAATCAGTTGAACCGGTGATCTAGTTTGTATCACAATATCCCTCAATGAACACCGGTGATACGACCCAGATTTCGACTAGGCCGTGCGGGCATCCGACATCCTTCCCTAGACCCGTCGGGCGAACCCTTCTGAATTGAATTCACAAAAATAAATATAAAATTAACTTTTAGATAAGAAATAAAACCTAAAGAGACACAAACATAACTATACATAAGCTGTACATGAGAAGCTAAAGCTGACTGCCCATTGTACTAGGTTTAGCGCTATCCAAACAGACATCTAAGAGTACAAAAGAATACATACGCCTCTTGAAGGGAGCAAATACAACTGAAATAATAAACATAAAACTGGTGGCCATCCGAAATAAAACCTGGTTCACCCTGACAGCTGAAGACATCTTTGCTCCTTAACAACGTAGCGAACTCAATCCTGGAGCGGACCTGCCGAAACGAAATAAATGGACAAGAAACAAAAAACAAACAAGGGTGAGTCAAAAGGACTCAATAAGTGGGGTAGACTAGCCACCTCAAAGAATAGGATAGCTAGCCAGGGAGAAAAGCTAAGCAAATACTAACTAGAAATGCATACAACTAAAGCATATAAACCAATTAGGGACATAAAATATTCTGAAACATATAGGCAAACTAAAATATGTCCACAACATGGTATACATACCACACACACAAAACACAGCATGATAGTCACACAATAGTCAGCATGCAGTGCAATGAAATGGGATGAATGGGGTATGATGCGCTCCAGTCACATGCGCCTGATACCCATCTCCGACGTGGGACTCTCATATATATCCCCTACAGGCGTGTAGGCCGAGCCAACCATATAGAACCCATGTAGGCATGCATATCGAGCCAACTTCATGTGATGTATACCCCATGCGGCATGCAGGTCGAGCCAACCATCTAGGCATACATCCTCCTACAAGCATGTAGGACGAGCCCACCATATAGAACCCGCATAAGCACGCACGTCGAGCCAACCTCATGTGATGTATACCCCCTGCGGCGTGCAGGTCGAGCCAACCATATAGGCATACATCCTCCTACAAGTGTGTAGGACGAGCCATCTGCGTAAACAGTATCAAACCAGATCATAGATCTCCTGCAGACATGCAGACTAATCTAACCAGCATGAAATACAACAAATATTATCCCATTCGGTGTAAATCATTCTTTAAAAAACCTACATAGTAAGTATGCAATTATCGGCAGCTATGCATGAATAGAGACATACATAGACAAATCTACATAAATAAGGCCGCAAAGAAATGGATAGAAACCACTCACCGTCTATCAGGAGTTATATGCAATAATAGCCCTTCACCGGCGCGGGACTCTCATCAACTACCGGGAAGTATATGCAATAACGACCCTTCACCGGCTCGGGACTCTCATCGATTATCGGGAAGTATATGTCAAGCTCAAAACCAAAGTACAATACTCATATGATAAATGCCATATTGACAACAGGGAATAACATATAATACACAATGTAAATCCAAAGCTAAGGTGTAATGAGTACGCCTATCGGCAGCTACACACGTAAGGAATACGTGGTAGAATATCCACAAGGCCAAGGACCTCCAAATAAATGGATACAAACACTTACCTTGTTCGAAAACTAACACTGCAACTCAACAACCGCTTTGTCCTTTGAATTCATTGCCAAACGATCCCACTGTGTTCTATAAGCAAAAAAAATATATCACATAAGGCTAAAGCCTTCATTTTCCTTACTTCTTAGAACAATCCGGGTAGGAACCCGACACCCTATTGGCATACGGGATACGCAGTCCAGGCTTATGTAGAGGGTTCAAAATCACATAATCAAACTCTTATAAGTTATATTTTTATGTTGCCCATAACTCACTGAGTACGAATATATAATCAATTCCATTATTAGGATCCAATTAACTCTTTGTACTATCAGTTTAACTTGCTAAAACGATGTCTAATATCCCAACTTATACCATTAAAATATATTCAAACACAGGTAATAAACTGAAATAATTAATTAACATCATTACCAGGATGTTTCGGAGCGAAAATTCTATTTTTTTCTGCTCTTTTTCCTTTTCTTTCTCTATTTTCTGGCCTTTTTTTCTCCTGCGTTTTCTAATCCCTTTCTCATTTTGCTTGTTTCCCATTTCTGCCTTTTGTTTTGCTTTAAAGCTAAGCACCCTACCGCCTTAATTAGTTTTGTTTTCTTTTCCTTTTTCTTTCTTTTCTTTTCTTTAATCACATTTCCTTTCATTAAAACGAAGTCGTACGAAATTCAGAAAATTTTTAAATTTGCCAAGTAAGTTATATATAACATACTCACTAAGGCGAATCCTAAATCGGATTCTCAAAACTCAAGATGTGAATTAAAAGGAAAAAGATCAAATTATTAATTTTTGACATTTTAATTGAAACTATCCGAACAACCTCAAAATTTACTTTTGAAAGTTCACACAGGTCACAAATGACCATACGAACCTAATGACGCTTTCTGATTTCGAATTGGAGCTCATTAGCTAAAATCGAGCTCGAAAACCTTTTTTTAAAATTTACCGAAATTTACCAACAACGGAGACTGAAACCTTCTTCCGATACCTACCAAACGAGGTCCGATTTAGCTCAAATTTTACAGACAAGTCCTAATAGAAATTACGAAGCTTTTAAATCTGTTGGGACGTAACTCCCGAAACGACTACCTTAGGTCGTTTCATTCTCCTCCACTTAGACTCTCGTTCGTCCTCGAACGAGCTTGAGTCTAAAGCGAAATTCACATAGATAACAAGAGAATTTACACGACCTTTATAAACTATCCCATAGACATTGTCTCATGATTACAAAATAGAAATTATAACACGCACCCCAAACATTTGGAATGAAACATATCTGGAAATTATGATAACACCATTTCCCAGCTTATTCTGACTAAGCTCACCCTTTCTCGATCATGAGAGGAGAGTTCTACATTTTTGAAACAAAGATATACGGAACGCTCGATGGGTTAATATGATTCCGCTAACAAATCACCTCGTCGATATACTTTTCAATATAGAATAGGTCGAATAAACTAAGAATTAGCTTACGCTTCAGCAATGTCTTAGAGATTTAATATTAACATTCAGTATTGGAGGAAGACTCCTCCACTTAGAGCATAAACTCATAAAGTTAATTTAAATAGAAAAAGCCATCCTCGCACAGTCTGTTGGACTAAGGAAGACTTAGCTAAACCATAACGCAGCTAGGCCTAAGCTACCAAATTACCCTCTCGAGTTGTGAAACAGCTGTAGCTCTTGAGTTCACAACTCCATACCTTTGTCATAAGCACCTCCGCCCGATGGATCAATTCAGGGGTCAAATGACGCCTCCTATTACCCTTAGTAGCCTTGAAACACAACAATGTGCTTACTCGACTACTTTGACATGTATTCTGGCTCAACACATGAAACATCACAAGCAGCTGCTAACCGCCCAAGCTCACTAACGCCGGACAAAGAAGAGATGACAATGGACTGAGGATAGAAATAATTACAGCTTCAGGAAGCTGATCTTCTTATTTGCATAGCTACTAGAGCTAAGCTATTTTCGAGTTAGGCTAGCCAAAGTATCGTAATTTAAGAAATAGACATTAAATGAGCTGTATGGAACACTATCTATGCTAATTTAACCTTCCCATAAGAAGAAAACTCCAACAATTTATCAGAAAATCTTTTTATAATCGAAACAAGCTCATAGAATAACATGACTCTACTAACGTCTCGAACTAAGAGGAGATACGTAGATCGAATATTACTTACTAATCACTTTACACCCGAAGAAATAATGAAACTTTCTGATGGTGATGAATAAGAATCCCATCGTCCTACCAACACTGAATCCCAAAGAGAAAGGTCGACATAATAAGAGAAGGTGGCACAACGGGATGCCAAGCAGACCATACCGACACTCTCTCCCAAATTTCTCACATTTAAACCAGATCAACTAGTAGGGTCTCACAAATGCCAGGAATAAATCATACTAGAAGTTCACCCCTCTATCACAACCGATTCTTAATAGAAACGACATCCAAGGAAACCATCTAAACATGATAAGACACACCATTTCCAGATCGATCATAAGAATCAAATCTTACTCACATATATGGGAAGAGATAATACTTGGGTCTACTACATCGGATGCCTCAACATCCTGCAAGACTGGAAGTTCATAGAACTGCCTCTGCAGCTGAGCTGAGCCACTACCCGGATAATCACCTTCTGAAAACCATTACCACCATGATCTCGGCCTCTATTAGATTTTGGCATTTCTCTGGCAGATTGAGATCTAAATAAAATCCCTTGCGACTAGGCAGGTGCCTGAGGGCGAGAAAAATGACGACTTCCTTCCTGCCGATATAAAGAATGGTTCCTCCTAAGATGACGAGGCTCACGACAATGATAATACCCTTTGGCTAAAAATGGATGTTGGATAAACTGATGATTGCTAAAAAGAGAAGACTGAATCTGATATTGACGGGCTACTAGCGCACGCTGAGAATCACGCGCCACAAACTGAGATAACCTAGAAAGTGACCTTCCACGATAATCAGAACCCTTATCTCACCAAAAGAGGCACCATAGTTGCCTACTAGGGCCACAAAACTTCTTGGTCTCCCGCTTTGACTTTGCCTGCTCTAACTTATGGTATGCCTCATACCTCCAAGCAATATCAACAACAATACCAAATGAAGTCTCAACCTCAATTTCTCGAGCCATCTGGGATCTCAAGGAAGGAGAAAGGTCACCAATAAATTTTCGAACCTTCTCGGAAGGCTCGTGGACTAGTTCTTGTACATATCCAACCATCCTAGAGAACTCAATCTGATATTCTGAAACCGATAAGCTAGCGTGCCTAATCTGCTCAAACTGGCGACACTTTTCATCTCTATCGCTACGCAAAAGGGACTTCTCATGAATCTATGAGAAAACTCGTACCAAGTCAGCTTAGGCAAGCCCTGCCTAGCTGATAAAATAGCGGTCCACCAATACAAGGCTGGACCCTAGAACTAGAAAGCAGTATAATCGACACCATATTGCTCGAGATAACCAAGAGCCTGAAGGATACGCTGACATCATTTTATTTTATAAAAAGATACACAGGGATTATCTGATGGATGTCCTAAGAATATCAAGAGGTTCAATTGGGTAAAATAATGCAGCCTCTTCGGGCACTCGGACCGAACTATTACCTGGGCTAGCTAACCAGCCAGAAAATTGGAGGTACAACACATGCTGCCTCTGGAACAAAATTTACTGGGGTAACATCAGGAACTAGAACAGGAGCTCTCTGAGTCCGAACATCTGCATTTACGGTGACCTGATGAGCTGCCTAGGGAATAGGAGGTTCTTGGGTTATCTGTGCCACTAAGATTCTGATAAAAATATCGTAGAGAGTCGAGGGAGCCACAAGGCCCTGCTCCCCTTTCCTACAGCGAGCTGGCATAGCTGGGGCCTCCACAACTGGATCATCGACATGATCCACTACTCTCGGGGCTTGGGTAGCGCTAGCCCCAGGCTAGACTGCTTCGTTTTGTACTCCTACCCTTTGCTGATTTGTCACACGAGGATTTACAATTACTACGAGGAATTAACGAAAATATTTTTTCACCCCAGACCGACGCACGATTAGAAAACAAGAAAGAAAAACTTCCTAAATGCCATCATAGCCTCTCGTAGATAAGTACGGACGTCTACGTACCCATCAGCGAGAATTTACTAGACACTGTCTTAGTCTGGATAGACTAAACCGAGCTCTGATACCAACTGACACGACCCGAATTTCGACTAGGCCGTACGAGCACCCGATATCCTCTTCTAGAGCCGTCGGGCGAACCCTTTTGTATTGAATTCACAAAAATAAACATAAAATCAACTTTTAGATAAGAAATAAAGCTTAAAGAGACACAAACATAGCTATAGATAAGCTGTACAGGAGAAGTTACAGCTGACTACCTATTGTACTAGGTTTAGGGCTATCCATACCGACATCTAAGAGTATAAAAGAATACATACGCCTCCTGAAGGGAGCAAATACAACTGAAATAATAGACATAAAACTGGTGGCCATCAGAAATAAAAGCAGGCTCACCCTGACAACTGAAGTCAACTTCACTCCTTAACAACGTAGTGAACTCAATCCTGGAGCGAACCTGCCAAAACGAAAATAAATGGACAAGAAACAAACAACAAACAAGGGTGAGACAAAAAGACTTAATAAGTAGGGCAGACTAGCCACCTCAAAGAATATGATAGCTCGCCAGGGAGAAGAGCTAAGCAAATACAAACCAGAAACGCATAAAACTAAAGCATATAAACCAATTAGGGACACAAAATAGCCAGAAACATATATACAAACTGAAATATGTCCACAACATGGTATACATACCGCACACACAAAACACAGCATGATAGTCACACAATAGTCAGCATGCGGTGCAATGAAATTGGATGAATGCAGTATAATGCAATGCAGTTACATGCACCTGATACCCATCTCCGGCGCGGGACTCTCATATATATCCCCTACAGGTGTGTAGGCTGAGCCAACTATATAGAACCCATGTAGGCACGCATGTCGAGCCAACCTCATGTTATGTATACCGCCTGCGGCGTGCAGGTCGAGTCAACCATATAGGCATACATCCTCCTACAAGCGTGTAGGACGAGCCAACCATATAAAACCCATGTAGGCACGCATGTCGAGCCAACCTCATGTGATGTATACCCTCTGCGGCGTGCAGTTCGAGCCAACTATATAGGCATACATCCTCCTACAAGTGTGTAGGATGAGCCATCTTCGTAAACAGTATCAAACCAGATCATAGATCCCCTGCAGACATGCAGAATAAACCAACCAGCATGAAATACAACAAGTATTAACCCATGCGGCGTAAATCATTCTTTTCAAAAAAAAAAATCCGCATAGTAAGTATGCATTTATCGGCAGCTATGCATGAATAGAGACATACATAGAAAAATCCACAGACATAAGGCCACAAAGAAATAGATAGAAACCACTCACCGTCTGCCAGGAGATATATGCAATAATAACCCTTCACCGACGCGGGACTCTCATCGACTACCGGGAAGTATATGCAATAATGACCCTTCACCTGCTTGGGACTCTCATCGATTATCGGGAAGTAAATGTCAAGCTCAAAACCAAAGTACAATACTTATATGATCAATGCCATACCGACAATAGGGAATAACATATAATATACAATGTAAATCCAAACTTAAGGCGTAATGAGTACGCCTATCGGCAGCTACACACGTAAGGAATACGTGGTAGAATATCCACAAGGCCAAGGGCCTCCAAACAAATGGATACAAACACTTACCTTGTTCGAAAACTAACACTGCAACTCAACAACTGCTTTGTCCTTTGAATTCATTGCCAAACGATCCCACTGTGTTCAATAAGCAGAAAAATATATCACATAAGGCTAAAGCCTTCATTTTCCTTACTTCTTAGAACAATCCGGGTAGGAACCCGACACCCTATTCGCATATGGGATATGCAGTCCAGGCTTATGTATAGGGTTCAAAATTACATAACCAAATTCTTAATAAGTTAAATTTATATGTTGCCCATAACTCACTGAGTACGAATATATAATCAATTCCATTATTAGGGTCCAATTGACTCTTTGTACTATCAGTTTAATTTGGTAAAACGATGTCTAATATTCCAATTTCTACCATTTAAATATGTTCAAACGCACGTAATAAACTGAAATAATGAATTAACATCATTACTAGGATGTTTTGGAGTGAAAATTCTATTTTTTTCTGCTACTTTTCCTTTCCTTTCTCTATTTTCTGGCCTTTTTTTTCTCATGCGTTTTCTAATTCCTTTCTCATTTTGCTTGATTCCCGTTTCTGCTTTTTGCTTTGCTTTGAAGCTAAGCTTTAAGCTTAGCCCCACCTCCTCAATTATTTTTTTTCTTTTCCTTTTTCTTTCTTTTCTTTTCTTTAATCTCTTTTCCTTTCTTTTATCCTTTGATTTTGTTTTCATAACAAAATTAAAATGAAGTCCTACGAAATTCAGAAAATTTTTAAATTTCTCAAGTAAGTTATATATAACATACTCACTAAGGCAGATCCTAAATCGGATTCCCGAAACACAAGATGCGAATTAAATGGAAAAAAAAATCAAATTATTAATTTTCGACATTTTAGCGGAAACTATCCGAACAACCTCAAAATTTACTTCTGAAAGTTCACACAAGTCACAAATGACCATATGAACCTAATGACGCTTTCAAATTTCGAATCGGAGCTCATTAGCTAAAATTGAGCTCTAAAACCTCTTTTTAAATTTACCGACTAATGGAAACTCAAACCTTCTTCCAATACCTACTAAACGAGGTTAGATTTAGCTCAAATATCACAGACAAGTCCTAATGAACATTACGAAGCTTTTAAAACTGTTGGAACGTGAATCAGAGTCCTAACATCCGAAACGACTACCTAAGGTCGTTTCAGCCGGATATTTATTAAAGGGAAAACAAAGTTTTGGGTATGTTGCAGATATCCCAACACTCATTTCATTGCCATCCAATGATTTTGACCTAAGTTAATCAGTGTATCGACTCAATTTACTTATAGCACATGCTATATCTGGTTGGGTACAGTTCATGATATACATTAAATAATCAAACACGCGAGCATAATCTAATTGAGATATATTTTTTTCTTCATTCTTTGTCAGTGCCAGGCTCATATCAATTGGAGGTCTTTGCAACTTTTAAATCCAAGTACTTGAATCTATCAAGCATGTTTTGAATGTAAAGAGACTGAGACAAAGCCAAACCTTGAAGAGTCTTATGGATCTTAATACCTAATATTAAGTCGGCAACTCCTAAGTCTTTTATATCAAACTTGCTAGCTACCATACGTTTAGTAGCATTTATGTTGGCAATGTCGTTACTCATTATCAGCATGTCATACACATACAAACAAACAATGACCAATTGATTTGGAGTGTTCTTAATGTAAACACATTTATCACACTTATTAATCATAAAACCGTATGGTCAAATTTAGCATGACATTGTTTGGGTGCTTGTTTTAGTCCATAAAGAGACTTAACAAGTCTACACACATTCTTTTCATTTTCAGGAACCACAAACCCTTCAGGTTGTTCCATGTAGATTTCTTCCTCCAAATTTCCATTTAAGAATGAGGTCTTATTACCCATTTGATAGATTTCAAGACCATACACGGCAGCCAACGCTACTAACATCCGTATTGATGAAATCCTTGTTACTTGCGAGTATGTGTCAAAGCAGTCAAGGCCTTCTCGTTGTCTATTACCTTTGATAACAAGCCTTACCCTATACTTGTCAATAGTGCCATTATCTTTCATTTTCCTTTTGAAATCTATTTAGAACCTAACGGCTTGTTACCAGGAGGAAGATCAACCAACTCCCAAGTATGGTTGTTCAAAATATATTCTATCTCACTATTAATTGCCTCTTACCAAAATGGTGATTCTGAAGAAGACATGGCTTCTTTGAATGTTCGAGGCTCATTTTCCAATAAGAAAATCACAAAGTCATCTCCAAATGAAGTAGATGTTCTTTAACGTTTGCTATGTCTTGGTTCTTCATCATTTAGTGTACTTTTTTTAGCTTCATCCTGAGGTCGTTTGGATCCTTCACCACTCGAATCAAATTCCTTTTTATACGAAAATATATTTTCAAAGAATTCAACATTATCAGATTCTATTACAGTATTTGTATAAATGTCGGGAATTTCAGATTTGTAAACCAGAAACTGATCTGCTTTACTATTGATATCGTATCCAATAAAAACACAATCAACAGTCTTTGACCCTATCTTTACTCTTTTGAGTTTATGGACTTGCACTTTTGCCAAACAGCCCCACACTTTGAAATAATTCAAGTTGAATTTCCTTCCTTTCTACTTTTCATATGGAATGATAAGTGTTTTGCTATGGAGTACTCGATTGAGTATTTGATTAGCCGTAAGTACAACTTCCCCCCACAAGTTCTGGGGTACACCCGAACTTATCATCAAGGCATTCATCATCTTCTTTAATGTTCGAATATTTCTTTCTGCAATCCCATTGGATTTGGGAGTGTACGGGATAGTTGTTTGGTGTGTAATGCCATATTCCAAACAAATTTCTTCAAGGAGATTTGTATTCACCACCCCTATCACTTCTTATCATTTTGATCTTTTTGCCAAGTTGCGTTTCAATTTCACTTTTGTATTGCTTGAATACATCTATTGCTTTATCTTTACTATTAAGTAAATAAACATAGAAATATCGCGTATTGTTGTCTATAAAAGTGATGAAATACTTTTTACGACCGCGAGATGGTATTGACTTCATATCACAAATATTTGTATATATTAAGTATAAAGGTTCATAACTCCTTTCAATTGACTTTTAAGGATGTTTAGCATACTTTGACTCAACACATACTTGATATTTTGTATTATAGCATTCAAACTTAGGCAATACTTCTAAATTGATTATTTTACACAAGGTTTTATAATTGATATATCCCAAACAAAAATGCCATAAATTATTTAACTCAAGTAAGTAAGAAGAAACAACAATTTTATTATTATCAACGACCATTACGTTGAGTTTGAAAAGGCCCTCAGTTAGGTAACATTTTCCTACAAATATTTCAATTTTACTTAGTACAACTTTATCAGATACAACCGCACACTTAAATCCGTTCTCAATGAGAAGTGTGGTAGACACTAAATTCTTTCTTATTTCAGGAACATGAAGGACGTTGTTCAGAGTCATAACCTTGCCAAAAGTCATCTTTAGAAATATTTTTCCATATCCTTCAATCTTGGCCATTGTCGAATTTCCCATGGAGAGCGTCTCGTCATTTCCAATATGAGCATAAGATGCAAAGGCTTCTTTAACAACACAAACATGAGGGGTGGCACCAGAATCGATCCACCACTCATTTGGATTTCTAACCAAATTACATTCAGAAATCATGACACATAAATCAATGTCTTAAACTCCTTGAGAAAGCATGTTCTCTTCAACCATATTTTCTTGAGCCCACTCATTTTTCTTGTCCTTGTCCTTCTTAGGAGCATGATAGTCTGTGGACTTATGTCCGGCTTTGCCATAGTTGTAGCAATTACTCTTGAACTTTTTCTTACTTGGGTTGTTCTTCCCTCCAGAAGGCTTCTTTTCTCTTATTTTTTTGGAGTATGCTCCACAATATTTGCTCCCACTATTGTTGTACTCCAACGAGCCTTCTTTTCAGCAGACTTGTTTTCCTCTTCGATTCTCAAACGGACAATCAGACCTTCTAGAGTCATCTCCTTGCGCTTGTGTTTCAAATAGTTCTTAAAGTCCTTCCACAAAAGTGGCAACTTTTCAATCATAACCGTAAATTGAAATGCTTCATTGATGACCAAACCTTCAGCAAGGAGATCGTGAATAATGACTTGAAGCTATTTGACTTGGGACACAACTGATTTATTGTCCACAATCTTGTAGTCCAAAAATTTGGCAGCCACAAATTTCTTCAAACCAACATTTTCAGTCTTATATTTCTTTTCAAGTGCATTCCATAATTCCTTTAGCGTCTCAATGTTAATGTAAATATTGTACAAGCCATCTTCCAGCCCACTAAGAATGTAGTTCTTGCTCAGGAAATTAGAGTGCTTCTAGAACTCAATCACAAGAAAGTGCTCATTTTTAGGTGTTTCCTCTAACAAGACAAGAACGTCCTCCATAATAAACCTTTGCAGGTTTAGAGTAGTCAGATGAAAGAACATCTTTTACTGCCATCTATTAAAATTAATAACATAAAATTTTCCCGATTTTTCTGCTGGTGGCATAGCCAGTGCAAGCACATGACGATTTGGACCAACACCAGCAGCAGAAGGAACTGTGTTAGCAAAGTTATTATCGTTCGTCATTTCTACCAAAAATGACATAACCAGAATTAACAAACGGTGAAGTTTTTAATCTTCAAATCGAAAGATAATAAGATTTGTTAAACGTTGAAGTGTTTAATCTTCAAACTGATACAACCAGAGTGTTTAATCTTCAAACCAACTAACAAATTAAATATGTGATGTGTGAGCATTTTTCTTCTTTAACTCGCTTAAACTTTTATATTTGAATCCAAAAGTGACCAATCTATAGTGAAGATTGATGAATTCTGCTTGGTTTCAGGTTTTAGATCCTACAAGAAAAAGAAGAAACAAAAAGAGCAAGATTACCCAAGAAAAGTGATCAAGTTCAAGGAAGTTGTAGAAACAAGTTAAATGGAAGCTGCCTATGCTAGGGGCGACGACCCTTTATTTGGAGGAGAATACCTGCTGAGTATCCAAATGGGCGGATGAAAAGGCCCTTTGCAAGGAAGCTGAAGGACTGGAAGACTTGTGAAGATGTGACCGCCCATGCAAGAGGCGGACGCCCATTGGGACTTATGAAGAAGCGACCAGCCATTCAAGTTGCAGGCGCCTCTTAGTCTTCGTAAGGATAAGCTACTGCGAGAAGAGGTGACTGCATGATGCGAGGCTATGTCGCTTTATCTTGAAAAGGAAAAAGAGGCGGACGCGCTATTAAGGGCAGCCGCCCTCTCTTGCATACCCATAAAAACGCCAGCCTTTTAGTCAATTCAGTACCAGAACTCAGCCCTTTTTGGAAAAAGGGCTCCAGCCAAACCTGTGAATAGCAAAATTGTAAATAATTTTAGCTAACATTATATATAGCTAGAACTAGGTTTCTTAGCATATCTTACACTTTACATAACTTGAGAGATAAGAAAAGGACTAAATAACACTACCCTTTGGTCAAGCTTCCTTGTGTTGTGAAGAAAAACATCATTGTTTGTAAGAATCATTACTACCTTACTATTTCAATGCATATTTCATTACTATCAAATCTTGAATCATTACTTAGTATGAGTAGCTAAATCATCCACTAGGGTGCTAACGAAACCCTAGTCCAATAATCGAATGCGTTTAGTATAATAAGTTTCAAAGCACCTAGGAATATCTTATTTCACTATTTTTTATTCCATTACAATAACTTGAGGTGTAAAACTCAAGTTGAGCCCAAATAGTACTAGATTTACATCGAGAGGGTGAATATAAGAATGGAAAGTGTAGTGACAAGGTACCAGGGGTAAGTGTGTTGCATTTACCCCGGGTTAACGGGTTGAACACCGAGCAGGGGATACCTTACTTGGGACTAGTTGCTAGTGCTCAAAGCATCAACTCATAGCACCAGGAGGGCAAGAGTTGGTAGTCTCAACTCATCACCAAGAGGGGTGAGTTGGGTATGTGCGAGCAAAGTCTATTGGATGATCTTGGTGTGAAGAAGCTTAGTTATTCATTCATTGGGTTAAAGGGCTAGGGGGAAGTTAGTGTCTTAGTATTTTTCTCAATGTTAATTTTAGCTTTAGTTAGTCGTTTTCTTTAGCAATAGTTCAATTACACCTAACTTTTAGGATCACTAATTCATTGAACCTAAGCATATTCAACTACTTTAAGTCTCACGCTAGTCCCTGTGTTCGATCCCTATAATTGACTAGGGTAATTGTGAGCCCTAACCCTTAATCGGGCCGTGTCAATATGGGGAGTAGAAAATCACAAATGCTTTAATCTCCAAGCGGGAGTAGAAAACCACGAAGGTTTTAATATCTAAAACGGGAGTAGAAAACCACAAAGATCTTAATCTCCAAACACATATTATTATTCAAAATCAGAATAGATTAAATTTCTTAAGATTGTTAGTAAAATAATATTAGAATAATAATTTGAATGAAAATAGAAAGAAGAAGGAGAAGAACGATGATTGAAATTCGAGCATGCTGACTTCACAACATCTCCTTAAGAAGCTTAACCCCCCCCCCCCCCCACATTCCCAAGGTTGTGGATTATTTCCTCCCATAAAAGAACGGATTTACCGTCACCAGTGTAGCGGTACCTCAAACGCCAGCGTACTGTCGAACTACTCAATGGCTACTTATCACACTTACGCAAACTCTTTTCTTTTGTAAATGTATGCAAAAATAAGAGAGGAGTATGCAAAAAATTTCGTAAGAAAAATCTGCAAGAGATGACAAGTATTTATATGGAACAGTTGGGTGGAAAGAAGAAGTGCCATGAAAAGGTGCAACTCAAAGGTTGCCACCTTTCACCTTTCTGGTGACTGTTTCACTTGAAGTGACTGTATGTAAAACCAAGCGGGAATACAAAACGAAAAAATTAATTAGAGGAAATTAAATTACCATTTACAAAATTAAATGGTCGGAAGAAATATTAATATATTTAATAAACAAGTTTTTGTTGGTCGAAAAAATTAAGTCAATCAATCATATTAATTGTCTACATCCAAATATCGAAGTCGAGAGACAACAGCAATGGCATGAGGCTTCCCTTCTTCTCAACCCTTTTAGGAGTTAATAGAAGTGCTTTTATATTTAAATCCAACAAAACTTTTTTCCTCTACCATTATGGGACAAGTTCTTTTTAGGAACTTTTTATTTTCCTTCCATTTTCCATTTGCACCACTTCTATCTTTCACTTTCAAAACTCTAACAGATGAAACCCGTGGTAGACATTATATTCATAGAACCTGATAGTGATTTGCTTTTCAAATCATTGGGATTTAGAATATCCTGTTTCAAAATGGCAACAAGTAGATCTAAAATATCATCGTCACAGATGAAACCCGTGGTAGACATTATATTCATAGAACCTGATAGTGATTTGCTTTTCAAAACATTGGGATTTAGAAGATCCTGTTTCAAAATGGCAACAAGTAGATCTAAAATATCATTGTCCTCAACTTGAAAATAAAGAAACAGTTTTGATAGTAAGAAGATAACATGGACAGATCTCCTAAGATACAGATTATTCGAACGAAAGTACCGCTTGTCGTCAAAATTATACATTAAAAAATACATAAGCTCACATGTTTAGTTCAGTAGTGCACATCCGAGATAAATCAGCAAACAATCTCAAATAGATTAATTCCTACTTCAAAATGATAAAAGTTTTATTCATCAATAGAAATATGAAGATCGAGAGTAGCTAAAAAATGAGACATAATACTACATAGTATTTAATAAGTGAAAGCATCATGAGGGTGAATGGCAGTTGAACAACTTTTGAAATTGATAGTTGAGTTATATATAATCATTGTTGTTGGTCTTTATGTCATAATTATATCGCTCAGAAATGTCATATTTATATTATTTTGCTATTTGAAAGCAATGCTATATTTACTGATAAATAAGTAATATTTTTGATTATGATGTGTAGTGCTAATATTAGAGTTAGACAATAATAATTAATTTTATATTTAAATAGGTCAAAAACAAGGAGTTAGTATCGAGTTTTATATTTTAGGTTATCAAGTAGGAAATAATGAATGAGTTAAAGCAAAATGTAAAAGGTAAAGGAAATACAAAGAGTCAGAATACTGGTTGATATTCCTTTACTAAAACCGTCATTTGTAATAATGAGAATATTCAGCAAGTAGTGCAATGTAATTCAATATATTGTACAAGTGTGAATAGAAGAGATATTTATACTACTTCATAAATCCTAGAGGTTTCTATACATTCGGCCATGGCCCCCCCGGGTTAAGGTTTAATCTCTTTAGAAATTAGGGCATTTGCAAAAATATGATACATGAAGCTTTGGTGTGTCAAAATACCCTCACTAACAGATGTTTAGTAAAAATACCCTTATTAGTTTAATGAAATTTTTTTCGGACCAAAATACCCCTACAAATCAGTAAAAAGACGCCCCAATCCCTCCCCTTCCTTTTCTCCATTCACGCTATCAAGAAAATCATAAAACTCCATTCCTTTTACAGATTGTTTTGTTCAAGAGCAGATTCAACGTAAGATTTCTTCAAGTTGCAAGGGTAAAGTTCTCTGCAACTATTACGAAGAGTTTAAGTTCTGTTGCAAAGACTGAAAAATCTTTAAAGTATTGGCAATAGCCAAGACTTTAAACTCTACTGCAATGGGAGGCTGTGTAGAGACTTCTTGCCTATTATCAAGACTTTAAGCCCTGTTGCCATGGTCTCTACAACTACAGAAAAAGTCTCTACAACTATTGCCAATAACCAACACTTTAAATTCCAGCGGAAGGGGTAACTTGTACAAATAGTCTCTGCAAGTATTGACAATTGCCAGAACATTAAACTCTAGTAGAAGGAGCAACTTGTACAAATAGTCTCTGCAAGTATTGGCAATTGCCAAGACTTTTACCTATATTGCAATGCAAACTTGCAGAGAAACTCTCTGCAACTCTTGGCAATAGCCAAGACTTTAAGTTCTGGCAAGGGAACCTTACACTAAAAATCTCTAAGAGTATTGGCAATTGCCAAGACTTCTACCTCTACTGCAGTGAACAAGTTGGAGACAGTGATTAATTTTCCAAAGTTGAGTGACCATTTGAGATTTTAACTCTTTTTTTTTCTTAAGATCGCAGCAACCACGCAACCATTGCCTGGTTTATAATGAATGGTGATGGGTGATCAGACATGAATGACTATTATTTGTGCAGGGTGAAGGATTATCCTCATACTCCATATCCTTTGTTCTATTTGTTGGGCTGCCTTTTGTGTATTTGTTTTTTAAATCTGCGTTGGTATCCATGATTATTATGTTGTATCCTAATCAACTTCAATATTTTATTAGAATGCAATACACACCATGGTATCATATATGATCAAAACAGTAATCACCTTGAATCTTATCATATGTTTCAGCATGTAATTTATTGTTAATTTTCTTCTTTGAACTTTCGACACGATGAGATTGAAAACTAAAAATCTAACTTGGGTAATACCTGAACAAATTGTGAGGGGTTGGTTGAGCCAAGTGAAATATGTATAAATTTTTTTCTCTCTTCTTTTTGGTATGTACTTCAAAATTTGAACAAGTCATCCTAATCTTCACTGTTAAGGTCAAAGACATATATAATTCTTATGCTTTCTTTTCAAATTTTGAGGAGAGATATATTTACCCTTCATGTTTGGTCAATTACTGAAAATTTGTTTAGATTTCTTATGCGCTTAAGAAGGATCATTATATATAGTTGCTTATTTTAGATACTTAGGGGCCATTTGTTTTTATTAAGATTAAGATATCTGAATCTGAATACACATCTGAATATTAAGATGTTGTCACTGAATCTGAATGTCGAGCCATCAAGATTGTTTGTTTTTCTAACATCTGAATGAGCATAAATTTTATTTTTATTTTTTTAATAAATATACAATTCAAATAATATATTTATTTTGACATTGTACTAATAAAATATTAGATAAAATATATTTAACAACATAAAAATAACTTATTATTTAATAGAAATATTTCATATGCATAACATTGACATGCAAAATTCCATAGGCCTCATCGGACAAAATATTGACCAAGTCTATTTGCTGAAAAATCATACATAAAAAGGTTGATGCTTAACTTTATTATTATTATTATTATTATTATTATTATTATTATTATTATTATTATTATTATTATTATTATTATTATTATTATTATTATTATTTTGTCCTCATCAAAATTGTCTATATCCTAATATCCTATCCAGGAAAGACATAGAGAAGAGAATAAAAGAAGGAATTGGCAATTAAGCCAAAATTTCTCTAATCTTTTTTCTGCCAACAATACAATAATCTTTGTAACTACAAGTGATTTGCCCAGACTTTAGCAATTAGGAATAATCATGTGACATTTACTTTCAACTCTTTCACCTTAAATTTGTTGCTGCAAATCTAGTAGTGTTTTTTCAAAATCATAGGAGTAGTTCAAAAGGGTATTTTCAAAATCCTAATCTCAAAACTCAAAATCACCATTGAAATAATGGAGTCAAAATCCGTTACAGATATACCCATACCCAGTCACGTGAAGAGGAGAATATTAGGCTAGATGTTGGTTGTGTTTGATTGCTGGAGAAAGATATGAGAAGCAGTGAAGTTTTCCACAAAGAAAAAAAATGTGCTTTTGGACGTCGAGAAAAGAGGCGTGTTTTTTTGCCTCTGAATTCTATATAGACTTTGTGGAACATCTGATCTAGGCAGAGGTAATAAGTTCTATTAAAGGATTTTAAAAATTAAAAATAAATACACTTAATGGGTTAAAATCTGATGGATCTTTTCTTCTGTTGATATAACCCGCCAAATGATTCACCAGCAGAAGCAGAAAAAGCAGGCTGTTGATACTTGTTTGATTCTTTTCATTATTCCTAAATTCAGAATAATGAAAATTGACTAAACAAATGTTCAACTTAACTTTATAACTAAGAGCCTGTTTGGGTGGGCTTAAAAGCTGCTTATTTTAAGTGGCTTATAAGTCAAAAAGTGACTTAAAAGCTACTTTTAAAAGTGGCTTTTAAGCAACTTATGGCTTATAATTTCAAAAATTTTGAGGTTACCAAACATATATTAATGGGCTTATAAGCTTATAAGTCACTTTTAAGCTCACCCAAACGGGCTCTAAGTATATTAAGTATAATAATAATGTATTATTCAGTTCGTTACTTTTTTTATTACAAAAAAAAAAAAAATACAATTTTCCCCTCAAATATGAATACTAGATTGGAGTTTTACAAAGCCCTTTATCGGATTTGAACCGATGACTTATGCCTTACCATGTCGTTACTCTACCACTGAGCAGATTTATCGACATCAAGTTCGTAAAAAGAACCAAATTCTTGTTGGCGATTATTTATGATAAAAAAAATGAAATTATGAAAATTCCTTTGTCTTATTTAGACCCTTCTGAAAAATCTACATTACATACTCTTTTTCTAGCATTGTGGTTTGGAATCGATTCTTTATCAATGGCCCACCCTTTCTTTGAACCTTGTCAATGATCCCGGGCCCTATGTTGAGTAAGGGGGGAGAAGGTGCCCCTTCTGCTAAGTTGGACCTAGGAAAGTTAAAGCAGGACGTCTGGTGTGACGTCGTCCTTATGGACGTATTACATATCCTACTCGGAAGACCTTAGTAATACGAGTAGGGTTCTACCTGCGTAGAGAGAACACCGGTTTACTTTTAAGGGGAAAGACAGGTATTGCCATCAGAAGACTTTGGTTGGCGCTTATAATCTTTAAGTTGAGGGCCCCTTCACTTGAGCTAATTCCGGCTTCCAGCGGAGGCTGCAAAGCAAAGGTTAAGATACTAACCGACGGAGTGGTAGGCTAAGCGGGAAAGGGAGAGAGTGGAGTTAGATCCGATGCCATTGATTCTGTTGGAGGAAGGTCAGCAGGAAAGAGAATTGCTTTTGTTGAAGAAGCAACAATAGAATAAGCTCTTGCTCACCGAATCCCTTTCAGGTGCAGATGAATATGCTGTTTAGTTTGGGACTAGGGCTTATGATCCTTCTCTTAACGGTAGAACAAAAATAACAAAGGAGCTCTCCCGATTCAGAGCCCCATTAAGTACAAATAAATAGAGCCTTATATATAGTTGCTTAGTTTAGATATTTACGTGTATTTAGTGTTTGGGATATACAATTCATTTGACACACTCCATAAGGGGCATACTATCTAAATCAGGAGTTGCATCTCAAAATTAAGATTATTTCTAAGTTAGTTTACTTAATATTAGTTAGAATTCTAATATTAATCTAACATGAACAAAAACTAGTAATTAGTAAAAATATGTGGAAGAGGAATGACGTGCCTTTAATATGTTTTACCTTGTAACCTTGATTAATTGCTAATCATTAGGAATAACCAAATGATATTCATTAATGTCTAAATCATTTAAAAATCTAATGATAGTTATCCATGCAATTAAGGAAGGTAATCATCTATCTTCCTATAACTTAGGCACAATTCCATCTCTCCTATAAACTAGGCACTATAACCTCTAACATGTAACCTAAAAAAATTTGTAAAAAATGAGTATTAGAATTAGTTAATATTTATGGAGTATAATAAAATTGTAATGGGTTTATTTTAGGTTTAAACACTTAAATAAGTGTCTATACGGCTATACCACCGTAAAATTTTCCATATTTATATAGTAATAAAAAATATTGTAACTTGTGGTCTTAAACATATCATAACATAAATGGTGTGATTATAAAAGCTTCTCTTAATGGTAACATATGAAGTTCAAATTAGTAAATTGTTTCTAAATTTAAAAATGCGTTATTATTTCTTTAATAGACTAGTAATAAAGAAGTTGCTATTTTTTTAATCGGAGGGAGTAAGTACTTTTGACCAATAAAATAAAACTGTGATATTAGTAGGACAACTGACACGCCAATAACCAATATGCTACATTAATTAATTTATGACGAACAAAACCTGCTACATTACTAGTCTATAAAATTCACTGATGGCCTGTAGATGACAACACTACTAATTAAGATAGACAGTTATTAGTACTTTTTATTCAAAATGACACAAAGCCATGAATTTTCCAGTACTGAGCTTCTCCAAGCTCAAGCTCAAATTTGGAACCATATTTTCAACTTCATAAGTTCTTCAGCAGTAAAATGTGCAGTTGAACTGGACATTCCTGACGTTCTTTACAAACATGGTAAGCCCATGTGTCTTTCAGACCTCTCTGCCCAACTTCCCATAGACCCTTCCAAAGTCACCTTCTTACCAATTCTAATGCGTTTTTTAGTTCAATCTGGTTTCCTAAATCATCAACATTATGACGATGAAGATAAATATTATTATTCTCTTACCCCAGCTAGTCGACTTCTTGTGAAAAATGAACCCTTAAATGTTAGGTCACTCTTGCAAATCAACCATGATCCGTTCCTTCAAAAACCATGGCGTGAGTTAAGTAGTTGGTTCCAAAATGATGTCCCAACTGCTTTTCAAACTGCTCATGATGGGAAATCTTTTTGGGATTATATAGTAGAAAAACCAAAACTAGGAAATAATTTTAATGATGCCATGGCTAGTGACTCAAGATTGATAACTGATGTTCTTGTTACCGAGTGTACACATGTTTTTGAGGGGTTGACATCGTTGGTAGACGTTGCTGGTGGCACGGGCACTGTGGCAATGGCTATAGCCAAAGCTTTTCCTACCATAAAATGCACTGTATTTGATCTCCCTCATGTTGTCGGTGACCTCAAGGGAAGTGGCAACTTGGAATTTGTGGGAGGAAGTATGTTTGATGAGATTCCTCACGCTAATGCTATCTTACTCAAGGTGCGTACGTTACAACAAATGCATGTGAGCTAGCTTTATATTATAGTTTTTCATTATGTATGTTTTCCACCATTGATTATGATAAGAAAATGGACCTTTAAATCTGATTCAACTCCAAAAGTTAGAGCAAAATTTTCACGAATAAGTTATTTTATTGTGCAACTTTTAAACCCCTTAAAAAATTTGCAAAAATTGCCATCGCATAAAGTACTTGAAAAAAGTTTCCTGGTCGATCTGATGGAAATCGTTGTGAGTTGGTTGTGCATTGCCAGAAAGGCCATTTTTTGCAACAATTTCCACCAGGGCTAAAATTAAGCACTGCGCGCTTAGAAGGTTGCCTAGTATAAATTTGGGTAGAGGAGTCAAGACCATATAAAAAGATCAATTCATCCATTTTGTGCTGATGTGGGACTTTGAACAAATTAATACTTCAACTACTTAAAGATTCTAACAGAGTACTCTTATTTTTTTTTTCTTCTTCTTTTTCCGTTATCTCCTCCTTTATTCTTCATGATAGAAGCCTATTCATACCAAGATTTACTACTAGATATATACGACATTGATGCATAATTAGCTGATTTAATTTGGTTAGTCATCAATAGTTAATTTCTGTAAGAATCTATAACTACTGAATTCTCTCTTTAACACATTCGACTCAACTTCTTCATGCTTGAACAGTGGATTCTGCATGACTGGAATGACGAAGATTGTGTTAAGATACTAAAGAAATGCAAAGAATCAATTCCAAGCAGGGAAGAAGGCGGAAAAGTGATAATCATAGACATGGTGATGGAGGATCCGAAGCAAAGCGATGAATTTGTTAGAGCACAACATTTCATGGACTTGTTGATGATGCTTATTTATGCAGCCAAAGAGAGAACTAAGAAGGAATGGGAAAAGATTTTCATTGAAGCTGGTTTTAATGAGTACAAAATAACTCCAACTCTAGGCTTAAGATCTCTCATTGAAATCTACCCTTAGTTTGAATAATAAACTAATGGGTGATTGGGTGTGTTCTCGTCTATTATATTGCATTGCAAAGTCATTGTTACCAACAAATAAATCTATTTAATTATGTAATGTGTGTTGAATAGTTATGTTATATTTTTTTCTCATACAGTAGCCTTGCTATACTTAATATCCTTTTTTGCCCTTTATTGTACTTTTCTTCATCATAATTAAACTCAATTAAGATCGTGAGGATACAATATTATCCATCTCGCCACTCAAAGTACTCATCCTCTTCCCTTTTGCCAGTGCAATTATGTTCACTCTTTCACACAATTTTACAGGACAAAATTCCACCTTTTATTTTACTTTTTTACTTTTCTAAATATACTCTATAATATTTTGTGGGTATGCTCTAGATCTTGTACTTTATTCTAAATTTTTTTTATGAAGAACTATTTATTGTCATATATTATTTAATTGCATGATCTTTTGGCATATTCAGTTCGTGAGCTTTGCTTCTCTTCCGGCAATGGCCAGTGTACAGGCAATTATACTTTACGTGAGGGGTGTTCAAGAGAAATTGAAAAATCGAACTAAATAGAAATCCGATACTGAATGTTTATAGTGGCAACCACGGAGTTGCTGCTCTACAAGCCGATACTGAATGTTTATAGTGGCGACTTTACATAGTCGCCACAAAAAAGTCTACCATCTATGGTGACTAATCTCGCTACAGAAGTAGAATTTGGCGCTACAAAAAAGGTCTCACAAATTAGAATTTAAATAGGTCATCACAGAAGAGTGATTATTAGTCGTGACTTTTATCGCCATTAAAAACATTGTATACTTGCCAAATCTATTAGTGGCGACCTTAGTCGCAACAATAGCTTATTGTTTTGTGACAATGTTCGGTTGCTACTATAGCTTGCTTTTCCAATAACTACAATAACACTACAAAAAAGGGGCAATTTGCTGCGGTTTTCTGGCAGCGGTTTTGCGCACCGCTGATAAACTTGCTGCTTTGCTGCGCTTTTTCCAAATGCTGCTAAAATATGTAATTAGTGCGGTTTTTAAGGTGTATTGCAGCGGTTCAACTGGCTACCGTAATAGCTGCGGTTTATATGCCATTTGCAGCGGTTTGGGAACCAAGTTATACTGTCCCACATCGGTAGTTTACTCTAATGTTTTGCGCTTTATAAGTAAGAACCACAAAGTCATGTACAGTGTTGTGTCCTCCCACGTGGCTGCCTTTGATCATCACCAGGCTTGTTTGTAATTTAGTTTGATGGTGACCATACCCTTGAAAGGATCCAGTTAGCCAGATTCGGGTCGTGGGTGGGTCTAGGCTTTCGACGGTTGTCGGTGACCATGACCCTTGAAAGGATCCAGTTAGCCAGATTCGACGTGGCTGCCTTTGATCATCACCAGGCTTGTTTGTAATTTAGTTTGATGGTGACCATGACCCTTGAAAGGATCCAGTTAGCCAGATTCGGGTCACGGGTGGGTCTAGGCTTTCGACGGTTGTCGGTGACCATGACCCTTGAAAGGATCCAGTTAGCCAGATTCGGGTCGTGGGGCCAGATTCGGGTCGTGGGTGGGTCTAGGCTTTCGACGTTTGTCTTTATTATTATTGCATCTTCAAAGAATAGCAGCAACGATTTTTGGACTAAACCGCCAGAATAAATCAAACAGCAGCGGTTATGTGCGTCTAACTCAAACCGTCGCAAAAGAGTTTAAGTACAGCTTCTTAGGCAGCATTTTTTAAACCGCTGGAATACTAATTTTGCAGCAGTTCAAACCGCAGCTATACTATTTTATAACCGCCGGTATCCGCAAGTTTTTTTTGTAGTGTAACCAAAATATAGTGGCAGACTATTTTTTCTCAAATTAATATAGGAAATACCAATATTAAAAGTAGTTTTACTAAAAATATTTCTCAAGCCGAATGTTCTACTACTTTCATTACAAAAGTCAACTTAAATGTATAATACACAATACTTCATTGTTTATTGTCATTGTATGCACATATGATTAGGGGTGGCAAATCTGACCCAAACTTATTTGACCCGCTCAATCCGCCCAAGTTTTGATGGGTTTGGGTTAGATGATTTTGATGATGGGTTGATTTTGGGTTTTACCCAAGTTAACCCATCAAAATCAATAACCAAAGTTGACCCATGATCAAGCCCAACTTAACCCATGAAACATTCAATATTAGCTTATTTTATTTTCTATATTTGACTAAATAAAGTTTATTCTCAATTTTTATTCAACAAAGCATTCAAATTATCATTTTCTTTATATTATAAATCTCTTTATATTAATATAGTATGATGAAATCTAAATTTAAAATTGTAAAATTGATGGGTCAAGTTGGGTGGGTTAGACTACAACCCATTGTTCAACCCAATCCATCTTAATCCAAGTACACTTTGGGTTTGGTTGGGTTTTGACCCAACTAATGATTCAACCCAACTTGACCCATCCAACTTCAACCCAACCCGCCCATTTGCCACCCGAAAGTTTCTACATATGGAAAGTAAAACATGAAATGCCTTCAAGCTCCTTCTGAGTCGACGCCATCTATGATTGTTTTAGAAACCTTGTCCCTGTTAATAGGGAAGTCTCTGATAATAAGAAATAAACACATGATCATTTTGACAATTCTCATAATTTAATACAACTCACATTGATAAGCGTGACCATGGAGTAAAAATTGCAAAACTCGAACACCAGTCTTCCTGACTTCAACAAGCTAAATTTTCATAGAAAACCAAATAACTAGTCACAAAAGTTATTGAAACTTTCTTCAGTTCTATACATCCTCCCATGAAACTCCTTCCATGTTCTTTCAGCACCTAAGCTAGTGCAAACAAATAAAGCAACTAGATATGTATAACAATTTGGAGCAAACCAATTCAAGAGCCAAAGGTTGTATATTCAAAAAAAATTTCAAAACCATTGGTTTTGTACCACAATTGATATGATGAAATTCCACAAATAAAAATACCTGAATTGAAAATTAACTGAGTTTCCTAAACAAGCATAATTGATACTAAACCTTCAAACTCCTCAAGCTAGCTAGCAAAGAACATTAAATGAGGACAACTCAAATGTGAAGTAATCGATCATGTTAACTGACAAGACAAGGCATTAATGTTCAACTACTGGGGAAAACCCCAATTTGGTACTGATTACTAGATGAATCATGCAAGTTACAGAAACTGAAAGTTTTCCACGATTATTTGGTAAGACATGTTAAATCATAAAGTGAGCTTGTTTTTGTCCCTCGTGAAATACAGGTCCAAAAGATACTATAATGCCTACCTCCTTAGAACTAGTAATTTTAGGAACGAGTATGTACTACTACACTTAATTCAAGTGCATACATAATTTATCCTCCCCCTTGAGCTCTAGTATTACATTGAACTACCTTTGAAGAAGGATATATATACACACACAAACAGACACAAAGCATGAAAAAGTAGTTGAATGAAAGGCAACAACAAAGTCTTTAATTGTTCCATAACACAACTCAAAACTGCTCCTCATCACAGCTACCATAACAGGGTTCTCCTAACATGCATCCTCGCCCGAATAATTTCAAAAACATTAGAATTCAGGGGTTCAGTGCAACAGAATCAAAATGCAAAATGTACTTTTAAACCATTTACTGACAATCCAAGCTTACATAGACATCCATGTGTAGGTAATAGCACAAGGATAAACAGAATGAATAAAATCTTGATCAGACCATATTGACCACATACTTATAAATCATAATTTTAGCACAATTACATTCTAAGACTACATATAGAATTGGCAATCTACCACTTAGCTTGCATGTGATGATCATATACCTTTACAATTACATTGAATAGAAGTACTCACCATGCTTGACTGAATGCCCAATAAAGAAAGTTGTATACTTCATCTATATACGATTGGACACCTCTATTCCGAATATTAATCAATCTTTATCCATCCCTAAGTTCCACAAAATTTACAATTAATAAATTAACTAAAGGTGAAAGGATAACAAAACGATTACAAGATCAGCTAACTTGTATGCATTCCTATTTTCCAATTACGAAAACAATCAATTAATAAATTAAAGTGTAATAACAATAAAACACTATAAGTTCAGCCAATAAGTGTGTTGTGATAAAACATAATATGTGGACCCATCGTCAAGTAAAATCTCTTATAGTAGAGCAACAATACACTTCTAAGACGAACAATCAAAGTTTTATACTTATAATAGTGCAACAACACACTTAAAAATTTAGCAGTAAAAGAGACTAAACTAGTTAAGCTTTAATTTTATCAATGTAGAGCAATATTTCCAGTGAAACAACAAAGTTGTGAGTCTCATAATCCCTTCTTCTCTCTTTACATTTCATCATCAATACTTTAACCACATGTCATAATTTCATATTTTCTACATGTAAGAAAACAATAATTTTACATGCTGTCATTTCTTTAATCAATATCAAATTCCTAAGACCTTAATATTTTTTCATCTTCCATGTGAACGGCAGCTTAATTACATGCAATCCTAAAGATCTTTATACAACTAATTGATTTATACTACTACTATTGAGTAAGATAAATATACGATTAAAATGTCACAACGTACAAGTTATGGTATACATTTCACCTTGCGAAGTCCAGAACACTATCTAAATTCTATGGAAAGTATATATATCAAGCCTACTAATTTTTGCATGATAAACAAAAGAACAACAAAAAATAAGTAGAAACATTTCCAAATATAACTAAATTAACATTCTCTTGTCACGTGCAGATACACATTCACTTTGTCAAATCACCATACAAGCAATATAAATTAGACCTACAATACTTTGATACATAATTCCAATAAAAGCACAAACTAAAAACATGAAATTAAATCAAAATTGTATGATTGATTAGATAACTTATGGTTGAATTTGAATACCTCCATAACTAATAAGCTGAATCTAACTCAACGAGCTATAGAAATTAAATCCTATAACACTTTTTAATTAGATATAATTCTGGTAAAAAGAAAAAATCGGTGAGATTGTTGAATTGATTAATACATCGATGGGTCATAAGCTAAACGATTATATAAAAAAAAAAAAAAAAAACAGGCAGCGAAAATAGGAAATCTCCAAATTTAAAATAGGAATGCTTGTCAGTGAATAATAAAAATGGAGCATCCAAAAGGATTTGAGTACATACCTTATGGAGTCACATTTTGTGAATAGTTTTTGGGTCTCCATTAAAATGGTCACAATTGCTGAGAGTTTACAGAACTTGAGGGATTTGGGGGAAGAAGAGTAGAATGGATAAAGATTTTTACAATGATGGAGGATAAAATTTGGGTCTCCATCTTTGCTTATGAAAAGACCAAAGTGGAAGAGAAGCCTAAAATGTTAGGGTTGCTTCGATTTTTATTTTTTTTATTTTATTAATTTAAAAGTGAAATAATTAGAGTTTTAGAGGCAACGTAGTCGCCGCAAATAATCTTTAGCAGCGACAATTGATTTATCGCTACAACAAAACCGCGAAAAATTGATGACTAGCCAATTTTGCACACGTTAAATGAGTTCAATCCATAGTTTCAAAATTCATTAAGAAATAGCCAATAAAACACTCGCGTACATTCAGGCTACTGCCGCATATATTGAATTTACTAAACTACCCTTAAAAACCTACAGCTCAACAATAAATACAAAATAACGCGTGGAAAAAAACAGAACAAAGCATACATTACTTCTCTCAACTCTCCAGATCATCGTCTCTCTCCCGGAACTTTCAAATTCAAACTGTAAAAGCTAATTGCAGGTGCGGTTCCACAGTTTCTCCGACGTTTCTGTGCTGAGTTTGAATTATATTACATAAATATATCTGTTTTCGTGATTATAATCTGCATTTGTTTTTCTGAAACGCGAATTTACTGTTATATATAATTAATATGAATCTGAATTAAGTTCATAAGAGTATGAAATACCTAGAATTGTATTACGTTTAAGCAAAAGCCTGATATCCCCAGCATATTGTGATGTGACCTTGCTTCAACGTAACAGTAACCTCCAGCATTTCATGCTGGGTGATTAATGTTGAAGCAATGTCCCAGTAGAAATATCCTGTTGTCCAACACTAAATGCAGGGGCTTAGTGTTACGTTGAAGCAAAAGCCCCGTTATAAATTTCCTGTAGCTATGATTACATTTTAGATAAGCACTTCAATATGGCCTGATATCCCCAGGATATTGTGATGGGACCTTCGTTCAACGTAACACTAACCTCCAGCATTTAATGCTGGGATTTCTGTTGAACCAATGCCCCATTAGAAAATATCCTGTATTCCAACGCTAAAAATGCTGGGGCTTAGTATTACGTTGAAGCAAAGCCCCATTATAATATCCTGTAGCTGTACTATATTAGGATATAAACTTGCACTTCAAAATGGCGTGATATCCCCAGGATATTGTGATGGGACCTTCCTTCAACCTACAGCATTTAATGCTGTGGATTAGTGCTGAAGCAGTGTACCATTAAAAAATATCCACAGCACAAAATGCTGGGGTTTAGTGTTAAGTTGAAGCAAAGTCCCATTACAATATCCTGTAGCTATGCTATATTTTAGCATATAGAGCTGCACTTCAAAAATCCCCCTCCACCCTGTATAGTTAGCAATTAAACTATGGAAATGTATATTTATCTTATAGGTTAGCAGTTCTTAAGCATTCATTATTAAGCTACAATTACAGTATTTTACCGTGTGGATTTCTTTGTAACTTAGTTTAGTTTTACTGTCTTTTGTAACTACAGGTGATGGCTAAACAGTGTATTGTTCTTGCATTCAATGGGAAATGGACACCAGATTATAAGTACATAGATCATGAGACAAGGATTTTTCTACATAGTGAAACAGATACTTTTCAAGATTTCAGAAGAAACCTTTGGAAAAAGATAGATTTAGACGAAGAACATTGTGAGGCATTCATATGGTTTGATATGGAACTTGGAACAAGCAAAGGTGTCCCTATAAAAAATACCGATGATTTAATCAGCTGTTTACACTTGATGAAGAACAATTCCGAGTATAGGAGTAGACGTTTCATAGTTGACATTACACAACGAACTCCACAGTCTGAGAGAGTTGATTACACTGAAGGCCAAATGATAATGCAAATAGACAACGATGATGCTTTTGAAGTGATAGTTTTGACACCTCCATCTGTGGAAGCTGTAGCAGTAGATCAACAGTTAATGCATGCTGAAAACACAGAACAACAGCTTGTAAATATTGAACTTCCTGAGCCATCAAGTGCTGGAAAAAAGAGAAAGAGGTATTCAAGTAAGAAAATAAGAGAATCTCCTCGTCCAATACTAAAAGAAAATGCAGATTTGGACGACATCAAGGTTGGATCAATTTTTTTAAACAAACAGTGTATCACTAAATATTTCCAGACAACTGCAATTGCACACCATTTTGAATTCAAGGTTGTGAGATCAAGCACAACGAGATATTCACTGGCATGCATGAATGAAAAATGTGAGTGGACTGTTCGATCTTCCAGAATTAAACAATCCACACTGTTCAAAATACTGAAGTTTGAGAAGAATCACACTTGCTCGGTGGATGATAGAAAAAGAGACCAAAAACATGCTACGTCAAAGATTGTACGAGACGAGATAGTTGAGAATCTAAGAGACGATAATTATCCTGTTAAGCCTAATTTTGTTGTTGCAGAGATTAGAAGGAAAATGGGAGTTCTAATCTCTTATAATAAGGCATGGCGTGCTATAAAAGAAGGAGAGTCTTTAATTAGAGGAACGCCTGAGCAGAACTTTCAGAAGTTACCAGCATATTTATATGTGCTAAAAGACATCAATCCAGGGTCACATGTTGCTCTTCAAAGAGATGATGAGAACAGGTAAAAAAAAAAAAAGTGTACTTATATATTTTTGTGTAGAATTCCAGTAATGCCAATTAAAAAAATCCTGAGACTGCAGTGTTATTTGTTCGATTCCCGTCACAAAAATGCTGTGATGTCGTCATTATGTATAAGTGGGGTTCCAGTATTAAAACCTGAGACTCAAAAATTTTAACATGAATTTTACTGATAACACTGCAATTCTATTATCCAGGTTCAAATATATATTTTTTGCTTGTGCGGCATCTATCAAAGGCTGGAAACATTGTAGACCTGTGATAGTTGTCGATGGAACATTCCTTAAGGGGAGATATTCAGGCACACTATTGGTTGCAGTGACGAAAGATGCAAATAACCAAATCTTCCCACTTGCCTTTGGAGTTGTCGACTCAGAAAATAATCTGGCATACAATTGGTTCTTTAGACAGTTGCGCATTGCATTTGGTTGTCGTGAGAATTTACTGTTCCTTTCAGATCGTAATCCTGCAATTGCAAATGGGATTGCAAATGTATATCCTGAATGTGCCCATGGTATCTGTGTATATCATCTGGAAAAGAACCTTAACAAAAGGAACGTGAGTCCTGCAGTGATAAGTATATTCAATAGTGCATGTCGTGTCTACACGATTGCAGAGTTTAAAACAGACATGAATCAAATGAAGGAAACGGATAGGGCAACCTATGATTACCTCATGGAAGAACCACCAGAGAGATGGACTAGAGCTTGCTGTCGAAATCGAAGATATGACATGATGACATCAAATATTGTGGAATCAATGAATAATGCTCTGTTACATGCTCGGGGGAAATCAATACTGTCAATGGTGGACAACATAATGAACAAGCTACAGACCTGGTTTTATGAGAGACGGAAAAGTGCGCAGGATATTTTCTTTGCAACATCAAAATGGACAGATGATGAATTGAAAAAAAAAAAATAAAAAAAGCATATAGAATGAATGTGAGTATTTTGGGATGTCATTTGCATTATGTCAATGATAATTCATTTGCATTATGTCAATGATAATTCATGAAGTCCCGGGTTTTGTGCTGGGACTACATGGTATGCAAAAGCGGGGGATCCAGTAATTTGCAGCATCGTATGTGTTATGCTAGTCAAGTGATCTTATACATTACATTTTTACAGGTTGACCGGACTGCGGATCAAAGCTTTAAGGTAACAGATGAAGGGAGAGAATTCATTGTTTGTTTGAAGAAAAAAGAATGTCAATGCCTCAAGTTCCAGATGGATGAAATGCCTTGTGAACATGCACTTGCTGCTATAGACAGAGTGCACCTAAACAAATCGGACTATTGCTCTATATGGTATAAAAGAGAAACATGGTTAAAACAGTATGAAGCGGAAATCAACACTGTTGGACATGAAGAATCATGGGTTGTACCTGATAGCATTAAAGTAGAGATAACAAAACCCCCAGATTTTAAAGTTAAGGCAGGTAGAAGACAGGAGAAAAGATTTGTCTCGACTGCAGAATATGTAAGACAAACGGGGAAACACTGTGGGATATGTAGAAAGCGTGGACACAACAGAACATCTTGCAGACACACTCCAGTACTTCACCCATATTCAAAGAAACATAACTCCCAATAGGTATGTCTCTCTATATGATTTTATTTTTTAATTCTATTTTAGTGCAATTCAACACCCCAAAGCTGGCTATGTTAAATTTTTTTTTTTTTTTTTTTTGTTTTTCAGTTAGGAATCGCATCAACACTAGATAGATAGAAGACTATTCTTCTCTATTTTCATCCAGTCGCAACAAATCTGATGTCAAAAAGGACTATTCACTTCTAGAGAACTTTTTTTTTTTTTTTACATTTTACTTCCTCTGTATTCTTTAACAAGGATTATTATATATAAAAAATACACTTCTCACTCGTTGCTGTGCAAAATAGTTGTCTCGATTTATCTATTTTCTAGTTTTTTTACTTATTGAACAACAAACACTTTGATCTTGCTTAAATAATAAAAACACAGTACTTAGAAACACAGTTCATACAAGAAAAATCATTGTTCATAATTCGACATTAACTGAAAAAACACACATGAAAAAAAAGACAAACAAACATCCCACATTAACAGAAAAAACATAAAAACTACTAAAACTTATTCAATCACAATTGGCTTCTGGGCTGATCCTACATCTTCGTTGCTGTTACCATCATCATCATTGTCGTCATCATCATCATCATCATCAACATCATCATCATTGTTGTGGCCTTGACCAACCTGACGTTTTACTAATGAAATTTCAAAAACCATAGTGGCAACGCCGTTGTAAACCTCATGAACAACATGATTAAACCGAAGAACATCACCCAGTCTGTAGCCTTTACGCAGAAGCATCTCCTTCCATCCATTGCACAACCTTGAATGTACCTTCCCAGCCTTGAACTTCATTTCATAATCAGTGTCATCATTTTCACAAAGTAAAAGTGCACTTCCATTGACCTTTGGCAGCTTCTCTTTCCAACTCTCTGGAAAGATCTGAAAAAATAAACTTTAACAGTTAATACAAAAAAAACAATGAAAAATTACATGAACAAAAGCATAAAAAATAATTGGTAACTTTTTTAACATACAAAATCATCTCTTTTGAAGTATGATTTTCTTATTTGCATACTGAAATTGCCTAGTTCCTCCCAACGATCATCCTCCATATTATTGTTTCAATGAAAAAATAAATTAGTTGCAATCTTTGTTATTGTTTATTTCAACTGCAAAGCCTTATTTATAGCCTAGGAGTTACTAACTTTTGTTCAACTGTTATGGTCAAAGTGAATATGTATAGTCAAAATGAGATTGAGTATCACTATAAATGTAGTCAAAAAAGCTGTGTTTCTATGTTCTTCCCTATGTTTCTTCCAGTTCGAGATCTTCTCGTATGCCAATGTTATCCTGATATAATGCTGGTACCCGAGATATTTGCTGACACACTCTTAAAAATCTGGGGTATTAGTATTACTTTGAAGCGAAGTCCCATTACAATATACTGTAGCTGTGCTATTTTTTAGGTTATAAGGCTGCAGTTCAAATTCACCCCCCCCTGTTGTCCCAGCATTAAAATGCTGGGACTTCGTATTATATTAATGCAAGGTCCCATTACAATATCCTGTAGCTATACTGCATTTATCAACAGAAGAGTAGTTACTTGTCACCTTAAACTACTGGTCACAGCATAAAAATCTGGGGGATTAGTATTACTTTCAAGCGAAGTCTCATTACAATATACTGTAGCTGTGCTATTTTTTAGGTTATAAGGCTGCAGTTCAAATTCACCCCCCCCCCTGTTGTCCCAGCAGTAAAATGCTGGGACTTCGTATTACATTAACGCAAGGTCCTATTACAATATCCTGTAGCTATACTGCATTTATCAACAGGAAGAGTAGTTACTTGTCACCTTAAACTACTGGTCACAGCATAAAAATCTGGGGGATTAGTATTACTTTCAAGCGAAGTCCCATTACAATATACTGTAGCTGTGCTATTTTATAAGGCTGCAGTTCAAAATGTTTTAATCAGAAATGCTGAGGCATGTATTGCTAGGACTATACATAAACATTATTAAAGAGTCAACAAATTACACAAAAGGAAAAATTACAGCCAATTTCATTAACAGTGACATAAAAATTACATAAAAGCATACTTCTAAAAACACAATCTGTTTGCCTTTTTGAATACATGATATCATTGTAAAACAATTACTAATATGTGAAAGAACAACAATACATAATATATCAATTTAAAACATTGTTTATTCTCCATAATTCCTAAACACGGGCTCCCCTGGCCCTGCGCTGTGCAATCGCAGCGGATCTGCCATCACCTTAAGCAATTCCATCAGTTTTTCATAATATTGTCGCTGCGTGTACCTTAAATTCCACAACTCATCTTCGCATTTCTTTCTGAATTCATTCAAGTATTCCACCTCCTTCTTCAGATATTCAAAACGCCAACACAGGTCTCTTGGTATTGTAGGCAAGTTCGTATCATGCCTTCGAGTTGATGGTCCATAACCATTCTGGAAAACCTGTCTACCATTGGATGGTCCGTGGCCATTGGATGGTCGGTGGGCATTCTCCATAGATACTTTTTGATGAAATACTATTTTACACAATTTCTTTTTTTTTATTTGTTCAATAACAAAAATGACAAATTGGATTCCTCTCTATCTGTTTTATGGGTGGGAATTTATATAGATTGGCATTTGTTTGTAAGAGTCACTTCTGGAAATTCTGAAAAGGTACAATGTGTATTTTGTCGTAAGTTCTGATAAGTCACACTGTTTAACCGGATTTTGAAGTACTTTGTGTTTTGTCCAGCATTAAATTCTGGGGCTTATAAAGCTCGAATTCAAAATCACCCATAACGAAAATGCTGTGTCTTGGTGTTACGTTCAACGAAAGCCCCATAACAATATCCTGGGGTTTTGTGTAAAAATACTGGGGAATATATTGCTGATACTATACAAAAACATTATTTTTACAAACAAACACAAAAGGCAAACTTACAGACATTTTCAATAACAGTAACATAAAAATTACATAAAAAAGGATACTTCTAAAACACACAAAAGAAGTATCCTCAAGTACAATAAAGATAAATTACACTTGCTTCACATGGAAGCATAAAAACAGAACACTGCGAAACACATAGAAAAAATACAGTAAAACATTAATGATTACTAGGAACGCGAGAGCTAGAACCAGAGGTTGAATCTGTGAAGTTCTGCAATTCAATGTCCAAGAGTTTGTCAAAAAGTCGATCCATATCTCTGTTGTTTTTCTCTCTGAAAGCTACAAAAAATTCAAACAACACATCCAAGTTATTCTTCACGACTGATATCTCAGTTTTCAAAAACTCAAGATCACTTTTCAAATTCCTAACATCGTTATTCAACTGGCGCCATTGTTGTCTTCTTACTTCATCATTGCAAGCCATTTTTTATTTTATGCTTTGTTATTTTTCCTTTTTTTTGGAATAATATTTTTGTTTTGTACAAGTGAAAAAACAAGACCACTGTCTAATTTATAGAAAACAAAAACAGAAAAAACATGTAAAGAATATTTGTTCTATTTTAGCTGACATTGTAAGTCAAAAAAAGCTGTAAAGATTCCTTGCTTCTTTCTTTGTAAAGAAGAGGTCGTATCTGTATAGGAAAAGATTACACTGAGATTTTCAACTGTATTAAAGTAACAGTATTACACAGTTGACAACACAAAAAGAAATCAAACAGATTCTGGGAAGATTCTATACATTAGAACAGACTCTCCTTTGTTCAAAAAATATATTGAAATCCACAAAATATTCCCTACTTTAACTTTCGAAATCCACAGCATTTGTGTATTGTCAAAAAAGTAGATAGATTCTTTTGTCATTTTACATGACAAGTCAAATCAATAAAAAATCTTACAAGATTCTGCAAGTTAAATTACTATAGCAACACTTTTACAATATTTAAAATGCACAATAGATTTTGTTTTTTGAATGTGAGCAACATTTTCGTAATTACATAAATTAATAATATTTATTCATATATAATAAACTGTTGTCACATACATTAGTCCCAGTACTTATGCTGGGGCCATGGTATTATGCAGCTGAGAAACAACAGCATTTTGATCTGGAGGGTCCTATACTTGGTCCCAGTACTTGTGCTGGAGCAATGGTGTTATGCAGTTGAAATTAACAGCATTTTGTTCTCACTTATAGAGAATTTTTTTTTTAAATTTTAATTCCTCTGTATTCTTTAACAAGGATTAATATATATAAAAAATACACTTTTCATTTGTTGCTGTGCAAAATAGTAGTCTCCATTTATCTATTTATTAGTTTTTTTACTTATTGAACAACAAACATTTTGATCGACCACAACAACACAGTACTTACAAACACAGTTCATAATGCTAAAAAGGATTCTTCATAATTGATCAGCTGCTGAAAAACTTAAAAACACAGATAAATAAAAAACACACACAAACATACATACCCATATTATCTGAAAAAACTTAAAAACTACAAAAACTTATTCAATCACAATAGGCTTCTGGGCTGATCCTACATCTTCGTCGCTGCTGCCACTACCATCATCATCATCATCATCATCATCATCTTCTTCTTCTTCACCCCCTCCCTCACCATCCTGATGATTTATGACAGAAACTTCAAAAACAACAGTTGCATTACCATTGAATATGTTGTGGAACTGGTGATCAAAACGAAGTATATTGCCTATCCTGAAGCTTTTTTTATTAAGCATATCCTTCCATCCATTACACAACCGTGCGTGCTTCCCAACTTTGAAGCTCATCTCATATACCTCATCATCATCTTCACACAATATGCATGCCATTCCATTTATATTTGGCAGCCTCTGCTTCCAACTTTTTGGAAAGATCTAAAAAAAATAATATTTCACAGTTAATAATAAAATCACAAAACACTAAAAAAAATAAATGAAAAAAATAAAAAATACTTTGGTCATTTCTTTTAACATACAAAATCATCTCTATCAAAATAAGATGATGTGATTTTCTTGTCGAAACTTCCTAGTTCCTCCACACGATTCTCTTCTTCTGCCATATCTTCTTTTCAAAAAAAACTTTACAGTTTATAAGAGGAGATGAAATCTCAAAAAACTTTGTACTTTGCTTTAACTACAAAGGGTTATTTATAGTAAAAAAAGTGAGTAACTGTTAGTCAGTCGGCATGTATTTTGCCAAAAATACATTAAATGTAGTCAAAGAAATTATATTTTCTATGGACTTTACAGTTTCTATAGGTTATCAATTTTCAACAAATATTGTGTAACTTAAATTACTATCACGAAATTTAATAAATATTAATTAAAATATAAAAAACGGCTCTCACATAAATTAGTCCTCCCCCAGTAATTGTGCTGGAGCCATACTGTTATGAAGGTGAAAATGACAGCATTTGGATCTGGAGTCGTATACTCATAATTGTAAATCCCCCAGTACTTTTGCTGGACCTATATTGTTAGGCAGTTGAAATATAACAGCATTTTCATATAGGGACTGCTATTAAATTAATTCAAGAATCACGAAGTTTAATAATATTTATTCATACATTCATCCCCCAGTACTTTTGCTGGAGCTATATTGTTATGCAGTTGAAAAATTACAGCATTTTGATATGGGGTCCTATGCTAATAACTGTAAACTAGTTGGAAATTATAGACTAATAATTAAAAATGACAACATAGAAACTTCACATAGAACTTCATAACAACTATAAGTTGATATGTATTTATAGAATAAATTCAATAATCTAATAACAGATGCAACTTATAATTGAAAAGGCACCATTACATAATATTTGTGATGTTGTTTACTGAACAATCACAATTCAAAAAATAACAGTTATATTACACATATATAACTGCCCCAAAAACTCAGATATTGTTTACCAAAAACTCAGATATTGAACTAAAACACAAAATATATGCTATCTTATTTCAAGCATCTTCAACAGTAGAGCCAGAACTAGAACTAGAACTAGAACTTGAACTTAAAGGTTCTAGTTCAGGCTGCCATATACGAACATTTAAAACCACACGATCTAAAGATTCCAGAACCCTAAAATGTAACGTACTTCCTACTCCAAGATTGTTAGTGCGTACAAACTCCCTCCATCCATTACACAGTTTCCTCTGTCTTCTCACTTTTAGGTAGTTCATCTGGAAATGAATACCACGGCAAATAAGAGTGGCTGGAACATCACGTCTGGGAAGCCTAATTGCCAACCATACTGGCAAAATCTACAAAACAAAACAAAAGAAGAAATGCAAACTTTTATAATAACATCAAACTAAAACAACACTTTAAAAAAAATGCTATGATTAACTCACAAATTGATCTAATTCAGCATCCAATTCACTTAACACTGCTTCAACGACTGTTCCCATCTTATTTATGAAAAATGTTCTCTAATATGCTGGGTATAGATTATTTATCTAATATTAACTTTTGTCCAGCTCTTATGGTCAAAGAATCGATTAAAGATATCACAATAAATGTAGTAAAAAATGGTAGGTTTGTTTGGTCTTCCCTAATAAAGTCCTGACTTTTCGAATCCCAATGTAGCTGGTATTTCTTTATTTTTAGACCAAAAACCACCACTTAAAAAAAACTGGATCTGCTTATATATTTACCATAACGTCCCAGTGTAAAGACTGGGTGAAGTCTGCAAAGCATAACAAGACCAACAAACAAATAACACTTTAAAAAAAAAATAGTGTGATTAACTTACAAATTGATCTAATTCAGCATCCAATTCATTCAACACTGCTTCAACGACTGTTCCCATCTTAAAAATACAAAAATATTTGCCTCTTCTATTCAGTAACAAAGTAGTCTATTTATATTAAAATAATTGTACAAGAAAACTTCTCAATTATATTGTATTGTCCTTGTGCTTTTGGATGATAGTAAAGATTCTTCATTCTTTATATAAAAGCTGCACATTGCTTGTTCTTTTCCTTTACGGTGCAGTGGAAAAAGTGCATTGGAAAAATAAAAATAAAAACTCAAATGTCCACAGCAAAAACATCTGGGGCGTCCATGTGCCTTAAAATACTAGCCCCAGGTTAAACATCTGGGAGGCAGTATGATCCATGCGCCTTGTTTTACTACTCACGGCAAAAACATCTTAGCAATCCCCCAGCATATTAGATAACATTTTTCACACAAAACAAACACAAACTTACAGGCATTTTAATTAACATTATCATAAAACACAAAAGAAGTATCCTCAAAGTACAAGAAAAGATAAATTACACTTGCAGATGCAACCATTAAAAACATAACATTTATAGAGGCCTGACTTCATTTATCTTAACTAAGGGCAACTTAACCTAGTTATGATCAAATTTTACTTTGAACATCTGCGCAGATTAACACCAAATAAGGAACTCAGACACTAGGATTTGAAATATAATTCTGACTTCTGAAAACCTCATTAAAACAGCGAATACCAACGTCATTCATATAAACAAGACTTGAGATAAAAAATGATCATCAAGCCTTCATCAGTCGGACAAAAACAGAAGTAGTCAAAATATACATTTGTCCACAAATTAGCAATATTCAAAATTAACAGCATCCAGTAAATTTACAAGGAGGACCAGATGAGGCCTTAGTCATCATTTGGGCCAGGATCTCGATCTGATGCACTAGCTCCATCAGTCGGATCCCCAGCCAAATCTTCATCTTCGTTATCCTCACTGCCTTCATCGTCCTCTTCGACATCATCGTCGTCGGCTCCTACTTCCATGCCCAAGGCCTGCTTGACACTGATGATAGCTGCTATGGTCTGATCAAGGACTGAGTCGACATTAACCTGGCCGCGCTGCATTTGGATGAGCAACTTCTTCTTGGCTTCAAGAGCTTCCAGTTTGGACTCGATTGTATAATGATCCCTCAAATTCACCAACTCCTTCGTCAACAGCTCTTGGGTCCTAACAGATTCCTCAGCCCGATTCTTGGCTTCTTGCAGTTCTCCTCGAGCAGCCCGAGATTCAGCTTCAGCCTTGTTCATGTTTCTCAACATTAGGTCAGAAGTGCTACGGATGCTTTCCAAGGTAACTTCTTTCATATTAAGCTCATGGGCAAGCTGAGAAATCTGGCGACCTTGTTCATCTATCCTGGTTTTCAGATCCTCGAATGATAGTGCAAACCTTTCCTTCTCGTCCAGAAGACGGTCCTTCTCCTCAAGGAGGGCATGTATCTTGTCGTTGGCCTCAGTGTTGGATTTCTCCAACCTGTCTATCTTATCCTCAAAGTAGCCACGCCTCCCCTCCAGGACTCGCTTCTCCCTGATAAGAGCTTCTTTCTCCTCTTCTAGGGCCTGCTTGTCCTGGAGAGCCTTCAAAAGATCTTTCTTCAAGCCAAGGACTTGTTCCTGGTTGTTCAACCTAGAGCGGAACATGAGCTCGGCAGCCATCATACTTGCCTGGCAACAAAATGAAAATATGCAGGTAATCAGAACTAAGGACTTAATAGGAATAAAGAAGTAAAGAGGGAAACATTACTCGAGCAGTATCTTCAGCAATTGCGTAAGCTAGCTGCTCGTCACTCATGCTACGCATGTTCCACTCCTCGCGAAGACCGATCAGGTTAGACGTCACTTTAACCAAGTGGCCAGGCTTCGCCAGAAAATTTGTATCCGGAGAGATAGTGAAGTCACACTCCCTCATACACGGCCTGGGCTCCCTCGCTTGTTCAGAAGGGTACTGGGGACCGAATTTGTGACGAATACCCTTAACAAAGTAGGCCCCAGTCTTTCCTCCTACCGATACTCGCCTGGTAAGCTTTGTGCGAGAGACCTCAACGTCACCTGTTTCCTCGGGGTCCAGAGTGTCGCACTCTTGCAGATAAATTGGTGCCACCCCTTCACCAGCCAAATTCATCATGTCCTCGTAATAAAAGACCTGAGGTTCAGCCTCCGCCTCAGCTTTCCTCCACTCATCAACCCCCTCATCTTGCTCCTCATCTTTTTCCTCAGCCTCCTCTCTCATCGGCTCTTTGCCAGGGCGCCTGTGGCTGGCTTGCTCAGGCTCGCCTTGCTGACTACCAACCCGTTCAGGCTCATTCAGCTTTGGATCCTCAGGGAAGAAGGCAAAACCTTCGTGCATTCTTTCTTCCCCCATTTCCCCAGCTCTATCCCCTTCCCCATCATCAACTCGGGGACTCTTCTCGAAGGCATAAGAAGAAGTCTCTACATCCTTCCTCTTATCACCCCGAAGAGGTGCCCTCCTCCTCCAAGTCAAGCTCACATCGAGAGCATCTGAATCAGAAATATCGAATATCACAGGCCCAGCAGATTCAGGGGTGGCCGCCGAGCTTTTAACACTCTCCTGCCCAGCCTTGGGCATATCAGCAGCAGCAGCATTGGTTTCAATTGTCTTTTCAGAAGACTGAGGACTCTTGCGAGCTGTCCTCGTCTTCTTCTTGGGTTTACTCTTTTCAGAGTCAGATTGCTTTCTCTTCAAGCTCGCAAGGACCTCCTCACCACCTTCTCTGGCCTTAACAGCTGCAGCAGTTTGGAGGATGGCAGCTGCCTCCTCGTTGATCTCGGCCACGGGGTCAACAGTCTCCTCAACAGGAGGAGGAGCAGGAAAGTAACTACCACTAGCACCTAAACCTGGGAATAAAGTCATATTAATACCACAGTGAGTTCAACATAAATTAGCAGGAAGTTGGGTAATCAGCTTACCATGGGTACTAGGATTTGACAATTTCTTTTCAGAAGCATAGTGGGACCACTGCCTCTCCTCGTGGTTGAAAGCTGCCAAAATGGGTTCAACCCAAGCAGACAACTCCTCCTCGGAAATCAGACCGTCGTAAGGAATCTTGTCAGCTAACCAATAAAGAGTAAAGGTCAGATGTTGCAAATACGTAACTCAGAGAGTATTTAATACAAAGACTCAGGGACTTACGAGTTTTGTTCCACACCTCGCGGAGATTAGTTTTACTGCCACGTGCGAGGAGTTTGGACTGCACATAAACATACCTATGCATCCAACCCCTATCACCTGTATCTCCAGAATTATGCACTAAAGCTTTTCTTCCTCTCATACGGGCATTGAGATACCCGTCTCTTGCAACCTGAAGGCTATACAAAGAGATAAAATGCTTAAACTCAAAATCTTGCTCAGTCTCATCGGCAAACCATTGTAGCAGAGAAATAATTCTATAAATGCTCGGGCACAGCTGCCCCGGGCAGATAAGGTAGTATTTACAAATGTCCTCTATAACAGGATGCAATGGCAGCGTATGGCCTATTGTGAATGGATACGTGGATATGGCCGTCCAACCAGTTCTCACAGAAGTAATATTCTCCGTTGGGTAGGGGCAAGAAACTGTAACATCATCGTCCCAGCCGCAATCTTCCTTAACCCTATGCAAGAGGTCGAGAGTAATTGAACTCTTAAACCGGCTTGAAGGCCACGACCTTATATTGCCATAATGACTGAACGAGATGACTGAACAATCATTTTCAAGGTTTCCCCAAACTTTCGGGATCACATCAGCAACCAAAGTTGAAGAACTCGTGGATTGACCACCTGCTGCTGAGGAAGTACTAGCCGCAGCATCCATATTGAGACTTTTCTTGGGTTTTGGAGACAACTGGATTAAAAGATTGGAAGAGTTTTTGCGTTTTAGAAATTGTTAGAAAGGTGTTTTGAAGCTTTGAAGGTTTGGATGAAATATGGAATGGAGTAAAAGGATTTCAAGATGGTGAAAATCATATTTACTAAAAAAGCGACTGTTGCGTGCTTCGAGACTGCAGGAGTAATGATGAAAACCGTCATTTCGGTTCCTATTCTTTTTAACGGCTGGATTTTCCAAATGGGTCACAGCATTTTGTCCTGGAGTCTATGATGCTTTCTTATGCACAGTCCCATGTTTTAGAACTGGGACACAGCACTTGTTAAACACAAGGGTCACAGCATTTGGTGCTGGGGTTTATGATGCTTGTTATGCACAGTCACATGTTTTAGAACTGGGACACAACCACTTGTTAAACACAAGGGTCACGGCGTTTTGTCCTGGGGTCTATGGTGCTTTGTTACGCACAGTTCCATGATTTACAACTGGGACACAGCACTTGTTAAACACAAGGGTCACAGCATTTGGTGCTGGGGTTTATGATGCTTGTTATGCACAGTCACATGTTTTAGAACTGGGACACAACCACTTGTTAAACACAAGGGTCACGGCATTTTGTCCTGGGGTCTATGGTGCTTTGTTACGCACAGTTCCATGATTTACAACTGGGACACAGCACTTGTTAAACACAAGGGTCACAGCATTTGGTGCTGCAGTTTATGATGCTTGTTATGCACAGTCACATGTTTTAGAACTGGGACACAACCACTTGTTAAACACAAGGGTCACGTCATTTTGTCTTGGGGTCTCTGGTGCTTTGTTATGCACAGTCCCATGATTTAGAACTGGGACACAAGCACTTGTTAAACACAAAAGGTCACAGCATTTGGTGCTGGGTCCTATGATGCTTTGTTATGCACAGTCCCATGTTTTTGTACAGGGGGATTAAAGTATTTAGCATTCCAATTTATATAGTTCCCAAGCTCATAAATAATAACAAACAAACAACATATTAACTATACATACTTCAAAAAATGTATACACTGCATTGTTTATAAAAAAGATTAATAAAGATTCAAAGAAGAGGCAGCCTTCCATGTTCACAAGCTAGCTTCTCATCATGCTCTCCATAATCATCATTCAATTTCTCTGGTGGAGTTTCATAGCCTTCATCTCTTTTTGATTTTCCATGCGACAGTAGATTAACAGCAATCATTCTCCTGTAAATACTAATGGCTTCTACTCCCCATTCCTGTTTAAACAAATCCTGTCCAAGCATGAGTAGATCTGTAAACCTTGTTACAAAAATACCACAGTCTGTATCTCCTAATTGTTTTGGTGCTGCTTGATAAACAATATCAAGTTTCTTGTACGTTGTACCAAAATTAGGATATTCTGTATGAAAATCCATCTCTTTTAGTAGCTTAGGTATAGCAATTGCATACATTGCCATCTTGATCTTCACAAAATCTTCATCCCCATCAAAAACCGAATCATAGACATCTATTCTATGATCTTTTATAGAATAAACTCCCAACCAATAATGAGTGCAAGACATGTAATCATTAGGATCAACTGAAGTCTTCCTAATTGGCATAAAAACTTTTTCGACTTGACCCCATGCTATGCCACATTCATCACACACTCAAGTAGGCTATTCTGTGCAGTTCCTTCATACTGTGCTAGGTAGAAATCTAACTCAATCTTCTCTAAATCGTCCAATGTCAAGTCATGAATTCCAAAAACAACTTCTGCTGGAGGATCATATTTTTTTTTCTTTTGTTGACCACGAGTCCTTTTTGCTCCTTTCTTTTGTTGGGCCTTCATTTTTTCAAAATTTTCTTTGTTCTTCCACTCTTCTTCCATTCTATCCTTCTTCTCTTTTATTCTCCTGGTCTTCTCTTCCTTTGCCATATTTTCAAAATAGGATTCAACCTTCGAAAAGAACAACGACTCTACAAAAAAATCAAAATTCAAGTCTGTCGTTGTGAACAGCGCTGAGTAGTATGTGAAATGATATACATGTTTCTTCCTCAGATAGTACAGTATAACATCAACATGCTGCATGACAAAAAAAATCACAAAATGCAAAAAAAAAAAAAAAATTAGTTAACAAATATATATATAAAACACTACAGAACCAATAATAAAAAAAAGCTGTAGAAAACCTCATTGGTAAGTGGATATCTTCTATCTGCAATCTCTCTAAACCACATTTTGCTCTTCAATGAAACACTATACAATTTAATTTTATTCTGTGAATTGATGTCTGCAATTTTGTCATCATAAAGATCATCACCCCTGAAAAAGTTAAACACAAACAACATAAAGAATACAAATTTACTAATATAATCCACAACACCGTGTAACTTAAAATACACAATAACTAAAAAAAATAAAATAAAATAACTTACACTTTAGAGACGCTGTTTTTATCAGTCACTTTCAAGCCTTGCTTCAACCATTTGTCAAAAATTGCCAAATAATTAGACGTGGCATTGACAGTATGAAAAGGGCATACACGCCTATAAGAAGGCTTCCAATCACACTTTTCCTTTGGATGAAAAGGCCTGAATGGAGATAATAAGTGGCGGCTAATCTTACGAACCCTATGTCCCCTGCCTAACACCTCTACTCCTTCTGGATGATTTGATAGTTTCTCTGGCAAAACAGCTAAATCCATAACTTCCTCCTTTTTCACTGAAGACTGCATTGCCGACTGTTGTTTACATGAAGACACATCTGCATAATTACTTGCACAGACATTTGTTCCAGCAACCTTCCTTGACTGTTCAGGTGTTTTCATGGCTGAATCCAAAGCAGACTCTTGCTCCAGTACTACAACAGATGCATCAGCAAGTGTCGTAAGTTTTGAATTGTCTTTCTCTATTAATGCCAATTCTGTACCACCCTTACTTTCTGAGCGATCGATATCCATAGAATCATGCCTGACACTATCAATCACTGCTGCAGTCTCTTGCGATGGCTGTGTCAAGCCAATTGAAAATGAAGGTGCATCTATGCAACGAATATTCATGATGCTTTTGCTTACATCAGCCAAATTTTCACCAATTTTAGGTTTGAGGGGAGATGCAATTTCAGGAGAAGCATCATTATCACGTTTCTTCCTTTTCTTGCTGGAAAATGCTTTCAAACCCTTTTTTGGAGACAAATGCTCAACACCTTTTTTAAGATCTTCTTTAGAACCTTCTTGGGAACCTTCTTGAGAACCTTTATAAATAAAGATAATATATCACACATTTGCGAACAATAAGAACACAAAATAACTATAAAAAAGACGATTACATACCTTCTGGTGTAAAAACAAGACCAGCTATGCAAAGCTCGCTGACAGCCCTAACTTCAAGTCGAACCTCAGCACTGTGACTGCGTTCATTGACAACATCTTTCTTATCAGCTTTAACATTTGTTGCTTCTGTAAATGGAACAAGACAAACTATTCATTAACCAACCAACAGGATATTTTATGCTGGAGTGTGGACCATGCAAAATATGCAACATATTTTCGCATACCAGGAGTCAAAAACATTTGGTTATCAGCAAGCTTAATTGGTTGACAACCTTCTTGAGAACTTTCTTGAGAGACTTCAAAACAAGATAATTTGTTACACATTTTCAACAACAAAAATAGGAACACTATTTATTATATAAAAATTACTTTTACATACCTACTGGTGTCCAAATACCAGTTTCAACAAGATGCTTTAATTCATTAATTTGTTCTACAACCACAGCACTTTTCCCAGATTCACAATTATTACCTTCTGTAAAAATAAATAAGCACAATACATTACATTTCTCTATAGAAAACAGAAGTGTCAAAACACACATATTTAAAATACATTCCCATTACTATAGACTTCCCAGACATTGGTGCTGGGGCACAAAATACTTCATATGAAAAAGTCACAGTATTTTGTGCTGTACATATAGTGCTTTGTTATAGAAAATCCCATAATTTAGAACTGGGACACAAGTACTTGTTAAACAAAGAGTCCCAGTATTTTATTATCTGGGACATTAGCGTATCATAAAAACACAGTATTAGTGCATAATATGTTGGTTCAATCTACCAACAAATTTTTTTCTTCTTACCATTCAGTGTGGGATAAATTGTTTGATCACGAAGCTGAACATCTGTTGGATTCAAAGATACATCATCATCTTTAGATGGACACTTGTCCAATAAATCAGATGAAGGATTCTGTTTATCTGCATATACAAAAAATAAAAAATCATTACATTAAACAAAAAAATTCCCTTTTATTTAAATTACGACTATACAGAATACTCTATTTGACTACCATGACTTTGCTGATGATTGTCTGAATTTGATGGCGCCTTTTCTAAACTATCTGTACCTTTTGCTTCATCAATAGGGTCACTAGTATCAGCTTTGTAATGCTCTAAAACATCCACAATTATTTGATCACTTGCATCTATTAAAGGAGCTGCAATACCATGATCACTTTGTACACTACCACCAAGCTCTGCCTGATTAAATGTTTCTTTGAAAAAACTATTGCGACCATCTGAATAAATCAAATTATCAACAAAATTACTCTTTTCATTTCTACTCCTGGTAACTGATTTACTTAGAGACACACCACAGTTTTCTCCGAGATCACTTGTTTTTGATTTTGCAACAAGAAGCAGTAATGCATCAAACTTTGCATTCAACTGATCTGTAATCCTCTTCTCCATGTCAGCAAGATCTTTCTTTACACTATTTTCTGAGGAATTGATCATATGTTGAATCTTGCTCTCAGTAGGTAAGTTTACTTTGAGATTAGCTGTCAATCTCTGGTAAAAGAAAAAACATTAAAACCACATAAGAAAAAAAAATTAAAAGACAAAACCCACGAAGAATTTCACCTTTACAACTTCATTCATGTCAATAGATTCTCCTGTTGAACTAGTCTTTGAAGATGACTTTGAAGGTGATTTTGAAGTTGAAGCATGTTTAGATTTATGCCTTATTGGTCTCACTGAGGCATCCTCCCAAAACTATTAAAAAATACATTTCAAAACCAACAAAAAAGTAAAACAAATAAATAACAAACAAAAGCAAGTACTCATAAAACTCACCTGTTCATTATGAAAGTAGTCATCACACAAGACATTGTATTGAGGGGTAAAAGTACATGTGTAACGAAGCATCACAGGTTTGATCCTAGGGCGAACAGTAAAATACTGCCTGAACACAGGGAACACCTCTGCCACCCAGCAACAGAATAGGAAGGGCATACCAGGAAACAAATAAGTAGAAGAACCTGGCTTTATGATTGATTGCAAATGGTGTACCATTTGACGATATATCTCAGTACCCCACTGATAACAGCTATGCACCTCTTCATTATCAATAATAATCATATGTTGATCATCCACTACTCTAGGTAATGGCCGGCCCAATAAAACAGAATTAAGCAAATATAGCTCGGCTAATTTAACAGCATCATCTTGCTCTAATGGAACATCCAATCGTGCAGCAGACACTCTATTCAGATTGCCCTTGCTCTTTGGAGCCACTCTCACATAACTAGAATGATGTTCAATCAAATCAAGCAAGTCATATAACTTTAAAGTCCACTTGCTGTCCTTTTTTATTAACATCGTCTTCAGGATTCCTGAAATACTTCTCTTTTAATCTACTCTTTGAAAGCTTAAAAATACTTATATCTACAATACTGGAAATATTAAGACCACTAACTACATGAAAATCATCAGCTGTGAAATCCACTATATCACCAAAATCTTTAAAGCTAAGCTTAGTGTTGTCTGAAGAAACTATTTGAGACTGGAGAAAACAATTTATAAGCCTCCCAGAATATTTAGCATCTTCCAAAAGCATAAACTTGCCGAATGGCCCTTTCTTCAGTTTCTCCAGGTAATCCGCAGACAGCAACCCTTCGATTAATCCACGATACTCTGTGTCACCTTTCCACTGGCAATCACGATTTTTCCACTGCGCAAATGGAAGCAATATACCATCGTCGTTTGGCAGATTATCTGTAACCTCATCACTTGGAATAATCTCCATTGCTGTAACATTAGCACATGTATTAAAATAAAAACAAAGGAAAATTAACACATATATGCTGGGGGTACAAGTAGTTTATCTGCACAGTCACAGTATTTGGGATGCTGGGGGTACAAGTGGTTCATGTGCAAGGTCGCAGTATTTGTGCTGGGAGAGAGCTTGGTAGCCCAACCCCTCCCCCCAGACATTGGTGCTGGGAGCACAAGTACTTCATGTGCATGGTCACAGCATTTGGTGCTGGGGCCTATTATGCTTTGTTATGCAAAGTCCCATTTTTAGAACTGGGACACAAGCACTTAATAAACAAATGGGTCGCAGCATTTTGTCCTGGAGTCTATGATGCTTTGTTATACACAGTCCCATGTTTTAGAACTGGGACACAGAACTTTTTAAACAAATGGGTCACAGCATTTTGTCCTGGAGTCTATGATGCTTTGTTATACACAGTCCCATGTTTTAGAACTGGGACACAGAACTTTTTAAACACAAGGGTCACAGCATTAGGTGCTGGGGTCTATGATGCTTTGTTATGCACAGTCCCATGATTTAGAACTGGGACACAAGCACTTGTTGAACACAAAGGTCACAGCATTTGGTGCTGGGGCCTATGATGCTTTGTTATGCACAGTCCCATGTTTTTTGTACTGGGGGAGAGCTTGGTGGCCCACCCGCTCCCCCAGACATTAGTGCTGGGTACACAAGCACTTGTTAAAACAGAGTCACAGTATATACTTCTGGGGCAAAGGGTTTGACAAAAAAAAAACCGTTGCCCCCTTTCTAAAAAATAACCCACCATTTACAATGGACAAGTACCTCTTAAAAACACACAGTCCCAGTTTTTTATCATGGGCAACAGCCTATCCACAACAGAAGGTCACAGTATATAGTTCTGGGGACAATGGGTTTCACAGAAACAAAGCGTTCCCATTAAAAAAACCCTACCATTTTAAAGGAAATCAAAAGCTTATACTGTACTCCAATGAAAATCTAAACATTGTTCGAAACAAAATCAAAACCTAAATAACCCATATACACGTACAAAAATGAAAAAAAAAACAATACGAAGTAAACACAGTTACCTTAATATACGAAGTAAACACAGTTACCTTACACACAAAGCTTCAAAATCTCAAAAATAAGAAATTGCTGTATTTCGAAAGAGAGTTCGTATAGTTTGATAGAGTTCAAAAGTCACAGTATTAAACAGAGAAACAAAAACACCGAATAAGTTAAAAATAAGGAAGGTTAAAACCGGAATTTCCAAAATGTGTAAAACGACATCGTCATGCTATTATTTTTAAAAAACGCGTCTAGTGGCTAATTCTCAACGAATTTGTAAACAGAGGCTACGCATCACAAAGCGGGTGCCAAAGTGGCTTCCCCGCGAAATTTTTACAACAAAACCGGAGCCAAAAATTTTATTCTGGCGGAAACCATGAATTCAATCTTTAATGTCAGCTCTAGTGACAACCTTATTAATGTCGCCACTAAAAGTTTACCTTTTGTGGCACAAAATCTTAAATTTTGGTAGCAATATATAGAGTCTCCACTATATCTCGCAACTAAAAATGCAATTTCTTGTAGTGGCTCATTGTTGGCTAATTCAATACCCTCAAGAAATCTTGGTAAACCATAGCTCTATAATTTTTTGCTGAACAAAACTTCATTGTAAGAAGTTTGATCAAGTTACTTTGAAATGTTAGACAATCATAATTAAGCTACACATATAACTTGACTACATAAATATTTTATTTTTTCTAAAGAGTACTTGGGTTTGGGTGTGTTATGGTGGAATACAGTTGCTAGTATGTGTGTGATCCTTAAAAGTGTATGTCACGTATTTTATGAGAAAAAACGGCAAATAATTATAACAAATTGAAATAATTGACCAAACCGGCCAAAACCAAATCAATGAAAAATTGACTTAATTTGTTTGAATTGGTTTAATTAAATATTTGAAAAACGGACTTAATTAGTTTATTTTTTTAGATGAAAATCGATTCAAACAAAATTATGAATACCGTTACTTTACGTTTATTAATTAGTACTCCCTCCGGTCCACTTTATATGATGTTTTGACCTATTTTCTTGATCCACAATATTTAATCTTTTCAGATATCAAGAAGTTTTTTTCAATATCACTCATGCTAATAAATGACTTAGAATATAATTCTAGTTAATAATAGCTTTGATAAAGGATAACACTATGATTAATTACATTACTAATTAATGTTAAAAAAGTACCTTTATATGCGTGAAAATACCCAAAACATCCTATAAAGTGCAACGAAGAGGGTACCAAATTTGTTAGAGGCTCATGGCTTAGCCTGGTGCGTATCACTATCACAGCTATTCAGGTTAAGTTTTGGGATGCATATTGCACTTTTCAGATAATTATACCTTCAGTCAAAGTTGGGATTACATTTCCTTGTATTTGGTGATGTTTTGAGATTCAATTCAGTGTTAATTGCTAAAGGTAATTCAGCCAGGAAACGCAAGGTCTATCGATGGGTAATTCAGGTCGTATATCAATTACATCCCACCCAATTTTTAGAGGCGTGACAAGACCAAATAAATTCATCAATTCAAGTCACCTATTGAGTGATTCTCGAAGTTTGTCCTTCTGTTAGGGGTTTTTCACATTATCTTTTTGATCTGTCCATGCGCTATTTTACAAAATCTTTAGATTTCTAGTTTTACCTTTTCCAATTGCCTTAGAGACAAGGATGACTGAAGTAATTAATGTTCTTAAGAGCCAATACACTAGTAATTATTTTGAGTTCTTATTTTGTTCAGTTACCATCTTTAATTTTGACTTTTTTAAAAAATAAATCAAGCAAATAGTATAAACGAAAATTACTGCTTTTGGTGTACCTCGATTGTAGAGGTTAACATATATTTCCTTTGTCTTACTTGTCCCTTTAGAATTTCAAAACTAAATTTATTAGTCATTTCCAAGTATACTCTTAACAATTAAAAATTTTCACAAAAAAATGTAATAGTCAAACATTAAATAGGGGCAATATAGTAAAATACACATTTTATTTAATGGTCGTGAAAAAGCTGAAGGGGTGGAGGGAGTACATATAGTGCATCTTGAAAACAACACAACAACAACAACAAACACAATATGATTTTACTAGTGCGGTCTAGGGAGGCCATGAAATGTACGTAAACTTTACCCCTATCAGTAATTAGGCAGAGAGAATGTTTGCGATAGATCCTCGACTCAAGAAAAACAGTTATGAAAAATGAAACGGAAAAAAAAATACAAAAATAAAATCCAAACATAGTACATCTTGAAAAGAGATCATAATAATACTTTTGAAAGTTAAATTGCTTATTTCATCTAGTGTTTCTTAACATGAGATTACAATTATTTACGTGCTGAAATATGTGAAATGGTCTATTGGTTCGGGTAAAACCAACATGTACTTGGTCCTATACTCAACCAAGCTAGTAAACCTAACCAATTAAAAGTTGAAGTGAGAATAAATTGTTACTTAACCAAGGTTAAAAAGTAAGTGTGATGTATGCAACACATATGTCTTGCATCATTGATTTGTGTAAAGAATGAGTACAGGTAAATTCTTACTGCGTGTGCTTGTCATTACCAAATTGGATTAAATTGCCTTATTCATGAAAATTATTTTAGTCAACAATGCATTTAAACACTTCGATAAGTAGTTGGGTCTGCCCGTATCCTCCACATGTGATGCAGAGCAAATCGAGCAACCATCCAAGGCCAAGGAAGAGCATCTCAAGACCATTTTGAGCCGTCTCAAAACCTCCCAGGATGAGGCGGACCGCCTACAAGAAGGGGCAGACTGCCTAGTTGAAGATTGGCAAAATTCGGGTAAGTATCATATTGAGTGCTCTCTGGATTTGGATCAAGCGGACCGCCCCTTTTACAGAGGCGGACCACCCACTACAATGTGCATCTCCACAAGCTTGACAAGAGTCGGAGCGCCTAGGACAAAGGGCGGACCGCCCACTCCTGCTATTGTTTGACGGGAATTCTATTTTAATTATTGTGTAATTCCTAGTTTAGCCCTACGTGGCTTATATCCTTTTAGCCCACTTTGGGGGTCTTTTAGACTTTATATCATGTGTATGAGGCACCTATAGAAGGGCCCTTAGTCTTTCATTTGAACTTGATTACCTTTGATGAATGATGAACACTTTCAAGAGTTGTACCTCTTTGAATATATGAAAGAAACCCCTTTTGGTTCGAATCTCCTAGTGGATCTAGTTGAACCACGAACCAAACCCGATCATTCTATTTGCGAGGCCCGGGTGTGTCTCAAGGGTAGTTTCATAGCATAGATTGTTCTTGACCCAAATCGAGGGTATCACGAGACTAGTTCCTCGTGATTACCTCGTAGGGAGTTCAAGATCCGTCTTGCTCCTATCGTGTTTTAGCTTCTGCATTTTTAACCCGCATAATATTGGTATCAGAGCAAGGCTCGGGATTTATCTCTACAAACTCTCTATCCTTGTTCATCGTACCTACGTTAGTTTCTTTTTAGTTTCTTCTTGTTGTTGTTGTTGTTGAAAAAGAAGAAAATACAAATAAATTGAAAAAGTTGAAAAACACCAAAAATTTGATCATGTTTCTTGGATTGATTGTTCCATTGATTGATTGACATCGGGGTTTGTTCCTTATTGAAAACCCGTCGATTTGGTACCAACATCTATTGATTTGGAGTTGTAAAACAAGATTTGAAAATTTGAAACTCTTGTTCTTGAAAAACCTTGATATGAACTTGATGAACATTGAAATTTGATTGTTTTTTATTGGGGTTTGGTAAAAATTATTGGGTTTTGATTATAGTGGTTGAAAACACAATTGGGTACCTTTGATTTGGGAAAACATCTTAAAAATTGTTGGATTTTTGGGTGCTAAAACCAAGAAACACGAAGTTGGACTGTGCTGAAGAATACAGTAGGCGGGGGCGCCTAGTCTTAGAGGCGGACCGCCCATTTTTGTTGAGCTCTCTGAATTTTTGGGTGGCGGGGCGCCTGGTTGCCGAGGCGGACCGCCTACTTACCACTGCAGGATCTCGGGCGGACCGCCCGCTCTGAAGGGGTGGGGAGCCTGTTTTGGAAAAATTGTCCGGGTAGTTGATTTTCGTAGGATTTCGTATTTTATTGATTGCATTGCTTCCAGTTAGTACTGTTAGAGTACATTCCTACTCGATTAGTACTAATTATTTGAGCCTTTAGGATCTTCGTGCTTAGTGGAGAGTAGAGCTCAAAGAAGACTCGTAGTAACTTCTTGATTCAAGTCCTCACTTTAAAAAGCTTAACGTCCATCGAATTATATTAACTCCACTCACCCCGGAGAGCACTTGACTTGTGGGTTGATTGATTGAGTTGAGGATTGTTGTTCAACTATGTGATGCTATTGGTTCAAGCTTGAGTGATATATCCCCCACCACTAAACGAGTGTGCCCGAGTGAATTCAAGTGAGGTTGTTTTACTAATCGTTTTCTTGTTTTGTAGGTACAATGACCGGTGAAGATGATGATACCGTTAAGAGTACCTTGGCTACTATTATGGCCAAGTTGGAAGACATGAGCCTAAGGCTTGAGAATCTTTAAAAAAGGACCCCGAGTGTCCAACTTGAAGCCGGTGAGGGTACAAGTGGCTCAACCATTACCCCAGGACAATTTGCTGAATTGGTTAAGCAACAAAAGCTAAAGGATGATCTTGCTCGAAATGAGCGGGTGTTGGGCAATCCCCAATAAGTGGGCATTCCCAACAACTTGGGCAATCCCCAAGGAAATGTCCCACTCCCTAGAGCCCGTAGAAATATTGCACCTCTTGAGCAAGTTGATGAAGCTCAATAAAGGGAGGAGGCCGAGCTTGATGATGATGACTTTGAAGCTCCCTATCTGAATAGGAGGGCTATGAATGGAGGCCGGGAAATAAATAGGGTAGAGGCCGAGGTCGAGGGCCACCCATGGGGTATGTTGGAGGGAATCCTAGAAGAGATTATGATGCTTATGGTGACAACTTTGGGGGCCAACCGGAGCCTTACCGAGGGTTATACTGGGCAAATCGAGCTAAGACACCAACCATCAAGAGCCAAGCTTGAGAGCACAAGGATTTTCAAGGCCTCCAGGAGAAACTTGAAGATCATGCATCGGAGCACCAAGGAAGGAGGAGCACCCAGCTCAGCCAGGCGGAGCGCCCAGCTCCTAGGAGGAGCGCCCAGACTCCACTTGTTCCAGGCAAAGCCCCTGAAGTCTAGGTGGATTGCCCAGCTTGGCACCTTTTTTATCAGCAGACCATTTGGGCGGAGCGCCCATCGGTTAGGCGGAGTGCCTACGTGCTGAAGAAGACAACTTTTGGTGTGAAGTTCCTATTTTGCCCTTAAGTGGCCTTTTATGTTCTAATTAGCTTTGGGGGCATTTATACATTCACTTTGCCTTATGAAAAACTATAAATAGGTACACTTAGCCATTTCTTTCATTAGCTTTGTTTTTAGTCTTGAGAGAGAAGACAGAACGTTGAAGAGGCTGAGCCTTTCGAGTTCGAAGCTTAAAACTTCGTGATTCTTGTACGACTTGAAACCTATGGAGATTCATCGCTAGTGTGAAATCCTTGTGAGGTTCGAGTTTCATTTCTCCCTTTTGGATAATTAAATTCATGTTGTGAATCGTTTATCCAATTCTTTCTTCTATTTCTTGCCTTCCTCGTCTTGAATTTCTCGATATCTTTTAGATATCTCGTATCTTGTTTAATCGCTTCCGCATATTTGTATCGTATTTGCTTCCGCTAGTTTTACCCCTATCAGTTGGTATCAGAGCACGACTAGGCCTCGTTCTTACGAATCCTCGGTCTTATTCTTGTTGTTGATGTGTTTGTGTTGTTTGTTCTCGAAAATTTGAAGGAAAAAAAAAAAACTTAAAAATTTCACAAAATTTGGTGGAACTTGTTGGATTAGAACACCCATACATTGAAAATCATTGGGGTTTGTTCCATATGTGATTCCTGTTTTTTGACACAAAAATTACAAGATTTGGTGATGTATTTCCAAATTTGAAGAATTCAAATTGGTAAATTTTCAAAGAACCCTAGAACTTTGCTCAAGAATCAAAATTGATTTGTTGTTGTTTGATTGGGGTTAAAACCTATTGGGGAATGTTTAGAAACATCATATACGTCTTTGGGTATTAGTAGAATTGAAAACAACCCGAAAACGTTGGATTTTTTAGTGCAAAATGAGCCAAAACGCACTTTGCAAAGCTGCAGGAAGCAGCAGTAGGCGGACCGCCCACTTTGGTTCAACTCTCTGGATTTTGTTTTGGGTGGACCGCCCATTTACAGAGGTGGGGCGCCCCTTTTCCTGAGGGTTGCCCGGGTAGTTTTTGCGTAGATTTTCACTTGTTGATCGTCTCCGGGCTTCTTGGTTAGTGTTTCTAGGGTAATTGGCCTACTCAAAAGACACTAACTCTTTAGCGTATTAGGACATTCGTACGTAGAGGAGATTAGAATTCAAAGAAGAGTCGTAAAACTCCTTTTGGCCTCAAGTGTGCACTTTAAAAAGCCGTCTGTACATCGAGTCTCATTAAATCTATTCCGAACTTTAACTTGGACATACTAGTTGTGATAACCTTGGTTCCCAAGTTGTTAAGGCCTCGCTCTTGAGTGTTCATAAATTGAGTGATAGACGTGAGGGAGTGACTTCGGGGAGGTTTTGTCTTTTGGTGTTGCAACAATGTCGGATGATGATGGAGGAGGTTATGGCTCATGTGGGGATGATGCGAGTTGCTATGACTTGTATCGTGATGATGGAGTCTATGGTTCCTATGATGATGATGATGATGATGGCCATTATTATGATGATGGAAACCATGGCTTCTATGTTGATGAAGTGGTTCACTATGATGATCGTGAGGTTGATGAAGACTATGAGGCTCGTGATGATGAATATGATGATCCTTATGCTTCTAGTCAAGAATTCGAAGATGGTGACGCTTCAAGATACATTGATCCTACTTACTCTATTTGGGATGAATATGATCATGATGATAGTGACATAAATAGAGTTGATGATGAGGTTGATTATAAAAATTATTCATTTGCATCTTCTCTTGGTGTTGCTAGTGTTGTACAAGGGAGTAGTAGTTTTCCTTCCATTAGTATGGGAGGAGGTGGTGGTTGTTCCAAGAAAAGAAGAAGCTTGCATCTTCTAGGTACGCTAAGCGACCTAATGCTTCTAATTCCCATGAGGAGGTTGGTTTGAGAGATGGTGCTGCTTTGGCTACAAAGGGGTTATACGCCGTGAGGAACGTGGATGGTTGTAGTAAGAGTAGTACTATGGGCTATGGAGCCAAGGCTAGAGGCACTTGTGGGTTCCATGGCAAGGGTCCTTCCTCAACTTCCAGCAACATTTCTAATGTTGGAAGAGTGACGGGAAGTGGAGATTATTCTAGTGGTGTTGCCACTAGTGGAGGAATAAGGAAGACCCAAGTTGTTGGTGTTGATAGTCGTGGGCATTCAAGTTCTTCAATGGATGCATCTCTACGAAACTTGGGTAGCGTAGGTTCGTTGTTGAGGTAAATGGTATTGGAGGATACTTGCTCAAGATTGGTAATACCGATGCCAATTGTATTAGCACCTCTTTGGTTGATAGGCTAAGGATACCATGTGTTGACACACAATTTTGTCCCTCATATTTTCAAAATCAATCGTTCTTAAATTTTACACGCACTTGTGTATCGATTCCTACCTCATCTATTATTTTTAAATTATCTTCTCACACTGGCCTAGCAATTGAGGCCATTTTCAAAAGCATCGACTCAAACCCTAGCTATTTTACAATTTTCTACAATTACTTTTATTTTTGACAAAAATATCCAAAATTGTTTTAAGCCTCAAAATTATCATTTTTATGAATTTTAGCCTTCTAAACATTTAAAATTAACTTCCTAATTTTTTTTAATAATTTTTATATCATTTTAAATCCATTTTATACATATTTTATACCCATTTATATATTATTTATACATATATACACGCATATATACACAAGGCACACACATCAGCTATTATTTTCCACGTCACGCCTATGTGGATCGATCCTGATCGTCCATGTAGGCGATCCAACGGTCCGAGTTAAATTTCCTTTGTTTTTACACCCCGAAACCTTTTCCCCTCTTCTCATTTTCCCACGCCCCTCAGCCCGACTCTCTCTCTCTCTCTCCTCTCTTGGCGACTTCAATCGCCATCACGGACGATCAAACTTTCCGGCCATTGTGACCGGAGAAAATTGGGAAAAATGGCACCGTTGAGTTCCCCTCGTTGTCCGCTACAAAACTTGGGTACTATTTGGTAGTTTTGATGGAGGTCCAAATTGACCTCTCGTCGGTGAGGTTTCAGTCGCCGGAAAAGGTACGCCGGTGGTTCGATTCGCTAAAATGGTTTGACACCAGTGTAAGGAAAGGGTAAAACCCTATGCATGATCGGAATTGGGTCAATTCGAACTCGATTCCAAACCTAAAATGGGTAATCTTCTTTCTTCCTTTTGACAATTCGGATTTATGTGAATTCATGCCTAGCTTGTCTAATATTTCGTAGTTAACAATGTGTCATGTGTTATTTGCTCTAGTCAAAACCACGTGTTTATTGTTCTTGTTAATTCACTAATTAAAGATAAATATTTTCTTGAAATGTCACATGTCTATGTAAATATGCTCATCGTTTAGGCCTTAGACTATCTCTGTTAAAATCCTAAGTGCAAAAGAGTTCTGCTCATACATACTCCTAGTATATTTGCTCCTGATTTTGACAAAAGGCATGATTTCTGTGATTAAATGTTTAATATTAGAATGATAGCTTGACTGGCATAATCAAAGGGTCCTGTTTGACTTGATTTGAAATCCTTGATTAATATTTGATTGGGGAATGATTATAACTAATTTGAGAATCAGTGGAAAAATTGAGAAGATGATCATGATATTTTCAAGCTTGGAATATGCTTCCTCGACTGATATTTCAACCTAGACCTCATTGTCTTCAAAAGACAGGAAACCTAGTGATTGGGGGGAGGGGTCAATTACCTTAATTTGGGGATTTCTGATTAGTCTATATATGGGAAAGATACCAGGCTGATTTTCCTAACTATGGAAATAATATTTCTTTGCCTTCTTTGTTTCTTTTACCCGTTAGAATCAGAGCTACCTCTCACACCTATTAAACTGGTTTCTTTTCAACAAGAAACATAAGTTTCTGGAACACAAGAGCTCAGAAACAAACACTAGCACACTTAGTAACATTCTGCACAGTTTCTTCACCTTTAATCCTTCTGGATACACTTGTTTTCCTGAGGGAGTCATCACTGTCTGTGAAAGTACTAATCCTGCTCTTCTTTTTGCTATATGTATTCACTTTGATTTCACAAGTTTTCAAAAGGTAATCCTTCACTCACTACTATTTGTTACATCTATGTATGTCTACATGTGCTTATCCTATTTCTGTTTCCTTTAGACTATTTGTTTGTTTGGACTCGCTTTGAGTTTTGGGTGTGCTTATAATCTTAAAGAAACCTCCTATCATTTTAGTTTTGCTGTGGATCTTATTTGCAAACTGCCATGCAATCACTCCCTGCTGTTAAATAGTAGCCATTTGTATATTAATGTTCAATCCTCAAGACATGTCAAGACTAATACTATGCCTTTTTGTAACTTTGTCTATGATTACTAATGGGATATAATCTAAATAGTGAGGCTGTTGCTCAAAATCTGACTAATTATGACATCTCTGTGTGTGTATGTTCTCTTAACATGATCTTGCCCCATTCCTTACTTCAAAAGATCACTTGTCTGTACCCTCCACTTCTGTGAATTACAGCAACCTTACAAAAGGTGGACTTGACTGCACCTACTTCTGGCAGATCTCTCTTTTGCCCAGGTCTTTCCCCTTCCTCTTTCCCTGGTTAATTTTCTGTTTGCAGGTTACTTAGAATGCCTTAACTGGCCAAGCTATGACCTGGTACTCTTTGAGGTTTGAAAGAGTCAGGATCTAGACTCTTTTAAGTTGATTCCAGGACTGTGGTGACTAGACTTTGAACCCATGACTGCTTACTAAGTTTAACTTGGAACTCTGGGGAACTAGACAGTTTTGGACTTGTAGTTTTGTGTCTCCTCCCTTAGAGATTGTCCCCTCTGTGTACATTATTAGAACTCCCTGCATGTACTCTTTAAAACAGGACTTGCAGCTTCTAAATACTGCATATGGCCACCCACAGGCTAATTCTTAACTCCTACTCCTACGTGTTTGCATCATAATAGGACTTAATTCTTTTAAATCAAGTCTAACATGTTAATAAATTGTTTACAGCTTTGATTAACATATTTCGAACAGATTTCAAAAGGTCGAATTTTAACAGGGCTATTAGTGTTGTTTAAACCCGAAACGAACTATTTCTGAAAACAGAATCTGCCTTTTTTTGCATAAGTAATCTGGCCCAATAACGATTTCAAAACAGGCCCTTTTATGCGTTTAAAATGTTTTCATTTTGCAAGAACAGTTCAGGCCCAGTAAACCTTTCAAAACTGGCCTGTATATGTATAAAAAATATTTTTGAGACGCTCTAACGCTCATACACTAATCTTGTGTATAAAGCTTTGATGTCATTTGTATACTCTAAAAGGTTTTTCTAAATTTATAATTACCACTTAGACCATATATTTGCATGTCTAATATTTATACGTATGCTATTATGTGCGGCAGTCCCCCCCCCCCCCCCTTTATCTGCATCTATGTGTTTTTTCGTGAACATGTTTTCAAAAGACAACCCTCTAACCTCTACATATATATATATATATATATATATATATATATATATATCTTCCAAAACTTGACCCCTACACAAAAAGTCCATTAAGGTTAGGGCTCGACAATTAATGACGAGTCACACCGACCCTAAATGAGCCAACATTTTGTTTTAAAACAAACCTCTTACGGTTTTCTTATTAAATCTGAAACTATTTGCAAAATTAGGCTACTCATGCAAATATCTTTTGCATTAACTACATGTGTAAGTTGGGTATCTATTTGTGTTATAACGTTGTTTACGATTAGGTTTAAACATAGGTCGAGTGTGAAAGTCATTTGCGTGTATGTGTGTAAGCATGATATACCTTCAATTAAAACTTCCAAGTTAGTATATACGATAATATACACTGTTTATATCCCAAAATTAAGACTCGGACGGTAACCACTTTTTGTGGGGCTCGGGAAAGTGCCTAACACCTTCTTCTCTGAGTCACTTGGACTTCTTACCCGCATAGAATCTATGAAATATACTAGTAGACCTATCGAACTTGATTTTAGACATTAGGTGACCTAATACGCCTTAGAAATTATATTACGTGGCAACACCAAAACTAAAACTCAAACGAGTTCACCCAATCAAATCCGAAACCCGACTTGCCTCGAGTTGAGTCCAAAATCAGGTATGAACCATGTATAGGCCTGGCCTATGTATTGCGTATGCAAATAGGGTATCAGGTTCCTAACTAGATTGCCCTAAGATGTATGGAATGAAGCCTTTAATTTAATGTATTTTCTGCTTATTGAATAAGCAAGATCGTTTGGCAGTAAATCTAAAGGATAAAGCGGTTGTTGAGTAGCACTTTAGAATAAAACAAGTATTTATATCCATTTCTTTGGAGGCACTTGGCCTCGTGGATTTTCTACCGCGTGTTCCTTACGTGTGTAGCTGCCGATAGGCGTACTCATTACGCCTTAGATTTGGATTTACATTGTATATTATATTGCTATGCCCTATTGTTGGTATTTCATTGAGTATAAGGGCATTGTACTCTGGTTTTGAGCTTGATATATACTTCCCGGTAGTCGATGCGAGTCCCCGCCGGTGGTATGTGTAGTAAAATGTGTGGCTACTATTATATATGTATAAATATATATGGATTGGGTTGCACACCGCAACAGTACAAATATATGGATTGGGTTGCACACCGCAACAGTACAAATATATGGATTGGGTTGCACGCCGCAATAGTATAAATAAATGGATCGGGTTGCATGCTGCAACAGTATAAATAAATAGATCGCGTTGCACGCCGCAACAGTATAAATATATATGAATCGGGTTGCACGTCGCAACAGTATAAATATATGGATACAATAGTATAAATATATGGATCGAGTTGCACGCCCAACAGTATAAATATATATGGATCCGGTTGCACGCCGCAACAGTATAAATATATGGATCGGGTTACACGCCGCAACAATATTTATATATAATATGATGTATTTCTGATTGTTGATATGTTCAGGATACCTATATGTTCTATCCTATGAACCCTGGTTGTTTATGAGTTTATGAGTTTATGGTTCCATACGTGTTTCCAGTTATTATCTGGCTTTGCCTTTTGTGGTTGAGATAAGGTGAATTTAGTTTATCTGCTTTTCTTCTCCCTGGCTAGCTATCCTATTCATTGAGGTGGCTAGTCTGCCCCCACTTATTGAGTCCTTTTGACTCACCCTTGTTTGTTGTTTGTTTCTTATCTATCTATTTCGTTTCGGCAGGTTCGCTCCAGGATTGAGTTCGCCACGTTGTTAAGGAGCGAAGACGACTTCAGCTGTCAGGGTGAGCTAGCTTTTATTCAGGATGGCCACGAGTTTTATGTTTATTATTTTAGTTGTATTTTGCTCCCTTCAGTAGGTATCTGTCTTCTTTTGTACTCTTAGATGTCTAGTCTGGATAGCCCTAAACCTAGTATGTTGGGTAGTTTGCTGTATATTCTTTTGTACAGCTTAGAGGTATCAGTATATCTGTGTTTTTTTGAAGTCCTGTTCTTATTTATGAGTTGGATTTATATTTATTTTTCTAATTCAGTTGTTAAGGGTTCACCCGACGGGTCTAGAAAAGGATGTCGGGTGCCCGCACGGCCTAGCCGAAAATTCAGGTCGTGTCAGGAATGCGGTCCTTATACGAGAAAAGAATGGGCAGCAGTTTCTCATGAAATACGCTAATACGATGCCGCAGTGCATAGACAAGTTCTTGCCCTTGCTGCTCTAGTTCATAGCAGCCGTAGTAATGGCCACACGAGAATTGCGGTCACACTTTAAGGAACACTCGGTCAACTTAATCTCTTCGACACCGTTACAAGCCATTTTGTCTAAACCCAGTCTATCAAAAGATATGGCAAAGTGGGCTGAAGAGTTGGGAGAATACAACGTCCTCTATCAACCCCGTACAGATGTCAAGTCGCAGGTGTTGGAAGGTTTTACCTCAGATTTTGCAGAAGAACTAGAACGGAAGGTTGAAGAGTCACTCAGGAATGAAGCAGTGAACGAGTACGGCCGTTGGGAGATTCGCACGGGAATGAATCCCAACGGAGAGAAGGTTGATCTGTGGATCAGGACACCATTTGGAATGGTCTACCATCAGGCCACCAAAACTGGTGACAATGAAGCAGAGTATGAAGCCATAATTCAAGCTCTTGACTTAGCGTACACACTGGGGTTCAGGGGGATCAGCATGTATAATAAATCTCGGCCGATGGTTAATCAACTAAGGGAAATCTTCATAGTTGAGGACATCTGTGAGCCAGATCAAAAGAGGAAAATCATGGTAATCCTAAAAAAATTTCATGCGTGTGAATTCATCCACTAAGAAAAGATCTTAGGAGACGCCGAAGCATCTGAGGATTCGTACGATTGGCAGACGGCAGTTGAGCTAACCCCCACAAGCTTGATGAACCTTGAAGTTCAAGATACAGGATCTTTCGTAGGGCAGCGTGATATGCTGGTCAACTATCTAATCAAAAGGAGATCTTCCTGAAAACAAGTCAGAAAGCATATGCTTGCTGAAACATGCAGTTCACTACTGCTTGATCGGTAAGGGGTTGTACCACAGGGTCCTCAACGACCCGGGGGATGACTTTTAAGGCTCAGCACCCTTAAACAGAGAAGCCCAACCTAATACCCCCCAAAATATTCAAGGATCAAACATGAAGTACTTTTTCTTGAGAAAGCATTTACTTTGCTTATGTTATTTTCTTTTAGTTACGGTATTTATCACACATGTTACGGGTTTTCACCCACAACATCTTAGGCTCGGCGCCTTCTTTATCAATAAAACTACTATCTTGCTTAGTCAGTTTTACTCATTTATTAGATCTATCTACGATCCAACTATTTGTAGCCTGGCCAGACCTAAGTTGAAGTAACACACTCACTTTTCGCTACAAAAAGTATAGTACACTACTCGCTTAGAGAGACAGGCATTAATCGAGCATTGATCTCGTTAAATCAACAATTCCACCTACACGCTGATGGGGGCTCCTATCCGCGCAGTGCCAGAAAGTCTCAAATACTCGAATCACTAAGTGAAGACATTCTGCCTCAGAACGCAAAAGGAACGTTATAACACAGGCTAAAGTCGTTCCATTGTGGGCGCAAATAGTCATCTGCTATGGATGCAACCTAGCCGCTGTCTAGCAGTGCACAACAGATGTAATTGCTCTAGGCAGGCACACTGACACACCTTCTTAAAAACCTAGAATGGTCAGGACGACCGGAAGCCATCTAATATCTAGGTGCACAAACATGTTGCTTGGTCACATATTACGAAACGCATAATAGACGTATGAAATATTGGTGAACATTCGTTTCATCAATAACAAACAGCCTGTAGGCTCATAATATATATTTAGTTCTTCCTGAATACAACATTTATTTATAACAATTATAGAAAAAAAGGAAAAGGAAGACTAAAAACAAAGAGCTCCTAAGGATTCACATGGCTGAAGATCCTTCATCTGGATTGTAGCTACTAGCAGTAAATAGTCCGGAGTTCTTCTTTTCCTTTTTGCAGCTATGTAGGCCTAAATCTTGTTAGGTCACTCAAAATTTATAGAGTGGTTAACAAGCAAATCGTTGTATCAAAGTTAACAATTTAATAAACAGATAAAGAGTAGATACTGAAGACAGTGAGTAACAAAGCAACGAGTGAGTTCCCATATTTCTTGAGTAATTTCTGAATGCCTTTCAACTATTACAAATAGCTATTTATAGTTTACAAAAGATGCCAAGGCAATAAATGTACTATAAGACGATTAATCCCACGCTGATCATGGCCAGCCCATGATCTTCCTCTTTAATGCAATCATAATGGCGACCGATACAACATCACCAAAGAATAACTGCTCCACTGAGGGTTATATCAATCACCTCGGGAAGTTACACTGAGGGGTATACCAATCACCTCAGGGAGTTCAACCGAGGGGTATACCAATCGCTTTTGGGAGTTCCACCGAGGGGTATACCAATTGCCTCGGCAAGTTCCACCGAGGGGTATATCAATCGCCTCAGGGAGTTACACCGAGAGGTATATCAATCACCTCGGGAAGTTTTACCGAGGGGTATTCCAATCGCCTCGGGAAATTGAATTCTTCATCCACTGAGGCTAAATTTTCATCAAGGCTTGCTAAAAAGTCGTGACCTCGGTTTTTGACCTCGTGAAGTAAGTCAATCACCTCGAGGTTCGATTTCGATGACTTTGGCTGGATTTTGCCTTGGGCCTTGAGCTCGAGGCTTGTGCAATTTTTCACCCAATACAGGTAGTCCCCCCACTCCTCGGTTAATTGACAGAATTTTTTGAGGAGTAGAATGAAATTAACGTGAAACCGACGTGGAACCGATGTTTAACCTTTTCATCCAATGCACGTGGCATCCACCCATTGGATGTGACGCCTTATTTTGCCTTCCCTTCTTTATTCCCCACACTGCACAAATATGGGACTGTTCAACACCAAATAGACCAAGCTTGCAAAGGAACAGACATGTCTGACCCCGAGCTAGCCAAATCCTGCGAGGTCATAGCAAACCTCGAGACTAAAATAAAGCCTCAAGAGAAAAGACCTACGAACTGAAAACCAAAGGCAATTTGACGTAGCGGACGCCAAGCTTAAGGAATTGCTTGAGGCAATTGATAGCAAGTTGGCAGATTATGCTGAAAATGAATACATTAGAGGCCTAAAAGAATGCCCTCGAGGCTGAGGTTAAGACCCTTCGGGGCAAAGAGGCAACTTCATCTTCTGAGCTTAATACTATGCTTAAGGCAAAGCTGATGTCCAAGGCCACCAGAGCCCAAGTCGATAAGAACTGGCTATCATACAGACCAAGTTGAAGACCCTCAAGCAATGCAAAGCTGAGGTGAACTTGGATGAAGAAATAGCCAAAGCCAGAGGGCGATGTTGCCAGGCCTCAAGCTATTCTGGACAAACTTTTCTCGAGTAGTGAAAGCTCGAGTGATGAAGATAGCGATGAAGGAGAAGAAGACAATGAGGGCACTGAAGTTGAGACTTCAAGTGAGGACGAGGCCGATGAGTGATGGCCCTGTGCTATGCTTCTATTTGGCTTTTTTTTTCTGTTGTGGCTATCGAGCCTATGTTTGTAAATAACTTTTTTGGCCCCCGGGACTTTATCGATGAACTTGAATTTCGCTTAAGTGTTAGTCTTTACTTTGTTTTGAAAGCATTCGACATATCGCTTCGAATATTTTAGGTTGAAAACATATGCAAAATTTATTTTGCGCCAATGCTAGAATAAAACGACGTCTCGTTCTCGAGTCGCGGCAATGGAAGAGCGACTTTTAATTACAAAAACACGAGCATCAAGTTTATTTCATTTCGTAGCGAAAGTTTATTTTATTTGGTAGCGAGCAAAAATGAGCATTTTACAAGTGCAAATCTAGTCGAGCATATACTTAGGAAAATAAAAATAACAACCACTTCGGGGCGAAAATCGCTTCGGGGTGAAGGCCGCTTTGGGGCGAAAACCGTTTCGGGGCAAAAACTTCTTCGAGACGAAAATCACTTCCAGACGAAAGCCGCTTCGGGACAAAAGCCGCTTTGGGGCGAAAACTGCTTCGGGGGGAAGACCACTTCAGGGGAAAAATCGCTTTGGGATGAAAATCGATTCGGGTCGAAAGCCGCTTCGGGTCGAAAATTGCTTTGGGGCGAAAACTGCTTCGGGGCGAAAATCGCTTTGGGGCAAAAATTGCTTCGGGCCAAAAATTGCCTCGGGGCGAAAACCGCTTTGGGGTAAAAATTGCCTCAGGCAAAAGTCGCTTCCGTGCGAAAATCGCTCGGGGCGAAAATCGCATCGGGGTGAAAACTACTTCGGGGCGAAAAAAGTGCAAAGACATCACTTACTTAGTGTATAACCCCAATGCTCGAACAATGAGTCCGTGAGTCGTTACACCCCCAGTGTTCCGTTGTGAAGTAATGAGGACCCAAACATTATAATTCTTACGATAAAATGAGAGTATCTTGTTGTCAAAAGTAATAACTCTTTAAATTGGAGAAGTTCCAATTTAAAGGATCTACTTTGCCATTCATATTTTCCACAGTTGATACGAGCCTTTGCCCCTCGACAAAATCTATCTCCACGTGCATGGCTCGTTGATTTGACTTTTCATCCGTATGGGCATATGAAAGACTAGACTTGCCAGCTTCCCTTTTATCTGCTCCAATCTTATCTTTCCTACCACAGATGTCAATAACCGGACCATTGAGTCAATCCCTGATGCAATCCAAATTGGCCCTCATCCGTCCGAGCCGTCGAGACTGTCCACGAGGAGCCGAGCCAAGGAATATCATGATGCCAACGATCACTTAGTATGGTTGAGCAATAAAAATGAGAATCCATCAAGCAAGTTGGCAAGTGACCAAGCCGATTCAAAGGCTATGAGGCCGGGCGCTGGACGAGGAAGCTCAAAGATGCAAGTTCGAGCTTGAGGCGAGCAACCGAGGCTGGCAGCTGAACATTCAATCGAGGCTGAAAGCTGAAATACAACCGAGGCTGACGTGCCCAACCCCCTTGGTGAATTGTGACGCCGAGTATTGAAGCAACCGAAGGGCTACAATGTGCACAAGGCAGAAGAGCATCTGATCTTAAAGTATTCGAGGCCAAAGGTACGGTTTCTAAGCTCTAAGCTTGCACCAGTCCCCGAGTCCTCTTCCCCAATGGCTGAACATAACCCAAGATAGCCAAGGCATTTGCCTCGATGTTTTCCTCCCGAGGCCTTTGTGAGATTTTCCACTCTTCAAATTTGGCTAGTACATGCTGCATCAAAACCAAAAACTGTTGCATCTTGGGCCAAATAATCACCGAGTAGCTAATTCACCACTAGTTTTGAATCACATCTTAGTTCTACAACCTCAACTCCCATTTCTTGAGAGTGTCCCCTAGTTTCTTGAAGACCAATTCTCTTTCTATTGGGGTCAAGTCATTGCTCTTGACCATCACTATGTACTTAGTTATGTGGTCGACTGGATCAGTCGTTCTATCATATTTCTTCAAGATTTGTAACTTGAAGTGCTTGGGGATGAGGGCAGGAGCAGCCTTGGGCTTGGAAGTTTGTTGTCTGCATTTCTCAATGTCCAACACACGTTGGGGCTTCCTGACCCTGGGGATAATTCCAAACCGCTTCTCAAATTGGGCTTTAAAATATTTTTCCACTTTTCTAGGTCTAACGAGACGCGAGTTTCTGCCACCATGGGGGCTGGCCCAAAAGGTGGGATATCGAGGGGAGCAGTCCCCGAACCTCTAGATATAGTCCTATGTGGATGTCCCCCTGTCATTGCGCCTGCAGGAACAAAATTCGAGATGCCTCCGGTGGAAGCTACGGGTATAGTATTGGTGGATGTGGAATTATTTCTTGAATTTCCAGACATTGTTTGCAGCGTGCTATGAAATTTTTTGTTGATATTTGCTTGCTCAACAAGATGATTTTGAATCTGCTGCAAAAAATTGATAATCTATGTCTGAAACGAATTGTTTGATCCTGAAGAGGACGGGTCTACTGACAGCGGAGGTGTTGCAGGAACTTGTCCTCCGTCCCCTAGTGGAAAAGGTGGAACAAAAGTCCCAGCACCGGTTTACTCAACAGACCATTTGGTCTGCATCGTGATGTTCTGGAACTTTGGAACAACGTCTATTGCATGTTCCCCAGAGACGTCGCCAATTTGTTGGGCCTAAATTTGGTTAGGCCACTCAAATAGAATTTGTGGAATGGTTAACAAGCAAATCATTGTATCAAAATTAACAATTGAATAAACAGATAAAGAGTAGATACTGAAGACAGTGAGTAACAAAGCAACGAGTGAGTTCCTATATTTCTTGAGTAATTTCTGAATGCCTTTCAACTATTACAAATAGCTATTTATAGTATATAAAAGATGCCAAGGCAATAAATGTACTTTAAGACCATTAATCCCACGTTGATCATGGCCACTGAGGGTTATATCTATCGCCTCGGGGAGTTCCACCAAGGGGTATATCAATCCCCTCGGTGGACCTCGCGAAGTTCCACCGAGGGATATACCAATTGCCTCGGGGAATTCCACCGAGGGGTATATCAATCTCCTCGAGAAGTTCCACCGAGGGGTATATCAATCACCTCGGGGAGTTACACCAAGGGGTATATCAATCGCCTCGAGAAGTTACACCGAGGGGTATACCAATCGCTTGGAAAATTGAGTTCTTCATCCACAGAGGCTTAATCTTCATCAAGGCTTGCTAGAAAGTCGAGACCTTGGTTTCTGACCTCGTGAAGTAAGTCAATCACCTTGAGGTTCGATTTCGATGAACTTAGCTGGATTTTGCCCTGTGCCTTGAGCTCGAGGCTCGTGAAATTTTTCACCCAATACAGCAGCTTAAGATATGTCGGATCGAGCATCCCTTCAAAGCATACGGCCGCTGAAACAACCCGTCAGCTTGATCAAAGCAAAGGATCCCAGGAGCATCTGAGTACAGGCCTGACCTTCCCCCATCTCATCCGTTGAACTTGAAGATAAACTAGAAGACTAGCAGCGAAGTTTGAGCATCCGCTTCAATCTCAACTGGCCAAACCAATGTGCACAGCCTCTCAGATCTTAAAGCACAAATAGTTGTTCAACGAGAGCATAAGGCTCGACCTGGGAACCTACCACAGCGAAGCCTCTTCCCTCGGGTATCCCATAGCCAACAAACGATGAGGCATTTCAACAGCGATACGAGCGAACCAACAGAACCAAGAGACGACTTTGAGCCATAAGCGAAGTTAGAAATTGGTGACTCGTTAATCTGCTCATAACTCGAAGCTGTATCCTCTTGCCTTCCATGAAACGGAGTCGGACAAGTCAGCTTCAATCCTACTCCGTCAAAGAGGCAACCTAAGCACCAGAGAAATCCTGGCGGAGAAGCCTCATAACAGCTGAAAGACTATGCATCCTGACCCTGCCTGACAAGAAGAATATCACAGCAACCGCTGTGTTAGAAGATGAGCGCACCGTAATCAGTGCACGTGAAACAATGGAGACATTCCAAAGGACATCATTAAAATCCTGATCAAACTTCATGATTCGGGAGACTTCATTCATTCCTTCATGAATTAAGAAAGAAAAGAAGATAACTGCAGATGAGCTTCCTCCTATAATTCTCCCGAGCGTCGTCCATTCGGAACAAATGAGAGTTTTTGAAAATATCAAACCAGGATCAAAGGCGAACATTTTAAGAGAAGAAAAGCTTCTCGCTATCATGAGAAATTGCTAAAGAAGTGAATTATTTTATGAAGAAGAGTTATGATTTTCCCACTGTCATAAAGTCACTATTTATAGGCAGAAAGGGATAAGGATGGAGCACGAAACGGTCAAGTGTCATTATTACTAGAGATGTGAAATTATTCGGAGCAGTTAATGGCAGTTCCTGAAAAGGTGCGTGAGATCAGCATTAACCAATCAGAAGGAAGCACGCGAAGTTCTCGAAGAAATCAATATCATTCTTGGTCAAAGAAACTGCGAGTCTTAAGGAGTCAGTGAAATATCTTTTTACATCACACCTCTTTTAATTCTTGACTGCTTGTGCCAACACTCAGCAAGTGGGGGTACTGACTGTGTGGGCAAAAATACGCCACTTATTGTTACGGGGATACGAGTCCAGCTGGCGAGACTAGACTTTTCCTATAAGTCACCGGGCACTGAGGATATACGCTCGCTCCTAGAACCAACGACCATTTTGGCGGTTTGGTCATAGGGCGCAAGCACACATCCCGCTGCCTAGGCTTAACAGTCTCCTAGTTAGGATTTAGTACACCACCGCCTTGAGTTGTAGGCCCATGGCCTTATTAGTATTTGTATTTAATCTTATTTTGGACTGGGTATCACAACTATAAATACCCACTCCTTATATTGTATTGTACGTAAGTCACACAAGACACAATTCGCCACCATACTCGGCTACTCTCAAGGAATAAGAATTACTTTGCTTTCTCTATTATTTCTTGCTTAATTACTTGTCTTTATTTTCATCGTATTTACTTACTTTTCCATCGTAATTTACCGTATTGCTTGTGACCTCATTCATAATTAATTGTTTAACCTAGATGTACAAATTTAGGCACAAACAGTGTCTCCAAGCTTGATCAGGTATTGGCAGAGGCTGTAGGAGCCCAGATTATTGAAAATGTTCATCTTTTTTGTCTCTGACATATGTCACAAGTGGAGATATGCTCATCCACATAGTTCTCAAACCAGATCAGTAGAATATTTGAGATAACCTCTTGTAAGCTGCATATTGACCAGAGTGACCCCTAACAGCAGACTCTTGAAAATTCTTCTGTAGCTGCACTCTCAATTCACCAGTTGACCCTATGTGAACCTTCCTTTTTCTCATTAAAATGCCAGCTAAATAGCTGTATATTTGTGGTCCTTGCTTTGCTATTGAAAGCTGTAATATCATATCCTGAACCACAGTATCTGCCTCATAACTGTCCTGTACTTCTTGCATCCACTCAGGTATGTTGGTAGTGATCATCTGTAGGGTAGTTGTTGCAGTCTTAGCAATGACACCTGGATCAATGTCATGTTTTTTTGACAAGGCATCTGCCACCTTATTTTCAGCCCCTTTCTTAAAGTGAATTTCATAGTCTAAGACCAACAATTTTGTCAACCCCTTTTGTTGTATAGCTGAAGCGTCCAATAACTGTGAAGTAAGTTTAGTCTCTGCTAGCTGGACTCGTATCTCCATAATTGTAAGTGGTGTATTTTTACCGACACAAAAACAAGACTCGAAACATACTTTTCAAAATGGCAACAAGTAGATCAAACATATCACTTTCCTTAACTTGAAAATAAAGAAATTCAAAAGTTCAAGTTTTGGTAGTGAAAAAATAATATAAACAATTCTCATAAGATAAAAATTATTCCAACAAAAGTGCAGCCTGTCGTCGAAATTATACATTAAAACATCCATAAGCTCACATGTTTAGTTCAGTAGAGAACATTCTAGATAAATCATCAAACACTTGCAAACAAATTAATGCATGGCAAGATTTAATGCATTATGAAGACCTTTGTTTTAAATGGTTTTTTGAGACTCACCCAGGGAGGGACACTAACAAAACCTACTAGGATCAAGTGTGGGAGGTTGTTCTGCTAGGCTTCTGACTGCGCGTTCTATGTACACAGTAAATATCAATGCTCGTGCTCGCCCAATAAATATTACACATAATATGTGTCTAGTTTCCTAATTAACACTGTTGATTCACAACAATTCTTTATAAATATAAATGATAAAAGTTTTATTTATCAATAAAAATATGAAGATCGAGAGTAACTCAAAAAATAGACATAATACTATATATTATAATTGAGAAGGTCCGAAGGTAAATGACAGCTGAACAACTCTTAAAAATAATAATTGAAGCTATCATCATTGTTGTTGATCTTCATGTCATAGTTCTATCATTCAAAAGTATCGTACTTCTATTATTTTTTGCTATTTGAAAGTAATTTATATTTTTCTTATAAATAAGTAATATTTTAAATTATAATGGTAATAAAGTTTTGTTGATTTTTTTCCTTTTAAAGTAGATAAAATGTGTAGTTTTATATTAATTTTTTAACCAGTTGTGATTTTAAATTGTTGGAATGTTAGAATCCTTCTAATTGATTTTTATCTCATAATAACTTTGATATTATTATAATAATTATAGTTGTAAAATATGCTACATATTTTATTTTTCTATAAATTCTCTAATTATTTTTAATTTTCTTAAACTTTTTATGTATTATCTATATATTTTTTTCTTGTTAACAATTATATCATAATCATCATACTATTCTAAAAGAGCCAATCTACTAAGTAAAAAGTGAAAGACTTTTTTGCCCTTCAAGTACACATTATCTCTCTAATATTTTTATACAAAATTATAATTCTATTATACATTCTAATAACATTATTTAGTCAAATATAATACAAAATTATAATTAATGTGTGATACACGCTTGAGCCTTTTCAAATACTCTTTATTTGAGTATTACTTAATTAATTAGTTTTTTGGAAGTTGGAAACGTTTGCTACCTTCTGTATTCTAAACAAAGTACATTGAATGTTCTGTTAGGGAATATTCTAGATGGGAATACTAATATCCATATGTTTGATAGATAAATCTTTTCTTCGATTTAATGTATAAATTTGTATGGACTACACTCCCAACAAATGATTTCATCCGCTATGCATGTATGTGATCTACATATATGTATAAATCTATTCAAGTACTGTTGATATTATATTCTTTAAATTGTTCTGAATTTCTAACAATTATTTCTATTAATGTAAATCTTGGAGCAAATGAAAAGATTACTATTCAATACAATTTTATATTCCCCAATGACATTCTATACTTCTTTGACTCCTCCTCCATGTTATTATATATTTGATTTAATTTAGAGAGCACAATACTTTTGTCCATTCCGTGGATGTTCTTTTACTTTTTCATCATTTTTTCTTCTTACTTATCTAATAATCCATGTTGATTATTTGATGTTTAAAAGTTACAATTAAATAAACTTCTATGGCATTTTATTTTCCCAGCTTATGAAATGATTATTTTTTCTTATTTTCAGAAAAAATCAATTGACATCGTGCTTTCGTATAGAGTTGAACAGAACTCTACTTGGATTTGTGCCAGTACAGATGAGGCAGTCAGCATTTTATTCTAACAAAACGTTCATTTTGTTGCGACACTTATGAATACTTTTTTCTGAATAAGTTCTTTTTTATTGTAGTATATACCGGATAATGTCAGAAGGCTTCCTCAATTACATTTAATTTTCTTATAATTTTTGGTATAAAATTGGTCTCTTATCATTATAGATGTCTCATGTGTTGTCATAAATTATACTTCATCCGTGCGGCAAGATTTAGTACGAGAATTAAAGTACTTAATTTTTTGTGTTAATTCAAACATAGATTTTACAAATATTCTAACTCTATGAAATATATGGATGGAGAGACTCAAAATAAGTTAATGTGAATCATATAAGGTATAACATGCTTTCATTATTATATATTTTTTTAGTTCTTCAATGACTTTTTATGGTTATGTTTGCTTTATTACAGTTGATATTTTGTTTTAAGTATTTCTCTGTTGATTTCTTACTATAATTTTTGTTAGAAAAAAAAATTGTTCTCATTAATATGGATTACACGCGCAAAGCGCGTTTCGTGAACTAGTAATCTAACTATACTAAAAGAGCCAATCTCCAAAGCAAAATGTAAAAGACTATTTTGCCCCTATAGCATAAAAATAGTATGTAGCCCAAAATTAATATAAAAGTGAGAATCCTAAATGTAAAGTCATAATACTAAAATACCTCTACTAAAATATTAAATACTCATTTTTCCCTCACCTTAAAATACCTGATTTTAATGATTTTAATTTTAATATAAAATACTAAATGACCGTCATTGTGGTTTTCAATTTGTTCAATTTTCATTTTGTTGCAGTTACATATTATGGAACTTAAAGGTCAGTTGCATTGGACAATGCAATATAGACTAGATTCATTCCTTTAAATTAACATAAATTGGCATAATATATAAAAAGCTAAAATTATAAAAAAAAAATGTGAAACTCCAAGACAATGTGATGAACATCAAGAGTCGCCAAGCTCAGGACATACATCTCCTATATATGGGACTTTTGTAGATCTTCAGTATTATGCTTCTTTATTTCTCCATCAAATATAATATCAACACAATTTTCAAAATTCTCTTCCAAAACTATTTGAAGACATAGTAAGTAAGAAGCTTCGAGTAAAGAGAAAATTTGGAGGTTCTATCGCTAGATAACAGGAAGTGCAACAATGTGATTTTCAATTTTGATTGTAACTGGTTAGAAAATCAAACAGTCTGAGTTTCTAACTTTACATTCTTTTTGTTTTTTCCTTGAATTTTTTATAGAGTATTAATACTCAGATTATTCTAGGTGAATGTTTGCGTTCTTGATAACTGTTTGAAAAATGTCACTTATGGAGACAAATTCTTTCTTATTCCAATGTTTATATCTTTGTACTCTTATATCTTATTCCATGCGTAGGATTTTTCATTATATTGATTTAAGTATTTACTTTATTGTGTATTCATTGATATGGGGTTCACGCGCAAAGCGCGTGTCGAGGACTAGTATTATAAAAGTGGGAATGCCTTTAGTTAAAAGTGAAAGACCATTTTACCCTCCGATTAAATATTAATCCTTTTATATTCTTGTCCAAAATAAAAAACTTGAATAAACACAACTAAAATCTGAAGAAAGAGAGTTGAGATGGAATAAAAGCATTAAATATTGCCTTACTATCCATGCTGGCTCTTTACATCCCCACGTTCTGGTTGCATAATTAGTATTATTTTTAATGTAATGATACATCATCAAATTAGTTCATGAATATGTGATAATGCCTTTTTACTTTCCAGAGATTCAATGTATGGAACAAAGTATCATTTCATCTGTTAAGAATGTGAACAGTTTTTCAATTCAATTACTCCTATAAATCATCTAAAGTACGAGAGGAAATCGTGACAAAGCCTGACAGCTAGCTAGCCGAGTAAGTTAAGTTCATTTGCATATATAAATGCCAGTGTATTGAATGGTCAAGCTTCATTGATTTGCTTAATGGTGTATGGGAAAGTTAAATATCTTGAATGGTGGAAGAGTTGAAATTAGATATGGGGTTATTAGGTGAACATCTCCTTGCTCGTGTGCCCAACATAGACTTTCCTTCAAATTCTTCTTCTTTTGTACGTATACTTGCAAAAGGAAAAAAAATCTTGGATTGATTCTTCATATGTTGTGTATTTTTTTTACCAATTCTTATCATTATCAGATTCTCCCTCAAGCTACGCTAATTAACGATGGAAGAGATGCCCGTGAAATAATGATTTCGACTATAGATACATATGCCTATGTGTTCCTTTTATTTCATTGTAAATACAATGTTTTATCCAATCCCCTACATTGTTGAATACCATTTATTCAACTATTCACTTCTTTTGTGATGATTATTTCCTTGGACTTGCATCTTATGCATTTACTGTTCTATTGACTTCTGATTTCTATTTAAAAGTTTGAAACCAAATATAAATTCATACGACATTATAGGGCTTATATTTCTGGAGTGTGACTACATATTACAGTTATTCATGCCAGAATCTTCTATGCAATGTTTGCTTTAGCTGCTTAAGATGCTTCCTTTTGGCTTCGTTAAATACTTTACATATTTTTAAATTGGCCCATAACTCCGTTGCTTTAGAGTAAATAATTTTTCTTTTAAAGTAATAATGTAGTTTAAGATGAATGTGTCTAACTAATTTTGAGAATTATTCTATGGACAATCGAAGCGACTTCACATAGTGAACTCTTTAAATATTAGTTAACTCTATTTTTATGATAGATTAAACTTTAAAGATTAGTTAACTCTGTAATCAGATAGACTTTTCTTCTGGCATGAAGAAAATTTACCATGCATATGCACTTGCCCAATATCCGTGGTTTGTTTTTAGTCTCTTTATTACCATCATAAAAAATTTTGTTAATAAAAGTGATCACCTTAAATTAATCATTTCCAGCATCTTGCACTTTTGCACTTTTAGTTAAAATTTATTCGACAAGTCAAACACATTTTAAGTTTATATTTTATTGAATTTATTTTGTATATTTGTACCCGTTTATAGGGGCACACGCGCAACGTGCGTGCCAAAGACTAGTACTAGTATATATTTAAAAGTTACTAAATTTTATGATGTTGTGGCTTATGTCCCACTGGGGCATACACCTCGCCACGCATAAAGAAAAACATTTCGTCTTATTCCCTGCCTTTTAAAACACTAATGAAGACCTCCCGTCTCAGTTTATTTGTCTTTCTTACTATAAATAGTCGTCTCAAATGATTTGTCCATTTAGGAGTTCAAGGCAAAATTAACTATCTTCTTCCCACTTTGCCCATAGTATTAATTGATCTTGATAGTAGAACAAGAGTTAACATCTATTATAGAGAGAATAGTATGGTGGATAAAATAGTCAAAAATATCTCCTCATTAATATTTTCTTAAGGAACGTGTAAAAACAAGTGGGACAAATAAAATAAGATGAAGGGAGTATACATTTCAATGAGATCTCAAACAACTGGAATTATCTTATATTTAATTGCCAATAAATGAATGAGCAGATTTAGGTTAAACCTTCAACTTCAATCTTATGAAGATATCGCTAAGATATATATTGGTTAAAATTAATTTCAGGAGGGCTTAGAGTTCTAGCACCTTTTCTGTGCACTATTTTTAATTAGACATTCTTCAATCACTCAACGCCACTTGCAGGCTGTGAGTTATGCGTTGGTCATATATAAACTTAAGGCAATTAACTTAAATGGCAAGAACAGTGTCATCTTTCACCAGATGTTGCCGTTTAATTGTTTGGATTCATTCATTACTAAATATGGCATGCACAATGAACATTGTGTGCCCTTTTAATATTTGAGAAGTTTTGTTTGGAATTTAGAAGCATTACTAAACCCAATATATTATTTATTGTAAATAAAATATGTTTATATGGTAGTTTTCCGATCGACACAGCTTGAGCATGATTCATATTCGATTCGTTAGTTCACGAAATTCATTTATTAAAAAACCAAAGTGATGTAAATGATACCCACATTCGATCTCCATCCTTTATTGGGGAGATAGCAGACAAATGAATTTCAACGCAAACTAGACCGGGCATAGAATGATAGCATCCAAAGATTCAAAAATAGACATGTAAAAAGTAAATTGTTCAAAGGAAAAAAAATCAAAGGAGAAAGGAATCAAATCTCTGGAGCAGCTGACCAAGTGTTATGTGATCTACATTTGATCAGTACTCCCTCCGGTCCATTTTATTTGATTGATTTCACTTTTCGAGAATTAAGTTGACCAATTTTCGAAGTCAAATTGAACGAGATTTAGTCAATATTTTAAAATTATAATTTAGATATTAAAAAACTACACGAAAAGTACTACAAGTTGCAATTCTTGTCATATTAATATGGTGAAGAAATATATCTCAAAATATTGTTCAAAGTTTACATTATTTGACTTTTAAAAAAGGAAAGTGATCAAATAAAATGGACCGGAGGAAGTATTTAATACTACTACTTTATAATTTTTTATAGCATCTACGTTGCAAAAAGAAACCAAATTAATTAATTTTCGATGCATTACTGATCCATGAAGGCTCGTATTCGGTGTTCTATGTGGTAAAATTAAAGACAAATTATATAGAGTGGTCGTTAGACCGAGTATGCTGTATGGGGCGAAGTGTTGGCAGGTCAAGAACATATACATTCAGAAAACAAAGGTAGTTGAAATAAGGATGCTTAGATGGATGCATGTGTGGGAAGACTAGGATATATAAGATTAAGAATGAGGTCATAGGGGATAAAGTAAGAGTGGCTCAATAGTGGACAGGATGTGAGAGACGAGGCAGGGATGGTTCGCTCATGTACAAAGAATGAGCGCAGATGCTTTAGTGAAGAGGTACAACGAGTTGGCAGTGTTGGGTTTACGGAGAGCTAGAGGCAGACCGAGGCGGAATTGGGGTGAGGTGATTAGATAAGACATGACACACCCCCAGATCACCGAAGAGATGACTCTACACAGGAGAGCGTGGAGGTCGAATATTAGGGTAAAAAATTAGAAGATAGACAAATGAATTCTTTTATATTAGCATTAGTATTAATGTTATGTATACTACCTTATCTTATTTGTCACCTTTATTGCTTCTATTGCCGTGGATGTGAGTACTTTCTATTCCTTGGTATATGCATCTTTTTATTTTTCAAACATGTCTTTTATGAAAAATAAATTTTTTTAGCGGAAGGTCTATCGCGGAAACTTCCTCTTTACCTTGTAATCTCAATATTATCAATCACTATATTACTAATCCATGCATGACTTTTTCTCTAAATCAAACTTTGCATTAGATAGAACTAGAATACTTGTTATAGTTTGTTTAAAATGCCGCCTCTAAAAGCAAGACAGCTATGGAGCGAGCAATAGTTTATCTTTGCAACTTAGAAGCTATAAAAAATATATATGCTAGTATGACATAGTAATCAAATGTAGATCACAAACACCTGATCAGTGGTAACTTGCTCCAGAAATTTGATTCCTTTTCCCTGTAAACGAAATAAAAAAATAAGAAAAAACACTATTATCGTGTAGCTCACAAATGACATGTAATCTTGTATTTTATGTAGTGTATCTTCTCTTTTCTTTCCTTTTACAATGGCTCGTGTTGAGATGGGAGCATAGGGTGTTTGTTCCGTGGACTAGTTATATTGTACAACCAGGAAGGTGTAATACATGTGTAGCTTAATATATATAGTGTAGTTAGCAGTACACTTTCATTCAACAGAAAAGAAGTAGATCTAAATTTATGATTGACGTTGATGAAACCCGTGGTAGACATTATATTTGAAGAACCTGATTGTGATCTCTATTCAAACTGTTTGGGCTTAGAATATACTCATGTTTCAAAATGGCAACAAGTAGATCTAACATATCATCGTCCTTAACTCGAAAATAAAGAAACTCAAAAATTCAAGTTTTAATAGTAAGAAGATAATTGGTGCAAGCTAACTCGGTAGCTTAGCAACCGATGACAAACAACAGACGAAAAGTAAAGATAGCTTGACACAGCTTTTCTTGCTTGAACGGCACCGAGAAACTGGTCTCTATACGATTCAAGTAGAAGGAAAGAGCACCTAATCTATGCAACAATCCTCAAGAGAACAATGCCTCTTACAAACTGAATGATCAAAGAGGAATTGTTCAAACGGACTCTTTGAAAGCCACAAGTTCCGAAGGCCCACATCTGGGTTGCTCATATCTGAGACATAAAAGGAAGAGCTCTTGACTACTCTCATTCAATATTTAATGCTCAATATCAAGGTGCCTACAAAATGAAATGAAAAGAGGTTTATATAGACAATACTAAAGGTAAACTAGTAAAATGGTCACATGTGACCGATAAGACTAATCCACGCAGGGCTGAGTAAGTTAAGTGTTCGGACACTGCTTTGCTTTACTGACTTAGACGCTCCTTTGGTCTCGAACACTTTGAATTCGAACACTTGAGTTCTTCCTTCGGTTGTTTTCTTTCACTGTTCAGCGTCAAGTGGTTGAGTGTTCGGTCACTTCCTTCTTCGGAATCAAGCTTGTAGATGTAGCCTTCGAATCTTGCACTCGTCCACTCAGTTTCCGAACGGTTGCTTTCTCCCGACCACGCCAGCTGAATATGAACATCAGGCAAGAGCTTGGCTTGGCTTCGTGTCATTAGCCTCGATGGATTGAAAACTTGATCAGAACGAATTCGGGCTGCATCATCCTCCACTTCTTAAGAAGATTTCGTTCTCGAAATCGAGCCCTTTTCAGTCTCCGATGCTTGGCCTACAACTCAAGGAGTTAAGTCAGCAATATTAAAGGTGTTTGAAAAATTATACTCACCTGGGAGGTCGATCACATAAGCATTGCTGTTGATCTTGCTCAGCACTTGAAACGGACCATCCCTTTGAGGAGCCAACTTTCCTTTCCTTTGGTTCGAAAATCGTTCTTTTCGGAAGTGAACCCAAACCCAATCACCCCTCTTTAACTCCAACTTCTTCCTCCCCTTGTTTTTCTTCGATGCCACCTTGGCATAAGCTTCCTCCAGATTCTTCTTCGCCTTGGCATGCAATTCGAGCAAAGCAGTAGCTAAGCGGGTACCTTCAAAATCAATAATAGCATCTCGAGGCAATAGGGTTAGATCAAGTGGAATTAAAGGGTTAAAACCACACACATATTCGAACGGAGTCATGCCAATCATTCTGTGCACTGTTCGATTGTATGCAAACTCCATCACGGGCAAACGATCAACCCAGCTTCCGACCTTGCCTTTAGTTATAGCTCGAAGCAGAGCTCCCAAGGTTCGGTTAACTACCTCGGTCTGTCTATCAGCCTGAGGATGGTGAGACGTTGAGAATAGCAATTTGGTGCCAAGGGCACCCCATAGACATTTTCAAAAATGACTCAAGAACTTCGAGTCTCGATCACTCACAATAGTACGTGGCACGCCATGACATTTCAATACATGATTAATAAATAAAGAAGCAACATGTTGTGCATAGTCGCATTTCTTGCAAGAAATAAAATGAGCCATTATGGAAAAACGGTCCACGACAACAAAGATGCTATCATGTCCTCCCCCCGAACTCGCTAACCCCATAATAAAATCCATGAATATATCAACCCACGTTCGATCAAGCACATGTAATGAAGTATACAAATCATGAGGGTTGGACATCGATTTAGCTTTCTTGCAAACGAGACAAGTGTTGCAAAGCTTTTCCATACCTTATCGCATTTTTGGCTAAAAGAACTGCTCGGACAAGATTCCAAGAGTTTTATCGACACCTAAGTATCCCATCAAGCCCCCAAAGTGAGCTTCTCGGACCAAGAGCTCTCTCCATGATGCCACTAGCACACAAACCATTCCATTCGTGAAGAGGTAGCCATCGTGCCACTGATATTTCTCAACTCTTCGGCCACTCAAGATTGCGTCACAGATGCTTTCAGCTTTGGATCATCTTCATACATCGACTTGATGCTTTCGAATTCCATGAGCCTCGAGGCGAGAGTGGTCGCTAAGGCAAATTTCCTTGATAATGCATCGGCCATAACATTGTCTTTTCCCTTTTTTTAATGAATTATATAGGGAAAGCTCTCAATAAATTCCACCCACTTGGCATGTCTTCGGTTTAATTTCTCCTGGCTTCGGAGATATTTCAAAGATTCATGATCACCTGTAATCACAAACTCTCTTGACCACAAATAATGCTTCCAATGGGCGAGTGCTCGAACGAGGGCATACAACTTCTTGTCATACATAGAGTAATTCAAGGTTGCACCCTTAAGCTTTTCGCTGAAGTAAGCGATTGGCTTCAATTCTTTCATAAGCACTCCTCTGATCCCAACTCAAGATGCATCATATTCAACCTCAAATTCTTTGCCGAAGTCAGGGAGTTGAAACAACGGGACAGAGCTAAGCCTCCGTTTCAACTCTTGGAAAGTCCTCTCTTGGGACTCTCCCCACACAAACGGATGGTCTTTCTTTACCAGCTCGGTTAAAGGAGCTGCCACGGTGCTAAAGTCACGAACAAACCTTCGGTAAAAGCTAGCTAATCCATGGAAACTACGAACTTGAGATACCGAGGTTGGAGTCGGCCAATCTTTGATAGCCTCGACTTTTGACTCATCGACTTCAATACCATTAGCACTCATAACAAATCTTAGAAAGACTACACGCTCAACACAAAAGGCACACTTTTTGAAGTTAGCATATAACTTCTCCTCTCTAAGTTTATCAAGTACTAGCCTTAAGTGTTCGACACGTTCATCCACAGATTTACTATAAACAAGTATGTCATTGAAGTAAACGACAATAAACTTATTTATAAACGATTTTAGCTCATCAATCGCATGAATATGCTCGGTGCGTTAGAGAGGCCAAAAGGCATGACTAAGCATTCATAGAGACTGAATTTAGTCTTGAATGCGGTTTTGCACTCATCTTCGGGTTTCATTCGAATTTGGTGGTAACCGGACCTAAGATCTATCTTCGAAAAGCATGAAGAACCAGTCAGCTCATCTAGCATGTCATCTAATCGAGGGATAGGATGATGATACTTTACCGTGATTTGTTGAATGCTCGGCAATCAACACACATTCGTCATGTTTGGATTTCATTCGGATTTGGTGGTAACCGGACCTAAGATCTATCTTCGAAAAGCATGAAGAACCAGTCAGCTCATCTAGCATGTCATCTAATCGAGGGATAGGATGATGATACTTTACCGTGATTTTGTTGAATGCTCGGCAATCAACACGTATACGTCATGTTCCATCTTTCTTGGGACAAGGATAACTGGAACGGCGCAAGGACTCAAGCTCTCTCGAACAAGGCCTTTGTTCAGCAATTCATACACCTGCCTTTGGAGCTCTTTGGTATCTTCGGGATTACACCGGTATGCAGGCTTGTTGGGGATTTGAGACTCCGGAACGAAGTAAATTTGGTGCTCGATTCCTCTCAATGGAGGCAATCCACCTGGCATTTCTTCAGGAAATATGTCTCCAAAGTCCTGCAAAATACTTTGAACAGCACTAGGCAAAGGGTTATTCTTAGTAAATCATCATTAGAGTTTAGAAGAATACCCTTGTGCACGAGGTAAATCATCATTCGACCGGTGTCTTTGCCTCGTAAATACTCACCCGGCTGCATGATTGCACAGATTTTGTTGACCCTGGGTGGTGGAGTTTTGGCTTCGGCCATAATTGGTGCTCCGATGGCAGCCTTTGCTTTGGCCGTTTTTTTCAGCTCTCGCATCCGTTTATAGTCCTCGCTGACTTGTTTCGGAGACAAAGGTTTGAGTATAAAACTCTCACCTCCGAGCTTAGCAGTGTAAGTGTTGGTTCGACCGTTGTGAATGACAGATCGATCATACTGCCACGGTCGCCCAAGAAGAAAATGACAAGCTTGCATCGGGACCACATCAAACATCATTTCATCATGATAAACCCCCACTTGAAATTTTATCAACACTTGTTTTGCCACTCTTAATTCTCCATACTCATTCAACCACTGGAGCTTGTATGGTCAGGGATGTTTTGTAGTAGGCAGACCCATTTTTGAAGCCAAGGTTTGGCTCACCACATTCGAACAACTGCCTGAATCAATGATCATCGAACATACCTTCCCCTTCACTCGACATCGGGTATGGAGGAGATTTTACCTTTGGTTGTCATCTTCCTCTTCCATGACCATGTTTCTCAAGTTCCTTCGAACAACTAAAAGAACTTTCTAATGATCAACCTCGATGGCATCACATCCATCATCCTCAAACTCAACTCTGTAGGTCTCCTCGACTGCTTCCTCCTCGGAGTCACTCACTTGCTCATGGACGGTTCCATCATCGAGCACTACCATGATATGACGAGTCGGACAGTCTCTTGCCATATGACCATAACCTCTGCACTTGTGACATTGGATGTTTGAAGCCTTGGGAGTGTTGAGTTGAGCTTTACCTCCTTCTCCTTTGGTTTGATTAACGGCCACTCCCCTCTCGAAGTGTTTCTTTTGATCTTGGCCAATGTTGGCATTTTTTGGATTCAGACTCCTCCATTCTTTACCTTGGTTCAAAGGAGTTGAAGTGTTGATTCCATGATACCGGCTTGCTTTGTCGTCCTTCACTCATTTCTCAGTATCAACAGCTGCATGGAAGATATCATCCAACGTTGATACACATGCAATCTCAATTGAGATGACATATCTCGAGTCAAGCCGTTTTTTAATCGGATGACGGCTTGCTCTTCTTCTTCTTCCATATCAAGAGCCAATCAAATTCTTTCGAACTCATCATAGTATTCTTCAACCGATTTGGACCCTTGTTTCAATTCAAAGATCTTCTGAAGCTGTTCCTGCCGATATTTAGCAGTCATATACTTGGCATCCATTGCACTTTTCAACTGCAACCATGTGAGAACGTCAGGATTAGCATTCATTCTCTTCATTCTTTTGTTAACTTCCCACCATGTTGATGCATATGCCTCGAACGAAGCAATCACATGTGCAGCTTTTCTCTCTTCGGTCATCTCATTCGTTTCGAAGATTTGCTCCAACCGAACCTTCTAATCTAGATACAACTCCGGATCACTAGTTCCTCGGAACGATGAAATAATGATCTTGACACTGTTCAAATTTGAATCACGAGCACCTCAGACCGGTTCCGGATACTCATCATAATAGTCATCGGCCTCACGCTCAAAATATCGATCAACATTTGCACCTCGACCTCGATAGTTTCCATAACCTTGTTGAACCTGCCTTCGGTGAACAAAAGGTGGTTCATATTCAGCTTCGACCTCGGGAAACTCATCATTATCGACCTCTTCTTCAACGACCTCGATTTCTCTTCGGGCCCTTGGAAGTTGTAGTCTATCACCTCGGGGAATGCCCAAGTTGTGATGATCAGCTTGGGGATTGCCCAGGTTTTGTAGTTCCGCCTAGGGAATGCCCAAGTTTTGTTCAACATGGGGATTGCTCACGGCTGCTCTTTGAATGGCCTCATTTTTCAATCGTTGTTGACAAACCAGCTCAGCAAATTGCTCCAGTTTCATAGGAGTGGAGTTTCTAGTACCAGCACCGGACCCATGTAAGGCCATGGACGCACTCCCTTGCTCGAGGTTAGCTACTCGAGCACTCACTCCTTTTACCTCGGTACTGATACCTTGTATCGCAGCCATGAGATCGGCTAACGATACCTCGGGCGCTGCAATGCCCTTCTCTTCGTTGCCAGCCATTGTACTTGCACAAATCAAAGACCAAGAAAAGTGTTAAGGTTAGAAATCACCTCTCACACTGCCTCACCTTTTGTTTTGGATGGCGCTCGGGTCCACTCAAATTTTTGGATAAGGTTTTGGTCACTCAAAGAACTTGTCAGTAGTGGCTTCGTCGGATTGATCAATGTCCTCTAAGATACTTCAAGTTCAACAATAGTCACTGACTCTTCGGGAAGAGTGAAGTGATGTTCGACTCGATGGAACGGACGCTGTTTAACTGCACTCAGGAAGTCAAAGAATTTTCTACGAAATTTTGGACTTCGGTCACCCCTCGCACGAGTTCCTATAAGATCAAATAAATTAGTACGACCTCGAGTAGAAGAAATATACTCTAGAGATCCACTAACGAGACTTATCGACCACACAGAAAAGTGAAAACCTAGAAGAATCTACCTTTCAATTCCTCTTTTGGAATCCCCAGACATGTCACCTCTGTACGGACAAAAAATGGTACCTCCTTAGTATGGATTAGGGTTTAACCTTATCCACTTTCCCTTTTCCATTTCCTTGGAGACCAAGTTTTCACCTGGGGTTTTGATATTGACACTTTATCCCTTTCTTCTTCAATAGAACAGTGAATTTTTACTCCGATGTATGGATAATTTTAAACTTCCTTCACCGTCCAACAAACATCAAGATTCAGGTCGTTTTTCACTCCGATAAACTTTCTAACGTCGGAGAAAACTTCAAGTTCCAAAAGCCAAGCTATGAACAGCTTATATAATCGTTCGTACACTGTTACAATGTAACAATTTGCTGGCATACGGATGGTGGCTAAACGATGGAACTTTAAATTTTAAACACAAAACTCGACCCAAATCAGCAAAAACACCCAGTCTTTGATAAACTACAACCAAAACACAACTGGGATTTTGCAACAACACCACCATGTCAAATAGTCCAAAAACCTCGAGAAACCCTAGTCGTCAATTCGTGTATGAAATGAGCTCGTTGGATTCCTCGAACAGTGATAAATCCAAATCTTTGGTTGTTTAATCCAAACAATCAATAACAAACACAAATTTTTGAATTTTCTTCTTTCTACTTTTTTTTTTTTTTTTGTAAAATAAAAACATCAACAGTAACAAAACACAAGAACACGAAACTGAAATAAAAGACACAAGCACATGAAAATAAAGATAAAGAATAGGATTGAGGTTGTAAGAACAAACCCAAACCTTGCTCTCATACCAAAATGGTGCAAGCTAACTTGGTAGCTTAGCAACAGAAGACAAACAACAAACGAAAAGTAAAGATAGAAGCTTAACACATCTTTTCTTGCTTGAACAACACCAAAGATTTGGTCTCGATACGATTCAAGTAGAAGGAAAGAGCACCTAAGCTATGCAACAATTCTAAAGAGAACAATGCCTCTTGCAAACTGAATGATCAAAGAGGAATTGTTCAATCGGAGTCACCGAAAGCCACAAGTTCTGAAAGCCCACATCGGGGTTGCTCACATCTGAGACATAAAAGAAAGAGCTCTCAGCTGCTCTCATTCAATATTCAATACTCAAAATCAAGGTGTCTACAAAATGAAACGAAAAGAGGTTTATATAGACAATAGTAAGGGTAAACTAGTAAAACGGTCACATGCGACCAATAAGACTAAGCCATGCAGGGCTGAGTAAGTTAAGTGTTCGGACACTCCTTTGCTTTACTGACTTGGACGCTCCTTTGGTCTCGAACACTTTGAATTCGAACACTTGAGTTCTTTCTTTGATTGTTTGCTTTCACTTTTCAGCGTCAAGGTTGATTGTTCGGTCACTTCCTTCTTCGGAATCAAACTTGTAGATGTAGCCTTCGAATCTTGCACTCGGTCACTCAGTTTTCGAACGGCTGCTTTCTCCCGACCACATCAGCTGAATGTGAACATCATGCAAAAGTTTGGCTTGGCTTCATGTCATTGGCCTCAATGGATTGAACACTTGATCAGCACGGATTCGGGTTGCATCAATAATATAAACAAATCTCATAAGCTAAAGATTATTCCAACAAAAGTACAGCTTGTCGTCAAATTATACATTAAAAAGTCCATAAGCTCACATGTTTAGTTAAGTAGAGCACATTCGAGATAAATCGTCAAACACCCTCGAACGAATTGATGCTTAGTAAGTTTTAGGGGCCATTTATTTTTATTAAGATTAAGACGTCTGAATCTGAATATACATCTGAATATTACGAGGTTGTCATTATATTTGAACAGTGAATCATTAAGACTGTTTGTTTTTCAATATTTAAATATATAAAATTTATTGTATGTACACACCGCCCCCCCCCCCCCCCCCCCGCGCGCGCGCGCGCGCGCGCACACACACACACACACACACATATATATATATATATATATATATATATATATATATATATATATATATATATATATATTATATCAATAAAATATTAGAGAAAATCTCATCTACAATAAGAAAAACTGTCTAGTAAATGCAATATTATAAAAATTAATATTCTATATTTGATAAATTTTTGGATTATCTGAAGAGCAAATAAAATTTGTATACCTACAGTCATGTAAGTAGGTTGAAAATACATTACTTATTAAATTAATAATACAACAAGTTCTTCTTCTTTCTTCTTTATTTCTATTTGATTTATTTTCCCCTACCTCTTTTTTTAGAATATTATCTTATTTATATAATAATTTCGTTAAACATTACATGGCTTTCGTATTTGGATATCCCAGTAGAGTAGATCCATCATATAAATAAAAATTAATTTTTTTTTGGTTGAATTATTGGGTATTATGTTTGCTGTGTTATCTTATAAGGTGAACAATGGAAGAATAATATTGGAAACAATAACTGTTTGGTTCTTCTGGGGCATGATAAACATGAAATGGGTTAAAATACTTGTAGAATTTTTTGAAATCTTATTTGATTAAGATGTAAACCATGAGTAGTGTCGTTTTGGGCTTTGATAGTCAAAGAAACAGAGAAGGAAAACTTTTGGCAGAAAGAAATAAGAAACGAAGAGTGAAAGTGACCAGTTCCAACTTCCAAAAAAGAAAAAGTTCCGAAATTAATGCTGTATATTTTAAAAGGGTCTGTATGGTGTGGAGACTCTTTCACAGATCTATCTAATACCTATTCAGGCCAATTAAGTGGGGTCCAGATTTGTTCCATTGATATTTGCTCCATTATGTATCAATATAGTCTTAAATGATTGCCATGTGGACTTATACACTTGGAGGGCTAAGATTGCATTATTTATTTTTGGTTAAAATCTTATTAATGGTAAGTCAATAACAATTATAAAAATTTTAAAGTGGTAATATTTCCAATGGACCCTCTCATTTTACCTCCCGATAGCGTTTTAGATTTTGTGTCCTTCCAAATAATTTTGGCGGGTATTGATTTAAACTTGTGAATTCATTAGCTTCAGGCGGGTATTGATTTAAACTTGTCAATTCATTAGGTTGAGGAAAACAAATACTTAAGAGATAAAGTGTGTATATTTAAAAAGGTAGTCTGCAAGTACGTAATTTGGTTTCTTTTATATTTATTAATTTCCAGTTGTTACTACTTTTTTAAATTTATTCTCATGCTCACCATATGCATGTTGTTAATTTAGGAGTATTTGTTAGTTTGATGTTATAAGGTCTATAGTATCAATTAATCTGTACTTCTTTTTCGTTCTTTTGAAGTTTATAATGGATTATTATGAAAAATTGTTGTACACGAAGAAGTTCTATGGAGAAAAAGTGTAAAAAGTTATGGGGGGGGGGGGGGAAATTGAAGGGTCATGAAAATTACCACTTTTTATTGTTATTGACTTACCATTAATGAGATTTTAACCAAAAATAAATAATGCAATCTTAGCCCTCCAAGTGTATAAGTCCACATGGCAATCATCTAAGACTATATTGATACTTAATGGAGCAAATATCAATGGAGCAAATCCGGACCCAATTAAGTGGTTTCTAAAGGAAAAAAACAAACACATTTAATGCGTTAAAATCAAAACTATTCAGATTCACATCTCCATTAAGTACAAATAAATGAGGCATTATTGTGTTATGAAGACCTCTATTTTTGATTTGCCCTGAGACAAGGCTCTAGCAAAATGTCCTATGACTCGGGTGTGAGACAAGGTTCTGTGAGACTTACGTCCAAAGTGTCTGATTGTCTGCTCTAAATACGCTAACAATCAATGCTCCAGAGCTCACCTAATAAATACTACCCATATTATGTGTATTTCCTAATTAACATTGATTAATAAAATCATCATTAAATGACAAAAAATATATTCATCAATAGAAATATGAAAGATCAGGAGTAACTAAAACAATGAGACATAATATTATATACTCCTTTTGTCTCAATTTATGTGTCACTATTTTTTTTTTAATATATTTCAAAAAAATATCACAGTCTCTTATTTGACAACTATTTAATGCACTATCTCTATTTTTACTATTATTGGGCATTACTTATTTTAAAATCGACCAACAACTTTTTAATTACTGCAATCTTCTCTCTTACTTTTTAATGGTAAATCTGAAACTTTCCAAAGTCAACCTCTATTTCTTAAACTCTGTATCAATTCACACACCACCACATAAATTGAAACGAAGGGAGTATTTAATAACTGAAAATACTATGAGGGTGAAGACATTTGAACAACTCTTGAAATTGATAGTTGAAATTATTATCATTGATGTTGGTCTTCATGTCATAATTTTGTCGCTTAGAAATATTATATTTATATTATTTTTCTATTTGAAAGCAATTCTATATTTATTGATAAATAAGTAATATTTTGAATTATAATGTGTAGTGCTTAAATGAGAGTTAGACAATAATAATTAATGCTATATTTGAGTAGGTCAAAATAAGGAGTTGTATTAAATTTTATATTTTAGGTTATCAAATCTAGAGATATATACTAATGCCGTGTTGATTAACAATAGCGTATCGTGAATCAATATTGTAAATAAATGATGAATGAGTTAAGAAAAATGTAAAAGGTAAAGGAAATCTTATTTTAAAACCAAAGAGTCAGAGTAATATTTGATATTCCTTTACTAAAAACCATTGTTTGTAATGGTGAGAATATTCAGTAAATAGTGCAATGTAATTCAATATATTGTACCAGTGTGGATACAACAGATCTTTATACTACTTCATAAATCTTAGAAGTTTCCTATAAACACTTGGCCACGTGCCCCTCCAGGTTAAGGATTAGTGTCTTTAGAAATTATGAATATAGATGACAGTGTACGATCATATAACATTACTCGTACTAGAGTGCTGGCATAACTATCTTTTTTTAGTGTCCAAGTTGAGAATCCAATATTTAAATTGAGCTCGTGTCCGGGTAATGCTTCTTTGTAAATTGATCATGTCGGGGGTTAGTTTTGGCCCTTATCTTATTTGTATCTTTTCCGCATTAGGTGATGTCCTTTATTTTGTGCCATGTCATCTTGACACTGCTTTGTTCCTATTATCATGTGGCAGGCTACACAGCTTACGTGACTGGTGCAAATTTTACCCAATATATAATATTAATAAATTTTTATTAATTCTTTTTTTACTTTTAAAGTAGATAAAATAATGTATAGTTTGACAGCAATTTTTTAACCAATTGTGTTTTTTAAATTTTTAACTTTTTGAATCTTAGATCCTACTGTTGATTTGTATCTCATAATAACTTCAATTTTATTGCACCAATAATAGTTCTAAAATATGCTGCATATTTTATTTTCTACAAATTCTTTAATCAGTTTTAACTTTTTTAACTTTTTATATATATTCTCTATATTTCTTCCTTGTTATTAATTATACTATTTTGTATATACAAATTACTAATCTTTATGATCCATTGAGCTTATGCCATACCGGGACATACGCTCCTCAACCCGCATAAAGAAAAACATCTTTTTAAACATTGATTAAGACTCAAAAGTATATCTCAAAGAGATCTCAAATAACTGGAACTATCTAATATTTAATTGGATATTATGTAATGAATAAACAGATTTAGTTAAACATTTAACTTTGATTTTATGAAGATATAAGTTATGTTGTATTGGTTAAAATTAACTTAAGTAGGGCCTAGAGGTCTAGAACCTTTTCTGTGCACTGTTTTTAAATTTGATATTCTTCTATCACTCAAAATCACTTGCAGGCAGGTTGTAGAGACAACTCATGTTGGTTATAATATTAAGGCAATCATCTTAAATGAAAAAGAACAGAGAAGCTGAAATCAGCGGATTAAGCAGTTAAGATCAGTTAGTGAAGTAGTTAACACGCAGGGATATTTTAGTCATTTCACCCTATTCATATTTTAGTTAGGATTAGTAGTTAATTAAATACCTAACTATGTGAAGTTAGTTGTAACAATTCAGTTCATTAATCTGATTGCTTCTCTCTCATCCCATCATCTTCTCTCTCAGCGTCTCCCTCAACTCTAATCATCATCTTCTTTAAACAACTTCATGGTATCAGAGCAATGGCCAGAAAACTGATCTGGTACTAAAATCAAATCGATCACAGTCTGTTCTTGAGTTCTTGGAAGAGGGTTCTTTTCCACATAAGTTTCTGGGAAATTCTTGAAGAAGATTCTTGCAGTTAACAATGGCGAACATAGGGAATAATAACAATGGTGATATTCCTGCAGTTGCTCAACAACAACAGACATTGGACTATAATCATCCCTTGTTCTTGCACTCTTCAGATGTAAGTGGCATTTCACTTATTTCCATTCAACTTTCTGGATCTGAGAATTATACTTTGTGGAGTCGATCTATGAAAATAGCCCTGCTAGGGAGAAACAAGTTAGGGTTAGTAGATGGTACATGTAAGAAGGAGGATTATTCTGAAAATTATTGGACACAGTGGGAGAGGTGCAATGCTATTGTCCTTTCTTGGCTTATGAATTCTGTGAATAGTACTCTTCTAGGTGGGGTAGTGTATGCCACTAGTGCACAGGCAGTCTGGGAGGATTTGTGTGAAAGATTTGACAAGGCTGATGATTCTAGAACCTTTAATCTGCACAAAGAAATTGCAATATTGAGTCAGGGAACAAATTCTGTGTCTGTGTAGTACTCCAAGTTGAAGGATCTATGGGATGAATTTGAGGCTTTAGTGCCATCTCCTGGCTGTAGCTGTGTTAGGTCAAAAGATTTTGTTGTGTATCTGCAAAGGCAAAAATTGTATCAGTTTCTGATGGGCTTGAATGACTCCTATTTGCAAGCAAGAAGCCAGATCTTGCTGATGAGCCCATTACCCACAGTGAATCAAGCTTATAACATGATAATAAGTGATGAAGGCCATAAGGGAATCACCACTAACTCTGGAGTTCTTGGGGCTGCACCTGTAATGAGTAGCATGGATCCCTTAGCTATGTACACTAACAATAGGAATGCTGAAAATGCAAGATACAAGAAGAATCAACATCTGTATTGTGAACTGTGTAAAATTAAAGGGCATAACAGAGAAGGATGCTGGAAAGAGATTGGTTATCCTCCAGACTACAGACCAAAGAAAAGAAAAGAGTATGCATCTTCTTACAAGACCTCTGGTCCCTCTGCTTATAATACATTTACAGATAGTTCTATTGGAAATACTGCACCAGTGACCCTGAACCAAGGCTTCCAAGGAAATCAACAGTGGCAACCAAATGCTCACTTTCAAGGATCAGATGTGTTACAGAAGGATCAAACAAGGACCTGCACTTTCTCTAAGGAGCAGTATGATCAAATTCTTCAAATCCTAGGCAACAATGGCAACAACATCTCAGCAAACATAGCAGGTACTAGCAGTGCTCTTCTAGTGTCTAATAGTACATCAGAATGGATCATTGATACTGGCGCCACAAACCTCATGGTGTCTGATATTGCCTAATTAGATCAGAAGACAATAGTTAAAAACATGAATCCTAAAATGGTGTTTCTACCTAATGGAGACATCTCTCATGTGACTCACACTGGGACAAGTACAATCTCTGACAGAAGTAGTGTAGACAATGTTTTTCATATCCCTCAGTTCAAATACAACTTGCTCTCAGTCTCTAAAATGACCCAGGAGCTAGGATGTTCAGTAACTTTCTACCCTAAATTCTGTGTATTTCAGGATCTCTACAATGGGAGGGTGAAGGAGATTGGTAAGGAACAAAATGGTCTGTACCTACTGGTGAAGCATGATCAGTCCACTGGAAGAAGAAATGAGGTCAACTTAGCTGTAAATAATGTCAGTAATGGAGATGTGAGCTTATGGCACAAAAGATTAGGACATGTTTCTTCTAATGTTCTAAAGAGAATAATGCCTGGTGTAGCTGAAAAGATAAACAATGTAATAGATAGTTGTTCGTGTGTCCCTGTGCTAAAAAAGTTAGGCTACCATTTCCTATCAGTCACAGTGTTAGTAAAAATTGTTTTGACTTGATTCATGCTGATGTTTGGGGTCCATACAAAGTGCCTACAGTTCATGATCACAGATACTTTCTTACTATTATTGATGATCTGTCTAGAATGACTTGGATATTTCTATTGAAGTTGAAGTCTGATGTATGTGTAGTCCTACAGTAGTTCTTCTCCTATGTAAAAACTCAGTTCAATTGCAATGTAAAGATAATCAGAACTGACAATGGAGCAGAATTTATTAACTCTATCTGCAACAAAGTCTTTAAGGATCTTGGAATCATTCATCACAGATCCTGTGCCTATACTCCACAACAAAATGGAGTGGCTGAAAGAAAACACAGGCATATCCTAGAGATCACAACAGCCATAAGGTTTCAAGCTAACATGCCACTCAAATTTTGGGGTAGCTGTGTATTAGCAGCAGTGTACCTCATTAACAGGATGCCTACAGCAGTCCTAGGACATATCTCACCTTATGAAAAGCTATATCACAAAAAGCCATCTCTAGAACACCTAAGGGTGATAGGATGTCTGTGCTTGGCTAAGATAGTCAGTGAGTCTGATAAGCTACAACCAAGAAGTAAGCCATCTGTGCTTATGGGCTACTCAGAAGTCCAGAAGGGATACATCCTCTATGACCTGGGAAACAAACAGTTTTGCATTAGCAGAGATGTCACATTCAGAGAAAATACCTTTCCCTTTAAACTACCTCACTCATCCTCTCCTCTTTTTGTTCACAATCCCACAAGGTCAGATGAGGACCCAATACAAATGTTTGAAGACACTGAGTTGCATCAAGATATTATGGAAGCTGGTCAAGAAATGGACCTAGACTTTCATCTTCAGAAATCTGAGGAAAACACAGAATCATCCGAAGTGTCACTGGATCAAGAAGTAGCCTATGAAGAGGCAGCAGCTATAGAACAACCACTCAATCCTAAGCCTAATACTACCAGGTCAGGCAGACAAACTAACCCAACCAGTGTGGATGAAAGACTTTATCTCACTAAATGTTCATCAGGATCAGCCATACTCATTAAACAAATACCTTAGCTATGACCAACTATCTTCCGGATATCAAACATACTTAGCATCATTCTCAGCTACAGTAGAGCCCAGATCTTATTCAGAAGCAGCTCAAGATCCTAAGTGGATAGAAGCCATGAAAGCTGAAATTCAGGCTCTACAAGATAATCACACTTGGGAGATAGTTACTCTTCCTCAAGGCAAGAAACCTATCGGCATGTGGTCAAAATGGTGACAATGAGAACAGTCTTATCTATTGCAGCTGCAAAACAGTGGCACATTCATCAGATGAGATGTCTATAATGCATTCCTTCAAGGTGATCTCTTTGATGAAATCTACATGGATCTGCCACAAGGTTTTAAGAGCCAGGGGGAGAACCAAGTATGCAGACTCATAAAATCCTTGTATGGACTTAAGCAGGCTCCAAGACAGTGGAATGCAAAGCTATCTAAAGCTCTACTGAGGTTTGGCTTCAATTAGAGTCAACTGGATCATTCACTGTTCACAAAAAGAACTGGTAAAGGCATGATAGTGGTCCTAGTTTATGTTGATGATATGGTAATAACTGGGGACAATCTGGAAGTGATTCAAGAAACTAAAGGAGCCCTACGACAAGCCTTCAAGATGAAGGATCTAGGAGAGTTAAAGTACTTCCTAGGAATTGAGTTTGCAAGGTCAGCACAAGGAATTCTCATGCACCAAAGAAAATATGCTCTAGAATTAATCTCAAAGTCTGGACTGAGTGGTGCAAAACCTACACCTACTCCTATTGATCCCAATACTAAGCTCACCACTAAAGAGTATGATGAGTTTGTAAGGAAGAAAGCTACAGGCAAAAATGCACCTGAGGACAAACTGCTTTCAAATCCAGGAAGTTATCAGAGGGTAATTGGGAAACTGCTATACTTAACCATTAATAGACCAGATATTGCATTCAGTGTACAAACTCTAAGCCAATTCCTTTAGCAACCTAAAAAATCTCATATGGACTCAGCATTGAGGATAATCAGATATGTGAAGAATCAGCCAGGACAAGGAGTGCTCTTGTCTAGCAAAATGCAGAACAACATTACTGCCTATTGTGATGCAGACTGGGCTGCATGTCCATTCTCTAGAAGATCAGTCACTGGGTTCTTGGTGAAGATGGGAGAATCACTAGTGTCTTGGAAGTCAAAGAAACAGACCACCATATCCAGAAGTTCTGCGGAAGCAGAATATAGAAGTCTAGCCTCAGTAACAGCAGAATTAACTTGGCTTGCAAGATTAGTTAAAGAAGTTGGAATGGAAATCAAGTCTCCTATTAAAGTGTTCAGTGACAGCAAATCAGCACTGCAGATAGCAGCTAATCCAGTGTTTCATGAGAGAATAAAACATATTGAAATCGACTGTCATTTCATAAGAGAAAAGATTCAGAAAAGGCTGATTGAAACTGAACATATTCCAACCAAAAATCAACCTGCAGATCTTCTGACTAAGGGACTTAACAGGGTGCAGCACTTGTATTTGATGTCCAAGCTAGGATTAAGGAATATCTTTGCACCTCCTAGCTTGAGGGGGAGCGTTAAGGAAGCTGAAATCAGTGGATTAAGCAGCTAAGATCAGTTAGTGAAGTAGTTAACGCACAGGGGGTATTTTAGTCATTTCACCCTATTCATATTTTAATTAGGATTAATAGTTAGTTAAATATCTAACTATGTGAAGTTAGTTGTAACAATTCAGTTCATTAATCTGATTGCTTCTCTCCCATCTCATCCTCTTCTCTCTCAGCGTCTCTCTCAACTCTAATCATCATCTTCTTTAAACAACTTCATCTTCCACCAAATGTTGCCGTTTAATTATTCTAATGCATTACTAAATATGGCATGCAAAATGAACATTATATGAGACCCTTTTAATATGGTATGCATGAACCTTGTATGAGACCCTCTCATGTTTGATCTGTGGAAGACCTGTCCCACTTTATTAATTAACGTTGTAAAATCATTAACAAATTCAGATAATCTTCCTCTTGTTATCTTCTTACCCTCTCCACTCTAATTCAAACCTAACCCAATATATCACAATATATAAGATATGTTCATATGATAGTTTTTTGATTGACACAGCTTGAGCATGATTCATATCTGATTAGTTCGTTCACATTTTTACTTATTAAAAAAAAATAAAGTGATGTAAATGGTACCCCCCCCCCCCCAATTCGATCTCTATCCAGTATTCGGGAATCAACCCAAACTAGACCGGGCATATAATGATAGGATCCAAAAATTCAAAAATAGCATGGCAAAACAAAATGTTGTGCAAAAAAATCACAAAGCCGTGGTAGAAATCCAATGAGTTATTTTTGCATTATTAATTTCCTTTTCGTGACCTTGAGAAATCCATTGCTGTAATTATTGGTAGAAAACCATTACTGTTTTGAAATTAAGGCTGAAAAGATTTTCCTACAAATATTTTGGATTGTCTTGAATGAGGGGAGGGGGAACAAGATAACGAGTTTACGAAATTAATAAAGTAAGACTACGAAATTCAGAACTTGTCTAGTATGTCCAACTAATAATTCTAGTTGTGTGACTCATAAAATAAAGCTTTCTGAAAGAAGTGAAAAATTACGGGTGTGTTTGGTATGAAAGAAAATGTTTTTTCCTGAAAAATATTGTCCTGAAGAATAAATTTGGTATTTAAATATCACAAGTATAAAATAATTAATCATCTAATAAGGGGTATGGTGGAGGTTGTTGGGAGGTGCAGGGGTGTGGTGGCTGTGGGGGAGGCAAGGTAGGGGGTAGGGGTGGGCTGGGCTGTGGCGTATGGTGAGGAGGTAGGATATAGGAAGTAAGGAGTGGGGGTAAGGGATAGGGTTGGGGGTAGGGCAAGGGGATGAGGGTTGTTAGAAGGAGACAATGAGTGAATTGTCACATTTGAAATATATTTTTTCCTCTATTTAAAAAATGAGTTATTATGAAAAGAAATTTCAAAACTTTTGAGCAAATTAAATATGAGAAAATTGCAAAATACTTTCTGAAAAAAAAAATCCTTCATACCAAACACACCCTACAACAAGTGGCGATAATTTTAATTTGTTATGTGACATGTTAGTGCCACTATATTCTTAAAAAGAAAAGAAAACGAATTTTCGTGAGTTAAAATCTCAAATGGTCATTCAACTTTGGAAAAATAACCACAAAAATCACTTTGCTTTAGTTTGTCCCAAAAAGGTCACTCAATTTAGGAAAAATATCTGCAAAAGTAATTTTTGTCAGGTTTTATACCGTCATCCACCAAAAATTTGACGTGGCTTTATAAAATATTTTTACATAACCGTAGGTTCCACTTTCTTTGCCATGTAGGACGTTTTTAATAGTTACTTAGTAGTTCTCTGACAAGTGCAATGCACGTGTATTCCTAATAACTAGTACAAAAATTATAAATATTTAGTAATAAGCGTGTATAATTGGTACTAAATTATAGGAAAAAATATAAATTAAAAGTACTGGTATATCGAATCCTTTACGATTGATATTTTTGCAGGGAAAAGAGTCAAGTCGATCAGGATCAACGATCGGGAGAAGCAAAACGAAATCCTCGAGAGAGTGGTACTGGTCAGACAGGCACGCAGCAGCAGGGTACTATGGTTACCGCACCTCTCTAGCATAGCCAGTTAGAGCTGTTCCTCATGGTACTCAGGATCGTGGATGTCCAGGCCGGCTTCTGGAGTTCGCTCATATCGAATTGTCCAAAAGCTCATCATTACTTAAAGCTTGATATCAACACCTTTTCTTGGTTTTTATTTTTTTGGGGTAATGACAAACTGTTATTATGCACTAGGAATTAAGAGTGCGTCAAACAATTATTTGGCCTTCGAACTTGATATATTATAAAATTTGCATGATTATAATCGTTCAAATATTAATCACTGGCCTTCGTACAATAGTAATGTTTAATTTGTATGATTATGTATTACGAAAATAAAAAATATCAATTGTAAAGGATTCGATATATCAGTACTTTTAATTTACATTTTCTCTATAATTTAGTAGCAATTATACACGCTTATTACTAAATATTTATAATTCTTGTACTAGTTATTAGGAAAACAGATGCATTGCACTTGTCAGAAAATTGCTAAGTAACTATTAAAAACGTCCTACATGGTAAATAAAGTGGAACCTACGGTTATATAAAAATATTTTATAAAGTCACGTCAGATTTTCGGTAGATGACAGTACAAAAATCGGCAAATATTACTTTTGGAGATATTTTCCTAAGTTGAGTGATCTTTTTGAGACCAACCAAAGCAAAGTGATTTTGATGGTTAATTTTCTAAAGTTGAGTGGCCATTTGAGATTTTAACTCTGAATTTTCGTCCATCAATCCAGAAATCCTGATCGCCTGCCATTGCGCCTATGCCAGGGTGATATATGCATATGGGACAACAGAAGAACCATATAAAAATCCTCCCTTCCTCATACAACATATAATATTAGATTCAGTTAGATTGTTAGACCAGTCAAAAAAGGAAAAGTAATAGGTATAAATATTCATTAGCATTTTTAACAAGAAAATACTTAGCGGGTGTGTATTAAATGTATAATGATAAATAATACACGCATATAATGTCCAATGTATATGCGTGTATTACATCATATTATTATAAAAGTAAAAATTCTTAAATAAAAAGATATTACTAAATTACTGCTAAATAATATTAAAATCCCCTTTTGCCCTTACCTAAATTCCAAATGCCTCATGTATTATTTCTTTAAGTTATTGTATAAAATGTAGAAGCAATTTATTTGAACGATTACTATTTCTTAATAAAACTAACTTAAATTTTGCCCAACATTATAAACAGTTAAACACTCATATCCATGTAGGCAAACTAGGCCTAAGTAAATGCATCAGCAAAACGTCTTCAACAAGTACGTGTACCTTTTTAATTAGTTTGATATTACAGTTGCATGCTGTTATTTCTACCAATTAATGTGGGAGCTGAAATATCTTAAATGTACAGTATGTATTAGTTTTTGTGATGAATCTGAAGAAGACCAAGCAACGTGAATTTTGATATTTTTTACGAACGGTTAGATGTACCTCTTCCCCTATAAATATAATTATACCTCACAATATTTTCCTATGAACTGCTGTTAGACAATACTTTTTTTTTTTTTGGTGACTTAAAATCTCAAATGGTCACTCAGCTCTGAAAAATTAGCCACCAAAGTGACTTTGCTTTGGTTGGTCCCAAAAAGGTCACTCAACTTAGGAAAAATATCTCTAAAAATAATTTTTGCCGGTTTTTGCACCGTCACCCAGCGGAAATCTGACGTGGCTTTATAAAATATTTTAATATAACCTTAGCTCCCATTTTCTTTGTCATGTAGGACTTTTTAAATAGTTACTGAAATTTTCTGACAAGTGCAATGCATGTGTATTCCTAATAACTAGTACAAAAATTATAAATATTTAGTAATAAGCGTGTATAATTACTAGTAAATTAAAGGAAAACATATAAATTAAATGTACTGATATATTGAATATTTTACAATTGATATTTATTATTTTCGCAATACATAATCATACTAATTAAACATTACTATTGTACGAAAACCAGTAGTTAATATTTGAACAATTTTAATCATGCAAATTTTATAGTATCAAGTATTTAGCATGATATCAATATCTTTTCTTGGTTTTTATTTTTTTGTGCTAATGGCAAACTGTTATTATGCACTAGGAATTAAAGTACGACAAACAATTATTTGGCCTTCGAACTTGATATATTATAAAATTTGCATGATTATAATCATTCAAATATTAATTACTGGCCTTCGTACAATAGTAATATTTAATTAGTATGATTATATTTTACGATAACAAAAAATAGCGAATGGAAAGGATTCGATATATCAGTACTTTGAATTTACATTTTTTCCTTTAATTTACTAGCAATGATACACACTTATTACACAATATTTATAATTTTTGTACTAGTTATTAGGAATACACGTGCATTGCACTTGTCAGAAGACTAGTAAGTAACTATTAAAAAAGTCCTATATGACAAAGAAAGTGGGACCTACGCTTATATAAAAATATTTTAAAAAGTCAGATCAGATTTTCGGTGGGTGACGGTGCAAAAGCTGGCAAGAACTACTTTTGGAGATATTTTTTCTAAGTTGAGTGACCAACCAAAGCAAAGTGACTTTGATGGTTAATTTTCCAAAGTTGAGTGACGATTTGAGATTTTAACTTTTTTTTTTTTTCTTAGGATCGCAGCAACCATCCAACCATTGCCTGGTTAATAATGAATGGTGATGGGTGATCCAGACATGAATGACTATTAGTGCAGAGTGAAGGATTATCCTCATACTCCATATTCTTTGTTCTATTTGTTGGGCTGCCTTTTGTGTATTTGTTTTTTAAATCTGCGTTGGTGTACATGATTATTATGTTGTATCCTAATCAACTTCAATATTTTATTAGAATGCAATACACACCATGGTATCATATATGAGCAAAACAGTAATCACCTTGAATCTTATTATATGTTTCAGCATGTAATTTATTGTTAATTTTCTTCTTTGAACTTTCGACACGATGAGATTGAAAACTAAAAATCTCTAACTTGGGTAATGCCTGAACAAATTGTGAGGGGTTGGTTGAGCCAAGTGAAATATGTGTAAATTATTTTCTCTCTTCTTTTTGGGATGTACTTCAAAATCTGAACACGTCATCCTAATCTTCACTGCTAATGGCAAAGACATATATAATTCTTATGCTCTCTTTTCAAATTTTGAGGAGAGATATATTTACCCTTCATGTTTGGTCAATTACTGAAAATTTGTTTAGATTTTTTATGCAGTTAAGAAGGATCATTATATATAGTTGCTTATTTTAGATATATTATATATAGTTGCTTAATTTAGATATTTACGTGCATTTAGTGTTTGGGACATACAATTCTTTTGACACACTCCATAAGAGGCCATGCTATGTAAATCAGGAGTTGCATCTTAAAATTAAGATTATTTCTAAGTTAGTTTACTTAATATTAGTTAGAATTCTAATATTAATCTAACATGAACAAAAACTAGTAATTAATAAAAGTATGTGGAAGATGAATGACGTGACTTTAATATGTTATACCTTGTAACCTTGATTAATTGCTAATCATTAGGAATAACTAAATGATAGTCATTAATGTCTAAATCATTTAAAAATCTAATGATAGTTATCCATGTAATTAAGGAAGGTAATCATCTATCTTCCTATAACTTAGGCACTATAACCTCAACATGTAACCTAAAAAAATTTGGCTAAAAAATGAGTATAGAATTAGTTAATGTTTATGGAGTATAATAAAATGGTAATGGGTTTATTTTATGTTTAAACACTTAGTAAGTGTCTATACCACGTAAAATTTTCCATATTTATATAGTAATAAAAAATATATTGTAACTTGTGGTCTTAAACATATCATAACATAAATGGTGTCGATTACTCTATTGTCATAAATGGAGAGTATACCCCTCCCCCCTTTGATGCTGCAAAAGGATTGAGACAGGGAGATCCTATATCTCCATTCCCTTTTGCCATTGCAATGGAGTATTTGAGTAGATGTTTGAATCTACTTAAGGAGGAGCCTGATTTTAACTTTCACCCCAAGTGTGCTAAGCTGAGCTTAACTCACTTGAGTTTTGCAGATGACCTCCTCCTTTTTGCTAGAGGTGATACGACGTCTGTCCAACTACTGTATGAAGCTTACAAGAAGTTCTCAGATGCTTCAGGGCCTCAAGCCAATACAGCCAAAAGCTCTGTATACTTTGGAGGTGTTGAAACTCTGGAAAGGCTTAGAATCCTGGAGTATCTAGGATATGCACAAGGAGAACTCCCTTTGAAGTATCTTGGTATCCCCTGGACACTAAGAAAATTAAAAGCTCCCAGTGGCAGCCCTTAGTTGAGAAAATTGTAGCAAGAATTACTACATGGACAGCACAGAAACTCTCATATGCAGGTAGAGTTCAGCTGGTTAAAACAGTAATATTTGGCATTCGAGCTTATTGGGCACAACTATTTGTTCTTCCTGCTAAGGTGGTCAAGATGATAGAAGCTTACTGTCGTTCCTATATTTGGTCTGGGACTAATGAGATTACAAAGAAAGCCCTTGTTGCTTGGAGCAAAATGAATCAACCTAAATCCACCGGTGGGCTCAATCTGATTAACCTAAGCCTATGGAACAAGGCTGTCATTGCTAAGACATGCTGGGATTTGACCAACAAAACTGATAAACTGTGATCAGATGGGGTCCATGCTTATTATTTAAAGCACAAGAATGTGATGGAGCTGGAGCATATCCCAAATCAGGCAAGCTGGATGTTGAGGAAAATCCTGAGCTCTAAGGACGAACTCAAACTTGCTAAGGAGGCTTCTGGAGGGACAAGAAGCATGATAGATAGGATTTACTACCAGCTACTGGGGGACACTCAATCTGTATCTTGGAAAAGTCTGATGTACTACAATCAAGCCAGACCAAAAGCTATTTTTATACTCTGGTTGCAGGTGCAAGAAAAGCTACTTACATCTGATCGGCTCTTAAAGTGGAAGATACACACTGACCCTACTTGTGTAATGTGCAAAGCTGCTCTGGAATCAAATGACCACCTTTTTAGGGAATGTCAGTATGCCAAAAATCTGTGGCACAGACTGCTGAGATGGATCCAAAGACCTAGGAGCTGGGGACAGTCGCAAGTACAGCAACAACAACTCGTTTTACAGTGGGTGAAGGGAAGATCGAAACAAGCCTTCTTGATGAAAATGCTTTATACAGAGTTTATTTATACAGTTTGGACTGAGAGGAATCAAAGAATATTCCAAGCACACTACTAGAAATTATCAGTTTTGCGTTACAGTTTGGAGACGGAATTCCCTCTCTAAAAGGAGTTTGGAGACGGAATTCCGTCTCTGCGCGTCCTTCGCCAAAAGGCGCGTCGTTGGCCAACCTGGAGACGGAATTCCGTCTCCAATTCAAAAAGTGACTGGCGTGCCTGCTTGTGTCAGTGAATGCTTGGAGACGGAATTCCCTTTCCAAGCATTAAAGAGGGAATTCCGTCTCCAACACAAAGTGTAGAAATTATTTTTATTTTTAGATACGGAATTCCCTCTCCAGGCATATAATTAAACATTATTTTTATTGTTTAGAGACTGAATTCCCTCTCCTGTAAAAAAATTAAAAATTATTTTTATTGTTTAGAGACGGAATTTTCTCTCCAATAAAATAATTAAAAATTATTTTTGTTGTTTAGAGACGGAATTCCCTCTCTAACTATATTAACCCTGCTAAATAAAAACATTAGAAACTCGCTACAAAGCATTAGAAATGCACCACTAAAATAGTTATATACAACCTGTTTAACATAAAACAAAGCCACCAAGACAATTAAACAATTCTACATACATGTTTCATCATTAAGCATTCAACACAAATAAAAACTAAAGTATTTAATTAGTAACATGTTCACAAACTTAAAAAACCATGAGACTAATCCGCTCCTTGGGAGGAGCCACTTCTTTGCTCCTTATCCCTCCAAATCTTTGCCACAATTTCCTGTAATTTCTTCACATTCTCACGGTCTTCCAACCGTTGGCTTTCACTATCTAGTAGCCTTTGCTCCATTTCCGCCAATTTAGAGCACAACTAATCATCCACAGCTTGTGGTGCATGTGAAGAAGAAGAAGAGCAATTAACATTGACAATACCTACACGAGAAGGCTTCTTGTACCTCGAAGGACCAAGGCCATATGCTCGATTTTTGCTAGTATAGCCACCACCCGCCAGAACGAATATTGAATTTTCTTCTTCCTGTGTGGGTTTAGGAGAGCCTTCAGCGACCTGTGACCTTTGGCTCTCAAGCCATTCTTGGTGTAGAGCTTTGTAGTTTTCCTAAAATAAAAGACACGATTAGAATAATTAATTAAAAAATAATTTAAAATAAAATAATTTATGATATCTCACCTCTAGTTGTTGTGCAGGTGGCTCGAGCCATCCCACCTCATTTCCTTGTTAATCATATAAATAATGGAACAAACGGAAAAATTCATAATCACTAACTTTTTCATGTACCGCTTCCTACACAATGCAAATGTGTTAATGCTAAATCAAAATGGTGTTAAGTTTTTAATTTAAATACAAATTAGATTGACTTACATATCGTGCCCGATGGGTGGCCAAACTAACTGAACCACGAGTGTGCTTCGATCCTCCCTTTGCGGATGCTATGTTTTTCTTAGCCTGCTCGCTCTGGGCTAAGAATTCAGGTGTTTCCCAATAAATTTTGAGTTTATCCCAATTCTGTTGATAAATCCATTTGGGAACTTTACCCCTTTGTCTGTATTTTGATAAGAAATCACTTAGCCTTTTAGCCGCCTTTTTCTCAAAAACTGCTCGGATTTCATCATCATATATAGCATCCCACGAACACTTGTGCTGAAACAATAACAATATAATAAGTGTAAACTAATAAAACACATTGAATAATCAAATGACAAAAGCTTCAAAAGTATAGTTAATACCGTAAAAGCTTCAAATATGCAGTTTCTAACAGGTACGGGCACCTTTCCCCACGACGGCCAACCATCAGTAAAGTGTGGTGTCATAGATTCAACAAGAAGTTTCACTGCCTTGCCCGATGGAATAAACCTGCATTAAATTAAACATACAAAATTATGTTGATAAATATATATTGCATTCAATTCAAAAGTTTATAATTAAGGGTTAATGAATAAATCTTACCCTTCTTTGCTGTCAGGCATGAAAATCAACCTATCAGACTCATCGAGAGATCCAATACCACCAGGTAACTGAACTGCAGCACTAGTACGCTTTTTCTTACCCTTTCGCGATGCAGTGGTGACAGATGGAGAGGACTCTGGTTGAGTTTCTGGTACGGGTGTACTCGAATTGGGGCATGCCGATGATGATGCAGATGGAACAGTACTCGAAATGGAAGGTGTAGCAGATGGCAAACTATGTGGATGCATTCTAGGAGTAGGTATCATCATCAGCTGTGAAGGGCCCGGTGCGCCGAATGACTGAAATGTAGGGGCCCGTACATGCAAAGACTGAGGGGATGTGCCTACTATAGGCATGGAATGGAAAGAGGGACCAGCAGGCTGGCCAAACTGATAGTGTGGCCCCGTATGTGGCATGGTCTGTGCAGATATACTAGGGGCCTGTGGCTGATGGAATAGTGGGGGTACTAGGGAGACCAGCGAAAAATGTACTCGGATAATTACCTAACTGTGAGAGCAAGGCAGATGTAGGGGTCAATGCCGGAAGTGGAGAAGTAGTATGACCTGTGGAAGTATGGTCACCACGGGTCCTAGGTCCTTTCCTACCTCGAGATGCCATATCTGCAAATTAATAATAAATTTAATAGAATTAGATATTTAATAAAGTGTATCATCGTTAATAAAAAAAAATATTACGCTTCCTTCTAGTTCATCAAGCAATTCATCCTCAGTTGATTCATTTTCATCTATGTACTCCCCTTCTTCATTTCCCAAAGACGTTTCCATGGTTTGTTTGAGCACAGACATATCAAATTCTTCAAAATAATCCAAACCCTGATGCAACTCGTCGGGTAATTCTTCATCTACAATTTCTTGAACAGTTGAAATGTCATTTTGGTATGCTTCATCTAATGCATCATCCACCTCAATTCTTCCAACCGGTTTGGCTTTTAAAACAACCCACCAATTTGCTTTTGCCTTGTTCTTCAGTTTATTTTTTCACTTTGGATAAGGAACGTAGTACACTTGTTTCACATTTTGAGCAATGATAAATGGATCATAATGTGCATACATTCTTTTGTGATTGATTTCAACTATTTTATATACTGGATGCACCTTTGTACCCCGAAGTGGTGTTGGATTAACCCACTTACACCGAAAGAGCACCAACTTTTTCCTTGGATGACCATTAAACTCTAGCTCTAATATTTCATGTATTACACCATAATAGTCAAACTCTCCATCACCAGTGCCTGCATTCACCCACACTCCGCAGTTATATGTTTTCTTCCCCATGGACCATTCTTCAGTATGAAAGTTAAAGCCATTGATGAAGTACTTAGACATTTGTCTGTACTTATAAACATGGCCCAATAATAAATCACAAACAGTGGATGATTGACGCCGTTTTCAGGATTGTGCACCTAACATGCATACAATTAAATTTATAAGTTAAAACATACTTGCGTATAGTATTCACCAATGGGATCTGTGTCACTAAATAAATACTTACGTATTCTCTAAACCACTCTGAAAATTTGGCCGTCACAGCATCGTGCCTAAAGTTACTGAAAAATAAACTGCTATGCACAAAACAATATTCAATTTGTAAAAATTAATATATGTATTAACCTTTTTTGTTATTTGTAGAAAGTGACAAATACCTATAAAAAGATTGCACTTCTAGGCAATTCAGCAGTATATGTGTCGTAGCAACTTGTCTATCGATGTCGCTGAATGGTTTTGTGCAATCTTTTTCTGATCCTCGACCGGGATGATTGAATATGGAAAAATGAGGATACAGTACATTGCCGCTCCCACCATCATCATGCCCGTTAGGCCTGCGACTTAGAGAAGGTACTTCGGCCCCAAAATAATAAGAATAGAAATGCGACGTTTCCGTAACAAGATAAGCCTCACATATCGACCCCTTAATTCTATTCCTATTTTTTGCAGTCCGCTTACATTTGCCAATAGTCCTGTATAACATAGATAGCCATATACTTTAATAATGAATTAAAAAATATTAAATATTGGAGGAAATCTTTGATATGCATTACCGTTCAGTAGGATACATCCAGCTTCCCTGAACCGGGCCTCCAAGTCTTGCTTCTTCAGCAAGGTGCATAGGCAAATGTTCCATAACATTGAAGAAACCAGGGGGAAATATCTTGGTCAATTTAGTAGAGGTCACATGAATATTACTTTCCATCAATTGTAGATTTTCTTCCCTCAATATACTAGAACACAAGTCCTTGAAAAACACACTCATTTCAGTGAGTGGTTTCCAAATTGTATCAGGCAAGCCATTGAATGCAATTGGCAACAAATTTTCCATGAAAACATGACAATCATGGCTTTTCATTGCCGTAAGCTTACCTTCTGTCATGTCGACACATTTGGATATATTCGAAATGAAAGGGGAAGATGAAAGGGGACTTACTTGAATAAGTTGGTCGGAGAAAATGGGGAGCCGAGATGAATTTTCGCCGGGGAGGGGAGATTTTTCGCCGGGGAGGGGTTTTGAAAATTTGGTGTGTTCTGAAAATAATTTGGGAGCCCGCTGTGTGAAATTAAATTGTTTAGAGTTAATGATTAGTTAGGTACAGAGGTGTTGAGCTAAGATTAAGATAGCTATCTGAGTTGGATGGCTTTGTTTTGTAATGAACACACTTGGTGATTATAATAAACTTAATTACCAAAAAAAAAAAAAAAAGCTTCTCTTAATGGTAACATGTGAAGTTCAAATTAGTAAATTGTTTTTAAATTTAAAAATATATTATTATTTCTTTAATAGACTAGTAATAAAGAAGTTGCTATTTTTTTAATCGGAGGAGTAAGTAATTTTGAACAATAAAATAAAACTGTGATATTAGTAGGACAACTGACACGCCAATAACCAATATGCTATATTAATTAATTTATGACGAACAAAACCTGCTACATTACTAGTCTATAAAATTCACTGATGGTTGTAGATGACAACACTACTAATTAAGATAGACAGTTATTAGTACTTTTTATTCAAAATGACACCAAGCCATGAATTTTCCAGCACTGAGCTTCTCCAAGCTCAAGCTCAAATTTGGAACCATATTTTCAACTTCATAAGTTCTTCAGCAGTAAAATGTGCAGTTGAACTGGACATTCCTGACGTTCTTTACAAACATGGTAAGCCCATGTGTCTTTCAGACCTCTCTGCCCAACTTCCCATAGACCCTTCCAAAGTCACCTTCTTACCAATTCTAATGCGTTTTTTAGTTCAATCTGGTTTCCTAAATCATCAACATTATGACGATGAAGATAAATATTATTATTCTCTTACCCCAGCTAGTCGACTTCTTGTGAAAAATGAACCCTTAAATGTTAGGTCACTCTTGCAAATCAACCATGATCCGTTCCTTCAAAAACCATGGCGTGAGTTAAGTAGTTGGTTCCAAAATGATGTCCCAACTGCTTTTCAAACTGCTCATGATGGGAAATCTTTTTGGGATTATATAGTAGAAAAACCAAAACTAGGAAATAATTTTAATGATGCCATGGCTAGTGACTCAAGATTGATAACTGATGTTCTTGTTACCGAGTGTACACATGTTTTTGAGGGGTTGACATCGTTGGTAGACGTTGCTGGTGGCACGGGCACTGTGGCAATGGCTATAGCCAAAGCTTTTCCTACCATAAAATGCACTGTATTTGATCTCCCTCATGTTGTCGGTGACCTCAAGGGAAGTGGCAACTTGGAATTTGTGGGAGGAAGTATGTTTGATGAGATTCCTCACGCTAATGCTATCTTACTCAAGGTGCGTACGTTACAACAAATGCATGTGAGCTAGCTTTATATTATAAATTTTTCATCATGTATGTTTTCGGCCATTGATTATGATAAGAAAATGGACCTTTAAGTCTGATTCAACTCCAAAAATTAGACCAAAATTTTCACGAATAAGTTATTTCATTGTGCAACTTTTAAACCCCTTAAAAAATTTGCAAAAATTGCCATAGCATAAAGTACTTGAAAAAAGTTTCCTGGTCGATCTGATGGAAATCGTTGTGAGTTGGTTGTGCATTGCCAGAAAGGCCATTTTGCAACAATTTCCACCAGGGCTAAAATTAAGCACTGCGCGCTTAGAAGGTTGCCTAGTATAGATTTTGGTTGAGGAGTCAAGACCATATAAAAAGATCAATTCATCCATTTTGTGCTGATGTGGGACTTTGAACAAATTACTAATACTTCAACTACTTAAAGATTCTAACAGAGTACTCTCTTTTTTTTTTCTTTTTTTCCGTTATCTCCTCCTTTATTCTTCATGATAGAAGCCTATTCATACCAAGATTTACTACTAGATATATACGACATTGATGCATCATTAGCTGATTTAATTTGGTTAGTCATCAATAGTTAATTTCTGTAAGAATCTATAACTACTGAATTCTCTCTTTAACACATTCGACTCAACTTCTTCATGCTTGAACAGTGGATTCTGCATGACTGGAATGACGAAGATTGTGTTAAGATACTAAAGAAATGCAAAGAATCAATTCCAAGCAGGGAAGAAGGCGGAAAAGTGATAATCATAGACATGGTGATGGAGGATCCGAAGCAAAGCGATGAATTTGTTAGAGCACAACATTTCATGGACTTGTTGATGATGCTTATTTATGCAGCCAAAGAGAGAACTAAGAAGGAATGGGAAAAGATTTTCATTGAAGCTGGTTTTAATGAGTACAAAATAACTCCAACTCTAGGCTTAAGATCTCTCATTGAAATCTACCCTTAGTTTGAATAATAAACTAAAGGGTGATTGGGTGTGTTCTCGTCTATTATATTGCATTGCAAAGTCATTGTTACCAACAAATAAATCTATTTAATTATGTAATGTGTGGTGAATAGTTATGTTAGTTTTTTTCTCATACAGTAGCCTTGCCATAATATGTTTTTTGCCCTTTATTGTACTTTTCTTCATCATAATTAAACTCAATTAAGATCGTGAGGATACAATATTATCCATCTGGCCACTCAAAGTACTCATCCTCTTCCCTTTTTCCAGTGCAATTACGTTCACTCTTTCACACAATTTTACAGGACAAAATTCCACCTTTTATTTTACTTTTTTACTTTTCTAAATATACTCTATAATATTTTGTGGGTATGCTCTAGATCTTGTACTTTATTCTAAAAATTTTTTATGAAGAACTATTTATTGTCATATATTATTTAATTGCATGATCTTTTGGCATATTCAGTTCGTGAGCTTTGCTTCTCTTCCGGCAATGGCCAGTGTACAGGCAATTATACTTTACGTGAGGGGTGTTCAAGAGAAATTGAAAAATCGGACTAAATAGAAATCCGACTCAAACAGGGAAAAAAATCAATATCTTTTAAGTGATTTGGTTTAGGTTCTTTACCTCAAAAATTAATAAAATTTGATTCAATTTTTGTTTTAAGCAAAAGATAATCGAAATAACCGAACCAAACCGATTAGATAAATACCTATTATATTATATGTGTGTGTGTGTGTTTTGCCTTTGGATTATAGTTTAAATTGTAGACTCTCTTTTGATAAGTCAAACAATCTATTTCATATTAAAAATAACTTGTCTTGTAGTCCTTCAATCACTCACTACAAGAAATCTGCCATTTTGGCAACCACGAAGTTGCTGCTCTACAAGCCGATATTGAATGTTTATAGTGGCGACTTTACATAGTCGCCACAAAAAGTATACCATCTCTTGTGACTAATCTCGCTACAGAAGTAGAATTTGGCACAAAAAAGGTCTCACAAATTAGAATTTAGATAGGTCACCACAGAAGAGTGATTATTAGTCGTAACTTTTATCGCCACTAAAAACATTGTATACTTGCCAAATCTATTAGTGGCGACCTTAGTCGCAACAATAGCTTATTGTTTTGTGACAATGTTCGGTCGCTACTATAGCTTGCTTTTCCAATAACTACAATAACCAAAATATAGTGGCACACTATTTTTTCTCAAATTAATATATGAAATACCAATATTAAAAGTAGTTTTACCAAAAATATTTCTCAAACCGAATGTTCTACTACTTTCATTACAAAAGTCAACTTAAATGTATAATACACAATACTTCATTGTTTCTTCATTGTTTATTGTCATTGTATGCACATATGACTAGGGGTGGCAAATCTGACCTAAACTTATTTGACCCGCCCAATCCGCCCAAGTTTTGATGGGTTTGGGTTAGATGATTTTGATGATGGGTTGATTTTGGGTTTTACCCAAGTTAACCCCTCAAAATCAATAACCAAAGTTGACTCATGATCAAGCCCAACTTAACCCATGAAATATTCAATATTAGCTTATTTTATTTTCTATATTTGACTAAATAAAGTTAATATTCTCAATTTTTATTCAATAACGCATTCAAATTATCATTTTCTTTATATTATAAGTCTCTTTATATTAATATAGTATGATGAAATCTAAATTTAAAATTGTAAAATTGATGGGTCAAGTTGGATGGGTTAGACTATAACCCATTGTTCAACCCAACCTATCTTAATCCAAGTACACTTTGGGTTTTGTTGGGTTTTGACCCATCTAATGATTCAACCCTACTTGACCCATCCAACTTCAACCCAACCCGCTCATTTCCCACCCGAAAGTTTCTACATATGGAAAGTAAAACATGAAATGCCTTCAAGCTCCTTCTGAGTCGACGCCATCTATGATTGTTTTAGAAACCTTGTCCCTGTTAATAGGAAAGTCTTTGATAATAAGAAATAAACACATGATAATTTTGACAATTCTCATAATTTAATACAACTCACATTGGTAAGGGTGACCGCAGTAACATTGGAGTAAAAATTGCAAAACTCGAACACCAATCTTCCTGACTTCAACAAGCTAAATTTTCATAGAAAACCAAATAACTAGTCACAAAAGTTATTGAAACTTTCTTCAGTTCTATACATCCTCCCATGAAACTCCTTCCATGTTCTTTCAGCACCTAAGCTAGTGCAAACAAATAAAGCAACTAGATATGTATAACAATTTGGAGCAAACCAATTCAAGAGCCAAAGGTTGTACATTCAAAAAGAATTTCAAAACCATTGGTTTTGTACCACAATTGATATGATGAAATTCCACAAATAAAAATACCTCAATTGAAAATTAACTGAGTTTCCTGAACAAGCATAATTGATACTAAACCTTCAAACTCCTCAAGCTAGCTAACAAAGAACATTAAATGAGGACAACTCAAATGTAAAGTAATCGATCATGTTAACTGACAAGACAAGGCATTAATGTTCAACTACAGGGGAAAACCCCAGTTTGGTACTGATTACTAGATGAATCATGCAAGTTACAGAAACTGAAAGTTTTCCACGATTATTTGGTAAGACATGTTAAATCATAAAGTGAGCTTGTTTTTGTCCCTCGTGAAATACAGGTCCAAAAGATACTATAATGCCTACCTCCTTAGAACTAGTAATTTTAGGAACGAGTATGTACTACTACACTTAATTCAAGTGCATACATAATTTATCCTCCTCCCTGAGCTCTAATATTACATTGAACTCCTTTTGAAGAAAGATATATATACACACACAAACAGACACACAGGCATGAAAAAGTAGTTGAATGAAAGGCAACAACAAACTCTTTAATTGTTCCATAACACAACTCAAAACTGCTCTTCATCACAGCTACCATAACAGGGTTCTCCTAACATGCATCCTCGCCCGAATAATTTCAAAAACATTAGAATTCAGGGGTTCAGTGCAACAGAATCAAAATGCAAAATGTACTTTTAAACCATTTACTGACAATCCAAGCTTACATAGACATCCATGTGTAGGTAATAGCACAAGGATAAACAGAATGAATAAAATCTTGATCAGACCATATCGACTGCATACTTATAAATCAGAATTTTAGCACAATTACATTCTAAGACTACTTATAGAATTGGCAATCTACCACTTAGCTTGCATGTGATGATCATATACCTTTACAATTACATTGAATAAAAGTATTCACCATGCTTGACTGAATGCCCAATAAAGAAAGTTGCATACTCCATCTATATACGTTTGGACACCTCTATTCCGAATATTAATCAATCTTTATCCATCCCTAAGTTCCACAAAATTTACAATTAATAAATTAACTAAAGGTGAAAGGATAACAAAACGATTACAAGATCAGCTAACTTGTATGCATTCCTATTTTCCAATTACGAAAACAATCAATTAATAAATTAAAGTGTAATAACAATAAAACACTATAAGTTCAGCCAATAAGTGTGTTGTGATAAAACATAATATGTGGACCCATCGTCAAGAAAAATCTCTTATAGTAGAGCAACAATACACTTCTAAGACGAACAATCAAAGTTTTATACTTATAATAGTGCAACAACACACTTAAAAATTTAGCAGTAAAAGAAACTAAACTAGTTAAGCTTTAATTTTTATCAATGTAGAGCAATATTTCCAGTGAAACAACAAAGTTGTGAGTCTCATAATCCCTTCTTCTCTCTTTACATTTCATCATCAATACTTTAACCACATGTCATAATTTCATATTTTCTACATGTAAGAAACAATAATTTTACATGCTGTCATTTCTTTAATCAATATCAAAGTCCTAAGACCTTAATATTTTTTCATCTTCCATGTGAACGGCAGCTTAATTACATGCAATCCTGAAGATCTTTATACAACTAATTGATTTATACTACTATTGTTGAGTAAGATAAATATACGATTAAGATGTCACAACGTACAAGTTAAGGTATACATTTCACCTTGCGAAGTCCAGAACACTATCTAAATTCTATGGAAAGTATATATATCAAGCCTACTAATTTTTGCATGATAAACAAAAGAACAACAAAAAATAAGTAGAAACATTTCCAAATATAACTAAATTAACATTCTCTTGTCACGTGCAGATACACATTCACTTTGTCAAATCACCATACAAGCAATATAAATTAGACCTACAATACTTTGATACATAATTCCAATAAAAGCATAAACTAAAAACATTAAATTAAATCAAAATTGTATGATTGATTAGATAACTTATGGTTGAATTTGAATACCTCCATAACTAATAAGCTGAATCTAACTCAACGAGCTATAGAAATTAAATCCTATAACACTTTTTAATTAGATATAATTCTGATAAAAAGAAAAAATCAGTGAGATTGTTGAATTGATTAATACATCGATGGGTCATAAGCTAAACGATTATTAAACAAAAGGCATCGAAAATAGGAAATCCCCAAATTTAAAATAGGAATGCTTGTCAGTGAATAAACGGAGCATCCAAAAGGATTTGAGTACATACCTTATGGAGTCACATTTTGTGAATAGTTTTTGGGTCTCCATTAAAATGGTCACAATTGCTGAGAGTTTACAGAACTTGAGGGATTTGGGGGAAGAAGAGTAGAATGGATAAAGATTTTTACAATGATGGAGGATAAAATTTGGGTCTCCATCTTTGCTTATGAAAAGACCAAAGTGGAAGAGAAGCCTAAAATGTTAGGTTGCTTCGATTTTTATTTTTTTATTTTATTAATTTAAAAGTGGAATAATTAGAGTTTTAGAGGCAACGTAGTCGCCGCAAATAATCTTTAGCAGCGACAATTAATTTATCGCTACAACAAAACCGGAGCCAAAAGTTAATCTTTAACGTCAGCTCTAGTGACGACCTTATTAATGTCGCCACTAAAAGTTAACCTTTTGTGGCGGTCGCTACAAAATCTTAACTTTTGGTAGCAATATATAGAGTCGCCGCTATATCTCGCAACTAAAAATGCAATTTCTTGTAGTGGCTCATTGTTGGCTAATTCAATACCCTCAAGAAATCTTGGTAAACCATAGCTCTATAATTTTTTGCTGAAGAAAACTTCACTGTAAGAAGTTTGATCAAGTTACTTTGAAATGTTAGACAATCATAATTAAGGTATATGCGTAACTTGACTACATAAATATTTTATTTTTTCTAAAGAGTACTTGAGTTTGGGTGTGTTATGGTGGAATACAATTGCTAGCATGTGTGTGATCCTTAAAAGTGTGTCACGTATTTTATGAGAAAAAATGACAAATAATTATAACAAATTTAAATAATTGACCAAACCGGCCAAAACCAAATCAATGAAAAAGTGACTTTGTTTGTTTGTATTGGTTTAATTAAATATTTGAAAAACTGACTTAATTAGTTTATTTTTTTCAGATGAAAATCGATTCAAACAAAATTATGAATACCCTTACTTTACGTTTATTAATTAGTATTCCATCCGGTCCTCTTTATATGAATGTTTTGACCTATTTCTTGATCCACAATATTTAATCTTTTCAGAAATCAAGAAGTTTTTTTCAATATCACTCATGCTAATAAATGACTTAGAATATAATTCTAGTTAATAATAGCTTCGATAAAGGATAACACTATGATTAATTACATTACTAATTAATGCTAAAAAAGTACCTTTATATGCGTGAAAAACACCCAAAACATCCTATAAAGTGCAACGAAGAGGGTACCAAATTTGTTAGAGGCTCATGGCTTAGCCTGGTGCGTATCACTATCACAGCTATTCAGGTTAAGTTTTGGGATGCATATTGCACTTTTCAGATAATTATACATTCAATCAAAGTTGGGATTACATTTCCTTGTATTTGGTGATGTTTTGAGATTCAATTCAGTGATAATTGCTAAAGGTAATTCAGCCAGGAAACGCAAGGCCTATCGACGAGTAATTCAGGTCGTATATCAATTACATCCCACCCAATTTTTAGAGGCGTGACAAGACCAAATAAATTCATCAATTCAAGTCACCTATTGAGTGATTCTCGAAGTTTGTCCTTCTGTTAGGGGGCTTTTCACATTATCTTTTTGATCTGTCCATGCGCTATTTTACAAAATCTTTGGATTTCTAGTTTTACCTTTTCCAATTGCCTTAGAGACAAGGATGACTGAAGTAATTAATGTTCTTAAGAGCCAATACACTAGTAATTATTTTGAGTTCTTATTTTGTTCAGTTACCATCTTTAATTTTGACTTTTTTAAAAAATAAATCAAGCAAATAGTATAAACGAAAATTACTGCTTTCGGTGTACCTCGATTGTAGAGTTAAACATATATTTCCTTTGTCTCATATTAGTTGTCCCTTTAGAATTTCAAAACTAAATTTATTAGTCATTTCCAAGTATACTCTTAACAATTAAAAAAATTCACAAAAAAATATAATAGTCAAACATTAAATAGGGGCAATATAGTAAAATACACATTTTATTTAATGGTCGTGAAAAAGCTGAAGGGGTGGAGGGAGTACATATAGTGCATCTTGAAAACAACACAACAACAACAAACACAATATGATTTTACTAGTACGGTCTAGGGAGGCCATGAGATGTATGCAAACTTTACCTCTATCAGTAATTAGGTAGAGAGAATGTTTGCGATAGATCCTCGACTCAAGCAAAACAGTTATGAAAAATGAAACGGAAAAGAAAATACAAAAATAAAATCCAAACATAGTACATCTTGAAAAGAGATCATAATAATACTTTTGAAAATTAAATTGCTTATTTCATCTAGTGTTTCTTAACATGAGATTACAATTATTTACGTGCTGAAATATGTGAAATGGTCTATTGGCTCGGGTAAAACCAACATGTACTTGGTCCTATACACAACCAAGCTAGTAAACCTAACCAATTAAAAGTTGAAGTGAGAATAAATTGTTACTTAACCAAGGTTAAAAAGTAAGTGTGATGTATGCAATACATATGTCTTGCATCATTGATTTGTGTAAAGAATGAGTACAGGTAAATTCTTACTACGTGTGCTTGTCATTACCAAATTGGATTAAATTGCCTTATTCATGAAAATTATTTTAGTCAACAATGCATTTAAACACTTCGATAAGTAGTTGGGTCTGCCCGTATCCTCCACATGTGATGCAGGAAAAATCGAGCAACCATCCAAGGCCAAGGAAGAGCATCTCAAGACCATTTTGAGCCGTCTCAAAACCTCTCAGGATGAGGCGGACCGCCTACAAGAAGGGGCAGACCGCCTAGTTGAAGATTGGCAAAATTCGGCTAAGTATCAAATTGAGTGCTCTCTGGATTTGGATAAGGCGGACCGCCCCTTTTACAGAGGCGGACCGCCCACTACACTGTGCATCTCCACAAGCTTGACAAGAGTTGGAGCGCCTAGGACAAAGGGCGGACCGCCCACTCCTGCTATTGTTTGACGGGAATTTTATTTTAATTATTGTGTAATTCCTAGTTTAGCCCTACGTGGCTTATATACTTTTAGCCCACTTTGGAGGTCTTTTAGACTTTATATCATGTATATGAGGCACCTATAAAAGGACCCTTAGTCTTTCATTTGAACTAGATTACCTTTGATGAATGATGAATACTTTCAAGAGTTGTACCTCTTTGAATATATGAAAGAAACCCCTTTTGGTTTGAATCTTCTAGTGGATCTAGTTGAACAACGAACTAAACCCGATCATTCTATTTGCGAGGCCCGGGTGTGTCTCAAGGGTATTTGCATAGCATAGGTTGCTCTTGACCCAAATCGAGGGTATCACGAGACTAGTTCCTCGTGATTACCTCGTAGGGAGTTCAAGATCCGTCTTGCTCCTATCGTGTTTTAGCTTCTGCATTTTTAACTCGCGTCATCTTGGTATCAGAGCAAGGCTCGGGATTTGTCTCTGCAAACCCTCGATCCTTGTTCATCGTGCCTACGTTAGTTTCTTTTTAGTTTCTTGTTGTTGGTGTTGTTGTTGAAAAAGAAGAAAATACAAAAAATTGAAAAAGTTGAAAAACACCAAAAATTTGATCATTTTTCTTGGATTGATTGACCCATTGATTGATTGACTGACATCGGAGTTTGTTCCTTATTGAAAACCCATCGATTTGGTGCCAACATCTATTGATTTGGAGTTGTAAAATAAGATTTGAAAATTTGAAATCCTTGTTCTTGAAAACCTTTGATATGAACTTGATAACATTGAAATTTGATTATTTTTTATTGGGGGTTTGATTATAGTGGTTGAAAACACAATTGGGTAACTTTGATTTGGGAAAACATCTTAATAATTATTGGTTTTTTGGGTGCTAAAACCACGTAACACGAAGTTGGACTGTGCTGAAAAACACAGTAGGCAGGCGCCTAGTCTAAGAGGCGGACCGCCAATTTTTGTTGAGCTCTCTGAATTTTTGGGTGGCGGGGCGCCTGGTTGCAGAGGTGGACCGCCTACTTACCACTGCAGGATTTCGGGCGGATCGCCTGCTCTGAAGGGGTGGGGAGCCTGTTTTGGGAAAATTGTCCGGGTAGTTGATTTTCGTAGCATTTTGTGTTTTATTGATTGCATTGCTTCCGGTCAGTACTGTTAGAGTACATTCCTACTCGATTAATACTAATTATTTGAGCCTTTAGGATCATCTTGCTTAGTGGATAGTAGAGCTCAAAGAAGACTCATAGTAACTTCTTGATTCAAGTCCTCACTTTAAAAAGTTTAACGTCCATCGAGTTACATTAACTCCACTCACCCAGAGAGCACTTGACTTGTGGGTTGATTGATTGAGTTGAGGATTGTTGTTCAACTATGTGATGTTATTGGTTCAAGCTTGAGTGATATATTCCCCACCGCTAAACGAGTGTACCCGAGTGACATTCAAGTGAGGTATGTGTGTGAGGTTGTTTCACTAATCGTTTGCTTGTTTTGTAGGTACAATGACCAGTGAAGATGATGATACCGTTAAGAGTGCCTTGGCTACTATTAGGGCCAAGTTGGAAGACATGAGCCTAAGGCTTAAGAATCTTGAAAGAAGGACCCCGAGTGTCCAACTTGAAGCCGGCGAGGGTACAAGTGGCTCAACCATTACCCCGGGACAATTTGCCGAATTGGTTAAGCAACAAAAGCAAAAAGATGATCTTGCTCGAAATGAGCATTTGTTGGGCAATCCCCAATAAGTGGGCATTCCTCACAACTTGGGAAATCCCCAAGGAAATGTCCCACTCCCTAGAGCCCGTAGAAATATTGCACCTCTTGAGCAAGTTGATGAAGCTCAAGAAGGGGAGGAGGCCGAGCTTGATGATGATGACTTTGAAGCTCCCTATCAGAATAGGAGGGCTATGAATGGAGGCCGGGGGAATGAATAAGGGTAGAGGCTGAGGTCGAGGGCCACCCATGGGGTATGTTGGAGGGAATGCTAGAAGGGATTATGATGCTTATGGTGACAACTTTGGGGGGCCAACCGGAGCCTTACCGAGGGTGATACAGGGCAAATCGAGCTAAGACACCAACCATCAAGAGCCAAGCTTGAGAGCACAAGGATTGCAAGTCAAGGCCTTCGGGAGCAACTTGAAGATCATGCATCGGAGCACCAAGGAAGGAGGAGCGCCCAGCTCACCCAGGCGGAGCGCCCAGCTCCTAAGAGGAGCGCCCAGACTCCACATGTTCCAGGCGGAGCGCCTGAATTCTAGGCGGAGCGCCCAGACTCCACTTGTTCCAGGCGAGCGCCTGAAGTCTAGGTGGATTGCCCAACTTGGCACCATTTTGATTAGCAGACAATTTGGGCGGAGCGCCCATCGTTTAGACGAAGCGCCTACGTGCTGAAGAAGACCAACTTTTGGTGTGAAGTTCCTATTTTGCCCTTAAGTGGCCTTTTATGTTCTAATTAGATTTGGGGGCATTTTCGACATTTTACTTTGCCTTATGAAAAAATATAAATAGGTACACTTAGCCATTTCTTTCATTAGCTTTGTTTTTAGTCTTGAGAGAGAAGAGAGAACGTTGAAGAGGCCAAGCCCTTCATGTTCGAAGCTTGAAGCTTCGTGATTCTTGTACGACTTAAAACCTATGGAGATTCATTGCTAGTGTGAAATCCTTGTAAGGTTCGAGTTTCATTTCTCCCTTTTGGATAATTAAACTCATGTTGTGAATCGTTTATCCAATTCTTTCTTTTATTTCTTGCCTTCCTCGTCTTGAATTTCTCGATATCTTTTAGATATCTCGTATCTTGTTTAATCGCTTCCGCATATTTGTATCGTATTTGCTTCTGCTAGTTTTACCCCTTATCAGTTGGTATCAGAGCACGGCTAGGCCTCGTTCTTACGAATCCTCGGTCTTATTCTTGTTGTTGATGTGTTTGTGTTATTTGTCCTTGAAAATTTGAAGAAAAATAAAAAAATAGAAAAACTTGAAAATTTCACAAAATTTGGATGAACTTGTTGGATTAGAACACCCATACATTGAAAATCATTGAGGTTTGTTCCATATATGATTCCCGTTCTTTTGATACTAAAATTACAAGATTTGGTGATGTATTTAAAAATTTGAAGGATTCAAATTCCCAAAATTTTCAAAGAACCCTAGATTTTGCTCAAGAATCAAAATTGATTTGTTGTTGTTTGATTGGGGTTAAAACCTATTGGGGAATGTTTAGAAACATCATATACATCTTTGGGTATCATAGGAATTGAAAACAACCCGAAAACGTTGGATTTTTTAGTGCAAAACGAGCCAAAACGCGTTTTGCAAAGCTGCAGGAAGCAGCAGTAGGCGGACCGCCCAATCTAGGAGGCGGACCACCCACTTTGGTTCAGCTCTCTGGATTTTGTTTTGGGACAGAGGCGGGGCGCCCCTTTTCCTGAGGTTTGCCCGGGTAGGTTTTGCGTAGGTTTTCACTTGTTGATTGCCTCCGGGCTTCTTGGTTAGTGTTTCTAGGGTAATTGGCCTACTCAAAAGACACTAAATATTTAGCGTATTAGGACATTCATACGTAGAGGAGATTAGAATTCAAAGAAGAGTCGTAGAACTCCTTTTGGCCTCAAGTGTGAACTTTAAAAAGTCGTCCGTACATCGAGTCTCATTAACTCTATTCCGAACTTTAACTTGAACATACTAGTTGTGATAACCTTGGTTTCCAAGTTGTTAAGGCCTAGCTCTTGAGTGTTCATAAATTGAGTGGCACATGTGAGGGAGCGAATTTGGGGAGGTTTTTTCTTTTGGTGTTGCAACAATGTCGGATGATGATGGAGGAGGTTATGGCTCATGTGGCGATGATGCGAGTTGCTATGACTTGTATCGTGATGATGGAGACTATAGTTCCTATGATGCTGATGATGGCCATTACTATAATGATGAAAACCATGGCTCCTATGTTGATGAAGTGGTTCACTATGATGATCGTGAGGTTGATGAAGACTATAAGGCTCGTGATGATGAATGTGATGATCCTTATGCTTCTAGTCAAGAATTCGAAGATGGTGACGTTTCAAGGTACATTGATCCTACTTACTCTACTTGTGATGCATATGATCATGATGATAGTGACATAGATAGAGTTGATGATGAGGTTGATTATAGAAATTATTCATTTGCATCTTCTCTTGGTGTTACTAGTGGTGTACAAGGGAGTAGTAGTGGTCCTTCCATTAGTATGGGAAGAGGTAGTGGTTGTTCCATGGGAAACAAGAAGCTTGCATCTTCTAGGTACGCTAAGCGACCTAATGCTTCTAATTCCCATGAGGAGGTTGGTTTGAGAGATGGTGTTGCTTTTGCTACAAAGGGGTTATATGCCGTGAGGGGCGTGGATGGTTGTAGTAGGAGTAGTACTATGGGATATGGAGCCAAGGCTAGAGGCACTTGTGGCTTCCATGGCAAGGGTCCTTCCTCGACTTCCAACAACATTTCTAATGTTGGAAGAGTGACGGGAAGTGGAGATTATTCTAGTAGTGTTGCCACTAGTGGAGGAATAAGGAAGACCCAAGTTGTTGGTGTTGATAGTCGTGGGCATTCAAGTTCTTCCTTGGATGCATCTCTACGAAACTTGGGTAGGCGTAGGTTCGTTGTTGAGGTAAATGATATTGGAGGATACTTGCTCAAGATTGGTGATACCGATGCCAATTGTATTAGCACCTCTTTGGTTGATAGGCTAAGGATACCATGTGTTGACACCCAATTTTGTCCCTCATATTTTCAAAATCAACCGTTCTTAAATTTTACACGCACTTGTGTATCCATTCTTACCTCGTCTATTATTTTTAAATTATCTTCTCACACTGGTCTGGCAATTGAGGCTATTTTCAAAAGCATCGACTCAAACCATAGCTATTTTACAATTTTCTACAATTACTCCTATTTTTGACAAAAACATCCAAAATTGTTTTAAGCCTCAAAATTACAATTTTTATGCATTTTAGCCTTCTTAACATTTTAAAATTAACTTCCTAATTTTCCTATAATTTTTATATCATTTTAAATCCATTTTATACCATTTTATACCTATTTTATACCCATTTATATAATATTTATACATATATACACGCATATATACACAAGGCACACACATCAGCTATTATTTTTCACGTCACGCCTACGTGTATCGATCCTGATCATCCACGTAGGCGATCCAACGGTCCAAGTTTAATTTCCTATGTTTCTACACCCCAAAACCCTTTCCCCTTTTCTCATTTTCCCACACCCCTCAGCCCGACTCTCTCTCTCTCCTCTCTTGGCGACTTCAATCGCCATCACTAACGATCAAACTTTTCGGCCATTGTGATTGGAGAAAATTGGGGAAATTGACACCGGTGAGTTCCCCTCGTTGTCCGCTACAAAACCTGGGTACTATTTGGTAGTTTCGACGGAGGTCAAAATTGACCTCTCATCGGTGAGGTTTCTGTCGCCGAAAAAGGTACGCCGGTGATTCGATTCACTAAAATGGTTGGACACCAGTGTAAGGAAAGGGTAAAACCCTATGCATGACCGGAATTGGGTCAATTCGAACCCTATTCCAAACCTAAAATGGGTAATCTTCTTTCTTCCTTTTGACATTTCGGGTTTATGTGAATTCATGCCTAGCTTGTCTAATATTTCGTAGTTAACAATGTGTCATGTGTTATTTGCTGATTAACTAGTCAAAACCACGTGTTTATTGTTCTTGTTAATTCACTAATTAAAGCTAAATATTTTCTTGAAATCTCACATGTCTATGTAAACATGCTCATCGTTTAGGCCTTAGGCCATCTCTGTTAAATTCGTAAATGCAAAAGAGTTCTGCTCATACATACTCCTAGTATATTTGCTCCTGATTTTGACAAAAGGCATGATTTCTGTGATTAAATGTTTAATATTAGAATGATAGCTTGACTGGCATAATCAAAGGGTCCTGTTTGACTTGATTTGAAATCCTTGATTAATATTTGATTGGGTTATAACTAATTTGAGAATGTGTGGAAAATTTGAGAAGATGATCATGATATTTTCAAGCTTGGAATATGCTTCCTCGACTGATTTTTGAACCTAGACCTCATTGTATTCAAAAGACAGGAATCCTAGTGATTGTGGGGGTTCAATTTACCTTAATTTTGGGATTTCTGATTAGTCTATATATGGGAAAGATACCAGGCTGATTTTCCTAACTATGGAAATAATATTTCTTTGCGTTCTTTGTTTCTTTTACCCGTTAGAATAACAGCTACCTCTCACACCTATTTAAACTGATTTCTTTTCAACAAGAAACACAAGTTTCTGGAACACAAGAGCTCAGAAACAAACACTAGCACACTTAGTAAAATTCTTCATAGTTTCTTCACCTTTAATCTTCTGGATACACTTGTTTTCCTGAGGGAGTCATCACTGTCTGTGAAAGTGTTGATCCTGCTCTTCTTTTTGCTGTCTGTATTCACTTTGATTTCACAAGTTTTCAAAAAGTAATCCTTCACTCACTACTATCTGTTACATCTATGTATGTCTACATATGCTTATCCTATTCCTGTCTCCTTTAGACTATTTGTTTGTTTGGACTTGCTTTGATTTTTGGGTATGCTTATAATCTTAAAGAAACCTATGCCTTTTTGTAACTTTGTCTATGATTACTAATGGGATATAATCTAAATAGTGAGGCTGTTGCTCAAAATCTTACTAATTATGACATATGTTTGTGTGTATGCTCTCTTAACATGATCTTGCCCCATTCCTTACTTCAAAAAGATCACTTGTCTGTACCCTGCACTTTTGTGAATTACAGCAACCTTACAAAAGGTGCACTTGACTACACCTACTTCTGGCAGACCTCTCTTCTGCCCAGGTCTTTCCCCTTCCCCCTTCCCTGGTTAATTTTCTGTTTGCAGGTTACTTAAAATGCCTTAACTGGCCAAGTTATGACCTGGTACTCTTTGAGGTTTGAAAGAGTCAGGATCTGGACTCTTTTAAGTTGATTCCAGGACTGTGGTGATTAGACTTTGAACTCATGACTGCTTACTAAGTTTAACTTGGAACTCTAGGGAACTAGACAGTTTTGGACTTGTAGTTTTGTGTCTCCTCCCTTAGAGATTGTCCCCTCTGTGTAAATTATTAGGACTACCTGCATGTACTCTTTAAAACAGGAACATGCAGCTTCTAAATACTGCATATGGCCACCCAGTGGCTGATTCTTAACTCATACTCCTACGTGCTTGCATCATGATAGGATTTAATTCTTTTAAATCAAGTCTAACATGTTAATAAATTGTTTACAGCTTTGATTAACATATTTCGAACAGATTTCAAAAGGCCGAATTTGAATGCATGCTTATTTTTTGGTTAAGGTCTGAAAATTAACTTAACAGGGGCTATTAGTGTTGTTTAAACCCGAAATGTACTATTTCTGAAAACAGAATTAGCCTTTTTTTGCATAAGTAATCTGGGCCCAATAACGATTTCAAAACAGGCCCTTTTATGCGTTTACAATGTTTCCGTTTTGTATGAACAGTCCAGGCCCAGTAAATCTTTCAAAACTGGCCTGTATATGTATAAAAAATATTTTTGAGACGCTCTAACGCTTTTATACACTATTAGTGTATAAGGGTGTATAAAGCTTTGGGGTCACTTGTACACTCTAAAAGGTTTTTTTTAAGATATAATTACCACTTAGACCATATATTTGCATGTCTAATATTTATACGTATGCTATTATGTGCGGCAGCCCCCTTTATCTACATCTATCTGCTTTTTCCTGAACCCGTTTTCAAAAGACAGCCCTCTAACATACATATATATATATATATATATATATATATATATATATATATATATATATATATATATATATCAAAACTTGACCCCTACAAAAAAAAGGCCATTAAGGTTAGGGCTCGACAATTAATGACGAGTCACACCGACCCTAAATGAGCCAACATTTTGTTTTAAAACAAACCTCTTACGGTTTTCTTATTGAATCCGAAACTATTTGCAAAATTAGGCTACTCATGCAAATATCTTTTGCATTAACTACATGTGTAAGTTGGATATCTATTTGTGTTATAACCTTGTTTACGATTAGGCTTAAACATAGGTCGAGTGTGAAAGTCATTTGCGTGTATGTGTGTAAGCATGATATATCTTAAATTAAAACTTCCAAGTTAGTATATACGATAATATACACTGTTTATATCCCAAAATTAAGACTCTGACGATAATAATAATGAATAACAAGTGCCTAATACCTTCTTCCCTGAGTCACTTGGACTTCTTACCCGCATGGAATCTCTGAAATAGACTAGTAGACCTATCGAACTTGATTTTAGACATTAGGTGACCTAATACGCCTTAGAAATTATATTAGGTGGCGACTCCAAAACTAAAACTCAAACGAGTTCACCCAGTCAAATCCGAAACCCGACTCGCCTCGAGTTGAGTCCAAAATCGGGTATGATAGAATGGCGACTCTGCAGGGGATATTCAAAGTCCTAACCACAACGAGTCTTTATTTTGGGATTTATTTAATTATCTTGTTATTCATTATTATTATTATTGTTATACTAACTTGGTTTCCTTTTTTGTCTTTTCTTTCTTTTACTTTATTTATTTATTGTATTATTTATGTGACATTTTGCATACTTCACTCGTACTCCCCCACTACTGGGAAACGACACTTCACACACACATGGCGATTACGTGGATGCCACAGTCGCTTCACCATCAAAATACCTTTTAAGAGGGACATATTGGAATATAGTTGGTCCGTGGTACAACCAACAATTTCAAATGATCCCACTCCTTGGCCGTCCGCCTTGGGGAACAGTGTCTAGAATTACACCACTCTTCTATTGTAATAAACATGCATCATGTCGTAGGAGGGGCTCCATGTGAGCCGACTAGTTTTCAACTTGTCCAAACTACCTAAATGGGTTTTCCGACCCCCAAAGGGACGTTTGGACATGATTATGTGAATTTGAGAGAAAAGAAAAGAAAAGAGAGAAAAGAAAAGTGAGACATGAATGAAAACGCGTTTTGATTTGTTCAATTGTTCTCAAAGGGGACGGGGTTTTCAATTTTATTTCTTCTTTATTTTTAGGTCATAATGAGTCAAAATTTCCATCGTTGTGGAATGACTATGGGCGCACCTCCTTTGTTAACTAGTTAGTGGAGCAATTTATCACTAGGAGAGCAAACCGAAGTACGTCAACACTTGGGTCATTTAGTTTCACTGTTAGAAATGGAACCATGTAGGGAGATGATCGAAGCAGCAGTGTCATTTTGGGATGAAGAATTGAACGTGTTTAGGTTTGGGGACATTGAATTAACACCTTTGTTGGAAGAAATAGGGGGTTTTGTGTCACACTCAGGGTTAGACAAACATCGCTGGCAAGGGGGTCTCATACTAGCACCTAGCGTCCCCACAGCTGACGAGTTTCGTAAGAAGTTAGGGATAGTAACAAGTGTGGACGTGGGATTTTTACAACAAAAGAAAGTCCCTTTTTCCTTATTTCCACACTCGGTTTGGGCATTTGAAGGCGTATGATGATCATAAGAAGCAGTTCGAGTCCTATGGTGATTGGAGGAGGGCTAGACCACTTGCATTTGCTATTTGTTTCTTAGGAGCGATGGTTTTCCCCGAGAGTTCAACTCACGACATATGTTCAATACTTGTCATGGTTGCGGACACAGTGTTCAACGGAATTGATGATTATCGCTATACTATAGTTCCTATGATAGTAGCAGACAGTTATCGAGCTTTTGGTTGTTGCAAGAGAGGAGCGAAATACTTCCAAGGGTGTAATCTTCTATTACAAGCATGGTTCAAAGAATATTTGAGGAAAGCAAGAGGTGTGCAAGCCTTGTCCAAACCAGCCGGTTACAACTATTTGATCGGGGAACGGTATGGGGTTTCAGAACTCAAACAGCCAAGCAGCACAGAGAAATGGGTGAGATTGTTTGAAAGCATAACAGAGGACTCAATTCAGTGGATGTTCACTTGGTTTCCTTCATCAGATTTCATCATTAGTTCTGAGAAGGCATCCTTTGTGATACTTATGGGGTTAAGAGGTCTTCAACCTTACCAACCATTAAGAGTAATGAGGCAAGCAGGGAGGAAGCAAATCATACCATTGATACCGGACACGAAAAACTATCGGTTCGACTATACTGAAGATGTTATTCCAAGAGTCAAAAGCATTAGGAAAGCATGAGTAGGAAGACAAGTCTTGGAAGAAGCATCTCTAGCACCTGATAGATACAACGCTGGATGCGAACCAAACTACAAAAGCTGGTTGCGCTCTAGTATAAAGGGAAATGTGGTAGTAGGGCCAAGTCGTGGGAACAACGTAAGAGATCGTGAAGCGGAGTCTCAATTCTGGTACCGAGAGTTCATGGTAAAAGCTGTCAAAATGGATAAGGAAAACAAAGAAGAAATCACAGTATGGGAGAAGCGTACATTAGAACTAGAAGGAAAGATAGAGGCATTGGAGACAAAACTTGAACAATGGAATTCGGAGTGTGCAGAGGTAGACATCTTACACTTGGTAGCAGCCAAAGGGTACTTGATCAAAGCTATGGAAGAAGTCAAAGAGATTACACAAGAAGCAAAGAGGGCCAAGTTGGAAAAGGAGTGTGCTGCCTAGTCAAAGCGTCTTTTTCATTTTTTCATCTGTTGTACTTTACTTTTTCAAAAGTTATCATGTGTTGTGATGTTTGGCAATATTTGCCTATTTTATCTTAATATTTCATCGCATTTTGATACGTTATTCGCCCATTGCACGAAATAATTGTGTTTGTTGCACTCACTTATTTTGTTTGTGATTTTAGGAATGGTTTGAATGGATACGAGTGCAAACGGAGCGAAGATAGATATAATCGAGCAAGAAGTTGATGAACTTAGCTAATTGTGGGATACGACATTAGAAGGAAAAGCTATAGTGCAAGCTGTAGATCTGCCACAGCTTCAAACTTTGGAGTGCTATGATCCATGTGACGCTTAGGGTATAGCGCGCGAAATCCAGTGTCTATGAGCCATGCGACGCTTGCCCTGTAGCTTGAAGTTCAGTGACCCTAACTTTTCCAACTTAGTTTAGGCTTTGGTTTAACTTATCCTAGCACTTTGTAAACATTATAATTTAGGTTTTTAAGGAGGTTGGACGTGGAGGAGAGCAGAGGAGCCCTAGATGTCTTCTAAACAAGTTCTTTCTCTCTTTCTCTTATTCTTTTCCTTAATTCTATAGTTTGTTCGCTCTAGGGTTAGAGCAAATACATGAAGGTTGATGTTTGAAAGTTGATTTCTTCCAATTGATTTACCATAACAAATTGTTCATTCTTTCTTGAGCCTAATTGTTTGGTTATTGAGGCCCGATAATTGAACACTATCTACGGTTTACAAGTGGAACTCGACAGGGGGAACCTGTGAATGCACATAAGAAAGAAGAGGGCTTGACTGTGAACCTGGGCATCAGGGAATTGATTTGCGGGTAGGATAGACATATACCTATTCGCCTTGCATAGCTAAATACAGAGTTCTTTAATGCATGCATGTGATTTAATTCCATAGAAATATAGGCGTTAGAGTAGCTTTCATAGACTCGTGAAGAATCGACAGGTTTTCACAAATATAATTAACCTGTTAGTTAGCAATCAGGGAAATCGAGAAGTAGAATCAATTGGAAAACTCAACTGGATTGTTCGTAGCTCTGACTCTGGGCTGTTTCTCAATTATTGATAACAACCCATAATTTGCTCCCTATTACTTGACTTCAGTTACTAGTTTTTAATTATTTCCTTTAGTTAGTAAAAATCACAACCACTATTGAAAAAGATCCCTGAATAGTTTTTAGAAAATTGTTTGCTAGAATATAGTCATTAACACTAGTCCTCGAGGGAACGATACTCACTTATCACTTTGTTATTTGTCGACCACGTATACTTGCGTGTGCGTTTGGGAGCAACAAGTTTTTGGCGCCGTTGCCGGGGACTAAATAATTGACTGTTTTCTTTATGAACGATTTATTATTTTCTATTCAGGTTTAATTTTTGTTTAGTTTAGCATTGTGTTACTTGTCTTATCATGGCATCTTTTAATAAAATTGGTCGAATGATGGTTGCTCAAATTTTGATGATCTCTGTCTACTTTGTGGAGGAACTCACTTGTGGAAAAATTGTCCAAGTCTTTCAACCCTGCGGGACTGGTTATGTAAATTTTCTACAACCTTTTGATTGGAATTGTCGCAAATTATGTGGTGGTTTGTGGAATTCTTGTCCCAAGTGTCATACTCCTTCCTCTATCAATGTGTGTGATGTTTTTAACAATGTTTGTGAGTCTGACAGGAATGAAGTGCAGGTTGTGAGCCAAAATTTTCTAACAGAGCAAGGCAACCTTTTAGAAGCATATGGGGATTTTAGAAGTGAACTTACAAATATGATGAGGCAATTTATGGAAGAAAGGGTTGTGCTCAGGCAAGAGATCGACGAATTTGGCTTGACTATTCACGACTTGGAGGCAAATTTAAGTGATATGGTTGAGGTTTTAATGCCCAATTATCAGTTGTCGTAGATAGTAGATATGGGATAGAAGAGCTTAGAAGCCAATTTGAGGAGCAAAAAGTGGAATTCCTACCATTCGATCCAATATTAGTTGATGATGCCAAGGTTGAAAAAATTACATTAGAGTCAAGTGAGGAAAAAGAAAAAATAGTATTTGAGAGCTCTAGTGTTTGTGCAAGTGAGGGTGTAAAAAATAATGCAATTTTAGAGTTAGAGCGCATAGGACCCCATTCTAATCACTTTTCTACATTGTGTTTGGATGGTTACATGAGAATCAAGCCATCAAAGCCTGTTAAGAAGCGTAGGAATGAGGAACAAGGTGCCTATATTTTGAAATTTGCTATACCGAGAAGACAAAACGACATTCCTCACTTAAGAGCCAAAAAGTGTAAAATGAGACATTGTTTAGTTGGTTCTTTGGTATTTTTACCACCACCCCAATACCATAGTCGTAAGCTTGACGCGAAGTTGGGGAGACAATTCATTAGTTCAAAATGGAGGCAAAAGTGGTGAAGTTGCCTTCGTCGTAGTTGGGAGGCAACCCAATTTTAATTATTTTTAGTTATTTTAATATTTTTGTAGCATTACATCATTTGTTTCTGTAGAGCTCGGAAAGCTTGTGAAGTTGAGTCAAGAATTTAACAGAAACTACCGAGAAGCAGGTTCATGTAATGTCGAGTTTAAGTGTAGGGTGTCTTCACCCCTGCCTAATATTGATGACCTTTTGGGGGAAGTCTGAGTACCGCATGATATATGGAAGGTTAGAGGATGCTAGCGCCAACGGCTAGGCCTATTGGTCTTCAGGGAAGTTCTTTTACCTGTTGTACTTTTTTTTATCGCACTGAGGACATTGCTTAGTTTTAAGTGTGAGGTAGGGGAATTCTCAAATTTTTGAGGTTATGGATGACTGTATTATTAGTAATTTCTTTTTAGCAATTTTTATTTTTGTCATTTGACTTTATTTTTTTTTTTTGCTTTAATATATAAAAAATAAAAAAAATAGAAAAATTCCAAAAAGACTTTCTTTTTAGTTTTAGTTAGTGGTACATTTCATCCGCCCCGTGGTTTTTCTTATGGACTCGGTTCTTTTCCATGGGTAGACCTTTGAACCGGGTAATTTAATTTTTTTTAGGAGTAGTATAGTATTAGTTAGTAGAGTATTTTTAGAAAAATTGTAGAATTCTAGGTGCCTTTGGTTTGTTTGATACCGGTGAATTTGGACTTGAGCATATGTTATTTGTGAATCCCTTTTGGTTTTAAAATTGTGACGCATGCCTAGAAAAATTTGAATGACCTTCTTGAGACGCTTAAGTTCAACTACTTGACTCTTTTGTGAACCATTGTGCCTTAGTGCTTATATTTCAAAAGTTGCGCCCTATTTGCTTAAATCGAGAGTTGGAATGAAACCGTCTTGAGTGAACTATGTGCCATGTGTGTTGTGAGGTATCCTTTCTTATATTCCGTGCTTTCACATTGATGTCTAGAACTTGCCCTGTGTGTGTTCAAAGCGAAATCCTAGGTTTGCTCTAGTCGAGAGATGATACAGGCATTTCTTTGATAAGCCCTTTTAGCCTTGATTAGCCTACCCATTAATATATTATCCTTATTAAGCCCTTTTAAGCCTATTGACCTTTTTATTGGCACCCACATTTCAAGCCTTATCCCTTTTTTTCTTAATTATCTTCTTTTTTAGCCCGTACTCCTTAGAGCACTTTAATTAAAATATTTGATGTTTATGGAGTTGTGGTTGGAGAAACTGGATAGCTTTTAAGTGGAACCAATGAAAGAAAAAAATATGGTGCATTTTGAAAAAAAAAAGGGATAAACAAAAGTACATTGGCAAGGTTGAGAAAAATATTGAAAAGAAGAAAAAATCAAAAAGAGAAAAATAAAGAAAACAAAAGAAAAAATATCTCAATCATTGCTAGTATTGGGAAAAAATTGTAAATGCTTAAAGCTGAGAGGGAAATTCTTGAGTGATGTTTGGGCGGTTACATGGTTGGTTTTGAGAAGAGTTGAGCTAAAAATTAAAGTGATGTATTAAAGTGCTTAGGGAGGTAGTCACTATTTAATCCATATTTATCCTACCCATCCTTTAGCCTATATTACAACCCGTAAAGTCCTAGTTAATCCCGATTGGAGTGAGCTTATATTAGTAGAGTCCTATACTACGGACAAGCCTATGGTACGTTGTGTGTGGCACATGAACTTCTTTTTGAGGGTGAGTAAATTCTTCCTATATTATGTCCCTCATTTATTCTTGAAATATATTCTTTGTGTGATATCTGGGACGCTCTCTTGATTATTTTTGGTGAGGGCACATGGTTTGCGCGAGATAGGTGAAGTTATTGACTTCTTGGTTGAGTGAATGCGTGTGATTTTGTGAAAGCTTAGTTTTATTGAGTCGGTTTTTGAGATTGAGATGTCTTGAGTGGGTTGTTTTAGTGTTTTAAAATTTGGTGAATTTTTGGCATGTTGTGGGTCACATGGTATGTATTTATGCTCTTGTTTAATGGTCGGTATAAACCATAACCATCTTTTCTATCAAGTGTTGGTATTTAGTTGGGGAGTTAGTTTTGGTGATTGCTCGAGGGCGAGCAAAGGTCTAAGTGTGGGGTGGTGATGTTTGGCAATATTTGCCTATTTTATCTTAATATTTCCTCGTATTTTGATAAGTTATTCGCCCATTGCACGAAATAATTGTGTTTGTTGCACTCAATTTGTTTGTGATTTTAAGAATGGTTTGAATGGATACGAGTGCAAACGGAGCGAAGATGGATATAATCGAGCAAGAAGTTGATGAACTTAGCTAATTGTGGGATATGACATTAGAAGGCAAAGCTATAATGCAAGCTGTAGATCTGCCACAACTTCAGACTTTGGAGTGCTATGAGTCGTGCGACGCTTAGGGTATAGCGCGCAAAATCCAGTGTCTATGAGCCATGCGACGCTTGCCCAGTAGCTTAAAGTTCAGTGACCCCAACTTTTCCAACTTAGTTTAGGCTTTGGTTTAACTTATCCTAGCACATTGTAAAAATTATAAATACATTATAATTTAGGTTTATTCTTTCTTGAGCCTAATTGTTTGGTTATTGAGGCCTGATAATTGAACACTATCTACAGTTTACAAGTTGAACTCGACAGAGGGAACCTGTGAATGCACATAAGAAAGAATAGAGCTTGCTTGTGAACCTAGGCATCAGGGAATCGATTTGCAGGTAGGATAGACATATACCTATTCGCCTTGCATAGCTAAATACAGAGTTCTTTAAGGCATGCATGTGATTTAATTCCATAGAAATATAGGCGTTAGAGTAGCTTGCATAGACTCGTGAAGAATCGACAGGTTTTCACGAATATAATTAACCTGTTAGTTAGCAATCTAGGAAATCGAGAAGTAGAATCAACTGGAAAACTCAACTGGATTGTTCGTAGCTCTGAATCAGGACCGTTTCTCCATTATTGATAACAACCTATAATTTGCTCCCTATTACTTGACTTCAGTTACTAGTTTTTAATTATTTCCTTTAGTTAGTAAAAATCACAACCACTATTGAAAAAGATCCCTGAATAATTTTTAGGAAATTGTTTGCTAGAATATAGTCATTAACACTAGTCCTCGAGGGAACGATACTCACTTATTACTTTATTACTTTATTACTTTTCGACCACGTATACTTGCGTGTGCGTTTGGGAGCAACATACTGATTGTCAAGTTTTTGGGAAATTTATGAGAATAATTGGCTACAAAATGCACATTTGTTCTTTTGTATAACGATAAACCTAGGAAGGCTATACGTCCTTGGCACGTAATAGTCCATTAGTAAACCTACGGCAAATGTCAAAAGGTTTTTAACTCAAAAAGTGACAAATTGCATCTCTGTATTGATTCGAAGAAACGTTTGCACAAAACATTGATTGTCTGTTTGAACATGATCAAAACTATAAGGGTGTTTTGGTCATTTACCTTTTCTTGTTTTTGTTTTCAGACTATGGCTGCAAAGGATACCCTCCAATTTGAGATCGTTTCCCGACCTCCCCACTTGATCAGACTTTGGTGGGAGGATTTGGTCGTTGTCAGCAAAGCTCATGTTCAAAAGATGTTGGGAGAATTGATAGCTCTCAAGAACTACGCTGCCGTGACTGGTTTGGTTGAAGCTGCTACACATTTCTGGGACTACAAAAGAGATGTGTTTCACTGCAATGGTTTCGAGTTGGCACAGATGTTGGAAGAATTTGGAGGACTAGCAGGGTTGGAGCCTGGGCCCAAAACCATGATTTATCCTCGAGACGTGGAGCCTAAGGAGTTCATGGAACTGCTGGGAGCCCCTTATGATCCGTATGCCCAGGGGGTGGCCGATGGAAAAGTCACATTGGAATACTTGCACTCTAGGTTTGGAGATTTGACACGAATGGAATGGAGCGTGGGAAGTACAAGATTGGGAATGGACTGAATCCAATGCTTTCATCATTGCTTTTCTTGGAAGCATGGTTTTTCCCGAGAAAGGAGGCAAGATCGACATAAGGCTAGGGATAGTAGTAGGGGGGTTGTGAATAGGGGCTTTCAAACGTCAAGTAACCCATGATTTTGGGAGAAGTTTATAGGGCTTTGACTAAATGTAGGAGGGGAGGAGATTTTTTCGAAGGTTGCAATCTGTTGCTGGAAATCTGGTTGATAGAGCTCTTGCACAGTGTCCCTGTCAGACCGATAGCGCCAAAACCCTCCTGGCAAGGAGGAATCCGTTCACATAGCACCCATATGGATGGAACACTAGCATGGGAATACCCCGCAAACATGGAAGGTTGGTACGCCAAGCTCGAGGAATTACAAGAGGTGCAATGGGTGACTAAACATTGTGCTGGCTTCGTTGTCTCCATACAACGTCAAGACAACACCTTCTTGACGTTGGTTGGATTCTGAGGAACTCATCACTATGTTCCTCTAAGGATCCTTCGACAAGTGGGCATGACACAACAAGCTCCGCAGTTAACTGAAGGAAGAAGTTTCAACGTCGAGATAAAGGACATCGAACATCCAATGGTCCTCACCATACTGACAAGGTGGGAGAAAAGGCTTACCATGCAGTTTTTCCGAGGTCGTGACAGTAGGGTGAACCCCACAGCTACCCTGCCTACCCTCAATGGCTCGACGAAGACAAGGCAAAGTATCGATCTAAGACTACACTGAAAAGGAAGACCAAGTCTCCAAATGCTGCTGAGAAATATTAGAAGCTAAAATAAGAGTTTAACCAAAGAAAGAAGGAGTTAAGGGTGAGACAAGAAAGAGAGATGAGGAGACAATACAAAGACAAGATCAAAGGGACGAACTCAAGTATTGGACCGGCAAGGTCATGACTGCAAGACAAGCTGCTGGGAATTAGCAAGATTCGCTCAAAGGATGGGGAGAATATTTTAAATCAGTACCGCTGGAAGAGAAGGAAACAAGAGGGTTGGAAATTTGTGAGTTCCTAGTGAAAGCCCTAGGTTACATGGAGGATGGGAAAGACTTGCTGGAAATATTTGCTGATACTCCGCTCATTATCCTGGCTCACAAACTCAAAGAGGAAGCCAAAGAGGAGAAGGAGAAGGAAGACGCTGGAGCTGATGTTTGAACCTGAAGTCCTTTTTGCTTGGCACCCAGTCTAGTCGAGTTGTCCTGTCTTTTCTTTATTGTCGTTTTCATCTTAATCGAGTCATTAGTGGTTGTAATAAAGCCAACAAACTAAATAAAATTTCATTATTTCTGGGGTTTTAGACTGGTGATGATCATGTTTATTCGAACAAAATGATGTGTTTGGTGCAAACGTTACTTCGAATCTGCCATAGGCCTACCTCTGGTACAAAAGAGGTCCCATGCATGATAGGACGCGGTTATATTCAAATTAACGTATACTCACATTTTTCTCTTCTTGTTTTGATGTGTCAGTTCCCAAGTCCCCGAAAGTTTGGTTTATGCATTCTGGCCGCGCCGCAATACCGGTTAAGGCCCAAAGGATCGATCCCAACACCTCCCCCTTTACCTACAAGGACAAGGACGAGACAAAATATCATGGCTGAGTTCGACAAGGTTGGTATTCCTGAGAAACAAAGCATGGCTGCTTATGAAAACTACGCTAAGCTGGAGCAGAGGTTGCTTGAATTGGAAAATAGGATCCCTCTGGCCAATACTGATGAGATCACTGAACCAAACCAAACTGCTCGCCCTCACGGCAAAGATCCACTTTACCCCGAAAGAGACCTTCCTTACCCTACCCACACTGCACCACCAAAAGCACCACAAAACAACCTACCCGCCTTCACCATCGAAACCAAAACCATTGCATCACCTACCAAGGACCATGAAATGTACGCATGGACTAAAGAAGACCCAGATAGCACAAAAAAACAAGTCCAATTGCTGGTTTAAAAGTTCAAACAACTCCAAGGCGCTAAGGGAACCCGAGGTTTAGCTTATGAGGATCTCTGCTTGTATCCTGACTTGAAACTACCTGAAGGTTACAAAACACCCAAGTTCAACATGTTCGATGCAAGTGGAGACCTAATGGCTCACTTAAGATCTTACTGTGACAAGCTGATTGGGGTTGGACATGATGAGAAGATCCGCATGCAGCTGTTTAACCGCAGTCTGACTGGAGATGCAGTTGTATGGTACTCTAAGCAACAAACTAAGAAGTGGACGAGCTGGGAAGCAATGGCTGGAGACTTTGTTGACAGTTTTGGGGATAACACCGACGCTATGCCCGATCGGTTTTACTTAGAGAAGCTGAAGAAGAAGCCCACTGAGACTTTTAGAAAGTTTGCAACTAGATGGAGGGTTGAAGCCGCCAAAGTCCAGCCTCCCATGGAAGATGCCGAGATAGTGGCGACTTTCATCCGCATACAAGAGGATGTCTATTTCGACAAGATGTTAAACCTGCAAGACAAGAAGTTTGGAGAATTGATCAAGATTGGTGACATGGTCGAAGATAGACTCAAGACTGGAAGGATTGTTAGCATGGCCTCATTACAAGCCGCTAACAAAGCCTTGCAAGCCGGCAGCACTACTACCTCAAGAAAGAAGAAGGACGACGTCTCATTCGTGGCCGCATCACTTGACCACTCCCCTACTCACAACCATTACTACCAAACACCTCCTCCCTCCTACCCATACATACCACCCACATCCACCTACCCAGTCTATAATACCCTGCCCATGTACCAAAACCCACCACCACAAAGACCGACCTACCCACAAAGTCTAAACTACCGAAACACCAACACCTATTCACCAAGTCCTCACGCCAATAACAAACCAAGACCCAAAAGAAACTATACCCCACTAGCTGAATCTCGCACTTAGTTGTTCGAGAGACTCAAAGTAGCTCGTCATATACAACCTGTGCCATTCAAAATGCCTGATAGGATGACACCCTACTTTGATCAAACCAAAAATTGTGCCTATCACTCTGGAGGACCTGGTCATGATACTGAAAAGTGTTTTGCCTTGAGGGACAAGATACAAGACCTGATCGACCAAAAGGCAATACATTAGAAGACTCCAAACGTGCATAACAACCCTCTGCCTAATCATGGAAACGATAGGGTAAACCTGATCGAATTGGATGAAGAATGCAACTTAGAGGGGACTATCGTTAAGGCAAAAGAAAAGGCGCCAGCAATCGCTTCAGCCGCTCAAGCCGTAGAGCCCGTTGAGGTAGAAGTGGTTCCTAAATTCTATGTCGATGTGGTTCCACCATACAACGACAAAGCGGTGCCCTGGGACTATGAAAGGGAGAAGAAGAACAAGTCTGTAGCAGATATTATTGCTGCACAAGGGATGACTAGGAGTGGGAGGGTCTACACTCCCGAGCATCTTGTTCAAGAAAGATGAGAAATTAGCGGAGAAGAGTCCGAGGGATCGTGTAAGAAAGCACAAGCAAAGGAGTACTCCGTAGTTGAGCATTTGGGCAAAACTCCAGCACAAATCTCCGTTTTGGCCCTGCTCCACAAATCGGAGAGTCACCGAAGCGCTTTGATGAAGGTATTAGATGAAGCACATGTTCCGATGGACACTTCAGTTAAGAACCCGGCTAGCATGCTTGGAAAAGTCATGGAGGCCAACCAAATTGCTTTTCACGGAGATGAGCTACCACATGAAGGGTTGAATCATAACAGCGCTTTGCACGTCACTGTCAAGTGCAAAGACTGGTTCGTAGGGAGAGTTCTGATCGACGGAGGCTTCGGTCTGAACATATGCCCGTTCATCACTCTGAAAAGAATGGGGATCGACCAAAGCAAGGTAAGGGAGAGCGACATGAAGGTGAAAGCATTTTATGGGTCACAAAGAAGCGCCATTGGGGAGATTGACTTGACTATCATGGTTGGCCCTGTAGAGTTCACTGCTGAGTTCCATGTCATAGACATCTCTTCTTCCTACAATCTGCTACTAGGGACACCTTGGATCCATATGGCTGGTGCGGAAGTTCGAATGGGATCACAAAGAGGTAGTAGTGTTCAGTGAGGGGAACAATTTTATCTACAATGAGCAAACCATACCAGCAAGTGAAGGAGATACCCCTGATGGGCAAATATTCTATGCTGTAGAACTTGTGGGAGCACTACAAGGCACTCGAGGAGGACGCCGCAAAATTACAACTCAAGCTGGAGTCCCACAAGCACGGTCCAAGGAGGTTACACTGCACACTTTGCTCCTAAGTTGGCCAACACGCCGCTGGGGATTGAGGAAAGAAAGAGGGACTTTTACAGTGCTTATTGGGATAGCCGAGGAAAAGGCTATGAAGGAAGAAACTTGGTCTGGGAGCCATTCACGTCTGACTGGGGAGTGCCATCACGAGAATTTCGTGAGACCCTGCCAGCTAAGACCGAGAAGCGGCCGATGTACTCATCTTGTTCTCGCCCCAATTGGAAACACATCTCTGAAGAAACAAAGGGAAAGCAAGTGTGGATACCCAAGGCACCCGAACCTATGAAAGTGGTGATCGAAGAGCCATATGTACTCCCACAGCCTGCAAAGTGGTCCGAAGACTGGGTTATAGGCATCATGATCAAGCAAGGCTATGAACCGGGCAAAGGTTTGGGCAAGAACTTGGATGGTATGGTCGAGCCAATCAGAATTGTGATGAGGCCCGACAACGAGAAGGCTGGCATAGGGTATATTGTGACCTATGAAAAGAGCTTGGAAGAAGAGTCACTGGATTTCAAGTTCTATAAAAAAAAATACTAAGACTCTCCTGCATATCTTCGTCTCGTCTGGCTACTTGGATGGTCGAAAAGGGGAGGTATCCGCAGCACAAGGAGTGGAGCCGAAAGAAGCTGATGCTGAAGAGGATTTGCTGGCAGGAATGCAAAATCTATTCATATCTGATGAAGACTGCTGGGTGATCCTAGAAGAACATATTGAACCTCCTAGACTGACAAAGGCTGGATCTGGAGCAGCATTGAACAATTGGATCAGCAACCGGGCCCGAGCTTACTGTGGACCTTGGTAGAGCTGAGGGGATAAAACGTTATTTTTATGTTTTCAAAAAAAGAAATATAAAACCCGACCCTGAGTCGTGGAGTTTGCATTTTTCTTTTTTTGCACATGTCTCTCTACAAACTTTGTTTTGCAAGGATTCATAAATAAAATGTCGCATTATTTCTTGTATAACTCGTTACCTTAATCTTTTAATTTTGTAATATTTTGATTTTTCAGCAGTCATACTAATAATCCCATTAAGTCCACAATCGCAAAGTGTAACGAAATAATGGAGCTTGGTGAAGCTAGAGCTGATTATGATGATTTTGATAAAACTACACAAGAAGAATTTGAAAGATTTGAAAACAAACCTAAGCCAAACCTTGAGGAGACTGAAGTGATAAACTTAGGAGATGAGGAAATTGTGAAAGAGATAAGGATCAGTGTACACCTCAATGCCGAGGAAAAAAGCGATATACTGAGTTTCTCAAAGAATATGAGGACGTATTCACCTGGTCATACGATGACATGACCGGCATAAGCACGGATGTGGTAGCTCACAAATTACCTATCAATCCGGGCTTTTCGCCAGTCAAACAAAAGGCCCGAACCTTTAAGTCATCGGTTCTGTTGAAAATTGGTGAAGAAGTGACTAAGCAGCTCAATGCGAGAATTCTGAAAACAGTCAAGTATCCAACTTGGTTGGCTAACATTGTCCCAGTGCCGAAGAAAGATGGGAAACTCCGAGTTTGTGTGGACTACAGAGATCTGAATAGAGCAAGTCTGAAGGATGATTTTCCACTACCAAACATACACATCCTTATTGACAAGTGCGCGAAACATGAACGACAATCCTTCGTAGACTGTTTCGCCGGCTATCATCAAGTGCTCATGGATGAGGAAGATACCGAGAAGACAGCTTTCACTACATCTTGGGGGACTTATTGCTACAAAGTCATGCCATTTGGGTTGGAGAATGCTGGGGCAACTTATATGAGGGCTATGACAACTATGTTCCATGACCTAATGCACAAGGAGATTGAAGTCTATGTAGACGACGTGATCATCAAATCAAAGAAGAGTTCGAAGCATCTTGACAACTTGCGCAAGTTCATCGACCGCTTGCGAAAATACAATCTGAAGCTGAATCCGGCAAAATGTGCATTTGGTGTCCCGGCAGGAAAGCTCTTGTGTTTCATCATCAGTAGGATGGGTATCGAGTTGGATCTATCCAAGATCAAAGCCGTCAAAGAATTTCCACCCCCAAGAAGCAAGAAAGAGGTTATGAGCTTTCTAGGAAGGCTCAATTACATCAGCCGTTTCATAGCATAATCCACCGTCATCTATGAGCCAATCATCAAGTAACTGAAGAAAGACGCGGCGATCGAGTGGACAGTGGATTGCCAAAAGGCATTTGATCGGATCAAGGAATATTTGTCGTGCCCGCATGTGCTGGTCCCACCTGAGCCTGGGCGACATTTGATCTTTTATCTCTCCGTGGTGGACTCAGCCTTTGGTTGTGTATTGGGACAACATGATTCAACTGGGAGGAAGGAGCAAGCCATATATTTTCTAAGCAAGAAGTTCACTCCTTATGAAGCCAAGTACATATTGCTAGAGCGCACGTGTTGTGCGCTAACATGGATAGCAGAGAAGTTGAGGCACTACTTGACATCCTACTCAACGTTGCTGATATCAAGGATGGACCCTCTCAAGTACATTTTCCAAAAACCAATGCCTACTGGAAAACTTGCTAAATGGAAAATGCTGCTCAGCAAATTCGACATCACTTTTGTCACTCAAAAGGTGATGAAAGCTCAAGCCTTGGCTGATCATACGGTCGAGAACCCGGTGGGAGATGACTATGAGCCTTTGCACACCTACTTCCCTGATGAAGAAGTCATGTTCGTAGGAGAAGAGATCACTGAAGAATATGATGGTTGGAGGCTATTCTTCGATGGAGCGGTTAATTTCAAAGGAGTCGGCATTGGAGCAGTATTAGTCTCCGAGACTGGACAACACTATCCTGTCACGGTCAAACTAAGGTTTCCTTGTACCAACAACATGGCGGAGTATGAGGCCTACATCTTAGATCTTAGATTGGCAGTAGATATGAACATACAAGAGCTGCTGGCAATCGGAGATTCTGACTTACTAATTCATCAAGTTCGAGGAGAATGGACAGCGAAGAATCTGAAGATATTGCCATACCTGGAATGCATAAAGGAGTTGAGGCAAAGATTCACCAAGATAGAATTCCGGCATGTGCCTAGACTGCAAAATGGGTTCGCAGACGCTTTGACTACCATATCTGCTATGATTAAGCATCCTGACAAGAATTACATTGATCCAATACCTGTGACAGTGAGGAAGCAGCCGGCATATTGCTACCACGTGGAAGAAGAATCAGACGGACAACCTTGGTTCTACGACATCAAAAGACTTCTCAAAGAAGGCGTTTACCCAAAAGACTTCACGGTCAAACTAAGGTTTCCTTGTACCAACAACCTGATTGTGGGTTGTTGAGATGTATAGACGCAAAAGAAGCTGCCAAATTGTTAGAAGAGGTGCTGGGGCGTGTTTCCCACACATGAATGGTTCTGTACTTGCAAAGAAGATTTTGAGGGCTGGTTATTTCTGGATGAAAATGGAGCATGATTGCATAAAGCACGCGAAGAAATTCCATCAATGCCAAGTCCATGGAGATATGATTCGAGTGCCTCCCAGCGAGTTGAACATTATGGGATCGCCTTGCCACCTTAGGAATGGATGTCATAGGACCTATCGAGCCAGCTGCTTCGAATGGGCATCGCTTCATACTGGTGGCCATTGACTATTTTACCAAATAGGTTGAAGCTGCATCGTACAAGTCAGTAACAAAAAAGATAGTGTCGAACTTTGTCCGTGATAAGATGATCTGGCAATTTGGCATCCCTGAATCCATCATCACTGACAATGGGTCCAATCTCAATAGTGACCTAATGAAAGCAACCTGTGAGGTTTTCAAGATCAAGCATCGCATATAGACCTCAAATGAATGGGCGGTTGAGGCGGCCAATAAGAACATCAAGAGGATATTGCGTAAGATGACAGGCACTTCAAAGCAATGGCATGATAATCTACCCTATGCCCTGTTAGGATATCGTACTACAATGAGAACATCCACGGGGGCCACTCCTTATTTGTTGGTATATGGCACTGAAGCAGTGATACTCGCAGAGGTTGAGATACCATCTTTGAGAATCATCCAAGAGACACAATTGAAAGACACTGAATGGATCAAAGGGAGAATAGAGCAGTTAGCCCTCATCGATGGCAAGAGATTAAATGCAATATGTCATGCACCATTATATCAGAGGAGGATGGCCAAAGCATTCAACAAGAAAGTTCGAGAAAGATTCTTTGAACCTGGGCAACTAGTACTGAAGAAGATATTTCCAAATCAAGAGGAGGCAAAAGGCAAGTTTGCACCAAATTGGAAAGGGCCGTACATGGTTTGCCGAGTTTTGAACGGAGGAGCATTGATATTGGCAGAGATGGATGGAGAAGTCTGGCCGAAACCAATCAACTCGGACACTGTCAAGAGATACTATGTATAGGAATTCATACTGGTTAATGATTTCTACATTCTGTAATACATTATGTAATCTGAACTACGTCACGACCTGATTCCCCAAGCGGGATACGTAGGCAATCTATTCAAGGTTCGGTCGCATAAATACAAAACTTCATTTTCCCTACAAAGCAAACACTAGGGCAGAATTTTTGAGGAACTCTAAAAAATTCCTAAAGGACAAAACATAGTTGACACTTCAAATGCAAATTGTGGCAGAATTTTTAGGGCACCCTCAAAATTCATTTGGAATAGCATGAAGAACGACCACTTTGGCTTTACACAGCGCAGCGTGTGACTCAATGGGATTAAAAATATTTCACTACATTTTCCTTCTTAAAAAAGTTTTTTCAAATCCATTTTGCATTATATACTATTTTATACATATCCCTATCAGCTCGGCCAAGATCTCGGCACTCGTAAACAGCAAACGCGAAACAAGCCAAGAATGCACAAACCAACCCCCCCCCCCCCCGTACAACTCACCAATATTTCTTTGAATGCAGACACGAGAGATACCTAAACCAACAGTGCACGAAAAAGGTAATCTTCAGCAAAGGTTAGTCATTTTAGATTAGCTGAGGGCACACAACCTGAGGCGTCGATTGAGGGTACACAGCCCGATATCGATTTGTCATTTTAAATTAGCTGAGGGAACACAACCTGAGGCGTCGATTGAGGGTACAGTGCCCGATATCGATATGTTATTTTAAATTTGCTGAGGGCATACAACTCAAGGCATCGATTGAGGGTACACAGCCCGATATAGATTTGTCATTTTAAATTAGCTGAGGGCATACAACCCGAAGCGTTATTTGAGGGTGCACAGCCCGATATCGATTTGCATTTTACATTAGCTGAGGGCATACAACCCGAAGTGTTGATTGAGGGTACATAGCCCGATATCGATTTTTTATTTTACATTAGTTGAGGGCACACAACCCGAGGTATCGATTGAGGGTACACAGCCCGATATAGATTTGTCATTTTAAATTAGCTGAGGGCACACAGCCAGAGGCATCGATTGAGGGTACACAGCTTGATATCGATCTTCTATTTTAAATTAGTTGAGGGCATACAACCTGAGGCGTCGATTGAGGGTAAACAGATTGATATCGATTTGTCATTTTAAATTAGCTGAGGGCATACAACCCGAGGCGTCGATTGACGGTACACAACCCGATATCGATTTGTCATTTTAAATTATCTGAGGGCATACAACCCGAAGCATCGATTGAGGGTACACAGCCCGATATCGATTTGCATTTTACATAAGCTGAGGGCATACAACCCGAAACGTCGATTGAGAGTACACAACCCGATATCAAGTTGTCATTTTACATTAGCTGAGGGCACAGAACCCGAAGCGTCGGTTGAGGGTACACAGCCCGATATCGATTTGCATTCCTATTTTTCATTCCCGGAGGGTACACAGCCCAATGCACCGACGGAGGGCATACAACCCAATGTCGAATCTAACATTTGATAGAAAAAAGACGCACAATTACGGCATGGCAGACACAATCTCATATTGCAATAATCCTGGAAAGACAATCCAGCCTGGCGGGAAGGTACGTTTTATATATACATTATATTGCAAACACATTTTTATTGCAGGATACATCCCGAGCGAAGGAAACATCTCCGTCTGACGCCCCATGTTCCTATTAAGTCATAGGTTCTTCTGTAGTCATGACAAAATTGGCCGCATTGTCAACATCTTTGCCCGAAGACTCTTTCATCATCCCCAGGCAAAGAGGGGTAGTTGTTGACACCCAATTTTGTCCCTCATATTTTCAAAATCAACTGTTCTTAAATTTTACACGCACTTGTGTATCCATTCCTACCTCGTCTATTATTTTTAAATTATCTTCTCACACTGGCCTGGCAATTGAGGCCATATTCAAAAGCCTCGACTCAAACCATAGCTATTTACAATTTTCTACAATTACTCCTACTTTTGATAAAAACATCCAAAAAAATTTTAAGCCTCAAAATTACAATTTATATGCATTTTAGCCTTCTTAACATTTTAAAATTAACTTTCTAATTTTCCTATAATTTTTATATCATTTTATACCTATTTTATACCCATTTATATAATATTTATACATATATACACGCATATATACACAAGGCACACACATCAGCTATTATTTTCCACATCACGCATATGTGGATTGATCCTGATCATCCACGTAGGCGATCCAACGGTCAAAGTTTAATTTCCTTTGTTTCTACACCCGAAAACCCTTTCCCCTCTTCTCAATTTCCCACGCCCCTCAGCCTGACTCTCTCTCTCTCTCTCCTCTCTTGACGACTTCAATTGCCATCACTGATGATCAAACTTTTCGGCCATTGTGATCGGAGAAAATTGGGGAAAATGGCACCGTTGAGTTCCCTTCGTTGTCCGCTACAAAACTTGGGTACTATTTGGTAGTTTCGACGGAGGTCAAAATTGACCTCTCGTCGGTGAGGTTTCTGTCGCCGGAAAAGGTACGCCGGTGATTCGATTCGCTAAAATAGTTTGACACCAGTGTAAGAAAAGGGTAAAACCCTATGCATGACCGGAATTGGGTCAATTCGAACCCGATTCCAAACCTAAAATGGGTAATCTTCTTTCTTCCTTTTGATATTTCGGGTTTATCTGAATTCATGCCTAGCTTTTCTTTATTTCGTAGATAACAATGTGTCATGTGTTATTTGCTGATTAACTAGTCAAAACCACGTGTTTATTGTTCTTGTTAATTCACTGATTAAAGCTAAATATTTTTTTGAAATCTCACATGTCTATGTAAATATGCTCATCGTTTAGGCCTTAGGCCATCTCTGTTAAATTCCTAAGTGCAAAAGAGTTCTGCTCATACATACTCCTAGTATATTTGCTCCTGATTTTGACAAAGGCATGATTTCTATGATTAAATGTTTAATATTAGAATGATAGCTTGACTGGCATACTCAAAGGGTCCTATTTGACTTGATTTGAAATCCTTGATTAATATTTGATTGGGTTATAACTAATTTGAGAATGTGTGGAAAATTTGAGAAGATGATCATGATATTTTCAAGCTTGGAATATGCTTCCTCGACTGATTTTTGAACCTAGACCTCATTGTATTCAAAAGACAGGAATCCTAGTGATTGTGGGGGTTCAATTTACCTTAATTTTGGGATTTCTGATTAGTCTATATATGGGAAAGATACCAGGCTAATTTTCCTAACTATGGAAATAATATTTCTTTGCGTTCTTTGTTTCTTTTACCCGTTAGAATAACAGCTACCTCTCACACCTATTTAAACTGATTTCTTTTCAACAAGAAACACAAGTTTCTGGAACACAAGAGCTCAGAAACAAACACTAGCACACTTAGTAAAATTCTGCACAGTTTCTTCACCTTTAATCCTTCTAGATACACTTGCTTTTCTGAGGGAGTCATCACTGTCTGTGAAAGTGCTGATCCTGCGCTTCTTTTTGCTTTCTTTATTCACTTTGATTTCACAAGTTTTCAAAAGGTAATCCTTCACTCACTACTATCTGTTACATCTATGTATCTCTACATATGCTTATCATATTCCTGTTTCCTTTAGACTATTTGTTTGTTTGGACTTGCTTTGAGTTCTGGGTGTGCTTATAATCTTAAAGAAACCTATGCCTTTTAGTAACTTTGTCTATGATTACTAATAGGATATAATCTAAATAGTGAGGCTGTTGCTCAAAATCTGACTAATTATGACATCTCTGTGTGTGTATGTTCTCTTAACATGATCTTGCCCCATTCCTTACTTCAAAAGATCACTTGTCTGTACCCTCCACTTATGTGAATTACAGCAACCATACAAAAGGTGCACTTGACTGCACCTACTTCTAGCAGACCTCACTTTTGCCTAGGTCTTTCCCCTTCCCCCTTCCCTGGTTAATTTTCTGTTTGCAGGTTACTTAGAGTGCCTTAACTGGCCAAGCTATGACCTGGTACTCTTTGAGGTTTGAAAGAGTCAGCATCTGGACTCTTTTAAGTTGATTCCAGGACTGTGGTGATTAGACTTTGAACCCATGACTGCTTACTAAGTTTAACTTGGAACTCTAGGGAACTAGACAGTTTTGGACTTGTAGTTTTGTGTCTCCTCCCTTAGAGATTGTACCCTCTGTGTACATTATTAGGACTCCCTGCCTGTACTCTTTAAAACAGGAACATGCAGCTTCTAAATACTGCATATGGCTACCCAGGGGCTAATTCTTAACTCCTACTCCTACGTGCTTGCATCATGATATGATTTAATTCTTTTAAATCAAGTCTAACATGTTAATAAATTGTTTACATCTTTGATTAACATATTTCGAACAGATTTCAAAAGGTCGAATTTGAATGCATGCTTATTTTTTGGTTAAGGTCTGAAAATTAACTTAACAGGGGCTATTAGTGTTGTTCAAACCCGAAACGAACTATTTCTGAAAAACAGAATCAGCCATTTTTTTGCATAAGTAATCTGGGCCCAATAACGATTTCAAAAGAGGCCCTTTTATGCGTTTAAAATGTTTTCATTTTGCATGAACCGTCCAGGCCCAGTAAACCTTTCAAAACTAGCCTGTATATGTATAAAAAATGTTTTTGAGACGCTCTAACACTCTTATACACTAATCTAATAGTGTATAAGGGTGTATAAAGCTCTGGGTCACTTGTACACTCTAAAAGGTTTTTCTAAAGATATAATTACCACTTAGACCATATATTTGCATGTCTAATATTTATATGTATGCTATTATGTGCGGCAGCCCCCCCTTTATCTGCATCTATGTGCTTTTTCGTGAACCCATTTTCAAAAGACAGCCCTCTAACCTATATATATATCCAGAACTTGACCCCTACACAAAAAGGCCATTATGGTTAGGGCTCGACAATTAATGATGAGTCACACGGACCCTAAATGAGCCAACATTTTATTTTAAAACAAACCTCTTACGGCGCGCCCCTCATGGCGCCAGTCCAATTCCAGTTTTTCTTCGTCCGCAGCTTGCATCGCGTAGTGCCTTCGTGTGCTCGATCCAATCCACAATCCAATTCCAGCCTTTTCTTGCTCGATAAAGCTTCAATTGCACTTCATAACAACCTACAATCATACGACATCAAATCAGTGCAAAATCACATTCGTCAACTAGAAAACAGGCGAATAAAGTACTCAAACGTGAGGAAATATTAAGAAAATATAGGCATAACATGCCAAACATCACCACCCCACACTTGAGCCTTTGCTCGCCCTCGAGCAATTACAAATAACTTCCCAACCTAGGTAGAACAGGTCTGCCTATGACTATGGTTGATACCAACCATTGAACGAGTGCACATATGACTACTATGGGCCAAACAAACTTGCAAATAATATATCAAACATCAAAACATGAGAACAACCACCCCAAGACAACTCAAATGCAGAAACTCGACTCATTGCAACCATGCTCCCACAAAGTCACACCTATCTGCTCAACCAAAAAGCCACGACTTCACCTATCTCACGCAAACCATGTGCCCTCACCAAACAATGAAGCAAGAGAGTGTCCCCCAAATATCACACACAAATTGAATATCAAGAATGGTATGGGACAATAGCATAGAAAGAACTGCTCACTCTCATGAAAAGTTTCCATATCACACACGATGTACCATAGGTTGCCCGTAGTGTAGGACTCCACTAATGTAAGCTCACTCCCGTCGGGATTAGCTAGGACTTTACAGAGTTGTAATGTAGGCTAAGGGGCTGGTAGGATAAATATGGGTAATAATGACTACCTCCCTAAGCATTTTAATACATCACATTCAATTTAAGCACATATCTCATCAAAGCCACCCAATTCACCACCCAACAAATTTCACACATACCTTTTTTAACAAGTAGCAATTTTTCTTTTAAGCAAAACACTAGCAATGATGGATATTCATTTCTTTTCTTTTTTTTTTGTTTTTTTAATTTTTTTTTTGCTTTTTTTCATTTTTTTTTTTCTATTCAATTCTTTCCAAACCTTACCAATGCTCCTTCAACTACTTCACAATTTATCAAGTATTCCCCTCATTAGTTCCACTCAAAAACCTCTCAATACTTCAACCACAAACTCCACAATAATATAAAATTATCAATTAAAGTGCTTAAGGAGTAAATGGTCAAAAAAAGGCAAATAGGAACAAGTGGGTAGGCTTGCGGTGTGGGTGCCAATAAAAGGTCAAAGGGATCACAACAACCAAGGGTGCATATAAGGGTAGGCAAATCAAGGTAAAAGGCTTATCCAAGAAGGCCTGTATCATCTCCCGACTAGAGCAAAACTAGGATTTCGCTTTGCACACACACGTGGCAAGTTCTAGACACCAATATGCAAACATAGAACACAATAGAATATGCCTCACATCACACATTGCATACAGCCCACACAAGATGATTCCATCACAACTCTCAATCAAACAAATAAGGTGCAATTTGTGAAATTTGAGCACTAATGCACAATAGTTCACAAAAGAGTCAAGTGAGTGGACTCAAGCGTCTCAAGGGGGTCATTCCATTTTTTCTAGGCATGCATCACAATTTAAACCCAAAAGACACCACAAATAGCACATGCTCAAGTCCAAGTACATCGGTATCAAACAAATCAAAGGCACCTAGCATTCTACCTATTCTTCGTCTAGGGCCACCTAACAACTAATACTATACTAATCCTCAAAAATAAAAAATAACCCGGTACAAAGGCCTCCCCGTGGAAAAGAACCGAGGTCATAAGAAAAACCACGGGGTGGATGACATGTACCACTAACAGACTAAAAAGAGAATCTTTTTGTAAATTTTTTATTTTAAAACAAAAGCAAATACTAAAAATGAAACAAAAATGTCAAGTGACAAAATAAAACTCCTAACGGTACATGCATCCCTAACCTCAAAAATAAAGGGGAGTTCCCCCACCCCACACTTAAACAAAGCAATATCCTCAGTGCAAAAAATAATAAAGTGCAAGGTAGAAGAAACTTCCCTGGAGTGCGGGCCTCGTTCAAGCTTCCATACAGCATGGGGTACTCAGACTTCCCCTAACAAGTCATCAACAATCAGCAGGGGTGCGGCCAATAACTCAAAAAAAGAGTACAGAAATTGCGAAACCACCCAAGCCGCGGGTGGAACCCACGGCGCGCCACCAAGGCGCCTGAAAATTTTTGCTTTCTGCCACTCCAGGCGTGAGGCGCCCGTTCAATTTTTTCCGCACTGAATTCTTGTCCCTTGCGCAATACCAAGCGCGGGGCATGCTTTAAAGTGCCTCAAATCCCTGACGAGGTCCTCTTCGAGTGAGCATAGTACGGCGTTAGTTCAAGGTGCAACCCAGACTAAAACACGTCGACTACATCTCGTTTCGCACTCCCAACACCTACAAAAATGACAAAATTAAAACAAAAACTACGTGACACTATAAATAAAATACTACAAGTACAAACTCGGGTTGCCTCCCGAGAAGCGCCTTAGTTAACGTCGTGGCACGACGACACTTTTAGCTCACTTCCAGCATTTATGTCTTCTCTTCTTGTGACGAACCTTTGCTTTCTTCTTTTCTTTGAGAGAACCCATCTTCAACTTCACATGTGATGTGCCATTGCTATCTTGTTCCACATTCTGCTCACACACGTCATTTGGTTTACTTCCATGTTCTTGTTTGACACATTCGATCATAGGGCACTCTTCAACCTTAGTTATGTGCTCTTTCATATTATAAACCTTGAAAGTAACCTTTTCTCCATGCGCTCTAACAGTCATCTCTCCCAGCTCCATCTCAATAATTGCCTTCGAGGTGACTAAGAATGATCTCTCCATAATAATTGGAGCTTCTCGGTCCTCTTCATAATCTAGGACTACAAAATCAGCAGAGAATGTAAACTTACCAAATTTAAGCAACACATCCTCCAACTTACCATCAGGGCGAGTGAGTGATCCATCCACCATCTTAAGAGTAACTGAAAAAGGCTTGATTGCTCCTAGCCCTAACCTTTTGCAAACAGATAGAGGCATGAGATTTATACTCGCACCCAGATCACACAATGCACCAGTGATATTATGCCCTCCAATGGTGCAAGAAATAGTAAACCTCCCAGGATCTTGAAGTTTTGGAGGTAGCTTGCTCAAGATTGTGCTACACTTCTCGACTAAATCAATTGTATCTATCTCTTGAGGATTTTTCTTCTTGACTAAAATCTCTTTTAAGAACTTCACAAAGGATGGCATCAATTCAAACACATCAGTCAAAGGAATGTTAACTTGAAGCTCTTTCAACATACTCACAAATTTTTTATACTGGGCCACATCCTTCGATGGTATAAGTCTCTGCGGGAATGGTGGAGGCGGCAGAGGTGCCTTTTTTTCTCTTCTTTCTTCTTTACCTTCTCCACTTTTTCAACTTTTTCTATTTCAGCTCTCTCCTCAAACTTGGCCATCAGCTCTCCACCTTCAATTAAAGTCACTGCAAGACATTGCTCAGGACAATACTCGATCCAGCATCACCTGGGGGTGCTCCATGTTGTCTAGAATTTGTATCGCCCACCAACTGCCCCAACTGGTGCTCCAGGTTCTTTTGAGCATTGACAAGATCTTGTATGGCATGTGCCTGGGCTGCAGTATCAGCTATCATTCTCTGCTGGCCTGCCATTAGCTGCTTTAGCATATCTTCAACTGAATTGCTAACCTGCTGTGGTGGAGCTGGAAGTGGTTGGTAATTATTTGGGGCTCTCATATTGCCTTGATAATAAGCATTACCAAACTGATTTTGACCCTACGGCCTGTTTTGATTACCCACGTAATAAACTGACTCTGGATTAGAGGAGCAGACCTCTGTAGCATGATCTTGACCACAAACCTCACAAAAGACTTGAAATTGTTGCACTGGAGCTACTTGTTGCTGAGTCTGCGGCAGAGCTAGCTTGCTAATTTGATTAGAAATAGCATCCCTCTTCACCCTCACCTCTGAAACTGCATCTAACTGAAGTACCCCAGCTGATTTCTGCGTAGTAGCTGTACCATCTCCCTGCCAATCAGGATTGCTCTGCGAAAACTTGTCTAGTAATTCATAGATCTGGTCAAATTTTAAGGCCAGTACTTGGCCTCCAACAGCAGCATCTACCACGATCTTAGTATGCCCAGTCAACCCTTCAACAAAAGTATGTGCCAGAACCTCATTTGATTGGTTATGGTGTGGACAGTCTCTCAGTAAAGCTTTAAACCGCTCCTAGGCTGAATACAAAGACTCTCCTTCTCTCTGTCTGAAGGACATAATTTCACTCCCCAGCCGGGCTGTCTTGGCAGATGGATAAAACATAGCTAAGAACTTCTTATCCAAGTCATCCCAAGTAGTGACAGACCCAGGCTTTCAGCATTTAACCACTTCCTTGCTGCCCCAATCAGTGAAAACGGGAACAATGTCAAGCGAACATAATCGGTAGGAACTCCCGTCGGTGCATAAGTATCACTGATATCCAAGAAATTCTGAATGTGTTGCTGCGGATCTTCATGAAGTACTCCACCATATTGCCCAGTCGCATGTAGCAACTGAATCATCCCGGGCTTAATCTCAAAGTGCCCGGTGATTGCAGGCATAACTATGCTAGACGCTACCCCCTCCAGGCTGGGGAGAGCAACATCTCGCACAGCTAAGGTGCGTTCTTCTGCCATTCCTGTAGGTAAAGATCAAGCAGGACGTAATACCTGAAACAGCACAAAACTCAAAACAAAAATTAAACCTGAATAAAAAATAATAAAATGTTAAAAAAGAAATCAGTCAATTGTTTAGTCCCCGGCAACGGCGCCAAAAACTTGTTGCTCCCAACGCACATGCAAGTATACGTGGTCGACAAGTAATAAAGTGAAAAATAGAGTATAGTTTCCACGAGGACTATTCAGACTGGACTCCTAACAAATAATTTTTTAACAATTAATCAGGGATCTTTTCCAATAGTGAGAATATTATCTACTACAAAAATAGTAATTAAAATAGTAGAAGTGAATTCAAACAATGGAGCAAAAGTTGGTTGTTATCAGTAATAAGGAGACGATCCAGGTTTAGAGCTGCGACTAATCCAGTTGAGTTATCCTGTTGATTCCACTTCTTAAGTCCCAAGATTGCTAACTAACAGGTTAATTGTACCCGTAAAAACCTGTCGATTCTTCACGGTCTATGTAAGCTACTCTAACACCTATATGTCTATGGAGTTAAATCACATGCGGGCATTAACGAACTCTGTATTTAGCTAAGCAAGGTGAATAGGTATATGTCTATCCTACCCACAAATTGATTCCCCGATGCATAGGTTCACAATCAAGCCCTATTCTTTCTTACGTGCATTCATAAATTCTCTCTGTCGAGTTCAATCTGAGAACCGTAGATAGTGTTCAATTATTCGGCCGTTATAATCAAACAATTATGATCAAGAAAGAATAAACAATCTGTAATTAGAATTCAATTCATGGAAATCAACATTCAAACCTCAACCTTTATGAATTCGCTCTAACCCTAGAACGAACAAACTATAGAATTAAAGAGAAGAATAAAAGAAAGAGAGAAAGAACTTGTTTAGAAGACATCTAGGGCTCCTCCCCTCTTCTCCAAAACTCCTCTCCTAAAAAGCCTAAATTATAATGTATTTATAATGTTTACAAAAGCCTAGCAAATAGTTACGTCTAAGCCTAGACGAAATAGGAAATCCAAAAACGCTCCAGGTGCGCTCTAGCTGGCGCCCCGCACCTCAAAACGCACGCAACAAAGCAGAGTCCGTCGAATCTCGCACGTAACGGCCACACCCCGCGCCACAAAACGCGGAGGACACTGGGCGCTGCAGCAGGTGCGGCGCGCCCCTCATGGCGCCAGGCCAATTCCAGTTTTTCTTCGTCCGCAGCTTGCATCGCGTCGTGCCTTCGTGTGCTCGATCCAATCCTCAATCCAATTTCAGTCTTTTCTTGCTCGATCATGCTCTTTAAAGCTTCAATTTCACTTCATAACAACCTACAATCATACGACATAAAATTAGTGCAAAATCACATTCGTCAACTAGAAAACGGGCGAATAAAGTACTCAAACGTGGGGAAATATTAAGGAAAAATAGGTATAACATGCCAAACATCGCAGAGCTGTGAGTTTTAATAGATTGAATTTATGTGTAGATGATTTGAAATGCTAATCTATTTCTGAATTGCCTTTAGTTGGTTGCTATCTGTGTTTATGAATGCACATTAGGGAAAGAGAGTAGGTGATGTTCCGAGGCTTGGTTAAAGGTTTATCTGTGTGAGCTGGATATGTATCTCTGGGATTTATGTGTAGCTAATGTTTTGGAGCTTACTGCATGCTTGTCACTGCCGTTCCGTTCATCGAGTACGCTTGACTTGGCAGGTTGTGACAACATATACATGTGACTGTCTATAGCTTAATGACACTACTAGAAAAAGAGTAAAAAGCTACAGAATGGTTGGAGAGGGAATTCGCTCTCCAATCAGTTAGCGAGTGACTTCCCTCTCTAATCAGTGTTTTGCATTAAAATAAATTAAATTGAAAAAGTTGGAGACGGAATTCCTTCTCCAGTCAAAAAGTAAAAAAGGTGTCAGGTGATGGAGAAGGAATTCCGTTGCCAATCACCTGACAATTTTTTTAACTTTTTGATTCCAACCCTAACAATTCTATAATTACATTTTTACTTCAGCAGACTCCACATTTTTTACAACTCTAAAAAATTTCTCTCCCTCCTTCTCCACAGTGTACTGCAGCGGCAACACCCATTCCCCATCATTGCAACACCATTGTTTCTTATCAAGTAAGTATTTCCATCTTCCCCATTTCCCCCTCCCCATTTTCCCCACCCCAATCCCGTATCCCCTTAATTTCCCCACCCCCAATCCCGTAGGATAAAACTTTATGGGATCACATAGTTGAATCTGAAATGTTAGGATTTGATTCACAATACCCACGGGTCATGTGCCTGGGCATTTGAGATGAATATATTTGATCTGGATGCTTGGAGGCGTGAAAAATGCACTGAGCAGTATCACTACTGGCAGGACCTGGTGAGTCGTTGTATGCTTTAATTTTTACCTCTATACACTTGATTTTATTCTAGCTAAGAAAGCAATAGGTTGAACCGGAAAGCTGATTCAATTAAGATTTCTATTCTTTTTCAGTTGTCCTATTAAAGAATAATTTCTTATCAATTATTTCTTTTCATTAGAATGAGGACCGGACATTGTGGAATTTGGGAACACTTCCAGCTGCGCTGATGACATTCTACTCGAAAACCAAATCATTGGATAAATCTTGGGATGTACTTGGCCTTGGGTACAATCCAAGTGTAAGCATGGATGAGATCCACATGGCTGCTGTGATTCACTACAATGGGGATATGAAGCCTTGGTTGGACATAGCCTTAAATCAATACAAGGAGCTATGGACCAAATATATAGATTTTGAAATGGAGTTTGTTCAGATGTGCAATTTTGGCTTGTAATGAAGCAGACTGTTAGTGCCCCTCTGCACCAACGAGGTAACAGAAACTAAATCATACTCATTATTCATCTGGAGAGGGAATTCCGTCTCTAAACAATAAAAACTGGAGACGGAATTTCCTCTCCAAGAAGTAAATTAATTATTTTGCTAGAGAGAGAATTCCGTCTCTAAACACTTACTGACACAACCAGTGATTGCAGTTACTATTTGAATTGGAGACGGAATTCCCTCTCCAGCATGACCAACGACGCGCCAAATAGCGAAGGTCGCGCAGAGACGGAATTCCCTCTCTAAACTCCTTTTAGAGAGTGAATTCTGTCTCCAAACTGAGACGCAAAACACTCTTTTTCTAGTAGTGCGATATGTCGTTGGCCACCCACTACTTTGATCGCATCACTTTGTTCCTTTTGGATTCGACCCCGGCTCCTAGTTGGGTAAATTATATTGCGATGACCATTCATACCTCAAGCCGAGGTGTGTGTTGAGCGTTGTCAAAATTGGCGTCGTCAAAATTGGCGTCATTATCATGAATAGATCTTTAGCGTGCATGATGAACTTCTTTTGAGAGAATGAGTGAATTCTTCCTATCATTAATCCCATTTGTGTTGTCATTGCATTTATGTGGTTGGGATGTTCTCTTGAGTGGTGAGGGCACTTGTGAAGTTGAGTTGAAGATTTGTGTTTCACTTCCTAATTGAGGTGAGCAATCAAAGAGGTGAACTCTTGTGACGAAGAGGCAAACTTTGAAAATCTTGTGTCATGACATGTATGCCTTCTTTGGTATTTTGTATATATGAAAGTTATGCTCACATGGCTTGGCTTAATTGTTGGTACCAACCGATGTCACTTGTTTTTTAACTTAAAAGTGTTTTTGACTTGTTGTGGCTTTAGTTAAAAGGTGCATGAATAGATTGAAATGCAATTTGGAATTTTGTTGTGTGTACTTTGCTTGAGGACAAGCAATAGTTTAAGTTTGGGGGTGTGATGTGTGGCTAAAATACCACATATTACATACTTGTACTTGAGCTATTGTTGTGTTAAATTGATGAAATAAGTGCACTTATCATGGTTTTGTTGCATTTTGTAGGTTGAATATATTGGAGAAGAGTTATGGAAGAAACAAGTCAAAAAGAAGTCAAGTTGAAGAAAAAGAAGAAAACTGGTTAGTCTGTCAAAAATGCAGCATAAAAGTGGCGATGCGTGAAACAGTGACTAAGTTGAGAGGCGAAGAATTAACTAGCGGGTCAACTTTCAGTACCAGGGTGGCTATATGACGAAAAATCAGTCATTTCTTTGTTTTAACCTAGGAATAATTTTGGGAAAAATACGGTAATTACTTTGGGACTACAAATAGATAGTTTTACCATAGTTTACAGATCTTTGGCTACTTTTCTAACTTGGGAGCAAGAATTCATCAACAACACTTCAAGATTGAAGATTGGGTGCATTTTAAATGAGAAATTTTTTATCACTTTCTTTATTTCTTTGATTTGTATGCTACATTTGTTAGTTGATGTTATTAATGGACATGATTTTATATGAATGATTCATGACTAGAAATTTATATTTGTGGGTTTTGATTATCTAGCTTCTATTATTTTGGTTGTTTGACTTTTGTGCTCATGACACTTAAGTTACATGTCTACTTTGCTAATTAAAGACTCAGGAGAGATTAGTTAGCTTAGAATAATGAAGCTAGCGAGAATTTTGGTTGATAGGCTATTTCATAGATTAACTGGATCATCTAAAAGAAGTTACGCTCGGAAGAGGTCTTCTTTCCTCGGGTAATCGGTAGTGCTATATAAGCTCAGCCATGGCTTTGACGAGCGCTGTTGAGACAAATCCCTTCTAGGCCGGAAGGATTCTAGGGATTACATTAGAACGACTCGGCCATAATATATAAACCCCGTGATATAATTGCATCCTAGGTTCAAAACTTGTCTTCCTTGGTTGTGAGAAGGCCATTGATCACCTTTACTTGCTTTCCTAGTGTAGTTTGTAGTTGTTAATATCATTTCATTACCTTGTTATCCTAGTTTGGCTTAGTCAAATAGGTTTAATTCCTCCACTACTTTGATCGCATCACTTTGTTCCTTGTGGATTCGACCCCGACTCCTAGTTAGGTAAATTGTATTGCGATGACCGTTCATACCTCAGACCGAGGTGTGTGTTGAACGTTGTCAGTGGTAGTGAATTGTATCGGACTAGGGTTGGTCATAAAATGGAACCTCCATGGTGTGAAGGGTTTGACTCTTTAGGCAACCCATTGTGTGAGAACTTGAGTGATGTAAATGACTCTTCGAGTGACCCTACTATTGCTTCTTGGGGTTATGATGAAGAAGAAGCCATTATCAATACCTTCCTTGAGAGCTTGTCTTTTGAGAAGGGTTGCTTAGGTGATGATCTTGGAGGTGAAAAGGAAACCCTTGGTGTGAATAAGTATACTCTAAAGAAGGGGAGTGGAGTAATTGATTCTAGTTGTAGCTTGGGTTATTTGACTTACTCCACTCCACATGTTAGTCACACTTTGAGGATGGATTGATGTGCTGATCGTGAGCTTAAGGTTCAAGGGGATTTTGATAGCTTGATCTTACATTTTCCATGTCCCCATGATCTATTTTCTCATTCTTGTGTTGAGTGCATATTTTCATTGAACTAAGTACTTGTTGTTCTCCTCGGATACTTGATCTTTGTGATTATTATTGATGCTTGGTTACACCATAAGAGTGTGTTTTCCACACTTCTTGCACTAACCTACTTTCGAAGTAGGAGGTTTTGTGTTTGCTTGTCATTGCTGGTAGGTCCTAAGCTCCATACTAAGGCAAGGGAGAACTTGGAAGAAGCCTATTTCAAAGTGACGTTCAAGAAGGACAAAGGAGGAAAGCATTGGGCACCCCGAGAAGTTGATGATGCCATGAGAGAGAACGCCTTGATTTCGATGACGAAATCTTCTCAAGAAGGGGAGGATGATGCAGGGCAAATCGAGCAACCATCCAATGCCAAGGAAGAGCAATTCAAGATCATTTTGAGCCGTCTTAAGAACCTCTCAGGATGAGGCGAGACCGCCTACAAGAAGGGGCGGACCGCCTAGTTGAAGATTGGCAAAATTCGGCTAAGTGTCAAATTGAGTGCTCTCTGGATTTGGACTAAGAGGACCGCCCCTTTTACAGAGGCGGACCGCCCACTACACTGTGCATCTCCACAAGCTTGACAAGAGGAGGAGCGCCTAGGACAAAGGGCGGACCGGCCACTCCTGCTATTGTTTGACGGGAATTCTATTTTAATTGTTGTGTAATTCCTAGTTTAGTCCTACGTAGCTTATATCCTTTTAGCCCACTTTGGGGATCTTTTAGACTTTATATCATGTGTATGAGGCACCTATAAAAGGGCCCTTAGTCTTTCATTTGAACTAGATTACCTTTGATGAATGATGAACACTTTCAAGAGTTGTACCTCTTTGAATATACGAAAGAAACCCCTTTTGGTTTGAATCTCCTAGTGGATCTAGTTGAACCTCGAATCAAACCCAATCATTCTATTTGTGAGGCCCGGGTGCGTCTCGAGGGTAGTTGCATAGCATAGGTTGTTCTTGATCTGAATCGAGGGTATCACGAGACTAGTTCCTCGTGGTTACCTCGTAGGGAGTTCAAGATCCGTCTTGCTCCTATCGTGTTTTAGCTTCCGCATTTTTAACCCGTATCAACATGGCTATCATCTAAATGTACAAGTAGGAGTCAATGCATAACCCCACACCATAACGGTGGTCTTTTTTTAAAAAAAATCAATCAATCATCCCCTTTCTATGAATCATAGGAGGATGGAAATTGAACTCGCGATGAATATCAATCTCCAGTTTCAGATTTTATGCAATTATTGGGTGATATATACTAGCTTCACTTGAACGAATTTATAGTACTAGCAAATATTATGGATTCACAAATTCACTATAGAACCTTAGGAAAACTACGACCAAAATTAAGAGGGAATACCTCGGAACAAAACTAGGAAGAGAAGAAGTTGAACTTTGAAAATCTTTTGGATACTTCATTAACCCTTTCAAAGATGATTACAGTGATTTTATAGAGCCAAACCAACCTTCCAGTTTGGTTCTGTTACAACTACCATCAACTAATCTGAGGGAAAAGAAAGAAATTTCAAAGCTAAAGGGACCAAGAATAATTAACTAACTAATTGTGAATAATCAAACTTCTAATTAATTGCAATTGACCAACTTCTCTGCCTTATTTCCTAGCACAAATTCAGCGATCATGATACGTTGGAGGTTAGGTTAACATGAACCTCCCTGCAATAGATAATGCATGAAATATGTCAATAAATGAATTGAACATATGAGCAGAGGATAAAGAAATGGTTAAAGAAAGAAAATACACTTACCAAGGGCAGACCTTTTGCAGCTCTCTGCTCCAAGAATGTTGATGGCTTAAAGAAGTCACCATAGGCCTCATGCCAACTTTTTAGCTTCGAGTATATATACTCAGATCCAATTGAATCAGCCCAAAACATGATACCTCCTCTGTAATATAAAATTGGTATCTTACAGTCATTATAACATGTAGAATAGCTAGTCTAGAATAGATAATGAATTTTCTGCAGAGAGATTCTCTTCAAGGAACCGATTGATGATTTCTATTTCAGCATTAGTTGTAAATTAATGCATTTAATTTCACAGTTCAGACATTATTATTTGGGGCTAAGTGAAGAAATAATTTCACAGTTCAGACATTATTATTTGGGGCTAAGTGAAGAAAGTTAAATACAAGATGGCTAGTTGAGGAATGTTTAAAGGTGGCCTAAAATTTTATTACTAGTACTTACCGTTCTGAAGGAAATTTAAATCCATGGACAGATGCAATGTCAATATCAGATGCTCGGACAACTATGCCTTCCTCAATAACTCGACAAGCCTCATTCACCACCGGAAAGAACATCATTTCTAGAATTTCTTCATCAGTCACAGATATTGGCTGTCAATTCACACATAACAATATCATGTTAAGCCATATATCACTCATACATACATAATATAACATCGGTTTTAGTTAGGGTGAATGTTTGCCTTACGTTTTCAAAACCAAGAGAAATTGGTGGGAACAATCGTAAGCATACATATTACAAGAAGAATTCAACTATCACAAACCTTTCCACCAGGAGCAATGTTGGTTAATCTCATAGAGTCCTCGACAATTTGTATTACAGAGTGATCAGGTTCTGGCTTGCTTCCTTTCTTGTAAGTGTAATATCCTTTTCCATTCTTCTTACCTACAATATCAACAAACATTTAGAAAATCAGACAATTTTGAGTTGCAAACCATAGCAAAATCTTGGAAACAGAACCAACATCTGAGTAACTATTGAATTTGTTCTATCTTTATTCTTCTTTAATTGAATTTTCACCCTCATTAATTTTTTTTCTTTAATTTGGATAACTTTTTTCGAGGCTTAATTTCAGGCCAAGAGCGAAGTGGAAAAAAGAAATGTCTTTAGTACCTTCCCGCCCATCTTCTACCATTAGTTGAACCAAGGGCGACTGGAAAGTTCGGTTTGGAAAAGCAGAAGCAAACTCCTTTACACCAGCCAAAAATATACCATATCCAGTAAGGTCCTGAAGCCTGCATATCATAATATACCAAAATGTTAGTATGGACAAGCTCGGAATAAATATGTAGAAATAATTTTGGTGTAAATACAAGAAACTGCTGATGAACATTTAAAGTTTGTGCAAGCATAAAGCATCCAAGTATCCAGTTGAGGCACTGAGCAAGTAACAGAAGCAAACCTAATATCCTGGCATTCCTGTTTCATTCAACGCTAAAGAAAGCTATCTTATTGTCCCCCGGTTCTGGCTAATTTGAGTATATATAACACTGATATTTGAAGCAGAAATATGCAGTTTAAAGGTAGAAGGCCACTACAAAAAGCACACACATATAGGTCACATTATTATAGCTGAAATTGTATGAAGACCATAGCTCCAAGATTTTACTTTTAACAAAATGACAAGAATTAAATGAATAGAGGTGCAGATATCATGTTTCCGTTCATGTCTTCACATGCCAAGATGTACAAGTTTCACTCTAGAGAGTAACTTACTGAAAAGGGCCGAGCCTCATGCCAAATTCAGTGATCACACGGTCAATTCTGAAGATATCAACTCCAAGATTTGCCAACAGATCTGGTCCTTGCATATAAGGGAAGAAGCTCCGGTTGACAGCAAAACCAGTACAATTTTTCACTACGATGGGGACTTTCTTCATAATCTTAGTGAATCTTATAACATCAACAATTACTTGCGGAGAAGTATTTTCTGTCCTCACAATTTCCACCAGAGGCATCACATGGGCAGGACTACACCCGGAAAAAGAAAAAAAAATTAAAATCAGAAAATTAAAATTATATTATAGCATGAGTCATGCAATAATATGCTTTCCAAATCATTGATACTATCTTTCGTTGCTTGAGGAGAAGACATATAATGTTCAGTCAAGTCAGGTATAAATTTACATCATCATCTCCTCAGTAGCAGAATATGTTTTTCTTTAGTCGGGGAATATGGAAATATTCAAAGTGAAGTGCACAGGATAAAACATCTACTGTTTGTGATAAAACTAATTACTAACATATAAAGAAAAGTTCATGCTATTCACAACTAGGTGTAAGCACTTGGACAAATTCTAGTATATTGAACTGTACCTGAATAAATGTATTCCCAAAATGCGATCTTGACTACTCGTTCTTTCCCCAATCACATCAAGACTAATTGTAGATGTGTTTGATGCAAAAATGCACTGTGAAGTACAGATTTTCTCAATATCTTCAAAAATCGACTGTTTCAGTGTCACGACTTCATTAACAGCCTGAGAGACGGCAAGAGAGAAATTTCATTAGAAATAATGGAAATACTACAATAGAAAACTCAACATTTCTAAACAAGTAATTCAAATAAAATCTAATCAAAAATGAAAAAGCTATTCAGAATCAATCTTCTTCAATCTTAGCATATTTGCACTTCTTGTTGAATTGAGGAAAGGAACAATGTCAGAGAGTAGTAAAACCATGGAAAAAGGATGATGGAAAGAAAACATAGAGGAAGAATTGAAGAGGTAGTCAATGGATTACCTCAATGACCATGTCAACATCTTTTAAATCTTCATAGTCTAAAGTCCCTTTAAGAAGAGCCAAAGTCCTTTGCATCTTATCCTGATTCAGCCCTCCTCTTGTTACTAGGCCTTGAAGGTTTGCTGTAACACAAATAGCATAGCAGCATGTCAGCAGCATGTTGTGACATCCAAATATTGCCATTCTATCCTAAATATCTTATTTGTCTCCTTCCTTATCCAGAGAGTCCAAAAGTGTTTTTAGTTCCGACTACCCAAAGTTAGACAAAATAGAGCTAAGAGATTGCAAAACAATAATGAGAATTCTCTGAAGGATTCAAAAATGGATGTAAGCCATTTCTTTCTAACATGGGTTGGAGCCTCCAAGGAACCTCAAATTAGCACACTGTTTAAACTCTTATGTAGACATTTAATCAAAAATCCAATATAGGCTAAAGACACCTTGAAACCTTATAACTTGAGTTGTTGGGGTTGATACCACAAGTCTCAAGAGCTTCACATGAGCATCATAATTAGGTAAATTAATGTCTAATGACCATTTCACACAAACGTTGAAATTATTTCTAGTTACCATTCCACCCAATCACCACTTATACCTGCTGGTTGCTGCTGTTTAAAAACATGGAGGTGGCATCTCTTTGAAGACTTAATAGCAACGTGCAGAATGTTAAATTACAAAAAAGATATCAAGATGATATTCTAACCTTCTACTGATTTCACAGCTTTGAGTAGATATTCATGGTTAATTTCTTTAAGTATGACAGGGATGTTGCTCAAAATGAGAGATGTAGCAATGCCAGATCCCATAAGACCCCCACCAACGACAGCAACATTTTGTATTCTCCGAGGCTTAAGCCCAATATCAGTGACACCTGGTACCTGTAATTTGTGTTACTGCATTGTTAGACTAAGCACTCAGTTGACCTAATAATTTAGAGCTCTCGCATAGAATCTGATTACTAAGCATGACCATTAAGTACACGATTTCAACTAGGCATAAAGAACTTTTAATAGGATTGTTCATGCATAGACCTCCAATCTTAATTAGACAATGACAGAAGCAGAATCCGTGGCCTAGTATTACAATCTGACCTTTGATGTTGCACGTTCAGCCAGAAAAACATGAAGAAGACCTTTTGCTGTATTTGACAGCACTAGCTCTTTAAATACTTTATCCTCCTGCAATCAGTTACACACAGATTGTAAGCAAAAATCAAACCATGTTTCGGGAAGGACATCCTAAAAATCATCAATCTCTACTAAAATATTGCAAAAGAAACTATTGGCAACATATACTACCAAGTTATGCAGTCATTGATATATGGAAAAAACATAAATGCATTGCTGTATCAGAAGACTGTTCACCTTAAGAATACCAGAATATCCTCCAGATATGATGCCCTCTTCGATAACATCAAGACATGCTCTGTAATGAGGTGCATTAGGAGAAGTCCTAGAAACGCTTTGTCTAGCACTTTTCAGTATCTCAAGTGATTCATCCTTAGGTCCAAGTTTATCTGTCTTCTCAAGAGAATTGCAATGTAGCTGACGCCCTTCAGCAATGTCGAGTGCCCAGCACCGAGCAACTGTCAAGATCTCCTCAGAAGAGACAAGTGCATCAATAAGACCCAATTCCTTGCCCTCTTCAGAAGTTATGGTCTTTGACGACTATTCAACATTTAGAAAAAGCTTTAGCCTCTCTAAGCTACCATTTAGAATTTAGAAAGAGTGATTTCATATTGTATATTTAAAGAATGATTCTTACCATCAACATATCAACAGCTTTCGATGTCCCAACTAACCTTGGAAGCCTTTGCGTACCTTAAAACACGTTTTCGACTTTTTCAGTTGATAGTTACTTAAAATGAAAAGTCACTAATCTTGAACATAAGAGAAGTGTACCTCCACATCCAGGAATAACTCCAAGCTTCAGCTCAGGTAAACCAAGTTCAGCTTTCGACGTGGCAATTCGAGCACTGCACCCCTACACAATTTAAATTGAGAAAATCAATTAGATGACATTTTCATACGTCCAATGCATATAACAAGAAAGTTAAAGTAATAACTTGAGCAGAGAGAACAAACCATAGCCAATTCCAAGCCACCTCCAAGGGCAAATCCTTGAATTGCAGCAACAGAAGGCTTCTTTCCATCTATGATCACCAAAGTAAAGATTAGAAAACAAACTACATTTATACTTCTATGAAATTATTGGTAAAGAACATGAAAGTTTATGGACATACTTTCCATTTTGTTAAGCACAAGACCAATTGATGCATCTGGTAAAAGTGATACATCTCCTGGAAATTTTGAAAGAAAAAGCAAAGCTGGTCAGATAACAATGGGACATGAATTGATCAGGGATAAGCGATAACTGGGAAAAAAAATACCATGCTTATGAACATTCTCCACAACACTGATGTCCAAACCACCACAAAATCTACCATCCGCACCTATCAGCACACAAATATTTCAAATTAAAGATGTAGTCTAGCACAAAGCCATTTCAAGAAAACATGTCATTTAGCAGGGTCATATATAACTATTGAACTTATTATGATAAATTTGGTTGTAGCACATAAGTACATCTATTGCTCCAAGATTAAAGAGCTTTGTAAAATGATTTTCAGTGTCATTTTGAAATGGAAAGAAGAAAACACTCCTTTATCCTAAATTGTTTGACACTTTTGCTTTTTGAGGTTAAACAATCACCATCGTAAATCAGACTATAAAATTCAAATGATTTAAATACTTATAGATACTAAAAGAACATTTTTTAAGTATAACCATCCAGTGTCCTACACCAATTGACCCAACTAATATGAATTCATACCGTGTATGGTCTAAAGGGAGAAATGTTTCCTAATAAGAGTTTCTCTATTTCAGGGCTCGAGTAGAGAATCGGATCCATTCTACTACACCTATTGGTGGTATTACACGAATTACTCTAATGTGATCATCCTCTTTATATGCGAAACTAATCGCTAGAATTCAGTAGACTTGACTTTTTTCAAATATTTTAGTTTTAATTACGTCCATGAGGGACCACTGAGTTTGACTATAGGGAAATGAAAGTGACAATAATTGTGAAAGACTGTATAACCAATAATGCATTATTTTCATGTATCCACTTATATGATCAAACTAAACGTACATGGACGCAGAAACTAAACTAGAAAGTTGTTAAAATAAACGAACTTTAACCCTCGACTGCCACTAGTTTGAAACAAGTTTAAGTCTAATATTCAATGACTTCTCAAGCTAGCATCCCATATTTTGATTAAAATATATAGTACGTCAGTACGTGCTTGTGTAAAATATTAAAAACTAAGCTTACCAGAAAGGACAATCGCCTTCACATTGTCACAATCAATAGCCTCTTGATAGCATCTCTTCAATTCCTCAATTGCTATTTTTTTTAATAATGAAAGGAAAACGAATTAATACGTGTTTCAGTAAAATATCTTCCTTAATTTTTTTAACACAATAACTTCCTTTTAAATAAAATTGTGGACAATAATGTGTTACTGATTTATTATTTGGAGTGAGCTTTAGAAGAAGGTTAGTTTTAAATATGCTTTTGTCTAAAATTATAGAGTAAGAAATATTAATAAAAACAAAAAAAGCAAAAAGGAAAACCTGAGAGAGTTAAGGCATTGACAGGTGGATTAAGCATAGTGATAACAGCAACGCCGTCATTCCCTATTTCCATGTTGATGGATGCCTTCTTTGCCATTTCTTTAAAAAAAATCAAGGACTATCACCTCTTTCCTAAAATAGTAATTTCAGACAATAGAAACAGAAAGTTGGTACGTTAGTTTATTTTCTTGGAACGCTTTAAACATATTTGAAACCTCCAAAGATAATTATTCCATACAACTTGTCTCAACTGGTGGCAACCAAAAAATCCCAGTTTCTAGTTTATTAATGCAGAGGCTAATTTTTTTTTTTTTATTTCTTTTCTTCCATTAATATCAGATCCCGTCACTAAGTTGGAGCCACAAAATAGAAATATCTTATATAAACATGAACGCACATGATAAGATTTGACATAGGAAATAATTTAAGGAACTATTCAACAAAAATATGTGGGGTTGGTTTGACCCTTCAATTTGTCACGTACAATACATTAATTTCACCATTCCATAATGAAAATTTTCAGCTTCCTCCTCGACACGTCTAGACTTACTACTAATCAATGATATAAAACAAAATATTTCAAGATTATATTTACGTCAAATTACGTATAAAAACCATAAATGTCTTTAACTTTCTTCAAGGAGTTGTTTATATAATAAAATGTAAACCTCGGATCCTCTATGAGCAAAAAGAAAATGAAAAAGAAAAGCAGGAACCTCCCAAGGAAGTGAAGATATTTTGATCAGTAAACGGGAGATGTCATTCTAATCATAGTTTAGAAGTAAGCTTACACAAATGCATTGCTTATACATTGTCAAAAAAGGTTGGGCCTTTGTTAACTCCAATGTAGAACTTTAGAAGGTAATATTATGTCCCTCTTATTTTTCATGTTTTGGTTATATTAGTAATATACATGGTAGGGGTTCATATCAAACCCCAATCTACCACAGACAACAACAATAACACACAGGGTGAGATGTACTATAGACCTTACTCCACTATCAATGTAGAGAGGTTGTTTCCCATAAATCTTCAACTAACAAAAGGAGTAAGCAATGCTATTGTCAACAGAAAATGCAAGTGTGTGAAGTGTGATAAACCCGAGTTTAGTGAATGAGAGAAACATATATAGGTGAAAGAAAAAAGAAATGCAGAAGAAGAAGAAGAAGAAGAAGAAGAAGAAGAAGAAGAAGAAGAAGAAGAAGAAGAAGAAGAAGAAGAAGAACCTGTGCCTTTTATTTCTTTTGAAGCAATTTGGTTTACAGGACTTAGTTGTTATGCGACTGCTCATGAAATATGCTGTATTTATATACAAAATTGGAGCAATATATCAAAGGAACAAATATTATTATAATGATTACCCACTCAAATTGAAAAGAATAGCCACAGCCGACTTTATTATGGCATGCCAAAATAGACTGTAGCCAAACTTTTCAATAACCCTATCCCCTTCCCCATACCCCATATTTGGACACTCCCATGTGATGAATAAATAAACAAATTGTCTGTGGAGATCAACTCAAAAATGTAATATAAATATAAAGTTTGAAATGATTTCTGATATCGTCGGACTATTTTTTTATAATGATGTTATTTGTTCGAATATTTTTTAACTGCTATAGCATACTGCTCTTACAAAGAATACGTAATAGAACTTAATATGAAAATTGATCTAAAAATAATTTACTACTGTAAAGATTGAATGTTATCCTGACTATACCTTATATTATGAAACTCGTTATAATAAAGCATAATGCTGTTTAAGTTTCACCCTGGTAAGATTGTCTTCATTTGGTATGGCTTAATCTCAAACACAAAGTCCATCAATTTAGGTAATTTGACAAAATGTAAAAAATTGTCCATTTTCTATATGAAATGGTTTAATTTTGCATTCCATAACATTTTCTGTCCACACATACTTTCGGGCTCCGGTATATTAGCAAATTCCTCTCTTATTTGCTTTTACCACGAGGCACGAGCGATACTCAAACATTAAATTGACACAATCACGTCTCTAAAATTCTACGAGAGTAAACGTCCAATTTACCCATCAATTCTTTATGGGCTTCTAGGCTTCTAGCCTTGGAAATGAGTCCTTAAACTCCCCTAGCTGCATTAGCGGTCTTAGCACTTTCCCTCTTTTTTCGGACGAGTCAGCTCTGCAGCTCGCTCAAAAGAAGATAGACCCGCCACTATATATTTATCAATCCCTGGGCTTGGCCAATTACAAATATATACAACCTTAATATCAAAATTACAAAAAATAACAATATTATTTCATTTTACAAAAAACATCAACATATTTTTACACATTATATACAAAACCAAAAAAACTAACAAATTAGGGCTTAGTCCTCCTTCTTCCTACTGCCCCCCTCCCACTACTACCACCCCAGGCGGCGCCCGCCGGCCGCCGCCGGCGGCCACCCATCGGAAATTTTTTTTTTTTTTTTTTTTTTGGATCTAAAAGATAGAAAATACTAAATACACATATATACATTGTTTTTTTTAAAAAAAAATAACAGTTGCTAAATGCATTTAAACAAAATATACATACACATACACAAAAAAAATATGTTATACATACACTAAACACTCACATACATACACGGATCAACAGATCTATGAATTATACATACAAATTTATGTGAGCCAAGCTTGGACTTACATACACACATATAAAACATACAAAAAATATACAATATATACTCAGAAATACACACTCATACAATGATATACACATACATACACTCTGCACTTGTAAAAGATATTCATATACATACATATACATACACCTGCGCAAAATCAAACATACACTTGCTTCCACCTTCAAACAACCACCAACAATCACCAACAACCACCCCAAACATACACAATTACGGCATACAAAGGTATACACGAATCTAAACAAAACAAAAAGAAACAAAAAAAGAAGAAGGAGAAGAAGCAAATCGGAGCTCCGGTAAGGGTAGCCGGAGTAGTCACTCAACAACAACTACCACAGCGCAGCAGCAGCCACCACCACGCATCAACAAAACCACAACAAAAATGGTGGTAGATCGGAGCAAATCAAAGCAAAATGGAGCAGCAGAGTAGGAGATCAATAGATGCTCGGTGGTGCAGCAAACTGACGGTGGAGCAGAGGCACGGGGGAGGGGGTGATGGCGGGAGGGTGGGGTGGGTGGGTGGAGGAGAGGAGAGGAGAGAAAGAGAGAGGGAGAAGTTAGGGTTTTGGGTAAAGAGGGAAGAAAGGAAATGAAAAAATTGTGTATTTTGTAAAATGTCAAAAAGTATTGGTATTTAGGGTAATTATTTAAAAATATCGATATTTTCTGTAATTAAGTGGTTTAGTATGTTAATTAGCGTAAAAATATCATTCTTTATTACAGTATAAGTTAAAATTACACTACTTTAAGTTTTCCTTTTGGGGGTTCAAACACTGTAAGTTGGAGAACCACTAAATGTCAAATGCAAAAATGAAACTTTACTTGTGGAATAATATTAGATCAAAAGTAAAGTTGCTCAATTTCAAATAATATAACACTGCAAGTTATAACTCTTTTCCTTCAGATTTTGGTGTGAGGTTAATCTTTGATTCTTTAACTCTTTCTTAAAGTGAAATTAACACATATAGTCATTATAAAAAAAAATCATATTAATTGTAACAGTTTATTGTTCAAAATTACTACTTCCTCCGGTCCACTTTTTTTGAAATTTTGACTATTTTCATATAGACCAATATTTTAGTTTTAACTAAAAAGGTCATTTATTATATTAGTAAAGTAACATTTATCTCTTTGAAATTTACACATAACAATTTATGAAAGTTTTTTAAAAATGTATGTAAATTATTTATCAACTATAACTTTGGAAAGAAATATTAATACATCTTTATTTTTGAAAAAAAATCAATTATCTTGGACAAAAAAAGAAAGGCAAAAAAATCAAATAAAATGCACCCAAGTGATTACTAGAAAACTTAAAATCATAATTAAGAAAAGTAAATATTGTCGACAAATTATGCGTCCTGTGCGAGAGAGAAAGAGAAAGACCACTACACTGCCATTTGCCAACATGACGAGAAAGTTTACAAGTGGGAAGTTTCTGGTAAACATCTTTTCTCTACCTATATTCATGAAACAAGAGAACAAGTACGGGCGTATAAGAAAAGAAAAGCTGTTCCTTTGAATTACTGCATTCAAACTGATCGGAATCTTGTTTGTATTGTTCTCTATTTGCACTATTTTCTCACATCTCTAACTTTATAAGTAACATAATTTAAACTTGTCATATTATTTTTAATGACACATTTTTATAGTCATTCAAATATACTAAATTTTAAAAAATTTATAATCATACAAACATCACCATACAATCACAAATTTTGAATATTTTTTTCTAAATTTTATGTCTAATTAAACAATATCGGATAAATAAAAATGGAGTGGTGAATCATATCTGGTGTACTTGACATGTGGGATGAGAGAGCCGGCACTTCAGCCAAAAGAAAAAGAAGAGAGCTACCCTATATAGTATGGTAAATACTTAATTACCGTATCGATCGAAATATTTTTTTATTTTGATACTGCATTTGGTAAGATATTTGGTATGTAATTTTAAAAAAATTTGATATTTCGTACGATATTCGTTATTAATAAAAAATATACCAAAATTAAAAATATCAAAATATTTAATTACATATACAAACATATATATTATATTTATATAAATTATAATAACTTAATTAATCTAAATATAAGCTAATAAAATCCTAAATTAGAGAATATCTAAAACGTATGATATGATTATATATTTAATTAAAATTAAAAAATATTTATAAACTAAATAAATAAAATAGTACCAATATCATCAAATGTCATTTAATGCCTTAATAGAGAGTTATTTTCTAAGCACTGTCAAAATACAAAAGTTTATTATTTGTGTAAAAAGTATACTAGATTATCATAGGTAGATTTTAAATTTTAAGGAATGAAACTTTTTGTGTAAGCATATGTAGTAAGATTGTATTTAAGTTTAGATTTTGGCTAGTCTTATTTGTACTGTGGAACTTTGCTACATGTTTTTGTTGTCTTTTTATTTTTTATGCCAGTGCATTGCGAACTTCCATTGTTAATTGCCAAATAAAATTTCTTAGTTCCTTCAGAATTCTTTATAACATAGCATATATCTATTATATGTAAGTCGATGTCGAACAAACATACCAACGTATCGTACCGAAAGTTACCGAAACCGAACAAGAAAATACCAAACCATACTGAATTAGTTTGGTATGACAATTTAAAAATTCAAAAACTGAAATTACTACCGTACTGTACTAGGGGCACCCCTAGGACCGTAAGAGAGAATCAGTGAAATAACATACTCCATCTGTCCTAAATTATGTAAGAACATCCGATTGAGTATTAACTAAGTTTAAAAAATTAATTTTGTAGTAAAAATAAATTATAAAATATATGTGACTATAAATCTTCTCAATAAAAATAAAAATGGGAATTTAATTTATAAAGACTATTAAGTAAATATACAAATATATCAGGACTTAGTAAAAACAGACTGTATCACGTATATTAGTAACACTACTTAATTAATAAGTTGGTAAATACTTAGTGAGTACTAGTATCTTTATGTTCCTCGTTAGGTTACGACGTTAAATCACCGGAAATAGATCTTCATGCTCTCTTCGTCTTGCTATAAAATTGAAGATAATTAGCACTAATAATATTAAGATCTACAGGATCATTAATTTATTACTCCATATTTTAGTAGTGTAGTATTCAGTCAGTAATAAATGTAAAAACGGAACGCATACTCTCAATATTTGATCCTTATTAGGCTTTCTTCTATTCCTTTCCCTTAAGACGATTTTTTTTTTTTTTTTTTTTTGGATGATTAAACAGATTTTATTATTACCAAAAGTGAGCAAGTACAGCTGAAGAGAAAAACAAAAAACCAGCTAAAGCTAGACAGGCCCAGCTTTGACCAAGCCCTTACCCCTAGGCCCTATCTACTACTGTTCCTCTAACACCTTGTTCTTTAAAACAACTGATTACATAGGTCAACGTTGCTTAAGATCTTTTAGATTGTTTGCTATTCTAGCCCTCATACTTCCTCCGACAAAGAAACTTCCTCAATGATTAATCTAATATTGATCAAGTATAACAGCAGTAGTCCTCCTTTCGTTCTGAAAAACTCGCAAGTTTCTTTAAGACGAATTCTTTGTTCGCCTTTTGACGAAATAAAGAAATCAATTTCAAATAGTATATTTTTTCCGTTTTAACTTTAAAATACTTCTTTTAAAAACTTTGAACAAGTCAAATCCAAACGCCTACCAAAATTAACCGAGCTTACGAGATGTAGTAATTTGTAATCTTATACTTTAAATGCGTAAAGTTCAAAATAGTGGATCTTCTCTCCTTTTTCCTTTTACACTGGCCCTATCCTCCCGAAATGTTTTTCAAAAAAGGATATACGAAGAATATAGGACTAAGTCCATAAAACTGTCCCATGGATTCGTAATTTAATGAGGTATAGTTGAATGTTTGTACATTTTTTAAAGTGATTTCAAGAAATTATTATCAAATATGTATAAAAATTTTGGAAAAAGGTCAAATTTGCCCTTTTACTATGCGAAATGGATCAATTTTGGCCTCTGTTATACTTTTGGTACAAAAATACCCCTGACGTTACCCAACTAGTCCAAATATACCCTTCCTCTGTTAGAGGTGTCTGACACCCAATCCTACATGACATTGATAATTCAGTGAGATGAAATACCACATGGAATGTCACCTCATTGGCCAAACCTATTTTACCCCATTATCCCCACCTCTTCCTCCACCAATCAGCACATTCTTCTCCTTCACCATTAACACTAACCCCACGCCATTGATTTTCCCAAACAACTACTAAACCAAAAAAGAGAGCATACATATTTCACTATGTGCTATCTAGAAATCAAAGTATTTACTTATCACTAAATGAAACAAGATATCTTATTCACATAATGTTTTCGTGCAGTATCATTAAACACATCTTACTAATATGCTTAACAAAGCAAAAATGCTAATAGTAGGAAAATGCATTGGTCGATCTCATATAAAATTTGAAAGTTTCCTATATTTTTCGATGATACATGTGGAGGAGAAGGAGGTGTTAATGGGTGGAAGAAGAGGTGGAGGATAAGGGGTAAAATAAGTCTGAACAATGAGATGACATGCCATGTTGCATTTATCTCACTAAATTACCAGTGACATGTAGGATAGGGTGTCCACCTTGGACACCCCTAACGGAGGAAGGGTATATTTGAACCAATTAGGTAATGTGAAGGGTATTTTTGCATCAAAAATATAACATGGGGAAAAATTGATCAATTTCGCATAGTAGGAGGGAAAATTTGACCCTTCTCCGGAAAACTTTTCTATGCTCATATCTCCAAAACACATTTAAAATAAATTTAAAGAAGGGGTATCCTACAACTACATATTGTATTCCACTCATTTTGAGGAAGTGTTGTGCAAATTTGACTATAACTTGTACTATCTGATCCTTGTGACCACTTTTCTATTGGTTTCGTTGCTTAGTGTTTTGTAGGCTATATGCCATATATAATATTCTATTTGTTTGAATTTATAAGTCACTGTTTAACTTGACATTAAATTTGAAAAGTAATAAATATTATTGAAAATTATGATCGCTATAAAAATTAGCATTACTTATATATAGTGAACCAATAAAAAAATTGGCATTTAGGATTTGAATTAATATTTTTTTTAGTAATAAAAGTGGATGATTACTGTTAACTCTCAAATATTACACCTATAGAGCATCTAGGATCCACATTATGAGCCCGTTTGGGTGAGCTTAAAAGCGGCTTATGAGCTAATAAGTATATTAGCAAATGTTTGATAACTTAAAAATTTATGGGCTTATAAGCACTAATGTACCTAAAAAATTCAAAAGCCAGAAGTTAAGATTTCCTAACTTCTCAAAAAGTAGCTTATGGCTTAAAAAGCTGCTTATAAGCCCACTCAAACATGCTCTATATCACCTTGAATCCCTGAGAGCCTCAAACAGAAAACAAGCTAAATACATATATGTTGAATCAGACCTCTACACCTATTTTCTTTCTTTGACCTTTGGAGTATTTCTATCCTACCTTTTTTTTTTTGGGGTAAATAAAGAAATTTTATTACCAAAGAGAATATTACAGCTCAAATGAAACAAAAAGATTACTATGCAAATCCTGGACAGGCCCCAGTTTTGCAGTCAACTTTCTTTAACCTAAGTAACTATACTGACTCATTAGACAAACTAATTAGGATAAAAATTCAACTGGTCCAGCCTATGCTTCAGCTTGCTATGCATACTTCCTCTGTAGTGCACTTCCAGGATGATGAGTCTAATGATACTATGAGGTGTTTTCTTCTGAGCTTGGAACACCCTGTTTTTCCTTTCAAGCCATATATGGTATACTGCTCCTGTGATTTTCATTCTATAGATTTCAGCCCCCACACTTTTTCCCCTTGCATTTTGCATTGCCCAGTTTAATTCCCCTTGCCAATTGCAGACCGGTCTAGTAATCCCTTGCCATCTCAACAGGATTGACCACACAGTTTTTGAATACTCGCATAAGAAAAATAGGTGATCATGACTCTCATCAGCAGCCTCACACAATGGACACACTGCATTATCTGTTACTTTCCACACCATCAGTCTGTCTTAAGTGGACAACCTTTGGTGCATAGCGTGTAGCAGAATGAACATCAATTTTGGAGGGCTCAAGTTATTACATATCATCATTCTCCATGGCACTTTGGAGAATTCCCCTCTTAATTTTTGGTACATGATTTTATTGGAAAAGGTAGGCATCATTGCTAGTTCAGTTTCATTAAGCCCTGCTTTGTCCATATATTTCTTGGCATTTAGAATCTTCCTTAGCATCCAGGATGCCTGATTTGTATGTGCCTCCCATAAAGGTTTCCCTTCAGTGTAGTACACATGAACCCATTGAATCCACAGTCGGTCCTTCTTTTTGCTTAAGCTCCAAAATATTTTACATATTACTGCAATGTTCCAAACTTGGATGTCCACCAGATTAAGGCCCCCTGCGGATTTGGGGTGACACAATATCTCCCAAGCTAGCAAGGCTCTCTCTGAAGATGTTATGCTCCCTGTCCACAAAAATTTCCTACACATACTAACCACTTGCTTGATTACCTTCTTTGGTAGAATAAACATCTAGGCCTAATAGGACTAGATAGCAAACAATACGCTCCTTATTAATTGAATTCTGCCAGCATAAGAAAGAAATTTTGCATTCCAAGTAGTGATCCTGTGCATCATTCTATCCAGCAGTGGTTGAAATTACTTCACAGAGAGTCTCTTGGTACTTAGTGGTATCCCAAGGTATTTAAAGGGTAATTCAGCTTTCACAAAACCCAGGGCATTGAGAATTTCCTGTTGAGTAGCATTATCTACCCCACCAAAGTAGATTGAACTTTTGTCTTTGTCTGCTTGTAAGCCAGAGGCTTGGGAGAATTGTTTGAAACCTTCATACAACATAGTCACAGACATCACATCACCCCCTACTGAACAAGAGAAGATCATCAGCAAAACTAAGTTGGATCAATTGCATCTTTTCACATCTTGGGTGGAAGTTGAAATCAGGCTGCTTCTTAAGTTGCTTCAATATTCTGTTTAAGTACTCCATTGATAGTACAAATAAGAAGGGTGATATAGGATCACCCTGTCTAAGGCCCTTCTTTGCGGGGAAAGGGGGGTGGGTCTTCCATTCACAATGATAGAATAGGTGACAGTAGTCACACATGCCATGATCCATTGCACAAACCTGTCAGGGAAATTCAAACACTGGAATACTTGTCTCAAAAAAGGCCATTCAATCGAATCATAGGCTTTCCTCATGTCGATTTTCAGCATGCATCTAGGAGATACCATTTTTCTATTATACTTTTTGACCAGTTCATGACTCATGATGATATTATCATTGATGAGTCTTCCAGGAACAAATGCTGATTGGCTCTTATCTACCAGCTCATCCATCACAGTTTGCATTCGCTTGGTAATCACCTTAGAGATGATCTTATAGATTGTAGTGCAACAGGAAATAGGTTTGAACTCTGACACTCTAGAGGGATTTTTAACTTTGGGGATTAAGGTCACTGTGGTGCAATTAATAAGTTTATACATAGTACCTGTTGCAGAAAAGTGTTGTACTGATTTGATGACATCTTCTCCAATAACACTCCATGCTCTTTTAAAGAAGCAGGCATTCAATCCATCACACGCAGGGCTCTTCAGGTCTCCAATATCATGCACAACTGCTTTAATTTCTTCTAGTAATACAGTCTATACCAATTGTAATTGTTGGTCTCTAGAAATGATTTTGCCATCTCTTATGGTGGCTGGGTTGATGGATGGAATATGCTCAGCTGCATTCCTAGTAGTTCTTTCTAGAATAATTTGATCCCTCCTTCTATAGCTGTCTACGTATGCATAGTGTCCCCAGTTGTGGTGACTAAGTTTTTGTATAGTGTTCTGAGCCACTCTTTGCTTCATGCTGGAAAAAAATAGGATGTATTTGCATTACCTAGTTTGAGCCATTGAACTCTAGACTTCTGCCTCATGGAATTTCTTGAATATTTGCCCATTTTTTCAGACTTTGCTTCAATTCACTTTCTTCTGCTGCCATGTCACTATGCAGGTTAGTTCTCATTTGATTTTGTAGTTCTTCTAAATGCTTCCTGGTGGATGCAATCTTTTCCTCAATATTACCAAACTCCTTCTGTGTAAGCCCCTTAATGCTGTGTTTAACTTACTTGAGATTAGCCCAGATGCCTTTCATTGGATTATGCTGCATGCTTACTTGCCAAGCCTGTTGAACTGTGGGAAGAAACTCACTATGTTCAGCTACATAGTTGTAGAACTTAAAAAGGCCTTGGACTTTTTGGTAAGTCCCTATCAATTAATATTTGATTGGGTTATAACTAATTTGAGAATGTGTGGAAAATTTGAGAAGATGATCATGATATTTTCAAGCTTGGAATATGCTTCCTCGACTGATTTTTGAACCTAGACCTCATTGTATTCAAAAGACAGGAATCCTAGTGATTGTGGGGGTTCAATTTACCTTAATTTTGGGATTTCTGATTAGTCTATATATGGGAAAGATACCAGGCTGATTTTCCTAACTATGGAAATAATATTTCTTTGCGTTCTTTGTTTCTTTTACCCGTTAGAATAACAGCTACCTCTCACACCTATTTAAACTGATTTCTTTTCAACAAGAAACACAAGTTTCTAGAACACAAGAGCTCAGAAACAAACACTAGCACACTTAGTAAAATTCTGCACAGTTTCTTCACCTTTAATCCTTCTAGATACACTTGCTTTCCTGAGGGAGTCATCACTGTCTGTGAAAGTGCTGATCCTGCGCTTCTTTTTGCTTTCTGTATTCACTTTGATTTCACAAGTTTTCAAAAGGTAATCCTTCACTCACTACTATCTGTTACATCTATGTATGTCTACATATGCTTATCCTATTCCTGTTTCCTTTAGACTATTTGTTTGTTTGGACTTGCTTTGAGTTCTGGGTGTGCTTATAATCTTAAAGAAACCTATGCCTTTTAGTAACTTTGTCTATGATTACTAATAGGATATAATCTAAATAGTGAGGCTGTTGCTCAAAATCTGACTAATTATGACATCTCTGTGTGTGTATGTTCTCTTAACATGATCTTGCCCCATTCCTTACTTCAAAAGATCACTTGTCTGTACCCTCCACTTCTGTGAATTACAGCAACCATACAAAAGGTGCACTTGACTGCACCTACTTCTAGCAGACCTCTCTTTTGCCTAGGTCTTTCCCCTTCCCCCTTCCCTGGTTAATTTTCTGTTTGCAGGTTACTTAGAATGCCTTAACTGGCCAAGCTATGACCTGGTACTCTTTGAGGTTTGAAAGAGTCAGCATCTGGACTCTTTTAAGTTGATTCCAGGACTGTGGTGATTAGACTTTGAACCCATGACTGCTTACTAAGTTTAACTTGGAACTCTAGGGAACTAGACTGTTTTGGACTTGTAGTTTTGTGTCTCCTCCCTTAGAGATTGTACCCTCTGTGTACATTATTAGAACTCCCTGCCTGTACTCTTTAAAACAGGAACATGCAGCTTCTAAATACTGCATATGGCCACCCAGGGGCTAATTCTTAACTCCTACTCCTACGTGCTTGCATCATGATATGATTTAATTCTTTTAAATCAAGTCTAACATGTTAATAAATTGTTTACATCTTTGATTAACATATTTCGAACAGATTTCAAATGGTCGAATTTGAATGCATGCTTATTTTTTGGTTAAGGTCTGAAAATTAACTTAACAGGGGCTATTAGTGTTGTTCAAACCCGAAACGAACTATTTCTGAAAAACAGAATCAGCCATTTTTTTGCATAAGTAATCTGGGCCCAATAACGATTTCAAAACAGGCCCTTTTATGCGTTTAAAATGTTTTCATTTTGCATGAACAGTCCAGGCCCAGTAAACCTTTCAAAACTAGCCTGTATATGTATAAAAAATGTTTTTGAGACGCTCTAACACTCTTATACACTAATCTAATGGTGTATAAGGGTGTATAAAGCTCTGGGTCACTTGTACACTCTAAAAGGTTTTTCTAAAGATATAATTACCACTTAGACCATATATTTGCATGTCTAATATTTATATGTATGCTATTATGTGCGGCAGCCCCCCCCCCCCCCTTTATCTGCATCTATGTGCTTTTTCGTGAACCCATTTTCAAAAGACAGCCCTCTAACCTATATATATATATATATATATATTAGGGCTCGACAATTAATGACGAGTCACACGGACCCTAAATGAGCCAACATTTTATTTTAAAACAAACCTCTTACGGCGCGCCCCTCATGGCGCCAGTCCAATTCCAGTTTTTCTTCGTCTGCAGCTTGCGTCGCGTCGTGCCTTCGTGTGCTCGATCCAATCCACAATCCAATTCCAGCCTTTTCTTGCTCGATAAAGCTTCAATTGCACTTCATAACAACCTACAATCATACGACATCAAATCAGTGCAAAATCACATTCGTCAACTAGAAAACAGGCGAATAAAGTACTCAAACGTGAGGAAATATTAAGAAAATATAGGCATAACATGCCAAACATCACCACCCCACACTTGAGCCTTTGCTCGCCCTCGAGCAATTACAAATAACTTCCCAACCTAGGTAGAACAGGTCTGCCTATGACTATGGTTGATACCGACCATTGAACGAGTGCACATATGACTACTATGGGCCAAACAAACTTGCAAATAATATATCAAACATCAAAACATGAGAACAACCACCCCAAGACAACTCAAATGCAGAAACTCGACTCATTGCAACCATGCTCCCACAAAGTCACACCTATCTGCTCAACCAAAAAGCCACGACTTCACCTATCTCACGCAAACCATGTGCCCTCACCAAACAATGAAGCAAGAGAGTGTCCCCCAAATATCACACACAAATTGAATATCAAGAATGGTATGGGGACAATAGCATAGAAAGAACTGCTCACTCTCATGAAAAGTTCCCATATCACACACGATGTACCATAGGGTTGCCCGTAGTGTAGGACTCCACTAATGTAAGCTCACTCCCGTCGGGATTAGCTAGGACTTTACAGAGTTGTAATGTAGGCTAAGGGGCTGGTAGGATAAATATGGATAATAATGACTACCTCCCTAAGCATTTTAATACATCACATTCAATTTAAGCACATATCTCATCAAAGCCACCCAATTCACCACCCAACAAATTTCACACATACCTTTTTTAACAAGTAGCAATTTTTCTTTTAAGCACAACACTAGCAATGATGGATATTCATTTCTTTTCTTTTTTTTTTTGTTTTTTTAATTTTTTTTTTTTTTTTGCTTTTTTTCATTTGTTTTTTTCTATTCAATTCTTTCCAAACCTTGCCAATGCTCCTTCAACTACTTCACAATTTATCAAGTATTCCCCTCATTAGTTCCACTCAAAAACCTCTCAATACTTCAACCACAAACTCCACAATAATATAAAATTATCAATTAAAGTGCTTAAGGAGTAAATGGTCAAAAAAAGGAAAATAGGAACAAGTGGGTAGGCTTGCGGTGTGGGTGCCAATAAAAGGTCAAAGGGATCACAACAACCAAGGGTGCATATAAGGGTAGGCAAATCAAGGTAAAAGGCTTATCCAAGAAGGCCTGTATCATCTCCCGACTAGAGCAAAACTAGGATTTCGCTTTGCAAACACACGTGGCAAGTTCTAGACACCAATATGCAAACATAGAACACAATAGAATATGCCTCACATCACACATTGCATACAGCCCACACAAGATGATTCCATCACAACTCTCAATCAAACAAATAAGGTGCAATTTGTGAAATTTGAGCACTAATGCACAATAGTTCACAAAAGAGTCAAGTGAGTGGACTCAAGCGTCTCAAGGGGGTCATTCCATTTTTTCTAGGCATGCATCACAATTTAAACCCAAAAGACACCAGAAATAGCACATGCTCAAGTCCAAGTACATCGGTATCAAACAAATCAAAGGCACCTAGCATTCTACCTATTCTTCGTCTAGGGCCACCTAACAACTAATACTATACTAATCCTCAAAAATAAAAAATAACCCGGTACAAAGGCCTCCCCGTGGAAAAGAACCGAGGTCATAAGAAAAACCACGGGGTGGATGACATGTACCACTAACAAAGACTAAAAAGAAAATCTTTTTTGTAAATTTTTTATTTTAAAACAAAAGCAAATACTAAAAATGAAACAAAAATGTCAAGTGACAAAATAAAACTCCTAACGGTACATGCATCCCTAACCTCAAAAATAAAGGGGAGTTCCCCCACCCCACACTTAAACAAAGCAATATCCTCAGTGCAAAAAATAATAAAGTGCAAGGTAGAAGAAACTTCCCTGGAGTGCGGGCCTCGTTCAAGCTTCCATACAGCATGGGGTACTCAGACTTCCCCTAACAAGTCATCAACAATCAGCAGGGGTGCGGCCAATAACTCAAAAAAAGAGTACAGAAATTGCGAAACCACCCCAGCCGCGGGTGGAACCCGTGGCGCGCCACCAAGGCGCTTGAAAATTTTTGCTTTCTGCCACTCCAGGCGTGAGGCGCCCGTTCAATTTTTTCCGCACTGAATTCTTGTCCCTTGCGCGATACCAAGCGCGGGGCATGCTTTAAAGTGCCTCAAATCCCTGACGAGGTCCTCTTCGAGTGAGCATAGTACGGCGTTAGGTCAAGGTGCAACCCAGACTAAAACACGTCGACTACATCTCGTTTCGCACTCCCAACACCTACAAAAATGACAAAATTAAAACAAAAACTACGTGACACTATAAATAAAATACTACAAGTACAAACTCGGGTTGCCTCCCGAGAAGCGCCTTAGTTAACGTCGTGGCACGACGACACTTTTAGCTCACTTCCAGCATTTATGTCTTCTCTTCTTATGACGAACCTTTGCTTTCTTCTTTTCTTTGAGAGAACCCATCTTCAACTTCACATGTGATGTGACATTGCTATCTTGTTCCACATTCTGCTCACACACGTCATTTGGTTTACTTCCATGTTCTTGTTTGACACATTCGATCATAGGGCACTCTTCAACCTTAGTTATGTGCTCTTTCATATTATAAACCTTGAAAGTAACCTTTTCTCCATGCGCTCTAATAGTCATCTCTCCCAGCTCCATCTCAATAATTGCCTTCGAGGTGACTAAGAATGATCTCCCCATAATAATTGGAGCTTCTCGGTCCTCTTCATAATCTAGGACTACAAAATCAGCAGAGAATGTAAACTTTCCAAATTTAAGCAACACATCCTCCAACTTACCATTAGGGCGAGTGAGTGATCCATCCACCATCTTAAGAGTAACTGAAAAAGGCTTGATTGCTCCTAGCCCTAACCTTTTGCAAACAGATAGAGGCATGAGATTTATGCTCGCACCCAGATCACACAATGCACCAGTGATATTATGCCCTCCAATGGTGCAAGGAATAGTAAACCTCCCAGGATCTTGAAGTTTTGGAAGTAGCTTGCTCAAGATTGTGCTACACTTCTCGACTAAATCAACTGTATCTATCTCTTGAGGATTTTTCTTCTTGACTAAAATCTCTTTTAAGAACTTCACAAAGGATGGCATCAATTCAAACACATCAGTCAAAGGAATGTTAACTTGAAGTTCTTTCAACATACTCACAAATTTTTTATACTGGGCCACATCCTTCGATGGTATAAGTCTCTGCGGGAATGGTGGAGGCGGCAGAGGTGCCTTTTTTTCTCTTCTTTCTTCTTTACCTTCTCCACTTTTTCAACTTTTTCTATTTCAGCTCTCTCCTCAGACTTGGCCATCAGCTCTCCACCTTCAATTAAAGTCACTGCAAGACATTGCTCAGGCCCTTTTCTAACAATACTCGATCCAGCATCACCTGGGGGTGCTCCATGTTGTCTAGAATTTGTATCGCCCACCAACTGCCCCAACTGGTGCTCCAGGTTCTTTTGAGCATTGACAAGATCTTGTATGGCATGTGCCTGGGCTGCAGTATGAGCTATCATTCTCTGCTGGCCTGCCATTAGGTGCTTTAGCATATCTTCAACTGAATTGCTAACCTGCTGTGGTGGAGCTGGAAGTGGTTGGTAATTATTTGGGGCTCTCATATTGCCTTGATAATAAGCATTACCAAACTGATTTTGACCCTACGGCCTGTTTTGATTACCCACGTAATAAACTGACTCTGGATTAGAGGAGCAGACCTCTGTAGCATGATCTTGACCACAAACCTCACAAAAGACTTGAAATTGTTGCACTGGAGCTACTTGTTGCTGAGTCTGCGGCAGAGCTAGCTTGCTAATTTGATTAGAAATAGCATCCATCTTCACCCTCACCTCTGAAACTGCATCTAACTGAAGTACCCCAGCTGATTTCTGCGTAGTAGCTGTACCATCTCCCTGCCAATCAGGATTGCTCTGCGAAAACTTGTCTAGTAATTCATAGATCTGGTCAAAGTTTAAGGCCAGTACTTGGCCTCCAACAGCAGCATCTACCACGATCTTAGTATGCCCAGTCAACCCTTCAACAAAAGTATGTGCCAGAACCTCATTTGATTGGTTATGGTGTGGACAGTCTCTCAGTAAAGCTTTAAACCGCTCCCAGGCTGAATACAAAGACTCTCCTTCTCTCTGTCTGAAGGACATAATTTCACTCCTCAGCCGGGCTGTCTTGGCAGATGGATAAAACATAGCTAAGAACTTCTTATCCAAGTCATCCCAAGTAGTGACAGACCCAGGCTTTTCAGCATTTAACCACTTCCTTGCTGCCCCAATCAGTGAAAACGGGAACAATGTCAAGCGAACATAATCGGTAGGAACTCCCGTCGGTGCATAAGTATCACTGATATCCAAGAAATTCTGAATGTGTTGCTGCGGATCTTCATGAAGTACTCCACCATATTGCCCAGTCGCATGTAGCAACTGAATCATCCCGGGCTTAAATCTCAAAGTGCCCGGTGATTGCAGGCATAACTATGCTAGACGCTACCCCCTCCAGGCTGGGGAGAGCAACATCTCGCACAGCTAAGGTGCGTTCTTCTGCCATTCCTGTAGGTAAAGATCAAGCAGGACGTAATACCTGAAACAGCACAAAACTCAAAACAAAAATTAAACCTGAATAAAAAATAATAAAATGTTAAAAAAGAAATCAGTCAATTGTTTAGTCCCCGGCAACGGCGCCAAAAACTTGTTGCTCCCAACGCACATGCAAGTATACGTGGTCAACAAGTAATAAAGTGAAAAGTAGAGTATAGTTTCCACGAGGACTATTCAGACTGGACTCCTAACATCTTTTCCAATAGTGAGAATATTATCTACTACAAAAATAGTAATTAAAATAGTAGAAGTGAATTCAAACAATGGAGCAAAAGTTGGTTGTTATCAGTAATAAGGAGACGATCCAGGTTTAGAGCTGCGACTAATCCAGTTGAGTTATCCTGTTGATTCCACTTCTTAAGTCCCAAGATTGCTAACTAACAGGTTAATTGTACCCGTAAAAACCTGTCGATTCTTCACGGTCTATGTAAGCTACTCTAACACCTATATGTCTATGGAGTTAAATCACAAGCGGGCATTAACGAACTCTGTATTTAGCTAAGCAAGGTGAATAGGTATATGTCTATCCTACCCACAAATTGATTCACCGATGCTTAGGTTCACAATCAAGCCCTATTTTTTCTTACGTGCATTCATAAATTCTCTCTGTCGAGTTCAATCTGAGAACCGTAGATAGTGTTCAATTATTCGGCCGTTATAATCAAACAATTATGATCAAGAAAGAATAAACAATCTGTAATTAGAATTCAATTCATGGAAATCAACATTCAAACCTCAACCTTTATGAATTCGCTCTAACCCTAGAACGAACAAACTATAGAATTAAAGAGAAGAATAAAAGAAAGAGAGAAAGAACTTGTTTAGAAGACATCTAGGGCTCCTCCCCTCTTCTCCAAAACTCCTCTCCTAAAAAGCCTAAATTATAATGTATTTATAATGTTTACAAAAGCCTAGCAAATAGTTACGTCTAAGCCTAGACGAAATAGGAAATCCAAAAACGCTCCAGGTGCGCTCTAGCTGGCGCCCCGCGCCTCAAAACGCACGCAACAAAGCAGAGTCCGTCAAATCTCACACGTAACGGCCACGCCCCGCGCCACAAAACGCGGATGACACTGGGCGCTGCAGCAGGTGCGGCGCGCCCCTCATGGCGCCAGGCCAATTCCAGTTTTTCTTCGTCCGCAGCTTGCATCGCGTCGTGCCTTCGTGTGCTCGATCCAATCCTCAATCCAATTTCAGTCTTTTCTTGCTCGATCATGCTCTTTAAAGCTTCAATTTCACTTCATAACAACCTACAATCATACGACATAAAATTAGTGCAAAATCACATTCGTCAACTAGAAAACGGGCGAATAAAGTACTCAAACGTGGGGAAATATTAAGGAAAAATAGGTATAACATGCCAAACATCGCAGAGCTGTGAGTTTTAATAGATTGAATTTATGTGTAGATGATTTGAAGTGCTAATCTATTTCTGAATTGCCTTTAGTTGGTTGCTATCTGTGTTTGTGAATGCACATTAGGGAAAGAGAGTAGGTGATGTTCCGAGGCTTGGTTAAAGGTTTATCTGTGTGAGCTGGATATGTATCTCTGGGATTTATGTGTAGCTAATGTTTTGGAGCTTACTGCATGCTTGTCACTGCCGTTCCGTTCATCGAGTACGCTTGACTTGGCAGGTTGTGACAACATATACATGTGACTGTCTATAACTTAATGACACTACTAGAAAAAGAGTAAAAAGCTACAGAATGGTTGGAGAGGGAATTCGCTCTCCAATGAGTTAGCGAGTGACTTCCCTCTCTAATCAGTGTTTTGCGTTAAAATAAATTAAATTGAAAAAGTTGGAGACGGAATTCCTTCTCCAGTCAAAAAGTAAAAAAGGTGTCAGGTGATGGAGAAGGAATTCCGTTGCCAATCACCTGACAATTTTTTTAACTTTTTGATTCCAACCCTAACAATTCTATAATTACATTTTTACTTCAGCAGACTCCACATTTTTTACAACTCTAAAAAATTTCTCTCCCTCCTTCTCCACAGTGTACTGCAGCGGCAACACCCATTCCCCATCATTGCAACACCATTGTTTCTTATCAAGTAAGTATTTCCATCTTCCCCATTTCCCCCTCCCCATTTTCCCCACCCCAATCCCGTATCCCCTTAATTTCCCCACCCCCAATCCCGTAGGATAAAACTTTATGGGATCACATAGTTGAATCTGAAATGTTAGGATTTGATTCACAATACCCACGGGTCATGTGCCTGGGCATTTGAGATGAATATATTTGATCTGGATGCTTGGAGGCGTGAAAAATGCACTGAGCAGTATCACTACTGGCAGGACCTGGTGAGTCGTTGTATGCTTTAATTTTTACCTCTATACACTTGATTTTATTCTAGCTAAGAAAGCAATAGGTTGAACCGGAAAGCTGATTCAATTAAGATTTCTATTCTTTTTCAGTTGTCCTATTAAAGAAGAATTTCTTATCAATTATTTCTTTTCATTAGAATGAGGACCGGACATTGTGGAATTTGGGAACACTTCCAGCTGGGCTGATGACATTCTACTCGAAAACCAAATCATTGGATAAATCTTGGCATGTACTTGGCCTTGGGTACAATCCAAGTGTAAGCATGGATGAGATCCACATGGCTGCTGTGATTCACTACAATGGGGATATGAAGCCTTGGTTGGACATAGCCTTAAATCAATACAAGGAGCTATGGACCAAATATATAGATTTTGAAATGGAGTTTGTTCAGATGTGCAATTTTGGCTTGTAATGAAGCAGACTGTTAGTGCCTCTGCACCAACGAGGTAACAGAAACTAAATCATACTCATTATTCATCTGGAGAGGGAATTCCGTCTCTAAACAATAAAAATAATTTCTACAAATAATGCTGGAGACGGAATTTCCTCTCCAAGAAGTAAATTAATTATTTTGCTAGAGAGAGAATTCCGTCTCTAAACACTTACTGACACAACCAGTGATTGCAGTTACTATTTGAATTGGAGACGGAATTCCCTCTCCAGCATGACCAACGACGCGCCAAATAGCGAAGGTCACGCAGAGACGGAATTCCCTCTCTAAACTCCTTTTAGAGAGTGAATTCTGTCTCCAAACTGAGACGCAAAACACTCTTTTTCTAGTAGTGCGATATGTCGTTGGCCACCCACTACTTTGATCGCATCACTTTGTTCCTTTTGGATTCGACCCCGGCTCCTAGTTGGGTAAATTATATTGCGATGACCATTCATACCTCAAGCCGAGGTGTGTGTTGAGCGTTGTCAAAATTGGCGTCGTCAAAATTGGCGTCATTATCATGAATAGATCTTTAGCGTGCATGATGAACTTCTTTTGAGAGAATGAGTGAATTCTTCCTATCATTAATCCCATTTGTGTTGTCATTGCATTTATGTGGTTGGGATGTTCTCTTGAGTGGTGAGGGCACTTGTGAAGTTGAGTTGAAGATTTGTGTTTCACTTCCTAATTGAGGTGAGCAATCAAAGAGGTGAACTCTTGTGACGAAGAGGCAAACTTTGAAAATCTTGTGTCATGACATGTATGCCTTCTTTGGTATTTTGTATATATGAAAGTTATGCTCACATGGCTTGGCTTAATTGTTGGTACCAACCGATGTCACTTGTTTTTTAACTTAAAAGTGTTTTTGACTTGTTGTGGCTTTAGTTAAAAGGTGCATGAATAGATTGAAATGCAATTTGGAATTTTGTTGTGTGTACTTTGCTTGAGGACAAGCAATAGTTTAAGTTTGGGGGTGTGATGTGTGGCTAAAATACCACATATTACATACTTGTACTTGAGCTATTGTTGTGTTAAATTGATGAAATAAGTGCACTTATCATGGTTTTGTTGCATTTTGTAGGTTGAATATATTGGAGAAGAGTTATGGAAGAAACAAGTCAAAAAGAAGTCAAGTTGAAGAAAAAGAAGAAAACTGGTTAGTCTGTCAAAAATGCAGCATAAAAGTGGCGATGCGTGAAACAGTGACTAAGTTGAGAGGCGAAGAATTAACTAGCGGGTCAACTTTCAGTACCAGGGTGGCTATATGACGAAAAATCAGTCATTTCTTTGTTTTAACCTAGGAATAATTTTGGGAAAAATACGGTAATTACTTTGGGACTACAAATAGATAGTTTTACCATAGTTTACAGATCTTTGGCTACTTTTCTAACTTGGGAGCAAGAATTCATCAACAACACTTCAAGATTGAAGATTGGGTGCATTTTAAATGAGAAATTCTTTATCACTTTCTTTATTTCTTTGATTTGTATGCTACATTTGTTAGTTGATGTTATTAATGGACATGATTTTATATGAATGATTCATGACTAGAAATTTATATTTGTGGGTTTTGATTATCTAGCTTCTATTATTTTGGTTGTTTGACTTTTGTGCTCATGACACTTAAGTTACATGTCTACTTTGCTAATTAAAGACTCAGGAGAGATTAGTTAGCTTAGAATAATGAAGCTAGCGAGAATTTTGGTTGATAGGCTATTTCATAGATTAACTGGATCGTCTAAAAGAAGTTACGCTCGGAAGAGGTCTTCTTTCCTCGGGTAATCGGTAGTGCTATATAAGCTCAACCATGGCTTTGACGAGCACTGTTGAGACAAATCCCTTCTAGGCCGGAAGGATTCTAGGGATTACATTAGAACGACTCGGCCATAATATATAAACCCCGTGATATAATTGCATCCTAGGTTCAAAACTTGTCTTCCTTGGTTGTGAGAAGGCCATTGATCACCTTTACTTGCTTTCCTAGTGTAGTTTGTAGTTGTTAATATCATTTAATTACCTTGTTATCCTAGTTTGGCTTAGTCAAATAGGTTTAATTCCTCCACTACTTTGATCGCATCACTTTGTCCTTGTGGATTCGACCCCGACTCCTAGTTAGGTAAATTGTATTGCGATGACCGTTCATACCTCAGACCGAGGTGTGTGTTGAACGTTGTCAGTGGTAGTGAATTGTATCGGACTAGGGTTGGTCGTAAAATGGAACCTCCATGGTGTGAAGGGTTTGACTCTTTAGGCAACCCATTGTGTGAGAACTTGAGTGAGGTAAATGACTCTTCGAGTGACCCTACTATTGCTTCTTGGGGTTATGATGAAGAAGAAGCCATTATCAATACCTTCCTTGAGAGCTTGTCTTTTGAGAAGGGTTGCTTAGGTGATGATCTTGGAGGTGAAAAGGAAACCCTTGGTGTGAATAAGTATACTCTAAAGAAGGGGAGTGGAGTAATTGATTCTAGTTGTAGCTTGGGTTATTTGACTTACTCCACTCCACATGTTAGTCACACTTTGAGGATGGATTGATGTGCTGATCGTGAGCTTAAGGTTCAAGGGGATTTTGATAGCTTGATCTTACATTTTCCATGTCCCCATGATCTATTTTCTCATTCTTGTGTTGAGTGCATATTTTCATTGAACTAAGTACTTGTTGTTCTCCTCGGATACTTGATCTTTGTGATTATTATTGATGCTTGGTTACACCATAAGAGTGTGTTTTCCACACTTCTTGCACTAACCTACTTTCGAAGTAGGAGGTTTTGTGTTTGCTTGTCATTGCTGGTAGGTCCTAAGCTCCATACTAAGGCAAGGGAGATCTTGGAAGAAGCCTATTTCAAAGTGACGTTCAAGAAGGACAAAGGAGGAAAGCATTGGGCACCCCGAGAAGTTGATGATGCCATGAGAGAGAACGCCTTGATTTCGATGACGAAATCTTCTCAAGAAGGGGAGGATGATGCAGGGCAAATCGAGCAACCATCCAATGCCAAGGAAGAGCAATTCAAGACCATTTTGAGCCGTCTTAAGAACCTCTCAGGATGAGGCGAGACCGCCTACAAGAAGGGGCGGACCGCCTAGCTGAAGATTGGCAAAATTCGGCTAAGTGTCAAATTGAGTGCTCTCTGGATTTGGACTAAGAGGACCGCCCCTTTTACAGAGGCGGACCGCCCACTACACTGTGCATCTCCACAAGCTTGACAAGAGGAGGAGCGCCTAGGACAAAGGGCGGACCGCCCACTCCTGCTATTGTTTGACGGGAATTCTATTTTAATTGTTGTGTAATTCCTAGTTTAGTCCTACGTAGCTTATATCCTTTTAGCCCACTTTGGGGATCTTTTAGACTTTATATCATGTGTATGAGGCACCTATAAAAGGGCCCTTAGTCTTTCATTTGAACTAGATTGCCTTTGATGAATGATGAACACTTTCAAGAGTTGTACCTCTTTGAATATACGAAAGAAACCCCTTTTGGTTTGAATCTCCTAGTGGATCTAGTTGAACCTCGAATCAAACCCAATCATTCTATTTGTGAGGCCCGGGTGCGTCTCGAGGGTAGTTGCATAGCATAGGTTGTTCTTGATCTGAATCGAGGGTATCACGAGACTAGTTCCTCGTGGTTACCTCGTAGGGAGTTCAAGATCCGTCTTGCTCCTATCGTGTTTTAGCTTCCGCATTTTTAACCCGTATCAACATGGCTATCATCTAAATGTACAAATAGGAGTCAATGCATAACCCCACACCATAACGGTGGTCTTTTTTTAAAAAAAATCAATCAATCATCCCCTTTCTATGAATCATAGGAGGATGGAAATTGAACTCGCGATGAATATCAATCTCCAGTTTCAGATTTTATGCAATTATTGGGTGATATATACTAGCTTCACTTGAACGAATTTATAGTACTAGCAAATATTATGGATTCACAAATTCACTATAGAACCTTAGGAAAACTACGACCAAAATTAAGAGGGAATACCTCGGAACAAAACTAGGAAGAGAAGAAGTTGAACTTTGAAAATCTTTTGGATACTTCATTAACCCTTTCAAAGATGATTACAGTGATTTTATAGAGCCAAACCAACCTTCCAGTTTGGTTCTGTTACAACTACCATCAACTAATCTGAGGGAAAAGAAAGAAATTTCAAAGCTAAAGGGACCAAGAATAATTAACTAACTAATTGTGAATAATCAAACTTCTAATTAATTGCAATTGACCAACTTCTCTGCCTTATTTCCTAGCACAAATTCAGCGATCATGATACGTTGGAGGTTAGGTTAACATGAACCTCCCTGCAATAGATAATGCATGAAATATGTCAATAAATGAATTGAACATATGAGCAGAGGATAAAGAAATGGTTAAAGAAAAAAAATACACTTACCAAGGGCAGACCTTTTGCAGCTCTCTGCTCCAAGAATGTTGATGGCTTAAAGAAGTCACCATAGGCCTCATGCCAACTTTTTAGCTTCGAGTATATATACTCAGATCCAATTGAATCAGCCCAAAACATGATACCTCCGCTGTAATATAAAATTGGTATCTTACAGTCATTATAACATGTAGAATAGCTAGTCTAGAATAGATAATGAATTTTCTGCAGAGAGATTCTCTTCAAGGAACCGATTGATGATTTCTATTTCAGCATTAGTTGTAAATTAATGCATTTAATTTCACAGTTCAGACATTATTATTTGGGGCTAAGTGAAGAAATAATTTCACAGTTCAGACATTATTATTTGGGGCTAAGTGAAGAAAGTTAAATACAAGATGGCTAGTTGAGGAATGTTTAAAGGTGGCCTAAAATTTTATTACTAGTACTTACCGTTCTGAAGGAAATTTAAATCCATGGACAGATGCAATGTCAATATCAGATGCTCGGACAACTATGCCTTCCTCAATAACTCGACAAGCCTCATTCACCACCGGAAAGAACATCATTTCTAGAATTTCTTCATCAGTCACAGATATTGGCTGTCAATTCACACATAACAATATCATGTTAAGCCATATATCACTCATACATACATAATATAACATCGGTTTTAGTTAGGGTGAATGTTTGCCTTACGTTTTCAAAACCAAGAGAAATTGGTGGGAACAATCGTAAGCATACATATTACAAGAAGAATTCAACTATCACAAACCTTTCCACCAGGAGCAATGTTGGTTAATCGCATAGAGTCCTCGACAATTTGTATTACAGAGTGATCAGGTTCTGGCTTGCTTCCTTTCTTGTAAGTGTAATATCCTTTTCCATTCTTCTTACCTACAACATCAACAAACATTTAGAAAATCAGACAATTTTGAGTTGCAAACCATAGCAAAATCTTGGAAACAGAACCAACATCTGAGTAACTATTGAATTTGTTCTATCTTTATTCTTCTTTAATTGAATTTTCACCCTCATTAATTTTTTTTCTTTAATTTGGATAACTTTTTTCGAGGCTTAATTTCAGGCCAAGAGCGAAGTGGAAAAAAGAAATGTCTTTAGTACCTTCCCGCCCATCTTTTACCATTAGTTGAACTAAGGGCGACTGGAAAGTTCGGTTTGGAAAAGCAGAAGCAAACTCCTTTACACCAGCCAAAAATATACCATATCCAGTAAGGTCCTGAAGCCTGCATATCATAATATACCAAAATGTTAGTATGGACAAGCTCGGAATAAATATGTAGAAATAATTTTGGTGTAAATACAAGAAACTGCTGATGAACATTTAAAGTTTGTGCAAGCATAAAGCATCCAAGTATCCAGTTGAGGCACTGAGCAAGCAACAGAAGCAAACCTAATATCCTGGCATTCCTGTTTCATTCAACGCTAAAGAAAGCTATCTTATTGTCCCCCGGTTCTGGCTAATTTGAGTATGTATAACACTGATATTTGAAGCAGAAATATGCAGTTTAAAGGTAGAAGGCCACTACAAAAAGCACACACATATAGGTCACATTATTATAGCTGAAATTGTATGAAGACCATAGCTCCAAGATTTTACTTTTAACAAAACGACAAGAATTAAATGAATAGAGGTGCAGATATCATGTTTCCGTTCATGTCTTCACATGCCAAGATGTACAAGTTTCACTCTAGAGAGTAACTTACTGAAAAGGGCCGAGCCTCATGCCAAATTCAGTGATCACACGGTCAATTCTGAAGATATCAACTCCAAGATTTGCCAACAGATCTGGTCCTTGCATATAAGGGAAGAAGCTCCGGTTGACAGCAAAACCAGTACAATTTTTCACTACGATGGGGACTTTCTTCATAATCTTAGTGAATCTTATAACATCAACAATTACTTGCGGAAAAGTATTTTCTGTCCTCACAATTTCCACCAGAGGCATCACATGGGCAGGACTACACCCGGAAAAAGAAAAAAAATTAAAATCAGAAAATTAAAATTATATTATAGCATGAGTCATGCAATAATATGCTTTCCAAATCATTGATACTATCTTCCGTTGCTTGAGGAGAAGACATATAATGTTCAGTCAAGTCAGGTATAAATTTACATCATCATCTCCTCAGTAGCAGAATATGTTTTTCTTTAGTCGGGGAATATGGAAATATTCAAAGTGAAGTGCACATGATAAAACATCTACTGTTTGTGATAAAACTAATTACTAACATATAAAGAAAAGTTCATGCTATTCACAACTAGGTGTAAGCACTTGGACAAATTCTAGTATATTGAACTGTACCTGAATAAATGTATTCCCAAAATGCGATCTTGACTACTCGTTCTTTCCCCAATCACATCAAGACTAATTGTAGATGTGTTTGATGCAAAAATGCACTGTGAAGTACAGATTTTCTCAATATCTTCAAAAATCGACTGTTTCAGTGTCACGACTTCATTAACAGCCTGAGAGACGGCAAGAGAGAAATTTCATTAGAAATAATGGAAATACTACAATAGAAAACTCAACATTTCTAAACAAGTAATTCAAATAAAATCTAATCAGAAATGAAAAAGCTATTCAGAATCAATCTTCTTCAATCTTAGCATATTTGCACTTCTTGTTGAATTGAGGAAAGGAACAATGTCAGAGAGTAGTAAAACCATGGAAAAAGGATGATGGAAAGAAAACATAGAGGAAGAATTGAAGAGGTAGTCAATGGATTACCTCAATGACCATGTCAACATCTTTTAAATCTTCATAGTCTAAAGTCCCTTTAAGAAGAGCCAAAGTCCTTTTCATCTTATCCTGATTCAGCCCTCCTCTTGTTACTAGGCCTTGAAGGTTTGCTGTAACACAAATAGCATAGCAGCATGTCAGCAGCATGTTGTGACATCAAAATATTGCCATTCTATCCTAAATATCTTATTTGTCTCCTTCCTTATCCAGAGAGTCCAAAAGTGTTTTTAGTTCCGACTACCCAAAGTTAGACAAAATAGAGCTAAGAGATTGCAAAACAATAATGAGAATTCTCTGAAGGATTCAAAAATGGATGTAAGCCATTTCTTTCTAACATGGGTTGGAGCCTCCAAGGAACCTCAAATTAGCACACTGTTTAAACTCTTATGTAGACATTTAATCAAAAATCCAATATAGGCTAAAGACACCTTGAAACCTTATAACTTGAGTTGTTGGGGTTGATACCACAAGTCTCAAGAGCTTCACATGAGCATCATAATTAGGTAAATTAATGTCTAATGACCATTTCACACAAACGTTGAAATTATTTCTAGTTACCATTCCACCCAATCACCACTTATACCTGCTGGTTGCTGCTGTTTAAAAACATGGAGGTGGCATCTCTTTGAAGACTTAATAGCAACGTGCAGAATGTTAAATTACAAAAAAGATATCAAGATGATATTCTAACCTTCTACTGATTTCACAGCTTTGAGTAGATATTCATGGTTAATTTCTTTAAGTATGACAGGGATGTTGCTCAAAATGAGAGATGTAGCAATGCCAGATCCCATAAGACCCCCACCAACGACAGCAACATTTTGTATTCTCCGAGGCTTAAGCCCAATATCAGTGACACCTGGTACCTGTAATTTGTGTTACTGCATTGTTAGACTAAGCACTCAGTTGACCTAATAATTTAGAGCTCTCGCATAGAATCTGATTATTAAGCATGACCATTAAGTACACGATTTCAACTAGGCATAAAGAACTTTTAATAGGATTGTTCATGCATAGACCTCCAATCTTAATTAGACAATGACAGAAGCAGAATCCGTGGCCTAGTATTACAATCTGACCTTTGATGTTGCACGTTCAGCCAGAAAAACATGAAGAAGACCTTTTGCTGTATTTGACAGCACTAGCTCTTTAAATACTTTATCCTCCTGCAATCAGTTACACACAGATTGTAAGCAAAAATCAAACCATGTTTCGGGAAGGACATCCTAAAAATCATCAATCTCTACTAAAATATTGCAAAAGAAACTATTGGCAACATATACTACCAAGTTATGCAGTCATTGATATATGGAAAAAACATAAATGCATTGCTGTATCAGAAGACTGTTCACCTTAAGAATACCAGAATATCCTCCAGATATGATGCCCTCTTCGATAACATCAAGACATGCTCTGTAATGAGGTGCATTAGGAGAAGTCCTAGAAACGCTTTGTCTAGCACTTTTCAGTATCTCAAGTGATTCATCCTTAGGTCCAAGTTTATCTGTCTTCTCAAGAGAATTGCAATGTAGCTGACGCCCTTCAGCAATGTCGAGTGCCCAGCACCGAGCAACTGTCAAGATCTCCTCAGAAGAGACAAGTGCATCAATAAGACCCAATTCCTTGCCCTCTTCAGAAGTTATGGTCTTTGACGACTATTCAACATTTAGAAAAAGCTTTAGCCTCTCTAAGCTACCATTTAGAATTTAGAAAGAGTGATTTCATATTGTATATTTAAAGAATGATTCTTACCATCAACATATCAACAGCTTTCGATGTCCCAACTAACCTTGGAAGCCTTTGCGTACCTTAAAACACGTTTTCAACTTTTTCAGTTGATAGTTACTTAAAATGAAAAGTCACTAATCTTGAACATAAGAGAAGTGTACCTCCACATCCAGGAATAACTCCAAGCTTCAGCTCGGGTAAACCAAGTTCAGCTTTCGACGTGGCAATTCGAGCACTGCACCCCTACACAATTTAAATTGAGAAAATCAATTAGATGACATTTTCATACGTCCAATGCATATAACAAGAAAGTTAAAGTAAAAACTTGAGCAGAGAGAACAAACCATAGCCAATTCCAAGCCACCTCCAAGGGCAAATCCTTGAATTGCAGCAACAGAAGGCTTCTTTCCATCTATGATCACCAAAGTAAAGATTAGAAAACAAACTACATTTATACTTCTATGAAATTATTGGTAAAGAACATGAAAGTTTATGGACATACTTTCCATTTTGTTAAGCACAAGACCAATTGATGCATCTGGTAAAAGTGATACATCTCCTGGAAATTTTGAAAGAAAAAGCAAAGCTGGTCAGATAACAATGGGACATGAATTGATCAGGGATAAGCGATAACTGGGAAAAAAAATACCATGCTTATGAACATTCTCCACAACACTGATGTCCAAACCACCACAAAATCTACCATCCGCACCTATCAGCACACAAATATTTCAAATTAAAGATGTAGTCTAGCACAAAGCCATTTCAAGAAAACATGTCATTTAGCAGGGTCATATATAACTATTGAACTTATTATGATAAATTTGGTTGTAGCACATAAGTACATCTATTGCTCCAAGATTAAAGAGCTTTGTAAAATGATTTTCAGTGTCATTTTGAAATGGAAAGAAGAAAACACTCCTTTATCCTAAATTGTTTGACACTTTTGCTTTTTGAGGTTAAACAATCACCATCGTAAATCAGACTATAAAATTCAAATGATTTAAATACTTATAGATACTAAAAGAACATTTTTTAAGTATAACCATCCAGTGTCCTACACCAATTGACCCAACTAATATGAATTCATACCGTGTATGGTCTAAAGGGAGAAATGTTTCCTAATAAGAGTTTCTCTATTTCAGGGCTCGAGTAGAGAATCGGATCCATTCTACTACACCTATTGGTGGTATTACACGAATTACTCTAATGTGATCATCCTCTTTATATGCGAAACTAATCGCTAGAATTCAGTAGACTTGACTTTTTTCAAATATTTTAGTTTTAATTACGTCCATGAGGGACCACTGAGTTTGACTATAGGGAAATGAAAGTGACAATAATTGTGAAAGACTGTATAACCAATAATGCATTATTTTCATGTATCCACTTATATGATCAAACTAAACGTACATGGACGCAGAAACTAAACTAGAAAGTTGTTAAAATAAACGAACTTTAACCCTCGACTGCCACTAGTTTGAAACAAGTTTAAGTCTAATATTCAATGACTTCTCAAGCTAGCATCCCATATTTTGATTAAAATATATAGTACGTCAGTACGTGCTTGTGTAAAATATTAAAAACTAAGCTTACCAGAAAGGACAATCGCCTTCACATTGTCACAATCAATAGCCTCTTGATAGCATCTCTTCAATTCCTCAATTGCTATTTTTTTTAATAATGAAAGGAAAACGAATTAATACGTGTTTCAGTAAAATATCTTCCTTAATTTTTTTAACACAATAACTTCCTTTTAAATAAAATTGTGGACAATAATGTGTTACTGATTTATTATTTGGAGTGAGCTTTAGAAGAAGGTTAGTTTTAAATATGCTTTTGTCTAAAATTATAGAGTAAGAAATATTAATAAAAACAAAAAAAGCAAAAAGGAAAACCTGAGAGAGTTAAGGCATTGACAGGTGGATTAAGCATAGTGATAACAGCAACGCCGTCATTCCCTATTTCCATGTTGATGGATGCCTTCTTTGCCATTTCTTTAAAAAAAATCAAGGACTATCACCTCTTTCCTAAAATAGTAATTTCAGACAATAGAAACAGAAAGTTGGTACGTTAGTTTATTTTCTTGGAACGCTTTAAACATATTTGAAACCTCCAAAGATAATTATTCCATACAACTTGTCTCAACTGGTGGCAACCAAAAAATCCCAGTTTCTAGTTTATTAATGCAGAGGCTAATTTTTTTTTTTTTATTTCTTTTCTTCCATTAATATCAGATCCCGTCACTAAGTTGGAGCCACAAAATAGAAATATCTTATATAAACATGAACGCACATGATAAGATTTGACATAGGAAATAATTTAAGGAACTATTCAACAAAAATATGTGGGGTTGGTTTGACCCTTCAATTTGTCACGTACAATACATTAATTTCACCATTCCATAATGAAAATTTTCAGCTTCCTCCTCGACACGTCTAGACTTACTACTAATCAATGATATAAAACAAAATATTTCAAGATTATATTTACGTCAAATTACGTATAAAAACCATAAATGTCTTTAACTTTCTTCAAGGAGTTGTTTATATAATAAAATGTAAACCTCGGATCCTCTATGAGCAAAAAGAAAATGAAAAAGAAAAGCAGGAACCTCCCAAGGAAGTGAAGATATTTTGATCAGTAAACGGGAGATGTCATTCTAATCATAGTTTAGAAGTAAGCTTACACAAATGCATTGCTTATACATTGTCAAAAAAGGTTGGGCCTTTGTTAACTCCAATGTAGAACTTTAGAAGGTAATATTATGTCCCTCTTATTTTTCATGTTTTGGTTATATTAGTAATATACATGGTAGGGGTTCATATCAAACCCCAATCTACCACAGACAACAACAATAACACACAGGGTGAGATGTACTATAGACCTTACTCCACTATCAATGTAGAGAGGTTGTTTCCCATAAATCTTCAACTAACAAAAGGAGTAAGCAATGCTATTGTCAACAGAAAATGCAAGTGTGTGAAGTGTGATAAACCCGAGTTTAGTGAATGAGAGAAACATATATAGGTGAAAGAAAAAAGAAATGCAGAAGAAGAAGAAGAAGAAGAAGAAGAAGAAGAAGAAGAAGAAGAAGAACCTGTGCCTTTTATTTCTTTTGAAGCAATTTGGTTTACAGGACTTAGTTGTTATGCGACTGCTCATGAAATATGCTGTATTTATATACAAAATTGGAGCAATATATCAAAGGAACAAATATTATTATAATGATTACCCACTCAAATTGAAAAGAATAGCCACAGCCGACTTTATTATGGCATGCCAAAATAGACTGTAGCCAAACTTTTCAATAACCCTATCCCCTTCCCCATACCCCATATTTGGACACTCCCATGTGATGAATAAATAAACAAATTGTCTGTGGAGATCAACTCAAAAATGTAATATAAATATAAAGTTTGAAATGATTTCTGATATCGTCGGACTATTTTTTTATAATGATGTTATTTGTTCGAATATTTTTTAACTGCTATAGCATACTGCTCTTACAAAGAATACGTAATAGAACTTAATATGAAAATTGATCTAAAAATAATTTACTACTGTAAAGATTGAATGTTATCCTGACTATACCTTATATTATGAAACTCGTTATAATAAAGCATAATGCTGTTTAAGTTTCACCCTGGTAAGATTGTCTTCATTTGGTATGGCTTAATCTCAAACACAAAGTCCATCAATTTAGGTAATTTGACAAAATGTAAAAAATTGTCCATTTTCTATATGAAATGGTTTAATTTTGCATTCCATAACATTTTCTGTCCACACATACTTTCGGGCTCCGGTATATTAGCAAATTCCTCTCTTATTTGCTTTTACCACGAGGCACGAGCGATACTCAAACATTAAATTGACACAATCACGTCTCTAAAATTCTACGAGAGTAAACGTCCAATTTACCCATCTATTCTTTATGGGCTTCTAGGCTTCTAGCCTTGGAAATGAGTCCTTAAACTCCCCTAGCTGCATTAGCGGTCTTAGCACTTCCACTCTTTTTTCGGACGAGTCAGCTCTGCAGCTCGCTCAAAAGAAGATAGACCCGCCACTATATATTTATCAATCCCTGGGCTTGGCCAATTACAAATATATACAACCTTAATATCAAAATTACAAAAAATAACAACATTATTTCATTTTACAAAAAACATCAACATATTTTTACACATTATATACAAAACCAAAAAAACTAACAAATTAGGGCTTAGTCCTCCTTCTTCCTACTGCCCCCCTCCCACTACTACCACCCCAGGCGGCGCCCGCCGGCCGCCGCCGGCGGCCACCCATCGGAAATTTTTTTTTTTTTTTTTTTTTTGGATCTAAAAGATAGAAAATACTAAATACACATATATACATTGTTTTTTTAAAAAAAAAATAACAGTTGCTAAATGCATTTAAACAAAATATACATACACATACACAAAAAAAATATGTTATACATACACTAAACACTCACATACATACACGGATCAACAGATCTATGAATTATACATACAAATTTATGTGAGCCAAGCTTGGACTTACATACACACATATAAAACATACAAAAAATATACAATATATACTCAGAAATACACACTCATACAATGATATACACATACATACACTCTGCACTTGTAAAAGATATTCATATACATACATATACATACACCTGCGCAAAATCAAACATACACTTGCTTCCACCTTCAAACAACCACCAACAATCACCAACAACCACCCCAAACATACACAATTACGGCATACAAAGGTATACACGAATCTAAACAAAACAAAAAGAAACAAAAAAAGAAGAAGGAGAAGAAGCAAATCGGAGCTCCGGTAAGGGTAGCCGGAGTAGTCACTCAACAACAACTACCACAGCGCAGCAGCAGCCACCACCACGCATCAACAAAACCACAACAAAAATGGTGGTAGATCGGAGCAAATCAAAGCAAAATGGAGCAGCAGAGTAGGAGATCAATAGATGCTCGGTGGTGCAGCAAACTGACGGTGGAGCAGAGGCACGGGGGAGGGGGTGATGGCGGGAGGGTGGGGTGGGTGGGTGGAGGAGAGGAGAGGAGAGAAAGAGAGAGGGAGAAGTTAGGGTTTTGGGTAAAGAGGGAAGAAAGGAAATGAAAAAATTGTGTATTTTGTAAAATGTCAAAAAGTATTGGTGTTTAGGGTAATTATTTAAAAATATCGATATTTTCTGTAATTAAGTGGTTTAGTATGTCAATTAGCGTAAAAATGTCATTCTTTATCACAGCATACGTTAAAATTACACTACTTTAAGTTTTTCTTTTGGGGGTTCAAACAGTGTAAGTTGGAGAACCACTAAATGTCAAATGCAAAAATGAAACTTTAATTGTGGAATAATATTAGATCAAAAGTAAAGTTGCTCAATTTCAAATAATATATCACTGCAAGTTATAACTCTTTTCCTTCAGATTTTGGTGTGAGATTAATCTTTGATTCTTTAACTCTTTCTTAAAGTGAGATTTACACATATAGTCATTATAAAAAAATCATATTAATTGTAACAGTTTATTGTTCAAAATTACTACTTCCTCCGGTCCACTTTTTCTGAAATTTTGACTATTTTCACATAGACCAATATTTTCGTTTTAACTAAAAAGGTTATTTATTATATTAGTAAAGTAACATTTATCTCTTTGAAATTTACGCATAAAAAATTGTGAAAGTTTTATAAAAGTGTATGTAAATTATTTATCAACTATAACTTTGGAAAGAAATATTAATATATTTTTATTTTTGAAAAAATCAATTATCTTGGACAAAAAAAGAAAGACGAAAAAATCAAATAAAATGCACCGAAGTGATTACTAGAAAACTTAAAATCATAATTAAGAAAAGTAAATATTGTCGACAAATTATGCGTCTGTGCGAGAGAGAAAGAGAAAGACGAGAAAGTTTACAAGTGGGAAGTTTCTGATAAACATCTTTTTTGGACCAGTTGGGTAACGTCAGGGGTATTTTTGTAGCAAAAGTATAACAGAAGCCAAAATTGATCCATTTCGCATAGTAAAGGGGCAAATTTGACCCTTTTCCAAAATTTTTATACATATTGGATAATAATTTCTTGAAATCACTTTAAAAAATGTACAAACATTCAACTATACCTCAATAAATTACGAATCCATGGGACAGTTTTATGGACTTAGTCTTATATTCTTCGTATATCCTTTTTTGAAAAATATTTCGGGAGGATAGGGCCAGTGTAAAAGGAAAAAGGAGAGAAGATCCACTATTTTGAACTTTACGCATTTAAAGTATAAGATTACAAATTGAAAAAGGAGAGAAGATCCACTATTTTGAACTTTACGCATTTAAAGTATAAGAGTACAAATTGAAAAATTTTATGGTGCATGAGATATGCCACCTCATAGTTGTACGAGGGCTTTATTAAATTAATAAAAGATTTTTTTGGGTCCCACCTCCCAAATAGATTGATTTACACTATCTTCTTCTCACACCCGCTCCCCTCCCATTTCACTGCATTTATTCTTCATCATTCATTTTTCTTATTCATCTTCTTATTTGATTCCAATTTCAAAAATTAAATTATAGTTTTTACAAAACTTTGAAGTCTTGCTCAGATAGATAAAAAACAGATATTCTTAATTCTTTTTGGTTCAAAGCACATTTTCTTAACTAGAAAAATTAAAAACTACCATAGAACAACACAATTTTTCCCAAAGCAAAAAAATTTGTTTCCAACAGACCCAATTCTTTCACTTTCAGCCATGGGCAAATACAAAAACCTCTTTGTCTAGCAGCAGTTGTGAGAGGGAAAAAAAGGAAATTCAGAGAACTCCTATTCTCCATTTTAAATTTTATTTGATTCACTCGGATTCACCCCAACACCCCCATTTTTTGATGAAAACATCAGGGAGCCTGCGATATTTTTGAATAGGTGTTGCGCAGATATTTCAAATAATTTCACTTGTCAAAACAATTAGAAGAAAAAAAAACGCAGATAGTAGTTTTATACATTTCTTTTTGTTAAACAAATATTTTGTATTGGAAAAAGTTAAATGTAAGTGCAAATTTTATAAAACAACAATTACGCTGTGAGCAATCTCAAATTAATTATGCTCAAGTTTATTTTGCCCAACGTAATTCTATTTCATCTAACAACTCATTAATTTCAGAGAACTGAAATCGTCTTTTGAGAAAATTAAAATTATTTGCTTAAGGTTGATGATAATTGGGATGATGAAGAAGATGAAAGGAGTGGAGGGTTGGAAGAGCTGGAGTTGGGCGTTAACAAGAAGACAGAAATTAATAGAAAGTGGGGTGGGAGAATATAGAACTATGTGTATATATTAAAAATTGTGGGTCCCATTACTTTTTTCTAATAAAAGTAATAGACTCATATGACTAGTCATACTTGCATCTCATGCAAGATAAAATTTTTCTTCCTTAGAATTATTGCAGTCAAACTGATCGGAATCTTGTTTGTATTATTCTCTATTTGCACTATTTTCTCACATCTCTAACTTTATAAGTAATATAATTTAAACTTCTCATATTATTTTTAATGACACATTTTTATAGTCATTCAAATATACTAAATTTTAAAAAATTTATAATCATACAAACGTCACCATACAATCACAAATTTTGAATATTTTTTTCTAAATTTTATGTCTAATTAAACAATATCGGATAAATAAAAATGGAGTGGTGAATCACATCTGGTGTACTTGACATGTGGGACGAGAGAGCCGGCACTTCAGCCAAAAGAAAAAGAGGAGGGCTGCCCATATATAGTATGGTAAATACCAAATTACCGTATCGATTGAAATATTTTTTTATTTTGATACTGCATTTGGTAAGATATTTGGTATGCAATTTTAAACAGAATTGTTATTTAGTACGATATTCGTTATTATAAAAAATATACCAAAATTAAAAATATCAAAATATTTAATTACATATACAAACATATATATTATATTTATTTAAATTATATAACTTAATTAATCTAAATATAAGTTAATAAAATCCTAAGTTAGAGAATATCTAAAACTTATGATATGATTATATATTTAATTAAAATTAAAAAATATTTATAAACTAAATAAATAAAATAGTACAAATATCATCAAATGTCATTTAATGCCTTAATAGAGAGTTATTTTCTAAGCACTGTCAAAACACAAAAGTTTATTGTTTGTGTAAAAAGTATACTAGATTATCATAGGTAGATTTTAAATTTCAAGAAATGAAACTTTTTGTGTAAGCCTATGTAGTAAGATTGTGTTTAAGTTTAGATTTTGGCTGGCCTTATTTGTATTTTGGAACTTTGCTACATGTTTTTGTGGTCTTTTTATTTTTTATGCTAGTGCACTGCGAACTTCCATTGTTAATTACTAAATAAAGTTTCTTAGTTCCTTTAGAATTCTTTATAACATAGCATATATCTATTATATGTAAGTCGAAGTCGAACAAACATACCAACGTATCGTACCGAAAGTTACCGAAACCGAACATGAAAATGTCAAACCATATCGAATTAGTTTGACATGACAATTTAAAATTTTGAAAACTGAAATTACTACCGTAGTGTACTACGGGCACCTCTACGACCGTAGGAGAGAATCAGTGAAATAACATACTCCATCTGTCCTAAGTTATGTAAGAACATCCGATTGAGTATTAACTAAGTTTAAAAAATTAATTTTGTAGTAAAAATAAATTATAAAATCTATATAACTATAAATCTTCTCAATAAAAATAAAAATGGGAAGTTAATTTATAAATAGTATTAATTAAATATACAAATATATCAGGACTTGGTAAAAAGAGACTGTATCACGTATATTAGTAGTACTACTTAATTAACAAGTCGGTAAATACTTAATGAGTACTAGTATCTTTATGTTCCTCGTTAGGTTACGACGTTAAATCACTGGAAATAGATCTTCATGCTCTCTTCGTCTTGCTATAAAATTGAAGATAATTAGCACTAATTAATAATATTAAGATCTACAGGATCATTAATTTATTATTTTAGTAGTGTAGTATTCAGTCAGTAATAAATTTAAAAACGGAACGCAGACTCTGAATATTTGATCCTTATTAGGCTTTCTTTTATTCCTTTCCCTTAAGACGATTTTTTTTTTTTTTTTTTTGATGATTAAACAGATTTTATTATTACCAAAAGTGAGCAAGTACAGCTGAAGAGAAAAACAAAAAACCAGCTAAAGCTAGACAGGCCCAGCTTTGACCAAGCCCTCCCCCTAGGCCCTATCTACTACTGTTCCTCTAACACCTTGTTCTTTAAAACAACTGATTACATAGGGTCAACGTTACTTAAGATCTTTTAGATTGTTTGCTATTCTAGCCCTCATACTTCCTCCGACAAAGAAAACTTCCTCAATGATTAATCTAATATTGATTAAGTATAGTCCTCCTTTTGTTCTGAAAAACTCGCAAGTTTCTTTAAGACGAATTCTTTGTTCGCCTTTTGACGAAATAAAGAAATCAATTTCAAATAGTATATTTTTTCCGTTTTAACTTTAAAATACTTCTTTTAAAAACTTTGAACAAGTCATATCCAAACGCCTACCAAAATTAACCGAGCTTACGAGATGTAGTAATTTGTAATCTTATACTTTAAATGCGTAAAGTTCAAAATAGTGGATCTTCTCTCCTTTTTCCTTTTACACTGGCCCTATCTTCCCGAAATGTTTTTCAAAAAAGGATATACGAAGAATATAAGACTAAGTCCATAAAACTGTCCCATGGATTCGTAATTTATTGAGGTATAGTTGAATGTTTGTACATTTTTTAAAGTGATTTCAAGAAATTATTATCAAATATGTATAAAAATTTCGGAAAAGGGTCAAATTTGCCCTTTTACTATGCGAAATGGATCAATTTTGGCCTCTGTTATACTTTTGGTACAAAAATACCCCTGACGTTACCCAACTAGTCTAAATATACCCTTCCTCTGTTAGAGGTGTCTGACACCCAATCCTACATGACATTGATAATTCAGTGAGATGAAATACCACATGGAATGTCACCTCATTGGCCAAACCTATTTTACCCCATTATCCCCACCTCTTCCTCCACCAATCAGCACATTCTTCTCCTTCACCATTAACACTAACCCCACGCCATTGATTTTCCCAAACAACTACTAAACCAAAAAAGAGAGCATACATATTTCACTATGTGCTATCTAGAAATCAAAGTATTTACTTATCACTAAATGAAACAAGATATCTTATTCACATAATGTTTTCGTGCAATATCATTAAGCACATCTTACTAATATGCTTAACAAAGCCAAAATGCTAATAGTAGGAAAATGCATTGGTCGATCTCATATAAAATTTGAAAGTTTCCTATATTTTTCGATGATACATGTGGAGGAGAAGGAGGTGTTAATGGGTGGAAGAAGAGGTGGAGGATAAGGGGTAAAATAAGTCTGAACAATGAGATGACATGCCATGTTGCATTTATCTCACTAAATTACCAGTGACATGTAGGATAGGGTGTCCACCTTGGACACCCCTAACGGAGGAAGGGTATATTTGAACCAATTAGGTAATGTGAAGAGTATTTTTGCATCAAAAATATAACATGGGGAAAAATTGATCAATTTCGCATAGTAGGAGGGAAAATTTGACCCTTCTCCGTAAAACTTTTCTATGCTCATATCTCCAAAACACATTTAAAATAAATTTAAAGAAGGGGTATCCTACAACTACATATTGTATTCCACTCATTTTGAGGAAGTGTTGTGCAAATTTGACTATAACTTGTACTATCTGATCCTTGTGACCACTTTTCTATTGGTTTCGTTGCTTAGTGTTTTGTAGGCTATATGCCATATATAATATTCTATTTGTTTGAATTTATAAGTCACTGTTTAACTTGACATTAAATTTGAAAAGTAATAAATATTATTGAAAATTATGATCGCTATAAAAATTAGCATTACTTATATATAGTGAACCAATAAAAAAATTGGCATCTCTTAAATCATTTAGGATTTGAATTAATATTTTTTTTAGTAATAAAAGTGGATGATTACTGTTAACTCTCAAATATTACACCTATAGAGCATCTAGGATCCAGATTATGAGCCCGTTTGGGTGAGCTTAAAAGCGGCTTATGAGCTAATAAGTATATTAGCAAATGTTTGATAACTTAAAAATTTATGGGCTTATAAGCACTAATGTACCTAAAAAATTCAAAAGCCAGAAGTTAAGATTTCCTAACTTCTCAAAAAGTAGCTTATGGCTTAAAAAGCTGCTTATAAGCCCACTCAAACATGCTCTATATCACCTTGAATCCCTGAGAGCCTCAAACAGAAAACAAGCTAAATACATATATGTTGAATCAGACCTCTACACCTATTTTCTTTCTTTGACCTTTGGAGTATTTCTATCCTACCTTTTTTTTGGGGGTAAATAAAGAAATTTTATTACCAAAGAGAATATTACAGCTCAAATGAAATAAAAAGATTACTATGCAAATCCTGGACAGGTCCCAGTTTTGCAGTCAACTTTCTTTAACCTAACTAACTATACTGACTCATTAGACAAACTAATTAGGATAAAAATTCAACTAGTCCAGCCTATGCTTCAGCTTGCTATGCATACTCCCTCTGTAGTGCACTTCCTGGATGATGAGTCTAATGATACTATGAGGTGTTTTCTTCTGAGCTTGGAACACCCTGTTTTTCCTTTCAAGCCATATATGGTATACTGCTCCTGTGATTTTCATTCTATAGATTTTAGCCCCCACACTTTTTCCCCTTGCATTTTGCATTGCCCAGTTTAATTCCCCTTGCCAATTGCAGACCGGTCTAGTAATCCCTTGCCATCTCAACAGGATTGACCACACAGTTTTTGAATACTCGCATAAGAAAAATAGGTGATCATGACTCTCATCAGCAGCCTCACACAATGGACACACTGCATTATCTGTTACTTTCCACACCATTAGTCTGTCTTAAGTGGACAACCTTTGGTGCATAGCGTGTAGCAGAATGAACATCAATTTTGGAGGGCTCAAGTTATTACATATCATCATTCTCCATGGCACTTTGGAGAATTCCCCTCTTAATTTTTGGTACATGATTTTATTGGAAAAGGTAGGCATCATTGCTAGTTCAGTTTCATTAAGCCCTGCTTTGTCCATATATTTCTTGGCATTTAGAATCTTCCTTAGCATCCATGATGCCTGATTTGTATGTGCCTCCCATAAAGGTTTCCCTTCAGTGTAGTACACATGAACCCATTGAATCCACAGTCGGTCCTTCTTTTTGCTTAAGCTCCAAAATATTTTACATATTACTGCAATGTTCCAAACTTGGATGTCCACCAGATTAAGGCCCCTTGCGGATTTGGGGTGACACAATATCTCCCAAGCTAGCAAGGCTCTCTCTGAAGATGTTATGCTCCCTGTCCACAAAAATTTCCTACACATACTAACCACTTGCTTGATTACCTTCTTTGGTAGAATAAACATCTAGGCCTAATAGGACTAGATAGCAAACAATACGCTCCTTATTAATTGAATTCTGCCAGCATAAGAAAGAAATTTTGCATTCCAAGTAGTGATCCTGTGCATCATTCTATCCAGCAGTGGTTGAAATTGCTTCACAGAGAGTCTCTTGGTACTTAGTGGTATCCCAAGGTATTTAAAGGGTAATTCAACTTTCACAAAACCCAGGGCATTGAGAATTTCCTGTTGAGTAGCATTATCTACCCTACCAAAGTAGATTGAACTTTTGTCTTTGTCTGCTTGTAAGCCAGAGGCTTGGGAGAATTGTTTGAAACCTTCATACAACATAGTCACAGACATCACATCACCCCCTACTGAACAAGAGAAGATCATCAGCAAAACTAAGTTGGATCAATTGCATCTTTTCACATCTTGGGTGGAAGTTGAAATCAGGCTGCTTCTTAAGTTGCTTCAATATTCTGTTTAAGTACTCCATTGATAGTACAAATAAGAAGGGTGATATAGGATCACCCTGTCTAAGGCCCTTCTTTGCGGGGAAAGGGGGGTGGGTCTTCCATTCACAATGATAGAATAGGTGACAGTAGTCACACATGCCATGATCCATTGCACAAACCTGTCAGGGAAATTCAAACACTGGAATACTTTTCTCAAAAAAGGCCATTCAATCGAATCATAGGCTTTCCTCATGTCGATTTTCAGCATGCATCTAGGAGATACCATTTTTCTATTATACTTTTTGACCAGTTCATGACTCATGATGATATTATCATTGATGAGTCTTCCAGGAACAAATGCTGATTGGCTCTTATCTACAAGCTCATCCATCACAGTTTGCATTCGCTTGGTAATCACCTTAGAGATGATCTTATAGATTGTAGTGCAACAGGAAATAGGTTTGAACTCTGACACTCTAGAGGGATTTTTAACTTTGGGGATTAAGGTCACTGTGGTGCAATTAATAAGTTTATACATAGTACCTGTTGCAGAAAAGTGTTGTACTGATTTGATGACATCTTCTCCAATAACACTCCATGCTCTTTTAAAGAAGCAGGCATTCAATCCATCATACGCAGGGCTCTTCAGGTCTCCAATATCATGCACAACTGCTTTAATTTCTTCTAGTAATACAGTCTATACCAATAGTAATTGTTGGTCTCTAGAAATGATTTTGCCATCTCTTATGGTGGCTGGGTTGATGGCTGGAATATGCTCAGCTGCAGATCCTAGTAGTTCTTTCTAGAATAATTTGATCCCTCCTTCTATAGCTGTCTACGTATGCACAGTGTCCCCAGTTGTGGTGACTAAGTTTTTGTATAGTGTTCTGAGCCACTCTTTGCTTCATGCTGGAAAAAAAATAGGATGTATTTGCATTACCTAGTTTGAGCCATTGAACTCTAGACTTCTGCCTCATGGAATTTCTTGAATATTTGCCCATTTTTTCAGACTTTGCTTCAATTCACTTTCTTCTGCTGCCATGTCACTATGCAGGTTAGTTCTCATTTGATTTTGTAGTTCTTCTAAATGCTTCCTGGTAGATGCAATCTTTTCCTCAATATTACCAAACTCCTTCTGTGTAAGCCCCTTAATGCTGTGTTTAACTTACTTGAGATTAGCCCAGATGCCTTTCATTGGATTATGCTGCATGCTTACTTGCCAAGCCTGTTGAACTGTGGGAAGAAACTCACTATGTTCAGCTACATAGTTGTAGAACTTAAAAAGGCCTTGGACTTTTTGGTAAGTCCCTATCAATTCTTAGTGCTAGAGGTGAATGATCTGAGCAGCCTGGACTCAAAATATGCACCTCTAATGCTTCCATTTCAGTCATCCAGGAGCCATTTCCTACAGCTCTATCAAGTTTGCTGAAGACATTGCCATTGCTCCAGGTAAAAGTAGGGCCAACTGTTTTCAGTTCAGAACTTCCTGTGTCAGAAAGGAATTCTTTGAAGTCACTCATTTCAGCCTCTTGAACAGCTCTTCCTAAATGTTTATCCTCTATATCCATCATAGCATTATAATCACCCATTGCCATCCAAGGCTGTTGGTACATGTTGTGTAAAGATTTTAGCTCATGCCATAGCCTTTTCCTATCCTCTACAGTGTACAGACCATAGACTCCTGTCAGATAGAACATTCTATTTCCGCTTCTCTGAGTGACTGAGCCATGTATACATTGTGCTGATTCATATAGGGTATTGAACGAGATGTATTGAGGATTCCACATTATTAGTATTCTGCCTTGGGTACTCTGCCTTGCATTACTACACCAGTGCCAATCACGATCAATCTTTTTTGTAATTTTAGGAAGCTTAGCCTCCTTTATTTTATGTTCTAAGATAATGATTAAAACTACACTATTTTTCTTTAAGAACAACCTGACCTCCTTCTGCTTATAAAGCTTATTTAACCCTCTTATGTTCCAGAATACTATATTCATGATAAATTTAGGATAGGTGGTCCCCTGTCCCAGTCCTCTTCCACATAATCACCCCATAAGCCTTCCTCAGTATTACTTTGGGATGCAGGCTTTGATGCAGGGAAAATGCGGAAAAAGATAAAACAAGATAAAAGCGAGACGAGGCTCGAACAAAGACCCAAGTAGCACTGGAGAGTTCCGATACACCCCGGGTGGATGTCAAGGATCACCTACACTACGAAACTACCCTCGAGTCAACTAGAACTCGCAAGTAGAATTATCGGGGAGGGGTCGTTAGGAAACTAGAATCCACTAGTAGTAACAAGTCCCAAGCATAGGTTCTTTCATTCAATCTCAAAGAGCATTGCTCAAGTTTCACATTCATCAATAATAAACTAAGTGTTCACAATAGGCTAAGCTTGGCTATTTATAATGTTTCCCAAGCTTACACAATGACTAAAATACCCTTACTAATAAGGTTCATCAAATAAGCCACGTAGGGCAAAACAGTAAAAGAAACATAAGTTCAGCAGCTGGGAGGGGCGCCTGGATTGTGCTGAAGCTGGGCGCCTGAAGCTGGGAGGGGCGCCTGGGTCAGGCGGGCGCCTGAGAGGGGCGCCTAGGTGGGCGGCCCGCCTGTGCATTTTAGCACTCTCATGCAGCGAGTTTTCCAGGCGGGGCGCCTGGATGTACTGGGCCTCCCTCCTCCTCCTTAGGCGTGAGGCCTATAGCTGAGATCATCCGGAATGTCTTCCCAATGCTTCCATCATCAAATCCACTCCTCACCAAGTGTAAATGCACCTCTTGGACCTCCTTGACTTGGCTCCGAGTGAATGGCCTCCTCGTGACGGATTGCCCGACATCATCCTCCCCTTCTTGGGAAGATTTCGTCCTCGAAATCTCAATGTCCTCACCCTCGGCTCCATCATCTCCTACATCAAGAGGAGTCAAGTCAGAAATATTAAAAGTATTAGAGACATTATACTCACTTGGCAAGTCGACCACATAAGCGTTGTTGTTGATCTTTGAAAGCACTTGGAATGGTCCATCTCCTCGGGGTGCCAACTTCCCTTTTCTAAGGTTTGGAAACCTTTCTTTGCGGAAGTGCACCCACACATAGTCACCCTTCTTGAGTTCCACCTTCTTGCGTCCTTTTTTTTTCTTGGAGGCCACCTTTGCATAAGCTTCCTCCAAGTTCTTCTTCGCCTTAGCATGTAGTTCAACCAAAGCCTTGGCTCTAGTTTTACCTTCAAAATTAACAACCATTTCCCTTGGCAAAGGGATTAGATCAAGGGGAATCAAGGGGTTAAAACCATAAACATGCTCGAATGGGGTCATGCAAATCATTCTATGCGAAGTGCGATTGTAGGCAAACTCCATAAGAGGTAGCTTATCAATCCAAGTCTCACCCTTACCTCGGGTCATGGCTATAAGGAGATCATCCAAGTTCGGTTCACCACCTCGGTTTGTCTATCGGTTTGAGAGTGGTGGGACGTAGAGAACAAGAGTTTGGTGCCAAGGGCACCCCATAAACTCCTCCAAAAATGGCTTAGGAACTTGGTGTCCCTATCACTCACTATGGTTTGAGGCACACCATGCAACTTTAATACATTTTCAATGAACAAAGAAGCGACATGTTGTGCATCATCACAATTTTTACATGGAATGAAGTGAGCCATCTTAGAGACCCTATCCACAACAACATAAATGCTATCATGGCCCCCCTAGTTCGTGGCAAACCCATGACAAAGTCCATTGATATATCCATCCACGGGCTAGTTGGTATGGGGAGAGGGGTATACACACCATAGGGGTTCGATTTGGACTTAGCACGCTTGCACTCAAGGCAAGAATTGCAAAGTCTCTCAACTTATGACCCTATTTTAGGCCAATGGAATCGTTTGGATGCTAAACATATATGTACTAACAACTTAACATAAACACATTTGTACATACATCAAACATAACACCATGTCATAGAAAAAACAACTATATACAATACTTAGTTCATGACAAACAAAGGTACTAAAAACATCCTATATAAAAGATATGGTGACATGAGATTCTTTAAGTACCCACCCCCCAAACTAAAAGTATGCATTGTCCCCAATGCAACTAAAAGTTATGAAAGCATCTAAGAGAATGAGTAAGAATGGTCCCTGTCATAGCTAGCCCTCAGTGGCTAGTGGAGAACTGGATGTAGCAGCAGCGGTGGACAAGGGACCCTCAAGGGTCGGTGGAGAGATAGATGCCTCATCAGCAGTGGGACCCTCAAGTCATCCATGCATACCTCAAGAAAGTTTTCCACCATATCGTGAAAAAGTGCTAGCATACACCTTTGGAAAGTGGCGGGTGCATTACAAAGACCAAATGACATTTTGCGGAAAGCAAAGGTGCCATAGGGACAAGTGAAGGTTGTCTTGTCTTGATCCTCCGCCTCTATGGAGATTCGATTGTACCCGGAGTACCCATCAAGGAAGCAATAATAAGCACGCCCCGCCAACCGATCAAGTATTTGATCAATGAATGGAAAGGGGAAATGATCTTTTCTTATGGCGGTGTTGAGATTTCGATAGTCCATGCACACTCTCCATCCGGTGACGGGCCTTGTTGTAATGGACTCTCTCTTTTCATTGTGAATCACCGTCATACCTCCCTTTTTCGGCAGACATTGCACCGGAGACACCCATTTGCTATCGGATAAAGGAATAATCATGCCCGCATCGAGCCATTTGATAATCTCCTTTTTCACCACCTCTTGCATTGGTGGATTCAATCTCCTTTGGTGCTCGACACTTGGCTTGCACCCATCTTCAAGCAAGATCTTGTGAGTACACACTCCCGGATCAATTCCCCTAATGTCCGCCAACGTCCACCCGATTGCTTTAATTCTCCGTCTCACCACCTCTAAGAGTTTGATTTCTTGAGCTTTGTCTAAGTGGGAAGAGATGATTATGGGTAAGGTGGAGCTTGGACCGAGGAAAGTGTATCTCAAATGGGTTGGGAGAACTTTCAACTCAAGTTTTGGGGGTCCTTCAATGGATGGTTTTGTAGGTGAAGTGGCTCGGTTTTCAAGGTCTAGGGATAGCTTTTTGGGTACATATGGTTTTGATCCCAAGCCTTCCAATGCCTTCACTACCTCCGCTACACTCTCTTCATTTTCCACATCCATGTCCCAAATTACCGCCGCCAACGTGTCCTTTTGACTAGCTAAGACACTCTCCTTTTTCACTAAGGCATCGACCACAACATCGACGTAAGAACAAGTCGCATCATTATCCATTGGTTGTTTCAAGGCCTTGTAAATATGAAATACGGCATTCTCCCTATTGAACCTAAAAGTAAGCTCACCTCTCTCCACATCACAAAGAGCTCTTCCGGTCGCCAAGAATGATCTCCCAAGAATGATAAGTACTTCAAAATCCATGGGGCAATCAAGAATAACAAAATCCACCGGGAAGACGAATTTATCTACCTTCACCACACATTGTCAATAATTCTAATTGGGCTTTTCATTGAGCTATCGACCATTTGTAAGTTCACGGTTGTTGGTCTAGGTGCCTTGGTGTCCAATGTCTTGTACACCGCATATGGCATTAAGTTGATACTTGCACCTAGGTCACACAAAGCTTTCTTGAAGTGCCTTCCACCAATTGTGCATGGAATGGTGAAAGCTCTGGGATCTTCCATCTTTGGAGCTATGTGTTTTGACACAATTGCAATCACTTGATGAGTCACCTTGATTGTCTCGAAATCTCCATATGTCTTCTTGGTCACCAGGTCTTTCATGAATTTAGCAATGTTGGGCATTTGTCCCAATGCATCAACCAATGGAATGTTGATTGAAGTGCTTGCAATTTTCTCCCATATCTTCTTGGCATGTGTGATTTCTCTTTGCTTGTTACTCTTTTGTGGGAATGGAATGGGAATTTTGGAAATGGAGCTTGGAATGGAAAGGCTTTCTTTGGGTGGTGGATTTTTCTTTGGTTTAGCTTTTTGGATAGTGGTGTTTTGGGACGTAGGCTTGGGAAGATCTTTAACATCATCATCATTGTCTTGCACAAACACATCACCTTGCCTCTCCTTTTCATCTTGCACCATCTCCTATCCAATAGCTTCATTATCATTCCACTCGGCACCCTCATGATCATCTTGCATTCTCAACTCCGCATCATTATTACTCATGGCTTTTGGATCTTCATATGTCTTTCCACTTCGAGTTTTGATTGCCATCACTTGGTCTTTACCGCCTCTTTTAGGATTCACTACCGTATCATTTGGTAATGCTCCTTGCGGCCTTTGATTGGCTTGATGTGCGAGTTGGCTCATTTGCGACTCAAGTTCTTTGATGGATGTGAAATGTGATGTCATAGTTTGCTTCATATCTTTCATGTTTCCGGAGTAGCCTTGTTGACTTTGAAGCATTTGACTCATCATTTCTTCCAATTTAGTGGGAGCCTTTGTCTCTTGATCATTTTGCTTAAATGGAGGTCTTGGAGCATATTGTTGAGAAGAACCGGCTCCTCTCCCCTCTTGGTTGCTACTCCAATTACCTCTTCCTTGACTCGGCCTCCATTGCCCATGTTGTTGGTAGGCTTGTTGATATGGTTGTTGGTAGGGTTGTTGATAAGGTCTTTGATAACCACCTTGATCATACCCTCTTTGCCCTAGGTAGTTACCCACATAATGTACTTCTTATCCATCTTGCACATGGTAGCATTGTTTCGGATAGTATCCCTCTTGCCCATGTTGGAGAAGGGACATAGGAGCACCTCCGGGAGTCACATAACCCATTGGGGCCACTTGATGGCCGGTATTTGTGGTGTGGATATTTTCCACCTTGTGCAACTTCTTTTCATTGGCTTCCCTATCGGCTTTTGAGTTCTTTTTCATGAGGTCCACCGATGTCAATATCCTTGCCATTTTCTCATATTGGGCTTCAAATCTTTCCATCATCTTTGGACTAATCCCAACTTCTCTTCCCGGATTCTTAGCTCTTGATTGCCATTCTTGAGATCTCTTGGTCACTTTGTCTAAAGTATCTTTCACTTCTTCGTACCTCTTGTCCATGGTGACACCATCATATAAAGTGTCCAAGGCGGATTGGTTCATCTTGTTCAACCCTTGGTAGAAGCTTTGCAATAACATGTTCCCATTGAAACCATGATTAGGACACCGGAGTAACCCATCTTGGAAAGCCTCCCAAGCCTTGGTCAAAGAATCGGATGCCTCTTGCTCAAACATGTAGATCTTATCTCTCAATGCCGCTTGCTTCCCCTTTGGTGAAAACTTCCCTAGAAATTGTTTTACCAACTCTTGCCAAGTGAAAATGGAGTTTCTCGGCAACTTGTTCAACCAATATTTAGCTTTTTCGGTGAGAGAGTAAGGGAACACTCTCAACCTCAATGATTCTTCCGATACCCTTGCCGACTTGTAGAGATTACAAGTTTGCACAAAATTTCTCAAGTGATCATTTGCATCTTCATTCTTATTACCACCAAAGAAACCATGTTGTTCAAGACCTTGAAGAATTACATTTGGGATGCTAAAACTAGCATTGCCATGAATAGGAGGAGGAACTATGGCACTTGCAAAACAATTCATATCAATTTTTTCCTCAATCTCCTCATCAACTTCATAGTCTCTCATCTCTTGTTGATAGTTCCGAGCACCTCTAGCATACTCTTGTTGATAGTCTCGAGCATCTCTATCATACTCTTGGTTCCGGTTGACATTGCGAGCATTACCTCTATTGGCATTGCCCCCTCGGTTGACATTTGCTCTACCTCCACGGTTTACACCTCGACCCCCTTGGTTCACACCTCGGCCGCCTCGGTTTGCATTGTTGCCACCCCGATTAGCATTACCCGCAACACCTTCATTTCCTTCAAGATTTACTTCTTCATTTGCTTGGACCCCCGCATTTGCTTGGCCAAAAGGGTTGTCATCATGAGGGTTCACATTCTCCACTTGAGGTTCATTAGCTTCTTCTTGTATCTCATCTTCGTCCACTTGTTCAACATGGAATGGATAGCCTCTTGGTTGAGTTCTATGTGAAACTCTTCATCATATTGCTCTTCATAACCTTGCGGATCCCCATGTTGTTGATTGTAGTAATGGTTATAATTGGGGTTCCGCAAGTTCCGATTAGGATTTCTCCTAGAAACCATGTTTCACCTACACAAGGTAAAACCAAAACCAAAAGTAAAATGCTAGGACTAGCGAACTAAACAACTTTGATTAACTAATGCAACTCAATATTGGAACCGTAGTTCCCCGGCAACGGCGCCAAAATTTGATCCACGCTCAATATTACACCATTAATAGTGAAGGGCGGTCGTCAAAGTATAATACCCGACGTGAGTCGGGGTCGATTTCCCAAGGGAACTAGCACGTCAAGTGAGAGAGTTGCAAATAGATATTCAAATGAGGTTTAGTATTGAGTCCTAGAAGTATGATTTGTTTGATGAAAATTATGATTAATTCTGAAGTGTAAGCAATTAAACGAGTAAGTTGTTCGATATTACTAGACTAGGGGTGCAACCAACTAATAGTGATTTCTGACCAACGGGTGGCTTTACTTCACTTTCCCAACACAAGTATAATTATGGTCGAGCAGTCCAATTGTGATCTCTAGAATCCTTCCGGCCTAAGAGAGATCTTTCACAACCCGCTCGTCAAAGCCTTAGTTGAATGCTTGAAGCACTACCCAATAACCCGAGGAAAGGAGACCTCTTCCGAGCGTAACTCCTTTTAGATGAGTTAGTCTATATGAATAGCCTATCAACTCAAATCCTCGCCAACTCCACTATTCTACACTAGTTAATCTCTTTCGAGTCTTTAACTAGCAATGTAGACAAGAAATCCCAAATATCATGGATTTTGGGATTTTGATGTTATTGTAATGGGGAGTTGGATAATTGTTACTTGTGTTATAGTTAGTGGAATAGAACAACACCCATTAATTTTCTATCACAATAGCATAATTGCACCCCTAGTTATGAGTTTAGCTACTCATAACTAGGGTTTGAATCATAGTAATAAAGATGTAATGAAAAGATGAAATCATGTTGGACATAAGTTTGAATTGATATATGGAATTAAGATTCAAAGTTACAAGATTAGAAGCTTACAAAATGATGTTAAGTCTCCAACTTTGCTCCCAAAATCGCCCAAAATATAGAGTAAATTGTAATGTAAGTGTTTTTGTAATAAAACCCTCACTTTCCTATTTATACTCCTAAGAAAATTACACAAAAATATTCTTCCGTCCCAATTGTGCTGACCGCACAATATTGTGCTGACCGCACAATATTGTGCTGACCGATTGTGCTAACCGCACAAATTCTTGAAAACTTGACGTAGTTACTGCTTCTTCCGTCCTAATTGTGCTGACCGCACAATATTGTGCTGACCGATTGTGCTGACCAATTGTGCTGACCACACAATTGGATCTTTTTCAGCATTGTGCTAAGCATTGTGCTATCGCAAAATATTGTGCTGAGCCGTACAAATCCTTGAAAACTTGTTCCATTTCGCACGACTCCAACTTCGACTCGACTCGACCTTCTTTTGTGTTCTTTCCGCTCAGTTTCTGGCCTCGAGCGCTTAAACTAAGTAGCACCTGGAATCATGCAACATTACATAAGAATTGGTCGTGAAATTAGCTTAAGAACACATAAAGTTCCTATAAAGGAAGGCTCAAAGTCGGTAAAATTCCGACTTATCAGCCCGACTCGGAAGTAATCTAGCTCTGGTGGCCAAGTAATAAGAAGGTGAGCTTCCTGAAGCTCTAATTATTTCTATCCTTGGTGCATTTCCATTTCTTCTTTGTCTGGCACTAGTGAGCTTGGGCGGTTGGTAGCCGCTTGTGATGTTCCCTGTGTTGAGCCAGAGTATGGATTAAGGTAGTCGGGTAAGCACATAGTTGTGTTTCAAGGCTACTAAATGTAAAGGAGAGTGTCGTCCGACCCGTGAATTGAGCTATCGATCGGTGGTGCATGTGGTAAAGGTTTGAGAGTAGTGAACTCGAGAGTTGCAGCTATTTGGCAACTCGAGAGGGTAATTTGGTAGCTCAGGTCAGAGTCGCATTCTGTTTTAGCTAAGTTTTCGTTAATCTAGTAGACCCTGTGAGGATGCCTATTTTTATTTAACTTAGCTGTATGAGCTGATGCTCTAAGTGGAGGAGTCTTCCTCCAATACTGAATATAAATATTAAATCTATAAGGCGTTGCAGAAGCGTAAGCTAATTCTTGGTTTCATCGACCTATTCTATATCGAAAAGCATATCGACGAGGTGATTCGTCGGCGGAATAATGTTAACCCATTCAAAGTTCCGTGTATCTTTGTTTCGAAAATGTAGAACTCTCCTCTTATGATCGATGAAGGTTCAGTTTAGTCAAAATAAGCTGGGCAATGGTGTTATCATATTATCAAGATATGTTATATTCAAAGAGCTCGGTGCACGTGTTATAATTCTGATCATGTAATCATGAGATAATGTCTGTGGAATATGTTATGAAGGTCATTCAAGTTCTTTTGATATATCTGTAAATTTTTCTTTAAACTTGGGCTCGTTCGAGGACGAACGAGAGTTTAAGTGGAGGAGAATGAAACGGCCTCGGTTAGTCATTTCGGAAGTTAGGACTCCGATTGGCGTGTCGATAATTTTAAAATATTCGTAAGGTCCATTGAGACTTATCTGTAAAATTCGAGCTAAATCAGACCTTGTTTGGTAGGCATCGGAAGAAGGTTTCAGTTTTTATTGTCGATAAATATGAAAAAGAGATTTTCGAGCTCAGTTTTGGCGAATGAGCTCTGATTCGAAATCCGAAAGCGTCGTTAGGTTCGTATGATTATTTGTGACTATTGTGAACTTTTGAAAGTGAATTTCGATGTTGTTCGGCTAGTTTCCGCTAAAATACCGAAAGTTAAGTAATTTGACTTTTTTTTATCATTTAATTTGAGATCCGCCTTAGCAAGTATGTTACATATATTTTGTATAACTGGTATGTAAAATTATTTCGAATATCATAGGGTACTGTTTTAATTTTCGATTAAGAAAAAAAATATAAAATGAAAAGAAAAGATAAAAGAAACGATGAAAGTCAAAGATAATTAAGAGGCGGTGCTAAGGGATAAGAAAATACCTTAGCTTAAAGTGTATAGTGCATGACGTAACAGAGAAAGAAACAAGAAACGGAGAGAACAGAAACAAGACCAAAATGAGAAACAGAGAACGCTATAAGAAAAGAAATTTAGAAAAAATGCCAGAAAATGAGAGAAAGAGCCGGAAAAAGATAGAATTTTCACCCCGAAACATTTAGGTAATGATCTTAATACATTATTTGAGTTTATTACGTGTGTTTGAATATATTTTAACGGTAAAACTTGGAATATTAGACATCATTTTAATAAGTTCATTTGATAGTTCAAAGGGCCAATTGGACCCCGATAGTGGAATTGATTATATATTCGTACTCAGTGAGTTATGGGCAACATATAAATGTAATTTATTTAGGGTTTGGCCATGTGACCTTAAACCCTGTACATAGGCCTTGTCTGCATATTGTGTACGCGAATAGGGTATCAGGTTCCTAACCGGATTACCCTAAGATGTGGGGAATGAAGCCTTTAGCCTTATTTGATATCGTTTTCTGCTTACTGAATACAGCAGGATCGTTTGGCAGTGAATCCAAAGGATAAAGCGGTTGTTGAGCAACTGTGCTAACTTTGTAGCAAGGTAAGTGTTTATATCCATTTCTTTGGACGCCTTTGGCCTTGTGGATATTCTACCACGTGTTCCTTACGTGTGTAGCTGCCGATAGGCGTACTCATTACGCCTTAGCTTTGAATTTATATTGTATATTGTATGTTATGCCCTGTTGTTGGTATTGCATTGAGCATATGAGCATTGCACTCTGGTTTTGAGCATTGCATATACTTCCCGGTAACCGATGAGAGTCCCGAGCCGGTGAAGGGTCATCATTGCTTATACTTCCCGGTAATCGATGAGAGTCCCGAGCAGTGAAGGGTCATCATTGCTTATACTTCCCGGTAATCGATGAGAGTCCCGAGCAGTGAAGGGTCATTATTGCATATACTTCCCAGTTGGCGATGAGAGTCCCGTACCGGTGAAGGGTCATTATTGCATATACTTCCTGGTTGGCGATGAGAGTCCCGCGCCGGTGAAGGGTCATTATTGCATATACTTCCCGGTAATCGATGAGAGTCCCGAGCCGGTGAAGGGTCATTATTGCAAGGGTCATTATTGCATATACTTCCCGGTAATCGGTGAGAGTTCCGAGCCGGTGAAGGGTCATTATTACATATACTTCCCGGTTGGCGATGAGAGTCCCGCACCGGTGAAGGGTCATTATTGCATATATTTCCCGGTAATTGATGAGAGTCCTGAGCCGGTGAAGGGTCATTACTTCATATACTTATCGGTTGGCGATGAGAGTCCCGCACCGGTGAAGGGTCATCATTGCATATACTTCCCGGTAATCGATGAGAGTCCCAAGCCGGTGAAGGGTCATTATTGCATATATCTCCTGGTCGACGATGAGAGTCCTGCGCCGGAGATAGGTATCAGGCATGTGTGACTGCATTGCATCGTACCGCATTCATCCCATCTCATTCATATGTGACTGCATTGCATTGTACCGCATTCATCCCATCTCATTGCACCGCATACTGACTATTGTGTGTATTGTGTTGTGTTTTATGTATGCGGTATGTATACTATGTCGTAGACATATCTTAGTTTGCCTATATATTTCTGGCTCGTATTCTGGGTTGCGGGGATCGGGTTGCACGCCGCAATGGTATAAATATATGGATCGGGTTGCACGCCGCAACGGTATAAGTATATGGATCGGGTTGCACGCCGCAACGGTATAAATATACGGATCGGGTTGAACACCGCAACGGTATGATGTATTTCTTATTGTTGATATGTTCGGGATACCTATATGTTCTGGCTATCTTACGTTCCTGGTTGTTAATGAGTTTGTGATTCCATACGTGTTTCTAGTTATTATCTGGCTCTGCCTTTTCATAATTTAAATAAGAGTAATTTCGTTTATCTGTTTCTTTTCTCCCTGGCTAGCTATCCTATTCTTTGAGGTGGCTAGTCTGCCCCACTTATTGAGTCCTTTTGACTCACCCTTGTTTGTTGTTTGTTTTTGTCTATTTATTTCGTTTCGGCAGGTTCGCTCCAGGATCGAGTTCGCCATGTTGTGAAGGAGCGAAGATGACTTCAGCTGTCAGTGGGTGAGCCAGCTTTTATTCCGGATGACCACCAATTTTTTTTTTATTATCTCAGTTGTATTTTGCTCCCTCCAGGAGGTATCAGTCTTCTTTTGTACTTTTAGATGTCCAGTCTGGATAGTCCTAAACCTAGTATGTTGGGTAGTCAGCTGTAATTTCTTTTGTACAGCTTAAAGGTATTAGTATGTCTGTATTTTTGTTTTAAGTCTTGACCTTATTTATGAATTGTTATATTTATTTTCCTAATTTAATTGGTAAGGGTTCGTCCGACGGGTCTAGGGGAGGTTGTTGGGTGCCCGCACGGCCTAACCGAATTCCGGATCGCGTCATTTAATCATGCAAATTTTATAATATATCAAATATGAAGGCCAAATAATTGTTTGCCATACTCGTAATTCCTAATGCATAATAAGAATTTGCCTTTAGCACCAAAAAAACCAAGAAAAGGTACTGGTGTCAAGCTGAATACTCGATATATTATAAAATTAGCTTGATTTAAATCGTTCAAAGATTAATTACTGGTCTTGATACAATAGGCAGATTTTATAATATATCAAGTATTCCGCTTGATATCAATATTTTTTCTTAGTATTTTTTGCTTATGTCAAACTGTTATTATGCATTAGGAATTAGGAGTATGAAAAATAATTATTTGGCCCTCGTACTTGATGTATTATCAAATTTGCATGATTAGAATCATTCAAAAATTAATTACTGGCCTTCGTACAATAGTAATTTTTAGTATGATTATGTATTGCGTAAATAAAAAATATCGATCGAAAAATGATTCGATATATCAGTACTTTGAATTTACATTTTTTCTTTAATTTACGAGCAACTATACACGCGTATTACAAGATATTTATTATTTTTGTACTAATTATTAGGAAAACACGTGTATTCCACATGTCAGAAAACTAGTAACTATAATAAAAAAAGTCCTACATGGCAAAGAAAGTAGGACCTACAGGTATATAAAAATATTTTAAAAAGCCATGTTAGATTTCCAATGGATAACAACGCAAAAATTGGCCAGAATTACTTTTTGAAATATTTTTTACTAAGTTGAGTGACCTTTTTGGGACCAACCAAAACAAAATGACTTTGGTGATTAATTTCTCAAACTTGAGTGACCATTATAGATTTTAACTCCTATGGAACTTGTAAACGAGCTTTGCGAAACTTTCTATTGCTCGAAAAAAAATGAGAAAAATAAAATAAAAAGTGAAAAGAAGAATTTCAAGAGGAGAAATTGAATGACAGATATCTACAGAAAAAGAAGAAACTTATACGGAGGTGAAACGACGACCTTATTAAACATAACATGCATTTTGGAATCAACTCTTGACCCGCTCAGATGGTCTATCCTTGGTTTTGCTCAAGTTTTTCCTACTTTGCTTGATGGAAAATCTGACGACCCTCATTCGACTAGTAGTGCCATTTGAGGTTTTCACCCACTTGCCTCTCTTTGTTCTTTAAGCTCACTGTTGTCTTGCAGCGCCCTTTCAGGTTTTCACCGACAAGACTTCATTTTTCTTTTCTTTTTTTTTTCTTTTCTTTTATTTTATGTTCTTTCTCATTGACCTCCCATCTTTCCTTGTAGGTCGACCCCGTCTTTCTTTATTTCTCAACGTTTATCTTGATTCCCTCATATATTTTCTTCTTTAATGATCAATGTGTCCCTATCTCCTGATTGCATTGATGACAAATAGATGGGACTTCACAGTGCATTGATATTCTACTATGCTTAACATTCTCAATGATCGGTTAGAAGGGTCTTTATTTGGACTGTAACATGGGATTTGAGCATGAAAGCCCGAAAAGCAGCTCATGAGACAAGTGAATGAACACTACAACCTTTGAATCAACCCTTAAAAATAAAATAAACTTATGTTCTTTTTTCTTGACTTTTCTCTTTGGTGTAAGAAAGTGGTATAAATGCATCTCATGAAATGACTTGGTAAAATATTATAAATTTTAGAATCATTTTCTTTTAAAATAATAATAAACTTTAGCCCAGTTTAGTGAAAACTAAAGAATTTTCTTTTGAATTTTCCTGATATGAAAACACAAGGGATATTGAGACTTTCCCCGAGATAAACACAATGAAAGCAAAAAAAAAACTAATAATAATAATTTTAAAAAAAAAAATTAAAAAAATTCTGCCCCAGTTTAGGATTAATTGGGGCTTTCAATTTTATTTAAACATTAGCCGCAAATATGGAGGAAAGTTTTGCGTCAATGATAAATAGGGAAAAAATAAACTTTTTCCTATTTCGAAACTGAAGAATTGTGAAAATTTCCCCAAATATGACCACAAGGAAATATTGACTTGCTCCTTTTTCTTAAAAACCAAAATAAACTTATGGCCTAGTTTAGGATAAATTGGGGCTTTGATTTTCTTTCATATGGGCCGCAAACTTGGAGGCAAGTTTTGCATCAATGTGAAACAGGAAAAAAATGAACGTTTCCCTATCTCAAAACTGGGGAATTTTGAGAACTTCCCCTAATATGACCAAAAGGAAATATTGACTTGCTCATTTTTCTTAAAAATAAAAATAAACTTCTGCCTCCGTTTAGGATAAATTGGGTCCTAAACTGGAGCTTTGATTTTCTTTTATACGGGCCGCAAACTTGGATGCAAGTTTTGCGTCAATGTGAAACAGGAAAAAATGAACTTTTCCCTATCTCGAAACTGGAGAGTTTTGAGAACTTCCCCTAATATGACCGCATTCGAATGCTTGCCTACGTATTCCAAAGTTCAAACAAGACAAGACTTCATCCACTCGGTGTTATCGACTTCCGCTCCAAAAGATTCTAAAAAATGATATTTCAGCTTCAACCAGAATAACCGTGCACGATTTTAAACTTTCGCACACCTCCCTCATAAATGATTAATGATTAATCCCATACTGTTTCACTCCCTCTCTTGTCATACTTCTCCTTATAATTCTATCAACTTGCTGTTGACACCCAATTTTGTCCCGAATTTTTTTAAAATTATTAAATTATGGTAATATTTTTATAATTGAGGTTTAATTAGAAAATTAAATAAAATAATGATAGTAAAAGAGGATAAATTGAAATTCAAAGAATGTGCTAAACTTGCAAAATTCCTCCAATTTTAACCCACACGTACAACCCATTTACTTTTTTAAAATTTTTTTTAATTAATTGTAAATTGAGGCCAAATCCGCTCAACCCCCTAAGCACTAGCCTAATTGTGCAAATCACCTACATATATATATATATATATATATATATATATATATATATATATATATATATATATATATATATATATATATACCCTTATCCAAAAATCCTAAGAGATTATCCATTATTCATTCACCATCTTCCTCCTCATTATTCAAAGAACAGAAAAAAATTTCAGATTTGGCACCTATACATACACCCCATCGATCCTTTCTTCTATCAAGGACACACACATTATACACAGACCATGGACCAGTAATGGAGTAAAGAGAAGACCTCATTCTTCATTTCTTTACCTTATATCCACAGATCATACCCACACAATGAATACATTTCACACACATCCAAATCGAACAAAAGGGGTACAATCATCGCAGTACGAAACAGAGGGAGTAGCACAGGGAAACCAAACCACCACCACCATTGGTAGTAGTGACGGTGGAAATGGTTCAAACGCTGTTGTTATTGGTGTATTTTGTTTCAATCTGTTGTAAAGAAATATATGAAAAGATGGTGGTGGTTAGTGGCAGCGACGCCGCCGTGAAATTGGCCGACAGTCGCTCGTCCTCTCTGCGTGACTGCCGATCTTTTCCGTTCTCCGGTAGTTGACTGAAAAAACCCATGTTGGTCCCGTGTTCGTTTGTTTCTATTGATTTGACTTCGTTCCGTTATGTTATGCCTATTTTCATTTTTTTCGTGACTGTTGTGATATTTGGTCCCACCGAAAAACTCGTCGCCGGTGACCTCTCCTGTATTGTCGTTTCAATGATTTTTATTATGGGTTCTTTCCCATTTCTGGATTTATGATTGAAATTAAAAGGGGGTGGGGTGGTAGCGACGCCGCTACGGCTTGGAAGTCGTTCCTCCTCCTCTGTTCACTGGTGGCGCTACCCTGTGCGTTGTCGTCACTGTTTTGCCTGAGCTGATGGTCGTTCCTCCCTGCGCTGGTGGCGTTACATTGTTTGTTGCTACAGTTGCTCATTGGAAAAACTTGTGATTCAAACTACTTGTTCCCTTACTGCTGCCTATGTTACTTTCGATACCTATTGGTTTCGATTTGGCTGATTTTTTTGTTGTTGGTTTGAGATTTTGGTTCTTGTGCTATTATTGTTTTGCTTTATGAAGATTTGGATCATTGACTTTGTTAAAACGGATTAAAGTGTTTCTGATGAATATGTGGACAACTGCTTCGTGTATTTTGAACACACATTATGCCCTGGCCTATGAAAATCAATTTATTTGAGGCTTTACTGCTTTTGAGCGGATACTATACTGTGTAGCTGGCCAATGAAAAAATACATATACACCATATTGAGGCCTCGGAATTGATTTGAATATGACACTACACTTGAACAGTCCCGTCCCCGTGTCCCTAAAGCAAATAGGCGATGATGAATGTATGAATTGAATGCAAAGCAAGTCGCATAGAGTGGTGGATTTGGTACTTGGCATGGCAACCGGGCCGGGCTCCGTGTTTGCAGCCGTACCAAAATCCCGAGCCTCTACTCGACACGCCATACAAACCTGAGCCTAAATTTTACAAAATAAAACCCCCTTACTATTATTATTATTTTTATTACTATTATATTTATTATTATATATATTTTATTATTATTATTACTTTATTATCATTATTATTATTATTATTATTATTTTATTTTTATTAATTATTACACTTTATTATCGTACTAATGCAAATTCATTTTCATATTTTTTGTGAGGTACATTTTTGGCACGAATAACTTTGGGACGAATTTGGCTAGCTCACCAATCGGGATAGTTTGCATTGGCTTGGAGTCGCATCGGGATCAAGCTCGGGTTCAAATTTTCAATACCCTTTGGAAATTCTAGAAATTCAAGGAACCCGCGAGTTTGTCACATTCCCGGTTCTATCATTTTAACTCGATTACTTATTTCAATAAATGTATCATTTGTATTTTGACATTTCATGTGTAGAATATTCAATTTATGTTAATATTATTTGATTATTTGAGCTATTGTGTTACTTTATGTTCATTGCCTTTTATTTGAAGTCCTTATTTAATTATTATTGCAAATTGGGACCATTTTAGCAAATGCGTGAAAGTTAAAAAATATTTTGCAAATAAGCTTTTATTCGATTAATTATTATTATTATTATTATTATTATTATTATTATTATTATTATTATTACTACTACTACTACTACTATTATTTATTACTTTTTTTTTAAAAAAAATAATTCTTTTGAAAGAAAAGTACACTTGTAATCATTTGGAAACCTGTCGGATTAACCATATCTTACGGAATTTCGAAAGTGCCTTAAAAACCTTCTTTCGAAATTAACAAAACCTCTTACTTAGAATCTCTGAAAGAAAGACAGCCTTTTTTTTCCACAACGGAGTTTTGCACGCATTTGTTAATTTGGTTCCCTGTTTTCCTTAAATTGGGTGGCGACTCCAAAAACTCCAAAAGAGTTAGACCATTTAGTTGATATTCCGGAATTTATCCTATTCAGGGTAATTTTTGAGGTTCGACAGCATGGCGACTCCACTGGGGAGCAATAAAGGTTTTGACCATAAAGGTTTCCAATTATTTGCAACTAGCATGCCTAATTTATTTTCTTTAATATATATGTTTGTTTGGTTTGTTATGGAAAGCATGTATTATATTTTATTTGTGCATAGTTCGCATTCTGTTGATATTTCCTCCCTCATGGAGCTTGTCAATTCTCTTTCACCTCCTCGATTTCATCACGGGGCACCCGCTTGACGGGTAGTTATGCAGGAAGGGCATTGCCCTTACCTCACTCTTTGAATTTCTTTGGTGTCACCAAAGTTAGTTGGGGTATGGTTTGCCTGGTTTTGTCATGGCCGGTTTTACTGGTTTATGAGGCCAGGTTTATCCCGCATAGGTCGAATCAGCCTCAACCGTTAGCCCAGTCTTAGAAGGAGATTAGGTCATGCATGCATATACACCTTAGTTTGGACCCGGTCCTTGGTACCGTTTTCAAAAATTAAGAAACCGCCCTTTTGTTGACGGGTTATTGAATCCCAACGACACTGCATATTATGTGATCGTGTGGATATTATAACAAATCCTAAACCATTTGCCATGTCAAATTTGAGAAGTTGACAATTATGTCGGTTTATTTATATCTCAGTGTTGCATTGACAAACGGCTTGCGTCGTTATAATAACCACATGTGCGTGCAACTTGGTGATTAGGCCTACCTCTGGCACAAAGAGGCACTTTACAGGGTAGGAATCGTTTGCACATGAATTTACGTTCAACTACTTGTGATTGTCACATGTTAATTGCCTGCCTTGCTTTATTTGCTCAAAATGCATTAAATACTAGGTGTTGTTGGCTTGTATGCAATCCTATGAATGATATGCAAACTAACTTAGTTACCCTTTGAGGTTTCTTTGTTTTGTTTATTTCTCTAGCATAAGTTTGATTTGTAAAGTGGTTGACCATGTAAATCACGCAAGATTCAAGATCTGATTGATGGTAGATGCTCTAGCTCGTGAACGATGCAGTACCAGAAGCTAATGGCATTGTTTGAAAGAACTTGGCGATTGAACTTAGTAGCATTATTTTCAATTTTAATTCAGATTGAGGCCCTAAATTGCATTGTACTGTAAATCTTATGTTAGTCTGAATCAACTCATTTTAAATTGATGAAAGTTGAAATAAAATGCATCGCATTCTTATTATATTATTTACGCTTGCATTTATTTATGTTTCAAAACTAAAATTGATAAACCTGCCAAAGCTTTGCTTGTGACGTATGGCAAAGCAACTGAACAAATTGAAAGCGACGCACTGAAGAGTTATTGCCGGCACTCTTTGGATATCGCACTATCTGTTAGAACTTCAACTGGGGTAGCTTTTATTTATTGGTATATGGCGTTGAAGTAGTGATGCAGAACTATGCACGGTCTGATTCCCAAGGAGGGATACGTAGGCTCCCCCATCGGGCTCGACCCTTTAGCATTTAAATTTTTATTTTCCCCCAAGAAGGACAACTAGGGCAATTTTTGCAAAACGAGTTGGAGATGCGAAAGATAGCAACTCGGGAAATTTTTGCAAAACGAGTTGGAGATGCGAAAGATAATAACCGGGGCAGAATTTTGCAAGAATCAACGTTGGTTATTAAAGATAAGTTGGCAAGAACTCTGTAATTGGTTAAGTGAAACAGTGCAAAGTGGGCCTTCAGTTTGTTTTAAAATATGTTACAAGTTTAAGTCAAGGCAAAATTTTTAAAATGCATCTTTGGCTTCATTTGCATGCTTATTTCACTCACTATATTGCATTAAAATATTTTATCTTGCCTCTATTTTTCAAAATCTATGCTATTTGAGTTCATGAGCCAAGTTTCTGAAAGCAATTCGCAAATCCAAGTCTAATGAAGACGAGGAAGCAGCAGAAGCAGCAAGAACAGGATGAAGTCTGCACAAAGCAAACGCTTCCCCTCCCTCCCCAAAACTAACAATTTTTCTTTGAGAGCAGGAACATGAAAGCTTGCAATGAAAGGATCATTCGCACTATGGATGAACAATTTATGGAACGCGCATTCAAAGTTTCCTTGCAGATTGCGTCGCATTGCCTTTTTCATGACTTAAAGTGTTATGCTTTGCCATGAGTTATTGCCGAACAGGCGGCATTTCTACCTCTATGATTTTCATTCCCAAATAAGCAATGAAGTCGAAGCATGCGTTATGTTTTCAAATCACGCCAAAATAAGCATTGCCTTATTTTTAATTGACAATCCACTCAAGGCCATCATTGCCCGATTGTCTCGCCAATTAATTTATCAAATGGCTATCGCACTGACTGCATTTCCGCACTACTTTGCTCTGCACTTGCTTTGAATTATGTATTCACACTTGCTTTAAAATTAACGCCTTGATTTACTCTTTCAGGTTGACCATCGGCTACGAGGATTCCCTTTGTTGGACTATCTCGCCTATTGATTTGTCAAATGGCTCTTGCATTGCTCTACATTCCCGCACTGCTTTTCTTTGCACTTGCTTTAAATTATGTCGTCGCACTTGCTTTAAAATTGATGGCTTACTTTATGTTTTTCAGGTTGACCACCAAGTGGGGCTTCTCTCTTGTTGGACTTTCACGCCTGTTGATTCGCTAAATCGCTTTTCCGTTGCTTTACATTTCATGCTAAATTGCTTTGCACTTGCTTTCAATTATGCCTTTGCACTTGCTTTATATTATAACTTTCTTTACTTTTAGCTTAACAGGTTAACAGGTCAGTCCCGAGACCCTCATTGCTTTGTGCTGGACCGGATTGCCTGCTGATTTGTCGACAATCAACCCCAAGACCCTCCTTGCTGCGTTCCCGACCGGCTTGCCAGTTGATTTGTCAAGATGTTCAAACTGCCTTGCACTTGCTTTCAATTATGACTTTGCACTTACTTTATATTATGAATCGCTTTACTTTTAGCTTAACAGGTTAACAGGTCAGCCCCGAGACCCTCATTGCTTTGTGCCGGACCGGATTGTCAGCTGATTTGTCGACAATCAACCCCAAGACCCTCCTTGCTGCGTGCCCGACCGGCTTGCCAGTTGATTTGTCAAGATTGTTCAAATTGCTTTGCACTTGCTTTAAATTATGCCTTCGCATTTGCTTTGTATTACGTCTTGTTTCACTTTTCAGGTTAACAGGTTAGTCCCGAGACCCTCCTTGCTTCATGTCGGATCGGTTCGCCACCTGATTTGTTCGATAATCAACCCCAAGACCCTCCTTGCTTCATGCCCGACCGGCTTGCCAATTGATTTGTCAAGATTGTTGAAAATGCTTTGCGTTATGCCTTCGCACTTGTTTTATTGCTTCGCCAGTTGATCGGAAGACAACTTATCCATGATATCGCAACCCGCACTTGCAAATTTTTATCATCAATATGTGATCATTCTTTACTTTTGATTATCAGGCTTTATTAGTAGTTGCACGCTTACCGCTTGTTGAGATTATTACAGGATTTTTAGCAGCACTGCAGCAGCGTTTGGAGCATAATTTGGAGCTTTTCTTAGCGATGAACCGGGGCAATCGTTGATATGAGCTAGACTCGTCAATGAAGACCTTAAGAATCGCACCCGAATAAGTCATCCACCCTAGAGGTAAGTCTCTTGTTAACTTTAGAGTCCGAGGTTTGAGATTGAAGATAAGATGGCTCGATTATCGAGGTGCAGCGGAAGCTATGTTCGTGTAAACCCCTCTTTATGGGTGTGTCGTCGACCACATTTTAATAACTTGGGTGATTACAAGCCTCTTTTCCCGCGCTTGAGTAGTCGTTACTATCTCATTTTTTATTTTCAAATTACATCGAACTACATATGGCCTGATTCTCTTTCAGCCCGAGATATGTAGGCAATTCGAAAACCGGAGCTCGGCCATGTCCATAAGCCTAGCATTTTTATCCCAGGAATCAGATTCTTGGCTTTACCGTGACAAATTGGGTTTCACGTCAACTTTCTTTTCCCTGAAAACTCTTTCATCCTTTTCGGGTAAAGAGGAGCAGCTGTTGACACCCAATTTTGTCCCGAATTTTATCAAAATTATTAAATTAAGGTAATATTTTCATAATTGAGGTTTAATTTGAAAATTAAATAAAATAATGATAATAAAAGAGGAACAATTGAAATTTCAAAGAATGTGCTAAATTTTCAAAATCCCTCCAATTTCAACCCACCCGTACAACCCATTTACTTTTTAAAATTTTTTTTAATTAATTATAAATTGAGGCCAAATCCGCTCACCCCCCTAACACTAGCCTATTTGTGAAAATCACCTACATATATATATATATATACCCTTATCCCAAAACCCTAAGAGATTGTCCACTATTCATTCACCATCTTCCTCCTCATTATTCAAAGAACATAAAAAAATTTCAGATCTGGCACCTATACATACACCCCATCGATACTTTCTTCTCTCAAGGCACACACAACATACACAGACCATGGACCAGTAACGGAGTAAAGAGAAGGCCTTCTTCTTCATTTCTTTACCTTATATCCACAGATCATACACACACAATGAATACATTTCACACATCTAGATCGAATAAAAGGGGTACAGTCATCGCAGTACGAAACAGAGGGAATAGCACAGGGAAACCAAACCACCACCACCATTGGTAGTAGTAACGGTGGAAATAGTTCAAACGTTGTTGTTATTGGTGTATTTTGTTCCGATCTATTGTTAAGAAATATAAGAAAAGATGGTGGTGGTTAGTGGCAGCGACGCCTCCGTGAAATTGGCCGGCAGTCACTCCTCCTCTCTACATGACTGCCGATCTTTTCCGTTCATCGGAAGTTGACTGAAAAAACCCGTGTTGGTCCCGTGTTCGTTTGTTTCTACTGATTTGACTTCGTTCCATTATGCTATGCCTATTTTCATTTTTTTCGTGACTGTTGTGATATTTGGTCCCACCGAAAAACTCATCGCCGGTGACCTCTCCTGTATTGTCGTTTCAATGATTTTGATTATGGGTTCTTTCCTATTTATGGATTTATAATTAAAATTAAAAGGGTGTGGGGTGGTAGCGACGCCGCTATGGCTTGGAAGTCGCTCCTCCTCCTCCGTTCACTGGTGGCGCTACCCTGTGCGTTGTCGCCACTGTTTTGCCTGAGCTGATGGTCGCTCCTCCCTGCGCTGGTGGCATTACACCATTTGTTGCTACTGTTGCTCATTGGAAAAACCCGTGATTCAAACTACTTGTTCCCTTACTGCTGCCTATGTTACTGTTGATACCTATTGGTTTCGATTTGGCTGATTTTTTTGTTGTTGGTTTGAGATTTTGGTTCTTGTGCTATTATTGTTTTGCTTTATGCAGATTTGGATCTTTGACTTTGTTAAAACGGATGAAAGTGTTTTTGATGAATATTTGGACAACTGCTTCGTGTATTTTGAAACACATTGTGCCCTGGCCTATGAAAACCAATTTATTTGAGGCTTTACTGATTTTGAGCGGATACTATACTGTGTTGCTGGCCAATGAAAAAATACATATACACTGTATTGAGGCCTCGGGATTGATTTGAATATGATACTACACTTGAACAGTCTCGTCCCCGTGTCCCTAAAGCAAATAGGCGATGATGAATGTATGAATTGAATGCAAAGCAAGTCGCATAGAGTGGTGGATTTGACACTTGGCATGGAAACCGGGCCGAGCTCCGTGTTTGCAGCCGTACCAAAATTCCGAGCCTCTACTCGACACGCAATACAAACCTGAGCCTAAATTTTGCAAAATTAAACCCCCTTACTATTATTATTATTTTTATTACTATTATATTTATTATTATATATATTTTATTATTATTATTACTTTATTATCATTATTATTATTATTTTATTTTTATTAATTATTACACTTTATTATCGTACTAATGCAATTTCATTTTCATATATTTTGTGAGGTACATTTTTGGCACGAATAACTTGGGGACGAATTTGGCTAGCTCACCAATCGGGATAGTTTGCATTGGCTTGGAGTCGCGTCGGGATCAAGCTCGGGTTCAAATTTTCAATACTCTTTGGAAATTCTAGAAATTCAAGGCTCCTGCGAGTTTGTCACATTCTCAGGTTCTATCATTTTAACTCGATTACTTATTTCAATAAATGTATCATTTGTATTTAGACATTTCATGTATAGAATATTCAATTTATGTTAATATTATTTGATTACTTGAGCTATTGTGTTACTTTATGTTCATTGCCTTTTATTTTGAAGTCGTTATTTAATTTATTGCAAATTTGGGCCATTTTAGCAAATGTGTGCAAGTTAAAAAATATTTTGCAAATAAGCTTTTATTCGATTAATTATTATTATTATTATAACTACTATTATTTATTACTTTTTTTTTTAAAAAAATAATTCTTTTGAAAGAAAAGCGCACTTGTAAATATTTGGAAACCTGTCGGATTAACCGTATATTACGGAATTTTGAAAGTGTCTTAAAAACCTTCTTTCGAAATTAACAAAACCTCTTACTTAGAATCTATGAAAGAAAGATTGCCTTTTTTTTTCCACAACGGAGTTTTGCATGCATTTGTTAATTTGGTTCCCTGTTTTCCTTAAATTGGGTGGCGACTCTAAAAACTCCAAAAGAGTTAGACCATTCAATTGATATTCCGGAATTTATTCTTTTCGGGGTAATTTTTGGGGTTCAAAAATTGCGTGTTAAGATCAAAGGTGAATTCCACATGCATTTCACGTTATTAAGGCAAACAAAACATTAAACAGAAAACTAAGAGGACAAAATTAGGAAAGATAAAGACAGAAAATCGAGACGAGAAGTGGATCTCGCTTTTTATTAAATTAGAGATTGAAGGGTTTGAATATCAAAAAGAGCAAAATAAATGCACTTGAATAACCCAAAATAAATGAAGGGTTCCCTTTTAATCCTTTCTGAACTTATTATTTACCTCGTTATCACTTACTTCATGCATTCATAGAGACACAAATGAACCTGGTCAAAATATGGCCCAATTTTAAACACTTCGCTTTCCTTTTATGTTTCCTTAACAAATCAAACATATAAAAACAATAATGTAGTGCATAAATCATAGACATGCTTAACAACTTTATATTTAAACATTAGCCATTCAAGAGAAAAGAAATACAAAGGATGAACATATTTACCTACTAGGAAATTCTTCCAAGCAATCAGATAAAGGAAAACAAGCTATTCCCCAAATCCAGCTTAACCATATTCACGGCAACCAAACAAACTCAGTAACAACAACTCCAAAATAGGCAAAACCAAACAGATCCTCTTTCCTCAACTCCCAAATGATTTTGTTTTTACTCTCTTCTCTTCCTATTTTTTTGCCTCTCAACTCTTGGTAGTTGAGAGTATTTTTTCTGATTTTATTATTGAGTTTTTAGTCTACTTTTTTCAGATCTGAAATTCTATGTTATCAAGAGTGAATAGTATTTTTCTTGATGAATCCATGTAGAAAGAGAGTTAAAGCTCTCTCTTAAATAGACAAAAAAATTGAGTGAAAAGTTGGCTAAAGGTACAAGACCTGGGGCTTTTGGGTGAGAAGGACTCACAAGTGTTTAAATAGTTATATAGGACTCAAGTCTTGAAAAATGGGTGAGAGGGACAAGTGTTTAATTAGGTGTTTAATGATTTAATCACTTATCAAACATCACCCCAAGCTTTTGAAAAATACAAAGTGGCCCTCCAATATATATATATCTTTTAGTTAGCCAAAAATGGCAAAAATCCTTCCCATTCTCTCTCCTCTCCTCTTTCCCTCACCGACGAAAGCAAAAAAAATTCCTTTCCCGCTTAATTATTTTTGCTTCAATCAGCTCTAAATTTTGCCCCCATAGATTGATATTAGTTCTTCCTCATCAATTGTACTCATTTTTAGTATGTTCCAATTGTAAAATCAATTTTTTCATTTCCCCAATTATTTCATTTCTGAATCGGATTATGATTCTCGCTTCATAGGTTGTCGTTTATCATCTCTGGTAAGTGTAAGGTTTTATTATTGTACAATGCATGTGATTTTTATTCCTATAATCCTGGGTTTCATTTGGTAAATGACGATGCATGAACAGTGGCGACGATGTATTGTAGCATCTAATATGTGTGCACATATTATATTATGTGCACACATTTATAAATATGTGTACACATATAAGACGAGGATACCAGATTTTCGTCTTACACATATTAAATTATGTGTACACATATAACATATTGTTTGCAGGTTTTCTTTTTAGACATACAATATTATGTGTACACATATAATAATATGTGTACACATATAATATTATGTGTACACATATACTGGTGTTTTCATGGAGTGATGAAAAATCTCCTTTGTTAACAGGTATTTTTCCCAATAATGCTACTGTTGGCAATTGATTTTCTTGAGGAATGGGTGGAGAGTCGTGATTGTTTCACTTGGATTTCGAAGTCTAGGGAGACGGTGCCAATTGTTGTGAATAATGAGGTTACGTATTCTGAGTTAGTTGAAAAGATTATTACCAGATGTTCGGTAAATCATGATCCAAATAATCTTTGCATTACATATATGCTCAGCATCTGTTCAAAGCAAAAGAGTCATCCTTGTAGAATAAAGAATGATGACGATCTCCTTATTTACCTTGCCGATGTCGATGGAGCTGGTAATAGACCGACTTTAAGGGTATATTTGGATGATAGGTCGGTGGAAGTTTCAAACATCAATGTGATGCCAAATCATGGACGCTCTTATGATTGTTCTAGTAACGGATGGGATGACATTGGTGATCAAGAGCCTTTCAATATGGAAATGTCAGAGAATGAAGGAGGTGAAGGAGAACATGAACGAGAAGAAGATGAGGCTGAAGATGATGTTGTCAAAGAAGAAAATGTGGAGTTAACTCCTAATCCTATTATTGGGAGTAATGATGTATTTGTTGGTAGCAATGATGTAAATAATGTGGAAGCTACACCAAACAGCTTAGACGGTGAGGATGACGGCACCAGGTTTTATAAGGGTTTAACTTTCAAAAACAAACGCGTCTTAGTTGTGGCTTTGAAGATTGCTGCACTGAAGAAGCATTTTTGTTTCAAGTCAGTTAAGCATACCAAAACTGTATATTGTGTCCGTTGTGTAAATGTTAATTGCAAGTGGTGGCTTCAAGCCACCAAGTATTTAAATGATGATACCTTTATGATTAAAGTTTATAGGAACAAGCATACATGCGGGTTAGAGCACCTCTCAAGTCATCATCCACTCGCCTCAGCGGAAGTCGTTGGTGAATTCATGAAGTCTTGGTATGACGAGGGAAAAGGTCCAACTACAAAGGAAATTAGGCAAGCAGTCAATAGGGATTTGGGTTCTAACATTAGTTATTGGAAGAGTCGAATGGGTGGTATTATTGCCAAGTCTTTGACAAGAGGGACTCCAGAGCACGGATACGAGGTTTTGGATGCGTACCGTTATATGCTTAGGACTTCAAATGAAGGTACCAAGACAACTTTGGAGGTTGATCGCGATGTGAACTTCTTGTATTTTTTTTGTATCCCTTGGGTCATGGATTAGGGGATTTGCGTATATGAGGAAAGTCATAGCTGTAGACGGAACTCATTTGTCCGGAAAGTATGGGGGAGTTTTATTGTCTGTTGTGGCACAAGACACAGAGACGCATATTTTTCCATTAGCATTTTGTGTTGTAAATGTTGAGTGTGATGCATCTTATGAATTCTTTTTCGAACAGCTGGTCGGTATACTCCCCAGCGACAATGAGTTGTGCATAATTTCTGATAGGCATCCAAGCATCATAAAGGCAGTATCAAAGATCTTTCCTGAAGCTAATTATGGAGTTTGCAAGTGGCACTTATCTCAAAGCATCCGGACAAAGTTTCATTGTGTCACTTTCATGGGAAATTTTCATGCAGCATCAGATTCATATACGGAGAAGGAATTTGAGTCACATTTCGGTGAAATCCGGACCAAGTGTGACAAGGCTGCCACATATCTTGAGCGGTGGAGCAGAGCATACTTTACATGAAATATTTATGTGTGTACACATCTCACAATAAAAATATGTGTACACATATAAATATTATGTGCACACATATTGTGAGATGTGCAAGCTATTAAGATCTCCCTACTTGCTGAAGATGTGTACACATAAAATAATATGTGTACTCATATTTTAATATGTGTACACATATTAACAAAGTTAAGTTTATATTTCTGAAGTATCTGGTTACACCTATTATAATGTTTACACATAATTGTAGGTTTGGTGTGATGACGACTAACATTGCTGAGTCGATGAACTCAATGCTAAAGGATGAAAGAGAAATGCCCATAACAGCTTTGTTCAATGCTATCATACGAAACTTTTCTGAAAAATTTCATGAGAGGCGTACGATGTTCATGAATCATACAAAGCCATGTGTCCCTTTAATTGAGGATATATTAAAGAAGAATAATAACGCGGGAGCAAGGTTGTTGGTTATTACCAATGGCACGGATATGTATGCAATTGGTACTGGAGATGATGCTGTCAACATCAATCTAAGCGAAAGAACATGTTCGTGTCGAAAGTTTCAGATTGATATGTATCCTTGTGTACATGCTTGCGCAGCCATAAGACGTCAGTATGGAGCATATGGGAGCGAATTGTACAATTTTACTTCTCCATATTATTACACCAATACGTACATTCTCGCTTATGCAGACATAATACGACCAATATTACCAGAGGAATTGTGGAATGCTCCACCGGAGCTTTACGAGAGAAAAATACATCTACCTTATGTGAAGATCCCACGGGAAGGAGGAGGACCAAGAGAATACCATCAGTTGGGGAAGCATTTAAAAGCAGGAGGAATAGATGTGGAATATGCAAAAGATTTGGCCACAAAAAAATGACATGTCCCCATCGAGGAGTACAATCAGCAGTTTGAAATAGTAGTGGTGTTTGAATCGAGTAACAGCTTGTATGTTAAACGATTTTCCTTACTATTGCGTATTTGATCTTTGTAACTTTTAACAATTAACCATTCATCATTATAATTATGTTTCCAATACCCACAAGCTCTCAGACATATAGTTTTTTTGCTCATTACGTATCGAATGTTTCCTACCATTAAGGTAAAATACATAACTAAAACATAGATGGTTCAACTTCACATATTAAATTATACGTACACATATTATAATATGTGTAACTATTTGCACTAAGATATGCTTGGTTCATCTGCACATATACTTATATGCGTACACATAATATAATATGTGTACACATATACTTATATGCGTACGCATATTATAATATGTGTACACATATTAAATTATGCGTACACATATTATAATATGTAGAGTGGAACCAAGCATATCTTTGTGCAAATATTTACACATATTATAATATGTGTACGCATAATTTAATATGTGTACACATATTATAATATGCGTACACATATAGTTGTATTTTCCAAATCTTAGAAATAAAGGATGATCCCACTATTGCTTGAACTGAATTATAGTGAATAGGGTGTAATTTTGCGGTATATATACACTTATTGTATCCATCTTGGTCTATTTGATCGTGTTATGTTGATACTGCAAGTAAACATTGGGTTGAATGCTGAACTCACACAAAGTGAAACATGTATAGTTTTGGATATACTTGATTCTAGTGCATAAGACACTAACCAAGTGCGTTGGTGCATATTTGGATTGTTTCACATTAAAATGCACAATAATTAGATCAACTTCACCAATTTGTTTAGATTTCTCACTCATTATAAACTCTAGCCTTGATGAGCACCAAATAAAATATAGTAATGTACTTGAATGAGCTTTGATTAGACCAAAGCAACATATTATATATGAAAATAGCGCCCAAACTACATGTACCCAAACAAAAAATGGATTGTTAACGTCATGCAAAGTACAAAACTAAGATATGCTTGGTTCATCTGCACATATACTTATATGCGTACACATAATATAATATGTGTACACATATACTTATATGCGTACGCATATTATAATATGTGGAGTGGACCAAGCATATCTTTGTGCAAATATTTACACATATTATAATATGTGTACGCATAATTTAATATGTGTACACATAACTTTCCAATGGAGATGATAACTTAGCATATTTTTAGTGCCAATAGTTACACATATTATAATATGTGCACACATATACTTATATGCGTATACATATAATAATATGTGTACGCATAACTTCCTAATTGGATGATAACTTAGCATATCTGAGTACCGATAGATAACTCAGTATAACTTTCTAATATGTGTACACATATTATACGTGCAGTGAAACCAAACAGATTGAATTCTCCATAGGAGTCATTTACTTCTTACACTTATTAATTTTACTTCAAAGGGGAGAAATGTAACCATAGAAATATAACATAAAAACATATCTACATATTATCATATATAATATTTTACCAAAAGTACTAACCATGCACAAAAAAGAAATAAAAAACAAAGCCAAACACGGCTTAAGTTATCCTTACAGACCAATAGAAAAGCCACACATAGCTTTGATTGTCCAAAAATTTCATCTAAATTGTAATAATTTAAGGAGACATCTTTTCATGAAATACGTCCACTCCCCACTTGTACCTGCAGTCCTCCTTGGTATTATCACTGAGTTCCGTCATTGGGGTGTTGGTTAGGAGGTGCTCGATGAACATCAATGAATACCCACCACATGCTGTCCCCGTCTCATTGTGTGGCAAACCCTTCCACCTCTCATAAGGCCACATGTCTTTCTTCAGGATGTCATCGGGCAAGTGCTTGAATTTGCCACAATCTCGTAAGAGTCTTGGGAACATTACCATAATAGGGAACATATATGACGCAAATGTATCCTCATCGAACGTTCCAATGTTACAATCATAAACATCAATCCTTCCTTCCTCGACCATGAAAACCAGAGTCACATAATGCTTTTTTATAAGGTTCATGACTGTAAATATCCTCTTGACCCCATCCCAACGGCGCCCACCTGGGTAAGGAGTCTTACCAAGCGTATAATCCACGAGTCCTTCTGCAGTAGGCGTCACCTTCAAATATACATCCAAAGCAATCATATCCTTCTCTGCCTCCTTTTCAAGGTCCCTATACGATCCAGCCAACACTGAGCAGAAGTTCATATCGAGGACAACATCCTTCTTATCATAGTGACTTGTGAATTCCTTGTTTCTTAGCCTCATTAGGCCTAAGACTACATCAACGTGCTGCAGAAATAAAGAAAAAGTAGAAGCCTTATATACATAGTTTAAAACTGATGCCAATTAGTGCGAGTATAATATGTGTACGCATATAAATATTATGTGCACACATATAGTTTAATGTGTACACATATTCGGATATGTGTACACATATTAAAAATGTGTGCACATATCCGAATATGTGTACATATTTGACTATATGTGTGCACATATTATACTTGTACAGAAATAGATAAGAGGTAGGGGGGAAACGTGCCTGACTCTCCATCCATTCTGTCATGGTTATAATCAAACGAAATTCATTCTGGTCATATTCATGGCCCAAACACATTTTCTTTTGCTTTCTTTTTGATCGCATATATGTATCAAAAACTTTTTTCTTCTGCGGATCAGGTTTCCTATAAATATCAACAGGAAGTTGCTCCTCTTCTTCTTCCTGAACCTCTATGCCAACTTGAACTTGAACTTGTTCACCAACAGCTTTGATAACTTCTTTCTCAACTTCTTCTTCACCAACCTCACTCTGCTTTTTTTTCTTTGTCTTGCTTTTCACCAGTCTTGCCCTCGTCTTCATAGCAACATAAGGAGATATCTGTGTCCTTGCAGGGTACACAGTTCTCCTAGGCTGTTGCTTTGTCCAATTCAGAATGGAATCAACAGCATCCTTCAAATCTTTCAACATTTTTTTCTCTGCTTCTCTTTCTACCTTGCAGTCATTGCACAATCCATAATTGAAACAATATGAACTCTCTCCTCCACATTCACCTACAGATGCAGCAGACCTTTCAAAATGTCTATGACCACCTCCACCAAATGCACTGAAACTCACACGTCTTCCACCCTCTCCACCGAGCTCATGCTCTCCATCAACTTCATGCTCTCCAGGAACATCACGTTCCACTCCAACATATCTCAAATCACCAGCATCTTCATCTTCTCCAATATCAGCAGCAACTCCATGATCTCCACCATCAACTTCCTGCTCATCTCTATTAAATTCCAATGTCAACCTAGTCACACCAACCAACCTTTTGGTCAAACTTTCAATCAATTCGTCTTGCTCGTCATCACAAGGAACCAACTTTCTCCAGAAATCCTGCTCCATCTCGATTGGGGTAGGTACAAGGCAAGGGGTCACCACCTGCACCACCAACCATCCCGTCCCCATCCCCCCTCCCCCCCCCCCCAAAAAAGAAGGAAAAAGGAGATCACAGGTGAGATGAACTGATACAAGTTACAAGAAGTGTAATTTGGGAGCACATACTGATTATGTGTACGCATATAAATATTATGTGTACACATATTCAGTATGTGCTCACATAATTTAATATGTGTACACATAATTTAATATGTGTACACATAATAGTATACTAAACCCTAACTAGGAGACTGTAATTCTAAGGCGGCTAGATGTACGCCTTGTGTCCTACTCTCGTACCACCGGAACTATTATAACTCGTAGAACAGGTGTGTATCCTTTGTGCCCGGTGACTTGTAAGATAAGCCTAGTCTCGCCAGCTGGACTCCTATCCCCATAATAATAGGTGGCGTATTTTTGTCCATACAGGCAGCACACACTGCCGGCTGATTCATCATAGAATAATCATAAGTATGCTTGGGCTCAAAGGAGTTTTACAACTACTCTAGGATAGCTCAGTCCCTTTTTAGGCTGTCTGTTGCATCGCAGCTGTATTTTGACTCATCTGATAGGTAGCAGCACCTCCCTGATTCTTTTGTTTCTTTCGAGTTGGCTTGTAATATGTTGTTGCAGTTCACCACACCTCGATGTGCTTTCTGTACTCTTGTTCCTGCTTGTGTTTGTGTCTCAGGCTCCTTCTATTGATCCTGCTTATTTTCTCCACTATTCGCACTGCCTTTTGGGGCTCCCTCTTGTTGGGGTTCTTTTTCTTCCTGCATTCTTCTACATGTCCATACTTTTGGCAGAATTTGCATAGTGTTGACTTCCAGTAATATACAACCTTTTGTTCTATCACAACCCCCTCTCATTTTTTAACAGTACTCTTTCTGGCAATGGGGAGTCTAAATTCACTTCAACCAACAACCTAGCAAAGTTGAGTCCTTTTTTATTAATTATTTTGATCCACCATTAATAGTTTTCCCACTAAGCTTTCTATCTTTCTTAAACCTTTGGCACTCGAGTATTTGAAGTCTAATCCTGGGAGTTTTATCAAGATAGGAACTGTATGCAGCTCCTTCCTGGTGAACTCCATGTTTGGAGACTAGACTTTGATAATAAAAGGCTTATTGTCAAAATGATAAATTCCTCTGAGAACCTCATTTTTTCCATCCTTAGATTCAAATCTCACTAAGACAATACCATTCTTCAACATAGCAATTTTATTAATCCCATACTTATTCCACATACGTTGTATATATCTACTAATTATGATAAATGGGGAATGAGCTCCTAGTACGTAACACACTACAACAGTTTTCCAGTATTCGATCTCAGTACCTAGGCCATCTAACTCAGTATCAATAATAGATTGCTCACCTTGAAACTTAAATGGGATGTATTCCAGCTTGAACCCCGCATTTGAGATCTTCGATATGTCAAAATTATCCAGTGTGAGCAAAAATACTCCACCTATTATTACGGGGTTTCAAGTCCAGTTGGCGAGACAAGAATTATCTTACAAGTCATAAGGCACAAAGGATACACGCCTGTTCTACGAGTTACGACCGTTCAGGCGGTACGGGCGTAGGGCGCAAGGCATACATCCTGCCACCTTATGGTTACAGTCTCCTAGTTAGGGTTTCATATATACCACCGCCTTGAGTTTATAGGCCCATGAGCCTCATTAGTCTTATTTTACCACAATTATGACTGGGTAATCGCTACTGTATATACCCCTACATATATTGTATTGTGCATCAAGTGATTCACCACTGAATCCGGCTATTCTCAAGGAATAAAACCCCTTTACTTTCTTGTCTATTATTTTCCTCTCTGTTTACTTACTTTTCCATCGTATTTTACTGTATTGCTTGTGACCTATTCATAAATTTAAGAATTTTGCCTAGATTTTATTTCTCTCTCCTCCCTCTCCTTTCTTTCCCAACGTTCAGTAGCCTCAAACCCAACGGTCACCTCCATTTTTTCCGGCCAATAAGGCCCAGGTAACGGTAACTTTCTCTCTCCTCTCCCCTCTCCTCTCGCCCCTCTCTCCTCTTTCTCTCTCTCTCTCTTCTCCCCGTCCCTCACCACTGCTTCTGGCAAACTGCCACTTTTTCGGCGTATATCAGCAGCGTGAACCAGCAACAGTGGCCTTCAACCACACCCAGCGAGCAACATCAGCGAAACTGCTACAGTTTCCATTTTCAATGGGGAAGCAACTGCCATCTCAGGCCAATACCAGGAGCATACGGGCACTGTTCCCGGTCAAATTTCCGGACATCAACGGTACACGGCTAACAATAGTATCGCGACAGCGCTCACGTCGAGATCGATTTAGAGCGGGGAATCCACATCCCGCCTTGGGTTTTCTTTCTTGAATCTTTACACTTTTTACATTGTTCTTGCCTTTTATTTGCGTACTGTAATTACATTTCAGTCTGGTTGCTTGGATTGTCCTCCATCTTGGATTTCTTGAATCATTGCAATTTCTTGTGAATTTGTGTTCTAGAGGTAGCATTACACATATTATTTCCTAGATCCTTATAGTATTGGCTTGTCATTAGTTTGGGTATTATTATATTTGCATTATTTTACTTGTTCTGTGGAGCTTCTGTTGATTTAGTCTAGTTACTAGTAGTGTGGCGGTGGTTAGCGATGGTAGTTTGAGGTCGTGTCCTCGGTTGGGGCCAGGGGCTAGGAGGAGGGATGGTAGGAAATTTTCTAGGTTAAGAATTGGGTCTTGGAACATCAGATCCTTGATGGGGATGTCTATAGAGTTGTAAAAATTCTTAAGAAGAGGAAGATCAGTATTGCTTGTGTCCAGGAGACCAAATAGGTGGGAACTAAGGCGCGAGATGTAGACGGGTATAAATTGTAGTACTCTGGAATCTCGAGGGACATGAATAGAATAGGTATTTTAGTCAATAGGGATTTGCACGAGCAAGTAGTGGAGGTCAGGAGGGTGAATGATAGGCTGGTGGCTATCAAGCTCATCATAGGTGAGCTCACCTTCAACATTGTAAGTGCTTATGCACCCCAAGCCGTCTTGGATGAAGAAGTCAAGAAGCGCTTTTGGGAGGGTCTGGACGAGGTTGCGCGGAGCATCCCTGCCAATGAGAAGCTATTCATTGGAGGTGACTTCAATGGTCAGATTGGGGCATCTTCGGGGGCCTACGATGGAGTGCATGGTGGTTTTGGTTTTGGGATAGAAATGAAGGTGGAGTGGCTCCTCTAGACTTTGCTAAATCTTTTGATTTGGCTATAGCTAACTCAAGTTTTCAGAAAAAAGAAGAGCACTTGGTCACCTTCTGTAGTTCGAGGGCAAAGACCCAGATCGATTTCCTTCTCCTAAAGAAGAGCGATAGGGGTGTGTGTAGGGATTGCAAGGTTATCCCGAGTGAAAAACTTGTTACCCAACATAGGCTCTTAGTGTTGGAGCTAGATATTTTAAGACCAAAGAAGAAGAGGGTTGTGTCAGAGCGTCCGCAAATTAAATGGGGGGCGCTGACTGTGGAGAAGACCCAGGAGATGGGGAAGAAGCTGGATGCTATGGGTGCCTGGGAGACTTGCGGGGATGCGAGCAGTATGTAGGCTAAGATAGCCGAGTGCATTAGGGATGTTGCCAGAGAAGTGCTACGGGTTTCTAAGGGAAACCATTATAGGCACAAAGGGGACTGGTGGTAGAATGAAGTTATCCAGGTAAAAGTAGAAGCCAAAAAAGCTGCATATTTGAAGTGGATTGAGAGCAGTAATGAGGAGGAAAAGATGAAGAATAGGGAAGGATATAAGACTGCAAAGAAGGAAGCAAAGTCAGCAGTTTCGATGGCTAAAACGGCTGCTTATGAGCAGCTATATAAAGAATTAGCTGAAAAGAGAGGTGACCGGAATTTGTATAGGCTCGCGAAGGCAAGGGAGCAGCGATCGCGGGATCTGGATCAGGTGAGGTGCATTAAAGATGACGATGGGGTAGTGCTAGTAGAAGAGGCTCGTATTAGACAGAGATGGCAGACGTATTTTCATAAGCTCTTGAACTCTGATGGCGATAGTCATATGGTGCTGGATGAGTTAACCCACTCAGAGGGTCGTCGAGATTTCGGGTATTGTAGGCGTATAAGAGTTGAGGAGTCAAGGGGCCGATTCGGGAAATGCGAGGGGGAAGAGCGACTGGGCCGGATGAGATTCCAGTAGACTTTTGGAAGTTCGCGGGTAGAGCAGGTCTGGAGTGGCTGACCAGGTTGTTTAATGTCATCCTTAGATCGGCAAAAATGCCTGAGGAATGGAGATGGAGTTGCATGATTCCATTATAAGAGAACAAAGGGGATGTCCAGAACTGCAACAATTATAGGGGTATCAAACTTCTCAGCCATACTATGAAAGTCTGAGAGAGGGTGGTGGAGATGAGGATGAGAAGGGATGTGCACATTTTTTAAAACCAGTTTGGATTCATGCTTGGGAGATCGACTACGGAAGCCATTCATCTATTGAGGAGGCTGGTCGAGCAGTATAAGGACAAGAAAAGAGACCTGAATATGGTATTCATTGACCTAGAGAAAGCATTGACAAGGTCCCAGGGGAGGTTATGTGGAGATGCATGGAATCTAAAGGGGTGCCAATGGCATATATCAGGGTGATTAAGGATATTAATGAAGGAGATAAGACTCGAGTGAGGACGGTAAGAGAAGACTCAGACTACTTCCCGGTCGAGATGGGGCTTCATCAGGGGTCAGCTCTTAGCCCATATCTATTTGCGCTGGTGATGGATGTGTTGACTCAGAGGATCCAATGAGAGGTGCGGTGGTGTATGTTATTCGCAGATGATATAGTGTTGGTGGAGGAGACATGCAGAGGTGTCACTGAGAAGCTGGAGGTGTGGAGGCAGACTATAGAGTCTAACGGCTTTAGACTAAGCAGGACAAAGACAGAATATATGGAATGCAAGTTTAGTGACACTCCGGATGAGTCAGATATGAAAGTAAAGCTTGATTCTCAAGTCATTCCTAAGAAAGAGAGCTTCAACTATCTTGGCTCAATCCTCTAAGGTAATGGTGAGATCGATGATGATGTCGCACACCGTATATGAGTAGGCTGGATGAAGTTGAGGCTTGCTTCCGGTGTACTATGTGATAAAAGAGTGCCACTTAGGCCTAAAGGCAAATTTTATAGAGTGGTCGTTAGAGCAGCTATGTTGTATGGTGCAGAGTGTTGGCCAGTCAAGAACTCTCACGTCCAGAAGATGAGCCTAGCGGAAATAAGAATGCTTCGATGGTTGTATGGGCACACAAACATGGATAAGATTAAGAATGAAGTCATTCGTGACAAGGTTGGCATAGCCCCAGTGGCTGAGAAGATGCGAGAGGCGAGGCAACGATGGTTCGGTCACGTGAGAAAGAGAAGTATAGATGCTCCGGTTATGAGGTGTGAGAGATTAGCCGTTCTGGGTCTACGGAGAGAAAGAGGTAGACCAAAGAAGAACTGGGCAGAGGTGATTAGACAGGATATGGACCGGACCCAGATCACCGAGGACATGACCCTAGATAGGGGGCATGGAGGTCGAGGATTAGGGTTGAAGGTTAGGTTGTAGTCGAATATCTTTTCCCCTAATAGATGTAGTATAATGCTTATATAGATAATTTTCATTTTTACTTCTTCGCATTTATATCTACTGTTATATCTATTTTTTGGATAATCTTTAGTTTTAACATCCTTTACAGCATGATATTATTGGCTTGACTGTCATATATGTTTTCTGATATGTTTATTTGCCTAGCCAAGGGTCTATCGGAAACAGCATCTCCACCTAGGTGGGGGTAAGATCTGCGTACATCTCATCCTCCCCAGACCCCACTTGTGGGATACACTGGGTATGTTGTTGTTGTTGTTGCCTAGATGACCGATTTTAGGCATAATCAGTTTGGCGCCCACCGTAGGGCCCAGGAAATTGTAGGTATTCTACGAGGAAAAGGCACAGTTATGTCAGACGACAACAATAACACCCCAAAGAATATTGTCGACGCAGTATAAGATTCTGTATAGGAACCTGGCGATCCCAACGTGCAGCCAAAGGGTCCAGTTAAGGAGCCAGTTCATGTGCCCAGTGATGTTGAAGGCGATCAATCTCGCGAAGGTAATTCTGATCTCAAAGATTTCTTTGATAATCTCCTCACAACCCTGTTAGCACGGGCAGACCAAAACTCGATCAACATGGCCGAGGGTACATCTCAAAAGTTAGGAATAATGTTCGCTAGATCGTCTTAGAGGTCAGCAACCCTGCGAGGACCAACTCCCATGAACGATACTCTAGCGTCCACTCCTAATCACAGACTCAACATGGATGCCACTTCTGGAGGATCTACGATAGTCAATAATCAAGACCTAAAAGGAACATTTGTCACTCAGGATATCCTAAAGGAGATAAAGGTCATCCATGGTCGGATTAGTAACGTACCGGTTGCACCACCTCGGGTTACCACCGTAGATGAGAAAAAGTTTTATAAGCATGCATACAAAATAAGTGCTTCACCGATCCGCATACCAAAGCACTTCCACCTGCCAGATAGCTTGAACTAAGAAGGAACAACGGATTCGGATAAGCATATTGCTGCGTATTACATAGCCATCAAGAGCAATGAAATCTTAGAGGAAGAGATCAAGTTTGCTATGGTGAAGAGGTTTGGCTCGCCCTTAACTAAGGGTGCCCTTGCTTGGTACACTCAGCTATCGATGGGCTCTATCGAGTCATTCACCCAGATGCAAGATTTGTTTAAGAAATAGCACTCTACGCCCATAAACATGAGAAGCATATGGAGGACATTCTTTGAGATTCGACAACGCGACGACGAGCTATTGAAAGCCTATCTTGTAAGGTTTCAGAGGGAAAGCATGGAGCTTCCTCCAGTCCCCGATAATATTGTTGTGGTAGCTTTTGGCAAGAGCCTGAATTCCAAAGGGTCCCTGGCTACCAGGGAATTATAGTGGAGTCTAACTCCACATCATGTGTCAACATGGAGTGTCTTACATCAAAGGTACACCAAAAAGCTCCAAATGGAACTAGAGCACTCTCAGAACCCTGAAGTTGACTGAAGGAAACAAGCAGGAAGTCTGTCCTTGAAGGGAGAAGGGGAAAGAAAAAGAGTAAATGGAAAGATGTAGAGCCAAACAGGAGCGGCAAAGCAAGGGAACAACCCGGAGGCCCGGGGCCCAGGAGAAACAAACCAAGCCTCACAGCTTTCGTGATTTTGGTTTGCGAGTTAACGCCATGGAAATGGTTGCCAATCACTTCAGTAAACTAGGGCAAAAAGTATGGTTGCCTCCCACCGTAAAAGGTGCAACTGGGATGAATACAACAACCTATTGTGACTTCCATCGCACCTATGGTCATGCTACAGTCGATTGCAAGGCCCTAATGTTGGAAATCGAGCATCTACTAAAGGAGGGGCACCTCAAGCATTTGATTGAAGAAGGACCAAAGAGGTAGAAGGCGCCAGCCTCTAGGGAAAAGTGGCATATCAACGCGATCTTCGCAACCCCAGGACCTGTCTCGGCCTGGGGGAATGAGAAGTTAGGGTTGATTGTTAGCCCTATTACCTTCAGTCTGAGAGGCAAAGTAGAACATCAAGACGCTCATGCGATCCTCGTAAGTCGAATCTTCAGATCGAGCAAGCTTTGGTGGACCCAGGGTGTAATGTGAACATTATTCAGAGAGAGGTACTACAGAAGTTAGGCCAAGACCATCAGATGACACCGAGCCATCGCAGGATAATTGGCTTCAACGACCTCCGAGAAGAACCTGTTGGAGAACTAGCTCTACCAGTTCATATATAGTGTATGAGGAGCATTACTTCCTTCCAAGTACTCAGCTTATATATGTCATATGATATCATTAGGACGGCCCTCGATACACCGTGTAAAGGGAATGCTCTCAATGCTCCACCAAGGTTTTAGATACCCTACCCCGCACAAGATTAACGACTTGCGAAGCAAGCAACCTTCGACTGAAGACTATCTAATATCTGATGGAGGACACACCGAAGGGCCAATAACAAAGGTAAATATGATTGATGAGGAATCTCTTTGGTACAAAATGATGGAGCGAAATGCTAGGATAGAGACAGGTGTGCTGAGAAAGCGATTGTCAGAGATGAGCCAACTAATTCCCAAGGCAGCAGAGCTATGGTACCAGCAAACCGAGCTATTGGTAAAGCACAATGAACCGATATGAGTGATACAGTGCTACTTGATATTGGCTCGGGTCAAGGTACAACTCTTGCAACTTTCGATAATCACCGAACCGGTCTAGGGAGAACATTTGTTGATGTATGTTTTAGTTTCAGAAATAGTGTGGAATGCAGTGCTCACACGAGAAGACGGCAGAGGACAGCTTCCTATAAAATATGTTGGCAAGGGGTTTTCATACCAGATGGACTTTCGCGTCTACCTGTCCAATTTATTGCGGTCATGGTCATGGCAATCTAGGAGTTGCGCTCGTATTTTCTCAGCCATACGGTTAATGTGGTTTCTTTGGTACCATTACTGGTAATCTTGTCCAGCCCTGGGCTCTCAAAAGGGGTGGTGGAATAGGCTGAGGAACGGGGAGAAGATGATATCATTTATCAAACACGAGCGACCATCCATTCACGGGCCTTGGAAGGCTTCACCTCAGATTTTGTGGAAGAATTAGAAGCAAAGGTGGAGGAATAAATCTAACATGCAGGGACAACTGAGCCCGGACACTGGAGTGTCCATACGGGCGTGGATCACAAAGGAGAAGAAGCCACCCTTGATTTATGGATCAAGACACCCACCGGGAAGGTCTTCTGTAAGGCTGCAAAAGTTCCACACTTCGAAGCAGAATATGAGGCCATAACTCAAGCTCTTAATTTAGCCTATATATTGGGGGCCAAGGAGGTCAGCCTCTTCAGTAGTTCTCAGTTGGTGGTCAATCGAGCAAATGAGGGTTTTACAAGGGAAAAAATATGTGCGCCAGATCGGCAAGAGAATATCAAAGCACTTTTGAAAAACTTACACAAATGGGGGTTTGTTTATAAGGAGGAAAGTTCAAACGAGGGCGAAGTCCCGAGGATTCACACAGTGATCGAGACGACCAGCAGGTAATAATCAAACTGACCCTCGCAAATCTGATGAACCTTGAAGTTCCAGACACAGGTTCTGCCTCAAAATGGTGTCACGCATTGATCAGCTACTTAGACAAAGGAATATTCCCCAAAGACAAGTTAGAAAGCAGCCAGTTGCGGAGGCAGGCAGTTCACTACTATTTGATCAATGGGGATTTATACCACCAGATTGTTAGTGGTCCATAAGCTACATCTCGGGGATCAGCACCCTCCAACGAGGGAACCTTGGCAGGTCCCTCCATTCAACAACGGAAGTACAATTCTTCTCAGTATTTACTTCCGATTGAGTCTTTAGTTTCTTTTTATCGTAGTATTATACTTGTCAGTTATGTTACGGTTTTCACCCACAACAACTCAAGTCCTGCGCCCCTACTTATCAATAAAAATACTATTTTACTTAGTCAGTTTTACGATTACAATTCATATCCATCTACAATCCAACTATTCATAGCCCCGGCCAGACCTAAATTAAAGTAATACACCCACTTTTTGCTACAAAAAATAGGGTAAACTACTCGCTTAGAGCTAGACCACGTCCAACTCAGCCACCAGACATTATTAGTAAGTTGAACTCGTCAATTCAACAAAATTTGGACCTACATGTTGGACATATTACCAGAAAGTCTTAAAATACTTGAGTAAACAACCAAGGACATTTCGAATCGGACAAGGGAGTTGATTGATGTCTTTTGACAAGGGAGAACGAGTAGGGATATTTAGAAGTACTTTTCTTTTTAGAATTTACTTTTTCCCTTAATTACAGCATTTCATGCTCTTATGTCATGCTACGGGTTTTCACCCACAACATTCCAAGCTTCGCGTCCTTATTAATAAACTACTATTCATATAGTCAGTTTTTTTTACAAATTAAAGATCCATCTATGATCCAAATATTCATAGCCCATGCCAATTAAAAGTTGAAGTAATATACCCACTTTTTGTGATAAAAGCAGGGTACAATACTCGCTTAAAGCTAGATCACGTCTAGCTCAGCCACTAGGCATTATTCGTTAATTCAACAACTGCACCTACATGCCGACGGGGACGCCTGTTCGCATAGTGCTAGAAAGTCTAAAAATACTCGAGTAACTAAGCAGAGATGTTAGAATTCGGACACAAAAGTTCCCGTTAGCACACGGGCTAAAGTCGTCCCATTGTGGACGCAAACAGCCATCTCCTACATATGCAACCTAAGTCGCCATCCATTGGCGCACAATGGACGTAATTGCCCAAGAAGGCTCACTGATAAACGTTCTAAATATTAGAACATTCAGGATGACCGGAAGCCATCTAATCTTTAGGTGCACACGCTCACAAAGGTACAACTTAACGTTACTTATTATTTATGGTGGAAATTAAAAATTGAAACAAACAAGCAAACAAGTAATTCAAGTAAAAACACCTCAAAACGGGCCCAAATTATACCATTACGCTCGAAAAACATGGGCAATTGTTCAAAGCAAAGATGCAAGAAAAAAATTGTATGCATCGGGGGGGGGGGATTTCATTTCCTCCCTCGAGGGCCGGAAACACTCCGCGAAGGTCCTGATTCACTAGCTGTAGGTACCCCATCTAGTGCTTCGTCTTCTCTCATTCCACTGGCTTCCTCTAAACTTTCCTCAAGGTCGGACCCAAGCTGAGAATCTGCCTAAGCCACAAGCTCAGTGTACGAGGCAATAGCAGTCAATTCCAAGTTAGGGTCATCACGAACCCAGAGGAAAGTGGCAAGAGCAGCTGTGATGTTAGCATGATTGACTTCAGCCACGAGACGAGCATTCAAGGCATTCACTTGTTCATCACGGGTCCTCTCCACAGATGCAATTTTGCTCTTCAACCTATCATTCTCATCCTGAAGAAAAGCAGAAAGGCCCCAGGCATCATGGACACACTTTTCAGCAGCTTCGATCCTCTCATCCACCCCAGATAGCTACTATTGAAAGGCCACCATAGCTGCTTCTAGGCGGGCTACATTCTTATGCTAAAGATGTTCGGCAAGTTTGCCCTCCGTAAGGGAAGACTAGAGGGTTTCCACAACTTGTTTGTGCTTACGGATCTCATTACTCAAGCCGTCATCAAGATTCTTTTCTCTCAGGGACTCCTGCTGATAAGCTCTACGCGTACTATGAAGCTCCTTTTTCAATCGTTCAGCCTCTTCCACAAAAGGCTGAAGGCTAGCAACTTGCCCCAGTAAGGCCTCATTCTCCTCCCTCAGGTTCTATTCCGAGGAGATCTCATGATAAACCATCAACCCTTGGACGAACATCGAAGCAGATGTTTAGCAGAGGAAGAATAAGGACTCGACACACTTGAGAAAGAAGAATTTACCCGAAGAGAGTAACCAGCGGCGACCTCAAGCAGTTTTTGACGGATGTAAGCAGTAAGGTATTTCTGTTCATTAGGACCAATCAACTCCGTGGTGTGGTTTGTCACAACCCTCGGTGTCTTGAACATGTTAATTCTCGCAGCAATGGGAATAACAACCTCACGGGTACCACCCATGAGTTCAGCCACAGTATCTGCATCCACCGTCACCTCCTTACCAGGACGGTGTTGAAAGGAGTCAGTCAGCTCAGGGGTCGGAGTAGTAGGTTCTACATACACAAAAGAGGATGTTAGCCTATAATAAGCAAGAGGAATTGTGCTGGACAAGCATAAAGAAAGACAAACCTAGCGAAGGCTCGAGGAGAATAGAAGGAAGTACCATTTCTTCTTCCATGATGACCCCTTCAAAAACCTCAGGGGATTTATCTATCATGTGCCTACACTTCCGCGTAGACAGACTAGATTCAGCAGCAGCGGAAGATGTGGTCTCAATGGCCTCAGTCCCATGCACTCGGGGGAATTTGCCCTCGCTATCGGATATCAACAAAGGCTCACTAGCAGCCACTACACTATCAGGCTTGGAAGATATTTTTCTTTTTGAAGAACGGGAATGACTCGCTCTCTCGATGATTCTCCCTCCAGACGCCCGGACATCGGGCAAGGGGTCAATATACGGAGTGGATACTTTTATTTCCCTCGGCGGGGGCATATCACGATGGGAAAACCTTTAAAAGAAGAGATGATGAAGATAATGGAAATCGAAAACCACAAGAGGAATCGAGGAGACAACAACTCATCATGATCTTTCACATACCAACCATTCATGTTAGCCAACGGTGCAAAGGTCTACTGATCAGGAGGGTTTCTCGTGAAGATGGCAGTAACCCACATGATTAGTTCATCATTAGGTTATGGTATCTTAGTCACGGAAGTCACTGAGGAAGGCATAAAGACAACTTATAGGAGAAATGAACGTATAAAGCACAGAGTGAGAATGGGGAACTTACATCTTCTGTTGAAGAGTTATGGAAAGGGAAGAGAGGAAGCAATATCTGGCGTCCTCACCGCAACTTATCAGTAGACCCAACCATGATCTTTGGAATCATCACTGTTGGAGACCACACCTTTCTTTCCCCGTTTAATAAACATCAGCATGCCCGCCTTGTGAAGACGAGGGGAGTAGAAAGCGAGAAGATTCCAGAAGGAAAACTTTACCTTGACATGATTCACCAAGTGATCTAATACGAACACCAATCACCATACAGAGGGGCCAACCTGGCCTAAACAGATATTATACTGGCGGCAAATTTCTTCAACAATCGAATGAACGCGCTTGTTGAGACGTAAAGTAAAATGGTATGTGTGAACCATCGAATAACCAACGCGATGGGAAGAAAACTCTCTCTTCGGTAGAGGAGACAATGATGTCAATCACTTCAGGCCACTTACAATCAAGTCTGATGCAGGTTAGATCCTCTTCCACAACAACGAATTGATAATATTCAATTGAGAGGTTGTTATTTTCACCTTCTTGTTTGGGTGTTTGGCATTGCATTTGGCCATCTCCCTCAAAGTTAAAAGAAGTAGGAAGATAGTCTAGGGCTCTAAAGTATGCAGGAAGGAAAGTTGGTCCTTGTTCCATAGTTGAATTATTGTTAGGGTTGAAGGATTGCTTATCTTTTGGGATGGAATTTTTAAAATTCTTTAGAGATCGATGAGTAAATCCCTATATTTACGACGTATATATACACGCCTGTAGGGATTTCTTGAATGAGAAGATGAATGATCACGGTCACGTGGGATCGTAATTATGATTACTGCAGTTAACATGATGTGTATCCCCTTAATTACGGGATATGAATAGAGTAGTGGCAGCATCAGGAAGATACGCGGAAAACCCCTCCAATAACAGAGAGACACATCATTGTACCAAGGGATTTGTATTTAATACAACATATGCAGAAAGAGAGGGGACGAGTATCAGTGCAGTCACACCTTTACGTCTCCTGTCACGCTTCGTTCACTTCCTGATTGCTTGCGTCAGCATTCAGCAAGTGGAGGGACTGACTGTATGGGAAAAAATACGCCACCTACTATTACAGGGATACAAGTCCAGCTGGCGAGACTAGACTTATCTTACAAGTCACCAGGCGTAAAGGATACACGCCCGTTCTACGAGTCACGACCATTCGGGAGGTACGGGCGTAGGACAAAGGCCATATATCATGCCGCCTTAGGGTTACAGTTTCCTAGGTAGGGTTTAGTATATACCACCGCCTTGAGTTATAGGCACATAGCCTTATTAGTCTTCGTATTTTACTTTAATTAGGACAGGGTGTCCACTACTATAAATACCCCTCCTTACATTGATTGTACAACAGAGCGATTCACCACAGAATCCGGCTTTTCTCAAGGAATAAGATTACTTTACTTTTCTTGCTCATTATTTCTTTCTTTTATATATTTACTTACTTTTCCATCATATTTACTGTATTGCTTGTGACCTCATTCTTAATTAATTATTTAACCTAGATGATCGATTTTAGGCATAAACACCTACAATTTTCTCATGTACCATCTATTCAGAATGAAGAAATTTTTCTGGGAATATCAAACCAGGATCAAAGGCGAATATTTTTTAAGATAGAAGAGTCATTCTTTCATTAAGAACTTTGAAAAAGATGAAGTACTTTTCTGAAGAAGATTTGTGATTCTACCACTATCACGAAGCCCTTATTTATAGGCTGGAAGAGATAAAAATGGTTCACGAAACGGTCAAGTGTAATTATGGCTTGAGTTGAAACAATTCGGCACATCAAAAGGCATTCTTGGAAAGGTGTATGGAATCGACACCAACCAATCAGATGAAGACACGCGGAGTTTTCGAATAAACCAGCATCATATATTCTTGGTCAAAGAAACTGCGAGTTTCAAGGAGTCAGTGAGATATCTTTCACACTGATTTCACTTCCTGACTGCTTGCGTCAGCACTCAGCAAGTGGGGGGACTGACTATATGGGCAAAAATATGTTACCTACTATTACGGGGATGCGAGTCCAGCTGGTGAGACTAGACTTATCCTACAACTCACCGGGCACAAATGATGCACGCATGTTCTACTTACGACCGTTCAGGTAGTACGGGCGTAGGGTGCAACGCATATATCCTGCCACCTTAGGATTACATTCTCCTAGTTAGGGTTTCGTATATACCACCGCCTTGAGTTAATCGGTCCATGAGCCTCATTAGTATTTATATTTTACCATAATTAGGACTGGATAATCGCTACTATATATACCCTCCTTACATTGTTGTACATCAAGTGATTCACCACTGAATCGAGCTATTCTCAAAGAATAAAACTCTTTACTTTTTTGTCTATCATTTCTTCTCTATTTACTTACTTTTTCGTCGTATTTTACTATATTGCTTGTGACCCATTCATAAATTTAAGTATTTTACATAGACGATCGATTTTAGATATAAACATATCCCACACAGAGCTTCTAGGTGGGATAGATGCAGCTTCATCCTCCCCCAATTGCTCCACTTCATCAGCCCATGAAAGTTTGTTGTCACTAGATTCGGCATGAATCAGTTCTTCCCAGTCCTTGATTTTCTGTGTGGTTTGCTTAGCTGAAACATTCCTCCATTTTCTCCACAGTTTTCGCTGCAGAAAATTTTGGTTCAATTTCCTCTTCAAAGAAGTATTGTGATGCTTCCATCATAGTTTTTACTTGGTTATTCTTACATCCTCTTCCAATTGTTGTTGTTTCTTGTGCCATTGGATCCTTCTAAGAGGGAATCCTTACTCTCTTTTCCATGGAAGGCGCACGTTAAAGGGGACCTCATCTCGGATTCCTCGGGATATAAGGATTTAACCTGATAGGATGATCTTTTTTTCCTACTTTTTTCGTGTTTTTTTTAATAAAATAAATTTAAAAATGCCACATCATATTTCGGTGATCGAAAATCAGTATAGATGATCATTTGAGCTAATTGCATAAAGTTAGATAAGTTTTGAACGATAAATGAAAAATGTGTCTTTTATGGTCAATTACCCAAATTTGGTTAACCATTTAAGCCATCAACTAATAGTTTTATACTTTGTTTGGAACATTGTTACCCATTATATTGTATTGTATTATTTTGTTATTATGGTTACAATGTTTATTTTGGTTGTTACTTTAATTTCGTTATATTGTATTGTTAAGTTCTGTTGTTATGTAACAATGAAAAGACCCAGTTTTTATTACAACCGATTTGGTGGTTTTGGATTGTTACCCTTTTTCACTTTCCCATCATGTCCTTAATTACAACTTTATAATCTTATTCTACCATCTACCCTATTTCTTATTTAAATACGCCCAAGTAGCTACTTTGACCTCATCTCTCTTCTTCTCCAGCGTTGGTATGTTCCATGGCCTTTCTTTCTTTATACGTTTTTTGTTCTTTCTTTTCTTACACCTTTTTTAAATTCTTTCTCTGTTTTTCAAAAGAACTCATATTTATTTTTATTTTCTTTATTATTTTCACTATGATTTGCATGAATTTCATAGCTGATATATTTACAAGGTATAGTTAGTGATAAACTAGTATATTTAAACTGTCTTAAATTATTTTAAAAAAAATTTGTTACTTAATCTAATATTTAGAACAACTAAGGTTATATTAGTGAACTTATTAGTTACAGTACATTACAATACAATCAAAACAAACAATAGAGTGTTACTAAACAACATGAAACGATACAATCAATTCAAATGTTGTCGTATTTATAATAAAATACGATACAATACAATAACAAAAAAAAAAATACATATGAAACAACAGGTAACAATGATTCAAACAGAGTGTTAGTTACGTGACAAATATCAAAACTAGTAGAGGAGGGACATATTTTTGCTAGAGGGTCCCAGCGCAGATATGCTTGTCTTCTTGCTTACGATCTCAATAAACCCATTGGACTTTGTGAGCTGCGACTTTGATTCCACAAGTACTGAATAGAGTACTTAATAATTTTACTAGTCAATAATCACGTCTTTTCAAAAACAAAGAACGATTCCACACTTCTTGGGCACGTAATTATGGGGCTGTAGATGCATGGAAGTGCCTCAATCAATTAGTCAAAACTCAACAGGAAAAAAATGTCTTGTTATTCTGATAGTCAAAAATCAGAACTGTGCAAGTTTGTTCAAAGTAGAAATAGGTTAGATACATCCCTATAATCTTAAGTTCAGTCAGTTATGTGATTGAAATATGTAATTATAATCGCAAATTTAAAATGTAAACTTTATGGGATTAGGTTTGGAAATTCTTTCATGGTCCAATTGAATTATTTGGAGCGAAATTACTTATTTGCATTTATTTAGTAAGCTTTTATCACATATGCATGGTCCCCAAGCCAAATTTGCTGGGTTTGGATGAATTATAGTAAGATACATAGTACATCCGCTCCTTATTATAATCGGTGCAACAATCTCATTCTATTTCATAGGAAGCTGTAGTTTACTTCATTTACAATGATCATTTAAAATACTGACAAGTTTATTGAGATATATAGCTGCGTGGGTTACATTGACGAAGTGCATGCTTTCAGAAACTTTAAAAAAAATTATATTTTTTACACTACTAGTGTTGTCTAACATTATAGAGTAAGTTACCATGTGTCCCATTATAAGTATCAATTAATATTAGTATAAAGGTTCACTTATAATTAAATGATATGATGGTGTTTTAATGTCAAATAATAGCAACTACAGTACAATCTTTTTGGATATCACATGTAAAATAACGTTCATCTCTCCAAGACACCTCCAGGCATGCAATGTATTCTTCTCTCAGAAAGGAAAAAAAGAAAGACTTGACATTATAAATTCATATTTTTTGGAAGAAGTTCAAGAGCTCCAACTAGCAAGATTTTCTGGATTTGGACCATATCCTTATGAGGTTTTCATTGAATTGGAGAAGCCAAACTTGACTAGCTGTACTCTTGCAGAGGTTTATAGCTCAGTAGTGTATTTCCTAGAAGTTGTATGGGTATAGTAAACTGTGGGCTGTGCGCAATTGTAAAATATCCTTAATATTCTCTCCTCCTTATTTTTTTATTATTTTTTTTTTTTTTGAATTTGAGTTCAGTGCACAGATTAGGCAATAGTATATCTTTGTAAATCCTAAAATGCCAACATGATCATATATATGCCTCAGTTATAACCACTGAAAAAAATGAGAAAATAACAAAAGGTGAGAGAAACCTAACAAATAAACTAGTGTATTTTCTGATGAAGCACAAACGAACCACTAAAAAAACAAGAAATATATAATTTCTTTTCAAAAAAATAATTGTATAAACACATTCCATCTTACAATGCCATCAATTTAGCTAGTATATTATCTCTAGTAAGTACTCCATGTCTTATTCTTCTCCTCTCTCACAGCCATACATAAACTTCTTTCATAGAAGACACATCTAAAGCTTAGTAACACTAAGCTCCCTGCATTTGATTGAAAGAAATAATGTAAGCAATGGAACTCATCTTAACTTTCAATATGCAAAACGAGAGAGAGAGAGAGGGGGGGAGAGAGGGAGCTAGTCGCATACTTCACAAAAATCAGTCGAAGAAGACAACAAATAAAAAAAATAACTACATATCATTATATTCAAATTTCTAAAAATAGCAGGATTGTACTAAACGAAAACTACATACCAATGGTATGCATTTGGTAGCCCTTTCTTCCAACAATTGTGATGGCTTGAAAAAGTTACCATATGCTTCTGACCAACTTTTCAGCTTTGTATATATATACTCTGCTCCAATTGAATCGGCCCAATACATGATACCTCCCCTGCACACACAAGTAGATGTACAGAGTTAATATCAGATAAAGGAGTTGCGGGTCCTTGCTACTGGGTGAGCGTTAGCTCACGCTCAAAACTCTTTCGACACGAGTAGTCCTACTTTGATTCGTGTCGAGAATAAGGAAGCACTTGAGGACAACAATTGATAAAGAGCTCATACCTCTCCGAAGGGAATTTCATCCCGTGAATAGAAGCAATATCAAGGTCTGATGTTCTCGTCACAACTCCTTCCTCAATAACTCGGCATGCCTCATTTACCACTGGAAAAAACATCATTTCCACTATTTCCTGGTCCGTCACAGATATTGGCTACAAATTTGCAATACAACCAACATATCAGAGTGCTCAGTCAAATAAGGCAGGCAAAATGTTCTACAGATAATTTCCTTAACAGAATGATTGATGAAATTCAAGAATGAATAACATAGTAAAATTACATGAGATTTCACATCATGATATGTGTTGCAAGGTCACGACGAAAAAGGATCACATGAAAAAAAGAAAACATAGAGCAATATTTAACCTTTCCCCCTGGCATAATGCTGGTGCGTCTTCTAGACTCTTCAACTACTTGCAGCACAGAGGAATCTGGTTCAGGGCTCTTTCCCTTCTTATATAAGTAGTAACCTCTTCCGTTTTTCTTGCCTGCATTTTTAAAATTAATTCTCCAAATCAACTGATACTAATTTATAATGCAAGACATAATATAAGCTCCATACCTGTACGGCCCATTTTCCATCATCAGTTGAACTAATGGAGAGTGGAAAGTGCGATCAGGAAATGCTGCAACAAACCCCTTGACTGCCGACAGAAATACACTATATCCGGACAAGTCAAAAAGCCTGCAAAATTACATACAGCATTTATCACAAAGACAATCCGGTATATGCTTTAGGTAAAAAAGAAGCATGTTATTTCAGCACATAGGTCTTCGTAAGTATGAAGTTCATTTCTGTTATAACTGCTTGATACAGCTTTTATCAAAGACTTATTTCACAGAAAACCAAGTTTAGTGTTAACAAATATGGAGTTTTACTTGCGAAAATATATTTAGAGAGCACGCGTCTAAAAATTTTAATCGAACACATAAGTATAGGATCAGGAACGAGGACTTTACTGAAAAGGTCCAATTCGCATGCCAAATTCTGTGATTACGCGATCAATTCTGAAAACATCAACGCCCAGATTTGCCAATACATCAGCTCCTTGCATGTATGGGAAAAAGGTCCGGTTGACAGCAAAACCGGTGCAGTTCTTTACCACAATAGGAACTTTTTGGATGATCTTAGCAAATTTAAGAACATCTAGTATTACTTGTCTAGAGGTGTTCTCCGTTTGTACAATTTCCAAGAGTGGCATCACATGAGCGGGGCTGGAGTAGTAAATAAACCAGGAACGTCAGTTTAACATAAGGAATAAAATGTGTTTTGGAAATGAAGTCAAGGAGATATGCTGACAGCTTAAGGAATAAAAGGTGTTTTGTAAAGACAATCTAAAAGCACAAATATATTCCTCTTCAACCATTCAACAACAGTCTCTAAACATCTAACGGTGTGGTGAATAAACGACATCTTTACAACATCCAAGTGTTATCTTATACTCCATTTGGAATTTGTAACCATAAGTAACCTTTCCAAAAATGTCAAAGTAACTTAAAGACCTGAATAAATGTGTCCCCACAATGCGATCCTGAGCTTTTGTCCTTTCTCCAATCACATTAAGATCAATGGTAGATGTATTTGATGCCAATATGCAGTGAGGAGGACAGATCTTCTCAGTTTCTTCAAAAATTGATTGCTTCAACGATATTTCCTCATTTACCGCCTGGGACAGTAAAGAAAGAGATGGAAAATTATCCACAATTGGTACACACTTTCCAACTAATTCACATCAGTAAGTAGCTATGGAATGGACGCAGAAGGCTACGAGTGAATGCATTTTAAGACAAATGCAATGATGTGAAGTAAAAAAGTCGAGTAGTATGGATCTGATGGTTAACCTCGATGACCATGTCTACGTCCTTGAATTCTTCGTAGTCTACAACACCTTTGAGAAGGGAAAAAGCTTTCTTCATCTTCTCTGGTAGCAGCTCTCCTTTCTTCACTAGGCTGTGGAGATTCACTGGAGCACACATTAGATGCATCAGCAAGAGTCAGTCAGTCAGTCTACAATGAAAGATATGTAACATTTGTTTGTTCTTCTCTATTAGGGCATGTAACATGTTACATTCTGTCTTAGACTATGCATAGATATCACAGGCTCAAAATTCTAATATTCAAAGAAGATATAGACAAGAGAAGCGATATAAATCTTCATTCCCTCCTCGACATTTCTCACGTTCAGTACTGCCTGCAGTTCTATTTATTAACAGTATAGCCTTTCACTTTGCCAATCAAATATAGTAAATTTCTAAAACGTAATTACTGTAATTTGGAAAATGATATAATTAAGAAGATAGAAACAAACCTTCTATTGATTTCAGTGACGTTTGCAGATAGTCATGGTTGATTTCTTTGAGAATAACTTGTATAGAACTGAGAATAAGAGCTGTGGCAATACCAGAGCCCATTAAACCACCACCAACAACAGCAACCTTCTCTATTTTCCGGTGTTTAAGTTGATAGTCAGTAATGCCTGGTACCTGTACATAATAGAAGCTACAATTGCTTCAAAAGATGACCAGGTAATACAGTCAACAATAGTTTTTAAATGGGCATTGCATACTAAATGACATCTGAATACCTAGCATGATAGTAATTATATCTAATTACTAGTAAATCTCTTGATATTGGTTTATTATTTACAAATACATCAATATTATCCTTTTGTAACAATACTTATGAATCTCATGATGTGTTGCTAAGTTTGGGTTATCAGTTGTATGTACCTTTGATGTTGCACGTTCAGCAAAATACGTGTGGAGCAGACCTTTAGCAGATTTTGAGAGTACTAATTCTCTGAAAACCTTGTCCTCCTACAAATACCAGCAACTCGTTAACTCGACAACTGACAAACTATCAAAATAACCACAAAGAAATACAAGATAGAAGATACAAGGAACTCATGTGGCAAACCGAAGTGAAACTACTATAAGATATCCTGCAAGAAATAGATCCAGCAAAAATATATAGTGACAAGTTGACATATCACTTCCGTCCTGTTTCCACTTCCTCTTAAAAAATTTCAAAATATAACAACATATCATGTATAAGACTTCAGATAGCAGATAAATGATTTTCACGTGCACTACTAAGTAGAGGACAATAAAAATGATTAAGCATGTGCAAATACATAAACCTGCACTTTCATATTTTCACTACATTTTTGCATGCTAAAGAACGAATTTTATGGTGCTTTATATAAGGTTAACCTTCAAAACTCCAAAATGTCCTCCAGAAATGATGCCCTCTTCAATCACATCAAGGCAGGTTTTGTGATGAGGGATATTCGGAGAAGTCTTCAAGACTTGTCGTCTAGCAGCTTCCAGGATAACAGATGACTCATGTATAGGTTCAATTTTATCTGTCCTCTGAAGTGTATAAGTACGAGCTTTCCGTCCTTCTGCAATATCTAAAGCCCAGACGCGAGAAACTGTTAAGAGGTCCGGAGAAGATACCACAGCATTGATAATACCCAATTCCTTCCCTTCTTCAGAAGTAATGATCTTGGATGACTGTCGCATTATAATAGCTAGTGTTTAGTACAAGTATAGGTGGAACGGAAAAATGACAACAGCCAATCTTTATCGCATTTAGACAATCTATTACTCCGATAAACAAGTTACTGAGTTAAAAAATTGACTAATTAATTAATCAATAGAAATAATCTCCTCATGGACCAATCAATTGGACACTTAGAGCAGAAAGAAAATGTCCAAAAATTATCCTGTCAACAGAGGAAAACAGAACACCAGTTAATACAACGCATAAAATTACTTGAATCTGGCTTACCATCAACATCTCTATGGCCTTTGATGTCCCAACAAGCCTTGGAAGACGCTGAGTACCTTCGAGCATATGTGTGACTTTATCAGGAAAATCAACGCATGACACTTTCAACTTCGCCAATTTGAAAAAGCAAGATATGTTTACCTCCACAACCAGGAATAATTCCAAGCTTCAGTTCAGGTAAACCAAGTTCAGCTCTCGACGTTGCAATTCGAGCACTACACCCCTAGACAAGATCAACATCATAAAACATGTCATCTTAAAAACTGTAGGTTACAAAAACTTAAAACCATAAAGTTGAACAGGATCAATTTGAACAAAAATAACAAACCATAGCCAATTCCAAGCCCCCACCAAGAGCAAATCCTTGAATTGCAGCAACAGAAGGCTTCTTTCCATCTACAATAACCAACATCAGGACAAACAACATATCAAAATTTATCTAATGAAAAAAATAGGCCAATATCTAGCAATATACAAGTGATAATGATGTGTTAATACTTTCGATAGTGTCGAGCACAAGTTCAATTGATGCATCAGGTAGAAGTGACAGATCCCCTGACAGATCAAGAAAAGGAACTGGTCATTTTACATTCACTGCCTAGTTATAAATTACAAGAAAGTCTGAGTTACAATGAAATGATACCGTTCTTTTGAACATTTTGAATGATGTCGATGTCAAGACCACCACAAAAATTAACATCCCCTACAAAGTTGGAAAGACAAATTATTGTCAAACTAGAGAGAGTTGTAAAAGCATAAAATCTACTAAAATATTGAAGTACTGCTGAAACAGCTAATGTCATTCGAATTCTATGCTAAGCCCAAACTAAAGATCTTGTTCTCAGAATATATGTTCATTGTATTACATATCAAGTTGATCTACTGCATTAAAAAAAACGAAGCAATGGAAGACATTCAAAGTTATTTTTTTAAGAAATTCTTTACCTTTATAATACTAGCTCCTTTTGCAAGTTGGCAAGTCACGTACCACGGTTCAATAGAATAACAATTATTTCTAACATGAATGAACGTCATGTTCTCTTATGCTAAATAAATGGTTGTGTATTAGTTTTGATATATTGTAAGTGCTAATGTATTTTTGCAGTTAGAACCATTTTTCATCAGTTTCTTAAAAGCCTTAGTAGGCTTATTGGCCTTTTATAAGTGTAAAGGAAAAAATAGAGTGCAAACTTTAATGAAGAAATGCTCAAAGGAAGAGGCAAAAACAAAATATCTTATTCAAGAAATTAATTATAACACAAATTATATGAAGAAAGGAATCGAAACTAATCGCCTATCACAGTTATGCTGGTGACACAATGTTTTTTTGTTGCCTTCAAATTCTCGTAATTCTGAGTTTATACATAAAATACGTAAATTAGACGTGTATAATTAAGTTAATCTTCAAATCTAGTTGAAATAGACACTGAATGCAATATAAATGCTAAATAATATTCCGTAAACTGCAATGCACAAAATTACGTATAATAACTTTATTACTATGTGATTAATTTAAGTTCTTTAAAAATGGAAAGTGAAAAAGACACTTACCAGTCAAAACTATAGCTTTGACATCGTCTTGTTTCACCGCCTCTTGGTATTGCTCTTTTAAACCAGCTATCACTGTTGTCAATTCATCATATACTAAAATTTTAGTACTCTTGACAAAGTGTGTGTGTGTGTGTTAACAGCGAAATATTGTGTGTCAACGTTTCTACTAGCAGCATCACTAAATGCCTATTGAAGAAGGATTTATGGACGTACAGAAATGTAATTTTTTGGGATTTGGCAACACCTTCTCCCCATTCCCTCAAGTGCATGTGCATGTGCATGTTTAGATGATTCACACTTTGTCTTTTTCAAAATTTAAAGGCTAAGATTAATTTAATTTAACTAACATTCTAACTATAGTTAATGAGTTATTTTAGATAAACTTTCTTTATCTTTGGTAAAAAAACCTGTCATATTTTACTTAACCCTATAAATAACCTAGATTAGATACTAATTTACCATTTTAACCCTATTAGTGCCATTGTGGCCAAAATGAGTGTGGTCAAAATACCTTTTCGTAATAACTATTAGTTTAATAAAATGAAATTATATATTGTACCTAACTTAATAATTTTGTTATGCGTGATCTTTGTTCTGCCTCTCCTTACAACTCATTTGATTACTTACTCGTATTTTACAACCCATCATTCTTTGGTTTAATGGTTAAAAAACTTTTATGTCAACTTAAAACTGTTTATCACATGTTTTTTTTGATATTCGAAACTATCCATTATTCTTCTAATTTTGCTGGTTATACTAAACCATAGGACTTTTCACAAATACAATTCAAAATTAGTAAGCAACATAACCCTCAAATAAACTCTTTGAATTTTTAAATAAAATTGTTTGTTAATAGGCATAATTATTTTTAATTATAATTTTCTTTTCGACTTTAGGTACATGATCTTATTTTATTGAGATAAATTTTATTTATGTGATATTAAGAGAACTAGGATTAGAAATGATGACATTAATGGGTTCCTACATTTGTGAAAGTTTAGATTTTCGTAGAGAGTGATTTCATTAAATAACTCATTAACTATAGTTAGAATGTTAGTTAAGTTAATTTAATTGTAGCCTTTAAATTTTGAAAAAGATAAATGTCAATCATCTAAATATGCACTTAAGGGAATGGAGAGAGTCATGACTTTTATGGTCACTCAAATTTGAATTATTGACAAGAAAATTTTTTTTTTTATTTTTATATATGTTCAATAATCATCTAACTGTATGCAATTGGCTCAAATGGTCATCTCCATCGATTTTAATATTTTTCAATCACTGAATATGATGTGGCATTTTTTAAAATATTTTCTATTTTTTGAAAAAAATATTATATGCAATACTACGTCATTTAGGATCCACACGCAATGTAATCCCGAGAAAATTATCGGTTCACACTATAAGAGATGACATTTTTTATTTTTTATTAAAAGTATAGTTTCTGCTCTCTGTTTCTTTAATTTTTCATTAAAAAAGATGACTTCCTCTGATTTGGAAAATAAAATTGCACGAAGAAACCCTAAAGCGTAAATTCAGAGGGGAGGAATTTAGTATTTGAATAATAAATAAAATAATGTGATGTCATATTCCAATGACCACAAGATATCAAAACATGGGGAGATTGCTATTTGAGCCAACTGCATAAAATTTGATGACGTTTGAATAATAAATGAAAAAAATATGATTTTTATGACCGGTTATTCAAAGTTGAGTGACCATTTAAGTTATGATCAATTCCTGTTGAGTGACCATTTAAGTTATGATCAATTCCTACCTACATCAATAGCGAGGTATTGAATATGCACGAATGCATTTAGTTTTCAAACAACATAAGAGGAAACTTTACTGCATTAGAACTTTGGTTAGCTACAATATCTTTTACAACTTTGTTTTGCTATTGAAATTAAGTTAATGATAAAAAATTTCAATTCTTTCCGTCCATTTATGTGACACTTCACTTACAAACTAAGAAACAGTTTAACCAACATTTGGAGGTAAATCGTTCTTTATTATTCTTAATTGAAACTACTAGAGAGTTTAAATTGCAGTATTCGTCATATCAAAATAACAAAAAGAGTATGTTAGAGTGTTTGCCAATATGCACTAAATTGTATCTGAAAAGTACTTGAGAAAATGAAAATCAAACAACAAGAGTTCGAAAACAAGCTTGAGAAAACAATATTAATGTGGTTTACCTGAAACGGTCAATGCGTTAACTGGAGGATTGCAAAATCTGATAACAGCAATGCCATCTTTTCCAATTTCCATGTTAACTTGGGAGTCGGTAGCCATTACTGCAAATTCTTAAAGTTTGCACCGTCAAATTAATAGGATTAACTTTATCACACATTTAACAGGTGCAGAAGTGCACTAACTTTATCAAATTGACTTTCCAAATGTTGTGTTATTTCCATTCATGTCCTACTCCTACAGTATTTCTTCTTTCCAACTCTTGATTTTTCTTTCGAAATAGTAGAAGATCATACATATGTATGGTAGAAAATCACTACATATGTAAAGCTTATGCCTTTGCCTTTAAAAAGTGAAGATGATTTAAAATAAGGAAAAAAAATCTTGTTAAGATTTTGGAAAACACGGTTTTCAAGATGTTAGTGCTATTTGATAATTCTATTTGATTTTCACTTTTAGTACAAGACGTCTGAGACAGAATATTATAGAGAAGAGGATTAAAATTCTTTCAAACTTTTTACAGTAACTTAGTAGCTTGAAATTATGCAAGAAAAAATCGGTGATTTACGTACATAAGTTTTGTAGTAGAAAACAATTATACTATCACTAGGCAATTGAGATCAGTACTTTCAGGTGAACCTTTATCTTGAAAATAGTCTGTATAATAAAGGAGCAATTAAAAATCTAAGCAATAAAATATTATACGACAGAATTCATAAGCAACCTATTGACACTGGTGCATGGATCCAACCGTGGGTTCGATAGAACTTACTTAATATATGGAAGTCGAACTTATATATGTAAGAAAAGAATAAATCTAGATATATAAAGTGAAATATTTACTATTGATTCTCCCCTCTCAACTTAAAATCCACACCATCTAAATTGTAACTCGCTCTTTAAAGAATGACAAAGGATAAAGAATACGAAGAACTACACCTTAATTTCTTATAGCCTTCAATGAATACTATGGTCAGAAACCAGATTGCATGACATGACTATTTATAGGCAAATCTAGCACCCTTTACGTGTCTCTAATTTACACACGCAGACATATGCAAAATGAACCGCAAGAAAACGTATACAAACATGAAACATACAGTATATATATATATATATATATATATATATAGATGTCGGAAGAAAACGTACATACAGGTAGGTGTATTTGAAAGGAGAAAAAAAACATACAGTTGGGTGTCATATTCATCCTTTGTCATGGCCATATTCAAATTAAATTGATAAGTCATTTTCTTTGACACTGTTAATAAAAGTACTTTTTTTTCTCGCTAAGAAATGCATTTATATATAATAATATCACTGGTCAAAGTTCCGCTTTCTTTCCCGTAGGTAAGAAGAGGAGTCAAGATCCAGTTCATACATAACAAAAGTAGGTGTTAGGTTAAAATAAGCTATAGAGTCATAAAAAGCATTACATCCATATTTAGATATTAAATCAAACAATAAAATTCGCTTCCTTGTAGATATGTCTGACTTCATGCGAAATTTTGATGAGTAGCCATTTTTGGACTAAGTGAATTTCATCCACCATTTCACAATTCATTGAGAGATAACCAAATTGCCTCCCCGAACGCTTACAGACTCTTGTCGTTAAACAATACCCCAAACTAGCCACAATACAAATACCTGAAACTTTGAACTAAACTCCACTAAAAAAATCTGGAATTTTGTTTAAAGTTTCAACAAAAATCGAAGTTTTATATTTAAAGTCCCAAAATACTGGAACTTTGAACTAACATGTTCAAAATTTAAGTATTTTATACTGGGACTTTTCTGAATCTGGCTACTTCTCAACGAATTTGTGCGTGCGGGCTACTGCTTAACTAACGCAATCAAAAGTGGCTCCTACGCGAATTTTTTACCTGAATTCACTACCTCCTAAGTTAGAAAGTAAGGACCTGCAATCATGTACAATGTTAAAAAATACTTTATTGGTTCCTTGTAGCATGAGTAATAGGATATTTGAATCAATTTCCACTTGTAATGGCCTTAGATTTTGAGACTTTGCTAGGCACAATCCTTCATATAAGACTGTTATTTCTCCATCGATGATACAGCTTCTTGGTAGATGTTTTGCAAAGTTCGCTTATCATATTTCCTGATTGTTTCTAATTACACCTCCAATTCCTTCAACATTATTTGACGGATTATAGACACCATCAGTATTGAGTTTTTAAAAAGTACTTCGGGATAGGAAAAGAACGTAAAAGAATCTTTAGAAGATGCTAGTAGTACAAAATAGAAGGCCATATTTGAGAGGACATTTAACTAATTAAGGTTTGACCATTGAGAGAAGCGACCCACAAAGATTTGTGATGTTGAACCCTAAGAGGTCTTCAAGCTGAAAATCCTGGAAATCAAAGCTTTGGTTGTTCAAAAGATTTTTTCTTTAAAGGACGAAGAGTCACTTCTACTACTTACTAAATTATTGGAAACGACTTAGTTATGCCAACCGTTAATTGTTGCTCCCAAACGCACACGCAAGTATACGTGGTCGACAAGTAATAAAGTGATAAATCGAGTATCGTTCCCACGAGGACTATTCAGACTGAATCCTATCAAACAATTTATATAAACTATTCAGGGATCTTTTCCAATGGTTGAGATTTTACTAACTAATTGCAATAATTAAAACAAGTAATTGAGATCAAGTATTTGAGAGCAATTTATGGGTTGTTATCAGTAATAAGGAAACGGTCCAGGGTCAGAGTTACAAACAATCCAGTTGAGTTTTCCAGTTGAATCTACTTCTTGATTTCCTAGATTGCTAACTAACAGGTTAATTGTACCCGTGAAAACCTTTCGATTCTTCACGGTCTATGCAGGCTACTCCAATCCCTATATGTCTATGGGTTGAATCACGTGCACGCATTAACGATCCTGTAATGAGTTAAACTAGGCAAGCAAGTATATGTCTATCCTACCCGCGAATTGGTTCCCCGATGCCCGGGTTCACAAACTAGTTCTATTCTTTCTTATTTGCGTTCATAAATTCCCTCTGTCGAGTTCAATCTAAGAACCGTAGATAGTGTTCAATTATACGGCCGTTATAATGAAACAATTATGATCAAGAAAGAATAAACAATCCGTAATGGTAAATCAATAGGAAGAAATCAACTTTCAAACATCAACCTTCATGTATTTACTCTAACCCTAGAACGAACAAACTATAGAATTAAAGAGAAGAATGAGAGAAAGAGAGAAAGAACTTGTATAGAAGACATCTAGGGCTCCTCCCCTCTCCTCCAAAACTTGCTCCAAAGTCTCAACCCCTATGAAAAACTAAGTAAAAGAGTATTTATAGAGTTTACAAACACCTAGTAATAAGTTAGACCCAATCCTAGACGAAATAGGACGTAAAAACGCGCACAAGGGGCGCTATAACGGGCGCCCCGCGCCCACGATCGCGCTGACACAACCAGTGACCGTCGAAACTCACACGCCTTAGCTCCGCGGCGCATGGGAAACCGCGCCAGCCAGGGCGCGGCGCGGAGCCCACGGCGCCCAGCCATTTTTCTGTTTTCTTGCTCCTTCGCTCGCTCGTGTCATGCCTTCGTGTGCTCGATCCAATCCTCAATCAAAATCCAATCTTTTCTTTCTCAATCATGCTTTTAAAAGCTCCAATTACACTGCACAACTACCTACACACACACGACATAAAATCAGTGTAAAACCACATTCATAAACCATAAAACGAGCGAATAAGGTACTAAAACGTGAGGAAATATTAAGGAAATATAGGCATAAAATGCCAAACATCACCACCCCACACTTGAACCTTTGCTCGCCCTCGAGCAATCACAAATCACTTCCCAACCTAGGTAAAACAGGTCTGCCTATGACTATGGTTGATACCGATCATTGAACAAATGCGCACATGACTACTATGGATCCACAAACATGCCAACAATTTACCAAAACCAAAAATATGAGAACAACCACCCCAAAATAGCTCAAATGCACAAACTCAACTCAATGCAACCATGCTCCCACAAAATTACACTTATCTACTCAATCAAAAGCCATCAACTTTACCTACTTCATGCAAACCACGTGCCCTCACCAATATGAAAGAGAGTGCCCCCCAAAGATCACACACAAAAGCAAGTATCATGAATAGAACGGGGCAATAACAAATGAATTCTCTCGCTCTCATGAAAGGCTCACATGTCACACACAACGTACCATAGGCTTGCCCGTAGTGTAGGACTCCACTAATGTAGGCTCACTCCAATCGGGATTAACTAGGACTTTGGAAAGGTCGTAATGTAGGCTAAGGTGCGGGTAGGATACATATGGGTAATAGTGACTACCTCCCTAAGCACTTTTAATACATCACATTTATTCCAAACACAAGTCTCAACAAACCACCCAATCACAAGTATCACACATACACCTTCTCAACAAGTAGCATATTTTCTTTTTCAATCACACACTAGCAAGGAAGGGATATCTTTCTCTTTTTTTTTTCTTTTCCACTTTTTTTTTCAACTTTGCTCTTTTTTTTTTTTTTTCAATTTCATCAACTTCCAACCTTGCCAATGTTTTTCACTACTTCACACTTTTCACAAATATTCCCCTTCATTAGCTCCACTCAAAAGTCTCCCAACATCCAACCACAACTCCAATCATCTACACAATATCAATAAAGTGCTTAAGGAGTAAGGGCCAAAAGAGTCAATTAAGAACAAATGGGTAGGCTCGGGGTGTGGGTGCCAACAAAAAGGGTCAATTCAAACCACAACAACAATTTTTCAAGGTATATATGTAAGGGTAGGCAAATCAAAAGAAGGCCTTGTATCATTTCCCGACTAGAGCAAACCTAGGATTTCGCTTTGCACACACACGGGGCAAGTTCTAGACATTAATATGCAACATGGAGCAAATACGAACATGCCTCACAACACACATTGCACGTAATCCACACAAAAAGGCTCAATCAACAACTCTCAACCAAGCTTCTAGAATGCAACTTGTGGAAATTCAAGCACTCATGCACAAAAGTTAGCAATCAAGTCAAGCAAGCGGACTCAAGCATCTCAAGGGGGTCGTTCCAATTTTTCTCTAGGCATGCATCAAAATTAAAACTCAAGGACACCACAAATAGCACATGCAATCAATTCAAGTCCACCGGTATCAAACACATCAAAGGCACCTAGCATTCTACCTATTCCCTTCGTCTAGGGTCACCTATAACTGACTATCCTAATCCTAAAAATAAAAAAACTACCCGGTTCAAAGGCCTCCCCGTGGAAAAGAACCGAGGCCATAAGAAAAACCACGGGGTGGATGACATGTACCACTAATAAAAACTAAAAGGAAAATCTTTTTGGAATTTTTCATTGGTTTTATAATTTTTTTTTTCATTTTTCATGGATTAAAGCAAGAAATAAATCAAAATAAAGTCAAGTGACAAAAGAAAAATCCTATGGTACATGCATCCTAACCTCAAAAATAGATAAAGGGTAGTTCCCCACCCCACACTTAAACTCAGCACTGTCCTCAGTGCTAAAAATAAGAGAGTGCAAGGTAAAGAAAACTTCCCTGAAGATTCTAGTCCTTGGTGCTAGCATCCTCCAAGCTTCCATATCGTATGAGGTACTCAGACTTCCCTCATCAGGTCATCAATATTAGGCAAGGGTGAGGACACCCCACACTTAGACTCGCCATTACATGAACCTGCAATCCAAAGAATCACCCAAAGTAATATACAACCATAAAAATAATAGTAAAATAAATAAAAGTAAAGCAAACAAATTGGGTTGCCTCCCAAGAAGCGCTTGATTTAACGCCGCGGCACGACGAGGACAACTACATCACTTTTTCCTCCACCTTGAACTAATGAATTGAATCCCCAACTTTGCCTCAAGTTTACAACTATGGTATTGGGGTGGTGGCAAAAATACAAAAGGACCAAGTAACCATTGTCGCATTTTGCACTTCTTGGCCTTTAAATGAGGGATGTCGTTTTGTCTCCTCGGCATCACAAACTCTAAAATATAGGCACCTTGTTCCTCCTCCCTTGGTTTCTTCATAGGCTCGGGTGGCTCAATTTTCATGTCACCATCCAAACACAATGTTGAAAAATGATTGGAATGAGGCCCAATGCGCTTCAATTCTAAAGTTGCATTACTTTTGACACCCTCGCTTGCACAAACACTAGAGTCCTCAAATATGATGTTTTCTATTTCTTCACTTGACTCTAATGTAATTTCCTCAACCTTGGCATCATCAACTAATATTTGGTCGAGTGGTAGGAATTCCACTTTTTGCTCCTCAAATTGGCTTCTAAGCTCTTCTATCTCAAATCTACTAAGCACGACAACTGATAATTGAGCTTCAGACACCTCAACCATATCACTCAAATTCTCCTCCAAGTCGTGAATAGTCAAGCCAAATTCGTCGATCTCTTGCCTGAGCACAACCCTTTCTTCCATAAATTGCCTCGTCATATTTGTAAGTTCACTCCTGAAATCCCCATAAGCTTCTAAGAGTTTGGCTTGCTCCATTAGCCAAGTTTCGCTAACAACCTGCACTTTATCGATCCTGTCAAGCTCACAAACATCATTAGAATCATCACAAAAATTATTGGGGGAAGGAGCATGACACTTAGGACAATCATTCCACCGACCACCACACAATTTACAAAAATTCCAATCAAAGGTGGTAGAAAATTCACATAACCAGTCTCGCAGGGTTGAAAGAGTTGGACAATTTTCCCACAAGTGGGTTCCTCCACAAAGTAGACAGAGATCCTCAAAATTTGAGCAATCATCATTCGACCAATTTTCATTAATAGATGCCATGATAAGACAAGTAACACAATACTAAACTAAACAAAAATTAAACCTGAATAGAAAATAATAAATCGTTCAAAAAGAAATCAGTCAATTATTTAGTCCCCGGCAACGGCGCCAAAAACTTGTTGCTCCCAAACGCACACGCAAGTATACGTGGTCGACAAGTAATAAAGTGATAAATCGAGTATCGTTCCCACGAGGACTATTCAGACTGAATCCTATCAAACAATTTATATAAACTATTCATGGATCTTTTCCAATGGTTGAGATTTTACTAACTAATTGCAATAATTAAAACAAGTAATTGAGATCAAGTATTTGAGAGCAATTTATGGGTTGTTATCAGTAATAAGGAAACGGTCCAGGGTCAGAGTTACAAACAATCCAGTTGAGTTTTCCAGTTGAATCTACTTCTTGATTTCCTAGATTGCTAACTAACAGGTTAATTGTACCCGTGAAAACCTTTCGATTCTTCACGGTCTATGCAGGCTACTCCAATCCCTATATGTCTATGGGTTGAATCACGTGCACGCATTAACGATCCTGTAATGAGTTAAACTAGGCAAGCAAGTATATGTCTATCCTACCCGCGAATTGGTTCCCCGATGCCCGGGTTCACAAACTAGTTCTATTCTTTCTTATTTGCGTTCATAAATTCCCTCTGTCGAGTTCAATCTAAGAACCGTAGATAGTGTTCAATTATACGGCCGTTATAATGAAACAATTATGATCAAGAAAGAATAAACAATCCGTAATGGTAAATCAATAGGAAGAAATCAACTTTCAAACATCAACCTTCATGTATTTACTCTAACCCTAGAACGAACAAACTATAGAATTAAAGAGAAGAATGAGAGAAAGAGAGAAAGAACTTGTATAGAAGACATCTAGGGCTCCTCCCCTCTCCTCCAAAACTTGCTCCAAAGTCTCAACCCCTATGAAAAACTAAGTAAAAGAGTATTTATAGAGTTTACAAACACCTAGTAATAAGTTAGACCCAATCCTAGACGAAATAGGACGTAAAAACGCGCACAAGGGGCGCTATAACGGGCGCCCCGCGCCCACGATCGCGCTGACACAACCAGTGACCGTCGAAACTCACACGCCTTAGCTCCGCGGTGCATGGGAAACCGCGCCAGCTAGGGCGCGCGGTAAGGGGCGCGGCGCGGAGCCCACGGCGCCCAGCCATTTTTCTGTTTCTTGCTCCTTCGCTCGCTCGTGTCATGCCTTCGTGTGCTCGATCCAATCCTCAATCAAAATCCAATCTTTTCTTGCTCAATCATGCTTTTAAAAGCTCCAATTACACTGCACAACTACCTACACACACGACATAAAATCAGTGTAAAACCACATTCATAAACCATAAAACGAGCGAATAAGGTACTAAAACGTGAGGAAATATTAAGGAAATATAGGCATAAAATGCCAAACATCATTAATAGTTAGTGTAATGGTTGTTATCGTCGTGCAAATTTTGCTCAAAAATGCTATTTTTAGCCAATCCAGCAAATCGAAAAAATTAAAAAAAAAAAAAAAAAAAAACCAAAACTATATATAAATACTCCTTCCGTTCCACCATAGATGTCATAGTTTCTTTATTAGTCCGTTCCAAAAAAGAATAGCACAATTCTATATTTGGAAACAATTTACTTATAAACTTACCACTTTACCCTTAATGAAATGATTTATAGCTATACATTTACCTATGACTTATTTTAAACCACAAGTTTCAAAAGTTTCCTTCTATTTCTTAAACTACGATCCAAGTCAAACTAGAACATCCATTGTGGAACGGAGGGAGTATGTATATGTATATATATATATATATATATATATATATATATACACACACACACACACACACATCTTATCTCAATGAAAAATTTGACACAATTAGTGATCGCCATCTATGTATATAGCAAACATAGATAATCCTTCAAACTTGACAAGTTTATACATATCCTACTAATATATAAGAATCAGTCCAAGCTGGTCTTGGTTGTGTTGCCTGTTTGCTGCCAGGGGTGTGTGTGTATATATATATATAAAAACATGTCAAAGTTTTAATTTAAACATCTTATCTCAATGAAAAATTTGACACAATTAGTGATCGACATCTATGAATATAGCAAACATAGATAATCCTTCAAACTTGTCAAAATATTTCACCTAAAACTCCTACCAAACTGTGTTAATCGAACATGTTTTTGGCCGCCAACCACAATCTGTAGGGGCCCGTGATTCTCACTAGCAATGACATGACAAATTAGTCAATAACAAAATAACATGTGACAATTAATTTAGTTATTGCACTACGTTACGTCCTATGGTAAAAGATCTAAAAATCAGTAAAATGTCCAAGATGTATTCCAGTCTCATCACACTTCCTAAATTCCTAGTCCTCGTGATATGCAATAACACTACCACTGTTAGAAAGGCATGCGAACTCTAAGTGCTAGTACTATGGTGCTTTCATTCCTAGTACTAGGGACTAGTATGTGTTCCCACACTATAACTGGAGAAAGGATCCACGTATCTGTTAAGTTGCTTGTTAAAACATTACACTTTAGCTATTCGATTTAATTTAGGCAGAATACATAAACAAACAATCTAAGTTGGCTACCAACAATCATTAGATACCTCAACTTCTCAAATAACCTTTCAGATACCTCTTCTCGCCAATCCATTATCTCATAAGCCACTTACGCATACATGACAAAATGAGTGTTTTTTGCTCAAATTTGAGTGCGTGAAGCCTTCAAATTATGTTTTCTTTTTTCTAAAAAAGAAGAAAAATTTGTGGGGCTTGCGGGCCCCATATTTACAACCCCCCTCCTTCAAATTTCTGATCATCCATCACCTACAGCTTTCGTCGCCATGCTTGTACTACACCACCATTTGTTGGCAAACACACACAAAAGCGAAAATTCAGAAAAAATGTAAGTATTTTATTTACTATGGGGGCAAGGCGTAAGCCCCGTTACATGGGTAGTAAGCTCCATGAAGCTTTTATTAATTTTAAATTAATAAAATAGCATAATAACCGTCAAAACAATATCAAAAATACATAAAAAGTTTAAGAAAATAAAAAAATGACTAAAGAATCTTAAAAACAAAAATCAAACATTTTTTACAAATAAACTATAAGGTTTTAATTAACTTTCAAGAAATTAAAAAATTACAACTTGTGAAAATTAAGAGTGAATAGTAAATAAATGTTATTACTACTATAATTCAAAATATTAATTCATCATGGATTAATATAAAGTTGCTTCTAGAAAATGAAGTCTAATAATTTTGAGAGACATAAATAAGACATGAAGACCAATATTTAGTGATGATATAAAATTCGACTATATATTTTTAGATTAATTATACTAGGGGTGGGCACTAAACCGAAAAAATTGAAGTACCGAACCGAGCCGAATAAATTCGGTACTTCGGGTTTGGTACTTCGATTTTTTGGTTCGGGTTCGGTCTTGTAAAGTTATAAAGTTTGGTATTCGGTTTCGGGTAATTTGGTACTTCGAGACCCCGAAGTACCGAAGAACAGAAGTAGATTTTTTTAAGCATCGAAGTATATATATGAACTAACTTATAATGCAATTATTCTAATTGGTAAGTTATATTCTCTCCTGCACAAATAAACGAAAATATGGATATCAATATCCATGTTCTTAAAAAACAGATATAGTGTTCAAAACTGTCATAATCACTATATATCATACGCAACGTTGACCCATTGATTTACATTATCTTGAATGTCTCTCTCCAAATAGCATCGGAATAACACCTTAAGTTATAAGCATGTATTTAGTCTATATATAACTTACAACATCATGGTATCATAAGATGATGACCATTATGGGCGGGGTGCAATTCTTGAGATACTGGCAACTGAAAAGCACTTTAATTTTTTGTCATAAAATTAAAAATTCCTTTTTGATAGAGGAAAATAAGAATGAGATCAAATGCTTCAATGAATCCTGAAAGAAAAATTCACAATATCACCATGGCCCTATGTCCGACACTCATAAACTTTTCATTTGTCAGTGCCTGCACATAATTTAAGGATCAATTTTTTTGGGCTAGAAACTTAGGTATAAATCGAAAAATTGGAGTACCAAACCGAACACCGAATTAAATAAACCGAACCAAACCCATGTATAAAAATTACAATTTTTTCTACACTTCCAAATACTGAATACCGAAAAATCGAATTGAAATTTCAAAAAAAATCGAACCGAACACCGAACGCCCACCCTTAAATTATACCATTGATATTCACCCTCATAATATTCTCAATTATAATCACCCTCCTGTTGCATTTTTTTATCTTCCACTTAGTTTCTCAATTTCTGTAGATGAACATAATTTGTATAATTCATTTTCAAAGAAATTGTGCGTGAACAATCTTGATTAGGGAATTGGACAGATAATTTTTTAGGTTTTACTGGGTGAGTCCCGAGCGTGGAGCATTACAAGTGCTCTACGGGCACAGTCGGGCACTTGAGGGGTAAGCCTAACAGATTTAAGCCCCGCTTGTAAACTTCTTGGCGTTTTGAAAGTGACTCGCGTCGAGGCAAATCTCGAGACGAGTCTCGGATAGACTTGTAAAATAGTGGTTGGGATCTATTTTAGGTCCACGTTGAATTATTGATTCACAATGGTTCAAAGTGGGTGGATAAAGTGGTTGACGTTAGGTATAGGAACATTTATTGGCATCATTGATGCTTGCAAGAATGAACCAGTATTGAGGCACTTCACCACCAAGCAAGGATTGATTTCGTTGGGTTCTTCGAATACCATTGTAGCTATCAACATGCTGGTAAGGATTTGAGTGGGACGGGGTGGTGGAAGAAGAAAAGCAAGTGGGTGAGGAGATGTTCTTTCTTTCTTTTCTTTTTTTTTTTGTGCTTTTTTTTCTTCTGATAAATTTTTGTATTTTTTTTGTAATATCTAGGTGTTAATTTTTTCCTATTAAGACGATTTTTTTTCTTTCTTTTAAATTTCACATGTCATTTTCTTATTAGTAACTTTGCCACCTCACTCGCCATGTCAACCCACACACGAGGTCCGCTGAGATGGAGGTGTTTAAAAGTTTCATGAGCTGCATGAAAATTCATATGAAAATTAAAGTTGGGGTGTCTAACTGACAATTGGTGCTGATTTGAAGTGTCTGTTTATGTATTGCGCCTTTAATTTATGTGTCAAATTGAATAGACAAGATGTTAAAAAAGAGATAAAAACTGTTACAATTTGTGGTCATAAAATATTAATTTTATAATATTTATTATAATATTTGTGTGGCTATAACAAAAATGTCTTACTAAAGAAAAATGAGAAGTTTAACTTACATTATTTATTTATTTAAAAAGTTGTCATTTTTTTAAAATGGACTAAAAAAATTATTTCCACGTTAATTGAAAATGAGCTAGAAAGCAACATATTGTTTGACTGGCACGATATGTTAAAAAAAGAAAAGCTAACTTTTGAAACTATGTAGTCTAAACTAAAAATAAATATTTGAACACCTATAAATCATTTTAGGAAAAAAAATAAGAAGTTATAAATTGAATTTTGTCTAAATATAAAAATTATATTCTCATGTTTATGACAGATTATTAAAATGAAAAGTATACATATCGGCAGAGACATTCAGTCGGCAGAGGGCCTATCCATTTTTGGTAATCTTTACTAAAATCCATAAAGACCTTCTGTTTCAGTGAAAATTTTTATGTTGCATGGCATATTTCATGTCACACTTGTATTAGTCAATTTTTTAACAAAAAATAAAATAAAATATGACCATCCTTTTTAATACCCACATATTTTTATATTCATCTCACCCATCCACATGTTTCCTTCTCTCCTTCTTCCAATACCCCACCTCCCACCCACATATCTCTCAAAAATTTACCAGAGCCAACCCCCCCCCCCCTGCGCCCCCTCCTCGTGAAGAATTATACAAGAAAATTAAGAGTAGAAACTCTGGCTCATTTTCTCCAATCTGCTCGTTGTACAGAAGAGTGTTTATATTCAAATGTCATAGAATTCATGTCAATGTCTAGCTCTATCCCTACCTTAGTTGTATCACAATACAATCACTTATCTACTCCCTCCGTCTCAAAATGAGCGTCTACTTTTCATTTTTTGTTTGTTCCAAAATGAGTATTTTTTTCCTTTTATGGGAACTCTTTAAATCTAAGATTTGTTTTGGACCACAGGATTTAAAGACTCTGACCCACATTACACACACCTTTCATTTTAAACCACATGATAAAAAAATCTTCTTTATTTTCTTAAATTCTGTGCCCAGTCAATCCAGACACTCATTTTGGGACGAAGGAGTAATAAAATAATTTAGCATCCTAGGATTCTTATCTAAATACAGTAATGCCAAGTAGGGATACATTTACATACTTATCGACTAACCTTTATCACTTGGTTAATGGTTATCTTTATCACCCCCGTTCAAACATATTTCTGAACCTAATGTATGTTATGCATTTTCTTTACTTTTCTTTTTTTCCCCTTGCAACTTGAATATAGAGTATCAATTTTTTTGAGGGATAGATTAATGGGTTGTAAATGAATATACAAATTTGGCCTTCTTAGAAAGACTAGGTCCCACTTATTTTCCTTATTAAAAAATTGACTCATACAAGTTTGACATGGAACATGAAATGCTAACATAAAATTTGTCGAATTGAAGGTATTGACACCAGGAAAGGAAGACATGTCTATTATAAGTAGTTTGAAGATTATACTGCAGCGAAGGCATGTAAAGAAAGACGTCTATTATAAGTAGTTTGAAGATTATACTTAGGCCTGGGCATCGAGCGAGCGAGCCGAGCCCGAGCCGAGCCCAACCGAGCTTACTATGTTACCGAGTCGAGCCGAGCCTGAGCCGAGCCGAACCGAGCTTTAAACTATGCCGAGCCGAGCCGAGCTCGAGCCGAGCTCAACCGAGCTTTGCTAGAGTTTGACCGAGCCCGAGCCGAGCCCGAGCCGAGCCCGAGCTGACTCTTTTTCTTTTGTGTCCTCATACTTAATAATATAAAAAATAATATTTATTTTTTTTCATCATAATCATTAAAAAAACAGTTTTAGAGATGATGTTAAAAATATGATAAGTAGTTTTACCCTATAACTTATGTTAAAAGTGTTAGTTATTTTAATTTGATTTGATTTAAAACATCTAGTAGGCTTATAAATTTTAATATTATGGTTATAAATTTTACCATGTTAATAATTAAATGGTTAAATTAAAAATATGAATTGCATTTGATTTTTAGTATCAGCTATTTAGTAGGCTTAACCTTTACATTATGAGAAAATAAATTTGTTTATGTCAAATAAATAAGGATAAGAGTACAATTTTATCAATTGTTAATTATATTAAATATTAAGTAGACTTCAAATTAGTAATTGAGACTAATGAATGAAAGTTATATTTTAAAGAGAAAATTACATAATAAATCAAGCTAACCGAGCCGAGCCGAGCCAGCTCTGTCGAGCCGAGCTTTGACCGAGCCGAGCTTGACCGAGCTTTGACCGAGCCGAGCCGAACCGAGCCAAACTTTGAATAAAACCGAGCCGAGCCCGAGCCGAGCCTCTTTTCAAAATGAGCCGAGCCGAGCCGAGCTAAAAGGCAATCGAGCCGAGCCGAGTTCCGAGCTGGCTCAGCTCTATGCCCAGGCCTAATTATACTGTAGCGAAGGCATGTGCTTGGATCACCCCACTCGAACCTTTGTCCGTCCTCGAACAAAATTTGGACTTAGCTAAGTATGAAGACACTACCTATGACCATGGCTTATATGAAAACTTAGAATGGCACATATACTCTTTTCACACTCTTCTTCACAAATATATTAATGCCAAGAATATCTAAAACAATCAAGTTCCCTCTCCACTACTAAAAATCAGGAGTTTTCCGACCAAAAATTTCGGACCGAAATTCGGTCGGACCCCTCTGTCCCATCGCCGTAGTCGGACCCCTCTATCCCACCGCCGTGGTCGGACAATTCAATTAATTTATATTAAATAATTTTTTGTTAGTATATCCGACCGCCATCCGACTGCAGCGGTCGGATAAAAATTAAATAATTTTTATTTTATTCTATCCGACCGAATCGGTCGGACAGTGAAAAATAAAAACGGGACAAACCTCTATTTCTTTCCTCTCTCCTCATTTTATTTCATTCCAAAACCAACCCGACCCCCAAATTCTTTCTTCCCCAAATTCGATCCACCCCATTTCCCATCTCCAAATTCTTTCTTCCCCAAAGTCCCATCCACCCCATTTCTAATTTTTCATCTTTAAATTGGTAAGTTTTTTAATTTTTATCATTTTTTCATTATTTCTTCAACATAAACCCTAACCCCCAAAATTTTCATTGTGCTTTTTTCTTGCAGATCTAGCCACCTGTGTTAGCTGCCTTGCGAAGCTCCGGCGGAGCAGATTTTTCAGGTTCCATTTTTTCTTTTAATTATACTAATTGCTGTTTGATGGTGAACAAGTTGGTATATGATTATACGTATAGTGTTGTTTTTTGGTTTGGAAAATGTTTGAACTAGTTTGGCATTTTAAACATTTGTTTCTTGTTCATTTACAAGTTGCAATAAAGTTGGTATTGTAAAAGTTAGAGTGATATTTGTGGAGTGATTTATGAAGTGGGTGTTACGTTGGTAAAAAAGATGAAATCTTGCAAGAATGGGTTATTGAATGCAAATTTAGAAGAGGATAAATTGGTAAGTAATAAAGTAAAATCTTGTAGTGAACAAGTTGGTGTTCCATGGAGAAGTGTGACTTTGAATGGCTTGTTGTTGTTGTTGTTGAATGTTGTTAATGGGCTCCTTTAGTAGTGTTGTTGTTGTTGTTGTTGAATGTTGTTAATGATGTGTAGTAGTGTTGTTGTTTTTTGCTTTGAGAAAGAATTGTTGGTGTGTATAGTGTAGTTTGGTAGTTAGATTCTTTGAGACACTTCATCAAACAAGTGGTGAACAACAAAGACATAGTAGGAACTCGATATAATAGTTAGACATGCTCTAGAATAAAAAATAAATATTAGGCCTAGAACTAGAATTCAAAAATTGAAAACCATTAAGTATGACAATTTTAAGATTATTTTCTTTATGGGTAATAAGTAATATGAATGTTTTATGTAGTGACTAGTAATGTATGAATTATTTATATTATATTTTAAGAGACATTAGCTATAAATAATATAGTAGCTAAGCAACTTAAAATATCTTATTTTGTAAATTGATTTGAATGAAATAAATTATTTGTAAATATTCATTTTGTAATCTTTGATTTTATTTCATTTGATTCTTAAAATATTGGATTTTAAATTACTCCAACTAATTATACATAAGTAAATTGACTAAATCTAGAATAATTAGTGAAGAAGAGAATGTGTATTCTATCATATATTCAATCATTTTTAACCTAAAAGGAAGATTATTGAATATTCCGGACGTATTACAATCCAAGATTGCATTCAAATTGACTCCTCATAACTTAAAGCATTATGCTTTGTCCTGAGTTATGGCCGAGCAGGCGGCTTTTCTACCCCTATGACTTTCATTCCTAATAGGCAACAAAGCCGAGGCTTGTTTTGTGTTTTCAAAACTAAGCCAAATAGGGCATCGCTTTATTTCAGGTTGACCACCAGGCGGGGCTTCTCTCTTGTTGGACTTTCACGTCTTTTGACTCGCTAAAACGCTTTTGCGTTGCTTTACATTTCGAACTAAATTGCTTTGCACTTGCTTTCAATTATGACTTTGCACTTGCTTTATATTATGAACCGCTTTACTTTTAGCTTAACAGGTTAACAGGTCAGCCCCGAGACCCTCATTGCTTTGTGCCGGACCGGATTGCCAGCTGATTTGTCGACAATCAACCCCAAGACCCTCCTTGCTGCGTGCCCGACCGGCTTGCCAGTTGATTTGTCAAGATTGTTCAAATTGCTTCGCACTTGCTTTAAATTATGCCTTCGCATTTTCTTTGTATTACATCTTGTTTTACTTTTCAGGTTAACAGGTCAGTCCCGAGACCCTCCTTGCTTCGTGTCGAACCGGTTCGCCAGCTGATTTGTTCGACAATCAACTCCAAGACCCTCCTTGCTTCATGCCCGACCGGCTTGCCAGTTGATTTGTCACGATTTTTGAAAATGCTTTGCACTATGCCTTCGCATTTGCTTTATTGCTTCGCCAGTGGATGGGAAGACAATTTATCAAAGATATTGCAGCTTGCACTTACAAATTACGTCATGCCTACCGTAAGCAATCGGGGCCTTATTATCAAGTCTATCGTGAGCAAGCGAAGACTTCATTAGCATTGAGCCTACCATAAGCAATTGGATGCCTTATTCTGAAGCCTATCATAGGCAATTGAAGGCTCTTTTGTTGTTGATCCTACCGTAAGCAATCAGAGGTCTTATTATCAAGTCTATCGTGAGCAGGCAAAGACTTCATTAGCATTGAAGCCTACCATAAGCAATTGGAGGCCTTATTTTGAAGCCTATCATAAGCAATTGAAGGCTCTTTTGTTATTGATTCTACCGTAAGCAATCGGGTGTCTTATTATCAAGTCTATCGTGAGCAGGCGAAGACTTCATTAGCATTGAAGCCTACCATTAGCAATTGGAGGCCTTATTTTGAAGCCTATCATAAGAAATTGAAGGCTCTTTTGTTATTGATCCTACCGTAGACAGTCGGAGGCGTGGTTCTTTATCAAGTCTATCGTATACAATCGAAGACATTATCATTAAAGACTACCATAAACAATTGGAGGTCTTTTATGAAGCCTATCGTAGACAATCGAAGGCGCTATTGTCATTGAAGCCTACCGTAAACAATCGGGGGCCTTATTATGAAGTCTATCGCAAACAATCGAAGACGTCATTATCATTTGAAGCCTACCATAAACAATTGGAGGCCGTTTATGAAGCCTATCGTAGACAATCGAAGGCACTATTTTTAATGAAGTCTACCATAAACAATTGGAGGCCTTATTATGAAGTCTATCGTAAACAATCGAAGACGTCATTATCATTTAAAGCCTTCCATAAACAATTGGAAGCCTTTATATGAAGCCTATCATAGACAATTGAAGGCGCTATTGTTATGAATCCTACCAATAGACAACTGGAGACTCGATCATGAGTCATTGTCGAAAGGCGGCATTTTTATCCTTATATTTTATTTAAATCTACTTTATGTTTCTATGGACTGAAGTCCTTTATTGTTTTATTTTTAGTCTACCAACGGCCCTGAAGTCATCTTGCCTCACAAAGCCGAATTTCTTCTAGTTGATTGGAGACGAGCTTGTCATTGACATTGAAACCAGCATCGACAAATTTATTCATTATCTATTTTTTTTACTCCATTTATTAAGCCTTATTTGCAATTACACGCTTACCGTTTGCCGAGTTTATTACAGGATATTAGCAGCACCGCAACATCATTTGGAGCACAACATGGAGCTTTTCTTAGCAATGAACCGGGGCAATCGTTCATATGAGCTAGACTCGTCAACGAAGACCTGAAGAATCGCACCCGCATAAGTCATCCACCCTAGAGGTAAGTCTCTTGTTAACCCCAAGTCTGAGATTTGAGATTGAAGACAAGATGGCTCGGTTGTCGAGGTGCAGTGGAAGCTATGTCCGGGTAAACCTCTCTTTATGGGTGTGTCGTCGACCACATTTTCATAACTTGGGTGATTACAAGCCTCTTTTCCCGCGCTTGAGTAGTCGTTACTATCTCGTCTTTGATTTTCAAATCGCGTCGAACTACATATGACCTGATTCTCTTTCAGCCCGAGATATGTAGGCAACTCGGAAACCGAAGTTCGGCCATGTCCATAAGCCTATCAGAGTCTTGACTTTACCGTGACAAAATTAGCTTTCACGTCAACTTTCTTTACCCTGAAAACTCTTTCATCCTTTTCGGGTAAAGAGGGGCAGCTGTTGACACCCAATTTTGTCCCAAATTTTTTCAAATTTAATAAATTATGCTAATATTTTATAATTGAGGTTAATTTGAAAATTAAATAAAATAACGACAATAAAAGATGATCAATTGAAGTTTCAAAGAAAAGTGCTAAATTTGCAAAATGCCATCAATTTTAACCCACTCGTGCAACCCATTCATTTTTTTTAGGAAAATTTACACCATATAACTACCCTAATAGCTTAATTACAAAACATAACGATACTTTTTGAATATTTACAATACATAACGATACTTTTTGAATATTTACAATACATAACGATACTTTTCCCTAATTACCCCACATAACAATTTTATCATTTTCCCTCTCCCAAACATTAAACCCTAATTTCCTCTCTTCTCTCTCCTTCTCTCCCTCCTCCACCATTCCCCACCCATCGCCGCCCCTCCTCCACCATCCCCCACCCATCGCCGCCCCTCCCCCTTCCCCTCTCTCGCTGTTCCAGGCCGGATCTGCTGCCCCCGTCTCTGTTGCGGCGCTGCTGCCGCCGTAGTGCAGCGGCGCTGCCCCTCGCGGTGGCGCTGCTGCACTGTGGTGGCAAGCAGCCCCGATACGTGTGTTTTTGGTGTTTTTCCGGTGAGTTTTTCCCGATCTGCTCCCCTTCTTCTTCTTTTTTTTTTCCTTTTTGTATGTGTATATATATGTGTGTTAATGTATATATTTGTATTTTGTATATAAATTCGTATTTATCTTTGTATATTTTTGTATTTTGTATATAAATGTCTATATTCACCCCTTTTTGTATGTGTATGTGTTTGTATATATGTGTATGTGTTGTATGTTTGTGTAGAATGGATAGTTATTTGTATTTTGTGTTTTTTGTATTTTTGTGTATGTGCAGTGTATATCTTTTGTATGTTTGTGTATATTTGGTTGTGTATAGTTTCAAAACAGTAAATTATTAAAGTTTTGGAATGTATATATTTGTATTTTTGAATGTTACATATTGTAGATCTTAAAAAAAAAAAAAAGTTTCCGGTGGTAGCAGCGGCGCCGGCGGCGGCTTTCCGATGGTCAGCGGTGGCTGGCCGGCGCTGGTGAGTGGTGGCAACACCTCCAGGCAGTGTTGGGTGGGTGTTGGGTGGGAGAAAACAAGGAAGAAGGAGATGAAACCATAAATTGTAGGTTTTGTTGAAATTTGTATATGGAATGTGAAAAAACTATTGTTATATTGTGTAAAGTTATAAAGTATTGTTATTTTTTGTAAATATGGTGTTAGGGTTGTATATTTGTGTAAATCTCCCTTTTTTTTTATTAATTCTAAAATTGTGGCCAAATCCGCTCCTCCCCTAAGCACTAGCCTATTTGTGCAAACCCTCACCCATATATATACCCTTAAACCCTAGCCCCCAATCACTATTCATCTTCCCCTTACACAAAAAATCAGATCTATCAAAAAAAAAAAAAACACTCCATTTCTCCATTTTCCTTTTCTTTCAACAATGACCACTTACACTTTATCCATTTTAGGCATTTTCAGTTTTGTTCTATTATTCACCACAGTTCTTTCACGTACAACTCCAGATACATACATCAAACACCCCTATCATCACCCCACTCACACAAAATCATTACATATACCCCAATATACATACCCATTTTATCTATCATTACACGGTGCTAAAGACATTACCCACCATTCATTTATCATCTCCCCCACATCACCAAATCCCATCTCATAAACCCGAACTAATGCTCCTTAGAATATCAGTAAATAATGTATCATGTTCAGTGTTCTAGAATATTCCATTTGCAATAGAGAAATACATCATCACCGCTGTTGGAAATCAGATCTAAAAATATCATTTCCGGTGACCTTTTCTCTGTTTGCTGGCGATTTGGTTTGAAATCGAAACCAGGGGATGGGGATTATGGCAAAATCAGTGAGGGGGTTAGGGAAATGGGTCAGCGGCTGTAAAGCCACCATCACCACCATCGTTTGGACTACCGTGAAAACAGAGAAATACAGCATCGTCGATCTAAAATCAATTGTAAATGGGGTAGTGGCAGTGACGCCGTCGTTAACGTGTATGGGTGTCGCTCCTTCCCATTCACTAATTGCTCTGTTCGTTTGCTGTTGACTCTTTTGATCCCGACCTTATGGGTCGCCGGTGGTGTTCGCTAAGGCTTAGGCCTCACTGGTTGTTTGCTCGTTTTCATTTTGGTCGAAGTTGTTTCTCATTGTTTCTTGAGTTTCTTTTGGCCAGCGGTGTCGTTGATTACTGGGTTTAACTTATTAGTTATTCTTTTCGACTGGTTCTGTTAATAGTTTTTGTTGTTGAAGCTTTGCAAATTCATTTGGTTACATGTTACCTTTAGCGCTGCTATGCTTGATTTAGCATTCATCTGGACATTTTGAACAGACATTACACTGATGTTTTGAGCATATATTGATTGGAATAAGGCCTATGAAAAACAATTCATTTGAGACCTATGGACTGATAATGAACACGATGCTACATGGCCAATGAAAAAATACATATACACGTATTGAGGCCTCGGGATTGATTTGAACATGATACTACACTTGAACCGTCCCGTTCCCGTGTCCCTAAAGCAAAAGGCGATGATGAATGTATGCATTTGAGGCAAAACAAGTCGAATAGAGTGGTGGATTTGGTACTTGGCATGGCAACACGTCCGGCCGGCGTGTTTGCAATCGTACCAACATCCCGAGCCTCTACATGACGTGCCATACAAATCTGAGCCTAAATTTTGCAAAAACAAAACCCTTTTTTATTATTATTATTATTATTATTATTATTATTATTATTATTATTATTATTATTATTATATATATTTTATTATTATTGTTATTATTACTATTATATATTATTACTATTATTATTACTTTATTACTTTATTATTAGTATTTTATTTTCAATAATTATTACACTTTATTATCGTACTAATCCAGTTTAATTTTCATTTTTTTTGTGAGGTACGTTTTGGCACGAACAATTTGTGGACGAGTTTGGCTAACTCACGAAAGGGGATAGTCCATTGCATTGAAGGCATTTGGGGATTGAACTCGGGCTCAAGCAATCAAGACATAAGACCTTAGGAAATTTAGAAAATTCAAGGCTCCCACGAGTTGATCATTTTCTCGGGTTCTACCTTTAACTTTGCATTACTTCTATTGGATTTTATGCAAATAAATGTGTAAAATATTTTATTTATCAATAATATTTGATTGCTTGGTATATTGCTTTGCTTTATGTGCATTATCCTTTATTGTGAGGTCGTTATTTAATTTATTGCAAATTGGGGCCGTCTTAGCAAATGCGTGCAAGTAAAAGAATATTTTTGCAAAATAAGCTTTTATTCGATTAATTATTCTTATTATTATTTTTACTTATTTTTTTAATAATTATTTTGAAAGAAAAGTGCACTTGTAAATATTTGGAAACCTGTCGGATTAACCGTATTTTACGGAATTTCGGAAGTGCCTTAAAAACCTTCTTCCGAAATTAATAAAACCTCTTACTTAGAATCTCTGAAAAGACCGTCTTTTTACAAAAATGGAGTTTTGCACGCATTTGCTAATTTGGTTCCCTGTTTTCCTTAAATTGGGTGGCGACTCCAAAAACTCCAAATGAGTTAGTCCATCCTGTCGATATTCCAGAATTTATCCTTTTCGGGGTAATTTTTGGGGTTCAACAGTGACACTTTAGATTTGAATGCACTAGTATTATGTGCCTTTATGTTTAGGATTTAAAGTAAGTGTATGGAAGATTTAATAGGCTTGTTATTAAAATATTTGTGTATTATAGTATAATGAACTGTTTGAAAGACTGTTTGGCTATATAATGCTTTTTGGCAGGACATGCATCAACATTTAACAATTTATTTTGCAGGTTTTACCCAGGGTTCGGACACGTCATTAAAAAAAATTCAGAAATTCAACTTTCCGATCGATTCGGTCAGAAATCGGTCGGACAGAAGAACAAAAATTATTCCAGAAATTCAAGTGTCCGACCGAATCGGTCGGACAGTTCAAGAAATATTTTTTCAGATATTCACCTGGGCGACCGTTGTCCGACCGTTCTTCGGTCGATAGGTCCGGCCGACTTCGGATGCCTTTCTACGACCATCCATTGTCCGATCGCTTGGTTTGGTCAGCTAGTCGACCGATGTCCGACCAAATAGGCGGTCGGAAAACACTTAATTTCTAGTAGTGCTTTTAACTTCCTAACCTCAAGAACCGACTCATTAGCACCAACTCTCCTACTCACTCACCTACTCTAATTGAGAAGCCTAATAACTTCACCAATCTCTCATAAACCATGTGCCTTCACAACAAGAAAACTGTCATATTCACACACAGAATTTCAAGTAATATTGGGACTTAACAACTGCAAAATTCACTCACTCTCAGAAAGAAATCATACACCACACTAGATGTATCATATGCTTTCCCGTGGTGTAGAACTCGACTAATGTAAGCTTACTCGGTCTAAGATCAATAGGACTTTATAGGTTGTAATGTTGGCTGCAGGACAGGTAGGATACATTTAATTATAATAGTGACTAACCTCCCTTGAGCATTTTAATACATCACACAATTTTTAAGCACCTTCGTTTTCGCCCAACTCTTCCTAATTTTTGATTCTTTATCTCAAGCTTTCCCTTTTTTTAAGCTTTCAAGAATCGCCACCAGCAAAGGACTATATATAATTCCCTTTTTTTTATTTTTTTTCTTTCTCTTATCATCATTTTTTTTCTTCACATTTTTTTTAAAATCTTAGCAAGGATTTCTTTCAAGTAAAGCACCTTTCTTCCTTTTCACACGTAAAATACAACCAACTCCCATTATTGTAGCTATAAAAGCTCATAAGAACTACAAATACTCAAAAGAGGTAACAGGGTTCAAACATGATAGTCAATTCAAAGCAAAGATGTTTGGCTTGTAATATGGCTACCAAAGAAAAGGTTTCAGGCTCAAAGGGGCTAACTAGAGTCAATTGTCATTGGGTAGGCTAACAATTTGTAGGGTAACGAAGAATTGCCTATATCACTTCCTAAACCGATCAAGACTCATCATTTCGCTTTGCACACACTCGGGACAAGTTCTAGACATCATAATGTAAGTACAGAGCAATAACAAATCTTACACACACATGGCACACGGTCTACTCAGGACGGTTCAACTCAACTCTCAATTAAAACAAGCGAGGATGTATTCAAGTATAGCACATAAGAGAGTCAAAACCTGAGCTTAGGCGTCATATAAGGGTACTCAACAGTTATCAAGGCATAACAATACAAAATTATGAAGAATCCATGTAGTCCACATATTCCAGCCCAAGTGTTCATATAAAACAAGTCATAAATAGAAGATTGCACGAGTTATCCTTCCTACTATTCTAATCCTAAGAAAAAAATTATCCTACACCTGGTTCAAACAACATCTCTTGAAAAAGAATCGAGGCACAAATAAAAATCAAAGGAATTATTAATACAAATTGGAAGACTCCCACCCCACACTTAAAATCATGCATTGTCCTCGATGCATTAAAATAAAATAAGGGTGATAGAGAAACTTCCTGGGGCTCTAAGCCCAAAGAACATCCTTGGGAGCTTCTTTAGGGAAGTGGGTACTCAGACTTCCCCCTAAGAAGGACTTCTTCGGCAACGGCGCCAAAATTTGATCACGCCCAAAACTCGTCCTAAAAAGGATAAACGGTCGCTGCAAATATAACCCCGTTTAATAAGTCCGCGATCGAATACCACAGAGAGCAAACGTTCATTCGTAACTTAACTTTTACCAAGTTTTAGTTCAAATAATTTCAAGAACGATTTATAATGATTTTGGTATGTAAACTAGAAACTAATGACAATTAACTAAAAGCAAGTAACAATTACTAGAGAAGATTCAAGAATAAAAGGCCTAGGACATGACTCCCCCAATTATCGGAGTGATGTACTGAATACTACGCAATTAATCACACTTGACTATCTCTAATGGTCATGAGCTCCTAATTTATCGTAAGTATTCTCCAATAACAAGCAATAACTATCCTGAGTTACTTTTCCAAGTCAACACAAGATGATAAGATGGATTACCACGTGACCACGATATGGGCTCGTTGTTCTCGAACTCACCCCGCTATTCTTCCCTAAACAATTATTTATTTAGATTAAAGTATCGCTATTCAACTAACCCTAACTCAAAACACTCTCCCAAGGGTTTACAAGAATAAAGGATACATTCAATTATGAGCTCTACACTCGAAAGCAATCATAACATAGTTGAATAATCAGGAATAATAATATCAGGCTCGATAAATTAACAAAATATTCAGCACATCATCCAATAATGGTTACGTCAAGCCCTAGAAAGGGTAACTGAGCCACTCATATTCACAAGATTCATGACATAAGCAACCATAATTAATAAAGTACAAGAAAAGGATTGAAAAAGTTAAGCAAACTCGTTAGATCTTTGTTCTGCGCTGCCCTAGCCTTCTTCTTCTCCTTTCTAGGTTCAAAATGCCTCTCAAAATCGTCTTTTTGGCTTTTATATCACGTCCTAGAGCCAAATGACCAAATTGCCCCGCTTTACAAAACTGCAAAATTTTTGCCCTGGTGCTATAGCTGTAAGAAGCACAACCATAGAACAGGATTCCTGGAATTTCTCTGAAGTCTTTTGCGACGCACAGGACTCTTTTGGAACCCCCAGACTTATTCTTCTCATCTTTGTGAGATAGATATGCGATGGGGAGTTAGCCCACTGCCTCGAAAATATTTTTCTTCATCAAAATTTTATCTAAAGGTTGTGCTATATGGTCGTGCAACGCACAACACCCTTAGATTTCTTCAGATTTTGTCTTTTTGGTGCTATTTTTGCTCAAATCATCTTTCTTTGGCACCATTAGCTCCTATACATCAAAATACAACAAATTAGCTCAATTCATCATATTTTTAACATCAAAAGTCACTAAAATGGATAAAAACATGGGCAAAATACATCCAATTATGTATAAATTTTGCCTATTATCAAATGACAGTGTCAATATTGATGGAATTCTGATATCAAATAGCGACATAACTCTCTATCAGCTATAGATTTCAAACACTATGCAAAAGAATGAATCTTTCAAGAAAGAGTCATAAGGGAGAAAACATATCATCCATTAATAATATATAATTGGGGTAAAAAAATAAAGTAAGTGGAGTTGTATGGTACAAGAGTCTCATCCTGTTATACGGCGAAAATGCTTCGAGGATATTGCTCTTCCTAATTAGCTTCTGGCCGATGAATAGTAGCAAGTGGCAAATATCCGAAGAGAGCATTGCAAAACAACTAATGGGCACATACATAGTAAAGTAAAAAATATGTAGAAGGAAAAGGAATAAATGTGGTCAAATTTTTGCAGCTTAAAATCGTGTTGTGCATAGGATTCCATAATTGTTTCAATTAAAGAAATAAATAGATCACAAACAACGAGAAAACTAGTTACTATTGACTATACAATATTGTGACATATTCTACAACATCGGCCTAACCAAATTATTATACCATTTGCATAATAGAGTCGTACTACAAGCTTTCCTTGCGGATCTTGGTAAAGTGCTTGAAAGCGACTCTAAATAAAGAAAGATACAGGCAGGCAAACCTACAAATTTGTAATAAAATAATGAAAATTTTGAAAAATTATCTGTAAGTTGCATTCTCATACTGTAATACCTAAGAGAAATAAACAAATAAATATACAAAATTGTTCTGAAGTTGCATTCTCATTATTCGGCACTTACCTATATATCAGGAAGTAGTGTCAGGTTCTACAATATCACTCAATGTTATCCTACTTACAATCTAAATCTATCAAGTCTCATCCAATTGGTCAAGATGTATATCTAACTTATCCTGCAAAGTTATTTTTGGGTATATATATATATATATATAGAATTAATTAAGAAGTAAAAAAGATGCGTGATATGATCCCTGGATTAGTGAATTAAAGACACAAGTATATTGTATTTTTTAAAATATGCTTTCAGGTATCACAGTTAAATTTATATTCTGTTTAGCCAACAGAGGACCTTTTCGTATCGAAATTCTTGAGTTAATGGTTAAGCATACGTCTAGGAATTAAACTATTAATGCAGTTATCAACAATGAAACACGTGGTCATTGAATAAATTGATTAACTATGGATTTTGAGAACACGAAGGCAGGATGTAATTAACTACAGCGAACGATCGAGATGAAATTCTGATTGCTAGATATGAATTAAACGATAGAAACACTTACTGAATGAAAACAAACGTAAATGATGAGTAAATAAAAAAATAAATAAAGCAGTAAATCTTATTCAATTAGTCGAGCGCTCGAGCTTTGGGGAAAACAATGGACTTGGCCTTCTCCAAAGTGTAACAAGGCCAAACTTAGTAGAACAATACAATAGTAGTGAACGGATGAACAACAATGATGGTTTTTAATAGCTAAAAAGGAATGATTGAATGCTTACTTGAGATAAATATTCGAAGTAACCTTTACAAAGTGGGGTAGAAATCTTTTATAGAGAAAGAGACTCCTAACCCTAGCAAAACCCCATGCTCCACACGTCTCTCCATCAGTAGATAGACTTCTAATCCATGTCTAACGGTCTCCCTAAAATAGCAAAATCAGTTGGAGATAAAGTTTATCTTCTATTAGTGATCGAATGCTTGTCTTCGAAATATTCGTATCCGGTTCTTTGATCGGTCGATATATTTAAGCCTCCATTAGTACTCATCCGTTGATGATGAGGACTTTGCTGACTTGTCTCTGATATTCATGTTGCGAGTCGCCATGTCACCGGACACGTGTTGCCAAGTATCCGGCCAGTTTTTGGCCAATACACATATATTAGAATTCTTGATATCGGTTTAAGGTGTAATCACTAATATGAGTATGGGATGGATTGATACCACCAGGAGCATAGTCCATATGAGAAAGCGAGACTCCAAGTGTTTTAAGACCAGGGATTTTCATTACATTGGCACCTGTGACTACTGAACCAAATGTGTTGTTGGCTGCTCATAGCTTTAGCTATGACCATGGGTGAGAAGTGTACTTCTGAAAATTTTCTTACAAAGAAATCTATATATGGTGAAACTGTTAAAATTGAAGCAAGATAGAAAAGAAAAATTTAAGGTGAAATTCTCGCATTTTTCACTGATGAAGAGAGATATTTATATAAGTGTAATAAACCTAGAAATAACCTATTAAAGATATGAGCAAATCAAACTAGACTCATTAATAACACAAAACAGAAGAATCATAAACCTCAAAACAAGCAATAAGAACAGTAAAAATAAAAGAACTCGTTTTTATTAAAAAAACATTCAATTGATAAACATGTTTAGTGATAAAACCTTGATTTATCTCTGCTAGGCTCTTAGTTAAATCTTCTATTCCTAACACAAAATTTCATCTGGATTTGGAATCTGCAAACTCACAATAAAAAAAATAGGTTGTGCTACCATACACGTCTTCCAACTAGGGCATATCTCTCTAATAATATTGGCATTAATATCCCTCCAAATTTTCCAAGTTGTCCAAATGAGATGGAAGACATAAATCATATTTTTCTCCATTGTACCCTTGTCAGGGATTTATGGTCAGATCTAAACCTCCTGCCTATCATCGGAAATCCTCTGGTAACGACACCCACCTTCTTGATATAATTCGTCAAGCTACTCCTACTGGCCTTCACCACTGCTTAATTGGAATGAATTTTTTCCTCACCTTTTTCACCACTGCTTAATTGGAATGAATTTTTTCCTCACCTTTATGGATCATTTGGCTCAACAGGAACAATAATCATCACAACAACTATTCTAACAAAAAAAGTTGGATATGCTCATAGTAGAGCCATTGTGTATGTTACCATCGTAAAAAATCTTAACCCTATCTCTATATCTATATCCATCAAAGTCAAATAGAACCCTCCCAAATAGGAATATGTACAATCTTAATATTGATGGAGATGCATCAAAGGATAAGGGGGCCATTGGTTTGGGTTTGGGGGGGGGGGGGGTCATCAAAAACTATAAAGGATATTGGATTGTTGGTTTCGGTGATCACCTTAACTATGCAAACCATATTCAAGCTGAACTAAAGGCTTTGTGGCAAGGTCTTCGCCTTGTTTTTATAAATCAGCTTTTTCCAATTGAAGTGGAAACTGACTCCATGGAAGTAATTCAAATACTTAACTCAAACTCTCCAAGTAACGCCTCGATAATTTTGGATTGCAGGTCAATACTAGAGGAACTAGGGAGCCTGCAGGTTAAGCACTATCTCAGAGAAGAAACTATAGTAGCAGACTCTTCAGCTAAGGATGGGCGCAAAGTTACGAGAAGGAAGAATGTTCATGTTTTGTCTAGGCCTTCGTTATGTTGTGATGTTAGTTTTCTAAATGACTTGAGGGGAATTACTAACCCCAGAACTGTATGATGTTTGGAAATATTTGCCTATTTTATCTTAATATTTTCTCGCATTTTGATACGTTATTTGCCCATTACATGGAATAATTGTGTTTCTTGCACTCACTTATCTTGTTTGTGATTTTAGGAATGGTTTAGATGAATTCGAGGCAAGAACAATCAAATTGGAGCAAAATACTTTGAAAAAAAGGCTTGGAGTAAACTGATGCATTGGAAGCTATTTTGAAAGCAAGGCTTCCACGAAAGCCTTGGAATTTGGAAGCTGTTTTGAGAGCAAAGCTTCAGATATAGCTTTGAATTTGGGAGCTATATTGGGAGCAGGGCTTCCAAGAAAGCTTTGAAGCTGGCGTGAATTAAGTTTTCCCAACTAGTTTAGGCTTTGGTTTAACTTATCCTAGCACTTTGTAAACACTATAAAAGCTTATTATTTTCGTGAATATTAGTAGAAGGTGAGATTTTGGAGCAATTATTGAGTTCCTAACACATTGAACCAAGGGTTGAATTCTTTCACTAAATCTATTACAATACTCCATATTTCTTCCATGAATTGTTGTGTTGTTATTATGAATATGCGTAGCTAAACTTATCGTTCTAGAGTTGGAGCAAATACATGAAGGTTGATGTTTGAAAGTTGATTTTTACCTATTGATTTACCATTACGGATTATTTATTCTTTCTTGAGCCTAATTGTTTGGTTATTGAGGCCTGATAATTGAACACTATCTACGATTTATAAGTTGCACTCGACAGAGGGAACTTGTGAATGCACATAAGAAATAATAGGGCTTGATTGTGAACCTGAGCATCAGGGAATCAATTTGCGCGTAGGATAGACATATACCTATTCGTCTTGCTTAGCTAAATACAGAGTTCTTTAATACATGCATGTGATTTAACTCTATAGAAATATAGGCGTTGGAGTAGCTTGCATAGACTCATGAAGAATCGACAGGTTTTCGCGAATATAATTAACCTGTTAGGTGGCAATCTAGGAAATCGAGAAGTAGAATAAAATGGAAAACTCAACTGGATTGGTTGTAGCTCCGACTCTGGACCGTCTCTCTTTTATTGATAACAACCCATAATTTACTCTCTATTGCTTGACTTCAATTTTTTGTCTTTAATTATTGTTCTCTTTAGTTAGTAAAATCTATAATCATCGAAAAAGATTCCTGAATAGTTTTTAGGAAGTTTTTTGCTAGGATTCTGTCGTAACACTAGTCCTCGTGGGAACGATACCAAATTTATTACTTTATTACTTGTCGACCACGTATACTTGCATGTGCGTTTGGGAGCACCAAGTTTTTGGCGCCGTTGCCGGGGACTAAATAATTGACTGTTTTCTTTTTGAACCATTGTTATTTTCTATTCAGGTTTAATTTTTGTCTTGAGTTTTTTGTGCTATTTCAGGTAATAGGTCTTGAATGCAAAAGGAGAGAAAGGACGAACCACTTGAACCTTTTGATCCTGAACCTGAAAGGACCTTACGGAGGTTGAGGAGAGAAGCAAGAGACCGTAAAGCACTTGCACTTGTAATTGCTTCCTTATCTAAAGGAATGACAGAAGAAAAAGCTTTAGCTGTGCGAGATATTGCTCTTCCCAGTTTGGAGGGAGTAGCCTCGAGCATTATTAAGCCTGAAATTACTAGACATTTTGAATTAATCCCGGCATGATACAACTGCTGCATCCGACTGGGCAATATGCTGGATTACTACATGAGGATCCACAATAATATATCCAAAATATCTTAGAGATTAGTGATACATACACCAGTAGGCGTCTCAACTGATTATGTTCGACTGATACTCTTCCCGTTTTCATTGATTGGGGTAGCAATTCCATTTCGAGAGTCATCATAGCTCTTTTGGACTTATACATGCAGCACGAAGTAGTTAAAGGCTGAAAAACCTGGATCTATCACAACTTGGGATAACCTAGCTAAGAGATTTTTTGCTAAATTTTATCCATCTGCCAAAACAGCCAGAATAAGGAGTGAGATTATGTCTTTCAGATAAAGAGATGGAGAATCTTTGTATTCAGCCTGGGAGAGATTCAAGTCATTATTGAGAAATTGCCCGCATCACAACTAGTCTAATGAGGTGTTAGCCCATACTTTTGTGGAAGGTTTGAATGCTCATACCAAGATCGTGGTGGATGCTGCTGCTGGAGGCCAAGTTTTAGCCTTGAATTTTAATCAGATTAATGAATTGCTGGATAAATTTTCTCAGAGCAATCCTGACTGGCAGGGTGATGGTAGAGCTCCAAGTCAAAAAACTGCCGGAATACTTCAATTGGATGCGATTTTCAGCATTGAATGCAAAGATGGATGCCATAGCTAATCAGATCAACAAGCTATCATTTCCACCAACTCAGCAACAAGTGCAACCAGTTCAACAAGTTTTCTGTGAGGTATGTGGAGAGGATCATGCTACCGAGGTTTGCCCCTCTAATCCAGAGTCAGTTTATTACGTGGGAATCAAAACAGGTATCAAGCTCAGAATCCGAATCAGTTTGGTAATAGCTACAATCCTAATGGGCGAAATCATCCAAATCTCTCTTGGGGTGATAACTAGGCTACTCAAGGTAATATGAAAGCTCAGAATAACTACAAACACTCACAACCTCAGGCTCAACCACAGCAGCCGAACAGTTCAGTTGAAGATTTGATAAAGCAGATGTTGGCAGGTCAACAGAGAATTATAGCGGACAATGCAGCTCAGGAACAAGCTATAAAAGGTCTTACTAATGCACAAAAAGACCTTGAACGCCAAATGGGTCAGCTAGCTGGGGCACAAAATGCTAGACCACGTGGTGCCTTGCCAAGTGACATAGAGAAGAATCCTAAAGAATTTGTGCAAGCAGTTACTCTAAGAAATGGATGAGCTCTAGAAGAAGTGCCTCCAAAGCCAAGGAAGCCTATTGGTGAACTGGAGCCGAATACTGAAAAAAAAAGCTGAAAAGCAAGCTGAAAAAGTTGTAGAGGAGCAGCCTGAACTTGACACTGTTAGACTACCACCACCTTTCCCTCAAAGGCTTCAAAAGCAGAAAGTAGATGCAGCATGCAAGAAATTTTTGGAGATCTTTAAGTCAGATACAAGTTAATATTCCTTTGGTTGAACTTTTGTGAGATGTTCCAAAATACGCTAAGTACATCAAGGATATTGTGGCGAATAAAAGGAGACTGAATAAGTTCGAGATAGTTGCACTTACTGAAGAGTGCAGTTCTAGAGTGAGAAGTAAACTTCCTCAAAAATTGAAAGATCCTGGAAGCTTCACTATTCCTATAATAATTGGGAAGCATGAAGTTGGACGAGCTTTATGTGATTTAGGTGCTACCATAAATTTAATGCCATCATCGGTGTTTTAAAAGCTAGGCCTAGGTGAACCAAGACCAACCACAGTGACCTTGCAGTTAGCTAACAGATCTTTGACATGTCCTGAGGGAGTTATTGAAGATGTTCTTGTAAAAGTAGGCAAATTTATCCTCCTTGTTGATTTTATTATTTTGGATTATGAGTCTGGCCAAGAGGTTCCCCTCATCTTGGGAAGATGATTTTTGGCTACTGTTGATGCTGTGATCCGAGTTAGAGCAGGGAAGATGATCATGAGGGTGAATGGCGAAGAAGCTGTGTTTAATGTGTTCGGGGCTACTCAACTTCCATCACACTATGAAGAATTATCTATGGTAAATGTGGTGGATAGGGAGTTAACTGCCTCTGAAAAATCATTCATGGCGTCTAATGATGATTCTCTTGAAAAAGCATTAATGTATGAAGATGATGTACTCAATGATGAGGAAACTGATGAGTACTTGAAAATTCTCAACATGGAGTATCAATATGTCCCAGGGTGGAAGAAGTTTGAGGAGCTCGATAGACCGCTGACATTAGCTACTGCTAAACCGTCTATTAAGAAAGCTCATGTTCTTGAACTTAAACCTTTACCTGCTCATTTACGTTATGCTTACTTGGGTGAGGGTAACACTTTGCCTGTAATCCTTTCTTCTTTGTTGTCTGATATGCAGGTTGAAAAGGTTTTAAGGGTGTTGCGAGAGCGCAAGAGGGAAATTGGATGGACCATTGCAGATATTAGAGGGATTAGTCGTTCTTTTTGTATGCATAAAATCTTATTTGAGGAAGGCCACAAGCCAAGTGTCGAGCAGCAAAGATGGCAAAATCCAATCATGAAGAAGGTTGTGAAGAAGGAAATTATCAAGTGGCTTGATGCTGGAATTATTTTTCCAATCTCTAACAGCAATTGGGTGAGTCCAATCCAATGTGTTCCAAAGAAGGGAGGCATGACGGTTGTGACTAATGAACAGAACAAATTGATTCCTACAAGAACGGTCACAGGGTGGCGAATTTTCATTGTCTATATAAAATTAAACAAAGCCACCAGAAAAGATCACTTTCCACTTCTCTTCATTAATCAGATGCTGGACAGGCTAGCGGGGCATGAATATTAGTGTTTCCTGGATAGATATTCGGGCTACAACCAGATTGTGATAGCACTAGAAGATCAGGAGAAGACGACGTTTACACTCCTTATGGCACCTATGCCTTTAGAAGGATGTCGTTTGGATTATGTAACACGCCTAGGACTTTTCAGAGATGTATGATGGCTATTTTCACAGATATGGTGGAAAAATTTGTTGAGGTATTCATGGATGACTTCTCAGTCTTTGGTGATTCTTTTGATGACTGCTTGAAGAACTTAGACGATGTGCTTAACTGATGTGAAGAAACCAACTTGGTACTTAATTGGGAAAAGTGCCACTTTATGGTTCAAGAAGGCATTGTACTTGGACATAAAGTGTCAAAGCAAGGGATCGAGGTTGACAAAGCAAAGGTTGAAGCAGTTGAAAAGTTACCACCACCTATCTCTATTAAGGGTGTGCGTAGTTTCTTGGGACATGCGGGGTTCTATAGGCGATTCATTAAGGATTTTTCGAAGATAGCAAATCCCATGTGTAAATTGTTAGAGAAGGATGCAAAGTTTGTATTCGATGATGCCTATCTGAAGGTGTTTGAAGAGCTGAAAAAGAGGTTGGTGACTGCACCAATTATTATTTCTTTTGATTGGTCTCTACTGTTTGAGCTGATGTGTGGCGCGATTGATATTGCTGTTGGGATTGTTCTCGGGCAGAGAAAGGGCAGAATTTTTTACTCTATATACTATGCAAGCAAGACCCTTGATGCTGATCAATCCAATTACACTGCCACCGAGAAGGAGCTGCTAGCTGTTGTTTATGCTTTTGATAAGTTCAGATCTTACTTGGTTGGCACTCGGGTTATCGTCTACACTAATCATGTTGCAATCCGGTATTTATTTGAGAAGAAAGATTCCAAGCCGTGACTGATTCGTTGAGTTCTTCTACTCCAAGAGTTCGATATGAAGATCCGAGATCGAAAAGGGATCAAGAATCAAGTGGCCAATCACTTGTCAAGGCTGGAAGATAGAAAATATGTAGATTAGGGGCCTGAGATAAATGAATTTTTTCCAGACAAGCAACTTTTTGCTCTACAGGTAACCGAGGTACCCTGGTATGCAGATATGGTGAATTTGATGGTGATTAATGTTTATCCACCTGATGCTACAGCTGAACAGAGAAAGAAACTCCTCCATGAGAGCAGATTTTACGTCTAGGATGAGCCGTACTTGTATAAAATTGGCCCGGATCAATTGGCGAGGAGGTGTATTCTAAGTGAGGAAGTCGACTCTGTGTTGCAAAGCTATCATTCCTCCCCCTATGGTGGTCATCACAATAGTGATAGAACAGATGCGAATGTGCTTCAGTCGGGGTTCTTTTGGCCTACTCTATTCAAGAATTCTCATGCCTTTGTCAAACAGTGTGATCGCTGCCAAAAAACTGGTAATATCTTGAGGCGTCACGAGATGCCTTTGAGTAACATCCTAGAGATTGAGTTGTTTGATTGTTGGGGAATTGATTTTATGGGTCTGTTTCCACCTTCCAATGGCAACACATATATCCTTGTAGCAGTTGACTATGTGTCGAAATGGGTGGAGGTTGTTGCACTTCCAACCAAATGCGAGTGTGGTAGTCAAGTTCTTGATGAAAAATATTTTTACTCGCTTTGGGACACCACGAGCTATCATCAGTGATGAAGGTACACATTTTTGTAACCACTTGTTCAATAAACTTTTGGCTAAGTATGGGGTGAGTCACAAGGTAGCTACTGCTTATCATCCCCAAACGAGTGGCTAAGTGGAGGTGTCGAATAGAGAGATAAAGCAGATTCTTGAAAAAATGGTTAGCGCTTCAAGGAAGGAGTAACTGTAAGCGAGGCAGGGAAATAAAAAGCAAAAAGTTTTATGCGTTCGTGCTCCACACCCTTCTCCGTGGGCTTTAGGAATCGAAACCGGGCCAAGCTCGCACATGGAGTGGGGAAGAGCCCTCGTCTCATGTAAGAAAACTAAATGCACCTCGAGTGGTCTATGAAGCTTGACAACGCTCTTTTGGCCTATAGAACGGCATTTAAAACGCCTATTGGAACCTCTCCATGTACGTTGGTTTATGGTAAGGCCTGTCACTTGCCTGTCGGGTTAGAACATAAGGCGTATTGGGCAATTAAAAAGCTTAATTTGGACATGGATTTAGCGGGCGAAAAGAGAATGCTTCAGTTGCACGAATTAGATGAGTTCCGTTTCCATGCGTACGAAAATGAAAAACTGTATAAAGAGTGGACAAAAAGATGGTACGATAAACATATTGAGCATCGTCAATTTGAGCCGGGCCAACTGGTGCTGTTGTTTAGTTCTAGATTGAAGCTATTTTCTGGAAAGTTGAAGTCTAGATGGTCGGGTCCCTTTGAGGTAGTTCGTGTTACGGCACGTGGAGCGGGAGGCAACCCGAGCCTTGTATGTAAACGCAAAACTAAAAAGAAACAAAAAAAAAAATATAAAAAGAATCGTGTTGCGACGTTAAATCAAGCGCTGGTTGGAAGGCAACCCAATTTTTATTATTTTAGTCGTCTTTACTTATTTAGCGTTACGTAGTTTTCTTGTTGTTGTTGTAGGGCTCGGGAAGTTCGGCGTGTGAATTATGTGTTGAAAAGCATAGCAGAACCACTTATGCGAGGAGTTGCGAAGTGGTTGACAGTGTAGTTTTAGAAAAGGCAGCTATTGAGGAAGCTGAGTTCTTAACAGATAAGCTACAGATAAGCTCACATCATCATAGTTTCAGACCTATAATGTGATTGGCATAGCGTCGCTTCGGAGCTCGTTCTCATAGTAAAAATGCTTCACACTTGATGAACGCAATCCATGATGCGTAGCTTCAGGAATAGCTCTCAAGTGCTACGACATTTAGACAAAAATCTGAAGCCAAATAAGCAGCAACAGGCAAAGCGTCGCGCCCCTAATCGCATTGGGTTAGGAAGTGAGTTCTTCAACTGCTCAAGCGATGGCTAGGCGTCGCGGGGTGTATCACTTCTAACACAATTGAAATCCTAGACTTGGTTAATGCAATCTCCATTGTGTCGCTTTAGGAATAGCTTCGACACTTAGAAATTTTTTTGGAAGAGAGCTGGGTATAAACAGAGCAGAAGCGTCGCTTCCAGCTTCGCTTTGAGTTAGGTAGTAGGTCCCAAAACTGCTAAAGCGGTCACCAGGCGTCGCTTCAAAATTGTTAGAAGTTGTATATGAAGCATCGCTGTAGTAATAACTCTCACCTCGCGACACTTAAAATTTTTTTTTGCTGAGAAGCCGAGTAAAACCAGTGCAAAGCACTGTTCCCTAAATCGAGCCTTGGCAACCAGAATGTCCCAAATCCTGTGAAGCGATAACCAAGCGTCGCGTTCGTGATCGTTTCCAGGTACGTGCAAAAATTATTACGGGTTGACCGGGTTTCGACTCGTTGACCTGCGAAATTAAAACATTAAAATAAGTTTTCCCTTTCCCTCTTCCCTTTGGTTTAAACACAGAACAAAAACAGAGGAAGTACCTAAGGCAAACACAAAACCTTCATCTATTCAAATCAACTGATCCAACCTCCTCACAATTGCCCTGGTAAGTTTCTGTTTCTCTTGCTCGTTCTCGCTGTTGAAACCACGATTTAACAGTCCCATCGTCTCTTCCCTTCAGTCATAGTTATAGTGATGCTTGATGAATTTTGTGAGCCCTTATCGAGTTGTGAAGTTGATGAACCGTTGTTGGGGATTGTTTGGTAGCTGTATAAAGTGATCTCCCATGAAAAATTGGGAGGGTTCAACACCTCTAAATTTCAATAAATTCTGAATGTGAATACAGGGCACACCACATGTTTGACATAATTCCACAGTGAAGAAAAGCTTAAAACTTTGCGAAGTCTTGAGTAGCATAGTTACATAAAGGCACGAACTGAATAACTTGATATCCGAATGATTGAATTGATCACTTGTGATGCTAAATTCGACTTGATCATGAGTTAAATATGCCATAGGGAAATGTCGTGTGACATACGCGCCAAGGTTTCACTGTACACTTTCCCCGTTGCCCCAACTATGTTCCTTTGATTCGTTCATGTTAGTTAATTGTTTTCATGTAGTTTTATTCGTCGTATTATAGTTAGAAGTAAGTGTGGGGTTATTCTTTAACCCCGGAAGCTATCGCTTATTTAATTGAGATTTTAAAAATCGGACTTTATGGTGCAGGTATTATGGTGAAAACTACACAGAAAGCCTCCTCTTCTTCTGCTGTGCCTGCTGCAAAAAGGCCTAAGCTAGGTGTCGCCTCGACTAGTAAAGTGCCAAAGGCAAGGCTAAGGCCAAAGCAAAGAGCACAGCAAAACCAAAAATGCTGAAGGGCGCAGTCTCTATTCCACGGCCCGGGGGAAAAACCAAATATGGATTACCATTTGTGAAGAAAGGGAGAGCAAAACTTGGTACAAGAATTTCAAATTTGCCGGCTACATCCCCAAACTTTCCATAGATGAAAGGAAATTGATAAGGAAGTTCCGAAATATAAGGGAAGCCATTCACACAATGAAGTGGGGATCAGTCTTTGAAGGCCCGGGGGATACCAACCTTGATCATGTGATGGAGTTATATGCTAATTGGGACTTAGAGCAACCGGATGACTTGGTGAAGGTTTGAGGGGAGTCCGTGAGATTAGATGCTTCAGCTCTTTGTGCCTTTTTAGGCGTGGAGGGTCATGATCTTGGTGAATTAAAAGATTTCATTCGCAAGCTGGATTACAAGGCATTGAGGCAGACTTTATGTGGTGACGATGTTTGTCACAGGTGGGGCAGAAAGAAGAGAACGGGTCGGCACAAGTCTATGCAGTTTTGTAAGTTTTAAAAGGAAGCACAAATTTGGCTTCGGTTAATCAATGCAAAATTGTTTCCATCTGACCACTTTACTGATGTGACTAAGATGAAGACTTGCATAGTGTACTTCTTCATGACGGGGAAACCTGTCAAACTTGGGTACTACATGCTTAAAGCAATGAAGGAAATGCGCACCAACAAATCGAAGAGGCTATCCTTTGGCAGTTTTCTTACTCAATACTTAATGAAAGAGGGTGTACCAGTTGTTACCATTGGTGATCGCATTGTGCCAGCCATGGAGAGAAAATTTGATATCTCGAAGGTGCTAGGTCCGAGTGTAAATGCTTATAAACTATCCAATGATGAGCGACGTGATATGCAAGACAATTTGGAAGGTCGTAAATACTTGATGATATAATTTTTGGCAAGGCAAGCAGGGATGGATATGGCGGCACTTGATCAGCAACTTCCGTTTGTTGGATTCGTCTAAACGGCTATTGGAAATGATTCAGACAGTAGAGGTGCCTCCTGAAGAGGATGAAGATACTGATTCTGACGTGATTGCTGTGGGGAGCAGTAACGACAAGGATGAAGATGAGGACGAGGAAGAAGATGAAGAAGAGGAAGAGAAGGAGGAGACACACACTCCACCGCACCGTCCTAGAGGGGGCCTATGAGAAGCAAGGCTGTTGTGCCTATTGTTGGTGAGCGAGATGATGACACTCTCGCGCATGCAGAGCGGGAGGATTCTGATGATGATGCTGATGATGAGACCTAGGCCGGCGGGCCTTTAGGGAAGCTCCTTTAACTCTTTCACTTTATTTTTATCGCATTGAGGACATTGCTCTGTTTAAGTGTAGGGTGGGGGAATTCCCAAAATTTTTGAGGTTGTGGATGACTGTCCTTTTAGGAATTTCTTTTAGCAGTTTGTACTTTTGTCACTTGACTTTATTTTTATTTATTTCTTGCTTTAATATATAAAAATAAAAAAAAAATTAGAAAACCTACAGAAAAATTCCAAAAAGATTTTCTTTTCAGTTTAGTTAGTGGTAAATGTCATCCGGCCCGTAGTTTTTCTTATGGCCTCGATTCTTTTCCATGGGTAGACCTTTGAACCGGGTACTTTTTATTTTTTTAGGAGTAGCGTAGTATTAGTTAGTAGACTATCTTTAGAAAAAATGATAGAATGCTAGGTGTCTTTGGTTTGTTTGATATCGGTGAATTTGGACTTGAGCATATGTTATTTGTGAATCCCTTTTGATCTTAAAATTGTGATGCATGCCTAGAAAAATATGAATGACCTTCTTGAGACGCTTAGGTTCAACTACTTGACTTTTTTGTGAACCATTGTGCCTTAGTGCCTAAATTTCATAAGTTTCACCTTATTTGCTTAAACCGAGAGTTGGAATGAAACCGTCTTGAGTCAACTATGTGTCATGTGTGATGTGAGGTATCCTTTCTTATATTCTGTGCTTGCATATTGATGTCTAGAACTTGCCTCGTGTGTGTTCAAAGCAAAATCCTAGGTTTGCTCTAGTCGGGAGATGATACAGGCGTTTCTTTGATAAGCCTTTTTAGCCTTGATTAGCTTACCCTTTAATATTATCCTTATTAAGCCCTTTTGAAGCTATTGACCTTTTTGTTGGCACCCACATTACAAGCCTTATCCATTTTGTTCGTAATTGTCTTCTTTTTGAACCTTTACTCCTTTGAGCACTTTAATTGAAATATTTGATATTTATGGAGTTGTGGTTGGAGAAACTGGATAGCTTTTGAGTGGAACCAATGAAAAAATAAATTGGTGCTATTTGAAAAAAATCATTGGCGAGGTTGAGAAAAATATTGAAAAAAAATGAAAAAGAGAAAAATAAAGAAAACAAAAGAAAGAAAAAAAAATCTCAATCCTTGTGAGTGTTGTGCAAAAAGTAAAGTTGCAAATTGCTTAAAATTAAGAGGAAAATTCTTGTGTGATGTTCGGGCGGTTGCTTGGTTGGTTTTGAGAAGAATTGTGGAAAAAAATTTGAAAGTGATGTATTAAAGTGCTTAGGGAGATAGTCACTATTTTATCCATATTTATCCTACCCTTCCTTTAGCCTACATTACAACCCTTAAAGTCCTAGTTAATTCCGATTGAAGTGAGCCTACATTAGTAGAGTCCTACACTACGGGCAAGCCTATGGTACCTCGTGTGTGGCACGTGAACTTCTTTGTGAGAGCAAGTGAATTCTTTCTATATTATGTCCCTAATCGATTCTTGAAATTTATTCTTTCTATGATTTTTTGGACGCTCTCTTGATTCATTTTTGGTGAGGGCACATGGTTTGCGCGAGGTAGGTGAAGTTATTGACTTCTTGGTTGAGTGAATGGGTGTGATTTTATGAAAGCTTGGTTTCATTGAGTCGGTTTTTTAAAGTGAGATGTCTTGAGTTGGTTGTTCTAGTGTTTTGAAATTTAATAATTTTTGGCATGTTATGGATCACATAGTATGTACTTATGCTCTTGTCTAATGGTCGGTATCAACCATAATCATAGGTAGACCTGTTCTATCAAGTGTTGGGATCTAATTGGGGAATTAGTTTTGGTAATTGCTCGAGGGCGAGCAAAGATCTAAGTGTGAGGTGGTGATGTTTAGCAATATTTGCCTATTTTACCTTAATATTTCCTCGCACTTTGATACGTTATTCGCCCATTATATGGAATAATTGTGTTTCTTGCGCTCACTTATCTTATTTGTGATTTTAGGAATGGTTTGGATGAATTCGAGGCAAGAACAATCAAATTGGAGCAAAATACTTTGAAAAGCAAGGATTGGAGTAAACTGATGCATTGGAAGCTATTTTGAAAGCAAGGCTTCCACGAAAGCCTTGAAATTTGGAAGCTGTTTTGAGAGCAAAACTTCAGAGATAGCTTTGAATTTGGGAGCTATATTGGGAGCGGGGCTTCCAAGAAAGCTTTGAATCTGGCGTGAATTAAGTTTTCCTAACTAGTTTAGGCTTTGGTTTAACTTATCCTAGCACTTTGTAAATACTATAAAAGCTTATTATTTTCGTGAATATTAGGAGGAGGTGAGATTTTGGAGCAATTATTGAGTTCCGAACACATTGAACCAAGGGTTGAATTCTTTTACTAAATCTATTACAATACTCCATATTTCATCTATGAATTGTTGTGTTGTTATTATGAATATGCGTAGCTAAACTTATCGTTTTAGGGTTGGAGCAAATACATGAAGGTTGATGTTTGAAAGTTGATTTTTACCTATTGATTTACTATTATGGATTGTCTATTCTTTCTTGAGCTTAATTGTTTGGTTATTGAGGCCTGATAACTGAACACTATCTACGGTTTATAAGTTGAAATCGACAGAGGGAACTTGTGAATGCACATAAGAAAGAATAAGGCTTGATTGTGAACCTAGGCATCAGGAAATCAATTTGCGCGTAGGATAGACATATGCCTATTCGTCTTGCTTAGCTAAATACAGAGGTCTTTAATGCATGCATGTGATTTAACTCCATAGAAATATAGACGTTAGAATAGCTTGCATAAACTTGAGAATAATCGACAGATTTTCACAAATAAAATTAACCTGTTAGTTAGCAATCTAGGAAATCGAGAAGTAGAATCAACTGAAAAACTCAACTGGATTGATTGTAGCTCTGACTCTGAACCGTCTCCTTTTTATTGATAACAACCCATAATTTACTCACTATTACTTGACTTCAATTTCTTGTCTTTTATAATTGTTCTCTTTAGTTAGTAAATTCTATAATCATCGAAAAAGATCCCTGAATAGTTTTTAGGAAGTTTTTTTGCTAGGATTCAGTCGTAACACTAGTTCTCGTGGGAACGATACTCATCTCATCACTTTATTACTTGTCAACCACGTATACTTGCGTGTGCGTTTGGGAGCAACACTTTATCTATGCTCTCTTGTAATATGTTAGCCAAGTATGGCGACGCTATTGTTCCATGGATCTCCCTATGTCTAAATCCTTTTTAGTAGTAATATAATCATCGTTTGCACAAAAAAAAATTGATTTGTCAGAATTAGAACTTATGATCGAACACAAACTTGTGAGAAGGATTTTATTGATTGAGGAGGTAATTATTCTATGAAGAGGAAGGATTCGGGCAACTATCGTGTATTTAGTTTAGGGTTGTATTTTCAGTTGGTTCAAGGTCAGGAGGGAGTCATTTTGTAGGACTCAGACTCAATTTTATCTAATTATTTATTATTTTCATAGTCCTAAATATTAGGAAAATAATGAAATAAAATTTTGTCTAATCTGAACTTTAATTTTAAAGGGTAAAAAGTTCGATTAACATTTTCATTAGGCCTCTAAGCTTTTAACATAGTATAGATAGCAGATAGATAGATTATATATTTTGAACTCTAATTATATCTCTTCAGTAGGGTGAAAATAATTCTCCTCCTTTAACTTGATTTAAAAATCAAATGCATTCCCCAATTTTCCATAGTAGAAAAATATTAACCTTTATTCATAGTACAGAAGAGATGAGAGGAGTACTCCCTTTACAATTTAGCTCTCAAAAAAAGAAAAAAGACGAACAAATGAATCTATGAATAATTCATTATTTGTTTAATCCATAATTAACCTATGCTTTTCATTCTTCTATCTTATTCTAAAATTTGTTAAACCATCTTTATTATAAGCACCTATAGCAGCTTTAGGTAGGTTGTTCACATCTTGATATACACAATTCAATCCTGAGAAAGCTCCTTTCTTTGCTAATAAATCTGTGACACTGTTAGCCTCTCTGAAACTGTGAACGACCTTTTCTTGAGAAATTTGTAGTTGATTTTGAAGTTTCTTTATCCAAGGTTCCAACTTTCAATATGTTGAAATATTACCAGTCATCATCTCAACCACCATCTTGGAATCTATCCTTAGAATAATACCTATAAAGCCATTTGAGATACAAAGGTTTAGCCCAATGCTAGCTGTATAAAGCCATTTGAAACAATGCAGATGTCTCTCCAATAAAATGGAGTGCTCATAATAGTAGGCTGGAAAAGATTAGAAACAATGCAGATGTCTCTCCAAAAGGAATTCAAAGTAACTTGCTCAAAACTTTTATAGGTACTAACTTTGATATTCGACACTATTTCATGAATAACTTTACCAATTGAGGTAGATCTCTGCCCATACTTAAAAGCACGCCTCATTTTTCAAATTTCCCAAATCACGTATAATGGAGTTATGTGGAATAAAAAAGACTGAATCTCATTACCAGATTTATGACTCCACCTACTCCATAATAAATTCTTAATATTAGTGGGACTTTGTTGAAATCCCAAAGATCTGCTGAAGTATCTCCATATAGTATTAGCAGTTTCACCTTACATGAATAAGTGATTCGAGTCTTCAACTTGTGGTGATCTACAACAAGTATATTTTGATACTATGTTATGCTCAAACAATTTAATGTTATCATCTAATGGAAGTTTGCCTTTAAGGAGTCTCCAATTAAGAAAAGAGACTTTAAAAGATATCCTTTTGTTCCCGATGTTGGCATATGTGTCATACTTGCTCCGCCTTTATCTGATAGTGTCTCTAGCTGTGGAACATGAGAAATTTACATTATCATTCAAGGTCCAGTAGCATTATCTGATGTGTCTGATATGCTGGCTTTGAATATTTGGGAAAGTATCTTCTAGTTTTTCAATGTCCCATGTTCTATCTTTGATGAATTGATTAGCCTGAATGCCTCCAAGTCTGCTCCCATTTTGTAAGTAACTTGCCAAAAGACCTAATCCGGTCCAATTATCCCACCAGAATATTGCATTTTCTTCATTAATCTTCCATAACATGTATGGCTCTATCTGCTTCTTTGCTCCCAAAAGCTCTTTCATACTTTGTAGCTGATTAGAGCTTAATCGTCTAGCCACATTATTTGTCCTTAAGCAATATTTAGCTTTCATAAAGGATGTCCAAAGGTTACTTTGAGTCCTCAATATCCACCATCTCTTCATAATAAAAGTTTTGTTGATATCTGTGATGGTCTTGAAGCCTAGGCCCCCTTATTCCTTAGGATAGTGTTTATGTCTAAAATTAGATGCCTAGGTTAAATATTTAAATGTATGAATGGGTCACAAGCAATACAGTAAAATATGATAGAAAAGTAAGTAAATAGAGAAGAAAATAATAGACAAGAAAGTAAAAACATTTATTCCTTGAGAATAGCCAGATTCAGTGGTGAATCGCTTGATATACAATCCAATATAAGGAAGGGTATTTATAGCAGTGATTATCCAGTCCTAATTATAGTAAAATACAAAGATTAATGAGGCTCATGGGCCTATAAACTCAAGGTGGTGGTATATACAAAATCCTAACTAAGAGACTGCAACCCTAAGGCAGCGGGATGTATGCCTTGCACCCTACGCCTGTACCGCCTGAACGGTCGTAACTCGTAGAGCAAGCGTGTATCCTCTATGCCCGGTAACTTGTAGGATAATTCTACTCGCCTACTAGACTCGTAAGCCCGTAATAATAGATGAAGTACTTTTTCCCACATATTCAGTCCCTCCACTTGCTGAGTGCTGACGCGAGCAGTCAGGAAGTGAAAGCGGTATACAAGACGCATATGAAAGATATCTCACTGACTCATTGGAATTCGCAGTCTCTTTGACCAAGAATGATGCTAGTTTGTTCGAGAACTCCGCATGTCTTCGTCTGATTGGTTGATGTCAATTCTATGTGCCTTTCTAAAAATGCTTTTTGTTGCGCCGAATCATTTCATATCTCATGCCATAAGTATGCTTGACCATTTCATGATCCGTTCTTATCTCTTTCAGCCTATAAATAGGGGCTTCGTGATATTGGTAGAATCGCAAATCCTCTTCAGAAAAATACTTCATCTTCATCTTCTTCAAAGTTGTTTATGAAGTAATGGCTCTTCTATCTTCAAAAATATTTGCCTTTGATCTTGGTTTGATATTCCCAAAAATAATCCTTCATTCTGAATGGATGGCGCATGAGAAAATTGTAGGAAAAAGACCATCTACAATTTTCTTCTTCTTTTTCTCTATCCGTGATTAGATAAACAAAGTCTCCCGAGTCATGAAGTTTGATCGGGAGTCTAATGATGTTCTTTGGAATGTCTTCATCGTGGCATGTGCACTGATTACGGTGTGCTCTACTTCAAACACAACGGTTGCTGAGATATTCCTCTTGTCATACGGGGTCAGGACGCTTGGACCTTTCAGTTGTCATGAGGCTTCCCCGCTAGGATTTTTCTGGTGTTCAGGTAGCTCCTTTGATGGTGTAGGGTTGAAGCCGACGTTCCTGGCTCTGTTCCATAGCAGGCAAGAGGATATAGCTTCGAGCCATGGATGGATTAATGAGTCATCAAGCTCTAACTCTGCTCGTGGTTCAGAGCTGTCTTTTGGTTCGGCTAGTTCGGCCTATTGCTGATGCAATGCCTCATCGGCCGCTTGCTGTGGGATAACTTAGGGAAGAGGCTCCCTTGTGGTAGGTTCCGAGCTCAATCCTTTTTGTCCTTGATGTGAAGATCTGTGGGGCAGTGCACTCCTGTTTGACCAGCTGGGGTCGAAGCGGATGTTTCAAGTTTTCTTTCTAAGCTCTATGGATGTGATGGCGGAAGAATTTGTCTGCGCTCAGACGCTTTCGATGACCCTTGCTTTGATCAGGTAGACGGGCTTTGGTTGTATCAACGGCCGTGTACCTCGAAGAAATGTTCACATATCTCTGGCTGCCAGGAAGAGCTCCGAACTGCTTTACGACTTGTAGCTACAATCCACATGAAGGACCTTCAGCCGTGCAGATCCTGAGGAACTTATAGTTTTTGGCCTTCCCTTTCATTTTTTTATAAAACACTGTTGTAATCAGGAAGAACTAATCGTATATTATGAGCCTACGAGCTATTTGTCATTAATGAAATGAACGTCCATTAATATTTTATGAGTATTTATGTAGTTTAAGCAGCATGTTTTGTGTGCATTTCTGTGCTAGTGTCACTAAAAGACAGGTGTGCGCGCTGAAGGGCGCTTCATTTGCATCAGTAGTTGACGGCTTATATTGTGCCTGTAATAGACGGCTGTCTTGCGCCCATAATGGGACGAATTTAGCTTATGTGTAAATAGGGCCTTTTTGCGTTTCGATACAGAACGTCGTTGCTTGTTTACTCGAATATTTTAAGACTTTCTGGCACTATGTGGGTGGGTGTCCCACCGACATATAGGTGCAAATTTGTTGAATTGACGAGTTAAACTTACGAATAATTCCTGGTAGCTGAGCTAGACGTGATCTAGCTCTAAGCGAGTAGTTTACCTTATTTTTTGTAGCGAAAAGTGGGTGTATTATTTCAACTTAGGGCTGGCGGGGACTATGAATATTTGGATCGTAGATGGATCTGAATTATAATTGTAAAACTGACTAAGTATAATAGTAGTTTTATTGATAAATATGGGCACAAGGCCTAAACTGTTGTGGGTGAAAACCCGTACCATAACTGACAAGTATGTAAATACTGCGATCAAAATTAAAAGAAACTAAGGACTTAATTAAAGTAAATATTGAAAAGGACTGTACTTCCAATATTTGAATGGAGGTATCTGCTAGGGGTTCTTCGTCTAAGGGTGCTGAGCCTCAAGATATAACCTGTGGAACACTGACAACCCGATGGTATATATCTCCATCGATTAAACGACAGTGAACTCCCTGCCTCCGAAGTTGTTTGCTTTCTAGCTTGTCTTCGGGGAGTATTCCCTTGTCCAAGTAGTTAATCAGTGTGTGATGCTATTTTGAGGCGGAACCTGTGCTTGGAACTTTAGGGTTCATTAGGTCTGCGGGGGTTAGCTCAATCGCTATCTGCTGGTCGTCTGAATTAGTATGTGAATCCTCGAACACCTTGTTCGAGTTTTCCTTCTGATAGACAAACACCCATTTGTGAAAGTTTTTCAAAAGTGCTTTAATTTTCCCATACCAATCTGGCGAACAAATGTTCTCTGTGGTAAAATTCTCATTCGCCCGACTGACCACCAACTGGGAACTACTATAGAGGTTGACCTCCCCGGCCCCCAATATGTAGGCTAAGTCAAGAGCTTGATTTATGGCCTCATATTTTTCTTAGATGTTTGGAACTTTCGTGGCCTTGCAGAAGACCTTCCCGGAGGGAGTTTCGACACATAAATCGAGGTTGGCTTCTTCTCCTTTGAGATCCACGTCCGTATGAATTTTCCAGTGTCTGGGCTAAACTGTTTCTACACTTTGGATTGACTCCTCCGCTTTTGGTGCTAATTCTTCCACAAAATATGAGGTGAAGCCTTCTAAAGCCCGTGACTGTTTGGTCATTCATGGTTGATAAATGGTATCGTATTCTCCCAGTTCTTCAGCCCATTCCACCAACCCTATTGAGAGCCCAGGTCTGAACAAAATGGCCCGCAATGGTACAGAAGAAACCAGACTGACTGTATGGCTGAGAAAATACGAGCGCAACTCCTACGTTTGCCATGACCACGGCCACGATAAATTGGACAGGTAGAGGCAGAAGCCCACCGGGGTACGAAAGCCCCTTACTGGTATATTTTATGGGATTCTGTCTCCCATCTTCTTCTCATGCAAGCACTGCATTCTATAGTACTTATGAAATTGAAACATACATCAATAGGTTTTCTCTGTTGACCGGCTTGGTGATTGTCAGAAGCTGTAAGAGTTGCACTTTGACCCGGGCCAATACCAATTAGTAGTGTATCAGCCATAATGGCTCTTCGTGATTTACCGATACCTCAGTGAGTTGTCACCATAGCTCTGCTGCCTTGAGGATTAGTTGGCTCATCTCCGATAGCCGCTCCCTCAGCACACAGATCTCTAACCTAGCCTTACGCTTCATCATTGTGTACCAGAGGAATTCCTCATCGATCATATTTACCTTGGCTATTGGCCCTTCGTCTTGTCCTTTGTCGAATATTAGATAGTCTCCAGGCGAAGGCTGCTCACTCTGCAAGTCATTAATCCCGTGCAAAGTAGGGTATCTGAAAACTTGGTAGAGTGTTGAGGGTACTCCCTTTATATTGTGTATCCAATACCGTCCCAGGATGATATCATATGACATATCTCAAGTGAGTACCAGGAAGGGGTTTATGCTCGTCACGCCAAGGATATGAATTGATAGAGCTAGTTCTCCAACAGGTTCTTCACGTAGACCATTGAAGCCGATTATCCTGTGAAGGCTCGAGATTATATGATGGTCTTGGCCTAATTTTTGTAGTACCTCTCTCCGAATAATGTTCACATTACTTCCTAGGGCAACAAAATCTTGTTTGATCTGAAGATTTGATACTCGTATGGGGATGGTGAGAGCGTCTTGATGCTCTCCTTCGTCCTCCAGACTGAACGCAATAGGGCTAGTGAACGATCCTAACTTTTCAATCCCCCAGGCAGTGACAGGTCCCGGGGTCGCAAAGATTGTGTTGATGTAATGCTTGTCCCCAGAGTCCGGTGCTCTGGACCGCTTCGATCCCTCTTCAATCAAATCCTTCAGGTGTCCTCCTTTAATAGATGCTCAATTTCTAACATCAGGTACTTACAATCGACTGTGGCGTGACCATTGCTATGATAGAATTCACAGTAGGTCGTTGTATTCCTCCAGGTTGCTCTTTTTACGGTAGGCGGCCACAGTGCCCGAGTTTGCCAAAGTGATTGGCAACCAGTTCCACAGCATTGACTCGCAGACCAAAATCTCGTATGCTCCAGGGCTCGATTTGTTTTTCCTAGGACCCGGACCCCCGGGTGTTCCTCTGCTTTACCGTACCTGCTTGGCTCTGTGTCTTTCCTTTTACTCTTCTTCCGTCCCCCTCACCCTCCAAGGATGGACTTCCTGCTCATTTTCTTCGTTCAACTTTAGGGTTCTGAGAGTGTTTTGGTTCTAGGCGAAGCTTTTCAGTGTACCTTTGATGTAGGGCACTCTATGTTGACACATGATGTTGAGTGAGTTTCCACTGCAAATCCCTAGTAGCTATCGACCCTTTGGAATTCAGGCTCTTGTCAAAGGCTACCACAGCAATATTATCGGGGACTGAAGGAAGCTCCATGTGTTCCCTTTGAAACCTTTCAAGGTAGTCTTTCAATTGCTTGTGGTCATGTTGTCGAATCTCAAAGATGTCCTCCATACGCTTCTCCCGCTTACGGGTGAGAGAATGTGCTTTCTTGAACAGATCTTGCATCTGGGTGAACAACTCGATGGAGCTCATTGGTAGCTGAGTGTACCAAGCAAGGGCACCTTTAGTCAAGGTCGAGCCGAACCTCTTCACCAGAGCAGACTAGATTTTTTCCTCTGACATTTCATTACTTTTGATGGTTGCATAGTACGCAGCAATGTGCTCGTTCGGATCTGTTGTTCCGTCGTACATCAAGTTATTTGGCAGGCGGAAGTTCTTTGGTACGCGGATAGGTACCGCATTTGCTTTATACGCATGCTTATAAAACTTTTGCTTATCTACGGTGGTAACCTGAGGTGGTGTGCCCGGTACGTTACTGATCTGATCGTACATGGCCTTCATCTCCTTTAGGATATCCTAAATTACAGGTGTTCCTTTAAGGTCTGGTGCAAGCAAACCCGTAGGTTTAGCTAAACACGAAAACGCGGAAGAAAAACAAGAAATAAAAGATAGAAGCAAGACAAGACTTGCTTCGATTCGAAAGAACAGTGAGGAACTTGTCTCAAAGCTCGATCAAATGAAGGTCAAGAATCACCTATACTAAGCAACAATCCTCAAGAAGAACAAGCTTCTTGCAAACTGAATGACCAAGAAGAAAATGTTCAATCGAAGACATACGAATGACACAAGTTCTTTAAAATCACACGTCGGGGTTTGGCTCCATCGGAGACTCACAATAGCACTTCCTATGTTTGATCATTCAACAATAATTTAATACCTACAAATGAAATGTAAATGGAGTATTTATAGGCTATGCTAAGGATAAAAGAGTAAATGACGCTTGACTTCGTTTACTCCTTCAACCGAACACTTGACTTCGACCACTTGAGCTCGAGTTCCTTCACTTCAATGCTCGGTTTCTCAGCTCTGCTCATACTTGACATCGATCGCTCTTCCTTCGGTTATTTGCTTTATTTCGGCGTCGATGTTGAGTGTTCGGGTGGGGTTTGGTCACTCCCTCCTTCGAGCTCAAGCTTGTAGATGACGCCTTCGGTTCTTGAGCTCGGGTACTCAGCTTCAGAGTAGTTTCTTTCCTTCGGCCAAGCCAAGTGAATGTGGACATCGTGTAGCAGCTTGGCTTGGCTTCGTGTCATTGGCCTCGGTGGATTGAACACATGATCAGCACATGTTCGGGCTGCATCATCCTCCCCTTATTGAGAAGATTTCATCCTCGAAATAGAGCCTTCTTCATCCTCCGAAGTTTGACCTACAGCACAAGGAACTAAGCCAGAAACATTAAAGGTGTTGGACACATTATACTCACCAAGGAGGTCGATCACATAAGCATTGTTGTTGATCTTGCTCAGCACTTGGAATGGACCATCCCCTCGAGGAGCCAACTTTCCTTTTCTTTGGTTCGGAAAGCGTTCCTTTCGGAAGTGAACCCAAACCCAATCTCCTTTCTTTAATTCCAACTTTTTACGCCCCTTGTTTTTCTTCGATGCAACCTTTGCATAAGCTTCCTCGAGGTTCTTCTTCACTTTTGCATGTAATTCGATCAAGGCAGTGGCTCGTCGAGTACCTTTAAAATCAATAACAGAATCTCGAGGCAATGAGGTTAAATCAAGTGGAATCAAAGGATTAAAACCAAACACACATTCGAACGGGGTCATATTTATCCTTCGATGCACCGTTCGATTGTATGCAAACACCATCATGGGAAAACGATCTTCCCAGTTTCCGACCTTGCCTTTGGTCATTGCTCGAAGCAAAGATCCCAAGGTTCGGTTAACTACCTCGGTCTGTCCATCAGTCTAAGGATTGTGAGACGTCGAGAATAGTAGTTTGGTGCTGAGGGCACCCCACAAGCATTTCCAAAAATGACTCAAGAACTTTGAGTCTCGATCACTCACAACAGTACGAGGCACACCATGCAATTTCAACACATTAGAAATAAACAAAGTAGCTACATATTGTGCATCATCACACTTTTTGCAAAGAATAAAGTGAGCCATTTTGAAAAACGGTCGACTACGACAAAGATGCTATCATGTCCACCCTCCGACCTCGGTAACCCCAACACAAAGTCCATGGATATATCAACCCAAGGTCGATCAGGCACATGCAACGGGGTATACAATCTGTGAGGGTTGGACTTCGATTTAGCTTTCTTGCAAACGAGACAAGCGCTGCAAAGCTTTTCCACATCTCGTCGCATTTTTGGCCAATGAAACTGCTCGGTTAAGATACCAATAGTTTTGTCGACACCGAAGTGTCCCATCAAGCCTCCGAAGTGAGCTTCTCGAACTAAGAGCTCTCTCCACGATGACACTGGCACACAAACCCTCCCATTCTTGAAGAGGTAGCCATCGTGCCACTGATATTTCTCAACTCTTCGGCCACTCAAGATTGCGTCACGAACGTGTTTCAGCTTGGGATCGTCCTCGTACATCGACTTGATGCTTTCGAATCCCATGAGCCTAGAGTCGAGAGTGGTCACTAAGGCAAATTTCCTTGATAACGCATCGGCCACGACATTATCTTTTCCCTTTTTTTAATGAATTACATAGGAAAAACTTTCAATGAATTCAACCCATTTGGCATGCCTTCGGTTTAATTTCTCCTGACCTCGGAGATATTTCAAGGATTCATGATCACTTTTAATCACAAACTCTCGAGGCCACAAATAATGTTGCCAATGGGCGAGTGCTAGAACAAAGGCATACAAATCCTTGTCATACGTCGAGTAATTCAAGGTTGCACCCTTAAGCTTTTCGCTAAAGTAAGCGATCGGCTTCGATTCTTGCATCAGCACTCCTCCAATCCCAACTCCGGACGCATCACACTCGACTTCGAATGCTTTGCCGAAGTCAGGGAGTTGCAACAATGGGGCAGAGCAAAGCCTCCGTTTCAACTCTTGGAAAGCCCTCTCTTGGGACTCTCCCCAAACATATGGATGGTCTTTCTTAACCAGCTCAGTTAAAGGAGTTGCCACAGTGCTAGAGTCACGAACAAACCTTCGGTAAAAGCTAGCTAAGCCATGGAAGCTACGAAATTGTGATACCGAGGTTGGAGTTGGCCAATCTTTGATGGCTTCGACTTTTGAATCGTCGACTTCAACACCATTAGCACTGACAACGAATCCTAGAAAGACTACACGTTTGACCCAAAAGGCACATTTCTTGAAGTTAGCATATAACTTCTATTCTCTAAGCTTATCAAGCACTAGCCTTAGGTATTCGACATGTTCATCCACAGATTTACTATAAACAAGTATGTCATCGAAGTAAACGACAACAAACTTATTTATGAACGGTTTGAGCACATGGTTCATCAGTCGCATGAATGTGCTCGGTGCGTTGGATAAGCCAAAAGGCATCACCAACCATTCATAAAGACCGAACTTGGTCGTGAATGCGGTTTTCCACTCGTCTCCGGGCTTCATTCGGATTTGGTGGTAACCGGACCTGAGGTCTATCTTCATAAAGCATGAAGAACCAGTTAACTCATCTAGCATGTCATCTAATCGAGGGATAGGATGACGATACTTTACCGTTATCTTGTTGACTGCTCGGCAATCAACGCACATTCGCCATGTTCCATCTTTCTTCGGGACAAGGATAACAGGACCGGTGTAAGGACTCAAGCTCTCTCGAACAAGGCCTTTGTTCAGCAACTCATCAACCTGCCTTTGGAGCTCTTTGGTGTCTTCGGGATTACACCATTATGCAGGTTTGTTGGGGATTTGAAACCCCGGTACGAAGTCAATTTGGTGCTCGATTCCTCTCAACGGTAATCCACCTGGCATTTCTTCAGGAAATATGTCTCCGAAGTCCTGCAAAACACTTTGTACAGGACTAGGCAAAGGGTTATCATTAGAAAAATTATCATTAGACTTTAGAAAGATACCCTTGTGTAGGAGGCACATCATCATCTGATCATTGTCGTTGCCTCGTAGAAACTCACCTGGTTGCATGATTGCATAGACATTTCTTACTTCGGGCGGTGAGTCTTTGTCTTCGGCCACAATTTTTGTTCCCATCGGAAGCTTAGCTTTGGCCGCTTCTTTCAATTCTTTCATCCGTTTATAGTCCTCGGTGACTTGTTTCGGAGACAGGGGTTTGAGTATGAAACTCTTCCCTTCGAGCTTTGTAGTGTAAGTATTGGATCTTCTATTGTGCACAACCGACCGATCATACTGCCATGGTCGACCCAATAGCATATGACAAGCTTGCATCAGCACAACATCGAACATCATCTCATCTTGATATTCTCCAATTCTAAACTTGATCCACACTTGTTTGACAACCCTCAATTCTCCACACTCGTTCAACCATTGCAATTTGTAAGGGTGGGGATGTCTCAAAGTAGGTAGTCCCATTTGTGAAACCAAGGTTTGGCTCACCACATTTGCACAACTACCTGAGTCAATGATCATTGAACACACCTTCCCCCTCACTCAACATCGGGCATGGAAAAGATTTTCTCTTTGGTTGTTCTCTTCTTCGAGAGTCATGCAGCTCAAATTCCTTCGAACCACAAGAAATATTTTCGGATGATCAGCTTCACGACCATCATCCTGTTCAGCTCGGTCAATCTCCTCGATAAATTCCTCTTCGGTGTCACTCGCCTGCTCACAGATATCTCCATTGTCGAGTACAAGCATTTAGTTGGACTTTACCTCCCACTTCTCTTGGTTGGTTAACGGTCACGCCCCTTTCGAAGGGAATCTTTGAATCTCGAACAGTGTTAGCACTTGTTGGATTAGGACTCTTCCATTCTTTACCTCGGTTCAAAGGAGTTGAAGTAGTGACTCCTTGATACCAGTTTGCCTTATCATCCTTCATGAACTTTTCAGTTTCGGTAGCAGCTTCGAACACATCTTCCAACGTGTGGTACACGTGTAGCCTCAATTGAGATGACACATCCCGAGCCAAGCCATTTTTGAACCAAATAGTGGCTTGCTCTTCATCTTCGTTCAGATCAAGATTCAATCGAATTCTCACGAACTCATCATGATACTCTTGAACTGACTTGGACCCTTGCTTTAACTCATAGAGCTTTTGAAATTGAGTTTTCCTATACTTAGCACTCAAATACTTAGCATCCATTGCTCTCTTCAACTGTGCCCAAGTAGTGACTTTGGGATAGACATTCCTTCGTCTAAGCCTCTTGTCAGCTTCCCACCACGTAGATGCATATGCTTCGAACGAAGCAATTGCATGGGTAGCTTTCCTCTCTTCGGTCATCTCATTGGTTTCGAAGATTCGCTCCATTTTAAGCTTCCATTCAAGATATTCATCCGAATCACTAGTTCCTTTAAAGGGTGGAATAGTGATCTTGACACTTTTGAATTTTGAATCTCGAGCACCTCGAATCGGTTCGGGATACTCATCATAATAGTCATCAGCCTCACGCTCAATATGTCGTTCAACATTTGCGCCTCGGCCTCGACCTCAGAAATTTCCACGACCTCGGTGAGCTTGCCTTCGTTGAGCGAACGGCTGCTCATATTCAGGTTCGGCATCACGAAATTCTCTTTCGTCTACCTCTTCATCAACGACCTCAATTTGTCTTCGTGCCATTGGAAGTGGTACTCTTTCACCTCGGGGAATGCCCAAGTGTTGATTCCCAGCTTGGGGATTGCCCAAGTTTTGTTGTGTTTGGGGATTGCCCAAAACTTCCTTTCGAATAGCCTCACTTTTCAACTGATGTTGTCGAACAAGCTCAGCAAACAGCTCAGGTTTCATCGGAGTGGAGTTGCTAGTTCCAGCGCCGGACCCAGGTAAGGCCACGGACACACTTCCTTGCTCGAGTTGAGCTACTCGAGCACTCACTCCTCTTACTTTGGCACTGATGCCTTGTATCGCAGCCATGAGATCGGCTAACGACACTTCGGGCTTCTCAATGCCTTTGCCATCGCCTCCATTCCCAGCCATGGTACTTGCAAAAATCAAAGACCAAATAAAATGTTAAGGTTAGAAATCACCTCACACACTCCCTCACCTTTGATGGGTAGCACTCGGGTCCACTCAATTTATGGGTTCGAATTTTGGTCACTCAAGAACTAGTAGCCAATGGCTTCCTCGGTTGATCAACTTCTCTCAGTTCCTTTGAATTTGAGAAGTTACAATGTCTCCTGCGGGATGAGTGAATTGATACGACTCGATGGAACGGACGCTATTTACTCTGCGCTTCGGAAGTCAAAAGAATTTTCTACGAAATTTGGACTTCGGTCACCCACGCACGAGTTCCTATACGCTCAAATGAGCTAGTACGACCTCGAGTAGGAAGAATTACTCTAGAGACCCACTAACTAGATCTATCGAACACAAGAAAAGTGAAAACCTAGGAGAATCTACCCTTCGATCCCTTTCAAACACACCAACTCCTGTCCGTGCAAGAGTGGTCCCTCCTCGGTACGGTAAGCGTTTTTCCTTATCCAATTCCCTTTTCTAGCCGACAAAATTTTCACCTGGGTTTTGATCTTTACACTTTACCCCTTTCTTCTTCAATGGAACAGTGAAGTTTTTACTCCGGCGTACGGACAACTTAACTTCGTTCACTGTCCAAGAATTTCAACTGCCTTAGGGTTGCCCTTTCAACTCCGGTAACAACAACAATGGAGGAATTTTCTCAAAGTTCTTTGAGCTAAGATCCAGCTCCTCATGTTCGTACACTGTTACAACAGTAACAATTTTCCGGCGTACGGACACGGTTCAAATCATAGAACTTTGAAAATTTAAGCACAAACAAACCCAAATCAGTCACCACTAAGCTCAAAACAGTCCAAAAATTTGTCAAGAAACCCTAGTCACAAATGTTGTACGTCGGGCACTCAAATCACTCCTTGGACAGTGGTGAACAAGAATCAATGGTTGTTTGCATCAATCTACCAACAAATCAATCAAAATTTTTGAATTTTTCTTTTCTACTTTTTTTTTTTGTAAACACACCACAGCAACAACAATCAACAACAAGGAAGAAAGCTGAAACTGGAGGCACAAAGCACGAATATAACGACCAGGATTTGAGGTTGTAAGAACAAGCTCAAACCTTGCTCTGATACCAAGATGGTGCAAGCAAACCTATTAGCTAAACACGAAAACGCGGAAGAACAACAAGAAATAAAAGATAGAAGCAAGACAAGACTTGCTTCGATTCGAAAGAACAGTGAGGAACTTGTCTCAAAGCTCGATCAAATGAAGGTCAAGAATCACCTATACTAAACAACAATCCTCAAGAAGAACAAGCTTCTTGCAAACTGAATGACCAAGAAGAAAATGTTCAATCGAAGACACTGAATGACACAAGTTCTTTAAAATCCCACGTCGGGATTTGGCTCCATCGGAGACTCACAATAGCACTTGCTATGTGTTATACTCTATGCACCTCCTAAAGACACTAGAGTGGGGGGGTTGAATAGTGTCTACCAATTTTCGTCACGAGAACCTGGTTCTTCCAACGTAGAACCTAGTTCTTACCTTATCTTTTATACTGCCTTGAACACTGCAACTCACAACAATACACACACAAGGGACATAAGGATTTTACGTGGAAAACTCCTTGCTCAAGGGAGAAAAACCACGACCCACACTCTGGGATTTTAGAGCTGAATCCACTAACACAAGAGCAAAGTTTCTGATTACAAACTCTATAACCAAGGGGCTACACTCTAGACCCTAATCACTACTCAAAGCTAAACTCTAGCTTCTCAGTAATTACACAAAAGTTCACCTAATACATACGCTTCTGAATAAGCCAATAGGTAAAACTATGAATGCTCGAATTAAAGACAACTTGCACCTTGACGAACCTAGACAGAATATCTGGACTCAATACACTGCATGCACTCAAGTTGTCTTCTCCAGTTTACTCACGTAGAAAGATGCTAGATCGCCTTTGTATGCTCTCAACTCTCCGTTTGTGAATAACTACTTTACGACTGTCTCTACTACTTGTATTTATACGGGTCTTGAAACCCTAGTTGAGTTCTACCTGGAATCCTTTTAATTATGGCAAGTCAGGATTCCTAGTAACTCTTTTCCTTGTTGAAGTCCAACTCCTTTTCACACTTCGAAGACACAGCCTGGGCACCGCCTCTTTTAGTCTGACTAGGATACATATTCATTCACGAGCCACTATTCCTAGTTCCGCAGGGATTTTGCAACCCGTAATTCTTTTCGATCAAGCGTGCCCTTCATTCCAAGGACTAGGTTCTTCGTGGGAACCTCTGAGTCCTTTTTGTTTGTCATACTTCAAAACCAGCTCTCAACAAATTCTCCCTTTTTGATGATGACAAACAAATGTTGCCCAAGAACCTAAATAGACATAAACCAAAACCACAAAAACAAAAAGTAGCAAGTTCAAGAAAAATAAACAGATGAATTAGGTCACAAACACCCCAGCATTTCCTTCTTCCCCCTTTTGGCATCATCGAAAAGAATTTAAATACCTGCATGAACATGTCAACACTGTCTAGTCTAAAGCATAAGGCAACAAGTCAGTAATAAAAGCAAACACAAGCAAAAATAAGGGCCCAATCAAGAACCAATTACATAAGCAGGAACAAGTCATAAGCATAAGAAAATGAAAATCATCTTCCAGGTTGTGATATCAACACAACCCCAGTATTAAGTACACAACTGAAAAAAACAAATTGTTTTAAAAAACCAACATATGCAATCAGGAGAAAATGGGAGGGGGTAGACAGTAGGTAGAAAGAGGAGGACAGGACAGGAGGACTCAAAGCTGAATGTTGAAGTGTTTGACAAGCGCCTCAAGTTGCTTCGTATTCTTGGCCCTTTCCATCACCAGCTCGGCCTCATACTTGTGGCAGTCTATTTTCAAACGATCAATCTCTTGATCCTTCAACTTCAGCTGTCTGTGGAGCTCTGTATTTTCTGTATTAACCTCAAGGACATGAGTCTCCAGCTCCTTCACAGCATCAATGGCCTCTTCAGGTCTATAGTCCTCACTTTCCTCTTCTTGCTCTTGCTTGGCCTGCATTGGTTTCTTTGAAGCTATGCTTTCTTTGAAGAAGTCACAACTTTTAAGCACATTAATCCCAAACATTTGGAGAATGGTTGGCTTCTTCCCAGCTTCCAGGGGAACCCCAAAGTGTTCAAGTACTTGCTGGAGGATGTAGGAATGCACAAGGGAATGTGGCTTCGGATCTGTGTCAGCAATCATCTTAATATGTCTAATTATCAGCCCAGGCAAATTAATCTTTACCCCCCTGTCCAGCAGATCCATGTATGTCAGGTCCAGAGCACTAGCCTCGCAGTTCCTCTCTCCTCTAGGTAGAAGGAACCTGTGCACAAATTCAAACAACAACTGATGTACAGGTTCCATTTCCTTCTTGTCTACCTTCCTCTCCTTCCTCAGCTTGGGTTTCCCTGATAACTTCTTGACAACATCCAGAGGAGTGACTCCATCAGTCCTCTTTGGCCATTTCAGCTTTATATACCTGCAATAACCTTCAGCAGGTATGTCAAGAATCACTCCAAGCTCAGGTCTCCTAAACTCTATCTCTATTCCCCTCACTGTGGTGAACACTCTCCTAGCATTAACTCTGCAATTTGTGTAGAACTCTCTAATCTCATCAACATACAGCTTTCTTTCTTTGTTTGCAAACAGACTCAACCATCCCTGGTTACCAATCATTCTCAGTAATGGCTTCATATGAAATTTCTTCTCATCATGCAAGATGCTGCCAGGCAACACCTGATGCTTAGAGAAGAAAGCCACCCTGTCAGCTTCATCATCACTACCTCTCCTCCTTTTACTGGTCTCAGCTTCACTGTCTGTATCAGAGTCACTTGGCTCTACATAACTCCCAGCATCATCACTTTCTTCCTGTGCTTCCTCGGCTCTTCTTTCTTCTTCTTCTCTCTTATTTGCTTCTCTATCTCTTACATTTGTCACTGTTCTTTCCAATTTACCAACTTTCTCCAGTTGTGGCTTTAATGCAGACCTGGTGCCAACCCTCCTGACAACAGGCTCACTAACAATCTCGTCATCACTTTCCTCACTAGCTTCATCAACCAGTCTTGTTTTTAGCACTGGCTTTCTCCCTTTCACTGATCTCCTTCTTTTCTCAGGCTCCACTATGTTTTCTTTCACAAACACAACTTCCTCTTCCTCTTCCTCACCTGCTATTCTCTCATCCTCTTCACCAAACTTCCTTTTTCTTTTTGGTTGTTCAGCTTTCTTGGCAATTTCTTTCTGTTCAGCCTTTTCTAAAACTATCTCCTTATTCCTTTCTTCCTCAGAATCTGTCCAATTTAAATCTGCATCATCAGCCTCAGTGGAATTTGGACAAGCAACAGGCTCTTGCACCAAATTCTCTGAGGCTTCAGCAGATCCAAGTCCTCCAACAGCTGGACTTTCTAGCACATATTCTTTCTTATTTTTCTCAACACTATCAACTTCTTTACAAGGTTCCACTTCAGTTTCTCTAAGGGTTTCAACACGATCTTGTTCCCTAAATTTTTCTTTTACTCTTTCTGCAATATTCAATTCCACACCAGACTCAACAACCACAGGCACCTGTAAATCTTTTCTAAGTTCATCTTTTACACTATCTTGCTCTGCTTCACATGAGTTCCCCCTAACTGTTCTGTCATCATGCTCAACACCTATTATTTTGTCTAGTCCTATAACTAGGGTTTCAGTTTCTGTAGTTCCAGGGCTGTTTATATCTACTGAAACGACATGCGTAGATGAAATAAGATCAGAGATTACCTTATGCGGTGATTGTGATGAACTTTGTGCAATGGGTGTAGTAGGAACTGCTCTTGACCTCATATTCTTTACCAGTTTCTTTTTCCCTTTTTGAAGAAATTTTGTACGAGCCCTCGTGATTTTTTTGGCAAGAGTGGATGGGGGTGGTCTTTCAGACATTTTGAAGAATTTATGAGTGATTTTTGAGATTTCTAGGGAATTTTCTGTTTTAAGGCTTGAGAGAAAATTTTAGTGTAATAGAGAAGAAGTGGTTGAATGAAAGGTGATTGTGGGTGTATCGACAGAAGGGAAGGGGTTTTGTGATTTGACAACTTCTAGGGAAGACAAAGCAGTAATGATGGAAAGAAGAGAAGCAGCTTTTTGAACTTTTTGAGAACCGGGAAAAGTTAAAGTTTTGACGGTTATGGACTAATTTGATATATCCTTTTTCAAGTAGTGGGGTCCAACAAGTCAAATAGAATTCTACCCGAAAAAGGAATGTGTTCCTATAATTTAGGACAGTTATAAGAACATGGAGGATCTCCCTTGACACACGTATGATTGACAATTTAATTTCAGTTATGACTTCTATCATGCAGGGTAGTGTGAATGTACCTGGACATGATTCCTCATGCTTTGGTTGGTTCCTTCTTAGTACATAGTAAGTTCTTCATGGGATCACATTATTCTCACCTGGTGCTAAAAAACTGAACGAGTGTACTTATTCAAGTACAGGGTTAGACTGTACATTAATGACAAAATTCAAGCATGAACAATTGAATACTTAACTAACCAATCATGAAGGAATTACCTGATGGGACATCCGTGTATTTTGGTCATCCCTAATTCCAACCTGTTCCTCTCGAACTGTACCTTGTTCAATGCTTTGGTAAATATGTCAACAATTTGATCTTCAGTACTGCATGAATTCATAGTAATCAGACCCTTTTCCACATTATCTCTCAGGAAATGGTGTCTAATATCAATGTGCTTGGTTCTTTTATGTTGGACTGGGTTCTTGGCAATATTCACTGCACTAGTGTTATCACAGAAAATTGGCACTGCACCACACTTGATACCAAAGTCTTCCAGTTGTTGTTTGATCCACAGCAACTGTGAGCAGCATGATGCAGCTGCCACATACTCAGCTTCAGCAGTTGATAAGGCAACTGAGTTTTGCTTCTTTGTAGCCCAAGAGACCAAACAAGGACCTAGAAAGTGTGCCATTCCTGAAGTGCTTTTCCTGTCCACCAAATGACCTGCATAATCTGCATCAGCAAAACCTATTAGTTCAAAAGTACCTCCTCTTGGGTACCAGAGACAAAGGTCCTGAGTTCCTTTCAAGTATCTCAGGATCCTCTTCAAAGCTGTCAAATGTGACTCCTTGGGCTTGGACTGAAATCTAGCACACAGTCCTACACTCTATACTATGTCAAGCCGACTGGCTGTGAGATAAAGAAGTGAACCTATGATTCCTCTATATTTAGTCTCGTTTGTTGAAGGACCGAGTTCGTCCAAATCTAGCTTCGTCCCAGGTGCAATGGGAGTAGTCATTTCTTTCGCTCCTTCCATGTCAAACTTCTTCAGCAGTTCCTTGACATACTTTTGCTGGTGAATCATAGTTCCTTCAGGCATTTGCTTTATCTGCAATCCAAGGAAGAATTTTAGTTTTCCCATCATGCTCATTTCAAATTCACTTCCCTTCAGATCAGCAAAACCTTTGCATAGCCCCTCATCAGTGGCTCCAAAAATGATATCATCGACATACACTTGAACCACCAATAGATCTTTTCCTTTCTTTTTGAGGAACAATGTGTTGTCAATCTTTCCTCTTGAGAAACCATTCTTCAGTAGAAATCCTGAGAGTCTTTCATACCAGGCTCTAGGGGCTTGCTTCAATCCATAAAGAGCCTTGTCCAGTTTGTAAACATGATCAGGGAATTCATTGTTTACAAAACCTGGTGGCTGTATTACATAGACTTTTTCATTCAGGTAACCATTTAAGAAAGCACTCTTCACATCCATCTGATATAGTGTAAATCCCATGTATGTAGCAAAAGCAATCAGCATCCTGATGGCCTCCATCCTTGCCACTGGTGCAAAGGTTTTATCGTAGTCTATTCCTTCTTCCGGACTATAACCTTGAACTACTAATCTTGCTTTTTTTCTTGTCACTATACCATGCTCATCTAGTTTGTTCCTGAATACCCATTTTGTTCCAATTATTGATCTGTCCTTTGGCTTAGGAACTAGGTGCCACACTTTGCTTCTTTCGAATTGATGTAGCTCCTCCTGCATAGCTAGAATCCAATCTGAGTCTTCTAGAGCTTCTCTTACATTCTTTGGTTCCAGAGATGAGAGGAAAGCAAAGAAAGCGCAGAAGTTCTTCAAGGCTGACCTGGTCATGATTCCTGTATCCAATTCCGATAGGACATTTTCCAAGGGATGAGATCTTTGATGTTTCCATGGCCTGAGTTTAATATGACTGGAAGAACCTGCAGCATTATCCTGAAGGGTTTCTTCCTGACTTGCTGGATCATCCGCTTCATCAAAGGTTCCCCCTGTCAAGTTGACTCCTTGTTCCAATGTACTTGGATCTTCACCTGATGTCTCCTTGTCTTCTGAGTCTTCCAGTTCATTCACACCTTCTTCCCTGCTAAGGCCAATCACTTGATCTTCTGTCTCACGTTCCTCCAGTGCCTTGTCTGATTCATCAAAGACAACATGCATACTTTCTTCCACTGTTTGTGTCCTTCTGTTGAACACTTTGTATGCTTTGCTTTGGGTAGAATAACCAAGAAATATTGCCTCGTCACTCCTAGCATCGAACTTTCCCAAGGGTTCCTTGCCATTGTTGTGAACAAAGCATTTACAACCAAAGGGTCTTAGGTGAGCAATATTTGGTTTTCTACCTCTGAGTAGCTCATATGGGGTCTTGTCAAGAATTGCTCTGATGGAACATCTGTTCAGCAAGTAGCATGCAGTATTTATAGCTTCAGCCCAGAAGTTTCTTGCAAGGCCACTTGACAACAGCATAGTCCTGGCCATATCCTCCAGAGACCTGTTCTTCCTCTCAACCACTCCATTTTGTTGCTTGGAGCGGAAAAGTTATGATCTATGCTGTTCTTTGCACAATACTCAGAGAATTTTGAGTTCTCAAACTCAGTTCCGTGATCAGATCTGATACTGATTAGTTCAAGGCTTAACCTTTTCTGAACTACACCAGCCCAGTCTTTAAAGCATTCAAAAGCTTCATCTTTAGTAGCCAAGAACAGAGTCCATGTGTATCTAGAGTAGTCATCAACAATCATGAACACGAATCTCTTTCCTCCTCTATTCCTGACTCTCACAGGTCCACACAGATCCATATGCAAGAGTTCCAGTGGTTTTGATGTACTTACCACCTTCTTGGACTTAAAGGATGATCTCACATGCTTTCCCTTTACACATGCATCACACATTTTTATGTTTTCAAATCTCTTACCTGGCAGTCCACGAACCAGCTCCTTTGATACAAGCTTATTCAATTGTGAGAGACTTGCATGACCCATTCTTTTGTGCCACAGCTGAGAGTCACTTTCTTGTACATTCAAGCATGTTAGGTTATTTTCAGGTAATGACTTCAGCGATGCTTTATATACATTGTTCACCCTCTTTCCTTCCATTACAATTTCTCCACTCTGTAGGTTCTTCACAATGCATCCTATAGACGAGAACTTCACTTCATTTCCTCTATCACATAGTTGGGAGATGCTCAGCAAATTGTGTCTAAGACCATCAACACAATAAACATTCTCAATAGCATGATCCAAAGTTCTCCCAATCTTTCCAATTCCTATTATTTGACCGCTTTTTCCTCCTCCGAAGGCCACACTGCCTCCTTGAAATGCTGCGAGTGAGAGAAAGTTTCTTCTATCTCCTGTCATGTGCCTCGAACAACCACTGTCAAGGATCCAGCTTGGGTTGTTCTCCCTCACTCCAGCCTGCAAAACAAATTAGAGGTTAGCCTTAGGAACCCAGACAAGCTTGGGTCCCTTCTTACTAGAAATAGGGTAAATCAAGTCCTGTCTAGCCCATTTAGGTAAGACACTTCTTTTGTTCTTGGCCTTTGCCTTGCTGACATGTATGCACTTTTGTTTGATATGTCCTGTTTCACCACAAAAAGTACATAACATGTTGCAAGGTAATGCCACATACTTGCTCTTAGGGTTATATGGAGGCAGTGGTTTCTTAAATCCTAATCCCTGTTTTCATTTATTTTGATTTTCAAGAACCCAGTTCATTGCCTCTGATGATTTATTCCATTTAGTTAATCTGGTAAGCTCAAATTTTGAGTTTTCAACCTTTTGACTTAAAACCTTGTTCTTCTCAGTTTCCTGATACAGAATTTCGTTTGCTGTTTTCAATTCATTTTCCAAAAAGGTTTGAACTTCACTTATTATTTGCTTACCATTTGCACTTTCTCTTAACTGATTGCATTCCAGTTCTAGCTCAGTGATCTTAAAATTTGACACAAGAGTCTGTCCTTTCAAGGTGGCATTGACTTCTTCAAGTTCAATGTTCTGTTCTAGGAGACTCTTGTGCTTAGTTCTAAGACTACTTAGTTCTTCAGTCAGTTTATCTTTTTCAAGCTTCTCCTTTTCATAACCCTCGATCAAGGTGGCAGTGATTAAAATTAGGTTTTCAGAAGAGTATGTATGCAAAGTTTCCTTTAGTTCAGATAGACATACCTCTGCTGAGTGAGCATCTTCAGTTCCATCAGTTGCCATGAGAGCAGAGTCCTTTTTTTGACTGTCATCTGAGTACACCTCCTTCAGCCTTTCCCAGACTTCCTTGGCCGACTTGCATTCAAATATTTTAGCAAGTACATCATAGGTAAGTCCTCTTTTCAGGTACCATTCAGCTTTGGAGTTTGCCTGTAACCAGTCTAGGTCTTGGGGATCCAGTTCTTCAACCTTCTTTAGCACTAGGATACCATTTGCAGCTCTCTTTACAGGAACATGGGGTCCTCTCTTCACAATCAGCCATAGACTATAGTCTGCAGCTTGCAAAAAGATCTTCATCTATTTCTTCCAGTTCTTGTAGTGAGTTCCATTGAACACAGGAGGCCTTGACGGATCTCTTCCTCCTCTAAACTCTCGAGGGTCTTCTTCATCAAAACTATTTCTGTCATACCTGTTGAACCCTCCCAAAAAATGCACACAAGTGTACATCGGGATTTGACTTCAACAAAATGGGACTCCAAAGGGTTTTCTTTGGAGTCGCCACCTAATTTAAGGATTATTAGGAACCTAAGTTAACTAAAGAGTGCAATTTATTCTTTATTTAAAAGAAATTAAATTAAAATCAGAGATTCTAGGTAAGTAGTTCTATTAAATTCGAAAGAAGGTCCCTAACGGGAGCACTTTCGAAAATCCGCTAAATGCGGTTAATCCAGTGGTTTTCACGAATTTGTTAAGGATAATAGAATTAATTTTAACTAGGATAATATGAGTAATATAAATAAGATAAGATTTTAATTATGCCGATATTTAGATAAATAAATGACCCAATTTAAGATTAATAACATGGATAATGAAATAATAATCAATTAATTAATTAATAAAATAAATAAAGGTTAAATGGCGTTAGATGATTAAATAAACACATTAGATAAATAATTGGATGATAATAAAGGGATTAATTACTTGATTGAATAAATAGATAGATAAATAATCAAATAAATAACTTAATTAAATAAATGAATACTTATCAATTTTAATTAAATAAAGGAGTAAATGAATAATAATTGATTAATTAAATAAATAAATGAATAAATATTTAATTGATTAAATAAATAATTGATTGAAATTAAATAGATTAGATTAAGTAAATGAATAAATAAAGGATTAAAATATAATTGATTAACTAAATAAATAAATTAAATTAGATAAATAAATAATTGAATATTTAATATAATAAATAAAGAAGCAATTCAAATGCGAATTAATGCGAGGGTACGATTTTTAGTCGAATTTGATTTTTGCACTCATTAATTGACAAATGATTCCAAAACATCCATAAATTAATTGGCGATTCGAAAAGAAATGATGCAAAGCATTCATATAAAAACAATTTAAGTAATTTATAATAGTTATTCATAATTCAGATATCATTTCGATCCTACAGGGCTATTAATCCGGTCTATGGGAAAATCCTATACAACATGCATTTTCTAAGGGAGCGGGGAAGGATGGAGTTTAGAAGATAGAACCCGGAAGTGCAAACTCGATCATTGAGCCTTGGACTTTGTGATTTTTATTTTTTCTTTCTTTTACATTTTCGGGGATATCAAGTCCCGAAAATGCGGAGCGGATCAAATAACTCTCGAATACACGCTATCCCAATTTGTGAGTTTTAGCCAACTCGATCCCGAGGAGTGTTTCATGCAAAAGAAAGGGAGATAAAAGATTAGAAAATGTAACAAATAGCAGAAATTGATTAATAGGACAAAGAAATACACTAGTCATACATATTTGGTTCCGCAAAGAAGAAAATGAAACAGGCTTGTTGAATTTGAATCATAGCCATAAAATGTAACAAAAGTCTATCCGTTTAACCACCAAAAATTTCACATGTACTGTGTTAATCATGAATAAACTACGATGACTAATCTGACCTTTTAACATGTTGCAACTTAAGCAGGTGAAGGTTGACAGATCAATAAAATGCTCATGCTATTTTAATAAAAAGGGTAGGATTCCAGGTTTAGATGTTGAAGAAGCTATACATGTAAACCAATTATTTATACCAAAAGAAATACCAAAACGATTGTTTCTGCTACTTCACTAAAACAAGATGAACCTTACATAGTACAATTAAGATCCAAAAAGGATTATATGCTATCATTTAATGAAATACATCATGTACAAGAAGCAAACTGGAGATAGGTTTGTCAAATAGGAAATTATAAAGGAGTTGCAGTCTAGTCATAAATAGTGAATCCAGAACAAGCAAAGTTAATCCAGTTAGTACATATTTTGTTGACAAAATCACACTCTTGAGACCAACTAAGGAAAAGATCTGAGCTTCATTCAGGCTTAGCTTAACAAACCAAGGATCTTATAAGTTTCAAACAACAGGAGAAAACATAACTTAAACTTGTGATTTTAGTCATGGTCAGATCCAACAGAAACTTCAACAAAATAGATTAACTAAAGTATGTCTTTTATTTAAACTGGCTTAGTTGCAGACATATAGCTATTCAATAGCGAGGTCCATTTTACATATTTGGCATGAAGACTTCTAAATTACAATTCTAGAGGATCGGACCAAATATTTCTATCCGCTACCCAACTCCTAAGACACGAGATCTAACCAAACTGAAAGCTGACACTAACAGCAGTCAAAAGAAAAGAACATGGCAAAGGAATGAAGAGAAATTAACCTAAAACAAGAGAAACAAACCAAGCAGATTCACCCTTTCTAAATTCTCCTAGAACTGCACCAATGAAAGAGACCTCCTTGAACAAACTCTATTACTGAATGCACCCTCATTTATGCACCCACACTGAAACAGACAGCCTACACCATTCAGGCACACATAGACTCTATCAGACCTCACACACACACGCAGAGACCTCCCTGCAACTCCCTGAACAACCCTATACTCCAGCAAACTGACTATACCATCTCCCTCACTACCCTTTCCTAACTGCAACTCCTAAACTCCTTCAAACCTACTAACACCCTGACTGATACCCTGCTGCACCACTCTATGCTGAAGCTCCTACTCCCTCCTGAACTACTCCTACTTATTTTAAGACTTCAGAATATGCAGCCTGAACTCTTCTGCTTATAGCATCCAGAAACAAATCCAGGAACTATCTACGACTCCAACAAACTTCTAGACTTCTATGCCTTTCCTGAGCTCCTCTATAGCCTCCAAGACTACTCAAAAACTCATTCTTTCCCTAACAAACTGCATAACCAAACACCTGAACTCCTAAGAAATAGAGACAACCTCACAAACACTCACTTACCTGATACGCTTACATACACGGAATAGATCCAAACGAGCCACCTGACTGCCTAGAGCTCCTTACACCTCTCATACTCTGCCTAAATCTCCAGAACTCCCTCATTACCTAAAATAGACTCCTAAAACTCCCTACTAACATGCCAGGAACCAGCTCTAACCTTTAGACTTCAACAACAACCCCTGCACTTCCACACAACCTGCCAGCACCTTAACTTCAATTTTAAAACTACCAGCACCTCTGCATTTTAACAATAGAAACAACTCCTCTACTTCAAAACAACCCGATCCAAACTTAGGATCTAGACAAGATAATCAAGAACTTCACTAAACAAGTAAAGAACCAAACTTCACACCTTTCACCCTACAACCTAATTTTAAAAGCAATGCATCACTTAATACAAGTTAAGAAAAAATTTGACGAACATATTGGCGAGCATTCATCACTGTAAAGACTACATCTCTTCATTCCAGGTTTTAATCACACAAATAAAGAAAAGATTACATATTTCCTTGAAAGCTTTTAAATAGTAGCTACACAGAAAATAGAAGCACAATATATATACGAGGAAATGAATGTAAATGAGAAGAAAATTACCTGTTTTGACGCAGCGATCCGGGGTGCGGATTCGAAGAAAAGCGACTCGAACTAAAGCGGCGACTTGAATGAGGTCGACGACTCGACTAATGAAGAAGCGATAACACTAACTTGAAATCAATAGGAACAGAAAATACTACTCCAGCAATCAAAATGAGAAGTCAAACTATAATAACTTTTTGGAAAGAAAATCAGAGGACTGACATAGAAATTGTGTTTATCGTTTTTTACTGCTGTTTTTCTCTATGTGAACTCCTGCCGTCCCCAGAACTGAAAGAAAATGAATAAAATCAACAATATATACCTGCGCACTAGGGCTTCTCCTTTTTGCTCCAAAACTTTTTAACTTTATCTATAATGGACATTTCACCTCAAAGATAAGGGTGAAAATCTTCATTCCCCTCAAGGATCGTACGATTTCAACCTTATCTTCAAAACAAATGCCCATTATAGGAAATTGACGATTCGGATTTGAATCGTACATGAACGAATGCATGAGATTCGCTCCACGTATCTCTGTCTGGAGAAGATGACAAAACACTTAAGTTGGGGTGTCGTTTTGATGTGATTTGTTGCGTTTTGGACTAAAATTTGAAGGAGAATCGCGGGTTTTAGGGTTGGAGTCGGGTCGCGGGTAAGGGGAGAATGGGAATCGAGCTTCTGATATGATTTTAGGGGTGTTTTAGGTTGGTATATAAGGGGTTTGCGTGGGTGGGTCACAATTGAGGCTGTGCATTTCGTTTTTAGACCTTTTCCATCAAAATCCAATTGTTTTTCCTTTCACTTTCAATTTTAGCCTTAATTACAACCCTTCCACAGTAAATTATTAATTTGAATAACTCTGGGACAAAATTGAGTGTCAACAGCTGCCCCTCTTTACCCGAAAAGGATGAAAGAGTTTTTAGGGTAAAGAAGTTGACTAGAAACCAATTTTGTCCTGATAAAACCAAGACTTTTGATTCCACGGACCAAAAATGCGAGGCTTATGGGCATGGCCGAACTCTAGTTTTCGAGTTGCCTACATATCTCGGGCTGAAAGAGAATCAGGCCATATGTAGTTCGACGACGCTTAGATACAAAGACTTGCGCGATCGACAAAAGAAAGGACGCACGAATTAGGAAAGAATTCAAACTGACGCCCTGATCTGAAACAAAAGATTAGGATAGAATTTGCTTGTTCGAGTGCGATTCTTCATATCCTCGTTGACGAGTCTAGCTCATATCAACGGTTGCCCCAGTTCGCTGCTAAGAAAAAGTTCAACGTTATGCTCCAAATGCTACTGTGGTATTGCCAGAATTCTGTAAAGACTTAACAAACGGTAAGCGAGCAACTGTTAATAAATTGTAACCATTGGAATAAGAAATTAATAAAGTGATAGCATAAAATTGTAAATGCGGGTTGTGATATCATCAATAAGTTCTTCTTTCGATCAACTGACGAGGCGCTCCACCCGGGGAACCTCTAGGCTGATCATTATTCTGAAACAGTAAAGTAAAATAATAAGTAAAGCGAGTACCGAATTGCAGAATATAAGGCTGTTACAAAATAAGTCGATTAACGAGAAATAATGCCTCAAGTTGACTTGGCTAATCTATAACCTACGCAGGTAACATAACATTTATTTATAAGGCAAACGAGCCTAAAACAATTATAAGGCGAACGAGCCTAAAACGCTCAATTATAAGGCGAACGAGCCTAAAAAACGCTCAATCATATGGCGAACGGGCCTAGAACGTTCAATTATAAGGCGAACGAGCCTAAACGCTCCTTTATAAGGCGAACGAGCCTAAACGCTCATTTATAAGGCGAACGAGCCTTAACGCTCAATTATAAGGCGAACGAGCCTAAAATGTTCAATTATAAGGCGAACGAGCCTAAAACGTTCAATCATAAGGCGAACAAGCCTAAACCATAAGGCAAGCAAAAGACACGAAACTCATTAAAGCAGGTACTTCTTCAGACTTAGAAATATCTACAAATCACAAAAATAGAATTTCAGTAAACGTTCCCATAAAACGAAATAGAAATGAAATAGATAGGCTTAACAATTTGCAAGGAATATAGGAAATAGAAATGTCGCCTTTTGGCAATAAACCATGATAAAGCATAATGCTTTAGATCATGAAGAGGTAGTCTACAATGCAATCTCGGAATGTGCTCCATTCAACTAATAAAGAAATGAGGTGTCGGGTCCCGAAGCATCCAACGTCCTAGCACAACTTGGAAACCTACATATCCCATTTTACGGGTGGGTTAACCCGAATTGTTCATTTATAAGGTGAACAGACCTAAAAACGTTCATTTATAAGGCGAACGAGCCTAAAACGTTCATTTATAAGGCGAACGAGCCTAAAGTGCGTAAGATAAAGCAAAAACACAAAGCTCATTAAAGTGGGTACTTCTTCAAACTTAGCAATATCTGAAGATCATCAAATGAAATTTTAGTAAGTGTTCTCATATTGGGATAGAAATGAAACTGATATTTTAGCAACTTGCAAGAATTATAGGATATAGAAATGCCGCCTTTCGGCAATAAACTATGATAAAACATAACGCTTTAATGATCTAGTGGCAGTTTGCGATTTAATCTTGAATTGTGCTCAAATCACTTGACAAAGCAAATGAAACGTCCAGTCTTGAAACATCCAATGTTCCAAAGCGACTTGAAGTAATCTGCATATCCGATTTACGGGTGGATGGACCCGGATCATTCATTTATAAGGCAAAAAGGTCTAAAACATTCAATTATAAGGCGAATGAGCCCAAAACGTTCAATTATAAGGCGAACGAGCCTAAGACGTTCATTTATAAGACGAACGAGCCTAAAACGTTCAATTATAAGGCGAACGAGCCTAAAATATTCATTTATAAGGCGAACGAACCTTCATTTAATAGTAACCTACAAAATAAAGTTGAAAATTGGATTAATTAAGGTAAGATAATGCAAAACAAATAAGCAAAGCTAGGTCGTGTTGCTTGTATTGATAATGCTACACAACGTTGAATGATGCCTTCGGTCCATATTGAAACTGATGTTCAATTCCTGCAAAATTTAGAGTAAATACATTGGAAAGCGAGTGAATAATAAAGCAAAGACTATAATGGAAAAGAAAGAAATAGATTCGCTCTGCATATGCGGCAAGACGAATAATCTTTGAGAAATTGATAGTTGCTAGTTCTCCTCATTCTACTGCTTTTGGAATTCCTGCATCCAAAGAAAAATCGTGAGTTCTGAAAGATGGGTCCAAAAGCCGCAACATTTTGTTTTGCTCCTTCTATCTTTATGCTGAACTTTGCAGTAGCTCCAAAATGAATTTGTCCCTGTTTTCAAAGGAAAAGCTGTTAGTTTTTGAACAAATAGTGGCTGGCTTGATTGAACACCTAATGCGGCTTCAAATCTGCATCTTCTTGTATGGAAATCAGACATATTGCTGCTGCGAAAGTCTGATGTTCTTGAAATTCTTCTTGTGTACAAAAGATATCATCTAAAATTGCTTTGGCTTGGCTTATTTGGAAAAATGGATTTCATAGATTTCGGGATTAAAACCCAATAAAGGGTACAAGATAGTTCATTACATAAAACTTCAAAAGAGTAGGAAAACATAAGATAGTCGGGCAATAATGCCATTTCAACAAACAAAGTGTTGTCATTTGATCTTCTTGCTAAGCTTCACGCTTCCTTTTCAAATGCCTCGGTGCCAATTTTGATGAATCACCTCTGATGATAATTGCATTTGCTGCTGGAGGATCACAATTGCTTGTTTGCCCTTGCTTCACACTTATCTTGCCATTTTCAATCATATTCTGGATTTTGTGCTTAAGTGCCAAGCATTCTTCTGTGTCATGGCCTTGAATATTTGAGTGATATGCGCACCTCTTTGATAAATCAAATCCTTGAGGCGGATTTTCTGAGATCCATCCCTTCCTTGCTTACAATAGTCCTTCTTCTTTCAATCTCTCAAATATGGCTGACAATGATTCATATAAAGGAGTGAAAGTACGAGGTCTTAGCTTCTTCGTGCTTTGATGATTAGATGGTGCCTGATAAGATCAATGCTGACGACTTGAATTCTGCATATCATGATTGTAGTGCACTTGCGAAGGCTGGGAGTCTTGAATATTTTCAGGTGCATCAGAACAATTGAAAACTGGCACTGTAGTGTCATAGTCAATCAACCTTCTGGTTTGAAACTTTTCTTCCAAAATCTTTGCATACCGGATTAAACTGGGAAAATCCTTTAAATTGGCAAAAAGTAGCTTTTCATAAAATATGCCTTCTTGAAGGTCAATGAAAGTTGCTATCAGCTCATCTTCAGGCAATGGAGGATGCATCTTAGAAGCCTCTAGCCTCCATCTCACAGCAAATTCTGCAACAGATTCATGCGGCATCTTCTTGATTTTACGCATATCAATTAGATAAGGATCTCTTACTATGTTGAATTTGTATTGTTCCACGAAGTCTCGAGCCATGTCTTCCCATGTGCGCCATTTGGTAAAATCCTGCTTAGTATACCACGCAAGTGCCATTCCTGATAAACTCTGAATAAACAATCTCATACGCAAAGCTTCATCCTTGCCAATTCCAATTAATCTGCTGCAATAATCTTTCAGATGTGCATAGGGGTCCCCTTTTCCATTGAAAGTGTTAAATTTTGGTATCTTGTACCCACTTGGAAGCTCAAGATCTGGGTGAATGCATAAGTCTTCATAGTATAAGCTCTGAATGTTCCTAGAGCGCAATTCTTTTCCCACGATCTTTCTCAAAATCTGTTCATCCACATTGTGAGGATAAGTTGTCTCAACTTCTTTCTCAGGCAATTCTGGTGGACGCATTATCAATTGATTTGTTTGCCTCTCCACAATAGGCATATTGATAAATGGTGGTTGGTATAAAGTTGCAGCTGGCCAAGCATTTGGATTGGTAAGATATTCTTGTGGGATTTGTGGATATATAGTATGTATAGGCATTGGGTAATTAGGCATTGTTAAGTAAGGTGGATTGGAGGTAAAGCTTGTATTTGGCAAAGGTTTGCTAGTGTTTACAAAGTTGACGATCCTATTCCTTTGGACCACATGTTCTTCAACATCATCATTTTGCGCTTGCAAGATACTCATACCAAAACTGGTTGCCTGAAGCTGCTTTGCCATGTTGTTTTGTCCTTGATGCAGATTTTCAGCCATTTCAGTGTTCAATGCTAGCCAACCTTTAACAAATGAATTCTGCTCATCGAACAAAAGCAAGTTAATACGTAAAATGATAATGCATGCATAAAATTTCAAATGTAAATATAGGCCATTAGGCCGAATGGATGGGACAAAAATCCCGACTCAACACATGAGTAAAATATTTAAGAATTCGAAACTCAATGATCAACAAAATTTGATTTTTCAAGATGCGAATTGAGGAAAATAAGAAAGTTTTTACTAAATTAGTATGCGTGCTAGACCATTTTGACACAAATTGCTAAAATGGTCGGCTTATTTTGAACATCAATGCTTTGCTTGACTATCAATTCTTCCTTTCAAAATGACAGTCTGCACCAATCCTTGAAAACTGCTTCTAATAACAACCAAACCAACGCAATGTCTTCGACTTGCTTTTTGCAAAATTCTGCCCCAGTTATGACTTCAGCATTTCAACTTGTTTTGCAAAAACTGCCCCAGTTATAACTTTCAAAATTCAAACTACTTATCAAAAGCTGCCCCAGTTGCAATCTCTCACGTCTTCTACTTGCTTTGCAAAATTTGCCCCAGTTTCTATCTTTGGGAAAATTAAAATTTAAATACTAAAGGGTCGAGCCCGATGGAGGAGCCTACGTATCCCTCCTTGGGAATCAGACCGTGCGTAGTTCTGCTTACATAGAAGAGATTTTTCAAATGATGGTGTAACCGAAACTCGATATGAGTTGCCTACCCTTCCCGCCTTGGGAAACCGGTTATAGTAGTTTGCTTACATAGAAATAAATTCACACATTCATAATTTGATATTCTTTCTTTTCTTTTAACAAAACTAACAAAAGGAAAATACAATAGTTACTTCCTAATAATGCAAATAAACTAACTTCTGCTTCTGCCACTCTACTGCTTTTCTGGAACTTAATAGGTGCCTAAATGCCCTTCTTCGAGGGGCCTCCTTTTGCATATGGAAAGATTGCGACAAAAGGTTTGCCAGTGCCGTTTGTTGGTAGAACCTTGACCTGGCCAGAGTTAATCAAGCTTTCAACTTTCTCCTTAAAGGTAATGCATTCCCCAATATAATGCCCATGCATTCCTGAATGGTAAATGCAGAATTTTCCAAAGTTCTCAGGCTTAAGTGACCGGCATGATTTTGGTTCTATAGGATGTACCAAATTGAACTCCTTGAGCCTTTCAAATAGTCGTGCGTAAGATTCTGGGAGCCGTGTGAATGCGAAAGCAGATCTTTTGGCATGGTTTGATGGTGAACTTGGATTGACAATTACTTGCGCATTGGCACTAGGTTCCCCAACTATGGCTGGCAAAGGTTTTGACATGACAGCTTTTCCTTTGTCTTTGGACTATGCCTCAACAAATTCACACTTTCTCTTGTCAGAAATTATTGCAACCGGCTCTTCTTGAAGCTCTACAGATTTTCTTTTCAGTGGACCGCTTCTTGCAAAGGTCAGGTTTGGGAGTTCGTACTGCTTGACAAAGTTACGAGCTAAGACATCCCATGTGAATCGCTTTCCAAGATCCTGTAATGCAAACCATGTTAAAGCCGGCCCCGCGAGCGTCTTAACAAATAACCTCAACTTGATTCCATTGCTTTTTCCAAATATTGCCACCCAATCAGTGAATGCTTTCAAATGATCATGAGGATTTCCTATCCCATCATACACTGGTGGATAAGCCATGTCAAGAAACACATTTTCCTTTTCTACTTCACCTAAGCCTGCTTGAGATGGTAGAGCCTTCTCATCTGCCATTGTGCCATTGTTCTCTTTAGCATTGGGAAGCCCTTCCCCGTTGCTTTCCTCATTGCTTATTTTTGATGAGAAGCCACCAAATTCCTTCTCCAACAGGAATGCATGCAAATTAGGGAACTGTTGAGCATCACACTCAAATGCTGGAGCTACTTGCATTGTACGAGGTGCAACAGTATAAATAGAAGCAACAGGAGCACTTGGTCCTGGGCTTGGCACATTACGCACTGGGTTGGTGGGATCCATCATTTCCAGTCAAGTCAATCACAGCAATTTGACGAGCCATAGGTCCTGATCTTGATGTTCAAATAATTAACCCTTTAGCAACGCATACCGAATTTAATAAATATTTATTAAAGATGAAACTGACGGGTCAACTTATTCCAAAATAGATAAATTGAGACCGTACTGAAAAGACCCAAAATTTAGAGCAAGACACTCATTTTGTTAAAGCAAACCAGGCGCGGAAACGCTTGTTTAAATCTGAAATTATTTTCAAAAGGAAAACATACTTGCGAATACTTTAAAATATGACGCTAAACAATATTTTGCAAAATGACAAGACTGGGATTAAGATAAACAAAATAACATTTAAAAGACGTTTTAAAATAATGGTATGCATGAATTCAGACAGTAGATGAATAAACAATTTCATAAAGCGGTTAACTTTTACAAAAGATAGGTTGAAGTAATATAACGTTAAGCTTACCATACCTCTGAACAAATTCAATCACAACGCAATCAGTTCCAATAAATTTCAGGCAAGCAGCACATATTTAGCAAGTAATTGCATATTAGACATATAATTTGACATGTGGCAAACACAAGTAATTGAGCATAAATAAAATGCAAACGCATCCTACCCTGTTAGGTACCTCTTTGTGCCAGAGGTGGGCCTAAGACGCGCAAACAAGTGGTAACGAAAAATAGTTCATGCCAGTTTTGAGCAATTCAGATTCAGAGTAAGCGATAAATAGTAACAATAATTGACAATAATCAGCTCTCCCCCTCGACATTGCAATTCCATCATCCCAACTAACTTCCAAAAGCTGGGGTCAACTCGAAATTCTAACACAGCTCATGCTCTCCACAACATCTGCACCAAATTTCTAAACCCAAATGCCTAAAACCTGAAACAAACCTCTATACCTTTTGCAAACATCAACGCTCCTCCAAGCACAACTCCCAATTATTTCACAACATCCAGGGGTGAGATTTCCAACTGCCTTCACAATACCAGACTGCAAATCATAAAAAGGCGCCAATGGGCCTTTCAAAAATAAACCTCACTGGTCCTCGACTTTAGCCAAGCCTCTCAGCTTCCCAGGTTTTGCAAGGTCCACAGACCTTGTTCATATGGCTCCTCACTGGTCCTCGCCTTTAATCAAGCCTCTCAATTTCCTAGGTAGCCAAGACCGCACTGGTCTTCAAGGAGGGACCCCATTGGTCGTTTATAGACATAGGGGCTTCACTCTCCTAGTATGCGACAAGCATACTTCATTCCATAAGAATTTGCAGCTGGTTAGTCAACATGGGCCTGCACACACGCAAAGCCATTCACGAGAGGGACCCCACTGATCTTTTAAAGACACCAGGGGCTTCGCCTCTTAGATCTCACTACACCATACCATCTTCAAAACACAAACCAATCAAATCTGCCTAACTTTTTCCGGACTGCAATTCTGTCTATGGTCTCAAATTCTATGTGGACTGCTATGACCACATAAATTCTGCTAAATTCTTCCATTTTCTGACCTAAAAGACAACATAGGAGACAAAATTCTAAATCTGATTTTGCTCAAAACATGGTTAGGACTGAGGATTCGTCATCACATAGCACATAATATGCATTGTCGTTGGGTTTTTAAAAAAAAACCATTGACGTAAGGGCGGTTTCCTAACTATGGAGGCGGTACCAAGGACCGGGTCCAGACTAAGGCGTAAATGCATGCATGCTCTTAAAGCTCCATCTAAGATTGGGTTAACGGTTGAGGCTAACAGGTGAGTGGCAGGCGGCTTCGTGGTCGAATAACTCCCACGACAATCCGCCGGTACACCAACTCGTCAAAGGGTTCTTTAGTAGAAGAAGTTGCGGGTGCGTATGCACACACCTCGCGGATATTTGGGTGAGAATGCAAGAGGTTCCCAGGAGTGGGGAAGTATGAACGGAATGCCAGTTTATATGTGCACAAAGAGGGTGTAGTGACATGCTTTCGTGACACACAGCAATCAATTAAATTAACTAAGCATGCTCGCAAATAAACGATAGATATAATCATGCCAGTTTCAACAATTATTAAATAAGCTACGCATACTAATATCGGCATACAACTCAAACAATACAAACAAACAAATTCGTGAAAGCCTTTTGGTTAGAACCATTTACGCATCCCCAGCGGAGTCGCCACGCTGTTGAACCCTCCCGAAAAATGCACACAAGTGTACATCGGGATTTGACTTCAACAAAATGGGACTCCAAAGGGTTTTCTTTGGAGTCGCCACCTAATTAAGGATTATTAGGAACCTAAGTTAACTAAAGAGTGCAATTTATTCTTTATTTAAAAGAAATTAAATTAAAATCAGATATTCTAGGTAAGTGGTTCTATTAAATTCGAAAGAAGGTCCCTAACGGGAGCACTTTCGAAAATCCACAAAATGCGGTTAATCCGGCGGTTTTCACGAATTTGTTAAGGATAATAGAATTAATTTTAACTAGGATAATATGAATAATATAAATAAGATAAGATTTTAATTACGCCGATACTTAGATAAATAATGACCCAATTTAAGATTAATTAAATGGATAATAAAATAATAATCAATTAATTAATTAATAAAATAAATAAAGTAAATGGCGTTAGATGATTAAATAAACACATTAGATAAATAATTGGATGATAATAAAGGGATTAATTAATTGATTGAATAAATAGATAAATAAATAATCAAATAAATAACTTAATTAAATAAATGAATACTTATCAATTTTAATTAAATAAAAGAGTAAATGAATAATAATTGATTAATTAAATAAATAAATGAATAAATATTTAATTGATTAAATAAATGATTGATTGAAATTAAATAGATTAGATTAAGTAAATGAATAAATAAAGGATTAAAATATAATTGATTAACTAAATAAACAAATTAAATTAGATAAATAAATAATTGAATATTTAATATAATAAATAAAGAAGCAATTCAAAAGCGAATTAATGCGAGGGTACGATTTTTAGTCGAAATTGATTTTTGCACTCATTAATTGACAAATGATTCTAAACATCTATAAATTAATTGGCGATTCGAAAAGAAATGATACAAAGCATTCATATAAAAAAAATTTAAGTAATTTACAATAGTTATTCATAATTTAGATATCATTTCGATCCTACAGGGCTATTAATCCGGTCTATGGGGAAATCCTATACAACATGCATTTTCTAAGGGAGCGGGGAAGGATGGAGTTTAGAAGATAGAACCCGGAAGCGCAAACTCGATCATTCAGCCTTGGACTTTGTGATTTTCATTTTTTCTTTCTTTTACATTTTTGGGGATATCAAGTCCCGAAAATGCGGAGCGGATCAAATAACTCTCGAATACACGCCATCCCAATTTGTGAGTTTTAGCCAACTCGACCTCGAGGAGTGTTTCATGCAAAAGAAAGGGAGATAAAGAGATTAGCAAATGTAACAAATAGCAGAACTTGATTAATAGGACAAAGAAATACACTAGTCATACATATTTGGTTCCGCCAAGAAGAAAATGAAACAGGCTTGTTGAATTTGAATCATAGCCATAAAATGTAAAAAAAGTCTATCCCTTTAGCCACCAAAAATTTCACATGTACTGTGTTAATCATAAATAAACTACGATGACTAATCATACCTTTTAACATGTTGCAACTTAAGCAGGTGAAGGTTGACAGATCAATAAAATGCTCATGCTATTTTAATAAAAATGGTAGGATTCCAGGTTTAGATGTTAAAGAAGCTATACATGTAAACCAATCATTTATACCAAAAGAAAGACCAAAACGATTGTTTCTGCTACTTCACTAAAACAAGAAGAACCTGACATAGTACAATTAAGATCCAAAAAGGATTCTATGCTATCATTTAAGGAAATACATCATGTACAAGAAGCAAAGTGGAGATAGGTTTGTCAAATAGGAAATTATAAAGGAGGTGCAGTCTAGTCATAAACAGTGAATCCAGAACAAGCAAAGTTCATCCAGTTAGTACATATTTTATTGACAAAATCACACTCTTGAGACCAATTAAGGGAAAGATTTGAGCTTCATTCAGGCTTAGCTTAACAAACCAAGGATCTTATAAGTTTCAAACAACAGGAGAAAACATAACTTAAACTTGTGATTTTAGTCATGGTCAGATCCAACAGAAACTTCAACAAAATATATGAACTAAAGTATGTCTTTTATTTAAACTGGCTTAGTTGCAGACATATAGCTATTCAATAGCGAGGTCCATTTTACATATTTGGCATGAAGACTTCTAAATTACAATTCTAGAGAATTGGACCAAATATTTCTATCCGCTACCCAACTCCTCAGACACGAGATCTAACCAAACTGAAAGCTGACACTAACAGCAGTCAAAAGAAAAGAACATGGCAAAGGAATGAAGAGAAATTAACCTAAAACAAGAGAAACAAACCAAGCAGAACCACCCTTTCTAAATTCTCCTAGAATTGCACCAATGAAAGAGACCTCCTTGAACAAACTCTATTACTGAATGCACCCTTATTTATGCACCCACACTGAAACAGACAGCCTACACCATTACAGGCACACATAGACTCTATCAGACCTCACACACACACACATAGACCTCCCTGCAACTCCCTGAACAACCCTATACTCCAGCAAACTGACTATACCATCTCCCTCACTACCCTTTCCTAACTGCAACTCCTAAACTCCTTCAAACCTACTAACACCCTGACTGATACCCTGCTGCACCACTCTATGCTGAAGCTCCTACTCCCTCCTGAACTACTCCTACTTATTTTAAGACTTCAGAATATGCAGCCTGAACTCTTCTGCTTATAGCATCCAGAAACAAATCCAGGAACTATCTATGACTCCAACAAACTTCTAGACTTCTATGCCTTTCCTGAGCTCCTCTATAGCCTCCAAGACTACTCAAAAACTCATTCTTTCCCTAACAAACTGCATAACCAAACACCTGAACTCCTAAGAAATAGAGACAACCTCACAAACACTCACATACCTGATACGCTTAGATACACGGAACAGATCCAAACGAGCCACCTGACTGCCTAGAGCTCCTTACACCTCTCATAATCTGCCTAAATCTCCAGAACTCCCTCATTACCTGAAATAGACTCCTAAAACTCCCTACTAACATGCCAGGAACCAGCTCTAACCTTCAGACTTCAACAACAACCCCTGCACTTCTACACAACCTGCCCTCTATTACGATCCTCACAAACCTCCTAAATAGCTACAACAGCCTGCCAAACCAACTACTAACTACCTTAACTTCAATTTTAAAACTACCAGCACCTCTGCATTTTAACAATAGAAACAACTCCTCTACTTCAAAACAACCCGATCCAAACTTAGGATCTAGACAAGATAATCAAGAACTTCACTAAACAAGTAAAGAACCAAACTTCACACCTTTCACCCTACAACCTAATTTTAAAAGCAATGCATCACTTAATACAAGTTAAGCAAAAATTTGACGAACATATTGGCGAGCATTCATCACTGTAAAGACTACATCTCTTCATTCCAGGTTTTAATCACACAAATAAAGAAAAGATTACATATTTCCTTGAAAGCTTTTAAATAGTAGCTACAAAGAAAATAGAAGCACAATATATATACGAGGAAATGAATGTAAATGAGAAGAAAATTACCTGTTTTGACGCAGCGATCCGGGGTGCGGATTCGAAGAAAAGCGACTCGAAGAAAAGCGACGACTTGAATGAGGTCGACGACTCGACTAATGAAGAAGCGATAACACTAACTTGAAATCAATAGGAACAGAAAATACTACTCCAGCAATCAAAATGAGAAGTCAAACTATAACAACGTTTTGGAAAGAGAATCAGAGGACTGACATAGAAATTGTGTTTATCATTTTTTTTACTGCTGTTTTTCTCTATGTGAACTCCTGTCGTCCCCAGAACTGAAAGAAAATGAGTAAAATCAACAATATATACCTGCGCACTAGGGCTTCTCCTTTTTGCTCTAAAACTTTTGAATTTTATCTATAATGGACATTTCACCTCAAAGATAAGGGTGAAAATCGTCATTCCCCTCAAGGATCGTACGATTTTAACCTTATCTTCAAAACAAATGCCCGTTATAGGAAATTGACGATTCGGATTTGAATCGTACATGAACGAACACATGAGATTCGCTCCATGTACCTCTGTATGGAGAAGATGACAAAACACTTAAGTTGGGGTGTCGTTTTGATGTGATTTGTTGCGTTTTGGACTAAAATTTGAAGGAGAATCGCGGGTTTTAGGGTTGGAATCGGGTCGCGGGTAAGGGGAGAATGGGAATCGAGCTTCTGATATGATTTAGGGGTGTTTTAGGTTGGTATATAAGGGGTTTGCATGGGTGGGTCACAATTGAGGCTGTGCATTTCGTTTTTAGCCCTTTTCCATCAAAATCCAATTGTTTTTCCTTTCACTTTCAATTTTAGCCTTAATTACAACCCTTCCACAGTAAATTATTAATTTGAATAACTCCGGGACAAAATTGGGTGTCAACAATACCCATTAGTGCCAGTGGCGGATCATCTTCAGAATCCTTTTCATGGTCGGATTCACTGTCAGTTGGTCCCCATGTAGCATAGAAGGCCTCCTTCTTCTTTCTCCTTTCTGCTCTGAAGTTTGGAGGTCTTCTTGACTTCTTCTTATCTTTGTCAATTTCCTTTGGTGTCTCCTTCTCCTTTTCCTTGGATGCTTTATTCTTCATCCATTCTATTTCCCACATAGGACAGTCTACTACAACATGATCCTTTTTGAAGCATCCTAAATAATCAGGACTGTCAACTATGTTCTTCCTGCTAGAACTCTCCTTGCCACTTCTTTTGAATCCTTTGAACCTTCCCAGATTGAGCTTCTGTCTTAAGGCACTTACCATTGCTGCTTCAACTGATTGAAGATCAACATTGTTATCAGTTTCTTCAGTTGCTTCAAGGGCAAGGGTCTTGTCCTTCTTTACAGCTGGTTTAGTTTTTGAGTCCTTCATCATCTCATGAGTTTTCAAACTTCCAACCAGTTCTTCAAGTTTGATGGATCTCAGAGGTTTGGGTTCAATGATGACAGTCATCTTTGGTTCCCATGCTTCAGGTAGCACATTCAGGATTTTATCAACCATCACTATTTCAGGCAATTCCATATCCAGAGATCTCATTTCATTTGTAATGATAGTCAACCTGGTCATCATATCCTGAATTGATTCTTTCTCACCCATGGTGAAAAGTTCAAATTGTCTTTTCAGCATTCTCCTTTTTGAGTCCTTCACTTCTGTGGTTCCTTCATGCGCAACCTGCAAAGCATCCCATATTTCCTTAGCCGTCTTATAAGATGATACTCGATTGAACTCCTCAGGACCAAGACCACATATGACCAGACGTTTGGCTTTGTGATTCTTTTCAATCATCTTATAATCCGTCTCGTTAAACTCTTCTTTCAATTTTGGTTCTTGCTTAGCAGTAGCTCCTTCACCAACTATTTTGGTGGGGATCAGGTTTCCTTCTGAGACTATCAGCCAGAGTTGATAGTCTTCAGCACATATGTAATTCTCCATCCTGTTCTTCCACCATGCATAGTATTGCCCATTAAACTGTGGGGGCCTCTGAACTGACTGTCCTTCAGTGATGGTAGGTGGTGTACTCATTCTGATCCTTCTCAAGGTGTTAACCTCTTACGAGAAGACCGGCTCTGATACCACTTGTTATACTCTATGCACCTCCTGAAGACACTAGAAGGGGGGGTTGAATAGTGTCTACTAATTTTCGTCATGAGAACCTGGTTCTTCTAACGTAGAACCTAGTTCTTACCTTATCTTTTATACTGCCTTGAACACTGCAACTCACAACAATACACACACAAGGGACACAAGGATTTTACGTGGAAAACTCCTTGCTCAAGGGAGAAAAACCACGACCCACACTCTAGGATTTTAGAACTGAATCCACTAACACAAGAGCAAAGTTTCTGATTACAAACTCTGTAACCAAGGGGCTACACTCTAGACCCTAATCACTACTCAAAGCTAAACTCTAGCTTCTCAGTAATTACACAAAAGTTCACCTAATATATACGCTTCTGAATAAGCCAATAGGTAAAACTATGAATGCTCGAATTAAAGACAACTTGCACCTTGACGAACCTAGACAGAATATCTAGACTCAATACACTGCATGCACTCAAGTTGTCTTCTCCAGTTTACTCACGTAGAAATATGCTAGATCGCCTTTGTGTGCTCTCAACTCTCTGTTTGTGAATAACTACTTTATGGCTGTCTCTACTACTTGTATTTATACGGGTCTTGAAACCCTAGTTGAGTTCTAACATGAATCCTTTTAATTATGGCAAGTCAGGATTCCTAGTAACTCTTTTCCTTGTTGAAGTCCAACTCCTTTTCACACTTCGAAGACACAGCCTGGGCACCGCCTCTTTTAGTCTGACTAGGATGCATATTCATTCACACGCCACTATTCCTAGTTCCGCAGGGATTTTGCAACCCGTAATTCTTTTCGATCAAGCGTGCCCTTCATTCCAAGGACTAGGTTCTTCGTGGGAACCTCTGAGTCCTTTTCGTTTGTCATACTTCAAAACCAGCTCTCAACACTATGTTTGATCATTCAACAATAACTTAATACCTACAAATGAAATGTAAATGGAGTATTTATAGGCTATGCTAAGGATAAAACAGTAAATGGTCACAGACGACCAATAGGAGTAAGCCACGCAGGACTGTTTAATGAGTGTTCGGTTACTCCTTCAACTGAACACTTGACTTCGAACACTTGAGCTCGAGTTCCTTCACTTCGGTGCTCGGTTTCTCAGCTCTGCTCATACTTGACATCGATCGCTCTTCCTTCGGTTATTTGCTTTACTTCAGCATCGATGTTGAGTGTTCGGGTGGGGTTCGATCGCTCCCTCCTTCGAGCTCAAGCTTGTAGATGACGCCTTTGGTTCTTGAGCTCGGTTACTCAGCTTCGGAGTAGTTGTTTTCCTTCAGCTAAGCCAAGTGACTGTGGACATAGTGTAGCAGCTTGGCTTGGCTTCGTGTCATTGGCCTTGGTGGATCGAACACATGATTAGCACGTGTTCGGGCTGCATCAAAGTCTGATTATTGACCATTGTTGAGCCTCTAGAAGCGGCGTCCATGTTGAATCTACGATTAGGAGCGGACGCTGGTGTATCGTTCATGGGTGGTTGTCCTCTCGGGGATGCTGGCCTCTGAGATGATCCAGCAAACATTATTCCTAACTTGTGAGATATACCCTCGACCATGTTAACCGAGTTCTGCTCTGCCCGTTCTGACAGGATTTTTAGGAGATTAACATGGAAACCTCTGAGATTATAATTACCTTCGCGTGATTGATCGCTTTCACCATCGCGGCACATGGACTGGCTCCTCGGTGGGATCCTTTGGCTACACAATGGGATCCCCAGGATCCCATACAGACTCGTCAACTACGTCAACAGTGTTCTTTAGGGTGTTTTCATTCTCGTCTGACATGACTACGTCTTTTCCTCGTAGAATACCTACAATTTCGTGGGGCCCACAGTGCACGCCAAACTTTTTATGTCTAAAACTGGACGTCTAGGTTAAACACTTAAATTTATGAATGGGTCACAAGCAATACGATAAAATACGATGAAAAAATAAGTAATAGAAAAGAAAATAATAGATAATAAATTAAAGAGTTTTATTCCTTGAGAATAGCTGGATTCAGTGGTGAATCGCTTAATGTACAATACAATGTAAGAGTGGTATTTATAGCAGTGATTACCCAGTCCTAATTATGGTAAAATATAAAGACTAATAAGGCTCATAGGCCTATAAATTCAAGGCGGTGGTATATACGAAACCCTAACTAGGAGATTGTAACCCTAAGGCATGGGATGTATTCCTTGAGTCCTGTGCATGTATCGCCTTTAACGGTCGTAACCCGTAGAGCAGGCGTATATCCTCTATGCCCAGTGACTTATAGGATAAGTCTAGTCTTTCCGGCTGGACTCGTATCGCCGTAATTATAGGTGCCATATTTTTGCCTACACATATAGCATAACGTAGCCCAAGAACTCCAATAATATTTTATTTTGTTGTTATCATTCTGCCCCCAAAAGAAGTCTGCTAAATATTTTTCAATTTGATTTAGGACTGCTTTAGGAGAAGTGATAGCCTCCAGTAGATACATAGTTTGAGATCGCAATATTTGTTGAATGATGATGGCTTTGACTCCATAGGATAATAAATTTCCTTGCCATGCTCCAACCTTCTTTAGGATTTTAGTTGTGATATCTGCAAAATAAGCAATTTCTTTCTACCTACAAAAATAGGGCATCTGAGGTAAGTAGAAAGAAAAAATTGATGCTTATAACCCGTAATATTTTTAGTTTTTTTCTTCCTTTTTTTCTGTGTTAGGAGGTGTTAAGAAGCATCTTTTGTCAGAGTTAATCTTTTGTCCTGAAATCGCTTCATATCTCCTGAGGTATCTCCTTATCAGCTTCAACGAGTATTTCTCGATGGAAGAGAATATAATGACATCGTCTGCATAAGTAAGGAGACTAATTTGAGGTCCTTTTACATTCATGAAGAAGCCGATGTATTTTTCTTTATCATGTAACCTGTTGAGAAGCTTAGTCAATAATTCAATAGCCAAAATAAAAAGAGTAGGAGAAAGAGAGTCTCCCTGTTTGAGTCCTCTAGTAGAATGAGAAAAACCAGTCCTTTTGCCATTAATCAAGATGAAGTACCACACATCAGATAATAGTCTCCGGATGATATCAATGATGAACTCCCAGAATCCAAATTTTCTAAGAATTGAGGTGAGAAAAATCCATGATACTCTATCATAGGCTTTTTCCATGTCCAATTTCATCACAGTATTTCCATGTTTACCTTTGTTGATACCATGGATTATCCCTTGAGTGAGGAGAATATATATTTGCATTGTATAAGATATTTATTTTTTCTCACCTAGCTTTATTTGGATATAACTATAATTAAATTATATCTTATTATATATTATAATTTTATATACAAAATTTAATTTCTAGCGTTTATATAGATTAGATTTTAGAGTTTTTATTGCCATAAATGTGATATTTTCTAAGTATAACATAATTTAAAGTTTGTTTAATGTATAACAGAGAATTAATTGATAATTTTTATAGAATATATCTCTATTTTAAAGAAAAAAAATACTATATGCATTGAATATATGTTAAAACGTTATTATTTGCTTTCACTCTCAATTATGTATTAAACGAGTTTACTTACTCGTGCTGATGCGGGGCAAATCGAGCCTAAGAAACAACTATCAAGAGCCGGGATTGAAGGGTGCAAAGGACGGGAGGTCAAGAGCTTCGGAGGATGGTTCGGGAGCATTTGGGAGATCATAGAGTTGAATCCGGCAATGGGCGGGGCCCCGCCCACACAAGGAGGCACTCCGCCCACTTGATGTTAGGCGCTCCGCCCACCTAGGGAGGCGTTCCGCCCACTAGCTCTGCCACCTTGGGCGCTCGGCCTAAGTTGGCCACTACCTAACTTGGCAGGCGCTCCGCCCATGCCTAGGCGCTCCGCCCCTTTTGCATTGAAGCCAAGACGAGACTACTCTTTAGCCTAGTGCTATTTACTGATTTGATCCTACGTGGCCTTTATTATTTTACCCAACGTGTGGGGTTATTTTAGTCTTTAATTAGAAGTATAGAAAATCTGTAAATACTACACTTAGGTCATTTAGTTAAGGAGCTAACTTTGAATTGAAAATTAGAAGAATTGAGAGAGGCAAGGCCTTCTTGAGAAGCTAGATGCTTAAATGTATCTCTTTGCTTGGAACCATGTGGATGTCATCCTAGTATGAATCCTTGTAGGTTCAAGTTTTCTTTTCTCCCTCTTGGATACTTGTTCATGTATTGAAGGTTTATCCATTTCTTTCTTCTATTTCTGTTCTTCCATGTCCCTACTTTCTCTTTATCGTGTTTACTTTATTGCTTCTGCTACTTTAGTTTGCTTCCGCATTTTTACCCCGCATCTGTTTGGTATCAGAGCAAGGCTAGGGTTTCGTTCTTACTAATCCTCTTTCCTTATTCATTGTATCTTTAGATTCTTATTCTAATTGTCTTATCTTGAAAAAGAAGAAAAAAAATTGAAAAAGTTGAAAAATAGAAAAAAATCATATTGTGGATTAGATTTGATTCCCCTATCATTAAAAAGTATTTCAGATTGTTCTATATCATTTACCCGTTGATTTGGTACCCTCATATCACGTTTTGGCGTTGTGGATCGAAATTTTGAAAATTTGAAAACCCGACTTGAAACCCTTGTTTGGATAGCCTTGGATCTTGAATCAAAGTGCATTATTGATTGTTTGATGATCAAATTCATTAGGGATTGTTGGGAAACACTAAACACAACTTTGGGTACCTTTGGATTTGAGAAACGGGTTGAAATCGTTGAAAATTTGGGTGCAGAATCATCAAAAAACATATTTTTGTGAAAGCTGAAGAACACCCCAGGCGGACCGCCCACCTCCTTAGGCGCTCCACCCACTTTGGTCACTGGTCATTGGACCAGGCGGACCGCCCACCCACCCAGGCAGACCGCCCACCCCCTGTGTTGGGTCTGGTTGCTTCGTTTTGTAGTTTTTTGTGTTTCCTTTGCTTCTGTACTTCTTGGTTAGTGTTTCTAAGGTAATTGTCCTACTTTATTGACACTAACTCTTGAGCTTTTAGGGTCTTGTGTCTCTTGAAGCTTTACCTAAAGTTTTAGAACTTTCTTAACTTCAAGTGCGCACTTCAAATAGCGTTAGTACATAGAGTCAAATAAACTCCATTCTGAACAATTACTTGGGTGTACTAGTTGTTGATCTTACCATCATGGTTCCTAAGAGATCAAGAAGGTCTATGAGTGGAAAAAATCTTGACTGGTGAGAACAATACAGTGTGGTCACAAAAGCCAACGACCTTGAGTGTATACACGAATGGAAAGAAAATTGAGTGAACGTCCTTTACTCTTTATTGTTACAACTATGGATTCGGATGATGATTGTGGAGGGTATGACTCGTGTGGAGATGATGGAGACTATGGTTCCTATGATGGTGATGATGGGTATTTCTATGAAGATTCGGGAAACTATGGCTCGTATGAGCATGAAGCGGGTCTTTATGTTGATCATGTTGTCGATGAAGACTATGAGGCTTGTGAAGATGAATATGAAGACTCTTATGCTTCTAGTCAAGAATACGAAGGTAGTGACGCTTCAAGGTATAATGTTCCTACTTACTCTTCTTGTGATGAATTAGAACATGTTGATAGTGACATAGAGAGAATTGATGATGAAGTTGATTATACGAATTGTTCATTTGCATCTTCTCTTGGTATTTCGTATGGAGTACAAGGGAGTAGCAGAGGTTTTTCCAATAGGGAAGAAGTGGTGGTAGTTGTTCCATGGGAAAGGAGAAGCTTGTATCTTTGAGTTGTGCTACTCGACTCAATGCTTCCAATTCCTATGTGAAGGGTGATTTGAGGAAAAGTGCTACTCTTGCTACAAAAGGCTTGTCGTGTGCTAACAAAGTCATGAGAGGTACGGGTAGTAGTAGTAGTTGGAGTGGTGCTATTGGCTATGGAACCGAGATGAGGGGAGAGAGTTTCTATCACACTCCTACCTCTTCAAGGAGTCATTATAGGTTCTATGATGAGACTCCTTCCTCGACTTTCAACAACACATCTACGGTTGGAAGAGTGACGGGAAGTGGAAGTTACTCTAGCAATGTTGCTAGTAAATGATGGATAAGGAAGACCCAAGTTGATGGTGATGCTACTCTTTAGCATTCAAGTCCTTACTTGGATGTAAATCTACAATACTTGGGTAGGCGTAGGTTCGCTGTTGAGGTAAATGGACAAGAAGGAAACTTGCTCAAAATTGGTGAAACCGATGCCAATTGTATTAGAACCTCTTTGGTTGATATGTTAGGGATACCATGCCGTGAGCTAGAGAATCCTTATGAGTATAATAGAGTGTAGGTTTCCAAGGAAGCTCTAGTACTCATATCTCATAGGAATTACCAAGGATATGTTCGGTGTGATGTGTATCCCATACAGGATATTGATGTATGGTTAGGTGAGCCATGGTTGCAAGACAAGAGTGTGCAATATAGTGTTAGGAAGAATATGTATCTTGCGAGAATGGGTCGAAGGACTTATGAATTTGAACCTTGGCGGATAAGGGACCAATTGCTTACTAGTGCACTTACTTTGGCTACTCAAAGGAGAAAGGAGCGAGAACTTCATTCCATGGTTGAAAGAGAGCAATCAAGAAGTTCTACAAATACAAGAAGTGGTGAGACTAGTGTAAGAAAAGAGTTGACGAGTGTCAACAAGGTGAACCCAAAACCACAAGCTTCAACGCCAAGTGGTTCACCAACAAAGAAGAATGAGACATCAAGTGATGAGTCTCTAAGTCTTAGATTCCAGGTTGATGTTAAAAGTCCACCTTCTCCAGCTATGGGTATTCTAGGGCCTCGTCCCAACTCGCCCGAATATGAGATTCAAAAGATTGAGAGGAGCAAATGAGTGACCGGTGATAATCCTAGAGTGGAAAAAGGAGAGATTGTATTGAGTGATGTGAGTGGGTTGTCACCATCCGAATATACACCCGACCTTGAAAGAAAAATAAGGAAGAAGAGAGAGGGAAAAAGAATCGTTGAGAGTGAGCGCATCCCTTATACTAACACTTACTCTTGATCTTCTTCTTCTACTTGTGATGGTTCTTGTGTAGGTATTCTTGGAGGCAAACCAAAGGAGCCTCAATCATGTTCCAAGATGGAAGGGCAAGGAGAAGGAGATCTTTAATGTGAGCTTCAAGGTGGAGGGACTATCCATGACACTTCAAGTGCATTAAGTGAGCAAGATGGCCACTCAAAAATATGTGTTAGTTTTTCTTCCCTTGAGCATGTTACTTCCTTGTCTTATGATATTATTTGTGAAAACTCCGTGCTAGTTGATGATTTGTATGATTATAATGTGTTTGCAAATAGTGTAGAGTCGGTTAATCAACTTGTGTATGAATGTGAACCACTAGTTGAGAGGGTCGATAAGCCACATCATGATGTGAGCCCGGTTTTCATTGAACCTCTCTATAGTGAAGATGGTGTAGTTGACCTTGTTTGGTGCACCTTGTTATGACACACCACCAATTTTTGACAAAGGGGAAGATGAATTGTTTGATCATACCTTTATTGATACTACTGCCTATGGTGAACCTATGTGATGTAGTGAGGATGATGGTGATGTAGTGAGGATGATGGTGACCTTGAGGAGTCCCTAGTGGATGAGATAGATCGGATTGTATTCGATGACTCCTCAAGTGTGGATGTTGTCTCTAGTTTGGATACTTTACCTTTGTTGGTTAATGAACTTGAGAAGTGTGCCTATACTAATCCTTTGTATGAGGGCATCTTCCATAATGATGGTGATTTGTGTCAAACTAGAGTAGAGTATGAATTTGAACCTCCATGGATTGGAAAGCTTAACTCTATAGATAATCCATTGTTTGAAAACCCAAGTGTTGTGAGAGACCTTGGTCTTGATTGTGATGGTCCATCTTCTAGTAGTCCTAATCTTGATTGTGTGGGCTATAATGATGAAGAACCTATTTTCGAGACCTTCCTTGGGAGTTTTTCTGTGAAAAGGATTGTCTTAGAGGTGAATTTGGAGGTGAGAAGGTACCTCTTGGTGTGTGTAAGAGTGCTTCTAATAAGGGGAGTTGAGCATTTGATGTTAGTTATCGTTTGAACTATTTTACTTTGTCCATTTCATATGTTGATCACACCTTGAGTGTTAAGCATGCCAAAGCCATTGTGTCACCTTGTGATAGAAATGCCTTGAAAGCTTGGTATGTTGTTTATGAGCTTAGAGATGATAGGTTCCTTGATTGCTTCATCTTACATGTTCCATATCCTATTGATCTCTTTGCTTGTTATGGTTGTGACTGCTTGTCATTCTTGAGCCAAAAACTTGTTGTTTCCTTTAGAGACCTATACTTTTTTATTGGTATTGATACTTGGATCTATCACAAAAGTGTGTTTTCCACATCATTTGTACTCACTCTTGTTGAGCTTGCCTACTCTCGTAGTGGAAAGTTTTTTTATGTTAATGTTGAACTTAGGGATCATAGAAATTTTGATGGCTTGATCTTGCATATTCCATACCCTATTGATCTCTTTGATAATGTTTGTGTTGGGTACACCCATTTGAGAAGCCAAGTACTTGTTGTCTTTTTTAGAAACATGTGTTTTAACGTTGTTATTTGACACGACCCGAAATTCGGCTAGGCCGTGCGGGCACCCGACATCCTCCCCTAGACCCGTCGGGCGAACCCTTACCAATTAAATGAGGAAAATAAATATAATTCAATTCATAAATAAGAACAAGACTTAAAAAAATACTGACATGCTGATACCTCTAAGCTGTACAAAAGAAATTACAGCTGACTACCCAACATACTAGGTTTAGGGTTATCCAGACTAGACATCTAAGAGTACAAAAAAGACAGATACCTCCTGAATTGAGCAGAATGCAACTGAAATAATAAACAATAAACTGGTGGCCATCCGGAATAAAGCTGGCTCACCCTGACAGCTGGAGTCGTCTTCGCTCCTTCAGTACGTGGCGAACTCGATCCTTGAGCGAACCTGCCGAAACGAAATAGATAGACAAGAAACAAACAACAAACGAGGGTGAGTCAAAAGGACTCAATAAGTGGGGCAGACTAGCCACCTCAAAGAATAGGATAGCTAGTCAGGGAGAAGAAAAACAGATAAACTAAATCCATCTTATTTGAACTATAAACAGGCGAAGCCAAATAATAACTGAAAACACGTATGGAATCATAAACAGCCAGGGACATAAGGTAGACAGAACATATAGATATCCTGAACATGTCGACAATCAGAAATACATCCTGTTGCGGCGTGCAACCCGATCCATATATTTATACTGTTGCGGCTTGCAACCCAATCCGTATATTTATACTGTTGCGGCGTGCAACCCGGGATACGAGCCAGCGATATATAGGTAAACTGAGATACGTTCACAACATGGTATACCTACCGCATATATAAAACACAGCACAATACACACAATAGTCAGTATGCGGTGCAATGAGATGGGATGAGTGCGGTATGATGCAATGCAGTCACATATGTCTGATACCTATCTCCGGCGCGGGACTCTCATCGTCTACCAGGAGATACGAGCCAAAAACATATCAACAAACAAGCAATGCACTATGAGCAGAACAGTAGTTATGTACCACAAGTCTACGCAATGGTATGAAAATGAAATGAAATGAAATGAGATGAGATGAAATGAAATGAAATCTGATGCAAAGGGTCACATGTGCCCATCCTCCCATCTCGAAGCGGAATACTCCTGCATTCGAGGGGAATCCAATCTGATAACCAACTGGAGCGGAATACTCCTGCTCCTGGGGCGGAATACTCCTGCACCCGATATAATATAAACCAGAGGCGGAATACTCCTGCACTCTCTTGGGGCGGAATACTCCTGCACCCGATATAATACAATGGAGCGGAATACTCCTGCTCCTGAGGCGGAATACTCCTGCCCTCAATATGATACAATAGAGCGGAATACTCCTGCTCCTGGGGCGGAATACTCCTGCCCTCAATATGATACAATGGAGCGGAATACTCCTGCTCCTGGGGCGGAATACTCCTGCACCCAATATGATATGCAATGTAATGCATATGAACGACATATAATGCATATAAATGCAATGTAATGCAATAATGACCCTTCACCGGCTCGGGACTCTCATCGATTACCGGGAAGTATATGTAATGATAACCCTTCACCGGTGCGGGACTCTCATCGCCAACCGGGAAGTATATGCAATAATGACCCTTCGCCGGTGCGGGACTCTCATCGCCAACCGGGAAGTATATGCAATGCTCAAAACCAGAGTGCAACGCTCATATGTTCAATACAATACCAACTATAGGGCATAACATATAATATACAATGTAAATTCAAAGCTAAGGCGTAATGAGTACGCCTATCGGCAGCTACACACGTAAGGAAACACGTGGTAGAAAATCCACGAGGCCAGATGCCTCCAAAGAAATGGATATAAACACTTACCTCTTCCAAAAGTTAGCATTGCTAATCAATAACCGCTTTTATCCTTTGGTTCCATTGCCAAACGATCCCACTGTGTTCAATAAGCAGAAAAATATATCACATTAGGCTAAAGGCTTCATTCCTCACATCTTAGGGTAATCCAGGTAGGAACCTGATACCCTATTCGCATACGCAATACGCAGGCCAGGCCTATATACAGGGTTCAAAGTTCCATAACCAAACCCTAAATAAATTATATTTATATGTTGCCCATAATTCCCTGAGTACGAATATATAATCAATTTCATTATCGGGGTCCATTTGACCCTTCAAACTATCAATTTACGTCATTAGGGCTATGTCTAATATCCCTATTTTTACCGTAAAAATATAATCAAACATACGTAATAAACTCAAATAATATATTAGGATCATTACCTGAATGTTTCAGGGTGAAAATTCTACTTTTCTCCGGCCCCTTTTTTCATTTTCTGGCATTTTTTTGTCACTGCGTCATCTCACTTTCTCTGTTTAACGTTTCTGTATCTAAATCCCTCTGTTTCTGTATTTCATTCGTATATGCTAAGGACCACCGCCCACTTTATTTCTTTGTCTTTTTCTATTTATTTTTTTTTTTGTTTTCTTTTATTATATTTTTTTTTATTAACGAAAATTAAAACGGTGCCCTACAATATTCGAAATAATTTCAACTTTTGCATACAAGTTATACAAAATATATGTAACATACTCGCGAAGGCGGATCTCAAATTGGACTCCCGAAACTCAAGATGCGAATTTAAATGAAAAGAAGTCAAATTATTTAACTTTCGGCATTTTAGCGGAAACTAGCCGAACAACATCGAAATTCACTTTCGAAAGTTCACAAAAGTCATAAATAATCATACGAACCCAACGGCGCTTTCGAATTTCGAATCGGAGCTCATTCGGCAAAAACCGAGCTCGAAAATCTCTTTTTAATATTTATTGCCAATAAAAACTGAAACCTTCTTTCGATGCCTACCAAACGAGGTCTGATTTAGCTCAAATTTTACAGACAGGTCCTAATGGACATTATGAATATTTTAAAATTATCGCCACCCCAATCAGAGTCCTAACTTCCGAAACGACTGACCGAGGTCGTTTCAATAATTTATTTGGGATTTGGTTATGTGGCCTTAAACCCTGTATATAGGCCTGGCCTGCGTATTGCGTATGTGAATAGGGTATCAGGTTCCTACCTGGATTGCCCTACGATGTGAGGGATGAAGCCTTTAGCCTAATGTGATATATTTTTCTGCTTATTGATCACAGTGGGATCGTTTGGCAATGGAACCAAAGGATAAAAGCGGTTATTGATTAGCAATGCTAACTTTTGGAAGAGGTAAGTGTTGATATCCATTTCTTTGGAGGCACCTGGCCTCGGGGATTTTCTACCACGTGTTCCTTACGTGTGTAGCTGCCGATAGGCGTACTCATTACGCCTTAGCTTTGGATTTATATTTTATATTATATATTATGTCATATTGTTGGTATTGCAATGAGGATCTGAGCATTGTACCCTGGCTGTGAGTTGGCATCTACTTCCCGGTTGTCGATGAGAGTCCCGCGCCGGTGAAGGGTTATTATTGTATCACATTGCATTCATCTGCAATATATGTCATTCATATGCATCACATTGCATATCATATTGAGGGCAGGAGTATTCCGCCCCAGGAGCAGGAGTATTCCGCTCCATTGTATCATATTGAGGGCAGGAGTATTCCGCCCCAGGAGCAGGAGTATTCCGCTCCATTATATCGGGTGCAGGAGTATTCCGCCCCAAGAGAGTGCAGGAGTATTCCGCCTCTGGTTTATATTATATCGGGTGCAGGAGTATTCCGCCCCAGGAGCAGGAGTATTCCGCTCCAGTTGGTTATCAGATTGGATTCCCCTCGAATGCAGGAGTATTCCGCTTCGAGATGGGAGGATGGGCACATGTGACCCTTTGCATCAGATTTCATTTCATTTCATCTCATCTCATTTCATTTCATTTTCATACCATTGCGTAGACTTGTGGTACATAACTATTGTTCTGCTCATAGTGCATTGCTTGTTTGTTGATATGTTTTTGGCTCGTATCTCCTGGTAGACGATGAGAGTCCCGCGCCGGAGATAGGTATCAGACATATGTGACTGCATTGCATCATACCGCACTCATCCCATCTCATTGCACCGCATACTGACTATTGTGTGTATTGTGCTGTGTTTTATATATGCGGTAGGTATACCATGTTGTGAACGTATCTCAGTTTACCTATATATCGCTGGCTCGTATCCCGGGTTGCACGCCGCAACAGTATAAATATACGGATTGGGTTGCAAGCCGCAACAGTATAAATATATGGATCGGGTTGCACGCCGCAACAGGATGTATTTCTGATTGTCGACATGTTCAGGATATCTATATGTTCTGTCTACCTTATGTCCCTGGCTGTTTATGATTCCATACGTGTTTTCAGTTATTATTTGGTAAGGGTTCGCCCGACGGGTCTAGGGGAGGATGTCGGGTGCCCGCACGGCCTAGCCGAATTTCGGGTCGTGTATTGATACTTGGTTATACCATAAGAGTGTGTTTTCCACACTACTTGCACTAACCTACTCTTGTAGTAAAAGATTTGGCTTGTGCTTTTCTTGAGTTGTAGGTCTTGATGGTTTGATTTCGTCGAGGACGAAATTCTTTCATGAAGGGGAGGATGATGCGGGGCAAATCGAGCCTAAGCAACAACCATCAAGAGCCGAAATTGAAGGGTGAAAAGGACGGGAGGTCAAGAGCTTCGGAGGATGGTTCAGAAGCATTTGGGAGATCATAGAGTTGAATCCGGCAATGGGCGCGCCCACAGAAGGAGGAGCTCCGCCCACCTAGGGAGGCAGTCTGCCCACTAGCTCCGCCCACCTTGGGCGCTCGGCCTAAGTTGGCCACTTGGCAGGCGCTCCGCCCTTTTTGCATTGAAGCCAAGACGAGAACTACTGTTTAGCCTAGTGCTATTTTCTAATTTGACCCTACGTGGTCTTTATTATCTTACTCAACTTGTGGGGTTATTTTAGTCTTTAATTAGAAGTGTAGAACATTTATAAATACTACACTTAGGTCACTTAGTTGAGGAGCTAACTTTGAATTGGAAATTAGAAGAATTGAGAGAGGCAAGGCCTTCTTGAGAAGCTAGAAGCTTCAATTTATCTCTTTGCTTGGAACCATGTGGATGTCAACTTAGTATGAATCCTTGTAGGTTCAAGTTTCTTTTCCTCCCTCTTGGATACTCGTTCATGTATTGAAAGTTTATCTATTTATTTCTTCTATTTCTGTTCTTCGCCATCCCTACTTTCTCTTTATCGTGTTTACTTTATTGCTTTCGCTACTTTAGTTTACTTCCGTATTTTTACCCCGCATCATCGCGGTGCGCTATTATGTGAAAAATATCAATATATGCTTGTATCTTAATGTCATACTGCTAGAAAAGAAATAAATTTTTGTGCATGAGTATTTCATGATTCTACCATCTTTTCAGTAATACATATATAAAATTCTTTGACAATATAAGAAAAGTATTCAAATTAAATATGAAATAACCCCATTTAAATCATCGTATGTGAATCTACTTGATAAGAACAAAAATAGAAAAGGATAATGAGAGAGTGAAAAACTGTTGCTGTGACAAATTGGCGGACACACACCTGAGATGACTTTCTTCTTCTTCCTCTAAAGCTCTTTTGCTTAGTATTTTAGTCTGAATTATTTAGATTGACAATTTTTTACATTGCTCGAACAAAAAAATAATTAAAATAAAGAAAATACTTAAAGGGAAAGTAATAAAAAGAAATAGGAAAAGAAATAGAAACTTAAGAAATAAATTGTGTATCCGGGGATCAATGCCAGTTTACTATATGCTTTTGTCTTCCTTTGTTTGTTTCACCATCATGCTATATTCTCTTATTCCGATCCTAGCAATCCAAACGCCAAATTTATTTTACATAAACTATTTATATCTACTTGTATTCTTGCTTCGACCATAAACTATTCATTTCACGTGATACTTATTATAAGTAACTATTTATTTCACATCTGTATTTATCCTTGCTTTCATCATATCCGTAGGAAATATCTATATTATATTAAAATGAGGGTAGTAAGCCTATGGAAAGTAGCCAAGTGTCAAAGTAGTAGGAAGCCACTTGGAAATTTTAGGTAAATAAATTAGATTTAGGACAAAATTAGTTGTTAGTTTTGAAATTTGAAATGTGTTGAGTTTCAAAATTTGTAATGTGGTTATTTTTTAAATTTGAAATGAAAAAAAAAAAGAAAAAAAAAAGAGAGAGAGATAACTACCTTCACAATTATCAAATAAAAAGCTTTGTTATGAATAATAAAAGATAAATCTGTAATCTAGAGTAACCAGTTTAGGAAAAAAAAAACTGTGGCACTTTAAGAAAACTTAGATAAAAATAGTTTAAAAGGAAAAATAAAGATTCTTTTCATTTTGAATTTAAGAATAAAAAGATGTATATATATTCTTGATTGAGCAGTTACTTTTGATGCAGTTCTTTTTAAGTTAACTACGAGCCTGTTTGGCCAAGCTTCTAGGGAGCCAAAAGTGCTTATTTTTCTCCAAAAGTGATTATTTTGAAAAATCGAGGTGTTTGGCCAAGCTTCTAGGAAAAAATAAGTGCTTTTGAGAAGCAGCTGTTGCTCCCAAACGCACACGCAAGTATACGTGGTCGACAAGTAATAAAGTGATAAGTAGAGTATCGTTCCCACGAGGCCTATTCAGACTGAATTCTAGCAAACAATTTCCTAAAACTATTCAGGGATCTTTTTCCAATGGTTGAGAATTTACTAACTAAATGCAGTAATAAAAACAAGTAATTGAAATCAAGTGACAGAGCAAATTCTAAGTTGTTATCAATAAAAGATGACGGTCCCGGGTCAGAGTTACGAACAATCCAGTTGAGTTTTTCAGTTGATTCTACTTCTTGATTTCCTAGATTGCTAACTACATGTTAAATGTACCCATGAAAACCTTTCGATTCTTCACGGTCTATGCAGGCTACTCCAAACCCTATATGTCTATGGGTTGAATCACGTGCACGCATTAACGAATTCTGTAATGAGTTAAACTAGGCGAGCAAGTATATGTCTATCCTACTCACAAATTGGTTCCCCGATGCCCGGGTTCACAAACTAGTTCTATTCTTTCTTATTGCGTAATTAAATTCCCTCTTTCGAGTTCAATCTAAAAACCATAGATAGTGTTCAATTATCAGGCCTCAATAATCAAACAATTATGATCAAGAAAGAATAAACAATCCATAATGGTAAATCAATATATAGAAATCAACTTTCAAACATCAACCTTCATGTATTTACTCAAACCCGAGAACAACAAACTATAGAATTAAAGAGAAGAATAAGAGAAAGAGAGAAAGAACTTGTGTAGAAGACATCTAGGGCTCCTCCCCTCTCCTCCAAAACTTGCTCCAAAGGTCTGAACTCCTATGAAAAACTAAGTAAAAGAGTATTTATAGTGTTTACAAACACCTAGTAATAAGTTAGACCCAATCCTAGACGAAATAGGAAGTCAAAATTCGCTCCAGGGGCGCCATAACGGGCGCCCCGCGCCCCCGATCGCGCAACACTAGGCAGAAGACGTCGAAAGTCTCACGCTTTTGGGCTGCGTCGCACAAGAAAACGCGCAGGGACACTGGGCGCGGTGGGGCCCGCGGGGCATGCCCTACAGCGCCAGGCCAATTTTCGTGTTTTCTCGCTCCTTTGCTCGCTCGTGTCGTGCCTTCGTGTGCTCGATCCAATCCTCAATCAAAATCCAATCTTTTCTTGCTCAATCATGCTCTTAAAAGCTCCAATTACACTTCATAACAACCTACATACACACGACATAAAATCAGTGTAAAACCACATTCATAAACCATAAAACGAGCGAATAAGGTACTAAAACGTGAGGAAATATTAAGGAAATATAGGCATAAAATGCCAAAAATCACCACCCACACTTGAACCCTTGCTCGCCCTCGAGCAAGTCACAACTACTTCCCAACCTAGGTAAAACAGGTCTGCCTATGACTATGGTTGATACCGACCATTGAACCAATGCACACATGACTACTATGGATCCACAAACATGCCAACAATTTACCAAAACCAAAAATATGAGAACAACCACCCCAAAATAGCTCAAATGCACAAACTCAACTTAATGCAACCATGCTCCCACCAAATCACACCTATCTACTCAACCAAGAAGCCATCAACTTTACCTATTTCATGCAAACCACGTGCCCTCACCAAAATGAAGCAAGAGAGTATCCCCCAAATATCACACACACCAATGAATATCAAGAATAGAATGGGGACAATAGCATAGAAAGAATTCACTCACTCTCATGAAAAACTCACATGTCACACACAATGTACCATAAGCTTGCCCGTAGTGTAGGACTCCACTAATGTAAGCTCACTCCAATCGGGATTAACTAGGACTTTAAAAAGGTCGTAATGTAGGCTACGGGGCGGGTAGGATACATATGGTAATAGTGACTAACTCCCTAAGCACTTTAATACATCACAATTTAAATCATCACAATCCTCAACAAGCCACCCAATCAACGAACTATCACACATACACCTTCTCAACAAGTAGCATATTTCTATTAAACACACACTAGCAAGGAATGGATATCTTTTTCTCTTTATTTCTTTTTCACAATTCTTTTCTTTTCTTTTCAACTTTGCTATTTTTTTTTTCTCATTATCTTCCAACCTTGCCAATGCTTTTCACTACTTCACAATTTTACCATTATTCTCCTTCATTAGCTCCACTCAAAAACCTCCCAACATCCAACCACAACTCCAACATAACACACAATATCACTAAAGTGCTTAAGGAGTAAAGGGCCAAAAGAGTCAATTTAGAACAAATGGGTAGGCTCGGGGTGTGGGTGCCAACAAAAAGGGTCAAAAAAATCATAACAATAATTTTTTTCAAGGTATATATGTAAGGGCAGGCAAATCAAAAGAAGGTCTTGTATCATTTCCCGACTAGAGCAAACCTAGGATTTCGCTTTGCACACACACGGGGCAAGTTCTAGACATTAATATGCAACATGGAGTAAAATAAGAACATGCCTCACACACACATTGCACATGATCCACACAAAAAGGTTCCATCAACAACTCTCAACTAAGCATCTAGAATGCAACTTGTGGAAATTTAAGCACTAATGCACAAAGGTTCACAATCAAGTCAAGCTAGCGGACTCAAGCATCTCAAGGGGGTCGTTCCAATTTTTCTTAGGCATGCATCAAATTAAAACCCAAGGACACCACAAATAGCACATGCAATCACTTCAAGTCCACCGGTATCAAACACATCAAAGGCACCTAGCATTCTACCTCTTCCTTTCGTCTAGGGTCACCTATACTAACTATTCTAATCCTAAAAAAATAAAAACTACCCGGTTCAACGGCCTCCCCGTGGAAAAGAACCGAGGCCATAAGAAAAACCACGGGGGTGGATGACATTTACCACTAATAAAATTAAAAGGAAAATTTTTTTTTGGACTTTTTCATTGGTTTTCTAATTTTTTTTTTTTTCATATATTAAAGCAAGAAACAAATAAAAATAAAGTCAAGTGACAAAAGAAAAATCCTATAGTACATGCATCCCTAACCTCAAAAATAAATAAAGGGTAGTTTCCCACCCCACACTTAAACTAAGCACTGTCCTCAGTGCTATAAATAAGAAAGTGCAAGGTAAAGAAAACTTCCCTGAAGATTCTAGTCCTTGGTTCTAGCATCCTCCAAGCTTCCATATAGTATGAGGTACTCAGACTTCCCCCATCAGGTCATCAATATTAGGCAAGGGTGAGGACACCCCACACTTAGCCTCCACATTACATGAACCTGCAATCCAAAGAATCACCCAAAGTAATATACAACTATAAAAATAATAATAAAAATAAATAAAAGTAAAGCAAACAAATTGGGTTGCCTCCCAAGAAGCGCTTGATTTAACGTCGCGGCACGACGAAGACAACTTCATCACTTTTTCCTCCACCTTGAACTTATGAATTGAATCCCCAACTTTGCCTCAAGTTTACAACTATGGTATTGGGGTGGTGGCAAAAATACAAAAGGACCAAGTAACCATTGTCGCATTTTGCACTTCTTGGCCTTTAAATGAGGGATGTCATTTTGTCTCCTCGGCATCACAAACTCTAAAATATAGGCACCTTGTTCCTCCTCCCTTGGTTTCTTCATAGGCTCGGGTGGCTCAATTTTCATGTCACCATCCAAACACAATGTTGAAAAATGATTGGAATGAGGCCCAATGTGCTTCAATTCTAAAGTTGCATTACTTTTGACACCCTCGCTTGCACAAACACTAGAGTCCTCAAATATGATGTTTTCTATTTCTTCACTTGACTCTAATGTAATTTCCTCAACCTTGGCATCATCAACTGCTATTGGGTCGAATGGTAGGAATTCCACTTTTTGCTCCTCAAATTGGCTTCTAAGCTCTTCTATCTCAAATCTACTAAGCACGACAACTGATAATTGAGCTTCAGACACCTCAACCATATCACTCAAATTCTCCTCCAAGTCGTGAATAGTCAAGCCAAATTCGTCGATCTCTTGCCCGAGCACAACCCTTTCTTCCATAAATTGCCTCGTCATATTTGTAAGTTCACTCCTGAAATCCCCATAAGCTTCTAAGAGTTTGGCTTGCTCCATTAGCCAAGTTTCGCTAACAACCTGCACTTTATCGATCATGTCAAGCTCACAAATATTATTAGAATCATCACAAAAATTATTGGGGGAAGAAGCATGACACTTAGGACAATCATTCCACCGACCACCACACAATTTGCAAAAACTCCAATCAAAGGTGGTAGAAAATTCACATAACCAGTCTCGCAGGGTTGAAAGGGTTGGACAATTTTCCCACAAGTGATGTCCTCCACAAAGTAGACAAGAATCAATAAAATTAGAGCAGCCATCATTCGACCCACTTTCATTAAAAGATGCCATGTAAACTAGTAATACAATAATAAACTAAAAATAAAAAAATAAAAAAAAATTAAACCTGAATAGAAAATAATAAATTGTTCAAAAAGAAAACAGTCAATTTAGTCCCCGGCAACGGCGCCAAAAACTTGTTGCTCCCAAACGCACACGCAAGTATACGTGGTCGACAAGTAATAAAGTGATAAGTAGAGTATCGTTCCCACGAGGACTATTCAGACTGAATTCTAGCAAACAATTTCCTAAAACTATTCAGGGATCTTTTTCCAATGGTTGAGAATTTACTAACTAAATGCAGTAATAAAAACAAGTAATTGAAATCAAGTGACAGAGCAAATTCTAAGTTGTTATCAATAAAAGATGACGGTCCCGGGTCAGAGTTACGAACAATCCAGTTGAGTTTTCCAGTTGATTCTACTTCTTGATTTCCTAGATTGCTAACTACATGTTAAATGTACCCATGAAAACCTTTCGATTCTTCACGGTCTATGCAGGCTACTCCAATCCCTATATATCTATGGGTTGAATCACGTGCACGCATTAACGAATTCTGTAATGAGTTAAACTAGGCGAGCAGGTATATGTCTATCCTACTCACAAATTGGTTCCCCGATGCCCGGGTTCACAAACTAGTTCTATTCTTTCTTATTGCGTAATTAAATTCCCTCTTTCGAGTTCAATCTAAAAACCATAGATAGTGTTCAATTATCAGGCCTCAATAATCAAACAATTATGATCAAGAAAGAATAAACAATCCATAATGGTAAATCAATATATAGAAATCAACTTTCAAACATCAACCTTCATGTATTTACTCAAACCCGAGAACAACAAACTATAGAATTAAAGAGAAGAATAAGAGAAAGAGAGAAAGAACTTGTGTAGAAGACATCTAGGGCTCCTCCCCTCTCCTCCAAAACTTGCTCCAAAGGTCTGAACTCCTATGAAAAACTAAGTAAAAGAGTATTTATAGTGTTTACAAACACCTAGTAATAAGTTAGACCCAATCCTAGACGAAATAGGAAGTCAAAATTCGCTCCAGGGGCGCCATAACGGGCGCCCCGCGCCCCCGATCGCGCAACACTAGGCAGAAGACGTCGAAAGTCTCACGCTTTTGGGCTGCGTCGCACAAGAAAACGCGCAGGGACACTGGGCGCGGTGGGGCCCGCGGGGCATGCCCTACAGCGCCATGCCAATTTTCGTGTTTTCTCGCTCCTTTGCTCGCTCGTGTCGTGCCTTCGTGTGCTCGATCCAATCCTCAATCAAAATCCAATCTTTTCTTGCTCAATCATGCTCTTAAAAGCTCCAATTACACTTCATAACAACCTACATACACACGACATAAAATCAGTGTAAAACCACATTCATAAACCATAAAACGAGCGAATAAGGTACTAAAACGTGAGGAAATATTAAGGAAATATAGGCATAAACTGCCAAACATCACCAGCATAAGCTGTTTTTCTGCTGTTGGGAAGAAGCTGAAAAAAGTAGCTTTTTCCTAAAAGTGCTTTTGAGTAGAACCAGAAGTTGTTTTTAAATCTATGATTCCAAAAATATCCTTACCAAAAATACTTATATACTTAATTACCCCTATATATTTTAACCTAATGATTATAATATATAAATAGTACATTACTTTTTTAATCACTATTTTTTCTATGTACACCTACATTACCATTGTTACAAACTTTTAATCAAATAATATCTTTTTTAAGGTATAGATCAAGAATATTCAATTATGAATACTGTATTTTGGAAAAATTTTACTAAATAAAAAAAAATTAAATATAGTGTTTGAGAATAGATGTTTAAAATCATTCATCTAGTTAAATAACTGTAAAGTGAGTATTTAAATGTCCTTACTCGTAATTTAACACTCAAAAGTATTTTTTCAAAAGTTTGGCCAAACACAAATTACTACTCAGCTGTTGACAGAACTGATTCTCAGACGAGTTGGCCAAACACAAACTGCTTTTCTCCAAAAGTACTTTTACGAAAAGCACTTTTGAAAATAAGCACTTCTCAAATAAGCAGTTTTTAGAAGCTTGGCCAAACAGGCTCGTAGAATAAACTGCATTTCAATCAATTTCTTCTTCAAAACCCTATAAAATTATTGATGAAGATGCACGGGTGGTGATGGTGGCTTTGGTACGCGTATTGATACTCATATTTTATCATATGTAACAACTGTTACAATTATGACAAAATTTTGCTCTGTCATAATGATTGCAAATTATTACTATATAGGATATCGTTATTCCTATATCTATTAGATCATCTAATGAAGATTAAAATGAGATTTTTCAGGTTTCAAGATTGTTGTGGCAATTTGGCAAAATCATCCGAGACAAGTCACAGATCTTTAGGTGTTTTAAAGTTGACGAAAAAGATGTCACTACAAAAACTAGGGAGCAAAACTGAAGATGGTAAGAGAAGTGGTCCACATCGTTAATGAGAAGTCATCTATGTATGTTATATATATACTTCTTGATCAAATTCAGGCGAGCCTAGGCATCTACAAAAAATAAGGACCAAATATGCATACCAAGTGAAAAGTTAGACCAAAAGGGTTGATTTGCATGTTGAGGCAGAGTGTGATTCTAAGAAGACTGAGGTGGAAGTATTGCCATCAGACGAATCAACTTTTGTTGACAAGGAATTTGAAGAGCCCAACCACACCTTATGGTAAGTTTCTAAAACTTTAAGGTTGCATCTGTGATGAGAACGCTTAACATTGAGACTTCATAAATCTGTTTGATAAAACTGTTACTGTATTAATGTATTGCTAATCTTTTGGTCTAATAAATTGATAATTTTCTGATAGATTTGATCATGAAGAAACTTGACATTGTTTCGACATTCATACATTTTGTTTTGTAAATATTGTTGATGCATGTGTGTGTGCTGGTTTATTGTGGAGGTCTTATGCGGGGGAGTTAAAGTAGCTTTAGCAAGACATAAATTTCTCTTATACTCGAAACAGAGGAGCAAAAACTATTACTTTAATGGCTTGGCTTGCATTTCGATAAAGACAACACAGAAATTAAAAATAAGAAGTGAACAAAAGATACTACACTTTAGTAGAAGTATAAGAAAATATACTCCATCACAAATGGATGTTAGCAGCATTTACGGGTAGATACTTTCAATACATGTAAATATCAAGAATCATGCCGTTTATGCACAAACTATACAACCTGGCCTCCATCTATTCTTGTTGAGCATTGGTTTTGAAGCATGACAAACGAGAAGGACTCAGTGGTCTTGATAGAAGAACCTAGTCCTTAAGGAAGGAGGGCACGACTGATTGAAAAGATCAATGGATTGCAAATCCCTGTGGAACTAGGAGTAGTGGCGCGTGAATGAATATGCATCCTAGTCAGACTAAAAGAGGCGGTGCCCAGGCTGTGTCTTCGAAGTACGAAAGGAGTTGGACTTCAATAAGGAAAAGAGTTACTAGGAATCCTGTCTTACCATAATTACAAGGATTCCTTGTAGGACTCAACTAGGGTTGCAAGGCCCATATAAATACAAGTAGTTGATGCAGCCGTAAATCAGTTATTCATAAACAGAGAGTTGAGAGCATATAAAGGCGGTCCAGCATCTTTCTACGTGAGATAACTGAAGAAGACAACTGGTGTGCTTGAGTTGTTTGAGTCTAGATCTACTGTCTAGATTCATTGCGTTGTAAGTTGTCTAAATTTAAGCGTTCACTGTTTTTACCTATTGGCTTATTATAGAAGCATATGTATTAGGTGAACTTGTGTGAAATTGCTTGTAAAGCTAGAGTTTAGCTTTGGTTCGTGATTAGGGTCTAGAGTGTAGCCCCTTGGTTATGGAGTCTTCTAATCAGAAACTTGCTCTTTGTTTTAGTGGATTGAGTTCTAAAATCCCAGAGTGTGGATCGTGGTTTTTCTCCCTTGAGCAAGGAGTTTTCCACGTAAAATTCTTGTGTCTTCTGAGTGTGTGTTGCAGTGTTCAAACAGCTAATTTGCACAGGCAAGAACAGGGTTCTTGACTCAGGAGAATCGGGTTCTTAAAACGAAAAACGGTGGACACTATTCAACCCCCCCTTCTAGTGTCCTTAGGAGGTGCATAGATTATAACATGTGGTATCAGAGCGGGTCTTCCCGTGCGAGGTTAATACCTTGAGAAGGATCAGAATCATGAGTGCACCACCTACCATTACTGAAGGACAATCAGTTCAAAGGCCCCCACAGTTCAATGGGCAATACTATGCGTGGTGGAAGGACAGGATGGAAAATTACATTTGTGCTGAAGATTATCAACTGTGGCTGATAGTGTCTGAAGGAAATTTGATCCCCACTAAAATAGTTGGTGAAGGAGCTACTGCCAAACAAGAACCTAAACTGAAAGAGGAGTTCAATGAGGCAGACTATAAGATGATTGAAAAGAATCACAAAGCCAAACGTCTGGTCATTTGTGGTCTTGGTCTTGAGCAGTTTAACAGAGTATCATCTTACAAGACGGCCAAGGAGGTCTGGGATACCTTGCAGGTTGCGCATGAAGGAACCACTGAAGTAAAAGACTCAAAGAGAATAATGCTGAAGAGACAATTTGAGCTGTTCTCTATGGGAGAGAAGGAATCAATCCAGGATATGAAGACCGGGTTGACCATTATTACCAATGAGATGAGATCCCTGGATATGGAATTACCAGAAGTGGAGATGGTCTATAAGGTCCTAAATGTGCTTCCTGAAGCTTGGGAACCCAAGATGACTGCCATCATTGAGTCTAAACCTCTAAGATCCATTAAACTTGAGGAATTGGTTGGTAGCTTGAAAACTCATGAGATGATAAAAGACTCAAAAGCCAAACCAGCTCTGAAGAAGGACAAGACCCTTGCGCTTGAAGCAACTGAAGAAACTGATGAATATATTGATCTGCAATCAGTTGAACTGGCAATGGTTAGTGCACTAAGACAGAAGCTTAACCTGGGTAGGTTCAAAGGCTTTAAGAGAAGTGGCAAGGAAACCTCTGGAAGGAAGAACATAGTTGACAGTCCTGATTACTCAGGATGCTTTAAGTGCTTCAAGAAGGATCACGTTGTTATGGATTGTCCTATGTGGGAAATAGAATGGATGAAAAACAGAGCATCTAAGGAAAAGGAAAATGAGACGTCAAAGGAGAATGACAAAGATAAGAAGAAAACGAGACGACCTCCAAACTTTTGAGCTGAAAGAAGAAAGAAGAATGAAACTTTCTATGCCACATGGGGACAAACTGACAGTGAGTCTGATCATGAAAAGGAATCTGGAGACGATTTACCACTGGCACTGATGGGATTGACAGGCATCGGTTCAGATGAAGAAGACCCTCAAGAGTTCAGATGAGGGAGAGATCCGTCAAAGCCACCAGTGTTCAACGGGACTAACTGTAAGAGCGGGAAGAAGCATATGAAAATCTTCCTGCAAGCAACTGATTATAGTCTTTGGCTGATTGTGAAGAGAGGACCTCATGTTCCTGTGAAGAGAGCAACAAATGGAGTTCTGGTGCCAAAGAAGGTAGAAAAACTAGATCCTCAAGATCTGGATTGGCTACAGGCAAACTCCAGGGCTGAATTGTACCTGAGGAGAGGGCTCACTTATGATGTGCTAGCAAGAATACTTGAATACAAGTCTGCCAAGGAAGTCTGGGAAAAGCTGAAGGAGTTGTACACAGATGACAATCAAAAGAAGGACTCTGCCCTTATGGCAACTGATGGAGATGAAACCGCCCATTCAGCAGAGGTATGTCTATCTGATCTTGATTCTAATCACTGCCACCTTGATTGAGGGTTATGAAAAGGAGAAAATTGAAAAGGATAAATTAACTGAAGAGTTAGGTGATCTCAGAACCAAGCACAAGAGCCTTCTAGAACAAAACATTGAACTAGAAGAAATCAATGCCATCTTAAAAGGGCAGAATCTTGTGTCAAACTCTAAGATCACTGAACTAGAATTGGAACTCAATCAATTAAGAGAGAGTATAAATGGTAAGCAAGTAATAAGTGAAGTTCAAACCTTTCTTGAAAATGAACTAAAAAGGGCTAATGAGATTCTGTATCAGGAAACTGAAAAGAACAGAATTTTAAGCCAAAAGGTTGAAAAATCTGAATTCGAGCTTACCAGATTAACTAAATGGAATAAATCATCAGAGGCAATGAACTGGATTCCAAAACAAGGGAAAACAAGGGTTAGGATTCAAGAAACCGTTGCCTCCATATAATCCTAAGAGCAAGTATGTGGGGCTGCCTTGCAACATGTTGTGTACTTTTTGTGGTGAAACTGGACACTACAAACAAAGGTGCATGAATGTTAGCAAGGCAAAGGCCAAGAATAAAAGAAGTGTTCTACCTAAATGGGCTAGACAGGATTTGATTTATCCATTCTCTCGTAAGAAGGGACCCAAGCTTGTCTGGGTTCCTAAGGCTAACCTCTAATCTGTTTTGCAGGCTGGAGTGAGGGAGAACAACCCAAGCTGGATTCTTGATAGTGGTTGTTCAAGGCACATGACAGGAGATAGAAGAAATTTTCTCTCACTCGCAGCATTTCAAAAGGCAGTGTGGCCTTCGGAGGAGGAAAAAGTGGTCAAATCGTGGGAATCGGAAAGATTGGGAGAACTCTGGATCATGCAATTGAAAATATTTACCGTGTTGATGGTCTCAGACACAATCTGTTGAGCATCTCTCAACTGTGTGATAGAGGAAATGAAGTAAGTTTCTCCTCTGTAGGATGTATTGTGAAAAATCTACAGAGTGGAGAAATTGTTATGGAAGGAAAGAGGGTGAACAATGTATACAAAGCATCGCTGAAGTCATTACCTGAAAACAACTTAACATGCTTGAATGTGCAAGAAAGTGATTCTCAGCTGTGGCACAAAAGGATGGGTCATGCAAGTCTCTCACAACTGAACAAGGTTGTATCCAAGGAGCTGGTTCGTGGATTGCCAAGCAAGACATTTGAAAACATAAAAATGTGTGATGCGTGTGTAATGGGAAAGCATGTGAAATCATCCTTTAAGTCCAAGAAGGTGGTAAGTACATCAAAGCCACTGGAACTATTGCATATGGATCTATGTGGACCCATGAGAGTCAAAAGTAGAGGTGGAAAGAGGTTCGTGTTCGTAATTGTTGATGACTACTCTAGGTACACATGGACCTTGTTCTTGGCATCTAAAGATGAAGCATTTGACAGCTTTAAAGACTGGGCTAGTGTAATGCAGAAAAGGTTAAGTCTAGAACTCATCAGCATCAGATCTGATCATGGAACTGAGTTTGAAAACTCAAAATTTTCTGAGTATTGTGCAAAGAACAACATTGATCATAACTTCTCCGCACCAAGAACTCCACAACAAAATGGAGTGGTTAAAAGGAAGAACAGGTCCCTGGAGGATATGGCAAGGGCTATGCTGTTGTCAAGTGGGCTTGCAAGAAACTTTTGGGCTGAAGCAATAAACACTGCATGTTATTTGCTGAACAGGTGTTCCATCAGAGCAATTCTTGACAAGACCCCATATGAGCTACTCAGAGGAAGAAAACCAAATATTGGTCACCTGAAACCATTTGGTTGTAAATGTTTTGTTCGCAACAATGGCAAGGAATCATTGGGGAAGTTCGATGCTAGGAGTGATGAAGCAATATTGGCCTAAGTCGGGAAGATGGTGTAGATGGACTGGAAGACTCAGAAGACAAAGAGACATCAAGTGAAGATTCGAGCACACTAGAACAAGGAGTCAACATGACAGGGGGAACATCAGATGAAGTTGATGATACAGCAAGTCAGGAAGAACTTCCCCAAGATAATGCTGCAGGTTCTTCTAGTCACATTCAACTCAGGCCATGGAAACAACAAAGCTCTCATCCCTTGGAGAATGTATTGTCAGAACTGGACACTGGAATCATGACCAGGTCAGCCTTGAAAAACTTCTGTGCATTCTTTGCATTCCTCTCATCTATGGAACCAAAGAATGTAAAAGAAGCCCTAGAAGATCCAGATTGGATTCTGGCCATGCAAGATGAACTTCATCAATTCAAAAAGAGCAAAGTGTGGCACCTAGTTCCTAAGCCGAAGGACAGATCAATAATTGGAACAAAATGGGTGTTCAGGAACAAACTGGATGAGCATGGTATAGTGACAAGGAAAAAGGCAAGGGTAGTAGTTCAAGGATACAGTCAGGAAGAAGGAATAGACTATGATGAAACCTTTGCCCCAGTTGCAAGGATGGAGGCCATTAGGATGCTGATTACCTTTGCTACATACATGGAGTTCACACTATATCAGATGGATGTGAAGAGTGCCTTCCTGAATGGCTACTTAAATGAAGAGGTATACGTAATACAGCCACCAGGTTTTGTGAACACTGAATTTCCTGATCATGTTTACAAACTGGACAAGACACTCTATGGTTTGAAGCAAGCTTTTAGAGCCTGGTATGAAAGACTTCCAGGATTTCTGCTAAAGAATGGTTTCTCAAGAGGAAAGATTGACAACACGTTATTCCTCAAGAAGAAAGAAAAGGATTTATTAGTGGTTCAAGTGTATGTCGATGATATCATCTTTGGAGCCACTGATGAGGAGCTATGCAAAGGGTTTGTTGATCTGATGGGAAGTGAATTTGAAATGAGCATGATGGGGGAACTTAACTTCTTCCTTGGATTGCAGATAAAGCAAATGCCTGAAGGGACTATGATTCATCAGCAAAAATATGTCAAGGAACTTCTGAAGAAATTTGACATGGAAGGAGCAAAAGAAATGACTACGCCCATTGCTCCTAGAACCAAGCTGGATATGGATGAATTAGGTCCTTCGACAAATGAGACAAAATATAGAGGAATCATAGGTTCACTCCTCTATCTCACAGCTAGTCGACCTGATATAGTATACAGTGTGGGACTGTGTGCTAGGTTTCAGTCCAAGCCCAAGGAGTCATATCTGACAGCTGTGAAGAGGATCTTGAGATACGTGAAAGGAACTCAGGACCTCTGTTTATGGTACCCAAGGGGAGGTACTATTGAACTAATTGGTTTTGCTGATGCAGATTATGCAGGTCATTTGGTGGATAAGAAAAGCACTTCAGGAATGGCACACTTTCTTGGTCCTTGTTTGGTCTCTTGGGCTACAAAGAAGCAAAACTCAGTTGCCCTCTCTACTGCGGAAGCTGAGTATGTAGCAGTTGCATCATGTTGCTCACAACTGCTATAGATTCAAACAACAGTTGGAGGATTTTGGTATCAAATTTGGAGCAGTGCCAATTTTCTGTGATAATACAAGTGCAGTGAATATTGCCAAGAACCCAGTCCAACACAAAAGAAAGAAGCATATTGATATTAGACATCATTTCCTTAGAGATAATGTGGAAAAGGGTCTGATTACTATGAACTCATGCAGGACTGAAGATCAAATTGCTGATATATTCACCAAAGCATTGAACAAGGTACAGTTTGAGAGGAACAGGTTGGAATTAGGGATGAACAAAATACACGGATGACCCAACAGGTGGTCCCTCAATGATTGGTTAGTTAAGTGTTCAATAATCTGTGTGTAAAATTTGTTATTACTGTTCCGTCTAATTTCGTACTTGTTTAAGTATACTTGTTCAGCCTTTAAGCACCAGGTGAGGATAATGTGATCCCATAAAGAACCTACTATGTACTAAGAAGGAACCGACTGAAGCATGAGGAATCATGTCCAGGTACAGTCACACTACCTTGCATGATATAAGTCATAACTGAAATTAAATTGTCAATTATACGTGTGTCAAGGGAGATCCTCCATGTTCCTGTAACCGTCCTAAATTATAGGAACACATTCCTTTTTGGGATAGAATTCTATTTGACTTGTATGGACCCCACTACTTGAAAAGGCTCAATTGAATAATTCCATAACCGTCAAATCCATAACCCTTCCTGGTTTTCAAAAATTTCAAAAAGCTGCTTTTTCACTTATATCTCATTATTTCTTTGGCTTCCCTAGAGACTGTCTAATCACCAAAACCCTCTCCCCTTCGTCAATCTACACTGAACTCACACACTCAACAACATTGCCTTTTCAACTCTACATTCTCTCTCAAAAGCACAATACTGAAAATTCTTGAAATCTCAGTCAAAACCCTAACAAATTTCATCATGTCTCAAGTACAATCTTCATCCACTTCACCCACAAAGGCTCTCAAGAAATCATCTGCAAAACCACCTCCATCCACCCCCGCGGAAAGAATCGCTAAGGCCAGGACAAAATTTCTCAAAAACGGAGAAAAGAAACTGGTCAAGAAGATGATGTCTAGATCTTTGTCTACTACGCCCACTGCACAAGTTTCATCCGAACCACCTACTGAGGTAACTCCTGATCCTATCCCATCTACTCCTATTGATTTAGAAGGAATAAATAGCCCTGGTACAATGGATACTAAAACCCTAGTAACAGGACTAGATGAAATTATAGGAGTGGTAGAGACTGGTGACAAAACTGGTAGGGGGAACATAGTTGAAGCAAAGCAAAAAGATGTTCAGGAAGAACCTAGGAAAAATTTGCATGTGTCTGTAGTAGAAAAGACTAAGTTAGAGGTGGATGTAGCAGGAAAAGTGATAGAACAACTAAGGGAGGATGATCTTGTCGAGTCCCTTAAGGAACGTGTTAATAAACCAAGTACTAGTGGTGTGGTTGCTGATGAGAATCAAGGGGTATCTGTCCTTAAAGGTCCAGTAGTTGGGGGACCTAGACTTGCTAAGGCTTCACAGGATTTGGGTCAAGAACCTGCTTCTTGCCCAGATCCTACTGAGGCTGATGATGCAGGACTAAATTGGACAGATTCAGAAGAAGAAAAGGTTGAGGAGGTAGTGAAAGAAGAAGTTGAGAGTGAACAGGGCACCAAGAAAGCAGAAGAAACAAAGAAGAAAAAGTTGAAAAGTAAGTTTGGTGGGGAAGATGAGAGGCTGGTGTATGAGGAAGAGGAAGAAAAGGTAGTATTTGTGAAAGAGAACAGAGTAGAGCCAGATAAGAGGAGGAGACTGGTGAAAGGGGGAAAGCCAGTGTCAAAAACCAAATTGGTTGATGAATCAAGTGATGAGAGTGGTGACAGGACTGTTGTTGAGCCAGTGGCCAGGAGAGTTGGCACTAGGTCTGCCTTGAAGCAACAGCTGGAGAGTGTTGGGAAGCTGGAAAGAACAATTACCAATGTGAGAGACAGAGAAGCAAAGAAAAAAGAGAAAGAGAAGAAAGCTGGGGAGGTATAGGAAGAGAGTGACGAGGCTGGTAGTTATGTGGAGCCAAGTGACTCTGAGACTGATAGTGAAGCAGAGAACAGGAAGAGAAGGAGAGGTTCTGAAAAAGAAGTTGATAGAGTGACCTTCTTTGCAAAGCATCAGGTGCTCCCTGGTAGTATTTTGCATGATGAGAAGGAACATCACATGAAACCACTGCTGAGAATGATTGGTGACCAAGGATGGCTTGGTTTGTTTGGGAACAAGGATAGGATGTTATTTGCTGATGAGGTCAGGGAGTTTTACACAAACTGCAGAGTCAATGCCAGGAGAGTGTTCACCACTGTGAATGGAGTTGAGATAGAATTTGGGAGAAATGAGCTTGGGGTGATCCTTGACATACCTGCTGAAGGATATTACAGGTATATAAAGCTGAAGTAACCTAAGAGGACAGATGGAGTAACCTCTCTGAGCGTGGTCAAGAAATTCTCAGGAAAACCCAAGCTAAGGAAAGAAAGGAAGGTAGATAAAAAGGAGATGGAGCCTGCACACCAGTTGCTGTTTGAGTTTGTGCACAGGTTCCTTCTACCAAGAGGAGAAAGAAACAGTGAAGCTAGTGCTCTAGACCTAACATACATGGACTTGCTGGAAGGGGGGTAAGAATCAACTTACCTGGGCTAATTATCAGGCATATTAAGAGGATTGCAGATACTGATCAGAAACCACATTCTTTAGTGCATTCCTATCCTCCAGCAAGTTCTTGAGCATTTTGGGGTTCCACTGGAAGCTGGAAAAAAGCCAACCATTCATCAAATGTTTGGGCACAATGTGCTTAAAACTGTGACTTCTTCGAGGAGAGGAGAGCTTCCAAGAAGCCCAGGCAGGTCAAGCAAGAGCTAGCTGCAGAGAGTGAGGATTATGGACCTGAGGAGGCCATTGATGTTGTGAAGGAGCTGGAGACTCATGTTCTTGAAGTGAATACTGAAAATGCAGAGCTCCACAAACAGCTGAAGTTGAAGGATCAAGAAATTGATCGCTTGAAGATAGACTGCCACAAGTATGAGGCCGAGCTGGTGATGGAAAGGGCCAAAAATACAAAGCATCCTGAGACGTTTGTCAAGCACTTCAACCTTCAGTCCTGAGTCCTCCTGTCCTATCCTTCTGTCCTTTCTCCCATATGTTGTTAATTCCTTCCATTCTCCCTTGCACATGTGCTGGTTGTTTCAAACAATTTATTTTTCAGTTGTGTACTAATTGATAGGGTTGTGCTGCTGTCACACCCTGGATAATGGTTTTAAATTTTCTCATGCTTATAATTGTTTGCTTTACAGTATTTGGTTCTTGTTGGGCCCTTACTCTTACTTCTGTGTGTTTTTTGCTGACTGATTGCCTTGTGCTCTAGAGTGGATAGTACTAACAGGTTCATGCAGGTATTTGAATCATTTCGATGATGCCAAAAGGGGGAAGAAGAAAATGTTGGGGTGTTTGTGACCTAATTCATATGTTTTACTTTTCTTGAACTTGTTACCTTTTGTTGTTTGTTTTTGGGAAATTTTGTCTATTCAGGTTCTTTGCCAACATTTGTGTGTCATCATCAAAAAGGGAGAATTTGTTGAGCATTTGTTTTAAAGCATGACAAACGAGAAGGACTCAGTGGTCTTGATAGAAGAATCTAGTCCTTAAAGGAATGAGGGCACGACTGATCGAAAAGATCAGTGGGTTGCAAATCCCTGTGAAACTAGGAGTAGTGGCGCGTGAATGAATATGCATCCTAGTCAGACTAAAAGAGGCGGTGCCCAGGCTGTGTCTTCGAAGTACGAATAGGAGTTGGACTTTAATAAAGAAAAAAGTTACTAAGAATCCTATCTTACCATAATTACAAGGATTCCTTATAAGACTCAATTAGGGTTGCAAGGCCCATATAAATACAAGTAGTTGATGCAGCCGTAAATCAATTATTCACAAACAGAGAGTTGAGAGCATATAAAGGCGGTCCAGCATCTTTCTACGTGAGATAACTGAAGAAGACAACTGGTGTGCTTGAGTTGTTTGAGTCTAGATCTACTGTCTAGATTCATTGCGTTGTAAGTTGTCTAAATTTGAGTGTTCATTGTTTTTACCTATTGGCTTATTATAGAAGCATATGTATTAGGTGAACTTGTGTGAAATTTCTTGTAAAGCTAGAGTTTAGCTTTGGTTCGTGATTAGGGTCTAGAGTGTAGCCTCTTGGTTACAGAGTCTTGTAATCAGAAACTTGCTCTTTGTGTTAGTGGATTGAGTTCTAAAATCCCAGAGTGTGGGTCGTGGTTTTTCTCTCTTGAGCAAGGAGTTTTTCACATAAAATTCTTGTGTCTTCTGAGTGTGTGTTGCAGTGTTCAAACAGCTAATTTGCACAGGCAAGAACAGGGTTCTTGACTCAGGAGAATCGGGTTCTTAAAACGAAAAACGGTGGACACTATTCAACCCCCTTCTAGTGTCCTTAGGAGGTGCATAGATTATAACAATTCTTAATAATTTTTTGGTTAGTTCCGTATTAGATGATAGTTTCTTGAAGATTACCCTGTTTATATCCCAAGAATTCTAAATTTTTTAGCCAAAAAAAGATAACGAAATTTGATTTTTTGATCTGGGTTCAGTTATTTCTGTTTGAAGTGCTTGAGTAAGTTGTCATCTATAAATCAGTGTAGGTTCTTGAACAAGGCATATCACAAGGAGGCGAGGAAATATACATGTATGTCTATGGTGAATAGGTATGTCTTCTTCTTTTTGTAAGTAAATTTTTTATCTTTCTTTTATTGGGCATTTTTTAGATATGGATTTGATCAATGCAAATTATTATCGGTTGGTTCCATGTTTGTTTTCGTTGTTTACAGAATGCTGGCTGTGGATTATTGGTTTCATACCTGAGCGTCTGAATGTTTAACAGATCACTTGCTACTGGTAATACATAATGGATATAGAGATTCATGTTATATATATAACATTCATATCAGAATTTCATGTTTTTTTTTTCGGTTATGTGATTATGAATCATTAATTTGTCATATAGTATTTTGCTTGATCTGTCATCCTATTGATTAAAGATTCGACTTTTAGATATGGGTTGTATGTGACTTTTATCGATAGTTTCTGCTGTCATTCTTGATTATAGCATGTCATTGTTAGTTTTAAATGTAAACTGATGATGTTGCTGTTATTTCCTTTCGTCATTTGTGAAGATGTAAAACTGTTTACTATATGTACATAATACTGTATACTGTATGTAGAATAGCTATACCAGAGATTAATACACATAATCTTTAGCTGTGATAAAAGAACCTTCAACATAGCTGTAGGTTAGGCGACACCAACTTCAATACTATTAAAGTTCGGGTTAACTGCTATATAAAGCTTTCTATCAGTTAGAAAAGGAATTGTATTTAATGCTTCAGCTCTCTTTGTCCTGGACCTGATTATGTTCTTCACAAGCTTTCAATACTCATGAACCCTTACGGATTGGATGGTATAGTTTCTTGATGGGTCAAAAGCAACAGATTGATTTCTTAGTTCAACCAGTCTATTACCTAAATGGTCACTCAACTATTGAAAATAAACCAAGAAAGTCACTCTTCTTTGTAATGTTCCTGAATGGTCACTTAATTTTTGATAATTAACTCAAATGGTCATTCTCACCTGAAAAGTTGTTATCTCCGATAATAAATGCTGACGTGAAATTTAAAAAAAAAATTAAAATCCTACTGTCCCCACCCATTTAACATAATTAATTGACCCATACCCGACCAAAATAACTTAATGGGTCAACTATTAAAAAAGTAAGTTCAACTTTAATCCTAACTCTAAGATACTATACGATGTTTCCCTCCTCCTCTTCTTTTTAGGGTTCTATATATGGAGAACCAAAATTTTACTTTCAATTGATTTCTTCCCCAGTAAAACCATTACGATTAAACTAAAATTTTCATAAAATACCATAAGCTCATAACATAATACATGAGGGGAGGCTCCCAAAGCTCCACTTATCGGCGTCGTCACATTCCTCAACAACAAGCAGTGATGAGAACCCCACTGATACCAGTAGACAGCTACCCGGTTACCCACTTCCGTCTGGTACTGGACCTCACTCAGAACCCACCACCGAACCCCGATATGTGGTTAGAACTGGGTCTCACCGGAATGACTTGCGAACTCACAGTAGTGGTGAACCATCAGTCGATTATTGTTCCACTAGCTTGCCCGCGTTTCCTAGCCACGTTAGCAGTGGAGCTAATGCGCCATGGCACACAAAACCTATCTGCACTCCATGTCTTGCGCTTCCAGGAACAGTCGCCGGTGGAAATCTATCAGCAGCTCATCAGGAACCCAGCGACAGCTCCGCTGATTATGCCAGCCTTCTTATGGAACTCACACCAACATCCAAACTCAGAGAACTTGTTCAACAACACGCCTGTTCTCCCCATGGATTTTCGCTCGCCCAGTCCTCCAGTGATGAGAAATCAGTTCTTCCAGTCTCCGTCTCCTGTGGTGCAAAACCAATTCTTCCAGTCGCCATCTCCAGTGCCTTTCAACCAAGCTATTCCACCAGTAAACGTAGGAGGGACAGAGATGGAGATCAAATTTCTGAATTTAGTTCAATACAAGGGGTTCGAGGAGGACAAAGAAGAAAAATGTTTATGGAATTTCCCAGAGACTATGTTCAAGACTTCGTTGACTATCCGTTGCTTTCCACCACCGAGTCAATTCAAGTACAAAGCATGCTCAGTGCCAAAGCTTCTGGAAGACTATCCTATGGGGGCGGGTCCTCTGAAGTCCCCAGTGCATCCGTCATTCAGACCATTACTGAGAGGAGGGAGTTCCACCAATCCATGGACTAGTCCAATGAAGTTGATCTTATGGAACTGCCGAGGAGCCGCTAGTGAGGCTTTTAGGCGCAATGCCCAAGACCTGGTTAATCTGCACACTCCAACTTTGTTGGCCCTAACTGAAACAAAACTTGATGCGGCTGGACACCATGCCCTTCTCAATTATCTCCCCTTTGATGCAATTGAGCAGCAGCCGGCTGAGGGTTTCTCGGGTGGGATAGCTATCCTATGGAGAAAACAAGACTTGGAGTTAGAGTTTGTTTTTAGTACTCCCCAGGAAATTCATGCTTCTATTCAGGTACATTCCTCAGCTCCACCTTGGTTTTTATCTGTTATCTATGCTAGCTGTAATTATCAGAAGCGTTTGCAATTATGGGATAATATAGGAAAATTTGGTTCTAGCATAACTGGCCCTTGGCTTCTATGTGGAGACTTTAATGAAGTCACCTCTGCCAGTGAGAAATTTGGTGGTAATCCTGTTAATATGCGTAGGTTATCGCCTTTTATAGATTGCATTAATAAAAATGGTATGATAGATCTAGGTTTTACTGGATCTAAATTTACTTGGACAAACAAGAGCAAAAATTGTCATAGGATGATCCTTGAACGTCTTGATAGATTCATGGCTAATGCAGATTGGTGTCACTTATTTGGCGACTCTTCAGTTGTTCATCTTCCTAGAACTAGGTCAGACCATTGTCCCTTATTGCTAAACCTAACTTCTAATAAAGGGGCCTCAAATTCTTTATTTCGATTTGAAACAATGTGGCTAAATCATTATGACTTTCCTAGAATTGTAAAGTCTTGTTGGCATGGTAAACAAGATTTTATCCATGCCTTAGAAATTTTTGCTAAAGCTGCTACCCATTGGAATAAGAGTGTTTTTGGTAATATTTTTTACAAAAAGCGTATCCTTACCAATAGACTTGCTGGCTTGCAAAAAATGGATCCTTCTCGAAAACATAATTTTCATTATAACTTAGAAAACTCTCTTATAGAGGATTACAATGATATCCTTAAAAGCGAGAAGGATTTTTGGAAATTAAAATCGCGTGTTCAATGGTTAAATGACGGAGATGCTAACACTAGATTTTTTCACACTTCTACCGTCAAGAGAAGGAGGCGTAATAAAATTTTGGGATTATCCGACTCCGTAGGCAATTGGTACTATAATCATAGTGATATTCATAATATTATAATTAAGCACTTTTCCACCATTTACTGCACTGAGCTTTCTAGCACTCCCTTGCTGACCACGCTTGCCACTTCTCAAATTCTGGATTCTCAGACATCAGACTATATAGGTAGGCCCCTTCAGCTTCTCGAAATCCGTAAAGCTTTGTACTCCTTCAAACCCCTTAAAGCTCCAGGCCCTGATGGTCTGCACCCTTTGTTCTTTCAAAAGTTTTTCCAGGATACGAAAGCTGCCATTGAGCACATTTGTTTCTCTGCTTTTGACTCTAATATAATAGATCCTCACTTCAATAGAACCCTCATCACTTTGATTCCCAAAATTCAACACCCAGAGAAAATTGGTCATTATCGGCCTATTAGCCTCTGTAATACTATTTACAAAACTATAACTAAAATTATTGTTAATAGGATCAGACCTTATCTAGATAGCATCATTGGCCCCTTTCAATCAAGTTTTCTCCCGGGAAGGCGTGCATCGGACAATGCAATCATTGTCCAAGAAGCTATCCATTCTTTTAAGCGTTCCTCTGGTAAAATTGGGAAGATGTTGATCAAGATTGACTTAGAAAAGGCTTTCGATCGCCTTGAATGGTCTTTTATTAAATATAGTCTTCATTATTTCAATTTTCCTCCCAATATTATTAGCCTTATTATGAGTTGTGTTTCATCATCTTCTATCTCAATCCTTATTAATGGTAAGCCTTCTGAATACTTCAATCCAACCAGAGGTATTAGACAGGGCGATCCCCTTTCTCCGTACCTCTTTATTTTATGTATGGAAGTCCTTAGTCGATCTATCTCCCAGGCAGTGGATGAATCCATATGGAAACCTATAAAGTTGTCCAGGTCAGGTCCTAAATTATCTCATCTTCTTTTTGCAGATGACCTCATCTTATTCAGCACCGCTACTACGGAAAATGCGCGCACTATCAATAGCATTCTCTTAAACTTTGGCCGGCTTTCTGGCCAAAAAATTAACCTCCAAAAATCAAAAGTGATATTTTCAAATAACACTAGTAGTACTGTATGTAATGATATTTCAATCTCCCTTAATATTAAGACTGCAAACTCTGTAGGGAAATATCTTGGTTTTCCTATTACCAACCATCATCCCAAAAGTTCCGATTATCAAATTATCCTAGATTGCATGAACTCTAAACTCCAAGGTTGGAAAACTACTTGTTTAAATTTAGCAGGTAGAGCTACTCTTGTTAATTCTGTGCTAGCTGCTATCCCAACTTATTCTATGCAGATTAACTTGCTTCCTGCTAAGATTCTTAATAATATTGATCAAATCCAACGGAATTTTCTTTGGGGATCGACCACAGAAAAGCGTAAAATTCATCATGCAAACTGGGATCTGGTCACTACTCAAAAATCAAAAGGAGGTCTCGGCCTCCATAAGGCCAGGTATAAGAATGGGGCGCTCCTGAGTAGCCTCAATTGGCGTCTAAAAAAGGACAATAGCAAGACATGGGTGACAGTGTTGCGTAGTAAATATGCAAGAAATAGATGTACTATTCGGAACATTGTTGCTACTCCAGATGACTCCTATATTTGGAAAAGTATTGCCAAGGCAGATCAAATATCCCAAGAAGCGATCTCATGGACAGTAGGAAATGGACAGCATATAAATCTCTGGCATGATAAATGGATCTTTCCGAATCTTTCCCTTAGATCTCTAATCCAAGGGCCAATTCATGAACAAGACAAAAATTCATCGGTTCAATCTATCATTTCTCAAGACTCATGGGATTTAATGAATATACCCTTTGAGTTGCCAACACATATTTCTAGTCAAATCTACAATACCCACAGGAGTAACACCAATAGCCCAACTGATAACTTCTTCTGGAACCTCACTCACGATGGTACTTTCTCCACTAAGTCAGCATATTCTTTATGGGCTTCAAAACTAGCTACAAACAACACTCCATCCACAGAAACCAAATCCAATTGGGTTTGGAAACTTCATATCCCAAATAAAATAAAATACTTTCTGTGGTTATTCAGCCACAACAAGCTCCCTACCGCCCAAAAGCTATTCCATCGTAACATTATTGAATCAGATACCTGTAAACACTGCCCTTTTTCTCAAGAATCAATCTACCACCTGTTTGTTGAATGCCCTAAGATTGGTATTCCAATTTGGACCCACCTGGGTTTGACTCCACCCCAGAACTTAATTGAATGGATTGCTCAGATATGTTCCAATGCTAGTTCTTTTCCCAACATTAAAGGCATGCCTATAAACTTAATTATCCCCTTCGCATTATGGGGAGGATGGACTACCAGGAACAGAAACATCTTCGAAAATAAATCTCTTGCTGTCAGCATGTCAACATGTATAGCTCAAGCTGCGGAGTTCTTCTATCTCAATCATCCTCCTTCAGGAACTAGAACCTTGAGCAGTATTTACATCAAATGGCATCCCCCGGATCAGGGATTCTACAAGCTGAACACGGATGGTGCCTTCAACAATAAAACTGGTAAAGGGGGCATAGGAGGTGTAATTAGAAATCATCGCGGTGAATGGTCTTTTGGATTTGCTAAGCACCTCTCATCATCATCTGTCATTCATGCAGAACTATCAGCTTTATTTCAGGGACTTTATCTGGCGAAAGCCCATAATCTCCAACCTTTACAAGTGGAGACCGATTCTAATGGCCTTATTCTCATGTTGCAAGGATCAAATGAAACTTTTTCTAACATCTTGAATGATTGCAGGTCCTTGCTATCTGAGCTTGGATGCTATGAAGCCAAGCATGTCTTTAGAGAAGCGAATTTTGTTGCTGACTTATTATCTAAATTTGGTTGTAATGCTTCTCATGACTCTTTATTATGTTTTACTGATGCACCATCTTTTGTATTATCAGAACTGGATTATGATTCCTCCTCCCGGTTTAGGGAGAGAAAGGGTCACTTTTGTAATATTGGTCAGTCTGAATCTTAATATATATTATGCTTTCATTAGCAAAAAAAAAAAAATACTAACCTACTAACAGTTTTTAGGAGTAAGTTTTAGGAGTAGCTTACTTTATTTTCTTCTTCTAGTTTCTAGGAGTAACAAAGTAAAAGTTAATATGACACTGTGATATAAGGTGTCGTATTTTATTAAAAATATTAATATTGTTAACATACTTTTCTGCGTTCTATCATTAGAAGACTCAAAAATCTTAAATGGAAAGTTGAAGTGTTCTCATGTATTATGTTATGACCTTATGGTGTTTTATGAGAATTTTAGTTTAATTGCAATGGTTTTATTGGGGAAGAAGGAGAAGAAAGCGATTGAAAGTAAAATTTTGATTCTCCCTATAAAACCGTAAAAATAAGAGGATGAGGAAACATCGTATAGTATCTTAAAATTAAAGTTGCACTGATTTTTTTAGTAGTTGACCCATTATGTTATTTGGGTCAGGTATGAGTCAAATAATTATGTTAAATGGGTGGGGACAGTGGGATTTAAATTTCTTTATATTTTATTTTTAAAAAAAAAAAAAAATCTACGTCAGCATTAATCATCGGAGATAGCAACTTTTCAGGTGAGAATGACCATTTGAGTTAATTATCAAAAGCTGAGTGACCATTTAGGAACATTAAAAAAAAAAGTGATTTTCTTGATTTATTTCCAATAGTTGAGTGACCATTTAGGTAATGGACTCTTAGTTTAACGATTAGTTCGACTACTATGCATTAATTATGCTCTACTCTGTTCCGTTATTATTTGGTCCTTTTTATGTGTGTCTATTTAAGTTCTCAAGTTCTGATTTGGTACACTTTTAAGGGCATCAGCAATGATGTGAACTGATATTTTTGAAACAAGTTGAATCTCTTAACAATTGCAGATGTTTATTATTGGGCGGCTCCTCCAAGAAAAAGTAAGACTTTATTCATAGAGGTATTTTGTCTCCAGGTCATCAGCCATATACAGCTTTGTAAGTGAGATTTTCCAAAATGACAAGTTATTGATGGCTACAATGAAGTTAATGATCTTTTTGAAGTCGAAAACAATGATTTGTTGGTTGCATTATTGGCATAGATAAGTGTTTTAAAGATAATGTATAGTAGTTCTATATTTTGGTTCTCACATTTGGTTTACTTACCCTGCATTGAAAAAGTCACTTTTCTTGCACTTAAGTTCAAGCTCATGTATTGTCAGTCAAGTACTTCAAGGCTTTGTGTATTTGATAATTTTGTTTATCCAACTAACCGATTCGACAAGTGACTCATAAATTTGTTTTTAACTTCAAACAGGCTTATCCTCCGTGGTTCTGTGGAACATTATAGTTGTTGATGATAAAAAGATCCTTTATATGAGATCCTTAAGATTGAAGCGGAGCCAAGTGGAGCTATAGGGCTTGCAGTTGTTCTTTCTAATGGTTTCCGAAAAGGAAAAATTATCCAGTTTGGAATGAATGCAGTCATATTAAATGTGTAATTTCTGAAGTCAATGTAGGTCTTGCTGTACATTGAAATAAATTCTCGAAAAAATGAGAAACTCCATATTCAATCTATCTTCACTGGAACCAACTTAATACTACTATTCATGTATTTGTGAATTTCTACAAGTGCAACAAGGATATCTATTTTCTTTGGATCTTAAACTTGACAATATATGAACAGTTATGCAAGTTATTATTGTTTTTGCTCTCTAATCATTTGTTATTAGTAGCAAAATTCTCTCTTTTATGTTCAGGAGGAATCAATTTGATTAAATCCACGCAGTATGGAGTAACTAAGCGGTGGATATATGGATGGAAATCTCGATCGAATCATACTTGGTTTATCCTTTTTTTAAAGCTTATCTATTCTTATTTGAACAGTTTAGTTTAGTAAGTCAATAAACTACTGTAATATACAAGTGAGAACTCCAAATACATCTAACATTTGGGTATGTGTTACTGCTGTAGCGCGTAAGACATTAGTTATAACATAAATTATTTTGGGTAGATTATGAATTTTTATCCGATTAAGGTTCTCACTCTCTATGAACTTTTGTCAGGATTAGATTGTCAACACCTAAGGATTTAAAACAACTTCAGTGATAGCATAAGGGGGTTAAATCATAAATATTCACGATAGCTAGAGAACTTATGACAATCGATATGTGTATTTTGTGCATATTAAGCTGTGGAGACGAAGAGACAATTCAAATACTTATTTTGAAGTATAAGGCAACTCAGGTTATAAGTTGAATTATTCATTCCTTTGCAGTTTGTTAGATTCTGACATCAACTTGAGAATGTATATGATAAAAATGATAGAGTCGTGATCAAAATATGAAAGATACATCTTATTGAAAGAGCACTTTAATATTATCTCTTCATGTGTGTTCTTAAAAGTCTCTGAGGTTCTATAATTATCTTATTGACATTAAGGAACACACTGATAACTCAAGTTTTGATGATTACAATATGGTTAAATTTCATGGACAACTAACTTAACCTTATTACATTGCGTGTCAGGTGCAAAAGGAATTAGTCGGTTATCTTTGGAAGGAAAATGAAGACACTGAGTGTACACTGCCTTGGAGATTCTGATTGATTCGAGTAAATCTGGGTTCTCATTATTGGAATAAATATCGCATTTCAAGGAACTATGAAGATCTTCCAAATCCCGTTTAAAGCTCTTACCTTATTCCCAAAAAGGATCAATCAATGCCTTTTTGGGGATCAAATCTCTTGGGTCATACATCTCTTCATTTATGGGAAATATCACATCATATCGGAAAGGATCATCAAGCTATTTTAACTGTTCACACGCAGAGTCCCTAAAAGCTATATATACTTTCGATCAGTTGCTGTTCGAGTCACGCAACCTTAAACTTTCTAGCATTTTCTTTTAAGTCTTGAAAACATTGTAATCTTTAGAGTTTACTACTGTACAAGAAAAAGAAAAGAGAGATCAGAGAGAAAGGAAGGTTAGTGTCGAGTAAGTTGGTTAACTGTGTAACCAACAGTCTATCGTTCGCCAAAAACTTGTTGCTCCCAACGCACACGCAAGTATACGTGGTCGACAAGTAATAAAGTGATAAGTAGAGTATCGTTCCCACGAGGACTATTCAGACTGGACTCCTAACAAATAATTTCTTAAGAACTATTCAGGGATCTTTTTCAATAGTGAGAGTTTTATTAATTAAAGAGCAATAATTTGAATGATGGAAATTCAGTCAAACAATGGAGCAAACGTTGGTTGTAAACAATATTAAGGAGACGGTCCAGGGTCAGCGTTACGAACAATCCAATTGGGTTTTCCAATTGATTCCACTTCTTAAATCCCGGATTACTAACTAACAAATTAAATGTACCCGTGAAAACCTTTCGATTCTTCACGGTCTATGCAGGCTACTCCAATCCCTATATGTATATGGGTTGAATCACGTGCACGCATTAACGAATTCTGTAAATAGTTAAGCTAGGCGAGCAAGTATATGTCTATCCTACTCACAAATTGGTTCCCCGATGCCCATGTTCACAATCAAGCCCTACTCTTTCTTATTTGCATTTACAAGTTCCCTCTGTCAAACTCAACTTATAAATCGTAGATAGTGTTCAATTATCAGCCCTCAATAACCAAACAATTAGGCTCAAGAAAGAATAAACAATCTATAATGGTAAATCAATAAGAAGAATTCAACTTTCAAACATTGACCTTCATGTATTTACTCTAACCCTAGAACGAACAAATTATAGAATTAAAGAGAAGAATAAGAGAAAGAGAGAAAGAACTTGTTTAGAAGACATCTAGGGCTCCTCTCCTCTCCTCCAAAACTTGCTCCCAAGTCTGAACTCCCTTCAAAAACGAGGTAAAAGAGTATTTATAGTGTTTACAAAAGCCTAGCAATAAGTTACGCCTAAGCCTAGACGAAATAGGACTTAACAACCCGCTCCAGGGGCACTATAGCTGGCGCCCCGCGCCTCAAAACGCGCTCAACTAGGCAGAACCCGTCGAATCTCGCACGCAATAGCCACGCTCCGCGCTAAAAAATGTGCCAGAACCTTGGGCGCCATAGGGGGCGCGCCGCGCCTCACACCGTGCCAGGCCATTTTCCTACTCTCGTCGTTAGCAGCTCGCGTCGCGTCGTGCCTTCGTGTGCTCGATCCAATCCTCAATTAATTTCCAACCTTTTCTTGCTCGATCATGCTCTTTAAAGCTCCAATTCCACTTCATAACAACCTACAATCATACGACATAAAATCAGTGCAAAATCACATTCGTCAACTAGAAAACGTGCGAATAAAGTACTCAAACGTGAGGAAATATTAAGGAATTATAGGCATAAAATGCCAAACATCACCACCCCACACTTGAACCTTTGCTCGCCCTCGAGCAATCACAAATAACTTCCCAACCTAGGTAGAACAGGTCTGCCTATGACTATGGTTGATACCGACTATTGAACAAATGCATACATGACTACTATGGGTCCAACAAACATGCCAACAATTTATCAAACATCAAAACATGAGAACAACCACCCCAAGACAACTCAAATGCACAAACTCGACTCATTGCAACCATGCTCCCACAAAGTCACACCTATCTACTCAACCAAGAAGCCACAACTTCACCTATCTCATGCAAACCATGTTCCCTCACCAAAATGAAGCAAGAGAGTGTCCCCCAAATATCACACACAACAATGAATATCAAGAATAGAACGGGGACAATAGCATAGAAATAATTCACTCACTCTCATGAAAATCTCACATGTCACACACGATCTACCATAGGCTTGCCCGTAGTGTAGGACTCCATTAATGTAAGCTCACTCCAATCGGGATTAACTAGGACTTTAAAGGGGTTGTAATGTAGGCTAAGGGTCTGGTAGGATACATATGGATAATAGTGACTACCTCCCTAAGCACTTTAATACATCACAATCAAATTAAGCACATATCTCATCAAAGCCACCCAATCAATAACTTCACACACACCTTCTCAACAAGTAGCAATTTTTTTCTTTTAAGCACAACAGTAGCAAGGATGGATATTCTTTTCTTTTTTTTTTTTCCATATTTTTTTTTCATTTGTTTTTTTTCCTCTATTAATCTTTCCAAACCTTGCCAATACTCCTTCAACTACTTCACAATTTTATCAAATATTCCCCTCATTGGTTCCACTCAAAAACCTCCCAATATTTCAACCACAAACTCCACAATAATATAATATTATCAATTAAAGTGTTTAAGGAGTAAAAGGCCAAAAGAAAGCAATTTAGAACAAGTGGGTAGGCTTGCGGTGTGGGTGCCAACAAAAAGGTCAAAGAGAACACAACAATCAAGTCCAAGGTGTATATATAAAGGTAGGCAAATCAAGAGAAGGCCTGTATCATTTCCCGACTAGAGTAAACCTAGGATTTCGCTTTGCACATACACGGGGCAAGTTCTAGACACCAATATGCAGACATGGAATACAATAGAATATGCCTCACATCACACATTGCACACAGTCTACACAAGATGATTCCATCACAACTCTCAATCAAACAAATAAGGTGCAATTTGTGGGAATTTAAGCACTAATGCACAAAGGTTCACAACAAAGTCAAGTGAGTGGACTCAAGCATCTCAAGGGGGTCATTCCATTTTTTTTCTAGGCATGCATCACAATTTAAAACCAAAAGACACCACAAATAGCACATGCTCAAGTCCAAGTACACCGGTATCAAACAAATCAAAGGCACCTAGCATTCTACCTATTTCTTCGTCTAGGGCCACCTATAACTAATACTATACTAATCCTAAAAAGAAAAAGAAGACTACCCGGTTCAAAGGTCTACCCATGGAAAAGAACCGAGGCCATAAGAAAAACCACGGGGCGGATGACTGTACCACTAACCAAAACTAAAAATAAAATCTTTTTAAAATTTTTCATTAGTTTTCTAATTTTTTTCATTTTTTTATATATTAAAGCAAGAAACAAATAAAAATAAAGTCAAGTGACAAAAATAAAAATTGCTGAAATTAACTATCTAAAGGTACAATCATCCATAACCTCAAAATTTTGGAAGTTTCCCCACCCCACACTTAAAATCAAGCAGTGTCCTCAGTGCGACAAAAAGAAAGTACAAGAGTCAAAGGAACTTCCCTGAAGGCTAAACGACCTAGCCTTTGGCGCGAGCAATGGCACCATCTCCATTACAAACCCACCAAGCGTCCGTAGAGCAAGGGGTACTCAGACTTCCCCCAACAGGTCATCAATATTAGGCAGGGGTCAGGACACCCCACACTTAAACTCGACATTACATGAACCTGCAATCCAAAGAATCACCCAAAGTAATATACAACCATAAAAATAATAATAAAAATAAATAAAAGTAAAGCAAGCAAATTAGGTTGCCTCCCAAGAAGCGCTTGATTTAATGTCGCGGCACGACGAAGACAACTTCATCACTTTTGCCTCCACCTTGAGCTTATGAATTGAATCCCCAACTTTACCTCAAGCTTACGATTATGGTATTGGGGTGGTGGCAAAAATACAAAAGGACCAAGTAACCATTGTCGCATTTTACACTTCTTGGCCTTTAAATGAGGGATGTCGTTTTGTCTCCTCGACATCACAAATTTTAAAATATAGGCACCTTGTTCCTCCTCCTTGGGTTTCTTCATAGGCTCGGGTGGCTCAATTTTCATGTCACCAAACACAATGTTGAAAAATAATTGGAATGATGTCCAATGCGATTCAATTCTAAAATTGCATTACTTTTGACACCCTCACCTGCACAAACACTAGAGTCCTCAAATAAGATGTTTTCTATTTCCTCACTTGACTCTAATGTGATTTCCTCAACTTCGGCATCATCAACTAATATTGGTTCGAATGGTAGGAATTCCACTTTTTGCTTCTCAAATTGGTTCCTAAGATCCTCTATCTCAAATCTACTATTCATGACAACTGATAATTGGGCTTCAAACACCTCAATCATATCACTCAAATTTGCCTCTAGATCGTGAATAGCTAAGCCAAATTGATCAATTTCTTGTGTGAGCTCCACTCTTTCTTCCATAAATTGTCTCGTCATATTTGTAAGGTCGCTCTTGAAATCCCCATAAGCTTCTAAGAGTTTGGCTTGCTCCACTAGCCAAATTTGGCTAACAACCTGCACTTCATCGCTTCTATCAAACTCTAAAACATCATTAGAATCATCACAAAAATTATTGGGGGAAGGAGCATGACACTTAGGACAATCATTCCACCGACCACCACACAATTTACAAAAGTTTCAATCAAAGGTAGTAGAAAATTCACATAACCAGTCTCATAGGGTTGAAAGAGTTGGACAATTTTCCCACAAGTGGGTTCCTCCCCAAAGCAGACAAAGATCATCAAAATTAGAATTACAACCACTCGACCAATTTTCATTAAAAGATGCTATGATAAGACAAGTAACACAATACTAAACTAAACAAAAATAAAACCTGAATAGAAAATAATAAATCGTTCATAAAGAAAACAGTCAATTATTTAGTCCCCGGCAACGGCGCCAAAAACTTGTTGCTCCCAACGCACATGCAAGTATACGTGGTCGACAAGTAATAAAGTGATAAGTAGAGTATCGTTCCCACGAGGACTATTCAGACTGGACTCCTTACAAACAATTTCTTAAGAACTATTCAGGAATCTTTTCCAATAGTGAGAGTTTTATTAACTAAAGAGCAATAATTTAAATGATGGAAATTCAGTCAAACAATGGAGCAAACGTTGGTTGTAAACAATATTAAGGAGACGGTCCAGGGTCAGAGTTACGAACAATCCGGTTGAGTTTTCCAATTGATTCCACTTCTTAAATCCCGGATTACTAACTAACAGATTAAATGTACCCGTGAAAACCTTTCGATTCTTCACGGTCTATGCAGGCTACTCCAATCCCTATATGTCTATGGGTTGAATCACGTGCACGCATTAACAAATTCTGTAAATAGTTAAGCTAGGCGAGCAAGTATATGTCTATCCTACTCACAAATTGGTTCCCCAATGCCCAGGTTCACAATCAAGCCCTACTCTTTCTTATTTGCGTTTACAAGTTCCCTCTGTCAAGTTCAACTTGTAAACCGTAGATAGTGTTCAATTATCAGGCCTCAATAACCAAACAATTAGGCTCAAGAAAGAATAAACAATCAGAATGGTAAATCAATAAGAAGAATTCAACTTTCAAACATCAACCTTCATGTATTTACTCTAACCCTAGAACGAACAAATTATAGAATTAAAGAGAAGAATAAGAGAAAGAGAGAAAGAACTTGTTTAGAAAACATCTAGGGCTCTTCCCCTCTCTTCCAAAACTTGCTCCCAAGTCTGAACTCCCTTCAAAAACGAAGTAAAAGAGTAATTATAGTGTTTACAAAAGCCTAGCAATAAGTTACGCCTAAGCCTAGACGAAATAGGACTTAACAACCCGCTCCAGGGCACTATAGCTGGCGCTCCGCGCCTCAAAACGCGCTCAACTAGGCAAAACCCGTCGAATCTCGCACGCAATAGCCACGCTCCGCGCTAAAAAATGTGCCAGAACCTTGGGCGCCATATGGGGCGCGCCGCGCCTCACACCGCGCCAGGCCATTTTCCTGCTCACGTCGTTCGCAGCTCGCGTCGCGTTGTGCCTTCGTGTGCTCGATCCAATCCTTAATCAACTTCCAACCTTTTCTTGCTCGATCATGCTCTTTAAAGCTCCAATTCCACTTCATAACAACCTACAATCACACGACATAAAATCAGTGCAAAATCACATTCGTCAACTAGAAAACGTGCGAATAAAGTACTCAAACGTGAGGAAATATTAAGGAATTATAGGCATAAAATGCCAAACATCAGTGAGCGAAGAAACAAAACCATACAAGTGTATCGTTGGTGGTGAACGAAGGAAAACCATCAATCTGTACTTTGGAGAAACTAAGAGCTAAAGAGAAACTCCCTTGTGACCCAAGGGGACTGGATTAGGAACCATTTTTGGTTCTGAACCAGTATAAAAATCCACTGTGTCTTTATCTTTCTGCACTTACATTGTTCTTTTATCACTGGATAAAATCTAGTCGACTCAATAGTCGACTGAAACTGTAACTAAAAAATTAAAAATTATAATTCATACCCCCCTCTTATATCATCAATTGTATCAGAGTAGGTCTCATATATCTCTTATTTTTTGCTTTGCAGCAAGTGAGAAAAGATCGTGTCTGGAGATATTGTTACCGGAGCGCTACTTCAAGAAGGAACCTCTATTGCTCGCCCTCCATATTTCAATGGACAACACTTTAGTCATTGGAAAGTGAGAATGGAAACATTTGTCAAATCCATTGATTTTAAAGTTTGGCGAGTAATTAACAAGGGGCCTTATGATATTACTCTAGACAAAAACAAGAAACTTGAAGCGGAAGCTACTAAAAGACCCCTTGATATTGATGATTACAATGATGAGCAAAGGGAAGTCACTCAACTGAATTCAAAGGCTCAAAACCTCTAATACAATACTATAAGCGGTGAAGAATATGAAAAGATCTCCAGCTGTGAAACAGCTAAGGAGATGTGGGATAAACTTGTTGTTACTTATGAAGGTACGAACAAAGTTAAGGAAACTAGGATTAATCTTCTAGTTCATGAGTACGAACTTTTTCAAATGAAAGATGGAGAAACTATTGAAGACATATTTGCTAGATTCAGTAAAGTAATAGGAGAACTTAAATCCCTTAGAAAAATCTACACGAGTGGAGAACAAGTCAGGAAAATTCTACGAAGTTTACCTGTTATATGGCAACCTAAAATTATCAATATTGAAGGTGGAGACCTAAACTCTCTATCTTATGATAAACTTCGTGGTGATCTTATTGCCTTCGAAAAAACGCATCTTCAAATAAATTCTCAGACTACTGAAAAGAAGAAAGAAGTTGCTTTCAATGCTGAAAATACAGACCCTCCTAGCGACAATGATGACATTGCAGAAGAATGGGGCTTAATGTCAAAGAACTTTGGAAATCTGTTAAGAAGAAACAGGCAAAGAGGGAGACCCAGATTCAATTCTCGCAGAAACACTCCTAGCAATGATCAAGATAAGAATGATGGACGATGCTACGAATGTGGTATATATGGGCATATTGCAGCCAACTGTAATGAGGCAAAGAAGAAGCAGTTCAAAAACAAAAAGAAGGCTTTGTCTGCATGGAGTGACGAAGAAGGATCCGATAATAAAGAAGAAGCAAATATATGTTTCGTGGCTGATGCAGAATCTAGCAAGGTACGTAATTATGACTGTGAAAACTACAACCTCTTACAAGAGGATCTAGACTCTGCTCTAGAAGAAATGGAAAACATTTTGAAGGAACTCTCTAAAGTAAAAAATGATGGTGAAATTTGGAAAACTAGATTTGAAGTATGTGAAATAGAACGTGACTTCTTTGAACAAGAAGTCCAGGACCTGAAATTCAAACTAAATAGTATAGATAAATCCACAAGTCAAAGCTCTATCAGATCTAACATTACTCCCTTATCCCCTGCCTCTATTGAGGCTATCCCTGGAAGTTTACGATTCACCAGTAGTGAGTCGACTAAAACTGCATCTACAACTAAACCCCGCATTACCTGTTACTACTGTGGAAATCTCAATCACACAAGTGCTAGATGCAGATTAAGAAAGGCTGATACTAGGAAATGGAAATAGATTCCAAAAATTTCATTAAATTCTTATGTTGCTAACCATGAAGGACCCAAGACAGCTTGGATACTAAAACGTCAGTAACACTGTTTATTTGCAGGAACACTGTTGCTCCCCAACGCACACGCAAGTATACGTGGTCGACAAGTAATAAAGTGATAAATCGAGTATCGTTCCCACGAGGAGTATTCAGACTAACACTTAACGAACAATTTCTAAAAGCTATTCAAGGATCTTTTTCTTTGATGGTGAGAGTTTTAGTAACTAAAAAGCAGTAATTAAGATGCTGGAAGTGTAGTCAAACAATGGTGCAAACATTGGTTGTTAACAATATTAAGATGACGGTCCAGGGTCAGAGTTACGAACAATCCAGTTGAGTTTTCCAATTGATTCCACTTCTTAAATCCCGGGTTACTAACTGACAGAGTAAATGTACCTGTGAAAACCTTTCAATTCTTCACAGTCTATGCAGGCTACTTCAATCCCAATATGTCTATGGGTTGAATCACGTGCACGCATTAACGAATTCTGTAATGAGTTAAACTAGGCGAGCAAGTATATGTCTATCCTACTCACAAATTGGTTCCCCGATGCCCGGGTTCACAAACTAGTTCTATTTTTTCTTATTACGTAATTAAATTTCCTCTTTCGAGTTCAATCTAAAAACCATAGATAATGCATAATTATCGAGCTCTAATAATTACACAAGTGAAATCAAGAAAGAATAAGCAACCCGTTATGGGATTCAATTAATGGGAATCAATCTTCAAACAATCAACTTTCATGTAATACTCTAACCCTAGAACGTAAGAATTAGCCACGCATATTCATAATCACAAGGCAATGAATTGATGAAATAATGATGTAATTGATGTAATAGATGAAAGATTAGGAATAAACCCTTGTTCAATGAAGTATGGTGCTCTCAAATTGCTCCAAAGTCTGAACTCCTATCAAAAACTAAGTAAAATAGTATTTATAGGGTTTACAAAGGTCTGGTAATAAGTTAGACCCAAGCCTAGACGAAATAGGAAGTCAAAATACGCTCCAGGGGCGCTATAACTGGCACCCCGCGCCCACGACCGCGCTTGGTCAAGCAGAAGACGTCAAACACTCAGCTCTTTGGCTCCGCGGTGCATGGGAAAACGCGCCAGCAGTGGAGCGCTATGGGAGGCGCGGCGCGTGGCTAACCGCGCCAGGCCAAAAGCTGCACCTCCTTGCTCCGCAACTCGCCTTGTGTCATGCCCTCGTGTGCTCAATCCAATCCTCAATCAATTTCCACTCATTTCTTGCTCAATCACGCTTCTAAAAGCTCCAAATGCACTGCATAACAACCTACATACGCACGACATAAAATCAGTGCAAAACCATATTCATAAACTATAAAACGGGCGAATAACAAGCTCAAATATGCGGAAATATTAAGGAAACATTGGCATACAATGCCAAACATCACCACCCCACACTTGAACCCTTGCTCGCCCTCGAGCAAGTCACAACTAACTTCCCAACCTAGGTAGAACAGGTCTGCCTATGACTATGGTTGATACCGATCATTGAACAAATGCACACATGACTACTATGGATCCACAAACATGCCAACAATTTAACAAACTCAAAAATATGAGAACAACCACCCCAGCATAGCTCAAATGCACACACTTAACCCATTGCTACCATGCTCCCACAAAATCACACCTATCTACTCAACCAAGAAGCCATCAACTTCACCTATTTCTTGCAAACCATGTGCCCTCACCAAAATGAAGCAAGAGAGTGTCCCTCAAATATCACACACAACAATGAATATCATGAATAGAACGGGGACAATAACATAGAACGAATTCACTCGCTCTCATGAAAGTCTCACATGTCACACACAATGTACCATAGGCTTGCCCGTAGTGTAGGACTCCACTAATGTAAGCTTACTCCAATCGGGATTAACTAGGACTTTAAAAAGGTTGTAATGTAGGCTAAGGGGCGGGTAGAATACATATGGGTAATAGTGACTACCTCCCTAAGCACTTTTAATACATCACAATTATTTCAAACACAATTCTCATCAAAGCCACCCAATCAACAACTTTCACACACACACCTTCTCAACAAGTAGCAATTTTTTCTTTTAAGCACACACTAGCAAGGAATGGATATTCTTCTCTCTTTATTTCTTTTTCCACAATTTTTCTTTTCTTTTCAACTTTGCTCCTTTTTTTTTCAATTTCATTACTTTCCAACCTTGCCAATGCTCATAAGCAACTACTACACAATTCATTCAAGTATTCCCCTTCATTATTTCCACTCAAAAACCTCCCAATATTCAACCACAACTCCACAATAATATCACAATATCAACTAAAGTGCTTAAGGAGTAAAGGGCCAAAAGAGAATAATTTAGAACAAGTGGGTAGGCTTGGGGTGTGGGTGCCAACAAAAAGGTCAAAGAATTCACAACAATCAAGTCAAGGTGTATATGTAAGGGTAGGCAAATCAAAAGAAGGCCTGTATCATTTCCCGACTAGAGCAAACCTAGGATTTCGCTTTGCACACACACGGGGCAAGTTCTAGACATTAATATGCAAACATGGAGCAAACAAGAATATGCCTCACACACACATTGCACATGATCCACACAAAAAGGTTCCATCAACAACTCTCAATCAAGCATTTAGAGTGCAACTTGTGGAAAATTAAGCACTAATGCACAAAGGTTCACAATAAAGTCAAGCAAGTGGACTCAAGCATCTCAAGGGGGTCGTTCCATTTTTATCCTAGGCATGCATCACAATTTAAAACCCAAGGACACCACAAGTAGCACATGCAATCAAGTTCAAGTCCACTGGTATCAAACAAATCAAAGGCACCTAGCATTCTACCTATTTTCTTCGTCTAGGGTCACCTATACTAACTATTCTAATCCTAAAAATAAAAAACTACCCGGTTCAAAGGTCTCCTCGTGGAAAAGAACCGAGGTCATAAGAAAAAATACGGGGTGGATGACATGTACCACTAATAAAACTAAAAGGAAAATCTTTTTGGAATTTTTCATTGGTTTTCTAATTATTTTTTTTCAATTTTTCATATATTAAAGCAAGAAACAAATCAAAATAAAGTCAAGTGACAAAATAAAATCCTACGGTACATGCATCCCTAACCTCAAAAATAAATAAACGGTAGTACTCCACCCCACACTTAAACTAAGCAATGTCCTCAGTGCGACAAAGAAGTAAGTGCAAAAGTAAAGGAAACTGCCCCGAAATCCAGCTGACCAACACTGGGTGGTGCGCAGGAGTGCGGACCTAGTCCTCCTCCCTATCAGAGCCACCGCCCTCAACATCAGTCTCCACAGCCTCACTGTCCGGATCACGATCAACAATCTCTGAATCAGTGTTCTCATCCTCCTCCGGGGGCATCTCTACTGCCTGAGTCATGCCCAGCAGGCGTCTCGAGGTATCCAGTAGAGGCACGGTGCGATCAAGAGCCGCCATATCCATGCCAGTCTGCCGGGCCATGTGCTCCATCATCAAATATTGACGAGCGGACAAGTTGGCGTCTGTGTCCCGCCACTCGTCAGCCGTCAGTCTCACAGGTGCAGTAGTGGTCACACCCTTTACCGCGGCAATATCAAACGGCTTCTCGATGTCAGGGACAATGCGATCCCCGATCTCATCCACTGGGACTCCAGCCTGCTCCAAATACCGGGTAAGGATGTTCCCAAAGTACAAATGGCTACATGACTTTACCTCCCGTTGCTCTTTCATCAACCGCAACATATAGTAGCCGATGTTAACCGGCCTCCCGGTCATAAAAGAGTACACCATGCACGCCCGAGTCTTGGTGACCTCGGAATAATGAGATGATGGCAAGATGCGTGCATTTATAAATCTCATCCACATGCGAGCTGGTTTCAGAAACTGCGAGAAGAACATGTATTTGTGTCTTCCGGACACACTTCGCTCCCACTTATGAGTGGAGCTCTCACCACAGAGTGTATCCCGCAGAGTCTTATAATCAGGCTTCCTAATGAATTCTCTCAGCTCATCATAATCAGGGTCCTCAACCCCCAAGAAGGCATTCAATGTCGTGTGATCTAACCTCACCTTCACACCCCGCACAGTAACCATGTCATCCTCCTTCCACGCCTCCTCCGGCTCCCAATTTGCGTAGAGTTCCTGCACTAAGTCAAGGTTGGCATGCCCCGGACTCTCAAAGACCGAGTCCCAATGTAAAACAAGTATCGCATCGGCCACCCCTCGAAACTTTTGCATCACCCTTCACTTGTCAATGGCTTGCTCGGGAATGTACCCCGCAAGCTTCACACTTTTATACCAAGCTTGGCACTCACCCTTCTTCACAAAAGTGAGGCCATATCGTGTCTTTCCCCCGGGCCTTGGTATAGGCACCGCGTCCTTAGGGATTCTTGCCTTGGCCTTTGGCTTGGCCTTGGGCTTGGCCAGTGCCTTGCCCTTTGGCTTGGTAGAAGAAGGCCCGGCTTGGAGTGCTTTCCTTGGGGCCGAGGCGGATGAAGACTTTGGTTTATGAGGTGTGACAACCATGGTACCTACACAAACAAAAAGATCAATTTGAGATGTCAAATTAAGCACCAAAAATTCAATTCAAGCTCAATTGGTAGGGTACCACCCCACACTTATCACTCACTCTATGTATCAATCAACTCAACTCAATAGCACAAGCAACCCCACAATTAGACAAAACTAGCTTTGTACAAAATATGCCACGTTTGTGGTTATCAAGATCAAGCTAGTGCGGGTGCATAATAGCCAATATTTATATGTGTGAGACACTTAATGTTCATAATAAGCCTAAGGATTGTATTGCTACTCAAGAATTCACAATATTAGCCAATTTTCATGGTTGAGGCTTTTTCACAAACAATTGGTGTGCACACTTTTAAACTTGCAAGTTCAATGACTTTTGTAATGTGCTAACCCTCCCAAATTGTTGGGAGATCTCTTTTTACAAGTACACAAGCTAACTATTAAGCATAATGATCACTTTAAGCACTACAAGAGTAATATTTACACATGAGCTTGCAACTAGTTAAGAAATCTACCATGGAGAAAAATTAGTTAATCTTACATGTATTGGAGAGAGAAGAGTGGGAATTCACGTACTTGAAAGTGTTAGAATGAGTTGAAACAAAATTGTGATTGATTCCAAGAGTTAGAGATGATTTGGGGAGTGTTTAGGGATTGATTAGAGAGAAAATAGTGAAGAAAAGGGAGTAGGAATCGGGTATAAGGGAGAGAGGGAAACCGGGTCGCGGGTTAAAACCCGTTTGACCCGGATTTTAAAAAAAAATTAGCCGGGCGCTTTCACCTCCGCGGCGCGCCCCAACCGCGTGCACAATTCCTGACATTCTGTGAGCCCTGGCGCATTGGGAGGCGCGGGGCGCTCCCAAACACGCCTAGCCTCTTGCTTCAGATCTCCATTTTGCGTGTTGGGAGGCGCGGGGCACTCCCAAACGCGCCCGAACATGTTTTTTCGCACCAAATTTCGATTCCAAGTGCGAACCCAAGTGCGGGACATGTCTCAAGGCGTCCCGTACCCCTCAATACATTAACTTCACCTCGTTTAGCTCTCCCGATACCTACAAAAACGACACACAAAAACAAAAACTACGTGACACTATAAAACAAAAAATAACTAAACTATTACAAGTACAAACTCGGGCTGCCTCCCGAGAAGCGCCTTATTTAACATCGTGGCACGACGAGTATCAATCAAGGGTCCCTCAAAGTAATGGAAGTACGATGATTCACCGAACCTCCACAATAATGCTTCACCCTTTAACCATTTACCAAGAATGTTTTCTCAGAATCCGAGGCTTTCAATTCAACCGCTCCATGTGCGGTAACACGAACTACTTCAAACGGCCCCGACCATCTAGACTTCAACTTGCCCGAAAATAATTTCAACCTCGAGTTAAACAACAACACCAGCTGCCCGGGCTCAAACTGACGATGCTCAATATGCTTGTCATGCCACTTCTTTATCCGTTCCTTATACAATTTTGCATTTTCATAAGCATGGAAACGGAACTCTTCAAGCTTATGCAATTGAAGCATCCTCTTTTCACCCGCCAAGGCCATATCAAGGTTGAGCTTTTGAATTGCCCAATATGCCTTATGCTCTAGTTCAACAGGCAAGTGACAGGCCTTACCATAAACAAGCCTAATTGGAGAGGTTCCAATAGGCGTTTTAAATGCAGTTTGATAGGCCCAGAGAGCATCATCTAACTTCATTGCCCAATCCTTCCTCGAGGCATTCACAGTCTTCTCAAGGATTTGCTTGATCTCTCTATTAGATACTTCCACTTGACCACTAGTTTGGGGATGATAAGCAGTGGCCACCTTGTGGCGAACCCCATACTTGGCCAACAATTTATTGAACAACCGGTTACAAAAATGCGTACCTTCATCACTGATTATAGCCCGCGGTGTCCTAAAACAAGTGAAAATATTTTTCTTCACAAATTTCACCACCACACTCGCATCATTTGTTGGAAGTGCAACAGCCTCCACCCATTTAGACACATAATCAACCGTCACGACGATGTATTTATGGCCCATGGAAGGTGAGAATGGACCCATAAAATCAATCCCCCAACAATCAAACAGCTCAATCTCCAGGATATTGTTCAAAGGCATCTCGTGACGCCTAGAAATAGTACCCGTTCTTTGGCAACGATTACATTGCTTCACTAAGGCATGAGCATCTTTAAATAAAGTAGGCCAAAAGAAACCAGACTGAAGTACCTTTGCAGCTGTTCGATCTCTACCAAGATGGCCACCATAAGGAGAGGAATGGCAGCTCTGTAGAATAGGCTCAACCTTTTCCCTTGGAATGCATCTCCTAGCTAGTTGATCAGGGCCTATCTTGTACAAATAAGGCTCATCCCATACATAAAATCTGCTCTCATGAAGGAGTCTACGCTTTTGCTCAGCAGTAGCCCCAGGGGGATACACATTACTCACAATTAAGTTCACCATGTCAGCATACCATGGCACCTCAACTGCATCTAAAGCAAAAAGTTGCTCATCAGGGAATATCTCTTTAATCTCAGGCCCTTCATCTACATGATCTCTATTCTCCAGCCTTGACAAATGATCAGCTACTTGATTCTCAATCCCCTTGCGATCTCGAATTTCAACATCAAACTCTTGCAATAGGAGAACCCATCGAATGAGTCTAGGCTTGGAGTCCTTCTTATCAAACAAATACCGGATTGCGGCATGCTCAGTGTAGACAACAACACGAGTGCCAACCAAATAAGATCTGAATTTATCAAAAGCATACACTACGGCTAGCAACTCCTTCTCAGTGGTGGTATAATTAGACTGGGCTGCATCAAGAGTCTTGCTTGCATAATAGATGGAGTGGAAGATTCTTCCAATTCTTTGGCCTAGAATAGCCCCAATAGCATTATCACTCGCATCACACATCAATTCAAATGGCAAGGACCAGTCAGGAGCAATGATGATTGGTGCGGTCACCAACCTTTTCTTCAACTCTTCAAATGCCTTGAGACAAGCATCATTAAACACAAATTTCACATCCTTCTCTAACAATTTGCACATGGGATTGGAAATTTTGGAGAAGTCCTTTATGAAACGTCTATAGAACCCTGCATGTCCCAAGAAACTACGCACCCCCTTAACAGAGATAGGTGGTAATTTCTCAATAGCCTCAATCTTCGCTTTATCAACCTCGATCCCTTGCTTTGACACCTTGTGCCCAAGTACTATGCCTTCTTGTACCATAAAGTGACATTTTTTCCAATTTAGCACCAGATTTATTTCTTCACAACGGCTCAGCACAGCATCTAGATTTTTCAAGCATTCATCAAAAGAATCACCAACTACTGAGAAATCATCCATGAATACCTCCATAAATTTTTCCACCATGTCGGTAAAAATAGCCATCATGCACTGCTGAAAAGTCCGCGGGGCATTACATAATCCAAATGGCATCCTCCTAAATGCATAGGTTCCATATGGACAAGTAAAAGTAGTCTTCTCTTGATCTTCAGGAGCTATCACAATCTGATTGTAGCCCGAATACCCATTCAAGAAACAATAATACTCATGCCCCGCAAGTCTATCCAGCATCTGATCAATAAAAGGGAGTGGGAAGTGATCTTTCCTGGTGGCCTTGTTCAGCTTCCTATAATCAATGCAAATTCACCACCCTGTAACTGTTCTTGTAGGAATCAACTCATTATGCTCATTCTTCACCACTGTCATGCCCCCCTTCTTTGGAACACATTGCACCGGACTCACCCACTTGCTGTCAGAGATAGGAAAAATAATACCAGCATCCAGCCACTTGATAACTTCTTTCTTCACCACCTCCTTCATAATTGGATTTAGCCTCCTCTGCTGCTCTATGGATGGCTTATGGTCTTCTTCTAAGAGAATTTTGTGCATGCAGAAAGAATGAATAATCCCTCTAATATCAGCAATAGTCCAGCCAATAGCTCTCTTGCGCTCTCGCAATACCCTCAACACCTTTTCAACCTGCACATCAGACAACAAAGAAGAAAGGATCACGGGCAAGGTATTACCTTCACCCAAATAAGCATAACGTAAATGCGCAGGTAAAGGTTTGAGCTCAAGAGTAGGAGCCTTCTCAATAGACGGTTTAGCAGGAGTTAAGGTCAACGGTCTATCAAGCTCCTCAAATTTCTTCCACCCTGGGATGAATCTACTCTGCATATTAAGAACCTCCAAATATTCTTCAATGTCATCATCCTTCAGGATATCATCATGATCACATAAGAGTGCCCTTTCCAGAGAATCAACATTAAAAGCCAAGAATGACCTCTCATCAGCAGTCAACTCATCATCTATCACATTTACCATGGACAACTCTTCATAATGAGAAGGGAGATGGGTAGCTCTGAACACATTAAACACAGCTTCTTCCCCATTTACCTTCATGATCATCTTTCCAGCTCTAACTCTAATAACAGCATCAGCCGTAGCCAAAAATCCTCTTCCCAATATGAGAGGAACCTCAGGATCAGCTTCATAATCAAGAATAATAAAATCAACAGGTAATATAAACTGACCCACTTGTACAAGCACATCCTCAATAATCCCCTCGGGGCATGTCAAAGATCTATCAGCCAGCTGCAGAGTCACAGTAGTTGGTCGTGGTTCACCCAGGCCTAGCTTCCTGAAAACTGATGAAGGCATTAAATTCACACTAGCACCCTAGTCACATAAAGCTCGTCCAACCTCATGTTCCCCAATTTTCAAGGGAATGGTAAAACTGCCAGGATCCTTCAATTTCTGAGGAAGCTTGCTTCTAACTCTGGAACTACACTCCTCAATGAGTGCAACTGTCTCAAACTCAGTCAGTCTTCTCTTGTTAGCAACAATATCCTTGATGTATTTAGCATATTTGGGAACATCCCGCAAAAGCTCCACCAAAGGAATATTTACCTGAATCTGACTCAAGATCTCCAAGAATTTCTTGCATGCTGCATCAACTTTCAGCTTCTGAAGTCTCTGAGGGAAAGGTGGTGGTAGTCTCACAATAGCAGACTCGGGCTGCTTTTCTATCACTTTCTCAGCTTCTTTCTCCACTTCCCTATCAGCATTGGGCTCTAACTCATCAACAGGCTTCTTTGGCTTTGGGGGAACTTCTTCTAGAGCTCTTCCATTCCTCAAAGTAACTGCTTGCACAAATTCTTTAGGATTTTTCTCTTTATCACTCGGAAAAGCACCCCAAGGTCTATTATTTTGTGCTCCAGCTAGCTGCCCCAATTGTCTCTCAAGATCTTTCTGAACATTGCTCAAATCTTTAATTGTTTGTGCCTGAGATGCTGAATTATCCATGAGCTTTTGCTGCCCTGCAAGAATTTTCCTAAGCATATCCTCAACTGCATTAGACTGTTGTGGCTAAGTCTGCGACTGTGACCCCTGTTGTGGTGCATTTTGAAGATTATTTTGGGGTCTCTCATTGCCTTGAAGATGCTCACGATTATCCCTCCAAGAAAAATTTGGGGGATTACGCCAACCAGTGTTATAGCTATTACTATATTGATTTCGATTCTGACCTTGTGACCTGTTCTGATTACCCACATAATACACTGACTCTAGATTAGATGGACAGATGTCCGTAGTATGATCCTCTCCACAGACCTCACAAAAGACTTGAAGTTGTTGCACTGGAGCTGCTGGTGGTTTAGCCTGCGGCAGAGTTAACTTGCTGATTTGATTGGAAATAGCATCCATTTTCGCCCTTAGCTCTGAAACGGCATCCAATTGAAGTATCCCAGCAGATTTCTGCGCAGTAGCTCTGCCAAAACCCTGCAAATCAGGATTGCTCTACGAAAACTTGTCAAGTAAATCATAAATCTGATCAAAATTTAAGGCCAGTACTTGGCCTCCAGCAGCAGCATCTACCACGATCTTAGTGTGTTGGTTCAACCCCTCAACAAAAGTGTGTGCAATAACCTCATTAGATTGGTTGTGGTGTGGACAATCTCTCAATAGAGCTTTAAATCGCTCCTTTGCTGAATACAAAGATTCTTCTTCTATCTATCTGAAGGACATAATTTCACTCCTCAGCCGGGCTGTCTTGGCAGACAGATAAAATTTTTAGCCAGGAATTTCTTAGCCAAATCCTCTCAAGTACTGATAGACCCAGGCTTTTCAGCCTTTAACCACTTCCTTGCTGTCCCAATCAGTGAAAACGGGAACAAAGTCAAGCGAACATAATCAGTAGGAACTCCCGCTGGTGTATAAGTATCACTGATCTCAAGGAAATTCTGAATGTGTTGCTGCGGATCCTCATGAAGTAATCCAGCATATTGCCCAGTCACATGCAGCAACTGAATCATGCCGGGCTTAATCTCAAAGTGCCCGGTAATAGCGGGCTTCACAATACTTGACGCTACTCCCCCCAGGCTGGGAAGAGCAACATCTCACACTGCTACTGCTCGTTCTTCTGCTATTTCAATGGGTAAAGAAGCAAGTACGATTGCTAGTGCGTTTCGATCTCTCGCTTCTCTTCTTACCCTTCTCAAGGTTCTTTCAGGCTCAGGATCAAAAGGTGCGAGTGGTTCGTCCTTTCTATTCCTTTGCATGCAAAACCTGTTGCCTGAAACAGCACAAGAAACTCAACAAAAAATTAAACCTGAATAAAAATTAAGTAATCGTTCAAAAAGAAATTAGTCAGTAATTAGTCCCCGGCAACGGCTCAAAAACTTGTTGCTCCCCAACGCACACGCAAGTATACGTGGTCGACAAGTAATAAAGTGATAAATCGAGTACCGTTCCCACGAGGATTATTCAGACTAACACTTACCAAACAATTTCTAAAAGCTATTCAAGGATCTTTTTCTTTGATGGTGAGGGTTTTAGTAACTAAAAAGCAGTAATTAAGATACTGGAAGTGTAGTCAAATAATGGTGCAAACTTTGGTAGTTAACAATATTAAGAGGACGGTCCAGGGTCAGAATTACGAACAATCCAGTTGAGTTTTCCAATTGATTCCACTTCTTAAATCCCGGGTTACTAACTGACAGAGTAAATGTACCTGTGAAAACCTTTCGATTCTTCACAGTCTATGCAGGCTACTTCAATCCCTATATGTCTATGGGTTGAATCACGTGCACGCATTAACGAATTCTGTAATGAGTTAAACTATGCGAGCAAGTATATGTCTATCCTACTCACAAATTGGTTCCCCGATGCCCGGGTTCACAAACTAGTTCTATTCTTTCTTATTACGTAATTAAATTCCCTTTTTCGAGTTCAATCTAAAAACCATAGATAATGCATAATTATCGAGCTCTAATAATTACACAAGTGAAATCAAGAAAGAATAAGCAACCCGTTATGGGATTCAATTAATGGGAATCAATCTTCAAACAATCAACTTTCATGTAATACTCTAACCCTAGAACGTAAGAATTAGTCACGCATATTCATAATCACAAGGCAATGAATTGATGAAATAATGATGTAATTGATGTAATAGATGAAAGATTAGGAATAAACCCTTGTTCAATGAAGTATGGTGCTCTCAAATTGCTCCAAAGTCTGAACTCCTATCAAAAACTAAGTAAAATAGTATTTATAGAGTTTACAAAGGTCTGGTAATAAGTTAGACCCAAGCCTAGACGAAATAGGAAGTCAAAATACGCTCCAGGGGCGCTATAACTGGCGCCCCGCACCCACGACCGCGCTTGGTCAAGCAGAAGACGTCGAACACTCAGCTCTTTGGCTCCGCGGCGCATGGGAAAATGCGCCAGCAGTGGAGCGCTATGGAAGGCGCGGCGCGTGGCTAACCGCACCAGGCCAAAAGCTGCACCTCCTTGCTCCGCAACTCGCCTTGTGTCGTGCCCTCGTGTGCTCAATCCAATTCTCAATCAATTTCCAATCATTCCTTGCTCAATCATGCTCCTAAAAGCTCCAAATGCACTGCATAACAACCTACATACGCACGACATAAAATCAGTGCAAAACCACATTCATAAACTATAAAACGGGCGAATAACAAGCTCAAATATGCGGAAATATTAAGGAAACATTGGCATAAAATGCCAGACATCAAACACCTACCAAAAGGAGCGCGCAAAGGTAAATGGATTCTAAACAGCGGATGTTCCAGACACATGACAGGTGACAAATGTTGGTTCAAATCAGTCACAAGCATAGATGGTGGACTAGTTAAATTTGGTGATAATGGGAAAGGTATTGTCACTGGCATTGGCAAAGTCTTTTTAAATCAGTCTTGCTACATGAATGAGGTACTGTTGGTAAGTGGCTTAAAGCATAATCTTCTCAGTATAAGTCAACTCTGTAACTTCGGATATCAAGTTAAGTTTGAAGCAGCTAAGTGCATCATATCTGACTCATTAGGTAATGAAATTCTCAGTGGATCTAGAGCTAATAATATATATAAATTAGATAATGTCTCATCCACTCTAGAACACATTTTTCTGACCTCTGTTGCATCTGATCTTTGGCTATGGCATAAGAAACTTGGACATGCTAGTATGCATCTCATTCTAAAATTATCTCAAAAGGATCTAGTTGTTGGTCTTCCGAAATTAAAATTTATAAAGGACCATGTATGTGATGCATGCCAACTAGGAAAGTAAACTAGGTCATCATTCAAAGTTAAAGATATTGTTAACACTTCTATGCCTCTTCAATTATTGCACATGGATTTGTTTGGTCCTACGAAAACTTCTAGCATTGGTGGTAAAAGGTACGCTTTTGTTATTGTTGATGATTACTCACGTTTTACTTGGGTCATTTTTCTATCACATAAAGATGAAGCTCAAAAGAATTTTGAGTATTTCTGCAAAAAAGGTTCAAAGAGAAAAAAAGTACTTCATCTCTACTATCAGAAGAGACCATGGTGGAGAGTTTGAAAGCAAAGCTTTTGAATCCTTTTGTAATGAACAAGGCATTTCGCACAGTTTCTCTTCTCCCAGAACTTCTCAACAGAATGGTGTCATGGAGCGTAAAAACAGGACTTTACAAGATATGGCTAGAACAATGCTACTGGACCAGTCTCTACCTAACAAGTTTTGGGCAGAAGCCATAAGCACAGCATGTCATATTCTCAACAGATGTCTCATTCGTCCCATTCTTAAGAAAATACCATATGAACTCTGGAATGGTAAACGTCCCAACATCAGTTATTTTCATCCTTTTGGCTGCAAGTGTTTTATCCATAACAATGGAAAGGAAAATCTTGGTAAGTTTGATCCTAGAAGCGATGAAGTTATCTTTCTTGGCTATTCTAATACTAGTCACTCATACAGAGTCTTTAATAAGCGTACATTGTCTGTAGAAGAATCCATGCATGTTGTATTTGCTGACACTAACCAGGTTCTTGAGAAAGATGAAAATGCAGATATAGAATTACTAAGTTCAGGAAACACATCTTCAGTTACTGAAATCAAGTCGACTAAAGAAATCTCTGAGACAGCTGCTGAAAATCAGATTGAGTCGACTGATAACTCCACCACAGTTATTCCAAATGAATGGAAAAGCGAACCTGGATATCCTCATAAATTCATTATAGGTGATCCTCAAGAGGGAATGAAAACTAGAGGCTCATCAAAATAGAATGCAAACATTGCTCTTATCTCTCAAATTGAGCCCAAGAAAATTGATGAAGCACTTAATGATGAATGCTGGGTAAAAGCTATGAAGGAGGAACTAGCTCAATTCGACAAAAATCAGGTATGGACCCTCTTCCTAAACCTCATAATATGTCTATCATAGGTACAAAATGGGTCTTCAGAAACAAGTTAAACAAGGCGTGACTCGTGGCCCAAGGTTACTCGCAACAAGAAGGTATAGATTATGATGAAACATTTGCTCCGGTTGCAAGGTTAGAATCTATCCGCATGCTACTTGCTTATGCATCATTCAAAGGTTTTAAACTCTTTCAAATGGATGTCAAAAGTGCATTTTTAAACGGTTTTATCATAGAGGAGGTCTATGTTAAGCAACCTCCCGGTTTTGAAAACTTAAAGTTCCCCTCGCATGTTTTTAAGTTGACTAAAGCTCTGTATGGCTTAAAGCAAGCTCCAAGGGTGTGGTATGACCGGCTAAGTACCTTCCTATTAAATCATGGTTTTAGTCGAGGTAAAATTGATACTACTTTATTCATTTAGAGATCATCTATTGGAAACCTTCTTATTCAAATATACATTGATGATATTATTTTTGGTAGTACTAATCCTACCTTGTGCAAGGAATTTACTGAGACAATGCAAAATGAGTTTGAAATGAGTCTCATGGGAGAACTTACATTCTTCCTCGGACATCAAATCAAACAATACGATAAAGGAATTTTCATCAATCAATCAAAGTACACCAAGGAATTACTCACAAAATTTGGCATGCACAATGCTAAGATCATGAAGACTCCTATGAGCCCATCCACAAATCTTGATAAAGATTGCAAAGGTAAGAGTATAGATCAGACCACCTATCGAGGTATGATTGGATCACTACTGTATCTCACTGCCAGTCGACCAGATATAATGTTTAGTGTATACAAATGTGCTAGATTTCAATCTGAACCTAAATAATCGCATCTAACTGCAGTTAGACGCATTATGCGATATCTATCTAGCACTACTTCTTATGGTTTATGGTATCCCCGCACTATTAACTTTCATCTTCAAGGCTTTTCAGATGCTGATTTTGCAGGTGATAAAGATGATCGTAAAAGTACTAGTGGGACTTGTCACTTCTTGGGAAAATCCCTCATCTCTTGGCATAGCAAGAAACAAGGCTCAGTGTCTCTATCCACTGCAATTGCACATTGTTGTACTCAACTTCTTTGGATGTCTTATCAACTTAACAATTATGATATTAATCCCACTCCTATGTCCATTTTCTGTGATAACTCTAGCGCTATTTGCTTATCTAAAAATCCCGTGCATCACTCTAGGGCCAAACATATAGAAATTAAACATCACTTTATTAGGGATCATATTTTATGTGGCAACATTAAAATTTCCTTTGTGACAACTGAAAATCAACTTGCTGATATTTTTACTAAGCCTTTGCATGAGGAACAATTCTGTGAATTACGTGAACAATTAGGAGTAGTAGAAGATCCTATCTCTCATGTCTGATTATTATTCTTCATTATCATTCTGCTACATGTGAACTTATAGATTTTAGTTAATGTGCATTTAATTTAACTAATGTATATCCCTAAACTTCTGTAATTATTACTGATTGCTTCGTGTGAATAAGTTGCCTCGATTCTCTCACTGACAGCTACTAGCTTTTTCACCTTTTTCAGTCACGTCTTTTCTTCTTTTCACTTCCCTCATAAAATCCCTCTTCACATACTTCCTTTCATCTTCCCTCATTTCCTGAAACTCCGCTCTTGTTTCTTTTGCTTTCAAATGGGTAAGTCTCAAAAACCTAAAACCTCTTCTATGAGGAAAAGTTCTCGCATTCACTCCAAAAATTGCTCTCCTGGATCTCATGTCAACCTTGAATCCTCTAAATCTGCTACTATGTCCCAGCATGGTGAATCTGCCTTCTTCATATCCCCTTGCTCTGGGAAAAAGGTTGGAAAATGCCCAATTGTTGATACTGCCTCTAAATCCTCACCAAAGAAACTCAAGGTTGCTAAACCCAGTGTTCCTCTCGATTGTGATCAAAATTTTTGGAGAAAGTTTGAAGAACTCAAATCTCGTCGCATCGCTTCCGATCGCATTGTTGACCTTAACTCTATGGAGCATCTTGACTGCCATGTCAAAGCCCTTTTTGACTTTCAGGGACAACTTGGTCCTCATCTGCTGTGTTTTGAAAATCGAGTTCTTGCCCACATTACTGCTACCACCCTGCTTCCTCGCACTGGCTCTTTTAGCTCTCTTTCCCAAAGGGACACTTTTATTGTTTATTGTCTGGTTGCTAAGCAAAAGGTAAAACTTTCTTGGTGGATTCTTAACTACATGCACAAATGTGTTGTGGACAGTAAGGAGTCTGCTTGTCTTCCCTATGGGATGCTTATCTCCCATATTCTTGATCTTCTGCATGTTCCTGTGTCTGGTCATTCTGCGGTTTCTATCTCTCAGTGCTATAACTCTCGCGCATTTACCAGTATGGGTTATGTGCATCTTGACCACGCCTGGGTCAAAAAGCCTGATTTGGATGTGCCTCCTTCAATGCCGCTCCTGCTTCTGATAATCAAAATGTTCTTAGTCGACTTTCTGTAGTTGAAGAACAGCTTCTCACCTTGCGTGATCTTTGCCTCTCCTCTCAGTTCAATCTTGAGAAAGCCAGGGATGATACAAAGACCACCAAAGCTGATGTTGCTCTTCTCAGGCTGTCCCTTGATAAAGTAGCCAAAGATGCTCGCAAAAGCCTATCTACCTTGCACTCTCGCATTGACACTCTGGGCACCAACATCATTAACACCTTGAAGTATTTTTTGGGAAAGCGCTAGCTGTCTGTGTTAACTTTGAAAGGCTATCTTGCTTTTTGTGACTCCCCTGTTTTTTGTTGATGACAAAGGGGAGAAAAATCTATGACTTGAACTGGCTCTGTATATATGCTCTAAAACTTTCTTATGTCTCTAGATGCTATGTGGATATTTTCTTATGCCTCTAGATGCTATGTAGATATGTATGTGGATATTGTCTGAAATTTAAACTAGTTAAGTCGACTAACTCATCTCTTATTTTAAGTCGACTAAACCTGTGATTTAGATAGTTGTATGCAAGACATGCAGGTACTTCAAAATTCAGCGGGAGCATACACTCAGGGGGAGCTGACAGCGCATCCTCAGAACAGGGAAGTATCATAAGACTCAAAGGATTCTCATCATCAAAAAGGGGGAGATTGATAACTCAAGTTTTGATGATTACAATATGGTTAAATTTCATGGACAACTAACTTAACCGTGTTACATTGCGTGTCAGGTGCAAAAGGAATTAGTCGGCTATCTTTGGAAGGAAAATGAAGACACTGAGTGTACACTGCCTTGGAGATTCTGATTGATTCGAGTAAATCTGGGTTCTCATTATTGGAATAGATATCGGATTTCAAGGAACTATGAAGATCTTCCAAATCCCGTTTAAAGCTCTTACCTTATTTCCAAAAAGGATCAATCAATGCCTTTTTGGGGATCAAATCTCTTGGGTCATACATCTCTTCATTTATGGGAAATATCACATCATATCGGAAAGGATCATCAAGCCATTTTAACTATTCACACGTAGAGTCCCTAAAAGCTATATATACTTTCGATCAACTGCTGTTCGAGTCACGCAACCTTAAACTTTCTAGCATTCTCTTTTAAGTCTTGAAAACATTGTAATCTTTAGAGTTTACTACTGTGCAATAAAAAGAAAAGAGAGATCAGAGAGAAAGGAAGGTTAGTGTCGAGTAAGCTGGTTAACTGTGTAACCAACAGTGTATCGTTTGTGGTGAGCGAAGGAACAAAACCATACAAGTGTATCGTTGGTGGTGAACGAAGGAAAACCATCAGTCTGTACTTTGGAGAAACTAAGAGCTGAAGAGAAACTCCCTTGTGACCCAAGGGGACTGGATTAGGAACTATTTTTGGTTCTAAACCAGTATAAAAATTCACTGTGTCTTTATCTTTCTGCACTTACATTGTTCTTTTATCACTGGATAAAATCTAGTCGACTCAATAGTCGACTGAAACTGTAACTAAAGAATTAAAAATTATAATTCACCCCCCCCCCCCCCTCCCCTTATATCATCACACACATGCTGATGTTGAGTTACCATGCACTGAGATTAATTATCAAAGTTCTTTATGGAAGCCTTATAATTTGTATGGTTTGAAAGCTACTCTTGAGTGGTTTTTGTTAATTATAGCAACTGAATTAGGATGTGAGGGAATACTATAGATTCTTCTTTCTATTGTAGCTCAGGTATGGACTATAACATTTTAGTCCTAAGTTTGATATTTATTCTCACAAATTATTCGAGCTAATTGATTCAACGACTAATCAGTTTCGTATCTATAAAATTGACTGGAATAGATATTTAGATGGTAATCCATATGTTTAGAGCCTGTTTGGCCAAACTTCCAAAAAAAATGTTCATTTGAGAATTGTTGTTTCCAAAAGTGCTTTACACATAAATACTTTTGGATAGTACAATTTGATCTGGCCAACTCATTTGAGATGCTCAAATATTAAACAGCAACTATGTTTGGTCAAATTTTACAAAAAGTACTTTTGAGATATTAACAGTTAGATGTTGGCACGAATGATTGGAAAAAATAAGGAGAAAGAATAACGTATTATTCATACTAGCGTGTAAATATTTACACAATAATTAAGAGGGATAAGTTAGTAAATATAAATTTCCAGTTTCTTTCACACATTAGGAAAATGACTCTGCTACTATTCAAAAATCACTTATTTTTTTCAAAAAATAAAATAAATAAATAAATAAATAAAAAACTTGGCCAAGCATCTTAATTATTTTAAATTATAATTTTTTCTAAAATAAAAAAGAAGCACTTAAATACAATGAAGCTCGGGCATGGATCAATTGATTTGATCATATATGTAATTTTAACTATAAAAGATATCTAGCAATATATTTTGACTATTGATATGTTCTTAAGTACGGGAAATAAAAAGTAATTGTTATGTTATTTTTAAAAATTAGTTATGATCATATATCTTGGTTGTGTTACAAATACATGTATGTAGTATAAATGTGGATGACCACTACTCTCCACTACTCTCCATTTATTCACTTGTAACATATGATTTACTACCCCACTTTCTCCTACTTAATTCCTCCCCACTTTCTCCTACTTAATTCCTCATTTAGGGATGACTTGTAACTTCCTATGTATTGGAGTCCTATAAATAGAGGACACTTTGTCTATGGAAGACACACTTGAAACATTTTGAGTATACAAGTTCTTCTTTCTGCTCTCATATACTTTTGTCTTGTTCTTACTTTACTATTAGTTTTACAATACGTTATCAGCACGAAGGCTCTTAATCTTTTTCGAGCTATCATTGTTCTCAAAAGTTGAACTATTTCTTGCGAGAAAATGGAAATTCCCCAGTCTTCAGTTGGATTCAAGCTCAATAACAAAGATATATGCCTCTTGGATAGTGCTACAACTCACACAATTTTAAAGGATAAGAAATATTTTTCTTATTTGATTAATAAAAAGTCCAATGTTAGTACAATATGTGGTAGTACAAAGTTGGTTTATGGCAAAGCCAATTTATTATTACCTGGAGGAACAAGTTTGGCTATCGATGAAGCCATGTATTGTAGTAAGTCTCAAAGAAACTTGTTAAGTTTCAAGGATATTCGCCAAAATAGCTATCATATTAAGACTAAAACTGATGAGAAGATTGAATATCTTTATATTACTACAATAAAGTCGGGTGAAAAATATGTTCTTGAAAAGCTCCCCGCTCTTTCCTCTGGCTTGTACTACACAAACATTGGTACAATTGAATCATATGCCATAGTAAACAAAGGGTTTACTGAATCAAATGATTTTATTATTTGGCATGACCGGTTGGGCCATCCCGGTTATAATATGATGCGCAATATAATTGAGAATTCAAATGGGCATACATTGAAGAACCAAAAGATTCTTCAATTTAAAGAATTCTATTGTGCTGCCTGTTTTCAAGGAAAGCTAATTACTAGAGCATATAAAGTTGGGATCGGGATCCCTGCATTTCTAGAACGTATACAGGGTGATATATGTGGGCCCATACACCCTCCATGTGGACCATTCAGATATTTTATGGTTTTAATAGATGCATCTACAAGATGGTCACATGTGTGCTTATTATCAGCCCGCAATATGGCATTTGCGAGGTTGCTTACTCAAATAATAAGATTGAGAGCACAATTTCCAGATTATGCTATTAAGACAATTCGTCTTGATAATGTTGGTGAGTTTACATCTCAAGTATTTAATGATTATTGTATGTCAACTGGGATTACAGTTGAACATCCAGTTGCTCATGTTCATACTCAAAATGGTCTAGCAGAATCATTTATCAAAAGCCTCCAATTAATGGCTAGACCAATGCTCATGAGAACTAAATTACCCATTTTAGTATGGGGTCATGCTATTTTGCATGCGGCAGCTCTTGTTCGGATTAGGCCGACAAGTTATCATAAATTCTCCCCGCTACAATTGGCTTTTGGTCAGGAGCCAAATATTTTCCATCTTAGAATTTTTGGATGTGCGGTATATGTGCCGATTGCTCCACCACAACGCATAAAGATGGACCCCAAAGAAGGTTGGGGATATATGTTAGGTATGAATCTCCGTCTATTATTAAATATCTTGAGCCCATGACGGGAGATTTATTCACCGCAAGGTTTGCTGATTGTCATTTTGACGAATCAGTTTTCCCAACATTAGGGGGAGAGAATAAGCAACTGGAAAAAGATATTGACTGGAATGTATTAACACTATCTCATTTAGATCCTCGTACAAATCAATGTGAACAAGAAGTTCAAAAGATAGTGTATTTGCAAAATATTGCAAATCAACTGTCAGATGCATTCACTGACCTACCAAGGGTTACTAAATCCCACATTCCAGCTGCGAATGCTCCTATTCGAGTTGATGTCCCGGTAGGACAATCTGTTAGTGCAAATGAGTCTAAGTCACGCTTGAAGCGTGGTAGACCACCCGGTTCTAAAGATAAAAATCCTCGAAAAAGAAAATGAGCAATTGATCAAAAAGATCAAAATATGGAGGTAATCGCTCAAGAAGAGCATAGAGACATAAAAATTGATAAATCCTCTTCAGGAGAGGCTCGGGTACCTGAAAATACTAAAATCGAAGAGATCTCAATGAATTATGTCTCTACCGAAAAAATATGGAACCGGAATGATATTGTTGTCGACAACACTTTTGCATATAATGTTGCTGTTGATGTGATGCAACATAATGAGGATCTTGAACCAAAATCTGTTAATGAATGTAGACAGAGAAATGACTGGCCAAAATGGAAAGATGCAATTCAATCAGAATTGGCTTCACTTGAAAAACGTGAAGTTTTCGAACCAATTGTCCAAACACCTGAAGGTGTAAAGCCAATGGGTTATAAGTGGGTATTTGTGCGAAAACGAAATGAGAAAAATGAAGTCGTTAGATATAAAGCACGACTTGTGGAACAAGAATTTTCGCAAAGACCGGGCATTGATTATATGGAAACATATTCTCCCGTGGTGGATGCAATCACCTTCAGGTATCTCGTAAGTCTGGCAGTACGAGAAAAACTTGATATGCATCTAATGGATGTTGTCACAGCCTATTTATATGGTTCATTGGACCACGAAATTTTCATGAAAATCCCCGAAGGGTTCAAAATGCCTGAGGCATTTAAAGGCTCCCGAGAAGCTTGTTCAATAAAGCTTCAAAAATTCTTGTATGGGTTGAAACAATCGGGACGCATGTGGTATAATCGCCTTAGCGAATACCTATTGAAACAAGGATATAAAAATAATCCAGTTTGTACTTGTGTTTTTATAAAAAGGTCTTGGTCTGGCTATGTCATAATAGCTGTGTATGTGGATGATTTGAATATCATTGGGACGCCTGAAAAGCTCCCAAATGCAATGGAATGCTTAAAGAAAGAATTTGAGATGAAAGACCTTGGAAAGACAAAATTTTGTCTTGGCCTACAAATTGAGAAATTGCCTAAAGGAATATTTGTTCATCAATCTACATATACAGAAAAGGTCTTGAAAAGATTTTACATGGATAAATCATATCCGTTGAGCACTCCAATGATTGTGAGATCACTTGATGTGAATAAAGATCCGTTTCGACCTTGTGACATTGATGAAGAGTTTCTTGGTGCTGAAGTACCATATCTTAGTGCAATTGGTGCACTGATGTACCTTGCCAACAATACTCGGCCAGACATAGCTTTTGCTGTAAGCTTATTGGCAAGGTTTAGTTCTTCCCCAACTCGAAGACATTGGGATGGTATTAAGCATATACTTAGATACCTCCAAGGCACTATTGATAAGGGTTTGTTCTATTCGAATGAATCCAAGTCACAATTGATTGGTTATGCCGATACTGGTTATTTATCTGATCCACATAAAGGTCGGTCCCAAACGGGCTATTTGTTTGCATGTGGAGGTACAGCCATTTCATGGCGTTCAGTGAAATAAACTATTGCTGCTACTTCTTCAAATCATGCAGAGATATTGGCTATTCATGAAGCAAGTCGGGAATGCATTTGGTTGAGATTAATGACTCAACATATTCAGCACATTTGTGGTTTTCCTTTGAAGAAGATTCCAACAATATTATAGGAAGACAATAGCATGTGCATTGAGCAACTGAAAGAAGGATATATTAAAGGAGACAGAATAAAACACAGTTCACCAAAATTCTTTTTCACTCATGATATTCAGAATATTGGTGAAATATTCCATATCTTAGTGCAATTGGTGCACTGATAACCTTGCCAACAATACTCGGCCAGACATAGCTTTTGTTGTAAGCTTATTGGCAAGGTTTAGTTCTTCCCCAACTCGAAGACATTGGGATGGTATTAAGCATATACTTAGATACCTCCAAGGCACTATTGATAAGGGTTTGTTCTATTCGAATGAATCCAAGTCACAATTGATTGGTTATGCCGATACTCGTTATTTATCTGATCCACATAAAGGTCGGTCCCAAACGAGCTATTTGTTTACATGTGGAGGTACAGCCATTTCATGGCGTTCAGTGAAACAAACTATTGTTGCTACTTCTTCAAATCATGCAGAGATATTGGCTACTCATGAAGCAAGTCGGGAATGCATTTGGTTGAGATTAATGACTCAACATATTCAGCAAATTTTTGGTTTTCCTTTGAAGAAGATTCCAACAATATTATATGAAGACAATAGCATGTGCATTGAGCAACTGAAAGAAAGATATATTAAAGGAGACAGAATAAAACACATTTCACCAAAATTCTTTTTCACTCATGATATTCAGAATATTGGTGAAATAGATGTTCAAAAAATACGGTCGAGTGATAATCTGGCAGATTTGTTTACCAAGGCATTGCCAACCTCAACATTTGAGAAGCTTGTTTACAAGATTGGAATGCGTCGTCTTCGAGAGGTCAAGGAATGTCTTCATCAGGGGGAATAAAATACGCGTTGTACTCTTTTTCCCTTAACAAGGTTTTATCCCACTTGGGTTTTACTTGTAAGGTTTTTAATGAGGCAGCTCTAAATGCGTATTATAGGATATGTGTACTCTTTTTCCTTCACTAGGCTTTTTTCCACCGGGTTTTTCCTATTAAGATTTTAACGAGGCACATTATCTTCCAAATGGTCATCCAAGGGAGAGTGTTACAAATACATGTATGTAGTATAAATGTGGATGACCACTACTCTCCACTACTCTCTATTTATTCACTTGTAACACAAAATTTACTACCCCACTTTCTCCTACTTAATTCCTCCCAACTTTCTCCTACTTAATTCCTCATTTAGGAATGACTTGTAACTTCCTATGTATTGGAGTCCTATAAATAGAGGACACTTTGTCTATGGAAGACACACTTGAAATATTTTGAGTATACAAGTTCTTCCTTCTACTCTCATATACTTTTGTCGTGTTCTTACTTTACTATTAGTTTTACAACATGTTGACATATAAAATAGGCACCACAATGGTAAATACCAAAATCTCTACTTTGGTATATAAAATTTGCAGCGATTAATTTTATTGACAATAATGCGCGGGTACTATACTAGTTAATGGAAAAATTGAGAAGTGTTGGTCTTGAACATCCATTATTCATATGCGGCTCAGCAAAGGATAAACAATTTCAAAACGATATTTCCAAAAAAAAATTAAAAAATAAATAAATAAAAAATAGAATAGTGTTTGTGAAACCACTGTCACCATTGCAGCATCCATGACACATATACAACCAATATAAAGTAATATTGTAGCAACTTCATTAAACTAAATGAAATGACTCGGTCAGTCGTTTCGGAAGATAGGACTCCGATTGGAGTGCCGATAATTTTAAAATATTCGTAAGGTCCATTGAGACTTATCTGTAAAATTTGAACTAAATCAGACCTCGTTTGGTAGGAATCGGAAGAAGATTTTAATTTTTATTTTCGATAAATATTAAAAAGAGATTTTCGAGCTCGGTTTTGGCGAATGAGCTCCGATTCGAAATCCGAAAGTGCCGTTAGGTTCGTATGATTATTTGTGACTTTTGTAAACTTTCGAAAGTGAATTTTGATGTTGTTCGGCTAGTTTCCGCTAAAATGCCGAAAGTTAAATAATTTCACTTTTTCTATTTAAATTCGCACCTTGAGTTTCGGGAATCCAATTTAAGATCCGCTTTCGCGAGTATGTTACATATATTTTTTATAACTGGTATGCAAAAGTTGAAATTATTTCGAATACCGTAGAATTCCGTTTTAATTTTCATCGGGAAAAGAAAAGAAAAGAAAAGTAAAAGAAAATAAAGGAAAAAGGAAAAGAAAAGAAAGAAAAGGAAGGTCGCCATGGGCGGTGCTAAGGGATATATATATATCCCTTAGCTATCTGACAACTACAGCATAAGTAACAAAAAGAAACAGAAGCAAGATTGAGAAAGAAAACGCAGAGGAAAAAGGGAAAATGCCAGAAAATAAGAAAAGGGACCGGAGAAAAGTAGAATTTTCACCCTGAAATATTCAGGGAATGATCTTAATATATTATTTGAGTTTATTACGTGTGTCTGAATATGTTTTAATGGTAAAACTTGGAATATTAGACATCATTTTAATAAGTTCAATTAATAGTTTAAAGGGTCAAATGGACCGTGATAATGGAATTGATTATATATTCGTACTCAGTGAGTTATGGGCAACATATAAATGTAATTTATTTAGGGTTTGGTTATGTGACCATAAACCCTATATATAGGCCTGGCCTGTGTATTGCGTATGCGAATAGGGTATCAGGTTCCTACCTGGATTGCCCTAAGATGTGAGGAATGAAGCCTTTGGCCTAATTTGATATATTTTTCTGCTTATTGAATAGAGTGGGATCGTTTGGCAATGAAACCAAAGGATAAAGCGGTTGTTGATTAGCAATACTAACTTTTGGAGGAGGTGAGTGTTTATATCCATTTCTTTGGAGGCACCTGGCCTCGTGGATTTTCTACCACGTGTTCCTTACGTGTGTAGCTGCCGATAGGCGTACTCATTACGCCTTAGCTTTGGATTTACATTGTATATTATATGTTATGTCCTGTTGTTGGTATTGCATTGAGGATTTGAGCATTGTACTCTGGCTGTGAGTTGGCATCTACTTCCCGGCTGTCGATGAGAGTCTCGCGCCGGTGAAGGGTTATTATTGCATCACATTGCATTCATATGCATTATATGTCATTCATATGCATTACATTGCATATCATATTGGGTGCAGGAGTATTCCACCCCAGGAGCAGGAGGATTCCGCTCCATTGTATCATATTGAGGGTCGGAGGATTCCCCCAAGAGCAAGAGTATTCCGCTCTTATGTCAGATATTGAGTGCAGGAGTATTCCGCCTCAACTTTACATTATATCGGGTGCAGGAGTATTCCGCCCCAGGAGAGTGTAGGAGTATTCCGCCCAGGAGCAGGAGTATTCCGCTTCAGTTGGTTATCAGATTGGGTTCCCCTCGAATGCAGGAGTATTCCGCTTCGGGATGGGATTACGGGCACATGTGACCCTTTGCATCATATTTTATTTCATCACATTTTATTTCATTTCATTTCATTTCATACCATTGTGTAGACTTATGGTACATAACTACTGTTCTGCTTCTACGTGCATTGCTTATTTGCCTATATATTTTTGGCTCGTATTCTGGGTTGCGGGGATCGGGTTGCACGCCGCAACAGGATGTATTTCTGATTGTTGATATGATCGGGATACCTATATATGTTGGTTGTCTTACGTTCTTGGTTGTTGATGAGTTTGTCAGTCCATACGTGTTTCTAGTTATTATCTGGCTCTGCCTTTTTATAATTTAAATAAGAGGAATTTGGTTTATCCGTTTCTTCTCCCTGGCTAGCTATCCTATTTTTTGAGGTGGCTAGTCTGCCCCACTTATTGAGTCCTTTTGACTCACCCTTGTTTGTTGTTTGTTGTTTGTTTCTTGTCTATCTATTTCGTTTCGGCAGATTCACTCCAGGATTGAGTTCGCCACGTTGTGAAGAAGCGAAGACGACTTCAGCTGTCAAAGTGAGCCAGCTTTTATTCCAGATGGCCACCAGTTTATTGGTTATTATTTCAGTTGCATTTTGCTTCCTTCAGGAGGTATCTGTCTTCTTTTGTACTCTTAGATGTCTAGTCTGGATAGCCCTAAACCTAGTATGTTGGGTAGTCAGCTGTAATTCCTTTTGTACAGCTTAGAGGTATCAGTATGTCTGTGTTATTTTAAAGTCTTGTCCTTATTTATGAATTGTTATATTTATTTTCCCAATTTAAGTAGTAAGGGTTCGCCCGACAGGTCTAGGAGAGAATATCGGGTGCCCACACAGCCTAATCGGATTCCGGGTCATGTCAGTTGGTATCAGAGCCCAGTTAGAGTCTATCCAGACTAAGACAGTGTCTAGTAGAGTCTCGTTGATGGGTACGTAGACGTCCGTACTTATCTACGAGAGGCTATGATGGCATTTAGGAAGTTTCACTTCCTTCTTTTCTGATCGTGCGTCGGTCTAGGATGCAAAAGTATTTTTATTAATTTCTTCGTGGTAATTTTGAAACCCTCGTGCGACAAATCAGCAAACGGTATGAGTTCAATGCGAAGCAGTCTGGCCTAGGGTTAGCACTGACGAAGCCCTGAGAGTTTTTGATCGTACTGACGATCTAGTTACGGAGGTCCCAGTTGTACGAGCTCGCGATGGGCTTGCCTTGTGGTTCCCTTGGCCCTCTACGATGCTTATAAGAATTGTGGCGATGCAGATACAATAATAACCTATTATTCGCTAGGCAGCTTATCAGGTTGCCGCAGATGCAGATGTTCGGTCTCAGGGAGTTCCTATTCCAGTCCCTTATACTGCCCCAGTAATTTATGTTCCAGAAGCAGCATGTGTTGTGCCTCTAATTATTCTGGCTGGTTAGCTAGCCCGAGTAATGGCTCGGTGCGAGTATCTGAAAAGGCTGCATTATTTTACCCAATTGAACCTTTCGATATTCTCAAGCCATGCATTAGATAATCCATGTGTAAGTTTTTTAAAAATAAATGATGTCAGCGTATCCTTCATGCTCTTGATTATATCGAGCGGTATGGTGTTGATTATTCTGCTTTCCAATTTTAGGGATCCAGCCCTGAATTGGTGGACCGCTATCTTATTAACCAACTTGGTTCGAATTTTCTTCTTGATTCGTGGAAAAGTTCCTTGCGAGTAGCGAGCGAGATGAAAAGTGTTGCCAGTTTGAGTGGATTGGATAGGGTAGCCTGTCGGTTAGCCTGTTGGTGTTTCAGAATATGAGATTGAATCCTATAGAATGACTGAATATGCATTAAAACTAGTCCATGAGCCTTTCGAGAGATTCAAAGATTTATTGATGACCTTTCTTTTTCCTTGAGATCCCAGATGGCTCGAGAGATTAAGGTCGGGATTTCATTTGATTTTGTTGTTGATATTTCTCGAAGGTATGAGGCATATTTAAGGTTATAGCAAGACGAGTCAGAGCGAGAGAGCAAGAAATTATGTGGCCCTGGTGGGCAACCATGGTACCTCATTTGGAGGTAAGAGTTCTGATTATTTTGGGAGGTCACCTTCCAGGTTATCTAAGCTCGTGTTACGTGATTCTTAGAGTGCGCCAGTAGCTCGTCAAGATCAGAATTAGTCTTTTCTTTATAACTATCAACAATCTTTCCAGCTTCCACTTTTCAGTGAAAAGGTGGTATCATTGTCGTGATTCTGGCTATTCTTTGAGGATTTTTCCTTACTCCAACAAGTAGGCAGTCGTCTTTTCTCTCGTTATTAGGCATCTGCGCAGTCGCAGGGGATTTCATTTAGATCTCAATCAGCCAGAGAAATGCCACCTTCCAGTAGAGGTTGAGAGTGTGGTGGCAGTGGTTCTTCAGAAGGTGATTACAGGGTAGTGGCTTAGCTCAGCTGCAGAGGTAGTTTGATGAACTGTCAGTCTGGCAGGATGCTGAGGTATCTGATGTAGTACACCCATGTATTTCTTCTTCCATTATATGTGAGTAAGATTTGATTATTCTGATCGGTCTGGACTTCGTTTATCTTACCATGGTTTCATTGGAAATTGTTTCTATTAAGAATCGGTTGCGGTAGAGGGGCCAGCTTCTGGTATGATTTATTCCTGGCATTTGTGAGACCTTACTAATTTTTCTAGTCTAAATATGAGAGATTTAGCAGTAAGTGTCGGTATTGTCTGCCTGGCATCTTGTTGTTCCACTTTCTGTTATTATGTCAAATCAGTTTACCTCTCTTCTCGGAATACTGTGTTGGTAGGATAATGGGATCCTAATTCTTCACCATCAGCAAGTGTATCGTTTCTTCCAGTGTAAAGAGATTAGTAAGTAATATTCAATCTACGTATCTCCTCTTGGTTCAAGATGCTAGTACAGTCATGTTATCCCATGAGCTTATCTGGGTTATAAAAGGGTTTTCTGGTAAATTGTCAGAGTTTTCTTCTTATTGGGAGATTAAATTGGCGTAGATATTGTTCCATAAAGCTCATTTAATGTCTATTTCTTCAATTGTGATTTTTGGGTTAGCCTGACTCGGAAATAGTCTAGCTCTGGTGGCCAAGCAAATAAGAAGATGAGCTTTCTAAAGCTCTAATTATTTCTATCCTCAGTCCATTGTTATCTCTTCTTTGTTCGGCACTGGTGAGCTTAGACGGTCAGTAGCCTCTTATGATGTTCCCTATGTGGAGCCAGAGTGCGTGTCAAGGTAGCCGGGAATGCACATTGTTGATTTTCAAGGCTATTAAGGGTAATGAGAGGCGTCATTTGACGTTTGATTCGATCCATCAGGAGGTGGTGCTTATAGAAAATGTATGGAGCTGTGAACTTGAGAGTTGCAGCTGTTTGGCAACTCGAGAGAGTAATCTGGTAGCTCAGGTCTGAGCCGCGTTCTCTATTTAGCTAAGTCTTCCTTAATCCAGCAGGTTGCGCGAGGATGACTATTCCTATTCAAATAGCTGCCTGAGTTTGTGCTTTAAGTGGATGAGTCTTCCTCCAAACACTGAATGGTGATACTAAATCTCCAAGGCGTTGATACCACTTTTGTCACGACCCAACCTAGGGCCACGACACTAAACCCACTAATAATCTACTAATGACAAAGATAAGCTGGTGACCGGATCATATATACGTACCTATCTGTTGAAAGCATAAAATCTGGAAAGATGACACGACTTTAACTTGCTGGCAATTAGAACACTGAGCCACAAATTCTGCTATGTCACACTTTATTCCGTCCCACCAATAAATTGGTTTAAGATCATGGTACATCTTAGTCGAACCTGGATAAACATTGTATTTGGAATAATATGTCTCTATCATAATCTGTCCACGTAAATCTGCAACATCAGGAACGCTAAAGTCTATCTTTATACATGAGAACACCGTCAGTAGTAACCCTGTATAGTGACTCCGGTTTTCTTCTGGCTATCTGTCTGTATTCAACTAGAACTGGATCCTCATACTGACGCTGTTTTACTTCATGAAAATTTAGAGTTAAAGGTCTAGTGCAGCTTGTCGTCCATCCATCATTGGCATATCTCTTTCACACCTCAACTCTTTGAGAAGTTACTTTAGCGTTATAAGTGCACATATAATCAAATTTGTTGCTGGTATTTTGCCTCAGCTGTGGTCCAACTACATGTCTCTTTTGTTTTCACTTTTTCAAGTCATAATATTTCCAATTCAAACACAATACCCTGAAGTAAATGTTCAGTCTGGAGATCATTTCTGGTCTGCATCATACTATCCAGTAGTATTTGCGTGATCCTTATCCTTATATGATAGACCATGTTCAGATGAACCTTTGACATACATTAGGATATGAGTAACTACATTCCCACAAGGAGCTTGCGGACCAACCCTAACATTAACTGAGGTGTTGCATAGTGCGTTCGTAGAAATAATATAGCTTGCATCAGATCTTCTATAATGTGTAGTGACAAGGTACTTCAAAAGTTCCCTCTATTGCATCAAGCGTGAGTTAATTCTTAGTTCCATCGACCTGTTCTATATCGAAAGGTATATCGAAGAGGTGATTATCGGCTGAATCATGTTAATCCATTCAAAGTTCCATGTATATTTGCTTCGAAAATGTAGAACTCTCCTCTCGTGATCGAGGAAGGATCATCTTAGTCAGAATAATCCGGGCAATGGTATTATCATATTATCCAGATATATTTTATTCAAAGAGTTCGGTGTACGTGTTATAATTCTGATCCTGTAATCAGGAGATAAGGCCTGTGGAGTAGCTTATGAAGGTCGTGCAAGTTCTTTTGTTATCAGCGTGAATCTTGCTTTAGACTTAGGCTCGTTCGAGGACGAACGAGAGTATAAGTGGAGGAGAATGAAACGACTCGGTCAGTCGTTTCAGAAGATAGGACTCTGATTGGAGTGCCGATAATTTTAAAATATTCGTAAGGTCCATTGAGACTTATCTGTAAAATTTGAACTAAATCAGACCTCGTTTGGTAGGTATAAGAAGAAGGTTTCACTTTTTCTATTTAAATTCGCATCTTGAGTTTCGGGAGTCCAATTTGAGATCCGCCTTCGCGAGTATGTTACATATATTTTGTATAACTGGTATGCAAAAGTTGGAATTATTTCGAAGATCGTAGGATTCCGTTTTAATTTTCATCGAGAAAAGAAAAGTAAAAGAAAACAAAGGAAAAAGGAAAAGAAAAGAAAGAAAAGGAAGGTCGCCATGGACGGTGCTAAGGGATATATATATCCCTTAGCTATCTGACAACTACAGCATAAGGAACAAAATGAAACAGAAGCAAGATTGAGAAAGAAAACGCAGAGGAAAAAGGGAAAATGCCAGAAAATAAGAAAAGGGACCGGAGAAAAGTAGAATTTTCACCCTGAAATATTCAGGTAATGATCCTAATATATTATTTGAGTTTATTACGTGTGTTTGAATATGTTTTAATAGTAAAACTTGGAATATTAGACATCGTTTTAATAAGTTTAATTAATAGTTTAAAGGGTCAAATGGACCCCGATAATGGAATTGATTATATATTCGTACTCATTGAGTTATGGGCAACATATAAATGTAATTTATTTAGGGTTTGGTTATGTGACCATAAACCCTGTATATAGGCCTGGCCTGCGTATTGCGTATGCGAATAGGGTATCAGGTTCCTACCTGGATTGCCCTAAGATGTGAGGAATGAAGCCTTTGGCCTAATTTGATATATTTTTCTGCTTATTGAATAGAGTGGGATCGTTTGGCAATGAAAAAGGATAAAGCGGTTGTTGATTAGCAATGCTAACTTTTGGAGGAGGTAAGTGTTTATATCCATTTCTTTGGAGGCACCTGGCCTCGTGGATTTTCTACCACGTGTTCCTTACGTGTGTAGCTGCCGATAGGCGTACTCATTACGCCTTAGCTTTGGATTTACATTGTATATTATATGTTATGTCCTGTTGTTGGTATTGCATTGAGGATTTGAGCATTGTACTCTGGCTGTGAGTTGGCATCTACTTCCCGGCTGTCAATGAGAGTCTCGCGCCGGTGAGGGGTTATTATTGCATCACATTGCATTCATATGCATTATATGTCATTCATATGCATTAAATTGCATATCATATTGGGTGCAGGAGTATTCCACCCCAGGAGCAGGAGGATTCCGCTCCATTGTATCATATTGAGGATAGGAGGATTCCGCCCAAGAGCAGGAGTATTCCGCTCTTATGTCAGATGTGCAGGAATATTCCGCCTCAGCTTTACATTATATCGGGTGCAGGAGTATTCCGCCCCAGGAGAGTGTAGGAGTATTCCGTCTCTGGTTTATATTATATCGGGTACAGGAGTATTCCGCCCCAGGAGCAGGAGTATTCCGCTTCAGTTGGTTATCAGATTGGGTTCCCCTCGAATGCAGGAGTATTCCGCTTCGGGATGGGATTACGGGCACATGTGACCCTTTACATCATATTTCATTTCATTTCATTTCATCTCATTTCATCTCATTTCATTTCATCTCATACCATTGTGTAGACTTGTGGTACATAACTACTGTTCTGCTTCTACGTGCATTGCTTATTTGCCTATATATTTTTGGCTCGTATTCTGGGTTGCGGGGATCGGGTTGCACGCCACAACGCTATAAATATATGGATCGGGTTGCACGCTGCAACAGGATAAATATATGGATCGGGTTGCACGCCGCAACAGGATGTATTTCTGATTGTTGATATGTTCGGGATACCTATATATGTTGGTTGTCTTATGTTCTTGGTTGTTGATGAGTTTGTCAGTCCATACGTGTTTCTAGTTATAATCTGGCTCTGCCTTTTTATAATTTAAATAAGAGGAATTTGGTTTCAGTTTATTCTCCCTGGCTAGCTATCCTATTTTTTGAGGTGGCTAGTCTTCCCCACTTGTTGAGTCCTTTTGACTCACCCTTGTTTGTTGTTTGTTTCTTGTCTATCTATTTCGTTGGTTTGCTCCAGGATTGAGTTCGTCACGTTGTGAAGAAGCGAAGACGACTTCAGCTGTCAAAGTGAGCCAGCTTTTATTCCAGGTGGCCACCAGTTTATTGGTTATTATTTCAGTTGCATTTTGCTTCCTTCAGGAGGTATCTGTCTTCTTTTGTACTCTTAGATGTCTAGTCTGGATAGCCCTAAACCTAGTATGTTGGGTAGTCAGCTGTAATTCCTTTTGTACAGCTTAGAGGTATCAGTATGTCTGTGTTATTTTAAAGTCTTGTCCTTATTTATGAATTGTTATATTTATTTTCCTAATTTAAGTAGTAAGGGTTTGCCCGACAGGTCTAGGGGAGAATATCGGGTGCCCACACAGCCTAATCGAATTCCGGGTCGTGTCACCAAACTTGCTTGTCAGCTCCTAGAATTTGATAGAGACATATTTGTTATATCATCCTCGTCGTCTTCATCTTAGTCTCACATCTGAATATACATAATAGTTTTCTGTGTATTAGAAGTGCGAATATGAACAATCTATTGAAAATACTTGGCGAGAAGAATATGGTTAAGACGAAATAAGGAATTGGAAACTCACCACAGTGTAGTTGGAACGGAGAACTAAAGATCACTATATATAGTTGAATGGTCAAGTAGAGAAATGGAAACGGCAAAAGATGTAACGAATTATATAGATACAATTGAATAATAATCATAATTATATAATAGCTTTAAATGGTTGGAGAAATGAATGTGCTTTAATTGGATTTCATTGAAAAACTGTTTTTGATTTGGAATGAAATCAGTACCAGAGAAGAGAGCATTCGTGTGGGGTGATATTTAGACATGTAGTAATTACTAATTACTACTAATAATTTACAGTTTTTTAAATCATAATGGTATTACCCAATAAAAATGAACCTCCTCCTCCCATTTATTTAGGAGTATTCACAAATACGTATGCTGATTGTAATTAACTTCCACAATCTCCTCCTCTTCCGTAATTTAAGACTCATAATTGTGTTAGGGAAAGCATTTTAATAATTGAGCAATTGTATTAAAAAAGGGAAAAGTTCAAAAAATCAGAAAAAAAGATAAATATAGATGCTGACTTATGAGACGCGCCACATTACTCCTCCATAAGCCCAGCTTTATAATATATATTGATTATTGAGTTTGGTTGTTACTACCAAAATTACTGAATAATGATACGAATAAATTATCGTAAATAAGCTTAGGGTTACACTTATATACAAATCATATATCCTTTATTACAAAAAATAGCAATATTATCGATACGACAACAAAAGTAATTTTTTTATATAAAAATTACTAAACAAGAAAAATTGTAGCCTCCATCTCACATCCTTCATCCTGTTGCCCCCCAGCCGCCTAATGCCACCTTTGTCGCTTGTCTGCAGAAAAGTGCAGAAATGCAGAAACATTGTAGATTTAAGTGAAAACAATATAGAAAAAGTGCGAACATTGTGCAAAAAACGTGCAGAAACGATGCAGAAACACTGAAATAATTCAGAAACTATGCAAAAAACAATGTAGAGCCAATGCAGAAATGCAAAACTGTTGTAGAAATAGTGCAGAAACGCAAAAATATTGCAATAAAGGTGAGACACAGTGAGGCACAATAGAGATACAATAAAATAAAAAAGATGAAAAGTACTACAGATCTGGCCAAAAGAATACCGGATCGGGCCGGATTATATCAAATTTAGTTGAACAATATCATTTCTAAACAAAAAAAAATTAAATATGAATGGAAAACATTAAATTTAGTCAAAATATACCATATTTAAACCAAAAAAATACTAAACCCTAGCAAAAATCAATAGATATACAAAAAAAAAAAAAAAGTTCAATGTTGCTCCAGCGATAATTTCTCCTACGGCGGCGTGTGGGGGAAGGTGTCCGGCGAAGGCAGTGAGGTAAGTGGTTCGGCAGAGGCAGTGGGAGAAGGGTCATGCGGCAGATTTGGAGTGTAGGAGGGAGGAGGAAGTGGTAATGGGAGAAATCAGATGAGTATGTTAAGATATTCTTATGTCTAGAGTTTTTTTATTTTTGCTATATTTTGTAATAAAGTCCTCAATTCCTCTATATTTGGTACGTAGGACAAAATATCTTCATGTTTTGTAAAAAATGTCTCCAAATTGTACTTTTGTGTAAATTTTTTCTTAAGTTATTATTTTGCGCAATATTTTATTATTGCAACATTAGATATGCACACAAAATATTTTATTTCACTTTTACTATATAAATATAATTTATTTATTCTATATATGAAGTCCATAACATTGATTAAAAATAGAAAATAAAATATTAAAAAAGAAATAGATATACTGATAATTTAGAGGGTAAAATAGGTATTTAAATATTAAATTGTAATCGATAAAGAGATGAAAATACCTATTGTTCAAACAAGAGAGCAGCCACGGAGCAGACCACCAGTCATGGTCGCTGGAGAACAAGGGTTGTAGCAGTGAAGAAAACAAATGAGGAGGTCGCACCGTAGGGAGGAAACATCGAAGGAAGGAAAGCGGAGGCCGGCGTCAAAAGCAATGGGCAACACCGGCAACACCAAGAGTGGCAGAGAGGGAGCGAATAGGGGAAGGAAGAAGTGGAAAAAAGAGGCAAGGGTTTTTTCTCTTTTGCTATATTTTGTAATTAAGTCACTCTTTCCTCTATAGTGTAATTGTACCAAAATATCTCTATATTTTGTTAAAAAGGTCACCAATTTGTACTTTTGTGTAATGTTTTCATATTTTCCCCCTTGTTTAAATTAAAAGAGAGGTCAGTGAAGGTTTTCAAATAAAGAGTAGGTTAGTCTGTTAGGCCTAAACACTCACTTCTTAATCCTTCCCTGGGTTTCCTAGTATACCAATTCATACCAAAAAGACCTAAAAAATGTATTTGCTAAGCAAACTATTTGTGTCTTTCCATTTAGGTTGTAGCCACTTCTTTAAAAGTATTTGCAATCCACTCACTTTTAAACCATGTGGCTGAAGTTATTTATTCAACTTCAAAAATCATGTTATGAAGTTTACTCAACTTAGATCCAAATTCAAACCAAAAGTATAAAGTTGGGCTCAACTTCAAACCTTTTAATTTGAAGTTAAACAAAAAAAAAAATCAAATTTCAGCTTCATACCAAAAAGAACTAAAGCTAGCTTAATGTTGATTGAGCTTCAACTTCAACCGCCTGAACGTAAGAGGTTTTGGTCTAAAATGGCCAACCCTAGCAAAGGCTCGTCCGCAACTAGCAAAAATTATAATGGTATGGGCAAAATTAGCTACGTGTGCACTTCCCCCCTTAAAGACTGACGTATGTATAAACTTCAAACACAAAGATAAAAACTTAATTAAAAAAGACAGGTTTTGGGGAGATTTTTATTTGACCATTACTTGTGATTCAGAAAACTCTGGCCTAGGATGGTCACATGTAAACATGCATTAATAGTCTTAACATGTTAGAGAAAAGGAATGCTAGAAGGGGAAACTGAGTGATAAGGAGCTTTGTTAAGAAAAAGAATCCTTTGTAAATCATTTGATGCAAATGACAAGTACAAGCGTGGTCTGTATAGGTGCTGCAAAAGCTTTTTAGAATCGGAAAAGGGTCATATCTATCCTTCTATTATCAAATATAAGTTATAAGACACCTTTGTTATACTTTTCTTAAATTTTAATCTCTGCAGTTAGCCAAACTAACCACTCTCAATTTTAACGGTCCCCAATTCCCCTCCACGTGGCAGCTGTCTAGGCCACTAGACCAAATAATCCAATACCAAACAAAAAATTCGCCCCAACTTAAATAACCCGTAACCCAATCCGTCCAAAATAAATCCCCTTATGATACATGCTAAATACACACAACCCCTAATGAAAACAACCCCAATTTTATGCTCTTCTATTCTAGGGTTTACTAATAAAAAATTTTGTGTCCTTTCTAATTCAAGAATTTGCTGCTTACAATGTCTTCTGATAGTAGTTCATATGTTGATTTTCGGAAGAGGATATACGGATGTGGTTTGGTTGCTCGCCACTTTACGGCTTGGACTCATTCTAACGCCGGAAGGAGATTTTTTAAATGTCTACGACCTGAAGTGAGTAATCTGGATATGGTATTGATTTAAGTTTTATGTTCCTCTTCGTTTCAATTAAAGAACATATTTTTTACTGAAATTTTAATTATTTATATTGACACCAGATTAATTATTGTGGTTATTTAGAGTGGGATGATGATGTATTATCAGATAGAGCATTGATTATCATCAAACAGTTGACGACGTCGTTGGAAGAGTCTGAGGAAAAAAAAAAAAGAGAAATTGAAGGAAAAGATAGAGTTTGAACTGAAGAATTCCAGAAAATTGGAAGCAAAAAATTATAAAGATGAAGAAGGTTATTATGATTTTTTGGGCGGTAGTTGTTGGTTTCATTATTACTCGTTTGATTAACTAGTGAAGATTGTATTCAATTCCATGGCTCTTTCTTGAAATGAAAACTGTCATTACTATTACTCTATATTGATTTTGATATGTATTGTGTTTGTTAAAATGTGTGAGTAAAACTGCACATACTTAACTGATAATATAAAAAGGCTAATCAAATTAGAAGGTAGTAGATCTTACAAAACACTTAAACATAGTACTTAACTGGGACTTAAACTGAAATTGAAATACAAGAAAACTTAATGATAAGATGGCCTAAATAATAACATAAACGACCTTCTAATTAAAAACTAACTTTACGGATTTCGTGGTGGCGATGCTGGTGGAGTGTAGCAGTCCTCAGCATGCTCTCCCGGCTCATATAACATCGCCCTAACCATCCTCTCCAATCTTCGTATCATTGTGTTTCGTTCCTCATTTGCTTGTCGTAAAGCCCAAATATCATTACGAGCTATTCAAAATTGTCTCACACAAGTAATCCAACCACAAATTGATAACTGAAATTTTCCATCTTGGTTCAAATCTTGGAGGGTTTCTTCCTTGGTGATGATGGAGTCGTCTTGCATGATATTGTCTCCATTGGTTTTGGTTGGAACTTGAACAATCCATTTTGGCTATGGGAATGTGATGACATTTATGATGTTGTTTGTGATGTTGGTTTTGGTTTTGTGATGTTGTTTTGAAGCATTCTTTTGGGTGTCTATTTAAAAGAAATATAAGGGGTATTGAAAAGTCACCATTAATTAAAAAAAATTGTCATTAACTAGGGATTGTGAAGAGTCATTAGTCATTTGGTTTCCAATGGATATTCATTCATTTGGCTTCCAAAGGACACATTCATTCAATAATTAAAACACTGAAATGTAAATACTAACATAATTAAAGAGACATATGATTTAAATACTAATATAATCCATTAAGTTCATAACTGCTAGCTTAGCTGCATACAGTTGAAGTGATAAACGGATGCCATATTATAACCTCAAAACGAGTTACTACCTAGGTCATAATATCACATCCTACCATCAACCCCAACACATCATGTAGCAACCAAATAGTTTAACAGATTCATACAATATTACATCAAATTGTTTTTGGGAAACAAGTCTCACAAAGCATTACCCCCAAAAACCTAAGTCATATTCTAGTTCAAAAATCTCTTTCTTCCCTTCAATTTGTCAAGTGTCATTTTAGCCTGCATCTGCAACTGGTTAGTAGACATAGCATGTTTACCCTTCCATGTGAGCCTTGGTAGTGAGTAAGGCATATTGGATGGTTCACAAACACCAGAATGATCGCCTTTGAAGCTGATTAATCTCTTTCCACATGGCTCAATAGGCAGCTGTCTAGCATGAAGCCTTGTTTTAGATTCTGAGACAACTTTTGGTCTCACGGTAGGGACATCTTCATCTGCAAAGTAAGGGAACTCAAAATCTAGAAATGAGCTTGACATGCTTTCTTGAGAAGGGCTGAAGATAAATGAACCGCTAATGCCTTGATTTTGAACTACTGGTGTAGCCTTGACAACATATGGGCTAACTTGAGACTCTTCCGGAAAAGATGAGAAGTGTATCTCTTGACTAGTTTGTTCCTCAATGTCTTCATCTACCAAACGTCTCCTCTTCTTTACTAGCTTTTTTATTGGCTTCTCCATTGGCCTCTTTCAATTAGAGTTCTATCATATACATTAACAAAACTATGTTAACTTATGAAATATAAAGTTAAATGCACATTAATGTACAAAGGGTTACCATTTTACAGCCCCTAGCATTATGGTTAGGCTATCTACAGTTTCTACAAATCATAACTCTCGCTTTCCTAGATGTTGACCACTCTCCGGCTCTCCTGTGTGCCTCATCTTTTTCCTAGAACCTCTTCACTGTAGGGATGGCAGCTTGATTGATCAGTTGGGTTAGTTCCATTGCTTGTGATGGGAGTACTTTCCAGAATTTCTCCCCTCTTACAGGTTCCAACTTATGAAAATAAGTCTGCAGGAATGCCTCATTACTATACCACCGATGAACTTCAAATAAAGGGTTCATCCTCCTGTGTAACATGGCTTTTGTTATATGGGCACATGGTATTAAGGTTCAAAGTCGTGCAGCTGCACTCTTTTATTTCCTAGATTGACAGTATGTGTATCACCCTCCTCAGTCACCTCATACCCTTTGTCACCATAAAACTTAACCTCACAATTGTGTGCTATTTTCAGGTAATCATCATGCAAGTCCTAGCATTGAGGATTGATGTCTTCCTTCCACAATCTCACTTCAGCTACCCTTTCATTCACCATCTTCATAATCTTCACTCTTATCTCCTCAAGCATCTTGATTATTGGTTTGTATCTTGCATCCAAGATCGATGCATTGAATAACCGTCTGAAATTGTTATCCACTCCCATATTTTTACAAATAATGTCAAAATAGGCTCTTCACCAGGATTGTCCTAGATATGTGACTAAGTCCTCAGCAGTATATCTCTCCAACTTCCCTACTTGCTCAGCTGGTCATGAAAGTCCTCTTCATAAGTGGCCCATGCACACCACCGAAGCAGTTTCTTCATTTCTTTGGATCTCCTTCTTTTACTCCAGTTTCTTCCAATGTGTCTCACACGAAACCTATGCTTTGCTTCTGGCAGCATATCTCTCACTGCCAAATGTATGTCCTACACCATTACCAAACCATTTAGTATACATAAAACAAGAAAATAACATAAACATAGATATAGACAGAATATAAATACCTTCTGCATGTCAGACATAAAAGTGTATCCTTCTCCATCTTGAGGACCAATGAAATCTTCAAACATGCCAAAAACTAGTTCCAGGTGTTTTTTTTTTTCAACCACAGTCCATGCAATGGGATAAAAGTGGTTCATGGAATCTTGACCAATAGCTACCAAGATCTGGCCTTTGGCCTTTCCTCTCAAATAGGTACCATCCATACCAATAAAAAGTCTTAAACCATCTTTAAAACCATTCTTCATAGCTTGAAAATAAATGTACATTCCTAAGAATCTCTTCCTCCCTTCAGCAGCAGCATCTTTAGACAAGTTTAATGCAATATCACTTCCAGGATTACTTAACTTCAATTCATTTACATATGCCTCCAACTTATTGTATTCATCTTTAAAGCTACCCTGTAGCTTCTCCAAAATCATATGTTTAGCGCTCTTGCATTTACCATGGCTAGAATTTAACTCAAATGCAGCTTTCAGATCAGCCCTCATATCTTTGACTTTATATGTTGGACTTTCTTGAATCTTCCTATTAAAATAATGAGCATAATAGTCTACTCTTTTATTATTATAAGCAGTCGGACAGTCATGCTCAGAGTTTAATGTCTTGAAAGTAACACCAGGACAGTCTCCCTCCGTTGAAATTAAGCAAACAAATGGATATCCCTTTTGTTATTCATACCTTAATCTTTTTTATCACTCTTAAGAAGAATTAACTCTTTTTTATTGGCCAAAGCATACAAATTCATAAAATTTCTAGCTTCTGCAATGTCCTTGAAAGTCATATGCTCATCTAGTTCCATGTAATCAAGCAGCTCATCAGTAATGGTCACCTTCCTTTGTCTAGCAATACTTTCCAATTCTTCATCTTCGTAATCATAATCAAGAATCTGATTCAACATGACTATCACCCTCCCCCTCGGTTGAGCTACAATCTGTACCTACTTTGGTTAAGATATTGGTAAAGATAGGAGTCCCTTGATCATGATCAATCAGCTGAGGATTAACCTCCTGATCATGATCAATCAACCGAGGACTAACATCCTCCACACATAAATGGGACTAGCAGTCTCCTCACCATGTAGAACAATATTAGGTACAGTCACAGCCAAATCACTATCATCTACAGCATATAAATCAATAACATTGAAATCGGCAGATACCATCCCCAACAAACACCTAATCCCATCATCCCTTTCAATCTCATAGTAGCTACCAGTATGTGCTGCCACTATTAGTTGTTGTACTCCAATAAAGTCTAACTTAGTAAAGATCTCATCTACAATATCTATGAAGGACAAGTGGTCAGGATCATACCCTTTTCAAATACCATCTTCTTATCATATTTGACTTTAGGGTCTCTGTTCTATTCTATACCATAGTTAAATATCAAGCTCACAGTAAGCATATTTAAATACTCTGCAAATAAATAAGAATATTAAAGTCATCACTAATGGGGTCCACATGATTTAAATGCATAAAGAACTATGAGGGCAGTCCTAATAATCTAAGAAGATGGACAATAATCAGTTGAGATTTACAATAAAGACACATAAAATACTCTTAGTGTTTCTTATAATAATACAAAAATGTAGTTTTTGAGACCATATTGTAAAGGACAAACAAAAAAAGGAAGTATCTTTCATCACATGTATCCATAAAGTCCCTAAACTCTAACAAAGTAACAATTGATATACCTTACAACATAAATAAAACAATTAAACCCTATTCCACCAACCAAGAATAACTCAATGGGGTCAACAGTCGGGAACACAACTAAATGCACATGCAAGAAAAAATAATAGCAAATCTACACTATAAATAGCTGAAAAAATAACATATATGCAGGTTGAAACATTATACTAAAGCAACATGTCAGAATCCTAAAATTCAGAACCATATACGCACAAACAAACAATAAAAAAGCTAGATTTAAACATAAGCAAGTTAAATAAATATTTAAAAGCAACTTAAACTTACCTTTTACAGCATTTGACCTTTAATTTGTTGAGATATATGCGTCGTTTTGCTTTAGGTTATTAAGAGGGAAAATTAGAGGGGTTGTGTGTATTTAGTGTGTATTATAAGGGAATTTGTTTGGGACGGGTTGGCTTACGGGTTATTTAAGTTGGGTGGGTTTTTTTGTTCGGGTATTGGATTATTTGGTCTATTGTCCTGGATGGCTGCCACGTGGAGGGGAATTGGGGACCATTAAAATTGGGGGTAGATATATCAGTTTGGCTATCGGTAGGGATTAAAATTTAAGAAAACGATAACATAGGTGACTTATAACTAATTTTTAATAGTAAAAGAATAGATATGACCCTTTTCCATTTTAGAATTACAACTAAATAATATGTCCACCTTGAAAACATACACTATATTCATATTCACCTAGAAACTAAAATTTGTGTACTGGAATGGGGAAACATGAATAACAACAGCTTAGTTGCAAGCATAGTTGTTGTAATAATAATAATAATAATAATAATAATAATAATAATAATAATAATAATTAAAAAAAAAAGGAAACTTTTACACAAAAATACATATTTGAGAAGTTATTTATAAAATATAGAGACATTTTAGTAAAATTACTCATATATAGAAAAAGAGAAGCTAATTACAAAACATAGCAAAAAATAGCAAAACTTTACCTTCTTTCTCCTCTCATTTCCCCCAATTTCACTTCTCTTCCCCCTCCTTCCCCAATTTTACTTTTCTCCTCCTCCCCCATTTTTGGAGCAGACATGTAATAATCTATTGAAATTATTCGAACACTGAAATATTTGAAATCGTTATGTAAATCCTCCGCCATTTTCTTCTTTAATTTGCTTGTTCTGCTTCATTTGTTTTAGGAATTTGGTATCAGTTTCGCTTATATCAGAGGCTTTGGGAAACATCCATTAAACACCAGCAACTTTTCATTTTCGCAGTACAGAGTTAAATCGAGGTTATACTGTTGATTGGAGATTCAGGAGTAGGAAAGGGCAGTTTGCTGCTCATTTTTACATCTGACACCTTTAAGGATCTTTCTCCTACCATTGGTGAGTCGTTACGCACGAATTATTGAAAGCAGAGGTGAGTCAAAGTTATGATTTGCATAAACAACTACTTTAAAGCTTTGAACTTGACCCCTTAGCTACTTTTGCAAAGTGAACTCGATCGTATCAACATTGTATCTGTTATGTATCTACATTGTATCTATAGTGTATCTACTATATCAAAGTCGTATGTATTGTATCATTTTATTTTCTTATTGTTATTTTTGTGTATCATGTTATTTCTAAACAGTATCTTATAGTGTATCAGTTAATTTTATTACTTCTTATTTTTTTTCTTTTTACTTTAATGTATCTACAATGTATCTTTGTATCTAGTGTTTCATTTTATTTCTTTCTTATCATTCTTCTTATTTTACTTTTGATGTTTTTTAAATTTTATTTTTACTGTATCTTCACTGTTTCTGGATTGTTGCTGCACTTTTTTGGCGTTTCTGCACTGTTTCTGCACTGTTTCTGTGTTGTTTCTATATTTCTGTATTGTATCTCACTGTATTAGCACTGTTTCAGACTGTATCTTCATTGTTTCTACACTATTTCTGTATTGTTTCTGTGTTTCTGCATCGTTTCTAACTGTTTCTGCGTTGTTTCTACGTTTCTGCACTGTATCTCACTGTTTCAGCACTGTTTCAGACTGTATCTGCACTGTTTCAAATTATTTCTGCACTATTTTTGCAGATTTGGGCGCCGGTGGAGTCAGCCCAGCGGCGGCAGTAGGGGCAATAGGTGGCAGAGGAGATGGATGTGAGGTGGAGGCTAAGTTTTTCCCTTTTCTTTGTTGTTTGTAGCTATATAAAAAATACTGTTATATTTTGTAATATCAATAATAATGCTATTTTTTTGTAATTAAGGCTTCAAAATTATATATAAGTGTAAATCTCCCCAAAAAAAATGTATGTTATTGATGTTGAGAATAACTCTGTTCAGCGCTTCTGATAGTAGAAATTGTTTCTGTTGTCATACAATGTATTCAGTTTTTTCTTTATGTTCAATAACGGATTACTCCAGCTTTGCACAATAAAGAACAGTGATAACATTGGCAATTAGCATCAACAATACCACAATTTTTACATAAAAGATATACAGGACGCTGTTTGTATATTTATCCGAGGGGCAGTTGAAGCATAACGCAACTCATTAATTGGCTTTTAAGAGGATGGGAAAATGCAGTCTCAACACATAAATCCCCAACTACATCAACAATCAATGGGGAGTAGAAAACATACAGAGCCATGGTTAAATCTGGCTAATATTTTTGCAGCTGCAAACATTATCTCATCTTCATCCTCCACATCATTCTGGCAAATTTTACCCCAGAAATTGAGTTATCTGAATCCAACAACCAGAAAACTATACATCCTTAACTGCTCTAAAATGTACCGCAATGGCAGTATGAATGGCTAATTGAAGCACCTGTTAATATCGCAGTTTAGAAGCATAGTCAACCAACCAGTTTGAACGCTGCAGTGTAAGATCTTCATCTTCCATCTAAAGCAATGAAATCTAGTCCAACGAAACAAACTCAAAAACAAAACAGTGGAAGACACTAAAATTTGACTCCCCTTATTGTAGCTCTGTAAATTTTGAACAATAAATTACAAATCATTACAACTCTTTTAGGGGTGGCATTGATGCAATATTTCCCTAGTGAGCCAACAAACCTCTTCCGCACATGGGTTCAAAGTGCTTGTACAAACTTCGTAGAAAAAACACAAACTACCTGACTAGTTATACCAGCATCCAGCTGCACAAAAACATAAATGAAGACATTCTATATATATTCAAGCTGGCCCAAAAAAAAAGGGGGGGTTCGAATTTCTTTCTTTGGGATCTTGGTTTTACTCTCTACAAGAATGTACACAAACTCTCATGAAGAACCATTAAATGCGTATGGACCAAAAGGGTCCAATATGTGAAAATCAAGTGTTAAGCAAAAAATCAGAACAAACACAGAAGCTTGATAACTAAAGAAAAGTAAGAATTATATCTGAGAAAAGAAGGTGCAGAAACCAGTCAGTGTCACATGCTCCCAGCTCTGCCAGGGGTAGTTTTCGATGATTTGAACTTTGAAATGTCAACAAGATCCCCAAATAGTTTGTCTTCCGGCTTTGAGGGCTTTCCAGATGGTACATATGAAGGAGCTGAAACTGGATAGGATGAATTATTTAGGACACCATCATCCCTCACAGAGAGCCCAGACATTCTCTGGTTAAGAAATTGAGTGTTCTGTGGTTGGGCATAACCGTAACCATAACCAGCCATTTGGTTCCCATACGCTTGTTGGGCATACATATAAGCCATCTGCCCAGATGGCATTTGTTGTGGAAACATACCCATAGATTGCCCACCTTGATTTAGTTGAGGAGACAAGCCTACCATCTGATTGTTTTGCATAGCCTGGTTCATCATAGCAGGCTGTCCACCAGTGATCGGCTGTGCATATATACCATGGACATACGAACCACCAGCCAGGTGCTGGCTATTAGCTGCCATCTGCTGATTATTTTGCATTGATAAAGCATTTGGACTACCAGACATCAGCTGATTGTTGTGAATTGGTAGAGCATGTGGACTACCTGGCAACAACTGATTATTTTGCATCAGATGAGCATGAGGATTTCCCACTATCTGGCCGTTGTCTGCTGCCTCGGCTTCCCATGGTGGTGGTGGAAAAGAACTACTGCTTTGACCACCTAATCAGAAATTGGATAAGCATTATGTGAGTAACTATTCAGAAACTCAATGAGCACGAAGTCTTAGAATTCAGGCAATCCATAAGACCTGTTCATAAATTGCAAGGGATTTTACACGAGGCATACAATTTCCAAACATACGCTATACATAAGCATATAACCCTTTTGAAGTCTTCAGTAATAAAACTAATAGTTACAAGGTCCTGTCAGCTGATGGACATAAATATAACTAAGAGGACAAAGCTCAACCTACGGTTAACACAGGACATATTTCCATAAAATTGTATACTGAATAGAATGCATGCAGGATTACAAATAAATGCACCATAAACTGGAGTTTGAATGCATGCAGAATGACAAGGAAATGCACCATAAACTGGAGAAGGTGATTGCTGTTGCTGTGAGATCTGTCCGTTCCAGGCAGCAGTAGAGTCTTGGGTATAGGTTGTTACAGGCACACTTCCATTTGGGTACACAGCTGGATGTGCAGAATTGAAACTCTGTTGCTGAAATTGAGGGGTCGAAGAATCCGTCAGCCCTATTGAATAGGGAGATTGTGAGTTGCTGGGTGCTGAAAACATGTCAACAAGAGCAAGGGCATTCTGCTGCGAAACCGGACTTGCAGGCTGAGGTTCCCCAACAACAGGAGCAAGGGCCAGGACATTCTCAGCCGTAGGTGAGCTGAAGTCATCACCACTCAGAAGATCAACTTTTGCTGTTGTTGATGGTGGACTGCTAGCTGATGGAGGGGCAGGAAGAAGCAACTGTGTACCTAAGCCAGCACTTGATGCAGATCTGGAAGACACACCAAGGAACTTAGATGAAAAGATTTCTTCACATCTGAATAAGACTCAAAAATTCAAATCAATACCCAGGATTTCAACCTTTTTTCCCCTTTTCCAGGACAGCATATTATAACTTTAAACTACAATGACCTAGCAGTGAATAGGAGCCCGTTTGGCTTAGCTTAAAAGCTGGTTATTTTTAGCTGACAGCAATTTTTGGTTACTGCAAAACTGCTAAAAACACTTGGCTTTTAAGCTCAAAAAAAGCCAAAAGCCATAAGTTTTGTAATACCAACTTATTGCTTTTAGCTTAAAAGCTGTGTTGGTTTGACCAACTATTTTATCATTTTATCCCTTATTGTTTTTTCCAATTCTACTAATACATTCACTAACAAATGCCCTAAATTATATTTTCCTTTTCTTTTGTTTATTTTAAAGATATTTTAATCATTTAACATAAAAAACACTTTTTTACCAAACATCTCTGCAACTTTTTTTCAGTTTCAGCACTTCTATCCGGGCTCTAGGAAATTTTTACACTTGTAAGAAAAAAACTCTTAAACAGTAATTCATCTTCCCTCTTGCAATAGCAGAAGATTAAGGAATTCTGAACCTTGATAAAATCCTAGTCTAATTATTGATAATAACTTTAAGGTCACTCACTTTAGGCAATTATCTAATATATCCCATTCTGCAAAATCAATCACCATTCAAACATCAGGAAACTAAATGCTGTCTGGGGCGGGAGAAAACTCATATTAATTAAGCACGGCCCCAGCATTAGCTGGTACAAGGAGGAGGCACAGTAGCGAAGATCAATCCATCTCAAGCAGGGGGAAGGGGGATGGATGTTCAGTTTGGACTACAGAGGTCAAATTGAAGGACAAAATAGATAACTAGTCATGACTAAAGAAAACACATTTACCCTTGGTCTGACTGTTTGCTGTCTCCGGTATCAATAAGAGGAGCATCAACATTTACAAGCGGTTGAGCTGGGTCAGATTTTGGTTTTTCCACTTTAACAGAAGTTCCCGAAGAAATAGCTTCATGCTTGGCCAATACACGCTGCAACTCATCATTCAGCGCTAGTCCTTGGCAGAGCAGTGATTCATCCCTGCATCAGCAATACATAAGGATTCACAGGAATCAAAACCAAATGGTGCATAGAAAAGATGGAAGAGCAGAGCAGAGACTTGGTATTAAGGCCACTCCACCACATATGTAACGCTTGATTAAAATAACATCCTCCTAATTTTCAATGAATTGCAGTAAGGGGTTCGACATCATTTACCCGTTTCAATGTACACCACACAAGTCAAACATGTGCTTTTCTTGTTCTTTTGAATTTTTGTGTTTGCCCTGTTAGAGAGGCCAACAATGCCACGGAATTCCTTCTTAAGAAAAAGTTGTGGGCTTGTGGTAATCTACCACGAGGATATAATAGGTCAACAAGTGATAGGAGGTTTCTCTGCTTCCTAAACATCTAAACATTTCATCCGACCTTAGCCAAGTCTGATTTATTTCGTTCAGTTAACACAATTTTCTCAGATTTGATTCCAAAGTTCTAGCCTTTTTGGACTCCTGTTAAGCCCAAGCTATTCAGACTCAAGTTCTTCCCGGCATCAGTTCCACTTTATCTGTACCGATATAGTACCAAGAGAAACTAAAAATCTGACAAATCTATCAAGATACCTAGGGAAAAGCACTTGATGAGAAGTGGGGAAAAAAACAAGGCCTTACGTAGTCGAGTTTACAAGGTGTACCACTCTTTGCTTGTAGGTACGACATTGTTCCACCAAATCAACAATAACCTCTTGTTTCAGTCCCTGCAACCCGACGAACAAATATACTTCCTCAGTGAATAAAGAATGTAAACTCAGCAAAAGGTCAGATAAAATTTCCATATAAAAAATAAAGTAAAACTAGGAAAGTCGACTCCATATATCCACCACTCTACTTAGAGGTAAATAATTCTTTAAAACGATTTTGGCCTATCCCAATTTGCATGAGTAAAAATGTCTTAATTTTTTAATTATCCCCTAAATAGATGTTATAGATAAGACTTCTTCATCGAAAGATGTTATAAACAAGACTCTACCTCTTTGTTGTCAGGATCCAATGCATTCAGCATTTCAGCGAGAACATCCATAATACCACGTGCATTTTGGATCTCCGTCAAGCTAGCAACAGAAAAATAAGACAACGTACATTAACTACCACAGAAAACCTAGCAGATAAAAGAAAGCAGTGCAGATATCATATATCATCCACCAGCAATATGATCTCTTCTACCCTTTATCAAAAAGAAAAGTGTCATCCACCATAACAATATAATACGGAAGGGGGCATAACACATAAGTTAGTCTGAAGATTGGCATACAGAGTGTAGATTCAGAATTTTAGCAAAGTCAACCTCAAAGGGAAAAAAAGTAGAGTCAGGTCTAAATAATTTATTGCTCTGCCTGGGCCTCTGTGGGATCACTTCAGGATCTCAGGACTGTATTGTAGAGCTGAACAGTAGACTCATACTAATATTTTTACCAGAAAAACATTATAACAATTAGAATATATTTATACTTGAACGACAACATAAATGAGTTCAAATTAGTCTAACAAGTAACCTCAAGTCTAGATATGATGGTGCATCTAAGAAGAGAGGTATGCGCACAAATCATAGACAAACAGAATGGATATTCAGTATATATGTTATTTTTAATTCTGATAGTACATTAATCTTGGATCATCAAACCTAAAGTTTGGATGTCAACAAAGTACATCAAAATGAAGAAAACTAGAATAATTGGCGAAGAAGTAGGAAACTAATGCTGACCCTACAAACCCAATATGGTTCCGGCAGAATCCTACGGTGTACCTGCTATGATCCTACTACTTCTCAATTCTACAAGAAATATGGATCAACTTAATGAACTTGGATCAAGATCCTATAATCTTTGCCGTTTGAGCCGACATTGCACAAAAAGTAAGATATATAACATATCAGCAAAATCGGTTCAAAGGTTTTTGACCTGTTACCTTTTGGGCAATAGGATAGTGTTAAAGCTGAAAAAGGAAATCAGTCCAAAAGTCCTCTTCAATTCTTTATTGCACTCTCATCAAAGTGATGGTTTTTAGTTGACTTTGAACATGTCTACTTTTATCACCGGCCTAAATTTACTTTTGGTTGAGTTCAACCATGAAAATCTGCCAAGGCATGCACTGAGAAATGTCAATCAAGTTAACGCACCGACAAGTATTCTCCTAGACTGGCTATCCATTCTCGCTTTTCCACATAATTATACTAACTACACTTACTGACAACTCCGCGACTGGACAAAGAAAGAAATAAATAGTATAATGAAGTAGAAGTCTAACTTCGTTCAAGAGTTATTCACCTCAAGGTTGGATATTCAGCCTCTGCAGAAGGCTCAGCTGCTTCCTGTCCTGATTCAGGATTCTGGAGATTCTGCGGGTATGAAGTCAGTGGATGTGTTTGGGGAGGTGTGAACACTGGGGCCGATCTCTCAGATCTCTGCGGGAATACAGCTCCAATGCGCTGAAACGTTAAGCACTATGTTTAAAACTCCATCTTGAGAAGGAAAGTAGATGCTAAAGCAAGCGAGGAAAAGACATGGCATGAAAATTGTGAATGAACAAAATACAGTAGGTGGAAGTTGGAAGTTTGGTTCAATAAGTATCTGTCTTGGAATTTTAGCTACCACAACTGCTTCTAAATACACAGTTCTCCAACAACTTTAATGTTAGCAAACGGAACTATCATCAACTGACCCAGTTTCTTTTCTTAATTGTTTTGATACCTACTACTGACATGACTAACTATCAAATCAACTGACCCAGTTTCTTTTCTTAATTGTTTTGATACCTACTACTGACATGACTAACTATCAAATAATGCACAAATTTAAAACCAGTATTACCAGCAACTCCTGGTATGCCCCGTAAAACTGTGGGTATCTTGCTCTTGGTCCCCCAAATGCTTCTTGCCATGTGTCTATCAAAATTAATACTTTTTCCTTGACGTGCAAGTCGGGTTGCTGTTACAAGACAGTACACATAAATGACTTAACTTTGTGAACAGAGAAGAAGATTCAAAGACAACATAAGGGAAATTGAGAGTCAGCAGGAAGTCACCTTCTTTTTTACAATTTTCACCATCTCATGAAGAAGATCTTTCTCAGCAACATGCATATGGACAATATCCCCACAATTCTTTACAATAGTTTCCAACAGCTGAAAAATGGAAATTCAAATTATCCAATGTCCGGTCAGCATTTTGCTTTGATAGGCTGGAGTTCAGAGTTAAACAAATGTTAGAGCAACAACTGCAAAGCAATTTTCTGATGAATGTTAGTTAAAAACGCTGAATTCAATATCCAGACAATTAGAATTACTATCAGGAATTGTATCTGGTTCTGAATCAGAACCAACAAGAAGCTCAACTCTTTCCGCACAACCTGTTGGTGGTGGTGATCAAAAGCATGGAAGAGTAACTAGGTCGTGCAGTAATTCCGTGGAAAATTCAAACCAAAATGGAGTGAACCTTCCTGAAGGGGCGTGCAGAACAATTCCAAGGTTGGACAGTTAATAAAAAGGCTTCTAGACTGCCATTGGCGCGGAAAATGTTAAACTTAATGTTGATTCTGTATCCAGGACCATATCAGCACAAAACAATTGGTGGTGATGATAGCAGGCCGGTGTAATTAGGTCGTACAAAATTTCTGTGAAAAGGTTAAACCAAAATGGAGTGAATCTTCCTGAAAGTGATGTGCAGAACAACAATTCCAAGGTTGAACAGTTGAGGAACAAGCTTCTAGACCACCGTCAGGTGGTGTGGAAGTAGTTGAACTTCTTGTGATTCTGATACTAGTATTTCTCCATCTCTGATCCTGAATCCATTGACTTTGACAAGCATAAGCAGAAAATTGCTTTGTAATAATCTAGGCTTAATATGAACCAACTGATGGTATGCCAAGATTCTTTGCCCACATTAGAAAGGTATCCGGTCCTCTTGAATTTAACATAATGTTCAGTTGGCTCAAGGCTCATTCAAGAGATCAAAGGGTCAGAGGCCGCAGAGCTTGAGTAAGGGCAAAATTGCTTGTTGGCAGTGGGAAATTTAGATGTGGGATTACTGAGTACACTTCTGATATAGTCACATTTTATCTTCAAGAGCAGTGTGAAATGGGAAAGAGAGGTTTTGTACCTTCTATATCCTAGGAAAAGGGAAACGTCGGCCTTTAAAGACTAGGATATTTGTTGGAGCAAAAGCTCCAACGAATCACATGGAATACAAGTACGAAGTTGTACAAAATTGTAAAGATTCTTTCTGATTATGTTGGGGATGTTTGATGCAACCCAATGCACGGGCAAACCATTTACAAGGAGCCAAGCACGGGCAGTTGCAGGCTATGTTTGCGCAACTGGAGCTGCCGGGGCAAGTGATGGAGGTTTTAGGGCATTTCTGCATGCTCACTGCCTCAGAATCTGAAAGTGTTCAACGCGATCGCCCGTACACAGACACGATCGCGGAAGACCAAAAAGATGACCTGCGCGATCACGAATCCTCAGCCGCGATCGCGCTAGGAAGAAATGAAGACCTGCACGATCGCGAGTCCTCAGACGCGATCGTGCTAGGAAGAAATGAAGACATGCACGATCGCGAGTCCTCAGACGTGGTCGCGCAAGAGGCTGACAACGGGTGAAGGACATGCCTTCGTGATCGCGTGACCATAGCCGCGATAGCGAGGACTTGATTTAATGCACAGCACGATAGCGCCTACTCTAGCGCGATCGCGCTGAGACGCTAATCAGAAGCCCACTTTGAGTTAATGACTTTTGTTTCAGCTCACTTTAGGGGCAATTAAGGCAATGTTATGCCACTTTTAACAGCACTATAAAAAGGCCTTTAAGCCTCATTTGCTAGTTTAGCTTTTGGATGATTATGAACATTGTGAGATTATTGGCTAAGCTAGTTTGCTTAAGCACATTATGTCCTTGATTTGTAATTAGATTTCATCTAATTGAGGATCAAATAGCGTTGGTTCCTTTTGTTGGACGATTAGAGGGGTGTTTAGGTTAATCTTTCCCTAATCTACTTCTCTACTATTTTCTAATCAAAAGTGGGTCTTCCTTTCATCTTTTCAATTCTTGTCAATTTTATTTTCGTGTTGTTAATTTCTGTATCAATGTTAGTGTCTGAGTTGGTTACTTGGATAAAATGACCAAAATCGTCACCTTTCCCCACGAACTAGATTGACTATAGTTTGTATATTATTGTAAAGACAAATGAATTTTACAAGTTCTCTCATCGATTTCCCTCTACCAAAATGACTGGAATCGAATAAGAGGGTGTATCTACGGGATCCTTTACTTGTCCGACTTGTTTACCCCTCAATCCAGATGATATATGGTACCCAAGGAAAATTATGGAGGAGAGCAGGACCTCAAATTAATAGTTAAGTAATAAAGCGTATATAACAGCTTAAGCTAATGGATGATATAGTCACACAATTCAACATGGTATCAGAGCGAGGTCCTGGTTCACATTTCACCGCCACCCATTACCAAAAGAATTCCAAGTGCTTGGCTGAAGAAAAAAAATCAAGTCTGCACGTGATGGGTTGAATTGAAGGTATAATTAAGTAGATGGAAGTGTGATATCTTTAATAGCTTAAGGTTTTAAATGAGATGGTCACATATTTCAACATCAGACACACTACAAATGAAGGGGCATTTATGCAACTAAAGATCCTCGAGGTTACAGCTTGATAAGTTAAAAATATGTATCTATTTGACTGTCAAAACATGCCTACCCCGCAGCAGTGTCTTAGATAAGCCGCTCATGAGGGAGGCTTTTATACTGTTGCACGAATGGAAAGGAAGACCCTTGCAGCGCTCAGAGTGGTCCATTGCAGCATTTCTGTCACAAGTTTGTGAACCGTTGCAGAGACCTCATAGGCTGCAACACTCGAGAACAGAAGTTCAGGACCAAGAGTATAACCACCCCCTGCAGCAATCAAGTTGTACGGCCCTCGGATGCTAGCGCAATTACTCAGATGCAATTCCAGATCATTTGGAAGTATAAATAAAAATTCTCATCACTTTAGGAGGAACTTTGACTTATGGATAGGAGGCAAAGGCTAAAGAACCAGGATCCACTCATCCAACCCTATAATCAACACAATTCAAGATGAAGAAGTGCGGACTTGTGAAACTTCTCCTCATATCCTTCTTCTTCTTGAAGTCATGACCTCTCCACTTCTATTTGTCTCCTATAGTTTGACTTCCACTATGGAGTAAATCTTCCTGTTGGAACTTTGATGGATCTTGATGTATTGTTAAAAGGCTCGCTTAAAACATGCTAAACCCATGAAGATCGGTAAAGTCCAAGTTACGCGTTTAGTCTCACTTAGTTAACGCTTTAGTATCGGCACCAAGGTATAAGGCTTGCACCTATTCACCGATAAAATTGAGAGAGAGATCTCTGAGCAACCCTATAGGCTGAGTAGAGAGAGAAGCCAAGAGCGATAGAACATGATGGAAAGCGAGTGTGGAAACTGGCTCACCAAATTTTCTCTTTAGTACCTTGTGAAAAATCTAAGCACCCAACTCAAACCCTTTAGGCTTTGGTCAAGTCGTTAAGGATCATAATTACGATGGCAAGTGTTGCATCCTCGAAGAGTTGCAAATACATTTTAAGTTTGGCTAACTACATATCAAGGTTACAACTATAGTCAAGGTAACAACCAGTCAACCACCAAAAAAAGGTAAAAGAATTCTCAAGGACAAGGATAAAGCCTTCTAGGAGTGCAATGATGAAACAAAGCACCGATAGATTTTTTTTTTTTTTTATATGGTAACTTGCTCCCTTGGTAACTCGAGCCCAAAACCTATAGGTTGGAGGTGGAGGTGCTTTCCACTTGAGCTACCCTCTCTTGTCCACCAAGAGATCAGTCTATAGCCAAAATTGTACAACAATGTAAATAATATCTTTGACTGTTCTAAATGAGCATTGTTATTTATAGATCCTTTTTATAACTTAATTTTTGATAACTACCATATTAACATCCATACTCTTACACAGATTATCCAGTTAACCATAAACGTAGGGAAGCAGTATATGGGGAAATGCACCTTAATGGATCAACAAAAAAACTAGCAATGCTAACTAATAGCTGATCAGAGATAGCACCCAGGTGAGTCATGATTTCATCCATATTGAAATACTAACACACCCTTGTTGGGTGGTCCATATAGCACCTAAGTGGCAGCTGATAAGAGATAGCTTGAGATGGATAGCGCCATTATATCACCACTCCACCTCGAGGATACTCATGATAATGTATCTGTGGGTTTTAAATTACAGATCATATAGCATAGCTGATTAATAACCGTGTTTTGGTTTTTAAAGGGAAAAGAAAAAATTAATGAACATTACACAAGTAACAAAAAGTAGCATAGATTTACAAAATTGTCCACATGAACATGTCAAGCGCAAGCAAAAGAATGGAAAATTAACACAAAAGATAGAGGATTAACAGTCCTCATAAATGAAGTATTAAACTATCAATTTTGACGGCTTTAGAAGCTTACTGTGAGGGCGAGAAGTTGGACTTTGGGATTCTTACTACCAAGACGCCTTTTAATTCCTTTCACGACATCTTTGGCTTGCCTGGTAAACCCCAACAAGAAAAAAACATAAAAAGAATGACAACACCTTCAAACCAATCTTCTACCAAAAGTAAAAGCAAACAACTGCATAAACAAGCCAATAACAATAGAGAAATTTTACAAAGAACATCAGACAAGGAAAAAGGGGGAATTTTACTGAACACTACTACATGATGAAATTGCAATCTAGTTCATAGGATCTCTATTTAGTTGTCCTTTTTGGGCCAGAAAAGGTAAGTGCATATTAATAACAATCAGGAACAATGCGCAATATTACAGAAATTATGTAAAACGGGACTAAAGAGACTTTAACTCTTTATATTGTTGTTAAATGGGTTTGGGTCACCTTTGCCACCCCTAATAAAAAGGCCACACTACCATTTAAGCAAAAGAGCAAAGAAAATCTAGCATTTGTTTTACGCCAAGCACGGGTCCATATCTTGACCAACCAAACAAAAGTATTAAGCACCGGACTTGAGTTGACCCACGGAGAGTCCATCTCATTCAAAAATAAATGATATGCAAATTCTAAACCAGAGGCGGATCCACTATTTGGACTTCAGGGATTCTAGATTCTAGGACAGTACCTTCAAGAGCTAGTAACTGAGGTCTGAATTTATTTTTTGAACACATTCACTATCTTTCTTAACACAAATACAGGGTCGAAACCAAAGCCATTGGTTATACGGAACCTACATGTTCAATTCTACATGCGCCCATGCTCTAAACTAGACTTCTACTACACAAAGCCCATCCAGTTAACAAAAATAACACTAAAGCCCACTAGTACTACAACAACAACAACCACTACTACTACTACTACTACTACTCGCCTCAGTCACAACTAAGTCGAGGCCGACTATATGAATCTTCAGTGAACATAATACTCCATTCCAAAATCTAAATTTCATCTCATAACAATATTATGCAACAATAAAAAAATAATTTCACAAACTGCCGGAGCTACATTAGTTCCTTCAATTCCTTTTTCGCATAATAATATTGCTTATACTCCTCTAACTTCCTAACTAAACAGGAATTTAATCTAATCAAGCACCTCATCAAATTTAACACAGTTACTAAAACAACAACAACATACCCAATACGGTCCTACTAGTGGAGTCTGGGGAGGATGAAAAGTACACAAACCTTACTCTTACCTCGAGCGAGTCAGAATTTAACACAGTTACTACAACAACAACATACACCGTACGGTCCCACTAGTAGGGGTCTGGGAGGGTGAGATGTACGGAGACCTTATCCTTACCTCGAGTGAGATAGAAATTAACACAGTTACTAATAACAATTAGGCGAAATGGAAGAGTAAAAATAAAAACATACGCAGGATCGTGATTGCAAATATCACAGATCTCGAGATTCATAGCCCAATCTGGTCCTATTAGCATATCGCTTGTTGCCCTTTCCACCATTGAATTCACCATCTTTTTTTTACTTTTTTTTACTGTACTTCTCAATTTACCTCTCCGATGAAAAATCTCCGATCGGCGAACTCTCCGGCGATAAAGAGAGATTCGCCGGCGAGATATTTTATGAATTTATGAATCAAACAGTTTTCTAGAACCTCACGGCTCTCTCTTTTTCTCTCTCCTCTGTGATCGCTCCTTTTTTTTTTTTCCTTCCTAGCTTAATTTTTTATCCCACGAATATCGAAACTAGTCCCTCCATTTTTAGTTTTGTTTTTTCGATCCACAGGCTTAATTTTATCGGCATTTTTTTATTTTATTTTTTGGATTCTCATCCTGTCCGATATCATTATTGGCGCCCCGACTAATATATTTGCACCGCGTAAGACCAATTTTTGAGGAAAGTATTCCTATCAAGATTTTTTTCATTCTCAAGTTCAAATCCAAAACCTCTAGTTAAGGGTGGAGATATCTTTTTATCCAATCTAAATAGGTTGGTATTTTTTCTATATTATGACAATATTTATATTTACATTTATGTTCTATATTATGACAATATTTATATTTACATTTATGTTCTTTCTTGATGATATAAACTTTTAAGGTGTAAGGATAATTTTGTGTGATCCCTACTGTAAATTTTTTAGATAGTTATGTTAATTGTTGTTAATTCTCGATTAATTTTTTGTATATTTACATCTTTTACTAACATTTTAAGTAAACTTTGTTCATCAAAGTTTTTATAAAATCAATAATTTTTGCTATTTATATATAAAAATTATACAACATATATATAAAGAGTTTCTGTAAAAATTAAGTGATAGCAAATAATTTGGATAAGAACAATATTACCTCCATCCGTCGTATTTTAATTGTCTACGAAATTTAAGAAAGAAATACATTATAATTATGTGATCAAAAATAAGACATAAGTACTTATATTATTATCTATAAGTCATTACACCAAGAATAAATGAAAATTTCAAAATTAATTTAATATAGATATATAATTTTTCTAATGACAGTGATGGTATATTAACAAGCTGCAAAAAGGGAAAAAGAAAACAAAACTAGATTAAGGAAAAGACAAATTAATTAATTAGTCAAAGAAAGGGAATGGAAGGGGCCAAATAGAGGAAGCGCCATTAAAGTCTATCATTGTCAGGGAATTGTTGACTTGCATTGGCCGTAAGTTCGGCCGACATTTTTTGATCGTACGGTAGGGATTTTTTGATAAATAAAGATGCTTCATTGAAAGTGGTCGCGTCACCATGCACTATGCAGGTTTTTATAATAGTTGGAATTTTAACTAATAACCCCCCCTATGTGTTTTGGAAATAGAGAAGAAGTTCACATAGTTTTCAGATACTTACAATTAGGATCATGTAAATTTAAAAGGAAGTTTTATTCTATTTTTCTCATTGACAATCGTTGCACTCTTTTATGATATTGTAATACTCCCTCCATCTCAAATTATTTGTCCTCTTAACTTTTGCACACCCCTTAAGAAATCATTAATGAGGGGAGATTATTGACTATTTTACCCACCTTATTATTCTCTCTTCAATAAATGTTATCTCTAGTTGTATTTTCAAGAAAAATAATTACTAAGGATAAAATGAAAAAAATATGAAAAATCTTACCTTGAACTCCTAACTGGACAATTATTTTCAGACGATCATTTTTAGTAAGAAGGACAAATATTTTGAGACGAAGGGAGTAGAAACTAACAACATTTAGTCATCCTAATAGAAAATGCAGCATATAAGTAGTAATAAATAAGTTAGGCACATACTCAAAGCTTCATTGGCATTAAAATATGGTATATTATTTGACATCCACATTTTTCTACAATTGCATGGATCGGAGTTTTCTTATCTCTACATTTCATCTTATATATTGATGTAGCACCACAAGATGGAAGCGAAAGTTTGAGAAAGAAACATATAAAAAGAGGAAATGAGATTTATTCATCATAATGAGGTGCTTGCCACGGTAAAAGCGTAAAATTAGGTAAATTTTATCTCTAACTAAGAGATAAAGATAAAATCTAAGAAAAGATAATGATAGTTATAAAATCTATGGTAGAAGATAATTATTCTAAATTAATAAAATAAAATAAAAAATTATCCATTTCATTTTAGATTTACATCATTCTCGCAGGGTGGATGAAAGCTCGACTTCGGCGAGTGTGACTGCTGATATAACTCAAAAAGATCTGGATCAAGCAAACGGAACTCATCCTCGCTAATCCATGCAGCATCATGCGGGACTAAGTATCTGCGTGAACCACCACTAGAAGAACCTATGATCTCGTCAGTAAGCACATCTACAATCTGAGATGGAGCCTTAAAAAGTGGAGGCCTAGGCTCTGGAGTACCTGCAAAGATACTAGAGAAAGAGATGGGAGGCCCAAAGATGCCTCGGTAAGGAGTCAAGTCTTCCACATTAAAAACTGGGCTAATAGTCATATGGTTAGGCAAATCCACCAAGCAAGCATTAGGTCCCAATTTCTTTAAAATAGGGAATGGACCCATAGCACGAGCATGGAGTTTCTTAAAGGTATTTATTGGCAAGCATTAAGGACGAATTCGAATCATGACATAGTCTCCTACATTAAAGTCCTTAGCCCTACGACGCACATCAAATGCTAATTTATATTCAGCATTATGCATAGCAATCTTTTTAGTAGGGTAGCACAGCATTATCTGAATCCCGAATATGGGTAGCAAAAGTCACAGCAGATAGTGAAATATGTGTATAAGAGGCTGGTGGTGAAAGATCAATAGGAGAGTGAGGAGAATATCCATACACAATCTCAAATGGACTTTTTTAGTAGACCTATTAACAAAATTATTGTAGGCAAACTCAACCAATGGTAATGCTAAGTCCCAGTTCCCAGGTCTGTCCCCAACAACACATCTAAGCAAGTCACCTAAACTTCGGTTAACTACTTTGGTTTGTCCATTAGTTTGAGGATGAAATATAGAGGAAAACTTTAGTTGTGTATGACAAAGTCTCCACAGTGTCCGCCAAAAGTGACCAACAAACCTAACATCTCTATAAGAAACTATGGATGTGGGAAAACCATGAAGCTTGACGACCTTCCTAAAGATTAATTTGGCAACATGATAGGTATCAGTAGTCTTATTACATGGAATAAAGTGGGCCATTTTGGAAAATCTATCCATAGCGACTAAAACAGAGTCATGACTCCTAGCAGTGCATGGCAAGCCTAAGACAAAGTCCATGCTAATATCTTTCCATGGTTCATGTGGGACTGGAAGAGGAGTGTGAAGACCAGTGTTATGCTTCCTATTTTTTGCTAGTTGACATGTACGACACTGGAGTACAATCCTAGCGACATCTCTTCTAAGGGATGGCAAATAAAACCATCAGCTACTAAGGAAATGGTTTTATCTCAGCCTAAATGACCACCTAATATTCCAGCATGCATCTCCCAAATAAAAAAAATCTCTAAAAGAAGTACGAGGAATGCACAACTTAGAACCTTTGAAGAGATAACCGTCTCGCAGGATAAAGTCCCCAAAATCCTTATGATTACCAAATGACACTTCTTGAAAGATACGACCAAAGTAAGGGCAAAATGGATAATCATCCTTCAACCTATCAAATCCAACAACATCTACCTTAAGTGTGTGAAGAAGGGTAATGACACGACTAAAAGCATCAGCAACCTTATTCTGAACCCCAGATTTGTGTTTAAGGACAAATGAAAACTCATTGATGTATTCAATCCACCTAGCATACTTAGGATCTAAATTTGCTTGGGAATTGAGATACTTAAGGGCTTGATGACCAAAAAATAAGACAAAGTCTTTAGGAATGAGGTAGTATCTCTAATGTCGAAGGGATTGAACAACAGCGTAAAGCTCTCTACCATATGTTGAGGATCTAAACCTCTTTTGTTTTGCATCACTAAGCTTTTCACTAAAGAAGGCTATAGGATGTCCCTCTTGTCTCAACACACCCCAATCCCAACCCCAGAAGCATCAAAAGAAACTTCAAAAACTTTGTCAAAATTAGGGTGCCTAAGAACATGGGCAGTGGAAATCTATCCTTGATATCTAAGAAAGCTCTAGAAGCCTTGGGGTCCAAGTGAAGACTCATTTTTTTCATGCTATCAGTGATGGGAGCCATGAGAGCACTAAAGTTCCTAATAAACTGACGATAGAAATAGGCTAAACTATGGAAACTATGAGGTTGAGAAATGGTCTTGGGCTCAGGCCAATCCCTTATAGCCCTAACCTTATCAGGATCAACATATATTCTTTGTCCAGACACAATGAATCCTAAGAAGAGAACTTGAGGCTGAAGAAAATAACATTTTTTAAGGTTAGCATAGATTTTAGCCTCTCTAAAATTGGGAAAAACTTTTTGAATATGAGACATGTGTTCCTCCCTAGAATTACTACAAATTAGGTTGTCATCAAAGTAGACCACCAAAAACTTCCCTATAAATGGTTGAATAACATGGTTCATAACACACATGAAGGTACTGGGAGCATTGGAGAGACCAAAAGGCATGACAACCCATTCAAATAAGTTATCTTGGGTTTTGAAGGCAGTTTTCCACTCATCCCCCAGGCGGACTTGAATTTGGTGCTAGCCACTACGCATATCTATCTTAGAGTACCAATAAGAGCCCAACTAGCATATCTAATAGATCTTCAAGCCTAGGAATGGGAAACCTATACTTGATGGTGATTCTATTGATGGCCCTACTATTAATGCACATCCTCCATGAACCATCTTTCTTGGGGGGGTAAGAAGGGTTGGGACAGCACAATGACTAAGACAATATTTAACAAATCGCTTAGTTAATAGATCCTCAACTTGTCTGTTTAGTTCAGCTCGTTCTACAAGATTCATCCTATAGTGTGGCAAGTTTGGAAGTTGAGATCCAGGGATAAAGTCAATAGCATGTTGAATGTCCTAAGAGGAGGTAGCTCACAAGGAAGTTCCTCAGGCACGACATCTGCAAATTCAGAAAGGAGTAGGTGCACTTCTTGAGGATAAGGCAAACTAGAAGCGGATGAAGATAACAGAGAATCTTTGGCAACAAGGGCTAGACAAAATCCACTTTCAATAGAATCCATTTATAGTACAACGGATGTGACAAGATGTAAGCACTTAGGAACAGGGATTTGGGAGGCAAACTCATTTTTGGACCTAGGAATCAGCTCGTCAGGCTTAGCAGACTGTAGAGTGATTGTTTTACCCTTAAACTTAAAGGAGTAAGGGTTCTCCCTACCATGGTTAATGGTATTTCTATCAAATAACCAACGTCGGCCAAAGAGTATATGGGCAACATCCATAGGTAACACATCACAATACACGTCATCGTGGTATGGACCTATTTGAATAGGAACAAGACATCTTTGGGTAAATGGTAGGGTCATTGTGTTCACCCAAGCAACCTTGAAAGGGTTAGGGTGAGGCTCTACTTTCAAATTAAGATGGTCTATAGCACCCTTAGCAATGACGTTCACACAACTACCCCCATAAATTATAAGTTTAACAGACTTACCATTACTCTTGCAAATGGTGGAAAAGATGGATGTACGTTTCCATTCATTATTGTTGAACCCCAAAAATTACCCTTTCTTTAAGAAAAGATAGATTTCAGGTATATTTCAACAAATGGGATTCCAAAGGGTTTTCTTTGGAGTCGCCACCTAATTTTAGGAGAATTAGGAACCAATTAATTAAATAGTGCGTGCAATCCTCCGTTTCAAGGAAATGGTCTATTTTCAGAGATTCTGCGTAAGAGGTTCATTTATTTTCGAAAGAAGGTTCCAATTTGAAAGCACTTTCGAAAATCCACAAAATGCGGTTAATCCTTCGGTTTTCACAAGACAGCTATATAAATGCAAATTTACAAAATTATTTAACTTTCAATTTAAAGCGTCACCAATTGAATTTAAAAACTTATCCATAAAAAAAAAAAAAAAAAAGTAGAGAAAATAAATGACTTTAATAAGAAAACAGATTGATTTGAAGACTTGTACTAAAGTTGTATTTTAGAAGTAATCTTAAGATTATTAAGAATTGGCTTGCACGCACCATTTAATTAGAAGGTTCAAAATTTATAAATAAGGTGGAAATTCTAAAGAAATAAAATATTCACAAAATAACTCAATAAATAAATAAACATTCATTTATAATCAATCAAATTATTCTACAATAATTATCTACGGGGAATTCCTAATGATATGCAAATTCTAAGGGATTGGGAAAGAGAAGATGTTTAGAAGAAAAACCCGAAAATTGGAAAACTCACGGGAGCCTTGAATTTATTTAATTTTATACAATTATATGCCCATGAGCCTAAGTTAGAATAGGCGGCTCAACAAAGCACTTTCTATGATCTTCACTTCTTGAATCTTGAGCTCGGATTCGACCCCAATGCAATTCCAAGTCAATGAGCCATCCCAATTGGTGAGTTTTAGCCAAACTCAATCCCGAGTTTTTTATGCAAATAAGAAAGGAGGAAAAGATTAGTAAATGCAACACATTTCGAAGAAAAATAAATTATAAATTGGACAAAGGATGAAGTTAACATGAAATGGCCATACTTAAAAAAAATGACAAAAGGTTTAGTATTCTTTATTTTTGCAAAGAGAGAGAGAGAGAGACAAAGGAAAGGAAAAAAAAAACGTAACAGATGCATGCTTTCAACATACAGCCATGATATGCACTAAATTGTTCCTCCGGCCATCAACTAAATCTTCCCTTGGCAGACACAGAAAAGTGCAACACTGTATTACACTACTAGCTAGTTAAATAAAGCTGATCACAGTCCACGTCAACCTCTTTGCTTATAAATGAGAAGATGCCATGGAATTGCACATAATGCACAATTTTGCCCTGGCATTATCCAAATAATTCATCATTTTCAAATGAATTTTTAACCTGACATGAATAATTCATTCCCAAGAGAACTTTGATTTGTTGATGAAATGAGTCAGCTAAACACAGTGATGACTACTACTTTGTTATTGCTATTTCTACAAGAAGCTTTTCCCACAAAGCAAGTTGTGAACACAGCCGAGTATATTTTAGGCCTAAAATTTAGATATAATAAAGCATCCATCAAGTTAGTAATTTTAATCCGTTTTCTGAGGCAACACATGAAAGACTTACTTGTATTTTACTAATAGAGAAAGAACTCTGTAAAATTATAGCGTGGGTGTAAGCAATATTACTGAATCGATTACAAATCAGAAAACCATCTAGAACTCACTTAGAGAACTAAGGGATCAGCCCCACAAACATAGGCAAAACAGAGCGGAGAACATAAATATCTAAAATCAAAAAGCCAAGAGATAATTTCCACAACAACCCTCATTATCCAAAATCTCCCGAGAGAACCTATTGCATCACTAAGGCACATAACACCCCAATTTAAATGAATCACACACCTCTGTGGCATGGAAGATGATAAGAATCTATGGTATTTCACCCATTTTCAATAAAAGAATATATGTAGCCTAGTTTCTAATAAGCATATTTAATCATGAGCTTCCTAGCAAAGAAATTGATCAACTGCATTATACTAGATCCTGTAGTCTTTCATTTTCTATTTTATTCTGTATAATCAATGATTTAACCTCTGCTAGTTCTATCCATCAGCATATGGTCTACCAGGCGGGTCCCCTCCAAATTTTCAACATATCACAAACAGTAAAACTCAATTTTGCAAATCTCACACTGATTTTATAACAATGTTCAGAAAATGATTAAGCCATGTAAATCAATCTTACAAATTCAAATTCCAAAAGCAGGAAATCATAACAACCTGAAAGAGCATGTGATAAAATTTAAACTTAACTTGATAGGAATCGACATATGAATTAATCCTTAACAAACTCATACTTCTAGCTTAGAGGTCGAATGTCAAAAAGCTTACTCACTTTATAAACATAGCATCTATGTTTCATACACAGGCTTTCACACTGATTAAGACAAAGAAACAAGCAGGAACAGAGCCAGCACATATTGCGTTAATTTAAAGAACACAAAGGAAACTGCCCAGCCCCTCTCTTTTCCATATCCCACCCCCATTGCACTCTTTTCATATCCAAACAACAAAAAGAAAACATCACCTTGAACTCCTCCTACCAACCAACAGACATCCCTATATCCACTAAGCAACTACTCACCATAACATACCCCTATAAACTGACTGCAGCAACCTCCTATACACCCGCAAACACTGCCTACACCCTCACAAAGAGACCAGAGAACGCCCTTCCTTGCTTCTCCTTCACAAACTACAGCAAACAGACCAGAAACAACACCCCAACATATCCTATACTCCATACTATTTAACTCACAACAAGCAACAAGAAGCAACCTTCAGAAGATATACAGTTTTACATGAAAAAAGAAAAGAAAAGGAAGCATAACCAAAACTTAACTGGTAGTCTATTTGAGTCAATCAACCAACGCCATAGTCTTACTTCAACACAAAGGTTGCACCTTTTTAACAGGATATTGCATTATACTTATCCGTAGCCCTTTTACACATAAATTTTATGTAACAGTAACATCAAACTTTGTCAAATAAGTGAAAGCACCAATATTCAAATACTACATAACCTTCAGATTTCAGCACATCATATTGCACAGGACTAATCACATAACACTAGGACTAATATAGGAAACAAGAAAACAAGAAAAGGTTAAGATTTTACCTTTTTCGGCGCAGCGAACGGGGCGTTGAATCTGAAGAAGTGCGACTCGAGCAACTTGAATGAGGTTGACAACTCGAAAGGCGAAGCGACGACTCAATCAAAAAATCAACCAAATCACGAACACCGTATGTCTGAACTTCAAACTAAGAAAAGAAATCTATAGTGTATAGGGTTCATACTCTGCCATTTTATGTTTTTTCTCTCTTCTTCCTACTACTGCCGCTGCTTATCAACTCCCCTAAATAATCAACAAAAAATCCCATTTTATACCTCAACCTTAGGGTTTAAGGGAATGGCCCCATATACCAAAAATGACCCCCAACGGATCTAAAGAGATAAGGTTCTTGTACGATTTGCAAGCTGGATTTTAATAGTGGGGTCGATTTTGGGTGAGGGGAAAATGGGTATCGGGTCTTCGGATTGAGAGATTGGGGTTCTTCTGATATAGGGGAAATGTTTTGAATATATTGCATATATGTAATGCTTTGCATAAATAAGCTGGAAATTAGGTTTGAGCGCGAAATTAGCCTCTTTTTCAAGATAATTAAATAAATAGGAGTGTTGCACGGGGTAAGCTGAAATTGAGCGATGTTTTTGCAAAAGTTACTCTTTTCTTACAAATTCCATTAATTCACCTTAAAATTTTGAAATTTATTTTTACTTAAATAATTAGACACTAATTAAAATTTTCGGGACAAAATTGGGTGTCAACAGCTGCCTCTCTTTACCCGAAAAGAATGAAAGAGTTTTTAGGGTAAAGAAGTTGACGGGAAACCAATTTTGTCACGATAAAGCCAAAGACTTTTAATTCCATGGACCAAAAGACGAGGCTTATAGGTATGGCCGAACTCCGGTTTTCGAGTTGCCTACATATCTCGGGCTGAAAGAGAATCAGGCCATATGTAGTTCAACGACACTTAGACACGAAAAACTCGCACGATTGACAAAAAAGACGCACGAATAGGAAAGAAACCGAACTGACATCCTAATCTGAAATGAAAGATTAGGATAGACATGCTTGTTCGAGTGCGATTCTTCAGATCCTTGTTGACGAGTCTAGCTCATATCAACAATTGCCCCAGTTCACTGCTAAGAAAAAGTTCCACGTTATGCTCCAAATGCTCCAAATGCTGATGCGGTACTGCCAAAATCCTGTAATAAACTTGACAAACGGTAAGCGAGCAACTGCTAATAAACTGTAATAATTGGAATGAGAAATAAAAGAGTGATAACATAAAATTATAAATGCGGGTTGTGATATCATCAATAAGTTCTACTTTCGATCAACTGGCAAGGTGCTCCGCCCGGAGAACCTCTCGCCTGATCATTATTATCGCGAAACACTCCGAAAGCGGTACTTCAGCCGACTTGTCCATCACTATCATCTACTTGAAAGAAACCTGCATATCCTATTTGTGGGTGGAAGAACCCAGATATCCTATTTGTGGGTGGAAGGACCCGAATAATCCTATTTGTGGGTGGAAGAACCCGAATATCCTATTTGTAGGTGGAAGGACCCGATATATCCTATTTGTGGGTGGAAGAACCCGAATATCCTATTTGTGGGTGGAAGGACCCAGATATCCTATTTGTGGGTGGAAGAACCCGAATATCCTATTTGTGGATGGAAGGACCCAGATATTCTATTTGTGGGTGGAAGGACCCAAATATCCTATTTGTGGGTGGAAGAACCCGAATATCCCTATTTGTGAGTGGAAGGACCCGAATATCCTATTTGTGGGTGGAAGGACCCAGATATCCTATTTGTGGGTGGAAGGACCCGAATATCCTATTCGTGGGTGGATAAACCCTGATATCCTATTTGTGGGTGGAAGAACCCGAATATCCTATTTGTGGGTGGAAGGACCCAGATATCCTATTTGTGGGTGGAAGGACCCAAATATCCTATTTGTAGGTGGAAGGACCCAAATATCCTATTTGTGGGTGGAAGAACCCGAATATCCTATTCGTGGGTGGATAAACCCTGATATTCTATTTGTGGGCGGAAGAACACCAATATCCTATTTATGGGTGGAAGGACCCAGATATCCTATTTGTAGGTGGAAGGATCCAAATATCCTATTTGTGGGTGGAAGAACCCGAATATCCTATTTGTGGGTGGAAGGACCCGAATATCCTATTTGTGGGTGGAAGGACCCAGATATCCTATTTGTGGGTGGAAGGACCCAAATATCCTATTTGTGGGTGGAAGGACCCGAATATCCTATTCGTGGGTGGATAAACCCTGATATCCTATTTGTGGGCGGAAGAACCCGAATATCCTATTTATGGGTGGAAGGACCCAGATATCCTATTTGTGGGTGGAAGGACCCAAATATCCTATTTGTGGGTGGAAGGACCCGAATATCCTATTCGTGGGTGGATAAACCCTGCATCTTGCAAAATCTGAAATCGCCTGACATGTGCTGGTGATGCGATAATCGATCAAAAGCTAAAATAGAGTTGTTCTGCATATGCGATAAGGCAAATATTCTTCGAGGAACTAATAGTTGCGAGTTCTTGTCGTTTCGCTGCTTGAGATTTCTGCATTCAAAGAAAAATTGTAAGTACTATAAAATTTCTGGGAAGTTGCGACACTTTGCATTGCTCCTTCCACCTTGATGCTGAACTTTGCGGTAAATACAAAATTTGCCCCCTGTTTAATCAAAGAACAATTGTTAGTTTTTTATCAAATAACGGTTGACTTGATTGAACACCTAATTTGGCTTCGAATCTGCATTTTGCTTGCATGGCGATCAAATGTGTTGTTGTTGCGAAAAATCTGACATTCTTGAAACTCTTCTCTTTGCACAAGATAAACCATCTATAACTGCTTTGGCTTGGGTTATTTGGGAAAAACGAAATTTCATTGATTTTGGGACTAAGCCCAATAAAGGTAGCAAAACATAACGTAATTCATTACAACTAGGATGAATAAAATTGCAACAGAGTAGTTAAAACATAAGATAGCTATGAAATGCCATTTCAAGCTGCAAAATGCGGTCTTTTCAGTCTTCTTAGCTTGCAAACTGCTTCTTCTTTGAATATCTTGGGGCTGATGCCTCGCCTTTAACAAAAATTGTGCCTGCGGGAGGAATGCTGCAATAACCATTTAATGGATCTTCTTGCACAATTATTTTGCCGCTATCAATCATGCTTTGAATCTTGTATCTCAATCCACTGCATTCTTCAGTATCATGACCTTTGATATTTGAATGATAAGCACAATGCTTTAATGGATCAAAATATGGAGGCAAGTGCTTGGGAATTGTTCCTTTCTTTGGTTGCAAAAGTCCTTCAGCTTGCAATTTTTCAAATATGCTACTCACAGACTCTTCTAGAGGAGTGAATGTATTCGACTTCCTTTTCTTTGACACCGGATAATCGGAATATGATTGTTGAAACTGACTTTGAGAGCCTTGCAAATTTGAGGGTTTCTCTGATCGAGCGGTGTGCCCAAATAAATCAGAAGGAATTTTTCCTGTTGCTATGCTTTCTTCTATCATTTTTCCCAGTTGGATCAATTCAGAGAAAGTGCTTGCATTATTGACAACCATTTTGGCATAGTATATGCCGTCTTGCATGTCAATGAAAGCTGATATTAACTTCTTCTCAGACAAGGGAGGATGCATCTTAGAAGCCTCTAGCCTCCACCTCATAGCATATTCTGCAAAAGACTCATGAGACATCCTCTTAATGTTGCGCATATCAAACACATCGGGATCTCCTACTATGTTGAACTTGTATTGTTCCACAAAGTCATGAGCCATATCCTCCCATGTGTGCCATTTGGAAAAATCTTGTTTGGTATACCATGCAAGTGCCATTCCAGATAAACTTTGAATGAAAAATCTCATCCGCAAAGCTTCATTCTTGCCAATTCCAATCAATCTGCTGCAATAATCTTTCAAATGAGCATAGGGGTTCCCCTTTCCATCGAAAGTGTTGAATTTTGGTATCTTACACTCATGTGGAAGCTCAATGTCCGGGTGAATGCATAAGTCTTCATAACATAAACTCTGAATGTTCCTAGAGCGCAACTCATCTTTAATGACCTTGTGCAAATTGCGGATTTGTCTCTGCATGCTATGTAAATCAATTGTCTCAACTTCTTTTCTAGGCAATTCTCGTGGGCGCACTATCACTTGATTTGATTGACTCCCAACAGCAGACATAGTGTTAAAAGGTGGTTGGCATAAAGTTGCAGCTGGCCAAGCAATTGGATTGGTAAGATATTCTTGCGGGATTTGTGGATATATAGAATGTGTAGGCATTGGGTAATTAGGCATTGTTGAGTAAGGTGGATTAAAGGTAAAGTTTGTTTTTGGCAAAGGTTTGCTAGTGTTGGCAAAGTTGACAATCCTAGGCATTTGGACCACATGTTCTTCAACATCATCCTCCTGTGCTTGCAAGATGCTCATACCAGAACTGGTTGCCTGAAGCTGCTTTGCCATGTTGTTTTGTCCTTGATGCAGATTCTCAGCCAATTCAGTGTTCAATGCTAGCCAACCTTTAACAAATGAATTCTACACATTGAACAAAAGCAAGTTAATACGTAAAATGGCAATGCATGTAAAGATTTTAAGTATAAAATAGGCCACTGTGCCAAATGGATGGGACCAAATTCCCGATTAAATCAAAGGAGTAAAATATTTGAGAGTGCGAAACTTGATAATCCACAAAATTTGATTTTTGAAGAGGCGAGTTTGAGAAAAACAATTTTAGAAGTTTTTACTAAATCAGTATGCGTGCTAGACCATTTTGGCTCAAATTGCTAAAATGGTCGGCTTATTTTGAACATCCATGCTTTACTCGGCTATCGATTCTTCCTTGCAAAATGACATTCTGCCCCAATCCTTGAAAACTGCTTCTAATAACGACCAAACCACTTCAATGTCTTTAACTTGCTTTTTGCAAAATTCTGCCCCAGTTATGACTTCAACATCTCAACTTGCTTTACAAAATTGCCCCAGTTATGAATTCTGATTCTTCAAATTGCTTTGCAAAAGCTGCCCCAGTTTCTATCTTTGGGAAAATTAAAACTTAAATACTAAAGGGTCGAGCCCGATGGAGGAGCCTACGTATCCCTCCTTGGGAATCAGACAGTGCGTAGTTCTGCTTACATAGAAGAGAATTTTCAAATGCTGGTGTAACCGAAACTCGATATGAGTTGCCTACGCTTCCCGCCTTGGGAAACCGGTTACCGTAGTTTGCTTACATAGAAATAGAGTCGACATTCATAATTTGATATTCTTTCTTTTGTTTTCTTTCAATGAACTAACAAAAGAAAATTACAATAATTACTTCCTAATAATGCAAATAATCTTCTACTTTTCCAACTCTACTGCTTTTCTGGAACTTGATAAGCGCCTAAATGCCTTTCTTCGAGGGATTTTCCTTTGCATATGGTAAGATTAAGACAAAAGGTTCGCCAATGCCGTTTGTGGGTAGAATTTTGACATGGCCAGATTTGATCAAGCTTTCAACTTTCTTCTTAAATAAAGTGCATTCTTCAATATTGTGCCCCTGCATTCCTGAATGGTAAGCACAAAATTTTCTCAAATTTTCAGGCTTATGTGACCAACACGGCTTTGGTTTTGGAAGATATACCAAACCGACCTTCAGAAGCCTTTCAAACAGGTTTGAATAAGATCCTGATATTGGTGTGAATGCAACAACAGGTGCTTTGTGGCTGCTTGATTGAAAACCTGGATTAACAACTACTTTCTCGACGTCATAAGGTTTTTCTGCTATGGGTGGCAAAGGGCTTGGCATAACAGTTTTTCCTTTGTTTTTAGATTGTGCCTCAACTAAGCCACACATTCTCTTGTCAGTTATTGCAACCGGCTCCACTTGAAGCTCTGCAGATTTTCTTTTTAATGGACTGCCCTTTGCTAGAATCGGGTTCAAGAATTCATAATGCGTGACAAATTCCTGGGCTAGTTTATCCCAATTGTCCGATTTCCAAGGACCTCGTATTGCAAACCATGTCAAAGCTGATTCCTTAAGTGTCCTAGCAAACATCATCAACTTGGTTTCATTGCTTGGTCCATACTTTGTGACCCAGTCAAGGTATGCTTTCAAGTGATCACGAGGATTTCCTGTCCCGTCATACATTGGTGGATCAGCTGAGTCAAAAACATCCACATGTTCACTTTATGCCTCCCCTAAGCTTACTTGAGATGGTAGAGCATTCTCATCTATCATTGTGTCATTGCTATCTTTAGCATTGGGAAGCCCTTTCCCGTTGCTTTTCTCATTGCTAGTTTTTGATGAGACATGGAACCCATTCTCCAACAAGAATGCATGCAGGTGGGGGAATTCTTGAGCATCACACTCAAATGCGGGAGCTACTTGACTTGTGGGAGGTGCAACAGCAGGGATAGGAACAACAGGGGCACTTGGCCCAGGGCTTGGCACATTTCACACTAGGTTGCGAGCATCCATGAGCGCGACAACCAATTCAGTAAGACTATTGAGTCTCTTTTCCAAACTTGCCACGGTTGCTTCAAGCTTGTTAATCTTGTCTTTGTGGGATTCCTCATTTTCAGTCAAGTCAATCACAACATTTTGATGAGCCATAGGTCCTGATCTTGATGTTCAAAATAATTAACCCTTTAGCAACGCATACCGAATTTAATAAAAATTTATTAAAGATGAAACTGACGGGTCAACTTCTTCCAAAAGGAAAAATTGAGCCAGTACTGAAAAAGACCCAAAAGTTTGAGCAGGACACTCATTTTGTTAAAGAAAACTAGACAAAAAATACTTATTAAATTCTGAAAAATATTATATTTATTAAAAGGATAGAATACTTAAAATTTGATGCTAAAAAAAAATATTTTTGTAAAATCAAGGCAGACCAAATAAAATTCAAAAGGTATTTTAGAATAAAAATATGCATGCATTCAGAAAATAAAGTAACTGAATGAATAAAAAGAATAAAGCGGTTAATTCCTGCAAACACATACAGTGTTAATCGAATCACAATATCAAGCAAACTGAATTACCCAACAAACAACGCAAATGAATTACAGGCGGTTAGCACATAGCAAATAAGCATTTAGTGAGTTATTGCATAGTAGACAAATAATTGATATGTGGCAAACACAAGTAATCAAGCGTAATTAAAGATGCAGTTATGTCCTACTCTGTAAGGTGCCTCTTTGTGCCAGAGGTGGGCCTAAGACGCCAAATAGGTGATAACGAAAAGTAGTCCAAGCCGGTTTTGCAATAATCGAATTTAAAGTAAGTGACAATAACAGTAACAATAATTTCTCTTTCATTATAACTAGATTTTGAGTACATCATTATTACATCAAAAAATAGAAAGTATCGGACATAATTTAAATACATCGTTTTGAGTATAATGAAAATATAAATAACTGCTATAACTACGCTGCATCAGGCTTGAGGAGGCAATGAAACTGAAGTGCGGGCCTGGTTAGGGTCAATCCTTGCTTGCTTGCACAATCGGTGTAATTTCTGACATCTGGTCCCAAATGTGGTTTACATCCAAAGACTTGCTTGAATCAAACATCGATCAAATGGATCGAACGTCTTATCGTCCTTTCGACGTCTCTTGCCCCAACTTGTTATCTTCTTCCAAGTTTCTTCACAATTTCAACTTGATGACTATTTGAAATACCTCTTGAATTCAAGCGTCTTCTAGTCTACAAAATTAATAAAAGTATTCTAAATTTAACTAATTGCAAAATTTGGCTTGGACTGGAAGTTCCGTTATCACATAAACACATAATATGCACTGTTGTTGGGTTTAAACCCGTCAACGAAAAAGGGCGGTTTTCCTAACTATGGAGGCGGTACCAAGGACCGGGTCCAATCTAAGGCTTATGCATGCATGTTCCTAACGAAAACTCTAGAGTGGGTTTACTAGACACAAGGCTGTTTTGAGTGGCAAGCGGTCACGCGGTAGTAAAACTATCCGCTCACCCCGCAGGTACGCGCACTCTTTCTTAAAGGATTTTTTTGTGAGTTGCGGGTGTATATGCATACACCTCGCGGGTATAAGTAACCATGAAGAAGCTCCCAGGAGTGGGGGAAATATGAACGGAATGCCAGTTTTATATGTGCACAAATAAAGTGTAGTGACATGCTTTCAGTGACAAACAATTGCAAATAATCAAATTAACTAAACATGCTATTATGCAAATACTAAACAAATAAAGAGTTATCTTGTGAAAACCTTGCGGTTAGAACCTTAAGGTATCCCCAGCGGAGTAGCCAAGCTGTTGAACCCCAAAAATTACCCTTTCTTTAAGAAAAGATAGATTTCGGGTATATTTCAACAAATGGGATTCCAAAGGGTTTTCTTTGGAGTCGCCACCTAATTTTAGGAGAATTAGGAACCAATTAATTAAATAGTGCGTGCAATCCTCCGTTTCAAGGAAATGGTCTATTTTCAGAGATTCTGCGTAAGAGGTTCATTTATTTTCGAAAGAAGGTTCCAATTTGAAAGCACTTTCGAAAATCCACAAAATGCGGTTAATCCTTCGGTTTTCACAAGACAGCTATATAAATGCAAATTTACAAAATTATTTAACTTTCAATTTAAAGCGTCACCAATTGAATTTAAAAACTTATCCATAAAAAAAAGTAGAGAAAATAAATGACTTTAATAAGAAAACAGATTGATTTGAAGACTTGTACTAAAGTTGTATTTTAGAAGTAAGCTTAAGATTATTACGAATTGGCTTGCACGCACCATTTAATTAGAAGGTTCAAAATTTATAAATAAGGTGGAAATTCTAAAGAAATGAAATATTCACAAAATAACTCAATAAATAAATAAACATTCATTTATAATCAATCAAATTATTCTACAATAATTATCTACGGGGAATTCCTAATGATATGCAAATTCTAAGGGATTGGGAAAGAGAAGATGTTTAGAAGAAAAACCCGAAAATTGGAAAACTCACGGGAGCCTTGAATTTATTTAATTTTATACAATTATATGCCCATGAGCCTAAGTTAGAATAGGCGGCTCAACAAAGCACTTTCTATGATCTTCACTTCTTGAATCTTGAGCTCGGATTCGACCCCAATGCAATTCCAAGTCAATGAGCCATCCCAATTGGTGAGTTTTAGCCAAACTCAATCCCGAGTTTTTTATGCAAATAAGAAAGGAGGAAAAGATTAGTAAATGCAACACATTTCGAAGAAAAATAAATTATAAATTGGACAAAGGATGAAGTTAACATGAAATGGCCATACTTAAAAAAAATGACAAAAGGTTTAGTATTCTTTATTTTTGCAAAGAGAGAGAGAGAGAGAGAGAGACAAAGGAAAGGAAAAAAAAAACGTAACAGATGCATGCTTTCAACATACAGCCATGATATGCACTAAATTGTTCCTCCGGCCATCAACTAAATCTTCCCTTGGCAGACACAGAAAAGTGCAACACTGTATTACACTACTAGCTAGTTAAATAAAGCTGATCACAGTCCACGTCAACCTCTTTGCTTATAAATGAGAAGATGCCATGGAATTGCACATAATGCACAATTTTGCCCTGGCATTATCCAAATAATTCATCATTTTCAAATGAATTTTTAACCTGACATGAATAATTCATTCTCAAGAGAACTTTGATTTGTTGATGAAATGAGTCAGCTAAACACAGTGATGACTACTACTTTGTTATTGCTATTTCTACAAGAAGCTTTTCCCACAAAGCAAGTTGTGAACACAGCCGAGTATATTTTAGGCCTAAAATTTAGATATAATAAAGCATCCATCAAGTTAGTAATTTTAATCCGTTTTCTGAGGCAACACATGAAAGACTTACTTGTATTTTACTAATAGAGAAAGAACTCTGTAAAATTATAGCGTGGGTGTAAGCAATATTACTGAATCGATTACAAATCAGAAAACCATCTAGAACTCACTTAGAAAACTAAGGGATCAGCCCCACAAACATAGGCAAAACAGAGCGGAGAACATAAATATCTAAAATCAAAAAGCCAAGAGATAATTTCCACAACAACCCTCATTATCCAAAATCTCCCGAGAGAACCTATTGCATCACTAAGGCACATAACACCCCAATTTAAATGAATCACACACCTCTGTGGCATGGAAGATGATAAGAATCTATGGTATTTCACCCATTTTCAATAAAAGAATATATGTAGCCTAGTTTCTAATAAGCATATTTAATCATGAGCTTCCTAGCAAAGAAATTGATCAACTGCATTATACTAGATCCTGTAGTCTTTCATTTTCTATTTTATTCTGTATAATCAATGATTTAACCTCTGCTAGTTCTATCCATCAGCATATGGTCTACCAGGCGGGTCCCCTCCAAATTTTCAACATATCACAAACAGTAAAACTCAATTTTGCAAATCTCACACTGATTTTATAACAATGTTCAGAAAATGATTAAGCCATGTAAATCAATCTTACAAATTCAAATTCCAAAAGCAGGAAATCATAACAACCTAAAAGAGCATGTGATAAAATTTAAACTTAACTTGATAGGAATCGACATATGAATTAATCCTTAACAAACTCATACTTCTAGCTTAGAGGTCGAATGTCAAAAAGCTTACTCACTTTATAAACATAGCATCTATGTTTCATACACAGGCTTTCACACTGATTAAGACAAAGAAACAAGCAGGAACAGAGCCAGCACATATTGCGTTAATTTAAAGAACACAAAGGAAACTGCCCAGCCCCTCTCTTTTCCATATCCCACCCCCATTGCACTCTTTTCATATCCAAACAACAAAAAGAACATCACCTTGAACTCCTCCTACCAACCAACAGACATCCCTATATCCACTAAGCAACTACTCACCATAACATACCCCTATAAACTGACTGCAACAACCTCCTATACACCCGCAAACAAATAAAGCTAAGACCTGCCTACACCCTCACAAAGAGACCAGAGAACGCCCTTCCTTGCTTCTCCTTCACAAACTACAGCAAACAGACCAGAAACAACACCCCAACATATCCTATACTCCATACTATTTAACTCACAACAAGCAACAAGAAGCAACCTTCAGAAGATATACAGTTTTACATGAAAAAAGAAAAGAAAAGGAAGCATAACCAAAACTTAACTGGTAGTCTATTTGAGTCAATCAACCAACGCCATAGTCTTACTTCAACACAAAGGTTGCACCTTTTTAACAGGATATTGCATTATACTTATCCGTAGCCCTTTTACACATAAATTTTATGTAACAGTAACATCAAACTTTGTCAAATAAGTGAAAGCACCAATATTCAAATACTACATAACCTTCAGATTTCAGCACATCATATTGCACAGGACTAATCACATAACACTAGGACTAATATAGGAAACAAGAAAACAAGAAAAGGTTAAGATTTTACCTTTTTCGGCGCAGCGAACGGGGCGTTGAATCTGAAGAAGTGCGACTCGAGCAACTTGAATGAGGTTGACAACTCGAAAGGCGAAGCGACGACTCAATCAAAAAATCAACCAAATCACGAACACCGTATGTCTGAACTTCAAACTAAGAAAAGAAATCTATAGTGTATAGGGTTCATACTCTGCCATTTTATGTTTTTTCTCTCTTCTTCCTACTACTGCCGCTGCTTATCAACTCCCCTAAATAATCAACAAAAAATCCCATTTTATACCTCAACCTTAGGGTTTAAGGGAATGGCCCCATATACCAAAAATGACCCCCAACGGATCTAAAGAGATAAGGTTCTTGTACGATTTGCAAGCTGGATTTTAATAGTGGGGTCGATTTTGGGTGAGGGGAAAATGGGTATCGGGTCTTCGGATTGAGAGATTGGGGTTCTTCTGATATAGGGGAAATGTTTTGAATATATTGCATATATGTAATGCTTTGCATAAATAAGCTGGAAATTAGGTTTGAGCGCGAAATTAGCCTCTTTTTCAAGATAATTAAATAAATAGGAGTGTTGCACGGGGTAAGCTGAAATTGAGCGATGTTTTTGCAAAAGTTACTCTTTTCTTACAAATTCCATTAATTCACCTTAAAATTTTGAAATTTATTTTTACTTAAATAATTAGACACTAATTAAAATTTCCGGGACAAAATTGGGTGTCAACAATTATCTAATACATGAGTAGCTAAGACACACCTAACCACATTTATGTAGGTTTCGTCCCCTTGGTCACAATCTAGATCAACCTCATCCCCAAAAAATTCCTCAGGTTCAACTAAGATTTATTCATTACTTTTGAACTCCTCAGAAGCTAATCCTATTGCTAATGTGTGATGTGGACACTGAGACGCAATATGACCCTTGTCATTACAGTGATTGCATCGTATATTAGGATTAGGAATGCGAGAATTGTTAGAAGACCCCCTGGATGAATGGTTGGAGGATATGGAAGATGACTGTGGAGGAATGATAGTGCTGACCTCTCTCTATCTAGGGATAACTGACTCGATTCTGACGTGATTCTCCAACTTGAAATGACCCTCGACGCATGCATGAAGTTTTGAAATATTTCTCAAGCTATAAGGCTTTTTGGTATGCATTTTCTACACAATCAGGGAAATAAAGATTAACTTCCTTTTTAATGTATGGACGAAGCCCATTTATGAACCTAAAAACAGTGACATAGGTGGGTTCTGTTAGCTCAGACCTAAGTTGTAGATCAAGGAAATGGGTCATGTATTAGGTCACACTGGAGTTCAATTGCCTAAGGTTAAGCATTTGATCTATGAGTTGGGACTTGAAAGAGAAAGGAACAAATTGTTGTTTAAGTTTGGTTTTCATTTCAACCCACCGAGTAATTGGTGGTTGATCTAGATGCCCTATCCCTCGAGTAACATTTTGCCAATATTTCTTAGTACTTCCAACTAATTTCATTTTAGCAAAGTGAACACGATAAATGCTAGGCATGTCGTACCATTCAAAGTAGTCCTCTAAGCTATCTACCCAATAAAGAAATAGGTTGGGGTCCAGCTTTCCATCAAAACAGGGTACTTCCACCTTGACCATTTTTGTAAGGTCATTGTGGTCCTCATAGGTTCTCCTAGGTGGTGAAGTTCTATCAAACCTAAGAGTTCTCCTATTAGGATATTTCCTATAAGTCCTATCTTGGTCAGGGAAAGAAGGATTATCACATAGTGGATAGCGTTGGGTGTAATGCAGACGCCTACCCCTAAATTGATCTTCCTCCATAATAAAGTCATCTTCATCTATAGGAATTTTTGGTGGAACAAAAGAGCATGATTGATGATGAGGGTTGACTGAAGGCTGGACAAACATACTAGATTGATGGTGAGGATTAACCTTAGTATGAGCCAGACCAGGAGGATTAAGTAAAAAACCATCTTTTGGGGCATTTAGTTGGTCGTCAGTGGACCCTACACAAAAGGGGGACACATTTGATGGGTCATTATTATCAATAGGTCGCTTGCCTTTAACAATTACTATCAATTGATCCATTTGTTCTTAGAGTTGTTTAAAGCCATCTTTAACATATGATATATCACGCTCTTTAAGATCTTTAAGGTCACGGACAAGCTCAATATCAACTTGGGAAGAAATAACTTCATTTTTTTCAGTATTTTTAGAAATAGGGGGCATGGTGAAAAAATTGAGTTAAGGCATAAAGTATGAATAATACACCAGAAAAGTTTTCACGAAAGACTGGAGGGGTCACAATGGTCCCACTTAAAAACCAGACTCTTTAGGCAAATAGTAGCCTTTTTGACAAAGCTTTCCTAGACATGCACTAATCCACAATTGTGTGACTCAATGGAATTTTCTTTTTCTTTTTAAGATTTTTATAAAGGAAAGAAATATAGGGTGAACACACTGAGAATGACTAAATATTACTATTTATAATAGAAGAATGTAAACTAATATCTAAGTGCATACAAAGAACTAAAAATATTAATGTAAAGACTAAACTAGTGATTTATTTTGGAAGAAAACCTTTTTTTAAAAATATCTAGAAATGACTTTTTTTGGGGGATTTCAAAAAAAAAAATTTGGTGGATCACCTTACACATGAATATTAACCAAGTATTAAGTGGAAAGATGAGTACCTTATAGCGGTCCAAAATCTCACTTCTAGCAGTGTCTTATAGGACCTCTGCATTATCTTCAACTTTCCAAGCTTCAATAATTGAGTGCAATACCAAAGATATTTTTTTCTAGCACAACTTCAGATTAAGTGGTATAAAAATAGTTTATTTTCTTAGTAAGTGGTGAGCATTTTCATATTCCTATAAAGTATAGTTGGACAAAAAACCTTAAGTTTCGATACCAATATTGATGTAGCACCACAAGATGGAAGCGAGAGTTGGAGAGAAAAAAACACACACACACACACAAAAAAAAAAAAAAAACAGAAGTAAGAGAGAAAAATGAGAAATCAGCTTTTATTCATCAAAATGAGGTGCTTTACAATAAACCTGGAAGGTCCTATTTATAGTACGAGCCTTGCCACGATAAAAGCCTAAAACTAGGTAAACTCTATCTCTAACTAAGAGATAAAGATAAAATCAAAATACGATAAAGATAAAATCTAAGAAAATATAATGATAATAATAAAATTTATGGTAGAAAATAATTATTCTAAATTAATAAAATAAAATAGAAAATTATCCATTTCATTTTGAATTTACATCACATATAGTATGTCTATGATTTTTAAAATTTAATATGTTATACAACTATGTGATTTATCTGTTTATTGTCTCAAAATTAAATTCAAAAGAAATCAAACTGGTATAGTTTTTGAATTCGTGTGTGACAAAATTTCACATACGTAAAATAGCAGACAAACACTAACATATCAAAGTTATACTAGTAAATAACATGGAAATATATATATATATATATATATATATATATATATATATATATATATATATATATATATATATATATATATATATATATATATATATATATCGCTCCTTTCACTTCTTTATTTCAACCTTACTCTTAGCACTTACTTCTTTAGCCTCACCCTGGACGCAATCAGATTATAACACCTTCTTCCTTTCAACCATACTCTTAGCACTTACTTCTTTAACTTATACTATGTATTTTATTTGTAAAATTATAAGGATTAGCACCTAATGAATTAGACCTTGGAAATCTTCTGTGAATTCTGTTTTGTATTGTTCCCATAATCCTTTTATTAATTCCCCTAAAAATATTTATACATTGTTTCTGCGTCTAAATCTGAACGATGATTTTTTATGTAATCTACTATAATTATTCCTTTTCATATATCTATTACTGAATTCCACATCTGGGATCATGTGTTGCAATATTTAATATTTTTTCTTTATTTCCTCCTTCTTGTGACTGTATTGGTTGTTCTATTTGCATTTTCTTTCCTACTGGTTTAGCATTTTCTAACCTAATTTCATTATCTGCATGATCTAAATATGATACTTGTCTTCTAGATAAATTTCCTATAGTATACGTAGTCATATAATCTTTATGCTCAAAACCCCGACTCAAGTAGTCATTTATTTGGTGTAACACACACACACACACACACACACACACACACACACACACACGGAAAGAAGTAATGTAATGAACTAGCTATATGTTGAATGAAAATCTTTTCATCGGATCGGATTATGGTATTCATTTCAGCATAGGTATTATAAAAAATTATTAAGACGTCTAGATCTCATTCTACTCTTGCGAGTTGCGCCTATAAAGTTTTGATTATGACTTTTTTACATTGAAAAGTACATTAGAGATCCAAAAGGTATAGTCATGTCCAAGACTTGTTGGCTAAATCTTATAAAAACTATTCCCTCTTTTTTACATTAGAGATCCAAAATCACATTTATATATTTCTTGGTTGCTTTTGATCAAGAAAGAAAAAATACTTGTACACGTCAAGGATAATATTTTAAATAGTATATGGTTTTTGGAATCTTTAGAGATCATCTTAGCGGTCGTTTGGTATGCGAAATTTAAAAACTGGAATATCCCACAGATTTGAGATTATAATTATTTCGGGATTAATAATTCACCTCTTATATGGGCTAGGATAATATCAAGAATGTGGTATAAAAGTTGTCCTGAATTAGCTAATCCCACCAACCAAACATGAGATAAATATAGTCCCAAATTTAATCCTGAATCACACAAACCAAACGAGCTCTTAGGGATTAACTCTTCTCTTGGGGACTAACTTATTGGACAAACGACAATTTAATGTGTCCTAATTTGTACTACTCCCTCTTTTTCATTTTTAAGTGTGTGGGTTTGACAGGACACATAATTTAAGAAAATAAGGAAAACTTCAAAATTCTGTGTTTAAAATTAAAAGTTGTGTGTAATGTGGGTCAGTGCCTTAAAATCTTGTGGTCCAAAACAAATATTAGAAATAAAGGATTACCAAATATGAAAAAATACACTATTTTTGGGACAAACTAAAAAAAAAAGAGTAGACACTTAAATTAAAAGTGAGAGAGTAATTCATTTATGGGAGTTTTAGTTTTTCTAGAAATATAACATAGTATCTAAATGAGCTGATAGATGAAAAAGCAATAAAGTAATTAATTAAGTTTAGAAAAAGAATAACTAGTATGATAAGATAAATTATTGAGGATTGAAATTGTGAGAGATTATAATCATATTATTATAAAAGTGGGAATCCCTAAAGTAAAAAGTGAAAGAGGAAAATACTCTTAAAAACTTAAAAAATATAATTTCTTCAAAATAAATTATAAAATATTTTTTTAAAAAGTTGTATATTGGAAGATGGACAAATTTAGTTGGTACCGTACAATAAATATGGACAAAATTAAGAACATCTCTTAATGAATTTAGCCTTTTCACATAGCTCTCGGGGGGAAACAACCGCTTGAGTTATTCTTTAAACCTTGAGAACTAGATCTTTAGTATTCCCCAACCAATTAATATCGTTAACGAGTTATACTTTATTTAGTGAGAGTGATAGCTCACAATCTTTTGGAAGGTAAGCATGTGTTCTACCAGCAGGAACAATTTCCTTCTTAATTCAAAAAATTATGTGCATGTACACAATGTTGTTATCTTTAGGTTGGTATGTTAGACTTTCTATATACACAACAGAATTGCATACACTAATTTTTGAACTATTTTGTGCAGGTTGGAGATAAAACAATAAATTGGGAACATAAAAGTAAAGGGGCAGTTTCATTTTTGGTAAATTAATTTTCATACTTTAATTCAAATGTTTAAGTTGAATGTTTTGATGAAGCATGTTCTTTGTAGATGAGGACAATGACTAATGACAAGATGTAAAATGATATTTCTACTTTATTTATTTGTTAGAATAGCGAATTGAATATATAAAGACATAGATTGCCATTTCTTCTTTCTTGTAATGGAATATGGTGTCCGATTTTATAGTTTGGTTTTATACGTGATCATGTTTTACATATCTATATATATTTAGATGGTTACAGGGTTGACCGAGAAAAAACAGCTATTTATTCCGTTTCCCGAAATGGTGACCCATAACTTGTTTTCCCGGGAAAGGGTTCAGATCTATATCGCAATACATAGCCCGTAGTGGGGAAGGCTGTTTGGTAAAGGCGGATCCTCCTGTAGGTACGTAGACGGATCGAAATGCAGGCTCTGTCGAGACCCAAGACGACAAGGCGGTAACGGAACTACGGCAACTCCGGAACGCATCATGCGCTTTCTTTCTTAATAATTTGACACCCAAATAAACAAATTATAAAGATTAAAATGCTTTCTTCTATGGTTATATAGGAAGTCTCAAGTCTAATTCTTGAAACACATCTACTTTATTAAATTTATCAGTATTCACCTACACCACTTTTTGAGCTTCAAATTTCTATTTCTTTCTTATTCGTCTGTCTTCTAATTCTTTTTAGTTATATTTTGAGTATAAGATCACAGTTACATATCCTTCTATGTAAAAAAAGAATTTTAATGATTCTTGATTATCTTTATTTATTACTCCGTAGATATGCATTTGATAAATCATGTGTGCTTGAATAATATAGCAAGACCAATTAATAATGAAGTAATGAACGTTTATTTATTTGATGGGCAGATGCACGAAGCAATACAAGCAGTATTAGCAGAAGCTCAATGTAATGAAAAGTCGTCATAGAAGAGATCACAAGGTTGGGCTCCTATTTTTTATTTTTTTCTCCATTTACAAAATCCTCGAACTAATGAAGATAAACAACTACCATATGGTAAATTTATATCATAGGGTGGCATTTAAAAAAATCCTTTGCTATAATAAGAACTTTTAATTCCATGTTACGCTTAATTTCGGCCTTGGTTCTATGCTGCAGATACATTACTTTTTTGTGAATTTTTAAGTCTCAACTTCTAAATTAGTTAATATGATTATTCTGCATTCGACATTCAAATTCATCGAATAGACTCGCAATATATCAGCTTGAACTTGAAAGTTACCTAAAATTTCGGTACACACATATTTATATTTAATATTATATTGAAATTACAATCAGACAATCGATAACTTTTTTGGGCAATGATATTTTTCTTTTTTGAGCGAGTTATATATAATCATCATTCATCAATTTCAAAACTTATGTTTCTCTTTAATTTTTATAGTGTACCTCAAACAATTTTTTCTTCATTGATGGAATACACGCGCGACGCGCGTGTCCAGAACTAGTTGACTATATGAATGAGTGTATTGTGCAATATTTTAGGAGGTCGGGGTTGGGATTAGGACCTATCAAGTGGCGATGTTGTTTATGGGTCATGGTCAGGATCTGGATCGAGAACTTGGTCATGGGTCGGGAATGAGGTCGTATCTAGATTGATAACCTGGTAAGAGGTCGGGATCAAGGTCAGGGTTGGGGGTCGAGGAGGTGGGGTAGAAGTCGGTTGTTATTGTTGGAGCAGGTTCTGACCAGTGTCGGGGTGCGATCAGGAGTCGACGTCGAGGGTTAGGATCGAGTCCAGGCTTGAGCGCAGGTTCGGGATCAAGGCCTTAGTCGAAAGTCGAGGACAGGAATCAGGATCGAGTTCAGAATTGGGACTCGGGTCGAGGTTGAGATTAGGACCTAGGTTTGGTGTCGGGGTTGGGGGTGTCACGACCCTTTTTTCTAACTTAAAAAGAAGAAACTTATTAGTTTAAAAGGTTGTGACGGTGTTAAAAGGTACACAAATATTTAAGAGATTTTCGGAGTCGCCACTTGACAAGTTAAAGGTGTGCCAAGTCACCAAAGTGGTGTACCTTGAACACCTATGACTCGTAAATGGTCTGCGTCAGAGTTCCGGGTAAGGATCTCGGTTGACTCGAGGGAAGGTGTTAGGCACCCTCAAGTCCTGTGCCAAGCACAGTTGCTTTTGTTGACGCATTTCGACTCTTTTGAAACTATTTATTATATTTGCCTTGATTTTGCGTTTCAATTTATTATTAGTTGTTTTACCGTTTGACAATTGAAAACTCCAATCGAATATAATCGCGCGAGAACTTCACTCGTTCGAAATCTTTCGACTTAAATCAATTAAATCGTGCAGGTACTTCACCCGTTCGAAATCTCTTGACTTAAATGAGTTTCAAGTGAACAGTCGACTTATTATTTTTTTAAACTTGTCTCGACCTATTAATATTGCCTAATCTTGACATTAAACTTGTTTCGGCCTAAAACTTACCTAATCGTGGTCACTGTCATTCTTTATAATTGCTATTAGCTCATTTTTAGCCATATAATTTTACTATGCCATGTTTGCCTAATCTTAACTCAGGCTTGTCAATTGTTAACCCAATTAGCCATTTGTTCGTTTGATTTTCGTATACCGTCTGCACAATTTTTTAATGGTATGTAAAAAAGGCCCTAAGATAGCTCTTGTTTTCAAATCCGTCCCATTTTAGATCTAGTTTTAACGAAGCTAGATATTTGCATTTTGATTTAATTTAAATCCCTAAGATATGCCTAAAGTTTAAAAGTTGCCCAGATTTAACCACTTTCATACATTTGCACAGCTGCTCTTAAATTTGCAAAGAGCTAATCTAGGTAAACATGTTATGAAAAAAGAAGAAAAGATATCCACTCTTTAAGATGTACTACCCATTCTTCAATGCAATAACGTGGCCCAAAGCTTACACCCTTTAGTTCATTTTTTGTCATTAACAGTAACATGAATATAAACATAACAGTAACATTTATTCCAATGAAGAGAATGCAAAGTAAAGCAAGTATTTTAGGCTGACTTTTCCTCAATTTTACACCCTTGAACAGACCACGTTTTCATGTTCTAAGACTTAAACATAACCAGATACATATAAAATAAAAGGCATAAGCTTAAAAAGAAATACCTAGTGAGTAAAATCCCAAAGCTCAGCCATAACAAAAGGTTCACAAGGCTCAAACGCAGCAGCATCTAACAACAACCAAAACGACAATTACCAGACAGCAACAACCAGTCACGACACTACTCCAGTACCAGAAACTCTTTCCAGCTTAAACCAAGAATTAGCTTTCATGTTTCAGAGACTATTATCTCACTTTTCTGTTTGTTTTTCTCTACTAAAACTCTAGTTTCTTGCTCTCTCAGATCTGGTTATGCAAAAAAAAAAGAATGAAGAGCTGTTTGTTTTTCAGATAGTGTGTGTCTGTGTGGTCTCTCTGTTCCTGTGAAGTCTGTAAAGAGAGTGTTTCCTGTTGAGGAGTGATCTGTGTATAGAGATCTGTTCTTGTCTTCCAAAAGAGTGAAGAAGAAAGAGAAATGTTTTCAGATCTGTTCTTTTCCAGACCTTACTGTTGGTGTCTTCTATGTTCTCTGTGAAGTGTGTGTGTGTTAGAAGAGTGAAAAGGGCACCCCTATATAAGCTGAAAAAGAGTTGGAAAGCTACTGGTCATTGATGCCAAACCCAATGCACTCAATGTCAATTTCCCTTTTTATGCTTGCTTTCCCACCCACCAAAAAAGATGACTGACAACATACCATTTTTGTGCTTCATTTGCTTTTCAGAAAGTACACAAGCCATGTGTGATCCCTTACCTTTCGGCTGACCACTGTACCTTCTTATGACTCACTTTTGACTCCTACTTTCATTTTTTTTGAAATTTTCAGATTTACACTTTAAATAGTTTTGGACTTGCAAAGTCCAAACCAAGACTATTTATTTCTAAGGCAAAACAACACTATGGATCACAGTCCACAAAATGATCAATAGAACCCTTGGACTTTTACATCCGAACCAGCCAGCCTAGACTAAAACGACAAAATGCAAAACAGAAATCCAAACAAACTAGATACAACCAATTGAAACTAATCTCACACTAGGCTAATACTAGTTGAAATAGATTCCCTGGTAATAGAAACAAAACCAGCGGCTCCAGGACTTTTGACATGATTTAACACTAGCAAAACTTAGAAAATAAGTGAGTTACACAAAACCAAACTTATCAATTCCATGCTCAAACTCAAGCGGGCAGCAAACCATGATCAACTGGCTTTCATGCTAACAAAACCAATTTATATTCAACAGCTCATGAATTTAAGCTAAATCTGCAAATCTATTTGAACAAACATATTGTATGATTCGATTTAAGTGCTATCACTACAACTGAACCATTTGAAACTACCTAACACCCTGAACAAATGAAACAACTAACAACTTCTACACGCTGATTTCTACTAGATAAATGCTAAATCTAATCATGTGAGTTATAGAGCAAAGACATGAGGGAAAGTACAGGTTTCGATCTAACCATAAACCATAGTCACTGTGTCGACACCAATCAGCGCCACTACTGATTCACTGTTGCATCACCAGCTTCCCCACTGTCTCGCCATCGAACATCATCACATAGCCTCGCCGTTTCAACACCATAACGCTGCCTCATCGAGTCAACATCACCTCGACACCATTAGTCGCCTAAGCTTTTAGCACCAAAAGCTACTCCACCTGTTCGATCGACAACATCATAGCAGCCCTATCGACGCCAAATCGAGCAGCGCACAGTACCCCTCCAAGAAAAATCCATCACAGCCCCCTTCACCCCCACGCAAACCAAAACAGTCCCATACCCGTTGTTTTAACCCCAAACGAACAGCCCCATCGACGCCAAATCTGTTAACGAGCATCGACAGTACCCCCTCCCAAAATCCATCGAATCCGTCACTTTCTTCTTCTAAGTGAAACGATCCCATTTGGGGTCGTTTCATCTAGAAAAAGAAAAGAACGGAAAGAGAAGGACGGAGCAATGAACATCCACGAAAAATCAATAGAAAAATGAAAAGGCTCACCGGAAAAAATGGAGCTTCATCGGAAAACTTTGACCGTGCCCTTCAAACTCCGATCTTCACCAAATCCTTGTGATTTTGGAACAAACATCACGGGGAATGGATCGAGGGGGTTGAGGAGTGCCTGGGAATGTAAAGTTTGTTACTTCACGGCGGCGGAGGACGGTGGCAGGGTGGTGGTTCACGGTGGCTAGGCGATTTTGGGTGAGAGAGAAATTTGGGAGATCTGAGAATATGTTTGATAAAATGAGGCAAATGAATGGGGTTTGGGTTAAAGGGTTGAAAGGGACGGGGGGCTGTGAGCCGTTGGATCAAATTGATCCTACGGTTAAGATAATTTCGGGTTAAGGGAGTGGGCTAAAATGTTGGGCTCCTTTAACTCTCCTTTTGGATTTCACAAATAGCTCTAATTGCAAATTTAAACTACTAAAGTACAAATTATCTAACACACACAATTAACAAATAGATTAATTAATTAACACTTAAAATTATACAAATGCTATATTATCACAATCTAAATGTAAAGATACAGTTAGACACATAACAAATATATATTTTTGATAATTTTCTAGTATTTTTCTCCTAATTAAATGCCTAGAATTAGCTATGATACAAATACAAACTGAGGAAAACTAACCTTACTATTTTATGCATTTTGGTATTTTAGGTGCCAAAATTAGGTGATTACAGCTGCCCCTCTTTGTTCGAGAACATGAAGAGTTTTCGGACAAAGACGTAATCGACAACTAATTTTGGCTTTTCGGTTCTAGCCGAGAGCATGCTTACAAAATTGTGACCGTACCTTGACTTTTCGGTTCTAACCAAGAACAAGGCTACCTACATATCCCCGGACTAAGGAATCAGGTCAGTGTAGTTCCTCACGTGCGATAGCTGGAACTACCGCATTTAGACAGACACTGGACTCTTCTAAACTAACAAAGCACTCTCTAGACATACACAAACTAACTCTAGACACTTTCAGAACTAACTGGGACTGACTCGACGCTCCTAGACTTACCCGGACTGACACAAGACACTTTTGACACACTAGAGTTGTTGTTGCCGGTCACTGTTGTTGGTTGCTTGCTGGTGGTCATTGCTTTTACAAAGGGAAAATGAAAATACAACATTTGAAATGTAAAATTACAATTCCTAAGCTAACTTCTTCATGCTTCCCAAGCTGATAAACTGGTCTGAAGCTCCCACTACCAAGTGGGTCTTGAAAACTTGAAATTGCCGCTCGGGCGGGCTTTGACTTGAAAATTGAAATTGCCGCTTTGACGGGCTTTGACTTGAAAATTGAAATTGCCGCTTTGACGGGCTTTGACTTGAAAACTGAAATTTCCGCTTTGACGGGCTTTGACTGAAATGTTAAAATTGCCGCTTTGACGGGCTTGACTTGAAAGTTGAAATTGCCGCTTTGGCGGGCTTTGACTTGAAGGATAAAACTGGAACCACCACTCTGGTAGGTCTTGCTTATGCTGGAAATTGAAAATCATCACTCTGATAGGTCTTGCTTCTTCCGAAAATTGAAAACCAACACTCTGATGGGTTCTTCTTCTTCTTCTGAAAATTGAAAACCATCACTCTGATGGGTTCTTTTTTTTTTTTTTTGCGTTGAAAATTAGAAAACATCACTCTAATGGGTCTTGCTTCTTCTGGAAATTGAAAATTTGTAACCCATTATCCCAATGGGTCTTGACAGAAAGCTGAAATTGTAAACCATCACTCTGATGGGTCTTGCTTTTTGCTGAATTGAAAGACCATCACTCTGATGGATCTTGCTTCTTCTGGAAATTGAAAACCATCACTCTGATGGGTCTTGTTCTTGCTGAAAGCTAAAACCATCTCTCTGATGGGTCTTGTTCTTGCTGAATTGAAAACCATCACTCTGATGGGTCTTGCTTCTTTACATAAACGGATTCCCTCGTTCATCAGGTGGGCGCCTGGACTTTCCAAATTACTCCCTCATTCTCCAGGTGGGTGCCTCGACTTCTCTAAATTACTCCCTCATTCTCCAGGTGGGTGCCTCGACTTTCTCTAATCTACTCCCTCATTCTCCAGGTGGGTGCCTCGACTTCTTCTAAACTACTCCCTCATTCTCTAGGTGGGTGCCTCGACTTTCTCTAAACTACTCCCTCATTCTCCAGGTGGGTGCCTCGACTTCCTCTAAACTACTCCCTCATTCTCCAGGTGGGTGCCTCGACTTCCTCTAAACTACTCCCTCATTCTCCAGGTGGGTGCCTCGACTTCCTCTAAACTACTCCCTCATTCTCCAGGTGGGTGCCTCGACTTTCTCTAAACTACTCCCTCATTCTCCAGGTGGGTGCCTCGACTTTCCAAATTACTCCCTCATTCTCCAGGTGGGCGCCTCGACTTCCTCTAAACTACTCCCTCATTCTCCAGGTGGGTGCCTCGACTTCCTCTAAACTACTCCCTCATTCTCCAGGTGGGTGCCTCGACTTCCTCTAAACTACTCCCTCATTCTCCACAAGCTGATGAACTGGTCTGAAGCTCCAACTAATCCAGTAGGTCTTGAAAACTTGAAACTGCTGCTCGGTCGGACATTAACTTGAAACTTGAAATTGCCGCTCGGGCGGGCTTTAACTTAAAAGTTGAAATTGCTGCTTGGCAGGCTTTGATTTGAAAGAAATTGCTGAAACTTGAAATTGCCGCTCGGGCGGGTTTTGACTGTTGAAAGCTTAAAATTGCTGCTGGGCAGGCTTTGATTTGAAAGTTGAAATTGCCGCCTTGATGGGATTTCACTTGAATGAAATTACTGAAACTTGAAATTGCCGCTCGGGCGGGCTTTGATTGTTGAAAGCTTGAAATTGCTGCTTGGCAGGCTTTGATTTGAAATTTAACTGCATATTGAAATCTGCATATCCTTTGATGATCTCCTTCATGGTACACTCCTTAGTGTGGCATTCTTTGTGCCGATGTGAAACATTGGGCTCCAATTATCAAGGTTGGTCATGACTTGCTTTAGTACAACTATGAAACTGTAACAAGTTTTGCAAGACTTTCTTTGCTCGTTTGATGTTGGAGAAACTGAAAAGAACTGAAGTAAGACAAAATGATGGAAACGAAAAAGCTTCCAACCAAAAGATGAAAAAATGACATCCCTTACAGGAGAGGTAAAGGACTGAAAAGATGACGACCTTATTAAACATGACATGTATTTTGGAATCAACTCTTAATCCGCTCACATAGTCTATCCCTGACTTTGCTCCCATTTTCCCAATCTTGCTTGATGGTAAATCTAACAACCCTCATTCGACTAGTAGTGCCCTTTTGGGTTTTCACCGACTAGCCTCTCTCTTTGTTCTTTTAACTCGCCGTTGTCTTGCAGCGCCCTTTCAGGTTTTCACCGACAAGACTTCATTTTTCTTTTTCTTTTTTTTTTCATTTTTTTCGCTCTTTTCTCATCGATCTCCTATCTTTCCTTGCTGATCGACCCCATCTTTTCTTTCTTTCTTCAATTTTCGGCCTTTATCTTGATTCCCCGGAGAATTTCTCCTTTAATGACCTTGATGCTCCCAGCTCCTAAGTGCGGTTGTCGGCTTATAAGAATGCGACTTTACAGCATGGAACTTATCCCTTGATACCCTATTCGGCTTGACATTCTCAATGATCGGTCAGAAGGGTCTTTATTTGGACTGTAACATTGGATTTGGTTAGGCTATGAAGAAAAGGATTCAGCATAAAAGCTCAAAACATCTCATGAGACAACTAGAATGCGCATTACACAATATTTGAAATCACCGCTTTTGCAAAAATAAACCAAACCTTTCCCCAGTTTAGGCAAATTGGGGATTTCTTCTTTTTTTTTCTTTTCTCTCTTTTTTTTTTGAGTTTTTTTTTTTTTTTTTTTTTTTTTTTTTTTTTTGAGTTTTTCTCTTTAGTTTGAAAAGCGGTATGAAAGCATCTCATGAAACGACTTGGTAAAATATTACAACCCTTGGAATCATTTCTTTTAAAATAAAAACCAACTGAGGACCCAATTTATTGAAAAATCGAGGCATTATTTTTTTTGAATTTTTTGATATGCAAACATAGGGGATATTGAGACTTTCCCCCAAGATAACACAAAGAAAGCAAAATGAATTGACTTTCTCCTTTTCTTTTAGAAATAAATACTTCTGCCCCAGTTTAGGATAAACTGGGCGCTTTGAATTTCTTCCTCGATTTCGAGACTGATATCTCATGAAACATATGAATAGATGGTACAAAAACATAGAAGTTTGTTTTTATTTTATTTTATTCTCTTTAAAATAAAATAAAAACAAACTTCTGCCCCAGTTTAGCATACATTGGGGATTTGAATTTCTTTTGACATTGGCCGCAAACTTGGAGGCAAGATTTTGCGTCAATATGAGACAGGGGAAAAATGGACTTTCCCCTGTTATGACCGCACCCGAATGGTTGCCTACGTATCCTTTTGAGAGGAATCAGGTCAGACGTAGCTCTACCACTGAGGTAGATTTTGTTGTTTCTTTTTTCAATTTTTTTCTTCTTTTTTTTTCATTTTTTCTAATTTCAAGCACATTGATTCCAAAGGAGGGTAGGCCAAAGAAAAACCAAAACAAGGCTTGACAAAAGGATATAGTGTTTGGGTAGAAGAAATGAAAGCCGTTCGTCATCCCGAACCGAGAATGCCTCACACAAATAATGGTTCAAAATCAATTGACCTGGATTGATCCACACATGTCCTCGACCTCTACTTCGACGATGGTTCTCAAAACCGGTGTTTCAACTTCGGTCGAAGCGACCGTGCACGATCTTGAACTTCTCACCGATCTCCCATATCGGATAACTACAGATTAATTTCCAACCTATTTCGCTCCCTCTTTTGTCTTTCGTTACTACTCAGATAGCACACAATGTCAGACCACGTGTTTAGATCAAGACGTAAATTCCGCACGCATGTCATGCTATTAAGGCCGACAAAACATAAGACAGAATACTAAGAAAACAAGACCGAGAAAGAAAATAAGAGAAATAATGTCGAGACGAGAGAAAGATCTCGCTTTTCATTGAATTAAAGATAGAAGGGTTTGAACATCAAAATAAACAAAATAATGCACTTGGGTTACAACCGTTAAATAACCAAGTACACAGAAAGATTAGCAAAACAAGCTACAACATTTCACAGTCACTCATTGCAAGTCAGGACCAGTTCCCTGCTTTTCATGCATTGTTGAGCCCTTCACAAGGACGCACCATGCTGATATTAAAGAAATTCCCTGAATCTGGCAACATCTTCTGATTTTCTTCACTTTCTCCAACCCTTATCGGGGTAGACTTCACTCTTGGGGACTGATGAATGGAATTGGTTTCTCGAGAGACATGTTCATCCTCTTCCTTTCTTCAACCCTTACTTTGTCTGCCACCCCAAGCACAATCTCAGGAACACAGTTCATCGTCACTAGCATTTTGTTGGCCCCAACTGACACCTCACCAACAGATATTATCGGCACTGCAGATTCAACTCTCAAATCTTCTACACCCACCATTCCCACCATATACACATCATCATGGACGGGCAATAAGTTCTGGTTGACATCTGGCGCATCTGAGCCCTCAACCTGGATCTGACCATTATCTATCAGAGCTTGGATCGCCTTCTTGAGATAGTGGCAATCTTCTGTGTCATGCCCAGGTGCGCCCGAATGGTAAGCACATCGGCGAGAATAATCAACCTCTCCCGTGGGATGCATATTCCCATAGATCGGCCTCAACATATCCAAAGCCTGCAACTTCTCGAAGACACTAGTATAAGATCCCCCGATTGGCGTGAGCTTTCTCTTTTTCTCTTCTCGCGCCTTCTTGTATTCGGGTCTTGGGATGAAAGTAGAAGGCCTCCTTGATCGATATGGAAATTCTGGTGGAGTCCGATATTGATTATGTGGAGCTTGGTGAGTGTGGTATGTGGGCTGTGAGGCTGGCGCGGTCCATTGCGGATATGAAAAATTTGGAGCATATGGTCGCGCTTTTCGGAGTGGAGGAATGGAATGTTTTGTATTTTGAAAAGGGTAGTGTTGCGAATGCTGCTTCTGTGAGGCTCGATGGCGCGAGTGGAGCCGTTTGTACCGTTCCTCATCCCTCCTTCCTGGACCTCGTTCTCTTTCATCTTTCTTCCCAAGACTCTCCGTCCTAACTAAGCCTGTGAATGGTGGAACAGAGACCAGGGGTGAAGCACACCTCTGTTTGGGCGGAGGTTGTGGTGCCGGAGAACACCCTGGGAAGGTTCTCAGAACATCTGTTGTGCTATAGTAGGGAGAGTCGGGAGAATATTGCAGGTCCTCAGCTGTAGGGCCTTGTGCCTGATGTAAGATAGTCGAGGCATGCTCTAGAAGACTAACTGGCACGGTAGAACAAGCTTGTCCCGTGTTCATGGCGATATACATATGAGCCACCAATTGTTTCAGATTTTTGACCTCTTCAGTCAACCTCTTGTTGATCTCAGAATTTCCCTTATCAAACGACATGGTAATGGGTTCCTTTGATTCTGTTGTGTATGTGTGGAATGATGCCAGAATTCCGTACCAAATCTCCAAATTCCAAAGCTAGTCAAACAAATCAGGTTAGCACCAAAGAAACACATATTGCAAGCCTAAGGTTGTTATGCGTCATCCCGAAACGGTTAACGGCGTAAGCCGAGTGTACCGATCGTATCCCCGAAAGATTACAACGTGCCTTGAGCAAAATCAGAACAAAATTGTAACTGATACATAATCAGCACAAGGACGAACTTGGATGATTAATGTATTTTTTTTCCTTTCCCATTTTTTTTTTCTGACTCAACAAACGTAATTTAGACAAACGACACGAGACAAACTCAAAATAAAAGTGTTTGACATGATGCACGAGTCAAAGATATATACAAATTGACACATTGGGCGGGTACACCCATACAGTGAAAATAATGGGACCCGGCATTTTAGCGGAGTCAGATTATTTCACGAGGATCGACACAAAATACAACTTAGCTAATTGCAATTTATCGCATGTACCCTGACTTGACCTTAAACAAAACAAAATAAAGCGGGACCTTAAAAAAAAATTAAGACTCAACAGGAGATTCGAAACGGAACTTAAGAACGGATTATGGAACAAACTATTTTTCTTATCCGAAAGGTGACTCCAAAATCGGACATTACGGTAATACAAAGACGGACACTATTTTTTGTTTTGTTTTGTTTTGTTTTGTTTTGTTTTTTTTTTTTTTTTGAAACAAACTCTTTGATCTAATTCGAGAAAGAATCTTTAGAGTATTTACAAAATCTGGCAATTAAGACGACAAACCGACACAAAATAATACACGAATTAGACGCAAAATTGGTTTATAAAAATTGGCCATTATGACGGCGTAAAATCCCGATAAATTACCCTTTTTTAAAAAAATACGGACTTGATTTGGACACAGACTCAAACACAAAAGGATCTCAAAATTTCGTCATTATAACGACGCAAAACTATTACAAATTATTTTCTACTACTTGGGACCAAGCCCGGACGTAACATGAGACTAAAAACAATTTGAAAAATTTTCGCCATTATAACGGCGTAAAAGGACAACTAAACAAAAATATTTCAAGACACGGGACTAAACCCAATTTTCTATCATTTTTACTTTTTTTTTTTTTTTTTTTTCAAAATTTGGCTCTCGCCCCTCGGTGATCGGTCGGCATAACAACCCTTAGACTAGAACAAATGCAACAAATTATGTACTCATGATGTGTCTTTTGGGGGACGTGGGCCCCATCATGACACGAGGGAGTCAGCTCTCACTAAGTCTAATGACATGCAAATAAATCGACCTAGATAGAAGCACAGGTTCAACTCTAGGTGACTCAATGGTTCATGTTCTATAGTTTCTGGCAATTTGAAAGTGCCTCAGGGGTACCGGTCGACAACGTCTAACGGCCTAACCCAACGCACCTCCTCCTAAAGAAGTGTTAACTTTTTGTGTCCTGAGACACGACAGAAATTCCAGACGCCGAAGCGAAACTGGCGTGCATGTGTGCAGTGTTCCAGAAGACTCAGAGGTGTACGAGAGAAGACAGTTGTGTATATACAGTTCAAACATATGAAAACAGTAACATTCAAGGCAATATATACAAACAATATTCAAAGCCGAAAGCGACAAAATTTTAAAGCCTGAGACTCTCAGTTTTCACTTTCCTCCCCAGTGAAGTCGCCAAGCTGTCACGACCATTTTTTCTAACTTAAAAAGAAGAAACTTATTAGTTTAAAAGGTTGTGACGGTGTTAAAAGGTACACAAATATTTAAGAGATTTTCGGAGTCGCCACTTGACAAGTTAAAGGTGTGCCAAGTCACCAAAATGGTGTACCTTGAACACCTATGACTCGTAAATGGTCTGCGTCAGAGTTCCGGGTAAGGATCTCGGTTGACTCGAGGGAAGGTGTTAGGCACCCTCAAGTCCTGTGCCAAGCACAGTTGCTTTTGTTGACGCATTTCGACTCTTTTGAAACTATTTATTATATTTGCCTTGATTTTGCGTTTCAATTTATTATTAGTTGTTTTACCGTTTGACAATTGAAAACTCCAATCGAATATAATCGCGCGAGAACTTCACTCGTTCGAAATCTTTCGACTTAAATCAATTAAATCGTGCAGGTACTTCACCCGTTCGAAATCTCTTGACTTAAATGAGTTTCAAGTGAACAGTCGACTTATTATTTTTTTAAACTTGTCTCGACCTATTAATATTGCCTAATCTTGACATTAAACTTGTTTCGGCCTAAAACTTACCTAATCGTGGTCACTGTCATTCTTTATAATTGCTATTATCTCATTTTTAGCCATATAATTTTACTATGCCATGTTTGCCTAATCTTAACTCAGGCTTGTCAATTGTTAACCCAATTAGCCATTTGTTCGTTTGATTTTCGTATACCGTCTGCACAATTTTTTAATGGTATGTAAAAAAGGCCCTAAGATAGCTCTTGTTTTCAAATCTGTCCCATTTTAGATCTAGTTTTAACGAAGCTAGATATTTGCATTTTGATTTAATTTAAATCCCTAAGATATGCCTAAAGTTTAAAAGTTGCCCAGATTTAACCACTTTCATACATTTGCACAGCTGCTCTTAAATTTGCAAAGAGCTAATCTAGGTAAACATATTATGAAAAAAGAAGAAAAGATATCCACTCTTTAAGATGTACTACCCATTCTTCAATGCAATAACGTGGCCCAAAGCTTACACCCTTTAGTTCATTTTTTGTCATTAACAGTAACATGAATATAAACATAACAGTAACATTTATTCCAATGAAGAGAATGCAAAGTAAAGCAAGTATTTTAGGCTGACTTTTCCTCAATTTTACACCCTTGAACAGACCACGTTTTCATGTTCTAAGACTTAAACATAACCAGATACATATAAAATAAAAGGCATAAGCTTAAAAAGAAATACCTAGTGAGTAAAATCCCAAAGCTCAGCCATAACAAAAGGTTCACAAGGCTCAAACGCAGCAGCATCTAACAACAACCAAAACGACAATTACCAGACAGCAACAACCAGTCACGACACTACTCCAGTACCAGAAACTCTTTCCAGCTTAAACCAAGAATTAGCTTTCATGTTTCAGAGACTATTATCTCACTTTTCTGTTTGTTTTTCTCTACTAAAACTCTAGTTTCTTGCTCTCTCAGATCTGGTTATGCAAAAAAAAAAAGAATGAAGAGCTGTTTGTTTTTCAGATAGTGTGTGTCTGTGTGGTCTCTCTGTTCCTGTGAAGTCTGTAAAGAGAGTGTTTCCTGTTGAGGAGTGATCTGTGTATAGAGATCTGTTCTTGTCTTCCAAAAGAGTGAAGAAGAAAGAGAAATGTTTTCAGATCTGTTCTTTTCCAGACCTTACTGTTGGTGTCTTCTATGTTCTCTGTGAAGTGTGTGTGTGTTAGAAGAGTGAAAAGGGCACCCCTATATAAGCTGAAAAAGAGTTGGAAAGCTACTGGTCATTGATGCCAAACCCAATGCACTCAATGTCAATTTCCCTTTTTATGCTTGCTTTCCCACCCACCAAAAAAGATGACTGACAACATACCATTTTTGTGCTTCATTTGCTTTTCAGAAAGTACACAAGCCATGTGTGATCCCTTACCTTTCGGCTGACCACTGTACCTTCTTATGACTCACTTTTGACTCCTACTTTCATTTTTTTTTGAAATTTTCAGATTTACACTTTAAATAGTTTTGGACTTGCAAAGTCCAAACCAAGACTATTTATTTCTAAGGCAAAACAACACTATGGATCACAGTCCACAAAATGATCAATAGAACCCTTGGACTTTTACATCCGAACCAGCCAGCCTAGACTAAAACGACAAAATGCAAAACAGAAATCCAAACAAACTAGATACAACCAATTGAAACTAATCTCACACTAGGCTAATACTAGTTGAAATAGATTCCCTGGTAATAGAAACAAAACCAGCGGCTCCAGGACTTTTGACATGATTTAACACTAGCAAAACTTAGAAAATAAGTGAGTTACACAAAACCAAACTTATCAATTCCATGCTCAAACTCAAGCGGGCAGCAAACCATGATCAACTGGCTTTCATGCTAACAAAACCAATTTATATTCAACAGCTCATGAATTTAAGCTAAATCTGCAAATCTATTTGAACAAACATATTGTATGATTCGATTTAAGTGCTATCACTACAACTGAACCATTTGAAACTACCTAACACCCTGAACAAATGAAACAACTAACAACTTCTACACGCTGATTTCTACTAGATAAATGCTAAATCTAATCATGTGAGTTATAGAGCAAAGACATGAGGGAAAGTACAGGTTTCGATCTAACCATAAACCATAGTCACTGTGTCGACACCAATCAGCGCCACTACTGATTCACTGTTGCATCACCAGCTTCCCCACTGTCTCGCCATCGAACATCATCACATAGCCTCGCCGTTTCAACACCATAACGCTGCCTCATCGAGTCAACATCACCTCGACACCATTAGTCGCCTAAGCTTTTAGCACCAAAAGCTACTCCACCTGTTCGATCGACAACATCATAGCAGCCCTATCGACGCCAAATCGAGCAGCGCACAGTACCCCTCCAAGAAAAATCCATCACAGCCCCCTTCACCCCCACGCAAACCAAAACAGTCCCATACCCGTTGTTTTAACCCCAAACGAACAGCCCCATCGACGCCAAATCTGTTAACGAGCATCGACAGTACCCCCTCCCAAAATCCATCGAATCCGTCACTTTCTTCTTCTAAGTGAAACGATCCCATTTGGGGTCGTTTCATCTAGAAAAAGAAAAGAACGGAAAGAGAAGGACGGAGCAATGAACATCCACGAAAAATCAATAGAAAAATGAAAAGGCTCACCGGAAAAAATGGAGCTTCACCGGAAAACTTTGACCGTGCCCTTCAAACTCCGATCTTCACCAAATCCTTGTGATTTTGGAACAAACATCACGGGGAATGGATCGAGGGGGTTGAGGAGTGCCTGGGAATGTAAAGTTTGTTACTTCACGGCGGCGGAGGACGGTGGCAGGGTGGTGGTTCACGGTGGCTAGGCGATTTTGGGTGAGAGAGAAATTTGGGAGATCTGAGAATATGTTTGATAAAATGAGGCAAATGAATGGGGTTTGGGTTAAAGGGTTGAAAGGGACGGGGGGCTGTGAGCCGTTGGATCAAATTGATCCTACGGTTAAGATAATTTCGGGTTAAGGGAGTGGGCTAAAATGTTGGGCTCCTTTAACTCTCCTTTTGGATTTCACAAATAGCTCTAATTGCAAATTTAAACTACTAAAGTACAAATTATCTAACACACACAATTAACAAATAGATTAATTAATTAACACTTAAAATTATACAAATGCTATATTATCACAATCTAAATGTAAAGATACAGTTAGACACATAACAAATATATATTTTTGATAATTTTCTAGTATTTTTCTCCTAATTAAATGCCTAGAATTAGCTATGATACAAATACAAACTGAGGAAAACTAACCTTACTATTTTATGCATTTTGGTATTTTAGGTGCCAAAATTAGGTGATTACAGGGGGTTAAGGTCAAAGTTGGGATCGAGACCCCGGTTAAGGTCGATATCAGTTTTCTAGGGGTAAAGTGGGGTAGCGGGGGTCGTGTTTGAGGCCGGGGTGAGAAGAGGTTGGTTATGATGGATGTCATGTGGTTGGGTAAGTGGTAAGGGCGGAGTATCTAGAATTTCTTATGGATATATGATTAGAAAATTGTTTTACTCTTTAAATACCAATTACCATAAAATGATTATGAATACAACTTATTTTAAGAAAACGTTTTTCATGAAAGACATTTTCCGTCCTACCAAATATAATCCTAAGTCTTTTACACTTCATAGATTTCAACTAGGAAACCGTGGTAGAAATAGAAACCTCGTTTACATTTCAGAAGGCTCAAAATGAGCTAATTTCGATAACTTCGTTAAATATTTCTTAAATAATATAACTGGTACGTCCAGAAATAAAGTGAGGCTAGTTTTGCAAACTGAAGTCTTACAGAAACCAATAGCTCGTGATCTAAGAAATGACTATTGACTAACAATTGCAAACACATGAGAGCAACCCTTCAGCATAAGAGAAAAAAAAAAGAATTCTTAAAAAAGGTAGTGCAAAAATTGTACTAAGATACCCATCTTTCTTGCACAACTTTAGGAATGACTTGCTTGGGTATATTTTTTTTACACTATTAATATATTCATTAACTAATGTAATAGTATGTATATTCTCAAATTAATTTTACACCATTAAAGGTAGTTACTGAATTTAATATAGACGTTGGCTGTGATACTCGACTAAAAACTTTTACCCACAATCATAGGGATGAAGTATCAAATTAAATTCATCCAATGATGATAAATACAAAAATCACACAAAAAGTACACATATTGCGTGACGGTGCTAAATGCCAATGCTAATCTAACAAAGCTGGTAAAACTAACTTTGAACATACCACCCACCAAATTTCCATTTTCTTCTTCAACCCCAAATTTCCAAACCCTCAAATCCCACCTAAAAAAATCTCCAAACTCTTAAATGCCATTATAACATAGAGTTTATAAAAAAATTAATGGCAATAATTGGAGATGCACTACGGCAAGCATTTATGGCAAAGCATGAATACGAGTGTCTTCGTGAAGAAGACAAAGCATGGAATCGTATACAAAGACCATTACTACTTTCTATTTTAGCCCTAATTTCACTTTCTATTTTAATCTCTACTTTTATTAGTTTTAAAATAGTTTTCCCTATTGATCCTGCTCGTCGACCTTTTTGTGGCGATTATCGTATTCAGCCACTTTCTATTAATTTCACTAATGTAGCTGGAAATAGTGGCGGTAATAGTGTTGGTGATTCCGACGGGTTTCCCGGTGCCTTTTATTTGACGAATCAGGAAACTGTTGATTATTATTGGATGGTTGTGTTTATTCCTTCCATGATCATTTTCGCGGTTTCAGCTGTCTATCTCATTGCAGGTGAGGATCTGGTGAAAATATTTATGTTTGGAATTTTGTTAAGTGTACATTTTGAATTTTAGCTCATACTAGTTCGTAAACCTAATATTGAATCTGTTATTGTACTGGAAGAGTAGTGTGTGTGTTGTATTTGAGGTTTCGTCGGTGTATCTAATTGCTAATTATATCGGTAAATGTGGTCCAGTATGTTATGGATTTTTATAATTGTGGTGTCCGCGCCAGCTTGGGCGCACCTCGACTAATTCCATGGGATCTTGCTACCTCCCACTAGCATAGGTTCCGGGTAACTCTGGCCAACAACTAAATTTTTAACTCTATTTAGAATTTTAGCACAACTCTGTACAGGTTCATCATTTTATGGTGATTAAAGAAGTAAACATAGTTTTGAATTTGTAATTGAATTGGAAGAGTAGGATATGCGTATATATTTGTGACCTCGTTGGTGTATGTAATTAACATAGTCTGTGCACTTACTTGTATTTTTATATAGGTGCAATATGATTTTTTGGGGAAAATGAGAGGTAAAATGAGGGAACCTTGTTTTGACTTTTGTTTGGAATGTGTAATGTCGCAGCGTGGCCAGTTTAACTAATTTCAGGTGAGGATGTCTGAACATTATATGTAGTCGTGTATATTTGGATTATCACAGTCTTTATGTGTGTTGATTCCTTTAGGGTGAGTAGAAAAAAGTTATTTTTGCTCATATCTAGTTTTGACATTGTTATGCGTTCACATAGTGGAATGTGTATCTAGGTGATGTTATGGTAGCTTCAATGCAGATAAGATAGCCGGAGATTTTTAATCTCTCTTACATCTGAGTAAGGCCTGAAATTAGTCCTTTATTTTAATTGCTTTTTTGTGGAGCTTTCACCAAACACTTGCACTTAGGGAATCTTTTGAGGATGGGTTCCCTTGATATTGTATGTGCAGTAGAAAATGAAATGGATTAGAAAGGTCTTTAAATGAATTGAAGGTTCAATATGTGTGGAAAGATATTTAGAAAGACATCTGTGGTTGTAATTAGCGGCAACAAGTATGTGGAATGGAAAAAGAGTGATTAGAAGCTATTCATAAGGATTCAACTAGGAGATTGCACGTAAATATTGATAATTGATGGTTAACTCTGATAAAGTTCAAAGAAATCTTCCCTTTTCTAAAAAAATTCATAAAAATCTTCTTAACCTTTCAAAAAAAAAAAAAAATTCATAAAAATCTTCTTATCTTTTAGTCTAGGGCCCTAGGCTGTATTAGGATTGCATTGCCTTTGAAAAACAAACTGAACCAAGGCTCTTTGGAAGGTCATGTTTGTGAACTTAGAGTTGAAGAGGTACAAGTTTAAATTGTTTAAAGGATTTACTGTCAATCTTTCTAGATGCGCATAAAAATAACCCTTTTTTGTTCGAGCATGCGTTTCAGATATGGAGTCTCTACAAATTTGAGTCCTACCTTGCACTTTGGAATGTAGGGAGAGTCATGTATTTGATGTCCTCTTATATATTAGAATAACCGTAAGAATTCTCATCTTGTAAATATCTCAAAAAGTGAACCTTTGTCTGTGCAAAGATCGTCAATAGGAAGGGAAGGATAAGAATTGATGTCTAACAGTTAAGCATTTAATCAAAGGCGCGCACGCAAACACACAATGTATGCATATGTATTCATAACTAGTTTCGCATTTCTACTACCTTTTTCTTACTCTGCTGTGCTTTTCACCCTATTATAACTGAAATTAGGATGCAAAGAATAGGATTCATCTGCCCCCGGGGCTTTAGTTTAGTGGTAAGAGCTCAACTTATGATGCGTGTGTTAGGCACATGTCATGTTCCAACCCTGCCAGAAATACGCCTGGTTAAGTGGAGAATGGTAGAGGGATGGGTCCATTATTCACCGAGTTTAGAACCATGTGCCACTGGCCCCTAGGGGTTTCTCGGTTATTTAAAAAAAAGAATAGGATTATGTTATAATTGACTTATCAAAATAAAAGAAGATTACAGTAATAACTGTTTTGCCTTATGATATTGCTTCAAATTTGCAGGTATTACAGTTGCTTACAATGCTCCGGTGAGACATGGATGCTTGAAGGTTGTTGAGAATAACTATTGTGCTTCTAGAAGGGGTATGTTTCTTTTTATTTTTAATTACTTGCGATAAAGTAGGTGTATGTTTCTTGAATTATACCTTTACCTATGATACATGTAACTGAGAAATCAATTTTTATATTCAGATGACATGGGCAGCACTGATGGCTATTCACATTGTATTACTTTAAGGTGGTAGTCTTGTCCCGAACAAAATGATTTTATACAAGCAACCTAAGCTGGAATATATTTTAAAATTCTGAAAATCAAGAAACGCGTAGCGACTAAAGAGTATACTTTTCCTGTTTATTCCACAATTTGATTATAAGTCTATGTTACACAATATTTCGTTCAAGAAAGAGGACGTGAAGGGAGTGTGAGGGGACATATTGGTTTTCCACCCGTATGAGTAGTACTCCAGTTGTAACAACTGGTAGGAAAGTAAAAGGAAAGAAAAAGAAAAGAAATGTTGAACAAAAACGATCTTTCTAAAGTTAAGGGAGCAGATTGGTCCTTCCAGAAAATGGGGGATGTGGAAGGGTTGCATTTCCTCCTCTTTTACCTTCCCTTCTCTTCTAAGCCAAATGCACCAACCTCATTATTTTCTTTCCCCTGCAATCCTTCCTCTTTTCGCTGCATTTAAGCATAGAGCTAGTTGAGTAAATACTCAATTCCTTATTTTCCTTTACAATGGTTTCATGCTGCTCTTATATATGGCATTACTTTGGATCTCACCTATTTTTGGTGGAGAATGAAGCCATATTTGTTTCTGAGTTATACATTTCAAGTTTGTCTACTATATATGTGGGTGATGTCATGTGTCCCTTCAGGAACAATTTTTTTAAAATCTTATTTTCATACAGGGTATTACAATGGGGGGAATTAGACCCTCACAAACAAGGTGAAAGTTTTTTTTTTTTTCAAGGAAGGTGAAGGTTCAGGCAGCAACCAACTAGACTACTAAGATTCCCCATTTCCCTTCAGAGACAAGATCTAGTTATTGGTTTGTGAAAGCAACAGTCTTGTTGGGAATGATCCATGTTTATAATATTTACCACAACTTTATAGGGAATTACTATCCTCATATCTGTAGAAATTAGGTCATTTCAGTGATGTTCTTCTGCACTAATTGACATACATATTGAAATGCTTTTCTGTCCGTCTGTTTTGTCTACTTGTTGCATGTGTGTTTGGTGTGCATGTCCATGCTCTACCTGATCTTAAAAAAATTACCAAAAGTTTGGGAGGTAGAAACTTTGAAGCCTTTTTAGTAGTTCTCTTCTTTAAGAGAATGGTGTTATTTAAGTTTGTGATAGCAAATGAGGTGCTATCCGCAGAAGTACGAACCAGAGCCAAGTAAACCATCGTTATAATAAATTTGTACTGCTAAAAAATTGGAAAAGCGACAGGCTTTCAAAGATGTTATTGTGAGGAGAAGTTGGGTTTACTTTCGTAATTAATTTGGAAGTCTGTAATTTTTTAAGTGGCTGAGAAGTTGGACGGTCAATAAGGATTCACATAGCCGACCCCAACTTTTTTGGGATTGAGGCATAGGTGTTGTTGCTGTTGAGAAGAAGTTGGACATACCATCCTTGAGTAGGCTAAATTCAAGAATAAATGATGTGAATAACGATTTATAGCCGGTTGTCTTTAGCAGCATATGCTATTGGCAGTACTTGGTAGTATTTTGGTACTACTTGGATTTGTTAGTCATATGTTCTTTTTTTCCCTTTTTCCTTGACCAGCAAAAAGGAATACATTTCTTGGATCCAATTAAAATGTACTGAGTTTAATCAAGACATATTGTGGACTTAAACCATTGCTTGAAAAGAATTAACACAAGATATATTATCTGCAGAGCTAACTTATTGACTCAGTCGAGTTAAAGATCAACAACTCACAAGTAATGTATGATTCGAATATATTACATTCTTCAGATGCTTCATACGACATTTTTTTTAGAATTTCTTGGTAAAGGGCAAGGTGTGATTAACACAATCTAAACATTGAGGAAAAATAGAATTGCTGAGAAAAAGTAGTAATGAGAAAGGAACTCTTTTGTGGTCGAAATAAGAGCTGAATATAGATAATTTTGATAAATGCAGAATTAATGAAACACATAACCTTGCAGTGCTTTTAGTATGATGTTAATATTTGATATTGTAATTGTGAGATGTCAACTCCAGAAGGTATCTGCATTACTTTAAAGGTAAAACCAACTTGAACAGTATTGTAGTCTGTCAATGAATGTGGTTGGTTAATGGATAGGATTCAGGCCCACAATTTATTTTGACTTTATTTTAAGGATAATTGTGGAAGATGATTAGCATGCATGGTAGGAGGTTTGGGATTACATATGCAGAGATGTTTTAATACGTCTATAAGATTTTCTGAGTTTAGTCTCACCACTCTCCATATTACCCTGGGGGAAAGGGTGCTTTTCTTCTCCTGCCTATTTGCACGGGTGATTATTGGAAATGATGGATTGATTCATTCATTTCATCTTGTGTACTTGTATGTCTAGCAACTCACCATTGTGTTTAACAGGTGGAGTGCGTTGTCTATCAATTCTCAATGTTGCTTTTGCTATCGTATTTGGTCTGCTCGCTCTGTTTCTTGGTTCAACCCTTCTCACTTTAGGAAGCAGCTGCTCAGCGCCCTTGTTTTGGTGTTACGAGATTGCTTCATGGGGGCTGGTGATACTTTATGGAGGAACTGCTTTCTCTCTAAGAAGAAAAGCTGCTGTAATTTTGGATGAAAGTGACTTTAGTGGGCGCAATCTTGGAGTAGAAATGCTTGAAGCACATCCAATGGAGGTCACACCAGATGTAGAGAGACGCGTGAATGAAAGTTTCAAAGCATGGATGGGACCTTCTTTCTTGTCCTCGGATGAGGAGGATGAATCTGACAACTATCAGGAAGCACCAACTTTATCTCGTACCAACTCTAGCCGGCAAAGACAGTAATATGACATCTCCCCAAGGTTCTGCAATTTCAGCACTCCTGGTGGCACTGATAGAAATATTGTGATGCGCCTGTGTTTTGCAAAGGTCTAAGTGTGATGTCTGACCCAATCAATTGCATAGCAAAGCTTTTGAACTGAATATGAGTGCTGCAGCATCGGTTCATTTTGGTAGAGTTTCAGGTTTTGTATAGTCAGAATGAGGGAATTGATTTTCTTGGTGGTGGAAGGCTGGTTGTTGGAAGGAGAAACATGTAGGAATGTGTCGGTAACTGATTTGGAGTAGACTAACTAATGCCACGGTCATAGTGCTTCTTTAATCATAGTAGCCTTGCTGATACAGTGATACTGAATTTTGGAGTAGTTCCTTAGAGTTATCTTGCCCCCCCGTACCTCTCTCGAAACTGCTTTTGTGTCTTGTAGCCGCTGTTGGGTAGAATACTAGCAGTATTTCTCCCCACTGTTTTGATACAAGTCCGAAAGGAATGTCTTAAGAGTTGGACCCCTACTTGATACGTGTGTTGAAATCTTTAGTTAGCGCAAACAGTAACATTTATTTTCGATGAAAAATCAAAGCAGCTACTCCAAACTACACTGAAATCCTCAAGTTTTGCTGATTTTGCTGAAGTGAATGTAGATATAAGAAGTTATTTGGGAGAATATCAGACCTACAGTGACTTCAAAAGTTGCATATACTCGTAGATTGAACAGAAATTACGCAATCATAGTTTGCAAAACTAAATCGAAAATTATTGTACTCGAAAGTTCAAGTACCATTTGAATTAGAACATGTAATGCCAATCTAACTAAAAAATAAAGTTGTCAAATTTAAGCAATCTAGTTAAAATTAAATAAAAAATAACGTTGTCAAATTTAAGCAATCTAGTTGAAATTAACATACTTTTGAGTTGATTCGATTACCAAGAAACTCAGTTATAGCATGGTAAACCAATTGAATCTACACTAAACCTCATTAATTATAAGCAAGGGTTTTGTCAGAGTTATCCAAATTATTTTTTTCGGAGTCTATCTGAAACAACCTCTCCACTTTGATAAGATCTGTGTACATTTCACCCTCTCCAAATCCGACTTGTGGGATTATGATGTTGGTTTCGCAAGAGTCAGATAATTTTTATGACTAGAATTAATAGGTCTATCATGATTTGTGTGGGATTATGATGTTGGTTTCGCCCGAATCATATAATTTTTATGACTAGAATTAATAGGTCTAACATGACTTGAGTTGCCCAAAAAGAAGGGCAATTTACATAGGTATACTACAATTTTCTTTTTAACACAAAAATGTCAATACTATCCCATTTTCAAAACAAAACAATATTTTTCTTCAATACATAGCAAATACATATAAAAGGGTGCTAAAACACTAAATTTTCCTCTACCCGCCTTCGGCCACCAGTTGCCTGGAAAATTTGTTTAATGTTTTTTTTTTTTTGAAAATTTTTGTATATGTTTTGTATTTTCATTGTATGCACATTTATATTCTTTGTATGCATAGTGCAAATACAATAGGCATGCACAAAGTAGGTTGTGGTGTATTGTTTGTGTATTCTTTGTATAACTAGTGTGTGTAAAGTATGTGAATGTGCATACATACGCCATACACAACATATACAATGAATAAACAAAACATACACATATACGTAGTAGATGTAATGTGTATACACGGTGTATGTCCGGTGACATACATGGGCTATACACATGATATACAATTTTGTTTGCCTCCACCACCACCAACAACCACCATGTACCACCGGAGAACCAAAAACAAAACTACATTTATATGTGTTATATGTAAAATTTATACCCAGTGTATCTCCAGTGACATACACCGGACATACATAGGGCATACACACTACATACAATTTCTCTGCCTCCAAACCACCACCACCGACTACCGTATACCACCGGAGAACCAAAAAAAAAAAAAAAAACAAACAGTAGTCGCGGACAGGACATATGTCACCGGAAAAGCACCATCGAAGCTCTGTTGTAACAGATCCGATGCGCGACAGCAACACCGCCGGAGCTATGCTGTAACAGATCTGAACGCCACCGCACAACAGCATCATCTGCACAATAGAGCCGCTGATCTGCGTAGCAGTAGCACCGTTGGGAGGAATGCCGTGATGACGGGGATAGGGTGGGGGAACTTTGGTGATGGGGATAGGTGGCGGGCAGCGGCGCCAGTGACCAGTGAGAGTGGGAAGAGACAGAACGAGAGAGAGGAAGGTTAGGGTTAGATTTTTTCTAAATATGCTATATTTGGTAACATTTGAAAAAATATTGCCATGTACGAAAAAAGGAAAAAATATTGACATGTTTTTTTTTAAAAAAAGTTAGCTACAATGACACTGGATGAAATTTATCCCAAAAAAAAAAAAAAAATGAATACTTCGAAATTTGTGTTGCCATAACTATGTTATTATAAAATTTTTCAAACGTATGATCTTTTGAATATTCCGTAAAATTTGTATGGGTATAAAAAAATTTTCATTAAAGGTAAAATGAAAATCTCATTTTGAATTGCTTTCAAATTAAAAAATATGTCATTTTATTGAAAACAGGACATAATGGCATTCTTTTAGAAGGGATAAAGTTTTTTTTTTTTAAAAAGGGCCACAAATATTTCCAAAAGGCCCATTATTAATGTCCAAAGCCCAAAAAGCCCATCATCTCCTCCACTAACACTCCTTAGGTCAAAGAACCCCCAAAAACTTTCAGCTGCTACTTCACCACTGTCCTCACCAGCTCCGCCCAAAACCCTAATCCCAATTTTCCCCAAATCAAACCACCAAACCATGGCAACGGCGGCGGCATCGTACGATTACGAAGACACCGGCTACTCTCAACAACAAGCACAACCCGATTCAGCGGGGTACGACCCGAATTACGTACCGGATTCAGTAAAATCATTCGTAGTTCACCTCTACAGACACATACGGGAGAAAAACGTATACGAAATTCATCAGATGTACGAAACATCGTTCCAAACATTGAGTGAACGTATGTTTAAGGAAACACCTTGGCCTTCTGTTGATGCCGTTGCGCCTTACGTTGATAATGATCATGTGTTTTGCTTGCTGTATCGTGAAATGTGGTTTCGCCATTTGTATGCTAGGCTTTCTCCTACTCTTAGGCAGAGGATTGATTCCTGGGATAATTATTGCAGCCTTTTCCAGGTTTGATTTCGTTTAATTTTGTCATTTTTACCACCCTTTTTTATTGCTGTTTTATTGTTTAGCTGGTTATGTAATGTAATGTGTGAATTAGGATGTGTTAGAAATGGTTTTATGTGTGAGCTTAGTACAACTAGTCCGAGCTAGTTGGGGTCGGGTTGAATCCTCGATATCCATTTTGCTCCTTTAGCCCCTGTGTTATTACAAATCTCCATAATTTGGATTCTTAAACACTAAGGAGTTTTCTAGCCCTCGGATGCCTCTGGGCTTTGGTCTAATGGTAAGAGCTCAGCTTCTGATGTGTGAGTTAAGTGCACATTACAGATTCCTAAAGCCTGGTATTTAATTAGAGAGCGATGGAGGGGCTTATGCATTATCCAGTGAGTCGCAAACCGTGAGTCACTGGCGCTCGGGGATTTCTCGGTTGCAAAAGAAAGAATTGGTTGTTTGAACTTAGTACAACTACTATACTATGCCTCAATTCTAAGCTAGTTGGGATCTGCTATCCATATGCTTAATATCAATTTCACTCCATTTGTGCACCAATTTTTTTTTTCCAGTTGTCCACAATTTGGATCTCTAACACTACGGACTAGGGTTTTCTATTTCTACTGATATACATATCTCTAGATCAATGAAACACTGAACTCAGCGCATCTATATAATTTAGACCTAGTTTCGTAACATGAATGCAGAGCTTGGAATCATATCTGGAGCTCCACACGGTGTTCTGATATTTGTGAAATAATTCACAAATATCTAATGCCTTACATATAGATTGTGTATTGCTGTAGGTGGTGCTGCATGGTGTGGTTAACATGCAATTGCCAAACCAGTGGTTGTGGGACATGGTAGATGAGTTTGTATACCAATTCCAGGCATTCTGTCAATATCGTGCAAAGATGAAGAGCAAAACCGAACAGGAGATTGCATTGCTGAAGCAATTTGACCAGGTGTGGCTCACAGATTACTATGCTTTTGTCTTCCGCCCTTCGTTTAACCTATTAAAATTGTCTAAACTATAAAGTCTAGATATACCGTTGAAAATTGTTCCGTTACTTCTCTATTTTACTTTTGAAGATTTCTTTAACCTTATCTTCCTTTTCGTTACTTTTTGCTAGTAGTTTCTTTTTTAAATTTGGTGAGAAAATGGTTATCAGATAAAATTCGGGAAATAGTTTGAATATGACCATGGGATGCTTGAATTACTGGTTTGATGAAATATGTATGTGCATGTTTTGTAATGTAGTAATGGTGTCTGTTATTTAGTGGGCTTTGTTAGATGGTTGGAAGTTTATTACCTAGAGGGCATTGATGTGCTGTGGGTTAGTAATAGTTGTTCTTTAGCCTGTAGCTGAGGTCATAGATTGCTGTCGTTACGTAATAGTTGCTCTTTATCTTGTTGCTAATGTCATAAATTAACATCATTGTTCATGCCTGAATGGGCAAAGGTAGAGTGGCTTTAATGATGGGAGAAAAGTGATGGCATTTATGGCTATTAAGCAGTAAAGTGCAATGTTTAAATGAAGAGATTGGGTTTTGTCAAACCAGACTTGTACATTGAAGATATTTGTTTTTAGCAGTAGAGTTCTCTATCATGATTCACATCAATCATGTATCATATTCTTGTATCGATAATTCTCTAATAATGATGTTTCTAGGCTTGGAATGTCTATGGTGTCCTCAACTTCTTACAAGCCCTTGTGGAGAAATCTACAATAATCCAAATATTGGAGAGGGAGAAAGAAGGTCTCGAAGAGTTTACTGCTACCGATGGGTATGATTACAGTGGTGGAAGTAATGTCTTGAAGGTTTTGGGATATTTCAGCATGATAGGCTTGCTCAGAGTTCATTGTCTGTTGGGTGATTATCATACGGGCCTGAAGTGCTTACGCCCAATTGACATAACTCAACAAGGTGTTTACACCAGTGTTATTGGGAGCCACATAACCACTATATATCACTACGGCTTTGCTAATCTTATGTTGAGGAGGTATGATGGTTATTATTTTGTCTTGCTCTTGCATTTGTCACATATACTTGTCAGTTTTGTTTTGATCATGTGCGCATCAAAATATATTTAAGAATTAATAACTGCATATCTTAAAATATGCCCTCCATCCTCAATTTTCGGTAATATCGCCCATCTGTAATCTTATTATCAAATTATCGTCATTGGAAGCTGGACAAAATTGACAGCTTAGGCAAAGGACATCAGTAGTATAATTTGCAACTTGCACTAAGCCTCTAGCTGGTTGATGTTATAGAGCAGGGTGCACTTTTCTTTTCTTAAATGGTTAGGTAATGATGCCTTTTTCTTAGAAAGGAGAAGATATTGCTTAATATTTATCCACTCTTTCTTTTCTCAAATTGATATTGCTAAATATTTTTGCTGGCTTACAGACAATTTGTAGTAACAATTGAAGAAAGATGTTCTTTCACTTTGCTTGATCATATTATTTGATTTAATTTTGGGGGATAGGCAATTCTCTTCAATCAACAGGATCCAACTCACCAAATATCCAAGCACCCAAATTTCTACTTGCATTTATTTTGGCTTTAGCAGAGCTGTTTGTTTAATTTTCTCTAATCTGGAAAATGGATTCATTGTGTTACAGGTATGTTGAGGCTATCCACGAGTTCAACAAAATCCTTCTATATATTTATAAGACAAAGCAATATCACCAGAAGTCACCCCAATATGAGCAGATACTGAAGAAAAATGAGCAGATGTATGCCTTGTTGGCTATATCTTTGTCACTGTGCCCTCAAGTGAAACTTGTTGAAGAAACTGTGAATTCTCAATTAAGAGAGAAGTATGGTGAGAAGATGGCGAGAATGCAAAGATATGATGATGAGGCATTTGCACTCTATGATGAGCTCTTCTCATATGCATGTCCTAAGTTCATTACTCCCTCTGCTCCCAGTTTTGAGGAGCCTCTCGTAAATTACAACCAGGTATGGCCTTGCCAAACCTGCTTTCTGGACCTTTTGTCCAGCTTGCATGTTGAGGTTAAACTTTACAGGAATAGTAGATACTGATCTTCCTCCCTGCAAATGTTTATTATTTGCTATAGACATTTGCTAACAATACATCCAATTTTCTCCCCCGTCCTCCATGCTAGTATCCTTTGTATATTGCAGGTGTACTATTGCTCCTTTTGTCGCTTCTTGAATGCATATTTGAACTACTAGTGAATGACAGCTTCATATGCTCAAATCATATCACATGTTTTCTTCAGCTATGGTAGTGCTGTTAAATTTTTTAGGTTTTCAACTTCAGGATGCCTATAGGCTACAGCTGAAGCTGTTCCTTTATGAAGTGAAGCAGCAACAATTATTAGCTGGTGTTAGGACCTTTTTGAAAGTGTATTCAACAATCTCCCTAGGGAAGCTTGCAAATTACATGGAAGTGGATGAACCCACATTAAGGTCTCAAACATCTTATCATTTAGTTGATTTGTTTTATTCTGCACTTTCTCAATTTCGATCTACGATTTTGTTGGCTGATATACTGAGTTCAATGTTACACAGGACAATTTTGATGACATACAAGCACAAAACACATGCTGTTGATTCTGACGGGAAGATAATTTCTAATGCCGATGTTGACTTCTACATTGATGAAGTAAGCAACACTTGTTATGTCAATACCTGGTTTGCCCATTCATTTACTCCTTTCTGCATTGGGTAATAGGTGGCTGACAACTTTATTTATTTTACATAATCTAGGTAGTGTGCCTCGTTTCTTGTGGCTGTTATTCTTGCTTGGTCTTGTTCAAAATAATGCCTTCTAGAGTGTTCAGGAATTGTCAACTGTTTTTGGGATCCACCTTTGTCATCGTTCTCAAGAGATGCAACCAATTATTGTGCCCTACTTCTCAAATTTGATTGTTTTGTTGGTTCAGTTGTCATTTAACTTTTGGAATCCATAGCCGATGTGCTAATAGTCTTATTTAGGAACTATTACTGTGCCCTACTAATAGTCTTATTTAGGAACTATTACTGTGCCCTACTAATAGTCTTTGGTACTAATTATTGTGCCCTACTTCTCGTACATGTGATTCACATTGTCTTTTATTCCAGGACATGATCCGCGTAGTAGAATCTAAAACGGCCAAGAAGTACGGTGATTACTTTTTGCGTCAGATTGTGAAGGTAATTCTTCTAAAGCATTTTCAGCCAAGGTCTTTCATTCTGATGCTATGTGCATATCTTGATCGCGTCTTTTTTTTTTTTCCTCAGCTTGAAGGGATCATGACTGATATTGATAGGATAAAGCTGGAGTAAACTACCTTCCTGTGTTTTAGTGCTAGCTTATTTTGAGCTTACATTTTTGTACTCCAAAGCAAGGAGGAAAATCCAGAAAGTGGAAAGAGAGGTTGCATTTTGTTTTTTCCCTCCGAGACCCGGTGTTCATGACCAGTTAAATGCATTTTTTTCTCGCATTGTAATCTATTAATACAAAGATTGCTTTTGTTAGAAGTTCATAACATAGAGCTTTGAGTTCAGCAGAAAACCTTCACTGCCTTTGAACTGAATCTTGATGCTTCTTTGCTGTCAATTAGATCTAGTACTTGTGCTAGCCGTTAACTGATTCTATAGTTACAGTTAAACAGCGGGTTTGTTTCTCTTCAGTATTTTGTGGTTTCTACCAAAAACAAATGGTCGATCCATTAATTATAATCAAAAGAAAACGAAGAACAGAATATTGAAACTGGAGAATTTGCTTGTTAGTGATCTTGGATCTACGAAATGTATTTGATTTGTCGTCTCTATAACCATAAAAGTTGTGTTGGTAAAGCCATATAACAGCAGGAACAGAAAGAGACGAATTCAAGCACAACTCTGCTTCGTTTCCCAGTTGGTTTGCCAAAAGAAAAATTGGAAAGTTGCCTTTCACGAGAAACTGTACACTTCAGGCATCTGAAATGTTCTCCTTTTAATAATAAATAAATGTTATAATGTGGACTAATCATCTCTCAATTCCACTTCAAGCATTGATATAAACCGCATGCAATGGCCAAAATATATGAAGAATAGTGCACGTTGTCAACTAATTAAAGCACCTAACTCCACTCCAACCAACTTTCAATGTACTCTCTGACCCCCTTTTTACAATGTAATAACTCCTTTCTCTTAAAGACAAAGTTCCTAGAGTAGCAAAGTTTACTTCCCTTTCTAAACAATGCGGCACATAAAAAGCTGATTCGTGAAAAGTGTGGTTTCTTGGCAATGATAAGGTGCAGCAGGTGTTGGTTGCAGCAGTCAATGAGGGGACTTAACTTTTTTGTTAACTTTGTTGGAATTGTGATGATTCTTTACTCTCTTTGGCTTCTTAAAACTTGGACTGATGGCTTTTCTCGCCTGTTTTCTCCTTCATGCACTCCTAATCCTTGGTAAGTAAGTGAGACTTATTATCATGAGTTGCATTCAGCTATTTTCCATGCTCATATAAAATGCTTTCTGAAGTTTGCATGCTATTCATTCTTCTTGAATCTAGAGAGGGGGGGTTGATGTTGGCTTGAATACGTGTGTTCGACAGAAGTAGTTGTGGCTCAAACCTTGCATCCATTAAGAAAATCACTAATTATGAACAAAAACTTAATATTCACGACCCAGTTATTAGTAGCAACTGAGGTTGCAGTTTGAAATTCTAGAACACATAAAATTCAATCATAGATACGTCTTTATCTAGCTAGAGACAGTTCTTTTCTCAGCCACAGTAATCTTACTTTAGTTCAATGCCTTAGATTTGCTTACTTTGGTTTGGTCACTGGAAGATCAAAATCAGATTTTACTAATAATTGATGGAAAAAAAAGAAGAAAATCTCTCCTCTATTCCCTGAAGTCGTTCTGGTTAGGTTATCTAGTTTATTTTTGTTTTTAATACATTCGATGACTTCGCTATAGAAGAATAATTATAGCTAACCATGCATGGGACACTTATTTACTAAAAACAGGTTCATCACCACATGTTTAGGGATCGGAATTGTTGTCTGCTTGAGCTGTCTCCCTGGTTATATGATTGCCAACTGTATGACTACTACAATTCTTGTTCTTGTATCCTTCACTTGCATGCTTCTTTATATATTAATGATTTGGTTTCCGAACGTAATTAGTACTTATAGCATTTCAAACAATTAAGATAAAAAGGAATTTCAAAGTTTGACATCCAGATATTCCAATTGCATAATCAAAATTAGTATATATGGAGATCATGATAAACTTTATGGCATTGTTTAACAGTTCCCTCGCTGCAGTCCGTGCTTCTAAACTTAATTTTACTATGTAACAAATGTACACTGGCATTGTAATATTTTTACACTATCAATGTTTTTTGGTATTTTGCAAAATATGGACTAATATAGCATCACAATTTTCTATTGGATACACTTTAGTTCTCGTACTTTTGTTTTCCAATTAGAGCGAAGTATATCTATCTAACTATACTAAAAGAGCCAATCTCAAAAGCAAAATGTAAAAGACCATTTTACCCCTATAGCATAAAAATAGTATGTAGCACAAAAATAATTAATCTTATCTTATTAATATAAAAGTGAGAATCCTAAATGTAAAGTCATACTACTAAAATATTAAATACTCATTTTTCCCTCACCTTAAAATACCCGATTTTAATGATTTTAATTTTAATATAAAATACTAAATGACCATCATTGTGGTTTTCAATTTGTTCAATTTTCATTTTGTTGCTGTTACAGATTAGGGAACTTAAAGGTCAGTTGCATTGGACAATGCAATATAGACTAGATTCATTCCTTTAAATTAACATAAATTGGCATAATGTATAAAATGCTAAAATTATAAAAAAAAAAAAGAAGTGAAATTCCAAGACAATGTGATGAACATCAAGAGTCGCCAAGCTCAGTACATACATCTCCTATATATGGGACTTTTGTAGATCTTCAGTATTATGCTTCTTTGTTTCTCCATCAAATATAATATCAACACAATTTTCAAAATTCTCTTCCAAAACTACTTGAAGACATAGTAAGTAAGGAGCTTCGAGTAAAGAGAAAATTTGGAGGTTCTATCGCTAGATAACGGGAAGTGCAACAATGTGATTTTCAATTTTAATTGTAACTGGTTAGAAAATCAAACAGTCTGAGTTTCTAACTTTACATTCTTTTTGTTTTCTCCTTGAATTTTTTATAGAGTATTAATACTTAGATTATTCTAGGTGAATGTTTGCGTTCTTGATAACTGTATGAAAAATGTCACTTATGGAGACAAATTCTTTCTAATTCCAATGTTCATATCTTTGTACTCCTATATCTTATTCCATGCGTAGTATTTTTCATTATCTTGATTTAAGTATTTATTTTGTTGTGTACTCATTGATATGGGGTTCACGCGCAAAGCGCGTGTCGAGGACTAGTTGTTTAATTGGACCTTAACCTGTCAACCACTTTGTCAGTACATCATATTTATGTGTTTTCTTCTTGGGATCCAATCTTTCATTATTTTCTCAACATTCTTCAGGATTGACTGGCGAAGGGTATGCTTATGTCTTCAGCTTATTCCTAATACTGGATAACTCTCACTTTTAACTAGCAGTGACCTTGAAGGCATTTCTTGAAGAGTAAAACACTTGATAAATATATTGAACTTGGTGGAAAAGAGTTTGAAATGATAAACTGAAAAGCGAAAAGTAAAAAATATTTGGTTAAGAAATATGACATCAATTGAAATATTAATATGAATTGTTGGAGAGAAAAAAGAGTTTTGTGGCATTTTAAGTAGGCCAAGGATATGCTACATTTATATTTACTTCATCAAAATGAGATCGAGGGAGTATTAGGTACTAGGAAAAATAGTTCAGGTTTATATATTGGCTCGAACACTACGTTATAAAACGATTAGATTCGTAAAAAAACCATCAGTACATTGCTTAATTGATCACTTCGTTAGAAATAAAATTAGAGGGGACTTTGAATTATTTTTCCATCTTATGTTTTATTCATTGAGTTCAGACGAAATGAGTATATGCTAATCTTGTGCTTAGATCTGGATCACTTAGCTCTTCAGTTAATTTATCTTTCTCAATTTTCCCCTTTTCATAACCCTCAATCAAAGTGGCAGTGATTAAGATCAAATTTTCAGTAGAGTATGTATGTAAATTTTCTTTGAGATCAGATAGACATACCTCCGCTGAATGAGCAGCCTCTTCTCCATCAGTTGTCATAAGAGCTGAGTCCTTCTTTTGGTCACCTTCTATGTACATTTCCTTTAGCTTTTCCCACACTTCTTTAGCTGATTTCCATTCAAGTATCCTTTCTTTAGCTGATTTCCATTCAAGTATCCTTGCTAGCACGTCAGTAGACGTCCCTTTCCTTAGGTACAATTCAGCTTTACATCGATGATCTCAAGTTAGGTGTTACTAATCAACCTATCCAAATGTTTATACTCATTTGTTACATTTATTTTTAAATTTCTTTGGCGAAAAGTATTGTGATATATAAACGAGTCAACTTGAACACACACATATTGTATAGATTACTCTAATCAATATCACTACATAAATCTTATGTTAATTTGGTATGTATTATACACAAAGTTAACGTTCCTAAAATTAATTATAAAAAAAAAAAACAAAAAAAAAATATTTTTGAGGAAAATATATATATATATATATATATATATATATATATATATATATATATATATATATATGATGGTTTTCTCTTGCCTATTACAGAACATTAACCATTACATCGACGATAGCCACAAAAAGTTAAAGAAATTTGTACTCTTCCACCTAGTCATATGTAGACTTGTTACACTTTCAGTATTCTTCGTCCAGGTAAATCATAATATTGAAAAATATTTAAACTGAAAGAGTTATAGGAGTAATAAATTATTATAATTATGACCATTATTATCTAATCTAATATAAATATAAAGTAAACTTTTTGTATGTTCAGATGAAGGCTGTTTTGCTTGCTATAATTATTTGGGCCATGGGAGTTGATCCTACGCTTTGCAACTGTTCCACTAATAATTCTGAGATCCTTCCAAATGGGACATATTCATTTTTGGCAGATCAAAATGCAGATGAACGAGCTACATGAATAAGTGGTTGCTGAAATAAATCTTGAAGTCAATGACCATGCAATTTTATTGTATTTTTCATTATTATTCTTATTATTATTTGGTGATTGAGGAATAATATTAGGACTCTTCTCTTATTTAATTTACACCCTCAAATTGTACAACATACCGGGCAAAGTGCACGAATATCCACTTTTGTTAGCGGTTTTTGGTTTGAGACCACTTTTTTTTTTATTGGTTTAGTATGAGAAATCACTTTTTGAAACTTCAATTCTTGTGGGTTGAAGTTCAAACATTGTGGGTTGAACTTTATGCCTAATGTATGAAGTTCGGGCTGAACTTTTAGGCATAGAATGCGTAAACTTCAATCTTTATGGGCTGAAGTTGAACTTCAACCCTTGCGGTGTGAAGTTCAGCCCACCAGGAGTCCAGGATTGAAGTTAAAAAAAATGACATCTCATGCAAAACTAATAAAAAAAGTGGTCTCAAACTAAAAACTACTGGCAAAAGTGGTATGTATGCAAAAATTTTACCAACATCCCAGCGCTATCCCACATGTGGGGTCTTGGGAGAGTGAGATGTACGCAGACCTTACCTCCACTAAGATGGAGAGGCTGTTTTCGATAGACCGTATATAGATTTATCTTCTTGTTTTTCCTTTTGATTTGTTTCGGGCGTGTTCATTGACCTCCTGTAATTAGGTGATACAAATCTGATTAAGATGTTGTAATTATCTTATTTACGTCCTTCAATAAGAAAAGACGTGAAACACATGCTCTGATATCATTGAGCTATCACAAAGAAAATCTTCTTTCTAATTTTCTCACATTCTACTATTGAATACGCCTGTGATGTTGTGAAAGAGTTAGCTAGAGTGGAGTATTGTATAAAAATGTATGACTGTTTATGTGCAGACACCCATTTCATCTACTATTATCCCATTCTTTCTGCTATGCAAAACCATTTCTCATGCCTATAAAAAGGCATTTTACTTGTATGTTGAGATGCATCTTCATAACAGGAACGATCCGACGAATTTTGTGGTCTAAAGTCAAACTTTAACAATGGACCTTAATTTTTTTTACAAAAGAAAATAATATATATAAATTTGAAGTCTATTTTTTAAGCTTTTTGAGATGAAAAGTTGATTATAAACTTTTTATAATCAATTTCTTTTAATAAGTCTTTCTCAATTGATAATAGAGCCAAGTCATCAATCTCTCTTGAGACATTGTTGATATTAGATTCATGTATCTTACTTTTTCACCTCAAATGACGTCATTTTTAACATACATACTACCTCAGTCCCATTACAGGTGTCCATTTTTTTTTTTTTTGCATGTCCATTAAGAAAAATGTCTCTTTTTAGCCCGTTCAAAAAAGAATGACATATTTCTAAACTTGGAAACAACTTAACCCAGATTTATCACGATGTCCTAAGCGAAATAATTTATATCAACACAAATACAAGTAACTTAGTTTAGACCACAAGTTTTAAAAGTCTTCATTTCTTTATTAAATATTTGCCATGTCAAACAAGTTCATATAAATTGAAATGGATAGAGCGTCTGGATTACTAATCTCGAATACCAAATTTAAGTACAACTATTCATTTCTTACATCTCTAATTACATGGGTAACATTAAAAAAGAATAATTAAATTTGCATTGATTATCTAAACAATAAAAAGAAAAAAAAAACACTTATTAAGAAATGGAGGTAGTATAAGAGGGGCGGCCTGCTTAAGAAGCAATGAAGAACTACTCTCTCTCATTTAAATTATTATTATCTTTATAATCTTTGTTAATTACTCTAATTTCATAACACGTTATCTGTACGAGGATCTTATTATCTCCAAATTGAGTTTAAGTCTCCAGTTCAAGTATGATGCAACTTAATAAACATATCAAATTATAGTGCATTTTGATGTGACAATCTTTACTTACCTATAGTATTAATTTTATTTTGTTAATTTACTTAACAAACATTTATTACCATTTTGTTGGTATACTCTCTTCCATGAGTTAATATTAAGCTTAGCAAATTTTAGATGATATAGAGACTTTCCTGCATTGATATAACAAATTGTCAAGTGAAGTGTCTAATGATTTTAAATGTGTTCTATCATATTCTATATCTCACTATTTATTTCCTTATAGTAGTATAATTTCAAGGATTTAGAAGACTTGATAAAAAAAAAACACTCATTTGCTTTTAGAACTAGCATTTTATTTCTCGAATTATAAGAAAACACTTTAAGTTTTTCATGTTTGTGCGTATTTCTACTATAGCACATTCTTTCCTATATGATATGAAAATTAAAGACACTAATTGAAAGACAAGAAATTAAAGAAAGACCCAACTTGATTAGAGACAAATTAAGGAAGTTAATTAGGGAAAGTTAGCCTAATTACCTCCTTAATGACCTAAACAAGAGAACCACTTCTAATTGATCCTCAATTAGCTAAGACTAATTGCAAATCAATGATTGTAATGTGCTTAAGCAAACAAGCTTAGCCAAATCCTCATAAATATCAATATTCATCAAAACTAGGTTTGCTAATGACTTTAAGAGTATTTATACATGGCACAAATGCTTTAATTAACTTTTAACAATGGGCCTTCAAGTCATTAGCCACTGATGGGCTTTTTGATCCTCGTCTCAGCGCGATCGCGCAGAGCTTTAATTCATGTCCACGCGATCGCGGCTATGGTCACGTGATCGCGCCGGCAAGCCTTCAACCCGCCTCTTGCGTGATCGCGTTTGTGGACGCGCGATCGCACAACTCTACATTTTCAATCCGCGCGATCGCGTCTGACTCTTGCGATCGCGTAGGTCTTCTCCTTTGCCTTCCGTGATTGCGTCTGTGCACGCGCGATCGCGATAAATATTTTCAGTTCCAGAGGCAGTAAGCATGCAAAACTGCCCTGGAACCTCCAATACTTGCCCAATTAGCTCCAGCTGTGTGAACATTGCCTGTAGCTATTGCAACTCCCTAGCTTGGCTCCTTGTAAAGGGCTTGGGTAAGCGTCGGATTGCATCATTCTCCCCGTATTGAGAAGAATCCGTCTACGGATTCACTTGATCTTTGACTTCGAAGGGAGACAAGTCACACACATTGAACGTGTTGTGTACTTGGTAATCACTTGGCAAGTCCACCTTGTACGCATTGTCATTAAGGTATTCAAGGACTTGGAATGGGCCATCGCCTCTAGGCATCAATTTGCTCGTCCTCTTATTTGGGAACCTATCCTTCCGGAAATGAACCCACACCCAATCACCAGGCTCAAAGATGATCTTCTTCCTTCCTTTGTTTGCCTTCTTGGAAACTTCTTGATTTTTCTTCTCAAGTTGTTTCCTTACTTGCTCATGAAGTTGCTTCATTTCTTGAGCTCTCACCTTGGCATCTAAGCTTAAGACAACATCACTAGACAAAGGCGTAAGATCCAAGGGGGGGGGGGGAAGGGGATTAAAGCCATACACAACTTCAAAAGGTGTCATGCAAGTAGATGTGTGCATGGTCCTATTATAAGCAAATTCAATCAAAGGTAGATGTTCTTCCCAAGAAGCTAGTTTCTCCTTGACCATAGCTCTAAGAATGACACCCAAGGTTCTATTAAAAACCTCGGTTTGGCCATCGGTTTGGGGGTGGCAAGAAGTGGAGAACAACAACTTAGTGCCAAGCCTCCTCCAAAGCTCTTTCCAAAAATGGCTAAGGAACTTGGGATCCCTATCACTAACAATAGTTTTTGGGACCCCATGCAATTTAAGCACATTGTCAACAAACAAGTTAGCTATGTGAGATGCATCATCAACCTTGTGGCATGGAATGAAATGAGCCATTTTAGAAAATCTATCAACAACCACAAAAATGCTATCTTTGCCCCTTTTGGTCTTAGGCAATCCAAGGACAAAATCCATAGAGATATCAAGCCAAGGACCTACGGGAATGGGGAGGGGCGAATACAAACCATGTGGAAGTAGCTTTGACTTGGCTTGCCTACACTCCAAGCATTAGCCACACACCCTCACAACATCCACTCTCATTTTGGGCTAATAGAATTGCTCCTTAAGAATCTCCATTATTTTGCCCACACCAAAATGCCCCATTAATCCCCCACTATGGGCCTCCCTTACTAGAAATTCTCTCCAAGATGAGCTAGGCACACATAACTTCCCATTCCTATACAAGAATCCATCAAACTTGCAAAACCTCTTTTTCTCCATATCAGCATTAAGTTCCTCCTCACCACGCATTCAGTTGATTCTTCTACCCTTTTCCTCCACTTCACAATTAGCATAAAGTTCTCCAAACTCCGGATCATTTGCATACATCTCCCTCATGCTCTCAAAGCCCATGAGTTTGGACCCCAAAGTATTCAACAACAAGTGCCTTCTTGATTGTAGCACAAACTTCCTTGATAAGGCATCCGCCACCACATTCTCTTTCCCCTTTTTGTAATGGATGACGTAGGGAAAAGTCTCAAGAAATTCCACCCATTTGGAATGTCTCACATTCAATTTTTCTTGGGATTTGAGGTGTTTTAAGGATTGGTGGTCGGTTCTAATGACAAATTCTTTGGACCAAAGGTAATGTTGCCAATGAGCCAATGTCCTCACCAAGGCATACAACTCTTTGTCATAGGTGGAATATTTAGTGGTTGCTCCCTTGAGTTTCTCACTAAAATAAGCAATAGGTTTTTGTTCTTGCATCAACACGGCTCCAATACCTACCCCACTAGCATCACATTCAATCTCGAAGGTCTTATCAAAGTTTGGCAATTGAAGAAGAGGTGTGGAACTAAGGACTTCCTTCAATTTTACAAAAGCCTCTTCTTGCTCCTTCCCCCACACAAACACCTTATCCTTCCTTATCACTTCGGTCAATGATGCGGCTATAGTGCTAAATCCCCTCACAAACTTCCTATGGAAGCTAGCCAACCCATGGAAACTTCTCATATCACCAATGCTTCTAGGAGTGGGCCAATATCTAATGGCCTCTACCTTAGCCTCATCTACTTCCACACCATTTGCACTCACCACAAAACCAAAGAAAACAAATTTCTCAACACAAAAAGAATACTTTTTCGAATTAGAAAATAGTTGTTCCTTTCTCAAGACATCAAACACTTGTTTCAAATGATTAGCATGCTCATCAATGGATTTGTTATAAATAAGGATGTCATCAAAATAAACCACAAAAAATTTTCCAATGAAGGATTTGAGCACATGATTCATCAACCTCATGAAGGTTGAAGGAGAATTGGATAAGCCAAAAGGCATGACAAGCCACTCATAAAGACCAAAGTTGGTCTTAAAGGTCGTCTTTCACTCATCACCCGGTTTCATCCGGATTCGGTGGTATCTACTCCTCAAATCAATTTTAGAGAATACACAAGATCCACATAATTCATCTAACCTAGGGATAAGATGACGATACTTCACCGTGATCTTGTTGATGGCTCTACAATCCACACACATGCGCCAAGTACCATCTTTCTTGGGCACTAGGATGACCGGGACCGCACATGGGCTTAAGATTTCTTGCACAAGTCCTCTCCCAAGCAAATCCTCCACTTGCTTTTGAAGTTCTTTGGTAGCTTCCGGGTTGCTTCTATAAGCGGCCTTGTTGGGTAATTGGGGACCCGGAGCAAGATCGATATGATGCTCAATGCCTCTTAGTGGAGGCAACCTACTAGGCAACTCCTCAGGGAAGATGTCTTCATAACCTTGCAAAAGAGAAGAAATAGAACTAGGCAAAGAAGGGGTTAGTTCGTTAGTAAGCAAAACATGTTCCTTGTGTAGGAGGAGAATCATGGGTGCTCCTTCCTCCACATCTTTCAAACATTCCTTTCTAGACAAGAACAAGTTCACTCCCTCTTTTGGTTCCTCACTCTTTTGTGCAACAACTCTCACTCTCCCTTCCTCCACAACTCCCTCTTTTTTTTTCTTTCTCTCTTTTCAACTTTAACTCCCTCATCTTCCTATATCCTTCACTCACTTGCGCCGGAGTCAATGGGCTTAGAACAAACTTCCGACCCTCCACTTCAAAGGCATACTAATTGTCTTGCCATCATGCCTTGCCAAGCGGTCATATTGCCAAGGCCTACCAAGCAAGATATGACAAGCTTGCACAGGGACCACATCAAACAAAAGCTCATCATGGTAATCCCCAATCTTGAACTTAATCAAGGCTTGCTTGGTCACTTTAAGTTCACCACACTCATTCAACCATTGGAGTTTGTAAGATTGTGGGCGCTTTCTAGTGGGTAGTTTGAGTTGCTCAATCAAGGTGGTGCTCACCACATTAACGCAACTACCACTATCAATAATCAAAGAACAAGTAGTCCCTTGAACCTTACAAAATGCATGGAATAAATTCTCCCTTTGACTTGACTCCTCCTTCACTTGCACCCCCATAACTCTTCTCACCACAAGAGTAGCATAGACATCATCTAATTGCCCACTATCCATTGGTTACTCAAAATCTTCGTCACATGGCATACCCCTATCTATCTTCTTATCGTCACTACCCCCCATTTCATAGCCCCCATCACCCAAAGCAATAATAGTCCTCCTATTGGGACAATCTCGCATCATGTGGCCGCGACCATTACACTTGTAGCATTGAATGTTAGATAAGTTTTCAAGTTTAGCTTTATTACCTCCCACCTTGGGCTCCTCCTTGGGATTGGTTCTTTCAAAGTTGCCTTTGAAGTCTCTCTTGGGCTCCTTAGCTTTATACCATGGGGTATAAGCCTTCACATTATCCTTTCCTTTGTTCCAAGTGGATGGAATATTTTTGGCTTTGTAAGATTTGTCTAGCTTGATCCCGTTCTCCACCTTTTGAGCCGCTTGGAATGCTTCAATCAAGCTTTCAAGCCGGTGCAATTCCATTTGGGACGAGATCTCCCTATTCAACCCTCCAAGAAAATTTGGTATAAGAGACGGTCACCATCTAACACATTAGCCCTTATCATAGTCTTCTCAAACTCATCAAAATACTCCACCACGCTCTTGGTTCCTTGCTTCAAATTGTAGAACCTTTTGAGCAATTCATCCTCATAGTGTGGAGGTAGAAACCGAACCTCCATCATGGCTTTCAAAGCCGCCCAACCCCCATTGGCAATGAGCACTTGTGTATCCCTTTGTCTTCTCTTGGACTCCCACCATGTAGAAGCATAGCTTTCAAATTGGGAGATAACATACTTCACCCTTGTAGCATCTTGGATGTTGTTGATTTGAAAGATTCTCTCCATCGAGACCACCCACTCCATGTACTTATCCAGATCACTTTCACCTAGGAAGGTAGGTAGGTTGACCTTGATAGTGTTCAACCCCCTATCTTCATCATGATACCTCTGTTTCCCACCATAACCCCCGTGGCCATAGTAGTCTCTATCACGATCCACTTTCCCTTGGTAACATCCCCCAAATTGACCACCTTGACCCCTAGCTCCCCTAAGAGAAGTTCCCCCTCGTTGGGCTTCACCCGGATAACGAAATGGTTCATTATCATAGTTCTCATACTCATGAAGACCCTCAATATCAAGTGGCCTTAGAGTGTCATTCCTTGGTTGTTCATTTCTTGGGAGGTCATGAGTAGAATCCCTTGCTTGTGGAGTGACATTCGGCGAATAGGTATCTTGGACAAGCATTTGAGAGTAGTGGTTATTGGCCCGAGATATTTGGCTTGGTCCATCACCCCGCACCCCCACGGTTAGAGATGTGCCAACCACTTGCTTTCCCTTTTTTCGAAGCTCTTCCTTCGTTGTTAGCTCCTTCACCGTCCCATCCAACCCATCAATCTTATTTTCCAAGAAGCTCATCTTAGCCATCATGGTTTTAAGTTCCATGTTCACTTCGTCCCCCCTCTTGAGTCATTGTACCTACAACAAGTAAACAAACAATGTTAGTAGAAAAGAGTCTTCACCGAGTCGCTCCCAAAGTGTTTACACTCAAATTGATGTCACTCAATTCACTCGTGTTTGCACTCAACATTCGGCTTTTACTCACTCTAATACTCTCTCCTCACTTGCTTTTTTCCGCTCTTTGGCTATTGCAAGTTTGTTCTTCGCACACTAAATCCAACTTGACAATCAAACTCAACTAATTCGGGATTGGAAGGAATTGTTGTGACAAGTCACAGACAATTGAAACTGATGAAAGCACTTTAGGAAAATTTTAAAGAAAGGGAAGAAAGAAAGACACGAATCGAATTGGCACGAATCGGATTCGGAATTGGATGAAATTTGGTTTGTGATCTAGAAACTCACTGTTCTTGATGCTGAAATTGGGTTCCGGCTGATTGGAAACTGTTATGGGGCTGTTGCGAACAATTTGTCTAAGAATCTGTTTTTCTGGGAAATTGATGTTCAGCGCGATCGCGAGCTAGGATCGCGTTCGCGAAGCTTTCCTGTAGATACTTGGCGCGATCACGTACAATGGTCGCGATCGCGTAGGTCTTTTAATTGGTGGCATGCGCGATAGCGCTGGAGCCAGCAGATGGCGTAAGCTTCTGGGTTTGAAGCAGAATCCGATTTTGAAGCTCACTTTGCAATTTGAATCTTCACAAATCACCATGTTTTTGCTCCAAATTTGAGATGAATACTCCTTGTTGATCCGTGAACAAACCCCAGTAATTGATTCTTCGATTTCAACAACCAAATTCAAAAACCCCAAATTCTTGATGAGGAACCCTAACATTTGATTCCTTCAATTCAGCACCAATATGTTGTTGTTTGTCTAATTCCTTTTGGAATTAGTTTCTAGGCATCACAATCTTCAAATGGTACCAAAAATTTCACTCAATAGAAACCTAATCCTAAGACTCATATTTTTGGATCTTTGACGTTTTTTTTTTTTTGACTTGATGAACAAGAATTGATTTAGTGATTGTTAAAACAAACACTAATCCAGCTCTGATACCAAATGATATGAAAATTAAAGACACTAATTGAAAAGACAAGAAATTAAAGAAAGACCCTACTTGATTAGAGAAGAATTAAGGAAGTTAATTAGGGAAAGTTAGCCTAATTACCCCCTTAATGACCTAAACAAGAGAACCACTTCTATTTGATCCTCAAATCAATAATTGTAATGTGCTCAAGCAAACAAGCTTAGCCAAATCCTCACAAATATCAATATTCATCAAAACCAGGTTTGCTAATGACTTTAGGAGTATTTATACATGGCACAAATGCCTTAATTAACCCTTAACAATGGGCATTCAAGTCATTAGCCACTGATGGGCTTTCTGATCCTCGTCTCAGCGCGATCGCGCAGTGATGGCTCTATCGCGCTGAGCTTTAATTCATGTCCACGCGATCGCGGCTATGGTCACGCGATCGCGCAGGCAAGTCTTCAACCTGCCTATTGCGCGATCGCGTCTGTGGACGCGCGATCGCGCAACTCTACATTTTCAATCCTCCGCGATCGCGTCTGACTCTCGCGATCGCGTAAGTCTTCTCCTTTGCCTTCCGAGATCGCGTCTGTGCACGCGCGATCGCAATGAACATTTTCAGTTCCAGAGGCAGTAAGCATGAATAACTGCCCTGGAACCTCCAATACTTGCCCAATTAGCTCCAGCTGTGTGAACATTGCCTGTAGCTGTTGCAACTCCCTAGCTTGACTCCTTGTGAAGGGCTTGGGTGAGCGTTGGGTTGCATCACTATACATTCTTGTACATAAATGAAGTCGTTTCGTCTTTCATAAAATGTTTCTGTGGATAGCAAGATGAACAAGTTATTTCATTCTTTCCTTTTATGTACCCTAATTAAAGCGTCCTTGTCTCTCTCTTTTTTGAATCAAATGAAGATTTCAACTAAATCTAATGATATCCTCATGGTGGAAATTAAATGGGGAGATTTTTGCTCTGATTTTATTACATTTCAGGTCATCTTCTCAATTTTTTGTGGCAGAGCTAGGATCTACAGTTATTTCCATCATCTACTGATTTTCCTTTACATACTTCTGGAATACTGATTTAGTCATTGAAATTATTATTTTTCGCTTATTTTTAGCTTTATCGACTTTCTCATAATTTTTAATAGAGAAAATCAGAATCCAGTAAAGCAATGTTTGAAAGCATATTAATTTAAATTTTAAGGCGAATAAAAAAATTGGGTCATAAGACTTCATCGAATCTTGGAAGATGGGGTTTAGAGCATCCAAGATTTCAAAAAGAAGCTTCATTTTCTACTATCTCAAAGCTTGATTCTTGTTGCAAAAACTTCATTACATGAAGCCTTGTCAACCATGTTTAAGATCTTTTTTTTTTTAACTTAATCACAAGGTTGGCTTTTTTGCTTTTATTTATGAGATTTTTTTATAATACCTGAAATACTCTTGACAACAACAACAAATTTGTTTGGACTCTTAATTTCAGTTAGTAAAAGGACTAAAATTACTAAATTAATTTAATTGAAGGTTAAATATATTGAGTTGAATATCACAATGACCAATAATGCTATTAAGCAATAACACATGGTGAAAATAGTTATATTTCCAAAAGTAGTATAAGCTTTAATTTAGCAGATTGTTGAAACTCGCAAATAGTGTAAAGAAAATAAAATAATAATATAATAATATGACGTCAAGATTTCATGCTATAGCCGTTGCATGAAATCCTGACGTCATCGTAAAATTTTTCATTGTTCTAAATTATTATCTCTAACTAATTTATTTTTTATGATAGTTCTCACAATGTCAAATTTATCCAAGCTTGAATCGTGGCACTAGACATCCGTAGAAATAATTATATGCCATGGGTACTTGATACTAAAATCCATTTAAATACAAAAGGTCTTGGAAATACTATTATTAAAGACAATTAATCATCTAATCAAGAAAAAGCAAAGCCTATGATTTTCCTTCTTCATCATCTTCATGAATGGTTAAAGACCGAATATTTAACCGTAAAATATCCAATTTGAAAGAATAATATAACCACTTGAAACATACAGTATTAGCGAAAGCTCGACATGAATGGATGCATTTACGGTTTCAAGATTTAAAATTGTAAGTGACTATAATTATGTCGTTTTAATGAATAATTTCTCAATTCTAATTATGTGGAGAACCTATTGATAATGATAATATATTAGAGAAGACCTTCTCCACTTTTCACGCCTCAAATATAGTTTTGCAACAACAATACCGTAAAAAAGGTTTTAAGAAATATTCTTAATTAATAACATGCCTACTTGTGGCTGAGCAGAATAATACCATGTTGATGAAAAATCATGAATTTCGTCCCAGTAGATCTGCTCCATTCCCTGAAGTGAATGTAGTAGCAACATATGATAAGTTTGAAAAAAGACGAAATAATTACTGTGGTCGTGGCCATAGTCTCGAACGTGGACGTGGATGTGGTAGGGGATAAAATATTATCGTGACCCTAGAATAAAAATACATGAGAATAACAAGAGTTCTCAGAATTATCATTCAAAGGTTAAAGTTAATATTTTTTGACCGATGTGATATGAAAGGTCATTGGACGCGTCTTTGCCGTACGCCTAAACATTTTGTCAAGATTTATCAATCCTCCCTTAAAAGGAAACAATATAATGTAGAGAAAAACTTGACCTTTCAGATTAATAATGATGAATTAAATCTTGCAAATAAGAATACTGAAAATGAGGCGAATGCCTATATAAATGATGACTTTGAAGGCCTCGCAGATTTGACTTATTTAGAAGTTGAAGACTTAGAATTATCATCTTACTGGGGATGCAGTTATGGATGCAGTTATGTTATTTTATATTTTTACTTAATTTAATCTTTATGTGTTTAATTTTCATAAATCATCTGTTAATCTCTATATTCCTAACTTAGTGTCTTATTATGTTGTTTATTTTTCGTATTTTTTATAATGTACCTTTGTTTCTTTATGAAGAATTATGAAAAATTTCAGTCTTTAGTTGGATTCAAGATCAGTAAAGATGATATAGGTCTTCTGGATAGTGCCACACACACATAAGTTTAAGAGATAAGAGATACTTCTCTTATTTGATAATGAAAGAAGCCAATGTTAATACAATATCTAGTAGAGCAAAATTAATTGAAGGCTCAGGAAAAGTCAATTTATTACTGCCCGGAGCAGGGGAGGATCTAGAATTCGAAGGTCGCGGGTGCCACTTCTTATGTCTACCTTAACGAAAAAGATCAAATAAGAATGGCGGGTCAGGTCGGGTTGGGTCGGTCGATTATTGTTACTTCTACTAGCTTGATAGAGATTTTATTCGTAATAGATAAATAAGTTAGGTTTAATTCATCTATCGCTTTATACATTATTTTATATTACTCCCTCCGTCCCAATTTATGTGGCACCATTTGACCCGACACGGAGTTTAAGAAAATAGAGGTTGACCTTGTAAAGTATCAATTTTGCCCTTGAAAAAGTAAGAGAGAGAAGATTTGAGTAATAAAAAAGTTGTTGGTAGGTTTAAAAGTATGTAGGGTCCAACAAGGGTAAAATAGAGATGATGCATTAAATAGTTGCCAAATAAAGAAAGGTGCCACTTATTTTGGGACAAACAAAAAAGGAAATGGTGCCACATAAATTGGGACGGAGGGAGTATATAATATAGACGAATATTGCAAAAAAATATATATGAAAGAGCGCTTCCATTAAAAAAATTGCTTCAAAATAGCTTAAACTACTATATATTTTTTATTTGACTAGATCATCTTACCTTCAATAATATAGAGTTAATTTTCATCTCAGTTGTCAAGTTTTATGACAATTCTTTGCACATAAAAATTTAAATTTTTTCTGTGAGAATAACTCAAGATATTTATTAATCAAACCAATAAATTTTTTAAAGCCAATGAAAATATTACTCAAATTATTTTTCAATATGAATAGATTAATGTTGCATCATCAAAAAGATAGAAATTATATGCTAATTAAAATCATGTCAAATTAACTATCACAAATAAATTTCACATAAAATAAAATATAATGGTAGAAATAAGTAAAGAAAACAACAACAAAAAGAGAAAAGACTGGCAGAAAAAAGAAGAGAGATGGAGAGATCTAGGATATAAAATGGAAAAGAAAAATGAAAAAAGGAATAACGGGAAAAGAGATGCCTAGGGCGAAGGGAAGGTCAACTAATCAGTAATCAGTGTAAGAATGAAAAAGTTTAAAAAAGAAATGACTTCAAGGGGGATCATACCCCAATCTCTTGGGCGGACAACTGAACACCACGCCACTGGCACCATAACACCATTAATTTTTATGGGTGCCAATTTAATAAATACATTTTCTTATAAAAATATATCTATATATACAAAGCCTCGACCGAAGCTAGTATGCCGTGGAACCCCCTCCCTTGAAAATAATTCCGCCCCTGATCCGGAGGAATACATTTGGCTATTGATAAAGCCTTATATTGTTGTAGGTCTCAAAGAAACTTACTAAGTTTCAAAGACATTCACTAGAATGGTTACCTTTTCTTTCTATTACATAATAAAGTTGGGTAAAATATGTACCTGAAAAGTCATCCTCATTTTCCTCCGACTTGTACTACACAAGTATTAGCATGATTGAGTCACTTGCCATAATAAACAAGAAGTCTACTAATCCAAATAATTTTAGTATTTGGCATGACCAATTGGGCCATCTCGATTCTAATATGATGCGCAAAATAATTGAGAGTTCACATGAACATTCATTGAAAAACCAAAAGATTCTTCAATTCAAGGAGTTCTCTTGCGCTACATGTTTTCAAGGCAAATTGATTACTGGACCATCATCAACCAAAGTTTGGATTGAATCATGTGCATTTCTGGAACGTATACAAGGTGATATATGTGGGCCTATTCACCACCATATGGACCATTTAGATATTATATGATTTTAATAGATGCATCAACAAGATGGTCACATGTATGTTTATTATCAACTCGCAACTTGACATTTGCGAGATAGCTTGTTCAAATAATAAGATTAAGACCGCAGTTTTTCAGATTATGCAATTAAGACAATTCGTCTTGATAATATTGGTGAGTTCACATCTCAAGCCTTTAAATTGTATGTCAACGGGAATAACATGGAACATCCTGTTGCTCATGTTCATACACACAATGGTCTAACAGAATCATTCATCAAACGACTCCAATTAATAGCTAGACAATTACTTATGAGAGCAGAACTCCCCATTTCAGTATAAGGACATGCTATTTTGCATGCAACAGTACTTGTGTGAATTAGGCCAACAAGTTATCATAAAGTCTCCATGTATAATTTTTTTTTTTTGGTCAGGACCAAACATTTCTCATATTAGAATTTTTGGATGTGCGGTATATATTCCAATTGCTCCACCACAGCACACAAAGATAGGTCCTCAAAGAAGGTTGAGAATATATATTGACCATAATTCTCCTTCTATTATTAAATATCTTGAACCCATTACAGGAGGTTTGTTTACTGCAAGAATTGAAAATTGCCATTTTGATGAATCGGTTTTCCCAACATTAGGGGAAGAGAAAAAACAGTTAGAAAAAGAGAGAGATTATAATGCATTATCATTATCTCATTTAAATCTTCATACAGATCAATGTGAACTGGAAGTTCAAAAGATAATTTATATGCAAAATATTGCAAATCAACTGACAGATGCATTCACTGACCTATCAAGGATTACTAAATCTCTTATACCAGCTGCAAATGCTCCAATTTGAGTTGATGTCTCGGTAAGAGGACAATCTATTTGTGCAAATGACTCTAAGGCAGGCCTGACGCTTGGTAGACCTCTCGGTTCCAAAGATAAAAATCCTCGAAAAAGAAAATGAGAAAATGATCAAGATGGTCATCATATGGAGGTAGTTTCTCAAGAAGTATCCCTAGACATAACAATTAATAATACCTCAAAGAAGGTTCATGTACCTGAAAATTATGAAAATCAAGAGGTCTAAATAAATTATGTCTTAATGGAAAAAAAAAATGGAACCGAAAAAATGTTGTTGTAATTATGCTTTTGTATATAATGTTGCTATTGAGGTAATGTAATTATGGTTTTGCATATAATGTTGCTATTGAGGTAATGCAACAAGATGAGGATCTTGAACCAAAATCTATCAGTAAATGTAGACAAAGAAATGATTGGCCAAAGTGGAAAGACTCAATTAGAGCAGAATTGGCTTTACTTGAGAAACGTAAAATTTTCGGAGCTATTGTCCGAACACTTGGAAGTAGCCAGTTGTATATAAATGGATTTTTGTGTGAAAAGAAAATGAGAAAAATGAAGTTGTTAGATACAAAGCACGACTTATGGCACAAGGATTTTCGCAAAGACCTGGAATTGATTATATGGAATCATACTCTCTTGTGGTAGATGTAATTACCTTCAGAAATCTTATAAGTCTGGCAATGCGTGAAAAACTTAATATGCGTCTGATGGATGTTGTCATGGGCTATTTATATGCTCATTGGACAATGAAATATTATGAAAATTCATGAGGGATTCAAAATGCCTGAAGCATATAAAGGTTCGCGAGAAATTTGTTCAATAAAGCTTCAAAAATCCTTATACAGATTGAAACAATCGGTCGCATGTGGTATAACCGCCTTAGATAGTACCTACTGAAAGAATGGTACATAAATGATCTAGTTTGTCGTTGTGTCTTTATAAATGGGTATGGATCTGAGTTTGTTATAATTGTTGTGTATGTTGATGACTTGAATATTATTGAAACTCCCACAGAGATTCCCAAGGCATTAGATTATTTGAAGAAAGAATTTGAAATGAAAGATCTTGAAAAGACAAATTTTTTTTCTTGGTCTTCAAATTGAGTATTTGATAAATGGAATTTATATCCATCAATCAACATAGATTTTAAAGTGATCTTATATGGATAAACTCATTCATTGAGTACTCTGATGCTCGTGAGATCACTTGGCGTAAATAAAAATCCATTTTTGCCCTCATGAAAATGATGAAAAGATTCTTGGTGCTGAAACACCATATCCTAGTGCGATTGAGGCATTCATATATCTTGCTAATAATACCCGACCAAACATTGCTTTTTCTATAAACTTATTAGCAAGATTTTAGTTCTTCCCCGACATAAACACACTGGAATGTCATCAAACATTTTTCAAATACTCTGAGGAACAACCAAGGGTTTGTTTTATTCAAACGAATCCAACTTGACACTAATTGGTTATGCAGATGCAGGATATTTGTTAGATCCACATGAAGGTCGATATCAAGCATGCTATTTATTTACATGTGGAGGTACAACTATATCATGTCGCTCTACAAAATAGACTATAATTGCTACTTCCTCAAATCATACAGAAAAAATAGCTATTCATGAAGCAAGTCGGGAATGTGTTTGGATGAGGTTAATTACTTAACAAATTCAAGAAATGTATGGATTTTAGAAAAATGAGATACCGACAATATTGTATGAAGATAAAACTGCATGCATAGAACAATTGAAACAATGATACATTAAAGGAGATAGAATGAAACATATTTCACCAAAATTCTTTTTCATTCATGATCTTCAAAAGAATGGTGAAATAAAGATTCAAAAGATTTGTTCAAGTGACAGCTTGGCTGATCTGCTAACAAAGTCATTACCAACCTCAACATTTGAGAAACTTGTGTACAAGATTGGAATGTGTCGTCCCAAGGCATTAAGTGATGTTTCATTAGGAGGAGTAAAATACACGTTGTACTTTTTTTCCGTTAACCAAGATTTTGTTCAATGGGTTTTCCTGTTAAGGGTTTTAATGAGGCAACAATAATGCGTATTACATATATTCATACATGGACATTCAAGAGAGAGTGTTGTGAAAGAATTAGCTAGAGTAAGGTGTTGTACAAAAGGGTATGACTGCCCACTGCACCCATTTCATCTACTATTATCCCATTCTTTCTACAATGCAAAATCATTTCTCATGCCTATATAGGACATTTTATTTATATGTTGAGAGATACATCTTCCGAAGCAATAAAGAACTAATCTCTTCTCTCTCTCATTTAAATTCTATCTTTATAATCCTTGTTAGTCACTCTAATTTCATAACATGTGATTCTTACTCGGCTTTTTCATCACTCTGTAGTAACAGTAGTTGTTATATATAAAATATATAGAAGAGATTAGACAATTAATTTTAACGATATCCGGTATCAAAACATAGCAAGTGTGAACATACTCATGAAAGTACTCATTTTATTAGATTAATTTCTTAGTTCACAAAATTCACTTTTGACATTGTACTCCACTAGATACTTAAAATATATCAAAAATATATCATCCATCTTTCTTGAAAGAAAAAAATACTACTCCACTAGATACTTAGCTCCCGTTTGGACATAGTTTTTGGAGGTATTTTTTGGGTCAAAAAGTGTTTGTTTATGCTTTTAGAGCAAAACTTGTCCCAAAAAACTCAAAAACTGGTATTGAGCTGTTTTTGGGCAAAAAACTAATATTTACACATCAAATTTCATTTTCATAAGAGCTCAAAGGCTCTTTTGAGCCAAAAAATTTATTCCCAACAAGTATGTCCAAATACTTTTTTATTTTCATATCAAACTATAAAAAAAAATATTTCCCAAAAAATATTTGGGAATTTATGTCCAAATGCTAGCTTAAAACAAAAAAAAGATAACGTAAACAACAAATCTTGATTCTTGAGTTACGTGCCACGAAGAAACAAAAAAAGGCTCAAGGCCGTCATCTACATCTAGAATACTTATCACCACCTCCCCAATCCCCATAAAATTGACAGTTAAGTGGGTCCCACAACAGCCACGTAATCAGATTTCCATCACCCTAGCGTCTCTTCCCATTCCCCACTATATATATACCAAAAGTAGGCGGATCAACGTAAAGACTTGACTAAAAAAAGCAAAAGCTTAACTTAGCAAGCAAAAGCGTTGGACTTTCTAAAATGCACTCTCAACACCAATCACCGTCACCCTCCGCCGACCGGAGGTTGAGTGTTTTAGCGAAACACCTTGAACCGTCGTCCTCCGCCTCCATCGCCGCTGCTCCGACGTCGGGAAACGGTGGAACTAATTCTGTCTTCTCTCACATCGTTCGGGCTCCCGAAGATCCTATTCTCGGCGTAAAACACTATCTCTTCATTTATCAAATATTAATACCATTTAAATAATGTACTTCTCCGTCCCATTTAAGTGTCCCTGTCACGTTAAAATAAAACATTTAAGTATCGGTTTTAATTTATTTATTTATGAATCTCGATAATCAGACTTAAGTACAACTAATGATTTTATTGAAATGTGTGATCATCTCATCTATACACTTTTTTTTAATTAATTATATTCTCATAAAAGATGTACTAACTAGTTTTGCATTGTTTAGTTTCTGTTATGATCTTTGCCTTTTCCAAAAAAAAAAAAAAAGAAAGTTACATGTCTGATTCATTGGAAGTCTTCATGATATATGTTGTTGTTATGCTTTTTTTTTTTTTTTTTTTTTTTGGTTATTAGGTGACTGTAGCATACAATAAAGATACTAGCCCCGTCAAGTTGAATTTGGGAGTTGGTGCTTATCGGACCGAGGTGATCATACTTTTCTGCTTGGTTCTTTCTTTACAATATTTTCGTCAATGCTGTACAAATACTATTATTGGTAGCTCAACAATCATGATTTAGATAACTCCTTCATTGATGTTTTGATATCGGAAACGGTCTTTGGTCTAGTGGTAATAGCTCTTTATGTGATGTATCTGTTAAAAACATGCACAAGTTCTAGCCTTGCTAGTGTTTAAGTGGAGAAGGTAGAAGGGTGGGACCATTATCCACTGAGGTTCTATTTCGTGCGCCACTGATTGTCAGAGATTTCTCGGTTATAAAAATAAAAAATTGATAATTTTGATGACAGATGGATCTGTTCTTAAGTGTCTTCCGATTGATGTCTTTTTGTTAATAGAAAGAAATTATGCTTATTTTGGTGAGTGGTGTTATTTGGCTTCAAGTAGTTCATCCAATACTGAAGTGTTTGGCTGATCCTTTGTCTGAGAGATGATTCTTAAGCTTATGGTTTGCCAAAACTGATAAAGTTAGTGTGGTTGGATGTTCTACGATTACATAACTAGTAATGGATACGGGAACACTACCTTATCACTGTTATAAGTAGTGATAAAACTCAAGTTGCTTGCATGTATCCTGTTATGGCACTGTCAAATACACTAAACAGTTTCTGAATATATTTGCTCAGTTTGGCACTTTGAGATTTCTAGTTTTCATGCCTAGTAGTAGTTGATAATTCTTGGGTCAGATGTCTTTGTCCTAAAGATCACAGAGAATATTGCAGCTGTGTTGTGTAGACTAGTTGGATCTGGACTCTGTCAAAACAATTTGTAAGTTGTGCCACTATAGTGCTGTTAAGAACTTGAGTAATCAACAAATTGGAGGTGGTAATTTTTCCAGTTTTGATTTAATCTGTTACCTTTCCTCTAGGGAACTCAAAACAATGAATTTCTCAAGCTGGCATGTTGATATTTCCACTGACAGACAATTTCTGGAAGAGATGTCCGGGAACTCGGATCCAGAATCTCTAAATTACTAAAACAAGTTCTATTTTTTGCCAGTCGGAATTGGGCTATTAAAGTTCCTAACTGAAATTAAGTTTCTTAATTTGTTAAATCATTATAAAAGAAAAGGTGGAGGATGTTTATTGTCAAGGGACTTGTGGATGCTTAGTAGTCCTCCTTTCTCAAATTTCAGAAAAATCCTTTTGAGTTTTTCTGGCTGATTGTTTCTCTTTCCCATTGTTGGGGTACCAGGAAGGAAAACCTCTTGTTTTGAATGTTGTTAGACGAGCAGAGCAGCTATTAGTAAATGACAGGTACTTGCCTTTCTCTTTTTTGGAATTTGAAGCACTGTTTGTTAAACCTATGAGATTAACCTTCAAGGTTTCTGCAGGTCTCGCATTAAAGAGTACCTTCCAATTACTGGGCTGGCAGACTTTAATAAATTGAGTGCTAAGCTGATACTTGGTGCTGACAGGTACAGGAGTCCCTGTTCTCTGTTTAGTATTGCAGATGGGATATGCAGGCAGATAAATAAAATGTTCTTGTTACATAAGATAATATCTCAAGTTAATTAGGTCTTGTTACCGGACTACCAAGTGTTTGATGTCTTGGTAGATCTTTTTGAAGCATCTCTTAACTTCTGCCCACATTATTAAAAATCAACTTCCCGCACCGTCCATGGAAATATTACTCACCTGCAATTTGTTGCTGCCATGTTGTTGATGCTCTCAAATGTGTTCATAATTTCACTGTGTGGTTTCATCCTGTGATCTAATTTAATTGATAACTATTTGCAAATGTGATTTTTGATATTTGGGTAGAGCATTACAGTCTAAATAGGAGAAACTCATGCACGGACAAGTGTGAGATCAATGTCTTGACCTGTCAGACATTAGGTTTATCTTGTGTGTCGAGCAAGCTCATTCAGTTGTTTGTAATTCGTTTAGGACCTAGGCCAGCTGAAATGATGACTTGCTACTTATAAATTTAGGCTAAAAGAGAGTTGTTAATATGCTTCGAAGTTCACATTTTTTAATATTTTTTATACCTCTTATTACGAGTGGTCTTTATGCCTTTTACTTTCTTTCCCTGGAACAGCCCTGCTATTCAAGAGAACAGAGTAACAACTGTGCAGTGCTTGTCTGGCACAGGCTCATTGAGGGTTGGAGCTGAATTTTTAGCTCGACACTATCATGAAGTAAACTTTTTTGTCTTCTTAACCTATATTTCTGTTTTCATCTTTTCTTAGCTTGCGTGAGTAAACAAGTCGTGTTGACCTCGATGTAATTTTTTGTGCAGCGCACTATTTATATTCCCCAACCAACATGGGGAAACCACCCAAAAGTTTTTACTTTAGCTGGGCTATCAGTGAAGAGTTACCGCTACTATGATCCCGCAACCCGTGGACTCCATTTTCAAGGTACGTAACTTCTTCCTACAAGATGTAACAGGATATTGTTCCAGTGGATATCTATGGCCATTTTGTTTGGTATTAATTTCTTCTGGGAAGATGGATGCTCTTTTCGGTCTTATTTTTATTGCAAATGCAAATTGTACAAATTTAAATTAAGTTGATGTTGAATGTGTTTCACTTATCTGATTGCATAATACTAGTAAAAACACAATTGAAGTAATGCATAGTTATCTGGCAACTTGTAAAGCCATCATCATCTATGCTTTTCTTTATAACTATTATCTGTGAGAAAACAAGAGAAGAGAGATGAATATATTACTTGATAACACGCATCTAATTTATGTGTGTGATATTTAACATATTAGGGACTAACTAGAATTATCGTTCATCAGCTCTTAACACTTTGATTGACACTCCTAATATGCCGCTCTGGACTAAAAAAGGGAAACCAATTTAACTTTTATGATAGAAACATAGAATGAACCACAGTCAGATCAACGAGTCGCTGAAATTTCCCAAAAAACTTTCAGTAGCTGAAATGTTGTTGAAAAGATGTTGCTGCCGCCGCGATGGTTAGAAGACAAGAGGCAGAATGCAATAATACTGGTCATAAAGAGGTGCTGCTGCTGAAAGGACTGCAAAAAGAGGCCAGGAAGCACCATCTAAAAGAGATGCAGTGTTAACGATCTATGACTGGCGGTGTTATTGAAACAGGTGGGGAAGAGGCTCGATGTTGCAACAGCAGTCACAGTAAAGAGAAGTGTTTCCGCCAGAATGGTCTCTTGACAAGAGCTAGAACAGTAGAACTACGAAATCAAACTCGATGACTTTTGGCTAGGAGACTCTTAAGGAGAAAGGCTATTCAGGCCTCTACAAGATCATAGAGGCTAAATGCTATGTGAGAATATGAGAGAGTCGAGGAAAATAAATAGGTTACTTAATTATAATGGAATACAAGAAACATTTATACATATATGTGATGTGATCTGTATGTTTAAACCCGAGGGACTGACTTTAATAGTTTGTGCTTGTGTCTACATATTGCCTACTAGTTACAAAGGTTTCTGTTTGTACTGTTGCGCATAACAGGTTTGTTGGAAGACCTTGGATCTGCGCCATCAGGAGCTATAGTGCTACTTCATGCTTGTGCCCATAACCCAACTGGTGTCGATCCAACCATTGATCAGTGGGAGCAAATCAGGAGATTGATGAGATCAAAAGGATTGTTACCCTTCTTTGATAGTGCATATCAGGTAAGAAAAATCATCAACAGACCAAAACTTAAGAGCAATTTGGTTCTATATGAGCATTTAAAAATGTTTTTTTTAAAAAAAAAAATATATGTTAATTAATTTGACATACAAACTTGGTATCCCAGGGTTTTGCTAGTGGAAGCCTGGATGCAGATGCACAGCCTGTTCGCATGTTTGTGGCAGATGGGGGTGAAGTCCTTGTTGCTCAAAGTTATGCAAAAAATCTGGGGCTTTATGGTGAACGTGTCGGAGCTCTAAGCATTGTACGTCTAAAAGGATACCTCTGCTTCATCTGAAACATATATACCTCCATTTCTTCTTTTATTGTGTCTGCTTCCTTTTTCTCGAATCATGTTGATTCTACTGATCCATTGTTTTGGTTTTTTTATTGGCCTTTTTTGCGGTGCTAAATTTCGGATATACATTAGATATGATAGTTGTATGGGCTTTTTAACTCTTATAACTTACTTTCAATTTTTAAATATATATACATGGCAAGCTTGAAAATCACATGTAAAATTTCCTCTCTAGAATGAATGAAGAACCTGCCATAGCAGACAGTTTGTGTAATATCATATAGCATAGATCATCACACAGTTAAACTCTGCTGACGGTTATCTCTTTAAATTTTCTCAAATCTGTAGGTCTGCAGGAATGCTGATGTGGCAAGCAGAGTGGAGAGCCAGTTGAAAATGGTCATTAGGCCAATGTATTCCAATCCGCCCATCCATGGTGCATCAATAGTTGCTACAATCCTCAAAGATAGGTAATATATTAACCGTTGCTTCTCGGACCCTAAAAAAGTCGTCTCCAACTTTCTGTAGGATATAATCCAGTGTATGTTCAGATATTAGGTTTAGTCATGCGTTCTACATGATAAATCTCGCTAACTTCCTGCAGAAACATGTACCATGAATGGACCCTTGAGCTGAAAGAGATGGCTGATCGTATCATCAGAATGCGCCAGCAATTATTTGATGCTTTACGTGCTAGAGGTAACATTGCTAGCAGTACTTACACGTACACGTACTTGTTATGTCTGTTGCATCATTGGCTTCTTTTTTTATTCTCATTTTGATCATTTTAGTTTGAGTCGTTCTGCATGGTACTCACATGTTGATGTCGTGTACTTCTGCCTATAAAGTCTACTGTCATTTGTCCAGCTCATTTGCCTTCATAATTGACTAAAAGGACCAACCCGAACTAGCTGCTTCTCCTGAATGAAAGCTTACCAGGATAAAAAGAGAAAGGAAACAAAACCTCGGATTACACAAATTCAAAACTTTCTGAAATCTTAATACATTCGCATCCTCCTTAGGGATTTCATCTATTCTGTTTGTAATTCTCCTTCATCAATATTGCTTACTATTATGGGACTAAACGTTGGATGACTGGCTGAATGGATTCTCTACCTTTCCCAAGCATGTTCTTTGTGTGATTCCTTTGCTGACGTGAAACTCTTGGATCAAGTCTTCATTTGATAGATTACATTCTTCCAATTTTCCCCTTGAGGTTTGTGATGTCAATGCCATTCTCATTGTGCTAAAAAAATTCCATTGGAACTGTTTGAACATAAGGTGTTAGAATCATGATGTCTGTATAGACGTATTCTCATGTTGTTAATTCCTCTCTTCCGGGTCAGGCATGTTTAATTCCTTTCCAATGTCAAGCATTGCATGAACAAAGATGTCTATTCCTATTTTACATCAATTGACTGGCAGGTACGCCTGGTGACTGGAGTCACATTATCAAGCAAATTGGAATGTTTACGTTCACGGGACTTAACTCAGAACAAGTTGCATTCATGACCAAAGAATACCACATCTACATGACATCAGATGGGTAAGATGTTATTTCATAGCACAAAATTCTGTGAATGTCATATCAGCCAATATCGTGCCTGCCAAGTGCCAACATTTGATGTGTTATTTCTTTACGTCGTCAAAGTAAGAGCTACTAACCTTGGAAGGAAGGTAAAAACAGAAAGTGAGAAGGGAGGGTGGGAAGAACAAGTTAAAATCTTACCAGATCACTTAGTTGTTTTTGTAGTTTTCTTGCTACGTTAGCTTTCACAAACACCAAGAGAAATATGGTGGTATTAATGAACATTTCAAGAGCATGACACTTTCTAAGTGGGCATAATGTTGTGGCAAATTCAATGAAGTTTGGAGATCAGATTATCCAAAACCTCTGACATATCACATATTATATGTTTTGCAGACGCATTAGCATGGCAGGTCTGAGCTCCAGGACAGTTCCACATCTAGCAGATGCCATCCATGCTGCTGTGACTCGGGCTCGTTGAGTTTGTTATTAGCTGCTACTGTTTTCTTTCCTAAATCTCTCTGAGGTTGTTCTCCGCTGTCATTCCGGTTGGTGGAGTACTATATATTGTTCAAGTAAATTCAGTTGTATTTCCCCTCATCGCGTGATATATGATGGCTCACGTGTAATAACTAGTTTCCTCCTAAGTTGGAGGTTAAGATGGACCTATATCTTGAAATGGAATAAACAGATACTATTTTTTACTATAGCAATCCTATTTCATTAATTCCTTTTTACTGTCTTGGTTGCCAAATAGTGCTTCTTAGCATACTTACTCATCATAGCTGTTGTCAAAAGTGCTTTTGTTTTTCATTGAATGATGTTTAAGCTCGAACCTGTGCGCTCTTATCCTATTGTTGCTTCTATCATGATAGGAATCGTGTGATTCTTTCTATCCCCGTACTTTCTCGCTCTTATGGAGTTGTATTTCCTAGGTTATGCAGTTATCTTCCCTGGCCTGACAGTAGTCAAGGGAAAATCACTTGAGCTTTTTCGCCTTTGCTCCTTTTCGGAGCGCACTAACGGAAAACCTGAGATAAGGTATGGAAGCAGTCTGATTATTTCCACTTGAGTTGACTTAAGTCTTTCTCTCCTCGTTCAGTCTTGGCTCTAGTAAAGAGAAAGAATCTCTCCCTACCCTACTGCGGGATAAAGCACTTTCTATTCCCCCGTGCTACATTTCAATCATCGTATCCTCTCTTCTTTAATCTATCTCCCTGTATTGGCACGTTTCAATACTAGTATCTCGAATAGTCTGCATTAGTTGGAAACATGGGTAAAGACCACCAGTGCTTTGGGATAGCTGGTGTTATTACTCTTTTTGTGCTAGTAATGTGAAACAGTGAATTAACAGTAAATTACTAAGCAAATTTTCAAAGTTGGTTTTATGAGAAGTTCAGAAGTTCTATCGTGTGTGTGAAGATAATCACCACTAAACTACAGAATAAAATTTGTTATGAGAAACTTCTTAATCATCCGGGCCAACATTCTGGAAGGAACATGTCAGTACGTTGTACAAATACAAGGTATAAAATGACACAAACATGTCAGTACGTTGTACAATTCAGTTTCAGATTTCTTCTGTTTTCGGTGTTACTTGATGGGTAACAGAAGGTTTGATCACAGGTCCTCTGAACTCTTTGATGCATGCTAGTGGCGTGCACCATATAGTTAAAAAGTTTAAAATTAAGTCTGCAATACTAGTTGCAGCCTATGTTGCTTGGACTCCGAAAAATGTTGTCAGGTGTGTTAGATCTTCAACAAGTAGTCCACTTTTGGATGATCCGACATTGGTACACCGACATTTTTGGGACCGAGTAACTTAGGTATGATCTGCTGCAGCTCAGCTTTTTACATCATGTAGCGTTGCTTGTCTTCTAATACTGAAGCAAGTACCTACTCGTTACCTATATATATATTACACATAATACAGACATAGATACTGCCTTCTAACGTGATCAATTCTTTCTTTCTCCCCTGGGCACTCATGATTCCTGCAAAATTAAGCTTACAGAGGCACTTGTACAATAGGCTTTTCTTATTTATCAAATGGAATCAAGCAGAATAGGAATGTTCAATGAAATAATATAATTTAATTATCTTTTGACAAATAATTGGACAAGAATTTGTATAAGGTCAAAAAAATACACACAGGTATATCAATCTTTATATATGTTACACAGCAGGAAGTTACAGCCTGAAAGAATTTACTGCTACCGGCAGCCTTTCAAGAGGTAGGAAGAAGGACTTGAAAAGCTACGGTCGTTTGTGCAAAAATTTTCAGCGTCCTTTCCTTTTCCAGGTGATCCACATTCACTGAAATCAAGCGTGCGCCTCTCACTCTGCAAATGAACAGATAATAGGAACGTTAAAAATTTTCAGTCTGTCACCCTCATGACTAGCAAATCAATAGTCGGTAGAGATTCGAAAACATTCATGACCTCAGGATTCACTTAAGCTTAGAAACCTTGAACTAGTTAAATTATTCACAAGAAAAGATTTACAACTAAAGAGTAAAAGACCATGAAACAACAAGAAAGCTTAAATTAGCATGGATATTAAGGAGCCGTTTCGACACAGATAGCCAATTCCTTTTTGTTGATAAAAAGTTTTTGAAGTTGAGTTGAAAAATTGTATTTGGAAGTTGAAGTGTATTTGGACATGCATTTTACTGTAAAAAAAGTTTTGTGAATGTAGAAAAGTCTTCTTAAAAAATCTTGAAAAAATTTCAACTTTTTCAGAAGAAGTACCAATTTTTTTTTGGCCAAACACTTTTTGCCAATTTTCTTTTTTGAAAAAAGCAAGTGCTTTTTATGGCCAAATGCACGCTACTAAGAGTTTGTCACCACTTGGCACAAAAAATTTGTAATCGACTTGACATTGAGATTGGACATACCACAGCATTTGCTGACAATAGAGAGTGATTTTCATTTGCTTTCTGGTTTTTAGAGTTCCTTCCCCGGATGATAGACTCTGGAGTTTCACCTCCCAAGACTTCCTGGGCATCTGCAAATGCCCCAGCAGTCTGCTCACTTAATTGTTTCATTAATCCAATAGCATCATAGCTTCTCTCGCCCGGGCTCAAAAACAGCGCAAGATCCTAAAAAAAATCAAAGTACTAAACATGAGCACATAATTTAAATGTATACAAGGAGCAAATGTTGAAGTACTAGTCACACAGTTGAAGATAAAATACAATTTCTGTAATCCAATTACCTCAAAAGTAAGTTCAGTATCAAGCCTTGGGCTCGACATAAAAGAGTTGATGAACCATGGAGATTTCCAAGCTGAAGGAGATTCAAAACTCCTTTTATAAGGTGTTTCTCCAGATCTGCAAAAGAAATGCGGTCACAATTGGCAAATAAACGTGGTGCAAGAAATGCTGTGTAAAGGATGAAGTTAACAAAAAGAGAACACAAAGAGCACAAACAATCTTACATGTTTACAGTCTCTGCGCCAACTCCATTTCCTGAAGTTTCAGCTGAGTTGTCCAAGGCAGTTGAAGTTGTAGCAGATTGCATTGACGTAGTGATGATAAAACTACTTCCATCCTTCTTTCCACGTATACGTGGTGAGCAAATAACAGACAAACATGAAGTCTCAAATGAAGAAGAAACAGAACCTTGATTTGATGCAGCTTCTAGTCGTCTAGCATACTGATTTCCTAGAGCTTTATTGCTTAGATTTGTAGCTCTATCTGACTTGGCTCCAAATCGATCAGGAGAAAAGAACAGGTCACTTGTGTTCAGTTCAACCAGAACTCCAGAAGGCTGTTTTATCTGATACAAGCAGAGCAAAAAGGTATATCCAATTAAAGAAATCTGTTTAACAAGTTGAACGGAGAATAGTTGTCATAACCATATTAAAACTGTGTAAGAATTTGAACATCAACCTTAAGTTAGATTGGCTATTGTTTTATAACATAAATAATCCAAAAATTAGATTGACTATAACAAAGATGCCAAAGTTACTTGCAATAAGACAAACTGTACAGCACCAGCATTTTAAGTTAAAGAATGGAAAGAGAGGGAAATGCACAGTCAAAGATGCACGAACAGAAAAGAGGAATTTCTTGACATTGAGCTACAGTTTTGTGGTTGTGTAAATTTTTTCATTAAATTATTTTGGGTATTTAAAACTCCCTCTGTCCCAATTTATGTGGTACACTTCTTTTTAGTCTATCCCAAAAAGAATGTCACCTTTCTATAAGTAGAAACAATTTACCTTTATCAAATGATTTTCAGCCACACAAAAATGGGACGGAGGTAGTATTAAAAAAAAGCCAATACTGACACCACCAACCATTCTCAGAAAACAGAAAGTGATACCAAAGGAAAACAAAATGACTTAACTCACCTTTCCCTTTGCATCATTGGCTCCAACCCTTTTGCCCTCCCTTGTTCCATGCTCTTTGTAGTGAACATCAGCTCCATCTAACTGTCTCTCAGAAGTTCCGCTGCTCAAAAGTCCATTATGTCCCTTGTCCTCCTCCTTTCTTCCGTCTTCAGTTGGACTTATGTTTTCTTTATCTTCAGATGAAGCTCGAAGTTCCAGCGCTTGATCTGCAGTTGCAGAAGAAATTGTTGCTTTCTCGTTTGCAGACTCGTCAACCATAACATCTAGTCGAGAAAAATCCCTAGCCAGATCAGAAAATGCTTCTCGCCGGAAGTCACTTTCAAGCTTCTTTTCGCATCTCTTTTCTGACAAAGGTGACACCAAATCACGGTGTCGCTTCTTTAATATAGAGGGTGTGCTTGTGAAAGTTTTGGCAGCACTTCTCAAAAGAGCATCTGGACTACCATCTCTCGACGGTGAATCCCACAACCTAAATGGAGTAAGACAGTTCACAGAACTCATCATCAACTGGCGGATGCCAAGAGGGCTGTACTCTTGCTGTGCATCTGTACCAGATTGTATAAGATCACAACTGAAAAATGGAACGTCCAAGCTTGGAAAACGAGGAGGCTCATAGCATAAGGCTCCCGCATCCTTCTGCTCTTCTGGCACAGGCAAATTTTCATTCACCAATGGACGTGTTTGAAGAGTACTTGGAGGAGTGGAGCTAAAGTCATTCACAGAAACTAGCTGTACAGAATCTTCTGTTTGATGCAGTTGCTCTTTCAGGAGAGGATCGTTCATTATGTTGTCACAAGGAGTACCAGATTCAACGGGATATAGAAAAGCATCACATTTACTTGTGTGGGACTCCAGTGCTGGGTTTCCATGCGAAAGATCATGAAACTGATTCGAGACAGTACCAAACATGGAGGAGCTTTGCTCTGAAGAAAACTGTGAAGGAACAGAAAATGGTTGACTTCCCATAACATCTGAACACAGAGGGTTGCACTTTTCTATAGACATATCAGCTTCAGAGATCTGATAATTCGATGATTGGTAAATCAAAGAATCCGCAGTTTCATCAACACCATTCATACCAGTTTCAGAAGGAAAGCATTGAGGAATTCCTGCCTCAGGGTATACCATCCTGCAATCGTCCACAGAAGTAAACATCTCGGTGGGCTTATCTAAACCCACAACCATGCCTCCCATATTAGTCGTCGTCCCGAAAGACATTGCATTTTTCTGTGGAAAGGTTACCATATCGTGATTCCCATTACCAGTTAAACATTGCATGAAGAGCCCTGAAGATTCCTGCATCAACTCCAGAGGAGAAATATCTGGTATGTCATCATCTGGATTAAACTGCCAATCTTTCCCCATGGAAGTTCGCCAGTCATGTGAGAGGTTCTGCTCAAGGAACTTGGATTCGGAAAGTTCGCTAGGCACTTCCTCCATTGAAAAGGTAATATCATCAAAAGCCGGGGTATAGTATTCTGAACATGGTGCTGAGCTGGAGCTTGGGTCCATCCTATAATTTGAATCCTCCAGCAGTTTGCGGTCCTCTCTTGTATGTACAAATCTGTTGCCCATGTCACTTGTAGACTGGGAACAGCCAGCAAGATTTGAACCTTGACTACATTCTGAAACTTCCTCCATTTCTGTTCCTTCTTTACGAACACTATCATCTTCACTACTCTGTTGCAACTTCACAGAAGAGGGGATTGATTGGTTCTGATGGTTGACATTAGGTAGAGCAGGGAACTGTGCAAGTAAACCTGATGCCAAGTACGAGTCCAATTTCTTTTTGACAGAACTATTCCAGTGATTTTTTATTGAATTATCTGTCCTGAAAATAGTAGCAAAATGTTAACATGTATAGAATGGTGGAGAAACACTCAGCGATGGCATGTCAAAAGAGAAATGGAATAAAGCAAACTCTTGCTCTGAAACGAGTGTGGCAACTGCTTTAAAGTACCTTCCAGGCAAATATTTTGTTAACTCTGCCCACTTGTTCCCATATATTTGATGGGCACGAATCAGAGTCAACTCCTCCTCTTGTGTCCAAGCTTCCTTGTTTATTGAAGGATTCAAATGATTGTGCCACCTGAAAAAATTACTCTTAGCAATTATTACAACAAATTCAATAATAAAATTGGATAAATTAAAATTTTCATATTCTGGGAGAAAGTCGCAATTTTAATGATGCTACATAGAAGAAAATATAGGACATGTCACACAAAACTCCTCTGAAATCTAAGGACAGATGCAGTGCCAAGGGCATATTTCCGTGGGTGGGCAGCCGCGCAGTGGGGGGGGGGGGGGGGTGGAATGAAAAATAATTATCCTTCCACAGCATCTAGCAGTTAGTGAAACGGGATGAGAAACAGCAATCAAGTAGGTTAACGTTTAACGCTCATTGCGAGATAGCCGTAACATGTGTCATATGAGATTAAAGGAGTAGCCAGAAGTGCAGATTTCTCATTTGAAGCAAATGAAAAAGTTAAGGAATAATTAGGAGTTGAAATCGCGCAAACTACCTCACAAGAAAGTTGGAGAAAACTGAAACAACTTGCTTACCTTTCCCGACACTGTTTTCCAATACGCCCTGGCAAATGTTGAGCAATAGTGGACCACTTTTTCGGGCCATACTTTTTAACTAATTCAACGATTACTTCATCCTCCTGCAAGTAAGTCAAAAAGTAAAATAGCTAGTAGTTAGTAGCAATATGGACATGGATGTCAAGAATAGCCACATATTAATCAAGCATATGTATTACCTCTTTAGACCAAGGACCCTTGACAAGTTCAGGGTTAAGAACTTTTTGCCACCTGTGCAAGCACTGTACATCAGTTCGGTCCTTAAAACATTCCGCTGCATGGAGTAAATTTCTCAAATTAGTACATTCCATCATTTCAATTACGCTTAATGCTGAAGTAGCAGTAAGATGATTTTATGTGTCATAGAGTTACTGCTATAACAACTGGGTGTGTCATATAACTTTAGATGTATTTGTAAGTTACGCAATTAAAACATGGGATATGTTATGAATTATGATAAGGGAGGACTTTAATGCCTCAAAAAAGAAATTATCTCAGAAAATATTTCAACAGAAAATGATTGTAGAGAAGGCTAAACTAAAGTCATCAGATCAGCTTTGTCTCCGTGTAACTCAAGTGTCCACTTAAAACTTCCCATTGTTTTCATTAATTCAACTGCGGAGGCAGTCCTGTTAAAGTTGACGAGAGATAAAGGTACCCGGATGTAAAGAATTATCCAGTGCTTTTACCTATCTTTTTCCAGTTTTTCCCCTTAAAACGTTGGACAGCTTTGCGGAGGATTTCATCCTGAAAGAAAAAAGGATTTAAGTTGTTAAGGATATATAAATTTAGAAGTTAATATGAATGTTGAAATTGACCATATTCCGCCCACGTAAATATATGTAAAACAAAATAGGAATCTTCCAGAAGGGACCATAGAAGTCACGAACTAAGGAATACAAAACTTTAACAAACACGACCACTCAATAGGCATCTATCACATAGGAAGCTATTAAGGACACGTCTGACTTTCTCCCCACACAGTGACTTCTCCATCAAAAGGTGGAACCATAAAGTGTTGAGCTAAATTCAAAGAAGTAAAGGAGGCTAGCAGCAGCTGGATAGGTAGGAAAAAGGAGAAAAACTTGGGTCCATACGTTTCAGTATACCTGCCTGCATCCTATGGAATGTATGGAAAGTACAAGATTTTCTGAGAGCTCAGGAGCTGCAACGCGTACATTCAAGTTTGTAAGGCTCTACTTAAATGTTTTCTGGGTAAACTGAAAGATGTACACAATGTAGATTATCCTTTTGAGTTCCTACATACAGTGGGAACTTTAGGGTGCCCCCTCCTTTTGTGATCACTGATCACACATTGTGCATGTCAGTATTTTCTTACTGCTATATCAATGAAGTTATCGTTACTTATCAAAAGCAGCTATTACTGGGATAACTATACGAGGAAACAGTTCCAAGAAAGAGTTACCATATAAAATCAGATTATGAATATAGATAAAACAAATACCACAAACCTATCTAACGTTCAAAATTATACTGCTAACAGTCCTCACTAGTGCCACTTAGCATAATTTTATACCCCTTAGATGCATGGACAAATGAATCAGATGTGCCCACAATACCCAATGAGTTGAGATCGACGATATGAATCCTCTATATTTTCTGCTCCAGGAGGATTTATCATATTTGATAACTCTTTAATTTGTACTTGGGACCTATGTCCCATAGGCATGAACAAGAAATTTCAATTGAGTACCATCATCCAAAGTGAGAAAACCAATAGTAAGTAAAGAATAGCTTGCAAGAAATTTAGTCACGTTCTCTGTGGAGGAAGTGCCCACTTACTTCTTCTGGAGTCCACTGCCCCTTTGTGGAACGTCTTGTAGGACCACTAGTTCTCCTGTTAAAATTAGCACCAGATGAGAGAGCATTCCACAAACTATTTGAGTATTTACTGAATTTGACTGAATCTGACTCAAATAGCCTATTCATGACCTATCCTTTAAAATAACGGAAAATAATTTACTATGGAAGTGCAGAAAAGCACGTAGTGGCACACAAAATATATTACATGAAAAGAAGCAATGCTGTAGTACTCTAAAAATTACCCATGCAAAGGCCGAGCTCTTTGGAAACTACTGCTCGTTCCATCTGATGGAGTGTTGCTTAATCTATCACTTTCCATGGTAATTTGACAAAAAGGTAAATCTGCATAACCTAACACCCAAAGGCCGATAACTCTCTCCAGAATGTCTTCCACAATTCATTATACACCACCCTAAGATGTGGGATCTCCTACCTGAACGAGAACCTCAGGTTAGAACAAAAAAAAATATATGGTATCTAAGAAGCATGATATAGCTATTAAAGAAACTAAAAACGCTCAGAGAATTGCCGCATCTAGGAAGGAAGAAAGAAGAAATACAAATAGGCCTCAACTGCCACATCTGCTCTGTCATGAACAAAGAAGACTTCCACTTTCAGCAATTAAGTCTGTTAGACACTAAATTCTTCTAGGTTTGGAAGTAAACGAGCTTTTAGCGTTACGTTGTTCAAATTGTGCAACATGCTAGTTTTACTATTGTTCTGTAGAATCCATTTCAGACAAAGTTTATTTGATTGGAAAGTAAAAAATTCAAACAGACAGAAAGAAATTACAGCATATTCTGACTGGATCAACATAAGCATAGGAACTTTTGAGCATCATGATCAGAAAGACAAGAGGAAAGCCTACATTTTATTCAAAAAAGAAGCTTAATTAAACTAGGTTGTAAACATTGATTGAACTCTCTTTTTTATTTGGTTTCCCTCCTGGTTTCTATTGCCCATTTTGGTGCCGACTAATCTGGATTAGTGCCAGGAAGCCCCACTTCGGAAGTAAAGCGCTCCCTACCAAAGGGAAATTGTAAACATTGATAAATTTAAATATTTGTCAAGTGTCTTTCTTTAAAACCTAAATTAAAATTGACATTTCCTCCCTTTATGATTCTTTCCACTTGTTACATTCTGAAAATCACTATAAACAAAGTAAAAGCATAGCTCCCCTAATAACTATAGTCAGCTTCTTTTAAAAAAATGAAAGCAGGATTTTCTAAAACCTATACTATTATCAATGCTGCTAGTCATTAAATCAAGGGATCAGTAAGAATTAACGGAGCAAAATTCATAATTAAGCACACGAGGGTGTAGCCTAGTAGTTAATGAAGTAGGTCGAGAATTATGAGGTCTCATGTTCAAATCCCACGGAAGCAAAAAAACACTAGGCTGGTGTGAGGTAGCGGGGTCCCTCTGGAATTAGACCAGGTGCGTGCAAGCTGGCCTAAACACCATGATTATACAAAAATCATAATTAACTAAAGACACTCAGCAAAATCAAGCAAACCCAAGTAAGCTGAACAGGAATACATTCATAAAATGATCCAATAAAAAGGAATCTGCATAAACCACATTCAAGCATTTCACATAAAAGATCAAATTAGGGTTCAAGATTACAAAACCAAGATTCAAACTTTACCATACCCAACAACCAAGAAATCATACATAATTAAATCCAAGATTAAATTAATTCAATCAAACCCAAAAAAAGATAAATTAAAAAAGAAATGAACTTACAGAAGTGAGCTTCAAGAAAAGCAATGGAGTAATAAAAACAAAGCACATTTGCAGATCCCAGGTATAAGAAAAAGACAACAATTTTACTGCTAAATTTGCCGAAGAAATGTTAGAGAGAGAAAGTGTAGAGAGAGAAACAAATGTTGTTGAAGAAAATAAAGAAACGGTCTGTTTAGGAATTCAAATGTTAAAGAGGGCGGACAAGTGTTTTCAAAACCCTTTTTAAGGTTTCAAAAACATCACTAGTCAACGGTAGATGATGTGTATATTAACAAATATGAGCCGTTGGATAAGCCTTTTATATTTGGTAAGTTTTCAAATATTATTCAATGCTAACGGGCAACTTTTCTACCTGCTTCTTGTTTTCTCTCTTTTTTCACTTTATTAAAGGACGGCAAATGTTTTTCCATTTTTTTTTTCTAATTCAAGGAGGCTAGATTTTGGAAAAAATTAAAAGCTATTATAAGAAATACCAATTTATAAGATTTTATGTTGGTCTCCCACCCGGTGTTTGGTAATCGTATTGAGATTCGACTATCTGAATTTGCACCAAAAGTCTCACTTTAGAAAGGAAAACATTTACTACTAAAATAAATTCTCATCGCTCGAACTTGAAATATATAGCTAACTAAAGAATTACGAAATACTTAACATTCTATTATATTCTATGACGGTAAATTATAAGATTGTATATAATGTATATTATAAAATTGTTATATCACCTTCAAAAGTTACTTCTTCAACATTTAGAGATGGTTAGAGATTACTTTTTGTATTTTTAATCATTAGAAGTCATAACATTCACGGCATGTGTCTATGTTCATGGGAGGTTTACGAAAATACTCATTAAAATCAAAATATTTATCCACCTCTACTCATAAATTTCATATTTACAACTCCTATCCATAAACTATTTACATGTCCTACCCATATAGACTTGTATACTGTTATTTATGCAGTATACCTTAAAAGTATTATACTCATATTTAGACTTATGCAGTATACCTTAAAGGTACACACCCATAAGGTATAATAAAGGTATACAATAATAAATGGGTAGGTTGGGTAAATACTTTTAATTTAATGACTAGTGTAATTTAATGGTTAGGGCTTGTAAATATTTTAGTTTTCATGGGTATATAGTGTAAAAACCCCTTAAAAGAAGTTTAACTATAATTGTTGGGAAATTTATAGAAATAGGACACTCTGGTTTTACTTTTACATTTTTAACCCTCACAAGAAAATTCTTATATTGTAGCCTTCATTGGCAGACTTCCGTGCAAAAACTTCTAGCGAGTCCTGGCGTTCGTCATGAACTTTTGAACTAACAAGTCTTGTGGTGTTAGCAAATTTCCTGACGATTGAGGCTACAAAACAAAGAGTTTTCCTATGGGATCCAAAAATGCTACGGGGGCGCCAAAAACATCTATTAGGCGCAAAATCTTGTAAGATATGCATTTTTTTCTTTTACCAGCTAATGAAAAAGTCTGAAACAAAATGTAAAAAATAATGTGAAATAACCACAAAAAAGGTGAAATAGTTTAGAAACAGTGAGAAATAACGGATAAACAGGATGAAACAATGCTGAAACAGTCTAGAAACATCTAAATACAGTCTAGAAATAGTTAGATACAGTGCAAAATACTACAAATACAACAAGATACAGTGAGATACAAGGTGCCTAGTAGTTAAGATACGGTGAGATACGAGGTGGTTGGTAGTTGAGATACAACGAGATACGAGGTGGTTGGTAGTCGAGATACATCGAGATACGAGGTGGTTGGTAGTTGAGATACAGAGAGATACAACGAGATACAAGGTGGTTGATAGTTGATATACAGCGAGATACGAGGTGGTTGGTAGTTGAGAAACATCGACATACGAGGTAGTTGGTAGTTGAGATACAGTGAGATACGAGGTGGTTGATAGTTGAGATACATCGAGATATAGCGAGATACAAAGTGGTTGGTAGTTGAGAAATATCGAGCTGCAGTTAGATATGATGTGGTTGAGGATGAGAGGAGGAAAATTGAAATTGGAGAAAATGGGAGTAAAAGTGAAATTAGGGGAAATGGTGGGAGGAAAAAAGTGAAATAGAGGGAAATGTGAGGAGGAAAAGTGAAATTCGGAGAAATGAGAGGAAAAATATAAGAGTTTGCTATGTTATTGTTGACACCCAATTTTGTCCCTCCTTTTTCTAAAATTGGCTATAATTCAACTTAAGGGTGCAATTTGACTATTTATGCAAAATGTGCATTAGAAATCATGCATTTACGTGCGTTATCCCCTATTTGTATATTACATACTTTAGTTATGGTTATATTACGTAATTTGCATCATTTAGGCTATTTGTAAAACTGTGGCTATTTGTGTAATTCACTACATAAATAAAGTGTTATAAAAATGGTAAAATGCATAAAATCCCCCCTGAACTTGTCCCGAAACGCCCCTTACGACCTTTAAGTTTGCGGGGGTCCTATCACCCCCTTGAACACAATTTTAAAGGTATTTAGTAACCTTTTTTGCGACTGGTGAGCTGATATACTCGTTAAAGCCCTGCGCGTGCACAACAAACTCCATTTAACTATGATTAACTTTAATTTTAACCCCAGTTAGTACATTAATCGATTCATTTACCCAACCCCACCCATTCATTTACCCAATTTTACCCTAATCAAATCATTTTACCCTTTCCCTAAATTTTCTCGGTTCAGTTCCCCCTAATTAACCCTAATCGATTTTCCATCTAAACAAAACATTCCGTAATCCTTTTTGCAAAATCATAATCAGATATTCCTAGTGTATGTATTGTCAAGCTTGAGGATTATTTAAAAATCCTGGTTTCGATTATCAACGGCTTTTGTAGAGGACATTTTACAGGTTTGTTTTTTGTTCTTTTTTTAATTTTCTTTGTAGTGTTCCTTGGTATTAAAGTAGCTTTCGAGTCACATGCAATTATTTTTTAAAGTAGCTTTCGAGTCACATGCAATTATTTTTTTGTAAATGGTGTTGTCGATTAGCTTTTTGGACAGTAGGTAGTTGAAAAATTGTTCTTTCTCTATTAAATTCGATAGTGGGGTTTCAAATCACATGCACTTTGTTGTTTTGTGTGTATTGGGGTTAAATAATTGAAATATGGTTAATTAATTTAATTAGGATTAATTAATTTAATTAGGATTAATTAATTTAATTAGGATTAATTAATTTAATTGGTTTTAAACCCGGAATAGGCATGTCTTTTATTAATTTAATTAGGGTTGATATCCCCAGAATATGCATGTCTTTGTTTGTACTCATTGTTTAATATTTGAGATTGTTATTAATAACAACATTAGTTTTAATGAATGTAATTAGGGTTATTCATTGTAATTACTAATTAGAATTCTCAGAAATGAACTGTAATTAGGCTCATTGTTTATACCTTTAATTGCTAATTAATTGAGGCTGCAATTAGTAATAAAATTAGGGATAGTGGCTGTAATTACTGATTACAATTCAAAGTAGGAAATCCATAAAAGTGCTTGTTCTTTACTATCTGATTTGTAATAAAGTTATGGTTATAAACTGAGTGCTTTTGTTAGTCTTATAATCTGTTGTAATACATTTTTGCAGGTTTAAAATGTCTTTTACTTTGGTTAATATGAGATGGCATCATGGGGGGGGGGGGGGGTAATAAGGTATGGTCTGAACCCAACTTATATAGGTGGTGGTATTACTGAATATTTTGATGTTGACATAGATAGAATGTCTTATTTTGAACTGAAAGGGTATATAAAGGAACTTGGTTACACAGATTCTTGTAAGTTTTACTTTAAATCACCTTTTGATAATAGTATGGTAGAAATGAAAGATGATAAGGGTATTTTAGACATGTGTGATGAATTAATTGATGGAGATATTTTGGATGTCTATGTTAGTCATCTGATAGATGACCAGCATGTGGTCCCACTTCAACCCTTATTAGAATATTACCCTACTGAGGGTGAGTCTTTTAATAAAGGGGTAGGGGATGGTTTGACTACCCAGGCAGCATCTTGTGAGGGTAATGAGCCTGCTCAAAACCCTAATGAGACTGAAACTGCTGCTGCTGGTACAACTTCTGCTGCTGGTACTACTCAGCCTTCACAGCTCAATGAGGAGGCTGTGAATGAGGAGGCTGTGAACTTTGATGATCCTGACATAGGATCTGATTACAGTACTGCAGATAGCTCTGAATCTGAGCATGAAGAATTATTTCAAGAAAATGAATTAGACTATGGTAGTGATGTGCATGAGGAGTATAGGGATTTTAGGGAGGCAAGGAGGAAATACCAAAGGAGAAAAAGGAAGGAAAAACCTGCAAATGTAGATGATGTGGCTCCAAAAAAGAAAGGGGTTGATATAGGACATGATGAGCATGCTGCTGCTTTTGCTAGGAAAAAGAGCCTAGAGGGTAAGCTTGGGGGGATGAACCTTATTATCCAAGTGATGAAGCTGCTAGTTTTGTAACTGATGATAGTGATGTTGAAGATGGGGAGGAGGGTGTAAGTAAGCCAGTTAGAAGGAAGAAGCCTAATAAGGATAGAGTCTTGTATGATCCAGAAGCTAAGTTAGTTGTATGGGAAGTAGGACTTGTTTTTGAAAGTGTATACCAGTTTAGAGAAGCTGTCACTAAGTATGCCATTCAAGAAAAAGTAAGAATTGACAAGTGGGTGAATGAAAAACATAGAGTTAGGGTGAGGTGTTGCAATGAGGGGTGTAAATGGCTGCTGTATGCAAGCACTGATAGAAACACAAATGATTTTGTGGTGAAGACTTATAAATCTGTCCATAAATGCTTGACAAGTACCAGGAACTATCTGTGCAATTCTAACTTTCTTGCCAAGCATTACAAGGATGTCATCACTGAATTTCCAAACACTAGGGTGTTTCAGCTGCAACAAATGATCAGAAATGAACTAGAATTGCAGGTTGGAAAGACAACAGTTAGAAGGGCAAAAGCTAAAATACTAAAGCAAATCATGGGTGATCATATTCTTGAGTTTGGGAGAATATATGACTATAGAGATGAAGTTTTAAGATCTAATCCAGGGAGTACTTGTGTAATTAAGCTTGAGGAACCAACTGAAAATGGAAAGAAAATCTTCAATGGGTTCTATGTTTGCTTTGCTGCCTTAAAACAAGCTTTTAAGAGTGGGGTTAGGAGATGCATTGGACTGGATGGGTGCTTCTTGAAGGGTGTGTGTAAAGGGCAAATTCTGTCTGCTATTTGCAAGGATGGCAACAATCAGATGTTGCATATTGCCTGGGCTGTTGTGGAGTATGAAAACAAATTTACTTGGACTTGGTTTCTAAGGTTGTTGAAAGAAGATCTTGAATTAGGAGAGGGCAGTGAGCTGACTCTCATTACTGACATGCAAAAGGTAATCCTAACCTTATTTTCTGTTCTATTTACCTTCTGTCTACAGTTTATTTATGCCTCAACTGATTTGTTTTCATTGTGTAGGGGTTATACAATGCTGTGCAGAATTTATTGCCACTTGCTGAACACAGGATGTGTGCCAGACACATCCTTGCAAACTGGTCAAAAGATTGGAAGGGAATTGAGAGAAGGAATGTATTCTGGAGGTGTGCCAGGTCTACATTTGAAGCAGAACTGAAAAGGAATCTGGAATATCTCAAGCAGTTAGGAGGAAAGAAGATATGTGAGTCATTATTGAGGTACAACATAGAAAAATGGAGCAAAGTATATTTTGAGGAGTTCTCCAAATGTGATGCAGTTGACAATAACATGGCTGAGAGTTTCAATGCTTGGATTCTTGGTGCAAGACACAAGACTATTATCACCATGCTTGAAGAAATAAGAAAGAAAGTGATGCAAAGGATTGGGCAGCTAAGGGAGTTTGGACTTGGTTGGCCAACTGAAATTTCACCTATGTCTTTGAAGACATTACAAGACAACATCAGTAAGTCACTGAAATGTTCCTTGGTATGGAATGGTGATGCTGGTTTTGAAGTTACAGAAGAGAAGTTTACTCACAAGGTAGACTTCAAGAAGATGACATGTTCATGTAGAGCCTGGATGCTTAAAGGCATCCCTTGTCCACATGCCATTGCAGCCATGCATCATAGAAGAATGGAGCCTTTTGATTATGTAGCCAGCTGCTATAGTAGAGAGACATATCTGGAGGTATATGGCCACTTTATTCAGCCACTAACCAACATGAATATGTGGCCACAATCTGACAATCCCAAGGTTGAGCCACCACTCCTAAAGAAGATGCCAGGGAGGCCTAAAAAGGTTAGAAGAAAAGAGCCAATTGAGACAAAAAAGACTGGAAAGCTGCCCAAGCATGGTTCCATTATGACTTGTAGGTTATGTGGTGGAAAGAACCACAATGCAAGAGGCTGCCCTACCAAACCAGCTGAAACTGCTGCTTCTACACAGGTAGTATATTGCTTTTATAGACTCATATCTGTTATACTTCATGGTGTCTAATTTATTTGTTATATTTGGGCAGTCTGCTAGTGGAAGAGGAAGAAGGAATCAAGGACAAGCAACACAAGCTGAACCTGAATTAAGTGCTACACAAGACACAAGTGGAAGGGGAAAGAGGAAGCAGGGACAAGACACACAAGCTACACAGACAACTGCTCCACAGTCTACACAAACAACTGCTCCACAGTCTACACAAACAACTGCAGCTAGAGGCAGGGGAAGACAGGTAAAAACAACTATTATTTGCCTTAAACATTTACATTTCCAGATTCTAAACACAACCACTGTTTATGTTAAAGTCTGCTAGAGGTGGAGGAAGGGGTAGCCAAAGACAAACAACTGGGCAAATTGGTGCTCCCTCAAGTCAATATAAAAGGCCAAGAGTTACTGGAATTGGACTGATGGTTGGTGAAAATGGTTTTACCACATTTTCTATAAGTATCAGTGTTATTGTGCTTGTACCTCACTGTTACATTCCAAGTAAACTGACCAAATGTTATATATGTAGTCTGGTGGTGGCACTAGTAGGATTATTGACACTGGCACAAGACCTCTAAGGAGTTCAGCCGAGGTAACTGGTGACCTTGGATTTCAACCACCTAGAGGTGTCAAATGGAGGGGGAGATCAGCAATTACCACACAAGGACTTGAACGGATAAGGGGTGAAAGAATTATTGAAGCAAGGAATAATGTTGCAAGTACAGCTGCAAACCACCCAAGCCAAGGCAGCACAACACATTCCCAGCCTTGGAAAATTTAGTCTTCAATCTTTGTAATTTATGGCTGCTACTATTAGGTTGTTTTTTGTGGTTGCTGGGAACTTTATTGGTAATCCAGCTTTATTAATGTTTATGTTTGCTGGAATATATATTACTAAACCAGCTTTATTTCTGTTTGTGTTTGCTGGGAAATATTTAGTACACCAGCTTTAAACTAGGCATGAACAGTGTAGTTTTGTTTATGGTTAATGATAATGCCTCGTTCTTTTGGTACTTATTGCCTTAATGTTATGCAGTTTACTTGCCTTAATCTTATGCAGTTTACACACAACAAAGAATTCAGTTTACTTACTTGTTCTTACGCAGTTTACACACAACAAAAAAATTCATTTGAACAGTAAAATATGAAATTCCAAATTACTTCATATCATTAGGTACTAAGGAAATGTTACAAAAGACAACATAACAAACACTAGCAACTAATACAATAGACTCCATTAGGTACTAACAAAATGTCACCAAAACACATCTTCACAATCACTACAAGCTAAAACACTAACCTACCTATGGCAACTCCAAGTAAGAACATTTGCATTCTCCATCTTTCACTTGGAATTTCATAAACCAAACCAAAACAACCACCATAATACACAAAACATACTTCCAATTCAAGCAACACACACGGATCTTGTTCTTTTTCTCCCTTTTCATCTTGTCAAATAATGGTTCTTCCATTTCAATAGTCTTCTTGTTAAATGTCTTATACTTTGAGAACCCATCTTCCATCTCCATGAATTGCTTCTTGTTAAGTTCAATTTGTGCTAGTTCCTCCTCCATTTCTTTGAATTTCTTCACCAACCTTGGAAGAATAAATTTCGAGCGTGGATCAATCTCCTCATCCCTCCATCGAAAAAACTTGCACGAATTATCCTAAGAATACAAACAACCAAACAGTTTGTCATTATGAGCATTAACATAAGAGCTTACAAGATGGACATTAACATACCCCGTAGAATGGACATGCCCAATATCGTCTTCCCGGATTTTTCTTCGACCAAGATGTGAGCAAGGGTAGCAGCTCCCCATGCTTACATCTTACTGTTAAAGTCGTCATTTGGTCTTCCTCATCCAAACAAATGCGATTCAACAAAGAATTTGACATTTCCTTTATAATCCTAAAACATAAAAAAGTCTACTTATATAATATGTAATCAAGATGAAAAATTTATTACGTACTTCAATTTCAATAGGTTGGAAGTGAAGAGGGTGGGTTTAATTTTGGCAAGGCAGAGGACAACTTTAATGGCGGGTGGGTATAATGAGGTTGGGTTTAATTTGGAGAAGAAGAGGGTGGGTTTAATTTGGAGAAGAAGAGGGTGGGTTTAACGGGCAAAAAAATTGGCTACGTGGCAAAATTAGAATGGTCCATGGCTGCATTTTAAAACGCTCACGCGCTCCCTTTGCGTGCAAGCTCACCAGTCGCAAAAAGGGTTACTAAATACCTTTAAAATTGTGTTCAGGGGGGTGATAGGACCCCCGCAAACTTAAAGGTCGTAAGGGGCGTTTCGGGACAAGTTCAGGGGGGATTTTATGCATTTTGCCTATAAAAATTCGTGTATATTTATACGTACTTAACATAAATTGATTCCAATTGTTTTATATGTGCATTTTTCTCTTCTTTTATATGTAATTTATATATATTTATATTTTTTTATTTTACCATGCACCTCTACGTTAACTATCAGTCCAATTAAATATTCGTTCCAAATTTTATTCATCACCAATTATTCGGTTCGAATTCTTTTGAATTCAGTTATTATTTACATTTCAAAACAATTCTTTTTTTTTAATTATTTCAAAATCTTCCTTTGTTTTGAACCTGGACCAAATTCATAATCAAATGCATTTAAATTGTGGGAAAGAATATCTTTTTCAAACTCCCCAAATCAGCCCAAAATCACCCTCAAATCTTTCACATATCCTCCCATAATCTAGGATTCCTTAATCTCCTCTCAATTTCCAACAACTCTTTTTCCCCAAAAATTTGTATATATGATCAGTACATACAAAACTCTACATCGGAATCATAGACAGTACTCACGCAAAAATCAGCAGACTACCCCAACAGCAGTACATACCCTCCACTCATCTTCTCCTTGCGCACACACTGCACCACCACCCTTCGATCTCCTTTTCATAGTACACACAACCATAGACGGTGGAGACACCATTACACATAATACAAACACCATACACAGTATCACACCCCTCATCCTCTTTCAAATCCACCAATACATACATACCCTCAACCCCACCATTTCCACCAACAGAAACATACAAACATATCAGAAATTGGAAGCAAAGTACAATACACCCCTTTCATCTTCTTCGTTCATACACACCATACCAAATCAATAATGGTGAGCACCACCACCTCCATCCATCGGAGTACAGTAGCCCATAATACCAACACCTATTCCATACGCACAATACACACACACCTACAGATCCAGAAAACACACACACACCAGAGGGAAACGGGGAAAAGGATAAACATTGTAAGTGAGAGGGGTACAGCAGCGATGGCAAAACAGTAGAGCCACAGACCGAGGGACCCTTCTCTCCTTTGTTCTTTACGATTTGCAACTGGAAAAGGGGGTGGTGGGGTCGAAGCGACGCCGCCAAAGCAGGCTGGTAGTCGCTCCTCCTCCGCATCACTGCCGCTTAGTTCACCGGAATCTGGTTGAGTTTTTGACCTGCGATGATAATGGTGAATAGAGGAGGGAATAAGAAATATAGAGCAGAAACGGGACGGTAACAGAAGGGATGGTGGCACGACGCCGTGAGGCGTTGACGGCGGTCGTTCTTGTCCTTTACGTTTAGCTATTTTTGCTATATCGTCTCTAATGGTTCCTTTACTGTTCGATTCATATTTGTTTGGAGTGGGCTAATTGTTGGTTCTATCTATTTATTACCTTCACACTACTTACTTTGACCGAGTCTTACGTGGCTTTATTCTTACTTGTTATATTACTTAATTCCTTTTATCACTGGTCCACTGACTTCTCTTTACGAGAATTTTGCACTTGCTAGTATACCTTATAGGTTCCTGGCGATCCGGACAAATACTACACTTATAGATTTGACTAATTTATGAACAGATGCTACACTACAGGCCTATGAAAATATTTTTTAATTTGAGGCTTACCCACATTGAATTGACGGATATACAAGGAATAGACGAATATACAAGGAATTGACGGACGATACACCGATTGAGGCCAATGAAAAATATATTTACATATATTGAGGCCCCGGAACTAATTTTGAACATGATACTACACTTGAACCGTCCCATCCCCGTGTCCCTAAAAATAAATAGGCTATGATGACGTGTATGAGCCGTAATTGCAAAACGAGTCGGCGATGGAATGGTGAGACCAACACTTGGCATGGCAACACGACCGGCTGGCGTGTCTGCAGCCGTACCGACGTCCCTAACCTCTAGCCGATTCATACACACCTGAGCCTACACTTTTATAAAAATCCCTTTCCCCTTTATTTTAAATTATTATTATTATTATTATTATTATTATTATTATTATTATTATTATTATTTACTAACTTAACTTTATTTATTTTTGTGAGGAGCAATTTTGAAGACGACGCTCCAAAAACGCCTTTTAATTGCACTACCTTTATTAATCTTCATTTTATTATTATTATTATTAATTTATTTTGATATATTAACTAATCTGTTTTATTTTGCTATGTGCAATTCTCTAAGGAAGAAAATTAGTAGAAAAGACTATTTTTATTCACTTTTAATTTTATGCCTAACCTATATATTGTTTAGTTCTAGTTTGAATCCCAATTATAAAGTCCGGCCAGTAACCACATTTGGTGGACCTCGAGAGGTGCCTAACCCCTTCCTCTCGAGTTAACTTGAATCTCTTACCTAGAATTTCTGGTTCGTAGACTAAGTTTCGGAGTTAATTGTTAAAATTGGCTAGAAACAAAGTAGGTGCCCTAATACGCCTAGTAAAAAAATATGTTAGGTGGCGACTCCAACTATTTACCCCTGAGTTACCCCAATAAGTCGAGTCATGTTTCGAACTTTAACTGGTTCGGGTAAAAATAGGATGCGACAGAATGGCGACTCCGCTGAAGATATCAAGGTTCAAACCATAACGGACTTTAAATTGTGATTCTTTACTTGCTTTATTTTCTTGCCATTTATTTCGATACTAACTTTTCTTCCTTTCTTTTTTTGCAGGATTAAGGTTTATTTTTAAATTTTCAAATATTTGTGTTTTATTCTTTGATTGTTTGGTTTTCTTTATGTCACTAACACTTCCTCCTTTCCTGGAAAGTTTTACACTTGCACACACCATAAACGGTTACGTGGATCTCACGACCGTTTCACTTTCAAAAAACCCTTTAGAGGGAACGGTTTGGAATCTAGTTGGTTCGTGGTACAACCAACAATTCTAAACGTTCCCACCCCCTTGGTTGTCCACCTGAGGGAATCATGTCCTTGTCTAAATTACCCAACTCTTAGTTATACTCTGTTTAGAAATCATGCATCATTTAGGAAAATTTTGACGTCAGCTCGTGTCTAAGTTTACTAGTTCACCATATTTGAACAAACCAATGGGTTTTCAATTCTAAGGGACATTTAAATGTATTATGTGTGCATTTATTTAAAGTTGAACGTGTCTAATGTAGACCATTTATTCACATAAAAGTGGGTTTTCATAACAAAATCAATTATTTATTTCTATTTGCCTAAAATCGTTATTTCTACATTTATACAACAAAACCAACTATTTTATAAAATTATTTTGGATTATGAACGAAATTAATTTGTCTGCTTTTATGAAAACAATATCATTGACTTTAAATTAATTTTTGCTACTTTAATGTAACAAGATCACTCATTTATTCCTATTTACCTAAAAAAGAGAAAATGTATTATTTCTATATTTATTTAATAAAATTATTTTTCATTCATTTTTTTTTTTTTGGGTTATGAGAACAAATGGGATGACGCAAAATACTCGTTCAATTTTAAATACCATAATCAAAATTAGGAAGGCTTAACATCCTTGGCATGTTAAAGTCCATTAGCCAACTTCGTCCAAAAGCGTCATCATATGACACCTATCATGCATATTATGTGTATTGATCTTGTTAGGTCTACCTCCGCACAAAAGAGGTTCCTTGCATTACAAAAAAACATGATACGCTTTAAAAATTATTATCTCAACACTGACTTGCTATTTCATGTGTTAGTTTTACTCCCACTGCCGAGGTGGACTTGTGCATTTCTTTCAAAACTCGTACATTTTTAACTTGTGCATGCATACCTTCCGCCACTCCTAGCAACTTTCTAAATCATGCGTTTTGAAAATACGGTGGTTATAACCATCTCTTCCCTCACATAAAAATTTCTTTAGGCGGAACAACTTGGAATTATTTGGTCCGAGGTGTTCCCGCTCCTGAGCCGTCCGCCTGGGAGGGTAATGAAACTCGGTCTAGCTAACTTCATTCCTTAGTAGCGGCACTAGGAATCATGCATCATGACATGTCATTAGTCGACTTGTTCTCAAGTCCGATAGGCAACTTGTTCAAACAATCCGAACGGGTTTTTTAACCCCCCAAAGAGCATTGAACATGGACTTTTTGCATTTGCTTAAAGGGTTGAACGTGTAAAATGTGGACTGTTCATTGGCATTGTTCTGCATTAAGTGCTATTCAAAGACACAAAGGTTACCTAATAGGCGTCAAAAGCCCAAATTGGATCAGAAATAATTGTTTATTCATAAACAGTCGGAATTATTCTGTATTCAATGTGATTCAAAGGCACGAAGGTTATCTAGGAGGTATTAAAAGCCCACATTGAATCAGAAACGACTGTTTATTCCCAAAGGATTGGAATCATTCTGTGTTCAATGCTATTCAAAGGCTCAAATGGTAATTGAAGAGGCATTAAAAGCCCAATTTGGAGCAGAAATGACCGCTCGATAGACGGGATGACACATAACGCACGTTTATTCTTTAAGTATTATATAAAGACTTGACGTCCTTGGCATGTCAAAAGTCAATTAGCAACTTCCGTCTAAAGTGTCTAAAGGGTTCTCAACTCACAACGACATATCACTTTATATCCTCTGTTGCATTGTTTTCAAAAGTCTTTGCCACACGTTGATCGTTTTGCTCGCAATAAAGTGAATATTAGGAATTTTCTTCCCCCTTTTTTCTACCGTCCTTCACCTTTTTCAAAAGATCATGGCCAATATAACATTTGACATGTTTGCTGAAATCTCTCAGTAAGAATCTTCTGGGGATGGATTAGCATGAAAAATTTTCGCCCGGCTATGATCTAATTTTCTAACAGTATTTATTCTTTTCCTTCTCTTATACTGTTTCAATATGAGCCAATGCAATAAAGTCCAAATAAATGCAACATTCTCCTTTGGGCTCTGCATTTTGTTAGTAAATAAAATGATGCATGCGGCACAAAGCGCTTCTCAAAATCATCGTGCGTAAAGCGGTCTATTGCATTATAGGATGCATTTTCTTATTTGATGTGTGTGCGTATTGCATGAACTTATATATTGCTCTAGGTCTCCAAGGGAATCCCTTCCTAAATTCCATCTCCTCCCCGGGCATGTATCTTATCTCTCTACTCTACACCCAAATTCTGATATTTAAAATCTTTCACATGTCCGAACTATCTCTAACTCACCACCCAACTCAAAACCTATTATCCAAAGGTTGGTTAAGTCGAATACCAAGGCAAAAGATATTTTCTGTTGCAAAACACAATCTATTCCTTACACAACATTTTTACCACTTTGCATTGACATCCAACTTCTCATCTCCCGCGTAAACAATCATCGGTCGTTTGATCAAAATCCTTGACTTGACTGCTACATAAAGCACTTAGGAAATCTCTTGTGATACCTATGCATTCTATCACAACCTCTAAATTCAAGCACTAATCCATCATCTGCGGTCTAGGTATTCTCTTAAGCTTACGTGTCATTTTTGCTTCAAGACTTTGCTAATATGCCCATATAGTTTTGTGCATTTCACCACTTTGTTACGGTTGCTTCGTACTTGAACTCCAAAGTTGGTCAAGAATTTGCATTTAGAAAGCCGAAATGGCAAGCCAAGCTGAAAACACCTTCCTCTGTAACAAAGTCCTTTGAACTACCAGCATATGACACCAAGAACATTCAGAAAATTTCATTCCCGTATAATTTAAACGAGAGTCACAACAAAGACATCAGATTACTATACGACCGAGCTCACAACCTCACACTGCACCTAACTTACACCAAAACCAATCTCCCCTCTGTCAAGACTTTCAATGACAATCTTACCGAGCTCAACATACAAGACCTCGCATCTTTACTCCTTAGCCCAATCAAAAAGATATTGCACCCAACAGACAAACTACTCCCTTGATACCCATTCCTCAATTCTATCCCAACAAGATCTACACTCGTCATCCAGCACTAAAACACAAAGTTCAGAGTCTGATTGACCCAAAGCAAAATAGTGGTACAACAAAAACCAACAAAGGGAAGTTGCAACTCCCAAATCACAAAAGCACTTTTTGCACAAACCGATCCATCAATTGGCTCCATGACTTTCGAAAGCACAAAACATGAAGAAACCCCATCACAACCTAAGACAAATATTATTTTGGGCAACATCCCAAATCCAGCAAAATCCAAACACCGAATTTCAGTCTGAGTATGCAAATATCCACATACTCATAATCATCGATACACCCAATCGTCACACTAAAGGACGAATGCAAATTCTAGCCAATACATTAGTATTCAGTACAATGCAACCACCTTTTCTCAGTGATATGTGTAATCACCTAATTTTGGCACCAAAATTCATAAAATTGCTCAGAATAGTCGTATTAGATTCTTAGGACGTTTCGTCAAATTTTTATGGACTTCTAATGTGTTATTTTAACTAAATTGTCATTAATTAGGATGTAAAATATGAAAATACCAAAAATTACTTGTTATGTGTTGTTTAGCTTTGATTCCATTTTTCAGTTGTGATAGTATTGCAAAATTATGTGGTTTTAATTTTAGTTGTGTGTGTGTTTTAATCTAGTCTAGACATTTTAATGGCTATATATGAAAAAATAATAGCCCAATGCACCAACCCATTAGCCCAACACCCTAACCCAGCCCATATCACACAAATATATACTCAAAACCCTCACAACTCACTCATTCTTCTCCCAGCCGCCAAGGCTAGGGAAACCTTGTCAAATTTTTTCCCCGCCGCCTGAATTCGCCTCCCACGGCGGAGCCACCACTGCTCAGCCGCCGGCCACCACCTCCGGTGGTCGGAAAAAAATAGAAAATATATCATCGAAAAGATCTCGGCCTCCCCATTCTATTTCTCAACTCGGTTTTCTCAAATTCATGGCGGATTCTCGTAGATCGGGTTTCAAAGTTCCGGTTGAACTTGACTCCGGCGACTTATTGCATTTTTCCGGTAAGTTTTTGGCTTTCTCCCTTCTCCTCACCTTTCTCTACCTCTTCCCATACCCCATTTCCCAAAATCCTTTCTCCCCTGCCCATTCTTTCTTCACCCCATTTCTGATTTTTGTTTTTTTTGTTGTTTTCTTCTTCTCTTTTTCTTTTTTCTCTGTTATGGTGCGCTACTCGGTTTGAGGTTGTGATGATGTTGTTGTTTGCGAGACTGTGATGATGATTATTATGATAGAGGGGTTGTTTCGGTGAAGCTTTGGTGCAGCGGGATTTAGTTTTTTAATTATAGGGGGCTGTTAGGCTGAGATGATGATGGGGTTGTGATGATTTTATTTGTTGAAGCAGTGGCGATATTGAGGCTGCGACGAGGGAGTATGGTGGCGTTTGGTGTGATATAGGGGCTGTGATGATAATGCTTTTGATGAGGCGAGGGCGAGGCAGCGAGTCTATGATGCTAATTATTGATCGCAGTGTGGCGTGGTGGAACGAGGCAGTAGAGAGGCAGCAGCGATGTTGGTGACGTATGGTTGATGCTGTTTAGTGAAGCTGCATTTGATTTTGAGGCAGTGGGAGTCGAAGCGGAGCAGCGACAGTGGCGTTGATGGCATAAACTGAAGCGAGACAGCAGCTGTGACCATTTGCTTTAACCGGTTAGGCAAATATGTTAACCCTTTTCCTTTCCTTTCATGGGTAGTTTAGGCTGTGTCTAGTGATAAAATAGTAGTGTTTAGTTATGGAAAATGTGTACAAACTGTTTTAGCAATAAAATCAATGTTTCATTAGTCATTGAAATCCCTGTTTGTGTAGTATAATCTGTAGAATGTCGTTTGGAGCAACTCTCTCATGTTTATCCATGAATCGTGCATAAAAAATATATATTGTTGCTGCCTTATTCATTGGAGTTCGACGTGTGCGTGTACCTGTCGTTTTGATGCTTTACTCTCGTTGTTAATAAACTCTGTCGGTATGTTAAACTTGCCACTAGTTAAATGAGTTGTAGATGATGTTGCCTTAGTAAGTAAGTCCGAATTAGTAGTTTCAAACATGGTTTTGCATAATTTCGTTCTTATGTCATTGTTTGTTTTAGGGTATTGGCTTGAACACTTAGTCTGGACTTGGTAACTTAGGATTGTAATGCTTTAAAGCCTTTGGTTTAGCTTTGAGTCTGTTAGATTGGATCTGAGAGTTCAAGTAGTCATTTGTTTGGCAACTTTGAACTCAATTGAGTTGGAACTCAACTATGGGATGATTTTTGTTAGTTTAGTTTGTTTGCTCTTTTTTGTTGACTGTGTTTGGCTTACTTTAGTCATAAAGTAAGGTCTGGTTACTTGTTAGTTTAATTCTAAGTTAGTTTGGTCTATTTTAGTTAGTTTGGGGCTGATTTAGTTGGCTTAGTTGGTCTTAGACCTTCTAGTTGTTATAATGAGTAATGGGTGTGCTTTTAGAGGACCATACTTGTACATTTTTCAGCTTTTTGGGGCTGCTTTAGTGGCTGAAATAGTAGTTGTACAGCTGATGTACCATGCTGAAAAAAATAGCCAAAAAATACTCAAGTGTAGGGGTGTGGGCTTGTATTTTTATACAAGCCCATACTCCACCTTTTGGCCTTGAATTTCAGCTATAAAGAGGGTCATTTGCTCCTCTTTAAAAAAAAGACCAACTACCAGCTGCTGAAAAATAACCATCTACCGGCTGAAATTGAGAGAAAAAAGAGGGGAAAACACTCAAAAAAAAAAATAGTAAGTTTGAGAGTTAGGATTTAGAACCAAAAGCCATTACATCAAGGATCTTTTTGGGTATAAATCTTGAAGCTTAAAAGTTAAAAAGAGGTTGAAAGGCTGTTTTTAATGGCTGGTTGTTTGCTTTGGTTGCCTTGTTTCATTTGCTTTTGGCTTGGAATTTTCGGCTTACTAGGTAATCCTCTTTATCCTGTACTTTTCTTTTGAAATCATGTTGTCATATATATGAAATGGCTTAAACCAAACTCTAAAGAATCTTACACACACTACTTGTTCATTACTTTTTTGTAGTGTATGTCTTTTGTTATGATTGAATTTGGAAAGGATTTGAAAGTTTTGGTTATGTCTTGAACTGCATAATATTTCCAAAGTGTTACTTTATATATCAAGTATAGTTGCAAGTAACATCTGCCCTTTAAGTTTGCGTTTTCAAGCTCGGAGATAAAAATCAGACTTTATAAAATATCTTTAATAGTTTGTTAAAACTTGAACAGATCTGAAATGAGTAGGCAAAATAGGATATAAGTGCAAAGTTTAACAAAATTTATAATCTGGAACGATTAGGCTGTGATTAGGGCGTCTTTCAAATCTGGCCCTATTATAATTAAGGGCCATTGGTTGATAATAAACTGAAATTTAAGGTTGAAAGTGCAATTGGACAGATTTGAAAGATCAAAGATAAATAGACTCATAGCATTTTTTTATTGTGACTAAATCTGGCTATTTCTGTAAATTGGTACAACTGTGCAAATCATAGAATTCTAAAAAATGGATAAAATGTGAAATCAAATGCTTAAACAGAGCCATATGTGCAAGATTTATGTGGGCAAATTTTAACAGTGTATTCATATTTGCAGAAATGGAACTAATATTGCAATTAAGTTGATATTGAGCATGTGCCATTCTTTTGTGAAGGTGGCTTTGCTTATATATACCAATCTTTTGTTAAAGTTGGCTACTTGACAAGTTTAAAATTTATCTCTAAAAAGGAATTACGCACGACAGTCTAAATTTTAGCAAAGCGACTTGTGGTATAGAAATGTACAATCTTGCAAGACAACTTTTAAGACGGCCCATTTTGATAAATGGCTCCATTATTTGGTAAAATTTAATTATTATTATTATTATTATTATTATTATTATTATTATTATTTTGAAGTTAGGTAAATTTTTTTTTTTAAATAGACAAGCCCCTTGTAAATTTTGGAAATGCTTAATAAATTTTATTTATCTATTTATTTATTTACTGTGAATCAAAGTGTTCGTCCAGTCCTCCGTGAGGCTGGATAAGAATAACGCTTTTAATTTTTTCTGAATTAAAGTGTAAATTCGTCCAGTCCTCCGTGAGGTTGGATAAGAATAGCGCTTTTAATTTTCTTAAATCAAAGTATAAATTCAAATTAACGGCATTAATATAACAACCATATCTAATAAACTAAAATTGCGATAATAAAGCAACTGTGCTTGGCACAGGACTCGAGGGTGCCTAATACCTTCCCGAGAGTCAACTGAGAACCTTACTCGAATCTCTAACGCAGACCATTAGACGAGTCAGAGGTGTTCCAAGGTACCTTTTGGTGACTTGGCACACCTTAAACTATGTCAAGTGGCGACTCTGAGTTCTCTAAATAATATTGTACCTTGAAACACCAGTCACAAGCCTTTAAATAAATAAACCTCGTACAAAGTTAATTAAAATTTTTTAGGGCGTGACAATATGTCATAAACAATAAACTGGGGCAGAATTCCAAAAGGCGCAACCTTGACACTGGGGCAGAAATTTTTGAGATGCCCTCAAAAATTTCAAGAAAGACATTATAAGAGCAACACGATAACCTTCTTAGCACATTGCATGACATAACAAGAGCATTATATTTGTCGCACGTCACTTCACTTTTGTTTATAGGATATACAGCCCGACGTAACAGGCAAATATCTCGCGATGAGAAGCATTCAATTTTTTCTTTGTTATGGTTTACTTTTGTGTTGACAGGGTATACACCCCGAAGGGTAGACAACCCGATGAAGAAACGACATGACAAGGGGACAATTATACAAGATATAGCAGTAGAGTGAAATACAACAAATATACAAGTCGATCTCCCCTAGAAAACTCACAAATTTTCTTTGATCGCAGGTTTACACAGGTACCGAGTATACCTAACAACTCTTGCGAATAAACATTCATCAATTTGACAAAGCATAGAATTCATGTCGGTGAATATATAGGGTCCGCGTCGGTGGACATGACAGGCATAGAATCCATGTCGGTGGATATATAGGGTCCGCATCGGTGGACATGACATCAATTTGAGGGGCATAGAATCCATGTCGGTGGATATATAGGGTCCGCGTCGGTAGACATGACATCAACTTAAGGGGCATAGAATCCATGTCGGTGGATATATAGGGTCCGTATCGGTTGACATGACATCAATTTGAGAAGCATATAATCCATGTCGGTGGATATATAGGATCCGCGTCGGTGGACATGACATCAATTTGAGAGGCATAAAATCTATGTCGGTGGATATGTAGGGTCCGCATCGGTGGACATGACATCATTTGAAGAAGCATATAATCTGCGTCGGCAGATATATAGGGTTCACGGTGGTGAACAGGACAATAATTTGCAACAGAGAAGGGAATTCGTTCGTGGGCATAGTTCAATAATTTGAAGTATAAGGTCCGCGTCGGTGGGCATAACACTGGAAAGATACTTGGTTCGTGTGTGGATGAGACATCAATCAAACAAGCATAAGAAAAAACAAACACTCGACACAATAGGGAAGTTTACTTTATCTTTATCTCTATTTGCATTTATCATGATTTTGCTACAGGGTAGTCCCCGATCTCTCGAAAACCTCTTTGCCATACTCTCACGCCTGCTCCCAAAATCACTACCAATTTGTGCAACCACAAAACTTCAAACTCATACAAAACAAGAAGCTTAACCCTATAGACAATGCTCTTGCTACACCCGTAAGCTATCTATTTCGACCGAGTTCCAAAGCGCTCAAATCTACATTTCCATACTCGCACCGGTAATCTACCTGATCTTTCCCTGCCGATTGGGTGTCAGTTTTGTATTCCTTGCTACTCAGGCCTATCTGTTTCAACCGTGTGTGTCCTCGTGCTTAATCATGCACATCTGTTTAAATCGTGCACATTTATCGCGATTCACTTCCCGACATTCCCCTAGTTCGGTCGAGACAATATTTAAGGCAAGATGACTCATTTATCGAGATGAAGTAGAAACTATGTATGTATAAACTCCTCTTATGGGTGTGTAGCGCGCCACATTTTCATAACTAGGATAATTATAAGCCTCTTTTCCCACGCTCGATCTATTGATGATATCTCGTCTTCGATAATGTCTCTACTCTATTCTTCAATCATCTATCTCGCCAAGTGGCAAAGCACATTGAATCTAAACTTTACATACTTGGATAAGTTTAGTCTTTACATCCAAAATCGTGTGTCATAAATATCTCACACAAGCAACATGCCATTCTAGAACTACACGCGGCCTGATTCTCGTGAAATCCGAGATATGTAGGCAACTCAGAGACCGGAGTTCGGCTAAAAACACCCCAAAAACTCCCATTGTCCCTTTTCAATTATTTTGCATACCTGCCGTGATAAAACTGGCTACTCCGTCAACTATCTTTGCCCGAAGACTCTTTTATCATCCCGGGGCAAAGAGGGGTAGCTGTTGACACCCAATTTTGTCCATCTTTTTTCTAAAATTGGCTATAATTCAACTTAAGAGTGCAATTTGACTATTTGTGCAAAATGTGCATTAGAAATCATGCATTTGTGTGCGTTATCCCCTATTTGTATATTACATACTTTAGTTGTGGTTATATTACGTAATTTGTATTATTTAGGCTATTTGTGAAACTGTGGCTATTTGTGTAATTCACTGCATAAATAAAGTGTAATAAAAATTCGTGTATATTTATACGTACTTAACATAAATTGATTCCAATTGTTTTATATGTGCATTTTTCTCTTCTTTTATATGTAATTTATGTATATTTATATTTTTTTTAATTTTACCATGCACTTCTACGTTAACTATCAGTCCAATTAAATATCCGTCCCAAATTTTATTCATCACCAATTATCTGGTTCGAATTTTTTTGAATTCAGTTATTATTTACATTTCAAAACAATTCCTTTTTTTTTTATTTCAAAATCTTCCTTTGTTTTGAACCTGGTCCAAATTCATAATCAAATGCATTTAAATTGTGGAAAAGAATATCTTTTTCAAACTCCCCAAGTCAGCCTAAAATCACCCTCAAATCTTTCACATATCTTCCCATAATCTAGGATTCCTTAATCTCCTCTCACAACTCTTATTTCCCAAAAATTTGTATATATGATCAGTACATACAACACTCTACATCGGAATCATAGACAGTACTCACGCAAAAATCAGCAGACTACCCTCCTTGCGCACACACTGCACCACCACCCTTCGATCTCCTTTTCATAATACACACAACCATAGACGGTGGAGACACCATTACACATAATACAAACACCATACACAGTATCACATCCCTCCTCCTCTTTCAAATCCACCAATACATACATACCCTCAACCCCACCATTTCCACCAACAAATACATACAAACAGATCAGAAATAGGATTCAAAGTACAATACACCCCTTTTATCTTCTTCGTTCATACCCACCATACCAAATCAATAATGGTGAGCACCACCACCTCCATCCATCGGAGTACAGTAGCCCATCATACTAACACCAATTCCATACGCACAATATACACACACCCACAGATCCAGAAAACAAACACACACCAGAGGGAAACGGGGAAAAGGGCAAACACTGTAAGTGAGAGGGGTACATCAGCGATGGAAAAACAGTAGAGCCACAGAACGGGGGACCCTTCTCTCCTTTGTTCTTTACGATTTGCAACTGGAAAAGGGAGTGGTGGGGTCGAAGCGATACCCCCAAAGCAGGCTGGTGGTCGCTTCTCCTCCTCCTCCGCATCACTGCCGCTTAGTTCACCGGAATCTGGTTGAGTTTTTGACCTGTGATGATAATGGTGAACAGAGGAGGGAATAAGTAATATAGAGCAGAAACGGGACGGTAACAGAAGGGACTGTGGCAGCGACACCGTGAGGCGTTGACGGCGGTCGTTCTTGTCCTTTACGTTTAGCTATTTTTGCTATATCGTCTCTAATGGTTCCTTTACTGTTTGATGCATATTTGTTTGGAGTGGGCTAATTGTTGGTTCTATCTGTTTATTACCTACACACTACTTACTTTGACCGAGTCTTATGTGGCTTTATTCTTACTTGTTATATTACTTAAAACCTTTTATCACTGGTCCACTGACTTCTCTTTACGAGAATTTTGCACTTGCTAGTCATTACCTTACAGGTTCCTGGCGATCCGGACAAATACTACACTTATAGATTTGACTGATTTATGAACAGATGTTACACTACAGGCCTATGAAAATATTTGTTAATTTGAGGCTTACCCACATTGAATTGACGGATATACAAGGAATTGACGGATATACAAGGAATTGACGGATGATATACCGATTGAGGCCAATGAAAAAATATATTTACACATATTGAGGCCCCTGGACTAATTTTGAACATGACACTACACTTGAACCGTCTCATCCCCGTGTCCCTAAAAATAAATAGGCTATGATGAAGTGTATGAGCCGTTAAAACGAGCCGGCGATAGAGTGGTGGGACCGGCACTTGGCATGGCAACACGACCGGCCGACGTGTTTGCAGCCGTACCGACGTCCCTAACCTTTAGCCGATTCATACACACCTGAGCCTACACTTTTATAAAAATCCCTTTTCCCTTTATTTTAAATTACTATTATTATTATTATTATTATCATTATTATTTACTAACTTAACTTTATTTATTTTTAGGAGGTGCAATTTTGAAGACGACGCTCCAAAAATGCCTTTTAATCGTACTACCTTTATTAATCTTTATTTTATTATTATTATTAATTAGTTTTGATATACTAACTAATCTGTTTTATTTTGCTAGGTACAATTCTCTAAGGAAGAAAATTAGTAGAAAAGACTATTTTCATTCACTTTTAATTTTATGCCTAACCTATATATTGTTTAGTTCTAGTTTGAATCCCAATTATAAAGTCCGGCCAGTAACCACATTTGGTGGAGCTCGAGAGGTGCCTAACCCCTTCCTCTCGAGTTAACTTGAACCTCTTACCTAAAATTTCTGGTTCGTGCACTAAGTTTCGGAGTTAATTGTTAAAATTGGCTAGAAATAAAGTAGGTGCCCTAATACGCCTAATTAAAAAATATGTTAGGTGGCGACTCCAACTCTTTACCCGTGAGTTACCCCAATAAGTCGAGTCCTGTTTCGAACTTTAATCGGTTCGGGTAAAAATAGGATGCGATAGTTATGCTATATTTTTGCTATGTTATGCTATGTTTTTTCTATATTTTGTAATTAACTTTTCATTTCCTCTATATTGGGTAATTTTTCTAAAATATTGATATATTTCGTAAATAACTTCTAAATTTTGTACTTTTATGTAAAAAAAAATTTTTTTTTTTGGCGAATCGAGTACTTTTGAACTTAGTCTTGAAGTTCTGAGCACTTTTTTCATGGTATTGAAGTTTTGAGCACATTCATTAAAGACATTTTTGTTTTTTCACATACCTGAGTATTTGTTCAATATGTGGATGAGTACGAAGGGATTGGCCGTGTTTTCTGCTTGGTAGGGAGCGGTGGCATTTATATTTGGTGCTTCATTAAATGTAAAAGGTATGGTTGCATTTTTGTGATTACGGCTTCATTAAATGTAAATGATGTGATGACATTTTTGTAATTACAACTTTATTAAACGTAAATAATGTGATGATATTTTTGTAATTACACAAAGTGCTGAATTTTGAAAGATCATCTTTAAATTACTCCATTGATCAAGAACATAAAATTTTCCCTATTCGTGTATATCAGCCTAAGATATAAGCTGCTACAAAGTTGAGATAGAATAATTGCGTGACTTAAGATTTTATCTAAAGAAAAGGATTAGAAGATAGTTCAGTGTGCTAGACAGATCAAAATAGCCCCATATAATTGGATGGTTTAACTATTAAGAAAAGGTGAGAGATCGAGCTATGCAATTCTGTTAGGATTACAAATTAGGAAATACTCTAATTAAGCCATCACTAATTTGTTTTACAGTAAGGCCGTTAAATTGCGACTTGATATATATGAGGCAAGTTGTCATGGCATATTTTCCAACTTCAGCATCAAGGCCTTTCGGCCAAATTATTAAAAACTATCCAACTGGAAAGTTTGTGAATTGGTCCTTAATATAGTAACTGAGTACTTGAACCTATAAATGTTGGCTGAAGCTCTTTTGGGCTATTTTTGAATTAGAATGGTTTATAACGGCTAAATTGAATGTTCGTAATCAAATTGCTATATTATTTTGAACAATATTGTAATAATTAGTAGAGCTACTAGAGTAGACTACTGGCATTTTCGATTTTTTTTTTTTTTTTTTTTTGCTTTTCCGCGACAAGGGAATTACCGGAATCAAGCTGGCAAAATAAATCTTCAACAAAAATGAGCTGTCATAAAAAAGTTTCAATATCCTAGAGATCCAATAAACAAAGTAAAGATTTTTTCAATTGAATGAGCTTGTGAGGGTTAGAATATTTTCAATGACTACTAGTCAATGAAGTTGACCAATAAATCTAAACGGCTCTGCCATGAAATCTTAAAATACTTTTCGTCAATGTTTAGTGGTTGTTATTGAATATATTTGATTTCGTGTTCAGAGTCGAATCACACATGGAGCACACATCTAGAAAGTAATGATTTACTAGTCAAGTTATCTAGATTTAATCAATTCTAAAAAGTAATGGAATTTTCATTAAGATTTATTAATTAACTAAAATGAAAAATAAGTGAAACCTACATGATAATGAGAAAGCAGAGTCAATATGAGAGAACCTATCATGACTTCCCTAATTATTAGGATTGATTTTCAGGTAAGTTTCTACCGTTACGTTGTTTTCTTTACTATTGACAGTAAATGCTAGAGCTACCACAATTCTCTCTCGAGTAACTATGCTTTAAACTAGATTTATTATTTCAAACTAAGTCTAGGTGATATAATGATGTATGCCTTAATCACAATCAGATTCATTATTCCCAATTTCTCTTTATGTCTCCCTAATTATATTCTGATCAATTAGTAAGAAATATTGTTGTTCAACTCTCATAACTCATGAACAACACAAGATACAAAAGCTACTACCTGTTGGCCATATAATTAATCATAAGTAAAAGCAAACAAATAAATAGATTTATAAAAGAACAGTTTTGATTATCTTAGCAAATTCACCCAATAAAAAAGTACATCATAATCACATACAAGAGTTTACTTAGTCATGTTCAGCTGTAAAGACGTAATTGAAACTAGAAGCATAAAGATAGGAAGGACTGAGAACTCTGGAGATCCTTCCGTCTCCAAATCACGTCTAAGAATTTATATATAACAAAATTTCTATGCTTAAGAGTTAAGACAATATGATCTCCTAGGCTAGGAATCTCATTTATCTCTTCTCTCCATTTTTGACGTTTTCTCTTATTTTTCTTCTAAAAAATAAACTAAAAATAAAGACACTAAATTAGTGTCCTTAATTTCTTCTTAATTACAGTAACATTTTATCTTTTTTCTGATTTTTTTTGAGGTTTTCCAAATTCTCTCTTTCCTTTCAATAGTCTTTTTTATTGCCACTATCTTCAGCAAACGTGGTATTTATTTGTCTTAAAGACTCATTTAAGCCTGTTACGTTTCTAAAATTAAGAGCAGTATTGCAGTGGTATTTATATTCAAGCTGTATTGAAGCTTCATTTAGAATGTCAAGCTTAATCAGCCACTATTCAGGCAAGTTCTCCTTTCATCCTCTCTCGCCCTCTTTTAATATAATAGTTTTTTAAATATTTTTCTCAATTAAATTTTATATTGAATCATGATTCCTGTTTGTGATACTTAATTAGTCGGAATGTTTATTATTGTTATTATTATTCATAATAGTATAGGTCTGTTTTTTAATGATTTTCTTGAGGTTTTAGTGATCATTGTTTAGAATCAAGGAAACATTTGTAGTCGTCAATCTGGTGGAAAAAGGTTTGAAAGGACCATCAATGTGCTCTTCTTAATTATGTGCGTAAAAGTAGATTTATTTTTCATATTTACGAAAAATTTTGTACACGAATATTTTATGCAACGGGTTGTCCTTTTTATTTAAAAAAGACTTTCATCATTTCAAATAACACTATGTTTCTTTCTCTTCTTCTTGTATGTGCCTTTGATGAGATTAAACCCTATAGCATAATCTACTGTTTTATTAGCAAATACATTTGTGTTTCCCTCTTTCCCGAAATCTATGTAAAATACCTTTTCTTAAAATAATACAGTTTGTTTCTTCTGGTTCTTTTTGTTTGTGATAGTATTAGATCTAATGATTTTCACTCCACTATGACAACGTGATAGTGTGTCCATTGACGATTAAATGGACAAGGAAAAAAATAATGTGTGTTAGAGTTGAACTGGTGATTATATAATTTGATGAAGTAAAACTGGAGGTAGCAATTGACTTAAGTTCATTCGTTCATCTAAACTCTAAAGTCTTATTTCTCTTCTTTTCAGGAAATAAAGAGTTTCGATGGAGAAAAGGCAAACGCAAGCCAAGCAAAACAACTGTTATAGTAAGAGGTGTAATAAAACACAACAATTGTCTTTACTATGATTTTCCAATTTTATAAATAACTTTTAGTACATTTTATTTGGGTATTATGCCTAACATGTTTAGTCATAAATGAAAGATTATATGCATCTATATATATTATGTGATTTCGGAGACCCCAAAAAGGAAAAAAAATATGAAAAGAAAAGAAAAGAAAGAGAAGGTGTAATGGAGGGGAACCAAATCCCAAAAAAAACAAGAGAAAAGGTAAGAAATGATATGGAAGATACCAATTCAAACGTCATTGGCGAGATTTTAGCGAAATTTTATTTTCCTTTTTCTTGGTGAAGGAAAAAAATTCTATTAATCACCAACTTACAGTACAAGGATTCAATGAACAAAGCCAAACTTAGAGCCTATTTGGCCAAGTTTCTGGGAAGCCAGAAGTGTTTATTTTTCTCAAAAAAGTGCTTATTTTAAAATTTTCGGGTGTTTGGCCAAGCTTCTAGAGAAAAATAAGTGCTTTTGAATGGCAGCAGAAGCTGTTTTTCTGGTGTGGGGAAGAAGCTGAAAAAAGTAGTTTTTCGAAAAAATAAGTGCTTTTGATTAATTAGGACAAGAATACTCATTTCAAACTTCCATATTTAATCAAATTAATATTATTATGTATCCATTTTTGTAATTTGATAATTTTTTTAAATATCGGTCAAATACAAATTAATAACAAAAATATTTCTATAAAATTTGGCCAAACACAAATTGTTTATCTCACAAAGCACTTATTTAAAAGATACTTTTAATAAAAAGCACTTCTCAAAATAAGCTGATTTTGGCAGCTTGGCCAAACAAGCTCTTAGTAAATCAACATATAAAAAACTGTTTGACCAGCTGGGTTTGGAAAACCTGCTAGGCAGGACTAGCACACTCAATCCAGCAAGCATCACTACGCCCTTTTCGCTTTCTTTTAATTTTAAATTTTGTATCAAGTAATAAAAAATCGTGACATTAAAAATATTCAAAGTCTTGCCGATTTCTTTCTACTTATCTAATGCTCAACAATTAGTATGTCGTATTAGATCTATATTAGTGCTATTATAATTTGTATTAAATATATATTAATGTTATTATTAGTATATCTTAAATTTTTGAAATTTGATATATTTTTAACACAAAGTTGAACAATCAAACCAATATATAACTGCATACAATTATGAGTGGCTTAGAATTTTCAGTTAATGAGAGAAATATATGTGCAAATGAAAGGAATCAAGAGAAGCAAAGAGGCAAAGCCGCAAAGAAGCTTAAAGAATAGATCGAATACTTTATATAACTGTTTTTTTTTTGTATCACTTTGTTTCCTTATTATAGTTATTTTTAGAAAAAATTATTTAAGAGAAATGAAAATTTTCAGCCGTATGAAACCCAATGAAAAAAATTTCATACTAAGAATCAAAATACTAACAAAAAAGCATTTAGAGGATGAAGAAAAACGTAGGCCACATGCGAGGATTCCCTATATTTTTACAATACTATGTTTTCTCTTTTTTGAATCATGTGTGAAAGTGGAAGATGAATAGATGTACATTGATTGTAGTAATGTCTTAAATAACGCATAATTAATTATTTGACATTTAAGATTAAATGTGTTGCGTCTTATCTTGATTTGTGATTAATTCCTTAATAAAATAGATAAATAGCTAATATCTAACTGTATTTAAAATTATATAATTTAATTAATAAATATTTAGAAAAATGCTGAATGATTAGAGAAATAAATGGAGTAGAAAGTGAGGTTAGGAACAGTAAATAAGTACTACGAATATGTATAAGGGGTAATTTTCCAAAAAAAAAAAAAAAGGAAGTACATTCTACCTATGAGAAAAAAATAAAACTTAAAGTCCCTTTTCCTTTATTTAATTAAGACTCAAGGGTCTCTTCTACTTTAAGATCCCACTGTCTATGGATGTTCATTCAAACTTGGAGGGGATTAAGAGCCCGTTTGGATTAGCTGATTTAAAGTGGATGATAAGCATCAAGTGTTGAAAAATATTTTTAGTCTGAAAAATATTTTTAATTGCTTAAGCTGATTTATAAATAAGCAATTACGTATTTGGATAAAAGTGTTGAAACTAGTAATAAGCAACTGGTGTTAGGGGTGTCAATGGTAATTCGCAACCGATCATAACCGACCGAACCGATCTGTACGGAATCGATTTGAGATTTTTTCCTCAAAACCGTAGGTTTCAGGTTAAAATTGTAACTGAATCGAATAATTAGGTTAGGTTTTTTATTTTAAAAAAATAAACCGAAAAATACCGAACCGAACCGAATAAAATTATATGCATAAAATGTATTTTATATATTAGTTCTTTATGTATAAATATATTTATATATTTCTAGGTAGGCTTTAAAACAAAAATACATAAAATATTTTACCTTTGAGTTTGAGCCTTAGGGTGGAAGTAGTAACCCCAATGTCCAACCTACTGTAGCAATACAAATACTACATTCAAAGTTGAATCTACTGTACTTCAAAAGTGAGGTATATTCAGCAATTCTCGATTCCAATCTCCTTTAAATATAATTTCCATGAAGTGATAGATTTAGTTTATAAAATTTTCGCAGGTAATTATTTGTGTTGCTCTTGTAAAGTTTGTTCACTTGGATAAAGCTTTAATCTCTTAATAGATATATACGAAATAATCTCAGTTTTAGATTTAATTTAGTGTAGAACAGTAGATGATAGTCAAATATCTATTTGAAGAAATGAATGAGCTTGAATTTGACAATCAAAATAATCTCAATATTTAGTGTTGTCTTATTTTGTTTTATGCATTCATATCCACTCTTTAAAAATGTAGTCTTGAAATTTTATATTTTAAACGCATTACACTCCCCATATTACTCATGAATCCTTTTTAGACACCCCTCATCAAATATTCAACAGGAATATGATATCATTATAAGTTTGTAATATAAGTCACTTAGTTATATGGAATTAGTGTTGTGGTTCGTTCACTTGAACATATGAGTTTTGTAAAGAAAGTGAGACATTGTTTTCATTGTTATTGATTTATTTGCAAAAATACATCTTTTTTTGTAGGCAGTTTTAGTTTACGTAAAAAAAAAACTGAAAACTAACCGAACTGTACCGAAACCGAAGAGAAACTGAGATGGCTGTGACGGTTTCAAAAATTCAAATTTTGGTTACACATATTAGAATACCGAAAAATTGGTATGGTAAATTTTTTTATAATAACCAGACCGAATCGAACCGTTGATACCCCTAATTGGTGTGTTTGGTAAAAAAAAATATTGATAAGTATATTTTTATTAAAATGACTAAAATGTCCTTTAAATTATTATTTATACAATAAATTTAAAAATATTTTTACATTAAAAATGACAAATGACGAATATAGAATGAGGAGGAGGTTGAGAATTTTATCTTAAAAATGATATTTCATGGCACTGAAAGTGCTTATAAGCTGGAAAAAATAAGTTGGGAATGACCAACTTATGACTTATGGCTTATTTTGGCTTATAAGTACCTGACTTATAAGCACTTTTAATATTTACCAAATACATAGATAAGTCAAATAGTGCTTATAAGCTAATTTGACCAGCTTATAAGCTTAGCCAAACACCCTCTAAGGTTTCTACTATAAGATTTAATAATAGTGTTCATAAACCTTAGAATTAGGGGAATGATACCTGGGTACTATATGAACATACCTATTCTATATTACTTAACATTTAATACAAAAAGTTCTCGTTATGTATTCATTTCAAGTCTAATCCCATTGGATTGACAAATAGAAAATTAAGATTTCTATGAGCATGATAAACTCTATCGATTAATAACCTATAGAAAAGTTAATTCTACTAAACGAATATAAGATAACAGACTCCAAAGAACTCATAACTCATAGTAACTCTTATGTTAGTAACTCTTATGTTCTTATTCATCAGATTTCCCCAAAGTTTGAGCATTTAGTATTTTCATATTTTTATTCGAGTAAAGTCCACTAAATCCCCTAATTTTTTGAGTTTAAAAAATAATACCCCTTTCACCTTTTGAAAGGGATAGTAGACCCCCTTAAAACTTAAAATCAACGGTTATAAATGAGTTTATCATTTGTATGCATTTTTAAAAGGTCAAAAACAATCTTCAATTATGATGAATTTTTAAACTATATTTTTTACAGGATTAAATATATTAAAGAAGTATTATACAAATATTTAAAATTTATATCTTATTTTACTCCTTTAGTTTATTCTTTTGAAACGACCTCGGTCAGTCGTTTCGGAAGCTAGGACTCCGATTGGCGTGCTGATAATTTTAAAATATTCGTAATGTCCATTAGTACCTGTCTGTAAAATTTGAGCTAAATCAGACCTCGTTTGGCAGGCATCGGAAGAAGGTTTCAGTTTTTATTGGCGATAAATATTAAAAAGAGATTTTCGAGCTCGGTTTTTGCCGAATGAGCTCCGATTCGAAATCCGAAAGCGCCGTTAGGTTCGTATGATTATTTGTGATTTTTGTAAGCTTTCGAAAGTGAATTTCGATGTTGTTCGGCTAGTTTCCGCTAAAATGCCGAAAGTTAAATAATTTGACTTCTTTTCATTTAAATTCGCATCTTGAGTTTCGGGAGTCCAATTTGAGATCCGTCTTCGCGAGTATGTTACATATATTTTGTATAACTTGTATGCAAAAGTTGGAATTATTTCGAATATCGCAGGGTACCGTTTTAATTTTCGTCGCGCAAAAAAAAATAAAAGAAAACAAAAAAAAAAAAAAAAGAGAAAAAAGACAAGAATTACTAAAGTTAGGCGGTGGGTCCTTAGCTTAAAGCTAAGGACCAGGCAGTAGTAGGAGTAGTATGAAAACAGAAGCAATGAACGAAATGAAACAGAATTAGAGAAACGAGAATACGCGGTGGAAAAAATGCCAGAAAATGGGAAAAGGGGCCGGAGAAAAGTAGAATTTTTACCCTGAAACATTCAGAGTGGGATCGTTTGGCAATGAAACCAAAGGACAAAGCGGTTATTGAGTTGCTGTGCTAACTTAGTAACAAGGTAAGTGTTTATATCCATTTCTTTGGAGGCACCTGGCCTCGTGGATTTTCTACCACATGTTCCTTACGTGTGTAGCTGCCGATGGGCGTACTTATTACGCCTTAGCTTTGGATTTATATTCTATATTATATATTATGTCCTGTTATTGGTATTGCATTGAGAATCTGAGTATTGTACTTTGGTTGTGAGTTGGTATATACTTTCTAGCTGTCGATGAGAGTCCCGCGCTGGTGATGGGTTATTATTGCATCATGTTGCATTCGTATGCCCATTGCATCATATTGAGGGTAGGAGGATTCCGCCCTCGGAGCAGGAGGATTCCGCTCCATTGCATCATATTGAGGGTAGGAGGATTCCGCCCTCGGAGCAGGAGGATTCCGCTCCATTGCATCATATTGAGGGTAGGAGGATTCCGCCCTCGGAGCAGGAGGATTCCGCTCCATCGCATCATATTGAGGGTAGGAGGATTCCGCCCTCGGAGCAGGAGGATTCCGCTCCATCTATTTGGCACATGTGACACCATTGCATCATACTGCATTCATCCCATTTCATTGCATCGCGTGCTGACTATTGTGTGACTATCATGCTGTGTTTTGTGTATGCGGTATGTATACCATATTGTGGACATATATCAGTTTTCCTATATATTTCTGGTTTGTATTCTGGGTTGCGGGGATCAAGTTGTACGCCGCAACGGTATAAATATATGGATCGGGTTGCACGCCGCGACAGGATGAATATATGGATCGGGTTGCACGCCGCAACAGGAAGTATTTCTGATTGTTGATATGTTCGGGATACCTATATGTTCTGGCTATCTTACGTTCCTGGTTTTAATGAGTTTGTGATTCCATACGTGTTTCTAGTTATTAATTGGCTCTGCCTTTTCCTAATTTAAATAAGAGGAATTTTGTTTATCTGTTTCTTTTCCCTGGCTAGCTATCCTATTATTTGAGGTGGCTAGTCTGCCCCACTTATTGAGTCCTTTTGACTCACCCTTGTTTGTTGTTTGTTTCTTGTCTATCTATTTCGTTTCGGCAGGTTCGCTCCAGGATTGAGTTCGCCGCGTTGTTCAGGAGCGAAGACGACTTCAGCTGTTAGGGTGAGCCAGCTTTTATTCCGGATGGCCACCAGTTTATTGTTTATTATTTCAGCTGCATTTTGCTCCCTTCAGGAGGTATCAGTCTTCTTTTGTACTCTTAGATGTCTAGTCTGGATAGCCCTAAACCTAGCATGTTGGGTAGTCAGCTGTAATTTCTTTTGTACAGCTCAGAGGTATCAGTATGTCTGTGTTTTTATTGTAAGTCTTGTCCTTAATTGTAAATTGTTATATTTATTTTCCTGATTTAATTGGTAAGGGTTCGCCCGACGGGTCTAGGGGAGGATGTTGGGTGCCCGCACGGCCCAACCGGATTCCGGGTCGTGTCAGTTGGTATCAGAGCCATATTTAGAGTCTATCCAGACTAAGACAGTGTCTAGTAGAGTCTCGCTGATGGGTACGTAGACGTCCGTACTTATCTACGAGAGGCTATGATGGCATTTAGGAAGTTTCACTTCCTTCTTTTCTGATCGTGCGTCGGTCTGGGATGAAAAAGTATTTTCGTTAATTTATTCGTGGTAATTGCGAACCCTCGCACGATAAATCAGCAAACAGTATGAGTTCTAGATGAAGCAATCTAGCCTGGGGTTGGTACTGACGAAGTCCGAGTGTTTTGATCGTGCTGACGATCTAGTTACGGAAGTCCCAGTTGTACAAGCTCGCGATGGGCAAGGGAGCAGGGCCTTGTAGTTCCCTTGGCTCTCTACGATGCTTTTACGAGAATCTTGGCGACGCAGATACTGCAAGAACCTATTATTCGCTAGGCAGCTTATCAGATTGCCGCATATGTAGATGTTCGGTCTCAAGGAGCTCCTATTTCAGTTCTTAATATTGCCGCAGTAAAGTATGTTCCGGAGGTAGCATGTGTTGTACCTCTAATTATTCTGGCTGGTTAACTAGCCGAGGTAACAGCTCGGTCCGAGTGCCCAAAGTGGTTGCATTATTTTACGCGGTTGAATCTTCCGATATTCTCAAGCCATGCATCATATAATCCTTGTGTAAGTTTTTTTTTAAAAGTAAAATGATATCAGCGTATCCTTCATGCTCTTGATTATATCGAGCGGTATGTTGTTGATTATTCTGCTTTCCAGTTTCAAGGTCCAGCCTTGAATTGGTGGGCCGCTCTTTTATTAGCTAACTTGGTTCGATTTTTTTTATCTAGATTTGTGAAAAAAAAAAATTCCTTTCGAGTAGCGAGCGAAATGGAGAGTATTGCCAGTTTGAGTGGATTAGACAGGGTAACCTGTCGACTAGCCTGTTGGTGTTTCAGAATATGAGATTAAATTCTATAAAATGGCCGAATATGCATTTGAACTAGTCCATGAACCTTTTGAGAGATTTAAAGATTAATTGATGACCTTTCTTTTTTCCTTGAGATCCCAGATGGCTCGAAAAAAATTGAGGCTGGGATTTCATTTGATATCGTTGTTGATATTGCTCAAAGACATTAGGCATATCATAAGTTAGAGCGGGAAAGTAAGAGATCCCACGGCCCTGGTGGGTAACCATGGTACCTCATTTGGAGGTAAGAGTTCTGATTATTTTGGGAGGTCACCTTCCAGGTTATCTCAGCTTGTAGAGCGTGATTCTCAGAGTGCGCGAGTAGTTTATCCAGATTAGACCCAGTTTTTCTCTTTATAGCTATTGACAATATGTCCAACTTCCATTTTCAATGAAAATCTGTTATCATTGCCATAAGTCTGGTTATCCTTTGAGGAGTTTTTCCTTACTCCAGCAAGTAGATAATCGTCCTTCTTCTTGCCCTCAGACACCTGCACAGTTGCAGGAATTTCATTTAAATGTTAATCAATCAGAGAAATGCCACCACCCAGTAGAGGTCGAGAGCGTAGTGGTACTGGTTCTTCTAGAAGTAATTATCAGGGTAGTGGCTCGACTCGGCTGCAGAGGCAGTTCTATGAACTGCTAGTCTGGCAGGATGTTGAGGTATCTGATGTAGTACACCCATGTATTTTTTCTTCTCTTAAATGTGAGTAAGATTTGATTCTTCCGATCGATCTGGAAATGGTGTGTCTTATAATGTTTTGATGGTTTTCTTGGATGTTGTTTCTATTAAGAATCGGTTGCGGTAGAGGGGTGAGCTTCTGATATGATTTATTTCTGGTATTTGTGAGACCTACTAGGTTTAAATGTGAGAGATTGGGAGTGAGTGGCGGTATTTTCTGCTTGGCATCTTATTGTGCCACATTCTGTTATTATGTCAAGTCAGTCTACCTCTCTCTTTGGAATTCAGTGTTGGTAAGATGATGAGATTTTTATTCGTCACCATCAGGATATGTCGTTGTTTCTTCCGGCGTAAAGTGGCTGATAAGTAATGCTTGATCTACGTATCTCCTTTCGGTTCGAGACGCTAGTAAAGTCATGTTATCCTATGAGCTTATCTGGGTTATAAAAAAAGATTTTCTGGTAAATTATCAGAGTTTCCTTCTTATTGGGAGGTTAAATTGGCATGGTTGTTTTTCCATAAAGCTCATTTAATGTCTATTTCTTCAATTGCGATTTTTGGGTTAGCCTGACTCGGAAGTAGTGTAGCTCTGGGAGCCAAGCAAATAAAAAGATGAGCTTCCTGAAGCTCTAATTATTTCTATCATCGATCCATTTCCATTTCTTCTTCGTCCGGTACTAGTGAGCTTGGGCGATTGGTAGCCGCTTGTGACGTTCCCTGTGTTGAGCCAGAGTACGTGTTATTGTAGCCGGGTAAGCATATTATTATTTTGGATATCAGTTTATCCGGGTATCCATTTCCATGTATAGTATAGTGCTGGTTCTGTTTTTGCGGATCATCCAGTTTCAGGGGAAACTCTGCCGAAATTTTTATATAGAAGTACCATCATTCGGGCGGTGGTGTTTACGGCAAAGGTATGGAGTTGTGAACTTGAGAGTTGCAGCTGTTTGGCAACTCGAAAGTGTAGTTGATAGCTTAGGTCTGCCTACATTCAGCTTTTAGCTAAATCTTCTTTAATCCAGCAGGTTGTGCGAGGATGACTTTCTATTCAAATTAGTTGTATGAGTTTATACTTTAAGTGGAGGAGTCTTCCTCCAATTGATACCGAATCATAATATTAAATCTCTAAGGCGTTGCTGAAGCGTAAGCTAATTCTTAGTTCCATCGACCTGTTCTATATCGAAAGTATATCGACGAGGTGATTCGTTGGTGGAATCGTGTTAACCCATTCAAGGTTTCATGTATCTTTATTTCGAAAAAGTAAAACTCCTCTCTCATGATTGAGAAAGGGTCGGCTTAGTCCGAATAAGTTGGGCTATGATGTTATCATATTATCCAAATATGTTTTTATCCAAGGGTTTGATGTGCATGTCATAACTCTGATTCCGTAATTATGAGATCATGTCCGTGGAGTAGTTTATGAAGGTTGTGCAAGTTCTCTTGTTATCTGTGTAAATATTGCTTTAGATTTAGGCTCGTTCGAGGACGAACGAGAGTTTAAGTGGAGGAGAATGAAACGACCTCGGTCAGTCGTTTCGGAAGCTAGGACTCCGATTGGCGTGCTGATAATTTTAAAATATTCGTAATGTCCATTAGTACCTGTCTGTAAAATTTGAGCTAAATCAGACCTCGTTTGGCAGGCATCGGAAGAAGGTTTCAGTTTTTATTGGCGATAAATATTAAAAAGAGATTTTCGAGCTCGGTTTTTGCCGAATGAGCTCCGATTCGAAATCCGAAAGCGCCGTTAGGTTCGTATGATTATTTGTGATTTTTGTAAGCTTTCGAAAGTGAATTTCGATGTTGTTCGGCTAGTTTCCGCTAAAATGCCGAAAGTTAAATAATTTGACTTCTTTTCATTTAAATTCGCATCTTGAGTTTCGGGAGTCCAATTTGAGATCCGTCTTCGCGAGTATGTTACATATATTTTGTATAACTTGTATGCAAAAGTTGGAATTATTTCGAATATCGCAGGGTACCGTTTTAATTTTCGTCGCGCAAAAAAAAATAAAAGAAAACAAAAAAAAAAAAAAAAGAGAAAAAAGACAAGAATTACTAAAGTTAGGCGGTGGGTCCTTAGCTTAAAGCTAAGGACCAGGCAGTAGTAGGAGTAGTATGAAAACAGAAGCAATGAACGAAATGAAACAGAATTAGAGAAACGAGAATACGCGGTGGAAAAAATGCCAGAAAATGGGAAAAGGGGCCGGAGAAAAGTAGAATTTTTACCCTGAAACATTCAGAGTGGGATCGTTTGGCAATGAAACCAAAGGACAAAGCGGTTATTGAGTTGCTGTGCTAACTTAGTAACAAGGTAAGTGTTTATATCCATTTCTTTGGAGGCACCTGGCCTCGTGGATTTTCTACCACATGTTCCTTACGTGTGTAGCTGCCGATGGGCGTACTTATTACGCCTTAGCTTTGGATTTATATTCTATATTATATATTATGTCCTGTTATTGGTATTGCATTGAGAATCTGAGTATTGTACTTTGGTTGTGAGTTGGTATATACTTTCTAGCTGTCGATGAGAGTCCCGCGCTGGTGATGGGTTATTATTGCATCATGTTGCATTCGTATGCCCATTGCATCATATTGAGGGTAGGAGGATTCCGCCCTCGGAGCAGGAGGATTCCGCTCCATTGCATCATATTGAGGGTAGGAGGATTCCGCCCTCGGAGCAGGAGGATTCCGCTCCATTGCATCATATTGAGGGTAGGAGGATTCCGCCCTCGGAGCAGGAGGATTCCGCTCCATCGCATCATATTGAGGGTAGGAGGATTCCGCCCTCGGAGCAGGAGGATTCCGCTCCATCTATTTGGCACATGTGACACCATTGCATCATACTGCATTCATCCCATTTCATTGCATCGCGTGCTGACTATTGTGTGACTATCATGCTGTGTTTTGTGTATGCGGTATGTATACCATATTGTGGACATATATCAGTTTTCCTATATATTTCTGGTTTGTATTCTGGGTTGCGGGGATCAAGTTGTACGCCGCAACGGTATAAATATATGGATCGGGTTGCACGCCGCGACAGGATGAATATATGGATCGGGTTGCACGCCGCAACAGGAAGTATTTCTGATTGTTGATATGTTCGGGATACCTATATGTTCTGGCTATCTTACGTTCCTGGTTTTAATGAGTTTGTGATTCCATACGTGTTTCTAGTTATTAATTGGCTCTGCCTTTTCCTAATTTAAATAAGAGGAATTTTGTTTATCTGTTTCTTTTCCCTGGCTAGCTATCCTATTATTTGAGGTGGCTAGTCTGCCCCACTTATTGAGTCCTTTTGACTCACCCTTGTTTGTTGTTTGTTTCTTGTCTATCTATTTCGTTTCGGCAGGTTCGCTCCAGGATTGAGTTCGCCGCGTTGTTCAGGAGCGAAGACGACTTCAGCTGTTAGGGTGAGCCAGCTTTTATTCCGGATGGCCACCAGTTTATTGTTTATTATTTCAGCTGCATTTTGCTCCCTTCAGGAGGTATCAGTCTTCTTTTGTACTCTTAGATGTCTAGTCTGGATAGCCCTAAACCTAGCATGTTGGGTAGTCAGCTGTAATTTCTTTTGTACAGCTCAGAGGTATCAGTATGTCTGTGTTTTTATTGTAAGTCTTGTCCTTAATTGTAAATTGTTATATTTATTTTCCTGATTTAATTGGTAAGGGTTCGCCCGACGGGTCTAGGGGAGGATGTTGGGTGCCCGCACGGCCCAACCGGATTCCGGGTCGTGTCATCTTTTGATTTACCAAATTCATTTTATTTTATAGAAGTTTTTTTTCGTAGAGCTTCAAAATTTAATTATAATTATGTAACAATTGAAAATTAACGTAACTGGAGTAATAATTTTGCATAAAATTATTTTCTATTTTACATCATAGTTACATATTGTGTGGTTTAATTATTTTTAAATATTTCATTAGTAATCATACGAAAAAATAAAAGATGAAAATTTACCTATTCTTATAATTTAAAGGTGATGATGTGGTATTTCATAATTTTAAACAACCTGAAAATATTAATTCAACTATAATTTTTATTTCATGTAGAAGATCAATGAGGTATTATTATTTCTTACATAAAATATTATGGCAGTTAGATGAAATTAATTAATGTATTTATATATAATAGTTAGATGAAATATTAATATAGAGTAGTTGCCATAAGTTAGTAGTCAATAGCAATTCTCATGTAAACATTATTAGTTAGCTCACTATAATAGGAGTACTTATTATGCAACAAATGTATATTTGCGTGTGTAGTCGGAGCCAATAAATATAAAACGGTAAACACTGCGTATTTCAATCTATATAACTTGTAAAAGATATGATCTGAGGAAAGAATCAAAATTATGCCGTTATACTATTTCCAAACCCCAAATTAGAACGGAAAAGTAGTACGTTGTTCAATATATTTGTCGAGTGTTTTTAATAAATTAAAATGGAAAAATTCTTTGCACCTTCTGAAACTCTTAATCCTGGAAGGTTCAATACGATAATGGTTGGCACTAATTAATCTCTGAGTGCACCAAGGACACTTCGTTGATTGTATTGACATGGTTAATCGCCACACAATTGATGATTAATCGTATAAGAAAATAATTAAATAACACACATAATACAATAATTGGTTGGTGGTCATAAATAATACTCAGCATTAAATTATGTGAAAATCTACTGCATCTTTTTTGTATGAAATGTAATACGGAATAAAAATATGTCATCCTGGTGGACGTATGGTTAAGTTTTAAACCACTTCAAAAATGGGAAATATTTTATAAATGGTTGCCGAAAGTAAATTTTGATCTGTTCAAATTAAGTTTATCAATTGACGTTAGGATGTATACTATTCATGATATTATGAACACATTCGGTTTTGGAATTACTACATGCCTACAAGCAATTAGCTTTATTTGTTGATATTGTATTGTGCATTGTTGTTGTTTTTTTTTTTTTTTTTTTTTTTTTTTTTTTGAGAAAAGAAAGTAGAATAAGGATACATCTATTAGAAACAGGAAATTTAACAATGTTAAGATAAATGCCTTTAAATAAGTATTTTATTATTTAGCAATTCTTTCATCACTAATCACTACACAAGCAATTCCAACAAGTCCACAATATAATTTACGTGAACTAGACGACCACTGAAAATGTGAAGCGTCTAGATTTAATTTATATCAACACTTCTCGTGTTTTCTATATTGAATTTTACTAAATCGAAAATAAAGTAAAAGAAGAGTTGCATAAGGACACTGCATCTGAGCATTAGAGATGAATCAAAATAGGATTGACCCAAATTTCTTCGGATCCAAAAGCTGACTATAGTATGTCAAATTGGATTCGTTCCAGTTTGCTTTTGTAAAGGCAAGTAGAGTAGAGAATATTGTGATTCTTGTAAGGCGTGTCGTTGTTGCTTTTGGCTATAAAAAATACAGTACACTCTATAAACATCATAATTGCAGAAAGGATACGGGAAAAAAAATAGCAAGAGTATAAGAGATTTTAACCCAAAAAATTTTCACTAAGGCAAATGTAATGTTACATATCTAACTGTAGCCACGAAAAAAAAAAAAAAGTGACGAGGCATCCAACAAGCTTCAACTAATTCCAAGAGCTTACAAGTTACATCTAAGTTGGTCTCGACAATTTATTCTAGCATTCTAAACCACCAATTCATTGTCCGATCTCTTATTTTCTTTGCATAGTCCATCTAGATTCAAACAAACCGCTCATCTGATTAACAAAACACTCAAGGTTAATGCTTGAGGCTCTCTTTGACTAATTTCGTCATTTTGTAAAAAAAAAAAAAAAAAATCTCATATCTTGCCTTCTTTGCATAGTCCATCTAATTTGTAAAGGGCATCTATGAGATATTTTATATATTATAGAACCTCAAATCTTTATACAGAGAAACCGTGATCGAAGAACGATCTAATTCGACAAACACCAACGATCAACAACATTAAGTTTTATCACAAACCAGAAGCTGAAGTAAGTCATATCCTTGAGATAAAGGATACCTTAAACGAAAGGATGGTGAAGCATGAATTATGTGAGGTTTTTCCTCAAAAAGATGTGATGTGATGTGATGTGATGTGAGGATGTGGAGGAGGAGGCTAAACTGAACTTATATATAAGCGTGTAGAGAAGCTAGGGTTGTGTTGATCCGACTTTAAGAAATGACACTACTGTACTACAATCATTTTATGGTAATATACTAGATTCTTCCATCCTAATATGGTGGCTTTAGGTTTCCGTATCATTTATGCATCTACTTTACCTTTATACTGTGCGACAATTTGGTGCTCCTATTGTACTCTTCCGTTCCTGATACTGTAAGTTTCCGATCTAATTATTAAAGACGTAATTTTGATAAGAAAAAATATATTCTTAATATATACCCTTCTTGTAACTTATGTAAACTTATAAGTCAAACAAGATTATTTTTTACCAGTTTCATGCAAATATTCTTTAAACATTTTGAATTATTCACTATTGTGACTTATAGTCTGTTTGGCCAAGCTTCTCAGAAGTCAAAAGTATTTTTTTTTCAAGAAAAAAGTACTTTTGAAGAATTTTGAGGTGTTTGGCCAAAAGAAAAAAAATACTTTTGAGAGGAAGTAGAAACAGTTTTTCTGTTGTTGGGGAGAAGCTACAAATTTCTGCTTCTCCCCAGAAAAAGTAGAAGCAGAAGTAGTTTATTGATTTTTTAAGACAAAAATATTCTTACCAAAAATATTTATTTACCATACTATAATTTTTTTGGTAACTAACAATTTTATTAATCACCAAGTGAATAATTACATAACTAATTGCTAGCTATACTATCTCAATCAAAACTGGCTCTCAACCTCATTGACTTTAGCACTATCCTAGCTAATGAAAGTAATCAACTAAGTAAGCTATATTTAATTATTTTAACCAATATATTGCTTAAATATAAAATAAAATTTTATTTTCTACTTCGCTCTTTTGGTTTAACCTTATTTCTATTGATTAAAAACCATAGTTTATATATTTTTTATTTATATATTTAAACTAAATGAAAATAAAATATTAAATTAACTTTTTTATTGAAAAAATATTTAAATCTTTGATACATTTAAATAATATCAGTCGCATAATGGAACTTAGTAATGCACTTTTTCGTAATTTGACACTCAAAAGTACTTTTTGTAAAGATCATCCAAACACAAACTGTTTAGAAAAGCACTTCTCAGATGAGTTGGCCAAATACAAACTGCTTATTCTTCAAAAGTACTTATCTAAAAAGTACTTCTGATAAAAATACTTTCAAAATAAGTAGATTTTGGAAGCTTAGCCAAACAGGTACTTTTCATGTAGTTTTTAAATAGGTAAATTTTATTTCCAAAAACGTATAAAATTCTATGCTTAAATCACACAAAATTTAGTCAATTTGACACTCATCCCGATAAAATGATCACAATTTGGTGTAAACACTGAGTGCAGGTAAGTTTTTACCGGCTACCTATACATAGGCATAACAACGAGCTAGCTAGTGGGCAGTGACTCCTTGTAATTGCACTGAAATTTTAAAATATTGTTCCCAGCTTTTATTTTTTCATTTTAACATCTCTACTTGATCAAAATATATACTTTAAATACATCTCCCACAGGAGAAAAAAAAAAATTCATTGTTAGGTATTCATGTAGTATTATTTCTTGATGGAGAGTCACTAACTTTTGCTTTGTCACATGTTAATGACTCAACTATTCACCCATTTAATAAAGGGACAATTACATTGAGAGACACCACACTCATAAAAATTACCAAAAAAGATCTTTATTTTGCTACCTTACCCAATATAGCACTCCCCCCTCCCTTTTTTTTAAATTTTTCTTCCACTCTATAGCACCCTATTTAAAGAAAAATAACTCTAGCCCCCATTTTTCCTCTCTTCTCCTTCTCTCCTTCCCATTTTTCTCTCTTCTCTTCCCCATTAAACCTAACAGCGCCGTCCTTCCCCAACCCTTCCACCACTGCCCCGCTGTCATCCCCTCTCCTCCAAGCCACTGACGTCGCCGCCGCCGTGGTCACCACCACCACCACCACCGTCGCTGCTGCTTCTTCTTCTTTTCATTTTTTTTGTTTTTTTGCTTTTTGAATAACAATATTGATTTTCGTTGTATATTCCGATCAAAACTCCGGTGAGGAGTTTATTTATCAAGTTTCTTTTTTTTCTTCTTTTTTTCCATAAAAATTCATTGAAATCTACTAGTTGTTTGTTAAAACTTTTGTTTAATGTTTAGATCTAGTGTTTTCTTGTATAAAACTGTATAGATCTTGGATATTTGTTAAGCTTTTGTGTAAAATCTGCCCCAGACACTGTTTAAAATAATTTTGTGAGTTTATATACTTTTATATATTTTTATACAATTCTGTAAACGTGTATAAAAATGTATAAATCTGTATATGTACGTATTGACAGTGTATAAAACACATTCTATGCATTGTAAAATTGTATAAAGCTGTATATGTGTGTATGAACAATGAATAAAATTGTATAAATTTTAGATTTGTGCACTTTTTATAGATATTTTGTATAAAATTTATGTTTTTTGTGTATATTTTTGTATTTTCTTTCTTGCATACACATTTTTCTATGTATTACATGTATAATTTATTATTTTGATAGATTTAGGTGTATAAAATTATCAAAAAATAATTATTTAAATAAATCCTCAAATAAAATAAGCAAATCCGGCAAGATCCGGTGAACTTTTCATTTTCCGACCACCGACCGGTGGCGGCTCGATTTCTTGTGGCGGGGCAGTGGGGGAGGGTGAGGGAATGGCTCCTAGGGTTTTTAGTTTAAATGGGTGCTATGTTATGTAATTTTGAAAATAAGGGGGTGCTATGTTGTGTAATGTAAAAATAAAGGGGTGTTATGGATGAAATGTGGCCCCTCATTTGTAATTTTGTATGGTGGGCTGCCTAGCTTTGAAAATTTCCCTTTAATAAAAGATTATTACAACCGATTAAAATTTTAGGAAAAAAATGTATCTAGCTATAAAATAGAAGCCCTTTAACATTCAAATTGACATAATAATACCTCCACATTTGGTAACCGAAAAAAAAATAGCCAATTCAATGGGAGATCAATTAAATTGTGATTATGCTCCTAAAAACATGCAAAAAATTACGACTCCCTTAACTCTGTAACAGAAAAGCGTAACTAACGGGATTTAACATTTCTATCCCATCTAAACCAGAATTTTATTCATCATTACCACAACATCATTAGAGCTTATTAAGAGAAAAGATCTTCTTATTAGTGACTCCCCAAATCCGACCTGAAGCCCTACATTGTATCCAGCTACCCATACTATATGAAACTCTTTTTTGGAATATGGCTTCACATTTTTATCAATACATGGAACTATATTTATTGTCCCAAACACGACAAGATATTTTTTAAATATGTTGGGCACCTGTTTCGCACGGGCCTAACCCCTCTAGTTTAAAATATGCGTGAGTATTAGATGAAATAATGACTATAACTCTAAAATTCCAGTCAGAAGTATACTCATATGTAGTGACAGCCTGGGTATAAATATGCAATACATATACGTACTAATCTAGACATTTCATCACAAATATACACTAAACATACAAAAAAGTATTAAATAATTAAATATGAGACATATATTAGTTCAACACTTCATCATTTGTATGCCATAAATATACATAAAGTATTGTTTTATATTTTATGTATGCATCAAATAATTGTATGCCGAAAATGCATATAGATGTCATTTTCATTGGATCCAAATAAATAATATACTTATATGATTTCCTCCAATCACTTGGGATTTTGACGAGATCAGGGACAGACCCACATACAAGATTACGGTGCTCGAGCACCCATTGAACCCGACGCAGAATATGCATGTGTACATAGACAGTATATAGAAAACGTATACGTCTATATAAGGAGCACCCATAAAACAAAAGGTCTAATTGGTGCTTTGGTTGAGCTATGGGTATTAGAGCTTGGACTCTCACATCCTAAAGGTCTTGTGGTCAAATCCAAACCACTTATATATTTTTTTCTTACAACAAATTGTACTTGTGGACTTGAGCATCCACGACTTTCAAATCCTGGATCCGCCACTGGAGGGAGGGGGTTAAAGTCTGCTAAGATTATGGGAGATAATATAGAAATTTTGAATTTGATTTTCTTAATAATAAATTTAATACAAGTGGTAACTACAATATGGTGCAAGCAAACCCGAGGGTTAAGCTAACACGAAGAACGCAGAAGAACAATAATAAAAATAAAGATAGAAGCAAGACAAATCTTGCTTCGATTCAAAAGAACATTGAGGAACTAGTCTCAAGCTCAATCAAATGAAGGCCAAAAATCACCTATACTAAGCAACAATTCTCAAGAAAGACTAATGCTTCTTGCAAATTGAATGACCAAGAAGAAAATATTCAAACGACTCACACCGATTGACACAAGTTCTTTAAATCCTACGTCGGGGTTCGGGCTCCATCGGAGACACTTAATAGCAATTGCTAGCTATATCAAATATTTATCAACAACTAACTTGTTCCTACAAGTGAAATGTAAAGGAGTATTTATAGACTATGCAAGGGATAAAACAGTAAATGGTCACAGGAGACCAAATAGGAGTAAGCCACGCAGGGCTGCCTAATGAGTGTTCAGTTACTCCTTCAACCGAACACTTGATTTCGAACACTCGAGCTCGAGCTTCTTCACTTCGGCACTCAGTTGTTCAGCTCAGCTCAGTTCATTCTTGATATCGATCACACTTCCTTCGGTTACTTGCTTTTACTTTGGCGTCGATGTTGAGTGTTGGTTGGGGTTCGGTCACTCCCTTCTTCGAACTCAAGCTTATAGATGAAGCCTTCGGTTCTTGAGCTCGGATACTCAGCTTCGGAGTAGTTGTTTTCATTCGACCAAGCCAAGTGAATGTGGACATCGTGCAGCAGCTTGGCTTGGCTTCGTGTCATTGGCCTCGGTGGATTGAACACTTGATCAGCACGTGTTCAGGCTGCATCAAATAATATGGACACAAATTGGGTACGTGAAAAATATTTTTTAGAAGCTATAATATTTGAATATATTGTACATATTAGTTGAATACTGCTTGGAATATATGGTAATTGGTACATATTAGTTGAATACGGCTTCGAATACATATCATACTATTCTAAAAAGAGCCAATCCCTATAGCAAAAAGTAAACGACCATTTTGCCCTTCAAAAACTAAATAATGCCTTTGATTTTAGTATGTACAAGTTTAGCTATAGGGTTAGTCTTGAAAATTTGAATTATATCTTGGGATTTTCATAGAACTATTAAGATACATGTATTTGTAATATTTAGAGTATATAAGTTTAATTTTTTTTATTAAGATTCATGCATCACTTTAAACAAGTAACTTTTGCAAATGCAATATTTTTCATAAAATACAAATGTTCAAAGTGTTCTATGATTAATACGAAAAATGAGTTTTACATCTAAGATTTACTCCACACTTCCTTTTTCACGTGTCCTACTGTCATGCCGTTAAGTCTATCTCTCCTCTTAATTAATATCAACATTCAACACAATGCATACTTCAATCTTTTTGCTTAAGAGTACTTATTTACATCATCAATAGCCTTTTGTTCTATCATCTTTTATTTCTTTAGTTTTTTCAATCTAGAGAAAGATGACCTTTCCATGCGGGACTACAAGAGATGCTTGCGGATGGAGAGTGGCAATTGGCTTAATTCTACTGAGGTAACTTTAATCTCTTCGCGTATTTTGCTTTCCTTTTTGGTCCTTATTAAATTCTCATGGTTTGAAATAATTTTGCACGTGATAGGTAGAAAATAATAAGTTAGCAGCATATAACTTCGACATGTTAGACAATATAATTAGACATTTATTAGTAGTATATAACTTTGACATGTTAGACAATATAATTAGACATTTATCTGTCTATTCAACTACTTTTTACTCTTCATGACAATCTAGAAGTACATTCATATCACGAGTTAAAAATTTAATTATCTTCATTTTATCTGTATTAATTTTTAGAAAAATTTAGCTATAACAATACATTAAGAAATCTTTTTATCAAGTAAACATATAACATTCAGAAGCCATTGCCGATCGGGAAATTGATGGACTACTCAAATAATGGTCATCAACATATACTCTTTTATAACTCAAACACATTTTATGGTAATATTTATGTATATTTAAAAGTTATTTTATTTATACCTATGGGCCTCACGCGCGTGGAGCGTGCCCAAAGACTAGTTACTTAAAAGATGGATAATGATCGGATACACAACATGATAGTAAGTGAATACATGGTAAAATATATAGTGGGTGACTATTCAATCCACACCAACATCAATGATCATGAAAATAAGATATTTGTTCAAATTATTTTTTAGGATGTGTATACCTATTAATGTAGTAGATAGTCATTAATACTGATATATTTAGGATGAAATGCATGGATACTTAGATAGATAAGGTAAGTGGAGATACTTGCTTATCTATTCCCCTAAAAACTAGACACGTTATCCTCTCATGTTTCATCAAAACTATGGCCACAAAATGTGCACTGCATGGCCTAAATGTCTATGGGATGGAAATATGTTTATTAACTTGATGAATGTCTACAAACTTTTTTAGTGACATACCACGTACACAATACATTTCCGACTAATTTTATAATTTTCTTGAAATTTCTATAAATTTGATGCTATTATTTTTGTAATTTATACGAATTTTTTAATGTTAAAAATTAAATATCGTTGATCCTCGCACAATGTATATGTCAAGTAAATTAATGCTCGCCTTTTAAACAACTGAGATAAACTTGTAAAAGTACAAAAAGGGCTAATTGTTTAATTTAAAATTTTAGGAAAAGAAAAGAATTACTACTAGAGGACTGTGCAGTGTGCTGGAAAGATCAAGCTAATAATTCAGTGGTTGCAATTTTGTTAGAATGACATGGACACAAATTAAAAGGGGATGATTACATAAATAGCAACAATTCATATAAACTTATTATCTTTCTTATAACTTTTACTTTTTATAGCCACAATATTATATAATATTAACAAATTAAAAAAACTAGTATTAACAAATAGTTAATAATTATTCCCTTAAATAAAGAGAATTTTTACCTAGCATACCCATTGACACAATAGTTATTAGCTGAGATACCCACTTAAAAACTTAATATCCATCCACCCAATAATAATTACCCGAGATGTCCAAATTTTCTTAACAGAAGAAAACCCACTCATATATAGAACAATACTTACAAAAAGTCCTAAGCTTTTTCTTCTCCACAGAAAAGATGGTTAAGTCGCCATTTCTTCACCTCTATTCATCAACAAATCAACAAATTGTTTGCCGATCTTTATTTTTTTTCTCTTTTCTATTTTTTTTAACAAGCCGTCATTTGTTCATCTCCACTATTGTTGATCTTGAAGCAATCGAATATAAACTCTTAATTTTTTATTTTATTTTTGGTTGATTCGAAGTGGGTGTTGCAAAATATTACTTTTAGTATCTTAGAGAAGTTCATAAAAAAATATGACCGCATTTGGAGTTGATTTAAGGTGTTTGTGAGATTATTTTTTAATATCCACCATTGTTGAGCTTAAGCTCTTGAATATGAAATTCTTGATTCGAAGTGGGTATTATAAAATATTTTCTTCAGTATCTTTGGAATGTTGATGCTAAACTTTGATCTTATTTGGAGTCAATTTGATGGGATTGAAATTGAATTTTTTGCGCTGCAAATCAAAATAAAAAAGCAGCATAATTAAACTGTATACTATAATAGTATACTTTTATAATTTATAATAATTATATACTGTAATAGTATACAGTTTATTACACGTGTACTTCAACTGCATACTACAATAATATATTGTTATAGTTTATTGAAATAGTATACTGTTATAATATACAGTTTATTACAACATACATCAATTGTAAATTGTAATAGCATACTATGTATAGTTTATTACTTGTATACTTCAACTGCATATTGTATTAGTATAATAGTATACTGCTATAGTATAAAGTTTGCTACATGTTTACTTAATTCAACTGTATACTGTAATAGTATACTGCTATAGTATACACTTTACTACAATATTACACTTTAGCTGAAAATTCTATACTCCTTTAGTATACACCATTTTATATTTAAATCAAAGTGTGAGCTGCAATCAAATAAATAAATATTTTAAATTTTATTATTGTATACTCTTTTAATATACCTCTTCATGTTTGGATTTACTGCAGCATACTTCAACTGTATATACTATTATAATATAGAGTTTACTACTTGTATACTTCAATAGTACACTGTAATAGTATATATACCGCTAGAAGATAAAGTTTACTACGTGTATACTTAATTCAATTGTATATTGTAATAGTATACAGTTGTAGTATACACTTTACTACAACGGTATACTTTAACTGAATTTGTCTACTTTTTTAGTATACACCATTTTATATTTAAATCGAAGTGTACGTTGTTATCAAACAAATAAATTTTTTGAATTTTATTATTGTATACTTTTTCTAATATACCTCTTCGTGTTTGGATGTGTGATCTACTATCGAACAAAAGAATATGTCAAATTTTATTATTTTAAGTACTGTATATCTTTTTGGTATACGCCTTTTTGTGTTTGTGTAATCACCTAATTTTGGCACACAGAATTCAAAAACGCTCAAAATATTCGTATTAGATTCTTAGGACGTGTCGTCAATTTTTCTGAACGTCTAGTGTTTGTTCTTAATTAAATTTTTTTCTAATTAGGACGTTAAAATTTGAAAATTAACAAAAATCACTTGTTACGTGCTTAATTTTTTTGTAATTCTATGTTTAATTGTGATAGTTGTTGTAAAATATGTGGTTTAATTTTAGTTAGTTGTGTATGTATAAATCATTTTTGTGGCTATATGTAAAAAATATACAGCCCAATGCCAAGACCCATCAGCCCATTTGCTCTATGGCCCGTCCAACATTCCTTTGATCTCAACCATTGGATCAAATCTGATCCAATGGTTCCCATTCCCTCTCCCACTTCCCTTATAACTTCACAAAACACCCTCATTTGCACACACCTCACATAAGTCTCAAAGACTTGGGAAAACTTTGTCAAAAATCCACCACCCACCGGAAATCGTCTCCCGCCGTGGCCCCGCCACTGTTCCGCCGGCCGGCCACCACCTCCGGTGGCCGGAAAATTTAGCAAAATACACCGTTTGAAAGCTCTCAACCTCCTCTTTCCGTTTCTCAACTTGGTTTCTCCAAATTCCAAGCCATTTGGAGTAGATCGGGCTTTTAAATCTCGTCAAAATCGAAATCCAACGAAGGTGAGTTTCTTTTCTCCATTTGTTTTTACCCTTTCTCATCCCATATCTCTTCTCTTACAGCTTGTATCCGTCCCCTGCTTCCCATTTTTTTTTCCTCTCCCGTTTCTCTGTTTTTTTTTTCTATTTTTATTTTTTGTGTTTGTTTCGGTTCCCTTCTTCTCATTTTCTTCTTCTCTTTTTTGATTGTGGGTATATGTTTGGTAATGTTTTGGTGAGGATGAAGGGATGTTTGTTGATTTGTTGTCGTTGTTGAGCGAGGCAGTGGTGTCGAGGCAGTGAGGACTAGGGGCGGGGCTGTTTTGAATCCGGGGGCTGTGCTGTGATGTCAATGTTGGGGGAGGGACTTTTTCAGCATTTGGTTGAAGTCATTAGTGATGTAGGATATTTTGGGATCTGTTTCGATGAGCCAGTGTGCGCGTGTGGATTTTTGCTTCTCGTAACGAGCAGACGAGGCATTTCAGTTTGGCGTAGCGATGAGTAATTGAGGCTGGGGTATTTTGGTTCTGTGGAGATGACGCAGCGACAGTGGGGCTGTGGTGATGCTGAAGCGAGGCAGAAACAGCAGCAATGAAGCAGCGGCGTAGTAGCTTTTCGGACAGGAACAATGGCAGCGACACTGTTGTTGACGACGAAGCAGGTTTGATGATGTTGCTTTTGGTTTCAGTGTTTGAAACAAGAATTGTGAAGCACTGTTTTCTATCCTACGTTTGTTTAGTTTAGATCAATGTTAGTTGCAAAGTTAGTTTTGATTAGTTAGATGATTAGTCTATAAATGCCATGTTAGGGATAAGTAAAATTGTTGTTTGCGCGGTCAATGAATATGTGCGTTGGTTCATATATAGCAACGGATGTTGATTCAAATGAGTATTCCACGCTTTGTTGTTTTGATTATGAAGCATTTGTTTGTTACCAGGAGAGCACTAATTAGTATTATCCATTTCAAGCCTGTGATTTTGCTCAAGTTTTGTTTTAAATGCGAGTTTGGTCTAAGTTGTTAATGCTGAAGCATGATGAATCCTTTGGTTTTGTTTTCTGTTACCCTGAATCGGCTAGTGAGTTTGTTTTGAGCCAACTGTGCATGAAGCGATTATTCTAATAAGCGTAGTTTGTTTTGCTTTGCCATTCAAGAAGTGATAAAATTTGTAGTTTAGTTGGCTTTAACTAGAAGTTGGAAATCTGGCATAATCTTTGGTTCTTGCAAGTCTTTGTTTGTTTGTTTAGCTAGGCTAAGAAAGTATAATCAGTTTGCTATTAGTTTTGGTTTAGTCTTAAGTTTGCTTGGTTTGTTTTAGGTTTAGTTTTGGGGCTGATTAGTTGTCTTAGTTTGGTCTTGGTTTCCTTCTAGTTAATGTAATAAGTAATGGGGGTCCTTTAGAGGACCCTACTTGTACAATTTCAGCTTTTTTTGGACAGTTGTAGCTGCTGAAACAGTGCTATAACTGCTGTACCTTTGGCTGAAAATAGAGCTAAAAAGCACTCAAGTATAGGGGTGTGGGCTTGTACTTTTGTACAAGTCCACACTCCACCTTTTAGCCCCACCTTTTAGCTATAAATAGAGGCATTTACTACCCTCTTTAATACACAACAACAAGCTGAAAAATACACCAACTACCAGCTGAAATACATTGAGTTGAGAGTAAAAAAAGACTTGAAAAAAAAAAGGGGTTAAGTTGAGAGTGGATTTAGAACCAAAAGCCGTTACTTCAAGGGTCTTTCGGGGTATAAATCCACAAGTTTTTAGAGGTTTTAAAGGCTGCTTTTGTGGCTGTCCAGTTGCTATTTGTCGCGTTCTCTAGCTTTGGTTTAGCTTAATTGGGTCGTCATTGCTAAAATTCTCGTATCATAGGTAAATACATCAACTTTGAGTTCTTAATTTTTACTATGATATGGTTCAAGAATGTTTAATGGCTCAATGATATTCTGTCTGCTTTATTTATGTTGTTAACTAGATTAGACATGTTTCTGTATTAAAAATAAGAACGACAAAATCTGTTATAAAAAAAAAACTTGTGTTTTAGTGTCTTCATTTTTAGTAATGTATGTATAAGAAAATGTCAATTAACTGGCTTAAACAGAGCACGTTGCCTTAAGTTCCTTTTTTTTTAGAATTACAAGTGATAGTAAAACACAAAATTTTAAAAAAACTGTTTGGAGTCAACGGAAATGTAAATTAACATTCTAATCATCCAAAACTTTTTTTATCAAAATGAATCTCACACATTTATTTTTGAAAGATGTTATTCATCATCATAAAAAATAAGTTACTAAAAGATGATGGAAAAGTTGTTCTGAAAAGCATTTGAAGTCTGTAAAAGAAACACTGTAATACCTTAGCTAGTTGAGAATAAAAACGAATAATGGCCATAGACATGTTTCGGATGGTACTTTGTACTAATTTAGCAACACTGCTGTAATTATAACCAAGAGAAAAAAAAAAGTAGAATTTCACCTTTGAATGGCATCAGTGAACATTTCAAGTTCATCAACATCATACAGGTCATCTAATATGGAGGCAAGATAGATTACTTTAGTAGTAAATATTCGAGCAAAAGAATATGGAGGCTCAAAGTACACTCTTAATATCCAAAAATAGGCTTCTACCAAACGATCTCGAGCAAATGGAAAGTTTCTATAGGCAAAAAAAAAATGTAGAACATCTTTGTAAAAATAAGATTTTTTTTTATCGAGCTACAGTTTGAACTCCGTCTTGGCACCTCAAACTTTTATAAATCGTGATATAAGTGAAAGAGGACTGAGCAAGTGGGCTAACCTTGCAAATGTTTTGATTCACGTAAGAAATGAACTGTCCGTTTAAACCTTGTTTGACATAGCAGCCCTTATTTAATAAAATAGCTACTATTTAGATAAATAGCCATATTTTGGTTTCCCGATTTGTTAAAACTTTTAAACCAAATGTTATTATTTAATATTTGACACGATTAGGCAAACTGGTAGGAGTGAGAAGACTTACACGATTAGGCATAAAACAAGTGCGATTGACGAGGTACCTATTAGGTAAAAAGTAACAAATCAAATTGAGATTAAGACAATTCGAAATTAATTATTGTTGAAGTCAATTAAATCCTTTTAAAATAAACCAGTCCTTTGTGAGGTTGGTAATGCGCGATATATCTTATCTATTATGATTTAAAGTGTAAATTCGTCCGATCCTCTGTGAGGTTGGATAAGAATAACACTTTTTTTTAATTTTTTTCCAAATCAAAGTCTAAATTCAAATTAACGGCATTAATATAACAACTATATTTAATAAATTAAAATTGCGACAATAAAGCAACTGTGCTTGGCACAGGACTCGAGGGTGCCTAATACCTTCCCGAGAGTCAACTGAGAACCTTACCCGAATCTCTAAACGCAGACCATTAGACGAGTCAAAGGTGTTCCAAGGTACCTTCTGGTGACTTGGCACACCTTAAACTATGTCAAGTGGCGACTCCGAGTTCTCTAAATAAATTTGTACCTTTTTGAACACCAGTCACGAGCCTTTAAATAAATAAACTCGCACCCGCGCAGTTAACAAATAAATTAATTTTTTAGGGCGTGACAGCTTGGCGACTCCGCTGGGGAAACCAGTGAAAACTAGAATCTCCGGCTTTGATAAATTGTCGCATGTTTTAATTTATTAAATATTTGGTTGTTATTTTATTGCCGTTATCACCTGAAAAGTTGAATGTTACTGCTTTGATATTTGTTGAACTGTATATATAAACTGTCTTCCTCCGCAACCCACCGAGTCTCTGAAACACACACACACGTGCACTTACCAGATTGCTTGTGGCATCTGGGACTTTCTTACTAAATTGCCCATGATTTAGGAGGAAGGCGTGACAGGGTTTTAGGCCGGACACACTGTCTCCGGATGGCCCTGATGCGCTTTCCGCCCGGTTTGTCCACCGGGTTTTCAGCCAGTCTAGACACTGAGTCAGTTGTGTCACCTAGAGTTAAACCTTTAGGCCCAATTATCTGCATCATATCCGACTTAATGAGGTGCGATACACCGGTATTGCACTTGTCTAGGTTGACTACCTGTTGTCTGAACGGGACCCACTTTCCGGGAAAGACTTGTCTGAAAAAAAAGCATTCTATGTGTTGCATGCGATTAGGAAAGGTTGTTATGCTGACCAAGTTGGGGAGAGACGGATTTCAAAAGAAAAGAAAAAATAGAAAAAAAAAAAAAGAGAAAAATGAAAGGAAAAGTGAGGAAGAGGTTGAATTTTATGTTTTTAAATGTAAATGTTTTGCTATTTTTATAAAATTGAGTCATACTGCTGTAATGGCAAATTTTTGTAAAAACGCCAGTGTTTGCCGTCTTTTGTATATGTCAGTTTGTGTCGTTATAATGACGAAAATTTTACAAAAAAAATATATGTACATACTTAGTAGTCAGAAAGTCAAAAAATTTTCGTGTCAGTTTTCACGCCGTTATAATGGCGAATTTTTAGAAAAAAAAAAGGCTCGTATGCCGATGTTGGGAGTTTTTGAGATCCAGTTTTTCACGTCGTTATGCCGGCGAATTTTTGTAAAAGTACTGTAGTGTTCATCACTGGAAATGAAATTTTGTTTTGGTGTCAATGTGGCGTCGTTGTAACGTCGAATTTTTTCTTTTATAAATTACATCTAAATACCAATGTTGGTAATTTCCCGGAGTCAGTCCTGATGCCGTTATGATGGCAAAATTTTTCGATTCTCTTAGGGTCAACTTTACGTCATTACAATGACAAAGGTTTTGTTGAAAATTGGAGTTTCGAATTAGCAGTTTAGGCATCTGTTTTGCTCTGTCGGTCAGTTGTTTTAAGTTGTTCTCAGGCTTTCAAACATTTGACACATTTTTTTTTATTAGGAACAATGGCTGCATCATCTTCTAGGACAGTTAAAAGAAAATACCCTGCTGATGCCATTCCACCCTCTATTATGATGACTGATGGCCCACCCAAATCGGATAAATCTCTAAAGTCTTGGTGGGACACAATGAGTGAAATGCAGAAAGATATAGTCCAGGAAAAGATTGGTTTTCTGACTGACCTTGTGACTAAAACTATTGTCCCGCGGCGAGACTTGGTCAGTGCACTAGTTGGGTTTTGGAACCCAAACCAAAATACCTTCTGTTTTAAGGGGTTTGAGATGACGCCGACCCTCGAAGAAATAGCTGGGCTTCTTAAGCTGGATTTTGAGAAAAAGAATATGATTGCTCCGAGGAAAGTTAATGAGCGTGATTTTTTCAATAATATCAAGCTACGAACGGACCTCTCAATCGCTAGTGTTCGTCACGGCTGGATTTCATTTGATTATCTTTATGATCGTTTTGGGGCCGATAATGGTTTTAAGAAGTATGGATTTGAGTTCCACGATAAGCTGAAATATGAAGATTGGGTACTCCTCTGTCCTAAGGTCTTTGTGTTCGCTTTGCTAGGGTTGTTGGTTTTCCCACTACCGGATAGAGCGATATCCATTAAGGTCAGCTGGACCATGGCAGCTTTGTATGGTGGAGCACCAGATGCCACTATCATCCCGACGATTCTGGGTAGTATGTTTCATGCTTTGACTCGATGCCACAAGGGAGAGAGCAGTTTCTTCGAGGGGTGTAACCTTCTATTACAGGTCTGGTTCTTGGAGCATGTACGCCCTTGCCCACCTCGTGATATTCTTAGGTGCTGCGACATCGATTATCTTGAACACCATCTCGAACACATCGAGAGGTATAAATTCCCAGGAAGTGAGCCAGATTGGAGGTCTTTCTTGAACTCTCTCACGCCGGACAAGATTTTGTGGCAGTGTAGCTGGTTTCCTAAGAGGGAGGTTGTACACAGATGCGTGGATCGTCCTTTTCTCGTTCTGATGGGTTTGACAGCATCCCAGCCTTATGTTCCTCTGCGTGTACTTAGGCAGTTGGGTCGGAAGCAGGAGATCCCAATAGTTGAGGACATGAGTGCATATGCCTCAGACTATCCTCTCAACCCAGCTACTCTTAGAGGAGAGATCCTGCGCCTGTGGGATACTAGGAGGCACCTCGCAGAAAGCACACAGGTTCAGGATGGACTTAAGGGGGAGGTCGTTCGGGAGTATAAGTTCTGGTATTACCATCAGCCCATACCCAAAGAGATGCCCGCGAGGTCGAGAGCAGGCATGGTTGACACTGAGGCCAGGCTGGATATGCAGGTTCAGCTTGCTAGGCACGAGATTAGGAAGGAATGCCGTGATACCATACAAAGCTTAATTGTAGAGAGGGATGCCGCCAGAGCTGCTCAGTCAGAGAGTGAGGGTTTCGCGCATCAGCACCTAGACACAGTCAGACGACTCCGTGTCATGCACTCACAGGCATTGACAGAGCGGGATGCCGCCAGAGCTGCTCAGGCAGAGAGTGAGGGTTTCGCGCATCAGCACCTAGACACAGTCAGACGACTCCGTGTCATGCACTCACAGGCATTGACAGAGCGGGATGCCGACAGGGCAGCTTTGTTGGAAAGCAGGAAAAGGGAAGAGTATCATCGCCAGGATGCCATAGATTCTCGAGCTCGACTTGACAGGGCATTAGAGCAGGATGAGCAGCTCAGAGGGCTAGCACAGGACCGACTTCGAGATATACAGGCTGCAGGACGGACCATCAGTGTAGCTTATCGGCAAGTTTATGACTCTGCTACATATGTGGCACGGTCCATCGATGAGTATAGGAGGCTTCCCGCAGAGGACATACTCCCACATGTGCTTCCCTTTGTCACTAGAGTTGCGGAAGATTTGAATGGATTGCGTCGTACTTTTGCAGAAGGCCCGCCAGCAGATCCCGTGGAGCCATTTGAGTTCGACCCAGAGGAGCCAGCTGACTTTGTGCCCCAGTCACCCTAGTAGATACATCAGGCCAAGATGATGCAGATTGTTGCTCCTTGTCATTTATTTTACATCCTGGCATTGTTGTACTTTATGTCGTTTTTGAATTTGGCATGTTGTAATTTATTTTCACCTTTTTAAGTCATTTGTACGTTCCTTTTGGTCGTGCTCCGGAAGCACCGTATGTACTCTTTCTGTTGAAGTAATGAAAATATTTTGCTTATTTTTATGTGTCAATTCATTTCACCCTCTAGCCTCACTGAAAAAAAAAAGAAAGAAAAGAAAGGAAAAGAAAAGAAAAAAAAAAGAAGAGAAAAGAGATCAAATAATACACTTGGGGATCCAATCTAAACCGATTGGGGATGACGCATAACGACCTTAGGCATTGTTCAGGCCGACGAGCAAATTCATATTCCATGCTATCTTGTTGCACTAACGTGTTTTGATTTGTTTAGAGCTTGAGCAACTGCCGTGCTGGCCCCACATTCCTATTCCACCAGAATCAAGGGACCACTGCCTGTTCTAGAAGTGGTTGAAGCACCTCTTCAAGAAGACACTCCAGCAACGATGGCCGAAGAAACTGAGAACACTGAGCTGGTTCGCTTGGCTGAACAACAGGCTAAGATGGCCGAGGATTTCACGGACATGAAAGAAATGATGATGCAACTGGTCCGTAACTTGTCGGCAGTTCAGGCACCTCCTGCTCCGCCAGGTGCTGCTGGTTTCACGGCGAATGCTCAGCCACCAGGGCAAGGGCAATCTACAATGCAGAAGACCCCCGTTATCCTCCAGGGTTCGGTCCACATCCAGAGACTGACAACGTAGCTGGACCCTCTACTGTACAACCTGGGGCACAATTCCCACAACATGGACAACATGGCCAAGCCCAAGTTCCTGCCACGGTATTCACTGTTCCTGCAGGACACACTTTGCAAAGGTCAAACAGTGACCCGCAGTTGAGGGCTCGTGATCAACAATTCGACCAAACCCGGGGTAATGTACTCCGCCCCACTGAGTCGTATGATCATGGACACCACCCAGAATCACATGCTGATGTCGAAAGATTGGGGAAAACAGAAGAGGCTGACTTTGCTCGGAAATTGAAAAGCCTGGAGCAAACTGTGAAAAACATACAAGGGCAAGGGGGTAAAACCAGTATTTCATACAAAGACATGTGCTTATTCCCTCATGTGCCACTGCCTGAAGGTTTTGTTGTGCCCAAATTCGATCCGTACACTGGACAAAGTGATCCAAGGATCCATGTGAAGATATACCTTAACAAAATGAGGGGTATCGAGAAGGACGAATTATTGATGGCGTACTTTGCGGACAGTTTGGGAGGACCGGCCACAGAATGGTTTGTGCAACAAGATGTTTCCAAGTGGGTCACCTTTGACGACATGGCCAGCGCTTTCCTGAATCATTATGGCTACAAAATGGTGGCTGCTCCTGATCTTTCTTCTTTGAAGACGATCACAAAGAAACCAGGCGAAAGCTTCAGAGAGTATGCCTATAGGTGGCGTGAACAGGCGGCGCGTGTGAGCCCTTTGATCCCAGACGATAAAATGGTTGAAGAATTCATCGAAGTGCTTGACGAAACATACTACCAGGCGATGGCCTCTGCCCTTGGGAAGCAATTCAGTGAAGCAGTAAAAATTGGGGAGATGATCGAGAGAGGAATCAAAGCGGGTAAGATTGTTAGCCAAATAGCTTTGAGAGCTACGACCCAAGCGTTGCAATCAGGGTCGAGTACTTTTGGGAAGAAGAAAGAGAAAAAAGATGAGGTGGCAATGGTTGGTCCTGGACCGGGAAGAAATGATGGGAGATACAATGACCGTCAAGGGTACATTCAGGCACCCCCGCCACAACAATTCTATCCAACTCACGGCCAACAATTTGCCATGCCGCAGTTCTCATTCCCTGTAAATGCAGCATCCTATGCTCAGCCGCTATCTGGTCCACAATGGCGTCCACCCCCTGCTCCAGTCCAATACAACAATCAACAAGCACATACTCAATTCCAGGCTCACCAGGAGATGCCTTATCGACCACGAGGTCCGCAGGGTTTTCGTCCAAACATGCAACAGAGAAACATGCAACAAGAGAAAAGGCAGTTCACCCCACTGGGGGAAACTTACACTAATTTGTTTGAAAAGTTGCAACAAGCCAATCTGTTGAAGCCAATCCCGGGGAAGGTGAACCCCAATGGAAGAGTTGATCATTCACGCCATTGTGCGTTTCATTCTGGAGCACCTGGACATGACACAGAATCTTGCTGGGAACTCAAAAGGGCAATCCAGGCAATGATAGACAACAACCAGATAAAAGTCGTGGGGGATGAAACACAAAATGTAAATCAAAATCCTTTACCAGCTCATGATGTTCAAAACAACGTACACATGGTAGGGATGGTATGCATAGAAGAGGACATGAAAGGGAAAGCCGCCAAGCAGATTGTGGCAGTTGGTCCCTCCCCAGACATCAAAGGCCCTGAACCGTTTATTGTTGTAATCAGGGGAAAGTCTAGTGCGTCTGTTGTCAACAAAGCAAAGCAAGATACTGCTGTTGAGCCAAGTTTCACAATTCCGGCTGCAAAGCAGGAAAAGGTTCATGACAGTGCACCAGTATTTATTGTGCAAGGGGCATCATGCCAGAAAGCTCCGGTCTTCGAGGTCAAGGCAAAGAAGTGTGAACCAGTTATCATCACTCAAGCAGCGCAACTCCCTGTCAAAAGTACAAAGGCCGTTCCTTGGAACTACAACAAAACAATTGTGTCTTACAACGGGAAAGAAATCATGGAGGTTGCTGCAGATGTAAATGGTCTAACTCGGTCCGGGAGATGTTTCACCCCGGAAGAATTGAGAAAGGCAAAGCCAGGTCAAGAAGACCAAGGACCCATCAAAGAGCCGGTGTCTGAGAAAGAAGCTGAAGAATTTTTGAAGAAAATGAGATCGACAGATTATTCTATCGTCGAGCAACTGAGAAAGACTCCAGCTCAGATATCACTTCTGTCTCTGCTTATGAACTCTGAAGCACATCGCAATGCACTGTTGAAGATATTGAATGAGGCCTACATTCCTGAACAAACTACTGTGGCTAATCTGGAAGCACTTGCTGGCAGAGTATTTGAGACTAATCGTGTGATGTTCACCGATGAGGAGCTGCCAGCAGAAGGAACCGGTCATAATCGAGCGCTTCATGTCTCAGTCAAGTGTGAAGACTCCTATGTCACACGTGTTCTAATAGATGGGGGCGCGGGATTGAACATTTGCCCTCTGTCTACATTGAAGAGTCTAAGGGTGGATATGAGCAAAATCAGGGCAAGTTCTTCTACTGTTCGTGCTTTTGATGGTGGAGTTCGAGAATCTTTGGGCATCATCAATCTTGAGTTAACCATTGGGCCCGCTACCTTCAGCATTGAGTTTCAAGTCATGGAGACGGATGCATCGTACAATCTGTTACTGGGCCGACCGTGGATTCATATGGCTTGTGCTGTACCCTCCACAGTTCATCAGGTGGTCAAGTTTACTTGGGATAATCAAGCTGTCGTGGTTTATGGAGAGGATGACTCGCAGTTCAACAACAGCCTGGACGTACCAGCCCTTGAAGCCGTCACTACACGCCCGACCATCATGTATCAAACCTCCGATGTTGTGTATGTGGAAAAGGTAACAGAAGGGAAGCCTATACCCATCCCAAGAGTGTCAGAGACGTCTATAATGATGGCATCTGAAATGTTAAAGCATGGTTTCCAATTTGGAAAGGGCTTGGGAGCGTCACTACAAGGCAGGGTAAATCCGGTTTATCCAAATGGCGTGCAAGGCACATGGGGACTAGGTTTCAAGCCAAAAGCAGCTGATCGCAAGCAAGCAAAGAAAAAGAAGTCGGAAGTTTGGTCTCTCCCAAAGCCAATTCCGTGTCTCGCTCAGTCTTTTGTGGGTTATGTTATGAAACCAAAGGTTGTCACTACAAATGTCAACACAGCGGAAGACAATCAGGATGCACCATTTGATCTAGGTGGCATTTTTGAAATCTGCATGGTACAACCGGGTGAAGGCTCCAGTAATGCTTCAATTCAGTACATTGGCCCGGACGTGCACCTGACTAACTGGAATGCAACTCCCTTCCCCATCAGGAAGGGGTCTTGGTAGACTGTTGTTTTACAGTTTTCTTTTGAATACACTTGGATATTCTAAGGGTTGTATGCCAAGTGTATTAATTTGCTCATCTTTCCTTTTGTAATTCAAACCCTTTTTCATTAATGAAAGGCCAAGAGCCAAGCTTTACTTCAATCTCTGTTCATATTCCTAATTTTATTCTATTTTTGTTTATCTGTAGTGATATATCTGCTGGTCCTGATATCATGACATGTTCAAGGAACTTATCGTCCATCCAGGGACCGCAATCTAATTTTGGCTCCATAACCATAGTTGAGGTTGAAAGTGACGAAGAAAACATTGAGGAATCTGTTAATGAGATCGAATATGACGGGGAACAGGCAGATTTTGAGATAGGCCTGGAAGTTGAACGCCATGAGGGCAAGCCTAAACCCAATTTGGCTGATACAGAGGATGTTAATCTTGGGAGCCCTGATGATGTGAGGGAAACTAAGATAAGCATGTATGCTCTACCTGAAGTGAAGAACGATATTCGGAAAGTACTCTTTAAATATCGAGATGTTTTTGCATAGTCATACGATGAGATGCCGGGTTTGAGTTCTGAATTGATAGTCCATGAATTGCCAATTCAACCTGGTTTCCCTCCAGTGAGACAGATGCAACGGAAGTTCAAAACTGATATGATCAAGAAAATCCATGATGAAATAATGAAACAGCTGGATGCAAAAGTGATTCAATCGGTTCACTACACTACTTGGGTTGCAAATGTTGTTCCGGTTCCTAAGAAGGATGGAAAAACAAGGATATGTGTCGACTATCGAGATTTGAACAAGGCAAGTCCCAAAGATAATTTTCCATTGCCTAATATTCACACCCTCGTAGACAATTGCGCCAAATATGAGATACAATCCTTTGTTGACTGCTATGCTGGATATCACCAAATCCAGATGGATGAAGATGATGCACACAAAACGGCATTCACTACTCCTTGGGGAACCTATTGCTATAGAGTGATGCCGTTTGGTTTGAAAAATGCTGGGGCAACCTATGTGAGGGCTATGACTGCCATTTTCCATGATATGATGCATAAAGAAATAGAAGTGTACGTGGATGATGTGATCATCAAGTCTAGAACTGCTGAAGACCACGTGAGAGATCTCAGGAAGTTCTTTGAAAGGCTCCGTAGGTACAATCTGAAGCTGAATCCAGCCAAGTGTGCATTTGGTGTGCCTGCTGGAAAATTGTTGGGTTTCATTGTTAGCAGGCGAGGTATTGAATTGGATCCCGCAAAGATCAAAGCAATACAAGAACTACCTCCGCCTCGAACCAAGAAGGATGTTAAAAGCTTTCTAGGCAGGTTGAATTACATCAGTAGGTTCGTTGCTCAACTTACCACAATATGCGAGCCGATCCTCAAGTTGTTGAAAAAGAATGCATCAATTGCATGGACCGAGGAGTGCCAAGAAGCCTTTGACAAGATCAAGCAATACCTGTCAAATCCTCCTGTTTTGGTTCCGCCTGAGCCTGGCCGACCATTGTTTTTGTACTTGTCAGTCAATGAAAACTCCTTTGGTTGTGTATTGGGGCAACATGATGCCTCGGGAAAGAAAGAACAGGCTATTTATTATCTGAGCAAGAAGTTCACAGATTGCGAGGCCCGATACACTTTGTTGGAAAGGACGTGTTGTGCCCTAACTTGGGTTGCACAAAAGTTGAAACATTATCTTTTGTCCTATACCACTTATCTGATTTCCCGGATGGACCCATTGAAGTACATATTTCAAAAGCCAATGCCAACTGGCAAGCTTGCAAAATGGCAGATCCTGCTCACAGAATTTGACATAGTTTATGTTACTAGAACTGCAATGAAAGCTCAAGCCTTAGCTGATCATTTGGCTAAAAACCCGGTTGATGATGATTATGAGCCATTGAAGACTTACTTCCCCGATGAGGAGGTAGATGTGCTTGAAGAGTTGATTAATGAAGAAGAGCACGTGTGGAAAATGTACTTTGACGGCGCTTCTAACTCAAAAGGCCATGGTATTGGAGCAGTCCTCATTTCTCCCACGGGACATTACTATCCGGCAGCTGCCCAACTCCGCTTCAGTTGCACTAATAACACATCTGAGTATGAAGCATGTATAATGGGCTTGCGTATGGCTCTAGACATGGACATCAAAGAATTGCTGGTGATCGGGGATTCAGATCTTTTGATACGCCAAATGAAGGGTGAATGGGAAACTCGAGACCTTAAAGCTGATCATGTACAAGCAGTGTATGGACGACCTTCGCCAAAAGTTCGATGTTCTAAAGTTTAGACATGTTCTCAGAATACATAATGAGCTGGCTGACGCATTGGCTACATTAGCCTCAATGCTTGTCCATCCTGATAAAGCCCATATTGATCCGTTAGAGATTCAGGTCCAAAGCCAACATGCATACTGCAATGTGATTGAAGAAGAAATTGACGGTCAACCGTGGTACTTTGATGTCAAGAATTTCCTTCAAGATGGGACGTATCCTCCATTGGCGGAAAACAATCAAAAGAGAACCCTTCGACGACTAGCAAGTGGTTTCTTTTTGAGTGGCGGAGTGGTGTACAAAAGGACACCCGATTTGGGACTACTTAGATGCGTGGATGCAACTGAAGCCACAAAGATTCTCAATGACATGCATTCGGGGATCTGCGGACCCCACATGAGCGGGCACGTGCTAGCTAAGAAAGTACTCAGAGCAGGATACTTCTGGCTTACCATGGAACATGACTGCATTACTTTTGTGCGAAAGTGTCATCAATGCCAAGTACACGGTGATTTGATACATTCACCTCCTTTAGAGTTGCACACAATGTCAGCCCCTTGGCCTTTTACAGCATGGGGGATGGATGTTATCGGGCCTATTGAACCAAGAGCATCAAATGGGCACAGATTCATTCTGGTTGCAATAGATTACTTCACCAAATGGGTTGAGGCCGTGACTCTCAAATCCGTGACCAAGAAAGCTGTGGTGGATTTCGTTCATTCTAACATTATTTGTCGCTTCGGTATCCCAAGTACCATCATCACTGATAATGCGGCAAATCTGAACAGTCATTTAATGAATGACGTGTGTGAAAGATTCAAGATCATGCACCGAAATTCCACACCTTACCGACCAAAGGCAAATGGTGCGGTTGAAGCAGCCAATAAGAATATCAAGAAGATCCTTAGGAAAATGATACAAGGATCTCGTGATTGGCATGAGAAGTTGTCTTTCGCTTTGCTTGGTTACCGCACAACTGTGCGCACCTCCATAGGTGCGACCCCATATTCATTGGTATATGGAACTGAAGCAGTCATACCCGCTGAAGTTGAAATACCATCTCTCAGAATCATTGTGGAAGCAGAAATTGAGGACACAGAATGGGTCAAAACCCGATTGGGACAGTTGTCATTCATTGATGAAAAGAGGCTCAATGCAGTTTGTCATGGCCAATTGTATCAGCAAAGAATGGCCCGAGCCTACAACAAGAAAGTGCGCCTCCGCGACTTGAAAGAAGGGCAATTAGTCTTGAAAAGAATCTTTCCTCATCAGGAAGAAGCTAAAGGAAAATTTGCTCCAAATTGGCAAGGGCCATACCTGGTAAAGAAAGTATTGCCAAATGGCGCCTTGTACCTTACAGATCCAGAAGGCAGGACAACTGAAATACCCGTCAATGCAGACGCGGTCAAGAGGTACTACATTTGATTTCAAGATGGCTTTCAAATCGGGATGAATGCAAGACTTTTGTTCTCTTTTGCTATCCCAAATTGTATCCCTTATTAGCATTTTGAATACTGTACTTTTGAGACATATTCTCGGCTGGAATCAATGTAATTGTATCAACATGAAATGAAACTGAAAAGCATCAAAAAGAAACCTGGGCATTTGCCTAGAGCTACGTCTGACCTGATTCCTCTTAAAAGGATACGTAGGCAACCATTTCGGTGCGGTCGCAATAAAAGAAAATTCCTCTTTCCCTTTCTACTTTTATTCGCGCAAAGTTTGCCTCCAGGCTTGCAGAATATGTCAAGAAAACAAGAGACCCCAGTTTATCCTAAACTGGGGCAGAAGTTGTTTTATTTTTTTTAAAGAAAATGTAGGAAATTCAATATTCCTCCCCATTTTCTTTGTGTTCGTAACAGTGAAAGGTTCATTCTTTCCTGTCTCATATTGACGCAAAACTTGCCTTCAAGTTTGCGGCCAACATCAAAGGAAATTTAGATCCCCCTTTTTATGCTAAACTGGGGCAGAAGTTTGATTTTTATTTTATTTCATAAATAAAATAAAAAAAAACTTCTATCATTTTTGTATCATCTATTCACATTTTTCAAGAGATGTTGGTGTTGTAAATTGAATTGAAAAAAAAAAAGAAAAAAAAAAGAAAAAAAAAGAAAAAGAAAAGAAAGAAGTCTTGTCGGTGAAAACCTGAGAAGGCGCCGCAAGACAAACAGTGAGGCAAAAGATTAAAGAGAGAGGCTAGTTGGCGAAAACCCGAAAGGGCGCTGCTAGTCGACTTGAGGGTCACCTCAATTTGGTTATGGTTTGATATCTTCCATGGATCAACTCTCAACAAACAAGTAGAACTGGTCGGACGAGGTCATCCAAGATACATGTCATGATCATCAAGGCCGCCAGTATATTGCCAGATAAGTTTCCCTTTTCAGAAAGACGTTCTCTGTCCAAACGACTTTCGCCCTTAAACTTTTTTTATTATCATTTCCATTTTTTTGTACATCTTGCCTCACCATTAATTCCTCACCCTTTCGGCGCTAACCTCCCATGAGCAACAAAATAAAATTGCAAAACTCTGTCTTACAGGATTCGAGTTTAATTCCAGCAAGCAGGGCACACCCTCGACGATGGAAAAGTTCTCAGCAAGTCATGATCAACATTGATAATTGGAGCCCAGCACCGCACATCAGGCCGGAAGGACGACATACCAAAATTGTATCATGAAGAGTGGATACGTTTGGGAGAAGCTTTAGGCGTTGTTCATCTCACAGTACTGTGAAGAAATAGAACAAGAGTCACTAAGCTTATTTGCAAGATCCGAAACAGGGTGTATCCACGATGCAGGAAAGTAAGTGTGACATTTGCTATGTTGCTAAGAAAGAGCTAGGACTACTTGAACTGGGATAGTTGCGCTAGATGTCAGACGGAAGTCCATTCTCTCTTCGAGTCAATTCCCGCTAAAACACAATGTCATTTCTTTTCCATATCAAGATCTGCTAAAAGATAGCGATCATTTCCTTTTCGAGTCAGTTCGCTCAAAGATAGCGTCATTTCCTTTCAATGTCAAGATCTGCTAAAAGATAGCGATCATTTCCTTTTCGAGTCAGTTCGCTCAAAGATAGCGTCATTTCTTTTCCATATCAAGATCTGCTAAAAGATAGCGATCATTTCCTTTTCGAGTCAGTTTCGCTCAAAGATAGCATCATTTCCTTTCTATGTCAAGATCTGCTAAAAGATAGCGATCATCTCTTTTTCGAGTCAGTTTCGCTCAAAGATAGCGTCATTTCCTTTCAATGTCAAGATCTGCTAAAAGATAGCGATCATTTCCTTTTCGAGTCAGTTCGCTCAAAGATAGCGTCATTTCCTTTCCATATCAAGATCTGCTAAAAGATAGCGATCATTTCCTTTTCGAGTCAGTTCGTTCAAAGAGAGCGTCATTTCATTCCCATGTCAAGATCTGCTAAAAGGTAGCGATCATTTCCTTTTCGAGTCAGTTCGCTCAAAGATAGCGTCATTTCTTTTCTATGTCAAGATCTGCTAAAAGATAGCGATCATTTCCTTTTCGAGTCAGTTTGCTCAAAGATAGCTTCATTTCTTTTCCGTGTCAAGATCTGCTAAAAGACAGCGATCATTTCCTTTTCGAGTCAGTTTGCTCAAAGATAGCTTCATTTCTTTTCCGTGTCAAGATCTGCTAAACGACAGCGATCATTTCCTTTTCGAGTCAGTTTGCTAAAAGATAGCGATCATTTCCTTTTCAAGTCAGTTTTCGCTCAAAGATAGCGTCATTTCCTTTCCATGTCAGGATCTGCTAAAAGATAGCGATCACTTCCTTTTCGAGTCAGTTTCGCTCAAAGATAGCTTTATTTCTTTTCCGTGTCAAGATCTGCTAAAAGACAGCGATCATTTCCTTTTCGAGTTAGTTTCGCTCAAAGATAGCGTCATTTCTTTTCCATATCAAGATCTGCTAAAAGATAGCGATCATTTCCTTTTCGAGTCAGTTTGCTCAAAGATAGCGTCATTTCCTTTCCATGTCAAGATCTGTTAAAAGATAGCGATCATTTCCTTTTCGAGTCAGTTTCGCTCAAAGATAGCGCCGTTTCCTTTCCATGTCAAGATCTGCTAGAAGATAGCGATCATTTCCTTTTCGAGTCAGTTTTCGCTCAAAGATAGCGTCATTTCCTTTCCATGTCAAGATCTGCTAAAACACAGCGATCATTTTCCTTTCAAGTCAGTTTTGCTAGAAGATAGCACTCACATTCAGTTCAACCCATTTGCGCTCAAAGATAGCAACCACTTCCTTTTAAAAGTTAGTCCTGCTCGAAGATAGCAACCATCCCTAGCTTCAAGTCACGACCTGGTTGAAACAGATGCGACCATTTCAAGTTTCAGATGATGCTTGCCCATACAACGGGCGATGGAGCTGTCTTTCAAGCCGAGATTTACCTCAAGGAAGCAATATAGTCTAGGAATTGTTAACTTTCACATCTTTCAATGTTGTAATTCCATTTTTCTTTGTAAAAGCAATGACCACCAGCAAGCAACCGGTAATCAGCAGCGACAGCCTCTTAGTAGTTTAGAGTGTCTAGTATCAGCCCCAAGTGTGTCTAGAAGAGTCTCTAGTTTGTCTTAAGTAGTCTAGAGTGCCTAGGGTTGTCTTAGTGAGTCTAGTTGTGTCTAGTGTCTGTTTGAATGCGGTAGTCCCAGCTACCGCACGTGAGGAACTACACTGACCTGATTCCTTAGTCCGGGGATATGTAGGTAACCTTGTTATCGGTTAGAACCGAAATTCAAGGTACGGTCACCGTTTTGAAAAGCATGCTCTCGGCTAGAACCGAAAAGCCAAAATTAGTTGTTGATTACTTCTTTGTCCGAAAACTCTTTGTGTTCCCGAACAAAGAGGGGCAGCTGTAATCACCTAATTTTGGCACACAGAATTTAAAAACGCTCAAAATATTCGTATTAGATTCTTAGGACGTGTCGTCAATTTTTCTGAACGTCTAGTGTTTGTTCTTAATTAAATTTGTTTCTAATTAGGACGTTAAAATTTGAAAATTAACAAAAATCACTTGTTACGTGCTTAATTTTTTTGTAATTCTATGTTTAATTGTGATAGTTGTTGTAAAATATGTGGTTTAATTTTAGTTAGTTGTGTATGTATAAATCATTTTTGTGGCTATATGTAAAAAATATACAGCCCAATGCCAAGACCCATCAGCCCATTTGCTCTATGGCCCGTCCAACATTCCTTTGATCTCAACCATTGGATCAAATCTGATCCAATGGTTCCCATTCCCTCTCCCACTTCCCTTATAACTTCACAAAACACCCTCATTTGCACACACCTCACATAAGTCTCAAAGACTTGGGAAAACTTTGTCAAAAATCCACCACCCACCGGAAATCGTCTCCCGCCGTGGCCCCGCCACTGTTCCGCCGGCCGGCCACCACCTCCGGTGGCCGGAAAATTTAGCAAAATACACCGTTTGAAAGCTCTCAACCTCCTCTTTCCGTTTCTCAACTTGGTTTCTCCAAATTCCAAGCCATTTGGAGTAGATCGGGCTTTTAAATCTCGTCAAAATCGAAATCCAACGAAGGTGAGTTTCTTTTCTCCATTTGTTTTTACCCTTTCTCATCCCATATCTCTTCTCTTACAGCTTGTATCCGTCCCCTGCTTCCCATTTTTTTTTCCTCTCCCGTTTCTCTGTTTTTTTTTCTATTTTTATTTTTTGTGTTTGTTTCGGTTCCCTTCTTCTCATTTTCTTCTTCTCTTTTTTGATTGTGGGTATATGTTTGGTAATGTTTTGGTGAGGATGAAGGGATGTTTGTTGATTTGTTGTCGTTGTTGAGCGAGGCAGTGGTGTCGAGGCAGTGAGGACTAGGGGCGGGGCTGTTTTGAATCCGGGGGCTGTGCTGTGATGTCAATGTTGGGGGAGGGACTTTTTCAGCATTTGGTTGAAGTCATTAGTGATGTAGGATATTTTGGGATCTGTTTCGATGAGCCAGTGTGCGCGTGTGGATTTTTGCTTCTCGTAACGAGCAGACGAGGCATTTCAGTTTGGCGTAGCGATGAGTAATTGAGGCTGGGGTATTTTGGTTCTGTGGAGATGACGCAGCGACAGTGGGGCTGTGGTGATGCTGAAGCGAGGCAGAAACAGCAGCAATGAAGCAGCGGCGTAGTAGCTTTTCGGACAGGAACAATGGCAGCGACACTGTTGTTGACGACGAAGCAGGTTTGATGATGTTGCTTTTGGTTTCAGTGTTTGAAACAAGAATTGTGAAGCACTGTTTTCTATCCTACGTTTGTTTAGTTTAGATCAATGTTAGTTGCAAAGTTAGTTTTGATTAGTTAGATGATTAGTCTATAAATGCCATGTTAGGGATAAGTAAAATTGTTGTTTGCGCGGTCAATGAATATGTGCGTTGGTTCATATATAGCAACGGATGTTGATTCAAATGAGTATTCCACGCTTTGTTGTTTTGATTATGAAGCATTTGTTTGTTACCAGGAGAGCACTAATTAGTATTATCCATTTCAAGCCTGTGATTTTGCTCAAGTTTTGTTTTAAATGCGAGTTTGGTCTAAGTTGTTAATGCTGAAGCATGATGAATCCTTTGATTTTGTTTTCTGTTACCCTGAATCGGCTAGTGAGTTTGTTTTGAGCCAACTGTGCATGAAGCGATTATTCTAATAAGCGTAGTTTGTTTTGCTTTGCCATTCAAGAAGTGATAAAATTTGTAGTTTAGTTGGCTTTAACTAGAAGTTGGAAATCTGGCATAATCTTTGGTTCTTGCAAGTCTTTGTTTGTTTGTTTAGCTAGGCTAAGAAAGTATAATCAGTTTGCTATTAGTTTTGGTTTAGTCTTAAGTTTGCTTGGTTTGTTTTAGGTTTAATTTTGGGGCTGATTAGTTGTCTTAGTTTGGTCTTGGTTTCCTTCTAGTTAATGTAATAAGTAATGGGGGTCCTTTAGAGGACCCTACTTGTACAATTTCAGCTTTTTTTGGACAGTTGTAGCTGCTGAAACAGTGCTATAACTGCTGTACCTTTGGCTGAAAATAGAGCTAAAAAGCACTCAAGTATAGGGGTGTGGGCTTGTACTTTTGTACAAGTCCACACTCCACCTTTTAGCCCCACCTTTTAGCTATAAATAGAGGCATTTACTACCCTCTTTAATACACAACAACAAGCTGAAAAATACACCAACTACCAGCTGAAATACATTGAGTTGAGAGTAAAAAAAGACTTGAAAAAAAAAGGGGTTAAGTTGAGAGTGGATTTAGAACCAAAAGCCGTTACTTCAAGGGTCTTTCGGGGTATAAATCCACAAGTTTTTAGAGGTTTTAAAGGCTGCTTTTGTGGCTGTCCAGTTGCTATTTGCCGCGTTCTCTAGCTTTGGTTTAGCTTAATTGGGTCGTCATTGCTAAAATTCTCGTATCATAGGTAAATACATCAACTTTGAGTTCTTAATTTTTACTATGATATGGTTCAAGAATGTTTAATGGCTCAATGATATTCTGTCTGCTTTATTTATGTTGTTAACTAGATTAGACATGTTTCTGTATTAAAAATAAGAACGACAAAATCTGTTATAAAAAAAAAACTTGTGTTTTAGTGTCTTCATTTTTAGTAATGTATGTATAAGAAAATGTCAATTAACTGGCTTAAACAGAGCACGTTGCCTTAAGTTCCTTTTTTTTTAGAATTACAAGTGATAGTAAAACACAAAATTTTAAAAAAACTGTTTGGAGTCAACGGAAATGTAAATTAACATTCTAATCATCCAAAACTTTTTTTATCAAAATGAATCTCACACATTTATTTTTGAAAGATGTTATTCATCATCATAAAAAATAAGTTACTAAAAGATGATGGAAAAGTTGTTCTGAAAAGCATTTGAAGTCTGTAAAAGAAACACTGTAATACCTTAGCTAGTTGAGAATAAAAACGAATAATGGCCATAGACATGTTTCGGATGGTACTTTGTACTAATTTAGCAACACTGCTGTAATTATAACCAAGAGAAAAAAAAAAGTAGAATTTCACCTTTGAATGGCATCAGTGAACATTTCAAGTTCATCAACATCATACAGGTCATCTAATATGGAGGCAAGATAGATTACTTTAGTAGTAAATATTCGAGCAAAAGAATATGGAGGCTCAAAGTACACTCTTAATATCCAAAAATAGGCTTCTACCAAACGATCTCGAGCAAATGGAAAGTTTCTATAGGCAAAAAAAAATGTAGAACATCTTTGTAAAAATAAGATTTTTTTTATCGAGCTACAGTTTGAACTCCGTCTTGGCACCTCAAACTTTTATAAATCGTGATATAAGTGAAAGAGGACTGAGCAAGTGGGCTAACCTTGCAAATGTTTTGATTCACGTAAGAAATGAACTGTCCGTTTAAACCTTGTTTGACATAGCAGCCCTTATTTAATAAAATAGCTACTATTTAGATAAATAGCCATATTTTGGTTTCCCGATTTGTTAAAACTTTTAAACTAAATGTTATTATTTAATATTTGACACGATTAGGCAAACTGGTAGGAGTGAGAAGACTTACACGATTAGGCATAAAACAAGTGCGATTGACGAGGTACCTATTAGGTAAAAAGTAACAAATCAAATTGAGATTAAGACAATTCGAAATTAATTATTGTTGAAGTCAATTAAATCCTTTTAAAATAAACCAGTCCTTTGTGAGGTTGGTAATGCGCGATATATCTTATTTATTATGATTTAAAGTGTAAATTCGTCCGATCCTCTGTGAGGTTGGATAAGAATAACACTTTTTTTTAATTTTTTTCCAAATCAAAGTCTAAATTCAAATTAACGGCATTAATATAACAACTATATTTAATAAATTAAAATTGCGACAATAAAGCAACTGTGCTTGGCACAGGACTCGAGGGTGCCTAATACCTTCCCGAGAGTCAACTGAGAACCTTACCCGAATCTCTAAACGCAGACCATTAGACGAGTCAAAGGTGTTCCAAGGTACCTTCTGGTGACTTGGCACACCTTAAACTATGTCAAGTGGCGACTCCGAGTTCTCTAAATAAATTTGTACCTTTTTGAACACCAGTCACGAGCCTTTAAATAAATAAACTCGCACCCGCGCAGTTAACAAATAAATTAATTTTTTAGGGCGTGACAGTTTGCATTTTATTATTTTGAAATACAATATACTATTGTGGTATACGTATATTTTTTTAGTATACATTTTATGTCAAAGAGAAGTCTTTAATATAACCGATTATTATACATTATTGTCATACTACATAAACAAAATTTTCTATTGTATATTTTTGTAGTATACAATATACCTTATTGGCATGCTATTGTACTGAAGTTCAATATAACTATATACTCTTGTTGTATATAATATATTGTATTAATATATTAATAATAAAGTAAAAAGGTACATTATATTAGTTATGTCTTCTCACCATAGAAATTTTCTTATACTTTCAAAAGACAAAAAAAAAAAAAAAAAAAAAAAAAGCTACACTATATTAGTTATTTTTAAAATTTTTATTAGGTAACTAATAATTTTATTGATCACCTGAAAGTCAATTGTATTTTTTATAAAAAATAAAAATATTCTCTATCAATTATTTTTGATAAAAAAAATGAAAAAATAAAGTGAATAAGAAAAGGTTTAAGTATATCAGTTATTTTTATGACTTATATAATAAAATAATAATAAAAAGAAGAAGAAAATGTATATTATATCTATTAGTTTTAGCACTACGGTAGAAAAAGAAAAAATAATTAAAAAACAAATAATAATTAAATGAAAGATTAATGGAAAAAATATACTAATTTAATTTGTTTTCACAAGTATTAAGAAGAAATAAGAGGTAAAAAATAAATACAAATGAAACTTCAAAAATGAACAAAAAGATGAATGAACATCCATTACAGAAAATATAAGAAATAATAATAAAGAACGTGGAAAATAATTTAATTGAATGAGAAAGAAAATAGAAATATAAAAGGAAAAGGAAAAGGAAGAAAGGTTAAACATAGTGGGCTCTTTAGGTGTAGAGGGTCTAGGCAGAAAGGGAAATGTAGTAGGCTCTGTGAGTGTAGAAGGTCTGCGCTCAAATAAGGATAGCAGGTAATTAAAATTGGGGTGTTTACATATATATATTCGTCCATAACTAAATATTTACTTTTAACTGTCCACAAATTTTTCTAACCACAATAATAATTTAAAATAAAAGAGATTTTAAATATTAAATTTACTGCCTTAAATTAGTGAATATTCCTTTCCTCAAATAAAGGATTTCAACCTTCTTTAAAATATGAGATGCTTTATAATTTGTAACAAATTTAAATAGGAGAGAGAATTTGCTAGTATATCATTTTGACTTCTATTTCTTTTTTTTTTCTTTTTTAACGTTCTGGTTGCAACATATATATATTTTTGGTCTATATGTCGATATGTACTTATGTATTGATATTATATTATTATATATATGACATATACTGATATTAATTGAATACAATATGCTAAAAATATTGTAATATTTATTAAAATATACAATATCGATTAAAAATATGCAATATTTATTAAAAATATGCAATATCAGAAATATATTTATTAATACACAATATCGATTGCATAGGTACTATTTAATTTCTTTATATATATATATATATATGGAGAGAGAGAGAGAGAGAGAGAGAGAGAGAGAGAGAGAGAGAAAAATCATGGGGAAGTGTTGGGGCATATAATTGATTGAGAGAATAAATTTTGATCCCTTAATTATAGGGATTAGTATCAAATACCATATTTAAGAGATTAATAAATAATGTTTAAAAATAATAAATGTTTATGGAAAGAAAGAAACAACAAAGATGTACATAAACAGTAAATATTCTTTCCCAACGTTTATAGGGTGTAATTTACCCATTAAAATTTTAATATATGGTGGAAATTCAATAGTTGTGGGTATGGGCGAGTAATTAATTTGGGTTCACTGCGCATTTTTATAAACAACCCTAAATAAATATATGTATAATTCCTAAATATTATCTGTACTGGCGTTAAAATAGGAAAACATCAATAATTTATTTCCGTCAATAATGATATGTATCAATCTTAGCTATTAATTTAATTGGCGCTAATATTGAAAAACATTAATAAGAGAGAGAAAGAGCTGGTGTATCTTTTACACTTCTAATTTTTTAGTTGTCATATTTAAAATTTTGCACAATAAAATACATATCACTTAAAATATGAATATAAAATATTAAAATAAATAAATATTGAATATACAATACATACAAAGAGAGATATATTTTGTTAAAATAGTGAATAAATATTGAATAAATAATATGCTAAAAATATTAGTTGAATAAATATTTCATACAGAATATATATAAGATCTATTCACTTAATATTTTAACATATAGTGTATGTACTATTATCGTACATCCAAAATATCGTGTATTTAAAATTTATTTATTAAATATACGATATGTAATATCATACACAACATGTATTTAATAATTATTCACTTAATATTTCAACACTATTTTATATATTAACATTTATTTAATTTATATATATATAAAAAGAGGAGAGAGGAGAGAGTCAATTAGGGGGAGGGGGGAATATAATTGATTGAGATTAGTGATAGGTATCTCTAATATTAAGGGATAAATGAAAATTGATTTGTAATTAACATTAAGTAATCCTTTTAAATTAAGGGATAAATAATGAATAATAGTTAATATATCTATAAAAATAAAAATAAATTTATAAAATGGTCTTGATGGCTAGAGAAAGAAAGGAATGAGAAAACATGTTTATGAATAATAAATAAGTTCTAAAAGTGTGTTTGTGGAATATTAATATTTTTATTTAGATTGAGAAAAAGAGGAATGCTCTCGGCGCACAATAGCAAGGACTGCTAACTTGCACGAAGAACAATGCCTTACCGAGAATCAGTCGGAAATTCAACCAAATTCCCAGAGATCCTAGATACACCAGACCTAGAGAACCCTAAACGCCGACAATCGCTAACATTTGGAAGTTTTCTACCACCAATATTTTCGATTGTTGAGGAAGAAGCTAAGTACACAGCTACAAAGCTAGCTCAAGTAACTAAAATAGCTCAAACAGAGGTTGAGAATTAGATTAAGGAATAGCTTGTTGGGAGACGACTTTTGTATTCAGATACTGAATCTTCATAGAATCCAACACCAGTGCCAGCTGACAAAGGTAATCATAGCTCGCAAATGGGTAAGTCATTGACATTTGTCCCTCCTGTGACTCGAAATAGAAAAGTAGTAGTCAAGATAGAACAAGAATATGTTAAAATACAGGAAGAATACTGGAAAACCTCCCTGATTGGATATGTTATTGGTGATACACCATTCATTAAATTATTGGAGAATTATGCTTCGCATGTATGAAACTTTCTGAATAAGCTTCAGATTTTAACTCATGATGAGGGCTGTTTTCTAATTAATTTAGTGCTGTAGAGGACTGTGACCTAGTTCTACAATCAGGGCAATATACTTATCATAATAAGCTATTCATCCTGCAACAATGGTCTATGAATTTTAAGTTTGATCCTGAATGCTTAACTAGGATTCCTCTATGGATTACACTACCTGGACTGCCAGTAGGATATTGGTATGAAGATGCATTGAGCAAGGTGGCAAGTGCAGTGGGGAATCCACTCTACACTGACAAGTTCACTGCAAACATGGAAAAAATATCCTATGCTAGGGTATTAGTTGAAGTTGATGTAGCTCAGTCATTGATAGATAGTATTGAATTGGACGCACTAAAACATCATACATCAACCTTTCTGCTATGATTGGATGGCCAGGTACTGTGCTGAATGCTTGAAATTTGGGCATGATACTGTGAATTGTTGGGTAAAAGAGCAAAGAGAGAAGGAGAAAAAGGTGCCAAAAAGAAGAAGGAGAAGAAACATGAAGAAAAAGGTTCAGGTTAAGCTAGAGTGGCAAGTGCACCGGCCAGAAGCATATGAATTAACAACAACTGTTCAAAATGCTGGAACTACTCAAAGGGCTGTAATAACAACTAATCAAAATGTAGAGCTAGGGCAAACTACTCACACTGTAAAGAGGGTAGAACAACCATAAAAGGAGATTAAGAATCAAATGACCAATGCTACTGGTGCTGCAATTGGTTGAAGCTACTCAAATGCACATTTAGAGGGCTAAATAAAGCCTTCAAACAAAAAGAGTTGAAGCTCTTTTTGAGTAAGAATAAGATTGATCTCTTGGGTTTCCTAGAGACAAGAGTAAAAGAAAATATGTCCAAAAAAATAATGAATAATGTGGAAAAATGGTGGAGAGCAGTCTGTAACTACACTAATGAATAAAATGGAAGAATTTAGGTAATATGGAAGCCTAACCTAAGTGTACAGGTTATACAAGTAGCACAACAATGGATATACTGTCTAGTGAGTGACCAAACTAGTTCATTCTCATTCTATTTCACAGTTATATATGCAAAAATGAAATACAACAAAGACAATTGCTTTGGAGTGAGCTGCAACTGTTAGTCTAGTGTGCAAGTACCATGGCTTCTTGTAGGGGACTTTAATAATATTCTGTCCTCTGATAATATAATTGGAGTTCCAGATAGCCATGATGAAATGCAGGGATTTAGAGACTGTGTAGATTCTCCCCATCTTACTTCTCTTAAATAACTGGGTGGCACTTTACCTGGTGCAATAAGCAACAAGCATCAAGTAGAGTGTACATGAAGATAGACTGGGCATTTGGAAACTTCAGCTAGATGCAACAATATGTGCATATGGAGGCCGAATTCGTGAATCCATCAGTATCTGATGATAATATTCTGGCTTCTTGCAGGGGACTTCAATAATATTCTGTCCTCGAATGATACAACTGGAGTTCCAGATAGCCAAGATGAAATGCAAGGATTTAGAGACTGTGTAGATGCTCTCCATCTTACTTCTCTGAAAGAAACTGGGTGGCACTTTACCTAGTGCAATAAGCAACAAGCATCAAGTAGAGTGTACAGGAAGATAGACTGGGCATTTGGAAACTTCAGCTGGATGCAACAATATGGGCATATTGAGGCAGAATTCATGAATCCATCAGTATCTGATCATTCACCTATTTTGATTAAGTGTGGTCCAAAAATTCAGCAGAAGCCTAGACCATTGAAGTTGTTTCCTCATATCATAGATGGGCCTGAATTTGGGTCAATCCTAGAGACAGTTTGGAACCAACAAATGGTAGGAGATGCTATGACAAGAACTTGGAGGAAATTGCATAACCTTATAGAGAATTTGAAGAGATTTAATTCTTACATGGCTTCTTATAAGCAGAAGTTAGAGCAGGCAAAGAAAGAGCTGGCGATAGTGCAAGCAAGTATGACTAATTTATTACAACAACAGAATCTGATTGATGAATAGAAAGAGATGATAGCTAAAATTGAGAAATGGAGCAAGGTGGAGGAGCAGGTCCTAAGACAAAAGTCAAGAGCAGTGTGGATAACCTGTGGAGATGATAATACCAAGTACCTCCATGCCAAGATCCAGATTAGAAGCGCCAAGAATACTATTAGCTCAATCCATAATGATGTTGGGTTGAAACTAACTGACCAAAAGCTTATTGAGAAGGAATTTACAACCTTCTTTTTTGGACAGATGGGTGCAATTGCTGAGGAACTTCCGTGGCCAAATACTGAAGTGATCAGGAGAGGAGCATGCCTCTCCTATCAGCAGCAATGTCAACTGATTAGAGAGGCAACTATTGAAGAAGTTCAGGAAGCAGTAAAAGACATGCCAAAAGACAAAGCACTTGGAGTAGATGGTTTTCCAATAGAATTCTATACTATCAACTAGGAGATTGTGAAAAATGATGTAGTTGAGGCTGTGCATGAATTTTTCAGAATTGAGAGGCTGTATAGAGGTATAAATGTTACAGCTATTACACTGGTGCCTAAGGTTCCTTCCCCTACTCAAGTGAAGGACTTTAGACCTAATGCATGTTGTACAACACTCTACAAGATCATATCAAAGGTGCTAACTGGAATAATGAAAGAAGTGTTGGATGAAATCATAGGGCATTCAAAATCTGCATTTATTCAGGGGAGGAATATCCTAGATAATATCATCTTAAGTCATGAATTACTCAAAGGTTACAATAGGAAAGGACTGTCCTCTAGATGTGTACTTAAAGTGGATATCAAGAAAGCATATGACACTCTTGAATGGTGTTTCTTAAAGAGAATGATGAGTGAGGTGGGATTCCCTCTAAAATTTGTGAATTGGGTTATGGAGTGTGTCTCTGCTGTTTCATACTCTATAGCTCTACATGGTGGACTTACCAAACCATTCCAAGGGAGGAGAGGGATAAGGCAGTGAGATTCTATGTCCCCATACTTGTTTGTAATAGCTATGGAGTATTTACAAAGAGAAATGTCTCAGCTGGCACTTAATGGTGACTTCAATTTTCATCCTAAGTGCAGGATATTTAGGATGACTCATATCTGCTTTGCTGATGACCTGTTTATACTCTGTAGAGCAGATGCCATTTCTATCAAGCTTCTATTGAACACCTTTGAGACATTTTGTAAGGCAGAGGCCTCCATGCTAGTGGTAAAAAAAAGCTCAATCTACTTAGCTGTAATGTCTAATTCATGTAAGATGGAGTTCTTACAAACGCTAGAATTTAAGGAAGGAGAACTTCCATTCAAGCACCTGGGAGTACCGCTGTCATAAAAAAAAACTGACCATAGGGCAATGCTAGTCTTTAATTGAGCAGATGACAGCTAGAATTAGCTGTTGGACAGCCAAGCTGCTATCTTATGCAGTAAGACTTCAGTTGATTAAGTCAGTCCTATTTGGCATCAAAACTTATTGGGCACAAATATTCATCTTGCCCTAAAAGATCATGAAAGCCATTGAAACTGTTTGCAGAACTTATCTCTGGACTGCGACATCTAATATCTCAAGGAAGGCTCTGATTGCATGGGAAAATTTATGTATGCCCTACAATATTTCTCTGGAATAGAGCTGCAATAGATAAGCAGCTCTAGGCAATTGCTATGGAGAAATACACTCTTTGGGTTAAGTGGATTCATGCATACTATTTGAATAAAGAGACTATGTAAACTAGTGCTACACCTAAGACAACATCATGGGTGGTGAGGAAAATAATAAAAGGAATGAAGCTGATAATGTAGTGTTCTACATTATAGGAGTGCTTGGTAGATTGAATGCAAGTTGTATTGATACCTAATGGAAAGTTTTCCATTAGGAAATTATACCTACAGCTCCTCCCCCAATTTGAAAAGATAACTTGGAAGAACATTATCCTCAAGCACACTATTCATCCTAGGCACAACTTCATTCGATGGCTTGCCATTAAGCAGAGGTTACCTACAGTGGATAGATTGCAGAAGATTGGTATTACTATTCCTGTGACCTGTGCTTTTCGTGGTGCAGGTGTAGAGACATTTGAACACCTCTTTTTTTACTGTTAGCTCACTAAGAAGATCTTGACCAGAATGCTGGCATGGTTAAAGGTTAATCATAGGCCTGGTTCATGGCTGGATGACTTGAAATGGATTGCAGACAAGGCTAAGAGGAAGTCTGGAATGAATGACATACTTAGCTGTTTGTTTTCCATGACAGTGTATGTGATATGGAGAGAAAGAAATAGCACAAGATTCCAACAGACTACATTTGTAGAGAGCAAGGTGTGTAAGGAGATTGCAGTTCACATCCACACCAGAGGACAGAGCAACATGAAATAGAAGGCAACACTTAAGCAATTAAGTACATGTCCTTAGTGAAAAATGTAGTTAGATTATTGTTGATTAGTTTGATGATTGTTAGAGAATGTTAATGTAGCTAAGTATGGCAATAGGCACTGTAATGTCAATAGTGAGAGAGTTAATGGTCAATATTAACTTAGATGTACATGATCACTTTTGGTTGAAATAAAATTGACAGTTTAACCAAAAAATAGTGTGCTTGTGGAGTAATTTTTTCCAATTATAAAAGACCGTTGAATCATCTTTATTCATTACTCAGCAATGCGTTAAATTGCGAGAATATAACATATTTAGCCGTTCACAAGATTGACGCTACATTCAAATAGACATATGAGTTCTTGAACAAAGGCTAGCCAAATTATACCCTATTAAAATATGTTTACACAGATCTATTATCTAAAATAATGGAGCTTAGACGTACCAAATTAAACTGAATAGTTGAGGAATTCCAGCAGTAATGGGATCTTAATATCTTCCTAATATATATCCAATATCACGCACAAAATTAGGAATTTTTTTTTTTTATTATAACCTTTTTGTGCATTCCATATCCCTTTGATATCCTTCATAAATAAGCTGAAAACCAAAAGCTTGTCAATTGTTTAGCAAAAAACAGTCTCATACAAGGTAGAAGAATTCGAAATTTTTTCTCTATTTTTGTATCATATTATTAAAATATGTATACAGTATCTGATACACAATACTAAGAGAGCCATTTTTTCATATGAAAATATACAATATGCATGGTGGGGAAGTTATGCATCTAAAGTGTATAATTTATGTCTATATACGACATATTTTTGCATATGAGCTACATACTGAATACAACTAATTAGTTGAAGTGATTTATGTCTATAATGTACACTTTATTCACGAATATGCAGATGCAATCTAAGATATGTGGTATGTATTCCAAAAATATGCTAGATATCACTAGTATGCATATTTAACAACGATAAAAACATTATATCTGTTGTACTCCCTCTGTCCTATTTTGTTTGTCATAGTTACTATTTCGAGAGTCAAACTTCTTAAATTTTACCGTAGGTTAGGATATAAAATCTTTAACTTTTCTTATATAAAATTTACATATTTGAAAACTACATGAAAAGTATCATAAGTCACAATAAATTACATCTCAAATTTAAAAGATACATATAAAAATTACGGTCAAAAATAAACTCGTTTGACCCTCGAATTCCGAAGTACGACAATCAAAGTGGGACGAAGGGAGTATATCAGTAATATGCATCATGTATCAGTAAAGTATATGTCTAAAGATACATATGTAATAAAACAAAGATTAGGAAATTGGAAAAGACTGGCAGAAGATGAGAAGAAAGGTTAGGAAATTAAAAGGTTCTACGCAATACAATAATAGTTAGTATCCTAAAGTGGAGAGAGAACATGAAGTTACGTGTATAATAGTATTTGTTACATTTGAAATGGGAGTGACTTTTTAGTTTTACAGCTAGGATATGTTTGTGTGCTTGAAATTAGAAAAAAATCAAGTTAATTAAGATAGTGTGTAATATTTAGTAAATATATGGAATTAATGAGGAGATATCTTATCTAAAAAATCTGTCATGACTCATCCGATTCCCCAAAAATAGGCGTGCAAATGGGTAAATTTTTAATTTAGTTGAATGGTTATTAGTAGTGGAAAATGTCTATAAATCATAATAAATGGAAAATATGTTTATTTTGTGTTTAGGACTCTTATAAATATCTATGCCACGTAATTTTTCCTTAAATTGCGTACATGAGGCCATTTTTCGTGTAGGATATGGACCCCTTTGAGAATCTATTTCCCAATCTGAAGGCTTTTTTCTCCCCAATTATCAAAGTAGTCCTTAACTTTAATAATTTAAGGCAATACGACTCATTCATAATTAGTTACCAATTACCATAATAATCCTCCTTTCATTCTTTAGCCACATTATCACAATTTTTCACCACTAATTACCGCATAAATAATACTTACATTATAATCCCTACCTAATATGTACAAAATGTACAAAATTATCAAGTCTAGATTCAAATTGTATTGACACTTCTTGTTCCCCATTGAACTCAACCCGAACACCTTATTTGGATGATCGTTATATATTGTTTTATAATGTATCACACTGTTTTATATTTAGGTAGATCGCAGTATAACATGTTTTATGTTACCGTGCACTATTAATAGGAACAATGAACTTACAATATTGTGAAAAAATGTAGGGTATGGGGTAGAGCTACTGGAAAAGGTACGGTAAAAAGTAAAATAAGATTACTAAAGAAAAACGGGAAGAAAAAAGATTAGGTATCAACACGATCACACTAAATCGACAGTTTACATAAAATGGCCCGTTATGTAACAACGAGTTAACAATATATAAATTTAAAGTAACAATCAAAGTAAACATTATTTTTTTAAGTAACAAAACGATACAATACAATGACTAACAACCACCCAAACAAGCTGGAAGAAGTAAAGAATATTGCATATTGACACTATCTCTACCATTTACTAGATCCAAATGCCGAATTCTAGTTGTTTCTTCATTTACTAGATAAGAGTTGGAAGTGATGTCGTTTTTTAATTACTACTATACTTGGTAATGGCTAGACAGAAGAAATCGTGATGTTGGATAAGCAACAAATTCACCAGTTGTTGCTTTTGGCATTTCAAAATATAAACATCACATTTACAGCAAGGACAAGGAGAAAATTTACGAGAAGGTATAAAGAGATTTAACACAAATTTCATTGAAATTAAAAGCAATATAATGGTACATATTTAGCTTTAGCCAGCTAAATAAAAAATCAAAGTGACAAAGCATCAATTCACTAACAATTATTTGAAACAAAACTAAAGTGGTACACACTTCATCTCGTCTCTTTACTCTTCTACGCCTTTTCTTTGCATAGTCCATCTCAAATTATCTGTAGTTTCTTTTACCATATTGCTCTTCTTTGCATAGTCCATCGACTTTGCAAAGGGCATCTATGATAAATTTTAGAAATTACAGTACCACAAATCCTTATACAGAGAAACCACGATCGATGAATGATCTAATACGCCAAACACCAACAATCAACATGATTAAGTTTTATTACATCCTTAAACTCAAACCAAAAAAAGAAACAACTCATATGGTCAAAGATATCTTAAACAAAGGGATGATGACGTATAGATGATGTGAAGTTGTTCTTCAAAAGATATATGATGTGAGATGTGAAAGAGGCAGAGGATAAAGAGAATATATATATAGACGTCTGTGTGGAGATTGGAGAAGCTAGGGTTGTGTTGGATAGATATGATGTTCTGAAATTGCACTTTCGTACACTCATTTTTTGCAACATAAGATTCTTCTATCCTATTCCTAGTAATATAGTGGCATTAGCTTTCCATATATGCGTAAGCATACCTCTAGTTTTGTACTATGACAGTATTAGCACTTTGATTCTATACTCTGCGATTCTTAATACCATGTCCACAAATATACTTTGCCGATCTAATTAATCAACGTGTAATTTTTTTTTTTGGAAAAAAGAACTACCATCACATATCTTAATTTGAAATCTACACTAATTTATGGAAATTTTATTATTCGATCCATTCCATTTATGTGGCATTGTTTGACTTGACACAAAATTTTTAAAAAAATGAAATTTTTAAAATTCATAGTCTAAATCAAGCCATAAAAATTTGTGTGAATAAAAATTATTTTACAAAAAATAAAATATTTATACTTATAGAAAGATGACATTCTTTTAGGACAGACTAACCCACATAAATCTAGATTGAAGGAGTATGTCCTTAGGATAAATTGGAGTATAAATATATGGATCTTTATTTATAAAAAGACATGGGCAATTTACATAGCTTTACAACCTAACATTCTTTTTACACAAAAAATATCAACACTATCCAATTTTCAAAATATAATATTTTTTATACATAGTGAATACATATAAAAGGGTGATAAAACCCTAAATCTTCCTCCTACCACCCCCAGCCACCACCCCCATGACTGCCACCGCAAAATTCTGTTTAATATTTTTTTTAGCTTTTTATATGTTGTGTATTTTCATTGTATGTATATGTATATTCTTTGTATGCACAGTGCAGATACAGCAGGCATACACAAAATAGGTTCTGGTGTGTTGTTTGTATATCTTTGTATGGCTAGTGTTTATGTAAAGTGCGTGCATGTGCATACATAGGCCATACACAACATTGAATATGCTGGAAGGGATGCTCCTAGGCGTGTGTAGGGGTTGTGTTTGTTTGCGAGAAATGATTCCTTATCAAGTTTGGGGGGTGTGGACACACTTGCACGAATTCGGATAACAGCTACAAGGGAGAAATCGAAAAAAAACTGATACAATGAATAAACAAAACATATATTTATATGTATTATATGTGAACTGTATACCCAGTGTCGATGCGGACATACATGGGGTATACGCATGACACACTTTATTTGCATCCAACCACCACCAACAACCACTGTATACCACTAGAGAAAAAAAGTAGAAAAATACAGATTTGAACTGCTTCGTCGTCGGAGAGTTCCAGATCGGAATGTGGAATGACGTCAGGGGTCTGATCTATTTGTATGGACCAACAGCCGACGATGGGAGCCAGCGGAGCTCCGTCATCGACCCGTAACAGCAACTACAACAGCGACCAGTAACAACAAAAACAGCAGTGGCGCCACAGCAAAACGCCAGCGACGACGGGGATGGGCGAGGGGACACCGACAACAAGTGAGGGGGAGGTTCACTGGCCGAAAAAAGCAGTGGGGCGGGGGGAAAGGAGAGGAAAAAAAAAGGGATTAGGCTTTTTTTGCTATGTTTGATAGTAAAAAAGGGCAGTCTGGTGCAAAAAGCATCCCGCGTTCACGCCTGCTATGTTTGATAGTATTGTAAAAAATATTGTTACGTTTGATAAAGTGGTAAAATATTGCTATGTTATTATAAAAAGTCTCTACAATAACACCAGGTATAATTTTTCCCCAAAAACATCAATCTTTTCAAAATGAACAAAAAAAGAGTTCTAAATAAGTTGCAACATTTCATAAATGCAAGCATACCGTACCAAACTCGCATTAAAGTTTTGAAGGTCTTGTTGGCCATTCGCAGCCACAAGCGAATTGAGGACTTGAAAAATATGTATTTGAGTTCGGGATTCTACCATAACAAGTAGAAATTTATTATTTATATTTATTTAATAGACTTTTTAACAGATAACTTATTACACTGAGTCCGCCCATAAGCTCGACAATATATATTTGTGCAAAATAGACAGATGTGACGTTGTTGCAGGGGCGATCCAAGAGTAATCGTGGCCTATAGCGAAACTTCAATCAGATGCCTTAATTTATTTTTATTTATTTTTTTAAAAAATACTTCATATAGCTCAACTAGGTTAGTAACTTGTTCATCTTGAGAACATTCATCTAAATAGTCTGATTTAGTTTTTTTGTTATGTGCTAAATATTTTTCAAGAGTTCCTTCTTGGGATTGTATCAAAAATTTAATTTATCCTTTTTTTCGAAATTTTGTGTAACCGGAATTATATTTTCTAGTTGACATAATATAAATACTACTAAATATTTAAAGGGACAACTACATACAAATATCAAGATCAATAAATCAAATAAAAATAATACCGAAAGTTGGAATAAAAGAATCCGATTCAACAAGTTGATAATTTTGATGTGAAAGTAAACGTCTGTTGCCTCAAAATAATTCATCCAAAACTTTGTACTCGAAGAAACATGAACAATATATTTTTTAAACAGTAGAAGTGTAGATTTGTAGGCTATATCACTTATTAGAAATCAGAATAATAGCAAGAGCGTAGAGTTATTCTAGAAAAGAAAAAAAAGAAGAAGAATATAAGAGTTAATATGCAGTTGTGTCTGTAGGATGATGGCAAGTGGTTAAAAAGGAGAGCTAACTAACGGTTTTACCACAATTTGGGTCCTAAATAAGGTAACTAAAAGATATTTTCCATTAAGAATGAAAAAAAATATTGTATTGTACCTATTTTAACTAGAAAAAAATACTATAAGTTAACAATAGTTATATTAGTAAAAGTGGGGCCCCTTAAGGGTTAGGGGCCTAAAGCAGCGGCTTGCTTGGCCTTACCCAAGGGTCGGCACTGCGTTGTTGTTATAGTTGTGGTACTCGTAACAAAAGTTTTACAATTTTAGCCATTGTTGAGAAAAGCTCTTAGCAACTACTAGAGGGAACTCTCTCGGAAGGCCTTGCCAATAGAAAGATTTGACAATCGCTAGAAGCTTTAATGGGGGCCAAAATTGTAAGACTTATCATGGGAACCAAATCTGTGACAGGGGCGCCATCAGTGTCCTATTTCAATAAATTTCACGCACTCTTGTCCTCACATACAGTATCTCTCATATGAGACAAAAGCTTGGATTTTCGCAATTTGATTTTGTTCCAATTTGCAATTTATATGGAATTTAGATGGTGATTTTAAAGGGTTGGTGTGCGTTGGAGTGTTACAGGAAATATTAGACTTTTTATCGATTATTATTGTTCAAGAAGAAAATTGAAAGAGTTGTTACAAATGAAAAGAGAGAACAGAGTGTTGCATGCACTTTTCCCTCAAAAGTGGTAAATTATTTAAAAGAAAAACACTTATACTGAATAGTACTACTACATGAGACTATTTCATATACTGCAAGAAAAACAGGAAAAAAAAGAAAAAGAAAAAAAAAAAAGAGTAATTGGATGTGATCTCCTCAACTCATATTTTACTTGGTAATGGCAACATAGAGAAAAGCAATAGGTTGGTTAATAGGAAATTAGAAATTCACTATGGCATACGGAAGAAATTTAGCAAGAAGCACAAAGATAAATATAGAACAAACAATTTTCAGTAAGGACATCGATATACATATCTAACATTAGCCAAAGGACAACAACTACTCAACCGCAGAGCACATATGAAAATTTGAATCCATTTCCACAACTTGTATCGAATTCATCTAAAGCTTCAACTAATTGCAAAATCCACATCTACTTGGACATTGACTTCACCGTAGCATTCTTAACTAACAATACAACATGTTCTTTTTGCACAAGTTGTCTACCAAATTTCAAAAAAGAAAATAAAGATGATTTATATCTTTTATGCTTGTTTATCATGTGCGTTTCTTGTAAGACATGTAGTAAGTTTTCTCTCCTTATTTCTTGTCAGGTCATTCTCTCACGCAACATTGTTCGCAATTAGACAGGCTTATGACTTGGAAATGGTTGGTAATTTGAGAATGCTTGATAAACGCTTGCTAATTTGGAAGCACTTGATAAACCTGTGGCTGTGGGTAAGCATGGACGATAGTTCTGGCTTTATCTCATTGTGTCAACTTCTCAAACTGTATGCGCTTCTCATCCTGCTCATTATCAAGAAACAATGATGAAAGCACAACAAGCTCTATAACATCATGATAGTGCATTTCACTCCAAGAATCTCCCTCCCTAACCTCTATGTGGTAAAAAGAAATCTTTACAAGATTGTGATGAAGGAAACTACTAAAAGGCCAAAGGAGAATATTTTTTGCAAAGGGCATCTATAACATATAAAATGGATGTCACCCTTTTTATTATAGCAGTACTATCTATGTTGACATGATCTAGTAACAATGACTTTTAAGTACCACATCACTCATTATAAAAAGTGAAGCCTAGTGTAGATTGCACCACTTGACATGACTTAGTAACAACACTACTACATGATGACATGATATAGTAACGATTGAATTTTAAGTACCACAGCTCTCATCGAAATGAACTTACAGTTAAACAGCTCATCAAAAGATTAGGGGCATCATTTTTTTGCAATCTTGTTGATGAAATGCAATTTTCGATCTAGTACTAGCAAATCCAAGTTTGGAGCAGAAAGGAACAGGCAAAAGTGAAAGCATATGCATTGGTTAGTCTACTCTACTTCTGAAATTGATTTGCATAGCATCAGTCTTGCATCAGACAATTAATAGCACAATATTTAAGGATCAAACAGAAGTCTTTCTGCCAGCACAATATTCGACATGGCTGTCTCCTTTCGCGTCAACAAAATATGGAAGTATTCCATGAAATAGTTTTCTCCATTTCAGATCAGTTATCGCTCAGCTCTAACAGTTGATTTTTTTAGCAAAAGTCAGCTTCATCGGATCTACCTCGTCCGCTTTTATAACAATTACTTTTCCATCTCTTCCTCTTCCCATTCTATGGAGTCTCTCTCCAAAAAATCTTTATACAGACAACCCGTGATCGAAGAGCTGTCTAATTGGACAAGCACCAGCAAGATTGAGTTTTACTTCATCCTTAAACTCAAACCAGAAGCTGAAATAAGTCATATGCTTAAAAGAAAAGATACCTTGAAGCATGGATGATGTGAACTTGGTTCCCCAAATAAATCTAATGTGAGGATGTGGAGGCAGAGGCTGAAGAGAATTTATATAAACGTGTGGAGAAGATAGGGTTGTGTTGTGAAATGACACTAGTACTAGTAAGTTTCAGTAGTATCTTCTTGCTGTATTTATTATACTTAAGTAGTTTATGTGACAGCAAACTTGAGTTAAGAGCAGAGAAAAAAGAACACAGAAGCATAGGAGTAAGCAGTATTTTGTCAACAAACAGAAATGCTTCACTTTGACAAAAAGTACTGTACATAATAAAGGTGTTCTATCCATCAACTACAGAGTTGCTTCATATTTACCTATATGCTAGTACCTTTTTGCATATTCCTTGAACCCAGTAAGCAACTTGTAATTGTCATATGGTAGTTATATATTTAACATTATTTAACTTGATTTATCATATCTTCATATTGAATTTTATGTGGTATTCTGCATTTAAAGACATAAAAAGACGAAAATAAATTTAAGCAACATTATAAAAAAGAATCACTTCGTTCTGGTCGCAGTACAGCACCAACTCTATTCTGCCTTTCGTTATTGTTGTTTTAGTTTATCCATATCCCCCTCAACCAAAATTACAGACCAAACCATAACACCCAGTCACCCACCCAAAACAAAACATGAAGACTTGCTCAATCACTTTGACCAAGGAACACAGAAAATGGAGAAAACAACTACCATTTTATGATATTGATACATAAGTCAGGGCACAAAATTGCCAACACATTACGATGAAGAGAGTACCATCATAGTAATGTGGAAAAAGAAAGACTGATATGTTCTTCGTAAAGGCTACCAAAATTAAATTCCTCATGCTCTAGCTTTCTGGAATTTGTTTGGGCGACCACCACCTGAATCGTTTCCCCTTGGACGTGAATGCTTACCGCCTCTGTTAAACCTTCCTCCCCTATGTTCATGAAGAATAACAGTAGAGTTAAAACAGCGGAGGAATTCAAACGTATCAAGCAACAAGCACAAATATCTATAATGACTTTTCTATTCCATGTCAACTAAAGATGCGAAAGAGAAATTTGTCAATGTGTGGCTCTATACCATTCATTTAAGTGGGTAATATCTAAACACGCTTTTAGGGAAAGAACCACCAAGTCAAGCAATAGACAAGCTAAGGGCTTACCTTCCCCTATTTCCTTTAAAGTCACGGCGTTTGTCCTGTTGGTTATTACGAAACATACTCCAGTATTCCTTCTCAGCATCACCTGATAAAAAAGTAGCGCACAGGTAAATCTCTTCTTAAAGAAGTAATTCGCGCACACAAAAAAAGACAAACAGAATACTACGAAAAAGTAAGAGAAAATCAAAGTGCTACATAAAAACAATAGTTTGTCTGTCCAAACAACCAACAAATAGTTTTAACCCCTATTTGTTGTAGTTCTAGATAGAACAATAGCACCCAGTGATAGCCACTACAGCTGATTCCATGGACGGATTTCATGTATCCATCCTCAACAACAGAACCCACTCCCAGCTCCCACTCCCCAAATTTCCACTTAACCACAAAAGCTCAACGAGACAACAAATGCGAGATAATAGGAAAAGAATGTAGAGCTATTGCAAAGGAAAGAACAGAGGACTAGTCATCACCCACCAGTTACAGGGTCTAAGACAGCAATAAAATTTTTCACCGCCAAACCTCCTTCCTCGGCAAGTACACCAGCGGCACGTGCTTTCTGCGCAGCCTGTTCATTCTCAAATCTTATATACCCTGATTCTTGTCCAATCGTGAAATCAACAAACTGCACAAGAGAACCCATGAAAGTAGAAATGTCACACTATGCTCATCTGATGAATCATTTACAGTTACGTTTGACATAGATAACATCAGAAAACCCCCACTTTGGAAAGTAGATTAGATTTTTTTTTTTAAAAAAAAAAAAAAAAGGAGACATGAACAGAAAACAGAAAGATACGGTATCATGCCCTTGATATACAAGTAAGCTGCAATGACACAAATATTATAATAGTCTCGGCAAAATTTTGACATAAATATAAGATCCAGATGCTAAAAGAAAAAGGTTAATCTTGCGATATTCTAGTAAATTGGCAAACTTTCTTTGAGAGTGTTGGACCAAAATTACACTGGGCAATATTTTTTCCATCATAAAATGGCAGCTGATTCTTTTTGCAAACTTCAATAAAATGATAAAAGCCACAAAGATTAAAGTAAAGTAACGACCCGAAGATTGAAGAATAAAATACAAAGAACAAATGATGCATAAACAAATGATGCATAATTTGTATGAGTAACAAGTATCAAACAAATAAAACGAGAAAAATTAACCTTCACAGTGCCAAATTTTTGGAATATGCTCTTCAAGTCTTCACGCATAACAATGTCCTTGTTGTTCTTGCAAGCAGCCGCTGATATTTTTTCTTCAGCAGGAGCTTGTTCATCCTCTTCAATTGCACTGTCTACAGCTTCAGGATTCTGAACATCGGTCTCCCCACTTCCATTTGATGAATCTTCGTTATCACCTTTCTCAACTTTCTCAGTGTTGTCTTCAGCATTAAGATGTTCCGACACCTGCTCTTCTGTCACTTCCATGCTGTCTTTTGTTGTATCTTTATTGCATTCTGTTTCAGGGCCACTTGCTTTTTCAGCAGCAGGTTGATTATTACCATTTTGTTCTGTAGAGTTTTCAGTAGAGATTCTCTTCAACTTAAATGCAATGATCAAGCCCTTTGGATAGCTGGGACGATCACATTCATAAAGTTAGCCACATGCTAATAAAAATCCAAATTAGGAAGGACTACTTAGCAGTAAGCACTACACTCACTCTAGTTCAGGCTGCGAATTATTTTTACTATTGGGACCATGACGAGGATAGTTATGTTCAACTTCCTTCTCCTCATTGGCTCTTACTGCATCGAAATCTTTCCTGGATAACAGCAGATCAGAAATACGTATGAGAAACAATTGAAAAATATTATAAGATGGACCGACTAGAACTTAGATCAGTGAAACATTTGCATTCCGAGTAACAGCCATTAACATGAACAGAAAATCTGCTTCTGAAATCAGGTCATAAACCTGATAAAGGATTGTAACCAGATTTTATTAACTTCCAAGAAATGAGCTACCAGGTTGCATAGCAAAGTTTAGACAAGTTTATCCAAATGAGCAAATTTTTATAACTTATTAACTCTAGGACAGCAAAGTGTAGACAAAAAGAATATAAGATCCTTGCTTTCCCAGGACAACTCCGACTGACACGTCGTAGATTTCTGACACCAACTGACATCAATGACTTTCCCCACCATGTCTACGGAGGGCCAAAATAAATAACATCCCCCACTATCCCTTTGTTGAATGTTGGATTTCACTTTACAGAAAAAACTATTGTAGATGAGTTTGGTAATCACGTCTCAAAAATAACCGTAGGAAGATATGAAATAGTATGAAAATGTCATGTCAAAAAATGATTTTCTTATAGTTAATATAGCCAGATCATTGTGATTGGGCTTTTTGTTAAAAAAAAAAAAAAAGGTGTTGGAATTTTCCATCCGAAAAGGTAAAAACAAAAACAAACGCAATGTCGCAATGTGTGGAGTAGTTAAGGGAGGTAGTCTTCTCTATTACATCCTGGTCCAAGAGCAAAGACACTCTGCAGTGCTTTTTTATGAATTATTATTAGCTTCTCTTCCTCTACTCCAGAGTGCCAAAGTTGGCTTTCAGTTTAAAAGAAAGGGACATCATAGAAGGTTAAGTCTACCAATGTATGGAAGTGTTTGTTGTGTTAGTTCATGCAGTCAATATGTCTCCAGAAGTTGTTAATTTAAAAGTTACATAGAAACCGAAGTGCCCCCCTTGTTAGAGTACTATAGAAACTAATACCAACAACACACAAAATGTAGTCATAACTTACTTTGGTTCCAGTTCTAATTCAACTCCTCCATAAACCAAGTTTTGCTTCAAAATGTTAGCAGCATCTTCCTCATTTGAGAACTCAACCAGCGCAGTGCCGCAGAACAGCCTTTTGTCAGCTACATGACGAGGCAGTCTCACACTGTTAACCTAATAAAAGAAGCAAACAAGATAAACATTGATCCGCAACAATTACTATCTTGAATATCATTCTTTTGATGCACTAAATGTTGGAATATCAATGCAACAATGTTGTGTGAAAAGGACACAAGTTTGACGGCATAAACAATTTCAATATCTGCTCATCATAATAACCAGTACAGAAATTTTCTATTTCATAATCCTATATCTCAGCCCTTCCCCGGTCACCCCCCCCCCTCCCCCCCTCTTTTTTCCAGAAGTTATCTATTTAACAAATATGGATAAAGACGCCAAATTTCATCAGAGGTAAAATGCAAAGAACAGTGCTTGACAGTAAGGCAAGTAAAGTTACGACATTACCTTGCCATACTGACCAAAGAAGGACTCCACATCTTCGAGCTTGACATTGTACTCCAATGGGGATGCAGCAATCGTTCTGACATCTATTTGCTCTATAACCTCCTCAGGCTTCCCAAGCTCAGTGACTCTACCAATTCTCTTTCCTATAACATAAAACAGCTAAAATCAGCCAATTCATTATTAAATCATCTGGCGATGATCAAAAAGGTGGCAACACACTAATTCGCAAAACCAAGCAAAGAAACCTACCATCTTCTGAAATTTTAAGAAAAGTTGAATTCTTTAAAGCTTCAACAACGGCTTTTATAGTATCATCTGATATATCTTCAGGCTTTGCATCTCCCAAACCCAAATGAGACCTCATCCGTGAGAAAGAGCATATCAAAGCTAAACTCACCACTATTTAGCCTTTAGTTAAGTCTTACAACACAACTTCCCAACAAAAACATACAATTCCATATTGATCTTTTATTTATAAAGAGAAATCACGAGGGTCAGTGGTGCACAGTTCGAAAGGCTTTTGTCCGTGGTGGGGTTCAGACGTGCGCCTAAGCCACACATCACGAGCTAAACTCTTACAATTAGACCAAAGCCGTAGGCGTAGTTCTACTTAGTATTTTTCAACACTTTTTTGGTTAAAGATTTAATCTTTAGGACAAATAATAAATAAATTGTCAAATAAAGTACTACATATGAGTAAAAAAGGATACAGCCATCTTCACTTTCATCAACAGTTTTCTTAAGAAAACCATCTTTTGGAAGATTACTATCACTGAAGTAAAACTCAACCTGCAAGAATTTTAAAAAACAGATAAATAAAAGGGTGCTATTGATATAATTATTAAAAAGAAAAAATGGATAAGACCCAAAAAGACTAACCTGACGAATGACCTTTTTAATGGTTTCTTGGTCTAAAGTTTTGGCCATTGTTGTGTAAAGGATACAGAGAGAGAGGAGTGTCTAGGGTTTTGGAAAATAAGGGGTTTAGTTTGATGAGTAAATAAAAGAGTTCTTTTGAAGTTTAGTATATATAAAACTTAGACCCGCTAAAGTGTAAAAATTTAATCCCATAGCCACTTTGTAGAGAGTTGAAAGAAAACCGTCCTCTTTATGGGTTTTTTTAAAAAAAAAAAACATTTCTATTTATCATTTTTCTTAGTTCATTGGTATTTTGTTTGTAAAATATGATAATCGAAATCAAACCGACAATTTAATTTTACTTAGTTTATTTTTAAGAATTTAAAAACTGATTAAATTGATTTGATTATGGTTTAGATCTAGAATCAACCTAACCCAACCTAACCGAACTCTGAACACCCCTAATCACCACCATAACTCTTTCTAAACAATCACCGCCATTAACCACCACTATCATATACCAGCAACTATTCACCACCAACTATCATTATACATTCTAATAATTCGTTGACATTATATTTAAAATATTTTATAATATAATTGACTTTAACAAAGATAAATTATAAATATTCAGATGTTGGAAAATTAAATAGTCTTAATTATTCGGTATTCAAATCTTAATATTCAAATGTGTATTGAGATTTAGACATCTTAACCTATTAACAAAAGAATAAAAGTTTAACCCCAACCCCCAAGTTCTTAAAAATAAAAATTAGTCCAAACCTATAAATATTTAATAGAAAAACAAAGTTCTTCACCCCCCCCCCCAAAAACACCCTAGCCTAATCCCGCCATTACCTTTTCTTCCCCAAGCTCTTCCCGCCCCAATACTTGCCTTAGTTGACTGTTTGAGGTCGTATTTTGTTCCATATATATCATAAATATCAGGATGATCATCTTCCTTCATCTATTTTCCTCACAGAGGTCGCAATGTTCATATTTTACAATTTTGGTTTAGGGGGAGGGGGAGACTTCAGAACGTGGATTAGAGATGTAATTTTTTGATACATTGGTTTGTGCATTGCTTGTTTGAGATATATTTGTTGATTTGTTTTGCTGGTAAGTTTGTATATATAAGCTCTGTTTTATTTTTTTTCTCATAGTTATAGGAGCTTTTGGTTCTTCAGATTTATTATAACTACTTATCGATCATTGTTTGTTTATCATAGGTTTACTGTGCGTATGACGAGTTGATTGACAACGTAAATGATCGTGGTCAGTGGTCAGAAAGTTGTAAGCTGTATTCAGGGGGAGTTATTGTCTATCGTTGGCCTCTATGGTAGAATCAGTCAGGGGACCTGAGAGGCGGTAGTTTACCCTGCGGCGGATGTCAGCGGTTCGAGTCCGCTTATCTCCAACTCGTGAACTTAGCTGCTCCAGCAAACACCCCTTTTGGAAGCTCAATTTGTAGGACCGGAGAGAACACTCGCAGGCGTGCAGGCGTTTTGAGAGAGCGCAAAACTCTAACTTGAGTAAGTGCCAGCCAGGTAAAAGGGTTAGGCCAGCTTACGGGCCAAGCCTCTCTCTGACCTGATAACAATCTGACGATTCTTTCACATATGATATTTTTCCTGAATTCGATATCAGTGATCTACGAACATGGAGTGTGAATCAAACTATTTCTTCAGAATTGTCTGCTCATAGCACGATGGGGGAGGACCCCCTGATTCAGGAGCCAAATTCACGTAACTTTCGATCGTAGCGAGGTGTCCTTTAATTATATTTCAGTGTTGCTCTTACAAGGGGAAAAATAACTCATTTTTTCATAAGAAATGATAATGATTTGCTTGTATATATGCTTGATATTGCTAGTAATAGTAATAGATCAATTTTTTAAAGGTATTTTTCGCTGAGAGGTTTCATGTAGCTTTATGTTGATGGTGTTGCAGATGCACAACCACCACATCCTTCATCTGCACTTCATTGACATTGACTTCCTCTACAACTTGACCATCATTCTCTTCTTTCTTCTGTTATTCATTGTCGTTGTTTTCAATATCAACTTCATATGCTTCACCATTCATCCTCATAATTGGCATAGTCTTTGCTTTGGTACCATAAGCCATTGCCTTCCTCTTCCTATGCTTCATCAATCATGCAGACGGACGGTACTGTCATTTTCATAGCGTCCTCTTTGATTTTTCCTTTTTGAGCTAAGCAACATCAACGAATTGGCTCTCAATTACTGAAAAATTTGAGATACATGTTCTAAAGAAGAACTACATGACTTGCACTACCACTCGAAGGACCTGCACCTTCACCAATAATTTCTCCATCAGCTCCACAAATATCTTGATCATCTCTTCCATCTTCTTCTCCATCTTCCTCTATTGCATATTCACTAATATGAACCACTGGTCTCTTCTTGATAGTTGTGGCACCTTCCAATCAACCTTTAAGGCATCCACAGCCGCATCCTCAACTTCATCAGAATATGACACATAAAGTTCATTCCATCATATTTCCATCTTGTGGACAGTAGGGAATATGTAAGGGTGCACAATCTTGATAAAAGTTGACCAAAATTTTCAATAGCTATTTGGCTAATTTAATGCCATGAAAATGGTGCGATATTACCTTAATTATATCTTCTCCTTCTAGGAATTGATCGAAGGAGCTAGGCACCTTTTTACTGTAATATTTGAGCATCCAAATAATTGGCAGTGGAAATCAATATGATATTGCGACTTACTTTGCAATGGCAGGAAATGCTTCATAGATCTTTGCCAAAAATGAAACCATAGAATCAAATGTGATAAATATGAACTTAGAATCAACTAACTGTTGGTTTATTGAAGACTTACCAAGAACGCCCAGCAGTAGCCAAACAGAGCATATTCAGGAGCTTTTCCTTTAGCATAATGCTTGGTCACGTCAAGTTTGTTGTTCAAATAATTAATATCGTGTGAAGAAACCACATAAGGCTCAACTTTAACTTTTCCTTTTTGTTAATCTTCTAGTGATTTTGATCAACAACTTCAAGAGCCTCTCTAATGATTGTTTAGTGGATTTGTTGATGCCACCTTTCACAGAGACTTTCTTCCAAAATTCCTCACCTTTTGCATCACTTGGTTTTATTACAATTCAAATCCGTCATAGGACAAAATTTCTTGAGTCTAAAACAAGCATGCTTTCTATCAACCAAGAACCAAACATCCCGTCGTTTTTCATCTTTAATTCTAAAAAATGGGAAGTGAACTATTTTTCCATTAAATTTCCAGTTTGAGGACAGTACGACAATTGACTAAACACACACTCCTTAAAATGCTTTCAAAATCTCAGCTCTTTCAATACTTTCTTAAATTTCTAAAACTTATTTATGCTAGATCTAACAAAGGTCTTCGACGAGAAAGGTTCAAATTCCTCAAGCTAAGTTCTAAACATGTACCTTTGTACGTCAATTTTCTTGACGCATTTGGAAACAAATAAATGATCGAATGGATTCTTAGGTTCTTTATATTCATCGTCTTCTTCATCATTTTCCTCTTCACTATTTTCTTTTTCATTATATTCTTCATTTTTAGCTTCATCTTCTTCCCTTTTTCTTTTTCATCATCAGCACTTTTTTTCATCATCTCTCACTTCATCATCTTAACTACTTTCCTTAGCTTTCCCTACTTCAAAATGATCATCCGGTGGATATGTATCGATTTCAGTAAATGTATCCCTGTGAGAGATCTCTTCAGTTTGAGGTTCACTTTGTGCATTTTCAACTACTTTCGATTGTTCAGCTATATCATTGTTAATTTTTTCTATTTGTGGTTCAATTTCAGCAACAAAAGTGATTGTCAACTATTGATATTTGATTATCAGCGCCTCTCGTTTATCTTGGTCTTAATGTTTTACTTTGTGTAACGTATGGAGGACCTGGATTCTTTTACTTCGGCCTTGCTATAACTTTATCTGCATACACAATGAGTAAAAAATGAAAACTTCATATAGCCAATTAGTAAACAACCACCAAATTAATAGAGAAAATTGGTAAACAATCGAACTGGAAAAATTCTTCCAAACACATTACCATTTGTAGATAAGAGCTTTAACTTACAAAGAACCATAAAAATAAATTTTTCACGACATTAGGGTTTTTCACCTGATGAAAATGTGACATTGGTACAGTGCAAATCCGAAGGTAAGCTCTACACGAGAACACGGAAGAACAACAAGAAATAAAAGATAGAAGCAAGACAAGACTTGCTTCGATTCGAAAGAACAGTGAGGAACTTGTCTCAAAGCTCGATCAAATGAAGGTCAAGAATCACCTATACTAAGCAACAATCCTCAAGAAAGACAACGCTTCTTGCAAATTGAATGACCAAGAAGAAAATGTTCAAACGACTCACACCGATTGACACAAGTTTTTTAAAATCCCATGTCGGATTTCGGCTCCATCGGAGATACTTTCAATAGCAACTGCTATGTTCAATATTCAACAACTTAATGCCTACAAATGAAATGTAAATGGAGTATTTATAAGCGATGCTAGGATAAAATAGTAAATGGTCACAGGTGACCAATAAAAACAAGTCACGCAGAGCTGAGTTAATGTGTGTGTTTGGCAGCCTTGCCTTCGGTGCTTGGTTGCTTGCTCGAACACATTTGTCATCGGGCGCTCACTTGACTTCGAACACAATTTGTGGTGTTCGATTCTGTACTGCTCGGCGCCAAGAGTTGGTGTTCGGCCACTTTGTCCTCGGGACCATATTTGAAGATGTACCCTTCGGTTCTTGAGCTCGGCCACTCAGCTTTGGAGTAGTTGCTTTCCTTCGGCCAAGCCAAGTGAATGTGGATATCGTGTAGCAGCTCGGCTTGGCTTCGTGTCATTTGCCTCGGTGGATCGAACACTTGATCAACACGTGTTCGGGCTGCATCATCCTTCCCTTCTTGAGAAGATTTTGTCCTCAAAATCGAGCCTTCGTCATCCTCCGAAGTTTGACCTACAACACAAGGAGCTAAGTCAGCAACATTAAAGGTGTTGGACACATTATACTCACCAGGGAGGTCGATCACATAAGCATTGTTGTTGATCTTGCTCAGCACTTGGAATGGACCATCCCCTCGAGGAGCCAACTTTGCTTTTCTTTGGTTCGGGAAGCGTTCCTTTCGGAAGTGAACCCAAACCCAATCTCCCTTCTTCAAGTCCAACTTTTTACGCCCCTTGTTTTTCTTCGATGCAACTTTGGCATAAGCTTCCTCGAGGTTCTTCTTCACCTTCGCATGCAACTCGATCATGGCAGTGGCTCGTCGAGTACCTAAAAATCAATAACAGAATCTCGAGGCAATAGGGTTAAATCAAGTGGAATCAAAGGATTAAAACCATACACACATTCAAACGGGGTCATATTTATCATTCGATGCACCGTTCGATTGTATGCAAACTCCATCATGGGCAAACGATATGCCAATTTCCGACCTTACCTTTGGTCATTGCTCGAAGCAAAGATCCCAAGGTTCGGTTAACTACCTCGGTCTGTCCATCAGTCTGAAGATGGTGAGACATCGAGAATAGTAGTTTGGTACCGAGGGCACCCCACAAAAATTTCCAAAAATGACTCAAGAATTTTGAGTCTCGATCACTCATAATAGTACGAGACACACCATGCAATTTCAACACATTAGAAATAAAACAAGGTAGCTACATGTTGTGCATCATCACAGTTTTTGCAAGGAATAAAGTGAGCCAATTTTGAAAAACGGTCGACTACGACAAAAATGCTATCATGTCCACCCCTCGACCTCGGTAACCCCAACACAAAGTCCATCGATATATCAACCCAAGGTCGATCAGGCACAGGTAACAGGGTATACAAACCATGAGGGTTGGACTTTGATTTAGCTCTTTTGCAAACGAGACAAGCGTTGCATAGTTTTTCCACATCTCGTCACATTTTTGGCCAATGGAACTGCTCGGTTAATATACCAAGAGTTTTGTCGACACGGAAGTGTCCCATAAAGCCTCCGGAGTGAGCTTCTCGAACTAAGAGCTCTCTCCATGATGACACTGGCACACAAACCCTCCCATTCTTGAAGATGTAGCCATCGTGCCACTGATATTTCTCAACCCTTCAGCCACTCAAGATTGCATCACGAACGCATTTTAGCTGGGGATCATCTTCGTACATCAACTTGATGCTTTTGAATCCCATGAGCCTTGAGGCGAGAATGGTTGCTAGAGCAAGTTTTATTGATAGCGCATCGGCCACGACATTGTCTTTTCCCTTTTTGTAATGAATTACATAGGGAAAATTTTCAATGAATTCAACCCATTTGGCATGCCTTCGATTCAATTTCTCCTGACATCGGAGATGTTTCAAAGATTCATGATCACTTTTAATCACAAACTCTCGAGGCCATAAAAATTATGTTGCCAATGGACGAGTGCTCGAACGAGGGCATACAACTCCTTGTCATACGTAGAGTAGTTCAAGGTTGCACCCTTAAGGTTTTCGCTAAATAAGCGATCGGCTTCGATTCTTTCATAAGCACTCCTCCGATCCCAACTCTGGACGCATCACACTCGACTTCGAGTGCTTTGCCGAAGTCAGGGAGTTGCAACAACGGGGCAGAGCAAAGCCTCCGTTTCAACTCTTGGAAAGCCCTCTCTTGGGACTCTCCCCACACAAATGGATGGTCTTTCTTAACCAGCTCGGTTAAAGGAGCTGCCACGGTGCTAAAGTCACGAACAAACCTTCGGTAAAAACTAGCTAAGCCATGGAAGCTACGAACTTGTGATACCGAGGTTGGAGTCGGCTAATCTTTGATGGCTTTGACTTTTGAATCGTCGACTTCGACACCATTAACACTGACAACAAATCCTAGAAAGACTACACGTTCGACACAAAAGGCACATTTCTTGAAGTTAGCATATAAATTCTCTTCTCTAAGCTTATCAAGCACTAGCCTTAGGTGTTCGACATGTTCATCCACAGATTTACTATAAACAAGTATGTCATCGAAGTAAACGACAACAAAATTGTTTATGAACGGTTTGAGCACATGGTTCATCAGTCGCATGAATGTGCTCGGTGCGTTGGATAAGTTAAAAGGCATTACCAACCATTCATAGAGATCGAACTTGGTCTTGAATGCGGTTTTCCACTCGTCTCCAGGTTTCATTCGGATTTGGTGGTAACCGGACCTGCGGTCTATCTTTGAAAAGCATGAAGAATCACTTAACTCGTCTAGCATGTCATCTAATCGAGGGATAGGATGACGATACTTTATCGTTATTTTGTTGACTGCTCGGCAATCAACACACATTCGCCATGTTCTATCTTTCTTCAGGACAAGGATAACAGGAACGACGCAAAGACTCAAGCTCTCTCGAACAATGCCCTTGTTCAACAACTCATCAACTTGCCTTTGGAGCTCTTTGGTGTCTTCGGGATTACACCGGTATGCAGGTTTGTTGGGGGATTTGAGACCCCGGTACAAAGTCAATTTGGTGCTCGATTCCTCTCAACGGAGGTAATCCACCTGGCATTTCTTTGGGAAATATGTCTCCGAAGTCCTGCAAAACACTTTGTACAGCACTAGGCAAAGGGTTATCGTTACAAAAAACATCATTAGAGTTTAGAAAGATACCCTTGTGCATGAGGCAAATCATCATCTGATCGTTGTCGTTGCCTCGAAGGAACTCACCCGGTTGCATGATAGCACAAATACTTCTTACTTCGGGCGGTGAGTCTTTGTCTTCGGCCACAATTTTTTTTCCCATTGGAAGCTTAGCTTTGGCCGCTTCTTTCAATTCTTTCATCCGTTTATAGTCCTCAGTGACTTGTTTTGGAGACAAGGGTTTGAGTATGAAACTCTTCCCTTCGAGCCTTGCAGTGTAAGTGTTGGATCTTCCATTGTGAACAACCGACCGATCATACTGCCATGGTAGACCCAATAGCAAATGACAAGCTTGCATCGGCACCACATCGAACATCATCTCATCTTGATATTCTCCAATTCTAAACTTGATCCACACTTGTTTGACGACCCTCAATTCTCCACACTCGTTCAACCATTGCAATTTGTAAGGGTGGGGATGTCTCAAAGTAGGTAGTCCCATTTGTGAAACCAAGGTTTAGCTCACCACATTTGCACAACTACCTGAGTCAATGATCATCGAACACACCTTTCCCTTCACTTGACATCGAGCATGGAAAAGATTTTCTCTTTGGTTGTCCTCTTCTTCGAGAGTCATGCAACTCAAATTCCTTCGAACCACAAGAGACATTTCCGGATGATCAGCTTCGGCAGCTTCACAACCATCATCATGTTCAGCTCGATCAATCTCCTCGATAAATTCCTCATCAGTGTCACTCGACTGCTCACAAACATCTCCATTGTCGAGCACTAGCATAACCTTGCGAGTTGGACACTCTTTTGCCATGTGACCATAACCTTTGCATTTATGACATTGAATATTTGAAGCATTAGGAGAGTTTAGTTGAACTTTACCTCCCACCTCTCTTGGCTGGTTAACGGTCACACCCCTTTCGAAGGGTTTCTTCGAATCTCGAACAGTGTTAGCACTTGTTAGATTTGGACTCTTCCATTCTTTACCTCGATTCAAAGGAGTTGAAGTAGTGACTCCTCGATACCGGTTTGCCTTATCGTCCTTCACCAATTTCTCAGCTTTGGTAGCAGCTTCGAACAGATCTTCCAACGTGTGGTACACATGTAGCCTCAATTGAGATGACACATCCCGAGCCAAGCCATTTTTGAACCGAATAATGGCTTGCTCTTTATCTTCTACCAGATCAAGATTCAATCGAATTCTCTCGAACTCATCATGATACTCTTGGACTGACTTGGACCCTTGCTTTAGCTCATAGAGCTTTTGTAATTGAGTTTGCCTATACTTTGCACTCAAATACTTAGCATCCATTGCTCTCTTTAACTGTGCCCAAGTAATGACTTCGGGATAGGAATTCCTTCATCTATGCCTTTTGTCAGCTTCCCACCATGTAGATGCATACGCTTCGAACGAAGCAATGGCATGGGCAGCTTTTCTCTCATCGGTCATCTCATTTGTTTCGAAGATTCGCTCCATTTTAAGCTTCCATTCAAGATATTCATTCGGATCACTAGTTCCTTTAAAGGGTGGAATAGTGATCTTAACACTGCTCAAGTTTGAATCTCGAACACCACGAACATGTTCGAGATACTCATCATAATCATCATCAGCCTCACGCTCATTATGTCGTTCAACATTTGCGCCTCGGCCTCGACCTCGACCTCGAAAATTTCCACGACCTCGGTGAGTCTGCCTTCGTTGAACGAACGGTGGCTCATATTCAGGTTCGACATCAGGAAATTCTCCTTCATTTACCTCTTCATCAACGACCTCAATTTTTCTTCGGGCCATTTGAAGTGGTACGCTTTCACTTCGGGGAATGCCCAAGTGTTGATACTCAGCTTGGGGATTGCCCAAGTTTTGTTGTGTTCGGAGATTTCCCAAAACTTCCTTTCGAACAGCCTCGCTCTTCAACTGATGTTGTCGAACAAGCTCAACAAACAGCTCAGGTTTCATCGGAGTGGAATTGCTAGTTCCAGCGCCGGACACAGGTAAGGCCACGAACACACTTCCTTGCTCTAGTTGAGCTACTCGAGCACTCACTTCTCTTACGTCGGCACTGATGCCTTGTATCGCAGCCATGAGATCGGCTAACGACACTTCGGGCTTCTTAATGCCTTTGTCATCGCCTCCATTCCCAGCCATGGTACCCGTACAAATCAAAGACCAAGCAAATTGTTAAGGTTAGAAATCACCTCACAAACTCCCTCACCTTTGTTGGGTGGCACTCGGGTCCACTCAATTTATGGGTTCGATTTTTGGTCACTCAAGAACTTGTAGCCAATGGCTTCCTCGGTTGTTCAACTTCTCTCAGTTCCTTCGAATTTGACAAGTTATAATGTCTCCTTCGGGATGAGTGAATTGATACGACTCGATGGAACGGACGCTATTTACTCTGCGCTTCGGAAGTCAAAGAACTTTCTACGAAATTTGGACTTCGGTCATCTACGCACGAGTTCCTAAAAGCTCAAATGAGTTTAGTACGACCTCGAGTAGGAAGAATTACTCTAGATATCCACTAACTAGATTTATCGGACATAAAAAAAGTGAAAACCTAGGAGAACCTACCCTTCGATTCCTCTTCGGAATCCCTTTCGACCACACCAACTCTTGTCCGTACAAGAGTGGTCCCTCCTTCGTACGGATAGGGTTTTACCCTATCCAATTCCCTTTTCTAGCCGACAAAATTTTCACCTGGGGTTTTGATCTTTACACTTTACCCCTTTCTTCTTCAATGGAACAGTGAAGTTTTTGCTCCGGCGTACGGATAATCTTAACTTCGTTCACCGACCACGATTGCTAACAGAACTTGGGTTGCTTCTTTCAACTCTGGTAAGAACAATCAACGGAGGAAATCAGTTCAATGTTCTTTGAGCTAAGATTCAGCTCCTCGTGTTCGTACACTGTTACAAATCGTAACAATTTTCCGGTTTACGGACAACGTTTCAAATCATAGAACTTCAAAATTTTAAGCACATACAACCCAAAAATTCTCAAGAACCACCAGTGCAAACCCGAAAGTAAGCTCTACACGAGAACGCGGAAGAACAATAAGAAATAAAAGATAGAAGCAAGACAAGACTTGCTTCGATTTGAAAGAATAGTGAGGAACTTGTCTCAAAGCTCGATCAAATGAAGGTCAAGAATCACCTATACTAAGCAACAATCCTCAAGAAAGACAAGGCTTCTTGCAAATTGAATGACCAAGAAGAAAATGTTCAAATGACTCACACCGATTGATACAAGTTCTTTAAAATCCCACGTCGGGGTTCGGCTCCATCGGAGACACTTTCAATAGCAACTTCTATGTTCAATATTCAACAACTTAATTTCTACAAATGAAATGTAAATGGAGTATTTATAAGCTATGCTAGGATAAAATGGTAAATGGTCACAGGTGACCAATAAAAACAAGCCACGCAGGGCTGAGTTAATGTGTGTGTTCGGCAGCCTTGACTTCGGTACTTGGTTGCTTGCTCGAACACATTTGTCATCGGGCGCTCACTTGACTTCGAACACAATTTATGGTGTTCGGTCTGCTCGGCGCCAAGAGTTGGTGTTCGGTCACTTTTTCCTCGGGCCCATATTTGAAGATGTAGCCTTCGGTTCTTGAGCTCGGCTATTCAGCTTCGGAGTAGTTGCTTTCCTTTGACCAAGCCAAGTGAATGTGGACATCATGTAGCAGCTTGGCTTGGCTTCGTGTCATTGGCCTCGGTGGATCAAACACTTGATCAACACGTGTTATTCATGCATCTATAAATTTAGATAGAGGTATACAGTAAAAAAGAGAGTATATCATAAAGGTACACAATATTACTGTACCACCACCCCACCTAATTTTATGCCACTAGTTTTGGATAGAAATATACCATAAAGGTATACAAGAAAAAATAGAGTACACCATAGAGGTATAAAGTGAAAAAAACTATAGGGATATAAAGTTAAACTATAACCCCGCCTACCTTATTTTATGCATGTACAATTTTAAATAAAAGTATATCATGAAGGTATATACTGGAAAAGAGAGTATACCATAAATGTATACAGTGAAACTATAATACTACCCCACCTAATTCATGCATGCTGCATCAGACATTTACTTGTTGTAAACTCCGACTTTAAACCACACAAGTGAGATGATAAACGTGGGGAGATGGTGGTGGTTTAGACAAGGGTCGTGGTTCTCCCCAAGCATATGAAAGGGAAGGATTAGAACGAGGGATAAAGGTTTCAAAAAAGGTGGAGGTGAGGGGGAAGACAATAAAACTAGAGCAGAAAAGATTCGATTTGACACATTTTGTAAGATTAAGAAAGACCAAGAATTCTTTTTATCTTTAATTTATCCACGTGCCTCTTAACCTAGCTTAAGCATTCCCCAGCACCGAAAATAAGTCAAAAAGAAAAAAAATATGTCATTCTAGCTCTTAGTTTGACACATCAGGGGTCCTTTCAGCTAAATTTCTTTTATCCCTACCTTCAAAATTTCAAATTTTTCTGAATATGTTATGCCATGTAAGAATAGTTAATTATCACTAAACAGCGTTAAAGTTTTTTTTTTTTTTTTTTTTTTGGAATAACCATTCAACATATTTGCACGAATGTAAATAGCATTAGTAAATTTAGAATTTTTTTCTATAAATTTAGTTGAAATATAAGAGAATTTGTCATGTGTATGCATATAAGAATTAATAACATCGTATAAATATTTTGTTAGCATTAGACTAAGATGAGTTACATTTTTCATTATCATATTCTTCTTTAAGAAGGAAAAAATAATTTAAGAATTTTTTTAATGTATATATGTTGTTTTGATAAATCATTTGTACATGCATTAAATTTTTCTTTCATTGATTCTTAATTTTTTTTTGTTTTGAGATTCCATCTAGGAAGACAATAAAGAGTAAAGAAACTTAAAATAGAAAAAAGAAAAGCAAAACAAATGAAGTGTTATAGGATTTTTTATGGGGAAATTCATGAAGAGCTCACTGTTCCCGTGGAGACCGAGAGGGTGAAGATAGTGATGTCATGGATTTGCAATCAGAGAGTACTTCAAGACGCAACAACAAAATAAGGAAACCATTAAAATTGAAATCTGGACTCAGGAATCTGGACTCAGGAATACCTCTCCTTAAAAGAGGAGATTCAACATACATGGAGGAAGCGACGAGAAAATACAATCATTACGCAGTTAAAATTTTGATTTGTATGAGTCTGTTGCTTGATCATTACATTTCTATCATTTGGAAATTGTTAACTAGACTTGTTTTCTAGTATTGTATCTTTTATGAATGTTGACACAAATGATAGTGTTAGGCTCAATTGTATAATTGTGGTGCATCCATTGTTTCAGTTATCACCTACTATGCAACCACAAGCTCAAACTCAATCACAAATTAGTCCAACTTCTCTTTTTTGGCCACCTTCTCAGCATTCACAATACCCACAACCCTATCCAATGCGCCCGCCTCATTCAAATCACCACGCGCAGGTGCCATAGTTTCATGAAGCTCCTGCCCTGGCTCATCCTCACGATACAAAATTAAAGAATTCCAGCATAAATTGAATCTAAATTTTTACTATTCACTATGTTGTTACGTTTGTGGTTGTTACTTTATACTTAGAATCTTGATTTTTTATTGTTGTCTGATTGTTTCTCTTCTTTATTATTTCATCAGTTGCCAGGCCTATGCGATGCTTTCCTTGTTTACTTTTGAAGTATTTTCCATTCTCCTAAAGATTTCAAGATCTTTCGTGGTCACTACAAGAATCTTCTTAGAAGGAGGTTCAAACATATGGAGGATTCTGGATCTAGTTTTAATGCCATTCACTCTTGGATTGAGGAAAGATATGTAGACATTTCTAAAATGGACAAAGTTCAAACTTTGTAAGAGTAAGCTTCTTTCAATTGTACATCTTTTTTAATGTTTCAATTGATTTTGAGGATTACTTTAGATGCATGCAGGGAGGTGAAAAAACTTCAGGTTGAGGTGAAAAAACTTTAAGCAGGCACTGAGCAACTAAAGAAGTTACCTGAATTATAAGCATTTCAAATAGCCATCAGGGTCAAGTTTTATCGACATTGTGCTTTTCTTGAAGAAAAATAAAGTCACTAAAGCTTTGGCTTTATGGCCCCACAAGTCTAAGGTCCTCAAAATTTGTTATTAGTTATACTTATTTATATTGCTAATGATTCTTTCAAATTCACAAAAGGCTAACTATTCGATTCAGTGCTTACATCAATTTTAACTGTCTAGTTTTAGTGGCAGATATGAAGATTTTACTAACTTAGTTAGAAGTACTAAAATGTTAGATAAGTTTTTACTATGAAAAATAAAAAAAATAAAAAAAAACTTAAAACCTTGGAAAGAATATTTACCACATTACTTATGTCATCATCACCATATAAATTTAACTCGGTTGACTAAATTAATGGTGTCTATTTATCTATTAAAATATTTAAAATAAATTAATTCTTAAAACCAGTTGATAGCTTTGCACCTCAAAAAGTTAGAATAGTAAACTTTAAATTAAAATATACATGAATTTTATTAAATTCTTATTAGGTGCTGGCTTTAGGCCACCGATTTTATTGAGCCACCTCTGATATAATTTCTTTAGAGTTTTCTTAAAATCTCTCCACTACAGCTTCGTGTAGCTAGTTCTTTACCCTACTATTAGTTCACGTATGAGCCATTACTCCACGTATTTATTACTCTTGTTCATGACCAGTATTTTCAAAGGCGTACGAGGGGTGAGCTTTGGGGCAAGAGTGCCAAAAAGTATAAGCTCCATATATTGGAGTATAAGCCCAGACATGAGGTGAGTCTTGATATATGGAGCGTAAGCTAAAACAATCTTTCTAAATTAAAATAAAAAATATTAAATAAAGTCTTTAATTCTAAAGTGTTAACCTAGTAACTACACAAAACTAACTAAAATAATTTATTTATTTACTAACTTCCAAAGCCTACTTATTTTGATTAGCCCTAAAATTTAATTTTTATTCTTTACTTTTACGTTCTAATTTCTACGGAATTACGTAAAGGAGGAGTCCATATACTTCTACAGTTACTTCTTGACTTCTTTCTCGGTGATTTAGTTCTTGAGTTGGTTGAGCACTTTTAAATCTCTAATTACATGTCAAAAAGAATAAAAAGAATTTAGTTGGTTACTAAGGTAGAATTATCCATTTTGTTCCAAAATACAATTTGATGTAACAAACTCATGGGTACTGCAAGTACTTCTTTACCTGATGTTTAAAAGCTCATAATGCCCACACTTACCTATCAGCAACAAATAGGCCTCATAGAAGAAATCACTGAACAAGAAATCTTTAAAAGGCTAAAGGCTATAGGAGATGATAAAGCACAAGGGGTAGATGGGCACAATGCAGTATTTTTCAAAAAGATTGGCCAACAATTAGAGAAGAAGTGATTCATGCAGTCAAAGATTTTTTTCGTACATGTGTTATATATAGGCCAGTAAATGACACATCACTTACTTTATTGCCTAAAGTTCCAAATCCTGATGCCATAAAAGACTATAGGCCTATTGCTTGATGCACTATGTTATGCAAACTCATTGCTAAAGTACTAGCAACAAGGATTCAAAAAGTTATTGGCTCAATAATATGTGAAGCTCAAGCATAATTTATACCAGAGAGAAAAATTGCAGACAATGTAATACTTGTGCATGAACTAGTCAAAGCACACAAGAAAGCACACATCCCCTAGATGTATGATTAAGATAGATTAAGATAGATCTCAAAAAAGTTTATGATCTAGTCGAGTGGAAGTTTAATTTCTGGAACAAGTGATGGAGTATCTGGGGTTTCCTACAAGGTTCATTAAGTGGATAATGAGTTGTGTATCTACAGTTCACTACTCCATAAGTATCAAGGAGCAAATGACAAAGTCTGAGGCAAAGGATCCAATATCCCCATTTTTGTTTTCTATAGCCATGGAGTATCTCAGTAGAAGCCTGAACAAATTAAACCAGGAGAAAGATTTCAAGTTTCATCCAAAATGTAAGAAGTTTAGGATAACACACCTCAGTTTTGAAAATGACCTCCTACTATTTTGAAGGGGGAATGTGACATTAATAAAACTCATACACAATGCTTTACAGAGTTCACAGCAGCCTCAAGACTACAAGTCAATCAAAGAAAGAGCTCAATTTACTTTACTGCGGTGGAAAATGGAAAAAAGGTGTTGATTCTAAACCATCTAGGATATACACAGGGTGATCTTCATTTCAAATATCTTGGCATACCTTTGGAAACCAAAAGGATGAAAATGATCCAATGGCAGCCATTAGTAGAGAACATAGTGGCCAAAATCACTTCATGCACTTTAAAAAAACTGACATATGCAGGAAGAATCCAGTTAGTTATATTTGGTATATAGGCGTACTGGGCTCAGCTGTTTATCCTACCATCCAAAGTGATTAAGTTGATTGAGGTCACTAGTAGCATGGGACATATATGTTTATCAAAAGAATTAGGTGGATATTATCTCATCATCCTGAAGATATGGAATAAGACTGCAATCACAAAGGTTTGTTGGGATATTGCAAATAAAAGAGATCAACTTTGAATTTGATAGGTGTACATATATTACATCTGTTGTTATATACTAATAACCATGCGGTTTTAGTTAGATTATTCCTTGTCGAATAATTGTTATTCATTTAATAAATATAATGAAGTATTATTTATTTAGATCAATTGTGTCATGTGTGTCCTATTATTTATATAGTAGTTGATTTAGTGTGTAGAGCCAAGCTTATACACGGAAGATTAAATCATCGGTTCTTATAAATAATAAAGTAATATTCACAATCTAAGATGGAAATTGGAAAAAGCCATCGGTATGATTGTAGTACAAGATTATATATAATTTACCTTGATTATGGGAATGGTATAATTCCAACTTCTTGTGCTAGTGCGCTTTGTGTGTATTGAATGGACCAAGTAGAGATAAGTGTTTTTATACTGACTATATAAAACAAATTCTCTAGCTCATCAAATGTACTTATACTCTTAATCTTGATATAGCTGTTATTAGCGCTGTATATTATTCATTGTCGTGATTTATCAATAGGTGAGGTCCAGGATATTTGGGTCAAATAATTCCTGATAAGTTGGATAATGATAATATGCATTTGCGAAATGATAGCTAGTTGATAGAATCCACGTCTCGGTATAGAGATTGATGACATCCCTTTATGAAAGCTTATAAGTTTTTATGTGTAAACCCAGCCGGTGGATTTTGGTATCCAACACATGAAATAAGTTAAGCGGAACTCTAAAGGATATTTATTAGTCAATAAATTAAATTGTCAGTAATTTAAGTTTATTGACTGGTGTCTGTAATCTTAACGTGGGGAGTTAAATAAGATTTTGATGGAAGAATTCGAAATTCAACTGAGGAGTGCAATTACGAATTTCTAGTGGAAATAATTCGTGATTTATTATGGAAAGGTTAATTCTAGAGAAAAAGAATTAATTCCATAATTGGAAACCTCGTTAATTAATTCTGTGGTCCCTGTTGTGCCCGAATTAGTTAGGACTAGGAGAACTTTACTTGGTGGAAAAGAAACCCAACTAGTTTTGGAATAGGTTTTCTAAACCTAAAGCTAGGCTATAAATATATGGGTTATTCCTCCATATGAAGGTAGAGCTTTCACCCAAAAGTTTCTCTGTAATATTTGTTCCACCCAAATATTGTTAGTCCGGTAATTATTTGGGAACACAACAGAAGATCATGGAACTGGAGGACTGGCTCGTGGATGATCTTGCTCGTGGTAGATGGCTCGTCGTACCGTTGCAGTCACGCTTCAAAAGATAAGTATCAATTCTACGTTTGATTAAATCTCCATGATTTTGGTTGTCTATATTACATGTAAGTTCTGATCTTGAAATTGCTTCCGCTGTGCATGTATTCCTTCAACATCAAAGGCCAGAAAATTGAGCACATGAAGATTACACAACAAGGGAGCTGGATGATGAGAGAGATTCTGGGAACCAATGATCAATTACATGTTCTTCAAGCTTTATCAGCCTAATTAGTCATATTTATCACCAGATGTTAGGGACTCAGCAAAAGTAGGTGAGGAAAATTCTCATGTTTCAAAATTATTCAACGCCAAAAGTAAAATTTATCTTATTGTTGTTATTACATGAGAAGTTACAAATTATGGACAGATTGGTGAGATGGGGATGCCAAATGACTCCAGGTGTGTACTATGTCGTGCTGCCTCTGAATCGAAAGATCATCTTATGCTCATATTCCATGATTGTGTGGGATAAACTTACAAGATGGATTCAAAGACCCATGTCAGCAGCACTATCCTGGGATCAGCTAGATGCTATGTTGTTTCAGATGATAAAAGGAAAAACAAGACAAACCCGCCTACTCAAACTAGTGTATACTGAGTTTGTATGCCATTTGGAGAGAAAAGAACACTAGAATTTTCTAGAAGATACCAAGAGAAGGAGAGAGCATAGCTAGGGAAGTAACATGCATAAGCTCAATCAAAGCAAAAAAGTCCCTGAAGCAACTGGTGCAACATTTTTGGTTTAAACAGATCGCAATAGCATAAGCAATTATATATATACACACACACACACATTAAGTAGCACTATACAGTCACTATGTCCAGTATCGACTTTTTATAGAGTTCATAAGAGGATTAGATAAACTGTAAGGCAAGCTGAGTTAGCTTGTTGTGATGTGATTCTCTCTTTGTGATTAATGAAATCTTTAATATAAAAAAAGAGATAAATTGATGTAATTAAGATTGAATCCTTTTAGTAAACTTGATGAAGAAGTTTATTTCATATCTTCCTTGAATTTCCTATAATTTCTTTGTAATTTTACATTTTTGGTGATTTATATAATTTTTATATTATTTATTTTAATTATATTAATTTACATATTACTATTAAAAATAGAGATTCAGGAGGCTTTCACCCAGTTCCTGGGGATTTACGCCTCGCCTCGTGTCAAGTAAATACCTCACCTCACGCCTCCCGTCGTGAAAACACTGCTAATGACTAGTATTACATTTTAATTAGTAGTAGTTACTATCTCGTGATCACATGTATGTGGGTATAAATAATGCCACATGAAATTAATATATTGGAAGGCCCGCTCGCCCACAAAGGACGAGTATAGGGATAATGGACGCTAAGAATCTAGGGAGTATAATGTGCTTCATCAGCAACGGCTGCACAAGCCGTTCACACGCATGATCAACGAACACACTACAATAGATTTGTCGCCCTAAGTTTAGCCTTACTCCTATCTAGAGTAAAATTTGGGTGACTGCCTTATATAATAGCCCATAGGCCTTATAAAAATAGTTATATTAGAATTGAGATTTGGGCAACGTCTGACCTATAAATTACCGAATCACCTCATTGTAAATCTCACGCTGAAATTCGTCTAGAATCCTATTTTTTCTATAATATTCAAGCAATACATGCTTCCTGACGAGGTCAAATGTGCATAGGATTTGTCTGCTCGTTCTTGTCAAATTCTAATATAGTTTAAGATATCATCTCACAGAGATTGGGTATTCTATGCTACATACTTTTTAGTTTAAATTTACTTAAACTAAAACAAAGAAAATTCGGAAGATTTCAGATTTAAAAAGAGTTGGGAATCTTTGAATTCACTTGGTAATACTTATGATAAATATCTCAATTTTGACATGTATTTCTCTTAAGAATAATTACTTATTGCTAATTCAATTATATTTTGCTCACTAAAAAATAATTAATTAATAACACTCTGTGAGGTTAGACACATTAATTAACTTATAACTAGTGACAATTAAACCAAAATATTTTTCTTGCCTGAATTGTGCTAAAAAGTAGTAAAAACTTCGTGAGAATATTTTTACGAAAAATCAATAATCTTACCTACAACAATCCCTCCATGAGAATTAAAACAGAGGTAAACAAGATTACAGACTTGGAAAAATAGTTTTTACTCTACTATTTTATTCATCAGCTATCATACATTAATTTTGCTCCGTGAGAATAACAAAATTAATATAACAATGATCTAGCGATAAAATAAACCGGATGTAAAAATAATGATTAAGTTAAAACTATTATTTCAATACAGTATTAAAATATGACTAAAAAGATTCAGGCAAACTTGTATTAAAATTGAGATAAGTATTACAAATTTTACCAAGTTTCATCGATTATTCCAACAAAAGAGATTACTCCATTATGGAGTAAGAAAAATTTTAAAAATTATAAAGACTGTGAAGAAGTAGTAATTCTTCTAAAGAAAAAAATATAAAAGCTTAAAATTATAAAAGACAAAGAAAGAAAGAGAGCAAGAAAAAATAGTTCTCTGCAAGTGAATTGATGTCTTTTCATACAAAGTTTCCTACCTATTTATAGATAAGATTCCAGGGCCAAAGTTCTTCTTAAGATGTCATATCTTGAGGTAGTGAGAACTATTTCAAAATGGTCAAGGTGAGTTAAGATTGATGACATTTTCAAAGATGCATACGTAACTTCATTTGATGAATTTTCTTCCTTTTGCACTTTTGTTCTTCAACGTAAAAAATTCACGGACGTGACTATTAGTGTTATACTCGCACTATGAATAATGTAATCATCAATGGTCATTTTCTTATTTTTTTCACTTTAAATATCTTCTTCTTCCTGCTAAATATGTTAGAAAATATGCGAGAAATTGATATATTTATTCACGTTTTATTTAAAATACTTAATACGGAGTAATTAACAACGAAAATATATGAATAAATTATATAATTTTTTTCAAAACTAGCTCCTCAAAGCTAGTTTTATTTTAAAATTACATAACATAGCACCCCCTTTGAATTCTCCCTCAAAATAAAAAACTCTAGGTGTCATTCCCCCACCCTCGCTCGCCACTGACCTGCCGCCGGCAACCCAGCCACCGACGCTGCCTTCGCCGGCTGGCAGTGGCCGATGGCCGAAAAATTGAAAATTCACTGAATCTCATCGGATTGCTTATTTTATTGGTGGTTTTGTTTAAATAATAATTTTTTGATAATTTTATACACATAAATCTATCAAAAATAATAAATTATACATGTAAATACATAAAAAAAATATGTATGCAAGACGAAAAATATACACAAAATATGAATTTTATACAAACATCTGTAAATAGTGCACAAATATGAAATTTATACTACTTTATTCATTGTTCATACACACGTATACAACTTTATATAAATTTGTAGAAGTGCATAGAATATGTTTATTCACTGTATATACACACATATACAGAATTATACATTTTTATACACATTTACAGATTTGTATAAACTTGTAAAAAAAAACATAAAATTGTATAAACTCGCAAAAATAATTTTATACAGTGTTTCGGGCAGCTTTTACACAAAAACTTAACAAATATCTAAGATTTATACAGTTTTATAGAAGAAAAATACTAGATCTAAACATTAGAAAAAAGTTTTAACTAAAGACTAGTAGATCTCACATGATTTTTATGAAAAAGGTAAAAAAAGGAAAATCGACATTGTTATTCAAAAAGCAAAAAAAAAAAAAAAAAAAAAAAAAAAAAAAAAAAAAGAAGAAGAAGAAGAAACAGCGGCGGCGACGGCGTAGTAGAATGTGACGACGGTGACGGCGGCTTGGAGGAGAGGGATTGAAGGTGAGACAGTGGTGGAAAGGGTGGGAGGGGTGACGACTGGTGATATAGTAAGGGGGAATAGAAGAGAGGAAAAATGGGAAGGAGGGAAAGAGAAAGAGAGGAAAAATTGAGGCTAGGATTTTTTTCCTTTAAATAGGTGGGGTGCTATGAGTGAAAGAAAAATAAAAAAGAGGGAGCGAGGTGCTAGGTCGGGTAAAGTAAAATAGAGGTCTTTTTGGTAATATTCATGAGTTAGGTGACTCTCCATGTAATTGTCCCAAAATTATATCCATCAAATTCCCCTACTTCTTGTTGAATATTTCATTATTCTCTGTGACCCTTCATACAAATTTAATTATTTCCTAACGATCAAGTTTTAGTCACAACCAACATATTTATATAATAATATTATTATCTAGTAAACTCTTTTAAACTTTATAAAAAAATCTATAGGCATATAAATAGGATTCGCTAATTCTTGTTATTATACATGACAAAAAGAATGGTATAGCGTGCATGAAAAACTGTTGAGGAAACAGGGCAATCTTTCAAGTACACAAACACATTCGCGCGCGGGCGCACACAAAAAAAGGAGTTTAACAATTGACGGGAAGTTATTCAAATGGTATGCTCTTTGGATTAAACAACTCTCGAGTTTAAGTTTGTATTATTTATTATATGACGATGCCTAGACATATTCTAGAGCGAACGAGTCAAATAGTAGTATTGCTGGAGTGATAAATTTACACATAAGTATAAATTTGGGGACTTAATTACAAAAGATAGAGACATTTTAGTATAATTACACAATATAAAGGAAAGTAAGTCTTAATTATAAAAATAGCAACTCTCCTCCATCACCCCATACCCTGATCCTCTATATTTGATGTTTTTTCGTTCAAATATAGTGATTTTTGAGTAAAATTTAGTATTTTTCGGCTACATCGTGTCATTTTCGGCCATTTTTAATGTTTCCTAGTCACACATGATATTTTTCCAGCTAAATCTAATATTTTTTTCTTCATATTTTTACTTTTTTGTATCTCATTGTATCTAGTTGTATCTAACTGTTTCTACACAGTATCTAGTCGTTTCAAGACTATTTCTGCATTTTGCACTGGCTCTACATAATTCTGCATTGTTTCTGCACTATTTTCTTCACTGTTTCTGCTTATTTCAGTACTGTTTCAACATTGTTTCAGACTGTTTCAATACCGTTTCAAATTATTTCTGCACCATTTTAGACTGTTTCTAACTGTTTCAGCAAACTTGGGTAGCGATGATGGTAGCAGGGGAATAGGCGGCATGAGGGTGGCAAAGGAGGAGAGATGTGGGGTGGAGACTAGGGTTTTTCTTTTCTAGTTGTTTGTAACAACTTATATATTAAAAATAATGCTATATTTTGTAATATAAATAATGTTGCTATTTTTTTTGTTTTTGTAAATAAAGTTTTAAAATTGTATTTAAGTGTAATTAACCCTTCCAAATTTTATTGTACCAATTCGAATCTTTTCAAAGAGGGCAGACAACTAAATATTTCATTTCAAATAGTTTTCACTTTAAAGTGTGGAACATAAGATACTCTCACCTAAGCCTATAGAAGTTAATAAATCTTTAATATTTATCATGCTTCGGGTTCGATTTATATGTTATTCCACATTCTCCCAGATAACTTGAAGTGTTGCCCCACCCTCCCTTTCTCGTAAGTGGTGCCTCTTAGGCAGCACTTGACAACACTTGACTTTGACCTCCCTCTTGCATAGGCAACACTTCCCCTTTTATCTTTCCCACATTCTCCCAGATAACTTGAAGTGTTGCCTCGGCAGCACTTATCCCTTTAATCTCACGCAAGCAGCATTTGCGCTTTATATTTCTTGATGAGACAACATCTTGTCAATTTATTACTTGAAGTGCTGCCTCCAAGGCCATTTAGCTAAACCATTTGTAAGTGGGGACAAAAAATCATAACCAGTAATATACAGGTACACCAAGTGATTTTTTTTGCGATTAACCTCAGATTCGAAAGGCACATGAAAGTTGAAACCTAGAATTTAAGAAAAAGGTTAAAAAAGAGGGTGGTCTTGAATAATTGAGCACTTTAAAAGTAGTCTTTAAAAATTAAGCACTTTTATAATTACAAAAAAACCACCGTACTTTAGTGAAACCGTAATTATAAAATATCATCGCACCTTAATATAGCCGTAATTAGAAATATCCCCCTGCTCCCTAGAAAGTAAAAACAATGTCAATCTGTTTTTATTCATTCACATAGTCACATCGATTTTGTAAATAAATAAGGTCAAATCGTCATCGTTTCGCTCACATACAAAATCAAAGCAAAACATAACATAAGATCAATCCGACATTATTTCTTCAGATAGTGAGTAAAAAATCATGTTCATTTTGTAAATAAATGATTTCAAATCGTACTTACTTTATTTATTCACAAAATACATATAAACATATAAAATCAAGACAATCCGTCTGTATTTACTTACAATTGAGCCAAACTACTATGTCTATTTTACAAGAAAATAACACCAAATCACATCACGTCGCCTATATACAAAAATTTAAAAAATAAAATAAAATCAAGACAGTCCGTCTGCATAGACTTACAAGTAAGCCAAACTAGTCTGTCTATTTTACAAATAAATGATACCAAATCGTCATCACTTTGCCCAAATACAAAAATTCAAAGTAAAAAGAAAACAAGGTCAATCCGGTATTATTTGTATATTTTATTTTGTAAATACATGATGTCAAATCGTCATCACTTCCATTTATGATATACACGAGGAATCAGAAATAACACCATCGTTGCTTCGACCAGTACCACAACATCAACACTTAAGCAAAACCATCAAAGTCCAACCATACATTTCAGAGCAGTTTGCACAGTGAATTCACACACAAACTTGAAGGGACCTGAAGTTAATATGCATTTATTAAAGAAGAATTATGAAGCTCCAAATAAATAATGAAAAATATGAAATGTATAACAAAAAAACAAGGAGTAAACCATGCAGGTGTCTTACTTGTTTGAGAACATAAAGTCCATGAAGTCATCCATTGACCATGCCTGCACTTCCCTTTTATAAAAAAAGCTAAATTACCAACAAGACGTCTTGTTTCCTAAACGAGACGTCTTGTTTCCTAAAAAAGAAAAACGAAAAGGGGTTTGAAACATCGAAGTGTGTAGGTGAGAAAAGAAGAAAAGTTAAGCCAGTCATGCAAAAATCACAAGAAAAAAAGACTAAAGAGTCGCTGAAAAATGTTTGATCGTGTTTTCAAAATCAGATCTACACTAGTTTGATGTGATTTTCGAAAAATCAATGGTAGAAACTGAAAGAGGAGGCTAAGACGAAGCTGGTGATGTAATTTCTGTAAAATTCCGGTGATGGCCCGATGGCAGTCAACGGTGGTCTTAGGCGGTTCTGGCAACGGAAAAATACTCCAACGATAAGCCGTGGGGGGGGGGTGTGGTGGTGGTTTAGGGTTATTATTTGGTCTACAGAAAGAGTCGATGTGTAGAGTGAGAAAAATGAGTCTTATAACAAGAGAAATATTAATATGAGAAGTTGTTAGGTAATTGTGGGACGTGCTCAAAAATTCAAGACCATGAAAAAACTGCTCAAAATTTCATTATCATGTCCAAAAGTGCTCAATTTCCAAAAAAGAATCTATCAGGGATTAGAAATTCAATTGTTGAGTCGATTTTTCAAATAAAACTTAAAATAAAACGGTGAATGGGAACAATACCTTAATAGTTGGTTTTGAATCGTGATGGGCCTAGTCGTGAGAACACACAGTTCTGAAGGGGCAAGCGTAACAACCTGAGTTGGCAATTGAACTTGAAGGGGAGTTCTTGTGAAAGCTTGTCTTAGACAAATCCTATGAGCTCGTTTGGGTGAGCTTAAAAGCGGCTTATAAGCTTATAATCACATTAGTAAATGTTTGGTAACTTAAAAGTTTAAGGGCTTATAAGCACTTATGTTCTTAAAAAGGGTATTTTACACTATATACCCATAAAATTCAAAGTATTTACAAGCCCTACCTATTAAAAATTACACTACCCATGAAATTAAAAGTATTTACCCAACCTACTCATTTATTACTGTATAACTTTGTTATACTTTATGGTGTATACCTTTATATACTGCATGAATAATAGTATACAAGTCTAGATATGGATGTATACATTTAAGGTATACATCCATAAATAATAGTATACAAGTCTAGATGGGTAGGACATGTAAATAGTTTATGGGTAGAGCTTGAAAATATGAAACTTATGGGTAGAGGTGAGTAAATATTTTGATTTTGATAGGTATTTTTGTAAACCTCCCTGTTAAAAAAGCCAAAAGCCAGAAAAAAACCACTTAAAAAGGGTTTTTTTCCACTATATACCCATAAATTTCAAAGTATTTACAATACCTACCCATTAAAAATTATACTACCCATGAAATTAAAAGTATTTACCCAACTACCATTTATTACTTTATATATTTGTTATACCTTATGTGTGTATACCTTTAAGGTATACTGCATAAATAATAGTATACAAGTCTAGATATGGATGTATACCTTTAAGGTATACTGCATAAATAATAGTATACAAGTCTAAATGGGTAGGGCATGTAAATAGTTTATAGGTAGAGCTTGTAAATATGAAACTTATAAATAGAGGTGGATAAATATTTTGATTTTGATGGGTATTTTCGTAAACCTCCCACTTCAAAAAGCTACTTATAAGCCCACCAAAAAAGGCTCTATATATGATGGGAAGATAAGTTCTGAGGCCACAAAGGCGATAAAAAGTCCAACCGTTAAACGCTTAAAACGAACAAAGCCTGTGACTCCACATGTTGGTCCAAAGCGAATAATACTATGACAATTCAGCCTGTATCATATTGGGCAATTCTCAAAACTATACAAACTAACACTTTTTTTTACACTAAAATGTCAATATTTTCCCATTTTCAAAACATAGCAACATTTTTTTTTTCAAAACATAGCAAAATGCACAAAATGGTGCTAAAAACCCTACATCTTCCTCCTATCAACCCCAGCCACCACCCCAAGCACTGCTGCTGTATGTGTTGTGTATTTTCAGTGTATGTCACATGTATATTTTTTGTATTCACAGTGTATGTAAAGTGTGTGAATCTGCATACATAAGACATACACTAGATATACAAAATGAATAAACACAAACACTTATACCTATTGTATGTGAGATGTATATCTAGTGTATGTTCGGTGACATACATTGGATATACACATGAAAAATGGTTTCTTTTGCCTCCACCACCACCAACAACCACCGTGCACTGCCGGAGAAACCAACCAACAAACAAACATACATGTATCTGTGTTGTATGACAAGTGTATATACATTGTATGTCCAGTCTATATTCACTGTATATACAGTGCATACACCGCACATACAATGGAAATACGCACGGCATACATTCCATACAGTCCACAAACATCAAACATACACCACCACCACTGTGGTTCCACCTTGTTTCACCGAAAAACTCAAAAAAAAAAAAAAAAAAAAAGGGACCAAAACACTGTCTTCCGCCGAAATCCAGCCACATACAGTCCATACAGCCATCATACACTGTTATTATCATCGAAAAAGTAAAAAATCAAAAAAAAAAAATGAAACCGACAGATCCACAACACTGTCGCAGACGAAGAAGCCTAGATCCGCCGGCGACGGAGCTCCGAATCACCAAATCCACCAGACCAGCCACCAAACAGACACCACTAGGGCGAAAATCCAGCCACCAAATCCACAAACACCAAACATCTCCACTCCACTGCTCATCACCGGCGACAACGGATATAGGGGAGGGGATGCCGGTGAAAGGGAACGGGGACTAAGGTCCGGCGACGATGAAGGGGGAGAGGGAGGCGACGGTAACAGTAAATATGGAGATAAGGGGAGGGGAGAGGGAAGAGGGAGGGACGAGAGAGATACGTTTGGTAGCATTTGAAAAAGTATTGCTACGTTTGGTAAATGTGTAAAATGTTGCTATGTTTTTTAAAAAAAATCCCTAATTTGACACACAGTGTAATTTTCTCTATCATATTTGTGGCAAAATAGCACAATGCAAGTTGACCAACGAAGCTGCACTTAATATTTAACTTTTAAAAAAAAGGAAGCAAATCAATAAAATGCTCCTCATCATATTCATAACAAGTCATCTTCTTGTGATCATCACTAAAATTTGACTCTGGTTTTACAGGGCAAGCTTTTCCTGTAACTCCACCCATATTCTCCTATACCTTATTAACAAACAGGTTCAGGCCTACAAGATCAATATGATCAATTTTTAACAAGGAGCATAACTGTTAAAAAAGAACACACAACAGTATAGGTTACCTCACGGCTTACCCCATGCCCCACCCCCTTTTCCTCCTACCCTCACTGCATTCTTAAGCAGCTTCTCATTTAGCATTTCTAAACGAGGCAGCGGTTGAAAAAAAATTAAGTCCAGCTGATTTTGCATTTCACATGAAGTCTTCTTCCAGCTCTTGCAGGGATTTGTTAGCTGATGCAATGTCTTTGTTGGACGTCATTTTCTCAGCGACCATCAAATTTTTGTAACTCCTCGTCTCGGCCTGTCTCTCCTTTTCAAGCCTATCCATCTCCTCTCGTCGTTTCTGCTCATTCGAAATGGAAAAGAAATAAGCTAAACATATTATGCATAAGAATGCATTAAGATGTTCCAAAGCTGGATGAAGAAGTTTGACTGCAGGAAAAAAAAAAAGAACACCAGCACATGCTTTTTTTTTTTTTTTGATTGGTAGCACATGCTAAATGGATGAAAGAAGGTAAAGTGAGAATCTATAGCAGCAGGAAGAGCTACAACAAAAAGAAAACACGGCATCAAGTGAATAAGTTGCCTAAAACAAACGATCTTAGAGAGCAGAAGGCTCTAAAATTGTTAATTTTTCTTTCGTGACTTTTCACTCTACACTTTTTTTTTTTTTTTTGGGGGATAAGGATACTTAATGGTGAATTCATCTTGTTTTCAAATATGTTTTCCTAAAATGCTTTTCTCTAGCCGAGGGTTTATTGGACAGAGTCTCTCCACAAGTGGGGATAAGGTCAGCGTACATCTCAGCCTCCCCCGACCCCACTCGTGTAACACTGGGTATGTTGTTACACTTAATGGTGAACATTACTGTTTCTTCAAAGCTGCGCAATCTTCTCCAGAGTACCATTTATGTCTCAGTAAACCCACGTAAAGGAAATATAGACGATAATGATGTGCAAAGATAAGCTATAATAATATCGATCATTATGGAAAAGTACAATAATCAGCAACCCCATCTAACAAAAGATAATCTTACTTTCTCTCTAAGCTGCTGCTTCCTCTCTGCCCTTTCAGCTGCGTTGACAGCCTCCCGCTCAGCTGTAAACACAAAGATGATGATTCATGAACCTGAACTGTTGCACAAGATAAATATCTAGACTGACTACTCAAAGGGATGAAGAGGATTTGGAGAAACAATCTATTACGGAGAAACTATATCCACTTTCTTTAACAAGAATATTATGATTTTTCACTTCCGACATACCACTTTACATAACCGAGTTTAACTAGCAGGAGTCTTAACGATTTTGATTAGATTGACTAGTATATTTTACAAGGACAACATCAATGTTTAAATGCTAATGCATATAAGTTTCAAATCTTAATATTTGAGAAATCTTAATAAGTTTCAAAGTGCATCAGACATATTGGGAAGTCCTTCATTGAGAAGTCCTAAGAAATGGAAAGCCTCAGGACCTGTACAGAACCAAGGGAGTTATTTTTTCCAGCAAACAAATTTACCTTTGTGGCTACAAATAAAACTAATCTTTAGAATGTGCAACTTACCTTTCAAATCGGGCTTCCTTTCCACTTTCGTACGGTTTAATCTATTGACAATCTCATTTATTCGCTTCTCAACCCTCACTGTACGAACCTAAGAAAGAATCATGACAGAAGTTAGCTTCACATCCATAATCAAAATAAACTCCCCCCCTCCCACCCCAAAGAAAAAGAGGGGAAATCCCACAACCACAGAAAGATATCAAAATCAGAAGACAATAGAAAAGGCATAAACGTTTAATGCATGAAAATGCTCACCATTTTTGGGTTGTGGAAACTAACTTGCCCAACATCCATAGAAGCAGTCTTCTTAAGGTTTTGCCATGGAGTATACACAACATCAACATTGTTTACCTTGTTTCCTGCAATAATGAGGTCAAATAGGCCAAGATGGCTTTAAATAAACTGATAAGATCAGGAATAAAGACAAGTTCCGGAATGCAACATTTCCAGATCCTTTAAACCTAGATACTTGATTCAAATGAAATTAGGATTTTCTTTTACCACGTGCTTATACTTTGACAGTGTCGTTGCAAGAGATTAAAAGTCATACTAAACACATTTGGTAGCTGATCAATTTCACAGAAAAGCTTGACTAAGGTCTTCAAATCCCACGCACTAATAAAAAGGATGAATTAACCAAGCAAAACATGCCAAACATAAAAATTTGCTACACTGCAAATGAATAGCCGTGATATGTGACTCTCAGGCACACCTACCGTCGTAAATTAGAGAAAGAACTTTTTTTTTTGATGAACTAATAATTTTATTAATGTTTGGGAAAAAAACCAACTTAGAGAAAGAACTTATATTTAATTTAGTATTAGTGTTTGATAAAAGCTCTTTATACTTTGAAATATGCTCCATTGTACATGAATAGCCGTGACATGTGCCTCTCAGGTAAACCTCTCCAATTGTAAACTAGATAAAGAACTTCCTATAAATTTAATTTAGTAACAACTTCTCCTTATATAGTACTCCCAGGTTACAATATGATAAGTGGTCTTTTCCACTCCTCTTAACAAGGTAAGTAATTTTATTTTTTTTTGGATGAAAAGGTAGGGAGCAAAGGTAAGTACATATTTTACTATGAAGTGTGTATTATTATACTATATCTATATCATGTAATTCCACAACATTCCCCACTTGAACACAGTGAAATTAGACATTTTATGAATCTATAGATATTAATATAAAAATACCCTTTTGACTATCAACATACTGCCACAAACTCAAGGTGGTGAAACAACTAGATTTTTCATAACTAAATGGGAAAGTTATGTGTCACTTAGAGACAAAAGCATCAATTGGAAAACAATGTGTTGCAAATGAAGATGTGGATTCAACGAGGTACTGAGGAACAATGATTACGATGTGACATTACAAAGGTACTGACTAGAGAGTATCCCTGCATGGTGATGTGGAACTGATAAGACACTAATTGATTCTATTTTTTTTTTTTATTTTGGGTAAGAAGACACTAATTGAATATGTCATGGACAGGCAACAAGCCATTGATAAAGTGTCGACCATAGAGTGATGTGACGCCGCAAGGCGATATATGCATTTTAACTGACTGGACACTGGACAACATGTCATTTGACTTGAGGATGACATGTCAGCTGATCTAGATGCTAATATTAAATGTGGCACGAGCAGACTATACCATGAATAATGACGAAAGACATGAGCCCATTTGGGTGAGCTTATTTTAAGTAGCTTACAAGCCAAAAGTTGCTTATAAGTCACTTTTGAGAAGTTAGGAAATTACTTTTGGCTTATTTTAAGTACAAAAGTGCTTTTAAGCCCTTTGCTTACCAAACACTCATTAATGGGCTTATAAGCACATATGTGCTTTTAAGCCACTTTTAAGCTTACCCAAACGGGCTCATATTACTAACCAGAAAGACTGAAAAGGAGAGGTAAAGCCAAAAAATTTAGAAGAAAAAGACAACAGGACAATGAAAAGACGACATGGTGCCACTGGCACTGGAAGAGTTACCAAAATAAGCAATACTAGCAAATTAAAAAAAGGAAAAGTGTTGATCAGGTATCAAAATCCTAGAGGTCCTTATAGGTAGCCTTATACTGAGGCTACTTCAGTCTTTAGCAAAAGACTAGAAGAACTACTAAATAGTATAGAATATTCTAAGGTATTCTAGATTTTTTTTTAATAAACATTGTATTCTAAATAATATTATGAAAATATTACTCTTTTATGAAAATATTACTCTTTTACTGAAGTTGAAAGAATTCAGATATCTGAATTTGGACATATTCTACCATATATTTCATTAATCTTTTTAACTTTCAACAAGAATATAAGATATAAACCACTTTACATGAAGAATTTCACTGATCTCCTCGAAAAGAGGATTTTAGTTTACCAAAATACCATGTCCCACCAAAGATTTTAAGCCAGGTATAATGATGATTTTTCTCCTTTTTTTCTTTCTTTGATTTGGTTTAGCGGGAAGGGAGACGGAAAGCAACACCACATGAATGATGTGCTACATTTTTTGAGACTAAGATAAATACCTTGGATAGAATTTGCCTTGACAAGTTGAGCACAATCTTCCAATACACCTTCAGGTATATCATCAAATGTCTGACCCTTGTTCATTCTCAAGTAAACATGGGCTGATGACATCTTATCCACATGGAACCTATATCATAATAACATCGTCGAATAAAATTACCAGATGTACCAAAGAAATAACAAAGTTACACCTACATTAATCATCAAGTTCGCCGCATAATATTAACACACGTTCTACAACAATCTAAGCCTTTCAAATTACGCAACTACAGTAACCAATAACATACAACAATATCAGGAAAGCAAAGGAAAATAGTTAAAGATATCTTCTTTCCTTAGGGCCCTAAGGGAGAGCAACCTAGCGGTCGAAGAGGTGGTAATAACCTTGAGAATCAAGGTTTGAATTCCAGCATGAGACGATAAAAGGTGAAATTTTCCCAACAGCCTAATCTTGATGATAGAGTTATAGGAACCTATGCTGATCGAGATAGTCGGTAACCGATAGATTAGTCTGGATGTACATAAACTGCCAGGTCAATATTTTTTAAAAAAGGGAATTTACTTTGATAATAAAGCGAATTCACTTGGCCTTCCTTGGAATATTGCTAATTGACCCAACTAACATGCTGTTATCTATGGCTTAATTAGGTATATGCTATCTTCATAAAAAGAGAGGCCTACTAGACAACTATTTGTATATCCAAATGTTGCATGGGATCAAAGAAAAAAAAGGACCAAATTCATACACTGCCCCCTAAACTTGCCTAAAATTTCACTCGGCCACCTAAACTATACCTATGACCATTTGAGCACTTGAACTGTGTCCAAAGTATTCCATTTACACACTTTTTACTGACGTGGTATATTGTGTAGCCATCACCCAAGCTGAGCGCGTGAGGTCAAAGGAAAAAAAAAGTTTAACATGATCATATTTTGTTTCTTTCTCTCTCCTCAAATTTGTCACCACTGTCTCCTCCATGAAAGTTGATTCACGCCTTCACCCATAAAAATACCAAATCAATGGCTATCTACTTCAGCCAAAATAAAGGAAACAGAATCCAACATATTCTTTTGTTTAGCCATGACACCATCTTAATTTACTAGTATTATTCAACAACTAGTACTGAAATCCAGAAAACCCAGATAACGACTAAAATTCACTAACATAAGAAAGAGAACAACGAAGATTCTTATACTACCCAGTGTCCCTGTAGATTAGTGGCTAAAGCTTTTAAAATAAGGCAAATTGAATATCATGAACAAAACCAAACTTTCATTTTTTAAATGGTTTAAATGCCTCAAACGAGCTTGAATATAGGAAGCAAAAATGTATGCCCTGAATGAGATCTGCTGTTGATGATGGAAAAATGGTAATTTTTATAGAGAGAAGCTGGTTCGTGGAATAGTAATGGAGGAGGGCCTCCTGTTTGTGGTTTCAGATGGTGGCGTTGATGAAGGTGGTGCAATTGTCGGATTGGAGAAGCTGGTTCATGGAATAGTAATGGAGGAGGGCCTCCTGTTTGTGGTTTCAGATGGTGGCGTTGATGAAGGTGGTGCAATTGTCAGATTGGAGAAGCCCGGTGGAAAAGATGAAAAAAAATTATATTCTTGGAAGAAGAAGATAATTGGGTGTAGGTTAACAAATCTGCGGTTAACTTTTTTTTGTTTTTTTTTTTGTGTGTATTTTCAAAAGTTTTTAATTGATTATTTGGACATTAAAATGCCACTTGTCTGTTGTATATTGGGCTTCTTTGCCACATCAGCACGTGTGAACTCCACTCTCTTTACTTGGTTGACTTTTTTAGTGAGAAGTGTCTAAATGGAACACTTTGGACACAGTTCAAGTGTTCAAATGGTCATAGATATAGTTTAGGTGGTCAAGTGAAATTTTAGGACAAGTTTAGGGGGTTGTATGAATTTGGCCAAAAAAATAAATAAATCTATTTCTTAATCCAGACAACTCATGAAGGGAAAAAGAAAACAACCAAAAGAAAAAAAAGAAAAAAAAAAGCAACAAGGGAAACCAAGAAAGAAGGATCACTCCAATAGACAAAAGAAAAGTGTGATATTGAACTCTCATCAGCCACTCTGGATGGTGCTAGAATCTGACTAGGTTTGGGTTCACAAAGATCATGTCATCGGCAAACAAAAGTGTGATATTGACACCTCATCAGCCGTACCTACCACAATCACTGTGAACCCACTCAAATAACCTCCTCAAATAGCTTGTTTCAGTAGCTTATCTAGGTTTCCACCACCAATAAAAATAGCATCTAAGAAACAGGTCTCCTTGTCCAACTTCCACATGGGTATGGAAGAGTTCAAATGAGAGTCATCCACCATTGCGGAAAAATTTGGAGTCTGACACCATGATAATCCATTTTCTACATATATGCTATACTCATCCCTCAAAGCATGTAAAATAAAATGTTCTATCACAACCATAAGCATTTTCAATGTCTTACTTATACAATACCCTGTGTCTTCTAGTTCCCATCCTAAAGTGAACTACCTCACCAACAATGAATTGGCGTCTAGAAGTTTGTCTAACCTCCTTAAGTGTCAAAGTTAGCAAATTTGACATAATCTTGTACACACTTACCCATTAGGTTCATTAGTACTAAGGCCCTTGATGTCCGCCGCACTCCCTTCCTTTGGGAGAGAGGACAATAATTAGGAGTTGAAACTCTTCTAAAAAGGGTAGCATTGCTAAAATGTTCCAACAAGCATTCCATGCCATCCCCCTTCACCTCCAGCAATGCCAAAATAAAGGCTAAGCCATCTGGTATAGGTGTATTATATACTGCACAGTTCTTGATAGTCTGCTCCACCAACCACCGTCACTTTATTGATTCCGTTACCGTGAAACTCATTCCTTCATAAGCTATACCATTCAGTTTAGTCTCCACTCCATATTCAATGCTTGCTTATCTAGTCTCCCAAAACCTAAGACTGCAAAAGTAGTAGCTCATTTGTTTGAATCAGAACACAGTTGAAGAAATGATTGTTTTACATAATAATTGTCCCAGAGAGGTCATTACATATACCCAGATTCATGATACGAGAAATTATCAATACTAATTATCAGGAATTTATGCCATTTACTATGTCCGATTTCATATTTTAAGATATTTGTAGACACTAAATACCCTCGCAGTGTGAGGGAAACCTCTTCTTCTCTCTTCTTTCAGGTTTGCAACATCATATGTACTAACTCAACCATACACATCGCAAGAAAGTTTAAGATACAAAATGAAACCCAAACACACACACAATCAATGTGACCCAGTCTATACATATGCAAGTTTATGGGAGAAAGGTATCACCAAAACGTCTAGCAAGACGAAAACTAAACCTCCAAAAAGGTAATAAAGAAGCACTCCACTTGATTAGGTGAAAACCGAACTATGAAAACACGAAACAGGAAAATCAAGAACAACAAACCAATGGAACTGGCATCTTAGAAAACAAGAACTTCACACCAAATGACACAAAGTCAAAACATACCAAAATTCGTCAAAAACACAACAACATTTGTAAGTATGCAAAAGGGCTTATTTTATTAACGAGTACAAAAGGTTTTAATCTTGCACCCAAGAATGTGGCCGAGTGCTCAATAAAGTGAGCGCAAACCTTGGAGACTGGGATTCAAATCCCGGCAGAGTCCTCCTATCTTCCTAACCCTTGGTGGGTTGAGTTACCGCACACACCCATTGGTGGGAGGTACTAGGTACCCTGTGAAATAGTTGAGGATTCAAATCCAAGCACAGACAAAACAACAAAATGATTTCTTCCTATCTTGTCTTGTGGAGCTGAGTTATCCCATACATGTTTTGGGAGGAGATAACAGGTACAAAGTGGAATAGTCAACGTAATTGCAAACTAGTCAAGGTAAGCTGACCCGAACACAACATCATAAATAGAAAAAGTTCCAATCTTGCAACAATACATATGTACTCAAACAACCAAAAAGAGAATTATTACAGAAAAGGTCTAATCTTGAACCAATGTACTCAATTGTACCAAAAAAAATGAATTAGAGGAAAAGGGGTTGTTACCAAATGTCTTCAGGGAAGCCATATTTGATGAGTTCTTCATTTTCATACTTATCAAGACCCATAAAAATGGTGTAGTCACCTGATTCGGGCCGGGCCTTGAAGTAGAACACCATTTTCTTTTTTTCTTTTTTTTATTTGATAGAAAGGGAATAAGGGTTTTTTCGAAGCCCTAATTCTGAGTTGGGTGGATATTAGTACAAGCCTGCAAATACCGCACTTCTCGCGTACATACAAAGCTAATTTTGTCTCTCCCTTTTGTAGTTTTGTTTCATTCTCAATATGTGCCTACCCTTTATTCCTACCTGGAATGAAGTAAATAAAGTTTTGGATAAATAATCATGAGCCTATTTGGGTGGGCTTATAAGCAGAAGCCATTTTTAATTTATAAAAAAGTACTAGTTTTTAAGTCATTTATGACTTATAAGTCCAAAAATTTTCAAGTTACCAAAAATATATTAATGAGCTTATAAGTCATTTTTAAGCTCACCCAAACGGACTCCATGTATGGTTTGGTATGTGAGTGAGTTATACCAAAATTAGAATTTTGAATAAATAACTTGGGATTGAAAAATGATAAGATTCTTTTAGTGTATACACTTTTATTGGTAGATATTTGATTCGTTGCACTAAAATATAATATGCCAGATATAACATATTTAAAGTAGACAAAGCTTGGATAAACTATTATATTTCTAATTTTGACCTTAACTTACTCAGAAAACTTTGAAAAAAATACCTTTGGAAAATGGGGCAAATTAATTATTTTGATTTTGTTCGCGGAATTAGTAATCCCTCCCACATGGAATTAGGGGTGGGCGTTCGGTACTTCGGTTCGGTTTTTTAAAACTTCGGTTCGGTATTTCGGTTTTCGGTTCGGTTTGAAGTGTAGAAAAATCCGTAATTTTTATAACTCGGTTCGGTTCGATTTTTTAGTTCGGTATTTCGGTTCGGTATATCGGTGTTTCGGTTTAAACCAAAGTTTATGGCCAAAAAAAAAAAAAAAAAAAACCCCGAACAAAAAAATTTATGGCCTATGACTAACTAGCTATGGTTTACTATAATGCTAACCTATAACACAAAAAGTAACGAACCTATAATATAAAAAGTTTATAGCCTATGACTAACTAGCTATGATTTACTATAATACTAACCTAGCTATGGTTTACTATAATACAAAAAGTAACAAATATTTAGATACTTTCTCTATTCTGCAAAATAAAAAATAGCAGAACCTTTAGTTAAATCAGTCAATATGTAGAATCATGTTACTTACTGACAATGAGTAACTTAGGGATTTAGGAAATATATGGCATATGTGCGCTTAATAAAAAAAAAAAAGTTTTTTCGGTTTTTCGGGGTCCGAAATTTCGGATTGCCCGAAACCGAAAACCGTGAAACCGAAATTTCAAAATTTCTTGGACCGAACCGAACCGAAATACCGAAATATCGAACCCAAAATACCGAATTAGTTCGGTTCGGTTCGGTATTTCGGTTTTTTCGGTTTAGTGTCCACCCCTACATGGAATATGGGGAAAAATAGTATGACAATTATGGAATAAATAGTGCCCCGATTGATAATCCTAAAATCAAAACTTCTACCAAACATAAAATAAATTAATCTCGAATTTAATTCTGGAATTATAATCTCTATCTCTCCAACCAAACGACCCCATCTCTTTAGTTTAAATATGTACCTTTTCTTTTCCTTTTTTTTCCAAGTCAATGATACCTTTTAATTAAAAAGAAATAAAATTAAAAGGGGAAAAACCAAAAGTTTCGTATTGTCTGCGATATGGCATATATACACCTTTCATTAATCTATATAGATTCTTAGATGTGTCAGGTCGTTTAAATCGTCTCAAAAATATCTCTATCATTAACCATGTTTGCTGTGGAAAAAGTTGTCTTTAGATTATTGATATGATGAAAGATATGTAAAGAGATTTAAATCTCTTCAATTGTGCTACAAATTTCAATTGATTGAATATCTTCTTATGAAAGTGCGTATCATTTGTTAAATGTTTTAGAGGAAAGTGTGGCAGGTGAGAGCTAGCTCGTGGTTTTGGACTGTTGGGATATATTCATTCGTAGTTGATTTTCAGTAATCTAATCAAGTGCAAATTACTCAACTAGTTATTTCTTGTTGTTTTTTTTTTTTTTTTTTTTTGGTTGAAAGTTATTTCTTGTTACGTAAACAAAATCTATCTCAAGAAAGATTAAAGGCCAAGATTGAATAAGCAGAGACTTCTGTTGTATTGTAAGAACGTGTGCACTAACGCAGTCACTTGCAACCATGTCCATAATTTGTTTGTTATTTTCTTTTTTAAAAGAGTCAAGTACTTAAATCTTCGATGAGTCTGGCCTACAAATTCTTTCTGGTCAACCATGACATTACAATGAAATGTTGATAATTTTACGATTTTAAGACAAATTATTGGTTCAAATTGGTTGACACACATGTGCCAACGTAACTCACAAAGAAATCTCCACAAAATAACTAATTTGGATATAAAGTTGTTAGCTGCCTCTAGCTGGCTTTGGCATGCATGCCTACTTGGTATTGATATCCTGAGTCCTGCCAGTACCTTTCCAATGTTATTTCTTTCCTGGCAACCAACCCTAGCTAGATCATTCTCTCTAGAAAAGTATTCCATATATTTCTAGTTTTTATTTGTAGATTTTGATGACCAAACTTTCATGCGTGCAAATAGATTAGGTAAGGATGCATAGGATAAGGAGGTGGCAAATATGGAAATGTATCTGATTATGTATAAGGCGAGCCAAAGATTTGGGGAATCATGTTCATCATGTCTTAGACAACATCCTCCATTAGAAGGAAAAAAAAAAAAAAATCACTCACAACATTTACATCAATAAAAATATGATACGAATCTTCCATATGCACCTTTTATCAGTAACCATGATAATTTGATAGATATTTATCACCTCAATCTACCACTTGATTATAGTATAAGTGTAAACACTAGTTTTGATCCTCCACCTCAACAGTCAACTCACACACACTCACCTGTGGACACTCATCATGTATAAGCATATTCTATCTGCTCCTCAATAATGTTAGACCTCAAATAACAATATTTTCCCCTTGAAAGAGACATGAATGGATAAGCTCACTTACTATTGCTACCAAAATGGAAGAAGTAATAACATTGTTCCAAGGGAGTACACTAGTACTACACTAAAAGAACACAGTTTTATGAATTAAATGTTCTTACGAATTTCTAATTTGTTTTTTTCTTCCGAAATTAAATTTATGGGATGCAACAGCTCAAGAAGAGGGGCTGAATTGCACAGTTTCGTATCCAGGGCATTGTCCAAGTGAGCAAGCAACATGTACTAAATATGCTTTCTTGAAGTAGAGTTGGTACTTTTTATATCCATCTTTTATATATTTTGTTGAACCCCAAAAATTACCCTTTCTTTAAGAAAAGATAGGTTTCGGGTATATTTCAACAAAATGGGATTCCAAAGGGTTTCTTTGAAGTCGCCACCTAATTTAAGGATTATTAGGAACCTAAGTTAACTAATGAGTGCAATTATTTCTTTAATTAAATGAAACTAAATTAAAATCAGAGATTCCGAGTAAGTGGTTCTATTAAATTCGAAAGAAGGTCCCTAACGGGAGCACTTTCGAAAATCCGCTAAAAGCGGTTAATCCGGCGATTTTCACGAATTTTACTTAAAGATAATTAATTTAGGATAAATTTTAAATAAAATAAATAGATAATGAATAATATAAAGAAGATAAAATTGATTATGACAATACATGAACAAAACTTAAGATTAATTAAATGGATAATGAGATAATGGTTGATTGGTTAATTAATTAAATAAATAAAGGTTAAATGAAGTTAGATAATAAAATAAAACAAACTAGATAAATAATTGGATAATAATAAAGGATTAATTAATTGATTGAATAAATAGATAAATAAATAAGCAGATAAATAACTTAATTAAATAAATGAATACTTATCAATTTTAATTAAATAAATGAGTGAATGAATAATAATTGATTAATTAAGTAAATAAATAAATAAATAATTAATTGAAATTAAATAAATTAGTTTAAATAGATAAATAAATAAAGGATTAAAATTTAATTGATTAACTAAATAAATAAATTAGATTAAATAAATAAATAATTGAATATCCATAAATAAATAATTCAAATGCAAATTATGACGGAGGTACGACTTTAGTCGAATTTGATTTTGCAGTCATTAATTGACAAATGATTCTAAACATCCATAAATTAATCGGCGATTCGAAAAGAAATGATACAAAGCATTCATATAAAAACAATTTAAGTGATTTACAATAGTTATTCACAATTCAAATATCATTACGATCCTACAGGACTATTAATCCGATCTATGGGGAAATCCTATACAACATGTATTTTCTAAGGGAGCGGGGAAGGATGGAGTTTAGAAGATAGAACCCGGAAGCGCAAACTCAATCATTGAGCCTTGGACTTTGTGATTTTCATTTTCTTTCTTACATTTTCGGGGATATCAAGTCCCGAAAATGCGAAACGGAGCAGATAACTTCAAATGCAAACAGCCGTCCCAATTTGTGAGTTTTAATCAACTCGTCCCCAAAGTGTTTTCATGTAAAATAGATAAAGATAAGGATTAGTAAACAAGATTATTAAAATAATTTGCAAGCTGAACAAAGGAAAAATTAACAGATAATCATATCTTCAAGAAACGAAAAGCATAAAAGGTTTGATCTATTTATTTCCACACAGAAAGACAAAACGAAGCATGGGTTCCAGCGCACAGCCATAAATTATAACAGATTTTATAATGTTTCACAGATAATGATGTACCATTTCTCAGTATAAGCAAACTGAAAATGAAATTTCAACCATTTATATTTGGCCCCCACACATAAGATGGAACTTTGAAAATATATTTCATCCTAGATTAATATAAAAGAACTTCATAGCATCAAGAACTAAAAAGGAACCTAACATAGCAAGGTCTCCATTCAGGAGAGAGCCTCATTAAATTCCAGAAAGTTAATTTGAGTTATAGCTATGAAACTTTGTCAAAAGGTGGAAAAGTAGAAAATGAGAAGATTGCCATTTGGAAATGCTATGATGCAGCTAGACATAAACTGATCATGAATCCTACACTCTAATAACATAGGATCAAGACAAACGAGAACTTTAGCTTTTTAAGATAACATTTTCCAATCCTACATGAAAACATAAACCCCAAACTTTTCAAGAAGATCGAATTAAACGGAGAAAGAATCATTCCAAGTTAGTTAACAGAATTTCAGGACTTGTGGTCATTTCAAGTTAAATTACACTTTCTGAACCAAGTAGACAATATACCCTACTAATTTATACTTGTGATCTTTGAACATTAAGTACGAAGCAAAACCAAACAAAAGAGATAAATTTTCACTCGACCTCATTATCAAAATGAAATACCAATTTTTGATTTCACTTATTTTAGCACACCTTTGAATAAACTGACTTTTATAAGCAGAAACCAAAGAAGTCATTTTCATAAAAAAAATTCACATGGCTGATGACAAACAACAAAATAGATACTAAAATATGCCATGAATACAAACTTTCTTAAAGGAAACCATGATATCCAGAACTTCAAACTGCCAGAAACAAACAGAACATCCTAGACTCCTTTTAATCATTCACACATCAGCTAGGACAATCACCTAGCCAACCTGCATACCTCACTGCATCACCTGCACACAAACAGAACCCTTCACTCCTCTCCAGCTCTCTACGAACTCCCTCAAACTCTATGCTAAACAAAACATAAACCTGAAACCAGACTCCCAAACCATCAGCACCTGAGCTGATTCTGCACATACTTTATACAGCTGCAGCAACACAACCAGGAACAAAACAGATTACTACAACCTAAACAAACTAAAACCCCACTAGAAACCTCTTCTTACTGCCTGCACTACCAGAGAGAAATACAGAACAATGCAGCCTCCCTTTTAAATTCCCTTAGGCTCCCTGGCAATCTGCAGCAACCAAGGACACAGCAACAACATCATGAAGACTCTTTCAAAGCCTAATATATCTCCAGAACTAACTACAAACCCCTCAGAACACCAACACATCCTCACACTCTCCAAATGACAGCCAAGAATAAATTCAGGCTGACACTTCCAACACCAAAGCCCTTCTCCAAACACCTGCTAACTTAGAAACTAAGCTGCAGCACCAACAGCCTGAAACATCATTTTTCTTCCTGAGCAAACCCTACACCATCACCCCAAGCAACCAGACCCTCAATACCATCTCCTACACATACAAATGATGAACTGGCACCCAAAACAGCCCCTCACCACTTTCCTTTCACCATAACAACCATAGCAGACCCTCTCACAAGCTCACAGACCTAACAACACCTCTACATTCTCCCTAGGACCTGAACACCCTACCTGAACCCAACCAGAAACAATAACTAATCCCTGCTATGCACTCTTCAACCTCACAGATTTTCAAGATACCATAACAAGACCCCTGCTAACTGCCTGAGCAAACAATGCACACACTTTCAAATCAGAACCACCAGAAACTACTCTACTACTGCCACCCTGAACCAAATCTCTACAACACCTCCTGAGCTTTCTCCCGGAACAGCCAGGGAGCCCAAAATAACAAACAATAGGGAAACAATACCATGAAAGAGAACTAAAGAACCTATCAAGCAACCATCCGAATTCATATGCTCAACATAAGAAACAGTCTTACTGTACCATTTGAAGTCAAGCTAAAACCAAATGAATAATACCTAGTTACTAACTTAGTTCATACAACAATTATGCTAAGGAACACAACTAAACATCACCTCAATATGTCATTTTAGAAGCTAACAATAACTATCTATAAACACACAGATTCAAGACTAAAAAAAAAGAATACAAGCAGATGTTTTCAGGATTCAAAATATAAAATGTAAATACAGAGCATGGTAAGTTATTACCTTTTGCGTCGCAGCGAAAAGGAGCGAGGATCTGAACGAAACCCACTCGAACAAAAGCGACGACTTGACTAAGGTCGACGACTAGTATAATGAAGCGACCACACACGCGCACACAATGTCTTAATCCCAAAACAGAAAATAATGCTATAAGTATGAATAAAAAAAAAAAAAAGCTCAGAAATGTGTCTCAACTGCCACTTTTTTGTTATCCAAAAAAAACCCCCTCCTCAAAAATCCACTTTACTCTCTATTTATATGAACATTTAGGGTTCTAAATTTTATCAAAAATACCAAACTGACCTCCCCTTTTAACGGCTCTTTAGGGATCAAAATCCGAAATCAACCAAGAGAAGGAATATCTAAATCGAATATTCTCTTCTCTAGACTGATTTTGAATTCGAAATCCCCATTTCACCCCTGGAATGGACTGATCTGAATCGTTCCTTGAAAAATTAAGGGTTCAGATCATTTTCGTACCATAGTACGAATGGAGAGAGGCAAGGGGAGTGGGGGGACCAGATCGTACTGATTTTGGACTGATTCGGATCGATTTTGGAGGGAATCGACGGGTTTGAAGGGGATTCGGGTCAAGGGGAAACGGGTAGGAGCTGAAATTGGGTCGACTGAAATGAAATGGTGTGGGTTGAAATGGCAATGAGAGTGTGTGGGGGTGTATGTATGTATAAGTTTGCGTAAATGAGCCGAAATTAAAAGGGAAGAACGGTTTTGGCCTCCCCAGTTAGGATTAAATGAGTAATTGAGGGTGTTGCGCGGGTAGGACAGAAATTAGGATATGCCTGGTAATTTTAGCCTTCTTTTGAAATTGATTAATTTACTTTAATTAAATTTAATTAATTAATTTTAATTCAAATAATTTTAATTATCTAATCCTAATTTTAACTTTATTTTGATAATCGATTCTCATTTAAATAATTTAGCCGTCAATTATATCTCGAGACGAAATTGGGTGTCAACATATTTAAATATAAATATTGAGATGGGTTATATATCTCCCAGGCCACCAAGCCAAGCTAAGAATTGGTCTCCAACTTGATGTCATTTTATCAATGCTTCAAGTTATTGAAGCAATACAGTCTGACCAGTTTGCTTCACCTAACTTGCACTTTACTTATTTGAATGGACCAGCATTTTATATTGAAAATACAAAATAGTCAGTTGAAGACCACTGCAGTATGGTCACTATTCACTACGTCACTACGTATAAACAAAATTACTTTTGAACTGACTGCATCATTTGGAAAACGAGAAAAGAATAGGTAACAACTAACAACATCGTATTGTAAATAAAGTGATTATATTGAAACTTAAGTGATACTAGCATACTAGTGTTGCTCAAATCCAATAGAAATATCAGGAATCACACACACGTGCCAACTCACAAAAAGATCTCCATACAATAAAAAACCAATTTTGCTCAAAAGTTACAGTTTCTAGACGGCTCAGGCATGCGCCACTTGTTATGCAATTCGAAAAAAATACTTATCGGTCCTCAAACCACATCAATTTACCGTAGTTCAGTGATAAGTTTTGGTAAGAATATATACTAATTAACCATGGATAAACTATAAAAATGCATGTGAAAGAAACATGTCATACATTCATTGGTTTATCAACGCCGTCTTATCTTAATAAAATTGGTCTCGAGGGCCCTTATCATTATTGGTCTTGTTTTCTTTGGCAAAATACATAATTTGGTACTTAAACTTGTCCCGAAAATACAGTTACACACCTTAATTTTGTGGGCGGCCTATTACCCCCCTTAATAAAATAGAACTGGTATTAGTATCACCCTAAAGGATGACGTGGCAGAGAGAAAAATTTTGTCTTTCTTAAAAGCGAGTATAGAGCAAAACATATGATAAAATTTGAACAAATTATACATGTGTCAATTTATGATTGGATATCATATACTAATTACACTTAATGATTATGGATCCTTTTTTCTTTTTTAAACATTTCCTTTACTCTTTTATTTCTTTTTTTTTCTTTTTCTTTTTCTTTTTCTAACTTATTTCTCTCTCCTCCCCTTTCTTCTCCACCACCAAGACCTCCATTACAGTCACCCACCTACTTCCAAAAGAAATATTTCAGTACAATCACAACTAATCCAAAATAAAGATGACACCTTACAACATGCTGGTAGGAGGGGGAGATAAACATGAAAGAAAAGAGAGAAAGTGATATAGAAGACTGAGGCATCGTGCATTGCCCGGAGTTTTGCTCCGGTGACCTTATATAGTCCTCTCTCTGTTTAAAAAATTTTCCCCCAAAGAAATCAAAAAAAGAAAACAAAAAAGAAGAAGAAGAAGAAGAACGAGTACCAGTGACGCTGCCGGAGCTTCGACTAAGGCGCATAATATGAGGTATAAGATGCAATCAGGTGTCATGAATATTCAAAAGTAAATTTGTCAATATTATCCAAATGTTTGTTTCAAAACAAAGAAATTACTGAAAGCAGAAGCTACCAAAATTGATGTAACGCCGAACTCAAACAATAATTAAATCTCACTACAAAATTGCATCTTCTAAGAATTTTTTGGGCTAGCTTATATTCCATAATGGTGAACTCTGCTATGTTTGTTGGCAAAAGAGCAAAATGCTGGCCGTGATATGCTTGTTTGCCGGAGCTTCAATTTTTTCTCTTTATTTTTCATTTTATTTTATTTGAATAACATTATATTTCATTTGGATAACATTAGAAGAAAAAAATAAAAGTGTTAGTATTACAGAAAAAATATTGTTAGCAAAGAAAAAAAATCAATTTATTATGATATTTCCATGTGGCGAAGCAATAAGGCGAGTGTAGAACACCTCCTATGGTGCAACTGATTATGTATGCTTTTGGGGATACTTATACCAGTCCGATTTAGTTAAGGGGGATCATAGGTCGTCCGCAAAATTAGAGTGTGTAACTGTATTTTCGAGACAAGTTTAAGTATACCAACTTATGTATTTTGCCGTTTTCTTTTATGACCAAACTTTCATGCATACAATTGGATTAGGTAAAGATGTAAGAAGTGACAAATAACAAAATTTTATATGTCAAGAAAGGGAATGACATCATTCACACTTCATCAAGCAACACTCTACCTAAAATGGCCTAGCAGAACTCTCGAAACATTACATGATGCATCGAATTAGGCATTTATTTGGTAAAGAAGATAGTAAATTTCCTCTTTAAGGGAATCATGTTCATCCTGCCTTGGACCATATCCTCCATCCCACCATCCACCCTCAGAAATTCATTAGAATAGTCATTTTGTAGTGTTGTCAATATGGACCGGCCCAGCCCAGTTCCACCCAGCCCATAAGGACTTTGCAATTTGGCGGGTCAGGCCGGACTGGCCCACAATTTACGTGGACCGTTAAAATACTAGCCCAATCAAGCCCTATGTGGGCTGCAGATCGGGTCGGGCCAGTCCACCATTATTTAATTATCTTTTAAAATAATATTAAATTTTCATTTTAAATTTTTGATATCTTTTTGTACTTGAGATATAACATCTATTACTAACACAAGATAATTAAAAAAAAAATACAAACTTTGATCAAGTCACCGCACATATTTTATGTTCTCTTACCAAAACGTTAAAACCAAAACATAAAATAGTACTAATAATATAAGTTTTGCCAGAATATAAGTACTTAAAAATTACAATAAAATATTTCAACTAAAGCTCCAAATTCCATTCAGGATAACTTATCCAACTCCACCATATTATCTTCATCAAACATATTTGAATCCACTTGCGATTAGGTTGACCTGATATCTTCACTTTCATCTACATCTACAATTCATTACAATGTGAATTAATTAAAATTAAAGAATAACTGAATTGAAGAACTAATAATATTTAAATTCACATAAAAAAATTGGAGTTAGAAACTTATAACTATTTTGTCAACTCAATTTGCATGAATAGTATTGGTGTCTAAGAGGCAATAAAATAAAAATTTTATAACGGAAAATATAATATTAATTGAAACCAATCAATATCTCAAGTACATATCAGAATAATCTTCAAAAAAAATTAATGCGCACACAATGAAGTTGTTCTCTTACTTAACGGCTTTACTAATTATTGCTGCTAAAAAATATATTTTCATATATGTGAGCTTTACAGGTTATCTTATAGTATACTTCTATAATCTTTATTGAAACAATAAAATTAATAGTATGGTATGATTGTCATCAAGTGGAAATCATAATATAACAATGAATTATAAAGAAAAGAGAAAAAATCATAACAATGAATTATAAAGAAAAGAAGAAAAGAATAATGAGAGAATTGATTGCCAAAGTTCTCCGAATTTTCTCACCTCCTTTTAGTCGTAGCTTATGATGAAGAATGGTGAACAGAAGCGTATTTTATAGAAGAAGATTAGGTTTTCCTTGTAGAAAATTGATAGTGCTAGTTTAAGTCTTCAACTTTGAGTTGGAGTCTATTTTAGTTTTATTTTTAGGCTGAAACTTCTTTAAATATTTATTAATTATTTTATGTAATGAAGCCCAAAGGCCAGCCCAGCCCGGCCTCAGCCAAGCCTCACGGGGTGTGGGCTTGTGTTGGCTGGGCTAAAAAGCCCATGACTTTTATGGGCTAATAGAATCATAGTCCAACACCATCAAATCACGGGCCAGGCCAGGCCAGCCATCGGGCCAAGCCGGCCATCGGGCCAAGCCCATATTGACGGCTCTACATTTTTGTATGGGCTTCTATATCATAGTGGATAATGGTAATATTTACCCTTGAAAGTGGGTAAAAATTTCGCGTAGAGGCCTATTTGGCGTGCGCTAATTGATTTGTAGCCGTCAAAAATAAATTCGCTCAGAAATAGCCACCTCCAGACAAGTCCCAGTATTTATACTGAGAAGCTTCAGTAAACTAACTCCAGTATAAAATACTGGGGCTTTGAACACCCCATTATTTTGTTATGGGACTTTGTATAAAGTTTCAGTTCCATAACAAAATAATGAGATTTATCCCTTTGATGGGACCTTTGTTATGGGATAAAGTCTCATAACAAAATAATGGGACCTTTGAATATGTTAGTTCAAGGCATTGTTCAAAGGTCCCATTATTTTGTTATAGGACTTTGTATAAAGTTTCAGTCCCATAATAAAATACTTGGGCTTTGAACAATTTTTGTTCAAAATCTCAGTATTTTGTTGTGAGACTAGTTTGGGGTGTTTTTCCAACGCTAATGAAGCGTAACACTCTGTTTGGATCATTGTTACCTATTGTTTCATAATGTATTGTTTTATATTGTATTGTATCGTACTGTATTATAAAAACAACGTTTGAATTTATTGTATTGTTTCCCGTTGTTTAATAACATTGTTATTGTTTGTTTTGATTGTATTGTATTGTACTGTAACTAATAAGTTTACTAATATACCCTTAGTTGTTCTAAATATTAGATTAAGTAACAAATTTTCTTTAATATAATTTGAGACAGTTTATATTTACTAGTTTATCACCAACTATACCTTGTAAATATATTCATGCAAATTATAATGAAAATAATAAGAAAATAAGTTAATAATATTAAACATAACAATAAGTTCACACTATTAATAATTTAGATAAAAAATAATATTCCATAACGACATGCAAGCAATCATATTATCCAAATAATAGTTATTAACAAAAGTGTCATCATATATTTTGTATCAAAAAAAAAAAAAGAACATATGACTTGTAATTAATGAAATCTACTAACTCAAGTTTCACGGTTTTGTTCTGTAATTAATGAAATTAAGAATTATACATTAAATAAATTAAGATAAAACGTTTAATGTAATCACAAAACAAGATGACTTGTGAATCTAAAGAGGCAGGGAACGTACAAAGTAATAAGAGAGGCAGGGAACGTACTGTATTTTGAAAAGATGGGAGATGAGGTCAAAATAACTACTTGGGTTTATTTAAATAAGAAAATAGGGTAAAGGGTAAAATAGGATTATAAGGTTATAATTAAAGACATGATGGGAAAGTGTAAAAGCGTAACAATGCAAAACCACCAAATCGGTTGTAACAAAAAGTGGGTCTTTTCATTATTAGGTAGCAACGGAACTTAACAATACAATACAACGGAATTAAAGTAACAACCAAAACAAACGTTGTAATCATAATAACAATACAATACAATACAATGGGTAACAATGATCCAAACAAAGCACGCGAATTTTTGACTAGTTCTCAATGAATTTTAAAACGGTGGATAATACTCTTTGAGTGCGTCCAAAAATGGCTACGCATCAAAATTTGAACAAGAAGTTCAATCACCACAGGCAAAAACGAACAAAGTTGTAACATCGAATCAATATGAATTCAAATCATCTTCATGGCAAGTATTTTACACCAAGTGAACACAGTTTTACAAATAAATGAAGTGAACAATTCCCATGTCTCTTTTTTCTCCATTATTTCTGCTGTTCAACAATACAAAACTGAATCCCATTTCATCAAAACATGACAACTAAAAGGGCAAGTCCCACATATCATGGGTAAAATGATGAAAAACACTAATGAGAACTATTTTCCAGAACACAAATCTCCGACAGCAGATTTCACTGCCGGTGTATAGCTAATGTAGAATGGAACTAACTTGAGACGGTGGTTATCTTCCGCCAAGCCAAGAATTGGTCTCCAACTTGAGCAACTATATCAAGTTAGTGAAGCAATAATTACGACCAGTTTGCTTCACCTAACTAGTACTTAACTAAGGATCATATTTGCAAAGGTTCTCGAAGCCCATGTATTCATGGCGTTGGATCTTCCCGATCATGTTTGAGATTCCAACCCCACCTGTCAAACCAGAAAAAGAAATTCTAATACCAATTCAATCTGAAACAGAGAATGAAGTGATGAATCATCACGAGGATGTTTAAATGTTGATGCTGATCAGTTGCTGTTCTAAGCACCACAGAAAATAAATACGTACCGAGTGAAATTGCACTCACAAAAATTGTGGATGCAAGGATGAAGATGATAAGTGATGCTCTTCCTAATATCATAATTATCTTCCTCACTACATGTTGCCCGATGAAAGCAGCGACAGTTGCAACGGCAATGAAGTAGAGAGCTGCAACGAGAATTCAACTTTCAATCCTTATACAAAAGTGAAAAATCTATTAACAACAACAACAATATACCCAGTGAAATCTCACAAGTGGAAACACCTATTTATAATCATTAAAATAAGGGATCAGCACATACCATAAGGAACTGGAAAACGTTTCAGAAGGTAATACTCTACAACAGACATTGATGAGGAAAACATCATAGCAAAGGTGGCAGTGGCACTTGAAACCTAATAGCAGAAACAAAGTTACATGAGACAAAGGTAATATAGTCTGATAACAAGTTGAATAGGCATGTGACAGAACAAAAGAACAGATTCTTCCTCCAAGACTGACTTGAGTTCAGCCATGCCATTTCTGTGGGGAAAATGGTACCTTAACTCCTCGCCATTTCAAACTATTCGACTACCAGCTGAACTAGAAATATAAACATACACTGGTCTACTATTTGGAAATCTAAATTCTCACCTAATAAAGAATGCAAACTTTTTTACTAGTTTGGACATGTACAACTCCATCAAATAAGTAAAGTTTGTCCTAGGTCTAAATCAATAACATTTTTCTAATGTCTACTTGCCATATATACTGCTGCTAAATGCTATGCATCAAACAACTCGATTGCTGAAATTCATATACTGAAATATATTTTGAATGCAATCAACAAAAGTAAAAACCCTGAATCGCATATAGGAAAAAACAAAACTACGGGAAACTTCAAAGATGACAAAAAAACTCTTTTAGGTGTAAGGAACATGAATATACGGAAGTAAAGGTAAAATGAGACAAGGATAATTGGGAAATGATTCATGTGAAGCTAGAGAAAGATGGTTTTGATCCAATTTGTCAAGAATGAAGAAATATACACGAATTTTGCTAAAATTCTACAATTTAAAAGGCAAAGCTAAACAAACTTACGTGAATATTGTTAGTACAAACTTTGAGGGATTTAAGTCACTGTTATATCAGCCACAGCGTTTGTTGAAAAACCAAGATGCAAGTATAGACATTACTAAACAAACGATAACTGAGATCTTCTCATTTCTCAATCAAAATCTTTAGGCCATCTTTAACCTAGATTTTTGGGGCACTTTATCTTTAGACTCTCATTGCTTGAGTTTCAAATTCAACCCAAGAAGTCAGAAATTCATATGTGGTTCTAACATATCTAAAGATCCCTTCAACTTTACACTCAAATCTTTAAATTAGTGCTCGAACTCACTGTGTCATTTTGAGTGCCAACTACAAGCACATTAATTTCTGTGAATTTCCAAAAAGGTTTGTTGCTGCATGCAAGTCTGGTCCGGGCTTAAATTTCATTGTTCAAGCCACCAAACATCTCAGGCAGTCAAGCCAGCAGCCCAAAGCCTCCCAACTTTGATGAACCAGTTGTCCAATTTTATGGCAATTTCAGTTTTAACAGTACAACATGGTCATAGTAACTAGTAAGAACATGATCATTAAAGATTGTCGGCGGAGATAAAACTCTACCAGCAAGATGACCAGAACACAGATTGCGCCTTTTGTGCACCCTAATGCATGAACATAAGAAATTTTTATTTTTGCTTCATAGCACTCAAGGAGAATATATAAACTCACCTGAGGAGGAACACCCAGCTCCAAAAACATAGGGCCCATGATAAATCCTCCACCCAAACCAAGAAGTCCCCCTACCATACCAGCTAGCATTCCAAAGAAACAATAAACAACTAATTGCAGCACCCGGAAGTTAGTTCCTTCCTCTCCCTTGGATTCAATCCTTCTCCAACCCTTGTACAGACTAACAGCTTCATAAGATGTTACCCCAAGAGAAACTGGGATCTGCAGGACATTGAAAGAGATCATGTTCATTTCTAGAGTGATTTATTAGACTTAGAGTTTGCTTCAACTTTTAACATAAATAAACACAAACCTGCAACAGATTCACCACCCAATACAGTGGTGTACAATTGTCTGTATAATTCTGTTTCCACGACAAACGAAGACAGTTAGTTTACAATATTAACAATTACTTGAAACAGCAATTCAACCTCAGAGCATCATCACCAAACATACATGAGATTGTAGAAAAATACAGATAAGAAGAAATGAAAAACCTTGCCAAGTTGCAGTCCTAGAAATGCAACCCAAACAAAACATAAGAGTCCAACTTCCTTCCAGCAAACATTCTCCAGGATAGGCACCTAAAATGACATAGCTTCTTAGATTGAAACAATCAGGAGAAGCAAGATAATATTATTATTTCAAGATCAAAGATAAGTCACCTCAGGTTCGGAAGATTCTGTTCCTTTCTTTTCTGTGTTATTACTAGGACCACTGGAAAGGAGCTTGTATTCTGCTTCATCACCAGCGCCTAGCACAAAGAACAAATGAAGCACCATGTATCAAAGGAAAATAAATAACACTGAGAATAAAAACCCTTTAAACTCGGTCATACTATAAAAATGGTTTGCATAACCTACCATTCGCTTCTGAACGCTTCACAGCCTCAGCCTCCTGAAGTAAGAAAAAAAGATGATTAGCTAAACCAACACTTCACTATGGCCTTATTTGTATATCATTTATATAGCCTTGCTAGAATTTAATGGGAAAAGCATCTCGATACTAGGAATAACTTCAGCCATCAACAACAACAACATACACAGTGTTATCCCACAAATGGGGTCTGGGGAGGGTGAGGTGTACGCGGACACAAATCCCCTACCTTCAATAAGGTAGAGAGGCTGTTTCCAATAGACCCTCAGCTTAAGAAAAACATTTTTTTAAAACCGGTTTTGCAAAAAGAAAAAGAAATAAAAACCAGGGTATAAACAGTCAATCAAACATGCTATTTACTGCACAGCATGGGATGCCATCTGAATGGGTAAAAAGAAAGAGTAAAAGTACAAACAATCCAAACATGATGTTTTTACTTGTACAGACTACAGTATCAAAGTAGGAAGAAATTTTGCATTAACCTTTTTCATGATAGTCTCTTTCTTCCACGTATCAACCCCTCGTAAAAAGGCCTTGGTCGATGTACCTGCAACAATCATGTCAGTTCAGAAAGTTTTCTTGGAACAGACGGTAGAAGAAACATGAGTGTGCCAAGTGCAGCCTTACCCACGAAGAGTATAATTAGCAGAACTGTGACCATCCAATCAGCAAATATCACATTGAAAGTAACTCCAATACTGATACCAAGCATCAGCATTGGCTGGATGAGCACGGCCAAGTCATAATCAATAATAGGCATGTCAATTGTGGGATGCCTGAGCTTTAGATTATAGTAAACAGTAGAGACGGAAGCACCCATGATCATACCTGAAATCAAGAGTAGAAAATATGAGTCCCGTAACCAGGAGAGAGCAGCTAATAACAGAAGAAGAAAGTCAGAGATTAAGACTTGCTACTACAGTATATAGTGTGAATTCCAGGGGGTTTATGCTTATCCTGCCTAAAGGGATAAGACAACAAGGAGTATGAAGAACATTTCCTAGCAAAAACTAGAACCAGGAGTATTTTGGGGCAAGAAATTCAGGGTCTATTAAGTCACTGCTCAGTAAGTTCCCTTCTTTTTCTTTGTTTTCAACATTAACTCCTTTCAATTCAGTAATCATTGGCAGATCCAGAAGAAAGAGAAAAAACTCTACAATCTTACGGACATTGAAGTCGGGAAATCAATGAACAACTTTCCCAAAATTCAATGTTATACTAGTGCTCCCTATCTTACACTTTGAAATTGCAGTAGATGATTTTGGGTCAAATCCAATGATAAGAGAAAGCATAGGTACAAATATGCCACCACCACCAACACCACCTACACTCCCAAATGCTGCTCCCATGAATCCAATGATGGAACCAACAACAATTTTCCACCCGAATTCCATATCCTGCAATGACATCCGGCACATCAAATTCAAACTTAAATTGTCAACCATGTGAACAGGAATAAAGCAAACAGAAACCAAATAAAACTATCCGCTAAAGTGGGACTTTACACATTAATACAGCTCATGGATGTGGAAGCCCAATCATATCTCATACTTCCAACATGCCAACATCTCAGAGGTCAGTAACCATTATCACTTTCTAATAGGGAATCCCTATAACTACTCTAAAAAGCAAACTTCACATTGGCCAACTCAGTCATACACCTTAGTTATGTGGACTCCATCTTATTCTTTTTTGATCATTTCTATTCAGAACAACTAGATTATGTGTTCATTCCCTTTCCACTCCTTGATCTCATATTGTAAGTAAATACACATGGTGACATGCAAATTCTCCACAAGCAGACAGGCCAGAGCTAAGAGTGTCCAAACCAGGTTCATCCGAACACAGTAGATTTAATCCAAACTGTATTTGTCTTAAGAAATTCATTTAACATGTATAAATTATTATAATAGAACCCAGTAACTCAAAGAACTAAAACCCCGAACCCATAAGCTTCAAATCCCGGCTTCGCCTCTGCTTGCGGTGGGAAATGAAAACAGAACCAAAAGGGACACAAGTGCACACGAATATGCATATAGATAACTTATTGCTGATCACCAATGGTCCTAATGGCGTGATAAGTACCCCTTCATCCTTAGTAAGAGGTCTCGAGTAGAACAGATCCATCTTTGTTAGGGAGTGCTTAATCCCCAAAACAGGAACTCCCCAACACAAATCCGGATTAGTTGGATCTCGAAGCAGTACCAGATTGGGTGGAAAAAACATATTGGTGCATTTCATGCATACAAGTAACCACTCTTTGAATGCTTGGATGTGGGTTCCATTTACTCTCTAGTAGCTCAAATAGCTAAACTACTCCAAGACTCAATTTTAATCCATTAATAATTAAAAAAAAATCCATTAATAATGGTCCCACCTAATCAACTAAATTATGGTTACATACAATATCAACATACCACTACTAATAAATCTTTGAAAAAAAAGGCAGCCCAGTGCTCAAAGCATTCAGCATTCCAGCAAGGTTCGAGGAAGGGCCGCATCCCAAAGGATGTGATCTACATAGTCCACCCAGATGCAAAGCATCAATGGCTATTTCCACGACTCGAACACATAGCCTATAGGTCACACTGAGACAATTCTACCTGTTGCTCCAACTCCAAGGCTTGCCTTCTACCAATCAATCTTACAGATCACATAAAAAGAACAAACCACTACTAGTTCTAAAAACTCAAAGCTAACAAAATATCCAAAAAAACAAGGATTTTTACCGGCCAAACATGTTGGTAACCAGATTCAGTAGGCTTCCACAAGAAATTGACAACATTTGTTAACAAATCAGCATCTGTTTGCTGAGAACTTGCATTATATGCGGCACTTTCCTTTTTCAAACTTCTTTCAGCTGAAACAAATATAGCAGCTAATAGAAAACTCCAAGAAATTGATAATAGTGGCTTAAAAATTGTTCCAACTCCACCCATGACTTAATAAAGATTCAAACTTTAGTCCAAAATCAAGAACCCCACAAAGCCAAAAATGATTATAGTGTTCAAAAATTCAACTTTTCAATATATAAAACAAGATTAAGCTTTATACTAAGTAATTAAAATACCCAATTATAAAGAAAAAGGTATTTTGGAAATAAGAGAGAAAATGGGAAAATAAAGAGTGATTGATGAATGAATGAGTGATGATGATGATATACTACATATATGAATTTAGACTTTATTGTATGAATGAATGATGAGGCTAGGCTACTGTATAAAACGACATAGTTTAAGGTGGGCTATTTAATAGGGGAGTTGGATTTTGTATGTGGGTCCCACTTTGTGAACAGGTGGGCCCTGATGTTAACAACTCTGCAGTGCACGTTCATTTCCTTCCAAATCAATCTCTCCACTTTACTTTGTCACATAGTATACTGGAAGTAACTCTTTTTTTGTTTTTGGTCCAAAAGTTGAGTACCTTTTTTGACTTGTAGTACCACTACTATTTTTTGGCAATGAATATACTATCTCAGATCGGTTGTGAAATGAAATACTCCGTATGTCAATTGTATAATGCTTGGACAATTACTCTCTTTTTGAGATAAAATTAGACGATCAAAAAGGCAAAATCATGAAAGAATTTGTTTAGGAATATGTATGTCAAAAGGGCATAAATACATTAAACAGTAGTAAATTCGAAAGTTATTTTGCTATTTTGAATAAAAATTATAATAATTAGATCATCAATTTGGCAAATGTAGACGAGGGCGGAGGGAATAATGGTTGTGGCCCCATTATCAGGGAAAAGAAACAAATGTGAAAGCCTATGTTCTCAACCAACGTGGGAAAATAAGTAAAAAAAGAGTAGAGCGGTAAACAAGAAATCCCATTATCAATATTAATATTCCTCTTTTCAGATCTCACCTCTAAAAGAAGAAGAAAAAACTAGGACCATCCAATCTCACCTAACACAATGTTGGATACGTAAAATTTAGTTTAATCAATAGTTAATTAGAAACAGAGAAAAGCAAAAGGAGCCCAAAGACCATAAAAGTGGTTCACATTTTTGTATAATATATATGGCTGACCTAAAAGGTGAGTCATAGCTTGATTAACATATGAAAAACATAATGTATGGCCGAGTGACTGAGTCATGCATTGGTTGATCCAGATGTGAATCAGATCTTGAATTTGTTTAATGTTCCAAGTTTAGACAAACCCATCCAGCCCCCCTCTTCCTTAAGACTATTTTCCTCTTTTAAATAAAACTATTTTTTGGATTTTCTAGAACCTATTCGAGAATGAATGATGTTAGGTCAAAATACATTTTACCCCTACTTAGAGCCTGTTTGGCCAAGCTTCTGGAGAGCCAAAAGTGCTTATTTTTCACCAAAAGTGCTTATTTTGAACAATTGAGGTGTTTGGCCAAGCTTCTAGGAAAAAAATAAGTGATTTTGAGTGGCAGCAGAAGCTGTTTTTCTGCTGTGGGGAAGAAGTTGGAAAAAGTAGCTTTTTCCCAAAAGTGCTTTTGAGGAGAAGCAGAAGCTGTTTTTAATTTTTATCATTCCAGAAATATCCTTACCAGAATTACTTATATACCGAATTATCCCTACTTATTTTAACGTAATAATTATAATATATAAATAATACATTTTTTTCCTTATTTTTTCTACGTGCACTTACATAACTATTGTTAGAAATTTTTAATCAAATAACATCTTTTTTTAAGGCAAAGATCTAGAATATTTAATTCTGTATGATGTATTTTGAAATTATTTTAAATAAATAATAAAATTAAATAGAGTGTTTGAGCATAAATATTTAAAATTCTTTATCTAGTTAAATATCTGCAAGTTGAATCTTTAAATGTCTTTACTCGTAATTTAATACTCAAAAGTACTTTTTCAAAAGCTTGGCCAAACACAAATTACTACTCAACTATTCACAAAAATGTTTCTCAAATGAGTTGGTCAAACACAAACTGCTTTTCTCTAAAAGTACTTTTAGAAAAAGCACTTTTGAACAAAAGCACTTCTGAAAATAAGTAGTTTCCAGAAGCTTGGCCAAACAGGCTCTTAGTTATATTCTACCGTTTTAAATGATAGAAAAAATGATTGATTGAGCTAATTCGTTGAATTTTGAAGTATAGAAAACAATGAATGAGAAAAGGAGGTGATTTGAAATTGCGCTAAAATGGCAAAAATCATATGAATTACTCCAAAGTCATGGCTCACATGATCAAAGCATGATACCTAGTCGAATTTTGACGAGGAAATATGAAGTTTATGCAGTGACCTAAAGCCCCAAAGCATGGGGAAAAAATCTGAAATTTTACCCAAGTTTCATGCGAGGCATGGAAATTTTTTGGAATTTCACCCAAATTCCATGCGAGGCATGAGAAAAGCATGAGGCAAGTTTTCTACATGTTTTAATTATAGGTGGTCATTTAGTTTTGGGGACGTGATATTAAAGCTCCTAACTCTTATTTCAGCTTCATTCTTGACCTGGAAAGGCAAGAAATATCATTGTTGAAGCAAATTCAAGTTTGGAAGATCCTAGTAGCCAATCCACAAGAGAATCATTTGATTTTGGGGACGTGATATTAAAGCTCCTAACTCTTATTTCAACTTCATTCTTAACCTGGGAAGGCAAGAAACATCATTGTTGAAGCAAGTTCAAGTTTGGAAGATCCTAGTAGCCAATCCACAAGAGAATCGAAGAGTTTTCTCAACTTTTCTCTTATAGATCTTGTTTTACTAATTGTTATCATTTTTATGAGTTTAATTATGAGTAGTTAAACCTTTCATTTAGGGTTGTAAATGAACCTTTGGTTGATTGGATTTATTGACAGTATTTTCTATAGTCAAGTCGTCTCTCTGTGATTCTATTTGTACATCTATAAGTTTTCTTGTTATTGATTGAAGGACCCTCAATTAATTGTGTCGTCATACCTTTTGATATTTGGTAAATATAATATTTTTGGGTTAGGTAGTTGATGATCAACGACACTTCTAAATAATTAATTGGAAGATGGTTGTAAGGATTTAAAAGCGGGACTGGGAATAACAAAGCTTTCATCGTGGTCATTATGAGTCATTTTGTTTACCATCCAGAGCTAATTCAGGAGAATAATTCTAGAAAATTACTGCGCCTACTCGGGTAGAGACTTGAGGTAACTTGAGAGTTCACAATCAATAGAGGAGAAAACGACAGAGATTGTAGAAAACTTGTTAGTAATTGAGCCCGACAATTGGGAAAATCTCTACCCTAGGTTTGTTACTCATTGAAAACAGCTGGTATCTTTATTTATTTGCATTTAATTGATTCTAATTTTAGTTATTCATTAGTTTAATTAATAGGTTAATTACACTTATATACAATTTTGAAGTCTTATTTACAAAAAAAAAAATTAATAATAATAATATTATGCATATTACAAAACATAGCATTATTTTTTATATGCAAGTTGCTACAAACAACTAGAAAAGAAAAACCCTAGCCTCCACCCCACATCCCTCCCCCTACCGCCTCTATGCCGCCTATTGCACCCACTGTCGCCGCTGGACTGCCGCCCCCACCGCCTAAGTCTGCTGAAACAGTTATAAACAGTCAGAAGCAGTTTGAAACGGCAGAAACACGGCAGAAACATGCTGAAACGGTGTAGAAACAGTGCAGAAATAGTCTAAAATAGTGTTGAAACAGGCAGAAACAATGCAGAAAATAGTGCAGAAATAGTGTAGAATTATGCAAAAATAGTGCAGAAACAGTGGAGAAATGCAGAAACAGTCTTGAAACGGCTAGATACAGTGCAGAAACAGTTAGATACATCTAGATACAACAAAATACAAAAAAGTAAAAAATATGAAAAAAAATCAGATCTTCCTGGAAAATATCAGATATGACTGGTAAACATAAAAAATGACCGAAAAATACAAGATGTAGCTGAAAAAGACAATTTTACTCAAAAATCACAATATTTGAACGAAAAAAATATCAAATATAGAGAATCAGGGTATGGAAAGTAATGGAGGAGGGTGAGATAATAGGAAATATGTAAAAACTTATCGGAAAAGTGACTTGGTGGCAGGAGTTAGGTGTTGGCCGAAAGTTTGAAGCTAGATCTACGCCGATTCCATTAGAATTTGGGAAAAGTAGTATCAAAAATAAAATAAAAAAAGGTGCAGAGAGGAAATTGAAAATGTGCTTTTTTATTTTTCGGTGGTGGTCTGATGGCGGGTGGGTGGTGGTCGACGAGAGAAAATGGGAGAAATGAGATGAGGAGGCTAGGATTTTTTTATGTTTAGGGTTTGTATACTTTTGCTATTTTTTTGTAATTAAGTCTCTATTTCCTTTATATTGTGTAATTGTACCAAAATATTTCTATCTATTGTAATTAAGTCCCCCAATTTGTACTTATATGTAAATTTTCCTTAATTATAAACTTTACTATTTGAAAATTATTTAAACCTAGTTACTTAACAAAATAAATATATATGAACTAGCATTAAACTCTATGTGAGAATGACTTCGGACTTAACCAGACTATATAGATTTGCAATCGATCGCTTATCCTTTTGGGATGAGTTTTGGGTGAGATCAATGCACTTGTCCATTGTTGATTGCGTTAATATTTCTAAATGGATTATAATGTCTTTGGAACATTCCAAGCATTCCCTATTAAGTTAAATGCTCAGATTCTATCTCATGATATCAAAGTCAAACTAGTTTGCATATAAAAAAAGATGTCATGTGGATTACAAGGAGGACGACGACTTCCTCTTCCGAGCCCTTCAAACTCGTTGGTGAGCTTTGCACATTTATTTTTTCTCGTCGTCTCCTATCGCTTTAGGCTTCCCTCTTCTCGCATCATAGCCCTACTCTAGGCTTCTCTATCTAAGTTGCTCGGATCCTTCAAAATGCCGCCGCACCCGTGTCGGATCCTCCAAAAATACATTACTTTTGGAGGATCCGACACGCACCCGGGAGCATCTTCGGAGGATCCGAGCAACATAGTTCTCTATCACAAATCATTCGATCTCCTATCTCTTTGGGCCTCCCTTCTTTCATCATAGCCTACTGTAGGCTTCTTTATTTCGAATTACTCTATCAAAACTTTGATTTTGCAAAAGAGAAGCTTTGTTTCGAAACTTGAGAAAATTTTCTTATAGTTCTCTCATAAAATAACAGGGATGATGTGAAATTATGTTTCAAAATATTAATGGCATGATTCTAAAGGACTATGTCTGTTTAAAGGAAAATCGTAAAGTAGTACCATACTACATATGTCTACTGAATATACAAGTATAGCTTCTTCAGAGATTCTTTCCACAAGAAAGGATACGCAGAATATTCATCATATTCATTTGCATCTTGAGGGGACAAAGCCCCCAACGTCTTAAGTATTTTTCAATTTCCTGTCGGTTCTTAATTTCTCCTTCCTTATTTTATCCTTTATTTTTTATTTTCGACTAAGACAGACCAGTTACTTTACCACCTAACTGCGTCTCCACTCTCCAGTAATCTTAAGAACTAAAGTTTTTAATTTTCTATCAGCAATATTAAAAAAATATTAACTAATTATCATCTAACACTTTTTATTTTAGGCCTTCATGTGTAAAGTCTCTCTTTCTGTTTCTTCTTTTTCTTTCCTTGCTTCCCGTGTTCAAGATTTTATTTAACTAAAATAAAGTGTTTCCCATTATATAAGTTGTAACTTTTATGAATTTATAAAAATCGATTGATAATATCGTCTAGGGGATGGCCAAAATTGAAAGTTTGGTCCCTAGCTAGAGTTCATCATGATGTAAGAGCATAATTAGCATATATAATACTAATATCATTCAAAAGTGGATTTTTGGATACTCTTAACTATAACATTTATTGTTAATTAAGCTAGCATATGACTCATATAGATACTTCTATAATCATTACAATCAAAGCCATATCAATACCACTATTGCGAGTCCATCATTATAACAGGCTAAATCTAAAGTATAGCTGTATGGACCTAAATCAGTTTAGAAATACAAATTGAATTTGGATTCGAATATAAGCAATTCTTCGTATCAAAGTTGAATAAACACACGAAAAAGATGTAAATGCGGAAAAATAACTGTATTTCAATATATGATTGTGAGTATAAATTTGGACAGAGTTTCAGTATCAATTTCTGGATGCCTATGATACAAAATGAACTACTATTTATAGGCCTAAGAGCCTTGCCCACGTTCTCCACCATCAGCTAGTGCCTTGCCCCACGATCTTGACATTAAATGGAGAAGTTAGTGGGGTGGAGTAGTGGGCTGCAAAGCCGCAGGAACCGAGGTGATCACCGAAGCTTGGTCACAAGGCTTCGGCGATATGACCTTTCTGTTCGGATAAGAGGACATGTCGCCGAAGCCCGACCTTCAACTCGCCTTCGGTAATGGCGTTAGAGCTTGACTTCGGTGACTTAGTCGCGGGTTTAACCATCTCTTCTTCAGAGCGTCGGCTCGCTTTCTCTTCGGTCCATCATTCCGAGGTGCTGACCGAGCACGTCAATTTTTACCCAATACAGATAGTCTCCCCACTCCTCGGATGAACGCCGAGGTTGCCGAGGAGTGGAATGAATTTGAGCGGAAAGTCGACGTGGCGAAACCCTATCCAAGGATTTCAAAAAGCTGCACGTCTTTCGGGCTGCCGTTCCGCATTATGTGGCGGCCGTTGATAGGTCACCGAACGGTCGCGCCGTCTTTTTGTTTTTCCCAACGTTACAGTCATCATTGCTTCTCCAATTTGCACGTGCAAGTCTCCTATAAATACCTCACTTCACCTCCTTCCACTCCACTTGAAAATCTTGACATTCATCAGAATCTGCAAAGAAAAATTTCTTCACCCTCCAAACTTGTTTATCTGATCTTGACCTCTTCTCCCATTTGGTTATCATCATGTCTGCTACAAACTCTGGTCACGGTTCAAGTGATTCTGGCGAAAGGGCGGAGCGCTTTGCCGCCATGGCCATGAATGACGAGATAGTCGCCTCTGTGCCTCCATTGCAGGTGGTCGAAGCAGGAGATGGTGGCGAGGCCACGTTTGCGGCTCCTGCCCCTAAGAGGCGTAAGGCGAGGGCTGGTCGCGATACGGCGGAGGTTAGTTATGATGTGGAACTTGACGTAGGCGATGACGATCGCGGCAAGGACAGGGGTGACGTCGAAAGTGATGACGTCACCAGTGCCAAAGAGGCGGGCGGTTCGGTGGGCGGAGCCGAAGTGAGTGGAACCAGTGGTCAAAAGGGGGAAACCGAAGCCGGCCCGTCAAAGAAGTCTAAGAGGAAGATTCCCCTCGAAGTAGAAATTGATCCTCGGTTAGTCATCCCTTCAAGTTTCAACAATGATAAGGATTTGAAGGTTCATGCTCAATCTGATGCCCAAAAGGGGAAGAAAAGGAATATTCCAGTCCACGTTACCCCGAGCATCATAACCGAAGACAGGCTTGAGGCTGTTCGGGCTGACTGCCATTTGGGGCTCGAAGTGGAGATTAGGATGTCGAGGGATACTCTTCGGTTTTCACCTACCCCTTCACCATAGGATTCAACTTGCCAGTGCACCCTATCATCGACGTGTTTTGCAGATCTTACAATCTATGTCTAAGCCAACTTAGGCCCGGGGTTTGGAGGGTTGTCCAGGCCCTTGAATACTTGAGCGACATAGCTGGGTTGCCTTTCACCTTTCAACATCTGATCTCTCTCTATTATCCTTACTTCCACAAAGCCGGGGTGGTTGCCCTCCTGCCTCGGGGATCTTACGCAATTCTGAGCAAGAGCGAGGACCACGGAGACCGAGGTTGGAATGATCGGTACGTGCTCATCCCTACGAGGTTGCTGTCAGCCGAACCTGGCTTTCCCGAAGTATGGAATGCTCAACGTAAGTGTCTATTTCTGTTTTCCCTTCGGCTTGTGTTGATTAGTACTTATCTTTTCATCCACGACTTGCAGCTGAAAAGGTTCCAATTAACCCACCAAAGAATTTGCTTGAGTGGGTTACCGAGGTGATGCAGGCGAAGACGCGCCCAGATCGACAGTGGATGATACCAGCCGGTTTGAAAGAGAACCGATGGGTGTGTAAGAGGCATGGTGAGTTGTGCATCCATATTTGTGACTGTTAATCTTTTATTTGCTTTGATCCGTCATGGTCTAATATTTTTCATTTATGTAGGTCTCTCTAACAGAGCTGTGAGAGATGCCGAAGAGGAGGAAGGAACCGAGGTGGATGTTGAGAGGGGGGGGGGGGGGAGAAGAGAAAGGAGATAAGAAGGAAAAGAAGAAAAGAGAGAGGACGGTGCTTGACATCACCGAGGGCGTTGCCAAGATGGTGACCTTGGCAAAGCAGATTATTGAAGAGAAGAAAGCCAAGGGTTCGTCAAGCCCAGGGACCTCACAAGGTGATGAAATTTTCCTGGGTCGATTTTCGTGCGTTTCCACCTCTACCCTTTCTCATGTTAAACAAATTGCTCCCCTTCCTTCCCTAGGCTCCAAAAGAAGGAGGGTTGTGTCAAAACAAGCGGCCAAGGCGAAGGGACCTCGGGTCGAGGAAGCTGCTGCTCCTGCTGCCGAGGCAGCGATCACAAAACGTTGGGGACTTATTGATGAGCCCAGCGATGGAGAGCTTCCCCCCCTTGGCTCCCGAGATAAGGCCAGAGCCATCCTCTGAGGCGGTTCAAGAGCCGAGGCCCGAGGTTGCTGGGACAACTAAGGTGATAAACGTGAAGGAGTTTGATCAGGAAGCTGCAAAGCGAAAGGGCAAGGCTAGAGTGGGCGAAGGCTTGATTAAGAGTACGGTCAAAGCCTCTCGAGCCTCGCCGAAGCCTGCCAGCACCGTACCTCGGGTTTTGGAGATATATCCTGACGCAAATTTGCTAGATGCCACAAAAGAGGATGTCGTGGCCCTTGATGGCATACTTGGCCCTGCTGAAGCTCACGCCCTTCGGAATCTTAGCCTGATGAGCTTGATGGGTGTCTTCGCCGCTTCAGCCCTTTGGGTAAGTCTCAGCGTGTGTTTTGCATAGTTTATTTCGCCATTTTTCTGGTACTAACACTTTGTTTCAAATGCAGAGTTTGGTTCTTGCATTGCAAGCTGTTCATCTCGAGCGTGAGCGAGCCAAAGAGATCCAGGCAGCTGCCGCCGCTTGGGATGAACAGAAGAAAGTTCTTAGAGGGCAAGTTACCGAGCTAGAGGCTCGATTTGCAATTCTGAATGAAGAGCTGGAGCGTGCCAATGAAGCCTCAGCCAAGGCCGAGGCTGATCTTCGTGGGGTTGTGGAATCTGCCGAAGCTCGAGTCCAAGCCGCGACGAATGAGTTTACTGCAGAGCGTTCGAGGTTGAGCCTTGAAAATGCTCGCCTTGAGGCTGAGCTCTTCAGGGCCAAGACCGAAGTTCTTGAAGCTGGCGAAAAATATCGCTGTAAACTTGGAGAATACAACGCCAAGCTCGTTGGGTTGCAGAGCCAAGTAGACCAAGTGCCATCCCTTCGGGGCAAGATCTCCAAGCTCGAGGGCAGGATTGCGTACCTTAATGAGCGGGCCGAAGTCAGGGCAACAAGGGCGAAGTTTGAAGAAATATGGGCCATTGTCAAGATCAGGCTTAGCGCACTTGAACAAGTCCAGGCTGGGCAGATTGTACTTGAAGAGGAGATTGCCAAGCCCAGGGAGGCTGCTGCCGAGGCTCAAAGGATTGTGGATGAACTCCCTTCGAGCGAGGGCTCAAACGATGGCAGGCCCAAAGGCGAAGACGAAGGTGAAAGTGCCGAAGAGGGCAGTGAAGATGCCGATGGGGCGCAGCCTTAGTGGTTTGATAAACATTTTGATGTTTTATTTTGTTTCAGGCCTTCGCGCCTTTTTGGACATTAGCCTTCGGGCTTTTATGTATGCATGATTTTTGACCTTCGGGTCGTTTCTGATGTAAATATTCTTTAGCCTTCGGGCTTTTTTAATGGAAAAGTCGTTCGTGTTTTTATCTTGAGTGTTGGCTTTTGCATATACCGAACACCTTGTTAAGAATAAATAATTTGCTTGCAAGACTTAACTGAATTTACTCGATGCAAACTTAGAACGACGTCTCGTCCTCGAGTCGGTGCATTGTGCAGCTTCGAAGTGCAAGATTTAAACAGATAGAATGGATATAAGATCAAAGTCATTTCATTGATATCAACGAGCAAGACATCGGCTATTTACATAGAACCAAGTCGAAGCGGACCTTGGGTAGAAAACAAATTTTCAAATAAAAGCAAATTGACAATATGCCGCTACTGGGCTAATTTACTATGTACTAAATCTATTCCCCGGGCATAAGTCCCCGGTTATCGGAAAGATAAGCTTCGGTTGGAGGCTCGATGTCGACCTCGGTATCAACCCTTCTCACTCCCCCCAGTGTTCGGTTGTGAATCTTGATGAAGATCCGAGCACTGGAAATCGTTCGGTTCGCTTCCTAAAAAGGTCAAGCAAAGAATGGAACGAGGAGCAAGTTAGTACATTTCGATCGAGGCCATAGGAGCGTTGTTCGGCTCGGGGTTGTGGATGAATTTAAAGAGATTGAAAAGTATTTACCTCGACTAGAAGTAGTATCGCTTCAAATTGGAGAATTCCAATTCAGGGGTTCGGGTTCGCCTTGCAGACTTTCGATTTGATAAGACCCCTTTCCTACGATTGCCTTGACTCTGTAAGGTCCTTCCCAATTTGCAATAAGATTTCCCCCGTTGTCTTCCTTTGTTGATTGGTTTGTAGTTTTTAGCACATAGTCTCCAACTTTGAAGTCCCTGAGTTTGGCTTTCCTATTGAGGTAAGCCTCGATCTGCCTTTTTTGGGCGATTAGCCGAACCAAAGCTAATTCTCTTTTTTCCTCGAGCAGATCCAATTCTATGCGCGTTGCCTCTTGGTTTGCATCCTCGGCAGTGTGGGTGTACCGAAGGCTTGGTTCGCCCACTTCTACGGGGATGAGGGAGTCCATGCCATAAGCAAGTGAGAAAGGAGTCTCACCGGTGTTGTTCTTCTCCGTTGTTCGCATGGCCCGTAGCACCCCGGGCAGCTCCTCGGGCCAAGGACCTTTTTTCTCATCGAGTCTTTTCTTGAGATTTTCAATTATGATTCTATTAGAAGACTCAGCTTGGCCATTGGCACTTGGGTGATAAGGAGTCGAAGCAATTCTTTTGATCCCCCACTGCTTGAAGAAATCAGAGATGGCTGCTCCCATGAACTGTTTACTGTTATCACAGGCAATCTCTCTTGGGACGCCGAACCTGTAGATGATGTTCTTTTTGATGAAGTCGATTACTTGCTTTTACTTTACCTCGGTGAGAGCCGCTGCTTCCACTCATTTTGTGAAGTAATCGGTTAGCACTAAAATGAAGCGAACACCACCCTTTCCTTTGGGCAATGGTCCAACAATGTCCATCCCATATTTCATGAAGGACCATGGTGATACCACTGAGTGTAGAGGCTCGGCCTATTGGTGGATCATCCGCCCATGGCGTTGACACTTATTACATTTCTGCACGAAGGTATTTATATCGGCACTTATTGTGGGCCAATAATACCCAGCTCTTAATAACTTACGCACCAAGGACTTTACCCCCGAGTGATTGCCACACTCGCCTTCGTGCACTTCGGCCATCACGTACCTCGCCTCATCGGGACCCAAACACTTGGCCATCGGGCCGCAATATAACCTTTTATATAGGTTACCCTCGATCAGGTGATACGAGGCTGCTTGGGTCCTTAACTTCTTCGCTTCTTTTTTGTCTTGGGGAACAGTCCCCGAGTCGAAGTAAGAGATGAACTTACTCCGCCTGACCTGCAACTTCATCTCTCTCATTTGTGCGGACAACAACCGAACCACTGAGTCAGTCCCCGAGTGGGCTTTGTCGATCGCCGAACCAAGATTTGCCAGAGCACCAGCCTCGGTATTTTCCTCCCGTGGCACTTGTTTAAACTGCCATTCTTGGAATTGGGCCAAGATTCTTTGTGCTTGATCCAAGTATAATTGCATTCTGGGCTGCCGAACCGTATAATCACCGAGGACCTGATTCACTACCAACTGTGAGTCACACCTCAGTTCGATTCTTTCAACCCCCATTTCTTTAGCCAGCTCCAAACCCGCTAAAGCTGCCTCATATTCTGCCTCGTTGTTGGTCACTTTCTTGAACCGAACCGAATGCCTAACTTTCTCCCCGGTGGGTGTTCTCAAGACTATGCCTAACCCTGAACCTTTGGAGTTTGTTGCTCCATCGGTGTGAAGTATCCATAGTCCCGAGGAGGTTCCTTTTGCCATGGAGTTTTCCTTTTCCGCATCGGGCAAAATTCCAATACTAAAATCAGCCACGAAGTCTGCCAAGACTTGAGACTTAATGGCAGTCCGAGGTTGAAAGGTGATATCATACTCGCTCAACTCTACCGCCCATTTTGATAACCTCCCTGATAACTCAGGTTTATGCAATATACTCCTTAAAGGGAAGGTTGAAACTACCGCTATTGGGTGACATTGAAAATAGGGTCGTAGTTTCCGAGCAGTAACAAGTAAAGCAAGTGCTAATTTTTCCAAGTGTGGATACCTGGTTTCAGCGTCGAGGAGTGTCTTGCTCACATAATAGATGGGTTGTTGCTTGCCATCTTCTTCCCGAACCAGCACAGCACTGACTGACACCTCGGACATGGCCAAGTAGACCAACAATGTTTCACCTTCTTTTGGTTTGGCAAGCAACGGTGCGTTAGCCAAGTATTGTTTCAAATCTTTCAACGCTTTTTTACACTCCGGTGTCCATTCGAAGTGATTGTTTTTTCTCAAAATGGAGAAGAACTTGTGGCATCGCTCCGAGGACCTTGAGATAAATCGACTCAAGGCGGCGACTCGGCCAGTCAAACGTTGAACTTCTTTCACCCCAGTCAGCTCCTCGCGGATCTCTTCAATAGCTTTGATTTTGTCTGGGTTGGCCTCGATTCCTCGTTCAGAGACAATGAATCCCAAGAATTTGCTTGATCCAACGCCGAGGGCGCACTTCTCAGGGTTCAATTTCATGCCGTATTGTCTCAAAACAGCAAAGGCTTCCCTCAGATGATTCAAATGATCCACCATTTGGATCGATTTGATGAGCATATCGTCTATGTAGACCTCCATAGACTTTCCAATATATTTTTTAAATATGCGACATACCAACCTTTGGTAGGTCGCCCCGGCATTCTTCAGACCGAAGGGCATCACCTTATAACAAAAAGCAGCTCGGTCAGTGATGAACGAGGTCTTCTCTTCGTCCTTCGAGTCCATGAGGATCTGATTATAGCCCGAATATGCATCCAAGAAGGTCAATAGTTTGTGTCCAGCCGTGGAGTCTATTAACGTGACAATTTGTGGCAATGGATATGAGTCTTTGGGGCAAGCTTTGTTTAAGTCGGTGTAGTCTACACACATTCTCCACTTGTCATTCTTCTTCGGTACAACCACCACATTGGCCAGCCATTCGGGGTATTTTACCTCTCTTATGAAACCATTTTCTTGTAGCTTGGTGGTTTCATCCTCGATCGCCTTCTTTTTGACCCCGGCATGAGGTCTTTTCTTCTGCTTTACCGGGGTGAATTTCGGGTCCACATTCAGTTTGTGAGTCATGATCTCCGGATCGATACCCGTCATGTCTGAATAGGACCAAGCAAAACAGTCATGGTTGGACTTCAAAACTTCAATAATCGCCTTTTTCGACTCCGGGTCCAATTCCGAGCCGACAAACACTTTTCTATCGGGGAAATCTTTCGATAGGGTGAAAGATTCCAATTCTTCGACGGTTGAGTACTCGGCTTTTTGCTTCCGAGGCTCTTGAATACAAGCTGGAATCTTTTCGACCTCTCCTCGGGCGTCCTCCCCGCTTGACCCCGGTTGCTGTCGTTGCTATTGCTTTGGCCCAATCGAGGCGAATCCATATTTTAACGCAACCGAGTAGCACTCCCTCGCTACTCATTGCTCCCCTTTGATTGATTGAACTCCCCAAGGTGTAGGGAATTTAATCACTTGATGCAAAGTAGAGGGGACAGCCACCATGGAATGGATCTATGGCCTTCCGAGGATTACATTGTATGCCAAATCCTCAGGCATGACTCGGAACAATGTTTCTTTGGTAACCCCCTCGGCGAATGTCTTGAGTGTGATTTCACCCAACGTTTTCTCCGTGGAGTTGTTGAAGCCGGCTAACACTGTTGATTTGGGGACAACCTCCCCTTTTAGCCACATTTTCTTAACAGCCCCGTAGCTGATTATATTGGCCGAGCTACCGGGGCCGATCAAGACTCTTTTGATGTCAGAGTCGTTGATTCTCAGCATGATGACCAAGGCGTCGTGATGGGGGAACATCATCCCATCACAGTCATCATCGTCAAACACAATGTCTTTACCCGAGCCGCCAACTCGGGTTCTTTTCTCCATGGTGATGGATAGCTTGGCGAATTTCTTTGCCGCGGCGAAATTTACGCCGTTCACCTCTGATCCCCCGGTAATGACATTCACTACTCTCTCCGGGGGTGGAGCCCGAGGTGGTTGTCCATCGCCTCGGTTTTTGGAGAAATTGTCTTTTCCCTTGTCAGTGAGGAAGTCAGCCAAGACTCCCTTCTTCAGCAAGTGAGCTACCTCGAGGCGCAAAGCTTTGCAGTCCTCGGTCCTATGGCCATAATCTGCGTGGAATTCACAGTGCAGATTATGGTCTCTTTTATCTGCCGGGGTCCTCATGTCCTTGGGAACCCTTACCCCGGCAGTCCCTTTGACTACATTGACCAGCTCCGAGGTCGATATATTGAAGTTGTAGTCTTGGATCCGAGGTAGATCCTTTTTTGGAGCCGAAGCTGAGCTTGAGGGATTTCTTTGGTTCGTATTGGGTTGAACCCTCCCTCCGAGCCTTTTGGCTTATGTGTGAATTTGGGTATGAATTACCGAAGGAGTTTCCCAGCCTTTGGCTGAAATGCTGCCTTGTCGAGGTATATGGCTCATACCTCTCCTTCGGGTTGCTTGGCGACGCCTCGGCGCGATGCGAGGTTTCGCCTCGGTTTCGTTGATGATAACCTCGGCTTTTGAATTCAGCCTCCTCCAATCTAATTTTGGAGTAAGTGCGCCTGTGCAGATCCTCCCATGTTAGGACCTGATACTGTTGTAGTTCTTTTCTCAATTCAGCGGCAGCGTCAGAATTGCGAATATTGATACCTTTTTCAAATGCCATGATGGCCAAGGTATCGTCCATCCGAGGTAATTCCATGCGCTCGGCATGGAATCGCTCAAGAAATTCTTTGAGTAGCTCACCGGACTTTTTTTTCACTTCGCATATATCCTCCTTCCTTTGGAGGATCTTTTGTGCCCCGGTGTGCGCCTTGACGAAGGCGCTAGACATTTCCTTAAAGGTGGAAATCGACCCCGCTGGCAGGCACATATACCAACGTAGAGCCCCCTTCTCCAAGGACTCGCCAAAATTTCTTCAAGAACATCGACTCGAGCTGTATAGCTGTTAGGTCGTTGCTCTTCACCATTGCCATATATTCTCTCACATGTTCCTTGGGATCGGTAGTCCCATCATATTTCTTCAAGAACATGAGTTTGAAGTTCTTGGGAGTTGGGGATGGAGCTGCTTCGGGCTTGAAGGGCAGCTCCATGTATTGATCAATATCGAGGTCGTCTTCCTCCTTTGTTATCCCCGGCATGCCCTCGAGGCGCTTTTCCACGCGCGCCTCGATGCGAGCCTCGATTTCCCTGCTTATTTTTTCAACATCAACCGAGGACGTTGTTTCAGCCACGGTGGGAATCGTCCCGAAGTGTGGCGTTGTAGTGGGATTGTTTCCCGAGCCCCCAGACGTGGCCCCGTTATGAGGTCCCCCTGTTATCGCTCCCGTAGGAACGAAGAGCGGGATGCCTCCACCAGGAGCCGAAGGCTGGGTGCTGTTCGGTGCAGCACTGTTCCTCGCTTCCAACGAAGCGCGGAACTCAGCATTAATGTTAGCTTGCTCATCCTGTCTATTTTGCAGAGCTCTTGTGTAGTGACAACATAAATCTGGAACTCTTCAGTTGTCATTGGTAAGATGGGCTGTTGCTTCAACGGAACGTCAGCCCGTTCACTATTGTTACCGCCATTGTCAGCCATAACGTCGTCGAATCGTAAGCTTTGGTGAAAAAGGACGTGAAACTTTGGAACAAAGCGTTACTGCTTATATCCCCACAGACGGCGCCAATTTGTATGGGCCTAAATCAATTTAGGAATACAAATTGAATTTGGATTCGAATATAAGCAATTCTTCGTATCAAAGTTGAATAAACACACGAAAAAGATGTAAATGCGGAAAAATAACTGTATTTCAATATATGATTGTGAGTACAAATTTGGACAGAGTTTCAGTATCAATTTCTGGATGCCTATGATACAAAATGAACTACTATTTATAGGCCTAAGAACCTTGCCCATGTTCTCCACCATCAGCTAGGGGTGTTCATGGTACGGTACGGTACGGTTTTAAACTTATCGGTAACGGTATATCGGTTAACGGTATGTAATTATGTAAAACCAATACCGTACCGATAAGCTATCGGTTATCGGTTATCGGTAGTTAACGGTTCGGTAAGCGGTATACCGAAGCCACAATAACCCAGATTTACGAAAGGAAGTAATCAAAGAAAGCTTGCTGGATTAATAAGAAATCTCACAAAAGCACATAAAAAGATTAGCTTTACTCTTAAATGTACAACTTATAAACTTTTGTTACAAGTAGCAGCACAACCTATAGAAAAGAAAATTAGCCAAAAGAAGGTAAATTTCATTCATATCTTCCATAAACAGACAGCTATTAATATTACTTATCAACATTAGCAACCTCAATCAAGGGATTATCATTTTACAGTAATGTTTCCTCCGCCAACATCTATGCACCTTCTGCAATGTTTTCTCCCCAACATTCTCCATCTTAGAATGTTGTAATGACAAATTCAAAATGGGCCAGGCCTCATATGTTTGTAACGACAAATAGCCACTAGTAGCAATAATATTTATACTTTAACATATAAATTAATATACTAATAATAAATAAAATACATAAAAATTATTAAAATTTTTTTTATCGGTTATTGGTACGGTAACGGTAATGATATGTAGAAACCGTTACCATACCGATATCTTATTGGTATTAAAAATTTATACCGTTACCGAACCAATAACCGTTATACCGATACCGTTATGCTTATCGGTAGCGGTAACGGTTCGGATATCGGTACCGGTTCGGTTTTGCACACCCCTACCATCAGCTAGTGCCTTGCCCCACGATCTTGACATTAAATGGAGAAGTTAGTGGGTTGGAGTAGTGGGCTGCAAAGCCGCAGGAACCGAGGTGATCACCGAAGCTTGGTCACAAGGCTTCGGCGATATGACCTTGCTGTTCGGATAAGAGGACATGTCGCCGAAGCTCAACCTTCAACTCGCCTTCGGTAATGGCGTTAGAGCTTGACTTCGGTGACTTAGTCGCGGGTTTAACCATCTCTTCTTCGGAACATCAGCTCGCTTTCTCTTCGGTCCATCATTCCGTACTAGTTGGGTAGATAGAGGTGGTGAAATCTAACGAGCCAAAGCCAGTTGTTTTTGGGATAGGAAGCAACCTCTCCCCTCCCCTGTCCCCACTTTTTAGCCTTCTGGACCCCTGAAAAAAAGAAAAAGAAAGCTGGTTGCTGTCCGGAGGACCAAACCTGACTGCTGGGACATATTTTTGTTCACCATAGGAGGACTCACTGGAATAGTTTTGGCTAATTCTGGCGAGCACGTTATTGGTAGTAATTGGCAATTATCTGTAGATTGTTAAGGTGGTAGACTCGAGAGATCCAAAATCTTTAAATATTCGAGAAATTTAAGATATTAAATGACCTAGTATTGTTCTCATGTTTCGATCTCTATTTTTTGTGAAATCTCTTATGAGAATTTTTCTATTTAATTACTACCATAGCAACCCAAGATCTTTTTATAACTGAAATAACATTTGTAAGAAAATATAAATTCCAAGCTCTGAAAAAAAATGTCGTGTTCCACTTTTCCTTTATCACAATGTGTTTTTAGATCATGAGATGTGTATGCTTTAAAAATTTCGGTCAGTTGATAAGTGCGAAACCAGCTATTTTTAAAAGGACGAGTCAGATAACCACAACATCAGGGACCAGTTTTATCAAGATGTCCTTGATAGTGTTATCTTTGTCGCTAAACCACGTTTTCCCCATGTAACCAATCTGAAACTTGAACAACTTGTCAACCACAACAATCTAAGTTTTTGAAGTTCCAAACTGATGATTCACATTCCCAAAATTTTGAAGTTGCTTTCTCATGATTGAATTAAACGATATACATAGATTAACAATACATAGATTAGTAATGCATATATTAATAAGTTATGTGTTTGATTTACTGTATTAAAATTGGGATAAACATTGTATTACTTAAACTTGTGTTTGGTTTAAAAGTGTATAAAGTTTTGTTTCCAATTATACCCTTGAATTCTTATCCATATATTAAAAACAAGGGTTTGATGGTGGGTATTTTTGTCATTTCATTGTTTATTCATGTATTAATAAATATGGTATATACTAATACCATGGTGAGCTAGATATTAAACATGTACTAGTTATTCTCACCTAAAAAAATCTACCAAATAGTGGATAAAATTGAAGAAAGTGCTTATATATATAGTATTAACTAAGCAATATACCATACCAAACATCTCCTTGGGGTTTAAAAGTGGGTAGAATAGGACACTGGCAATAGGTAAATGGGCTTAAAAGTGGGTAATATGTGAGTTAAATTTTTTAAAATATAGAAAATATTGGTTCTAACTTCTGCCAGATAAAGGTAGAGTTTCGGTAAATACTGGTCTAACTTTTATTTGAAGTTCTTCAGTACAAGGGGCAGACCCAAAAAATTATAAAGCGAGTTCAAAATAATACTACTAAAAATATCATACATGGGGATTAAACTAATGATTAATTTAAGGCAAATCTTGAACTACCGTTACCAATTTATTGGAGCTTTGCCATCCGTCAAAAGATCCAAGAGTATAAATATTACCATAAAAATTCATCTTTAATTTACTTTATTTATACAGTGTAAATTTTCAATAAGAGGAATTCAATATTTGAAAACCTTGTATATACTTGCCTCCGCACAGTACAATGAATCATTAGTTTAAAAACTGTCTGTGAAATTTACCCTAACCCTATGGCTAGAGGGTAACCATGACCATTAATCGTCACAAATAAAAACTGCTATTTAATTTTTTTATATAGTATTATAAGTTGGAGAGTTGTTACATAGTACTTCTATTTTGAGGTACACAGATATACAAACGAATCAAATACTACTTAAAAGGAATTAATATTGGTTAGCATACTCTATTTAATGTGCCAAAGGTCAACATGATCAACTTGCATAAAAAATTAACTCCGATCCATGCCTTTGCATTTACTTCCCAGTTCCACTTGTGCGTGCTAGTGCTTGCTTATGATTTGAAACAAAAGATTAAGTCAGAGTCAAACATACACTGATCGTGTACAATATAAATAAAATGATTTAGGAATTCATACTTACACTTTGTATGACGCATTTATATGCACTTCTCAAGTTAATCAGGTGCTCTAACAAGTTTAGTTAAGAAAGATGCGTGTTTCTATAAGATCATAATAAATTATTCTACTTTTCTTATCAAGAATGGACGTAGTATAAATTGTCTAAGAATACATGAAAATACATTTTTATTAAGTTTTCAAAATGTCCTATGAAATGACAGTTCCGTAAGGCATACGTCATATCAAACTACTACACTATAAAATGATTAACTTACCCATAATAATAAATAAAACATACATAGTAGGTAACTTGGAGTATTCAAAAATCGCTCTCTCCATACACTTCATGAAATTATAATATAAGAATACTTAAATATCAAACAAGGTTAATTTCTTGGGCAACTTGGATAAGTCATCAATAATCAGTCAACAGATTCAAGGACTGAGATGTCATCTTCATAAGTTAATTTGAATTTTATTAGAAGACAGTTGATGTAACAAATCCATGAAATTGAACGTTGAAGTCTATCTAGAAGCAATCTAAAGAAGTCTGTTATCATTAAGTCCAAATGTCATTATTATCACTTGAGTATTTTTCATATTTATCCTTTAGTCTTCAAATGTGGAGCCTTCTATAAAGAGTTCTTTACATAACTAGCAGCCCATATACAAATATTAACTATTCTTTAACCCTTATTTTTGGTAGCCACAATATTACACTAAAATAATATAAATAAATTTTGGTGTTAATAATTATATAATACTATTTTTCTTAAATAAAAAAATATATATCAATGCTAAAAAATAAAACATATATCACCTAAAAAGAAGAATTTGCATAATACTATTTTTTATGTTTTTCTTTTAGTCGCCATATTTAATAATTGCATAAAAAAATACATATAACCTAAAAATAATAATAACAAATACTAAAATAAATAAATATTGAATATACACCATATTCAAATATTGGTATATTGTATTAAAATAGTAAATATTAATATTTATTTATTATATATTTAATATATATTACATATCGTATATTTAATATTTAATCACTTAATATCTTAACATATGTATGTAATATTTATTGAATTATTATTTTATATATAATATTTATTGGATACACAATATATGTATGATCTTTAATATTTATTTTATATCTATTGATATTTATAGATACACCACATATGTATGAAATTTTTATATTTTTATTTAAAAGATACACGATATATTTATGATGTTAATATTTTATATATTTTATTAGATATTTATAAAAATATTATTATTTTATATATTAATATTTATTAGATACATGATACATGTATGATATTTTAATATTTATTTGATATACGATATATATATGATATTATATTTTATATATTTATTAGATATTTATAATTAGATATTAATATAATTTTAATATTATTTATTTGATATACGATACATATGTGATATTTATATTTTTTTATGAAATATTACGTATCTAATATTTAATCACTTAATATTTTAATATATTGTATATGTGAGATCTATTTAATTACAATTTATATATTAATATTACTTAATATTTAATTAATATTTATATATTAACATATTGTGTATGTAATATTTATTTAATTACTAAATTTATCAAAAATTTAGACATTATTTAATATTTCAAATTGTGGTTAATCCCTAATACAAGGGATAAATATTTTTTTTGTATGAAATACAATTAATAATATATAAATAAATATTCTTAAGTACTCCTAATATACTTGCGTAACTAATATTTTAATATTTTAATATATTATTGTCTATGTACTGTTTATTGTACATAAAATAGTAAAGAACCCTACACAAATAGTACATAAACAATATCATGTATTTAATATTTATTTATTAAATATACAATATTTAATATCATACATATTGCGTATTTGAATAATTATTCTCTTAATTTTTAAAATATTATGTATGTATTGTTTATATATTAATATTTGTTTTATATATACACACACACGGGGAGGATTTAAATCGTTAAAAAGCTGATTTTGCGCTAAATATGGTATATAGGCGATTTTAGGCGTCAAAACACAATTAACAAATTCATTATAATCTCTACATAAATACACAATTATTTTTTAAATATATTAACACAATAATATGAATAAGATTATAAATATTAGAAAAATAAGTAAAATATGCTCTATATGTGTGTGTGTGTGTGTAATATACTCAATCATTATTATATTATAACTATTAAAAATAAATTCTTGAAATATTCATTTTGTATATTTAAAATATAAACATAAATAAATATGCTATGGGAAAGGAAATATAAAAAATTTGAATTTTATAGTTATGGAAACCAATGGAAAGAAAATATTTTATTAACTAGCATTAGGAAAGAAATAATAAAGAGCTTTTTTTAAAAATAGATCAGCATTAACTAAACCCTTAAATTAAGAATTTTTTTTCATTAATTTATAAAATAAGTGAATTAACTTATAAATTATCTATTGGTTAGAGAAAGAAAGGGAGTGAAAAGTGGGGCTAGGAAAAGTAAATAAGTACTACTCATATGCTTATTGAGTAATTCGCTCTTCTATAGATGACTAGTAAAGCAAGTCCATGCAAGCACGAGCCCAATAATATTATGTAAATTAAAATATACTTGTATTTTTAGAATTTTTACTCAAATAATCAACCGTATATCGAATTAATTTTATATGTTACCTAATTGATATACATAAATTATATATTTATTATATACATATTATACATATTTTATACGTATATTATAATTTTTTGGTGATTTTTTGTTTAAACGGTTTGATGAACGGCTATTTAAGTTAATTTCTTTTTTTAAGAATATCTTGTACAAAAATCCTTTTCAAAGGATCCTAAATATATTATTGACCGCTTGTGCATGCATTTTTTTTTCTGCAAAAAGTAGTTTAGACATTATTTGTTTATAAATGGAAATGAGTTATTGGTTTATTTTTCCAGAGAGGTTTTTCAACTTTAATTTAACTTTATTTTAAAAATATTGATGAGCTTTTCTTTACACGTAAAATTTAACTTTTTTCAAGTCGACTATATATCCAACCATGACTTCTAACTTGAAAGACCAAATTTATAACGTCCAAATGATAATTATCACAAAATAAATATGACATGAAACAAAGAAAATAATTTACACAAAAGTGACCTTTTAGAGCAAATAATTGAGGATCCATGAAACGAAAAATGGTTCCACACTTTTGTCAACATTTCCATTGCATTGAGAATTGTAATGTTTAATCAGATATAGATATGCACGAAAATCCACTGCATGTCAAGTTAAATTTAACTGGCGCTATTATTTCATAAGTAGGGGTGAAGGTGAGGTCGGTAAAGCAGAAGGGTTAAATTTGATAAAATGTCGGCCCCAGAGTTTCTACATGTGTAACTAAAAGCTACTACTCCTATTTCATTAAACAGTCAACTATTCGCTGATGTGAAATTGTGAATCTTCATGTACGTTCGGGGCGTCATCACCTTTTCAGATATCTTATGGCCTTTTAACTTTACTATATTTACCAAAGAGTCAGGGGCGGACCCACCCATGGGCTACCGGTGTCATCCGACACCAGTGAATCGAAAATTTTCGTTAAATATACATATTTTATCACCGAGGAAAAACAGAAAAGTTTGTATAAATAATAAAAGGACACCATTGGTAACAAATGTGGTGTAGCAGAGCTGGTAGAATGGCGTGTTTCTTTACCCTTTTGTCCAGGGTTCGAATCCCACAAGCAGCACTCTGCCTACTCGAATTTTTCTTTTTAAAACTAATTACCTCTGGCAAGGGTTAATCTTATACAAAATAAAAGTTGGATGGCCACAATCATAACTAATTTAAAACTTCAATCCATTTAGAAATATGATTATTAATTTGTTTGCTTCTTTATATTCTGATACCACTAATGAAAAATTCTGCGTACGCTACTGCAAATAGTACAACACAGGAAGTAGGATAAACAGAGAAGTTTTGGTAGTTGCGTCAAATAAACCAGACACTGCAGCCAAAAAACATTTCTTCTTAGTGAAATTACAAAAATGCCATTTTGACCCAAATAACTTACCGGATCCTAACCGGAGGCAGCTCTCTTGGATGTTTATATATAAGTACTAACTAATATGTAAACCTTTTTCAAGAGTTATATTGAAAGAAAATTTGCATTTTATCTTTTATAGTTTCTTCTCTTCGATCCTCTAGCTTGTCTTCCTTTACAATCCTCATGGCGATTTGAACCGTGAAATCACTACACTTGCTAATTATTTTGCTTCCTCTTGTTAATCCTCCAATTAATGCTTTGAGAAGGAGTTGTATGATGCGATTATCTCACATGCTTTTCTATAATAATTATAAATACAATAGAGTCATTGTATTGGGTAAAAATTGGCTCGCGTACGTGGCACTTCGGTGGCACGATGCAGAGTTGACCGAACGGATGATTGTTAGTCATGGCCAATTACATTGTCGGAGCCAATAACCGAAGATGGAGTTCGAGATGCACTTCGGTGAAATAGCACCTCGGTCGACCCACAAGTTCAGGTTACTGAGGTCAATGACTTAGACTTTGGTAGATTACTCCGGCCCCAGCAGAGTTTCTGTTTGCATTTTATGACTAAGTGAAGTTTTTCAAAGGTTATGTGGTTGCTATATTTTCTGTTTCCCTTGATTACTTAGTGTGATTTAGTTGTTAAAGAAGGAAGGCAGGGATTCAAATTTTGGTCCCAAAGGTGTATGAATGTATGTGCAGATGTTCCTGGTTAGTCTATAGGTGTTTGAGAGTGTTTCAATTAGTTTGTAAGTGGTTTTGGAAGGAGCTAGTATGCTGCAGTTTTGTTGTTGTGATATAAAGAGGTATGTATAGTTTCAGGGCTTTGTCTGTTTCATGTTGGCCTGTGAATGTGAGGGTGCAGGGAATGTTCCTGTTTCCTTGCTTGTTAAAGGCCTCGTGGCTGATGTGAGCAGGTGGTGTGCTGGTCATTCTGGATTAGAATGAGGGAGATGTTCTAGTGGCTGTTCAAGACAGTGAGGAGGGTGTTCCAGGTGTAGCAGGGGTGTTTAGAGAGGCTTAATGGTATATACAGGTTCAGGTCTGTGAGGGTGTTGTTAGCTCTGTCAATTCAGTGAGGGTGTTTTGAATGCATGCAGTTTAGGAGTTTGTTTTGGTCAGGTTAGGGTGGTATAAGCTGTTTGCAGATAGTTGTCTTAGGTTCTGGTTGGTTGGTTGTTGAGGTATGAGTATGGTCTAAAAGCTTGCAAGTTATTTGAGGGAGGTGTAGGGTGTATTTGAGGCTTTGTGGGGATGCATTGTGAGTTTTCTTTTCCAGTTTAGGGAGTCCTGATGAGTGTTTGGAGGCTGTGAGTTGATTGAGGAAGCATGGAGTTAGGAATTGGTTTGTGTTCCCTGGATGGTTCCTGGTTCCTTGTGTGTGTGCAGGGCTTCTAGGGAGTTTAGGCAGGTGGTTCAGGTAGCTTAGGAGATGAGTGGTGTGTGTGAGATGTGTGCAAAAGTGTATGGGCTGATGTAGGAGCAGGAGTTGTCTTTATGTCTCTGTCAGTATAAGTGTATGTGTGTACAGGGTGGATTGGTAAGGAGGGAGTTGTTTCAAGTTCTGTTGATAGCTATAGGTCTGTTCTTGTCCTGTTGGGGCTGCCCATTTTTGTCCAGGCAATAGGGTTTTTCTGGTATAATATTGAAAAGGAGCTGTTAGCAAAGTATATGAAGGGATTTGTATATGTATGGTCTCAAATTTGGTCTCTGCATGCTCAAGCAAGTTAAGTGACTTGATCTTCAAGGGCATGGTTTCGGAAGTGAATCATGTTTCTTGTTAATTGGTCTTCGAGGTTCATTATGCCAAATCTTATCATGAAATATTGGAACTGCTTGTCTTAGTCTACATCAATAAAATCATGTCTTTAATTGGTTTTATTGAACCTCTGTAGTATTAGCAAAGAAATGGTTGATCTTGAGGATTGGATATCTTGCATATAGTGCATTAAATCAAGATATTCTATGTCCCGTGTCTATGAATTAAAGTTTCCATATTTGAGTTTGCCTGACTGAATTCCTTTACTGAGAATGTGCAAAGCTGCTTTAGTATATTATAATTTTGGGTTGATGCTAATCCTTATCTCTTCTTCCTTTGCATGAAAACTATTGGGAATGAGTTGAGCAAAACTCGCAAATTGGGATTAGCTATTTGCATTGGAGGACAATCAGATCTTCAAACATCATCTTCTTGTGCTTGTGTTTCAAGTAGTTCTTAAAGTCCTTCCATAAAGGTGGCAACTTTTCAATCATAGCCACTACTTAAAACACTTCATTGATGATCAAACCTTCAGCAAGGAGATCGTGAATAATGCCTTGAAGCTCTTGAACTTGGGACACAACTAATTTGTTGTCCACTATCTTGTAGTCCAGAAATTTAGCAGCCACAAATTTTTTCAAACCAGCATCTTCGATCTTATATTTCTTTTCAAGTGCATTCCACAGTTCCTTTGACGTCTCAACGTTACTATAAACGTTATATAAGTCATCTTCCAGTCCACTAAGAATGTAATTCTTACACAGGAAGTCAGAATGCTTCCAAGCCTCAATCACAAGGAAGCGCTCATTTTCAGGTGTTCCTTCGGGTAGGACAAGAACGTCCTCCTTAATGAACCTTTGCGAGCTTAGAGTGGTAAGATAAAAGAACATCTTTTGCTGCCATCTCTTGAAATCAATGCCAGAAAATTTTCCTGACTTTTCTGCCGGTGGCATAGCCGTTACAGTCGCAGGACACCTTGGACCAGCAGCACCGGGAGCTGTGGTAGCAGGAACAGTAGTATTCTCATCAATAGTCATTTCTGCCAAAAAATGGCACAACTAGAATTACCAACCGGTGAAGTTTTTAATCTTGTAACCGAAGTATAAAAATAAGTAGATTTGTTAAACGGTAAAGTTTTTAATCTTCAAACCGGCACAATCAGATTTGTTAAACGGTGAAGTTTTTAATCTTCAAACTGACACAATCAGATTTGTTAAACGGTGAAGTTTTTAATCTTCAAACCGACACAATCAGATTTGTTAAACACTGAAGAGTTTAATTTTCAAACCGAATAACAAATTTAGTATGGGGAGTAGAAAACCGCAAAAGTTTTAATCTCCAATCGGGAGTAGAAAACCACGAAGGTTTTAATCTCCAAAACGGAAGTAGAAAACCACAAAGGTTTTAATCTCTAAAAGGGAGTAGAAAATCACAAAGGTTTTAATCTCCAAATACAAATTATTATTCAAAAAATCAGAAGTATTAAGTTCCTTAAGATTGTTAGCAAAAATAATATTTGAACAATAATCTGAAACAAAAACGGAAAATAATAAGGATAAAGACGATGATTGAAATCCGAGCCTGCTGACTTCACAGCATCTCCTTAAGGAACTTAATCCCCCCAAGTACCCGAGGTTACAGATTATTTCCTCCCAGGATAGAACGGATTTACCGTCACCAGTGTAGCGGTACCTCAAATATCGGTGTGCAAGCGAACTAATCAACAGCTGCTTATCACACTTATGCAAATTTTTCTTTTGAAAACAAATGCAGAAAGAAAGGAGGAATATGCAGAAATTCTTGAGGAAAATCTGTAAAGAATGGCAGGTATTTATAGCCACAGGATTTGGAATGAAGAGGCATGAAGGCGTCTTTTCATTTTGGGTTAAGTGGTTGTTCATGAAAGATAGCCTTCAAGGTGGCTGTTCAATTAAAAGCACCTTTTCTGCATCAACAACCGACGTTACCAACCCTTTAAGGGATTTGCATCAGTAATCTTAATTTTTATTCCGTTAAGAAAATGGCCTAAATAAATTATTAATATTTAAAAAATAAATAATAATATAAAATATTAATATTTAATAAATATTCCCTTCATTTCCCATTCACACCACTTTACCTTCCTTTTCCAAACCCAACAACAAAATCCTCATCCTCCATAACGTCATCCTCCACAACGTCATCCCCCATGACATCATCACCGCCACCAACATCAACATACTCACTCACTTCCGCTTTATCACGCCTTGCCCTAGCCTTCCGCCGCCTGGAACCAGCAGCCAAAGACGTCACTTCTTTGCCGCCACCCTCTGAGGCAACAATTTCAAGGGGTTGGGCAGTGCCAAAGAGCTCATCGCCAGCAACCATAGCGGCGGAACCCAAGGGTTTGTCGCCAGAATTGCTAGAACCTTGAGCGGAGTTAATGACAGACATAGTTGAATCCTTAAAGGGAAATAATTTTTCAGGAACTTGGGAACAAGAGGAAAGAAAAGTTGATGAATTTATTTGAAAAGCTATGGAAGTTCTTTGTTACTGTTGCTAAATGATCACAAATAGAGGATGAACCTTCTCAAGTGAAGGTATTTATAGAGATGAGTTATTGCAAGTGGGAAGAAGACATCATTGCTGAAACCTTGGGAGAAGCAACAGAATCAGCGTGACCGTTCGGAAGCCAACAAACGGTTACCACGTATTGCTCAACAGTAACTTGAAGTGATAGGCGGCATTTTGAAATTCCTGGATAACGTTCAGCCATATTATTCTCCCGCTCAAATTCATTCCATCCCTCGGTGACTCTGGAACTTGCCCGAGAAGTGGGGGGACTATCTGTATTGGGTAAAAATTAGCTCACGTACGTGGCACTTCAGTGGCACGATGTAGAGTTGACTGAACGGATGATTTTTAGTCATGGCCAATTACATTGTCGGAGCCAATAACCGAAGATGGAGTTCGTGACGCACTTCAATGAAATAGCACTTCGGTCGATCCACAAGTTCAGGCTACTGAGGTCAATGACTTAGACCTCGGTGGATTACTCCGGCCTCAGCAGAGCAACACCCCACTACTTCAGCCCACTAATCCACGACCACACTATGTGGAATAATGGTAATTAGTGGGGATAATAGAGAAAATGGACAACTACATTGTATCTCTATAAATACTACTTCCTTTTTGTATTAGATCATTCAGAAAAATATACAGAAACTTTGCCAAATTTTTTACTCAATCTTATATATTGAAATCTCGTTTACTTATTCGCAATTTCGTCTATTCTTGCTATTACTTCGACTTTGATACTTTGATTTGCTTGTATTCTTGATCCAAATTTGATTTGTAGTCTAAAATCAGTTTAGGCCAATACAGTTATCATTATAACTATGATTATATAATCAGAAAAGAGTCAAAATATACCCCTCTACTACTTAAGTAAGTATTACTTTAGGTTACCCTCTGTTTACTTTTTAATCACTCGAGCCCTTGCCATCATATTATCTATCTAATTAAACCCAGACCCAATTTTAGTACCCGGTTCTTTTATAACCCAACCCCAAATTAACCCACGATCTCAGCCCCGAATTAACCCATTTCACATGGCATCTTTTTTCCATTCTTGATCTTCCCGAGCCTTTACTTCTTTTTTCATTTCTATCTTCCACTTTGTTATCTATTTCTTCAATTGTGCTTTATAAGTAAATCTTGTTATCATATTTCCTGTGAATATTGAAGAACACGGAATACCCATGTTGGGGTTTTCAATTTCTGATATGGATTTTGGAGCATGTTTGGTGATTGTGGTGTGAAATTGGTTGTTAGTTCATTGTATGGCCTAATTTTGTAGTTCTTTGCTGATATAAAACATAAGAAACATGGGTTTTGTGGGTGAGAGGGACTTTCTAGTCTCTTAAATAAGAAAAGGGGACAAAGTCTTTAAGAATTGGGTGGGGGGACACTTTTAAAATTAATACTAATGTCTAATATTTTAAAAGCCCCCAAGTTTTTTTATTTGCACAAAGCCCCCCACCTTCTCATCTCCCCTCCCCAGCCCCCCAGCCTCCAGTTAGACCCCAACCGCCATCACCCCCACCCCTCTGCCCATCCACCACTCCACCGCCACCCTCCACCACTCTCCACCGCCACCTTCTACCACACACCACCACCTTCTACCACCCTCCACCACTCACCGCCATCTCCTACCACCCACCACTATCTTCTACGACCCTCCACCACCAACCACCAACTTCTACCACCCTCCACCACCCCACCATCATCCACCACTCTAATAAAAGGATGTGTACACATCAGTCGAGATGTGTACACATATAATATATGTGTGCACATATATTATATGTGTACACATATTTATTATATGTGTGCACATATATTATATGTGTACACATATTTATTATATGTGTACACATATTAAACACATATTTATTATGTGTACACATATTAAACACATATAATAATATGTGTACACATCAGTCGAAATGTGTACACATATAATATATGTGTACACACTCAACTGATGTGTACACATCTTTTCCAGCCGTGAAAATATTTTCAAAATTATATAAACATATAAAAAATATGTTTACACATTCGAAAATATGTGTAAAATTACTAGAATTAAAAAAAATATGAAAAAGAATGAAACGGGGACAAAGAAGAAGAAAAAGGAGAAGAACGAAAAAAATTAAATGAATACTAAGAAGAGAAGAAAATAGAGACGAAAATGAAGAAAGAAAAATAACAAGAATGGTAAGAAATAAAATTTGAAAAGAAAGCTAGAAGAAAGAAGGAGAAGGAAGAAGAAAAAAGAGGGAGAAAGAAGAAAGAGAGAGAAATAAAAGTGTAAAATGATTTGAATAGGTGATAAAGTAAAAGTAGGTGGGAGGGAGGGAAAATGAAATGTTTGAAATTTTTTGAATTGTGGGACTTTTTTGTAAATTTCGGAAATATTTTTCATACCCATAAGTTTTAACTATTACAATTCGGCCCTCACTTAAGTTAATTAATTTTTTGTCCCCTTTTCTTTATTTGAAACTTGAGAGGACCCTATGCCTCTTTTTTCACAAGAAACATGAACCACTATTGATGAGTTATTGAATAAACTTGACTAACAAATGAGTATCTTGATCTTGCGACTTTTTTGAACTAAATTTAATGGGTTTTCAATTGGATTGTTATCAAGAAGTTGTGTTCAAGTCCTGAGATTATTTTGTTTCGAATTTGTGGGCATTGAATTGACAATTTTTTAGCGGAACATCATTTATCTTTAAAAAGAAAATGCAGAAATTGTGTTGGTTCTTGATGACTCCTATTTTTTATTGTTGAGTAATCAAATAAAACTTGAAGAACATAGATTATTCATGGGATTCAAATTCAGAGGTATTGTTTTACATCTTTAAATTGCTTTATTTCTGTTTGGTTATGTTATTTGTGACTTCAACTTTTGATAATAACTAGTATAGTACCCGTGCGATGCGCGAAAAATAATATATTGTAATCTCTTTGTTCTTAGCACATTAAATAAATATTATTGCCTCAATAAAATTGCAAGGGTTAATCCTCTACACAATGTACCAGGGAACAAAAAGTTTAAAAAAACCAATCATGTGATTAGTAAATCGCATTTGGATGAAACAAAAACATCATAAGTATATAGTTTATGATGTAAAAAACTTAATTATTTGACTCATACAATTTGTGATGCAAAAGACTTAATAATAGAATTAATGTGTGATAATATCTCAAGTTAGGTAAAAAGATAATTTCAATAATATAATTAATCATGAGAAATAAGAAGCTAGCAAACTTCAACAGTATAAGCACCTATAAATGAGCAAATAGAAGAACTAAATAATGAAAAACTTAGATAAAAAGGGGATGACGATTCCTCAATTTTATGCAGCTATGTTCCTAATTTCAAGAAAATAAAAAATATAAAGGAACTAAAAGACTATCATGGAGTCCAAATAGAAATGAAGAGAAGTCTCATGCCGTAAATCAGTTTTTTTCTCTTCAAACTAGTTAATTACCATTTGATTGTCTAATTTATACTTACTTGCTTTAAATGACATCTTTCAGTAAAGTTAAAGGAAAAGAGATCCTTGCAATCATTTTCTTCACGGAACTCAACATTCACTAAATCATTTTTGGAGTTGAGCAAGGATGCACTTGATGGTTAAAGTTTCCTTTACTCGAATACGTATGAGAAATACATCGCCTTAGCCCTCAAAAGGTCCAAAATCGAAAACAAATCACAGTGTAATAATTTATCGGCAGAATACATAGATTCCCCCTCGAAGTTGGCCTCAATTCCCACTTAAACGCTCCTACTTTTTTAATGATCAGATAGACACTTCATTTTATTTTAAGTGTGTCTCGTAAACTCCTTACGCTGACATGGCAAAACATCTATATTTCACTCAACTCTGAGTGCGTGGGGGCTTCCATATTTTGTTTGCTCCTTTTTTTTAGTAGTTAAATTAAGTGTGGGTCCACCTGAAAAAAATTTAACCAAAAAAATTATACTAATAACTAAGCTACCTAGAGCTACCTAACTTCTTCAACCTTATTCCACCGATCTCTCCCCACTACTGCATTTTCTCCATAACTTGCCCATCAACATCTCTTGTCCCTTAACTGATATAATTAAGGCACAAACATTAAAACAATACAAATATATACTAAGAGTGTTCGTAATTTAATGTAACAGATACCCAATCAAAATTTTTTTTTTTTTTTTTTTAAAAAAAGAGATTAGCAAATCATGGCAGTTGATAGGGTGATTTGTAACCAAATCCTGTTAAGTCCATTTCCGATGCCGATGCCGGAGCAAAACCCCCATCTTGAGCTGTGACTTTAGTAGTCTTTATATGAATGGAAATTGAAAATTCTATGTTTCCACTTCCTTCACATCACCTTTAAACCCGTTCTCCACCACCGTCACGTCATCACCGAAGCAAAAAGATCAACCCAACCCGGTTAGAATTACAACCCGAACCGAATCACTCTCTCATCTCTCTGGTTGTTTGGTATTTTTCTCTTTTTTGGTATATGAAGAAGAAGAGGGGGAGAGGGATGAGAAGAAATGCAGTAGCAAGACATAGAAGAAGGAATGAGGAAAGGTCAAAAATTGAAGAAGAAGAAGATAATTGGGGGGGGGGGGGGTTTGAAAGGGTGTTATATATTTTAACTTTTAAAAATTTACATATATTTTTTTAAGGTAAATATTAAATTTCTTTTAAAAAAATTACAAGTGTCACCACTTGATTTGTATATTTGCCACGTCACCGGTGATTGTTACTCATGCACAAGGTGGTCTCGGCACGAGTGTTCACGAGACACACTTAAAACAAAATGAAGTGTCTATCTGATCATTAGAAAAGCAGGAGCGTTTAAGTGGGAATTGATTCCAACTTCGAGGGGCCATCTATATATTCTGCTTAATTTATCCCACCACTACTGAGATATGAACAACAAAATTAAAGGGAATAACTTACATTCTTGCTGGGAAATTTGTAAAGATAAAAAATAAATAATTATACCCCAACATTCATGTGTATAGCTTATGAACCCAATAATCCACCGCCTGCAATTAATGTGAGACAAATTACAATGATTAATATCTTACGAACTACCACATGGTCTCTAAAGCATAGAGATAACTCAAGGATCGGGAGGAACCGATTACACCAACTATTATTTTCGATATTTCCAATATATGTAACTTAAAGAGGCCTATGGCTATAGCCTACTCACCAGTAGATTTCTACTATTTCAGCTATGATCACCCATAAAAAGAAGCCTATTTAACTTGATAAACATTATACAGTTTCGTTCTAAATCAGAATGCTACTCCATCATAATCTCAAATTTGAGACCATAAATAGAATTCTTAGAACTTAGAAGAGTATATTATTTTAGACATTAACGATAAAATACAGCTCCAATAAGTTTGGGACATATTCATTACATATCCAAAACGTAAGTTAGAAAATTATTAGTCCTTACTATCAAATATTCAAAATAGTTTGGAGATTGAAATTTCAATAGGCTTCTTCCACACTATCAGCCCACCTATACTCATACCTGAATCACAAGACATAAAAGTCAAGAATAGTAGGTGAGTGCTTTTTACTAAAACAGTAAAGATAACAATATCAAACACTATTGAAAGTACGTACAAATACCTAGCAAACAATATAAGTAAGACACTTTTGAAAGTACAAATATCTAAAACACATAATGGCATTGGATAAACATTCTTTTTCTTCTCCAACAAAATATTTAATATATTATGAAAATAAATAAACAAAATACAAAACATGCCTCACGGTACAACTATGTAGGAAATTTGTGATGCCACAATCCTATCAGCCTTGCATAAGATATGTACAAGTAGTAATGATTTTCTGAAATTTAAATTTAATTTACATACAAACACCTAACATACAGTGTGAATATTGCTTAATGTCGTCTTCCTAGTTTCTTTCTTTTTTCCAAGAAGTCATCAAAAGGAAGCAAATAAAGTCTCAAATTTCATGTTTGCAGCAGACTGCTATGTTCATCATAGGGTCTTTCTCATTTACACAAAACCCATTTGATTTATTTGTAGTTAGTGCTTGCATGTTTTAAAAGTATAAAAGACAAAACTTTGCTATTTTGCTTGTCATAAAATTATATTTAACTCCTTTCTTTCAATAGAACCAGCTGCTCATTTTCTGCAATATGTTTCTTTATGCTATGTTTAACTATAAAATCCTACTCAATTCATATAGTACTAACTTAACTTTTTAGTTGAAATAAATTTTTAAACACACACAAAAGGATAGAAGATAAAATTAAGAAATTAAATCAAAGACGTTAAATATACCATGTACCAATAATTAATGATAAATGAGCTTTCCTTCTGTATAAACGATCTCATCTTTCTGTGGATAAAAATATTAGTGATCCCTATATTAAATTGTTAGTTGTATTCGTCAAATGTGATTTATTTCATAAAACAATAATGTAACAACAATGCAAGGTCATATTCAGAAGGGAGTATTGTGTTTTTCTTTTTACGAAAATGGTGAAAAATTAAAAATAAGTTGCTAATACTTACTATATTCGGTTTAATATATGACTAGCAACGTAAGCCCCGTTGCACCATTAAGTTGTGATTTAGAGAATCACAGATAATCATTCCAGCTCCCTCCCTGTAAACGACCATATTAGAAAAGATAATATAATTACAATACGAAACAAAAATGACTTCTATAAATTATTTATAAAAATTCAATCATGGCAGCTGAAGTATGAGATAACTTGTTACTTAACCCATACCGTTAGCAGATGGCTTTTCATTTATTTTACTTGATATAATATCTATGCTTTATTGTCGAGTTGTAGTTCATCTATTCTTCATTTTTTCTTTGTTGTAACTGGCACCAAATAACGTATTTCGTTCATCAACTATATTATTGCAATAATAAAAATTATGAAAACTTAAAGAGGAAATAACTATATATAAAGGAAAAAGTGCATACCTTCATTTGAATATTTGATGTCAGGCGAGGCCGTGTTATATCAAGTATTCTTGATGTTATACACGGCATAGGGTATGGATATAGTACCACATCAATATAGTAAAAAGATAAACGCAAGGATGAAGAGTTCTTGAGTGTTGTAAACTGACTAATAAGTAAATTGCGAATTTGAATAGAACTTACATATATTAGATAGAGCTATTTTAGAAAATCTTTGAATAGATACCCGTTCCTTGATTCCTCTTTCCAATGCGTTCTCGTATCCATATTAAATTTAACATGTGGAGTTGGATATTTTTAGTGAGAATTTATGTCAAATATATTAAAATAGGATTTATTTCTACAGTTGTTGGTTATCAAAAATCAAAGAAACACGGGTAAAAGTAGCAGTTATGGTGAGTTTGTGTAGGTTATGATTAAGTGAACGTGGTTAGAGAAACAATGGGAAGGAGTTATCTTAATTTTTTTATTTGTTGTCATTTCCAAAAGTTAAGCCCCACTAAGGACGAAAAAACTGTCACGTTGGAGGGAAGGAGTAATCTTCATGTTTTTTTGTCGAGATACCCTCTTCCATTTCTAGAATTCTGTAAATACCAAAATATGAGTTAGTTTCCTCCCTTTTTATTTTATTCTTAAAATTTTTGTTTTAAAAATAAATGGAAAAGGGAAACAAAATGATGTTCCTATGATGTGACACTAAGAATTTACTATTTTCTAGTATCAGTGGAAGTTATCTCAGTACATCAAAATCAAAGTTAACCGCACAAATTCAAAATAGATAATATAGGTTTATATTTATATTTCTCATAAATTTTAAAAAAACAAACAAAAGACACAAACCCACGTTTGAAAACTTTTAGGAGGAGAAGGTTTAGGACTCTATCATGGAGCAAACTGCTTAATAGTGCAACTGAATAGATTTATTTTCCAATCCCAAAGTTTTACCATACAATTAAAACGTGGAGATTTATTTTAAAAAACTAACTTTGCAACTCCCACGTCTCCTATTTGAATGACTTAAATCGTGTTATTTATTAGCATTTTTTGTAATTAAAATAGATTCTTTAATACTTAAATCACATACATTCAAAAATCATGCCAGAAAATAAGAATAGGATATGTTCTTTATCATTGAAAAATAAAGGTACATCTATAAAGATATGATCTATGATCCTCACCCTAAACGATCTATATAAGCTTGTTACTTCGGGAATTATTTTTTAGAAAAATTCAATAAATAAATTTACAATATAGCTTTGCTAAGATATATAATCTTTTGTTTCATAAAATCGTGTTGCCATGAGATTCTGTAAGTGGATTGGTTATCCTTTAATTTAAATTCATAATTTTTAAATTTTACATTTAAACACCAACTATAATGGCTATGTATAAAATAAGTACACCTAACTAAATACTAACTAATTTACCTAAAATTTTCAAGTCGCTTCCTACTATTTTGACACTTGGCTACTTTCCATTGGATTACTACCCCGCTTTTAATAATAATATAATAATAATAATATATAGATATAGATATAGATATAGATATAGATTGTTGGATTTGAGTTTGGGTCTGGTATATTAGATAGATAGTATGCCGTAGGGGCTTAAGTGATCGAAAAGTAAAAGAGGATAACTCAAAACAAAATTTAAAAGTAGAGGTGTAATTTTGAGCCTTTTTCGTTATACTATGACAATTTAAAGTGCTACATGATAAAAGATATGACCGTCAAGGTAGAAAAGGAGATGATTTCTTGTATTGTAAAAGAATAATATGGTATCACTCATGAAAGTTGACTCAATTAATCTAATGAAGTGTCCAAATTTTATGAATTCAATATCTTTGCAGTAAACAAAATATTTTTCCTACAAGAATTTAAGATTGAAAATATGAAATTAAAGTAGTTGTTTAATGTTCTTTTCTCCTTTCATTCTTCAAAATAGACGCGTGTTCTATGATTTCATGTAATATAATATTGGCTTATTTAGAACCCAATAACTTTCAAGAGAACTTGAACGTTATACAATTTCATAACCTCACCACCAAACCACCCCCAAGAAAATAAATGAATGAGGCCCTCATCAATCACTAAAAGCTTTGTAGGATGATGTATGTTTTTTAGTTGTTATGTGGAGTAACATTTATGAAGATTTGACCCATTAATGAAGAGCAACGCCTTCAGCATTTAGGAAAGAGTGTGCTAGCTACTTTTGCTTGCCATCAATAGCCAAGGCACTAGTGTGTGGCAACTAGAATTAGAATGATTTATTTTATAGTATACGCTATTACTCTTAGCTTTGAAAGCCTTTTCTGGAAGAGGAAAACATCGCGAGACGACGTACATATTTAACCACACATCTCTGGCAGATCAACAATTATATCCATTAAATTTGACGTTGTTGACTGCTCTTTTCTTTGCACCAGTATATCTATGGAGTAGAACATAATTTCTTTTATAGTAGTAGCATATTTGCCTAGTCTGTTTTCTTCTTTACTTGAAAACGGGAAAATAAGGAAGAAAAAGGATAATACTTTTATTTGTGGTGGGAAACTGTTGAATACAAATTAGAGAGGAAAATATGTGCTGGCCTAAATCGAATTTATTTTGGGGGTTGATTGATAATTTGCTTGTATCAAAGTTATAATCCAGCTGAGACTGAATTTAAACGAGGCAAATGCTTAATGGAATGAAATAAACGAGGCAAGAAATAAACGAGCTGATAAAATACGACAAAACTTAAAAATATAAGTCAAATATTATATTTCTGGATGATCTCCTTGGTTATAAATAAATCCTATTTATAGTTGACAAGAAGAATGACGTTATAGTCATAATAACTATGCTTTTATGGCTATTACTCTGCATTTGATCGTGGTCAGCCCATGATCTTTTTCTTATATGCTTGGGCAACGGTCGACGGTTACAGAGACCAGGCCTCTTTTTAACGAGGTGTTGTACTTGTTCGGGGATCATAATTTCGAGCTCTGTACTTTGGGCTCGACCGTGCTTCTTCCCCGAGGTGGTTTTCCGAGGCAGAGGGTCATGTCATCTCCCCTCGTAGATTCGTCTCTCAAGATCGACTTGAATCAAGCCTCGCGCCCTTGCTCAAGATTTCGATGATTTTTCACCCAATACAGATAGTCCCCCACTCCTCGAGCAGTTGTCAGATCTGTTGAGGAGTGGAATAAGTTTAGGCGGGAGATCGACGTGGCCATTTATGCGCCGTGAAATTCGAAAGCGGCTGTTGTCACTTCATATTTCCATCAATCACGTGTGGCAATCACTGATTGGGCGTGATTTCTTGCTTCGTCTTCCCTATGTAATTGTAATCATGGCGCCTTAACCTATATATAGCCGCACTCTTTCTCCTTCTTCTTCACGTATTTCCTTGTTCTTAATAGTAAAACTTCTTGAATTTTTATTCTTTTGTTGTCCAGGAACTCCTTTTTGAGAAATGTCTAAGCCAAATTCACCAAATTTTTCACCCTCTTTCGTTGACACCATGATCATTGGTGGCGAGTTGGTGAATGTTCCTGAACCACTGAGCGTTATTATTCCTCTTGATTTTAACATGGATGATTTACCTCAATTAGGTGGATTGGGCCAAGAACAATGTCTAGCCACGACTGAAACTGCCAAGACAGTTGTGGTTGATGGCGAAGATGTTACCATGAAGGACATTGGTAACGACGAGCATCTTTCAGACGATCTCGAGCTCGAACCCCACCATGTTATCCCCTCAAAAATAGACCTCTCGAAGGATTTTTTCATGCAGCTTCAAATCGAGACAGATATCAGGAGGAGGAGAAATATCCATGTTCGAAATACGCCAAGCTTGATTATTCAGGCGAATATACATCTGATTCGGTCTGATTTCAATTGGGGTCCAGAGATTAAGGTTGGTATCCCTGCCCCAGGTAGGAGTTGAAGGATGCTCTTTCGTTTCACCTACCCCTTTATGATAGATTTTTCTCTTTCTAATCCCGAGGTGTTGGACACCTTTTGTTGCACCTACCAATTATGCATACCTCAAATTGGCCCCGGGATGTGGAGGCATGTTCAATGCCTTGAGTTTTTGAGCAAGCTAGCCGGGGCCACCTTTACCCTTGGTCATCTTTTATATCTCTTCTACCCTTCCTTTTATAAGGACGGAATCGTCCAGCTTAACAAACGAGGCTCGTACTCGCTGATCACAAAGAGCAAGGATAATGAGGATCGTGAATGGAATGAGCGCTTCGTTCTTCTGCCCACTGAGCTTTTGTCCTTGATGCCTAATTTTCCCGACCAATGGAATCGAGCACATAAGTAAAGTATTCTTCTCGGTTATTTTCAATTTTTACTTCAGTACTTCTTTGCTTAATTCTCCTTCTTTGACTTGCTTTAGCCGAGACGATCCCGATTGTCTGCCCGAAGAATTTGACCAAATGGGTCCAAGCTATTATCAATGCCAAATCCAGATCGGAAAGGCCATGAATGCCTTGGACGAGAACATATGGGCATGCAAACAGCATGGTGAGTTGTCCTCAACAAAATTAATGTCCTTCATATTTTCCTCGAGTCGTATTTTCTCGGTGAATCATTATCTTTCTTTATAGTAGGTCTCCCAAAGAGGGAGATCACCGCACCGAAGGAGAAGAAACGAAAAAAGAAAAGAAAGACAAGAAGGAAGAAGTCCCCGAGGTGAGAGATGCTTTGAGTGCCCTTCAAGGTTTGATTGGAAACCTTTCGAAGGGAAAAGAAAAAGAAGGAAAGGGAGATGAGGAGAAAGGAGTAGTCCCCGAGGGGTCATCTGACCTTGGGGCTAACACAGGTTGAGTGTTTGTCCCTTCGGTTTTTGTTTTTCCTTTTGCTTCGTTTTTCTGCTAATTATACTTTTCCCTTTCCTTTTAGTTTTGAAAAGGGAGAAATCATCTTTGGAGAACACCTCGGAAGGGAAACGAGCCAGAATGGAGCCTGTACCTTTTCTCGAGCTTACTAATACCGAGGAGATGGAGAAGGACCAAGAAAAGGCTGTAGTTTCCCCTCCTCGCGAGCCAGAGCTAGTTGAAGTTGTTGATAAAGGTAAAGGGGTAGCTCAGCCTTCAGCTGTGGTAGAAATGGATGACGTTCAATAACCTCGAGTGGAGAACAAGATTCCTTGAGCTGCTTCTGAGCCTGCTCCTGACTCGGCTTCTTGGAAGCAATTTCATTACATCGAGATCCCTTCCGATCTTTGCCTCCTAGATGGTGATATTCAGGTCCCGATTAGTCTTCGTGGACTCCTAGATCCGTTGGAACGTGACCGCCTCTGGAAGGTTCATATTGCTGATTTGATGGCTGATGCTGCTCAGCACGCTATTCATGTATGTTTTTCCTCTCTCAACTTTTCCTTTCGGCCTTGTTTTTGTTTCCTTTTTTGATTTTTCTGAGTTTTCCTTTGTAGTGTTACATCAATTCTATCAGGGCTGCCAAGATTGAGTGCCGTCGAGATGAAAATCTCAGAAAAATGAAGGCAGGATAGAGGCGAGAGCAGGCAAGCCTCGAGTCTCAGATAATGAGTCTCAATAAAGAGTTGTTGAGCACAAGGCTTGAGCTTGACCAAGCCAAGAAAGCTGAGGACAAATCTGATCTCGAGATGCTCAAAGCCCTCGAGGCTAAGTCTGTCGTTGAGGAGAAGATGGCTCGTTTGAAAGAGCTCTGCGATGCCGAGTTGAAAAGAGTGAGAGCCGAAGCTCATTCAGTTATTAACAAACGCGCTAAGAAGTTTCATGCTAATTTGAGGCAGAAGTTGCTCAAAATGAATGAGTTGACCAGAGAGAAAGAGCAGGTGGTCGGGGAGAAAGAACGGCTCGAAAATGAGGTTAAGGCTTTGCGGAGCAAAGTCGATTCTTTCTCTTCGAGACGTGGAATGAGGAGAACCCGAGCCAAGGTTGACAAGAACTGGGCTGTTATTCAAACGAGGCTAAAAACTTTGAAGAATTGTCGTAGTGGGGCTGACCTTGATGCAGAGATCGCTAAGGCTGAGAGTGACGCTGCCATGGCTTAAGAGTTAATGAAATTTTTTCCTTCGAGCAGCGGGAGCTCATATTATAAGGAAGATGATTCCGATGCAGAAGCTTAAAGTAGCATTTTTATTTCTTTTTTGTTGTCGTTTTCTGTTAAGGCCTTCGAGCCACTTGTTTTGTAAACACTTTGGCCTCTGAGCCGTTTTATGAATAGAACTTCTCTTTTTGAGAATATTGGTTGTGTTCAATATCCCTTGGATGAGTTTGCTTGCAAGGCTTTTCATATTTTTTCTTTGTTCGAGCTAGCTTAGGATGACGTTTCGCCCTTGAGCCGGAGGCTTAAATAATAATTGGCTATAAATATCAGATGACAATAAAAAGATGTTGAATCAAAGTTTATTTTATTGATAAGATACATTAGCGAGCCTTTATTACAAAAGATGCCTGGTCGCAACCGGACTTAGACAGGAAAATTAAAAGATCAAAGCATGAACTAATGAGCGAGTCTCCAAGGATAGCCCTCGGCGAGATGATCGCTTGTTCTTCGAGGGTCTTGCCTGTTGAAGTCCCCGATTGTTGAGTCCTCGCTTATTAAAAAAAACTTTTATTATAAACGGTCGAGCAATTTGACTAGTCCCATGTTCGTCCTTCCTCCCCCCTCTAATGATTAAGTCCATGGTGCAGGGCTTGATTACTAGGTTTCATTTTCTTCAGAAAAACAGACGAGGGATCTTGGCAAATTGATTATTTCATTTGCTTGGCCCGACCGGCTTGACTGTACTCCTTATTGCAATCGAATAACACCCTCGCGCTATTCATTGCTCTCATAGAATGGCTCTTATTCCCTATGGGGTTGGAAACTTAATCACCTTGTGGAGGATCGATGGTACAACTTCCATTTCATAGATCCAGGGCCTTCCAAGAATGACATTATAGGCCATGTCCTCGGACATCACTTGAAATGTGGTTTTTTTGTCCACCCTCTATGCAGTAGTTATGAGGGTTATTTCTCCCAAAGTTTTCTCGGTGGAATTATTGAACCCTGTTAATATGTTCTCCTTTGGGACGACGAGGTCCTGCAACCACATCTTCTTGATGGCTCCATAGTTAATGATGTTCACCGAGCTGCTAGGATTGATTATGGCTCGTTTGACATCGCAGTCATTGATGCTGAGCGTGATCATTAGTGCGTCGTGGTGGGGAAACATCATCATATCATAATCCTCCTTGCTAAACACCATTACTTTACCTGATCCACCAGTTCTCACTCTCTTCTCCGCTGTACTTGAAGACTTTGCAAATTTCTTCGCAGCAGTAAAGTTTATCACATTTACCTCGGACCCTCCAGTAATGACATTCACCACTCCCTTTAGTTACTGCGTTCGAGATGGTTGTTCCTCTCTCCTATTTTTTGAATAGTTGTGCTTCCCCTTATCAGTCAGATACTCAGCTAACACTCCCTTCTTAAGGAGGTGGGCCACCTCAAGGCGCATTGCTTTATAGTCCTCGGTTGCGTCCCATAATCCATGTGAAATTCGCAGTGTTGTGTTTGATCTCTCTTGCACGGGGGCGTTCTCATGTCTTTAGACAACCTCACACCTTGATCAGTCATTCCTTTGATTGCATTCACCAATTCCGTGGTCGATATGCCTAAATTGTACTTAGAGATCCGAGGCAAGTCTTTCTCTTTGGATACTAAAGACATGCCTGAGGATTTTTTATTAGAGGACGAGCCAGACTTTCCCCCAAGCCGTTGGCTCAGATGTTGATGCCCTCCGAGACACTGACTTACGTGTTTCTTTTGAGCTTCATTGTATGGCTCGTAACAATTTTTGAGTTCCTTCGTGGCGGTGCGTCGAGAGGATTTAGATCGACCTCGGTAGGAATCGTTCCAGCCTGTCCTTCTCCACCCCGCTTCCTCGAGCCTGATCTTCGCTGTGGCACGATCATGCAACTCGTCCTAGTTTTAGGCTTGCCATTGTTGAAGCTATTTCTTTAATTCAGTAGCAGCTTCAGAATTACTCACATTGAGATTCTTTTCAAAAGCCATGACCGCCAAACTGTCATCCATTTTCGGCAGATCCATTCTTTCAGCCTGAAAGCGTTCGAGAAAGTACTTGATTGGCTCTAGGTATCCTTGTTTAATGTCGAAGATGTCCTTGAGCCTTGATGAACATGTCTGCCAATTCCTCGAAGTTGGAGATAGACTCGGATGGGAAAAACGTATACCAATGCAGCGCCCCTTTTTCTAAGGTATCGTCGATTTTTTTCAAAAACATGGACTCCCCTCGATTGGAGTCAAATCATTGCTTTTGACCATGGCCATATATTCGATTATATGGTCGATTAGGTCAGTTGTCCTATCGTACTTCTTTAAAATCTGTAGCTTGAAATATTTTGGGATGGGTGGTGGAGCAGCCTCGGGCATGAAAGGTAGTTAACGAAATTTTTCAATATCCAGCACGCGTTGAGGTTTCCAAACCCCTAGCATATTTTCAAGCCGTTTTTTCATGCTGGCCTCAAAATCTTTCTTCCACTTTTCAAAATCGGACGCGACGCTTGTTTGAGATATTGCGAGAGCTGTAGTCCCCGAGCCCCCAAATGTAATTCCATTTGGAAAGCCTCCCATAGTGGTTCCTATGGGGACAATGTTGGAATTTCCTCCATTGGGTGTTATGGAGGGAGCATCGCCAGGGTTAGAGCGGGCCCTTTCATTCCCAGCGAGGGCTTGCAAGGAGCTTCGGAATTATTCATTAAATTGAGCTTGCGCTGCCGCATGCTCTCGCACCTCATGCAATAAGTTCATCATGAATTGCTGGAATGGATCACTAGAGCTCTAGTAAGTTGGATCGGCTGAAATTACTCCACATGAGGAGTTAGACCGATCGGGGGAGTTGATCCATTTGGTGATGTTAACCCTACTAATGGAGTGGAGTTAACTGGTGGAATGAGGCTAACGGATGGTGTTAGGCCAATTGGAGGAGTTGGGCCAGTTGGAGGGGTTGGAGTCTTTCCACTGATTTAGGTGGCTCCCATTGTTTGATCAGGTGTTTGGATGGAAATATTATCATCAATAACGTCAGCCATTTTTGAGTGAGAATCAAAGCCGCAAACTTTGGAACAAGCGTTATTACCAAGTCCCCACAGACGACATCAATTTGTGTTGGCCAAAATCGAGATAGGACATCAAATCGAATTTGTTTTGGAGGTTGGTTGATAATTTGCTTATATCAAAGTTTTGATCGAACTGAGACTGAATTTAAACGAGGCAAATGCTTAATGGAATGAAATAAACGAGACAAGAAATAAATGAGCTGATAAAATAGGACAAAGCTTAAGAATATAAGTCAAGTATTGTATTTCTGGATGATCTCCTTGGTTACAAATGAATCCTATTTATAGTTGGCAAGAAGAATGACGTTATAGCCATAATAACTATGCTTTTATGGCCATTGCTCGGCATTTGATCGTGGTCAGGCCATGATCTTTTCCTTAAATACCTGTGCAACGGTCGACGGTTAGAGAGACCATGCCTCGTTTTGACGAGGTGTCGTACTTGTTCAGGGATCATGTGGTCGTGGTGATCATTCCGAGCTCTGTACTTTGGGCTTAGTTTTGCTTCTTTCCGGTGGTAGTTTTGCAAGGCAGAGGGTCATGCCATCTCTCCTCGTGGATTCGCCTCTTAAGATTGACTTGAATCAAGCCTCGCGCCCTTGCTCAAAGTTTCGGTGATTTTTCGCCCAATACAAAATATGAATCGCCTATCTCCATTTTGGCCATTTGCTTTCGGAATCAATATCGTTAAATTAAAAATTACGAAATTGTTGATATATACTTGATATATGTATATGTATATATGTTTAAAAGATAGGAAATGAGCCTCCCAATGTAGTATTGAAGTCATAGGACGCTACGCAATAAATTAGTTGCAATTAAATTTTGTGGAAAATGCAGGTCAGCAAGAACCATTTCATATGATGTTTGTGAAATTCCAAAGGCCCGACTCCGTCCGCCCCCTCCCCCCTCCCACAAAAATACCAAGAACCACATTTCGTTTTTAATTCATTTTATAAAGAATTGACCCCCTTATAAATTTAGTGATAGTTTTATTATGAGATGATTCACAGCTACATAAATTTCTGCGATTTGTTTTAAATCACAAGTTTCACAAATCTCCACCACCCCTTTTTTAAACTCCGTGTCCAGCCAAATTATGTCATTCTTTTTCGGATGGAGGAAGCATAATTTTCTCAATTTTTTATATCAAAGTTGATCCGACACCTTTTCCTCTTTTTTTTTTTTTTTCAGCGGAACAAAGTGCTGATTACAATTATATACAAATTCCCCACCCTCTAGTACAAAAATTAGCAACAATATTGATATTACAATACATAGCAGTATTTTACATAGCAGTATTTTTATACATAAGTTGCTAGAAAGAACTAAAAAAACAAAATGCTAGCCCCTATCTCCATCCCTTCCCATGCTACCCCCTATCGTTTGGTGTTCGATGCCATTCTGCCACCGCCTCTATTGGTCGACCGGAAAAAGTCATTGAAAAATTTGCCGGACTTTTTCATGATACAGAAGATAAAAAGGGCTTAAAATATGTCCAAATTTAAAAAAAAAAAAAAAAACCGAAACAAAACAAAAGATTAACAAAAGTAAAAAAATAACAAAGAGAAAAGTAGAAACAATTTAACATTGTGGATACAAGTAAAAGTGAAAACACACAGAAACAATTTAGAAATAGTGCAGAAACATTAGATACTAGTAGAAACAGTATAGATACAAGTAGAAACAATATAAATACAAGTAGAAACACTAGAAACAATATCAGTGCAAGCACAAACAGTTAGATACAACATAGATATAAAAACATAAAGGAAAAAAACTACATATCTGAATGCGAAACACCGGTAATGGCTGAAAACCACCTGATCTAACCCAGAAAATACCAGATCAGGCAAAAAAAAAAAAAAAAAAAATTGACCGAAAAACTCTAGATCTACACGGAAAAATAAAATTTTCATCGAAAATAACCATATTTGAACGAATTATATCAAATACAAGGTGGAGTTACACGCAAGCAACGTCAAAGCAGCAGCGAGGCTAAGGAAGGATGAGAAGACCAGATCTTGACAAGAATCACAAAAAAAAAAAAAAAAATTGTAGGCTGCGTCGGTGACAACAGTTTCGAACGCCGACGAAGATGGAGGAGGTTGGAGCTCCGGTGGTAGCTAGGATGCCCAGGTGAGGAAGACATGGAGGAGTGAAAAATGAAAAAAAAAATTGTAATAGGCTAGGGTTTTGCTATGTTAGCTTCTTTTTTTTTTTTTTTTTGTTTCGTAATAAAGTCTTATTTTTATTTTATATTTTATAATATGATTAAATTTCTCTGTATTTTTTTTATAGAATACCCAAATTTCAGTATTGTATAACTTTTACATGAAATAATGTAATTATTACACCATTTAAAGAAAATTAAGTAATTACCAATATAATATCGGAGTACAAATGGAGTACCTTTCCTAAGTAAAGTTAACACCTAAATTTAATAAAATAAAATAAAATGTTGAAATCTCATATTGACTAAAATTCATGAATCGATTTTGTTGAAGTCAGGTTTTGATGGCTGACAAAGGACCTGATGTTGAGTGAACGAGGAAAAGGTTCATAGTTTGAAGTTAGAGTTGAACCTGTTCGAGTTGAAGATCGAGACCGAGTTGAAGAAGGAAAAAGAGAACAACTGAAGTCAAAGTCTCGATCCAAGTTGAAGAAGAAGAAGCTTAGAAGCGGTGCTGGAAAGAGTTTTCTAGGCGGAAAGGATTGAAGACTTAGGCAAAACAACTTAGATTTCAAATAAGAAAAGTCTTGTAAAACCTTACGCGCAACGGATTCCAAATTGTAAAAGGAGTTCTAAGCTAAACTGAATTAGGCTTATGAGAACTCTATAAATACAAGTTGTTTTGACCTGAATCATTATGCGCTTAAGAAATCTCAACATTGTAAATACTTGTGAGAGTTATTGTGTGCAAGAGCAGAAGCACGACAACAGAATCTGGAGGAGTTCGAATTTCATAGTTAGTCAGTGAGTCTAATTTTCTGTTATAGGAATCGAGTTGTAATTCTATCAGCTAGTTAAGAAGCATTGAAAGAATAATACTTTTGAGGTAGAAGGTTCAACCTTAGAAGTTATAGTGAAGCTTGTAAGGTTCTAGGTACTAAGAGTTTTAGTTTCTTATTTATTGAGTTGTAACCTAAAACTTGTTCAGTTTTTAATAGTGAAAGTGTTACAATCTCAAGAGTTTGGATCGTGGTTTTTGATCCCTTGAGCAAGGATTTTTCCACGTAAAAATCTCCGTATCTTTTTATTTCGGCAATTATTTCAAGTTTCAGAGATATATGAAACTCATTGAGAACCTGGTTCTTCATGAGTAACGAAATGTAACAAGTAGCAAATTCTAGGAATCGAAAATCAGATAAGGACACTATTCACCCCTCTAGTTTCTTAAAAAGGTGCACTAAATGCAATAAATTTTAATATTTTTTTTCTCTTTTACTTTTTGTCGATCCGTCTCATTTAGACTATTGTCTTCCCTTTCAATATTGGGTGATTTACAGAAATAGAACACTTTATGATGCCCTGTCATAGATTTATCCTCCATGAGGAAAAGTCTTACAAAAATAATCTTCGTATGAAAGTTACTCTCAATGCCAGATCTTTCTATTTGGAAGATCGTCGGGAGCTCCTCTCTGGCGGTTGTCAGCAACTTTTTCTGACATGGGCCATTTTTTGACAGTTTTTATAGGAATCAAATTGTAAGGCCAGCGCCAAAAGTGTCTATTACGTGCACAAACTTCTTCATTACTCCTATTATCTTTTTTCTTTGGGCTTCTACAAAAATACCCACTAAAACTAAAATAATTACACTTATCTACCCATAACGTCTGTATTTACATTAAATACCCAAAAACTATTGATCTTACATACCCTTTATCTAAAAGTCCCCTCAAGCACATCAAATGAAACCCACCTTTGCAGGTACCCCTTTTTTAACCTTTCGTCTTGTTTTTTTTTGTTCCTTGTCTATTTTCCACATATTCCTTATTTCTCTTATTTTTTCATGTGTTTCCTCATTTTCTTTTCTTTTTCTGATTCCATTTGTTTTACCTAAATGACCTCTTTTTCTTGTTTTATTTATGTTTTCTCCACAAAATTTGATTTCTTTCACATATTTGCTGTGTCTTTTTCTTTTCTATATAGAATTGATAAAAGATAATTGATATAGTATATATATTTTTTTTTGTATTTTTTCCCTATATCAGTGACTAAAAATAACTAACATAGCATACTTTTTTTCTCTTGCATTTTTCTAGATGTAGTATACATTCTTTCTGCTTTTTTTGTTTATTTTTTATTCTTTTTTTAATACGTGTGATAAAAAAAATAATCAATACGATACACCTTTGTTCTATCTTAATTTTTTTCGTATAACATAATAATCTATTAGTATTTTTTTTATTTTACTATTTTTTCTTTATATTAGTAAAAAATATATTTATGATATACTTATTTATTATTTTTTTCTTCTTTCTTTCTTTATATTGAGGATAAAAGAACTGATATATTATATTTTTTTCCTTTTTTGGTTCTCTCTTTATATTTTTGGCGTATTATATACAAAAATGTATAATCTTTATATTTGATAACCGCTCACAATCTTCGAGCCAACACTAAAGTTGTATCAAAAGAGTATACAGTAAACCAAAAAAGTATAATGAATTCAAAACAACAAAGTTTGAAATATTTATTTGTTCGATAGCATTTCGTGCTTCGATCCCAATGCAAAGTATATGCGAAAAGAGTATATGGTATTTCAAAAAGGTATACTAGTATTTTCAAAAAAAAAACTGAAACATCAATTTGTTCTATAGAGCTCTCATTTCGATCCAAACACTAAAACTTGTGTACCACAAAGTATACAATATACCAAAAAAGTATACTGCATTTAGAACAACAAAAAATAAAATATTTATTTGATAGGAGCTCACACTCTTCGAGCCTAATACAAGGATACCAAAGGAGTATAGGGTATAGCAAAAAGGTATACTGTATTTAAAAAACCAAAAATTGAAACACAATTTGTTCCATAGAGCTCCCACTTCGTTCCAAACACTAAAAATCTGTATACCAAAAGTGTATATTGTATTCCAAAAATATATACTGCATTTAAAATAACAAAAACTAAAATATCCGTTCGATAGCTACTCACACTCTTCGATCCTAACACAAGATATGCCAAAAGAATATATGGTCTACCAAAAAAGGTACTGTATTTAAAACAATAAAAACTGAAATACCAATTTGTTCTATAGAGCTCTATTTCGATCCAAACACTAAAACTTGTATACCAAAAGAATATATGGTATACCAAATAGGTATACTGCATTTAAAATAACAAAAACCAAATTATTGTTCGATAGCAGCTCATATAATTCGATCCAAACACAAGGTATTCTTTAAGGTATACTGAATTTTAAACAATAAAATTCAAAATATTTATTTATTCGATAGCAACTCATACTTCGATTCAAACACAAAAAGTATACACCAAGGGAGTCTATGGTATACGAAAAATGTATATTGTATTTAAAACAACAAAAATTGAAGCACCAATTTGTTCGATAGAGTTTCCACTTCGATCCAAACACTACAACGTCTATACTGAAAGAGTATATGATGTACCAAAAGTGTATTCGGTATACCAAAAGGTATACTGCATATGTGTATACCAAAAGAGTATACTGTATACCAAAAAGTATTCTGTAATTAAAACAACAAAAACCAAAACATCCTTTTGATAGCAGTTCACACTCTTCGCTCCTGAGACAAAGTATATCTCAAGAGTATGCGGTATACCAACAAGGTATACTATATTTAAAATAATAAAAATCAAAAAATTTATTCGTTTGATAACAATTCACGTATTTCGATCGAAACATAAAAAGTATACTAGAGAGTACTCGATATGCCAAGAAGATATACATTATAAAAAATGATAAATTACTTTTTCATTATAAATAGCATTATAACAGAGAAATACATAATATACCAAATTAGTATACAGTTTAACAAAGGTGCATTTGTTGAAGTGCATGACATTATTCATGAGGTGGATTGAATTGTAACAAACCACAACAATTGAGATGGAACAGGAAACATAAAATGTTGTAATCAGTGACCTAAATGGTCAACTTTTAAATCTCAAAACCAATATGTGACCTTTATTCGACTAACAAATGGAACATCAGAATAAACAATAACACAAAATGAAATACATCTTGCATAACTACCAAAGTTGACCGTTCTTCCACCACATTTAACCTTATCATCCATTGGTATTTCACCAGCTTAACACAACCGCTACACCGTGTAAAATCACCCAGGCCGCTGTTAATTTTCTAAACCAACAAACCGCTGCCTCTCCATTTCAAAAACCACCGCAGCTCCGCCACTTTAAATCACAACTAAAAAGGTTATCTCACCATCAAAGCTACATTATCTGCAGCTCGATCACCAAAAGAGTAGATAAATATAATAGATCTAAAGATTAATGAGCATCTTGTGGTAATTGAATAATTAAGAGTGAAGAACAAAGAGACTTGGCGAAGCTGGGGCTTAGGAAGAGAGAGGATGAAGAGAGATTAGAATTTAGAAATGAAGTGCTTCTTTCGTGGATTGGGAAAGATGGTAGGACGGGTAAATAATTTGACTTAAGTGGGTAGGGGTGATTTAAAATGGGTGCACCGGATAAATAAAAGGAAAATTTTAAAAAGAGAGAGTTACACAAATATACAACCCTAACATCATAATTTACAAAAAATAGCAATACTTTATAACTTTACAAAATATAACAATAGTTTTTTCACATTCCATATACAAATTTCAACAAAACCCTACAACTTAGGGTTTCATCTCCTTCTTCCTTACTTTCTCCCACACATCACTGCCTGGAGGCTGCTGCCACCACTCACCAGCGCCGGCCAACCACCTCTGACCACCGGAAAGCTGCCGCCGGCCGCCGCTGCCACTACCAGAATTTTTTTTTTTGATCTACAAGATGTAACATACAAAAATACAAATATATACATTGTAAAACTTTAAAAATTTTCTGTTTTGAAACTATACACAAGCAAATATACACAAACATACAAAAGATATACACTGCACATACACAAAAATATTAAAAATATAAATACAAATAACTATCCATTCTACACAAACATACAACAACATACACATATATACGAACACATGCACATACAAAAAGGGGTGGATATAGACATTTATATACAAAATACAAAAATATACAAGGATATACGAATTGATATACAAAATACAAATATATACATAAACATACATATATATACACATACAAAAAGGAAAAAAGAAAAAAAAGAGAAAGGGAGCAGATCAGAAAAAGCTCACCGGAAAAATACCAAAAACACACGTATCGGGGCTGCCTGCCACCACAGTGCAGCAACGCCGCTGCGAGGGGCAGCGCCGCTGCACTGCGGCGGCAGCAGCGCCGCAACAGAGACAGGGGAGAGCAGATTCCGGCGAGGAATAGCGAGAGAGGGGAAGGGGGAGGGGCGGAGATGGGTGGGGGATGGTGGAGGAGGGAGAGAAGGAGAGAGAAGAGAGGAAATTAGGTTTTAATGTTTGGGAGAGGGGAAATGATAAAATTGCTATGTGGGGGGTAATTAGGCCACTTTCTAGTTTTACAAAGATTGAAGTTCAACTTCAGCCCACCATAAGAATTGATGTTCAACTTCAGTCCACAAGGGTTGAAGTTTACGCATCTACACCTAAATATTCAGCCCTTACAGATTGAAGTTGAAACTTCATAATTTAGGCATGAAGTTCAACCCACAAGGTTTGAACTTCAGCCCACAAAGATTGAAGTTCCAAAAAGTAGCCTCTCATGTAAGACCAATAAAAAAAGTGGCTTCAAACTAAATACCAGTGACAAAAGTGGCATGTGGGCAAAACTTTTACCATATTTTTTTCCATGCATAACACACTTCTTCATAAAAAATACCATAGCTACCAAATCTTCCCCTCCCCAGCACTAAGCCGCCGGCAGACACCCTCCCTCGCCTGTGATGTTGTTACTTTTTTTTATTTTACTGAATTTATATTGTTTATTACGTCTAAATCATTACTTTGAACAAGTTTATACACACAAATCTCCTCCCAAAAAATAAATTATACATAAATATACATAGATAAATGCGTAGCAATGAGAAAAATAAAAAATATACACAAAAATGTAAAAATTCATATAAACATCCTTAATATACAGATTTATTCACTCGCATATACAAAGTTATACAAATTTATACAGTTTTATACAGGTGTATAAATTTGTAAAAACTTGCGGCAGACTGCTATCTCAGGAAAAGGGTGACAGGTCGGTAAGATTCGAAAATATAGGCCATTTTTTATAATTTTTGTCTTTTGCTTATCTTTTAATATAATTATCCCTAAACAAAATCAAACAAATAGGCGCACGATGTAAAATTAAAGGGGTTTTTTAACATAAATATACAAATTTCCACCCTTAATTACAAAAAAATAGTGATGCTTTTCAAATTACAAGGCATAACAATATTTTTTGGGCACATTTCCCTCATTTACAATTTCTATTCAAAATTCCCCCATTTGGATTCTTCACCACCCTAGCCCACAACCCTTATCACCCCCACAATAAATTAACCTAAGAAAACATATCACACAGTCCGCCGCTCCGGCAGATCGGAAACTTCAAAAATGTTACCATCGCAGCTCCACCAACGGACATACTGTCCGTACATTTCAACCTCCATAAGTATCCCGTCCCTCTTTACTTCCATCGCCGGTGCATTTACAACAGTCCTCAATGGCTCCGGCATCATTAATCAACGAATCAGATTCATTATTAAACAGATCAGATCTTACCCACGAATTTACCCACGAATTCAAACATCGTTTCAAGAAACCCTAAAGGATCAAGCTCCGCTTTAAACGGCTTCGCTGGTGCCGGCGATATGACGACATATTGTTATCTGATTATTGTTCCTCGTAATTTGTTATGTGGTTGTGGTTCCTCGTAATCGAAATTAGCCACTTTAAATGGCTTCGCCGGTGCCGGCGATGTGACACAGTTTGTTATCTAGTTGTTGTTCGGAAATTATGGTTGTAGGATTTGATTAGAATTGGGTTTGACGATGATTTGAACTTGAGGAGTTAAAATGTAATTTCTTCAACTGCCTGTCTTTGAAGAATATGGAAATGAAATAGAAGCACAAGTTTAATTACTCCTTATCAAAAACAGTAGAAACAATATAATGATACAATGCTGAAACAACAACTAGATACAACGCAGAAACATGAAAATACAGAGCAGAAACACATATGAAGATTTTGATACACGCGGCTCATGTGGGTTTGAAACAATCTGAAACGGCACTGAAACGGTGCAAAAACAGTCAGATATAGTGCTGATACAATCTGAAACGATGCAGAAATAGTTAGATACTGTGTTGAACACAACCTGAAATGGTGCAGAAATAGTTAGATACAGTGCCGAACACAACTTGAAACGGTGCAGAAACAATTAGATGCGGAGCAAAAATAGTATAGATATAACGCTAAAACAATTTGAAACCGCTTGTGAAAAAGTCTGAAACAAAATATAAAAAATAATATGAAACCATACAAAAAAGGTGAAATAGTTTAGAAACAGTGAGAAACAACGCACAAACGGGATGAAACAAATGCAAAACGGTCTAGAAATAGCTAGATACAGTCTAGAAATAGTTAGATACGGTGCAAAATCACCTGAAATGATGCTGAAACAATCTGAAACAGTGCTGATACAATGATGTACAGTTTGATACAGAGCAAAAATAGTGCACATACAGTGAGATACAACACTGAAACTGTTTGAAATAACTAGTGAAAAGTTCGAAACAAAATGTAAAAAATAATGTGAAACAACGCAAAAAGGTAAAATAGTTTAGAAACAGTGAGAAACAACGCATAAACGAGATGACACATGGTAAAACAGTCTATAAACAACTAGATACAGTTTATAAATAGTTAGATACGGTTCAGAATAATGCTGATACAGTGAGATACGGAAAGATACGATGAGATACGAGGCGGTTATTAGTTGAGAAACATTGAGATACCGTGAGATACAATTAGGATGAGATGAGGAAAAGTAAAATTGGGGGACATGGGAGAAGTAAAAGTGAAATCAGGGGAAATGGGAGGAGTAAAAGTGAAATTGAGGTAAATAGTGGGAGGAAAAGTGAAATAGAGGAAAATGGGAGGAGCAAAAGTGATATTGGGGGAAATAGGAGGAAGAATGTAAGGGTTTGCAATGTTATGAGAAAATATTGTTATATTTTTGCTAGTTATGTAATTAACTCTTCCTTTCCTCCATATTGGATAATTTTGCTAAATTGTTGTTATGTTTGGTAATTAAGTTCTAAAAGTTGTACTTTTATGTAAAAATTCTAAAATTAAAAGCCTTTTCTTTTCACTATATTTTTGTCGAAATTTTATTCAGGGTAACCACCGTAAGCTCACCTATTACCTTAATAAATCTCCTACATTTTTAGACTAATTTAGAGTAATTGTTTTCGTACTAGGTGATTTGTTAATGTGGTATATCGAAGGCTATTTATGTAGAAATAACTTAATTTATGGGACAATTACATTGAGAGGCACCGCACTCATGAAGATTACCAAAAAAGACCCCTATTTTGCTACCATACATGACATAGCACCCCCCTCCCTTTTTTTAAATTTTTCTTTCACTCCATAGCACCCCATATTTAAAGAAAAAAAACCCTAGCCCCCATTTTTCCTCTTTTCTCCTTCCATCCTTCCCATTTTTCTCTCTTCTCTTCCCCATTACACCTAACCCCGCCACCACCCCCAACCCTTCCACCACTGCCCCACCGTCATCCCCCTCTCCTCTAAGCCACTGACGCCGTGGTCACCACCACCACCACCGCCGCTGCTTCTTCTTCTTCTTCTTCTTCTTCTTCTTTTTTTTTTTTTTTTTTTGCTTTTTGAATAGCAATATTGATTTTCGTTGTATATTCCGATCAAAACTCCGGTGAGGAGTTTATTTATCAAGTTTCTTCTTGTTCTTCTCTTTTTTCATAAAAATTCGTTGAGATCTACTAGTTTTTAGTTAAAAATTTTGTTTAATGTTTAGATCTAGTGTTTTTCTTGTATAAAACTGTATAGATCTTGGATATTTGTTAAGCTTTTGTGTAAAATCTGGCCGAGGCACTGTTTAACATTATTTTTGTGAGTTTATACACTTTTATACATTTTTATACAAGTTTATACAATTCTGTAAACGCGTATAAAAATGCATAAATCCGTATATGTACGTATTAACAGTGCATAAAACACATTCTATGCATTGTAAAATTGTATAAAGCTGTATATGCGTGTATGAACAATGAATAAAATTGTATAAGTTTCATATTTGTGCACTTTTTATGGATGTTTTGTATAAAACTTATGTTTTTTGTGTATATTTTTGTATTTCCCTTCTTGCATACACATTTTTCTATGTATTTACATGTATAATTTATTATTTTGATAGATTTAGGTGTATAAATTTATCAAAAAATAATTATTTAAGCAAATCCACAAATAAATAAGCAAATTCGGGTGGCGGGGCAGTGGTGGGAGAGGGTGAGGGAGTGGCTCCTAGGGTTTTTAGTTTAAATGGGTGCTATGTTATGTAATTTTGAAAATAAGGGGGTGCTATGTTGTGTAATGTAAAAATAAAGGGGTGCTATGAATGAAATGTGGCCCCTCATTTGTAATTTTGCGTTGTGGGCTGCCTAATTTTAAAAATTCTCTTTAATTTATTATCATTTTCTTGTCAATATCTTTATTGGACTTTTTTGCTGGGTAGCGATCGTAAGCTCATCCATTTAAATTTTGACCCGTAATAAATCTGTTACATCTCTAGACTCTCGCTAGAACTCCTTCTCGCTTTTCTCTCATGTCCATCTTCATCGTTTCCCTACTACTTAATCCTTACACTAAATCCAACACATTACTTAATTCGTGGTTCGATTGATTTTATAGAAAAAATCAATAGTAGACCACTCTAGGATCAAGCTCGACAAAATGAATATATTAATTTTCGTAGAGCACAATTGGTGAGTTAAGTTTTAAAAGGTGATATATTAATTTTAAAAAATTTTGGGATTTTTAACTGACCCGAAAATTATATGGTTGATCTTGGCAAAGTTGGTATATCAAATTTAGAATCTTTTAGAGTTGATTTGAACAACTTTAAAGCAAAATATGTTCATGGCTATCTATAGTCTATGTTGGCGATTTGCGAGGACTTTGGTACACATTTTATCAAAGCTACAACGTACTTGGTACTAAACTCCTCATGAATCTCCAGGGCCCGCCCGGATTTTGCTTCCATTCCAAAAAATTTCACCTAGTACCCTCAATAAGAGGTGATCTTACCTAATTGTCCACTCTTAAAAATATTTTAACTAAATGCCCTCCATCTCATACTCCCCCTGTGAAAGTACTAATTTGCCCCCGACTAACATAATTCACATTTCTCTGTTTAACATAGCCTCCCTGAAAGGGTTCTCTCTCTCTCTCTCTCTCTCTCTCTCTCTCTCTCTCTCTCTCTCTCTCTCTCTCTCTCTCTCTCTCTCTCTCTCTCTCTCGACGTTCCTGGTCTGTTTCCCTTTTTTCTTCGTTTTGTGCTGTAGATTTAGGGTTCGTATTCTCTGTTTTCCTGTGTTTGTTGTATTAGTTTTTATTTAAATTGTTATTTTCACTAAGCCTAATCATTTATTTGCAAATTTTTTCACCTGCAATTTTATTTGTATACTTATTGTGGCTGTTTATATATTTATTTGTCAGTTATTTCCATTTTGATTTATGTTTGAGTTTTTTTGTAGATTCTTTTGGTTGTGTTTGTTTGATTCCGGTCATTTGAAGCTTCAAATTCATATAGCGTACAGTCTTGGCTATTGCCAAGAGTTGTATAGATTTTTTCTAAATTGGTTATTGCAGTAGAGTTTAAAGTATTGGCAATAGCCAATACTCTAGAGATTTTTCAGTGTAAGGTCCCATTTTCAACAGATCGTAAAGTCTTGGATATTGCCAATAGTTGCATAGATTTTTTCTAAATTGGTTATTGCAATCGAGTTTAAAGTCTTGGCTATTGCCAATATGTTTAGATATTTTCAGTGTATGTGTTCCCTTTGCACCAGATCTGAAAGTCTTGGATCGGTCTTGTTCATACTTTGAATTTCCTGATTGTCTCCTTTTAATATTAATTTTTGACTTCATTTTATTCCTGTTTAGTGTCTGGATTCCAAGGTCGATTCGGTCTTGAAGCATGTTGCTATATTTAAGAAAGGTTTTGAAGGCGGTGTATACAAAAGGGATTCTAGGTGCATTGGAATCAATGAAAGTAATCTGGGAGTTGCAAAATTGGTTTCATCCACTGCTGGTATAAAAGGCTCTCAAGGAGAAGGTGCTGATGTTGTTGCAGAAACTGCTTCTCAGATTATTGCTAAACTGCAAAGTGGAGAGATTCTTATCTTTTCCCAACCAGGAGATATTGAAGTGCCGAGTGTCAAAGAAGTATGTTTGTATATGACGTTCCTTTTATTATTTGATTTTTTTGTTGTTATGTGTTGTCAGTGTTGTTTTTTCATATTTTGTAGGTAAGTGATATTGAGTATTGTGATCAATATAATATTCATATAGACTCTGTGGATGATTTTATAAGTCAGCCAGTATCTTCTGATGAAGGAGGCAGGAAGAGGCAAAGATGTGATCTAGTTGATGAACTTTCAAATTTCCGTTTGTTATCTCCGTCGCAAGAAGATGGTGCATGTGATCTTTCTTGTAGTAGTCCAAATGATACTTTTAGTACTGCAAAAGAGTTAGAGAAATCCACTGAGAGTTAGAAACCATTTTTATAGGTTTGGTAGGAATTCTTAGCTGTTGACAATACTTGTGGGTCAAGGTAAATTGAACTGGCTACTGGTTTGACGGTAAAGTGTTGGCTATTTCCAAGAGTTTAGTCTACTGATAATATTTGTTTTTGTATTTTTTTTGGTTGTTATGTTTATGTGAACAAGTACACTTGGATGATTGATATTTTTGTTAATTTGAATATTTGGGTTGTTTTCAATTGGATGAGTTTCAAGTGTTGGCAAGTGTTGCCTTTTGACAATACTCTTGCGTCAATATCAATTGAATTTATTTTTTTTATATGTGTAAAGTCTTTGCTATTTCCATGAGTTGAACGTATTGATAATATGAACTTTCCAATCACTGAAGTCTTGGTAATTGCCAATATTTTGTGCGAAAAGAAACCGAAGTTCTGAATAGGTTGAGTATAGAGTCTTGGCTATTGCCAATACTTCAGGTATATCTTTCATAGCACATTTTCATTTTTAAAAATATTTATTATTTGTGACATTAATATTTGAAAATCTGATAAATAAATGTTATTGGCAAGATTGTTTTAATTCTATAGCTTTATTAGTTTTGAGTTATTATTACTTTAAAAATTATAAAGGTTGTGGTATTTCAGTCCTTTTAATTACTTCTACTGTGAAGCAGAATTTTCTGAAATCCTCATCATTTTTCAGCAGAAACATGCAAGTCGTAAGTTCTTGATCATTTGTTACCATCATTCCTCTGCACCTTTCGAGATTTGTGTCAAACCTTCTCTTTACTTCAGTTTCAGCAGTGTTGATGGTTAGAGCATTACAAATTTCTTTTCTAAATGCGTGGTAGCTTATACCGTCTTCGACAAGTATCAACTTTATATCATGGTTGATGTATTTTCTGTTTGCATCTCAATTCCCATTATAAGCTATATAAATGCAGCGAGCCACCATAGTGGTAATCCTGCCCATAATCAAGACAAATAATATGCTTTAATAGAAGCAGGGTCATTGGTAAAGTGTTGCCCTTTTATGGGCTTAAGGTCTTGCAAAGAAGTCTCTCTTAGTTGCCTACTGCACCAGAACTGCAACCCTTGGAAATAGCCAAGACTTGGAGAGACTTTGTCTGCAAGCCCCCCATAGTAACAGGCTTTAAGTATTGGCAATAGGAAAGAAGTCACTCCTATATGCCTATTGGACCAGTGCTGCAACTCTTTGCAATAGCCAAGACTTGCAGAGATTTTCTGTGCATGCCCCACATAGCAACAGTTTGAAAGTCTTGGCAATAGCCAAGAAGTTTCTCCTACGTGCTTATTCCACCAGAGTTGTTACTCTTGGCAATAGCCAAGACTTGCAGAGACTTTTTCTGCAAGTCCCCCATAGCAACAGGTCTGAAAGTCTTGGCAATAGCCAAGAAGTCTCTGCTTTATGCTTATTGCACCAGAGCTATAGCCAAGACTTGTAGAGAATTTATCTGCAAGTATCCCATTGCAACAGGTCTGTAAGTCTTGGCAATAGGGAAGAAGTGTCTACAAGGACCCCATTGCATCAGAGCTGCAAGTCTTGGCTATAGCCCCTCATTGCAATAGGGTTGAAAGTTTTGGCAATAGGCAATAACTTTGTACAAACCTCCAATTGCACCAGAGTTTAAACTATTGTCAATAAGCCAAGACTTTTCCAGAATTGATAGATTTTATTTTTTTAATGAAAGTGCATATTAAAATTACTGTAATCAATCTAATGTCATGTATTTTTTTTATTATTATGAATAAAAACCATATCTCGTTTGGTTTATGTAGAACTTTAACCAAAGTTAAGCATAATATAAATAAAATTATAAAGAAATTAATCAAACTGTTATTAAAATTCAATAGCAATTTGAAGAAATCTTACAGTGAACCTTTGTTTGAACGGAGTACTCTCTGAAAGGAATGAGTCTTTAGGGTTGTTGTGATCGCGTGAATAGTGAAAAGGAAGGGGATGGGCTGTGCGCGTCCTTTTATTAGTTTGTAGGGGTATTTTGGTCCAAAAAAATTTCATTAAACTAATGAGGGCATTTTTGCTAAACATCTGTTAGTGAGGGCAATTTGGCAAACCATTGCTTCCGGTAGCATATTTTTGCAATTTGAAAAATTCTCTGCAAGTCTTGGCTATAGCCAAGACTTGTAGCTTTGGTGCAATAAGCACAAAGCAGAGACTTCTTGGCTATTGCCAAGATTTTCAGACCTGTTGCTGTGGGGGACTTGCAGATAAAGTCTCTGCAAGTCTTGGCTATTGCCAAGAGTTGCAACTTTGGTGGAATAAGCACGTAGGAGAAACTTCTTGGCTATTGCCAAGACTTTCAGATTGTTGCTATGCGGGGCATGCACAGAAAATCTCTGCAAGTCTTGGCTATTGCCAAGAGTTGCAGCACAGGTCCAATAGGCATATAGGAGAGACTTCTTGCCTATTGCCTGTTGGGATTTTGGAATAAATAGAGTGTGAATGGGAAATGGGTGGGAAGGTGAAAAGGTTCCTTTTAGTAAGGAAATGCACATTCTCCCATATTGGTAGAGGAAAAGACTTTGTTGGGTTTAAATACAAATTCACTTCTCTTAGCTCTTAAAAGGGTTGAGAAGAAGGGAAGCCTCGCGCCGCCGTCGTCGTCGCTCGCTCGTCTCGGCTTCGGCTTCGGCTTCGGCTTCGGCTTCGGCTTCGGATTTCGGATTTCGGATTTCGATCGATTGATTGACTTAATTTTTTGGACCAACAAAAACTAAAAATATTAATTAATTAATATTTTTTATTATTAATATTTAATATTTAATCTGTTTGTGTAACAGAAATGTGAATGGATTAATCTGATTAATCCAGCGCAGTTATTCCTCCACGTTCTCCCACTCTCCCACGTTTTCTCATTAGTGGACTACTCATTACTGACATTTAGTGAATTCAGCCATTAGTGGCAATGAATTCAGGTGCCATTAGTGGCAGTGTTAGTGGTGTTAGTGGCCATTAGTGGTGACTCTTCCTTCCATTTCCCATGGCTATATAAACTGGTCAGTCTTCAACATTTCAACACACTGAAACACAAGAAATACAAAACTTCTTACTGCATTCCTCTCTTTTCTGCATACTAAGTAAGTCTTAGTAAGTCGTGTGATTTGCTCCGTTTTCTTTGAGTTCGCAGTGTTCTACTGTGTGAAGTGCCGCTACAGTAGAACTGTTATCCCGTTCCATCCTGGGAGAAATTAACCCGTGAACCTTGGGCAACTGTGAGGGGGTTAGATTTCTTAAGGAGACACAAGTAAATTGTGGGCTCGGGATTGTCCCATTACAACTGATAATATACTTCTGTTTGTTGTCTTTTCTGATTTATTTGGTTGCAGGAATAACAAGCTTAAGAAATCTAATGTTATTTATTTTCTGCACTTAAATAAATACTGGTTAAGGAGACTAAAACCTTTGTGGTTTTTTACTCGTTTATAATATATTAATCTGCTGTGGAGACTAAAACCTTCGTGGTTTTTTCTACTCCTAATTACTGTGAAATAATCTGTTTGTGGGGATTAAAAGCCTTCGTGGTTTTTTCTACTCCTATTGTTTAAACAGTTTATTAATATTATTTCTGCTTGTGTCACTTGACAGAGATGACTAACGGAGCTGAACAAACTGTCCCTGCTGTGAATACGAATGCTACCGCAGTTTCTGGTGTTGCTGGGCCTAGCCGTGCTGCTGCAACGGTTATGCCACCAGCAGAAAAGCCGGGGAAGTTTACTGGTGTGGATTTTAAGAGGTGGCAGCAAAAGATGTTCTTTTAGACCACCTTAAGCCTGCAAAGGTTTATCAACGAGGATGCTCCAGTCCTGACTGATGAAACACCTGAAAACGAACGCTTCCTTGTGATTGAGGCTTGGAAGCATTCTGACTTCCTATGCAAGAATTACATTCTAAGTGGCTTGGAAGATGACCTGTACAACGTTTACAGTAATGTTGAAACGTCTAAGAAACTGTGGGATATTTTAGAAAAGAAATATAAGACTGAAGACGCTGGACTGAAGAAATTTGTGGCTGCCAAATTTCTGGATTATAAAATGGTGGATAACAAATCTGTTGTGTCCCAAGTCCAAGAACTTCAAGTCCTTATCCATGATCTCCTTGCTGAAGGTTTGATCTTGATTAATACTTCTGTTAAGAGTATTACTTATATTGTTGCTAACAAACTTTTCTTTGAAGGTTTGAAGATTAATGAAGCGTTTCAAGTTGCAGCCATGATTGAAAAGTTACCTCCATCATGGAATGACTTTAAAAATTACTTGAAACACAAGCGCAAGGAGATGACCCTTGAATATTTGGTTGTACGCTTGAGGATTGAAGAGGACAACAAATCTGCTACAAAGAAGGCTCGTGGAAGTGCTGCAATAGCGGGAGCAAATATAGTTGAGCACACTCCAAATCAAAATAAGAGAAAGAGGCCTTCTGGAGGGAAGACAAACCCCAGCAAGAAAAAGTTCAAGGGAAATTGCTACAACTGTGGCAAGAGTGGACATAAGTCCGCAGACTGTCGTGCTGCAAAGAAGGACAGGAAAAAGGAAAAAGGTCAAGCAAACATGGTTGAAGAGACAAAACTGGCCCAAGGAGTGCAAGACATTGATCTATGTGCTATGATTTCTGAATGCAACTTAGTTGGAAATCCTAAGGAATGGTGGATTGATTCAGGAGCCACCCGCCATGTTTGTGCTGTGAAGGAAGCCTTTGCTTCGTATGCTGCCGCTGGACCTGATGAGGCGCTCTCTATGGGCAATTCTGCAACGGCCAAAATTGAAGGATATGGGAAGATATTCCTCAAGATGACGTCTGGCAAGGTTGTGACTCTGACCAATGTTCTTCACGTTCCTGAAATTAGGAAGAACTTGGTGTCTACTGCACTTCTTGTGAAAAACGGGTTTAAGTGTGTGTTTGTTTCTGACAAAGTTGTAATAACTAAGAATGAGCTGTATGTAGGAAAAGGTTACCTGACTGAGGGCCTTTTCAAACTCAATGTAATGGTCGTTGATACTATGAATAAAATTGCAGCTTCTTCTTACTTACTTGAGTCAAATAATTTATGGCATTCTCGTTTGGGACATGTCAATTATAAAACCTTGCGAAAAATGATCAATTTGGAAGTATTGCCTAAATTTGATTGCGCTAAGTCAAAATGTCAAATATGTGTTGAGTCTAAATATGCTAAACATCCTTACAAGTCAATTGAAAGGGATTCTGAACCATTAGACTTAATTCATACAGATATTTGTGACATGAAGTCAATACCATCTCGCGGTGGAGAGAAGTATTTCACAACTTTTATTGACGATAGCACTCGTTACTGCTATGTTTATTTACTTAGTAGTAAAGATGAGGCAATTGACGCATTCAAGCAATACAAAAATGAAGTTGAAACGCAACTTAACAAAAAGATCAAAATGATAAGAAGTGATAGGGGTGGAGAATATGAATCTCCTTTTGAACAAATATGTTTGGAATATGGAATTATTCATCAAACAACTGCCCCTTACACGCCTCAATCCAATGGGATTGCGGAAAGGAAAAATTGGACATTAAAGGAGATGATGAATGCCTTGTTAATCAGTTCGGCTCTACCCCAGAACTTGTGGGGGGAAGCTATATTCACGGCTAATCAAATACTCAATCGAGTTCCCCATAGCAAAACACTGTCCATTCCATATGAAAAGTGGAAAAGAAGGAAGCCCAACTTGAATTACTTCAAAGTGTGGGGGTGTTTGGCAAAAGTGCAAGTCCCAAAACCCAAAAGGGTTAAGATTGGACCGAAAACAGTTGATTGTGTTTTCATTGGGTATGCTATAAACAGTAAAGCATATCGGTTTCTGGTTCATAAATCAGAAAATCCCGACATTCATGTTAATACGGTGATGGAATCAGATAGTGCTGAGTTCTTTGAAACTATATATCCGTATAAGAAGGAATGTGAGTCAGTTGGTGAAAGATCCAAACGACCTCGGGAAGGAACCAAAGGAAATTCACCAAATGAGGAAGAACCAAGACGAAGCAAGTGTCAAAGAACTTTTACTTCGTTTGGAGATGACTTTGTCACTTTTCTGTTGGAAAATGAGCCTCGGACGTTTAAAAAAGCAATGTCTTCTTCAGACTCTCCATTTTGGAAAGAGGCAGTCAATAGTGAAATAGAATCTATTCTGAGCAACCATACTTGGGAGTTGGTTGATCTTCCTCCTGGAAACAAACCATTAGGTTCTAAGTGGATTTTCAAAAGGAAAATGAAAGCTGATGGCACTATTGACAAGTACAAGGCAAGGCTTGTTGTTAAAGGCTATAGACAACAAGAAGGTCTTGACTACTTTGACACATACTCGCCGGTAACCAGAATTACTTCCATTCGTATGTTAATAGCGTTAGCCGCCGTGTATGGTCTGCAAATCCATCAAATGGACGTTAAGACAACGTTCTTAAACGGGGATTTGGAGGAAGAAATTTACATGGAACAACCTGAAGGGTTCGTGGTTCCAGGTAAAGAAAAGATGGTGTGTAAACTTGTTAAGTCACTTTATGGACTGAAACAAGCACCTAAACAATGGCATGCGAAATTTGATCATACAATGTTGTCAAATGGCTTTAAAATTAACGAGTGTGATAAATGTGTCTACATTAAGAACACTCCTAATTTTGTAGTCATTGTTTGCTTATATGTGGACGACATGTTGATAGTGAGCAATAACATTGCCAATATAAATGCTACAAAACGCATGTTGACTAGCAAATTTGATATGAAAGACTTAGGAGTTGCGGACTTAATTCTGGGTGTTAAGATCCATAAAACTCCTCAAGGTCTGGCGTTGTCTCAAACTCACTACATCAATAGTGTTCTTGAAAAATTTAAATATTTGGATTTTAAAATTTCAAAGACTCCTATTGATGTAAACCTTGCTCTAAAGAAGAACAAAGGTCAAAGCACGTCGCAACGGGATTATGCACGTGTTTTGGGAAGTTTGATGTACGTCATGAATTGTACTCGACCAGATATAGCTTGTGCTATAAGTAAACTAAGTCGATACACGAGTAATCCCAATCAGACCCATTGGATGGCAATGAAACGTGTTTTGGGGTATTTAAAATACACTCAAGACTTTGCATTGCATTATAACAAGTATCCTGCAGTCATTGAAGGATATTGTGATGCCAATTGGATCACCGGCACAACTGATTCTAAGTCCACAAGTGGATATATTTTTGCACTTGGTGGAGGAGCGGTGTCTTGGAAATCGTCCAAGCAAACATGTATTGCCCGCTCTACTATGGAAGCTGAATTCATAGCCTTAGATAAAGCCGGTGAAGAAGCTGAATGGCTTCGAAACTTTTTGGAAGACATTCCGTTTTGGCCTAAGCCGTTGACACCAATTTGTATACATTGTGATAGTCAATCGGCTATAGGAAGAGCGAAGAATGTAATGTATAACGGTAAGAATCGTCACATACGACGAAGGCATAAAACCGTTAGGGACCTACTCTCTAGGGGAATTATCACCATTGACTACGTGAAGTCAAGGGATAATGTGGCGGATCCGCTTACAAAAGGCCTAACTAGAGAGGCGGTTGAGTGTTCATCGAAGGGAATGGGACTATGGCCAAGGACAAGTCATCACGGCGGTAACTCTACCTAGGAGACTGGAGATCCCAAGAACTAGGTTCAAGGAGAATACAAAGTCGTGTTTGACGGTCCAACATTGTCAGTTAATGTTTGGTCCATTCTCATGATTAGACAATGTTCAAGTACCAAGGGTAAAATGCTAGAGGCATTTTTTAATGATTGTCTAAGTTTGATATTTTAATTATCAAACAGTGTACATCTATAGGATTACACGTTTAGAAATCACCTATGTAAGTGTGAAGTGGAAGCCGCTTCAAGGAGAATTCGGTATGGCAAGTTCTCTAAGTACTTATGAAACCAGGCGGTGTTCATGGCTGAAACGAACACAACAGTGAGAACCAAAGACGGTTAAGGGTTAGTTGTGTGACATACGTTGTCTAGGTATACACCAAAGCTCAACGGTTCAAAGATATCAAATCTACCGATTGACCGAGTATATCCGATGTATGTTCACTACGGAAAGTTCAAAGGGAAACCTACTTATCCCGATGCAACTAGTTCTTTCTTGCAAATCACACAAGTCTGTCATGCATATTTCCAATATAGCCATTCCCATTTCATGTGGGGGATTGTTGGGATTTTGGAATAAATAGAGTGTGAATGGGAAATGGGTGGGAAGGTGAAAAGGTTCCTTTTAGTAAGGAAATGCACATTCTCCCATATTGGTAGAGGAAAAGACTTTGTTGGGTTTAAATACAAATTCACTTCTCTTAGCTCTTAAAAGGGTTGAGAAGAAGGGAAGCCTCGCGCCGTCGTCGTCGCTCGCTCGTCTCGGCTTCGGCTTCGGCTTCGGCTTCGGCTTCGGCTTCGGATTTCGGTCAATTGATATGATTGATTGACTGACTTAATTTTTTGGACCAACAAAAACTAAAAATATTAATTAATTAATATTTTTTATTATTAATATTTAATATTTAATCTGTTTGTGTAATAGAAATGTGAATGGATTAATCTGATTAATCCAGCGCAGTTATTCCTCCACGTTCTCCCACTCTCCCACGTTTTCTCATTAGTGGACTACTCATTACTGACATTTAGTGAATTCAGCCATTAGTGGCAATGAATTCAGGTGCCATTAGTGGCAGTGTTAGTGGTGTTAGTGGCCATTAGTGGTGACTCTTCCTTCCATTTCCCATGGCTATATAAACTGGTCAGTCTTCAACATTTCAACACACTGAAACACAAAAAATACAAAACTTCTTACTGCATTCCTCTCTTTTCTGCATACTAAGTAAGTCTTAGTAAGTCGTGTGATTTGCTCCGTTTTCTTTGAGTTCGCAGTGTTCTACTGTTTGAAGTGCCGCTACAGTAGAACTGTTATCCCGTTCCATCCTGGGAGAAATTAACCCGTGAACCTTGGGCAACTGTGAGGGGGTTAGATTTCTTAAGGAGACACAAGTAAATTGTGGGCTCGGGATTATCCCATAACAACTGATAATATACTTCTGTTTGTTGTCTTTTCTGATTTATTTGGTTGCAGGAATAACATTGCCAACACTTAAAGACTGTTACTATGGGGGGCTTGCAGACAAAGTCTCTCCAAGTCTTGGCTATTTTCAAGGGTAGTAGCTCTGGTGCAGTAGGCAACTAAGAGAGACTTCTTTGCAAGACCTTAAGCCCATAAAAGGGCAACACTTTTACCGATGATCCTGCTTCTATTAAAGCATATTATTTGTCTTGATTATGTGCAGTATTACCACTATGACGGCTCGCTTCATTTATATAGCTTATAATGGGAATTGGGATGCAAACAACAAATACATCAACCATGATATAAAGTTGATACTTGTCGAAGAAGGTATAAGCTACCACGCATTTAGAAAAGAAATTTGTAATGCTCTAACCATCAACACTGCTGAAACTGAAGTAAAGATAAGGTTTGACACAAATCTCGAAAGGTGCAGAGGAATGATGGTAACAAATGATCAAGAACTTATGACTTGCATGTTTCTGCTGAAAAATGATGAGGATTTCAGAAAATTCTGCTTCACAGTAGAAGTAATTAAAAGGACTGAAATACCACAACCTTTATAATTTTTAAAGTAATAATAACTCAAAACTAATAAAGCTATAGAATTAAAACAATCTTGCCAATAATATTTATTTATCATATTTTCAAATATTAACGTCACAAATAATAAATATTTTTAAAAATGAAAATGTGCTATGAAAGATATACCTGAAGTATTGGCAATAGCCAAGACTCTACACTCAACCTATTCAGAACTTCGGTTTCTTTTTGCACAAAATATTGGCAATTACTAAGACTTCAGTGATTGGAAAGTTCATATTATCAATACGTTCAACTCATGGCAATAGCCAAGACTCTATACATATAGAAAAAATAAATTTAATTGATATTGACGCAAGAGTATTGTCAAAAGGCAATACTTGCCAACACTTGAAACTCATCCAATTGAAAACAACCCAAATATTAAAAATAACAAAAACATCAATCATCCAAGTGTACTTGTTTACATATACATAACAACAACAAAAAATACAAAAACAAATATTATCAGTAGACTAAACTCTTGGAAATAGCCAAAACTTTACAGTCAAACCAGTAACCAGTTCAATTTAACTTGACCCAAAAGTATTGTCAACAATTAAGAATTCCTACCAAACCTATAAAAATGATTTCTAACTCTCAGTGGATTTCTCTAACTCTTTTCCAGTACTAAAAGTATCATTTGGACTACTACAAGAAAGATCACATACACCATCTTCTTGCGATGGAGATAACAAACGGAAATTTGGAAGTTCATCAACTAGATCACATCTTTTCCTCTTCCTGCCACCTTCATAAGAAGATATTGGCTGACTTATAAAATCATCCACAGAGTCTATATGAACATTATATTGATCACAACACTCAATATCACTTACCTACAAAATATGAAAAAACAACACTGACAACACATAACAACAAATAAATCAAACAATAAAAGGAACACTATATACAAACATACTTCTTTGACACTCGGCACTTCAACATCTCCTGGTTGGGAAAAGATAAGAATCTCTCCACTTTGCAGTTTAGCAATAATCTGAGAAGCAGTTTATACAACAACATCAGCACCTTCTCCTTGAGAGCCTTTTATACCAGTAGTGGATGAAACCAATTTTGCAACTCCCATGTTACTTTCATTAATTCCAATGCACCCAGAATCCCTTTTGTATATACCCCCTTCAAAACCTTTCTTAAACATAGCAACATGCTCCAAGACCGAGCCGACCTTGGAATCCAGATACTAAACAGGAACAAAATGAAGCCAAAAATTAATATTAAAAGGAGACAATCAGAAAATTCAAAGTATGAACAAGACCGAGCCAAGACTTTTAGTTCTGGTGCAAAGGGAATACATACACTGAAAATATCTAAACATATTGGCAATAGCCAAGACTTTAAACTCTGTTGCAACAACCAATTTAGAAAAAATCTATGCAACTATTGGCAATAGCCAAGACTTTACGATCTGCTGAAAATGGGACCTTACACTGAAAAATCTCTAGAGTATTGGCTTTTGCCAATACTTTAAACTCTACTGCAATAACCAATTTAGAAAAAGTCTATACAACTCTTGGCAATAGCCAAGACTGTACGCTATATGAAATTTGAAGCTTCAAATGACCGGAATCAAACAAACACAACCAAAAGAATCTACAAAAAACTCAAACATAAATCAAAATGGAAATAACTGACAAATAAATATATAAACAGCCACAATAAGTATAAAAATAAAATTGCAGGTGAAAAAATTTACAGATAAATGATAAGGCTTAGTGAAAATAACAATTTAAATAAAAACTAATACAACAAACACATGAAAACAGAGAATACGAACCCTAAATCTTAAGCACAAAACGAAAAAAGAAGGGAAACAGACCAGGAATGTTGAAAGAGAGAGAGAGAGAAACCCTTTCAGAGAGGCTATGTTAAACAGAGAAACGAGAATTATGTTAGTCGGGGGCAAAATAGTACTTTCACAGGGGGGACTGTGAGGTGGAGGGCATTTAGTTAAAACATTTCTTAGTGGGGGCAATTAGGTAAGACCACCTTTTATTGAGGGTACTAGGTGAAATTTTTTAGAAATGGAAAGCACATAAAGTTATAGTTATATTTATGAAATTTCTCTTACCTAGTCTAAAAAAGTAAAGGTGGAAATCAAGTGTCCATTTATGCAAATTGCCCCTTTTTATTTTTGGAAAATAACACTAGATAGAGAATTAGTTAAACTCTAAACACATTTATTGATAATATCTCTATATAAGTAATTTTTATTTGGGAAATTAACTCAAAACACCATATATAAAGAATTATTTCTGCATTTACTCAATGATGTAATTGATTTACAAAATACCAATTTCTTAAAGTTTATACCATATTTTTAAAATTAATTTAATATTACCAATTCCACATATTTTTCTAGTTCTAAGATCTAGAAATATTAGATAACTCTTTCCTAATGCATAATTATACTTAACGTACAAAGTAAAAATGCCTTACAACAGGTTGGACAACTCATATGTAATACGGTACAAAATTGCTTATTACTTTTACTATTTTTTTGTATACATTAGGGTACACTATATCGCACATTAGGATGCATTATATGGTAATTTTTACTATATATTTATATCATAATATGGATCTTTGTATATACGGTATATTTTTATTGTACATTGCCTAAGTAGTAGGATATTTTTAGGGACAGAAAAAGATAAGTTAGAGTAGGAAGTGGGCAGATAGTTGTGGGATCTTAAGGATTAGCATTAGAGAGGTTAACAGGTCCATAATTCCCCAATTATAGCCTTTAGGTAACTGCGTGATAAGTACTTGTATTGGGTGAAAATTTATTGAGCCTCGATGCTAGGGCTCGAAGCGTTGTTCGGTTGAATCTTTTGGTGACCATCCCTCAAAGAAATTTACTATGATCCCGAGGTTAGTTGCCTCAGGCGAGAACTGTGACACTCCAGCTAATAAATGTCTCACATCGGCATAACACAGGAGTGATCCTGGGTATTTAAGTAAATATGCCTTAGACCCTAGTGACGCATTTTAAAACCGTGCGGGTTTAGGCCCAAAACGGATAATATCACTAGCGGGCTGGATTGTTACAACTTGCCAGAGTAATTCGTGGCCCCGAGCTTACCTAATAAGGAGAAAGTTCACAAACAGGACACCCTTGTCGATCCCTCATTTTCCTGGCCACATAAACTGATAATTTGCAACACCATAAGTATTTACTGAGTGCAAAACTTGCCTTATTATTAAGAAAAATTTACACCACATTACTACCCTAATAGTTAAATTATAAAATATATCAATACTTTTAAAAGATTTACAAAACATAACAATAGTTTTCCATATTTATCTACATACCATTTTCTCATTTCTCATCCTCAAACATAAAATCCTAATTTCTTCTCCCTCTTTCTCTCCCCTCCTCCTCCACACACCCACCCATCGTTTCCCCTCACCCATCGTCGTTGCCGGTGACGTTGTTCCTTCGGCGAACAACCACTGTGCCTCTGCTGCTGCTGCTGTTAGCTTCTGTTTTAGGCTGTCTTCGTCGCAGCTCGGTGCTGCTGCACTACATCAGCGGCGAATCCGATCTCTATTTTTCGGTGTGGTATTTTCTGATATGCTCCTTTGTCTTTTTTTTTTCTTTTGTCTGTGTATATATGCGTATGTTTATTTGTATATATATATGTATAAATTTTTGTATTTACGTGTATGTATATGTTTAGGTGTATAAATACAATAAAGTTTTTTGAATATCTAGTTGTGTTTATTTATATATTGTTGTATGTTTGTGTATTTTGTACTTTCAAGTTTATGTTTGGCAACTTTTTGGTTATGTATTTTTTATAGTTTTGTATAGAGTAGTATTTATGTGTATGAGTATGTAACATTTTTGTCTAAAAATTCCTTTGTATGTCTTGTATTTTTGGTTTAAATAATTGTATGTTTTGTATTTTCTAGTTTATATATATTTATGTATTTTCATTTTGTGTTTTTTTGTATGTTAGAAGCTTTTTTTTCAGATTAAAAAAAAAAAATTCCACGCAACCCTGTGACGGGAGCAGTGGGTGTGGGAGGGAGTAAACCTTCATTTGTATTGTTTTAATGGAAGTTGTATATGATTTGTAAAAAAACTATTGGTATGTTTTGTAAAATGGTATAGTATTAGTTTCTTTTTGTAAATATGGTATTAAGGTTGTATATTTGTGTAATTCTCCATAACAAATATTATTAATTGGTGAAATTTGCACCATTTAGCCACTCTAAGGGTCATGTTTTATGCTTTAGCCACTATATTTATAAGTTCAGTTCTTCTGTTCAAAACGGTTGATTTGCAAAAATATGCTACTGGAAGCAATGGTTTGTCAAAATGCCCTCACTAACAAATGTTTAGCAAAAATGCCCTCATTAGTTTAATGAAACTTTTTTTGGATCAAAATACCTCTACAAACCAATAAAAAGACGCGCCCAGTCCATCCCCTTCCTTTTCTCCATTCACGCGATCAAGAAAACCATAAAACCCTATTCCTTTTACAGATTGTTCTGTTCAAGAGAAGATTCAATGTAAGATTTCTTCAAGTTGCAAGGGTAAAGTTCTCTGCAACTATTGCCAAGAGTTTAAGTTCTGCTACAAAGGGAAACTTACACTGAAAAATCTGTAAAGTATTGGCAATAGCCAAGACTTTAAACTCTACTGCAATGGGAGGCTTGTAGAGACTTCTTGCCTATTGCCAAGACTTTAAGCCCTGTTGCCATGGTCTCTACAACTACAGAAAATGTCTCTACAACTATTGCCAATAGCCAACACTTTAAATTCCAGCGGCAGGGGCAACTTGTACAAATAGTCTCTGCAAGTATTGGCAATTGCCAAGACTTTTACCTATATGGTAGTGCAAAACTTGCAGAGAAAGTCTCTGCAACTCTTGGCAATAGCCAAGACTTTAAGTTCTGGTAAGGGGGCCCTTACACTAAAAATCTCTAAGAGTATTGGCAATTGCCAAGACTTCTACCTCTACTGCAGTGAACAAGTTGGAGACAAAGTCTCTGCAACTCTTGTCAATAGCCAAGACTCTAAGTTCTGGTGGAAGCGACAACTTACACAGAATGTCTCTGTAAGTATTGACAATAGCCAAGACTTTAAACTCTACAGTATTAAGCAACTTGCAGAGAAAGTCTATGCAACACTTAGCGATGGTCAAGATTTTAAGCTCTATGCAAAACATGAATATTTAATAGCCATAGGCAATAAAAACCTTCAAATCACTGGAATCAAGCAAACATAAGAAAAAAAATCCCAAATTTCCAGCACATAAAGAAGAAAGAAGGAGGCCAGGAATGGGGAAAGAGAGAAGGAAATTTTTCAGCGTCAATTAAATAAGTTAGGGGCCACACAAAGAAGAAAGAAGGAGGCCAGGAATGGAGAAAGAGAGAAGAAAATCTTTCAGCGTGAATTAAACAAGTTGGGGGCAAAATAGTCCTTTCATAAGGGGGAGGAGGTATGATGTGGAGGGCATTTACTTAAAACATTTGTAAGTGGGGGCAATTAGGTAAGACCATGTCTTATTGAGGGTACTGGGTGAATTTTTTGGTTCAAAACTTCGAGACAAATATTAGCAAAAGTCTATATATTTACACTAAAGAGTGGCTAATCATGTGTTTCACCCTATTAATCGTGCATCCTCAATTGAGCATAAGGATCCATTTTTTTTTTCCTAGAAAATTTAAAAGGTAAATTGAGGAACAAATTAAGGTCAATCTTTAAGGTTCTGAACTTTATTACAGGGTCTAGCTTTCGGGGCTTAAAAAGTCCAGGGAATTTTTACATAAATAGTTCTCAATATAGCATAATAACAAGACATCTAATCCTAATATAATCTAGCCACAATATTTAAATTTAAAATATAATTTCTATTTAAAATATGACATATAATTAGATCGATATTCTTTATATATAACTTCTACGCGCGCGCGCACACATACACACTCTCTTTTACACACATATTTATCTTATATTTTTTAAATATTTATGCCATCAAATTATCTCTAATAAATATATATACTATATTTTAATATTATATTTATTTACATATTATTGTCGTAAAATTATATCTAATATTTTTTGTACTATATTTTAAACATACTTTTTTATATATTTATGTGTGTGTGTGTGTGTGTGTGTGTGTGTGTGTGTGTGTGTGTGTGTGTGTATATATATATATATATATATATATATATATATATACATATATATATATATATATATATATATATATACTAGTTTTGGACACGCGCTTTGCGCGTGAATCTCACATTAATGAGTATATAAAGTATAAAAATAGCATAAGTTTCATCGAAATGTGGATTTGAGCTATAAAATCTAAACAAACAAAGGGTATGCTTCTAAAGTGATATTGATCCTATTTATTGTGAGTTCTCAAAAAATATTGTGAGTTCTGTTTTTGCCTCCTATTTCCAAAACTATCCAATCATGTATGTTCTTTCTTTTCGGATTAGATAGCAAACTATACTTGATATAAGGAAATTAAATGATAAACTCGTGATAATAAGAGTACAAAGATATGTATGTACATTAGATAATTGCTTAAAGAAAAAACAATGGCTTCAATATAACTTATAGTGTATTTTCTCAAGATGAAGAGTCAGTTTGGATTGGCTTATTTTAGGTGCATTTGAGCCAAAAGAACTTTTAAGCATTTTTTTTTTTAGTTTTTGGAGTGTTTGGCAAAAGCAAAATATGCTTTTAAGCACTTGTTTTTAAGCCAAAAAATGGAAGAAAAAAAAAAACTAAAAGCTAAATGTTGGTCTTCCTCAACTTTTGCTTTTGACTTTTAACTTAAAATCACATTTTTAAAAGTCAATCTAAACACCCTCTAAATGAGTTTCATCTCCATTATTCCTCGTGTGCAAGTAGCTTTTGCTATTATGCCTACAATAAAATTCAAACTCAATTCCACAAATGTTATTAAAATTCTAAACATCTATCAAGATGATCACATTATTCAGTTGACAAAAGAAAAGTCAGGCAATCAAAAAACTCTAAAAGGTGGAGAAAGGAATTGATTGTTCCATCACTTCTTAAGAAAAGAAACAATGTTTGCACATAATGTATTCATCTCTAAATTCAATCATCACGCCTCTTATTAATAGACGTGTTTTACAACTGTAATACTGATAGGATCGGGAGAAAGAAAGAACAAAATGAAATTTACGTCTAGAAATTTTTTTTATAGATTTTCCATCATTATTTCCTCTGCTGACTCTGACTAAAATTTGTGAGATAGAGTGAAATTAGAAGAATTAACTAATAAGTGAAATTAAAAGAAATTAAGCTTTGTGCGTCTAGATATTACTGATGATCTCCTCTCAAAGATGACAATAAATTACTGAAATTAAGAAGAAAGATGAAAATAAATTACTGAGATTGAGAACGCTATATTGCTAGTGAATGAAGAGCAAAAGAGAGCTACTTGCACTTTGTGAGAGTACGAAAACCAACTAACCTGCACTAATATGGCACATAAAAATTTTAAAAAATAGTTTGATGAATGAATAGCACTTTGTGAGTACTCCAACACCGAACAAAGAGGTGGAGAAGATGTGCACCAATTGATTTAATCAACTGCATCTAGTAATCACCCCAAAGGCTACTTTATATATCAAGTTTAATAGGAGTAATTAGATAAGGGAGATAAACTATCAGAATAGTAACAGACAACTTGAATAGAATGGATATACATGCACACGTTAAGACAACTTGAATAGAATGGATATACATGCACACGTTGTGGTACTTAAATTTTGAAGTGATAATTAGTCTTCAACATTAAAAAATTATTAAGTACAGAAAGTATACAGATTTCAAATGTTTATAATGTAGTAAATTCATTCAACCGAATGAAGTAGAAACAAACTTTTTATTATTATTATTATTATCTTTATCTTCTTTAAATAAATTGTATTGTATCTTTACATCTTTGTGTGAAAATGTGTTTGATTAAAGGGTAAAACCGTCTTTCACATTTTTACTTTGGAGTTCTCATTTTTATAATAGCTAGTTCTTGGGCACGCGCAAAGCGCGTGAACCCGTGTCAAAGTATAATGATTTTGTTCACACGTGCTTGTAATTGCTGGCTATATTTGCGAGAGTACTGGCAAGGCTTATACCACTTTTGACTTTCTTTCAGTAGCATTTTTCTTCAGTGATCTGCATTTCTTCATAAGTAGGAAGATTATAAATAAAGGAGTACTTGAGAGATACTCTTTACTCTACTTATCTTACTATTCAAAAAAAAAAAAAAAAAACTGCTTGCTTAAGTACCTATAGCTGCGACAATGTGAATACAAAAGAGGACGGCAATTGACAAAGCTTGTATGGTAAATTGATACGTAGCTTTTCTTCTAGTATTCTTGATGATGTAACTAACAATAGAGATCAATATCATAGCATGGTTAATGCTCAACATGGCCATGGCACCCGTTACTTACTGAAATAGTTTGCACCGACGAGACTATCAGATGTCCCTCTACCAAAATAATTATGGAAAGAAATATATATAGTACTTATAGAGGTTAATAAGTACAATTCAGATTATCTAAAAATATGAATAGTCTAGTACATGCATGTATGGAAGTTTACTGAATATTATCCTTGCCAAATGTAAAAATGTTAATTGTACTTTTCAAAGGCAATTTTACAATTCCCAAATACAAAAACCCGATGCATTGATTAAATCAGTTTTGAATTACATAATTATTAGAAGGTACAACAACATTTGTATAATGTGAATACTTGATACATGTATTTTAATAAATTCTTTAGAATTTCAAGGCTAATTTTAAAAATCTCACGTGATACTAATCTTGAATAATAATACTCCCTCCGTCTCAATTTATGTGGCACCATTTCTTTTTTGTTTGTCCCAAAATAAGTGGCACATTTCTTTATTTGACAACTATTTAAAGCATCATCTCTATTTTACCTTTGTTGGGTCCTACATACTTTTAAATCTACCAACAACTTTTTTATTACATAAATCTTCTCTCTCTTACTTTTTCAAGGGTAAAATTGATACTTAACAAGGTCAACCTCTATTTTCTTAAACTCTGTGTCCAGTCAAATGGTGCCACATAAATTGAGACGGATGGAATACTAATGGATGGTAGTTGATTGTTAATATAAGGGCAAAATGGTCGTTTACTTTTTGCTTTAGGGATTGGCTCTTTTAGAATAGTATGATATGATAGGTATATTATTCAATTTTATTTAAATAAAATATATATTTTTAAAATCTAAAAAGATTAGAAAATTATACTAAGTAGCTAGGAAAAGAAAAAACGACAAAATATGATAAAAAAATGAATAGGAGCTTGAAATAATTACGTGGGGTAGTAATTTCAAAGACGAACTCAACCAAATAAAAAAAGTTCCACTTAGTGGTTCCGACAGACGTCACAGTTATATTTTAAGCCTAGCTAAAAAAGACACACATTTTCAGCCTTTTCGCCCAAAAAATTTTAACTCAGTTTCTGAAAATCCGTCTAGAGAATACTCTATTTTTTAATGGAGACCGGAAGTGTTATAATTAAGCTAAAGTGTCATTTTAATGTAAATCTCCGAACAAAATAACAAATGGGCCAAAATCTTCAAGGACTCTATTCCCGTAAAATAAAAAGGAATTTTTTTGTAACTACATTTGGTACAAGATTAAATTTCGTTAAGTATCACTTAAATATGGTACCATTTTAATATTACAAATATACTACATCTGTTGTTAGTACTGTGTTGGTCTAGATCTGACGAGGACAAATAATCGAATTTGTTTTGGGTTAACTAGCATCTATTTGTATCAAAGTCGCAAAATGACAAGAAATTTGATAAAGAGAAGAACAACAGCTAAGAGACAAGAAATAAGTATTTGGATATATTTTTGGATATCTTTCCTTGATTACATAGCTCCTATTTATAGTCTACAAGAATAAATAGAGCAATAAATATGTTTAGTAGCCATTACCCCACGTTCTGATCATGGTTGGCCTATGATCACCCCATAAATGTGCAAGCAATGACCGAAAGTTACAAAAGGCGAAACTCTATCAACCGAAGACTGAACCTTCACTGAGGGGTAAACTGCACGTCTTGTGATGGTTATTCTTTAATCGCCTCGTTCTCGCCCTAGGCAACTAACCTCGGGATCATAGTAAATTTCTTCGCGGGATGGTCTTCAGAAGATTCAACCGAACCACGCTTCGAGCCCTAGCATCGAAGCTCGGTAAACTTTCTCTCAATACAGATAGTCCCCCCAACCCTCGGATAATAGTCAGGATTTTCCGAGGGGTAGAATAAATTTGGCGGGAAATCGACGTAGCTACACGTGTGCCATGAATTTAAAAAACGGCTGTTTTCACTCCATATTCCCATCCATCACACATGGTATCCGTTGATTGGGCATGACTTTTCGCTCCTCCTTCCCCATGTAAATGCAATGATGACCCTTCCACTATAAATACCTCAACTTGTTTTCCTTCTTCCTTACTTTCAATTTCTCTATCAACAGTAATCTTCCTCAGCAAAATTACATCTTGAACTTCTTCTTCTTGATTAAGAACATCACCAATTACCCAGCAAAAATGTCCGCTACATATTCTGTACAAAATCTGAGGTCCACCTAAAGAGAGGAACCCCGATGTTGCCACCATGATCGTTGCGACGAACAAGTAAATGTTCTGGTGCCCTTAGATATTCTTCCACCGTTGGATGACAACACAGAGGCAACATCGTACCCTAGCGGTTTAACCCCGAGGCGGTGCAAAGCCACCGCCAACCGCGGCAACGCTGATGAAATGGGGGGCGAAGAGGGAAACGCCACCATAGAAGTTGGCGATGTTGAAACAGAGATCCAAACCCCAAGAAAAAGAAATCTCCCTTGAGGGAACTCACACCCGAGGACGTCATCCCCTCGAAGCTCGACCTCTCGAACGACTTCATGATGCAAGTCCAGACCGAAGCTGATATTAGGAGAAATAGAAATATTCCAGTTGGAGACACTCCGAGCCTGATCACACAAGCCAATATTCATTTGGTTCGGGAGGACTGCAAGTAGGCCCCCGAGGTCCGAGTCAGTATCCCTGCTGCGGAGAGCCGAACTTGCGATGTGGTAGATGGGAGCTCTTTTGTGTACACCTACCCTTTCACAATAGGATTTACTCTTCCTATTCATGAAGTGGTGGACACATTCTGCCGACCTTATAATGTGTACATAGCTCAAACTGGCCCCGGATTCTGGAGGGTCATTCAGTGCCTTGACTATTTGAGCAAAAGAGCAGACGTCTCTTTCACTTTTGATTACTTCATCTACCTTTTTCTCCCACTCTGCATAAGGATGAGATTGTTTAACTCAATAAATGAGGCAAGTTTTCGCTGATCACAAAAGGAAAAGACATTGAAGATTGGCGATGGAACGAACGCTTCGTTTTACTGCCTACTAGCCTTCTATCTTCGAAGCCTGGCTTTCCCGAGCGTGAAACCGAACACGTAAGCTTTTGCCTATGTTACTTTTGACAATTTCCCACTTCATCATTTTTAATCTGACTTTTACGTTTGACCTTTTTAGCCGAGTCGATTCTGATTGCACCTCCCGACGACCTGACTGCTTGGGTGCAAGCCGTTATTAAGGCGAAGCCAAGAGAAGAGAAATCGTGGATGATCTTGGCTGCCATAAGTGGAAATCAATGGGCATGCAAGCGCCATGGTTAGTCATTCCTTACTTCTGTTGAACTGCCCTTTAGAGGTTTTCTTCTTACTAGTCCTTGCTTTTTATAGGTTTCCCCAATAAGGCGGTTACCGTTCCGAAGGAAAAGAAAAAGAAGGATAAAAAGAAGAAAGTCCCCGAGACTAGGGAAGCTTTGGATGAGCTCGAGGATTTGGTTGGAAACCTCGAAAAGAAAAAGAAGGGAAAGAAAGAAGGAAAGGCTGCTTCCAAGGGGCTAACAGACCAGGGTAAACATATGGTTTCTTTCCTTTCTAACATCTATCCCATTGTTCTTTGCTGACTATTTTTTTTCCTTTCTTTCAAAGCTCCAAAAAGGAACTAGCAGTCTTCAAAGAAATCTGCCGGGGCCAAACGGGCCAGAAAGGAAGAAAATGTCAACCCCGAGGTAGTTTCTTCTCCTCGTAGGGGTTTGATCGACGAGCCCGAAGAGGAAGAGGCTCAAAGAGTAATTGAGACTATCGATCTTGAAGTGTCGAATCGACCGGCTAATAAAATTGAGGATCCCTTCATCAGCAAACAAGGAAAAGAGTGTGGATGGGACCCCTCGTACTGAGGAAAAAGCCTCACGAGCTCCGTCCGAGCCTGGTCACGACTCGATTTCTCGAAGGCAGGTCAGGAGAGTTGAACATCCCTCCGACCTCTACCTTCTAGACAGTGATGTGGTGGTTCCCAACAACTGCAGAGAGCGCCACAGGCCATTAGAGCGAGAGCACCTCAGGAAATTACCCATAGCTGAGTTGATGGCCGATGGAGCTCAGCATGCCATTCAAGTATTTTTTGCCTCACTTACTTTTTTTTTTATAGATTCTATCGTTTCCTTTTCTTGCCTTAACCCTTTAGTTAATCCTTTGCAGGGGTATGTACGCTCGATTAGGGTTGCCGAGATTGAGACCCACCGAGTCTCCACTCTTAAAGAAACCAAGAATGAATGGGACCGAATAAGAGCTGACCTCAAATCTTGAATAGTCGACTTGGAGAAATGATTTCTTAACGCCAAGATTGAGTTGGATGATGCTCGAATGGCTGCTAACTAATCTGACCTCGAGGCAGCCAATGCTCGTGAGGCTGCCTCTTCTGCCGAGGCTAGAATGGCTACTTTAAAAGATACTTGCAAGACTGAGCTCGCAGCTGAGTGGAAGAGGATAACCGACGAGGCCAAAGCTGCCCTCAGTAGAAATGCTGAGAAGTATCACTCTAAGATTAAGGAGAGCTCCCTCAAGATAAATGAGCTAACTGAAGAGAAGGAGCGGCTCAAGGCTGAGATTGTGGCCCTTCGGGGAAAAATAGCTTCTTCTTCGTCGAGGAAGAAAATGAGAGCTACAATGAAAAAGTTGACAAGAACTGGACCATCATCCAAACGAAGTTAAAGACCCTATAACAGTGCCAAGCCGGGGCGGATCTGGATGCAGAGATAGCCAAGGCTGAAAATGACGCTGTGAAAGCCCAACAACTATTGAGCCAGCTCCCCTCGAGCAGTGAGAGCTCGAGTGATGAAGACAAAAAGATCGAGGGTTCTAATGTTTCAGCTTCCGAGGCCGAGGAGTGATGTCTCGCCAGTGTATTTTCTGTTTTTGCTTTGCTTAGGCCTTGAGCCATTGTAAATATTTTCATGTTGGCCTCCAAGCCTTTTTTAATGAATTTGAATGTTTCTAAGTGTTAATCTTTGCTTTGTTTTTTAAAGCCTTCGATATGTCACTTGAAAATTTGCTTGCGAGACTTAGATAAATTTAAGTGCAAGCTATCTTAGAACGATGTCTCGTTCATGAGCCGAGGCATAAAAAGAACAAATGTATTGGCCTTCATACATTGGATAAAAAAGAAATTGAATCAAGTTTTATTCCATTGATGAGTTCCGAGCCGATCTACATAAATCCTAGTCGTATTGAGACTTACGAAAATTCTTATTACAAAGCCACTTTGGGTGATCACGACAAATAACTAGGCTAACTAACAGTCACCTGTGTGCGGATAGCTAGTCTTCGAATTTCGTTCGAAGTCCCCGGTTATGGAATGAGTCGAAGGTTGGCTGAGCTAACTCCCCTTGCATCTCTCCAGTGGTCGGGTGTGCATAATGAAGACCCGAGCACTATGTATCATTTTCTTTGCTTCCTAAAAAGTTCAAGCGAAGAAAAACGAGGGGTTAGTATCGTTCGACCCAAGCGTTGGAGCACGGATAGTTCCATGCTGTGGGTGAAGGATCATGCTTGATGAAGAGTAACGTACCTCAATGAAAAATAATTGCGCTTTAAGTTGGAAATATTCCAATTTAGAGGCTCTTGATTGCCTCGGAGATCTTCGAGTTGATAAGATCATTTTCCTGCGATGACCTTAATTCGATAAGGCCCTTCCTAATTAACAACCAGCTTTCTTGCCTTTTTTTTTCTTTATTCGTTTAATTCGAAGCCCTCAAGACGTAATCACCAACCTTAAAAGTTCTGAATTTAGCCTTTCTATTCAAGTAGGCTTCAATTTGTCGCATTTGGGCAGCCAACCGAACCAAAGCCATTTCTCTTCGCCCTTCGAGCAAATCTAGTTCCACGCGCATAGCTTGCTGATTCGACTCCTCGGATGAATGAGCATATCGAACGCTGGGCTCACCAACCTCGGCAGGAATCAATGAGTCGATCCCATAGGCGAGGGAAAATGGGGTTACTCCAGTGCTATTTTTCTCAGTCGTTCTCATTGCCCACAACACCCCGGGCAGCTCATTGGGCCACGAGCCTTTAACTTCATCCATCCTCTTCTTAAGATTGTCCACGATTATCCTATTCGAGGACTCAGCCTGCACGCTAGCACTGGGATGATAAGGTGTTGAGACCACTCTTTTGATCCCCCAATTGGCAAAGAAAGTAGTTATCTCTGAGCCTATGAACTGTTTGTTGTTATCACATGTATCTCCTTTGAAACTCCAAATCTGCATATAATATTTTTTCAAATGAAATCGATAACTTCTTTTTGCCGAACCCTAGCAAAAGATCCTGCCTCGACGCACTTGGTGAAATAATCAGTGAGTAAAAGAACATGTTTTACCCCACCCTTTGCCTTGGGAAATAGGCCTACAATATCCATCCCCACTTCATAAACGGCCACGGTGACACGATTGAATGCAATGGCTCCACTTATTGATGGATCATCGAAGCGTGCTTCTGGCACTTGTCATATTTTTTAATAAATGCCTTAGCATCTTCACTCATCTCGGGCCAGTAACAGCCAGCTCGAAGGAGCTTTTGTACCAAGGCCATCTCGCCAGAATGATTTCCGCATTCTCCCACGTGCACTTCTCTCATCACATATCTATACTCCCCCTTGTCCCAAACATTTGGCCATCAGGCCGCAGTAAATATTTTTTATATAATTTCCCTTGCACAAACGAATATGGGATAACTTGTCTTCGAAGCTTTTCAGTTTCCCTTTTGTCTGCGGGTAGGATTCCCAAATCTAGATAGGAGATAAATTTGGTCTGCTAATCCTAATGCCTATTTACTATATTTACTTCCAACTTTATCTTTCCCACTGCAGATGTGAGTAACCGAATTTCTGCATCAGTTCCCGAGTCCCCAGTTTCGATAATCGAGGCCAAGTTAGCCAATGCATCAGCTTCAGTATTTTCTTCTCGAGGGATTTGTTGGATTTTCCACTCTTAGAACGCATCGAGCGCTTGCTGTACTTGGATCACTAATTGCTTCATTTTGGGCTCCTGAGTCGAGAAGTCACCAAGGATCTGATTCACGACTAACTGTGAATCACTCTTTAGCTCGATCTTTTCAGCCCCCATTTTCTTATCCAACCTTAAACATGCTATTGCAGTCTCATACTCAGCTTCATTGTCGGTCAAGTTCCCAAATTTCACTGAATAGTTCAGCCTTTCCCTAGTTGGAGTTACGAGCACTATTTCGAGCCCCAAGCCTTTGGAATTAGTTGCTCCATCAGTAAAAAGTTTCCACACCCCAGGGTTGGACTCTTTGAAAGTAGATTTTATTTTTCTGCCTCGGGGAGTTACTTAGCACTGAAATCGGCTACGAAGTCTGCCAACACTTGAGATTTTATGGCAGTTTGGGGCTGATGTACAATTTCAAACTCACTTAACTCGACTTCCCATTTGAATAACCTCCCCGATAATTCAGGCTTATATAATATTATTCTCAAGGGGAAGGTTTTGACTACAGCTATGAGATGCCATTGAAAATAAGGGCGAAGCTTACGAGCTGCCATAATTAATGCAAGTGCTAATTTCTCTAAGTGTGGGCATCTTGTTTCAGCGTCGAGAAGGGTCTTGCAGACATAATATATTGGTTGCTACTTCCTATCCTCTTCTCTAACTAAAACTGCACTGACTTTTACCTCGAAGACAACTAAATACATCAGTAGTGTCGAACCCTAAAAAAAAATAATCCCGAAGAGCTAAATTTAAGAATATCAACTGAATGGACTAACTCTTTTGGAGTTTTTGGAGTCGCCACCCAATTTAAGGAAAACAGGGAACCAAATAAGCAAATGCGTCAAAATTTTCGTTTTTAGAGAAAGACAGTCTTTCAGAGATTCTAAGTAAGAGGTTTTGTTAATTTCGAAAGAAAGTTTTTAAAGCACTTTCGAAATTCCGTTAACAATGGTTAATCCGACAGGTTTCCAAATTAATTTGCAAGTGTTATTTATGCGCTTTTCTTAAATAATCTAAAAATAATTAGTCGAACCATTAGTTAATTCGACCGATTAAATTTAGCAAGTTTTAAAACACTTAACAGCTTATTCAAAAGGCTTTGCTTGTCTTTTAAAAATAGAATAGAATAAATAAAAATAAAATAAATTAAAAGCGCATTTTCTTCTGAAAAAGAACGATTTGATCGTCCTAATTTCTTTGCCAACTCGTATGTGATAGCGCATAAATGACACTTGCTTAATTTCAACTTTAAAACACGAGTATCTCACCATAAGGTGGAACTTATGTTTCAAGTCGCTTTTTGCAAAGTCGTTTCGGGACAGTTAGAAGTTAATTAAAACTTCTTTATAAATTTTGACTTTCAAAAGAAACTACTTCGTATCAATAAGATAGAAGTCTTTTCTTATAGTCTATTATTAAGCGTGGGTTTTTTTTTTTGAAAATTTATGAAAATTTTCACGCATTTGCTTAAATGGCTTGATTTGCTATAAATTAAATAACGACTTCAAAATAAAAGGTTTCAACATAAAGTAAACAATCACATAAGTAAATCAAATATATGTATATTAATAAATGGATTATTCTACAAAACAATTCACAGATTCTATCAAGTGTCTAACTATTAAAATAAAGAAATTGAGTTTCAAAAGGCAGAATCCGGAAAATGATTAACTCGCGGGAGCCTTGAATTTTCTAAAGTTCCTAAATCTTTGAAATCTTGAAAGCTTGAGCCCGAACTTGACCCCAATGCGACTCCAAGCCACCGTAAACCTTCCCAATTGGTGAGTTTTTAGCCGAACTCGTCCCAAAGTATTTTATGCAAAAGTAAAGGAGATAAAAATTAGTAACTACACGATAACAAATAACTTAATGAACACTATAACTAGATCAAACATAAGGTTAGCCTTTAAGAAACTCTTAATAATTTATTAACTTCCCATTCGAGCGAAACAATTGTACTTAGGTTTAAAAAAAAAAACTTGCAAAGTGAGAGATTAAGCCTTAGAGATATGCATTGCCAACTAGAGCATAACAACAGAGAACTTTCCTACAATTTAACCAATTTTCTATTATCCATCATTAATAAGAAATAGTACACTGTTTTGAAGAAACTAAAGATATGATTCCACGAGAAACATTTTAGTCCAGTAACATGAGTGAAACCCAGCTATAAAATTTCTTTTTAAGATAAGTAAGTGCAAATGTAAAACCCAGCTCTAACATATCTTTCTCATAAAAGCATATTAAAAAAAAGAATAAGCTTTTTGTTGTAAATAAAATATAAAATATAAAAGAGCAGTAAAGTAAATGAGAGAAGTAACGGTATGGAGAGAGATAGGAGTTTTATTTCACTTTCTTGTCTGTGTCATTTAGAAGGTGAAAGTGCATCCGATTATATAGGATGAAGAGCTCACTATAAAGTTACAATAAGTAATGCTTTATTAATAAAGATACATTGATTAATGAGTTAGTTCATTGAATGAAGCATAAATAATCCGTTTATGAATGGAGGACATCCACATTCTCTGGATTTGTAACACTCCCCCTTGGATGTCCATTACACAAAGAGCATGCCTCGTTAAAACCTTACTAGGAAAAATCCTGTGGGAAAAAGCCTAGTGAAGGAAAAAGAGTACACACATTTTGTAATACGCATTTAGAGCTGTCTCATTAAAAACCTTACCAGGAAAACCCAATGGGACAAAATCTTGATTAAGGAAAAAAGAGTGCATCGCGTATCTTACTCCCCCTGATGAAGACATTGCTTTATATTACGGAGACTACGCATTCCGATCTTGTATATTAACTTCTCAAATGTTGAGGTTGGCAATGCTTTAGTAAACAAATCCGCCAAATTATTACTTGAACGTATTTGCCGAACGTTTATTTCACCACTATTCTGAATATCATGAGTAAAAAAGAATTTTGGCAAAATGTTTTTTATTCTGTTTCCTTTGATATATCCTTCTTTTAGCTGAGCTATGCATGCAGTATTATCTTCATATAATACAGTTGGAATCATTTGCAAAGAAAACCCATACATTTTCTGAATATGTTGAGTCATCAGTCTTAACCAAATGCATTCACGACTTGCTTCATGAATTGCCAATATCTCTGCATGATTTGAAGAAGTAGCTGCAATAGTTTGTTTTATTGAACGCCACTATAGCCTGTTTGAGAGCATCCTCTATGTGGATCAGAAAAATATCCAGCATCTGCATAGCCAGTTAATTGTGACTTGCATTCATTTGAATAAAACAATCCCTTATCGATAGTCCCTTGGAGGTATCTGAATATATGCTTAATACCGTTCCAATGTCTTCGTGTTGGGGAAGAACTAAACCTTGCCAATAAGCTTACAACAAAAGATATATCTGGTAGAGTATTATTGGCAAGATACATCAGTGCACCAATTGCACTAAGATATGGTACTTCAGCACCAAGAAACTCTTCACCATTTTCACAAGGTCGAAATGAATCTTTATTTACATCAAGTGACCTCACAACCATCGGGGTGCTAAGCGGATGTGATTTATCCATGTAAAACCTCTTAAGAATCTTTTCAGTATATGTTGATTGATGGAGAAATATTCCTTTTGTCAAATGTTTAATTTGTAGACCAAGACAAAAATTAGTCTTTCCAAGGTCTTTCATTTCAAACTCTTTCTTCAAACACTCCATAGTATTTGTGAGTGCTTCATGAGTTTCAATAATATTCAAGTCATCAACATACACAGCTATTATGACAATTTCAGATCCAGACCTTTTTATAAAAACACAAGGACAAATTGGATCATTTTTATATCATTCTTTCAATAGGTATTCTCTAAGGCTATTATACCACATACGACCCAATTGTATTCATATAAGGATTTCTGAAACTTTATTGAACAAGCTTCTCGGAAACCTTTAAATACTTTGGGAATTTGAAATCCTTCAGGGATTTTCATAAAAATTTCATTGTCTAATGAACCATATAAATAGGATGTGACAACATCCATTAGACGCATCTCAAGTTTTTCTTGTACTGCCAAACAGACAAGGTATCTGAAGGTGATTGCATCCACCACAGGAGAATATGTCTCCATATAATCAATGCCAGGTCGTTGCGAAAATCCTTGTGCTACAAGTCGTGCTTTATATCTAACGACTTCATTCTTCTCATTTTGTTTTCGCACAAATACCCATTTGTATCCTACTGGCTTTATACCTTCAGGTTTTCGGACGATTGGTCCGAAAATTTCACGTTTATCAAGTGAAGTCAATTCTGCTTGAATTGCATCTTTCCATTTTGGCCAGTCATTTCTCTGTCTACATTCATCGACAGATTTTGGTTCAAGATCGTCGTTTTGTTGCATTATCTCAACAACAACATTATATGCAAAACTGTTGTCGACAACAATATTATTTCGGTTCCATAGTTTTCCCGTAGAGACATAACTTATTGAGATCTCTTCAATTTCATTACTTTCAGGTACCCGAGCCTCTGCTGAAGAGGTCTTATTAGTTGTTACGTCTTTATGCTCGTTTTGAGCAATTACCTCTGTAGTATGATCATTTTTATTATTTGCTCCTTTTCTTTTTCGAGAATTTTTATCTTTGGAACCGGGTGGTCTACCATGCTTTAGGCGTGCCTTAGACTCACTTGCATAAATAGGTTGCCCTACCGGGATATCAACTCGAATTGGAGTATTTGCAGCTGGAATATGGGATTTAGTTACCCTTGGTAGGTCAGTGAATGCATCTGGCAGTTGATTTGCAATATTTTGCAAATACACTATCTTTTGAACTTCAAGTTCACATTGATTTGTACGAGGATCTAAATGAGATAGTGTTAATGCATTCCAGTCTATTTCTTTTCCAGCTGCTTATTCTCTCCCCCTAATGTCAGGAAAACTGATTCATCAAAATGACAGTCAGCAAATCTTGCTGTGAATAAATCTCCCGTCATGGGCTCAAGATATTTAATTATAGACGGAGATTCATACCCAACATATATCCCCAACCTTCTTTGGGTTCCCATCTTTGTGCGGTGTGGTGGAGCAATTGGCACATATACCGCACATCCGAAAATTCTAAGATGGAAAATATTTGGCTCCTGACCAAAAGCCAATCGTAATGGGGAGAATTTATGATAACTTGTCGGCCTGATCCGAACAAGTGCTGCTGAATGTAAAATAGCATGTCCCCATACTGAAATGGGTAATTTTGTTCTCATAAATATTGGTCTAGCCATTAATTGTAGGCTTTTGATAAATGATTTTGCCAGACCATTTTGAGTATGAACATGAGCAACAGGATGTTCAACTGTTATCCCAGTTGACATACAATAATCATTAAATGCTTGAGAAGTAAACTCAGCAGCATTATCAAGATGAATTGTCTTTATCATATAATCTGGAAATTGTGCTCTCAATCTTATTATTTGAGCAAGCAACCTCGCGAATGCCATATTGCGAGTTGATAATAAGCACACATGTGACCATCTTGTAGATGCATCTACTAAAATCATAAAATATCTGAATGGTCCACATGGAGGGTGTATGAGCCCACATATATCACCCTGTATACGTTCCAGAAATGCAGGGATCCTTGTCCCAACTTTAGTTGCTCTAGTAATTAATTTTCTTTGAGAACAGGCAGCACAAGAGAATTCTTTAAATTGAAGAATCTTTTGATTCTTTAATGTATGCCCATGTGAATTCTCAATTATATTGCGCATCATATTATAACTGGGATGGTCCAACCAGTCATGCCAAATAATAAAATCATTTGATTTAGTAAATATTTTGTTTACTATGGCATGTGATTCAACTCTGCCAATGCTTGTGTAGTACAAGCCAGAGGAAACTGCGGGGAGCTTTTCAAGCACATATTTCTCACCCGCTATCATTATAGTAATATAAAGATATTCAATCTTTCCATCAGTTTTAGTCTCAATATGATAGCCATTTTGGCGTATATGTTTGAAACTTAACAGGTTTCTTTGAGACTTACTACAATATAAGGCTTCATCAATAGCCAAACATGTTCCTCCAGGTAATAGTAACTTGGCTTTTCCAGAGCCTTCAATCAATCTTGTACTACCACTTATTGTATTAACATTGGCTCTTTTCATAACCAAATAAGAGAAATATCTCTTATCTTTTAGAATTGAGTGCGTTGTAGCACTATCCAGGAGACAAATATCTTTGTTATTGAACTTGAATCCAACTGAAGACTGGGGAATTTCCATTTTCTTCATAAAAAGACAAGTTACATAGTAAGAAATATTGGATAAAATAAAGTACAAGAAAAGTACTTTTAAACATTGAAACATAATTAAAGATGGCATTTTTTTTCAAACTTTAAAACATAAAAGGTAAAGACATTATTCTTTATTAATTTTATTCCCCAGTTACAATGTCAGTTCTTCAGTTACGATTCTAAAAAAAAGTCTCCAGCTTCTAAATGGGTAATATTTGGGAGGCTTTCAAAAACATCATCATCTTTCACGGCAAGATACGCCTCAGTCTCATCATGCTTGTCAGCAAGATGTGCCAAATGTGTCCCATTGTCATTATTTTGAAAGATCAAATGTGCCTCCACATTATTTTTATTTCTTTTCAGCGAAGCTTGATAGAGCTTGACAAAATATTCAGGCGTACGATAAATTTTCGCCCATGACCTTTCACACCACATCGATGGCATATATTATTATTCTTGCCTTTTGAAGGATTAGCTTGAGACCCTTATTGTTCTCATATTTATTTCCACCGTGACGGCGATTATTATTTCGTCCCTTGCCGCGCCCACAACCATGGCTTTTACCACGGTAATTATTTTGCCTTCTTTCAAGCATATTATTTATTGCTACCACATTCGCATCAGGGAATGGAGCATGTGCTCCCACATTCACCTTAGGGAACGGAGCAGATCCAGTGGGGCGGGCTTCATGATTTTTGATCAACAGGGAATTATGTTTCTCAGCTACCAGAAGGCATGAGATCAACTCAGAATATTTTTTGAATCCCTTTTCACGGTATTGCTGCTGTAACACCATATTTGATGCATAAAATGTGGAAAGTATTTTTTCCAATAAGGCATCATCATCAATAGGTTTTCCACATAATTTTAATTGAGAACTTATTCTAAAGACAGTAGAATTATATTCTGTTACGGTTTTAAAATCTTGTAACCTTAAATGAATCCATTCATCACGAGCCTTTGGTAGTACCATGGCTTTCAAGTGATCATACCATTCTTTCAAATTAATCCACAGTTCTAGTGGATCTTTCACGGTTAAATATTCAATTTTTAACCCTTCATTAAGATGATGGCGAAGGAAAATCATGGCTTTCGCCTTATCTTGGCTTGATCTTTCATTTCCTTCTTTAATAGTATCGCCTAGACCTTTCGCGTCCAGATGTATCTCGGCATCAAGCACCCATGATAAATAGTTCTTGCCGGATATTTCAAGCGCCACAAATTCAAGCTTTGATAAATTTGACATAGTAAAAACTATCAAAGACAATAAAATAATTAGAAATTTATATAAATGATAATCAATAAATTATAACAGTGACATGAAGGAAAACTAATCTTTCTATTCCCTCTCTTTTCTTCTAATTAATGACATCCATCATTATGGATAATTATAGTTTTTCATATCATATTCAAAAGTTAGATTAATGAGATTTAATAATTTTAATAACAGCACTTTAAATTCGTGAAGCATCTTTTCAAAACTAAAATGATAGCTCATTAATGCATTATAAAAACTTGTTTATCGTATGCTGCTGTTGTAAAAATTATTTTAGTATATGTGTAATTAATATAGTACATTTATCTGTAAACGAGATATATTACGATAAATAAATTATATATAGATATACCTCACAGATGGAAGAAATTGGTACTTAATTTGGAGAAGATTAGAGCTTCGTGCTGATAACGTTTTGTAAATAAAATATAAAAGAGTAGTAAAGTAAATGGGAGAAGTAACGATATGGAGAGAGATATGAGTTTTATTTTACTTTCTTGTCTGTGTCATTTACAAGGTGAAAGTGCATCCGATTATATAGGATGAAGAGCTCACTATAGAGTTACAATAAGTAATGGTTCATTTAATAAAGATACATTGATTAATGAGTTAGTTAAATAATCCGTTCATGAATGGAGGACATCCACATTCTCTGAATTTGTAATATTTTTCATCAAAGAAGTAATTAGCCAAAGCCATGTGTCATACTAGACAGCAAGGACCCATATGTTTTTAGTAACAAAAATAACATGATTATTCAAACAAGTGATGGTAAATTACAAATGTAGAATATTCCATTGGAGAAAAACGTAGGTATTTGCTCAAGTAATGTTCCCACATGGGAAAAACAGATCATCAGTTATGAATAAAGAACTAATCTAATTCAAACTACTAACCAAACTGAGGGATTCAGTCCTACCCAAAAAAGTCATTAATTGAAGGACTAGTCAGACGCCACCACTATCCTAAAGCTATACAAGGACACAAATTCGTACTAAACAATATATATTGATGAAGTCCAAGCGATACTACGTCTTACTCATATTGGATAAAACAGGGATATTAACCATATTTTAAAAATGAGATAGGTATAATCTTATTGGTTTTTAAGTGTAGGACTCTCAAGTTCTAAAGCAAAAAGAGTGCTCATTACTAAGCTACTCCCCTGGATCTTTAGCTGAAAGACTTCTATGCCCTCAACAATGGCAGCGTGAGGTGTTGAGAAATGAGAACTATGGCTGGTAAAGCGAGTCCTATCCAGAACATAAGATCATTTTTATTTCTGAAAAACATTGTTTCAGATAGCTCATTCTCAGTGCTTACAAAAAAGGGATCTTGCTGGCCATTAGGCATTCCATCTTATTGGTGCAAAAGTCTTACTAGTTTCCCAAACTAATCTCCATCTCAACCTTCCTCACACTAAGCTTTAGCAGCAAATATCAGATGTAGCCTTGTGCTCGCACATAGGCCCTTATAAACAGAACCATACACCTTCAGCACTCCCTAAGGCTCCCACACAAACCACCTATAACAGCCGAAACTAGCCTCACACACTCCCATGCAAACCACAAGATACTAACAGAACCAAAGCCAAAAATTCTACACCACCTGAACATTCTTTCAACAGCATGACTCTTAATAGAACCAGGGAACCAAAAGCCATCCTCAACTCTGAACACTCTCCTACTCTCTTCAAACAATTCTACATTAGCCCCAAAATTCTCACAGGCCAGCATCAAAGCAGAAATTCAATCTAGGAAAGCTAAGTAACAGGAAGCTTAACAAGAGGCTGTACTTAACCTGTAACCTCTAGGCTTTAATAAAACTTGAGATCGACATTACAATAATATACTTTAACAAACTACTAGCCAAAGGAGACATTTGAAAGGTTTAAATCTTTCCATCACTTTGACAGTAATCAATTACACCATGACTACAACTATAAAAGGGGTTCGGACACTAATTGAAAGAAATTAGCAGAGATTATGTATGTGTGAACAGGTAAATAACTAGAAAAACTATATAAATTAATTTTAACACAAACTTAAATTCCTTCAAAATTAACAGTAACAAGCGAGTAAGGGAAAGCTTATGTCCTCAAGTTTCAACAATAAAACTGCATTCATATTGTTTTACGGAAACGAAAATTACACTAATGATGATAGCTTAACAGTTCAGGCAACACACATGAGCATATCTCAAAATGTAAAAAACCGAAAGACAAAGGTGGGATTATTATCTGTTTCGACGCAGCGAGCCGAGGCGTGAATCCAAAGAAAGTAAATCGAATAGACGACTCGAGTAGCAAAATAGTGATACACAAATCAAACAGAAACCGTAATCGCGATGCCTCTAAGTTCTGCCTCTTTTATCAACTTGAAACTAAGAGAATTTATATATGTATGCTGTGAGTTTCACCCATACTCCCTATTTTCACCGCTATTGCCCGGCTGCTTTCCCCTAATTTTTCTTTCTGTTTTTCCTTCTCTTCCCCCGCCACTTAAATCACTACTTCCAGAGATATTTATCTGCTGAACTTCTAGGATTTTGAGTGAGGTTTTTTGGGGGAAATGGGTTGCCGGGTTTTGGGTTGGAATGGAAACGGGTTGGGGAAATCTGATTAAGGACTTTTAGTTTTAGGGATACTCCATCCGTCCCAATTTATGTGGCACCATTTGACCGGACACGGAGGTTAAGAAAATAGAGGTTGACCTTGTTAAATATCAATTTTATCCTTGAAAAAGTAAGAGAGAAGATTTGAGTAATAAAAAAGTTGTTGGTAAGTTTAAAAGTATGTAGGGCCCCATTAAATAGTTGTCAAATAAGGAAAGGTGCCACTTATTTTGGGACAAACAAAAAAGAAAATGGTGCCACACAAATTGGGACGGAGGGAGTATTAGATACTCCGATATAAGAGATTTACGTGGGTGGGTCAGGCTTGGGGTTAGGTAGTGCAATTTTAACCGGATAAGTTCATAAATGAAAAGGGTTGCACGGGTGGGACATAATTTAGCCTATATATTATGCGATTTTAGCCTCATTTCTTTTAAATTAATCAATTCAACCTTTAATTTTTTTAAAAATTAGCTTTATTTAAATAATTAGACATCAATTCAAACTTTTTGGGACAAAATTGGGTGTCAACAAGTAGCATCTCCCTGTCCTTTGGTTTAGCGAGTAATGGTGCATTTGCCAAATAATGCTTTAGCTCCTCCAACGCTTCTCTACATTTGGAGTCCATTCAAAGTTAGTGTTCTTTTTCAAAACAGAAAAGAACCTGTAGCATCGCTCTGATGATCTCGAGATAAATCTACTTAGAGCGGCAAGCCGGCCGGTCAAACGCTGAACTTCCTTTGGGCTCTTCAGTTCCTCGGGGATCTATTGTATAGCCTTGATCTTATCAGGGTTTGCTTCGATGCCTCGTTCAGAGACGATAAATCCTAAGAACTTTCCCGAGTCGACCCCAAAAGCACACTTTTCAGGATTTAGCTTCATGCAATATTGCTTCAAAATTGCAAAAGCTTCCCTCACATGGTTCAAATGATCCTCCAATCGAATTGATTTTACTAGAATGTCATCTATATAGGCCTCAATTCTTTTACTAATATAATCTTTGAACATCCGACATACCAACCTTTTATAAGTTGCCCCAACATTTTTGAGACCAAATGGCATTACCTCGTAACAATATGTTCCTTCATATGTGATGAAAGAAGTTTTTTCTTCATCACTTAGCTCTATTAGAATTTGATCATACCCCGGATATGCATCCAGAAAGGTCAGCAGTTTGTGTCTAGCCGTGGAGTCTATCAACCTATCTATTTGAGGTAAAGGATATGAATCCTTTGGATAAGCCTTATTCAAGTCAGTGTAATCAACACACATCCTCCACTTGCCATTTTTCTTTGGCACCACCACCACATTGGCGAGCCAATCGGGTATTTCACTTTCCTAAGAAAGCCGTTATCGAGCAGCCTTTTTGTCTCATCTTGAATTGCCTTCTTCTTCATACCAGCATGCGGCCTTTTTTATTTGTTTCACCGAAGGGTGGTTGGGATCCACTTTCAACTTATGTGTCATTATCTTTGGGTCAATCCCTACCATGTCTGCATGAGACCAGGCGAAGCAGTCATCATTGGCTTTCAGCAACTCAATGAGAGCTTTCTTTGACTCGGTATCCAGCTCCGAGCCTACACACACTTTTCTTTCTGGAAATTCCTCTGATAGAGCAAAAGATTCTAACTCCTCGATGGTGGAGTCCTCAACCTTTTTCTTCTGAGGCTCTTGTATGAACGCTGGAGCCTTCTCTATTTCTCCTAGAGAGCCTACTTCAAGAACCGAGCCCTCCTCCCCGTGAGGCTTCGAGCCGATTAATTGCAATTTGGATGGCCCAGCCGGGGCGATTCCACTTTTCATAGCATTCCCGAGCTATTCTCTGCTTACCTTGGATGGCTCGAACTCCCCATGGAGTTGGGAATTTAACAGCATGGTGCAAGGTAGATAGAACGGCTTCAATCTCATGAATCCATGGTCTCCCGAGGATAGTATTGTAAGCCATATCCTCGGTCATCACTTGAAAAATGGTTTCCTTATTAACTCCTTCGGCAGTTGTGGTGCGGGTGATTTCCCCTAACATCTTTTCCGTGGAGTTGTTGAACCCTGTCAGTCTTCTTTTGGGACGATGAAGTCTTCCAACCACATTTTCTTAACAGCACCATAATTGATGATATTTACCGAGCTGCCAGGATCAATCAAGACTCGCTTGACGTCACAATCATTAATCCTCAACATGATTACTAGAGCATTATGATGGGGAAACATCATTTCATCGCAATCTTCCTCACCGAAGATTATTTTATTCTCGGACCCATTGGCTCAGATCCTCCTTTCCATGGTGACTGATAGTTTGGCAAATTTCTTCATAGCAGCGAAATTGACACCATTCACCTCTAATCCACCAGTTATGATGCTCACAACCCTTTTAGGAGACTGTGCCCTTGTTGTTCTATTTGTACAATAAATATTGTCGGAGGTGTTAATATTGTCTGCCATTGAATGATATTGACAACAATAGTGTGTAAGCTGAAAAATATGACTTCGGAACAAATATAATTGCTAATTCCCCACAGACGGTGCTAATTTGTGTTGGTCTAAATTTGATTAGAACAAATAATCAAATTTATTTTGGGTAAACTAACAACTATTTGTATCAAAGCCGCAAAATGACAAGAAATATGAGAAAGAGAATTGAACAACAGCTAAGAGACAAGAAATAAGTGTTTTGATATATTTTTGGCTGTCTTTCCTTGATTACATAACTCCTATTTACAGTCTACAAGAATAAGTAGAGCAATAAATGATAATAGCCATTACTCCATGTTCTGATCATGGTTGACCCATGATCACCCCATTAAATGAGCAAGCAACGGCCGACAGTTACAAAAAGGTGAAACTCTATCAACTGAAGACCGAACCTTCAGGGGTAAATTGCACGCCTTGTGATGGTTATTCTTTAATCGCCCCGAGCAATAATTTTCAACCATGTCTTGTTCTTGTCACGACCCTATTTAGGGCCGTGATCGGTGCTAGACAAGCATAAGCCTACCTAGCAAGCCTATCATATTCGCGCAGAAATTTCGGCAGAGTTTCCCCTATACCGGGAGCAACCCAAATTTTTTGTACCTGTCAACAACCAGCCAGAACCAGTCTAATAAATGACTATCACATTAATACGCATATTTAAAGTCTAAAGGACGATCAACAACACTAAATCCACGCTGTCCACGATAATAATTAAACCATAGAGTACTTCGGTACCAACTTTAACCAAAACGACATCCCAAGACTGACTAGGGAGCAAAACTCTAGATTCAAATGAACTAATGACTTACGTAAATTAAAGAATAAATAATGGCCCTCGTGAAGTAGATGCGGGGCTTACTGGATCAATCCTCAGCTCTGTCACTCGCCTTGACTCAAAGTATCAGCCTCAACTAGCTTATTTGTGGGTGGAAAGGAAAAGGGTTAGTCATACAGACTAAGCGAGGACAATATCAACCATATTGTTTTTATTTGGGACAAACATATATAAGAAAACATGCATAACTAAAATACTCAATAGTACTTGCATTGAAAATATTAATCAAACCTTTCAATCGTTGTAGCTCATATCTATATAAAGTAGGAGGTTCCTAAGCCAGAATCGAATATTACGGTCTGACACCATGAGTTTATTATGGCCATCTGACTACCCCGTCAGCTGGGTTCCCTTCTAGAAGTTGGACTAGTTCTTTCCTACTAGCGGAGGAGAAATACTGTACAAGGTGCACCAGGCCTAACGATCCCGACGTTAGGTAACGACAATTTGGCTAAATTAATTCCCAAAACAATATTTACTTTATGACACAATATCACTATTTTTGTACTTATTTCCGACAAGATATCAAATTACAATAATATAGCAAATCTTGAATAAACCAAGGTTTCGAAACATATCAATTGTTCAACAACTCAAGTATCAAGATAACTTTCAAATATATCAATATACCAATTATACTAGCGCTTGTCCCATGCAATTAAAATAATTTAATAAAAATAGAATTGATGCAAGAAAGTGAGTTTAAAAAATGTTATAGTTAAAAAACCAACTACGGAAGATATTTCACTCACAGTACTAGCTTCCTTTGTCCCGAACGTGTGCTCGCAGGCTACGGTTCGTTTTTTTCATAATCTAGAATAAATTGTCACCATTCTCTGTGTTAATTACAGAGATCAATTGATAAATATATTCACCCTGACTCTAAATTAGTTTATTCTTCAAACCTATATACCTTGCTTCTTTAATTATTTACTTAATTAACATTAGAGTAGCTACAACACATTGAACAATCGCTTAATGCCCTATTCCTATAATATGTTTGGTGAAGTAAATTTCTTGGAACTAAAATTTCAAGTACTCAATACTCAATTTATATTTCATGATTCAGAGTTAGACGTTTTATACCAGTTCTTTCTTCTATTCTACTTGTCTTCTCCTGTATCATCTTTTATTTTCTCATAGCCAAATTTAACTCCTACAAACAAAAGTACTATATCTAGAAAGACCAGGAATAAGGACAAGATGAAGAGTTATCATCCTTACCTTGCAAAACTTGACACAAAAATTAAAGAATTCCTTTTTGTTTACCCTGAAGAAGATTGCAAGCAGCTTCAATGGAGTCAAGTCTTACTGTCATTTCCTTGCTTGGCTCCTCTAGGTTTTTAATTCTTTTGTTTTCTTTTTTTCCTTTCTTTTGTTTTAGTTTTCTTTTATTCTTTTCTTTCTCTGTTTGGTAAAATTTGCAAAAAGGACCATTAAACTTTCACTTGGCCTCAAAATTGCCCCAATATCTTAGGGAATATAATAAGACCCCATTGTCTTGGGAATATTCATAATATGGACCCAAAATTTTAATTTCACCAGTCTCGAACCAGACAATAGGAGACCGACATCGTCTTCCATACAAAGCCTCGTATGGAGCCATCTAAATACTTGGTTGAAAACTGTTATTTTAAGCAAACTCAACCAATGGTAAGTACTTGTCCCAGCTACCACCAAAATTAAGGACACAAGACCTCAACATGTCTTCCAAGGTATGTATGGTCCGCTCCGACTGCCCATCAGTCTGCGGGTGGAACGCAGTACACAGATCCAGTTGATTTTGACACCCTTGATTGCCGACCTAGTTCCTTAGTTTATGTCGTGGGGTTCAATATCCCTGACCCCTAGTACGTCGTCTCTCTTTGTTCTCCAGGAATTTAAATGATACTCTCACAGAGTGATGGAATTCTCTTAGCCAATTCCAAAGATTTAATTCTTAACTTTGTCATCTTATCCTTAATGAGATAATTTATAGCCACATAAGTATATGTAGTTCACTTTATACCACAACTTTCGGAAGTCTCCATTATTTCTTAAACTTAATATGCCAAACTATGATTTATGAATTAAAACGAATTTGTAATTTAAAAAAACATAAAGTTGGCGGTTAGGTTTGATATACTCCGGCCAAATTAACTTGACCAAAAAAAAAAAAAAAAAAAGAAAGTAAAATAATTAGAAATTAGAACTTAACTCTTAAAAGGAAAACATTCAAAGTTACTCAGTAAAATGCATGAATTCAATACAAGCTAGCTACGTACGCATGCATCAAACCACCGAAAAAAGAAAAAATATCTCGAAATATTCTATGTTGCTCCCAACGCACTCGAAAGTATACGTGGTCGGCAAGTAATAAAGTGATAAGTAGAGTATCGTTTCCACGAAGACTATTCAGACTGGACTCCTAACAAACAATTTCTCAACAACTATTCAGGGATCTTTTCCAATAGTGAGAATATTATCAACTACAAAAATAGTAATTAAATTGGTAGAAATAAATTCAAACAATGGAGCAAAAATTGGTTGTAAACAATATTAATGAGACGGTCCAGGGTCAGAGTTACGAACAATTCAGTTGAGTTATCCTGCTGATTCCACTTCTTTAGTCCCAAAATTGCTAACTAACAGGTTAATTGTACCCGTAAAAATCTTTCGATTCTTCACGGTCTATGCAGGCTACTCCAATCCCTATATGTCTATGGGTTGAATCACGTGCACGCATTAACGACTCTGTGATTAGTTAAGCTAGGCTAGCAAGTATATGTCTATCCTACTCACAAATTGGTTCCCCGATGCCCGGGTTCACAATCTAGCCATACTCTTTCTTATGTGCGTTCATAAATTCCCTCTGTCGAGTTCAATCTAAGAACCGTAGATAGTATTCAATTATTCGGCCGTTATAATCAAACAATTATGATCAAGAAAGAATAAACAATCTATAATTGGGATTCAATTCATGGAAATCAACATTCAAACCTCAACCTTCATGAATTCACTCTAACCCTAGAACGAAAGAATTAGCCACGCATACTCATAATCACAAGACAATGATTTGATGAAATAATGAAATAATGATGTAATAAATTAATGGAAGGAAGAAAAACCCTTGTTCAAGATGTTATGAGCTCTCCAATTTGCTCCAAAGTATGAACTCCTCTTCAAAAACGAAGTAAAAGAGTATTTATAGTGTTTACAAAAGCCTAGAAATAAGTTACGCCTAAGCCTAGACCAAATAGGACTTAAAACCCACTCCAGGGGCGCTATAGCTTGCGCCCCGCGCCTCGGAATGCGCTCAACTAGGCAAAACCCGTCAAATCTCGCACGCAATAGCCCCGCTCTGCGCCACAAAAAGCACCAGAAAGTGGGCGCTTTTGGGGCGCCTCGCGCCAGTAACTGCGCCAGAAAATAGGCGCTTTTGGGGCGCCCCGCACAGGTAACCGCGCCAGGCAAATTCCTGCTTTCGTCGTTCGCAGCTTGCTTCGTTCCGTGCCTTCGCGTGCTCGATCCAATCCTCAATCCAAATTCAATCTTTTCTTGCTCGATCATGCTCTTTAAAGCTCCAATTGCACTTCATAACCACCTACACACATACGACATGAAATCGGTGCAAAATCACATTCATTAAATAGAAAACGTGTGAATAAAGTACTCAAACGTGAGGAAATATTAGGAAATTATAGGCATAAAATGCCAAACATCACCACCCTACACTTGAACCTTTGCTCGCCCTCGAGCAATCACAAATAACTTCCCAACCTAGGTAGAACAGGTCAGCCTATGACTATTGTTGATACCGACCATTGAACAAATGCATACATGACTACTATGGGTCCAACAAACATGCCAACAATATAACAAACTCAAAACACAAGAACAACCTCCCCAAGACAACTCAAATGCACAAACTCAACTCATTGCAACCATGCTCCCACAAAGTCACCCCTACCTACTCAACCAAGAAGCCACGACTTCACCTATCTCATGTAAACTGTGTGCCCTCACCAATAATGAAGCAAGAGAGTGTCCTCCAAATATCACACACAACCATGAATATCAAGAATAGAACGGGGACAATAGCATAGAAAGAATTCACTCACTCTCATGAAAAGCTCACATGTCACACACAATGTACCATAGGCTTGCCCGTAGTGTAGGACTCCGCTAATGTAAGCTCACTCCAATCGGAATTAACTAGGACTTTAAAAAGGTTGTAATGTAGGCTTAGGGGCTGTAGGATACATATGGGTAATAGTGACTACCTCCCTAAGCACTTTAATACATCACAATACAAATTAACCACAAGTCTCATCAAAGCCACCCAATCAACAACTTTCACACACACTTTTTCAACACGTAGCACTTTTTTTTTCTTTTAAGCACAACACTAGTAAGGATGGATATTCTTTTCTTTTCTCTTTATTTATTTTGTTTTTTTTCTTTTCATTTGTTTTTTTATTCACTTCTTTCCAAACCTTGCCAATGCTCATAATCAACTACTTCACAATTCATCACATATTCCACTCATTGGTTCCACTCAAAAACCTCCCAATATTTCAACTACAAACTCCACAATAATATAAAATCATCAATTAAAGTGCTTAAGGAGTAAAGGGCCAAAAGAGAGCAATTTAGAACAAGTGGGTAGGCTTGCGGTGTGGGTGCGAACAAAAAGGTCAAAGAGATCACAACAATCAAGAATGTGTATATATAAGGGTATGCAAATCAAGAGAAGGCCTGTATCATTTCCCGACTAGAATAACCCTAGGATTTCGCTTTGCACACACACGGGGCAAGTTCTAGACATCAATATGCAAACATGGAGTAAAATAAGAATATGCCTCACAACACACATTGCACACAATCCACACAAAATGGCTCCATCAAAACTCTCAATCAAGCAAATAGGGTGCAACTTATGAAAAATTAAGCACTCCTGCACAAAGGTTCACAGCAAAGTCAAGTGATGGAATCAAGCATCTCAAGGGGGTCATTCCATTTTTTCTAGGCATGCATCACAATTTAAAACCACAAGACACCACAAAATAGTACATGCTCAAGTCCAAGTACGCCGGTATCAAACAAATCAAAGGCACCTAGCATTCTACCTATTTCTTTCGTCTAGGGCCACCTATAACTAACTACTCTAATCCTAATAAAAAAAAAAACTACCCGGTTCAAAGGCCTCCCCGTGGAAAAGAACCGAGGTCATAAGAAAAACCACGGGGTGGATGTCATGTACCACTAACAAATACTAAAAAGAAAATCTTTTTGAAATTTTTTCATTAATTTTCTAATTTTTTTCTTCATATATTAAAGCACGAAACAAATAAAAATAAAGTCAAGTGACAAAAGAAAAATCCTAACGGTACACGCATCCCTAACCTCAAGAATAAAGGAGAGTTCCCCCACCCCACACTTAAATCAAGCAGTGTCCTCAGTGCTAAAAATAAGAAAGTGCAAGGGTAAAAAAAACTTCCCTGAAGACCAATCGGCCTAGCCGTTGGCGCTAGCATCCTCCAAGCTTCCGTATAGTATGAGGTACTTAGACTTCCCCCAGCAGGTCATCAGTATTAGACAAGGGTGAGGACACCCCACGCTTAAACTCGACATTACATGAACCTGCAATCCAAAGAAAAACAAAAACTACGTGACACTATAAATAAAATAATACAAGTACAAACTCGGGTTGTCTCCCGAGAAGCGCCTTAGTTAACGTCGTGGCACGACGACACTTTTTAGCTCACTTCTAGCATTTATGTCTTCTCCTCTTACGACGAACCGTTGCTTTCTTCCTTTCTTTGAGAGAACCCATCTTCAACTTCACATGTGATGTGGCATTGCTATCTTGTTCCACACTCTGCTCACACCCATCATTTGGTTAACTCCCATGTTCTTGTTTGACACATTCGATCATAGAGCACTCTTCAACCTTAGTTATGTGCTCCTTCTCATTATAAACCTTGAAAGTAACCTTTTCTCCATGCGCTCTAACAGTCATCTCTCCCAGCTCCATGTCAATAATTGCCTTCGAGGTGACTAAGAATGGTCTCCCTAAAATGATTGGAGCTTCTCGGTCCTCTTCGTAATCTAGGACTACAAAATCAGCAGAGAATGTAAACTTACCATCAGGGTGAGTGAGTGATCCATCCGACATCTTAAGAATAACTGAAGAGGGCTTGATTGCTCCTAGCCCTAACCTTTTGCAAACAGATAGAGGCATGAGATTTATGCTGGCACCCTGATCACACAACGCACCAGTGATATTATGCCCTCCAATGGTGAAAGGAATAGTAAACCTCCCAGGATCTTAAAGTTTTGGAGGTAGCTTGCTCAAGATTGTGCTGCACTCCTCGGACTTGGCCATCAGCTCTCCACCTTCAATTAAAGTCACCGCAAGACATTGCTCATGCCTCTTTTTAACAGTACTTATTTCTCCCACCAACTGCCTCAACGGGTGCTCCAGGTTCTTTTGAGCATTGGCAAGATCTTGTATGGCCTGTGCATGGGCTGCAGTGTCAGCTATCATTCTCTGCTGGCCCGCCATTATCTTCTTTAGCATATCTTCAACTGAATTGCTAACCTGCCGTGGTAGAGCTGGAAGTGGGTGGTAATTATTTGGGGCTCTCGTATTGCCTTGATAATAAGCATTACCAAACTGATTTTGACCCTGCAGCCTATTTTGATTACCCACGTAATAAACTGACTCTGGATTAGAGGAGCAAACCTCTGTAGCATGATCTTGACCACAAATCTCACAAAAAACTTTGGAGTTGTTGCACTGAAGCTACTTGTTGCTGAGTCTGCGGCAGAGCTAGCTTGCTAATTTGATTTGAAATTGCATCCATCTTCGCCCTCAGCTCAGAAACTGCATCTAACTGAAGTACCCCAGCAGATTTCTGCGCAGTAGCTCTACCATCTCCCTGCCAGTCAGGATTTCTCTGCGAAAACTTGTCTAGTAATTCATAGATCTGGTCAAAGTTTAAGGCCAGTACTTGGCCTCCAGCAGCAACATCTACCACGATCTTAGTATGCGCAGTCAATCCCTCCATAAAAGTGTGTGCAAGAACCTCATTGGATTAGTTGTGGTGTGGACAATCTCTCAATAAAGCTTTAAACCGCTCCCAGGCTGAATACAAAGACTCTCCTTCTATCTGTCTGAAGGATATAATTTCACTCCTCAGCCAGGCTGTCTTGGTAGATGGATAAAACTTAGCTAAGAACTTCTTAGCCAAATCATCCCAAGTAGTGATAGACCCAGACTTTTCAACCTTTAACCACCTCTTTGCTACCCAATCAGTGAAAACGGGAACAATGTCAAGCGCATATAATCAATAGGAACTCCTGTCGGTGTGTAAGTATTACTGATCTCAAGAAATTCTGAATGTGTTGCTGTGGATCTTCATGAAGTAATCCACTATATTTTCCAGTCACATGCAGCAACTGAATCATGCTGGACTTAATCTCAAAGTGTCCGGTGATAGCGGGCTTAACTATGCTAGACGCGACCCCCTCTAGGCTAGGGAGAGCAACATCTCGTACAGCTAAGGTGCGTTCTTCTGCCATTCCTGTAGGTAAAGATCAAGCAGGACCTAATACCTGAAACAACACAAAACTCAAAACAAAAATTAAACCTGAATAGATAATAAGTAACCGTTCAAAAAGAAATCCGTCAATTATTAGTCCCCGGCAACGCCGCCAAAAATTTGTTGCTCCCAACGCAAACGCAAGTATACATGGTCGACAAGTAATAAAGTGATAAGTAGAGTTGTTGACACTCAAATTTCGTCCCAAGATTTAAATTAATGACTGATTATTTAAATGAAAGTCAATTATCAAAAAAATTAATTAATTAAAATTAAATTTAGTTAATTAAATTAATTAAATTAAATTAATTAGTTAAGTTTAGTTAAAGTAAATTAATTAATTTCAAAGGGAAAAGCTAAATGTGCAAAACACAGCTTTAAATTAAGCCTACGGGTGCAATTATTGATTTCCTTAACCTATTCTAAAATAAAGGGGCCAAAAAGGATTTAAAGCCTAAAATCGGGGCTATTCGCGCAACCCATATACCCAATCATACCCGGCCCAAACTCATCTCCCCTAATCAGAAATCCCATTCCCCTAACCCGATTTCCCTCATTCCCTTTCCCCCAATTCAGAAACCCGATTAACCCCTAATTCCCTTTAATCCCATTCAATTTCCCCCCAAAATCGAGCCAAATCAGTCCAGGAATCCGTACCATGGTCCCCCCCACTCTCCTTTTCCCTCTCACCAGTACAACGGGCACAAGATCTGATCCATCAATTTTGAATAAAAAATAATCCAAGCCGTTGATCGTTTTCTTTGGAGATAAGGACGAGAGGGGCACAATTTGACCCTCTCACCCTTATCTCATGAGGGAATGGATAAAAAAATGAGAGGGTAATTCGGATTTTTCATTGGAGGTAAAACCCTAAAGTTTTCATATATATTTATCATTTTGGTAGGGTTTAGGGTTCAGAGGTTTTTGGATATCAAGAAACGGCACTAAGGAAAATATAACAGAAATTTCTTTTAGGTCTCTGATAGACTTTCGATACAGTTGTGATAGTTTCGCTTCTAGTTTTAGATTTCTGGAGTTGATATCCCTGATTTCTTAGTCGTCGCATCGCCATTCGAGTTGTTTTGTTCGTGTCGCAGCTTGTTCAAACGTCGATTCTTCTAGTCCTACTGCCTAGTTCACTGCTCAAAAGCAGGTAATGCTTTGTTTCTTTTGTTGTTGTTGCTTATTGCATTTGAAATGTGAAAGTAATGTGGTTCAAGTTTTAGCAAGTTTATGTTTTCTCATTTAGATAATAACTTCAGCTTCATTTGAAGTTTTAAACCCTAGATAACATATAATTGTTCTCCTTCTAAGTTAAAGTGATAAAACTAGTACAAATCTTATAAAAAGATTACTTAGTGTAAAGTTTGAATCTTGGAAAGGTTATGACTTTGTAAAAAGGATCGTTTAAATATATTTGCTTGTATTAAATAAGTTAATCATGGCTATGCTTTGAACTTCATTTTTTTTTGTGATTTTTCTAAAAGCTAAAATGAATTGGTTGGGTTCCTGCCCCATTCTTTTGCTGGTCTGTTGTTGTTTGTGAGGCTTTAAAGGAGAGTGTAGGTGCTGCAGCCTGGTTCCTGTTTTGTTCAAGGAAGTTGAAAGGGTTCTGGTTCTGGTTTTCTCTGTTGCTAAGGAGAAGCTGATAGGGGCTGTTCTGCATCTATTTGGAGGGAGTTAGGAAGTGAGTTCTAGTCTTGTTTTGCTGTTGAAATAGTGAGGAGAGGGGGTATGTATTGCATTAGTTTATTGAAAGCAGTAAAGGGGTAGATTAGAGGAGCTTAGGGCATGGTGTTAGGAAATTTTAGAGGTTAAATTAGCAGAGGTGTTAAAGGGTTGTTTGTAGGTTAATCCTAGTTCCTGGATGTTGCAGTGTGGTGATGATTGTTTCCGAGGCTGCAGTTGGCATTTTGTTTGTCCTGCATGTGATATAAATGTTTTCTTGTTTGTTTCTGGTTCTTGCAGGTGATAGGTCAGGATTGGAAGGTGGTAGTTTTGATTTAGGAGGCTATTGTTAGTTTGCTTAGGGATGCGGGTGGTGTTAGCAGTTTTTGGGAGTTCAGAATAGGTGCAGGGGTGATGAACTGCAGGTCTTAAAAGGGGGTGTTCCATGAGGCTCAGGGTCTAGTTAATAGTGGGTGTCAGGTGAGGAGCTGAGGGAGTCAGCATGGTCATTTTCAGGGGTCTAAGAGTATATTAGAGATGGTAAATGAGGTCTGTTTGAGGATGTCTTGGAGGCTATGTATTTTTCCAGTTTTCCCTTTGAAGATGTGTTCTATCTGGTTTTCTAAAGAATTGTTTTTTTTGTTGTTTCTGGACCAACTATAGATAATGTATTAACTCTAATTTTCCTTAAATTTCCTCTGGATTAGTAGTGTGTTGGTCTAGGATCTGTGATGTTTGAATTTAATCAAATCATGAAGTGTTCTGCTCTTCTTGTGCATCTGGTATTGTGCAGAATAAGAATTAGGTTAGGTCTTTATTCCATTCTTCTTTTGTGTGTATCCTGATGAGTTGTTTCCATTCTCCTAAGTTGTTAGTGGTTTTAATTCTATCCAAATCAATGGTTGCATCAAATTCCCTGTTTCTCCAGTTCATATGAATGCTAAATTGGCTCCTAATTTGGCCAAGGCAGAAGTAGGGTGTTCTGGATAATGTTGTTCAGGGGTTAAAGGGTCTTGGTAGTTGGTAAAGAATACAAGTTTTAGGAAAATATCTTCGAGGATGCAGTTGGGTTAGTATGGGCATGTATATGTGTGTCCAGCCAAGAAAACGTATTCACGTGTATTACGTTCGCTTCTTTTAAAATCATTTATTATTGGATGAGTACTAATTTTTCTTTATTTCTTGTTTCCTTTGCATGAACACTCTTGGGACAAGTTTGAGTTGCTAAACTCACGAATTGGGACGTCATGCATTTGGAAGTTACTTGAACCGCTCCGTATTTTTGGGACTTGCTATCCCCGAAAATGTAAAACAAAAAATGACTGAATGAAAAAAAATCTTGTGAAATACAGGACTCAAATTGAGTTCACTATCCGGGGTTCTACCTTCTAAAACTCCTTCTCTCCCATCCCCTTTAGAAAAGCATGTTTTAGGACCCCATAAACCGGGTTAGGACTTTGCATGATTAGAAGCCTAGTAGGATAGCCGCTTTATTTAAAATTGTTATCTTATTGTTTGTCTAGGATTGATTATAAATTGTATATCCCGTCTCTTTGGGACTCGCCAATTAATTTAAGATAGTAGGAATCTTTAGTTAATTATTGAGTGCAAAAGAAATAAAATTAAAATTATACCTATTTATTCATAATTTATATTTAAGTTAATTATTTATCTATTTATTAATTAATTTATTTATTCATTAATTAAATTAATTAAGTATTATTTATTATTAATTTATTTGTTTAATTTTAATTAATTTATTTGCCTAATCAATTATAATTATTTATTTACTTATTCATTTATTCATTAATTAATTAAATTAATTAAGTGGCATTTATTTATTATTTTATTTATTTATTCTATTTATTTATTTAATTAATTAATATTAATTAATTATTTATTTTTTTAATCAATTATATTTATTTATTTAATTAGTCAATTATTATTGTTCATCCCTTATCTAATTTAAATCATATAAATATTTATTTATCTAATTAATTCATTTATCTATTTATTTATTTATCTAATTAATTAATTAATCAATTATTATTCTTTGTCTAATAATTTATTAATTTATTTATTTACTTAATTTTATTTAGCTCTTATTTATTTAATTAATTAATCAATCAACCATTATCTCATTATTCATTTAATTAATCTTAAGTTTTGTTCAAATATTGTCATAATCAATTTTATCTTCTTTATTATTCATTATTTATTTATTTTATTTAAAATTTATCCTAAATTATCTTTAAGTAAAATTCGTGAAAATCGCCGGATTAACCGCTTTTAGCGGATTTTCGAAAGTGCTCCCGTTAGGAACCTTCTTTCGAATTTAATAGAACCACTTACCTAAGAATCTCTAAAGTATTTTCCTTTAAGTAAGGAATAAAATTGCACTCTTTAGTTAACTTAGGTTCCTAATAATCCTTAAATTAGGTGGCGACTCCAAAGAAACCCTTTGGAGTCCCATTTTGTTGATAACAAATCCCGATGCATACTTGTGTGCATTTTTTGGGAAGGGTTCAACAGCGTGGCGACTCCGCTGGGGATACGCAAATGGTTCTAACCAAAAGATTTTCACGAATTTGCTTTATTTATATATGTGTTGATTGTATGTATGCGTAGCTTAACTCTTTATTTGTTTGCATGCCTAAACTAATATGCATAGCTTAAATAATTGTTTGTTTGTATGATTAGATTGATTGTGTATGAAGCATGTTTTTATTTGTGCATAGTCCGCATTCCGTTCATATTTCCTCCCTCATGGAGCCTGTCAATTCTCTTTCACCTCCTCGATTTCATCACGGGGCACCCGCTTGACGGGTAGTTACGCAGGAAGGACATTGCCCTTACCTCACTCTTTGAAACTTCTTTCGTTTCACCAAAGTTAGTTCGGGATATTGAGATTGCCTGGTTTTGTCATGGCCAGTTCTACTGCGTTGTGAGGCCAGGTCTATCCCGCATAGGTCGAGTCAGCCTCAACTGTTAGCCCACTCTTAGAAGGAATTTTAGGACATGCATGCATATACACCTTTGTTTGGACCCGGTCCTTGGTACCGTTTCCAGGAATTAAGAAACCGCCCTTTTGTTGACGGGCTATCACAGACCCAACGACGTTGCATCTTATGTGATCGTGTGGATATTATAATAAACTCCAAGCCCTTTGCCATGTCAAATCTGGTATCTCATGTCGTGTCTTTTGTTGTTTTGTAGATATGAATGCAGACCACCTTTTTTCGAGTTTCTGGAACACTCAGATGATCCACACATGTCCAAAAATTCTCAAAGACTGGTGGGATAACATCAGAAGAGAACATGGTTCTTTGGTCATAAGGAAAACAGGGAACTTAGTTTCATTAATGGATATCCAGGGAGACGAAGATCTTATCGAGGCCTTAATAAGACTATGGGATCCTGAGCAGGGTGTCTTCCGTTTTCCAGATTGTGAGTTATGCCCTACTTTAGAGGAAATTTCTGGTTTTACTAATTTGACCCTGGATGACCGTGAGTTGATTGTGCCCATGGAGAAGTGTGAGAAAGTTCTGCAAAATGTTGAGTTAAACTACTCTCCATCACTGATAACTAAAACCCAGGGCACAATATCCTTGAAATATTTGTTTGACCGTTTCGGGAGAAAGGGATCTTATCATGCCAATCCAAGGGCGTTCAAATACACCGAACATAAATGGGAGAAGCTCTGGCCCAAGGCTTTTATACTAGCGTTGCTTGGCACTTTAGTATTTCCTTGTGGCTACGACGCAGTTGACATGCGACTTAGCACCATGGTCCGATCTGTATTTGAGGGTGTAAATGGGAGGCAAACTACTCTGGTTCCCATAATTTTGGCCGATATACTGGGCGCTTTGACTGAGTGTTCTAAAGGAGGGAATTGTCATTTTTCTGGTTGCAATCTTCTTCTGCAACTATGGGTTATTGAGCATCTTTACCCTCGAGGCCTATTGGATGATTTGATTCCTCAAAATGGAAACTGAATCGCCACAGACTATGCAAGAATGGAAGGTTTCAAACGTCATAAGACTGCTCAAGGTTGGTATGATGATATAAAGGGTTTGAGTGGCGCAGACATTCACTGGAATTATTCAGGGATTGGCAATCATGAGGTTCGCTTAAGGAGTCCCGACCGGTATTATATCAAGTTTATCGGGTTCAGGACCATCTAGCCTTACGCTCCGATCCGTGTGATGAGGCAATTTGGGTTATTACAGTCCATCCCACTCATTGCCGGTATTCGGGAGTCTGAAATCAAATATGAAGCACCTGATTACACAGTTCCTGAAGCAATGAACATCTGTAATGACTGCGCTCGCTTAGAAAGAGAATTGATTCGTCGAGATCAAAACCCACCATGTTCTCCTGAGTATTATGCATGGGCAAGGCACATCTATGACACTGGGGAGGTAGAAACAAGTCCTTGGGAGCAGGCTGGTTTTGTTGACAAAGAAGCTGAAAGGCATTCCCGCCTTCACCTCCTGCCCATAACAACATTGGATGATTTGATGTTTGACCAAGTTAGCCATTACCCAGGATATTCAGGATATCTTCATGCCACAAATCGGTTGTATCGTGAAAGGCCACTTGCCTGATGATGTTGCTGAATGCTGATGATTATTGCTGATTCCTAAAGATTGAAGCAGAATTTATCTTTTGTTTTCTAAAAAAAAAAAAAAAAAAATTCCCCTTTTTGTCCCGATGTAAAGCTCGATGCTTTTTCCCCTTTTTAGCATTTGGATATTATTATCCCAACTCTATCATGATGTAATATTTTGAGACCAGTTTATTATTATGGCAATTATGAATATTTATTTACATCTCAATTTTGTATTGGCAAATGGCTTGTATCATTATAATATCCACATGTGTATGCAATTTGACGATTAGGCCTACCTCTGGCGCAAAGAGGCACCTTACAGGATAGGATGCGTTTGCATTTTATTTTATGCACCTTACTTGTGGTTGCCACATGTCGAAATTTGTCGCACAATTCAAAATGCAAAGCGCTACGTGACGCGCGCTATATGATTATATGCAAATTTTACCAACAACAGGCAAACTAACACAGTTATCTTTTGAATTTTTCTTTTGTTTTGTTTATTCCCAAACAGAAGTTTGATTTGTGCTGATTGAGCTGATCCAAAGACTTCTCTGCACATTGATATACATAACAGAATTCGACAATGTCTGGTATCGAGGATCAGCCTCCCACTCTCAATAACAAGACTCTTGAGACTCCCGGATCTTCAAGGGAAAACATCCTCCTTGCTCAAGATGACCTTATTCTAAATCTGACTAAGCAGATACAGATGCTGAGTGATGAGCTAGCAACAATTAAAGGGCAAGTCCCTCAAAACGTACCTTCAAATGTCAATCCTATTCATAATGCACCCACATACCAAAACAACTCACTTAATCAAACACCACCACCATTAAACCGCCCACAAGTTAGTCAAAATACCCCGCCCGCTCAGCAAAATACCCAACCTGCTGGTTATCCTTCATATTATCCATATCCTAACGACCCCACTCCTCATCACTACCAATATTTGCGTTCCAAAGACACTCCCCGTCCTCCACAATCTCAGACACCCATTGCTGTAGCCATTGCTCCTCCAAACACGAATGATCTAAGACAGGGATATCCCGAGGCGCTGTATTATGAGCATGACACTAATGGTAAGAATGTGAACTTCACAGACTATCCGCCACAGAATGAAGTGCCCGTAACTGTGGAAAAATAGGGAAAGACAAGTGAGCAAGAGGAGATAATCCAAGCGATGAAAATCATGCAGCAATCTATCAAGGATTTGCAGGTGACTAAGAAACGTCAAGGCGCCTCCTACCGCAGCCTTTATCTTTACCCTGACATTACTCCTCCTCCCGGGTTTAAAGTGCCAAAATTTGATATGTATGACGGTCATGGTGACCCATTTGCTCATTTGACCAAGTATCTCAACAGAATGAGGGTTGCGGGAGGCAAACAGGAACTTCTGATGGCTTACTTCAGTCATAGTCTGGAAGGTATTGCTGCTGAATGGTTTGCAAGACAGGATATAAGCAAGTGGCATGAGTTCGATGATATAGATGATGATTTCACAAAGTAGTTTGAATACAATGTTGCGATGGTCCTGACCTCATAACCCTAGCCAATTTGAAGAAGAAACCGACAGAAACTTTTAGAGAATACGCCCTGAGATGGCGTGAACAGGCTGCACGGGTACAACCCCCGATGACCGAGAAGGATATGGTGAAGTACTTTATTCGTGCTCAAGATGACTCGTATTACATGCATATGCTTCCTATGATGGGTGCACCTTATGCTGAACTTCTTACAATGGGGGAGATGGTGGAAGAAGGCATCAAATCCGGTCGGATTGTGAGCTTTGCTAAAATGAAGTCAAGTGCCCAGAATGCCCAAGCCAGCCCAAATCACTCTAGAAGGAAAGAAAAGAAGGAGGAAGTTACGGCTGTTGTTGCAGACATTGACCGCCGCCCAGCTAGAAGGTTGAACTTTGATAATCCACCCGCCTACCCTACTTACCAAAATGCCCCTCCTCATTACCCAAATGCACCCCCTCCTTACCCAAATATTCCCCCTCCTTACCCAAGTGCGCCACTCCCAAATTACCCTAGTCACTATCAAATTCCTCCCGCTCCATATCCTGTCTACCAAGCACAACCCAGTTATTATCCACCACGAGCACCAGCACCATAACAATACCCTCCTCGCCAACAAAATTACCAACCCCGTGCTCCTATCCGTCCAAATGTGCAAGGACCTAACCAAAGCTATGAAAGGAGAGCACCCAAAACCTATACTCCTATAGCTGAATCCTACGGTCAATTGTTTGAAAGACTGAGAAGCGCCGGGGTTGTAGAGCCCGTTCCTGATAACACTCCAAATCCTCCTCCAAGGTGGTATGATGCTAACAAACGTTGTGCTTATCATTCTGGGGCTGCGGGCCATGATATTGAAAGATGTTATACCTTCAAAGATAAAGTCGAAGCATTGATCAAATTAGGCACTATTCAGCTTACTGGAACTCAACCAAATGTGCAAGATAATCCTCTTCCTGCCTATGGCAACAATGCTGTCAATGTCATTTCCCTTGATGAGGGGTTCGATTTGAAAGGAACCATTGTTCCCATTAGCAATGAGAGGTTTGCCAAAGAGACCAAAATATCTATGCAGGTTAGAGCTCCCATTCTGGTGCAAGCTGGTATCCCAAGGCCAACTGTCACTGTTATGCTTGCCTCCCCCCTTCAATATGATAGCAAGAGGGTTCCTTGGAACTATTCTGAAGTGCCTATCAGAAGTGGGAAGGTAACCGTTGCTGTTGCTGCTCCACAAGGCATGACCAGATCCGGTAGATGCTATACGCCTGAGAAGTTGGGTCAAGGCCTTGGGGAAAAGGAGGGCATCGTAAGAAAAGTGACTGACACTGAGGCTGAGGACTTCTGGAGGAAAATGCAGTCAAAAGACTACTCTTATTTGGAGCATTTAAAGAATATTCCTTCCCGGATATCCATCATGGCTTTGCTGATGAGCTCTGAAACACATAGAAATGTATTGCTGAAAGTGCTCAAGGAAGCAGGGGTGCCTGCTGAGACCACGGGTGAGAGCTTGGCCGTCTTGGTTGGCCAAATCTTAGAATCTCACAAGGTGTCTTTCTTCAAAGAAGAGCTTCTACCCGAGGGTCTCGGACACAAAAAAGCCTTGCATATTGTTGTCAAATGTAGGGACAAATTTGTCGGACGGGTGTTGATCGATGGTGGTTCTGGTTTCAACACATGTCCGTTAGCAACGCTGAAGGAACTCGGAATTGACACTGGTAAAATCAGACAAAGTAATGTGAAAGCAAGGGCTTTTGATGGGGCTCAAAGGTGCACCCTAGGAGAGGTCGATCTTGATCTGCAAATAGGTCCTGTGAACTTCTCTGTGGAGTTTCAAGTGTTCGACATCCCGTCTACCTATAATATGCTACTGGGAAGACCTTGGATCCACATGGCCGGAGCCGTCCCTTCTACTTTGCATCAAAGCATGAAATTCACATGGAATAACGAAGAGGTCGTGATTAAGGGCGAGGGAAACAGCCCCATGCATGCTAGCACCACAATTCCTATGGTAGACAATGCCACTGAGCTTGATGGGACTACTTTTCACATTGTTGAGTTAATGAACGTGACCCGAGCATCTAATGATGATTCGAAGAGAGGTACCCTACCCAGAGTCCCCAAGATGATTGCTGTGGAAATGTTAAGGAACAGTTTCGAACCTGGCTTGGGATTGGGAGCAAATCTGAATGGCATTACTGATCCCATTTGCTTGCCCAGGAATCTGGGTACTTTCGGTTTGGGTTATTGTCCAACCAAGGAAGAAGCGGATAAGGCCAAGTTCAAAACTAAGAAGCCAGACATTGTCATTCCAAAGCCTTTGCCATTGCTAAATCAGTCATTTGTCAAGGCACCAGAAGTCATTATACCGGATCTGGTTGAAGGAGTTGGTAATTTGTTTCTGAGTGATGATTTGGAATGCGGTGTTATTATTGAAGACTATGCTGAGGAATCACCTGTGCAGAATGCTGAGGCAAAGGATCCGATGACCAGTTGGACCTGTGTCCTAGTGGACGAGACTTGGTGAATGAACTCACTAGTTTATTTTGGTGTCACAGTCAGATTGAGGCCCTGAACTGTGTTTCGCCTTTGGTTTATGTTTATGTCTTTTCAAAATAACCTGTTTACATTCTGCATGTTTTACTTTAATGTATTGCCTCCCTAAACTAGACTTTTGAAACAAATAAAATGCACACTGCATTCCCCCTACTATTATTTTTCTATGCTTTAATTATTTACTTTATTTTACGCTTTTGATTAATGTTTGTTTCTGTTTCAGCTTTCCACTTAACAAAACTACCGAAACTTTGCTTGTGACATATAATGAAACAACTCAACAAACTGGTACCGATGCATTGGATATTGGGGAATTAGATGAAGATTTTGTTCCTGATAAAATAACAAGAGAAGTATATTAGTTTGAGAACAAACCAAAGCCTAACTTGGAAGAAACCGAGTCAATCAACTTGGGGACTTCAGAAGATGTTAGAGAAACCAGAATCAGTGTTCATTTGACCTCGGAAGAAAGAAGAGCTTATATTGAACTATTGAACGAGTATCGATACATCTTTGCTTGGTCTTATGATGATATGCCCGGTTTGAGTACCGATCTTGTCACTCACAAGTTGCCAACTGATCCTTCATTTCCGCCTGTTAAGCAAAAGAAGAGAAACTTCAAAACTTCCACAAGCAAACAAATATAGGAAGAAGTGCAAAAGCAATTGACCGCTAAGGTAATTCGATCTCTCAAATATCCCACTTGGCTAGCAAATATTGTGCCGGTGCCCAAGAAGGACGGAAAAGTTAGAGTTTGTGTTGATTTTCGTGATCTCAACAAAGCTAGTCCAAAGGATGATTTTCCATTGCCAAATATTTATATCCTTATTGATAGCTGTGCAAAACATGAGCTTCAGTCTTTTGTCGATTGTTTTGCTGGTTATCACCAGATCCTAATGGATGAAGATGATGCTGAAAAGACCGCTTTCATCACGCCTTGGGGTGTGTTTTTTTATAGAGTTATGCCTTTCGGCTTGAAGAATGCCGGGGCAATATATATGAGAGCGATGACAACTCTTTTCCATGATATGATTCACAAAGAGATTGAAGTCTATGTAGATGATGTTGTTATCAAGTCAAAGAAGAAAGAAGAGCATTTGACTGATTTGAGAAAGTTCTTCAACCGCCTTCGGCGGTATAACTTGAAGCTTAATCCTGCAAAATGTGCGTTTGGTGTTCCCGCCAGTAAGATGTTGGGTTTCATTGTAATCCGGAGGGGTATAGAACTGGATCCGTCTAAAATCAAGACTATCCAATACTTGCCTCCTCCAAAGAGCCGGAAGGATGTGATGAGCTTTCTTGGCCGCTTGAACTACATAAGCCGCTTCATTGCACAATCCACGGTTATTTGTGAACCAATAATCAAGTTGTTGAAGAAAGATGATGTTATTGAGTGGACGGAAGATTGTCAAAAGGCTTTTGATAGGATCAAGGAGTATCTATCTAATCCGCCTGTGTTAGTTTCTCCTGAACCTGGAAGACCGTTGATCTTATATTTGTCTGTCTCGAAAAATGCATTTGGATTCTTGGGGCAACATGACAAGACCGGGAAGAAAGAACAAGCCATTTATTATCTAAGCAAGAAGTTCACCCCTTATGAAGCCAGGAATACTCTCTTGGAGCGAACTTGTTGCGCCTTGACTTGGACCGCACAAAGGTTAAGGCACTATCTTTCATCATATACAACTTATCTTATCTCGAGGATGGATCCTTTGAAGTACATCTTCCAAAAGCCGATGTCCACGGGAAAATTAGCAAAATGGCAGATTCTGTTGAGCGAATTCGACATAGTTTATGTCACCCAAAAGGCGGTAAAAGCACAAGCACTGGCGGATCATTTTGCTGAAAATCTTGTTGATGGCAACTATGAACCATTGAGAACTTACTTTCCCGATGAAGAGGTCTTGTTTCTGGGTGAAGACATCTCTTCTGAATATGATGGTTGGCGTCTTTTCTTTGGCGGAGCAGCAAATTTTAAAGGTGTTGGTATTGGAGCTGTCTTAATTTCTAAAACTGGTCAGCATTATCCTGTTTCGGTCAAGCTCAGATTTCCATGCACTAACAACATGGCTGAGTATGAAGCATGTATTTTGGGTCTTCGATTGGCAGTTGATATGAATATACAAGAACTTTTAGTGATCGGGACTTCTGACTTGCTGATTCACCAAGTACAAGGCAAGTGGAACACCAAGAATGCAAAGATTTTTCTTTTTTTGCGTTGTGTCAAGGAATTGTGCAAAAGGTTCGCAAAGATTGAGTTCAAGCATGTTCCAAGACTTCAAAATGAGTTTCCCGATGCTTTGGCAACTTTATCTTCTATGATCCAACATCATGACAAGAATTATATTGATCCTATCGAAATTGAATTGCATGATAGGCCATCTTATTGTTTCCAAGTTGAGGAAGAGCAAGATGGCCATCCTTGGTATTTTGATATCAAGAATTATCTCAAGGTTGGGAGTTATCCTGAAAATGCGACAAGTGTTCAAAAGAAGAGCATTCGGAGATTAGCAAATCAATTCTTCCTAAGCGGTGAAATCTTATATAGGAGGACCCTAGACTTAGGATTCTTAAGGTGTGTTGATGCCGTTGAAGCAAATAAATTGCTTTCGGAAGTGCATGCGGGAGTTTGTGGGCCGCACATGAATGGTTTTGTCTTGGCAAAGAAGATCTTGAGAGCCGGTTATTTTTGGCTAAATATGGAAACTGATTGTGTTCAGTTTGTGCGGAAATGCCATCAATGTCAAATTCACGGAGATATAATCAAAAGACCTCCTTCTGAACTTCATGCAATGAGTTCTCCCTGGCCTTTTGTTGCTTGGGGAATGGATGTTATTGGTCCTTTTGAGCCGGCTGCTTCAAATGGACATCGCTTTATTTTAGTGGCTATTGATTACTTCACCAAGTGGGTGGAAGCAACTTCTCACAAGTCCGTAACCAAGAAAGTGGTGTCGGATTTTGTGCGCAACAATATCATTTGTAGATTCGGAGTTCCTGAATCAATCATTACTGATAATACTGCAAACTTGAATAGTGATTTAATGAGAGAAACTTGTGAAAGCTTCAAGATTGCTCATCTCAACTCTACTGCATATCGGCCTCAAATGAATGGAGCTGTTGAAGCGGCAAATAAGAACATCAAGCGTATTCTTCGCAAGATGATTGATAATTATAGAGATTGGCATGAAAAGTTGCCTTTTGCACTTCTTGGGTACCGCACCACCACTAGAACTTCAACTGGGGCAACTCCCTATCTTTTGGTGTATGGCACCGAAGCAGTCTTGCCTGCAGAAGTAGAAATTCCTTCTTTAAGAATCATTCAAGAAGCTGAGTTAGAAAATGCTGAATGGGTGAAGATCAGATGTGAACAGTTGATGCTTATTGATGAGAAAAGAATGAATGCACTTTGTCATGGGCAACTTTACCAAAATCGCATGATGAAGTCTTTTGGCAAGAAGGTGAGAGTGAGAGACTTCAAACTGGGGCAATTGGTGTTGAAGAAGATCTTTCCTAATCAAGAAGAAGCAAGGGGCAAATTTGCACCGAATTGGTAAGGTCCATATGTGGTTCATCGGGTTTTATCCGGAGGGGTACTTATTCTGGCAGAAATAGATGGTCAAGTTTGGCCAAAAGCAGTCAACGTAGATGCCGTCAAAAGATACTATGTCTGAAGCAATCACAAGTTAGCATGGTTTTGAATGTAATCTTTGGTGTAAGGCGAACTACGCGTGACTTGAATCCCAAGGCGGGATACGTAGTAACTCACATAGAGTTTGGTTGCATTGATATAAGAATTTCCCCTATTTCCTCTTTTATGTAAGTTTGAACTGCTTCTGACCTAATTCCTGGAATGGCAACAGGATAAGTAGGCAATCCCCGTCGGATTCGGTCAAATTATTGTAACACTTTAGGCTTGTTTATCTTTTATGATGTAATGTTGAACTATGCATCTGGGCAGATGTGGGGATTTTTCAATTCGGATGCGGCTTCGTACTTAGATTGCCATATTTTCCCAAAAATCTTTATGTAAGCAGAACTACGCACAGTCTGATTCCCGTGGAGGGATACGTAGGCGCTCTGAACGGGCTCGACTCTATAATATTAAAATTTTCAGTCTCCCCTAAGGCAAGCAACTGGGGCAATTTTGCAAGATAATTTGAAGATTTGATAGATAGCAAGTGGGGCAATTTTGCAAGATAATTTGAAGATTTGAAAGATAGCAACTGGGACAAATTTTGCAAAACGAATTGAAGATTCAGAAGATCATAACTGGGGCAGATTTTGCAAAATCGGTATTGCTTATCAAAGGCTAGGATTGTAGAGTTCTAAAAGTATCCAAGATTAGCACAAGTTGCAAATACAAAGGACGTTCAGTTTGTTTCGAGATATGTCATGAGTTTGAGTTAAAGCAGGAATTTTAAATGCATTATAAACTTTTCATTTGCATATTAGTGATTACTTGCTTACTATTTTATCAAATTATTTTATTTTGCCTCTATCTTAAGATGAGTTATACTATTGAGTTCATAAACCAAGTTTCCGAGGATGGTTTTCAAAGCCCAAGTCTCACGAAGAAGAGGAAGCGATAGCAGCAAATTCAAGATGAATCAGCACAAATCAAACACCCCTCCCCAAAACTAACAAATTTTTCTTTGAGAGCAGGAACATGAAAGCTTGCAACGAAAGGATCATTCGCACTATGGATGAAAAATTTATTAAATGCACACTCAAAGTTGCCTTGTAGATTGCGTTGCATTGCCTTTTCATGACTTAAAGCGTTATGCTTCGTCATGGATTATTGCCGAACAGGCGGCATTTCTACCTCTATGATTTTCATTCCCAAATAAGCAATGAAGCCGAGGCATGCGTTATGTTTTCAAATCACGCTAAAATAAGCATTGCCTTATTTTAATTGACAATCTGCTGAAGACCATCATTGCCTGATTGTCTCGCCAATTGATTTATCAAAAGGCTATTGCACTGATTACATTCCCGCACTGCTTTGCTTTGCACTTGCTTTAAATTCTGCCTTTATGTTGGTTTTAAATTAATGCTTCGCTTTACTTTTTCAGCTCAACCGTCATTTTCTCGGAGATTATTCGCCTTGTCGTATATGCATCGCAAATCTATTTCTTTCTTTTTCATTATAGACTTTGCTTTATTATTCTCTCGTTTTCTAACGCATTTACTTTAAATTTGCAGGAATTGAACATCAGATTCAACAAGAACTGAAGGGAGCATTCAACACTTTGCACCACTATCTATACAAGCAACACCAATTAAATTGATGATGCATATGATTCTACTTGATAGATCATTCAAATTTACTCTTGCGGCATCTAAGCATTACATTTGATTATTGCCGAAAAGGCGGCGCTTTTCTTTTCTCAAAATCTTAACATCGTGATAGAATTTACCTCGCGATAGTGAGTTGACAAGTTAACTTTGAGACACCATGTGCGGTGTGTCTCGCCGGTTGGTTGTCCTGCAAAGCATTATATTATTTACTTATTTAGAGTAGAATAGACAAGTCAACCTTGAGACAACATGAGCGGTGTGTCTCGCCGGTTGGTTGTCCTGCAAAAGTTTTATACTATGCACTTGCTTTAAATTATGAATTGACAAGTCAACTTTGAGACACCATGAGCGGTGTGTCTCACCGGTTGGTTGTCCTGCAAAAAGCTTTATATTATGCACTTGTTTAAATTATGAATCGACAAGCCAACTATGGGACACCATGTGCTGTGTGTCTCGCCGGTTGGTTGTCCTGCAAAAGCATTATATTATGTACTGGTTTAGAATAGAATCGACATGTCAACTATGAGGCACCATGAGCGGTGTGTCTCGCCAGTTGGTTGTCCTGCAAAAGTATTATGTTTTATATCTGCACAGACTAAGACTTCGCAAAGCAACTTGAGGTATTATATCTCGTTAGTCGATTTATTTCGTTTATTGTTCTGCAATTCGTACCCGCTTTACTTACTGTCTTGCTTTACTATTTCAGAATAATGATCATCCTAGAGGTTCTCCGGGCAGAGCGCCTCGTCAGTTGATTGAAGGAAGAACTTGTTGATAGCATCACAACCAGCATTTACAATTTTATATTATCCCTTTATTTATTCTAATTATTATATTTTATTAGCAGTTGCTCGCTTACCGTTTGTTAAGTCTTTACAGAATTTTGGCAATACCGCAGCAGCATTTGGAGCATAACGTGGAACTTTTTCTTAGCAGTGAACTGGGGCAATCGTTGATATGAGCTAGACTCATCAACGAGGATCTGAAGAATCTCACTCGAACAAGCAAATTCTATCCTAATCTTTTGCTTCGGATTAGGATGTCAGTTTGAATTCTTTCCTATTCGTGCGGTCCCTTTCTATCAATCATGCGTGTTTCGTGTCTAAGTGTCGTTGAACTACATATAGCCTGATTCTCTTTCAGCCCGAGATATGTAGGCAACTCAGAAACCGGAGTTCGGCCATATCCATAAGCCTCGCCTTTTGGTCCTTGGAATCAAAAGTCTTGGTTTTATCGGGACAAAATTGGTTTCTCGTCAACTTCTTTACCCTAAAAACTCTTTCATCCTTTTTCGGGTAAAGAGGGGTAGCTGTTGACACTCAAATTTCGTCCCAAGATTTAAATTAATGACTGATTATTTAATGAAAGTCAATTGTCAAAAAAAAAATTAATTCTAATTAAATTTAGTTAATTAAATTAAATTAATGAGTTAAGTTTAGTTAAAGTACATTAATTAATTTCAAAGGGAAAAGCTAAATGTGCAAAACACAGCTTTAAATTAAGCCTACGCGTGCAATTATTGATTTCCTTAACCTATTCTAAAATAAAGGGGCCAAAAACGTTTAAAGCCTAAAATCAGGGCTATTCGTGCAACCCATATACCCAATCATACCCGGCCCAAACTAATCTCCCCTAATCAGAAATCCCATTCCCCTAACCCGATTTCCCTCATTCCCTTTCCCCCAATTCAGAAACCCGATTAACCCCTAATCCCCCTTAATCCCATTTAATTCCCCCCCCCCCCCCCCAAAACCGAGCCAAATCAGTCCAAGAATCCGTACCATGGTCCCCCCCCACTCTCCTTTTCCCTCTCACCAGTACAACGGGCACAAGATCTTATCCATCAATTTTGAATCGAAAATAATCCAAGCCGTTGATCCTTTTCTTTGGAGAAAAGGACGAGAGGGGCACAATTTGACCCTCTCACCCTTATCTCATGAGGGAATGGATCAAAAAATGAGAGGGTAATTCAGATTTTTCATTGGAGGTAAAACCCTAAAGTTTTCATATATATTTATCATTTTGGTAGTGTTTAGGGTTCAGAGGTTTTTGGATATCAAGAAACGGCACTAAGAAAAATATAACAGAAATTTCTTTTAGGTCTCTGATAGACTTTCGATACAGTTGTGATAGTTTCGCTTCTAGTTTTAGATTTCTGGAGTTGATATCCCTGTTTTCTTAGTCGTCGCATCTCCATTCGAGTTGTTTTGTTCGTGTCGCAGCTTGTTCAAACGTCGATTCTTCTAGTCCTACTGCCTAGTTCACTGCTCAAAAGCAGGTAATGCTTTGTTTCTTTTGTTGTTGTTGCTTATTGCATTTGAAATGTGAAAGTAATGTGGTTCAAGTTTTAGCAAGTTTATGTTTTCTCATTTAGATAATAACTTCAGCTTCATTTGAAGTTTTAAACCCTAGATAACATATAATTGTTCTCCTTCTAAGTTAAAGTGATAAAACTAGTACAAATCATATAAAAAGATTACTTAGTGTAAAGTTTGAATCTTGGAAAGGTTATGACTTTGTAAAAAGGATCGTTTAAATATATTTGCTTGTATTAAATAAGTTAATCATGGCTATGCTTTGAACTTCATTTTTTTTGTGATTTTTCTAAAAGCTAAAATGAATTGGTTGGGTTCCTGCCCCATTCTTTTGCTGGTCTGTTGTTATTTGTGAGACTTTAAAGGTGAGTGTAGGTGCTGCAGCCTGGTTCCTGTTTTGTTCAAGGAAGTTGAAAGGGTTCTGGTTCTGGTTTTCTCTGTTGCTAAGGAGAAGCTGATAGGGGCTGTTCTGCATCTATTTGGAGGGAGTTAGGAAGTGAGTTCTAGTCTTGTTTTGCTGTTGAAATAGTGAGGAGAGGGGGTATGTATTGCATTAGTTTATTGAAAGCAGTAAAGGGGTAGATTAGAGGAGCTTAGGGCATGGTGTTAGGAAATTTTAGAGGTCAAATTAGCAGAGGTGTTAAAGGGTTGTTTGTAGGTTAATCCTAGTTCCTGGATGTTGCAGTGTGCTGATGATTGTTTCCGAGGCTGCAGTTGGCATTTTGTTTGTCCTGCATGTGATATAAATATTTTCTTGTTTGTTTCTGGTTCTTGCAGGTGATAGGTCAGGATTGGAAGGTGGTAGTTTTGATTTAGGAGGCTATTGTTAGTTTGCTTAGGGATGCGGGTGGTGTTAGCAGTTTTTGGGAGTTCATAATAGGTGCAGGGGTGATGAACTGCAGGTCTTAAAAGGGGGTGTTCCATGAGGCTCAGGGTCTAGTTAATAGTGGGTGTCAGGTGAGGAGCTGAGGGAGTCTGCATGGTCATTTTCAGGGGACTAAGAGTATATTAGAGATGGTAATGAGGTCTGTTTCAGGATGTCTTGGAGGCCATGTATTTTTCCAGTTTTCCCTTTGAAGATGTGTTCTATCTGGTTTTCTAAAAAATTGGTTTTTTTTTTTTTTTTTTTTTTTTTGTTGTTGTTGTTTCTGGACCAACTATAGATAATGTATTAACTCTATTTTTCCTTAAATTCGGATTGCTCCACCTAAGTAGAACGAAAAGAAGGAAATGTCAAACCAGAATTACTACAATCCTTTTTAGAAAAAGGTGGCTTAACTAACGAAAGAAAGATGGAACCGCCTCTGGATTAGTAGTGTGTTGGTTTAGGATCTGTGATGTTTGAATTTAATCAAATCATGAAGTGTTCTGCTCTTCTTGTGCAGCATAAGAATTAGGTTTGGTCTTTATTCCATTCTTCTTTTGTGTGTATCCTGATGAGTTGTTTCCATTCTCCTAAGTTGTTAGTGGGTTTAATTCTATCCAAAATCAATGGTTGCATCAAATTCCCTGTTTCTCCAGTTCATATGAATGCTAAATTGGCTCCTGGTTTAGCCAAGGCAGAAGTAGGGTGTTCTGGATAATGTTGTTCAGGGGTTAAAGGGTCTTGGTAGTTGGTAAAGAATACAAGTTTTAGGAAAATTTCTTCGAGGATGCAGTTGGGTTAGTATGGGCATGTATATGTGTGTCCGGCCAAGAAAACGTATTGCAATTCGCGTGTATTACGTTCGCTTCTTTTAAAATCATTTATTATTGGATGAGTACTAATTTTTCTTTATTTCTTGTTTCCTTTGCATGAACACTCTTGGGACGAGTTTGAGTTGCTAAACTCACGAATTGGGACGGCATGCATTTGGAAGTTACTTGAACCGCTCTGCAGTTTCAGGACTTGATATCCCCGAAAATGTAAAACGAAAAATGAATGAATGAAAAAAAAACCTTGTGAAATACAGGACTCGAATTGAGTTCACTATCCCGGGTTCTACCTTCTAAAACTCCTTCTCTCTCGCCCCCTTTAGAAAAGCATGTTTTAGGACCCCGTAAACCGGGTTAGGACTTTGCATGATTAGAAGCCTGGTAGGTTAGCCGCTTTATTTAAAATTGTTATCTTATTGTTTGTCTAGGATTGATTATAAATTGTATATCCCGTCTCTTTGGGACTCGCCAATTAATTTAAGATAGTAGGAATCTTTAGTTAATTATCGAGTGCAAAAGAAATAAAATTAAAATTATACCTATTTATTCATTATTTATATTTAAGTTAATTATTTATCCATTTATTAATTGATTAATTTATTCATTAATTAAATTAATTAAGTATTATTTATTATTAATTTATTTGTTTAATTTTAATTAATCATTTCTTTGCCTAATCAATTATAATTATTTATTTATTTACTTCTTTATTTATTAAATTAATTAAGTGGTATTTATTTATTATTTTATTTATTTATTCTATTTAATTAATTAATTAATTAATTTTAATTAATTAATTATTTTTTTAATCAATTTTATTTATTTATTTAATTAGTCAATTATTATTGTTCATCCCTTATCTAATTTAAATCATATAAATATTTATTTATCTAATTATGTCATATATCTATTTATTTATCTAATTATTAATTAATCAATTATTATTCTTTATCTAATCATTTATTAATTTATTTATTTACTTCATTTTATTTAGCCCTTATTTATTTAATTAATTAATCAATCAACCATTATCTCATTATTCATTTAATTAATCTTAAGTTTTGTTCAAGTATTGTCATAATCAATTTTCTCTTCTTTATTATTCATTATTTATTTATTTTATTTAAAATTTATCTTAAATTATCTTTAAGTAAAATTTGTGAAAATCGCCGGATTAACCGCTTTTAGCGGATTTTCGAAAGTGCTCCCGTTAGGGCATCTCCAACTCTCAACCCCATTTTCTCCTCCAAAATGGAGAAATCCTCAAAATGGTGTAAACTTACTCCAACCATTCCCCCTTTTTTTCCTCCAAAAAAGAATATTTCTTTTTATATTATTCTCTCTCTTCTATATTATATTATTATCTGTATCTCAATTTTATTTTCTTATTTCCATTAATGCATTACGAGGTGCAAAATAAACATTTTTTTCCTTAATTTTTTTTTTTGTCGAGGTGACAATTGTTCAAGTCATTGATTTTCATCTACTACCAATTTTACATAAAAATAATATATACAAAAATTAAATTATCAAAATTATACGCCATAATTAAGATATATAAAATTAATATTATAAAAATATTTCATAAACATAATTAGATATATTTAATATGATACATTAAAAGAGTTAAATAATTAAAATAGTAATAAAATAATAGTGAATAGTGATGGATGAGATGAATAGTGTCACTCCAAATTTGGAGTGACACTATTCACCCTCCATAATGGAGGCAAAAATGGAGGTGGATTGGAGCAAAATTTCTCTATTTTTGTCTCCATTATGGCATTTGGAGGCAAATATAGGGGAGGGTTGGAGATGGCCTTAGGGACCTTCTTTCGAATTTAATAGAACCACTTACCTAAGAATCTCTGAATTATTTTCCTTTAAGTAAGGAATAGAATTGCACTCTTTAGTTAACTTAGGTTCCTAATAATCCTTAAATTAGGTGGCGACTCCAAAGAAACCCTTTGAGTCCCATTTTGTTGATATCAAATCCCGATGCATACTTGTGTGCATTTTTTGGGGAGGGTTCAACAAGAGTATCGTTCCCACGAGGACTATTCAGACTGGACTCCTAACAAATAATTTCTTAACAACTATTCAGGGATCTTTTCCAATAGTGAGAATATTATCAACTACAAAAATAGTAATTAAAATGGTAGAAGTGAATTCAAACAATGGAGCAAAAATTTGTTGTAAACAATATTAATGAGACGGTCCAGTGTCAGAGTTACAAACAATCCAGTTGAGTTATCCTGTTGATTCTATTTCTTAAGTCCCAAAATTGCTAACTAACAGGTTAATTGTACCCGTAAAAATCTTTCGATTCTTCACGGTCTATGCAGGCTACTCCAATCCCTATATGTCTATGGGTTGAATCACGTGCACGCATTAACGACTCTGTGATTAGTTAAGCTAGGCGAGCAAGTATATGTCTATCCTACTCACAAATTGGTTCCCCGATGCCCGGGTTCACAATCTAGCCCTACTCTTTCTTATGTGCGTTCATAATTCCCTCTGTCGAGTTCAATCTAAGAACCGTAGATAGTGTTCAATTATTCGTCCGTTATAATCAAACAATTATGATCAAGAAATAATAAACAATCTATAATTGGGATTCAATTCATGGAAATCAACATTCAAACCTCAACCTTTATGAATTCACTCTAACCCTAGAACGAAAGAATTAGCCATGCATACTCATAATCACAAGACAATGATTTGATGAAATAATGAAATAATGATGTAATAAATTAATGGAAGGAAGAAAAACCCTTGTTCAAGATGTTATGAGCTCTCCAATTTGCTCCAAAGTCTGAACTCCTCTTCAAAAACGAAGTAAAAGAGTATTTATAGTGTTTATAAAAGCCTAGAAATAAGTTACGCCTAAGCCTAGACGAAATAGGACTTAAAAACCCGCTCCAGGGGCGCTATAGCTGGCGCCCCGCGCCTCGGAATGCGCTCAACTAGGTAGAACCCGTCAAATCTCGCACCAGAAAGTGGGCGCTTTTGGGGCGCCCCGCGCCAGTAACCGCGCCAGAAAGTGGGCGCTTTTGGGGCGCCCCGTGCCAGTAACCACGCCAGGCAAAATTCCTGCTTTCGTCGTTCACAGCTTGCTTCGTTCCGTGCCTTCGCGTGCTCGATCCAATCCTCAATCCAAATTCAATCTTTTCTTGCTCGATCATGCTCTTTAAAGCTCCAATTGCACTTCATAACCACCTACACATATACGACATGAAATCAGTGCAAAATCACATTCATTAACTAGAAAACGTACGAATAAAGTACTCAAACGTGAGGAAATATTAAGGAATTATAGGCATAAAATACCAAACATCATTCTCCTTTAGCACACGACATATTACAATAAGTTGATGGGACTTGAAAGCATATATAGATATAAAACGTATAGATGATAACTGACCAAATAAAAGACGGTTTAATTTAATGATTTGGAACAGGAATAGCAAACTCCAGAAGCTCGGGATCTCTTTCAAATATAGACATGTCTTGTTCGCCCAACGTTAGTGTGGCTTCAACCCCACCTCCACTTTGATTATCCATCAGAGTAATGTATCTATTAAAGGGTCCTGTTGCGAAGCTTACTCTAACTGGCTTTCCCCAACCAAAGTCTGTTTTATAAAATGGGAATGATAACAAACTGGTAAAAACATAGTCATCAACTTCATTGCTATGAAATGGGGTTTTACCTTTTTCAACTGAATCAATCACTTCCGAGATAATTATACTCTTTGTTGTCATGACCAAGTTTCTCTCTCTCTTTCCTCATTTCTCTTGTCAAGCTTTGACAATTATTTACGTCCTTCTCATTAGTCGTTTTCACAAAAAAGCCAGAGATCACACTTCCACATGCATCTTCTAGCGACAAAGGTGGGTTAAGCCTATGACGCATATTTGCAAGTTGAAATAAGGCAGATGATTTAAATGAATTCGTTGATCTTGTTGCAGCAGCTACAGCACATTTGTAAAGAAGTGTGCTTATAACTTCAGTTCGACTTGGATACTGGAGTACTCCTTTCGTATCAAAAAGATTATATTTGGTTTTGAGAGAACTTAGTTTATTAGCAGGGAAAATGAACCTTTTCCCTATATATGATCCTTCAGGTTCTTCTGACTTGATAGTTGATACAACACGAGGATCATTAGATTGGGGGTAAATGGATTCTCCAACAAAGTAAGGAGATGGTACTGTTGCACTTATATCACGGCTTTAAACTCCCCATTTATAGAAGAAATTGCTAGCAGTGCACCCATCTCCAATCTTGTGTGATATATAAGCATCCACCAACTGCTATACCTCCACAATCAAAATAGCTAACTTGAGCTAGAGCTAAATTTCCTTCTTTCATGTGGTCGTGAGGTTGGGCTACTGGGAAAACTACATTTTCAGCACTAGTGTAAGGATTTTTAAGAATTTCAGACATGGGACAATGGACACAAACGTTGGATAACTCAACTCCCATGTCGTTACAATCAACAGAGGAACCATCGTCCTTCAACCTTCCAGCATAAGGATAATAAAGTGATAGTGCTTTAGAAAGGGATTTCTCAAGAAGTTGAGATACATAGGTAGGTTCGTATGATGACTTGTTATAATTGCAATTAGTTTTTGGGTAGAAATATGCAAAGGGAATACTCAAATGAGCGACTTGATCAACGAAGGAAAGTCTGTGAGATCTAAAAGGAGGAGGAGTAGGAATGGAGGGTCTGATGATCTTCTTGGAAACCAAAGAAACAAGTGATGCTGGCCCCATTATGCTTTAGTTTTAGGCTTTAAATGACAAAATTTAATTTGGTTATCTACAACTGAGAGCATGTTCCAATCAACTTACATATATATACACACTGAAAGAAATTCACACTGACATACTGTAATTTTTTTGTCATATAGTAGCATGCAGTGTAATAATTTAAATATACATAGTGGACTATACGGATACATGATCCAATATAATATCTACAGTTGGCTACAATGACTTTTTGAAATATAGTCTCATAAAGTCATACTTTACATTTCTCCATCAGCACTTTGTATCTAGTGGTCCATGTAAAGTTTATAATTAACTACAACGAAACTAACAATACATTTCGGGAAAATTTTTCTACAAAGACAAAAGTACCACACTCCTTCATCGTTTGAGATCCATTAGTATATGTGGACCAGTTCAATAAAGAGCGCTGCTGTACGATGAAGCTGATCACTTACTGGTTGTTCCACTTGAGAAAATAATATGTGTGTTATTCTTATTATTGTACAAACTACTTACAAAACACGAGATTACATGACGACAGGGTTTTTTTTTTTTTTTTTGAAGGCGTGTACTGTGTACTGAAGTCATTGGTTGTGCATTTTAATTTAACCTTCTTCTCCCTAATTTTTAAAAGCTTTTTTCTCCTTCCTCCTTATCTCTCCTGGCAAAACTATACCTCCACCATCTGCAGCATTTGGGAAATACTGCTACTTACTTAAAGTCAAAAGCTTAGCACTGGAATGTGGCGGTTTAAATTTGAATGGTTTAATTATAAGTACTATTATTCTTTTTAAATTGTTTGGAAGAAGAAAAATCGCAAAGAGAAGACAGTAAAAATTGAACCACACATATCTGATAGATCATCAATGATACCCCGTATCCGTCAAATTTGACACTGTAGGCTGCTTTGTGCTTTATACTAACGAGTAATTTTATTTTAAGTCTCACACGCCAACTCATACTTATATGAGGCATCTCTTTAATTGACATGTGGACTGATTAAAATCCTAATTTACCAAATCATCAAAGTTATATTTAAAAAGATCTCCCTCTCTCTTCTGCCAAATACCCCGTCACCCCCTCTCTCCTTTATCTTTTTATTTTTTTTCATTCCTCTGCCATTATTTTGTTACTCCTTTCTCTTCTAAATATTTTTTCTTATATCTATTCACTACTCAGTATCTTTGTAGAGTTGTTAGCAAACTCCAAAATCTACTACACCGAAAAAAAGAAGGGAAACTAGTACTTATTAGATCTACAAAAAAAATCCCCCAAAAGTATTTTCTAAAATTAAACCTTTGAAAGATAAGATTATTCAGAATCATGTTATAGAAATAATGTAGACTTACTCTAGAAACTTTATCTTAAAAAGAGAACATTGCATAGAATAGAAAAGAACAAATCTTGAAAAATGAGAGAAAAAGAAATTAATGCCTAACGAATGGAATAAGGAAAAAGAAAAAAGAAACGGGACTTCCTGGTAACGGTGGAGATTTCTAAAAATTTTGCTGCCATCCTTACAAAAAAAAAAGGAAGAATTATTTTTACAAGAAAAAGGTAAAACAATTAATGGCAGAAGAATTAAGAAAAAAAAAGGGAGAAGATAAAGGTTTGGGGCGGGGGGAAGGGGTGGGTTAATTGGTAGGAGAGACGGGGAACTCTTTCTAAGTTTAGTTTTGATGATGTGGAAAATCAGTCCATATGTCAAGTAATGAGATGCGTCATATAAGTATGAGTTGGCATATGAGGTTCAAAATAAAATTTCTCTACACTAACATATGTATAGCATATATAGCCACATTATTATAACGTTAGATATATTTTTAATTTTATTTATCATACCATGTGTAAATTATAATTGTAGTAATAATGTAGTTAACTTTTGTATATTCCATAGTTATGAAAAAAAACTCCCAACAATAAACACTACTAGAAAACACGTTTTATGCGAGGGAAAGGTAGCGAGGGAGTCCCTTCTCTGAACACCCAGAGAGGGAGAATTCTTGTTCAGAGAAGGAACTCCCTCACCAAACCTTACCATTCCCTCACCAAAATTTAAAAACAAAAAAAAAGGTTTAAAATTGGCTAGGAAATTCCTTCGCCAGTTTAAAAAAAGAAAATTTTTCTCTCTCCTACTTGGCTAGAGAATTTCCTCGCCACACAAAAGCAACATTGTGTCAGGGCCTTTAGCAAGGGAACTCCCCAGCCAAAGGCAAAATTAAATAGATGCACATAGTTTATATAACAAGTCCTCTGTTCATAAAAATTAAAACCCCCTTTCCTCCGTTCATAAAAATTAAAATCCCCTTTGTTCCCAACAACATCACAAAAATTAAAACCCCATTCGTTCAGCAACTCCTCCATTCAAACAGTGGCTCCCAAAGTAAAGGTTTCAACTTTGACCCGTAACGGTAAACCCCTCATTTTATTTTCCCATTAAACTAACTAATTAAGGACATTTCATTCATTTTAATTGATATTTATATAGGTTGTTGAATTGAGAGGTCAAAAGCTTGAACTTCAAATTCTTGATATTACTCTTAAAGAGGTACTCTCCCTCTCTCGCAATTCTTGATATAGACTACTAAATTCTCTAACATTTTGTTACACTAACTTTTTTATCTAAGCCATTTTACAGAAAAATACTATTAAAAAAATCCTAAAAATGTATTGAACTTTAAAATAGCAAGGCCAGTACGAGCAAGACCCAAGTCAACTCCAAGACTGAAACCTCCTTTCCATTTTGAATCATTCTTCCTCCTTATTACATTTGTGGGAATTTCCTCTCCTGATAATATTGCTTGATGTTTTATCAGTAATGACGCCGGCGGTGAGCTTAATTAATAGATGTTCCATTTATTCCAAGATGTTCTAGTTGAGCTTTCGGTTTTTCTTATTGGGTACAACATAGTAAATATAAAAAAAAATTAATAAATTCCCTCGCTAAAAAGTAAAAAAAAAAAATTGTTACATTTGGCGAGGCAACAAGTAAAAAAAAATTGGTTACATTTGGCGAGGAAATAACACTGACACACTTTAGTAAAAAGAGCCTACCTAGTTGTTGGCTAGGGAATTCCCTCGCCAAACTCTCTCGTAAAATGCGCAATTTCTAGTACTGAAACCTAACTCAAATCTGGGGTTCATTTGAAGAGTAGCCAATTGCTAGAAGAGAAATAGTCTGCAAAAAATCCTCACTCACACGTGGCACATAATCTACTCAAAACTGATCAATTCGCGCTCTACAACAAACCAAACACAAGCAACCTCCCAAGTAAATCTAGAGTCAACATCATGATCATAGGCTTCAAAACAATTCACTCAACATTTCCCAAGGCAAAAAGGATCCTGATAGAATACATGCATAAAGTTCACATACCCAAAATTAAGTATCTATATAAAACCAGTTAAAGTGGAGCCAAGACTCTAATCCTAACAAAAAAAATCTACCTATACCTGGTCTAATAATTTTTTTTTACCTATACCCGGTTTAAACTACTTCGTTTGGAAAAGAACCAATGCACAAAGAAAAATCAAAGGAGATTATTAGCACAAATAGGAAGAATTCCAACCCACACTTAAAATCATGTATTGTCCTCAATGCAATAAAATAAAAACAAATGTGATAGATAAACTCCGAAAAATATCCTTGTGAGCTTCTTTAGGGCACGAGGTACTCAGACTTCTCCCAACCAAGACTTCATCTTAAAGCATGATGCATTTCAGACACTCCACTCTTAGAATTCAAACGAGTCAAAACCTGCAAAACAAAGAAAATCACCAAGTAGCATCCTTCAAAAGATAATATTTTTTTGTATTTGTTGTTTTTTTTTTCTTTTTTTTAAAACTTGTATACAATTACAATCACTGGTAGCCTCCTGAGAAGCCCCTTAGTTATAGTCATGGCACGACTTGACTTAGCTCTACTCATGGCTCACCCAGGCTCACATGTATGCACACACGAACAATTCACATCATCACAATGACCCTTCAATTTTTTGCCAATGTCAATTACTATTTCTTCATCATACTGCTTCAGAGTCATCTTTCTTTTGACAACATCAATCACTGCTCTACCAGTAGCAAAGAGTGGACGGCCTAATATAAATAGGACATCTTTATCAATGGGGCAGTCAAGAATCACAAAATCTACAGGAAACATGAAGCAACATGTACAAGTACATCCTCAACTATACAAACAGGGTGTTTTTGGCATCTATCTGCCAGCCGCATTCGCAATGAAGTCTCTCTTATGCCAATCAAACCCAGCTTGTTGTATACTTCCAACAGCATCAAATTACTGCTTGCACTAGAATCACATAAGGTCTTACCAATTGTGAGATCACCAATAGTGCACGGGACTGTAAAACCACCAGGATCAGGAATATTTTATGCTACAGTCTTTGTAATGACAACGCTACACACCTTATTTAACTCGACCATCTCTACCTCATTAGAGTCAGCCTTCTTAGATAGAAGTTCTTTTAACAGTTTTGCATATCCAGGTACCTCTTGCATAACCTCCATGAAAGGCATGGTAAGCTTCAATTGTTCCAATAAATTAAAAGGCTTATTAAACTTCAAACATTTTTGTTACTTTTCCAACATTTAAGGATAAGGAGGTGTTGGTATTTTCACCTCGGAGTTCTGTTCCCTTGATACTTTAGCTTGTTCAACCACCTTCTCAACTTCTTTAACAGGTTCTTTGGCAATTTCTTTCTCTGTACTAGGAGCAAGTTCTGGAGTTGCTCTTTCTCAGCAGGGTCATTGCTAGCCAGTTTGGCAGAATCATCCACAGGCTCAATGTCTGTCATAGTGGGTAGCGCCCCTTTAGCTAATTCTTTCTCTTTCTCCAAGTATCTACCACTCCTCAAAGTGACTGCCATCAATTGATAAGCATTTGGATCCTTAGGATTCACCCCAGTATCGCTCGGCAAAGCACCTTGAGGTCTATTATGTAAAGCTAGGGATAGTTGTCTCAACTTGGTCTCTAAACCCTTTATTGTAGTGTCATGTGTTGCCACTTGGTCTTGCAACTGCTTCTTAACTCCTATCATAGCCTGCAACATAGTCTTGATCTCAGCAATATCATTTGCCTGCTGCAGGGGTAAAGTTGCTTGTTATTGTGCTGGCCTATATTGACTTTATTGATTATATTGTTGATGCTACGTATAATTCACGAAGTTATTCACGAAGTTCACATCTTTAGTATAAGCAATAAATTCAGGATAAAAAAAACTACCAAGATCATGAACTTGGGTTTGAGCCCCTGGGTCAACTTGATTAACAGATTTCAACATCTTCTCATTAATTTGCTTCGTCACAACATCAAGTGTATACTGCAACTTTGACATCTGTTCTTCCATCCCAAAAGCAATACCAGTGGCTAAAGCCCTCGCACCTGAGCCACTAAATGTATCTCTTCTAAGCAAGCCTGCATTTTGAGCCATAGTGGCTAGCAACATTTTTGCTTCCTCAGACGTCTTGCTCTAGAATGCTCCTCACGATGCTGCATCAAGTTTACCTTTGATTTGATCTCCCATATCCATGTAGATCCTTTGCCCTAACATTTTGTCGGGAATCCCATGATTAGGACACTTTTTTGAATAACTTTTAAATCTCTCCTAAACCTCTGACAAAGTTTCAAGATTTGACTGGACATGAGAATCTCATCAAACATTTTCGTAGTTTTATTTGGTGGGAAAATTTTTTTCATGAACTTGATCAGCAAATCACATCAAGAAGTTATGGAACAGACAGGTAGTGAATCGAACCAGTCACTAGCATCATACGTCAAAGAGAATGGAAATAACATTAATCGCACCATCTCTTGAGGATTATCAGTAGTTCTACCTGCAAATATCCGCATTACCAAGCAAAGCTACCATCCTCTGGGTGATGTAAAAATTTTCTATCTCGAATGTTGGAATCTGAATAGCATACATCGAATTCCCCTCCACTAGTTGTGTGAAAGCATTAAGAGCTAAGTCTTGAGCCATCTTGAATACTTCAGGATCTGAACATTCGACTATAACCACCAAAGAATCGAGATCAAGATGACAAGCATGAAGTTAATTAAAAAGTATATTCAGCTATTCTAACAACCAAATTACACCGTGTTCTCCAGCAATGGTACCAAAATTTGATCACGCCCAACTACGCCCTATAAAAGATACTAAGTGGTCGCGACAATTATAGCTTGTTACCTAAAGTCCCAAGGTCGAATCTCACAGAGAAAACTTGAAATCTAGTTGTTATTCTAACTAATTTACATATCGATTAACTTCTAAGGGTTTTAACTTGAGATCGGTTGTGTAGTAATAACTAAGTAATAAGAAATTAATAATTAAGTTAACAGCAAAGTAGCAGAGAAAATGATTAATTAAGAGATGTAAAACCTAGGATTGATCTACCCAACTCCTACCTCTGTGTTAGAAAAATTCTTTAACAAATTCAACTTGTTTCTTCGTATTGAACACTTACGCCAAACTCACAACTATTCACCTCCACGTGATAATTGTAACGTTCACTAACTAATTTTTTAATTAATTAGTGAAGATGTGTAGGACTACACGTATAGTTCAAAAATAGGGATCAATGGTTACAATTCACCTTTTTGACAACCTAAGTAATGCCTTTATTTTAGATTGAATATTGCTAAGTATTTAACCCTAACTTATAAAACTATCCCTAGACACACAAGAATAAAGGGTACAATCAATTTTGAGCCCTTCCAATCAATAGCAAACAAAATGTAAACACTTAAATAGGAAGAATTCAAAAGTTTCATTCATTAAAATCTTAATTCGTAACAGATAAGTTATTGGGGTGGTTCAATCAAACCTAGAATGGTTGATTTAGCCAGGCATAGTCATATCCTAAGACAAGACTAAACTATAAGCATGTAATCTACACAAAAGATGATGGTTGGATGAGAAAAAACCTTGAATCTTGATCTTCTCTCTTTCTTGCATCCTTTCGGTGTAGAATTAGACAAAAGTCATGTCTAATTGAACTCTAAGATGTATTTATGGTGTAGGATTTGAGATAGGACAAAAGCCCATCAAAAACTCGGACTAGTGTAATTTTCGGGGCTGCATGGCTTATCTGATCAATTGAGTCATGTACGCAGGACTCTGCACTACATCCCGAATGACATGCATGGGGTGCATGGCATGCAGCCCATCGTGCAACACGTTGTGCACCACGGTCTTCTCGTCCGGTTTGTCCCTTCTTCGACCGTTCTTCGTTTGCACTACCCTGAGGCTTTTACTCAGATTTCAAATCCTTGAAATATACAAATTTTACTCCATGAACGCCTCATATCATCAATATAATTCGTATAACATAATATGCACCAAATGAGAGTAATTCAGTTCAAAATACTAATAAATATCACAAGTAGGCGCATGAATACGAGGTGAAAGTATAGGAAATATAGTAATATCTAGCTTCATATCAGTGCTTCAATTAGCCATATTGCCGTTCCATTTTAATAACTCAATTTTTAGGGGGCTAAAATTTTCCAGAATGATATAGAGGATGAAGATGATAATTGTTTGGTGCTGCAAAAATATTCACCAAATTTAACCATGCCTGTAAATGTTTTCAACTCCCCATTGATTGTTGATCTAGTTGGGGATTTATCAGTTGAAACTGCAATTTTCCATCCTTTTAATATCCAATTAATGAGTTCGGTTATGCTTTAATTGCCTCTTGATAAATTCACAAACAGGCGTCCTGTGTATCTTTTTTGTTAGTTCAGTGTAGTATTATTAATACTAATATTGCTATTATCACTGTTCTTTATGCTGCAATGCCCTAGGAGTATTTTTAACATTGTGTAGCAACCGAGATGATTCACTACTAGAAAAACTTGATTTAGAGACGGAAGGGCAGAGACGGCTAGTCGTCCGTATTTGCGTAAAGAAGGGTAGCCGTTCCTAAGCTTCTGACAATTTAATAAAATACAAAAGTTAGGGACGGTCAGCCCTCCCTATTTCCTTAGAGACGGCCGTCCCTAACACAATCTGTCAAATTTTAAAAAGACAAAAGTTAGGGACGGCAAGCCCTCCCTATTATCTTAGAGAGGGCTAGCCGTTCCTAACACAATCTGTCAAATTTTAAAAAGACAAAAGTTAGGGACGGCCAGCCCTCCATATTATCTTAGGGAGGACTAGCCGTCCCTAACCATTTTGTTAAATTCTACTATATCCACCTACAAAACACATGAGCATATCACACAAAAATACTTCTTCTTCCTTACAAAACCTCTCTCTCCTGATTTCAAGCATCCCCAACACCATTTTATTCCTTCAAACACCACTAAAACATAAATCAAACGACTCACCTTCTTCATTGGTAGGTTTTTTCCGTCTATTTTTTTCACTTTTTCTCGGTAAAATTTAAACATAAACGGGTTTAATTTTTTTTTCAAATTTTCAGCCCTCCGTCAAGATCTATCATGGATATCAACGTCAAAGTCTCAATTAATATTGCTCAAGAGTCAATCAAAGGCTCAATTGAAATCGTTCAAGATACGATTGAAGATTCAATTGATATGGTACCGGAATCGGACATGGATGATGATTTTGATTTGCCGGAATTAGATTTGGATGAAGAAGTTGAAAAAGGAAAGAAATCAAAACAAAAAGTTTCGGACACAATGATACGTATTTTTCTTCCCCACTATGTTGATTTGCCCGAATCAGACTTGGATGAAGATGTTGATTTATCGGAATTGGACTTGAATGAAGATGTTGATTTACCGAAATTGGACTTGGATGAAGAAGTTGAAAAAAAAGAAATCAATAAAAAAATATTGGATATATTTCTTCCATACCACTATTAATGTCCTTTTGTTAAGACTTTATGTTGCATGTGTCTTTAATTGTTAGTTGTAAAACTTTATATTTGGAGTTGGATTTGGCATAAGTGTTATGTGCCTTTATGCTAAGGATTTAAAGTAAATGTATGGAAGATTTAATAGACTTATTATTAAAATATCTGTGTATTCTAGTTTAATTATCTGTTCGACTAGCTGTGTTATATATGGATGTGCATTGGATGTTGGCAGGCATGTATCTATTTTTTGATATTTTATTGTGCAGGTTTATCACAAGTAGCGACGACTAGCCGTCTCTACCAAACTAAAAACGTAAAAATAGGGAGGGGCATCCCTCCCTTAAAAAAAAAACATTTCAATGTGTAGGGAGGGCTAGCCGTCCCTAATCAGTGAAAAACGTAAAAATAGGGACGGCCACCCCTCCCTAAACAAAAAATTATATTCCAGATTTCACTGTGTAGGGAGGGCTAGCCGTCTGTATCGCGGACGGCTGCCCGTCTCAATGTGTCTAGCGTTGAGCAATTTACGGACGGATAATGCCGTCGCATAGCCCGTCCATAAACCTCGTTTAGGAATGGTTAGCCGTCCGTATTGTCCGTCCCTAAAATGTATTTTTCTAGTAGTGATTATGCTAACAGAGGCATCGAGCACAACTTTTTTATTCTTAATATCAATAGCATACATTTATTGTTCTATTACAAATATGCTTGCAAACTTGTATGTTTTCATGTTTACCCATTCAATTATACAGTTAGTACTTTCTAGGCGCATATGTATACAATGCATGTGTTCAAGGGGGACATATTATCTAGACGTAATTCTAAAAAGTTTGGCACCTATGAGACGACGCTTGAACTTGTCATTTGCATCAAATGTGTTACAAAGTCTCAGCTTCCCTCTTCTGACATTCCTTTTCTCTAACATGTTAACACTGAAAGGTCGTGTTGTATGGTGTATAATAAAGGTTAGTCATGGTATTATATAATACATGGTCTAATCTTATGTTTGGTTGCTTTTTTCCTTCTTTGCGTAAGTAATACATGTATTAAGTTATACATGAAGTGTGGTACTATTTAATCCCACTATGTATTAGTTATACATGGATAAAGGAGTACTCAATCATTTCGTGGCACCGGGCAAATATGATGCGCATGGATACAAGTTATGCCTTGGAATGAAAGAGGAGCTGTATCATCCATTACAGGATGCACATTCTCGATATAACTAGAGATGCCATGAGAATGTCGAGAATTTGAGCAGGGAATCGAGCAATGTAATCGAACCTGGCAATATAAGGTCTTTTTTTCTGAGAGACCCGCTCTTGACTTTAATCATACCCACCCTAGGAGCTAATGAAAGTCAAGTATCAAAAGGGTATAATTGTAAACTCATTTCTTTTTAATTTAAAAATAAATCAAATATTTTCAATGATAACTTGTGTTTAACCTAGATCCGATTTTAGGCCAATTAACAATTAAATTTATATTTGCGGAGTCACGATCAATAGTTGAGATTAAGAGTTTGAACGACGAACTAAAATGGTGATAATTCGAGGACGAGATGTGAGTATTAACTAATAAAGATAAAGCATAAACGGAAACAAGGAGAAGTAACCGTATCGTATCGCTTGTCTTTGGGGAGAGCTCTTCGATACCAATCGCAGTTAGATGATCAAAGAACTAAAAATAATAGGCAAATATGAGCAAAAGGAATATCTGAGCAAGAGTGAGAGAGTATTCTTATTGATATTGTAGACAGGAAGTAAAGTTGTTTTACAATCGATTAAGGCAAGCGCTATTTATAAGCCTGATAGGCACCCGTTGGGATTCGTAACTGCTGGGCCGGGATCCGTCTGGATAAGTAACTGCTGGGCACATATCCTTTGGAGTCATAATCGCTGGGTTGTAATGATTGCCTTAATGACCATTAATTGAATGATCATGGATGATCATGTTAATAACTGCTCACTCAGACCGTGTTGACTGTTGAAGTGTTTCATAACTCCTTTAGGTCTGCTCGTGATAAATGTCTGTCCGTTGAAACGTCTGCTCGTGGTAGACACGTGCCACCTTTTCAAGTCCAGTCAGCTTTTATTCAATACAGATAGTCCCCGCACTTCTCGAGCAGAGTATCTATTCGAGGAGTGGATAGGAATTTTGGCGGGAGTTTTTGTAAAATTTTGTCTTTGTGTGACGAGGCTTGGTGACGTACGAACCTTATCAGCTAAGTGACAAGCCCTTATGACGTGCGCATTTAATGCGCCATATGAAAAAGTAACTGCAGCTGGCACGCCTGCGTAATTGCAGTCTATTCTGAAGTGACTACTGCGTGTTCCAAGAGTAAAAGTAATGATTTTAACCGCTTCAGTCACGTGCACACGTCGTCTGTTGATCGCGAGGTGATCGCTACTCTTCAGAATAATGATGACACTATAAAGTTTGATGAACCCTATTCTTTTTTTTTTGACGGTCAGATCTGATCGTAGTTTCTCTGATGACTTCCACGTGTCTCGAAGGAAGTTGTGGGGCTGAATCTTCACTCCTATAAATAGGGGTTTGCTTGATGAGAAACTTTTTACTTGCCTTTATTTCTTCTCCGCTGTTCTTTGAAAAACTTTGAACTAGCTTTTGAATTCTTCTTGACAACTTCATATTTTTTCTGAAACCATGACTTCAAGATCTAGGAAAAATCAAAGCACTGATATTGCTGGTAGTTCCTCGACGGCCACTCCTAGGCCCCGGGCTACTCAGGCTACTGCTGCAGAAATTATCCCCAAAAAATGGGGGTGAATTAGAGGCGGACTGTAACATTAAGTCCTTTAATAATAGAGAAGGAGATACGCGCAATTGGCCGGCGTATAGGTTTAGGTCTGGGATCACGAAGGAGGTGATCCCACGAGTGAGGACGGACTGTCACTGGGGCGATGAGGTTCCCCTCTTGCCGGTCTCCGAGGAGGAGAATATTACTTCCCATAGGGCTGGGTGGACAGCCATGTGCACCTACCCTTTCACAGTGGGGTGTAGGTTACCCCTGCACCCTGTGTTGGAGAGGCTCTGCAGGGAGTACCTTCTCTGCCCGGGGCAACTGAGCCCCAGTATATATAAAATAGTTACCCTTTTAGATTGGTTTGCGACAGAAACCGATCAATCTTTTGGCTACGAGCATTTTATTTCTTTGTACAGTATACAAATTTTTAAAGATGGTTACGTAAATGCCAGGATGCGCGGAAGCAAGGGCTTGGTGCGCAGTTCTGAGGATACTGGTGACCGAGGCTGGGCTCACCGGTATCTGTTCGTGTGCTCCTCGGCCTTGACTTTTGACGACAAGGCTCATCTTCCAGAAGTCTGGAATAAGAAGCGTAAGTCCCCGAGTATTTTTGAAATTCTTCGTGTTCTTCTTTTTCTCATCTGCTAACTCCGTTCAATTTCTTTTTGTAGCGGCCAAACAACCCTACGACGGGCTCATATCTGTCGATGAGCTGACGGCGTGGGTTGAGCCAATTTTGAAGGAGTTCGCTCCTGAGAGAAGAGAGTGGGCGCATTTCGCTGCTCATAAAAGTTTGATTGTGAAAAATCATGGTGAGAATATTTCTGCTTTCATGATTATTCTTCTTATTTGAAACTTCTCCGTGTCTGACCGTTTTACCTTTTTGTAGGTTTGGGCACTTCAGGAGATTTCTTTCCCGCTCCCCTCCAAGACGGGCCTTCCGAGCCTGTTGCTGACCCAGATGCTGAGGCCGAGGCTATACTAGCTTCTGTGGAGAAGGGAGGGGTGGTCTGGGCTCCCTGAAGAGAAAGAAGAAGAGCCAAGATGAAGGCGGAGCACGGAAGAAGTCTGCTCGTAAGACTTCCGTGGCTGCCGGGCAAGCCTCTTCTGTTTGGGGTGAGCCTTCATCTAGGGTCAGTGTACCGGAGCCTGTAGAGGAGAGTGCCCAAGCTGCTGCTGAAGTCCCCGAGTCTGCACGGGGAGAAGGTTTAGCCAAGGAGGTTATCTATCTTTTGGACACTGAGGCCGAAGTTGATGTTCCTCTTAGGCGAAGGCCTCATCTTCGTAGTGACAGAAGAAGGGCTGAGGATGAGGCTGTCCATACTCCGGAGAGGAGTCCCCGAGTTGATGACGGGGTGGAGGCAGGTCCTTCTCGTGTAGACAAGGGGAAAAGAAAGGTGGGTGAAGAAGAAGAAGAAGAAGAAAAAGAAGAGGTGAAAGAAGAAGTTAGAGAAGAAGTTCCCCAAGAGGGTAGCCGGGGTCCTCGTGTTTTTTCGTTTCGAGGACCTGGAGAATGTGGCTACTGAGGGGGCGACGCCTGTTGGTCTTCGCTAGTGCGAGACGATAAATCCTGGAGTGGAAGGTGATTCTAACCTTTCATCGTCAAGATTCGTCTGGCGGTCAGTCATTGGTGGCCGGACAGAGTTGAAGGACGTCAGGGGTATCCGTTACAAGTTTGGGCCACATTATCCCTCTGAGCAGGCTTGGGAACCCAAGTTCTGTGAGAGAAAGCATAGTTTGAAACTTGCCCCTGATGTTAACTTCATAACTGGGCCAGGCGGCTTGGCTAAGGCGGTCTCTTCGCTCATCGGTCCCCGTGAAGAATGGGTGCTGAGGGAGCTAAGTGATGAGGAGTTGGCCTTTCAAATTGCTACTGACTCTGTCTGGGTAAGTGTTTTCCGCTTTGCTTTGGGAGTAAGTTTAGCCTCAGACTTCTAACCTTGACTTATTTTGCTTTTTCAGTCAAGTATGCTGGTTGCCGAGCTTATGTTTCGCTCCAGGCTTAACAACATCGATCAAGTGCTCGAGGTAAAGAAAGAGTTGCTGGAAGCTCTGAAGGAGAACAAGACCTTGATAGAGCAGTGTGGTCTCCTGGGTGGTGAGGTTAACCGGTTGACTGATGTCAACAATGAACGTGTTGAGCAGATCAACGCACTCATCAGGGAGAAGGACCTTCTTCTCGAGGAGAAAGAAGGGTTCGCACGCTCTACTCAGAGTCTAGAGAGATTGCTCGAAGAATGTACAACTTCTTTGAACAGTGCTATTGAGGATCGTGCATCCCTTGAGATGGATCTCTAGAGAGCCAATGAAGGATCTGTTAAAGCCAGGGCTCATAGGCCGCCAAGGATCAGGTCGCTCAATTAATGAGCGCTCAGGCCGCATTAACCAAGGACTTGACGAACCTGCGCGATCAGTCTGAGATCAAAGCCAAGCTTGCCGCGCTTGAGGCCAAGCGTTCATTGCTCGTGCAAATTCAAGCTAAACAAGTTAATGTCGAGGAGATGCTGCAGACAACAAAGAGCGTTGTTCATAGAATAAGACAAGCGTTGAATCTCTCTCCTGATGAGTCTGAAGGCGAAGATGAAGATGAAGACGAGGATGACGGCGAGAATTCAGGGGACGATGGCAGAACTGACGGAGCTGGTGCGTCGGGTTCTGGTCGTAGCCCTAAATGTTAATGCCCTTTTTCAATCTTTAATTGATATATTTTTTATTGTCTGGCGAGAGCCAGATTTGTTTGTTTGTGGACAGAAGTCTGATAAAGACTTTCTGGTCTCTTGTATGGCGGGTTTCATTTGGCCTTTGATCACTCTACAAACTTCTGTCAGCCATTTTCGGTATTTTATTGTTGTACAGGATGATGTATATATGCTTTTAGATCTATTCAATGGCTATATTTAGCCTGAACTTTTGATCTTTTTTTTGCATGTGTTGTGGCTTTCGTGCCTTGGGAATTTTCTGAAGTTTGAACTTTATTAAGTTCTGGTCTCCAAAAGTTTGCCCGAATATTTTTAACTTAGCCTTTCATTAGGAAGAGGTCATAAGTTGTAAGTAGTCTGACCGAATCGTGGTCGTTAGAGTTTTAGCCGAATCGTTGCTCTGTGCGTATAACTTTGCTTATCGTTTTGATAGTCGAAAGTTGTTGCACGGCTTTGTGGATTGGCTCTGGCCGAGTCGCTGGCCTTGTGAACGACTTCTCTTATCTTTGTGGAAGTTTTGTCACGTAAAAGTTTGGTTTTGTGATAATTTTCGTGGAAGTTTTGTCACGTAAAAGTTTGGTTTTGTGAACGACTCCTCTTATTTTCGTGGAAGTTTTGTCACGTAAAAGTTTTTGAAAAACTTTAAAAATTTGCCTTTTGGTAAGGTCTTTTGCCTTTATGAAGGTCTTACCTGGCTTACAGGGGCCTCGCACCACCCCCCTTGTTTTTATGTTGGAACACGTAGAGTGATAACATGAAAAGAGGTTCGGTGAGTTGCATATAGAACACATATAACCAAATAAGGAGCTTGTCCGTTGTGGGATTCGAACCCACAGCCGCGAAGTTGAAGAACTTCGAGCTCTACCAGTTGAGCTAAACGGATATGACCTTGTTTAGGTCGTTAGTACCATTTAGAGAGAAAATATGATAAAAGTAAGAACTTTCGTAAGGATAAAAGGTAAGTGTAAGATAACTAACTCTTTTACCACTTAAAAGTGATTCCTTTTGAGGTGAACCACATTCCAACTGTTCGGGACAGTAGAGCCGTCTGGTCGTGCCAAGCGATAAGATCCCTTGCCGACTGAAGCGATTACTTTGTAGGGGCCTTCCCAATTGGGGCCAAGCTTCCCTGAATTTGTCTCTTGTGCGCTCTGGGAGACTTTTCTGAGTACAAAGTCTCCAACCTGGAAACTTCGTACGCGTAGTCCCCGATTGTAATACTGCTCGATTCGTTCTTTCTAAGCGACTGCTCATACAAGAGCTAGTTCTCTACGTTCTTCGAGGAGGTCCAGCTCTTCGGAGAGGTTGACTGATTTTGATTCCTCAGTGGCATGTGCATATCGCAGGCTGGGCTCTCATATCTCAACTGGGATTAGAGCATCGGCACCATATACTAATGAGTAAGGAGTCTCTCCGGTACTCATTTTTATTGTTGTGCGATAAGCCCATAGTACTTCAGGTAGCTCTTCTACCCAACATCCCTTTGCCTGCTCGAGGCGCTTTTTAAGGGATTCAACGATGATTTTGTTGGTAGATTCTGCCTGTCCATTGGCAACAGGATGATACGGAAAGGAAGTGATCCTCTTGATGTGCAGATCGTCGAGGAACCTAGTCATTTTCTGGCCGATAAATTGCGGGCCGCTGTCCATGACTATTTCCTTAGGTGCTCCAAAGCGACATACGACAAAACGCCAGAGGAAGTCGACAACTTCCGTTTGTCGTATCCTTGAGTATGCTGCCGCTTCGACCCACTTTGTGAAGTAGTCAGTGATGATAAGTAAGAAGCGCATCCCCCTTGGTGCTGTGGGAAGAGGACCAACAATGTCCATACCCCATTTCATGAAGGGCCACGGAGAGATTATTGAATGAAGTGGTTCTGCTGGCTGATGGAGAAGATGGGCGAACCTCTGGCATTTGTCACATTTCTTGACAAATTTGTTCGTATCTTTCTCCATTTTGTCCCAATAGTAACCTGCACGAATCAGCTTCCGGGTTAATGCCTTGCCCCCGGAATGATTTCCACAACAGCCTTCGTGGACTTCTCTCATCACATAATTGATTTGATTTTGGTCCGAGACACTGTGCGAGAGGTCCTGCAAACATTCTCCGGTAAAGCTCGCCGTTGAGAATTGTATATCGAGCAGCTTTTACTTGGAGTTTGCGAGCATCTTTCGTGTCTGCGGGTAGAGTTCCATGGATAAGATAATTTGTTATCTCATTTCGCCTGTCCCAGGTAGCGCTGAAGGTGTTGACTTCGAACTTTTCTCTGTCCATGGTCGTGTAGAGAAGTTGAACAACAGCTGAAGTGCTGGCTGCCCCTATCTCTGCCACTGATCCCATATTAGCGAGAGCATCCGCTTCATGGTTCTCTTCCCGTGGAATCTGAATTGCTTTCCATTCGTCAAACTGTGCTAGGAGCTCTTTCACTCGAGCGAGGTACACTTCCATCCTGGATTCTCGTGCAATGAAACCTCCGTTAATTTGATTGACCATTAGCTAAGAGTCGCTTTTTAGTTTGACGATGGTTGCTCCATAACTTCGGGCTAGTTCTAATCCTGCAATAACGGCCTCATGTTCGGCCTTATTTTTAGTAATAAATGGGCACTTGATAGCCTGCCTTACCGTCTCACCGGATGGAGCGACGAGAACCAATCCAAGCCCGGACCCGTTGACGCTCGAGGAGCCGTCTGTGTGAAGGGTCCATGTGCCAGGAGCCTGCCCTGCATAAAGAATAGCTTCTTTTTCTGCCTCAGGGTATATATTAGTGCTGAAGTCTGCCACGAAGTCTGCTACGAAGTCTGCTAAAACTTGTGACTTTATTGCCACCCTAGACTGGTAGGTAATACCAAATTCAGATAATTCTATAGCCCATTTTACTAACCTTCCTGAAAATTCAGGTTTGTGCAGAACATTTCGTAAAGGAAAGGTCGTAGCCACAGCTATCGAATGACTTTGAAAATAAGGGCGTAACTTATGAGCAGCAGTTACTAGTGCCAATGCCAATTTTTCCAAAGGTTGATAGCGTGTTTCTGCGTCAATTAGAGCTTTGCTAATGTAATAGATAGGAAGTTGTTTACCTTTTTCTTCTTGAACTAGAACAGCGCTTACCGACGATTCTGAGACTACCAAATAAATTAGCAGCTGCTCGCCTTCCTGAGGTGTGGAGAGCATTGGTGGATTGGATAGATACTTTTTTAGATCCTTTAATGCTTGTTGGCATTCAGGGGTCCATTCGAACTCCTTGTTTTGCTTTAAGTTATCGAAGAAACTCTTGCATCGGTCAGATGATCGGGAAATGAATCTGCGTAGTGCCGCCACTCTCCCCGTCAGTTTCATGACATCTTTCCTATTGTGAAGTACATCTGGGATTGATTCAATAGCTTTAATCTGAGCGGGATTGACTTCAATTCCACGCTGAGAAACAATGAATCCCAGAAACTTCTTTGATCCGACTTCAAAATCACACTTCTCTGGGTTCAGCTTCATGTTATACTGATCCAAGATTCAGAAAGCTTCTTTCAGATGTGCCAGATGGTCTTCTGCTCGTTTGGATTTGATCAACATATCATCGATGTACACTTCCATAGTCTTTCCGATATGGTCATGAAACATTCGATTGACTAGACGCTGATATGTTGCACCTGCATTTTTTTAGTCCAAATGGCATAACTTTATAATAATACGTACCTCGACAAGTTATGAATGCCGTTTTCTCCTGATCTTCACGGTCCATCAATATTTGGTTATATCCGGAGTATGCGTCGAGGAAGGTGAGCACCTCGTGTCCGGCTGTTGCATCGATCAGTTGATCTATCCTGGGAAGGGGATATGAATCCTTCGGACAGGCTTTGTTTAGATCCGTGAAGTCAATGCAGACTCGCCATTTACCGTTCTTTTTAGGCACGACAACCACGTTGGCTAGCCAGTCTGGATATTTGACTTCACGTACTAAACCAATTTTTAACAGCCGATCGACCTCGTCGTTGATGACCTGGTTCCGAAAGGCTCCTTGCTGGCGCGTCTTCTGTTTCACCGGGCGGTGATAAGGATCGACGTTCAACCTGTGAGTAATGATGTCAAGAGAAATACATGTCATATCTGTGTGGGACCAGGCAAATGTTGTATGCCGCTCTATGAGGAACTGGAGGATATCTCCTCGTAGACGTTCGTTCAGTTCGGTCCCTAAGTACACCTTCCGCTCTGGCTTGTCGGCGAACAATTCTTCGGGTTCCAAAGCTTCTACGGTTGGCATGTGGTTTTCTCTTTCGTCCATCTTCGTGATGAATTCTGGGACCTCGTACATAGCCTCTTCAGGTGGTATGTCTGGCCCCGGTCGCTGTAATTGCTATTTGTTCTCTTCGGGTAGTTTGAGAGCCACCGAATAGCAATCTCAGGAAGAGCGTTGCTCTCCTCGGACCTCACGTACTCCCCATTCGGATGGGAATTTCAACACTTGATGATAAGTTGAAGGAACAGCTTGCATGTCGTGGATCCAAGGTCTGCCCAAAATGATGTTGTAGGCTAGGTCCGCATCAACAACATGAAAAGTTGTTTCCTTCGCTACCCCTTCGGCAAGAGTCGTCAGGGTAATCTCCCCGAGAGTCTTCTCGCTTGAATTGTTGAAGCCTGAGAGAACTCGAGATATGGGTACGATCTTTTCCGACAACTGCATCTCTCTGACAACCCGCAATTGGATAATGTTTGCAGAACTGCCCGCATCAATCAGTACTCTCTTGACGTCGAACTCCGCCACGCGTAACGTTATAACTAACGCATCAGCATGTGGAAATTGCGAGCCGTCTTTATCAGAATCCTCAAATGTGATTATTTCTTCTGATTGTGGGAGCTTGTTGTTTGTGATGGAGACCTTTGCATACTTCTTTGCTGTGAAAGTAACGGAGTCCACCTCGATTCCACCTGAAATAACATTAACTGTCCTCCTTGGAGAGGATGCTCATGGAGGGCCAAGTTTGTTCTGCTGTGCCTTCGCGTGAGTCTGCTTTCCCTTCTCGGTCAGGAACTCCTTCAAGAATCCCTGTTTCAACAAATGAGCAATTTCATACCTTAGGGCTTTGCAGTCTTCGGTGGTGTGATCATGGTCACGATGGAAATCGCACCACAGTTCCTGGTTTCGCTTGCTTGGGTCGGTCTTCATGTCTTTCGGCCACTTGACCTTCTCTCCCATGTCTTTGAGTGCTGCCACTACTTCAGACATTTCCACGTTGAAATTCGGCAGGCTTGGGGCTCCACGAGCCTTGACTCTGAATCATCTCTCTGGGATAACCCTTTGTTGTTGCGGTTGCGTCCTTTGGAATGGCTGCGTGACTGGTCAGGGTACGGTTCATAACGTACGTCTGCTCTCTCAGTCTCTGCCTTTCTGCCGATCCACCACTACATGCCTGAGCGCTTCCTCGAGTAGCTGTTCCAATCAATTTATCTTCATCGATACGTACCTTGGAATTGTAACGGTTGTAGACGTCTGACCAACTGGCTGCTGGGAACTCGCGAAGAGACTAATAAAGTCTGCGTGTGGCCTCTGAGCTCCTAATATCCAAGCTGTTGGTAAATGCTATCGCTACCCATCTGTCTGGTACTTTGGGGAGCATCATACGTTCTCTCTGGAAGCGATCCACGTATTTGCGGAGAGACTCGTCGGGTCTTTGCTTGATCTCAAAGATGTCCTCTACGCGAGTCTCCGTCTTCTGAGTGCCCGTGAGTGCCTTCACGAACAATTCAGCCATTTCTGCAAAAGACCCAATGGAGTTGGGTGGCAACATTGAGTACCATCGCAGAGCTCCATATGCTAGGGTTTCTACGAACTTCTTCAATTGGACAGATTCGATCTCTTCATTGGTGAGATCGCTAGCTTTGATAAAGTTGCTGAACATCATGAGATGATCGTTGGGATCAGATGTTCCGCGATATCTCAGAATGTTTGGCATTTTTAACGTCTTGGGTATCGCTTTTGGGACTGCCTCCTTCTTCCAGGGTCGCTGGGAGTATCATTGGACATCGACTTTCTTCAGCGTGGGTGGAGCGCCCGGTATCTGATTAATTCTCTCATGAAGAGACTTTTGAAGTGCTTCCTGGCTTTCTTTGAATTGTTTGTTGAGGGCTTCCACAACAAGGCTCATATCCGTAGGCGGCATAGACCCTCCATTCTGATTCTGATGGATTTGGGTAGTTGGATCTGCAGTACCACCGTTGTTCCGCTCTCCGCCTTGCCTTGAAGTATGTGAAGAAGGTGCGTCGCGACCAGGTGCTACAGCGTCAGCCCTTGCAGTTGAAGGTTTACTCCTTCGGAGAGAGGTGAGTGCCTCGTTTATCCCTCGGTTTACTTCTGCCTGTTCCTGTATGAAAGAAAAAAGTGTTTCTTGGAGGTTCCCTCGGCCAGGAGAGAGACTCCTATGGCGTCGTCTCCTGGGCGGGGTAGTGCTCTGAGAGCGCATACGCCTATATCGCTGCCTGACCGGTCCTTGGGAAGATTGTTGCTGCCCATCGGACGAGTAATCGAGAGAATAATCAGGAGAGTAATTAGGACTGAGTGAAGGAGTATTTACCTGTTCTCCGCCTACGATAGTTCGTTGAGAATTGCTTTCTGCTATGTTAGTTACAGAACAAAAAGACTGACGAAAATAGGAGTAATATCAAAGATAAACTATTAACCTATGAAGGCTATTGACCGGCTCCCACTGTGGTCGCCAAATTGTTTAACCTAGATCCGATTTTAGGCCAATTAATAATTAAATTTGTATTTGCGGAGTCACGATCAATAGTTGAGATTAAGAGTTTGAACGACGAACTAAAATGGAGATAATTCGAGGACGAGATGTGAGTATTAACTAATAAAGATAAAGCATAAACGGAAACAAGGAGAAGTAACCGTATCGTATCGCTTGTCTTCGGGGAGAGCTCTTCGTACCAATCGCACTTAGATGATCAAAGAACTAAAAATAATAGGCAAATATGAGCGAAAGGAATATCTGAGCAAGAGTGAGAGAGTATTCTTATTGATATTGTAGACAGGAAGTAAAGTTGTTTTACAATCGATTAAGGCAAGCGCTATTTATAAGCCTGATAGGCACCCGTTGGGATTCGTAACTGCTGGGCGTGGATCCGTCTGGATAAGTAACTGCTGGGCACATATCCGTTGGAGTCATAACCGCTGGGTTGTAATGATTGCCTTAATGACCATTAATTGAATGATCGTGGATGATCATGTTAATAACTGCTCACTCAGACCGTGTTGACTGTTGAAGTGTTTCATAACTCCTTTAGGTCTGCTCGTGATAAATGTCTGTCCGTTGGATGTCTGTCCGTTGAAACGTCTGCTCGTACCACGTGGTAGACACGTGTCACCTTTTCAAGTCCAGGCAGCTTTTATCCAATATAACTTGCATTTCTAACTTTAGTGCAATGTAGCAAACACTAAATAAAAGTTAATCCTTATATTATTAATCCATGTATTACTAATCTATCTATTATAATCTCTGTATAACTTGTCTTCGTACGAAACGACCTCTAAATGCATGTTTTACATGTGACCATCATATGCCTAGATTTTTCTGAATCACAAGCAACGGTCTAATCAAAATCTCTGCAAAGTCTCTTTTATTTTCCTTTTCTAATTACTTTTTTTTTTGTAGTTTACCCGTACGCCGGTCTTCAAGCAGCTCTCTTTGGTATGAATTGGTATACTACGAAACCAAGGGAGGGATCTAAGGAGGGAGTATTACACTCCATTTGGATTGTTGTTACCTATCGTTTCATAATGTGTTGTATTGTATAGTATGTATGGTACTGTATCGTATTGTGTTGTACAATGTTTGGATAGACGGTATTGTTTACCGTGGTTTAATAATTGAAAATAAGATAAAGGGTAAAATTGGAAATATTAAATAACAAGTGAGGGCATGATGGGTAAGAAAAATAGATAACAACGCGATCCCACCAAATCGGTCATGACATAAAGTGACAGTTTTCATGGTTACATAACTATGGATTTAACGATACCATACCATGCTAATTAGAGAAATAATAAAAACAAACGTCGTACCCATAGTAACAGTACAATACCATATTATGGGTTACAATCATCCAAACAAGCTGTTAATGTTCAACACACTAACCTACTCTTTAAATTGAAAACCTCCACTGATCCCTCCTCTAATCTAAACAATCACACAGAGCTCCCTTGTCTTTTTCTTGAGGTGAACAAGATTTTACAATCAAGATATACGAGGAGAAGAAGAATAATAATTACCAGTCACTCACTAGAAGGTGGCATGTCATAGTAATCTCGTTATATGAGGCGACATAAAGAGCTCTTAGGTTTAAACTACTGAAAAAGATAGTGTCTTTGCCGACATATATAATACTTTTCTTATAGTTAGTTCTAACATAAGAACGTCTTATATTTAGAAACAAATATATTTCGAACTTTTTCTTTTTATCTTTGTTAGTATGATTTAGAGCTACACCGTTACTTCCACCATTCCACTTTAATTGTCATAATTTAACTTGACTAAAAATCTACTAATAAACGGAGTGTTTTGCTTAGGGGCCTAGGGGGGTATGATGGTGCATTTCGGTAGTTGGGTTGAGTGTTTTGCTGGTATGGGGGACGACTTGGTGCTGGGGTGTGAAATATAGGCCGAGTGGGCTGAGTGTTATAGACGGAATATTCAGGTGGTATGTGAGGGTGTGGATAGAATGGTGGTGGTGTTTGATAATAGTGGTTGAAAACAGGGTCTTGAACGGTTGCAGCAAAAGAGACTTCATCTTTCTTCTTTTTGGAGAGACTCACATTTCCTGACTGGAGAGCCTTATTAGTAGCCTGTAGTGCAGCTAGGCTAATAATCTTTCCACTTTTCAGCCCTTCTTCTACGTTATCTCCCATCAACACTACATCAGCAAACTTCTGATTTTTCATATGCAGCAGCTTATCGTAATAGACGTCCTCTTGAATGCGGATGAATATGTTCACTATTTCCCTTTCATCCATAGCGGGTTGCACCTTGGCAGCTTCTGCTCTCCACCTCGTAGCATATTCTCTAAACGTCTCTGTGGGTTTCTTTTTCAACTTTTCCAAGTAGAAACGATCTGGTACCATTTCAGTGTTGTACCCAAATCGTTCTACGAAATCCGCTGCCATATCTTCCCAACCGAGCCATGTGCCAGGCTTCTGCTTAGAGAACCAACTCAAAGCCTCTCCGGTCAAGCTTCGACTGAACAGCTTCACTCGTACTTTCTCATTTTCCCCCGCTCCAATCAACTTATCACAATATGTTCTCAGATGTGCCATAGGATCTCCAGTTCTATTGAACAGGTCGAACTTTGGTATCTTGTATCCGTCTGGCAATTTCAAAGTTGGATAGATGCACAAGTCTTCATAAGCTAAACCTTTAGTAGTTTTGCCTAACTCAAACTTCTTAAAGGCTGCCTCTAGCTTACGAACTTTCTCTTTTGTGCCATCATTATTGGCTTCATCCTCCGCCCATTCATAGTTTTCATGGTCTTTGACTGGCGAAGTGAGCTGTTTGGCTTCAGCAGTGAACATGGGGTTGTAAGGCTGCGGGTATGCGGTGTTGGTGCGAGGTAAGTTTGTGTTTATGTAAGTAGGATGTGCAGGAGGTGGTGCTTGATAACTGGTGGGTAGGGTTGCTTGGTAAGTAGCAGGTAGTTTTGTTTGGTAAGGAGCTGGTTGTGTTGTTTGGTAAACAACAAGGGGATCAGTTTGGCGTGTAGGGTCCTTTCCATTAGGGCGGGCTGACCCACTTGGATCGACTGATTCCTTTGAATGGGCGGAGTTACCAACGGGTAAACTGGCCATTGTCAGTTTCTCTTCAAGTTCTTTAATTCTTTGCTCTAAAGTAGCAACATGTTCATCATACCCAACCAAAGCAGGTTTGTGGGGTGTCTCATTTTTCCCAAGGTTATCATCACCAAGAGCAGCATTATTCAACTCAGACATAATATTTCGCTTTCCTCTTCTTCTAGTTTGTGAAGGGGGAGGAGTTGTAACTGGTCCCTTAGTTCTCGTCCGGTACTGATGCTCGGCCAGAATGCACAAGTCAACCTCAGGAGTGTGAGTAAAACTTAAACACGAAAAATAATAAGTTAGTGTCGAGGTAATAATTACCAAAATGCAAAATATATCACTCCTCATAATGCAAGGGACCTCTCTTGTGCTGGAGGTAGACCTAACAAGACCAAACATATAAGATACATGATAGGCGCCATTTGGACGAAGTTGGCTAATGGACTTTAACATACCAAGGATGTTAGGCCTTCCTAAGTTTGAGTATGGTATTTAAAATGGAACGTATATCGTGCGTCATCCCATTTGTTCTCATAGCCCAAAAAATGAATGAAAAATATTTTTATTAAATAAATATAGAAATAACACATTTTCTCTTTTTAGGTGATTAAAGTAACATAAATCAATTTAAATTTTATGATTTTGGTTTTCATAAAAGTAGAAAATTAATTTCGTTCGTAACCCAAAAATAATTTTATGAAACAATTGTTTTATATGAATGTAGAAATAATTAAAAAAAATTCAAATATAAATAGAAATAAATAATTGATTTCTACAACGATTTTCATTCATATAAATAATTGATTTTATTACACAAAAGTAGAAAAATCAATTTAAAATCTGTTTAATTTGATCTTCCACATCTTTAACTTGTGGTATCCTCCAACAAAAATAAATAATTGGATGATCCACACTTTTGAGAATAAATGATCAACATTAGACACGTTCAACGTTAAATAGATGCACACATAACACATTTAAATGTCCCTTAGGGTTGAAAACCCATTCGGTTCATTCAAATATGGTGAACTAGTAGACTTAGACATGAGCCGAAGTCAAAAATGGTCCTAGATATGATATGATGAATGATCCCTAAAAGGAGTCTTCATTAAGAGTTGGCTAATCTAGACAAGGACATGGTTCCCCCAGGCGGACAACCAAGGGGTGGGAACGTTTAGAATTGTTGGTTGTACCACGGACCAACTTGATTCTAACCGTTCCTCCTAAAGGGTTTTTTGAGAGTGAAACGACCGTGAGATCCACGTAATCGTTTGTGTGTGTGTAAGTGTCAATTTTCCAGAAGTGGAGGAGTATGAACGAAATGCAACAAATAAATTCAATAATATACTAAATATCATATAATAAAAAAATGCAAAATGTAAAAGATTGCCCACCTGCAAAGAGAAAAAGTTAGTATTGAACAAAGTAATAAAAGAAATAATAAACCCAATATAAAAAATCGTAATGGTTAGAACATTTAATCCCCAGCGGAGTCGCCATTCTGTCGCACCCCACTTTAAAAGCAAGTAATGTGGTTTCCGACTTGGGGTAACTCATTTGGAGTTAGAAATTTTGGAGTCGCCACCTAATATAGTTCTAAGGTGTATTAGGTCACCTATTAATTTCTAATTTAATTTTAAAGAATAACTCCGGGTTGGTCTACTAGTCAGAGATTCAGGTAAGTGTTCAAGTTAACCTAGAAGGAAGGGGTTAGGCACCTCCTAAGTTCCACAAATGTGGTTCCCGGCCGATTTCTATATTGGGTTTAAACATATTGCTTATAAAAAGGACAGAAACTAAATAAATAAACAAAGGAGATATAGGATTGCATAAATAATTTGAAATAATAGTTGCACAAATAGCCACAAAATAATAACTAATTAAACATTTGAAAAACCCTAAGTTTTATTATTCTATTCGGATCAGAATCCGGCTTTCGTAAGGGACGATAGTTTCAGAATCCACTATCAATATATAGCTCGGGTAATTTCATCACTTCCGAGGGGCTTAAATTACCCTTAGCCCCCATATCCTCTTTTAAGTATTTAACTAAAGTGTTTCCTAACATTTTAAAACGTCCTAAAAGTTTACTAGCGTCCCCCTTAAAGTCCCGGAGGCTTTTGAGACAGCTAATTTAAATATCTAGACCCTAAGTTTGTTGTGTGCCCCAATCTAGACATCTAAGCGCCAAATAATGAACCGTCATGTTAATACACACAAAATAAATTTAAAACAAATAATAGCAATATCATAAATTTAAGGAAAAGTAGGCCTCCAAATTAACTAAAGAATAATCCATTCTCTAGTTTCAACGTTTGCTGCCATTGCAAAGTTTCAGAGTATTCAATTTGCAGAAATTTGCCAGCTCACTGCACTTGTTGCGCAATTAGCCCCTTTTAACAAAATAAAAGTACTGTTACGTTTTAACGTTTTAAGTCTCAGGTTTGCAGAGATAGGCTGAAATTAAAATATAATTTCAGTTTTAGCCGCTTTACATTACAGCATATACGATTTGCAGGAATAACCAGTTTCAAAGCAGTTTTGCATTTCCAGCCCTTAAAGAAAGTAATCGAATATCCGAGATTATCAAATCGCAAATATAACCTGTTTTAGACTCAGATTTTAGCTTTAATACTGCCACAATTTCCAGAAAATTATTTTGCATAAATAAACCAATTTTCAGCATGTATTGCGATTTTAGCCCTAACACAGAAAATAATAAAAGAAGAGTTGGAGGTTGTCAGTGTTAGCCAATTTCTAATAACCTTAGCAATGTTCCATGCCCGCAGCACCTGTCCTACATACTAACTGCTCCATTACCTCATAATACCAACATTATATACATACCAGGGTACTCCTAATGAATGGTACATGTGTAAACGTAAAGAGAGAGATAAAAGTAGTGCCTTGATTGCACATACGTGAAATGACTATTGCAATATTATACTTAGTATTCCAGACTTAAAAGGATTTATTATCCTTTCACCAAGACGTCATTACCCTCATATATGCATACAAGCTTGGACTACCTGTACCTAGAGTCTCAAAAATGGTATAGCCTTCAGGCTATCCAAAATTAAACAACCTGCACAAGGGGTTAGCAATAGGACTTAATAGGTTTGAAATTACCAGAGAAATGCCAGGATAGGATGGGTGAGAACACAGGAGCAAGTAGCAAGTAGCAAGATCAGATTGAACTTTCGAGCAGCCTTGCCTCGACTTTTAGACTAATCCTTAATCAGACTGAGTGTAGCAGCAAAGGAAGTTTGCCTTAGGCAAACGGGATCAAGTACAGTTGGAATTAACCTCGATTCAAAGCAATTCAACAACCCCGGGCATGAAGCAAAGTACAACACGCAAGTAATAACCAAGAACAAATTTACATACTACACTTAGCCTTGGCTTTGAGCCAGTCAATACCAGAATCAGTAATGGATTAAAGAAAGACTAATCAGCATTCCCTGAGTACAAGAAGTAAAGGATGTGTATTTCAGACATGTATGTCAATGCGCAGATGCTTAGAAGCTGTTGTCAGTGATGGGTGCTTTCAGAAAAAAAAAAAAAAGAAGTGAGAAAGAGGCAGTGGTGAAGGTGTGTATTTTCAGTATTCTAAGTGCTTTCATAGCTGTCTATCCGTGTCCTAAAAGTGTAAAGAGTGCTGATATTTATAGTATTAGGGGTATGAATCTCGCACAGAAACTAGTAGTATGTGCAGCTAAACACAGACCACATCAATAAAGGATCAAGACCAGCTTATACATAATCAAACCAGTCCCTTTATTTGGCCAAGAAAGGAAAGTACCCAGTGACTGTTAAGCAAGACATCAATATTCATATGTGTATCAGTGTACTGACCAAAATTAGTATCATCAATCCAATATTTTATCAACGATTATCATATATTTCAGAAGGCAAACGAAAAGGGATTGAATGCGAAAATCATGTTATCATGCTAATGAACAAAAATAGAATTAAAATACTAAATGTGATTGTGAATCTAGACAGAAACTTCATCACATAAAAGGAAAGAGTTTACCATGTTTTTATTGCATCCAAACCGAGTTACAAATGAACCGGGTCGGGTCAGTCTCGGCTGACCCGTTTTGCCTTGATTTTTGGTGATTTGTGAGGATTTTCGTTTGATTCTCATGGTACTCACCTTGAACGAGCTATATCATTGCGTATCCCATCTTATTTGCTCCGGATTCAACGAGATTTGTCAATCTCTTCCTCTTCCTTTTCGGTTTCTATGGAAAGAAAGATTTGTTCCCTTTTTCCCGTGAGAAAACGACAAGGAAGAGAGAGAGGAGACGAGCGGAGATGGTGGAGGAGACGGCGGGGGATTGGTGGTGGAACCTGGTCGGGTTACGGGCAAAGGGGGAGAGAGGAGAGGTGAGGTGTGGCGGCTGAATTTGTGGAGGGAGTGAGGGGAAATATGTTCTAGGGTTTTTTTGTGTGGGGTGTGTGTGTATAGTTGTAAGTAGGAGATCTAATATGGGCCGTTGGATTAGGGGATGAAGGGCCAGGATTGTGCCACGTTGGCACATCGGGTGAGTGTATATGTATGTATAAGTGATATATGCTGAGGTGTAAGGAGAATGGGCGCTTTGGGGGATTGTACCACGTGCTAGAGTAAGTTGTACTTACGCTAAACGTGTGTATATTAGTTGTAGGAGTGTTTTAATGAGGTGTAAGCTTATGTGGAGCTTATGTGGAGTGTATGTGGACAAAATATGATGACGGGGCTTCGGTATGGTAGAAACATAGGTGTAAATTAGCAATTGGCTAGTATTTAATTAAAATACTTATAATTAGTATAAAAAATAGGAAAATTATAAATAAATATATTTAATCATAATTAAATATATATGAACTCAAATATAATACTAATTAAATATAAATAGCCACAGATAATTATTAAAATGATGTCGTAATGCATTAGATTACAAATAGCACACGTATTTTAGAAAATAGTCTAAATGAATGCAATTACGTAATATAGTCACAATTAAATAAATATTATATAAATAGGGGGTTAGTAATAATATTACACACGTAAATGCATGTTGTCTAATGCAGTCTTGTTTGGAAAATTACTATTATTAATTTTAATTAAATATAGCCAAATTGCGAAAAGCGAAGGGACAAAATTGGGTGTCAACATCTGCCAGTCGAAGAAAATGTTGCTTCTTCGGTGGCAACATTTTTGTTTTCGTCATTAAAAAATAGAATGACAACTTTCTAAACTCATAAATAATTTGACCTAAACTATTCATTTTATGCTTAATAAGAAATTTTTATAACTACAGAAATATTATAGAATGTTTCATGCTCACAAGTATTAAAACGTTTATCTCTTTCATAAACTTCGTATTTATTCAAAATGGTTACACATTGAAATGAGAAGTATAATATTTTGCGAGCAATTTAACAGATATGTGGAATCTTTCTCTAATTATATTGTGGAAACACATGCTAGCTAGTACTAGTAATCTAGGAATGAAAGCACCAGATCACTAGCACTTAAATAGGCATGCTTTCTAATAGTGGTACTGTTATTGCACATCTCGAGGATGAAGAGGATGGATGGGGATGGTGATGGGTGGAGTGGTGGGTCAAACGAATTGAAGGAGACAAGGAAATTGTAGGGGGATAAGAGAAGGTGAATGGGGGAGGCAGAGGGATTTAAACTCTCACCAACAAGGCTGAAATTTGGATACCCCACAAGTGAAGCGAACCCCACAGTTAACATAGTTCGGCGTCATAATTTAATTAGATATGGTACATTCGTTTCAAATTATTTGTCACGCATGTATTTTTCATGCCTCTTAAATAAACATTTCTAAGAAGAGTTTTTTTTAATAAAAAAATTATTTTACCTTTATTTATATCTTTAATCTTCATTGATCACACTGGAATACATTTTCATTCGAATTCTTACTTTTAGGAACAATTAGTACTAATGATAAAGTGATAAAAACTAATTAACTATATTTTAAACTTCTAAAATAATACTCCCTCCGTCCCAATTTATGTGGCACCATTTCCTTTTTTGTTTGTCCCAAAATAAGTGGCACCTTTCTTTATTTGGCAACTATTTAATGCATCATCTCTATTTTACCCTTGTTGGACCCTATATACTTTTAAACCTACCAACAACTTTTTTATTACTCAAATCTTCTCTCTCTTACTTTTTCAAGGGCAAAATTGATATTTTACAAGGTCAACCTCTATTTTCTTAAACTCCGTGTCCGGTCAAATGGTGCCACATAAATTGGGACGGAGGGAGTATATATTTTGAAAGGGATGAAATAATAATTTAAGTATTTTGTTTCTCTCAAGTCTTTTCATCAAATGGGAAAGCCTCTATGAGCGCATCATAATTCATAAAATCCTCAACAATGCAGATACTATGACAGGATCTAACGCCTACTAAATTAGGACTTCAGACTTTTGTCCTTTCAAAATTGGCTTTTTATTTTGTATTATTTCTTTTGTTTTAGAAAAGATTACATGGTTTGATTAGTCGGAATAAAGTATAAATAAAAAAAGATAATTTTTGAAGCTTTGGTTAAGCCATAAATATTTGTGCAGGTATGAATGTTAAGGTAGAAGTTTAAAGTTAAATTATTTTTAAATTTAGGAATGTGTCATTCATATTGATCGACTTCTGGATTTCTTGCAGCGGGCAGCTGTTTAGAGTCTCTACTTCGCGCGTACATTTGTTTTTCTCTGTCAAACAATAATTCTTTAGTTATTGTAGATATAAAAGCGTCGATATATCATTTTTTTCACGATAATTAATTGTAACTATTGAGCCAACTATTGCTATGTTTTTTATAACATGAAGCAAAAAAGTTCATTTAGCTATAATGTTTTGTTTCAAATAATTTTTATGACAAAAAAATTACTAGTGCTATTCCGATCCAACTTCAAACACGTGGCTAAAAGTTGATAATTAGATACAAACTTTTGGTGTAACATTGATTTGTAGCTATTTAAGTAGTTTTTGCCACGAGACTTAGCAAGTCTAGCAAAAATTAAGAAATAGTTTTGTCAATTTAATTTTTGTGACTAAGAAATTTTACGAAATTATGAATAATTACGAAATTCAAAATTTTGTGACTATTATTAGATATTAGGCATGATATTACAATTTGTAGCCAAGAACTCGTAGCAATAAATACCTAATGTTGTAGTTGCTTTCTTTATAAATTTTTGTGCTCAGTGAAAATATGATAAATAATGTTGGACGGAGGGAGTTTTATTATCACTCAATAGCTCCATCAAACTCTTTAATACCTTGGTGTGTTAGGCATGAAAGGAAAATATTTTTCGTGACCTATAATTGTTGGGAAGAAACAAGCAATATCAAATTGTATGACGAGATAAAGCGGAAGGAATAACCTAGTTAAAACTTTCCACTCTATTTGAAAAGGAGTAGCAAACTAATTCCAAGTACAAATAGAATTTCGAGCAGCAACAACAACCAATAAACAAACAAATATAGCAAGGCAAAGTAATCAACACACGAGACAACAAATATTATATGGATAGCCCCTTCAATGTGAAGAAGGAAAAATAACCGGACCAAAGTCCGCAATGCATTACTAATCAATAAATAAGATCACAAAAGTTCTCCAAAAAGGCTACACAATAATTTTCAAACATGGAGCGACAATACATATATCAAAGCACCAAAGCTAGAGACAAGGAGTAAATTTTACCATAATGCAGCTACTATTCACGAGTCAAAAATCAGGGATACAGAACTTCAAATCAGCCTCCGTCAGTTTCTAAACAAATATCAAGATGATAGGAATGTGTTGTCCATAAATTAGCTTAATCGGACTAGAAACCAATTGAAAATCGTATCTCAAAGTTGGCTGCACTGAGTTGTTTTATGCAGAAAAATTTGCACCTTTTCTCTCCCTTTCTCTCTCTATATGGCTGTTGTATCTCTTATGTTATATCCAAAATCAGAAATAAAGATGTTTTTATATATCTTGACAATAGTGGGCTTAGGGCATGAAGTGGCCTTTTTCTAAAAGGGTATTTATTTATCCACATAGGAAGGGAAAAACTCAAAAATCCCAACAATTTTCCCCCCTCCCGATGATGCGGAGGAGATCACCATCCCACCGATCAAACAACATTCTTCAAACTTCTCTCTTGGAAAAGATTTAGTAAGCATGTCTGAACCATTGTCATTAGTGTGGTTCTTCTCAAGTGAAAGCAAATTAGCATCCAACACATCCCGAATCCAATGGCACCTTACATCAATATGCTTCGACCTACCATGAAATGTAGAATTCTTACCAAGATAAATAGCACTCTGACTGTCAAAATAAATCACATATTTCTTCTGAGCAAAGTAAAGTTCATTAAAGAATCGCTTCATCCAAACCAACTCTTTACACCCTTCAACGACAGTAATAAGCTCAACTTCTTTAGTACATAGAGCAACACATTTCTGCAACCTAGATTGCCAAGACACAACCCCCCCTACATAAGTAATCAAGTAGGAAGTAGACCTGCGAATATCAATATCTCCAGCCATGTATGAATAAGTGTAACCACAAAGAACAGGTTTTTCTATACCAAAACAAAAACTCTGACTGGTAGTGCCACAAAGATATCTCATTATTCATTTCACTGCATTCCAATTCTCTCTTCCTTGATTTGAAAGATAACGGCTAACAATACCAACATCATGAGCAATATCTGGTCTCGTGCAAATCATTTCATACATCAAACTGCCAACGGCTGAAGCATAAGGAACTTTCTTCATATCTTCCTTCTCATCAACACCGGAAGGACACTGCTTTCTGCTCAACTTAAAATGCATAGCTACAGGTGTAGTGACCGCCTTAGCTTTATCCATGTTGAATCTGCGACGTATCTTCTGAGTATACTTCTCTTGTTATAACCATAACTTCTTGGCCTCTATATCACGGACAATCTGCATGCCAAGAATCTACTTCGCTGGTCTTATGTCGTTCATAGCAAAAGACTTGTTCAACTCTTGCTTCAACTTCTAAATCTTGAAAGCATTATGACCAACAACAAGCATGTCATCAACATAAAGCAATAAAATAATAAAGTCATTATCAGAGAATTTTTGCACAAAAATACAGTGGTCTGAAGAAGTCTTCTTGAAACCCTGCTACTGTATAAAAGACTTAAACTTCATGTACCACTGCCTGGGAGCTTGTTTGAAGCCATACAACTTCTTCTTCAATTTGCAAACAAAATTCTCTTTTCCCTTGATTTTAAAGCCTTCAGGGTGCTTCATATAAATTTCTTCATCTAAATCACCATGGAGAAAAACTGTTTTCATATCCATTTGCTCAACCTCTAAATATAGACTTACAACTAAGCCTAAAATAATACGAATGAAGGACATCTTCACAATAGGAGCAAATATCTCATTAAAATCAACTCTCCTTTTCTGATTAAAGCCCTTGATGACCAATCTAACCTTGTATCGTGGAACTGGGTTACCATCTTCATATTTCACCTTGAAAACTCACTTGTTTTTCAAAGCTTTTCGGTCTTTTGGAAGCTTAACCAAATCAAAGGTATGAATATCATGCAAGGAATTCATCTCATCTTATATAGTATCAAACCACTTTTCTTTTTCTTCACTTTCTATGGCCTCTTCAAAACATTCAGGTTCTTCCCCGTCATTCAAGAGTACCTACTCATTGGGAGGATACCGAGATGAATGTCAACTCATTCTAGAAGTTCTTTTGAGTGAACTTTCTGGAGCATCAACATAGATTGGTTGCTGGCCAACCACATTATCTTTAACTGGAGCATCAACAATATCATCAACCTACTGGTCATACTTTACATGATCATCAACATCATTATCAACTTGAATTTCAATATTTTGAAAATTTTCTTCAGGTGCAACAGTCACAAGAACTGGATCGATATGAACTGAGCTCTCACTGCTCTAAGAATCAATATTCTCTGCCTTTTCAAAATCTTCAATTGTTTGGTCTTCAAAGAACACAACATCACAACTTCTAACATGTTTCTTCTCAACTAGATCATAAAAACGATAGTCGAGTTCATCCTGAGCATAGCCAATGAAGATAATACACTACGTAGTTTTAACATCCAACTTTGACCTTTTATCTTTAGGAACATGCACAAAGGCTTTACAGCCAAAGACTCTCAAATGATCAAAGAAACATTCTTGCCAAACCAAACTCTGTCGGGGACATCACCATCAAAAGCAACAGTAGGAGATAAATTGATGACATAAACCACAATATTAAGTGCTTCTGCCCAAAAGGAATATGGCAGCTTAGCTTCTGAAAGCAAACATCTAACCCTCTCAAGAAATGTTCTATTCATCCTCTGTGCTAAACCATTTAGCTGAGGAGTCTTAGGAGGAGTCTTCTGATGCCAAAAACTTTATTCTCTGCAATAGTGAAACGACCTTAGATAGTCGTTTTGAGAGAGTTAGTATTCCAATTGGTGTGACGATAGTTTTAAAAGCTTCATAATATCCATTAGGACTTGTCTATAAAATTTGAGCTAAATCGGACCTCGTTTGGTAGGTATCGGAAGAAGGTTTCAGTTTTCGTTGTTGGTAAATTTCGGTAAATTTTAAAAAGAAGTTTTTGAGCTCGATTTTGGCGAATGAGCTCCAATTCGAAATCCGAAAAAATTGTTAGGTTCGTATGATAATTTTTGACCTGTGTGAACTTTCGAAAGTAAATTCTGAGGTTGTTCGAATAGTTTCCGCTAAAATGCCGAAAGGTAATGAATTTGAACATTTCTATTTAATTCGTATCTTGAGTTTCAGGAATCCAATTCGAGATCTGCCTTAGCGAGTACGTCACATAAATTTTGTATAACTTACTTAAAAAATTTGGAATTATTTCGAATTCGGTAGGGTTCCGTTTTAATTTTCGTTACGATGAAAAGTTTTCAAGAAAAGAAACAAAAAAGAGAATAATGAAGGCAGTGCTAACGGATATCCCTTTATCCCTTAGTGGAACAGAAAATGAAAAAGAAACAAAAAAATTAGAGAGCCAGCGAAAAAAATGAAGAAAAGAGAGAAAGGAAAAGGAAAAGAGAAGGAAAAAAAAATAGAATTTTCATCCCGAAACATTCAGGTAATGATGTTAATTCATTATTTCAGTTTCTTACGTATGTTTGAATATATTTTAACGGTAGAATTTGGGGTATTAGACATCGTTCTAATAAGTTAAATTTATAGTTTAAAGAGTCAATTGGACCCTGATAATGAAATTGATTATATATTCGAATTCACTGAGTTATGGGCAACGTGTAAAAATAATTTATAAGATTTTGGTTATGTGATTTTGAACCATGTACATAGGCCTGGACTGCATATTTCCTATGCAAATCGGGTGTCGGGTTCCTGACCGGATTGTTCTAAGATGTAAGGAATGAAGCCTTTAGCCTTATTTGATATATATTTTCTGCTTATTGAATATAGAGGGATCGTTTGGCAGTGAATCCAAAGGACAAAGCGGTTGTTGAGTAGCAGTGCTAACTTTTGAACAAGGTAAGTGATTATATCCATTTCTTTGGTGGCCTTTGGCCTTGTGGATATTCTACCACGTGTGTAGCTGCCGATAGGCGTACTTATTACGCCTTAACTTTAGTTTTTTTATTGTATATTATATGTTATTCCTTGTTGTTGGTTTTTCATTATGCATAGAAGCATTTTACTCTGGTTGTGAGCTTGACATTTACTTCCCAGTAGTCGATGAGAGTCCCGTGCCGGTGAAGGGTTATTATTGCATATACGTCCCGGCAGTCGATGAGAGTCCCGCGCTGTGAATGGTTATTATTGCATCATACCACATTCATATGTATTATATTTTCTGGTTATGGGCTGCTATGTCATATTGAGGCATGAGGATTCCAGCCTAGGAGCAGGAGGATTCCGCTTCTCGTATCATATTGAGGGCAGGAGGATTCCGCTCTTTGCATCACATTAAGGGCAAGAAGATTTCGCCCTAGGAGCAGGAGGATTCTGCTCTTTGCATCATATTGAGGGTAGGAGGATTCCGCCCCGGAGTAGGAGGATTCCGCTTCATTTATTTGGCACATATGATCCCATTGGACCATACTATATACATTCCATTTCATTACACCGGTTGTTGTGCATTCTGTGACTATAGTACGATGTTTTGTGTATGTGCCATGTATTTTTGACTTTGATAAGTTCGGGATACCTACATGTTCTGACTATTTTATGTCCCTGGTTGTTTATGAGTTTATAGAACCATACATTATTTCAGTTATTATCTGGCTCTGCCTTTTTATAGTTGAAATAAGGTGAATTTGGTTTATCTGATTTTCTTCTCCTTGGCTAGAATATCTGCTTCTTTGAGGTGGCTAGCCAGCCCTCACTTACTGAGTCCTTCCGACTCACCCTTTGTTGTTCCTTGTCTATTTATTTCATTTCGGCGCTACAGGATTGATTTCGCCATGTGATTGAAAAGGAAGACGATTTCAGCTTTTAGGGTAAGCCAGCTTTTGTTTAGGATAGCCACATGTTTTATGTCTATTATCTCAGTTGTAATTTGCTCACTTCAGGAAATGTTTATACTTCATTTGTATTCTTAGATGTCTGTCTGGATAGCTCTAAACCTAGTACATTGGGTAGTCAGCTGTAACTTTTTTTGTATAGCTTATGTATAGCTATATTCGTGTCTCTTTAGTTCTTATTTCTTATTGTAAAGTTGATTTTATGTTTATTTTTGTGAATTTAATTCAAAAGGGTTCGTCTGTCGGGTGCCTGCATGGCCTAACCAGAATCCAGATCGTGTCAAATAGTTATCAAAGGGAGCAACTTATTCACCACCATTTTCTATGCGGATGCATTTTAAGTTTTTCCCTGTCTATCTCTCAACCAAGGCTTGAAAATCCTTGAAAACATCAAGTACTTGATCCTTGGACTTTAAAGGAAGCACCCAGAGCTTGCGGGAATGATTATCAATAAAAGTCGCAAAGTAAAGTGCACCACCTTAAGATCTTTCTGTAAAAGGACCACACATATCAAAATGCGCTAACTCGAGCAAATCAGGTTTTCTTGAAGGCAGATGACTTTGAAAAGAAACCCTTTTCTCTTTCCCGGCTAAGCAATGAACACATTTATCAAATTTACTTGCTTCACACCCAATAGCAAATTCTTCTTAGCCAAACAATCGATCCCCTTCTCACTCATATGACTCAGCCTTCTATGCCATTACTGTGATGAAGAATCACTCTCTACCAAATTTACTAAGTCACTAGAAATGGAGCCCTGTATAGAATACAAGTTACTAGACTTGTTGCCTCGAGCTACAATCAAAGAACCTTTAGTCAGCTTCCACTAAGCCATCATCATCAAGCTTTTCTGCAGAGATCAAATTAGGGCGGATATCTGGAACATGTTTGGAATTTTTAAGAACTAACCTCGAACCATTGTTAGTTTGTAAGCAAACAATGCTAATGCCAATAACCTCAGTTTTACCATCATTGCCTATTTTTAAACTCCAAAATTACCTTGAGTATAAGAATAAAATAAATCTTTCTGCGACGTAACATGATAAGAGGCACCTGTATCCACCACTCAGCTAGTCTCATGGCTAACAAAATTAATAACATTTTCATGACAAGCAAAAGAAGATCAGCTTTAACAATAGTAGCAACACGATTTTCATCGTCACTCTCTTTCTTTTGTTGTCTTAATTCTTTCTTATATTTGAAACAAAACTTCTTAATATGCCCTCGAATGCCACAATGATCACATGTAAGATTATTATACTAGGACCTCGACTTGCTTCTACTTTTATCTCTATTGCTCTGACCTCTGGACTTGTTTCTTCCCCTGTCTTTAGTAACCAAAACATCAGAGTATGAAGCTGAAGAAGATGAGCCTTAAGATTCTCTTCTCATTTCTTCATTTCAAACACCACTCTTAGCATATTCCATAGTTATAGCACCACTATGAGCAGAATTAGTCAACGAAACCTAAAGAGTTTCTCACGAGTCATGAAAAGTATTCAAAAGCCAAAATCCCTGAATTTATTCATCAAATTTCACACCCATTCCAGACAGCTGGTCAAGGACACCCTGAAAATCATTAATATGATAAGAAACAAGACTGCCCTCTTTGTACCTTATATTCACAATTGCTTTAGCAGGAACAACTTATTATTGATAGTCTTCGAAGCATAAAGAGTCTTGAGCTTTTCCCACAAATTTCTAGTATGTGTCTCATTCACAATATAATTACGAGCATTGTCTTCAACCCATTATATAATATAACCACAAAAAAATAAGTGCTCAACTTCCCAATCTTCATAAGACATAGTCTCGTGTTTAGTAGACACAAATACAGGTAAATGCATTTTCTTGACAAATAGAAGATCTTTCATCTTTCCTTTCCAAATATGGTAATTACTGCCTTGTAAAAAAACCATCTTGCTTGTATTTTCCTCCATTATTCAAATACATAAATCACCATAAATAAAGTCAGAAGACCTGGTACCAATATATTCGGAAAAAAACAAGCAATATCAAATTGCATGATGAGGTAAAGTGGAAGGAACACGCAAGTCAAAACTTCCAATACTATTTGAACACAAGGAGCAAACTAATTCCAAGCACAAATGGAATTCGGGGCAGCAACAACAACCAATCAACAAACAAATATAGCAAGGCAAAGTAATCAACACACGAGACACAAAATTTTACATGGAAAACCCCTTCAATGTGAAGAGGGAAAACCATAGGACTAAAGTTCATAAAAGCTCCACTAATCAATCAACAAGAGTACAAAAATTCTCCAAAATAGCTACACAACAAGTGCCAAATACGGAGAAATAATACATATATCAAAGCACTAAAACTAGAGAAGAAAGGAATAATTTTACCAAAATGCAGCTATTGTTCACGAGCCAAAATTGGGGCTACAGAACTCCCAATCAACCTCCATCAGCTCTCTATCAAAGATCAAGATGAGGGAAACATGTTGTCCAAAAATTATGCTGGGCAAATTGAGCCAAAGCGCCAACAATCATGAGCCAAGCTCGAGAGTGATTTGAAGTCATGAACTTGAGCGCCATTGGGGGAGGAACATCTACGGACCAAAGAGGAATACCTAGAGTCCATTTTGAGTCATCTCAAGACTTCCCAAGATGAGGCAGAGCGCCTACACAAAGAGGCGGACAACCTACACACGTTCAAGCCTCATGAATCCAGGAGGCGGACCGCCCAAAGGCACTAGGCGGACCGCCCAAAGGCACTAGGCGGACCGCCCAAAGGCACTAGGCGGACCGCCTACTATGCAGTCACCCTCAAAGAAGCTGGAAGAGGCGGAGCGCCTAGAGGGGGAGGCGGACCGCCTACCCCTATGTTAGCATGACGGGATTTTCCTTCATTTTTGTGTGTAATTCTAACTATAGCCCTGCGTGGCCTTATTTGTTTTAACCCACTTTAAGGGTATTTTAGGCACTACAATATGCATAGATGGAAGCTATAAAAGCCTCCCTTAGGTCTTCCATTTCATTATCCTACTTTGAATGATGAACATGAAACTTGAAAGCTTGAGAGCATTTCAATGAAAACCCCTTGTGCGGGCTTGATTTCACTTGATGGATTCCAAGTTGAACTTCAATCCTCTGTTGATCATTATATTTGTAAGAGCTGAGTATCTCTCAAGGATAGTTGGTAAGTGTAGGTGTTCCTTGAAAATTACCTTGTATCGAAACAAGTTCTTCGGTGCTACTTAGGTAATTCGTTCGAGCCACATCTCACTTTTATCTTTACTTTATCGTTTCCGTATTTTCTGCTGCATCAGTTGGTATTAACACACGGATGGGGTGTTTTTACTACAAGCCCTCGTTCCCTGTTCGTAGTATCTTTATCATGTTGTTTATGTTCTTGTTCGTGTTTATTTGAAAAAAAGAAGAAAAAAATTTAAAAAAATAAGAAAATCACAAAAAATTGATAGAAGTTCTTGGTTGTGATGATTTCTTTGATGTTTGGTATCGGGGATTCATCCTTGTTGAAAACCCATTAATTTTGTACCAACATCTCGTGATTTAAAGTTGTGAAACGAAATTTGAAGATTTGAATCCCAACTTTTTGAAACGCTTGTTTGAAACTTGAAAATCATTAATTCTTGGTTATTGTTGTTTGTTTGGATCTAAAAACCACTGGGGATTGTTGGGAATTATCAAAAATAACTTTGGGTACCATTAGATTACAAAAACAAGTTGGAAATCATTGGATTTTTTGGGTGCTATTGAGCCAAGAACACGTTGTTGAAGAAGCTGCGGGACTCCAGTAGGCGGAGCGCCCACTTACAGAGGCGGACCGCCCACTTTTGTGCAAGTCTCTGGATCTCACTAGGTGGACCGCCCACTTTTCTAGGCAGTCCGCCTACTACGCACTGTGAAAAATCAGGCAAACCGCCTGTTTACAGAGGCAGGAGGCCTCTTTCTAGAACGCATCTGGGTAGTTGTTTTTCGTATTATTTTGGCTTGTATCACTTCCGACTAGTACTTTTCAAGTAACACTCCTACTTTACTAGTACTAGTACATTGAGCTTTTTGGAATATCGTGCTTAGAGGAGAGTAGAATTCAAAGAAGCCTCGTAGTACAATTTTTCTTCAGGTGCTCACCTGCTTTAAGTGCTCACCTATATAGCCTAGCGTTCATAGAGTCCCATCAACTCCACTCTTCCCAAAGAGTATTTGGTTCTTGTGAACTTGAATGGTTATTGAGGAGGTTGTTCAACTATGAGGAAGCTTTTGAAATCAAGCTTGAGTGACAAAATCCCCTACCACTAAACGAGTGTACCCGAGTGACATTCAAAAGTGAGGGAGCATGTGAGGCTTTTACTCTAACCTCTTCTTTTAGTCTTGTTATTTTTGTAGGTACATGGCCGGAGACGTTGACGATACCACTAGGGTCCTGATGAGATTTTTGGCCACTCTTTTTGCCGAGGTGAGAGCAATAAGTGCGAGGCTTGAGAGCCCTAAAAGAGAAGAGACCCCGAGTGTCTCAAAAGATGCCGGAGAAGGCACTCGTGATAGTGTGTTGGGCACTCCTCAATCGTTGGGCATTCCCCAACAAGTGGGTATTCCCCACAACTTGGGCAATCCCCAAGGTGCTGATTTTAAACAAGTGAAGGGTCACCCTACTCCAAATAAAGACAATCTTGAGTCTCATTCCATTGTACTTGAACATGAGAGACAAAAGAAAGAGAGGAGTGAGGGAGTGACCGGTGACAATCCTAGAGAGGAAAAAGGAGAGGAAGTGAGGAGTGATGTGAGTGGATTGTCACCCGAATCTACACTTGGCCTTGAGAGAAAAATGAGAGAATGGAGAGGAGAGGAAAGACAAAATGAGAGTGAGGACACCCTTTGTTCTATCCATGTTTTATCTTCTTCTTCTTCTACTTGTTTGGGCTTATGTGTAGGTACTTTTGGAGGCAAGCTAGTGGAGCCTCAACCGTGTGCTAAGGAAGGATGGCAAGGTGATGAAGATCCTCATTGTGAGCTTCATGAAAAGGAAGTTGAACATGATACTTCAAATGCTATGAGTGCTCAAGGAAGCAACTAAATTGTAAGTGTTGAACACTCCCAAAAAAATGCACAACAAGTATGCATCGGGATTGGAATTCAACAAAATGGGACTCCAAAGGGTTTTCTTTGGAGTCGGCACCTAATTTAAGGATTATTAGGAACCTAACTTAACTAAAGAGTGCAATTTATTCTCTATTAAAAAAAAATTAAATTCACAGATTCTAGGTGAGTGGTTCTATTAAATTCGAAAGAAGGTCACTTGCGGGAGCACTCTCGAAAATCCGCTAAATGCGGTTAATCCGGCGGTTTTCACGAATTTGTTAAGGATAATAAATATATAAAGCTAACTTTATATAAGGATAATATGAATAATATAAATAAGATAAGATTTTAATTATGCCGATACTTAGATAAATAAATGATCCAATTTAAGATTAATTAAATAGATAATGAAATAATAATTAATTAATTAATAAAATAAGTAAAGGTTAAATGAAGTTAGATAATTAAATAAAACAAACTAGATAAATAATTGGATAATAATAAAGGATTAATTAATTGATTGAATAAATAGATAAATAAATAAATAAATAACTTAATTAAATAAATGAATACTTGTCGATTTCAATTAAATAAAGGAGTAAATGAGTAATAATCGATTAATTAGATAAATAAATAAATAAATATTAAATAAATAAATAATTAATTGAAATTAAATAGATTAGATTAAATAAATGAATAAATGAAGGATTAAAATTTAATTGATTAACTAAATAAATAAATTAGATTAGATAAATAAATAATTGAATATTTAATATAATACATAAAGAAGCAATTCAATTGCGAATTATGACGAGTGTACGATTTTTAGTCGAATTTGATTTTGCACTCATTAATTGACAAATGATTTTGAACATCCATAAATTACTTGGCGATTCGAAAAGAAATGATACAAAGCATTCATATATAAAAAAATAATTTAAGTAATTTACAATAATTATTCACAATTCAAATATCATTTCTATCCTAAAAGGCTCCTAATCCGGTCTATGGGGAAGTCCTATACAACATGCATTTTCTAAAGGAGCGGGAAGGATGGAGTTTAGAAGATAGAACCCGGAAGCGCAAACTCATCATTGAGCCTTGGACTTTGTGATTTTCATTTTTTCGTTTCTTACATTTTCGGGGATATCAAGTCCCGAAAATGCGAAGCGGAGCAAATAACTTCAAATTCAAACAGCCGTCCCAATTTGTGAGTTTTAACCAAATCGAACTCGTCCCCAAAAGTCGTGTATTATGCAAAAGAAACAATAAAGAAAATTAGTAACTATATTAATGGATGCAAATATCAACCAAGAGAAGTAAACAAACTTGCTCAAGACATGGTATGCTAATGAAAAAAAAAAAAAGCTTAAACAATGATATCTTAAAGAAGGCCAGTATCGAACATGATCAATGAGCTATATGAAATTCTAAATTTGACAGAATCCTAAGACCGAACTGCACATAAGCTGGACATTTGAACACAAACAGAAAGATAGCTATGTAACAGAACATGCTTCTCGAGTTCTTCACTCAATTTTAACTTGATGTTTTAATCCATTAAAGATAAGACATAACAGGCCAACAGAACAGAAAAACTTATTTATAAACAGAACGGACATAGCTGTGAAACCAAAACAAAACAATTTATGAAATCCATTTAACTGACATAGTTTGCTTTTACAGGAAAAAAAATAAGGCTTGCTTTCAATTTCCATTAATTATAGAACTAGGCTTAACAGAACAGAGACTCAAGAAAGGAAACAAAGAACAATCCACAGGCAGACCTTCATGCACAATAGTTCACAAACAACTATCTACACAATACTAAACTCATATCACTCCAGAAACCAGACCTCGCACACAAAACAGACCACATACATCACTACTGCACATGAACATACCTGGATATACACACTCTCTTCTAAACACATACACACTTACCATACCAGAAACAAAGGGAAACAACTCAACTAAAGAAAACCAAACTGACTTCCTAAAGCCTCTACCATTCACACAGACCTCTCCACCTCCCTCCTTTCAAACCTCTGCACCCTCATAACCCTCTAGACTTCTCTGGCAACTTCTCCTATTAGCCAAACAACACCCTACTAACTCCTAATATCAGGATGGAAAACCAGGAACACAACTCCCTCCTGAACACCTCTTTCTCTCTTCAGCTCACAAACCTGAAAACAAACCACACATACCCTTCCTGATCCCTTCCCTAATAGCTAAGAAATCAGACCCTATTGCCCCCACACCTCTGCTCTATAACTCACTAGACCACCTCCCATAGAAAATGCCCTTTAAACCTTCGGCATTCTTTCACAGAAAATAGGACTCACTATGATCAAACCCACCTTGTTGCTGCTTCTCTACACAAGCAATATCCAGAACACCACCTGAACTACTACAACCCTGAAACAACTATACACCAACTACATGAACAACTTAACAAACCTGCAGACACCAAGAGAATAAACAAACGGCTACACACCATTAAAACTACTTCTAAAGAAACAAACCTACATACTGCTAGCATCTACACACACGCACTACACACAGAAAACCAGGCCTGCACATACACTCTTGCCCTGATACAAACCAAAACCTGAAACATCCCTAACAGTCCAAATATCAACCTTGCAACCTGGAACTTAACAAGTCCATATCTACCCTCATCTCACTCACAAAAACGGAACCAACTGAAAACAACCTATACCACCTTCCCTAACCAATTACCAGCACCTCCTACTCCCTTCTTGAACTCACACACACTTCTGAAACAAATCCCTATACCCCTGCTAAGCCCTGAACCCTTCTATACTCTCTCCTGAACTCAAACAAACTACCCTGCTCCACAGCAAACCAAAACAGCTTCTCTCTATCCTCCTTACACCAGAACAACCCGGAACACTTCCCTAATGACCCTTACTACTGCTGCTAATAACCTGCACACACAACAGACAGAACAACCATCTAACAACACCAGACCTCCTGCAAACTACCTGAACAGGCCTGCACTACTCCCACACAAACCAGCCACTCTTTACTCTCTATACTTCTCCCATCAAGAACAAGATTCCATGTTCTTGCACATGCTCCCTCAAACAGCCAAGAACCAATCATGCCTACTTCTTTTCATAATCAATCAAGAGAGAGATAAAGAAAACAAAAAATATACTGAAGGGAAAAACTGGGAGAGAGGACCAGAATCCAAAAGCAACAAAACTATTAGAAACCTACTTAAAGAACCTAACATTTACAACTAAACTGCCACGGTTCCAAGCTTTGATTCGGACAAAGTTCAAACAGTTATCTTGATCATTTTATTATTAGTACAGGTTCTAGTGATCATAATATAGAGCTTACTGCAAAAATACACTAAAAGATTTAATCTTTATACGAATAAAGCTATGTTGAAACAATTTTAATAACTACACCATAAGCTAGTACCAGATTCAAATAAGTTCACTGAAGAATGAAAGAAACAAACGTATAAATCAACGCATAACAAAACTGTAACAATTTATCGAACACACTACTGGTAACATCATCAAACCAATTTCACAGAACAGGGAGTTAAGCCGATGTTATTACCTTTTTAGGAGCAGTGAAAAGGAGCAAGCGATTTGAATACGCGCACTTGAACAAAAGCGACTCGAACCAAAGCGGCCACGCGAACAAGGTCGACGACTCAGATATGGAAGAAGCGATAAGCAAAATTAAGCGATAACAAACACGAAACTGATGTTTGAATCCTAAACAGGAACCAAAAATTGCTAACTGTCCTTTTTCTCTTTAAAGATTAAAATAGAAAATATATATGCCTATAGCTCTGCCTCTTTTACTTACTCCCCTAAAACTGACCCCCCCAGAAATGAGTAAATAAGAACAATATATACCTGGAAATTTAGGGTTTAGGGCCTTTGAATTTTCCAAACGATCCTTACTCACTTTTCACCTTTTCTTTGGAAAACAAGGGTGAAAATGGTATATCCCTTTCGGATTATACCATTTTCACCTTTATCTCCAAAAGATTTGCTCGTTTGAATTATTTGCGGCTCGGATTGAAACTTGCGTTCGAAATGGACGATTGGATTTGAAACAGCTTGCTAGGTGAAACGACCTCGGTCAGTCGTTTCGAAAGTTAGGACTCCGATTGGCGTGCCGATAATTTTAAAATATTCGTAATGTCCTATTGTTGGTATCGCATTGAGGATCTGAGCATTGTACCATGGCTGTAAGTTGGCATCTACTTCCCAGCTGTCGATGAGAGTCCCGCGCCGATGAATGGCTATTATGACATCACATTGCATTCATATGCATTATATGTTATTCATATGCATTACATTGCATATCATATTGGGTGCAGGAGTATTCCGCCCCAGGAGCAGGAGGATTTTGCTCCATTGTATCATATTGAGGGTAGGAGGATTCCGCCCCAGGAGCAGGAGTATTCCGCTCTTATGTCAGATATTGAGTGCAGGAGTATTCCGCCTAAGCTTTACATTATATCGGGTGCAGGAGTATTCTGCCCCAGGAGAGTGTAGGAGTATTCCGCCCCAGGAGCAGGAGTATTCCGCTCCAGTTGGTTATCAGATTGGATTCCCCTCGAATGCAGGAGTATTCTGCTTTGGGATGGGATTACGGGCACATGTGACCCTTCGCATCATATTTCATTTCATCTCATTCCATTTCATTTCATCTCAATTCATACTATTATGTAGACTTGCGGTACATGACTACTGTTCTGCTTATATATGCATTGCTTATTTGTTGATATGTTTCTGGCACGCATCCTTGGTTGGGTTTATAAGTTCTTACGTGTTTCCGGTTGTTATCTGGCTCTGCCTTTTTATAATTTAAATAAAAGGAATTTGGTCTATCTATTTCTTTTCTCCCTGGCTAGCTATCCTATTCTTTGAGATGGCTAGTCTGCCCCACTTATTGAGTTCTTTTGACTCACCCTTGTTTGTTGTTTGTTTCTTGTCTATCTGTTTCGTTTCGGCAGGTTCGCTCCAGGATTGAGTTCGCCACGTTGTGAAGGAGCGAAGACGACTTCAGCTGTCAGGGTGAGCCAGCTTTTATTCCGGATGGCCACCAGTTTATTGGTTATTATTTCAGTTGCATTTTGCTCCCTTCAGGAGGTATCTGTCTTCTTTTGTACTCTTAGATGTCTAGTCTGGATAGCCCTAAACCTAGTATGTTGGGTAATCAGCTGTAATTTCTTTTGTACAGCTTAGAGGTATCAGTATGTCTGTATTTTTTTTTTTAAAATTGTTGTCCTTATTTATGAATTGTTATATTTATTTTCCTAATTTAATTGGTAAGGGTTCGCCCGACGGGTCTAAGGGAGGATGTCGGGTGCCCGCACGGCCTAACCAGATTTTGGGTCGTGTCAGTTGGTATCAGAGCCTAATTTTGAGTCTATCCAGACTAGGACAGTGTCTAGTAGAGCCTCGCTGATGGGTACGTAGACGTCCGTACTTATCTACGAGAGGCTATAATGGCATTTAGGAAGTTTCACTTCCTTCTTTTCTGATCGTGCGTCGATCTAGGATGCAAAAGTATTTTCGTGGTAATTGTGAAACCCTCGTGCGATTAATCAGCAAACGGTATGAGTTCAAGACGAAGCAGTCTTGTCTGGGGTTAGCATTGACGAAGCCCCGAGAGTTTTTGATCGTGCCGACGATCTAGTTACGGAGGTCCCAATTGTACGAGCTTGCGATGGACAAGGGAGTAGGGCCTTGTGGTTCCCTTGGCTCTCTACGATGCTTTTATGAGAATTTTGGCGACGCAGATATCGCAAGGACCTATTATTCGCGGGGCAGCCTATCAAGTTGCCGCATGTGCAGACGTTTGATCTCAGGGAGCTCATTTTCCGGTTCTTAATATTGTTGCAGTGAATTATGTTTCGGAGATAGTATGTGTTGTGCCTCTAGTTATTCTGGCTGGTTAGCTAGCCCGAGTAATGATTCGGTCCGAGTATCTGAAAAGGCTGCATTATTTTACCCAATTGAATCTTCCGATAATCTTAAGCCATGCACCAGATAATCCTTGCGTAAATTTTTAAACTAAAATGATGTCAGCGTATCCTTCAGGCTTTTGATTATATCCAGCGATATGGTGTTGATTATTCTACTTTTCGATTTCAGAGTCCAGCCTTGAATTGGTGGGCCGCTCTTTTATTAGCTAACTTGGTTCGGTTTTTCTTCTAGATTCGTGGAAACAAAAAATCCTTTCGAGTAATGAGCGAGATGAAAAGTGTTTCCAGTTTGAGTGGATTGGACAGGGTAGCCTGTCGGTTAACCTGGTGGTGTTTCAGAATATGAGATTGAATTCTATAGAATGGCTGGATATGCATTAGAACTAATTCATGAGCCTTTCGAGAGATTCAGAGATTTACTGATGACCTTTATTTTTCTTTGAAATCCCAGATGGCTCGAGAAATTGAGGTCTGGATTTTATTTGATGTTGTTGTTAATATTGCCCGAAGGTTCGAGGCATACCATAATTTAGAGCGGGAAGAGTTAGAGCGGAAAAGTAAGAGATCCCACGGCCCTGGTGGGTAACCATGGTACCTCATTTGGAGGTAAAAGTTCTGATTATTTTGGGAGGTCACCTTCCAGGTTATCTCAGCTTGTGTCACTTGATTCTTAGAGTGCGCCAGTAGCTCATCAAGATCAGATTCAGTCTTCTCTTTACAGCTATCAACAATCTTTCCAGCTTCCATTTTTCAGCGAAAATGTGGTATCATTGTCGTGAGTCTGGCTATCCTTTAAAGAGTTTTCCGTTACTCCGGCGAGTAGGCAGTCATCCTTTCTCTCGTCAGGCACCTGCACAGTCGCAGGGGATTTTATTTAGATCACAATCAACCAGAGAAATGCCATGATCCAGTAAAGGTTGAGGGCGTGGTGGCAGTTATTCTTCAGAAGGTAATTATTAGTGTAGCGGCTTAGTTCAGCCGCAGAGGCAGTTTTATGAACTGCCAGTCTGGCAGGATGCTGAGGCATCCGATGTAGTAAACCCGTGTGTTTCTTCTTCCCTTATCTGTAAGTAAGATTTATCTTTTCGATCGATCTGGAAATGGTGTGTCTTATCATGTTTCGATGGTTTCCTTGGATATTGTCGTAATTAAGAATCGGTTGCGGTAGAGGGGTGAGTTTCTAATACAATTTATTCCTGGCATTTATGAGACCCTACTAGTTTGTCTGATCTAAATATGAAAGATTTGATGGTGAGTATTTCTATTGCCTGCTTGGCATCCTGTTATGCCACCTTGTGTTATTATGTCAAGTCATTTTACCTCTCTCCTTGGAAATCAGTGTTGGTAGGATGATGGGATTCTTATTCGTCACCATCAGGAAGTGTCGTTGTTTCTTCCGGTGTAAAGTGGCTGGTAAGTAATGCTCGATCTATGTGTCTCCTCTTGGTTCGAGATTCTAGTAGAGTCATGTTATTCTATGAGCTTGTCTTAGTTATAAAAGGGTATTCTGGTAAATTTTCAGAGTTTCCTTCTTATTGGGAGGTTAAATTGGTATGGATGTTTTTCCATCAAGCTAATTTAATGTCTATCTCTTCAATTGCGATTCTTTGGCTCGCCTGACTCGGAAGTAGTCTAGCTTTGGTAGCCAAGTAAATAAGAAGATGAACTTCCTGAAGCTCTAATTATTTGTATCCTCGATCCATTTCCATTTCTTCTTCGTCCGGCACTAGTGAGCTTGGGCGATTGGTAGCCGCTTGTGTCGTTCCCTGTGTTGAGCCAGAGTATGTGTTATTGTAGCCGGGTAAGCATATTATTGTTTTGGATATCATTTTATCCGGGTATCCATTCCCATGTGTAGTATAATGCTGGTTCTGTTTTTGCTGATCATCCAGTTTCAGGGGAACTCTGCCGAAATTTTTATATAGAAGTACCATCCATCAGGCGGTGGTGTTTACGGCAAATGTATGGAGTTGTGAACTCGAGAGTTGCAGCTGGTTGGCAACTCGAAAGGGTAGTTGGTAGCTTAGGTCTGCCTACGTCCAGCTTTTAGCTAAATCTTCTGTAGTCCAGCAGACTATGCGAGGATGGTTATTCCTATTCAAATGGCTGCATGAGTGTGTGCCTTAAGTGGAGGAGTCTTCCTCCAAATACTGAATGGTAATACTAAATCTCTGAGGCGTTGATACCACTTTTCTCATGACCCAACCTAGGGCACGACAGAAACCTACAATGAGTGTCGATCACTGCTAAACCCACTAATAATCTATTAATGATAGAGATAAGTTGGAAACCTGATCATATATACGTACCTATCTGCTGAAAGCATAAAGCCTGGAAAGATGACATGACTTTAACTTGCTGGCAATTAGAATATTGAGCCACAAAATTCTGCTATGTCACACTTCATTCTGTCCCACTAATAACTCTGCTTAAGATCATGATACATCTTAATCGAACCTGGATGAACAGTGTATTTGGAATAATGTGCCTTTATCATAAACTAAATCTGCAACATCAGGAACACAAAGTCTATCTTTTTACATGAGAACACCGTCAGTAGTGACTCTGTATGGTGACTTCGGTTTTCTTTGGGCTATCTGTCTGTATTCAACTCGAACTGGATCCTCATACTGACGCTGTTTTACTTCATGGAAATTTAGAGTTAAAGGTCTAGTGCAGCTTGTCGACAATCCATCATTGGTATGTATATCTCTTTTACACCTCAACTCTTTAAGAAGTTACTTTAGCGTTATAAGTGAACATGTAATCAACTTTGTTGCTGGTATTCTGCCTCGGCTCATGGTCGAACTACATCTCTATTTTATTTTCACTTTTTCAAGTCATAATATTTTCAATTCAAAGACAATACCCTAAAGTAGATGTTCAGTCTGAAGATCGTTCTTGGTCTACATCATACTATCCAGTATTATTTGCATGATCCTTATCCTTATATGATAGACCCTGTTCAGATGAACCTTTGACATACATTAGGATATGAGTAACTACATTCCCACAAAGAGCTTGAGGAACAACACTAACATCAACTGAGATGTGGCATAGTACGTTCGTAAAAACAATATAGCTTACATCAAATTTTCTATAGTGTGTAGTGACAAGGTACTTCAAAAGCTCCCCTATTGCATCAAATGTGAGATAATTCTTAGTTCCATCGACCTGTTCTATATCGAAAGGTATACCGAAGAGGGATTATCGGCTGAATCATGTTAACCAATTCAAAGTTCCGTGTATCATTGCTTCGAAAATGTAGAACTCTCTTCTCGTGATCGAGGAAGGATCAGCTTAGTCAGAATAAGCTGTACAATAGTATTATCATATTATCCATATATAGTTTATTCCAAAAGTACGATGTGCGTAATATAATTCTGATCCTGTAATCAAGATAAGGTCCGTGGAGTAGCTTATGAAGGTCGTGCAAGTTCTTTTGTTATCTGTGCGAATGTTTCTTTAGACTTAGGCTCGTTCGAGGACGAACGAGAGTTTAAGTGGAGGAGAATGAAACAACCTCGGTCAGTCGTTTTGGAAGTTAGGAATCTGATTGGCGTGCCGATAATTTTAAAATATTCGTAATGTCCTATTGTTGGTATCGCATTGAGGATCTGAGCATTGTACCCTGGCTGTAAGTTGGCATCTACTTTCCGGCTGTCGATGAGTCCCGCGCCGATGAAGGGTTATTATTTCATCACATTGCATTCATATGCATTATATGTCATTCATATGGATTACATTGCATATCATATTGGGTGCAGGAGTATTCCGCCCCAGGAGCAGGAGGATTCCGCTCCATTGTATCATATTGAGGGTAGGAGGATTCCGCCCCAGGAGCAGGAGTATTCCGCTCTTATGTCAGATATTGAGTGCAGGAGTATTCCGCCTCAGCTTTACATTATATCCGGTGCAGGAGTATTCCGCCCCAGGAGAGTGCAGGAGTATTCCGCCTTTGGTTTATATTATATCGGGTGCAGGAGTATTTCGCCCCAGGAGCAGGAGTATTCCGCTCTAGTTGGCTATCAGATTGGATTCCCCTTAATACAGGAGTATTCCGCTTCGGGATGGGATTACGGGCACATGTGACCCTTCGCATCATATTTCATTTCATTTCATTTCATCTCACTCCATTTCATTTCATCTTAATTTATACCATTGTGTAGACTTGCGGTACATGACTACTGTTCTGCTTATATATGCATTGCTTATTTGTTGATATGTTTCTGGCACGCATCCTTGGTTGGGTTTATAAGTTCTTACGTGTTTCCAGTTGTTATCTGGCTCTGCCTTTTTATAATTTAAATAAAAGGAATTTGGTCTATCTATTTCTTTTCTCCCTGGCTAGCTATCCTATTCTTTGAGGTGGCTAGTCTGCCCCACTTATTGAGTCCTTTTGACTCACCCTTGTTTGTTGTTTGTTTCTTGTCTATCTGTTTCGTTTCGGCAGGTTCGCTCCAGGATTGAGTTCGCCACGTTGTGAAGGAGCGAAGACGACTTCAGCTGTCAGGGTGAGCCAGCTTTTATTCCGGATAGCCACCAGTTTATTGGTTATTATTTCAGTTGCATTTTGCTCCCTTCAGGAGGTATCTGTCTTCTTTTGTACTCTTAGATGTCTAGTCTGGATAGCCCTAAACCTAGTATGTTGGGTAGTCAGCTGTAATTTCTTTTGTATAGCTTAGAGGTATCAGTATGTCTGTATTTATTTTAAAAGTGTTGTCCTTATTTATGAATTGTTATATTTATTTTCCTAATTTAATTGGTAAGAGTTCGCCCGACGGGTCTAAGGGAGGATGTCAGGTGCCCGCACGGCCTAACCAGATTTCGGGTCGTGTAACTAGGTACGGAGATGGTGAAGAAGGGAACGTGGGGGGGGGGGGACCAGATCGTACTGATGACACGGATTTGGCTGGTTGTGGGTTTGAAATTGGGGGGGAAATTGGGGTTTAGGGCTCCAAGCGGGTAAGATTTTAGGGGAAAATGGGGTTTTGAATTTGGGTCGGGCCGTTGGGTTTCAAGGAAACTGAAAAGGAGAAATGGCTCATATGTGTATATATATTGTTTTACGCAGATGATCTAATTTTAAGATGCAAGAACGAAATTAGCCCTTTCTTAGGATTTATTAGGAAATTGAGAGGTTTCCACAGGGTAGGCCGAGATTGGGTTATGCTTTGTGAAACTTAGCATATTCTTCTAAACTTCATTAATTCACTTTTAAAATTATGAAATTGACTTTTATTTAGATAATTAACATTAATTAAAATTTCCGGGACAAAATTAGGTGTCAACAGCTGCCCCTCTTTACCCGAAAGGATGAAAGAGTTTTCAGGGTAAAGAAAGTTGACGAGAAACCAATTTTGTCACGACAAAGCCAAGTAATTCGATTCCAAGGATCAAAATGCGAGGCTTATGGATATGGCCGAACTCCGGTTTCCGAGGTTCCTACATATCTCGGGCTGAAAGAGAATCAGGCCATATGTAGTTCAACGATACTTAGACACGAAGATTCGCACGATTGACAGAAAACGACGCACGAATAGGAAAGAATTCAAGCTGGCGTCCTAATCTGAAACAAAAGATTAGGATAGAATTTTCTTGTTCGAGTGCGATTCTTCAGATCCTCGTTGACGAGTGTAGCTCATATCAACGGTTGCCCCAGTTCACTGCTAAGAAAAAGTTCCACATTATGCTCCAAATGCTGCCGCGGTGCTGCTAAAGTCCTGTAATAAACTCGACAAACGATAAGCGAGCAACTGCTAATAAAGCCTGATAATCAGAAGTAAAGAATGATAAAATATTGATGATACAAATTTGCAAGTGCGGGTTGCGATATCATTGATAAGTTGTCTTCCAATCAACTGGTGAAGCAATAAAGCAAGTGCGAAAGCATAATGCAAAGCATTTTCAACAATCTTGACAAATCAACTGGCAAGCCGGTCGGGCATGAAGAAAGGAGGGTCTTGGGGTTGATTGTCAAACAAATCAGCTGGCGAACCGGTCCGGCACGAAGCAAGGAGGGTCTCGGGGCTGACCTGTTAACTTGCTAAGATAAAAGTAAAGCGGTTCATAATATAAAGCAAGTGCGAAGTAATAATTGAAAGCAAGTGCAAGGCAATTTGAACATCTTGACAAATCAACTGGCAAGCCGGTCGGGCACGCAGCAAGGAGGGTCTTGGAATTGATTGTCTACAAATCAGCTGGTGCACCGGTCCGACACGAAGCAAGGAAGGTCTCGGGACTGACCTGTTAAGCTAAAAGTAAAGCGGTTCATAATATAAAGCAAGTGCAAAGTCATAACTAAAAGCAAGTGCAAGGCAATTTGAACATCTTGACAAATCAACTGGCAAGCCGGTCGGGCACGCAGCAAGGAGGGTCTTGGGGTTGATTGTCTACAAATCAGCTGGCGAACCGGTCCGGCACGAAGCAAGGAGGGTCTCGGGACTGACCTGTTAACCTGTTAAGCTAGAAGTAAAGCGGTTCATAATATAAAGCAAGTGCAAAGTCATAATTGAAAGCAAGTGCAAGGCAATTTGAACATCTTGACAAATCAACTGGCAAGCCGGTCGGGCACGCAGCAAGGAGGGTCTTGGGGTTGATTGTCTACAAATCAGCTGGCGAACCGGTCCGGCACGAAGCAAGGAGGGTCTCGGGACTGGCCTGTTAACCTGTTAAGCTAAAAGTAAAGCGGTTCATAATATAAAGCAAGTGCAAAGTCATAATTGAAAGCAAGTGCAAGGCAATTTGAACATCTTGACAAATCAACTGGCAAGCCGGTCGGGCACGCAGCAAGGAGGGTCTTGGGGTTGATTGTCTACAAATCAGCTGGCGAGCCGGTCCGGCAAAAAGCAAGAAGGGTCTCGGGGCTGACCTGTTAAGCTAAAAGTAAAGCGGTTCATAATATAAAGCAAGTGCAAAGGCATAATTGAAGCAAGTGCGATGACATAATTTAAAGCAAGCGCAAAGAAAAGTAGTGCCGAAATGTAGTCGGTGCGATAGCCATTGATAAATCAATTGGCGAGACAATCCGGCAAGGATGGCCTTGTGAGGATTATCATCCAAAATAAAGCGATGCCATATTTGGCTTAGTTTTGAAAACACAAAACAAGCCTCGGCTTTGCCGCCTATTAGGAATGAAAGTCTTAGAGGTGGAAATGCCGCCTGTTCGGCAATAACTCATGACAGAGCATAATGCTTTAAGTCATGAAAATGGCAATGCGACGCAATTCGCAAGGCAACTTTGGATGCGCGTTCAATAAATTGTTCATCCATAGTGCAAATGATCCTCTCATTGCAAGCTTTCTCGTTCCTGCTCTCAAAGAAAAATTTGTTAGTTTTGGGTAGGGGCGTTTGATTTGTGCTGATTCATCTTGAACTTGGTGCAGCTGCTCCCTCGTTCTTCTTTATGCTTGGGCTTGCAAATTATACTCAGAGACTTGACTTATGAGCTCAATATTGTATAATATTTCAAGATACAGGCAAAGTAAAGTAATTTGATGAAATATTAAACAAATAATCATTGATATGCAACCGAAAGTTATAATGCATTTAAAAATTTCTGCTTTAACTCAAACTCATGACATATTTTGAAACAAACTGAACGTTCTTTGTCTTTGCAACTTGTGCTAATCTTGAATACTTTTAGAACTTTGCCACTTCATCTTTTGACAAGCAATACCAATTTGGCAAAAATCTGCTCCAGATATAATCTTTATGCCTTCGAACTCTTTTTGCAAAATTTGCCCCAGTTTCTATCTTCCATATCTTCAATTCATCTTGCAAAATTTTCCCCAGTTGCTTGCCTTAGGGGAAACTGAAAATTTTAATATTATGGAGTCGAGCCCGTTAAGAGCGCCTACGTATCCCTCCACGGGAATCAGACTGTATGTAGTTCTGCTTACATAAGATATTTTGGGGAAGTATGGCAATCTAACTATGAAGCCGCATCCAAATTGGAAAATCCAAACATCTGCCCAGATGCATAGTTCGGCATTACATCATAAAAGATAAACAAGCCTAAAGTGTTACAATATTTTAACCGAATCCGACGGGGATTGCCTACTTATCCTGTTGCCATTCCAGGAATCAGGTCAGAAGTAGTTCAAAAATACATAAAAGAGGAAATAGGGGATTCCTGTGCTAGTGCAACCGAACTCTATATGAGTTGCCTACGTATCCCGCCTCGGGAATCAGGTTACCCGTAGTTCGCATTACATCAAAGATTACATCCAAACCAATGCTGACTTGCGGTTGCTTCAGACATAGTATCTTTTGACGGCATCTGCATTGATTACCTTTGGCCAAACATGATTATAAATATCTGCCAGGATTAGTGTTCTTCCACATAATGACATTGCCAACTTGGCGCAAATTTTCCCATTGCTCCTTCTTAGTTAGGAAAGAGATCCTTCAACACCAATTGCCCCGGTTTGAAGTAAACTATTCAAATCTTCTCTTTGAGCATTCAACACCTTCCAACTTATCTTCTTGAATGGTTCTCAAATAAAGGTCTTCCATTTGTATAGATAAAACGCTTCGGTTCCAATTGCCGGCAAATAAAGCTGCCCCAGTTTGAAGTTCTAACGGTAATGTAATATCCAAAGAGTGCAAGAGTAACTTTCCAATACATCATCCTTAAATTGTTCAGTTGTTTCGTTATAGGTCACAAGCCAATTTCAAGCAGGTTTTGTTATTTTTAATTTGAAACAATAGTAAGTATATTAATCAAAAGCAAATAATAAAGCCCATGAATGCTTAAAGTATAGCAAAATAATAACATAGGAATACAGTGCATTTGTTTATTCAAAACCTAATTTAGAGAGGCATACAACATAAAAGTAAACATGCAGGATTTAAAAGAGTTATTTGAAAGACATAGACATAAACATAAACAAAGTGCAAAACACAGTTCAGGGCCTCAAGCTGACTGTGATGCCAAAACAAAAATAACGAGTTTATTCATCAAGTCTCTTTTGGACCACAAGTCCAATTGGCCATCACATCATTTGGTTCAGAATTCTGCACATGTGGCTCTTTCTCAAAATCTTCAATAGTTGCACTGCATTTCAATCCATCATTCAAGAATAGGCTGCCAACTCCTTCCATCAAATTCTGCATGGCCATTTCTGGTGCTTGGACAAATGACTGGTTCAATGGTAAAAGAGACTGTGGTATGACACCAGTCGGCTTCTTCTCAGAATCAGCCTTTTCCATCTTTCCTTCAGCGGGGTTGCCACCTAGGCCAAAAGTTCCCTCATTCTTTGGAAACAGAGTTAATGCTTGCTTAGGTACCTTAGAAGCAATATTATCAACATTTACATCATAAATAGAGACTATGGTGCCCTTCAGATTTGGCTCTTCCTCAAGAGAAATCATATTAACTGCATTGTTACCATGATTGTGAAGAGGATTATCATGCACATTTGGCTGAGTGCCGGTGAGTTGAATGGTGCCTGCTTTGATTAAACCCTCGACCTTGTCTATGAAAGTATAACATCTCTCAATATCATGGCCGGCTGCTCCTGAGTGATAAGCACAGTGCTTATTTGCATCGTACCAATTTGGACGAGGGTTTGGGGGTGTTATCAGGGATAGGCTGCACAACTACTGCATTTCTTAATCTCTCAAAAAGCTGGCCATATGACTCGGCTAGAGGAGTATAGGTTTTGGTTGCTCTCCTTTCGTAATTCTGATTAAACCCTTGCACATTGGGACGAACAGGAGGACGAGGCTGGTAATTCTGGGGTGCTTGAAAATTTGGCTGACGAGTGTATTGATTAGGTGCATGTGCTCTAGGTTGGTAGTAATTTGCTTGTGTATTGTAAACCGGATAAGGAACAGGTGGCATCTGGTAGTGAGTGGAGTAATTTGGGTAATATGGGCTTTGGTAGGTGGGAAAAGCAGACGAATTGTCAAAATTCAACTTTAGAGCCGGTCGTCGCTCGATGTCCCCCACAACAGCTCCCACTTCCTCTTTCTTCTTTTTCTTAAAGCCATTACCAGACCTAGACTGGATTGCCTTACTTGTAGCTTGCAAAGCGGCCAAATTTGTGATCCTACCAGATTTCAAACCAGCTTCATACATCTCCCCCGTTTTCACTAGATTGGCAAAAGTAGAGTTAGTCATGGATGACATCCGATCATAGTAAAATTCATCCAATGTCTCGATGAAATGTCCCACAAACTCTTCCTCACTCATGGGAGGCTTAACTTTGGTCGCCTCACTCCTCCAACGTACCGCGTATTCCCTAAAAATCTCGGTCGTCTTCTTCTTAAACCTTGCAATAGCCAACCGATCTAATGGTATTTCAGCATAGAAACCAAAACGCTCCATGAAGTCGTGAGCCATACTCCGCCAGTTAATCCATTTTGAGGGATCCTGCTCAGAGTACAAGTCTGAAGCTTCGCCTTCAAGACTATGAATGAATAATTTCATACAGAGCTCTTCATTCTTCCCCACTCCCAAGGTTTCACAGTACCTTCTCAAATGGGCTCGGGGGTTGCCTTTGCCATCAAACTTAACAAACTTTGGTACTTTGTACCCTTCTGGGTATTCAATCCTAGGATGAACACACAAGTCTTCATATTCTAGACTTTCCTTGTCCTTGCCTTTTGATGCTTTGCTAAGAGCACTCATCACCCAACCTTGTACTTTTTTCTCCAAATCTTCACCCCCATCGACTGCTTTTTCGGCTCTTCTAACACCATTTTGAAACTTCACATAAGGAGGATTGGTGTAATCATCAATTTTCACAATAGGAACATGTTGCCCGCCAGATACCGCCACTTGGACTAATGGTGCGGATGGATTTTCAGTATAAGCTTGCGGGATGGGTTCACTTTTGTAAGTGGAGGTTTGGTATGGATATGGAGTGTTTGTCTGATAATAAGTATTGGCAGGGTGCGGGGTGTAGGATGGGTGTTGTTGATGTGATGGGTAGATGGGTGGTCGGTTAATTGTTTGGCTAGATTGAACGTTATTTGGAGGTGGAGCTTGGACAAGTGGCAAGTTGCTTTGGTGGACTGGTGCTTTTAGAGAATTGTGGGTGTTCAAAGGTGTGTTCATATTGGCGACCCCATCAATTGAGTTCAGAGATTTTGCCCCATTTGACCCAGAGAGTGGGATGCATCGGGCCCACGCAGTGGCGTGTTTTTAGGAGTTTGCCCTTTTACCACAGCCAGCTCATCTTTTAACATTTGTAGTTCCTTAGCCATTTCAAGAATCAGTTCGTCTTGAGCAATAATGACATTTCCTCTTGACGATTCAGGAGTTGCAAGATTTTTCTCGGTATTGCGAGGTTCATCATCTATTCCAGTCATTGTCAGTTGTGGTAATGTGTACCAGTATGCAGATTGGTCTTTTGCCCTTGTGTAATAAGAGTGATCAGCCAGGTTAAATCAGCACAAATCAAACCTCTGTTTGGGGGATAAACAAAACAAAAGAAAAGTTCAAAAGTAACCATGTCAGTTTGCATGTCATTGGCAAAATTGCACACAAATCACATAGCGCGCATCACGTAGCGCTTTGCATTTTAAACAAGTTGACATGTGGCAAACACAAGTAGTTGAGCGTAAATAAAAAATGCAAACGCTTCCTACCCTGTAAGGTTCCTCTTTGTGCCAGAGGTGGGCGTAAGACGCGCAAACAAATGGTAACGAAAAAAAGTTCATGCCAGTTTTGAGCAATTCAGATTTAGAGTAAGTGATAAATAATAACAATAATCGATAACAATCAGCTCTCCGCCTCGACATTGCAATTCCATTATCCCAACTAACTTCCAAAAAGCTGGTGTCAACTAGAAATTCTAACACAGCTCATGCTCTCCACAACATCTGCACCAAATTTCTAAACCCAAATGCCTAAAACCTGAAACAAACCTCTATACCTTTGGCAAACATCAATGCTCTTCCAAACACAACTCCCAATTATTTCACAACATCCAGGGGTGAGATTTCCAACTGGCTTCACAATACCAGACTGCAAATCATGAAAGGCGCGAATCGGTCTTTCAAAATAAAACCTCACTGGTCCTCGGCTTTAGTCAAGCCTCTCAGCTTCCTAGGTTTTGCAAGGCTCACAGACCTTGTTCATAGGGCTCCTCACTGGTCATCGGCTTTAATCAACCCTCTCAGTTTCCTAGGTAGCCAAGACCGCACTGGTCTTCAAGGAGGGACCCCATTGGTCGTTTATAGACATAGGGGCTTCACTCTCCTAGTATGCGACAAGCATACTTCATTCCATAAGAATTTGCAGCTGGTTAGTCAACATGGGCCTGCACACACGCAAAGCCATTCACGAGAGGGACCCCACTGATCTTTTAAAGACACCAGGGGCTTCGCCTCTTAGATCTCACTACACCAGGCCATCTCCAAAGCACAAACCAACCCAAATCTGCCTAACTTCCCCCGGACTGCAATTCTGTTTATGATCCCAATTCCGCTGAACTCTTCCATTTTCTGACCTAAAAGACAACACAGGAGACAAAATTCCAAATCTGATTTTGCTCAAAACATGGTTAGGACTGAGGATTCGTTATCACACAGCACATAATATGCATTGTCGTTGGATTTCAAGAACCCGCTGATGTAAGGGCGGTTTCCTAACTATGGAGGCGGTACAAAGGACCGGGTCCAGACTAAGGTGTAAATGCATGCATGCTACTAAAGCTCCGTCTAAGAGTGGGTTAACGGTTGAGGCAAATAGGTGAGTGGCAAGCGGCCTCGCAGTCGAATTACTCCCACGACAACCGCCGGTGTACCAACTCGTCATAAGGTTCTTTAGTGGAAGAAAGTGCGGGTACGCATGAGCGTACCTCACGGATATTTGGGGTGAAAATGCAAGAGGTTCCCAGGAGTGGGGGAAGTATGAACGGAATGCCAATTTATATGTGCGCAAATAGGGGTGTAGTGACATGCTTTCGTGACACACAACAATCAACTAAATTAACTAAGCATGCTCGCAAATAAACAATAGATATAATCATGCTAGTTTCAACAATTATTAAATAAGCTACGCATACTAATATCGGCATACAACTCAAACAATACAAATAAACAAATTCGTGAAAGCCTTTTGGTTAGAACCATTTGCGTATTCCCCAGCGGAGTCGCCACGCTGTTGTACACTCCCAAAAAAATGCACAACAAGTATGCATCGGGATTGGAATTCAACAAAATGGGACTCCAAAAGGTTTTCTTTGGAGTCACCGCCTAATTTAAGGATTATTAGGAACCTAAGTTAACTAAAGAGTGCAATTTATTCTCTATTAAAAAGAAATTAAATTCAGAGATTCTAGGTAAGTGGTTCTATTAAATTCGAAAGAAGGTCCCTTGCGGGAGCACTTTCGAAAATCCGCTAAATGCGGTTAATCCGGCGGTTTTCACGAATTTGTTAAGGATAATAAATATATAAAGGTAACTTTATATAAGGATAATATGAATAATATAAATAAGATAAGATTTTAATGATGCCGATACTTAGATAAATAAATGATCCAATTTAAGATTAATTAAATAGATAATAAAATAATAATCAATTAATTAATTAATAAAATAAGTAAAGGTTAAATGAAGTTAGATAATTAAATAAAATAAACTAGATAAATAACTGGATAATAATAAAGGATTAATTAATTGATTGAATAAATAGATAAATAAATAAACAAATAAATAACTTAATTAAATAAATGAATACTTGTCGATTTCAATTAAATAAAGGAGTAAATGAATAATAATCGATTAATTAGATAAATAAATAAATAAATATTAATTAATTAAATAAATGATTAATTGAAATTAAATAGATTAGATTAAATAAATGAATAAATAAAGGATTAAAATTTAATTGATTAACTTAATAAATAAACTAGAATAGATAAATAAATAATTGAATATTTAATATGATAAATAAAGAAGCAATTCAAATGCGAATTATGACGAGTGTACGATTTTTAGTCGAATTTGATTTTGCACTCATTAATTGACAAATGATTTTGAACATCCATAAATTAATTGGCGATTCGAAAAGAAATGATACAAAGCATTCATATATAAAAAAATAATTTAAGTAATTTACCATAATTATTCACAATTCAAATATCATTTCTATCCTATAAGGCTCCTAATCCGGTCTATGGGAAAATCCTATACAACATGCATTTTCTAAGGGAGCGGGGAAGGATGGAGTTTAGAAGATAGAACCCGGAAGCACAAACTCATCATTGAGCCTTGGACTTTGTGATTTTCATTTTTTCGTTTCTTACATTTTCGGGGATATCAAGTCCCGAAAATGCGAAGCGGAGCAAAACTTCAAATGCAAACAGCCGTCCCAATTTGTGAGTTTTAACCAACTCGAACTCGTCCCCAAAAGTAGTGTATTATGCAAAAGAAACAATAATGAAAATTAGTAACTATATTAGTGGATGCAAATATCAACCAAGAGAAGTAAACAAACTTGCTCAAGACATGGTATGCTAATGAAAAAAAAAGCTTAAACAATGATATCTTAAAGCAGGCCAGTATCGAACATGATCAATGAGCTATATGAAATTCTAAAACTTGACAGAATCCTAAGATCGAACTGTACATAAGCTGGATATTTGAACACAAACAGAAAGATAGCTGTGTAACAGAACATGCTTCTCGAGTTCTTCACTCAATTTTAACTTGATGTTTTAATCCATTAAAGATAAGACATAACAGGCCAACAGAACAGAAAAACTTATTTATAAACAGAACAGACATAGCTGTGAAACCAAAACGAAACAATTTATGAAATCCATTTAACTGACATAGTTTGCTTTTACAGGAAAAAAAATAAGGCTTGCTTTCAATTTCCATTAATTATAGAACTAGGCTTAATAGAACAGGGACTCAAGAAAGGAAACAAAAAACAATCCACAGGCAGACCTTCATACACACAAGTTCACAAACAACTATCTACACAATACTAAACTCATATCACTCCAGAAACCAGACCTCGCACACAAAACAGACCACATACATCACTACTGCACATGAACATACCTGGATATACACACTCTCTTCTAAACACATACACACTTACCATACCAGAACAAAGGGAAACAACTTAACTAAAGAAAACCAAACTGACTTCCTAAAGCCTCTACCATTCACACAGACCTTTCCACCTCACTCCTTTCAAACCTCTGCACCCTCATAACCCTCTAGACTTCTCTGGAAACTTCTCATATTAGCCAAACAACACCCTACTAACTCCTAATATCAGGATGGAAAACCAGGAACACAACTCCCTCCTGAACACCTTTTTCTCTCTTCAGCTCACAAACCTGAAAACAAACCACACATACCCTTCCTGATCCCTTCCCTAATAGCTAAGAAATTAGACCCTATTGCCCCCACACCTCTGCTCTATAACTCACTAGACCACCTCCCATAGAAAATGCCCTTTAAACCTTCGGCATTCTTTCAAAGAAAATAGGACTCACTATGATCAAACCCACCTTGCTGCTGCTTCTCTACACAAGAAATATTCGGAACACCACCTGAACTACTACAACCCTGAAACAACTATACACCAACTACATGAACAACTTAACAAACCTGGAGACACCAAGAGAATAAACAATCGGCTACACACCATTAAAACTACTTCCAAAGAAACAAACCTACATACTGCTAGCATCTAAACACACGCACTGCACACAGAAAACCAGGCCTGCACATACACTCTTGCCCTGATCCAAACCAAAACCTGAAACATCCCTAACAGTCCAGCTATCAACCTTGCAACTTGGAACTTAACAAACCCATATCTACCCTCATCTCACTCACAAAAACAGAACCAACTGAAAACAACCTATACCACCTTCCCTAACCAATTACCAGCACCTCTTACTCCCTTCTTGAACTCACACACACTTCTGAAACAAATCCCTATACCCCTGCTATGCCCTGAACCCTTCTATACTCCCTCCTGAACTCAAACAAACTACCCTGCTCCACAGTAAATCAAAACAGCTTCTCTCTATCCTCCTCACACCAGAGAACAACCCGAAACACTTCCCTAATGACCCTTACTACTGCTGCTAATAACCTGCACACACACAACAAACAGAACAACCATCTAACAACACCAGACCTCCTACAAACTACCTGAACAGGCCTGCACTACTCCCACACAAACCAGCCACTCTTTACTCTCTATACTTCTCCCAACAAGAACAAGATTCCATGTTCTTGCACATGCTCCCTCAATTAGCCAAGAACCAATCATGCCTACTTCTTTTCATAATCAATCAAGAGAGAGATAAAGAAAACAAAAAATATACTGAAGGGAAAAACTGGGAGAGAGGACCAGAATCCAAAAGCAACAAAACTATTAGATACCTACTTAAAGAACCTAACATTTACAACTAAACTGCCACAGTTCCAAGCTTTGATTCGGACAAAGTTCAAACAGTTATCTTGAACATTTTATTATTAGTACAGGTTCTAGTGATCAAAATATAGAGCTTCCTGCAAAAATACACTAAAAGATTTAATCTTTATGCGAATAAAGCTATGTTGAAACAATTTTAATAACTAAACCATAAGCTAGTACCAGATTCAAATAAGTTCACTGAAGAATGAAATAAACAAACGTATAAATCAACGCATAACAAAACTGTAACAATTTATCGAACACACTACTGGTAACATCATCAAACCAATTTCACAGAACAGGGAGTTAAGGCGATGCTATTACCTTTTTAGGAGCAGTGAAAAGGAGTAAGGGATTTGAATACGCGCACTTGAACAAAAGCGACTCGAACCAAAGCGGCCACGCGAACAAGGTCGACGACTCAGATATTGAAGAAGCGATAACAATCACGAAACTGATGTTTGAATCCTAAACAGGAACCAAAAATATATATGCCTATAGCTCTGCCTCTTTTACTTACTCCCCCAAAACTGACCCCCCAGAAATGAGTAAATAAGAACAATATATACCTGGAAATTTAGGGTTTAGGGCCTTTGAATTTTCCAAACGATCCTTACTCGCTTTTCACCTTTTCTTTGGAAAACAAGGGTGAAAATGGTATATCCCTTTCGGATTATACCATTTCACCTTTATCTCCAAAAGATTTGCCCGTTTGAATTATTTGCGGCTCGGATTGAAACTTGAGTTCGAAATGGACGATTGGATTTGAAACAGCTTGCTAGGTACAGAGATGGTGAAGAAGGGAACGTGGGGGGACCAGATCGTACTGATGACACGGATTTGGCTGGTTGTGGGTTTGAAATTAGGGGGAAATTGGGGTTTAGGGCTCCAAGCGGGTAAGATTTTAGGGGAAAATGGGTTTTTGAATTTGGGTCGGGCCGTTGGGTTTCAAGGTAACTGAAAAGGAGAAATGGCTCATATGTGTATATGTATTTTTTTACGCAGATGGTCTAATTTTAAGATGCAAGAACGAAATTAGCCCTTTCTTAGGATTTATTTAGGAAATTGAGAGGTTTGCACAGGGTAGGCCGAGATTGGGTTATGCTTTGCGAAACTTAGCATATTCTTCTAAACTTCATTAATGCACTTTTAAAATTATGATATTGACTATTATTTAGATAGTTAACATTAATTAAAATTTCCGGGACAAAATTAGGTGTCAACAGTAAGTACTTCATCTTTTCATGAACATGATAGTTCCTTGTCTTGTGAAGACTCAATGCTAGTTGGTTCTTATAATGCTTCTATAAAACTTGCAACTAGTGAAGAGTCTAATGGTCAACTTGTGTGTGCATGTGAACCGCTAGTCGAGAGGATTGAAAAGCCACATCGTGACGTGAGCCCGATATTTAAAGAACCTCTCTTTAGTGAAAAAGTGGTAGTTGACCTTCCTTGTGACCCTTGTTAGGACACCCCACCTATATTTGATAAAGGGGAAGACGAGTTATTTGACTCTACCCTTATTGATATAATTGATTTTGGTGGATTTGTGTGTCGTAGTAAGGATGATAGTGACCTTGAGGAGTCCAAATTGCATGAGTTGGACAAAGTTGTCTATGATGACTCCTCAAGTGTTAGTGATGAACTTAGTCTTGACACTTCACCCATGTTTAAAAATGAAGTTGAGATGTCTACTTTTACTAATCCTTTGTTTGAGGGCATCTTTATTTGTGGGGGTGATTTGTATCGGACTAGAGTTGAGAATGAGTTAGAACCTCCATGGTGTAAAGGGTTTGAACCCACAGACAACTCCTTGTTTGAGACTTTGAGCGAACTGGGTGATTATTCTAATGACCATACTCTTGATTGTTGGGTTTATGAAGAGGAAGAAGCCATTATCAATACATTTCTTAAGAACTTGTCTTGTGAGGAGGGTTGTCTAGATGATGAATTTGGAGGTGAGGAGGTATCTCTTGGTGTGAATATGAGTGATTTTAAGAAAGGGAGTGGAGTAATTAATGCTAGTTGTAGGTTGGGCTATTTGACTTACTTCATTCCATGTGTTGATCACACCTTGAGTGTTGAGCATACCAAAACCAATGTGCCACAATGTGTTGAAAATGCATCGAAGGCTTGGTATGTTGGATATGGGCTTAGGGTCGTAGGGAATTTAATTGTTACATATTGCATGCCCTTGATCTCTTTGCTTTTTATGATTGTGAGTGCTTGTTCTTATTGAGCCAAGAATTTATTGTTTCCTTTGGGAACATACGCTTTTTAATTGGTATTGATGCTTGGCTCTATCACAAGAGTGTGTTTTCCACACCATTTTCACTTATTCTTGTTAAGCTAATCTACTTGTGAAGTAGGAAACTTTGGTTGTTCTTGTTGTGAATGTAGGTTTTGATGGTTTGATTTCGAGGATGAAATCCTTTCAAGAAGGGGAGGATGATGTGGGGTAAATTGAGCCAAAGCTCCAACCATCATGAGCTAAGCTCGAGAGCACAAAGAGTACAAAACAAGGGTTCCAGAGGAGGGTTCGAGAGTGATTTGAAGTCATGAACTTGAGCGCCATTGAGGGAGGACCAACTATGGACCAAAGAAGAAAACCTAGAGTTCATTTTGAGCCATCTCAAGACCTCCCAGGATGAGGCGGAGCACCTACACAAAGAGGCGGACCGCCTACACAAAGAGGCGGGCCGCCTACATACGTTCAAGCCTCAGGATTCAAGGAGGCGGACCGCCCAAAGGCACTAGGCAGACCGCCTACTGTGCAGTCACCCTCAGAGAGCTGGAAGAGGCGGAGCCCCTAGAGGAGGAGGCGGACCGCCTACCCCTGTGTTAGCATGACGTGATTTTCCTTCATTTTTGTATGTAATTCCAACTATAGCCCTGCGTGGCCTTATTTGTTTTAACCCACTTTGGGGTATTTTAGACATTATAATATGCATAGATGGAAGCTATAAAAGCCTCCTTTAGGTCTTCCATTTCATTAGCCTACTTTGAATGATGAACATGAAACTTGAAAGCTTGAGAGCATTTCAATGAAAACCCCTTGTGCAGGCTTGATTTCTCTTGGTGGATTCCAATTTAAACTTCAATCCTTTGTTGATCATTCTATTTGCGAGAGCCGAGTGTCTCTCGAGGATAGTTGCTTAGTGTATGTGTTCCTTGACAATCACCCGAGGTGTATCGAAATAAGTTCTTCAGTGCTACTTAGGTATTTCGTTCGAGCCACGTCTCGTTTTTATCTTTACTTTATCGCTTCCGTATTTTCCGCAGCATCAAAAAATCAGCTTAATCGGACTAGAAATGAAGCGAGAAGCGCGTCTCAAAGTTGGCTACACTGAGCCCGTTAGGGTGGGCTTAAAAGCTGGTCAAACCAGCTTATAAGCTACTTTTAGCTTATAGAAGTGTTTGGTAAGTTAAAAATGCTTAAAAGTCAAGTGCTCTTAAGGCAGAAAAAAGCCAAAGCAAGAAGTTGGGTAATCCTAACTTCTTGATTCTGGCTTAAAAGCTGTTATAGTTTGACCATGTATTTTACCTTTTTATCCCTTATAATTTTTTTCAATTCCACTAATAGCCTCATTAACAAATGCCATGTATTATCCTCACATTTTTTTTTATTTCTGTTGACACCCAATTTTGTCCCGTAAATTTTAATTAATACTAATTATTTTAATAAAAAATCAATTTCAAATTTTAAGGTGAATTAATGAAATTTGGGAAGAAAAGGACTAAATGCAATGCGTAGCCTTGATTTCAGTCCATCCGTGCAACCCCCTTTAATTTCCAATTAGTTAAAATAAAGGGCTAAATTCGTTCCTTATCAGTAAAATTAGTCTATCTATGCAATACTACATATAACACATATACACACGCACCCTCTTTCCCCTAACCCGATTTTCCCTTACCCATTTCATCAGAACCCTAATCCTCTCCCCAAAATCGCCGTCACCCTATCCATTGCCATTTCCGACCATACCATCCCCTCGTCCCCACTTCCCTTGCCACCCCAAACATAGTAATGGTCCCCCTAAGCCGCGACCCTTTCGATTCCCCCCAAAATCGAGACCCCACAGTGTTAAAATCCAATCCACACCGTTTGTTTCTACTCCTTCTTATCATCAAGGGCGCGGTTCGAAGGCAAAATAGGCTTTGAATTCAAAAAATCAAAATCGAAAGGGAATATTCGATTTGATTCGGATTCCTTTTGATTTTTGATTTTTTCTTTTCAAATGCTTATAAAAAAAAAGGTTGAAATCCGAACATTGTAAAGGTACGTTAGAGGTCACTTTAGTCTTTTCATTTGTAGGTCAAAACCCTAGAATTTTCCCCTATATATATGTATATGTTATGCTCAAGGGGGGGGGGGGGGGTTCAAAAAAAAAAGGAGGCAGAGCTTATATGCATTATATCTTTTTCAGTTGATCTCTTAAAAAAGGGTATTGTTATTGTTTCTGTTTAAGACTCAAACATTGTTCTTCGAGTTTGTGTCTTCGCTTCACTTTTCAAGTCATCAACCTTGTTTGAGTCGTCGATCTCATTCGAGCCACTTAGTCGAGTCGATCGCTTCAACTACTCGCCCCGTTCACTGCTCTCGAAGAGGTAAACTCTTTCATCTTCTCATTTAGCTTTAGTGTCAGTTTTTGTTTGATCTTGAAGAATGAATGCAATGTGTTCTAGTGTCTACTATGTTATGATTTTCCTGTTTTGTCCATTTAATGATTAAGCATATAATAGCATTTTGGCAAAAATGCCTTGTCTGTTCCTATGTAGCGTAGGGTCATAAAGAGAGAACATTTCTGAAGTTTGAAATCATTTGCTAATGAAGGTATGCTAATGAAAATAATTGGTTCCTTAAAGTATGATGTATTCTCTTTGGAATTAAAAGCCAGATAGAGGTTGGTATTTGTAACTCTATTTTAGGCTCATGTTCTTCCCTTTAATTTCTTGTGCTAGATTATGTTTCCTTCAGTCCTAGGTCTTTTCTTTTCCAGTAGGTAAAGCTCCAAGTTTTCATGTTTTATTTGCTCAATTTTGGAGCGGTTTTGCTTGAGGACTTGGGCAAATGGATTGTTTTGAATTATGAAGGGTGAGAAGTATTTTGGAGGGGGCCTAAGGTGTTGCCTTATATATTCTGGAGTGCAGGGGTAGTCTCTGATTTTTTCAAGTAAGTAAAGTGGTTTGTAAGTGGCCTGGAATTTGTCTTTGAAATCATGGATGGTCTGAGTGATATATGAGGGTGTAGTAGTTGCTCAGGTCAGATTTAGGGAGTCTGTGAAGGATGAGCTAAGTGAGCAAGTGTTTAGAGAGTTAGTTGGAGGTTGGTTTTTGAAGCTGTAGCTTAAGAGAGTAAGAGGGAGGGTTCAAGTGTATGTAGAAGGGTGTTTAGGGTGTTGTTTGGCCTGATATAGAACTGTGCAGGTTGTTCAGAGGGTTGTTGTTTGGAGGAGGTTAACTGGTTTGTCTACTGGAAAGGAGTTTGGTAAGTATGCAGGTATGAAGAGAGGGGTATGTGATGTTGTGTTTGTTTGTATAGTTGTCCTTTATTCCTTTCTGGTTTCTTTTCTGTATCAGTTGTTTTCCCTGAGTTACCTGCCTATTATAGTGCCCTAGGATTCAGGATTAATCTTTAGAGTTCCTAATACTTCTATTTTGACTTGAGAAGTGAATCCATTGGTGTCATTAAAGCTTGAAAATATTTTAGTTTTGAGTTGTTTCTCTAGTTTAAAATAAATCATGCATTGTCCTTTGTTTGTTTTTTCTTATGTTATGGTGTCTGTTTCAAGGTGTGAAAGTTCCCGTCTGCTTGTTCTTGCCTAATTCAGCTTCGGTATAGGGATTTGTATGCCCAGTAGATGGTTATGTGTGTTTCCTATTTTATGTATGTGTGTATGCAGGTTATGTGAGAGGTTGGCTTGTGGGTATGTGTGTAAGGAGTCCAGGAATAGTAGCAGGCAGCTGGTTTGAGTTTGAAGTGGTTCAGTGAGGGGTGCAGAGTTGTTTCTTGTTTGTTTTAGAGGGTGCAGGTCAGGGAGTCTTTTGTTTCGTTCCCTGTAGCTCAGGGAGTTTGGAAGATAAAGGGGAGGCTGTTTTGAGTAGATACAGGAAGTGGTGGATAGTGAATAAGGCTGCAGGTAGCTTGTATGAGTGTAGTTGGTGTTAGTTTGTATGATTGAGGTCTATTGTGGAGGCATGTAGGAGTAGATGCTAGAGCCCGGGAGTTGTTCAGGTTAAAGCTTGTTCAGGGGTTTGATGGAGGTGATAAGAGGTTTGGCATTTATCAGTGCGTGTCTAGGAGGGTCTAGGTGCTGCAGCTGACCTAGTAGTGGAAAGGGTAGTGAGGGAGTTAGTATGGGCTGTTTCTTGGTGGTCTTAGTGACCTCTAGTTTGGATAATGTTCCAGGGAGTTGGTTCAGGGGGGTTAAGTGTTGCAGGCAATTCATGAAGTTAGAAGATGCAGCTAGGTTGTTTCTGGAGAGGTGTATGTATAGTTTCTGTGATGAAGAAGGGCTGGAGGATGCTATTTGTTCAGGGTAGCTCTTTGTCTCTGTTTGTCTGCAAGTGTAAAGAGAGGGGTATGCGAGGTTGTGCTGGTTATGTAGTTGCCTGGTAGATGGTTGCAAGTTCCTGGGAGTTTGTTCCAGTTAGTATAAAAGATTCAGGGTGTTTCTGTTGAGCTAAAGGCTGGAGTAGATTTATGTAAGCCACTGCTTTTGGTTCAATGTTTAGGGAGGTGTGTAGATGTTGTGTATCTGTATAGATCCTGTCCAGTTGTGTGTGCTGGTGTAGGTCGGGAGTGGGAATAGGGATTACCAGGCAGCAGGGAGTTCATTAAAAGAGGTTCATGAAGGTTTATAGGGTGTAGGTGTCTTAGGAGTTTGAGTGATGGGGTAATTGGTAATGCAATGGCTTGCTGAGCTTTGTGGTATTGTGTCTTGGGTCGCATTTTCATGTTTCTAGTTCCCTGTTTCAGTCAAGCTCCTTTTAAATGTCCCTGCCCGTATTTTCAATATTCCTAAAAGTTAATCGTAGGTTTTGATAATCTTGGTAATATTGAGAAATATATACGTGCAATTTGATCTAAGTAGCGGGATTCTATGTTGGTCGTGAGTAGATGAATAAGCAGTAGAGATCATACAAAAGTCTTGCATGCGCTCTCTTAGTCTAAAATCGAAAGATGATCAATTCCTTATGATTTTTACTTTTATAGATAGCCAGTAAAGAAACATGTGTTATAATTTGCATGTATTATGTTCCTTTCTTCAAAAATTATTTGATATTGGATGAGTACTAATTTTTCTTAATTTTATTTTTTTTGTCATGTACACTTTCGGGGACGAGTTGAAATAAAACTCGCAAATTGGGATAGCGTGCATTTGGAAGTCATTTGACCCGCTCCGAATTTTCGGGACTTGATATCCCCGAAAATGTTAAAAAGAGAAAAAAAGAAAACGAAAACCTCTAAATTCAAGGCTCAGAGATTGAGTTGCGCTTCCGGGTTCTACCTTTTAAACTCCTTCTTTCCCATCCCCTTTAGAAAGCATGTTTTAGGAAGCCCTGAAACCGGACTAGGATTTGCATGTTAGAAGCTTGGCAGGATAGCCGCTTTTATTAAACTGTTATCTTATCGCATGTTTAGAATTAATTATATAATTGCGTATCTCGTTTCTTTGGGACGTGCCAATTAGTTTAAGATAATAGTAACCTTTGGTTAATTATCGAGTGCAAAAGAAATTAAATTTAATTAAATTACACATCTCCATCTATTATTTATATTTATTTATCCATTTATTAAATATTTATTTATTTATCTACTCATTTATTCATTAATCGGATTAATTATGCGATATTTATTTATTAATTTATTCATTTAATTAATCTTATTTATTTATTTAATTTAATTAATCATTTATTTATTTAATTAATAATAATAAATTTATTCATTTAATCAATTATTATTCATTTATCCTTTTATTTAATTGAATTAATATAAATATTAGTTTATTTAGTTAAGTTATTTATCTATTTACCTATTTACTCAAGCAATCAATTAATCAATTATTATTATTTATCTAATTATTTATTTAGCGTATTCTATTTTTATTTATTTAATTCTATGTACCCTTTATTCATTTAATTAATAAATCAATCAATCATATTGTAATTATCCATTTAATTAATCTTAAAGTTGATTATCTATTTATCTAAGTATTGGCATAACCAAAACCTTACCTTATTTATATTATCCTTAGTTAAAATTAATTCTATTATCCTTAACAAATTCGTGAAAACCGCCGGATTAACCGCATTTAGCGGATTTTCGAAAGTGCTCCCGCAAGGGACCTTCTTTCGAATTTAATAGAACCACTTACTCAGAATCTCTGATTTTAATTTATTTTTCTTTAATTAAAGAATAAATTGCACTCATTAGTTAATCTTAGGTTCCTAATAATCCTTAAATTAGGTGGCGACTCCAAAGAAAGCCCTTTGGAGTCTCCATTTTGTTGAAAATACATCCTGATGCATACTTGTGTGTGCATTTTTTTTGGGAGGGTTCAACAGCGTGGCGACTCCGCTTGGAATAGCAAATGGTTCTAACCATAAGGCTTTCACAAATTTATTTGTTTGTATTGTTTGAAATCGTATGTTGATGCTAGTATGTGTAGCTTATTTAGTTATTGTGTTTGTATGTTGAAACTAGTATGATTATATCTATTGTTTATTTGCAAGCATGCTTAGTTAATTTAGTTGATTGTTTGTATATCACAAAAGCATGTCATCACACTTTATGTGCGCACATATTAAACTGGCATTCCGTTCATATTTCCTCCACTCCTGGGAGCTTCTTCATGGTTACTTATATCCGCGAGGTGTATGCATATACACCCGCAATTCACAAAAAACCCTTTGAGAAAGAGTGCGCGTACCTGCGAGGTGAGCGGATAGTTTTACTACCGCGTGACCGCTTGCCACTCAAAACAGCCTTGTGTCTAGTGAACCCACTCTAGAGTTTCCATTAGGAACATGCATGCATAAACCATAGTTTGGACTCGGTCCTTGGTACCGCCTCCATAGTTAGGAAAACCGCCCTTTTTCGTTGACGGGTATTAATACCCAACAACGGTGCATATTATGTGTTTATATGATAACGAAATTCACAGTCCAAACCAAGTTTTGCAATGAATGGGGTTTAGAACATTTTGTCATTGGCTTTGTAGGTTAAAAGATGTCAGAATTCAAGAATGTCCAAATGGTTGTTAAGGTTCCTGAGAAATTGAAAGAATGGTGGAGGAACATGAAACAAGATGACAAACGAGAGGCGGGATGGGTTGAGAAGAAGTTAGGGAATTTGATCCATTTGTTAGAGATTTCATCTGAACGTTACTTGATTCAGGCACTCTTTCCTTTCTGGAGCTATTCGAGGGCCGTTTTGCGATTTAAGGATTTTGAGCTTACACCGACATTAGAGGAAATGGCCGACCTTACCGGGTTGCCTTTGAAGGGTCGGGAGATGATCATTCCAAGGAAACAAGGAGGGAGGCATTTCCTAGATGATTTGGGGTTACATAACAACAAGAAGTTCGGATGCTTTGCAAATGAATGGGTTTCTTTAGACTATCTTTATGAGAGGTTTGCATTTGGGGACAGTAACACCGTCCATATTCGGGAATTTGCTTGTTCTTTGGATACTTGGAAGAAAAGGCGCTTCACCGCCTTTGTCATTTCCTTCTTTGGAACTTTGATCTTTCCGCGGGAAGAAGGGAAGATTAGCACCAGCATTGGTTCAGTGGTCCGTATTTTGTTTGAAGGGATTGATAACAAAGAAGTCACTGTGGTCCCGATGACTCTGGCAGAAATGCTTAGAGCTCTGACTAACTGCAGAAAAAAGGACAAGAGGTATTTCGAGGGCTCAAATCTACTTCTTCAACTGTGGGCCATGGAGCACCTTTTTAATCGAAACCCATGGTGGACATAGTCTTATGTGGGGGCAACCCAATCAAAAGCTATCACGAACGGGTACTTGAAAAGTTTGTTGCACCAGTGGGCCTTGATGATTGGTTTCGATACTTAGCCCAGCTTGAAGAAGACCATATTTTGTGGAAAGTGTGGTGGCTTGCAACCATGTAGGGCGCTTATCTTAGATCTAAGGAGAAGTACTACATCGAGCTCATCGGGTTGACGGGCCTTCATCACTATGCACCTTTAAGAGTCCTTCGTCAGTTTGGGATAGAACAAGTCATACCCCTCACCGCATATATAAGATCCTATGAAATTGAATTTGGCAAGGAAGTAAAAGTTCCAAGGGTCGGAGAAATTTTCAAAGATTGGGATAGAATGGTGAACCAACGCGCTAGTTTTCATCTGACAGGCCGGACTCCTGAATACTATGCCTGGATCAAAGAAGACATTGCCATCACTCCTAGTCCAGCAGGAAAAGAAGGTTTAGAAGATGTAGATTTGACCTATGGGATGAAGGTCAAGCTTAGCTCCATCACTTTCACTCCTTGTGAGTGGAGCTTCATGAAAGAAGTTGTAGAGACTGTGAAACGAGCCAGGATTGAACCAAACCATGCTAGCACTTCAGCTTCAGCACTTCTTCCAGTTTGACGCAGTTTAGCTATAGCAGTTATTTAAATTTTCAAATGTTGTACTCAGACTATGTCTTTAATTTATGTATTTACTTTCTAGCACTTTTCATTCTCCATGTAATGATGATGATGTACTGAAAGCAAGTTATTATCAATGAAAGACTATTATTATTACTATTGTTGTTATCGCTTACGTGTGTAGCTGCCGATAGGCGTACTCATTACGCCTTAGCTTTGGATTTACATTCTATATTATATATTATGTCCTGTTATTGCTATTGCATTAGAAATCTGAGTATTGTACTTTGGCTTGGAGTTGGCATCTGCTTCCCGGCTGTCGATGAGAGTCCAGCACCGGTGAAGGGTAATTATTGCATATACTTCCCGGTTGGCGATGAGAGTCCCGCACCGGTGAAGGGTCATTAGGGCATATACTTCTCGGTTGGCGATGAGACTCCCGCACCTGTGAAGGGTCATTATTGCATATACTTCCCGGTTGGCGATGAGAGTCCCGCACCGGTGAAGGGTCATCATTGCATATACTTCCCGGTAATCGATGAGAGTCCCGAGCCGGTGAAGGTTCATTATTGCATATATCTCCTGGTAGACGATGAGAGTCCCGCGCCGGAGATAGGTATCAGGCATATGTGACTGCATTGCATCGTACCACATTCATCACATCTCATTGCACCGCATACTGACTATTGTGTGTATTGTGTTGTGTTTTATGTATGCGTTATGTATACTATGTCATGGACATATCTCAGCTGTCTACGGTGAGCCAGGAACACAGAGTCGACCATTAAATCGAAGAATTCCATCTGAATCAAGCTCGAAGGAGGGAACTCCTCCACTTAGGACACGACCACGCAACTCCTGCAGATGAGGATCCTCGAACTGTCTTTCCTTAATCGGATTGACTAAGGAAGATTGAGCTGCAATACACGCTAAGGCTCTACTGGAGTCTGGAAGAAGAAATCTCACGCCAGAGTCACCAAGGGACTGCAACTCTCGGGCCAATGGTCTCATATCAGCATAAAGAAAAGCCATGCTGCCCATGGACTTCCTGCTCAAAGCATCTGCTACCAGTGTCTCACGAACCCCAAAAGATATGGTACAAGCTGGATAAACTCGATCCACGATGATAATGTCTCCAATAGGAGTAGAAAAACAGAATGGATCACGAAGACACATATAATCAGAACAGTAGTCATGTACAAAAAATCCATACAATAGTATGAAATGAAATGGAATAGGATGAAATGAAATGAGATGCAAAGGGTCATATGTGCCCGTAATCCCATCCCGAAGCGGAATACTCCTGCATTCGAGGGGAACCCAATCTGCTAACCGACTGGAGCGGAATACTTCTGCTCCTGGGGCGGAATACTCCTGCACCCGATATAATATAAACCAAAACCAGAGGCAGAATACCCGAAATCCGGCTAGGCCGTGCGGGGACCCGACATCCTCTCCTAGACCCATCGGGCGAACCCTTACCAATTAAATTAGGAAAATAAATACAATTCAATCCATAAATAAGAATAAGACTTAAAAAAAAACACTGACATACTGATACCTCTAAGCTGTACAAAAGAAATTACAGCTGCCTACCCAACATACTAGGTTTAGGGTTATCCAGACTAGACATCTGAGAGTATAAAAGCAGACAGATACCTCCTGAAGGGAGCAAAATGCAGCTGAAATAATAAACAATAAACTGGTGGCCATCCGGAATAAAAGCTGGCTCACCCTGACAGCTGAAGTCATCTTCGCTCCTTCACAACATGGCGAACTCAATCCCGGAGCGAACCTTCCGAAACGAAATAGATAGACAAGAAACAAACAGCAAACAAGGGTGAGTCAAAAGGACTCAATAAGTAGGGCAGACTAGCCACCTCAAAGAATAGGATAGCTAGCCAGGGAGAAAAGATACAGATAAACCCAATTCCTCTTATTTAAATTACAAAAAGGCAGAGCCAGATAATAACTAGAAACACGTATGAAACCTTAAACACAGCCAGGAATACGAGCCAGAAACATATCAATAAATAAGCAATGCACGTATAAGAAGAACAGTAGTTATGTACCACAAGTCTACACAATGGTATAAAAAGAAATGAAATGAAATGAGATGAAATGAAATGAAATCTGATGCAAAGGGTCACATGTGCCCGTCATCCCATATCGAAGCGGAATACTCCTGCATTCGAGGGGAAATCCAATCTGATAACCAACTGGAGCGGAATACTCCTGCTCCTGGGGCGGAATACTCCTGCACCCGTTATAATATAAACCAGAGGCGGAATACTCTTGTACTCTCTTGGGGCAGAATACTCCTGCACCCGATATAATGTAAAGCTGAGGCGGAATACTCCTGCACTCTCTTGGAGCGGAATCCTCCTACCCTCAATATGATACAATGGAGCGGAATACTCCCGTTCCTGGGGCGGAATACTCCTACCCTCAATATGATATAATGGAGCGGAATACTCCTGCTCCTGGGGCGGAATACTCCTATCCTCTATATGATACAATGGAGCGGAATACTCCTGCTCCTGGGGCGGAATAATCCTGCACCCAATATGATATGCAATGTAATGCATATGAATGACATATAATGCATATGAATGCAATGTGATGCAATAATAACCCTTCACCAGCGCGGGACTCTCATCGACAGTCGGGAAGTAGATACCAACTCATAGCCAGAGTACAATGCTCAAATCCTCAATGCAATACCAACAATCGGACATAACATATAATATACAATATACAATGTAAATCCAAAGCTAAGGCGTAACGAGTACGCCTATCGGCAGCTACACACGTAAGGAACACGTGGTAGAAAATCCACGAGGCCAGGTGCCTCCAAAAAAATAGATATAAACACTTACCTCTTCCAAAAGTTGGCATTGTTAATCAACAACCGCTTTATCCTTTGGTTTCATTGCCAAACGATCCCACTCTATTCAATAAGAAGAAAAATATATCACATTAGGCTAAAGGCTTTATTCCTCACATCTTAGGGCAATCCGGTTAGGAACCTCATACCTTATTCGCATACGCAATACGCAGGCCAGGCCTATGTACAGGGTTTATGGTCACATAACCAAACCCTAAATAAATTACATTTATATGTTGCCCATAACTCACTGAGTACGAATATATAATCAATTCCATTATCAGGGTCCATTTGACCCTTTAAACTATTAATTGAACTTATTAAAACGATGTCTAATATTCCAAGTTTTACCGTTAAAACATATTCAAACACACGTAATAAACTCCAATAATGCATTAATATCATTACCTGAATGTTTCGGGGGTAAAAATTCTACTATTTTTCTGGCTCTTTTCTCATTTTCTGGCATTTTTCCCCTGCGTGGTGTCTTGTTCTTCCTTTCTGCGTTTTTACTTTTTTTTTTGCATCTCTACGAATGTTTGAATTCAGTCATTTATAGAAAGGCTAGCTAAGGACAAAGTCCACCGCCACTTAACTTTCGTTTTTTGTCTCTCTTTTTTTCCTTTCTCTTTTATTTTTACTTTTTCAAGTGAATATATTTCCAATTCAAAGACAATACCCTGAAGTTGATATCCAATCTGAAGATTATTGCTAGTCTGCATCATACTATCCAGTAGTATTTTCAGGATCCTTATCCTTATATGATAGACCCTGTTCACATGAACCTTTGATATACATTGGGATATGAGTAACTACATTCCCACAAGGAGCTTGCGGAACAACCTTAACATCAACTGAGGTATTGCATAGTGCGTTCGTTAAAAAAAAAATATAGCTTGCATCAAATCTTCTATAGTATGTGGTGATAAGATACTTCAAAAGCTTCCCGCTATTGCATCAAGCGTGAGCTAATTTTTAGTTCCATCGACCTGTTCTATATCCAAAGGTATATCGAAGAGGTGATTTGTCGGTGGAATCATGATTATCCATCCGGAGTTTTGTGTATATTTGTTTCGTAAATGTACAATTTTCCTCTCGTGATCGAGGAAGAATCAACTTAGTCAGAATAATCCGGGCAATGGTGTTATCATATTATCCAAATATGTTTTATTCAGAGAGTTCGGTGCATGTGTTATAATTCCTATTATGTAATCAGGAGATAATACCTGTGGAGCAGTTTATGAAGGTCGTGCAAGTTCTCTTGTTATCAGCGTGAATTTTTCTTTAGACTTAGGCTCGTTCGAGGACGAACGAGAGTTGAAGTGGAGGAGAATGAAACGACCTCGGTCAGTCGTTTCGGAAGTTAAGACTCCGATTCGCGAGTCGATAATTTTAAAATATTTGTAATGTCCATTAGGACTTGTCTGTAAAATTTGAGCTAAATCAGACCTCGTTTGGTAGGCATCGGAAGAAGGTTTCAGTTATTATTGTCAATAAACATTAAAAAGAGATTTTCGAGCTCGGTTTTGGCGAATGAGCTCCGATTCAAAATCCGACAGCGCCGTTAGGTTCGTATGATTATTTGATTATGACTTTTGTGAACTTTCGAAAGTGAATTTCGATGTTGTTCGGCTAGTTTCCGCTAAAATGCCGAAAGTTAAATAATTTGACTTTTTCTATTTAAATTCGCATCTTGAGTTTCGGGAGTCCAATTTGAGATCCGCCTTCGCGAGTATGTTACATATAATTTGTATAACTGATATGCAAAAGTTGGATTAATTCGAATAGACTACATATCTCTTTTATATTTACTTTTTCAAGTCATAATAATTCCAATTCAAAGAATAAAGCGGTTGTTGGGCAGCAATGTTAACTTCGGAACGAGGTAAGTGTTTATATCCATTTCTTTGGAGGCACCTGGCCTCGTGGATTTTCTACCACTTAATCCTTACGTGTGTAGCTGTCGATAGGCGTACTCATTACGCCTTAGCTTTGAATTTACGTTGTATATTATATGTTATGTCCTGTTGTTGGTATTGCATTGAGGATCTGAGCATTGTACTCTGGCTGTGAGTTGGCATCTACTTCCCGGCTGTCAATGAGAGTCTCCCGCCGGTGAAGGATTATTATTGCATCACATTGCATTCGTATGCATTATATGTCATTCATATGCATTACATTGCATATCATATTGGGTATAGGAGTATTACGCCCCAGGAGCAGGAGTATTCCGCTCCATTGTATCATATTGAGGGTAGGAGTATTCCGCCCCAGGAGCAGGAGTATTCCGCTCCATGGTATAAACAGGTGTGGACTACTTTTCGTTATCATTTATTTGCGTGATTAGGCTTACCTCTAGCACAAAGAGGCACCCTACAGGGTAGGACGCGTCCACATTTTTAATTTTACGCACATTACTTGCGGTTGCCACATGCATTAATTTATCGCTCGTTTAAAATGCAAAAGCGCTACATGACGCGCGCTATGTGATTATGTGCAAATTTTACCAACAACATGCAAACTAACACAATTTACCATTTGAATTTCTCTTTTGTTTTATTTATTCCCAAGCAGAAGTTTGATTTGTGCTGATTGAGCTGATCCAAAGACTTCTCTGCACATTAATATACAAAACAGAATTCGACAATGTCTGGTATCGAGGATCAGCCTCCCACTCTTAATGACAAGACTCTCGAAACTCCCAGATCTTCAAGGGGAAACGCCCTGCTTGCTCAAGATGATCTTATTCTAAATCTGACTAAGCAGATATAGATTTTGAGTGATGAGCTGGCAACGATTAAAAGGCAAGCCCCTCAAAACGCACCTTCAAATGCCAATCCTATTCATAATGCACCCACATATCAAAGCAACCTACTCAACCAAACGCCACCACCAAACCGCACTAAAGTTAGTCAAAATACCCCTCCTGCTCAACAAAATACCCAACCTGCTGATTATCATCCGTATTATCCATATCCTAACGACCCCACTCCTCACTACCAATATTTGCCTGCTAAAGGCACTCCTCGTTCTCCACAATCTAAAGCACCCATTGCTGTGGCTGTTTCTCCTCAAAATGCCAATGATCCAAGACAGGGATATCCCGAGGCGCAGTATTATAAGCATGACCCTAATGGTAAGAATTTGGACTTCACAGACTATGCACCACAAAATGAAGTGCCTGTAACTGTGGAAAAACAGGGAAAGACAAGTGGGCAAGAGGAGATAATACAAGCGATGAAAATCATGCAGGTGACTAAGAAATGTCAAGGCGCCTCCTACCGCAGTCGTTATCTATTCGCTGACGTTACTCCTCCTCCCGGGTTTAAAGTGCCAAAATTTGATATGTATGATGGTCATGGTGACCCATTTGCTCATTTGACCAAGTATCTCAACAGAATGAGGGTTGCGGGAGGCAAAGAGGAACTTCTGATGGCTTACTTCAGTCATAGTCTGGAAGGTATTGCTGCTGAGTGGTTTGCAAGATAGAATATAAGCAAGTGGCATGAGTTTGATGATATAGCCGATGATTTCACAAAGCAGTTTGAATACAATATTGCGATGGTCCCTGACCTCATAACCCTAGCCAATTGGAAGAAGAAACCGACAGAAACTTTTAGAGAATATGCCCTGAGATGGCGTGAGCATGCGGCACCGGTACAACCCCCGATGACTGAGAAAGACATGGTGAAGTACTTCATTAGTGCTCAAGATGACTCTTATTACATGCATATGCTCCCTATGATGAGTGCACCTTATGCCGAACTTCTTACGATGGGAGAAATGGTAGAAGAAGGCATCAAATCCGGTCGGGTTGTGAGCTTTGCTGAAATGAAGTTAAGTGCTCAAAATGCTCAAGCTAGCCCAAATCACTCTAGAAAGAGAGAGAAGAAGGAAGAAGTCACAGCTGTTGTTTCAGACATTGACCGCCGCCCAGCTAGAAGGTTGAATTTTTATAATCAACCTGCCTACCCTACTTACCAAAACGCCCCTCCTCATTACCCAAATGCACCCCCTCCTTACCCAAGTATTCCTCCTCCTTACCCAAGTGCGCCACTCCCAAATTATCCTAGTCACTATCAAATTCCTCCCGCTCCATTTTCTGTCTACCAAGCACAATCCAGTTATTATCTACCACGCGCACCAGCAACACAACAATACCCTCCTCGCCAACAAAATTACCAACCACGTGCTCCTGTCCGTCCGAACATGCAAGGACCTAACCAAAGCTATGAAAGGAGAGCACCCAAAACCTATACTCCTATAGCTGAGTCCTATGGCCAATTGTTTGAGAGGCTGAAAAGTGCCGGAGTTGTGCAGCCTATTCCTGATAATACTCCAAATCCTCCTCCAAGGTAGTATGATGCTAACAAACGTTGTGCTTATCATTCTGGGGCTGCGGGCCACGATATTGGAAGATGTTATGCCTTCAAGGATAAAGTCGAAGCTTTGATCAAATCAGGCACTATTCAGCTTACTGGAACTCAACCAAATGTGCAAGATAACCCTCTTCCTGCCTATGGAAACAATGTTGTCAATGTCATTTCCCTTGATGAGGGGTTCGATTTGAAAGGAACCATTGTTCCCGTTAGCAATGTGAGGGTTGCCAACGAGACCAAAATATCCGTGCAGGTTAGAGCTCCCATTCTGGTGCAAGCTGGTATCCCAAGACCAACTGTCACTGTTATGCTTGCCTCCCCCCTTCAATATGATAGCAAGAGGGTTCCTTGGAACTATTCTGAAGTGCCTATCGGAAGTGGGAAGGTAACCATTGATGTTGCTGCTGCACATGGCATGACCAGATCCGGTAGATGCTATACGCCTGAGACATTGGGTCAAGGCCTTGGGGAAAAGGAGGGCATTGTAAGAAAAGTGACTGACACTAAGGCTGAGGACTTCTGGAGGAAAACGCAGTCGAAAGACTACTCTATTCTGGAGCATTTAAAGAATACTCCTTCCCGGATATCCATCTTGGCTCTGTTGATGAGCTCTGAAACACATAGAAATGCATTGCTGAAAGTGCTCAAGGAAGCAGAGGTGCCTGCTGAGACCACGGGTGAGAGCTTGACCGTCTTGGTTAGCAAAATCCTAGAATCTCACAAGGTGTCCTTCTTCAATGAAGAGCTTCCACCCGAGGGTCTTGGACACAACAAAGCCTTGCATACTGTTGTTAAATGTAGGGACAAATTTGTCGGGCGGGTGTTGATCGATGGTGATTCTGAGCTCAACATATGTCCGTTAGCAACCCTGAAGGAACTCGGAATTGACACCGGTAAAATCAGACAGAGTAATGTGAAAGCAAGGGCTTTTGGTGGGGCTCAAAGGTGCACCATATGAGAGGTCGATCTTGATTTGCAAATAGGTCCCGTGAACTTCTCTGTGGAGTTTCAGGTGTTTGACATCCCCTCTACCTATAATATGCTGCTCGGAAGACCCTGGATCGACATGGCTGGAGTCGTCCCTTCCACTTTGCATCAAAGTGTGAAATTCACATGGGATAACGAAGAGGTCGTGATTAAGGGCGAGGGAAACAGCCCCCTGCATGCTAGCACCACAATTCCTATGGTAGACAATGCCACTGAGCTTGATGGGACTACTTTTCACACCGTTGAGCTGATGAATGTGACCCGAGCATCTAATGATGATTCGAAGAGAGGTACCCTACCTAAAGTCCCCAAGATGATTGCTGTGGAAATGTTAAGGAACGTTTTCAAACCTGGCTTGGGATTGGGAGCAAATCTGAATGGCATTACTAAACCCATTTGCTTGCCCAGAAATCTGGGTACTTTCGGTTTGGGTTATTGTCCAACCAAGGAAGAAGCGGATAAGGCCAAGTTCAAAACCAAGAAGCCAGACATTGTCATTCCAAAGCCTTTGCCATTGCTAAATCAGTCATTTGTCAAGGCACCAGAAGTCATTATACCAGATCTGGTTGAAGGAGTTCGTAATTTGTTTCTAAGTGATGATTGGGAATGCGGTGTTATTATTGAAGACAATGCTGAGGAATCACCTGTGCAGAATGCTGAGGCAAAGGATCCGATGGTTAATTGGACCTGTGTCCCAGTGGAAGAGACTCGGTGAATGAACTCACTAGTTTATTTTTGCATCACAGTCAGATTGAGGCCCTGAACTGTATTTTGCCTTCGGTTTATGTTTATGACTTTTCAAAATAACTTGTTTACATTCTGCATGTTTTACTTTAATGTATTGCCTCCCTAAATTAGACTTTTTGAAACAAATAAAATGCACGCATTCCCTATTATTATTTTGCTATGCTTTAATTATTTACCTTATTTTACGCTTTTGATTAATGTTTGTTTCTGTTTCAGCTTTCCATTTAACAAAACTGCCGAAACTTTGCTTATGACATATAATGAAACAACTGAACAAACTGGTACCGACGCACTGAATATTGGGGAATTTGATGAAGATTTTGTTCCTGATGAAATAACAAGAGAAGTTGATCAGTTTGAGAACAAACCAAAGCCTAACTTGGAAGAAACCGAGTCAATCAACTTGGGAATTTCAAAAGATGTTAGAGAAACCAGAATCAGTGTTCATTTGACCTCGGAAGAAAGAAGAGCTTATATTGAACTATTGAACGAGTATCGAGACATCTTTGCCTGGTCTTATGATGATATGCCCGGTTTGAGTACCGATCTCGTCACTCACAAGTTGCCAACTGATCCTTCATTCCTGCCTGTTAAGCAAAAGAAGAGAAATTTCAAGACTTCCACAAGCAAACAAATCTTGGAAGAAGTGCAAAAGCAATTGACCGCTAAGGTGATTCGATCTCTCAAATATCTGACTTTGTTAGCAAATATTGTGCCGGTGCCCAAGAAGGACGACAAAGTTAGAGTTTGTGTTGACTATCGGGATCTCAACAAAGCAAGTCCAAAGGATGATTTTCCATTGCCAAATATTCATATCCTTATTGATAGCTGTTCAAAACATGAGCTTCAGTCTTTTGTCGACTGTTTTGCTGGTTATCACCAGATTCTAATGGATGAAGATGATGATGAAAAGGCCACTATCATCACGCCTTGGGGAATATTTTGTTATAGAGTTATGCCTTTCGGCTTGAAGAATGTCGGGGCAACGTATATGAGAGCAATGACAACTCTTTTCCATGATATGATTCACAAAGAGATTGAAGTCTATGTGGATGATGTTGTTATCAAGTCAAAGAAGAAAGAAGATCATTTGACTGATTTGAGGAAGTTCTTCAATCGCCTTCGGCGGTATAACTTGAAGCTCAATCCTGCAAAATGTGCATTTGGTGTTCCCGCCGGAAAGATGTTGGGTTTTATTGTAAGCCGGAGGGGTATAGAATTGGATCCGTCTAAAATCAAGACTATCCAAGACTTGTGTATTGGATAAAAGCTGACTGGACTTGAAAAAGTGACACGTGTCTACCACGTGGCACGAGCAGATATTTGAACAAACAGACATCCAACGGACAAACATTTATCACGAGCAGACCTAAAGAAGTTCTGAAACACTTCAACAGTCAACACGGTCTAATTGAGCAATTATTAACATGATCATCCACGATCATTCAATTAATGGTCATTAAGGCAATCATTACTACCCAGCGGTTATGACTCCAACAGATATGTGCCCAGCAGTTACTTATCCAGACGGATCCATGCCCAGCGGTTACGAATCCCAACAGGTGCCTACCAGGCTTATAAATAGCATTCGCCTTAATCGATTGTAACACAACTTTACTTCCTGTCTGCAATATCAATAAGAATACTCTCTCGCTCTTGCTCAGATACTCTCTTTGCTCATATTTTACTTATTACTTTAGTTCTTTGATCCTCTGAATGCGATTGGCATCGAAGAGCTCCCTCTAAAGACAAACGTTACGATACGGTTACTTCGTTTTGTTTCCGTTTGTGCTTTACTTTTGTTAGTTAATACTTGCATCTCGTTCTCGTATTATCACCATCTTAGCTCACCGTTCAAACTCTTAATCTCAACTATTGATCGTGACTCTGCAAATACAAATTTAATTGTTAATTGGCTTAAAATCGGATCTAGGTTAAACAATTTGGCGACCACAGTGGGAGCCGGTCAATAGCCTTCGTAGATTAATAGTTTAACTTTGATATTATACCTATTTTCGTCGGTCTTTTTGCTCTATAACTAACATGGCAGAAAGCAACTCTCAATGAACTATCGTAGGCGGAGAACACGAAAATACTCCTTCACTCAGTCCTAATTACTCTCCTGATTATTCTCCCGATTACTCGTCCGATGGGCAGCAACAATCTTCCCAAGGACCGGTCGGGCAGCGATATAGGCGTATGCGCTCTCAGAGCACTACCCCACCCAGGAGACGACGCCATAGGAGTCTCTCCCCTAGTCGAGGGAACCTCCAAGAAACACTCTTTGCTTTCTTGCAGGAACAGGCAGAAGTAAACCGAGGAATAAACGAGGCACTCACCTCTCTCCGAAGGAGTAACCCTTCAACTACAAGGGCTGACGCTGCAGCACCTGGTCGTGACGCACCTTCTTCACGTACTTCGAGGCAGGGTGGAGAGCGGAACAACGGTGGTACTGCAGATCCAACGACCCAAGTCAATCAGAATCAGAACGGAGGGTCTATGGCGCCTATGGATGTGAGCCTTGTTGTCGAAGCTCTCACCAAACAATTCAAAGAAAGCCAGGAAGCACTTCAAAAGTCTCTCCACAAGAGAATTGATCAGATACCGGGCGCTCCACCCACGTTGAAGAAAGTCGATGTCCAGCGTTATTCACAGCGACCCTAGAAGAAGGAGGCATCCCCAAAAGCGATACCCAAGACGTTCAAAATGCCAAACATCCCGCGGTATCGCGGAACATCTGATCCCAACGATCATTCTCATGATGTTCAGAAACTTTATCAAAGCTAGCGATCTCACTGACGAGGAGATCGAATCTGTCCAAATTTGAAGAAGTTTGTGGAAACCCTAGCAGATGGAGCTCTGCGATGGTATTTAATGTTGCCGCCCAACTCCATTGGGTCCTTCGCAGAAATGGTTGAATTGTTCGTGAAGGCACACACAGGCGCTTAGAAAATCGAGACCCGCGTAGAGGACATCTTTGAAATCAAGCAAAGACCCGACGAATCTCTCCGCAAGTACGTGGATCGCTTCCAGAGAGAACGTGTGATGCTCCCCAAAGTACCATACAGATGGGCAGCGATCGCATTTACCAATATCTTGGATATCAGGAGCTCAGAGGCTACGCGTAGACTTTATCAGTCTCTTCGCGAGTTCCCAGCAGCCAGTTGGTCAGATGTCTACAACCGTTACAATTCCAAGGTACGTATCGATGAAGATAAATTGATTGGAATAGGTACTCGAGGAAGAGCTCAGGCACGTAGTGGTGGATCCAGCGGAAAGGCTGATACCGAGAGAGCAGACATACGTTATGAATCGTACCCTGATCAGTCACGCAGCCATTCCAAAGGAAGCAACCGCAACAACAAAGGGTTGTCCCGGAGAGATGATTTAGAATCAAGCCTCCGTGGAGCCCCAAGCCTGCCGAGTTTCAACGTGGAGATGTATGAAGTAGTGGCAGCACTCAAAGACATGGGAGAGAAGGTCAAGTGGCCGAAAGACATGAAGACCGACCCAAGCAAGCAAAACTAGGACCTATGGTGCGATTTCCATCGTGACCATGGCCATACCACCGAAGACTGCAAAGCCCTCAGGTATGAAATTGCTCATTTGCTGAAACAGGGATTCTTGAAGGAGTTCCTGACCGAGAAGGGAAAGGAGACTCACGCGAAGGCACAGCAGAACAAACCTGGCCCTCCACGAGCGTCCTCTCCAAGGAGGACAGTTAATGTCATTTCAGGTGGAATCGAGGTGGACTCCGTTACTTTCACAGCAAAGAAGTATGCAAAGGTCTCCATCACAAACAACAAGCGCCCACGATCAGAAGAAGTAATCACATTTGAGGACTCTGATGCAAATGGCTCGCAATTTCCACATGTTGATGCGTTAGTCATAACGTTACGCGTGGCGGAGTTCGACGTCAAGAGAGTACTCATTGATGCGGGCAGTTCCGCGAACATTATCCAATCACGGGTTGTCAGAGAGATGCAGCTGTCAGACAAGATCGTGCCCATATCTCGAGTCCCATCCGGCTTCAACAATTCAAGCGAAAAGACTCTCGGGAGATTACCCTGACGACTCTTGCCGAAGGGGTAGCGAAGGAAACAACTTTTCATGTTGTCGATGCGGATCTAGCCTACAACATCATTTTGGGTAGACCTTGGATCCACGACATGCAAGCTGTTCCTTCGACTTATCATCAAGTATTGAAGTTCTCATCCGAATGGGGAGTACGTGAGGTCCGAGAAGAGAACAAATAGCAATTACAGCGACCGAGGCCGGACATACCACCTGAAGAGGCTAAGTACGAGGTCCCGAAATTCATCACGAAGATGGACGAAAGAGAAAACCACATGCCAACCGTAGAAGCTCTAGAACTCGAAGAACTATTCGCCGACAAGCCAGAGCAGAAGGTGTACTTAGGGACCGAACTGAACGAGCGCCTACGGGGAGATATCCTCCAGTTCCTCAAGGAACGGCATACAACATTCGCCTGGTCCCACGCAGATATGACAGGTATTTCTCCTGACATCATTACTCACAGGTTAAACGTTGATCCGTATCACCACCCAGTGAAACAAAAGACGCGCCAGTAAGGAGCCTTTCGGAACCAGGTCATCAATGACGAGGCTGAAAATCGGTTCAGTACGTGAAGTCAAATATCCATACTAGCTAGCCAACGTGGTTGTCGTACCTAAACAAAAGGGCAGATGGCGAGTCTGCATTGACTTCATAGATCTAAACAAAACCTGCCCGAAGGATTCATATCCTCTCCCTAGGATAGATCAACTGATCGATGCAACAGCAAGACACAAGGTGCTAACCTTCCTTGACGCGTACTCCAGATATAACCAAATATTGATGGATCCCGAAGACCAGGAGAAAAAGACGTTCATAACCTGTCGAGGTACGTATTGTTATAAAGTTATGCCGTTTGGATTGAAAAATGCAGGTGCAACTTATCAACGTCTAGTCAATCAAATGCTCCATGACCATATCGGAAAGACTATGGAAGTGTACATCGATGATATGTTGATCAAATCCAAACGAGCAGAGGACCATCTGGCACATCTGAAAGAAGCTTTCCGAATCTTGGATCAGTATAACATGAAGCTGAATCCAGAGAAGTGTGCTTTCGGAGTCGGATCGGGGAAGTTTTTGGGTTTCATTGTCTCTCAGCATGGAATTGAAGTCAATCCCGCTCAGATTAAAGCCATTGAATCAATCCCAGATGTACTTCACAACAGGAAAGATGTCATGAAACTGACAGGGAGAGTGGCAGCTCTACGCAGATTCATTTCCCGATCATCTGACCGTTACAAAAGTTTCTTCGATGTCTTGAAACAAAATAAGGAGTTCGAATGGATCCCTGAATGCCAGCAGGTATTGAAGGATCTAAAAAAGTATCTATCCAATCCACCGCTGCTCACCACACCTCAGGAGGGCGAGCAACTGCTAATCTATTTGGCAGTATCAGAATCATCGGTAAGCGCTGTTCTAGTTCGGGAAGACAAAGGTAAACAACTTCCTATCTATTACATTAGCAAAGCTCTAATTGATGCAGAAACACGCTATCAACCTTTAGAAAAATTGGCGTTAGCACTAGTAACTGCTGCTCGTAAGTTACGCCCTTATTTTACAAGTCATTCGATAGCTGTGGTTACAACCTTTCCTTTACGAAATGTTCTGCACAAACCTGAATTTTCAGGAAGGTTGGTAAAATGGGCTATAGAATTATCTAAATTTGATATCACCTATCAGCCTAGAGTAGCAATAAAGTCACAAGTCTAGCAGACTTCGTGGCAGACTTCAGCACTAATATATACCCTGAAGCAGAAAGGAAAGCTATTCTTTATGCAGGGCAGGCTCCTGGCACATGGACCCTTCACACAGACGGATCCTCGAGCGTCAAAGGGTCCGGGCTTAGATTGGTCCTCGTTGCTCCATCCGGCGAGACGGTAAGACAGGCTATCAAGTGCCCATTTATTACTAACAATGAGGCCGAATATGAGGCTGTTATTGCAGGATTAGAACTAGCCCGAAATTATGGAGCAACCATCGTCAAACTAAAAAGCGACTCTGAGCTGGTGGTCAATCAGATCAATGGAGGTTTCATTGCACGAGAATCCAGGATACAAGTATACCTCGCCAGAGTAAAAGAGCTCCTTGCACAATTTGACGAATGGGAAGCAGTTCAGATTCCACGGGAAGAGAACCATGAAGTTGACGCTCTTGCAAACATGGGATCAGTGGCAGAGATAGGAGCAGCTAGCTCTTCAGCTGTTGTTCAACTTCTCTACACGACCATGGACAGAGAAAAGATCGAAGTCAACACCATCAACGCTACTTAGGACTGGCGGAATGAGATAACAAATTATCTTATCCATGGAACTCTACCCGCAGATACAAAAGCTGCTCGCAAACTCCGAGTAAAAGCTGCTCGATATACAATTCTCAACGGTGAACTCTACCGCAGGATGTTTGCAGGACCTCTCGCAAAATGTCTTGGACCAAATCAGATCAATTATATGATGAGAGAAGTCCATGAAGGCTGTTGCGGAAATCATTCTGGGGGCAAGCCATCAACCCGGAAGCTTATTCGTGCAGGTTACTATTGGGACAAAATGGAGAAAGATACGAACGAATTTGTCAAGAAATGTGACAAATGCCAGAGGTTCGCCCATCTTCTCCATCAGCCAGCAGAACCACTTCATTCAATAATCTTTCCGTGGCCCTTCATGAAGTGGGGGATGGACATCGTTGGCCCTCTTCCCATAGCACCAAGGGGGATGCGCTTCTTATTGATCAGCACTGACTACTTCACAAAGTGGGTCGAAGCGGCAGCATATTCAAGAATACGAAAAACGGAAGTCGTCGACTTCCTCTAGCGTTTTGTCGTATGTCACTTTGGAGCACCTAAGGAAATAGTCATGGACAACGGCCCGCAATTTATCGGCCAGAAAGTGACTAGGTTCCTCGACGATCTGCACATCAAGAGGATCACTTCCTCTCCGTATCATCCTGTCGCTAATGGACAGGCAGAGTCTACCAACAAAATCATCGTTAAATCCCTTAAAAAGCACCTCGAGCAGGCAAAGGGATGTTGGGTAGAAGAGTTACTTGGAGTACTATGGGCCTAGCGCACAACGATAAAAATGAGTACCGGAGAAACTCCTTACTCATTGGTATATGGTGCAGATGCTCTAATCCCAGTTGAAATCGGAGAGCCCAGCCTACAATATGCACATTCCACTGAGGAATCAAACTCAGTCAACCTCTCCGAAGAGCTGGACCTCCTCGAAGAACACAGAGAACTAGCTCTTGTACGAGTAGTCGCTCAAAAAGAACGAATCGAGCAATACTACAATCGGGGACTGCGCGTACGAAGCTTCCAAGTCGGAGACTTTGTACTCAGCAAAGTCTCCCAGAGCACACAAGAGACAAATTCACGGAAGCTTGGTCCTAATTGGGAAGGCCCCTACAAAGTAATTGCTTCAGTCGGCAAGGGATCTTATCGTTTGGCACGACCAGACGGCTCCACTGTCCCAAAAAGTTGGAATGTGGTTCACCTCAAAAGGTATCACTTTTAAGTGGTAAAACGGTTAGTTATCTTACACTTACCTTTTATCTTTACAAAAGTTCTTACTTTTATGATATCTTCTCTCTAAATGGTACTAACGACCTAAACAAGGTCAGATCCGTTTAGCTCAACTGGTAGAGCTCGAAGTTCTTCAACTTCGCGGCTGTGGGTTCGAATCCCACAACGGACACACTCCTCGTTTGGTTATATATATTCTATATGCAACTCACCGAAAAACTCTTTTCATGTTATCACTTTACGTGCTCCAACATAAAAACAAGGGGGGTGGTGAGAGGCCCCTGTAGGCTAGATAAGACCTTCATAAAGGCGAAAGACCTTACCAAAAGGCGAATTTTTAAAGTTTTTGAAAAACTTTTACGTGACAAGACTTCCACAAAAATAAGAGGAGTCATTCACAAAACATAAAACTTTACGTGACAAGACTTCCACGAAAATAGAGGAGTCATTCACAAAACAAAAACCTTTATGTGACAAGGCTTCCACGAAATAAGAGAAGTCGTTCACAAGGCCAACAACTAGGCCAGAGCCAATCTACAAAGCCGTGCAGCAACTTACGACCTCTTCCTAACGAAAGTTTACAGAGTGTTCAAAGGCCAAACAAAACCGGCCATAAGAGGACCAGAAAGTCTTTACTAGACTTCTGTCCACCAACAAACAAGTCCGGCTCTCGCCAGACAATAAAAAATACATCAATCACAGATTAAGAAAGGGCATCTACATTTAGGGCTACGACCAGAACTCGACGCACCAGCTCCGTTAGTTCTGCCGTCGTCCCCTGAATTCTCGTCGTCATCTTCGTCTTCATCTTCATCTTCGCCTTCAGACTCCTACGGAGAGAGATTCAATGCTTGTCTTATTCTACGAACATCGCTCTTTGTTGTCTGCAGCATCTCCTCGACATTAACTTGTCTAGCCTGAATCTGCACGAGCAATGTACGCTTGGCCTCAAGGGCAGCAAGCTTAGCTTTGATCTCAGACTGATCGCGTAGGTTTGCCAAATCCTTGGTTAATGCGGTCTGAGCACTCATTAATTGAGCGATCCGATCCTTGGCAGCTTGGAGATCAGCCCTGGCTTTAACAGATCCTTCATTGGCTCTCTGCAGATCCATCTCAAGGGATGCACGATCCTCAATAGCACTGTTCAATGAAGTTCGACATTCTTCAAGCAATCTCTCTAGACCCTGAGCAGACCATGCGAACCCTTCTCTCTCTTCGAGAAGAAGGTCCTTCTCCCTGGTGAGTGTGTTGATTTTCTCAACACATTCATTGTTGACATCAGTCAACTGATTAACCTCACCACCAAGGAGACCACACTGCTCTATCAGAGTCTTGTTCTCCTTCAGAGCTTCCAGCAACTCTTTCTTTACCTCAACTACTTGATCGACGTTGTTAAGCCTGGAGCGGAACATGAGCTCGGCAGCCTGCATACTCGACTGAAAAAGCAAAGTAAGTCAAGTTTAGAAGTCCGAGGCTAAAGTTATTCCCAAAACAAAGCGGAAAATACTTACCCGGGCAGAGTCAACAGCAATCTGGAAGGCTAACTCCTCATCACTAAGCTCCCTCAGCACCCATTCTTCACGGGGACCGATGAGCGAGGAGACCGCCTTAGCCAAGCCGCGTGGCCCAGTTATGAAGTTAACATCAGGGGCAAGTTTCAAAGTATGCTTCCTCTCACAGAACTTGGGTTCCCAAGCCTGCTCAGAGGGATAATTTGGCCCAAACTTGTAACGGACACCCCTGATATCCTTCAACTCTGTCCGGCCACCAATGACTGACCGCCAAACGAATCTTGACGATGAAAGGTTAGAGTCACCTTCCACTCCAAGATTTATCATCTCGCACTCGCGAAGACCAACAAGCGTCGCCCCCTCAGTAGCCACATTCTCCAGGTCCTCGAAACAAAAAACACGAGGACCCCGGCTACCCTCTTGGGGAACTTCTTCTCTAACCTCTTCTTTCACCTCTTCTATTTCTTCTTCTTCTTCACCCACCATTCTCTTCCCCTTGTCTGCACGAGAAGGACCTGCTTCCACCCCGTCATCAACTCGGGGACTCCTTTGCGGAGTACAGACAGCCTCCTCCTCGGCCCTTCTTCTGTTACTACGAAGATGAGGCCTTCGCCTAAGAGGAACATCAACTTCGGCCTCAGTGTCTGAAAGATAGATAACCTCCTTGGCTAAGCCCTCTCCCCGTGCAGACTCGGGGACTTCAGCAGCAGCACGGGCTCCGGTACACTGGCCCTAGAAGAAGGATCACCACCAGCCGACGAGGTTTGCCCGGCAGCCACGGAAGTCTTACGAGCAGACATCTTTCGTGCTCCGCCCTCGCCCTGGCTTCTTTTCTTCCTCTTCAGGGAGCCCAGTCCACCGGACAAGAATTCCTCGCCCCCCTCCCTGCTGCGCAGTGCACCCACCGAAGCTAGTATAGCCTCAGCCTTAGCATCTGGATCAGCAACAGGCTCGGAAGGCCCGTCTTGGGGGGGAGCAGGAAAGAAATCTCCTGAAGTGCCCAAACCTACAAAAAGGTGAAACGGTCAGACACGGAGAAGTTTCAAAGAAGAAGAATGATCATGAAAGCAGAAATATTCTCACCATGATTTTTTACAATCAAACTTTTGTGAGCGGCAAAATACACCCACTCTCTTCTCTCAGGAGCGAACTCCTTCAAAATTGGCTCAACCCACGCCGTCAGATCTTCAAAAGAAATGAGCCCGTCGTAGGGTTGCTTGGCCGCAACTCAAAAAAATTGAACGGAGTTAGCAGACGAGAAGAAGAAAGAGCACAAAGAATTTCAAAAAATACTCGGGGACTTACGCTTCTTATTCCAGACTTCTGGAAGATGAGCCTTGTCATCAAAAGTCAAGGCCGAGGAGCGCACGAACAGATACCGGTGCACCCAGCCTCGGTCACCAGTATCCTCAGAACTGCGCACCAAGCCGTTGCTTCCGCGCATCCTGGCGTTTACGTAACCGTCTTTAAAAATTTGTATACTGTACAAAGAAATAAAATGCTCGTAGCCAAAAGATTGATCAGTTCCTGTCGCGAACCAATCTAAAAGAGTAACTATTCTATATATACTGGGGCTCAGTTGCCCCAGACAGGGAAGGTACTCCCTGCAGAGCCTCTCAAGGATAGGGTGCAGGGGTAACCTACATCCCACTGTGAAAGGGTAGGTGCACATGGCTGTCCACCCAGCCCTATGGGAAGTAATATTCTCCTCCTCGGAGACCGGTAAGAGGGGAACTTCATCGCCCCAGTGGCAGTCCGTCCTCACTCGTGGGATCACCTCCTTCGTGATCCCAGACTTAAACCTATACGCCGGCCAGTTGCGCGTATCTCCCTCTCTATTATTAAAAGACTTAATGTTACAGTCCGCCTCCAGTTCACCCCATTTCTTGGGGATAATTTCTCCAGCAGTAGCTTGGGTAGCCCGGGGCCTGGGAGTGGCCGCCGAGGAACTACCAGCAATATCAGTGCTTTGATTTTTCCTAGATCTTGAAGTCATGGTTTCAGGGAAAATATGAAGTGGTCAAGAAGAATTCAAAAGCTAGTTCAAAGGTTTTCAAAGAACAGCGGAGAAGAAATAAAGGGAAGTAAAAAGTTTTTCATTAAGCAAACCCCTATTTATAGGAGTGAAGATTCAGCCCCATAACTTCCTTCGAGACACGTGGAGGTCATCAGAGAAACCACGATCAGATCTGGCCGTCGAAAGAAAGAATAGGGTTCATCAAAACTTTATAGTATCATCATTATTCTGATGAGTAGCAGTCACCTCGCGATCACCAGACGACGTGTGCACGTGACTGAAGCGGTTAAAATCATTACTTTTACCCTTGGGGCACGCAACAGTCACCAAGCTACATCACATGACGTGCCAGCTGCAGTTACTTTTTTATACGGCGCATTAAATGCGCACGTCATAAAGGCTTGTCACTTAGCTGATAAGGTTCGTACGTCATCAAGCTACATCACATGAAGACAAAAGTTTACAAGAAATTCCTGCCAAAATTCATGTCCACTCCTCGAACAGATACTCAGCTCGAGAAGTGCGGGGACTATCTGTATTGGATAAAAGCTGACTGGACTTGAAAAGGTGACACGTGTCTATCACATGGCACGAGCAGACATTTCAACGAACAGACATCCAACGGACAGACATTTATCACGAGCAGACCTAAAGGAGTTATGAAATACTTCAACAGTCAACACGGTTTAAGTGAGCAATTATTAACATGATCATCCACGATCATTCAATTAATGGTCATTTAGGTAATCATTACAACCCAGCGGTTATGACTCCAACGGATATGTGCCCAACAGTTACTTATCCAGACGGATCCATGCCCAGCGGTTACGAATCCCAACGGGTGCCTACCAGGCTTATAAATAGCATTCACCTTAATCGATTGTAACAGAACTTTACTTCCTGTCTGCAATATCAATAAGAATACTCTCTCGCTCTTGCTCAGATACTCTCTTTGCTCATATTTTACTTATTACTTTAGTTCTTTGATCCTCTGAATGCGATTGGCATCGAAGAGCTCCCTCCGAAGACAAGCATTACGATACGGTTACTTCTTTTTGTTTCCGTTTGTGCTTTACTTTTGTTAGTTAATACTTGCATCTCGTTCTCGTATTATCACCATCTTAGCTCACCGTTCAATCTCTTAATCTCAACTATTGATCGTGACTCCGCAAATACAAATTTAATTGTTAATTAGCCTAAAATCGGATCTAGGTTAAACAACTTGCCTCCCCCAAAGAGTCGGAAGGAGGTGCTGAGCTTTCTTGGCCGCTTGAACTACATAAGCCGCTTCATTGCAATCCACGGTTATTTGTGAACCAATAATCAATTGTTGAAGAAAGATGCTGTTATTGAGTGGACGGAAGATTGCCAAAAGGCTTTTGATAGGATAGAGTATCTATCTAATCTGCCTGTATTAGTTCCTCCTGAACCTGGAAGACCATTGATTTGATATTTGTCTGTCTCAGAAAATGCATTTGGATGTGTCTTGGGGCAACATGACAAGACCGGAAAGAAGGAGCAAGCCATTTATTATCTAAGCAAGAAGTTCACTCCTTATGAAGCCAAGTATACTCTTTTGGAGCGAACTTGTTGCGCCTTGACTTGGACCGAACAAAGGTTAAGGCACTATCTTTCATCATATACAACTTATCTTATCTCGAGGATGGATCCTTTGAAATATATCGTTCAAAAGCCGATGCCCACGGGGAAATTAGCAAAATGGCAGATTCTGTTAAGTGAATTTGACATAGTCTATGTTACCCAAAAGGCGGTAAAAGCACAAGCATTGGCGGATCATTTAGCTGAAAATCCTGTTGATGACAATTATGAGCCATTAAGAACTTACTTTCCTGATGAAGAGGTCTTGTTTCTGGGAGAAGACATTTCTTCTGAATATGATGGTTGGCGTCTTTTCTTTGACGGAGCAGCAAATTTCAAAGGTGTTGGTATTGGAGCTGTCTTAATTTCTGAAACGGGTCAGCTTTATCCTGTTTCGGCCAAGCTCAGATTTCCATGCACTAACAACATGGCTGAATATGAAGCATGCATTTTGGGTCTTCGATTAGCGGTTGACATGAATATTCAAGACCTTTTAGTAATAAGGGATTCTGACTTGCTGGTTCACTAAGTACTAGGCGAGTGGAACACCAAGAATGCAAAGATTCTTCCTTATTTGCATTGTGTCCAGGAATTGTGCAAAAGGTTTGCAAAGATTGAGTTCAAGCATGTTCCAAGAATTCAAAATGAGTTTGCCGATGCTTTGGCAACTTTATCTTCTATGATACAACATCCTGATAAGAATTACATTGATCCTGTTGAAGTCAAATGATAAACCAGCTTATTGTTTTCAAGTTGATGAAGAGCGAGATGGCCATCCTTGGTATTTTGATATCAAGAATTATCTCAAGGCTGGAAGTTATCCTGAAAATGCAACAAATGTTCAAAAGAAGAGCATTCGAAGGCTAGCAAATCAATTCTTACTAAGCGGTGAAATCCTATATAGGAGGACTCCGGATTTAGGGCTTTTAAGGTGTGTTAATGCCGTCGAATCCAAAAAATTGCTTAAAGAAGTGCATGCGGGAATTTGTGGGCCGCACATGAATGGTTTTGTCTTGGCAAAAAAGATCTTGAGAGCGGGTTATTTTTGGCTAACTATGGAAACTGACTGTGTTCAGTTTGTGCGGAAGTGCCATCAATGTCAAATTCACGGAGATATGATCAAAAGACCTCCTTCTGAACTTCATGCAATGAGTTCTCCCTGGCCTTTTGTTGCTTGGGGAATGGATGTTATTGGTCCTATTGAGCCGACCGCTTCAAATGGACATCGCTTTATTTTGTTGATTACTTCACCAAGTGGGTGGAAGCAACTTCTCACAAGTCCGTAACCAAGAAAGTAGTGTCAGATTTTGTGCGCAACAATATCATTTGTAGATTCGGAGTTCCTGAATCAATCATCACTGATAACGGGGCAAACTTGAATAGTGATTTAATGATAGCAACTTGTGAAAGCTTCAAGATTACTCATCGCAACTCTACTGTATACCGGCCCCAAATGAATGGAGCTGTGGATGCGGCAAATAAGAACATCAAGCGTATTCGTCGCAAGATGATTGATAATTATAGGGATTGGCATGAAAAGTTGCCTTTTGCACTTCTTGGGTACCGCACCACTACAAGAACTTCAACTGAGGCAACTCCCTATGTCTTGGTGTATAGCACAGAAGCAGTCTTACCCACAGAAGTAGAAATTCCTTCCTTGAGAATCATTCAGGAAGCTGAATTAGAAAATGCTGAATGGGTGAAGATAAGATGTGAACAATTGATGCTTATTTATGAGAAAAGAATGAATGAAATTTGTCATGGGCAACTTTACCAAAATCGCATGATCAAGTCTTTTGGCAAGAAAGTGAGATTGAGAGACTTCAAACTGGGGCAATTGGTGTTAAAGAAGATCTTTCCTAATCAAGAAGAAGCAAGGGGTAAATTTGCACCGAATTGGCAAGGCCCATATGTGGTTCATCGGGTTTTATCCGGAGGAGCACTGATTCTGGCAGAAATGGATGGTCAAGTTTGGCCAAAAGCAATCAACGCAGATGCCGTCAAAAGATACTATGTCTGAAGCAATCACAAGTTAGCGTGGTTTTGAATGCAATCTTTGATGTAATGCGAACTACGCGTGACCTGAATCCCAAGGCGGGATACGTCGTAACTCACATCGAGTTTGGTTGCATTGATATAAGAATTTCCCACTTTCCCTTTTATGTAAAGTTTGAACTACTTCTGACCTGATTCCTTGAATGGCAACAGGATAAGTAGGCAATCCCCTTCGGATTCGGTCAAAATATTGTAACACTTTAGGCTTGTTTATCTTTTATTATGTAATTCCGAACTGCGCATCTGGGCAGATGCGTAGGTTTTCCAATTCGGATGCGGCTTCGTACTTAGATTGCCCTATCTTCCCCAAAAATCTTTATGTAAGCAGAACTACGCACAGTCTGATTCCCGGGGAGGGATACATAGGCGCTCTCAACGGGCTCGACTCTATAATATTAAATTTTTCAATCTCCTCTAAGGCAAGCAACTGGGCAATTTTGCAAGATAATTTGAAGATATGGAAGATAGCAACTGGGGCAAATTTTGCAAAATGAGTTGAAGATTCAGAAGATCATAACTAGGGCAGATTTTGCAAAATCGGTATTGCTTATCAAAGGCTAGGAAGGCAGAGTTCTAAAAGTATTCAAGATTAGCACAAGTTGCAAATACAAAGGACGTTCAGTTTTTCTCGAGATATGTCATGAGTATGAGTTAAAGCGGAAATTTTAAATGCATTATAAACTTTTCATTTGCATATCAATGATTATTTGCTTACTATTTTATCAAATTACTTTATTTTTGCCTCTATCTTAAGATGAGTTATACTATTGAGTTCATAAACAAAGTTTCCGAGGATGGTTTTCAAAGCCCAGGTCTCACGAAGAAGAGAAAGCGATAGCAGCAAATTCAAGATGAATCAGCACAAATCAAACACCCCTCCCCAAAACTAACGAATTTTTCTTTGAGAGCAGGAACAGGAAGGGAAAGACCATTTAGACAGAACAAGCAACACCAGTCGAATTGACGACACATATGATTCTGCTTGTCAGATCATTTAAATTTACTCTTGCGGCATCTAAGCATTACATTTGATTATTGCAGAAAAGGCGGCACTTTTCTTTTCTCAAAATCTTAACCCATGAGCGGTGTGTCTCACCGGTTGGTTGTCCTGCAAAAGCTTTATATTATGCACTTGTTTAAATTATGAATTGACAAGTCAACTTTGAGACACCATGAGCGGTGTGTCTCGCCGGTTGATTGTCCTGCAAAAGCTTTATACTATGCACTTTTTTAAATTATGAATAGACAAGTCAACTATGGGACACCATGAGCGGTGTGTCTCGCCGGTTGGTTGTCCTGCAAAAGCTTTATATTATGCACTTGTTTAAATTATGAATTGACAAGTCAACTTTGAGACACCATGAGCGGTGTGTCTCGTCGGTTGGTTGTCCTGCAAAAGCTTTATATTATGCACTTGTTTAAGTTATGAATAGACAAGTCAACTATGGGACACCATGAGCGGTGTGTCTCACCGGTTGGTTGTCCTGCAAAAGCTTTATATTATGCACTTGTTTAAGTTATGAATTGACAAGTCAACTTTGGGACACCATGAGCGGTGTGTCTCGCCGGTTGGTTGTCCTGCAAAAGCTTTATATTATGCACTTGTTTAAATTATGAATTGACAAGTAAACTATGAGACACCATGTGCGGTGTGTCTCGCCGGTTGGTTGTCCTTCAAAAGCATTATGATTTATATCTGCACAGACTAAGATTTGGCAAAGCAACTTGAGGCATTATATCTCGTTAGTCAATTTATTTTATTTATTATTCTGCAATTCGCACCCGCTTTACTTACTGTCTTGCTTTACTATTTCAGAATAATGATCATCCTAGAGGTTCTCCGGGAGGAGCGCCTCGTCAGTTGATTGAAGGAAGAACTTGTTGATAGCATCACAACCAGCATTTACAATTTTATATTATCTCTTTATTTATTTCTTATTCCAATTATTATAGTTTATTAGCAGTTACTCGCTTACCATTTGTTGAGTCTTTACAGAATTTTGGCAATACCGCAGCAGCATTTGGAGCATAACGTGGAACTTTTTCTTAGCAGTGAACTGGGGCAATCGTTGATATGAGCTAGACTCATCAACGAGGATCTGAAGAATCGCACTCGAACAAGCAAGTCCTACCTAATCTTTCATTCCAAATTAGGAGTCAGTCTGAATTCTTTCCTATTCGTGCGTCCTTTTCTGCCAATCGTGCAAGTCTTCGTATCTAAGTGTCATTGAACTACATATGGCCTGATTCTCTTTCAACCCGAGATATGTAGGCAACTCGAAAATCGGAGTTCGGCCATATCCATGTCTATAAGCCTCGTATTTCGGTCCTTGGAATCGAAGTCTTGGCTTTACCGTGACAAAATTGGTTTTCACGTCAACTTTCTTTACCCTGAAAACTCTTTCATCCTTTTCGGGTAAAGAGTGGCAGCTGTTGACACCCAATTTTGTCCCGTAAATTTTAATTGATACTAATTATTTTAATAAAAAATCAACTTCAAATTTTAATGTGAATTAATGAAATTTGGGAAGAAAAGGACTAAATGCAATGCGTAGCCTTGATTTCAGTCCATCCGTGCAACCCCCTTTAATTTCCAATTAGTTAAAATAAAGGGCTAAATTTGTTCCTTACCAGTAAAATCAGCCTATCTATGCAATACTACATATAACACATATACACACGCACCCTCTTTCCCCTAACCCGATTTTCCCTTACCGATTTCATCAGAACCCTAATCCTCTCCTCAAAATCGCCGTCACCCTCTCCATTGCCATTTCCGGCAATACCATCCCCTTTTCCCCACTTCCCTTGCCACCCCAAACATAGTAATGGTCCCCCTAAGCCACGACCCTTTCGATTCCCCTAAAAATCGAGACCCCATAGTGTTAAAATCCAATCCACACCGTTTGTTTCTACTCCTTCTCATCATCAAGGGCGCGGATCGAAGGCAAAATAGGCTTTTAATTCAAAAAATCAAAATCGAAAGGGAATATTCGATTTGATTCGGATTCCTTTTGATTTTTGGTTTTTTCTTTTCAAATGCTTATAAAAAAAAAAGTTGAAATCCGAACATTGTAAAGGTACGTTAGAGGTCACTTTAGTCTTTTCATTTGTAGGTCAAAACCCTAGAATTTTCCCTTATATATATGTATATGTTATGCTCAAGGAGGGGGGGGGGTACAAAAAAAAAGGAGGCAGAGCTTATATGCATTATATCATTTTCAGTTGATCTCTTAAAAAAGGGTATTGTTATTGTTTCTGTTTAAGACTCAAACATTCTTCTTCGAGTTTGTGTCTTCGCTTCACTTTTCAAGTCATCAACCTTGTTTGAGTCGTCGATCTCATTCGAGTCGCTTAGTCGAGTTGATCGCTTCAACTACTTGCCCCGTTCACTGCTCTTGAAGAGGTAAACTCTTTCATCTTCTCATTTAGCTTTAGTGTCAGTTTTTGTTTGATCTTGAAGAATGAATGCAATGTGTTCTAGTGTCTGCTATGTTATGATTTTCCTGTTTTGTCCATTTAATGATTAAGCATATAATAGCATTTTGGCAAAAATGCCTTGTCTGTTCCTATGTAGCGTAGGGTCATAAAGATAGAACATTTCTGAAGTTTGAAATCATTTGCTAATGAAGGTATGCTAATGAAAATAATTGGTTCCTTAAAGTATGATGTATTCTTTTTGGAATTAAAAGCCAGATAGAGGTTGGTATTTGTAACTCTATTTTAGGCTCATGTTCTTCCCTTTAATTTCTTGTGTTAGATTATGTTTCCTTCAGTCCTAGTTCTTGTCTTTTCCAGTAGGTAAAGCTCCAAGTTTTCATGTTTTATTTGCTCAATTTTGGAGCGGTTTTGCTTGAGAACTTGGGCAAATGGATTGTTTTGAATTATGAAGGGTGAGAAGTATTTTGGAGGGGGCCTAAGGTGTTGCCTTATATATTCTGGAGTGCAGGGGTAGTCTCTGATTTGTTCAAGTAAGTAAAGTGGTTTGTAGGTGGCCTGGAATTTGTCTTTGAAGTCAAGGATGGTCTGAGTGATATATGAGGGTGTAGTAGTTGCTCAGGTCAGATTTAGGGAGTCTGTGAAGGATGAGCTAAGTGTGCAAGTGTTTAGAGAGTTAGTCGGAGGTTGGTTTTTGAAGTTGCAGCTTAAGAGAGTAAGAGGGAGGGTTCAGGTGTATGTAGAAGGGTGTTTAGGGTGTTGTTTGGCCTGATATAGAACTGTGCAGGTTGTTCAGAGGGTTGTTGTTTTGAGAAGGTAAACTGGTTTGTCTAATGGAAAGGAGTTTGGTAAGTATGCAGGTGTGAAGAGAGGGGTATGTGATGCTGTGTTTGTTTGTATAGTTGTCCTTTATTCCTTTCCGGTTTCTTTTCTGTATCAGTTGTTTTCCCTGAGTTGCCTGCCTATTATAGTGCCCTAGGATTCAGGATTAATCTTTAGAGTTCCTAATGCTTCTATTTTGACTTGAGAAGTGCATCCATTGGTGTCATTAAAGCTTGAAAATATTTTAGTTTTGAGTTGTTTCTCTAGTTTAAAGTAAATCATGCATTGTCCTTTGTTTGGTTTTGCTTATGTTATGGTGTCTGTTTCAAGGTGTGAAAGTTCCCGTATGCTTGTTCTTGCCTAATTCAGCTTAGGTATAGGGATTTGTATGCTCAGTAGATGGTTATGTGTGTTGCCTGTTTTATGTATGTGCGTATGCAGGTTATGTGAGAGGTTGGCTTGTGGGTATGTGTGTAAGGAGTCCAGGAGTAGTAGCAGGCAGCTGTTTTGAGTTTGAAGTGGTTCAGTGAGGGGTGCAGAGTTGTTTCTTGTTTGTTTTAGAGGGTGCAGGTCAGAGAGTCTTTTGTTTGGTTCCTTGTAGCTTAGGGAGTTTGGAAGATAAAGGGGAGGCTGTTTTGAGTAGATTCAGGCTGTGGTGGATAGTGAATAAGGCTGCAGGTAGCTTATATGAGTGTAGTTGTTGTTAGTTTGTATGATTGAGGTCTTTTGTGGAGGCATGTAGGAGTAGATGCTAGAGCCCGGGAGTTGTTCAGGTTAAAGCTTGTTCAGAGGGTCGATGGAGGTGATAAGAGGTTTGGCATTTATCAGTGCGTGTATAGGAGGGTCTAGGTGCTGCAGCTGACCTAGTAGTGGAAAGGGTAGTGAGGGAGTTAGTATGGGCTGTTTCTTGGTGGTCTTAGTGACCTCTAGTTTGGATAATGTTCCCGGGAGTTGGTTCAGGGGGGTTAAGTGTTGCAGGCAATTCATGAAATTAGAAGATGCAGCTAGGTTGTTTCTGGAGAGGTGTATGTATAGTTTCTGTGATGAAGAGGGGCTGGAGGATGCTATTTGTTCAGGGTAGCTCTTTGTCTCTGTTTGTCTGCAGGTGTAAAGAGAGGGGTATGTGAGGTTGTGTTGGTTATGTAGTTGCCTGGTAGATGGTTGCAAGTTCCTGGGAGTTTGTTCCAGTTAGTATAAAAGATTCAGGGTGTTTCTATTGAGCTAAAGGCTGGAGTAGATTTATATAGGCCAGTGCTTTTGGTTCAATGTTTAGGGAGGTGTGTAGATGTTGTGTATCTGTATAGATCCTGTTCAGTTGTGTGTGCTGGTGTAGGTCGGGAGTTGGAATAAGGATTACCAGGCAGCAAGGAGTTCATTAAAAAAGGTTCATGAAGGTTTATAGGGTGTAGGTGTCTTAGGAGTTTGAGTGATGGGGGTAATTGGTAATGCAATGGCTTGTTAAGCTTTGTGGTATTGTGTCTTGGGCCGCATTTTCATGTTTCTAGTTCCATGTTTCAGTCAAGCTCCTTTTAAATGTCCCTGCTCTTATTTTCGATATTTCTAAAAGTTAATCGTAGGTACTGATAATCTTGGTAATGTTGAGAAATATATACGTGCAATTTGATCTAAGTAGTGGGATTCTATGTTGGTCGTGAGTAGGTGAATAAGCAGTAGAGATCATACAAAAGTCTTGCATGCGCTTGCTTAGTCTAAAATCGAAAGATGATCAATTCCTTATGATTTTTATTTTTATAGATAGCCAGTAAAGAAACATGTGTTATAATTTGCGTGTATTATGTTCCTTTCTTCAAAAATTATTTGATATTGGATGAGTACTAATTTTTCTTAATTTTATTTTCTTTGTCATGTACACTTTTGGGGACGAGTTGAAATAAAACTCGCAAATTGGGATAGCATGCATTTGGAAGTCATTTGACCCGCTCCGCATTTTCGGGACTTGATATCTCCGAAAATGTTAAAAAGAGAAAAAAAAGAAAACGAAAATCTCTAAATTCAAGGCTCAGAGATTGAGTTGCTCTTCCGGGTTCTACCTTCTAAACTCCTTCTTTCCCGTCCCCTTTAGAAAGCATGTTTTAGGAAGCCCTGAAACCGGACTAGGATTTGCATGTTAGAAGCTTGGTAGGATAGCCGCTTTTATTAAACTGTTATCTTATCGCATGTTTAGATTTAATTATATAATTGCTTATCCCGTTTCTTTGGGACGCGCGAATTAGTTTAAGATAATAGTAACCTTTGGTTAATTATCGAGTGCAAAAGAAATTAAATTTAATTAAATTACACATCTCCATCTATTATTTATATTTATTTATCCATTTATTAAATTTATTTATTTATCTACTCATTTATTCATTAATCGGATTAATTATGCGATATTTATTTATTAATTTATTCATTTAATTAATCTTATTTATTTATTTAATTTAATTAATCATTTATTTATTTAATTAATAATAATACTTATTTATTTATTTATTCATTTAATCAATTATTATTCATTTATCCTTTTATTTAATTGAATTAATATAAATATTAGTTTATTTAGTTAAGTTATTTATTTATTTACCTATTTATTCAAGCAATCAATTACTCGATTATTATTATTTATCTAATTATTTATTTAGCGTATTCTATTTTTATTTATCTAATTCTATTTACCCTTTATTCATTTAATTAATAAATCAATAAATCATATTGTAATTATCCATTTAATTAATCTTAAAGTTGATTATCTATTTATCTAAGTATTGGCATAACCAAAACCTTACCTTATTTATATTATCCTTAGTTAAAATTAATGTTATTATCCTTAACAAATTCGTGAAAACTGTCGGATTAACCGCATTTAGCGGATTTTCGAAAGTGCTCCCGCAAGGGACCTTCTTTCGAATTTAATAGAACCACTTACTCAGAATCTCTGATTTTAATTTAATTTTCTTTAATTAAAGAATAAATTGCACTCATTAGTTAATCTTAGGTTCCTAATAATCCTTAAATTAGGTGGCGACTCCAAAGAAAGCCCTTTGGAGTTTCCATTTTGTTGAAAATACATCCTGATGCATACTTGTGTGTGCATTTTTTTTGGGAGGGTTCAACAGTTTCTTTTAAGGATATTTTAATCATTTTAACATAAAAAAGCACATTTTAACCGAACACCTCTGCAACTTTTTTTCAGTTTCAACATTTCTATCCAAACATGTAATTGCTTATTTAATAAAATAATCTCAAGCACTTAAACGATGCTTTTAAGCACTTTAGCATAAAAGCTACTTTTTTAAGCTACCCAAATGGGCTCTATGCTGTTTTACGTAGAAAATTCTACACCTTTTCTCTTCCTTTCTCTCTATATGGCTACTGTATATCTCTTGTGCTATATCCAAAATCAGACATAAAGTTGTTTTTATATATCTTGACAATGTCGACATCTATTTTTTCCGAACCTATTAAAGTTCGAAATAAGGCTCGATTTATTGGAACTCACAGGTAAAGACTTGGAGTTGCTACCTAACATATATTTTTTAACTAGGCGTATTAGGACACCTACTTTTTTTCTAGTCAATTTTATAATTAACTTCAAAACTAGATCTACGAATCAGAAATTCTAGGTAAGGGTTCAAATTATCCCGAGAGGAAGGGGTTAGGCACATCTCAGGCTCCACCAAATATGGTTACCGGCCGGACGAAATAATTGAGATTCTAAACAAGTAACTAAGTGTTATTTCCCACGATTACACCACTTTACTGTTTTAAGGACCAGTTCCTTAAAATGTGTTCCTTTACTCTACGATGTGCGGAATTAAAACTGTAAGTAATTGAACACCAGATATTAGCGTGGAAAAACCCCTAGACACGGGATCAAAAAACCACGACCTACTTCTCAAGTAGGATTTCAACTTCACTATGTAAAAAGACCCACTTGGTTACAAGACTCACTCTTACTAACCTAGGACTAAATCTAATCCTTTAGTGATCTTTCTCACGATCAGTGAAGTTGTTCAAGTCCACGACTTGAACCAGAAAGTTTACAACTCGATTTTTGCTTACTACAATTGAACTAAGACTCGAACTTTTACAAGATTCAATCTAAGGAACAGGTTCTCACTTAGTTCTACTGTAGCTAACTGATTACACAAATAAGCTAATAATTCTTCTCAGCTTTTTCTCGATGCTCTCTGTATTTGTGTATACTTCTATGGCTGATAGTCTCCATGATTTATAGCTTTCAGCAGCCAAGAAGTCTTGATGAATTAGAACTCCAAAGCTCCCTTGACTTTGAGTCCTAATTGGATTCTTCCCTTGAGAATCCAGATCTCCTATCATTATCCTTTAGTTTATGCAATCTTTTCGTATCTGATTAGGCCTGCATAATTACCAAGATACACGTCAGTATTAGGATAAATAATAATATCTCAATTAAACGATTTTGCATGAATTATCTATTCTGCTGCAGTGATTCAAAGGAACAGGTCCTTTGAATCCGTTCCTCAGTCATCAGTCAAAACTCCAAGCTTATCCAAGCTAACAATTTCCCCCTTTTTGATGATGACAAACTTATACTCATAGCTTCATCTCCTTAATGTCCTGAAGTACAATTTAGGCTCAAAAAGACAATCAATCAGTGGAGAATTAATTTATCATTAAGGAACAGATTTTTATTAGGTTATAATATCATGCAAAATCAGACTTACTCTTCCCCCTTTTGGCATCATTGAAAAGGTTGCATAAAAAATATAACTCAAGTGTTAGAATTAATCAGCACATGGCCATTGAGGCAACTCAAAATGCAAACATAAATCAAATTAAAGCAACTGCAAAACAATGATATTAGCCATCGAAGACAATTCATTTAATCAATCAGTGAAACCAGGGGATACACGCACATACTACAGAATTATCCAAAAATTAAAGAGGAAAAAGGCTAAGGCACTAAGCTAGGCTAGATCCCACTAGACATAAGATGGCTAAAGGCTAAGGCTAAGGTGGTCAGGATGTGGAAGGACCAGGTCCCTGAGACTTGTTAAGCAACTCAAGCATCTGCTTGAGCATTCCCTCATTGGTCTCCTTTGCCTTTGAGGCCTCTGCCTTCCAGAAATTCTTCTCCTCTTCCAACCTTGCTATCTCAGCAGCCTGCATAGCAACCTGTTGCCTAAGTGCCCTCATTTTGTTGTTCAGAGGCTGCCTCCCAACACCAGCCTGTGGAGGATCAGCCTGAACTGGCAAGTCACAGTTTATCAAAATAGCACACCCAAACTTCTCCTTCTTTGTAGCCTTCACAACCCCTTCCAAGGGAATCTTCAACTTGGCAAAGATATCAGTCAGAATGAAACCAAACGGCAGAGAGTGTTTTCTCTTCCCAGCAATCACCCTTTTTATCAGGTGGATCATAAAGCTGGGCCAATTGATCTGCTTTTCAGTGTCCAACAGTTCCATAAGGACCAGGTCCATAAAACTGGCAACTCCTCTCTTCTCCTGCCTTGGCATCACAATCTTGTTCACAAACTCGAACAATACTTGGTGCTGTGGGTGCATCTCACTCTTCTGCACAGCCCTGGGTTTCTCTTCACCATCATTCTTAGAAAACTTCCTAGTGATCTCCAGATCAGTAGGCAAGTTTGTCAAGTCAGGCCAAACCGTCTTGACATAGCTAGCATACCCAGTAGCAGGAATCCCCAGCAGCTCACCAAGTTCCCTTGTGTCAAACATAATGACATTGTCATTGACAGAGGTAGTAAGTCTATCTTCTCTGATGGAGCAGTTCTTGTAGAACTCTTGCACCATTCCTTTTGCACACCTCCAAGAGATCTTAAGGACCATGTCCCTCCAACCCTGAGCATGCAGTTTTTGCAGCAGCCACAACATACCTTCTTCTTGCACATCAGTCATAACCCGACCTTTCAAAACCTTCCTGGTCAACATGTCATCATGAACACAATGCACAGACTCATCACCTTCAGCATCACTATCACTCTCATCCCCAGCAACAGACTCATCACTGTCACTAGCAGAGTCTTCAGAAACAACCACTCTTTTGGAGGACCTGGTCCTCCTAGCAACTTTCTCAGCAGCTTTAACTGAGCTTCTTGTTACCCTTCTCTCAGGAACTATTCTTTTCTTAGACTGAGGCACCACCTCCTCAGCCTCCACCATCTCATCATCCTCAGAAAAATCAGCAAGATCAATATCATCCACTTCTTCCTCCTCAACTACTCCTTTCCAAGGCAGCATCTAGTTGTTCATCAGCAGCTTTGGAAGCACTTCTTGTCCTCCTACCCCCAGAACCAGGGGTTGAGGCAGAAGGAATAGGTCCTTTTGCCTTGGAGGAACTTTCAGCTTTCTTTTTATTTCCGGGTTGTCTACCCTCCAGGCTGTCTACCTTTTGCCATATCATTTTTTATCGGGCAGTCTGTCTACCCTTTATCATGCCAATCATTCTCGTCGGGCTGTCTACCCTCCGAGTTGTCTACCCTCCGGGCTTTCTAACCTTTGTCATGCCAAGCTTCCTTATCAGGACTGTCTACTCTCTGAGCTGTCTACCCTTTGTCATGGCAATCTTTTCATCGGGCTGTCTACCCTCTGTCATGCCAAGCTTTCTACCACTCTTTTTATCAGGCTGTCTATCCTCCGGGCTGTCTACCCCATGTCATGCCTTTCTTTCATCGGGTTGTATACCCTGTAAAAATAAAAGTAAAGCATGACAAAGAAAAACTGAATGCTTCTCGTTGGGAGATGTTTGCATGTTACATTGGGCTGTGTACCCTGCAAATAAAAGTAAAGTAAAGTGCAACAAATAGAATGCCATTGTTATGTCAGGCAATGTGCTCAGAAGGCTATCATGTTGCTTTTACAATACCTTTCTTGAAATTTTTGAAAGGATCTCAAAAATTTCTGTTCCAGTGTCAAGCTTGCGCCTTTTGGAATTTTTGAGGGGATCCTAAAAAATTCTGCCCTAGTTTATTGCCTATGACAGATTACAAAGATAAGGTGGTTGTGTTGCGCTGAACATCAATGTATTAGCTAGAATCTATACTTGTCCTTTAGAGTGGCGATTGGGTATATCGATGACTATGGTTATATGGATACTTGCATACCCAGACTAAGGTTTGATATTTGGATTTTGCAGTATTTGGAGGTTGTCCAAAATTGTATTTGCCTTAGGTTGTGACGGGGTGTCTTTATGTGGCATGCTTTTCTTCACAAAAGTCATGGACTTAACTTTGATGGATTGGCCTTTGTAGAAAGTGTGTTTGTGGTTTGGGAGTTGGAGTTTCTTTTTGTTGGTTCTTGTTGTACCATTGTCTTGCTTTGGTCAATCAGACTCTGAACTTTTTGTTTCAGTGCTTGATGTGTTGTGGTGTCACGGTATTAAATGTGTAAGTGATGAGTGTAGATCTTGTTGGATCGAATTTAGGAATGGGTATCTATGAGTAGTTTGTTTGTTGGGTGCAATACTTTTTTACTGAGCTAAAGGAGTAAAGGCGTGAGGTTTTGTCATTTTATATGTCCTTGATTGTGTTGAGCCTGATAAGGTTGTTGTTCGAAGTCTTGACAGGGGGTTGTTTTTTGTGTAAGTTGGGTGCAGTGTCAGGTTGTGAATTTTGCCAGCTTCGTTTATATAGTGATTGGATTTCTTTCTTGCGGCTCTTGTGTGGGTATAGAACCAGCTGATTTTGTTAGCCCATACACTAGTTGTACGGAAGTAGGATTGCGATCGTCTGGGTTCTCTTGTTATCCCATGTTGGTGGTTTAAGTCCTTGTTCTAGAAGAAAATGTTTTCAGCTTGGCATGCCACTTCCGCTTTTCTTAATACAAATTCTTGATGAATTTTTGTGTTCAAGCGCAGATTGACCGTAACAAAGTGGTGAAATGCACAAAATCGTGTAGGCACATTAGCAAAGATTTGACGCAAAAAATGACTCATAAGCTTAAGAGGACGCCTAGACCGCAGATGACAGATTGGCGCTTGAATTTGGATATTATCATAGAATGCACAGATATCTCAAGAGATTGCCTAAGTGCTTTATGAGCAATCAAGGAAAGGAATTTTGTCAAATGATCGATGCTTGTTTAAGCGGGATATGAGAAGTTGAATGTCAATGAAAAGTGGCAAAGATGTTGTGTAAGGAATAGATTGTGTTATGCAACAGAAAGGGGGGTTGGCTTTTATCGAACACCAAGACTTTGAGTGCATTTTCCATCCTTTCTTGCAAATTTGTCCGTCATGATGCCTATGTGTCTTTCAAAGAGATACTCAATGTCTTTCATACTTGTCAACCAACTGCTGCAATATAGTCCTTGCACTAACTTTCCTTGTTGGATTAATATCTTACAGCTGAGCCGCCGAACTCGATGTAGGTTGCCTATGTATCATGTGTACTCTTAGATTGCTGCGTCCTATTGCTGTTGTCGTCATGAGAATTCACATCACCCCAATAAAGCCTTATACCGAAATTTCTCCAAGAAGTCTATTCGCATATGCTATTATATCAAAGCAACCCTTGCTCTTATAAGTGTCTCAAATAACTTCATCGTTCTTTTTATCTTTGCTAGTGGGTAGAGGTATGCTTTCTAAATGCTTAGGGAGTTCCAAGGCTTGTCATCTGATGAGAGCTTTATTATTATGTCTTTGCTTCCCTTTTTAAGTTGAATTGGCTTGTCTGTTTTTGGTTGTTGTGCGCAAGTCTTTGGTACACTTCTGCCTTTCCAATATTATCTTCCTCTAGCCCTTTGACTGCTATCTTGATCATGATAGGAGCAATTTGGAAAATGTGTTAGATCACAGTCATGTATTGCAAGTAGTGCGACTATGTAGACTAGAGCAACAAAACTGATCTTGGGATATTGGTGTCAAAAGGTCTTGTGGTAAAGCAGGTGCGCCTTTGGGTTTGACCAATATATCTCTTGCTCCGATAATATTCTGCTCCATGTGCATAGTGCACGCTGTAACAAACCCTTCTTGTTTTGACCAATCAACGACAAATGCACTTTGTCTAACGATAACTTCTACCTTAGTGTTCGACTCAAGCCAACATTTTGGACAGTAGGTTTTGGGTTTGGTAGTGAGTTAGAGATAGTTTGGACATGAGAAACGTTTTAGATATCATGATTTGGGTGTAGAGTAAGGAGATGAGATGTCTGCCTTGGTAGGAGATTGGATTTGGGGAGGGATTCGCCGAAGGTAGAAAGAGACTTAAGGCAACAGATATATTCATGCAATGCATATATATCAGATAAGAAATGCATCCTATAATGTGAAGGACCTTTTTACGCATGATGATTTGAGAAGTGCTTTGTGCCACATATATTATTTCATTTGTTAACAAAATGTGGAGCCTAAAAGATAATATTACATTTATTGGACTTTTGTTACATTGGCTGATATTGAAATAGTGCAAAAGGTGGAAAAAATTGCTAGGAGATTAGATTATGGCCATGTGAACATCATTCATGACGATCCATCCCCAGAAGATTCCTTTTCTTCTTCTTCGAACGAGTGTCCCTCGGACAAGCTTGCCTCTGATGAGTCTCCTTGAAAAATGATGTTGTCTGCATCAGTTAAGAGCTGGGATATGTCAAATGTGAAGTTCTTCAACATTTCCCAAACCTTACTTCCTTTCTCCTCTATTCCTTTATTAGCCACAACGTTCATTCCTTTGCTAGCCCATACATTGATAGACTCTGTGCATTTTGTCAGGAGTTCTTCCTTACTACATCATTTTCCTTTTTCTTTGTTCTTTGCTTCGACCAAACTTTGCTTCTTTGCTATTTTTCCTCGTGCCCTTGCCAGTTTTTTGTGTAGCTTCTTGCACTCGGTTTCTAACTCATCAGCATTTCTTTTCCTTTTTGTTATTGCTCTTGGTTGAACTGCCTTTTCTATGTCTTTCCTAAACCAGTCTGGATAGTCTTCATCATAGCCTGCGTCAAATCTGTCTCATCCAATAGTCTCAAATCCCATTCATTTCCTTCCTTTCCAAAGTTCTAATATCTTATCTTTGAATGGTATCACTTCTCTGAGAATATTTTCTTTGAAACTTCTAAAGTCTGCTATTTGGGGTACAATCTGCTTTCTCCCTGCTTGTCTAAGTGCTCTTAAAAGAGTGTATGGGTAAACTCCTCTAAAGCCCACTAAAATGAGAAATGGGTATCTTTACAATTGTGTGATCACTGTAGTGTTGGGAAAGTAATCAAACATCCATTGTATATTTTTAGATGTCAACTGACAGAGTATGTGATGCCAACCTTTAGTAGTTACTGGCCGGTCCCACTTCCCAAGAGCGTTGTCCATGCGGGCAATATGAATCAAGATATGGTCCTCCCTTGGTGTTGAATGGAAGGCTTGGTATGTACTGTTCATCTTTTGCAAATATTCCATCAACCAAATTTGTAATAGTAAATTGCAACCTTCGAAAAAACTGACGCCTTTCTTGCTTCTTTCTAAAGCACGGTTCATTTCTGCGACGATCATAGGTACCAATGTTTATCTCTTGTTAATGTCTCTGAATAGGGCATCAACAATTGAAACCATGAAAACATCCATTCGTCATGTATTTTATAGAAACACGATTGTCCCTAAAAAGCTGGTGATAAAAGCAAGTACCATCCGCTCTTGCCAATCTGCTTGCTTAATGTTGAAATAGTCTTCAGATTCTTAAAATGCTTCTCCGTATCCGAATTTGATGTAGAGGGAAGTCAAGGAAATTTCTAATTGTCTCACACTGTTTGTGCACAATTCGGGCTTAAGCCCTACCATTTCGAAGAATTCCTCGGGTGTAATGTTCTTAGGCATCAAGATTTCCTCACTTTCAAATGGTAATTGTTTTAACCCGCCTATTTCTTCCAGCAAGGGTGTTAACTCTACACTTCCAAAATGAAAACTTCTCGGTCTGCATCCCAATAGTGTACTGCTGCTTCTATCATCCTTTTCACTGTAGTGTGCTCCATTAGTGAAATCATATTCCCCAACACCATTTTGACTCGGTCTTTTTGATCTATGCTTAGGTTTCCCCACCAATCTCTGAGCAACTGAGGGATTTCACCATGTCAAATGTTCTATTGGCCATGATCAGTTGGTATCAGAGCCCGATTTAGAGTCTATCCAAACTAAGATAGTGTCTAGTAGAGTCTCGCTGATGGGTACGTAGACGTCTGTACTTATCTACGAGAGGCTGTGATGGCATTTATGATGTTTCTCTTCCTCGTTATCTAATCGCGCGTCGGTCTGGGATGCAAAAAAATTTTCGTTAATTCCTTCGTAGTAATGGTATTATGACATTATGCAGATATGTTTTATTCTAAAAGTTTGGTATGCATGCTATAATTCCGATTCTTTAATCATAAGATAATTTATGTGGAGTAGATTATGAAGGTCGTGCAAGTTCTATTATTATAGGTGTGCATTTTTCTTTAGACTCGGCTCATTCGAAGACAACAAAAGTCTAAGTGGAGGAGAATGAAACGGCCGTAGGTAGTCGTTTTAGGAGTTAGAACTCCGATTGGCGTGTCGACAGTTTCAAAAGCTTTGTAAGTCCATTAGGACTTGTTTGTAAAATTTTAGCTAAATCGGACCTCGTTTGGAAGGTATCGGAAGAAGGTTTCACTTTCTATTGTCAATAAATCTTAAAAAAGTTTTTCGAGCTCGATTTTGGTGAATGAGCTCATATTCTAAATCCGAAGGCGTTGCTAAGTTTGTATGGTTATTTGTGGCTAGTGTGAATATTTGGAAGTGAATTCCGAGGTCATTCGGATGGTTTCTGCTAAAATCCCTAAAGTTAAAGAATTTGATCTTTTCCATTTAATTCGTATCTTGAGCTTCGGGAATTCGTTTCAAGATCCGTCTTAGCAAATATGTCACATAAATTTTGAATAACTTCCTTGTGAGATTTGGGATCATTCCGAGTTTTGTAGGGTTGCGTATTGATTTTTGTCACGAAAGCAAATTTTCAAAAAAAAAAAAAATTGAAAAGAGAAAAGAATAGAAAAAAAAAAGAAAGGAAAGAAAGAAAATGAAATTAGAATAGAGGCGGTGGCTAAGGGATAGCTTATCCTTTAGCTTAAAATGAAACATAAATAGAAACAAGAATACGAGAAACAAAGCAGAGAAAACGCGAAGGAGAAAAAATGCATAAAAGAGAGAAAGGAAAGGAAGAGGAGAAGGAAAAAAAATAGAATTTTTACCCCAAAATATCCAGAGTGGGATCGTTTGACAGGGAATCCAAAGGAACAAAGCATTTTTTGAGTAGCAGTGCTAACTTTGGAACAATGTAAGTGGTTTATATCCATTCCTTTTGTGGACTTTTGCAACGTGGATATTTGTACATGTTTTCTATCACGTATACCTGCCGGTTTGGGCATACTTGCTATGCCACCTTGTATGTAAGTGCGTAGTAAATTGTGTGTTTACTATTATATGTATTGATAAAACATATGGATCGGGTTGCACACCGCAACAGTATAAATATATGGATCGGGTTGCACGCCGCAATCATATAAATATATGGATCGGGTTTCACGTCTCAACATTATAAATATATGGATCGGGTTGCACGCCGCAACAATATTTACATATAATAAGATGTATTACATACGAATTCATGACATATGTATTGAACGCTATATGTATTGTATCCCTTATCTGTTGCCTGGGATTGTTTAATTGCTTGACCCCATCGTTGTCATAACTATCGCTTTGCGCATTATTTGTTGTTTGTCGAGTGATTCTGTCTCCCTGGCTAGCATATCTACTTCTTCGAGGTGGCTAGCCATCCCCACTTACTGAGTCTTTTCGACTCATCCTCCATTTGTTTCTTGTCTATTTATTTCGTTTCGATAGGTTTCGCGCCAAGATTGAGTTCTCTACATTGTTCGACAGGTTCTCTCCAAGATTGAGTTTGCTACATGGCCTCCAATTTTATGTTTATTATCTCAGTTATATTTTTCTCCCTTCCGAAGATGTTTATACTTCATTTGTATTCTTAGATGTCTGTCTGGGTAGCCTTAAACCTAGTATATTAGGTTGTCAGCTGTAACTTCTTCTATACAACTTATGTATAATTAGGTCTTATTTCTTAACTATAAGTTGATTTTATGCGTATTTTTGTGAAATCAATTAAATGGGTTCACCCGATGGGTCTAAAAGAGGATCTCGGGTGCCCGCACGGCCTACCCAAAAATTTGGGTCATGTCCAAATGAAGCCCTCGAGGCTGAGATTAAATACCTACGGGGCAAAAGAGCAAGTTCCCCTTCTGAATTGAAGTCCAAATTTAAAGCCAAGCTAGAGTCCAAAGCCACTAGAGCCCGTGTTGACGAAAATTGGGCTATTATTCAGACCAAGTTGAAGACCCTCGAACAATGCAAAGAAGGAATAATCCTAGATGAAGAAATAGCTAAGGCAAAGGATGAGGTTGTCAAGGCTCAGGCTATTTTATACTAGCTTCCTTCGAGCGGTGAAAGCTTGGAGTCGCGGGCAAAGACTTGGAGTCGCTACCTAACATATTTTCTAACTAGGCGTATTAGGGCATCAACTTTGTTTCTAGCCAATATTATGTTAACTCCGAACTTGATCTACAGACCGAAAATTTTGAGTAAGGGTAACCCGAAAGGAAGGTTTTAGGCACCTCTCAGATTCCACCAAATGTGGTTCCCAGCAGGACTAAATAATTGAGATTTAAAATAAATTAAACTTAATAAAATTGAACAGCTTTCACTATAATATACAAGTACACAACATTGAATTTAAAGTAAATGATTCATCTTCTCGAATTGTTTTCTTACTTAGCAAACTTCAACTAAATAGACCTTGCAAAATACAACAAATTAGTTAGTGTGTCAAAAATAATAAAATTGAATGATAAGCCAAGAAAACACAATAGCAAGTATTTTGAAACATTTGTTTCCTCCAATGATGCCGTGGATTTCGTCGGGAAGTACCTTGAAAACAATATGAAAATGAATTAGTAAGAAATTAATAAACTAAAATATTAAATAATAAGTAGAATAAAAATAATAAAAATGATAATAATAATAATAATAAAAAGAAAAATAAAGGGCAAAAGGAATTTTTGAAAATTTTAGGCTCAGATTAATGTATTGCATCGGGTAGAGGTTAGTGATGTCGGTACGGCTGCAAACGCGGGTTGCCATACCAAGTACCGATCCCGCTACTCCTACGTCTCTTACTTTGCAAATTAAACGTATCGTCATCGCCTTTTTTTGTTTGCTTTTGGGACACGTAAGGAATGGTAAATACGGGACGAGACTCGTATTAGCCTCCAAATGTCATTGGCCTAAACGGTGTAGTATCCATTCAAATCAGTGTATAGGCCTCAATGTATATTTTTTCATTGGCTAGCATCGTGGTGTTGTACTGTTTAAATCAATGAATATTTTCCAAACAGTCTTATGAGCTCACAGAGGATGCCAGCATATCCACACAAAGTTCCAATAAAGACCAAACCGTTCAAGAGAACTGGGATTCTCGATGCCCCGACAAGGATCCAACACCAAATAACACCGAAAAGGTCATCAAAAGAAAAAACATAGCGTTAACTGATCCAACCAATATAACAAGGCATGATAACAACATAAATTCAACAGAACCAGGCATCTTCAGTATGCGAACAAGGCAACAGTAGCGAGAAAATGGAGGAGCGACCGCCAATGTTACACACCATGGCGTCGCTGCAACTCCAATATCCCCTTTTTATATCAGCGGTTAATTGATGGAACAGAGCCAACAACGATGTGGTTTTTTCGGTCAACTACAAATATAGTGGAACACCACCAACGTAAGGAAGAGGAGGAACGACTACCGCAGTGTCGCTACAACTCCAACTTCCCTTTTTAATCACAAATCAGAGAAGACCATCAGATAAATAGATGAAGTTTCTGGTCAATATCAGACACTACACCCATCCTTCCATTATCATTATCACTGGTGGAATCTCCACCACGGCGCCACTGCCACTGTTTCCCCAATTCCCCCAATCCCTCTGTCTCCTTTTCGATGTGTATGTAAAGGGTTTCTCTATTTCTCTGGTGGTTTTTTCGGTGGTGTTTCCAGTGTATATGTATGTATAGTTATTGATCTTTTTTTGTGTGTGTAGGGAGGTGCGCAGTAGAGAGAGAGAGGAGAGGTCGAAACCCGTATCCCCCTTCTCAATGTTGAAGATAAGAGTTATATAGCAAAATTTTGCAAAAGAGCCGTTGTAGAATGATCCTAATTTCAGGGATTCGACTCCAACAGAGAAGAGGAATTGAAGGACATGAGGGAAGATTTCTGAGAGATTGAGGATTTTGTTTTGAATGTTGGGGATTTTAACCAAGGGATATGGTCTTGATTTTGGGATGATTTAGATGAGTGATTAGATGAAAGTGATAGGGGTTCCGATTTTGGGAAAGGAAACCTGGGTGAGGGATTTGTGGAAAAAAGATAAAATCATTTTTTGTGTGTTTCCTTGAAATAACCAGAAAGAAATAGATTATGCTCGGTGCAAGATGATGAATGTATTTAGACAGACACTTGTCGGGATTCGAAGAAAATTTGAATTCAAATTAACATGTGAATTTTATGGAAATAGGCGGAATGGAATTTTGACTGGACAATTTTATTAGACCGATATTTAATTTAAAAGTGCAGGATAAAAAATGAAATCAAACAATTGTGCTCAACTTAAATTAAATACGTATAAATAGTCACAAATAATTATAAAATTTTATTTATGCAGTAAATTACACGAATAACCACAGTTTCACAGATAGCCTAAATGATTCAAATTACATAATATAATCGCAATAAGTATATAATGTATAATTAGTGGATAATCACAGGCAAATACATGTTTCCTAATGCAGATTTTGTTCAATAGTCAATATTGCACCTTTAAGCTAAATATAGCCAATTATGAAAAAAAGAGGGACAAAATTGGGTGTCAACAGCTGACCCTCTTTGCCTGGGGATGATGAAAGAGTCTTCGGGCAAAGATAGTTCACGGAGTAGCAAATTTTGTCATGACGGACGGACAAAGTAAAAGGAAAATAAGAGTTTTGGGGGTATTTTGGCCCGACCCCAGTCTCTGAGTTGCCTACATATCTCGGTTTTCACGAGAATCAGGCTGTGTGCAGTTCTAGAATGGCATGTTGTCTGTGTGATATTTTTATAACGCACAATTTTAGATGTCAGGAGTAAACTTGTAAGAAAATACGAAGTTTACATTTTAATGTACTTTGAAATTTGCTGAGATATGATTGTTGGATATAACGAAGGCTTTGTCGAAGACGAGGTAACATCGATAGATCGGGCGTGGGAAAAGAGGCTTGTAATCATCCTAGTTATGAAGATGCGGTGCACGACACGCCCATAAAGAGGAATTTATACGTACATAGTTTCCACTTCATCTCGATAACTGAGTCATCTTGCCTTCGATATTGTCTTGAATGAGCTGGGGAATATTAAGGAGTAAAGCACAATAAGTATGCATGATTCAAACAGAGGGCTTAATTAAGCATGAAAACACACACGATTGACACAGATAGGCGTGAATAGGAAAGAACACAAACTGGCATCCAATCAGGAATGAATGATTAGGTGGATCACTTATGCGAGTATGGAAATATAGATTTGAGTGCTTTGAAACTTGGCAAAATAGATAGTTTGCAGGTATAACAAAAGCATTGTCTGTTAGATTAAGCTTCTTGAATGGTGTTCCAGAATGGTGCATAGTATGCATTTGAGGTTTTTTGGTTGCACAAATTCATGTGTGTTAGTGATTTTCTGGGGAGCAAGTGTAAGGGTATGTGAAATGGAGCAGGGATTTGTCAAGAGATCAGGGAGTACCCTGCAGCAAAATCAGGACAAATGCAAATAAAGAAAAAAATAAAGATAACGTAAACTTCCCTGTTGAGTTGATCTTTCCTTTGTCAAGTATTCGTCTATTTTCAAGTGCTTTCGGTGCAAGAAAATATGTTCCTCTCCTCTAGAGATATTCGCCTACTCATTTGGAGCTATTAGTGCCTCTCATCAGGAGATAATTATCTGCTCGTCGGGAGCTAGTAAGTGCCTCTCATCAGGAGATAATTGTCTGCTCGGTAGGAGCTACTAAGTTCCTCTCGTCATGAGATAATTGTTTGTCGTGTCGGGCTTTGTACTCTGCGAACAAAAATATAGTGCAAAAGAAGAAAAGAAGTGCCTCTCGTCGGGAGATATTTGCCTGCTCGTCGGGAGCTACTTGTCTGCTCGCCAGGAGCTACTAAGTGCCTCTCGTCAGCAAATATTTGTCTGTCGCGTCGAGCTATATACCCCTACGAACAAAAAGTAAAGTGCTCGTCGCGTCGGGTTGTGTACCCTGCGAACAAAAGTAAAGTGCCTGTCGCCGGGCTGTGTACCCTGCGAACAAAAAGTAAAGTGTCTGTCGCCAGGCTGTATACCCTACGAGCAAAAAGTAAAGTGCTAAAAATAAAATGACATTATCATGTCTGCAATATTTCTAAGAAGGTCGTCGTGTTTCAACTTTCGTAATGTCTGCACTAAAAGAAAAATTTTGTGAGTTGCGGGGGAAGGTTTGATTTGTGCATTCTTCATCTATTATGCGCCTTCCTCTTGTAGTGCCTTCTTTCATGAATCCTGGGTCTTGGTCAAGCTTTCTTCGGTGAATTCCCAGTTTCTATACTTCGTTTTTCTTGAAATGGGGATCTCAAAAAATATTTCCCTAGTATCAGCTTGCGTCTTTTGGAATTTTTGAGGGGATCCTCAAAATTCTACCCCAGTTTATTGCCTTTGATAGATCATTATATTATGGTAGTGCCTGCAAAATAAACAAAAAATACGTGTGTATGTCCAATTCTTAAGCGAACGAGCCTATTGTAGTGGTGCCTGCAAAACAAAATATATGAATTTGTCCTATTTTAAGCCGGACAGAGCTGATCGTCATATTTTAAGCCTGACGTGGCTAGTCGTCATATTATAAGCCTGACGAGGCTAGTCGTCATATTTTAAGCCTGATGTGGCTGATTGTCATATTATAAGCCTGACGAACTAGTCGTCATATTTTAAGCCTGACGTGTAGTCGTCATATTATAAGCTTGAAGTGGCTAGTCATCATATTCTAAGTCTGACGTGGCTAGTTGTCATATTCTAAGCCTGACGTGGCTGGTCGTCATATTTTAAGCCTGACTTGGCTGGTCGTCATATTATAAGCCTGACGTGGCTAAAGTGCTAGTATGTCCATTGTGATTGCCTGCGAATTCTTGTGTTTGTGTTGAAAGATCTACTGTCAAATAAAGATTTGTTAGTCGAAACAAAATGGTTGCATTGTGCTGAACGCCAATGTATGGCTTCAATATGTATTGGTCTTTTTGGTGTGACATTGGGTATCTAGATGACTCTGATTATGTGGGTACTTGCATACTTAGATTGAGGTTTGGTGTTTGAATTTTGTTGGATTTGGAGGTTTTCCAAAATTGTATTTGTCTTGGGTTGTGTCGGGATGTCTTCATGTTTCAAGCTCTTCTTTTCGACAGACATGGAGCTAACTTTGAGGGATTGACCTTTGTAAAAAATGTATTTTTGGTTTAGGAGTTGGAGTTTCCCCTTGTTGGTTCTAATTGTATCATTGTCTTGCCTTTGGTCAATCAGACTCTGAATTTTGTGTTTCGGTGCTGGGTACTTTCTGATGTCATGGTATTGAATGTTTGAGTAACGAGTGTAGATCTTTGGTGGATCGAATTTCGAAATTAGTATTTAGGGAATAGTTTGTTTGTCGGTTGCAATATTTCTTGACAGAGCTAAAGGAATAAAGATGTGAGGTTGTGAGTTTTACCAGTTTCGGTTGTATAGTGATTAGATTTCTTTCTTGCGACTCATGTGTGGGTAAAATATTGGCTGATTTTGGTTGTCCACATCACAAGTTGTACAGTAATGGAATTCGGATTGTCTGGGTTCTCTCGGTGTCATATGCTAGTGGTTTAAAAGACTTTGTCCCGAGGTAAACATTTTCAGGTTGGCTTGCCATTTCAGCTTTTCTGAATGCAGATTCTTGACCAATTTTAGTGTTCAGATGCAAAGCGACCGTAATACAGTGGTAAAATGCGCAAAACTGTGTTAGGACATTTAGCAAAGATTTGATGCAAAAACAACAAATATAGCTTAAGAGAATGCCTAGACCGCAGATGATAGATTAGCACTTGATTTTGGAGATTATGAAAAATTGTATAGAGGTTAAAAGATTGCTCGAGTGCTTTATGTAGCAGTCAAGACAAAGATTCTGGTCGAATGACCGATGCTCGTTTAAGCAGGAGATGAGAAGTTGAATGTCAATGAAAGGTGGTAAAGATGTTGTGTAAAGAATAGGTTGTGTTGACAGAAAGGAGGTTGGCTTTTGTTGAACACCAAAACCTTAAGTGCATCTGTCATCTTTCCTTGCGAATTAGGCAATGTCGCATATTTGCATCCTTGAAAGAGATACTCAATGTTTTTCATACTTGTCAACCAACTGGTCCAATTCAATTTTTGCCTCAACTTTTGCTTGTCAGGTAGATTTTGTTGCTAAGAGACCGATCCCGGTGTATCATGTATATTCCTAGATCGTTGTTTTAGTCAAGACCGTTATAAAGGTCGACCATATTCAATTCCTTGCTCCATGTAGTTGTTGTCATGAAAATTTATTCAAAAAAAGCTTTTGACCAAAATCGCTGCAAGAAATCTGTCTGCCCCTGTTTTGTATCAAATTACTTCTTGGTCTTGTAAGTATCTCAAATAGCGTCATCTTGAGTTCATCGTCTCCTTGCACACTTGCTAGTTGGTAGGGATATGCTTTCAATACTCAGCAAGAGTTTCTAGCTCCATCATATAATGGAATATTTGTCACTGTGCCTTTGCATTCTTTTCCAAATTGAATCAGCCTGCTAATTTTGGTTGTTATGGATAAACCTTTGTATCATCAAGCGGGTTCCGATCATTTCTCACATCCTTATTGCCTTGTGATAACCCTTTGAACATCTTTTTGGCCATGAATAGGTGCAAATTTGGAAATATTTTGGATTACCTTAAATGTATTACAATATGGACTAGACCGACAAAATGATCCTCAAACATTGTGTCAAAACGAAGTATTTCGGTAAGTCATGTATGCCTTTGACCAAAAAATCCCTGATAAGTGCACTTTGCTTAACCAAATCTTCTGCCTTGGTATTCAACTTAAGCCAACCTTTTGGATAATCAAGATATACGAAAGATTTTTGATATCAGGATTTGGGCATAGAGTAGGGAGATAAGGTTCCTTGGTAGGAGATTGGATTTGGGAAAGGATTGACTTAGGTAGAAATAGACCTAGAGCAATCAAGCAAATTCACGTAATGCACACCTAGCAAATAAAAATGTATCATATGACCGCTTTATGCATGATGATTTGGAAAGCGTTTTGTGCCACATATATCATTTCATTTGCTACAAAATGCGGAGTCTAAAAGAGAATATTGCATTTATCGAACATTCGTCTTTATTACAAGGGTTGATATTGAAACGGCATAAGGGAAGGACATGACTAAACATTGCTAGAAAATCAGATCATGGCCTGAGCAAGCATTCTTTATGTTGATCCATCCTCAGAAGATTCATCTTCTTCCGCTTCGGATAAATCTTCACTAGATGAACTTACCCCTGACGAATCTCATTGGAAAATGATATTGTCTGCGTCAGTTAAGAGCCGGGATATGTCGAATGTGAAGTTTTTCAACATTTTCCAAGCCTTCCTTCCTTTCTCCTCTATTCCTTTGTCAGCCACAGAGTCCATTCCTTCGCTAGGCCATACACCGATAGACTCTATGCGTTTTGTCAGGAGTTCTGCCTTATTGCGCCATTTGTTTTTTTATTTGGTCTTTGCTTCAACCAAACTTTGATTTTTCACTATTTTCTCCCGTGCCTTTGCCAGTTGTTTGTGTATCCTCTTGCACTCAGATTCTAATTCATTAGCATTTCTTTTCTTTTTTCTTGTTGCTCTTGGTTGAACTTCCTTTGCTATGTCTTTCCTTAGCCAGTCTGGATAATCTTCATCATAGCCTGCATCAAACCTGTCTCGTCCAATAGTCTCAAATCCCATTTGTCGCCTTTCTTTCCAAAGTTCTAATATCTTGTCTTTGAACAGTATCATTCCTCCGAAAATATCAGCTTTGAAACTTCTGATGTCTGCAATTTGGGGTACAATCTGCTTTCTCCCTGCTTGTCGAAGTGCCCTTAAAGGAGTGTATGGATAAACTCCTCTAAAGCCCACTAAGATTATAAATAAGTCTCTATCGGATCATGTGATTACTGTTGTGCTAGGAATGTAATCAAACATCCATTGTATGTTTTCAGATGTCAACTGAGAAAGCCTGTGGTACCAGCCTTTGGCAGTCATTGGCTGGTCCCATTTCTCGAGAGCGTTGTTCATGCGGGCGATATGAGTCTAGATGTAGTTTTCTCTTGGTATTGGGTAGAAGTCTTGGTCTATGCAGTTCATCCTTTACAAATGTTCCATCAAACAAATTTGTAGGAGTAAATTACAACATTTCAAAAAGCTAGCACCTTTCCTACATCTTTCTAAAGCTCGGTACATTACTGCAACAATTATCGGTACAAAAGTGTATTTCTTGTTGAAGTCCTTGAGTAAGGTATCGGCGATTGATACCATGCAAAGATCAACCCGTCCTTTGTGTTCTGGAAACACGACAGTCCATAAAAAGCTGGTGACAAAAGCAAGTACCCTCCGCTCTTGCCAATCTGCCTTGTTAATGCTGAAATAGTCTTCGAATTCTTGAAATACTTCTCCATACCCAAATTTGATATAGAGGGAAGTCAAGGAAATTCCTAATTGTCCCACATCGTCTGTGCATAATTCAGGCTTAAGCCCTACCATTTTGAAAAACTGTTCGGGTGTAATGTTCTCAGGCATCAATATCTCATCACTATCAAATGGTAGTTGAGTCAATCCGCCTATTTCTTCCAGCAACGGTGTTAACTCTACACTTCCAAAGTGGAAAACTGCTCAGTCCGCATCCCAATAATGTACTGCTGCTTCTGCTATCCTTTTCACTGCAGTGTGCTCCATTAGTGATATTAGATTCTCCAACATTATTTTGACTTGATTTTGTTAATCTATGCATAGGTTTTCCCACAAATCTCTTAGCAACTGAGGGATTTCAACAACTACATCAAATGTTCTAGTGGCCATGATTTTTTGGAAAAGGTGACAGACAATAGAAAAAGTGACACGACCCAGAATCCGGTTAGGTCATGCGGGCACCCGACATCCTCCCCTAGACCTGTCGGGCGAACTCTTACTAATTTAATTTGGAAAATAAATATAACAATTCATAAATAAGGACAAGACTTAAAAAAAACACAGACATACTGATATCTCTAAGCTGTACAAAAGAAATTACAGCTGACTACCCAACATACTAGGTTTAGGGCTATCCAGACTAGACATCTAAGAGTACAAAAAAGACAAATACCTCCTGAAGGGAGCAAAATGCAACTGAAATAACAACCAATAAACTGGTGACCATCCGGAATAAAAGCTGGCTCATCCAGACAGCTGAAGTCGTCTTCGCTCCTTCACAACGTGGCGAACTCAATCTTGGAGCGAACCTGCCGAAACGAAATAGATAGACAAGAAACGAACAGCAAACAAGGGTGAGTCAAAAGGACTCAATAAGTGGGGTAGACTAGCCACCTTAAAGAATAGGATAACTAGCCAGGGAGAAAAAGAAACAGATAAACCAAATTCCTCTTATTTAAATTATGAAAAGGCAGAGCCAGATAATAACTAGAAACACGTATGGAATCACAAACTCATCAACAACCAGGAACATAAGATAGCCAGAACATATAGGTATCCTGAACACATCAACAATGAGAAAGAGATCCTGTTGCGGCGTGCAATCCGATCCATATATTCATCCTGTTGCGGTGTGTAACCCGATCCATATATTTATACCATTGCGACGTTCAACCGATCCATATATTCATACCGTTGCAGCGTGCAACCCGATCCATATATTTATACCGTTGCGGCGTGCAACCCGATCCATATGTTTATACCGTTGTGGCGTGCAACCCGATCAATATGTTTATATCGTTGCAGCGTGCAACCCGATCCCCGCAACCCAGAATACGAGCCAGAAATATATAGCCAAACTGAGATATGTCCACAACATGGTGTACATACCACATACATAAAACACAACACAATACACACAATAGTCAGTATGCGGTGCTATGAGATGGGATGAATGCGGTATGATGCAATGCAGTCACATATGCCTGATACCTATCTCCGGCGCGGGACTCTTATCGTCTACTAGAATATATACGCAATAATGACCCTTCAGCGGCTCGGGACTCTCATCGATTACCGAGAAGTATATGCAATGATGACCCTTCACCGGTGCGGGACTCTCATCGCCAACCGAGAAGTATATGCAATAATGACCCTTCACCGGTGCGGGACTCTCATCGTCAACCGGGAAGTATATGCAATAATGACCCTTCGCCGGTGCGAGACTCTCATCGCCAACCGAGAAGTATATGCAATAATGACCCTTTGCCGGTGCGGGACTCTCATCGCAAACCGGGAAGTATATGAAATAATGACCCTTCGCCGGTGCGGGACTCTCATCCCAACCAGGAAGTATATGCAATGCTAAAACCCAGAGTGCAATGCTCATATGTTCCGTGCAATACCAACAACAGGGCATAACATATAATATACAATATAAATTCCAAGCTAAGGCGTAATGAGTACGCCTATCGGCAGCTACACACGTAAGGAAACACGTGGTAGAAAATCCACGAGGCCAAGTGCCTCCAAAGAAATGGATATAAACACTTAGCTCTTCCAAAAGTTAGTACGGCTAATCAAAAACCGCTTTATCCTTTGGCTTCCTTTCCAAACGATCCCACTCTATTCAATAAGCAGAAAAATATATCAAATTAGGCTAAAGGCTTCATTCCTCACATCTTAGAATAATCCGGTTAGGAACCTGATACCTATTCACATACGCAATACGCAGGCCAGGCCTATGTACAGGGTTTAAGGTCACATAACCAAACCCCAAATAAATTACATTTATATGTTGCCCATAACTCACTGAGTACGAATATATAATCAATTCCATTATCGGGGTCCATTTGACCCTTTAAACTGCTAATTAAACTTATTAAAACGATGTCTAATATTTCAAGTTTTACCGTTAAAATATATTCAAATACACGTAATAAACTCAAAGAATATATTAGGATCATTACCTGAATGTTTCGGGGTAAAAATTCTACTATTTTTCCGGCTCTTTTCTCATTTTCTGGTATTTTTCTCGCTATGTCATCTCTGTTTTTCGTGTTTCTTTGTTTCTGTTCATTCTCTCCGTTTCTATCAATTTAAGCTCATAAGTGAGCTTTATATAAGCTTATCCATCCAGCCGCCCATCAACTTTTTGTCTTTTCCCCATTATTTTTTTTCATTTTTTTCTTTAAAATTTCTGCTACGATAAAAATTCAAACGGTACCCTACGATATTCAAAATAATTAAAACTTTTGCATACAAGTTATACAAAATATATGTAACATATTCGCGAAGGCGGATCTCAAATTGAACTCCCGAAACTCAAGATGAAAATTTAAATATAAAAGGTCAAATTATTTAACCTTCGGCATTAGCGGAAACTAGCCGAACAACATCGAAATTCACTTTCGAAAGTTCACAAAAGTCATAAATAATCATACGAATCTAACGACTCTTTCGGATTTCGAATCGAAGCTCATTCACCAAACCGAGCTCGAAAATTTCTTTTTAATATTTATCGACAATAAAAACTGAAATCTTCTTCCGATGCCTACCAAACGAGGTCCGATTTAGCTCAAATTTTACAAACAGGTCCTAATGGACATTACGAATATTTTAAAATTATCAGCACGCCAATCGGAGTCCTAACGTCCAAAACGACTGACCGAGGTCGTTTCATTCTCCTCCACTTATAAACTCGTTCGTCCTCGAACGAGCCTAAGCCTAAAGAAAAATTCGCACAAATAATGAGAGAACTTGCACGACCTTCATGAGCCACTCCACGGGTTTTATCTTCTGATTGCAGAATCAGAATTATAACACGAACACCAAACTCTTGGAATAAAACATATCTGGATACTATGATAATATCATTGCCCAACTTATTCGGACTAAGCTGACCCTTTCTCGATCATGATAGAAGATTTCTATATTTTCGAAACAAAGATACACGGAACTCTGGATGAATTAACATGATTCTGCCGGTGAATCACCTCGTCGATATACTTTTTGATAAAGAACAAGTCGATGAAACAAAGAATTAGCTTACGCTTCAGCAATGCCTTAGAGATTTAATATTGTGATTCGGTATCAATTGGAGGAAGACTCCTCCACTTAGAGCATAAACTCATACAACTAATTTGAGTAGAAATAGTCATCCACTTAGAGCATAAACTCATACAACTAATTTGAGTAGAAATAGTCATCCTCGCACAACCTGCTGGATTAAGGAAGACTTAGCTGAGTAGAGAATGCGGCTCAGACCTGAGCTACCAAATTACCCTCTCGAGTTGCCAAACAGCTGAAAAATCGAGTTCATAATTCCATACCCTTGCCATAAGAACCAGCGCCTGGTAGATCAACACAGGGGCCAAATGACGCCTCTCATTACCCTTAGTAGCCTTGAAAAAAGACAATGTGCTTACCCAGCTACCTTGGCACGCACTCTGGCTCAACGCAGGGAACATCACAATAGGTTACTGACCGCCTAAGTTCACTAGTGCCGGACGAAGAAGAAACGGCAACGGACTGAGGATAGAAATAATTAGAACTTCAGGAAGCCCATCTTCTTATTGCTTGGCTACCAGAGCTAGACTACTTCTGAGTCAGGCTAACCAAAGAATCGCAATTGACGAAATAGACATTAAATGAGCTCTATGGAGCGACATCCATACCAATTTTAACCTCCCAATAAGAAGGAAACTCTAACCATTTACCAGAAAACCCTTTTATAACCCAGAAAAGCTCATGGGATAACATGGCTGTACTAGCGTCTTGAACAAAAGGAAGACACATAAATTGCATATTACTTACTTATCACTTTGCACCGAAAGAAACGATAACACTTTCTGATGGTGACGAATTAGGATCCCATTATCCTACCAACATTGAATTCTGACGAGAGAGGTAAACTGACTTGACATAATAACATAATGTGGCAAAATAAGATGCCAAACAGACAATACCGACACTCACTGTCAAATCTCTCATATTTAAACCAGATAAACTAGTATGGTCTTACAAATGCCAGAAATAAATCATACTAAAAATCACTCCTCTACCACAATCGATTCTTAATAAAAACAATATCCAAGGAAGTCATGGAAACATGGTAAGATAAACGAAGTTCAGACCGATCGAAAGAATCAAATCTTACTCACACATAATGGAAAAATAATTACATGGGTGTACTACATCGGATGCCTTAGCATCCTGCCAGACTAGCAGTTCATAGAACTTCCTCTGCAGCTGAGCTGAGCCACTACCCTGATAATCACCTTCTGAAGTACCACTGCCACCATGCTCTCAACCTTTACTGGATGGTAGTATTTCTCTGGCTGATTGTGATCTAAATAAAATCGCTTACGACTGCGCAAGTGCCTGATAACAAGAGGAAGGATGAATGCTACTTGCCGGAGTAAGGGAGAACTCCACCAAAGATGACAGGCTCGCGACAATGATAATACCTTTTCTGTGAAAACTGAAGCTGGACAGATTGAGAAAAACTGGGTCTGATATTGACGAGCTACTGGCACATTCTAAGAATCGCGTGACACAAGTTGAGATAACCTGGAAGGTGATCTCCCAAAATAATCAGAACTCTTACCTCTAAATGAGGTACCATGGTTACCCACTAGGGCCACGGGATCTCTTGTTATTCCCGCTCTAACTATTCCCCCTCTAACTTATGGTATGGCTAATACCTCTGAGCAATATTAACAACAACATCAAATGAAGTCTCAACCTCAATTTCTCAAGCCATATGGGATCTCAAGGAAGGAGAAAGGTCACCAATAAATCTTTGAACATTCTCGAAAGGCTCATGGACTAGTTCTAATGCATATTCAGCCATTCTATAGAATTCAATCTCATATTATGAAACATCAACAGGTTATCCGATAGGCTAGCCTATCCAATCCACTCAAACTGGCAACACTCTTCATCTCGCTCGCTACTCGAAAGGAACTTTCCACGAATCTAGAAGAAAAACCGAACCAAGTTAGCTAATAAAAGAGCGGCCCACCAATTCAAGGCTGGACCCTGAAACTGGAAAGAAGAATAATCGACACCATACCGCTCGATATAATCAAGAGCCTGAAGGATACACTGACATCATTTTACTTTTAAAAAAAAACTTACACATGGATTAAGTAATGCATTGCTTGGGAATATCGGGATGGTTCAACCAGATAAAATAATACAGCATCTTCGGACACTCGGACCGAGCTATTATTTGGGCTAGCTAACCAACCAGAATAATTAGTAGCGCAACACATGCTGCCTCTGGAACGTAATTTACTGGAGTAATATTAAGAACTAGAATAGGAGCTCCCTGAGACCGAACGTCTGACATGATGCAACCTGGTAAGCTGCCTAGTGAATAAGAGGTTCTTGCGGTATCTGTGTCGCCACGATTCTCGTAAAAGCATCATAGAGAGCCAAGGGAACCATAAGGCCCTGTTCCCTTGCCCATGGCAAGCTCGTACAGCTGGGACCTCCGTAACTAGATCGTCAACACGATCAAAACTCTCAGGGCTTCGTCAGTGCTAACCCCAGTCTAGACTGTTTCGTCTTGAACTCATACCGTTTGTTGATTTGTCGCACGAGGGTTCACAATTACCACGAAGGAATTAACAAATAAACGAAAATACTTTTCAATCCTAGACCGATGCATGATCAGAAATGAAGGAAGTGAAACTTCCTAAATGCCATCATAGCCTCTCGTAGATAAATACGGACGTTTACGTACCCATCAGCGAGACTCTACTAGACACTGTCTTAGTCTGGATAGACTTTAAATTAGGCTCTGATACCAACTGACACGACCCAGAATCCGGTTAGGTCGTGCGGGCACCCGACATCCTCCCCTAGACCTGTCGGGCGAACCCTTACTAATTTAATTCGGAAAATAAATATAACAATTCATAAATAAGGACAAGACTTTAAAAAAAATACAGACATACTGATACCTCTAAGCTGTACAAAAGAAATTACAGCTGACTACCCAACATACTAGGTTTAGGGCTATCCAGACTAGACATCTAAGAGTACAAAGAAGACAAATACCTCCTGAAGGGAGCAAAATGCAACTGAAATAACAACCAATAAACTGGTGGCCATACGGAATAAAAGTTGTCTCATCCTGATAGCTGAAGTTGTCTTCGCTCCTTCACAACGTGGCGAACTCAATCCTAGAGCGAACCTGCTGAAACGAAGTAGATAGAGTGAGTCAAAAGGACTCAATAAGTGGGGCAGACTAGCCACCTTAAAGAATAGGATAGCTAGCCAGGGAGATAAGAAACAGATAAACCAAATTCCTCTTATTTAAATTATGAAAAGGCAGAGCCAGATAATAACTAGAAACACGTATGGAATCACAAACTCATCAACAACCAGGAATGTAAGATAGCCAGAACATATAGGTATCCCGAACACATCAACAATCAAAAAGACATCTTGTTGCGGCGTGCAATCCGATCCATATATTCATTCTGTTGCGGTGTGCAACCCGATCCATATATTTATACCATTGCGACGTTCAACCGATCCATATATTCATACCGTTGCGGCGTGCAACCCGACCCATATATTTATACCATTGCGGCGTGCAACACGATCCATATTTTTATACCGCTGCGGCGTGCAACCCGATCCATATGTTTATACCGTTGCGGCGTGCAACCCAATCCCCGCAATCCAGAATACGAGCCAGAAATATATAGCCAAATTGAGATATGTCAAAAACATGGTGTACATACCGCATACATAAAACACAACACAATACACACAATAGTCAGTATGTGGTGCAATGAGATGGGATGAATGCGGTATGATGCAATGCAGTCATATATGCCTGATACCTATCTCCGGCGCGGGACTCTCATCGTCTACTAGAAGATATACACAATAATGACCCTTCACCGGCTCGGGACTCTCATCGATTACCGGGAAGTAAATGCAATGATGACCCTTCACCGGTGCGGGACTCTCATCGCCAACCGAAAAGTATATGCAATAATGACCCTTCACCGGTGCGGGACTCTCATCGCCAACCGGGAAGTATATGCAATAATGACCCTTCGTCGGTGCGGGACTCTCATCGCCAACCGGAAAGTATATGCAATAATGACCCTTCACCGGTGCGGGTCTCTCATCTCAAACCAGGAACTAAATACAATAATGACCCTTCGCCGGTGCGGGACTCTCATCACCAACCGGGAAGTATATGCAATAATGACCCTTTGCCGGTGCGGGACTCTCATTGCAAACCGGGAAGTATATGCAATAATGACCCTTTGCCGGTGCGGGACTCTTATCGCCAACCGGGAAGTATATGCAATGCTCAAAACCAGAGTGCAATGCTCATATGTTCAGTGCAATACCAACAACAGGGCATAACATATAATATACAATATAAATTCTAAGCTAAGGCGTAATGAGTACGCCTATCGGCAGCTACACACGTAAGGAAACACGTGGTAGAAAATCCACGAGGCCAAGTGCCTCCAAAGAAATGGATACAGCTAGGCAGTTTTATTTTGACCCTTCCTTGACTTGGTCTTCGAATCGTAAGTCTCAGCCCGTTCCCGGCTTGCCTTCACCCAATCTACTCAAAGTATTTTCAACTCTTTCATGGTATCAGAGCACTAGCTCTTGGGAAAGGTTCAGTTGGTTCGTGTGAAGTGTAGTCTGAATACCTTCTTCTTAGGTTCAAGTATTCTACGCAGGCTTAATTTACCGGAATTTTTTCTTCAAAGAATGCCAGAGTAGTGATCAATAGCACCGCTATCAATGATACACTGTCCACTACTCGAGGCTAGAAGGGCGGAATCTTTTCTACCTCTTAGCGGTTTGCTGTGCTCTGTGATCTTATTCTTCTCCAAGACCCGATGCTTCATCTGCTTCTTTAGTTTAGTAGGACTTGTTTCACGCTATTGCGTATAAACACTTACCTCTTCCAAAAGTTAGTACGGCTAATCAACAACCGCTTTATCCTTTGGTTTCCTTGCCAACGATCCCACTCTATTCAATAAGCAGAAAAATATATCAAATTAGGCTAAAAGCTTCATTCCTCACATCTTAGGATAATCCAGTCAGGAACCTGATACCCTATTCACATACGCAATACGTAGGCCAGGCCTATGTACAGGGTTTAAGGTCACGTAACCAAACCCAAAATAAATTACATTTATATGTTGCCCATAACTCACTGAGTACGAATATATAATCAATTCCATTATCGGGGTCCATTTGACCCTTTAAACTGCTAATTAAACTTATTAAAACGATGTCTAATATTTCAAGTTTTACCGTTAAAATATATTCAAACACACGTAATAAACTCAAATAATATATTAGGATCATTACCTGAATGTTTTGGGGTGAAAATTCTACTATTTTTCCGGCTCTTTTCTCATTTTCTGGCATTTTTCTCGCTATGTCATCTCTGTTTTTCGTGTTTCTCTGTTTCTGTTCATTCTCTCCGTTTCTATCAATTTAAGCTCATAAGTGAGCTTTATATAAGCTTATCCATCCAGCCGCCCATCAAATTTTCTCTTTTCCCCTTTATTTTTTTCTTTTTTTTCCTTTAAAATTCGCTGCTACGATAAAAATTAAAACGGTACCCTACGATATTCGAAATAATTCCAACTTTTTCATACAAGTTATACAAAACATATGTAACATACTCGCAAAGGTGGATCTCAAATTGAACTCCAGAAACTCAAGATGCGAATTTAAATAGAAAAGGTCAAATTATTTAACTTTCGGCATTAGCGGAAACTAGCCGAACAACATCGAAATTCACTTTCAAAAGTTTGCAAAAGTCATAAATAATCATACAAACCTAACGACGCTTTCGGATTTCGAATCGAAGCTCATTCGCCAAAACCGAGCTCGAAAATCTCTTTTTACTATTTATCGACAATAAAAACTGAAACCTTCTTCCGATGCCTACCAAACGAGGTCTGATTTAGCTCAAATTTTACAAACAGGTCCTAACAGACATTGCGAATATTTTAAAATTATCGGCACGCCAATCGGAGTCCTAACTTCCGAAACGACTGACCGAGGTCGTTTCAAAAAGGAAAAAAAATGCCTAAGATTCGCTTTGTTGTAAACAAACGATCAACGTGTGGCATAAGCTTTTGAAATAATGCAACAGAAAATATGAAAAGATGTGTCGTTGTAGATTGAGAACCCTTTAGATACTTTAGACGAAAGTTGCTAATGGACTTTTGACAAACTATGGATGGCCAGTCTTTATATAATGCCTAAAGGATAAATGTGCATTATGTGTTATCCCGTTTATCAAGCGGTCATTTCTGCTTCAAATTGGGCCTTTAATGCCTTTTCAGTTACCTTTTGTGCCTTTGAATGACATTGAACACAGAATGATTTTAGCTGCTTAGGAATAAACGGTCGTTTCTGATTCAGTTTAGGCTTTGATGCCGTTTCGGTTACCATTTGTGCCTTTGAATGGCATTGAATGCAGAATAATTCCAATAAACGGTCCACATTTGCACGTTCAATCCTTTAAGTATATGCCAAATAGATCGTGTTCAACGCTCTTTGGGGGATCAAAAACCTGTTCGGATTGTTTGAACAAGTTGACCTATTGGACTTGAGAACAAGTTGGCCTATTGAACTTGAGAACAAGTCGACTAATGATATGTCATGATGCATGATTCCTAGCGTTGCTACTAAGGAATGGAGATAGCCAGACCAGATATAATAAGCCTCCCGAGCGGACGACTCAGGAGCGGGAACATCATGGACCAAATAGATTCCAAGTCATTCCCCCTAAAGGAATTTTGTGAGGGAAAGGGTGGTTGTAACCACTGTGTTTTCAACGCACGATTTAGAAGTTGCACAGAGTGGCAGGAGGTATGAGCGGTATGCACAAGTTTAAAATGTACAACTTTTGAAAGAAATGCACATGTTTTAAAAATGCATAAGTTATAAGTTTTGAAAAAGGATGCACATGTTTCCTAAAATCTGTGAATTTTGAAAAAGGATGCACACGTTAAAATAATTCACAAAATAATTTAGATAAAGAGAAGGAACAAAAAGAAAAACAAAAGAAACAGGTTAGTCCTGGGGCATAAAATAATTATGCAAGATTATATAAAGAATGCAAATAAAGTTATAAGTGAAACCCCTAAATTAGAGGATTTAACAAACTCGTGGAGAATTTAAAAGATCGTTGGAGCCAGCGTCGTGAGGTATTTTCCTAATCGAAGAGTGGGCTTTTCTAGACAAGGTTTCTCCCAAGCGGATAACTTGAAATTTGAAAGCTTGCAAACTGCCAAAAGCTTCGCTATTTGGCTAATTTCGCGAACTTTTCCTAAAGGGTGCTTTCAAGGTGGAACGACTGTGGGGTTTGCATAATTGTTCTTGGTCTGTGCAAGTGTAAAAATTCCAGAAGTGGCGGACGTAAAATAACAATTACATATAATAAATTAAAAGGAAACGCCAATAAAAGAGAAAGCTAAAACTTCAAACCTGCAAAAGGAAAAGAAAGAAATATTATTCTTGAGAAATAACAAAAGAAAGGAAATAAATGCAAAGAATCCCAATTTAAAGTCCTTTATGGTTAAAACCTTGAAAATCTCCAGCAAAATCGTCATTCTGTCGATACCTATTTTTTCCCGAACCGGTTAAAGTTCAAAATAGGGCTCGACTTTTGGGACTCGCGGGTAAAGACTTGGAGTCGCCACCTAACATATTTTTTAACTAGGCGTATTAGGGCACCTACTTTGTTTCTAGCCAATTTTATGTTAACTCCGAACTTGATCTACGAACCGAAAATTCTGAGTAAGGGTTCAGGTTAACCCGAAAGGAGGTGTTAGGCACCTCTCAGATTCCACCAAATGTGGTTCCCGGCCGGAATAAATAATTGGGATTTAAATAAATTAAACTTAATAAAATTGAACAGTTTTCACTATAATATACAAGTACACAAACTTGAATTTAAAGTAAATTATTCATCTTCTCGAATTGTTTTCTTCCTTAGCAAACTTCAACTAAATAGACCTTGCAAAATACAACAAATTAGTTAGTGTGCCAAAAATAATAAAATTGAATGATAAGCCAAGAAAACATAATAGCAAGTATTTTGAAATATTTATTTCCTCCAATGATGTCGTGGATTTTGTCGGGAAGTACCTCGTAAACAATATGAAAATGAATTAGTACAAAATTAATAAAGTAAAATATTAAATAATAAGTAGAATAAAAATAATAGTAATAATAATAATAATAATAATAATAATAATAATAATAATAATAAAAAGGAAAATAAAGGGCAAAAGGAATTTTTGAAAATTTTAGGCTGAGATTAATGTATTGCATCCGGTAGAGGTTAGGGATGTCGGTACGGCTGCGAACGCGGGTTGCCATGCCAAGTACCGATCCCACTACTCCAACGTCGCTTACTTTGCAAAGTAAACGTATCATCATCACCTTTTTTTGTTTGCTTTTGGGACACGTAAGGAACATTAAATACGGGACAGGACGGGACTCGTATTGGCCTCCAAACGTCATTGGCCTAAACGGTGTAGCATCCGTTCAAATCAGTGTATAGGCCTCAATGCATATTTTTTCATTGGCTAGCATCGTGGTGTTGTACTGTTAAAATCAGTGAATATTGTCCAAACATTCTTATGAGCTCACAGAGGATGCCAGCATATCAACACAAAGTTCCAATAAAGACCAAAATGTTCAAGAGAACTGGAATTCTAGATGCCCCGACAAGGATCCAACACCAAATAACACCGAAAATGTCCTCAAAAGAACAAACATAGCGTTAACTGATCCAACCAATATAACAAGGCATGATAACAACATAAATTCAATAGAACCAGGCATCCTCAGTATGCGAACAAGGCAACAGTAGCGAGAAAAAGGATGAGCGACCGCCGACGTTATACACCATGGCGTCGCTGCAACTCCAATATCCCTTTTTATATCAGCGGTTAATCGATGAAACAGAGGCAATGACGATATGGTTTTCCGGTCAACTACAAATACAGTGGAACACTACCAATGTAAGGAAGAGGAGGAGCGACTGCCGCAGCATCGCTACAACTCATACTTCCCTTTTTAATCACAAATCAGAGAAGACCATCAGACAAATAGATGAAGTTTCCAGTCAATATCGGAAACCGACACCCATCCCTCCATTATCGTTATCACTTCACTGGTGGAATCTCCACCACGGTGCCACTGCCACTGTTTCACTAATTTCCTCAATTCCTCTGTCTCCTTTTCTATGTGTATAAAAAGGGTTTCTCTATTTCTCCGGTGGTTTTTTCGGTGGTGTTTCCGGTGTATATGTATGTATGGTTATTGATCTGTTTTTGTGTGTGTAGGGAGGTGCGTAGCATAAAGAGAGAGGAGAAGTCCAAACCCGTATCCCCCTTCTCAATGTTGAAGATAAGAGTTATATAGCAAAATTTTGCAAAAGAGCCGTTGTAGAATGATCCTAATTTCAGGGATTCGACTCCAACAGAGGAGAGGAATTGAAGGACATGAGGGAAGATTTCTGAGAGGTTGAGGATTTTCTTTTGAACGTTGGGGATTTTAACCAAGGGATATGGTCTTGATTTTGGGATGATTTAGATGAGTGATTATATGAAAGTGATAGGGGTTCCGATTTTGGGAAAGGAAACCTGGGTGAGGGATTTGTGGAAAAAAGATAAAATCATTTTTTGTGTGTTTCCTTGAAATAAATAGAAAGAGATAGATTATGTACGGTGCAAGATGATGAATGTATTTAGACAGACACTTGTCCGGATTCTAAGAAAATTTGAATTCAAATTAACATGTCAATTTTATGGAAATAGGCGGAATGGAATTTTGACCGGACAATTTAATTAGACCGATATTTAATTTAAAGGTGCATGATAAAAAATGAAATCAAACAATTGTGCTCAACTTAAATTAAATACGTATAAATAGTCACAAATAATATAAAATTTTATTTATGCAGAAAATTACACAAATAACCACAGTTTCACAGATAGCCTAAATAATGCAAATTACATAATATAATCACAATTAAGTATATAATGTATAATTAGTGGATAATCACAGGTAAATGCATGTTTCCTAATGCAGATTTGGTTCAAACAGTCAATATTGCACTTTAAGCTAAATATAGCCAACTATGGAAAAAAGATGGACAAAATTAGGTGTCAACAGTAACGTACCTCAAGTCAGAAATAATAGTGCTTTAAGTTTGAAATATTCCAATTTAAAGGATTTTGATTGCCTCAGAGATCTTCTAACTAGTAGGATCCTTTTCCTATGACAGCCTTAACTCGGCAAGGACCTTCCCAATTAGCAGCCAACTTTACTGCATTTTTCTCCTTGGTCGTTTGATTCGAAGCCCTTAAAACATAATCACCAACCTTGAAAGCTCTGAACTTAGCCTTTCTGTTCAAATAGGCCTCTATTTGTCGCTTTTGGGTTGCCAATCGAACCAAAGCCATGTCCCTTCGCCCTTCAAGAAAATCCAACTTTATTCGCACGACCTGTCGATTTGACTCCTTGGTTGCATGAGCATAGCGAAGACTAGGCTCACCAACCTCCACTGGAGTCAACGAGCCAATCTCATAAGCGAGGAAAAATATGGTCTCCCCAGTGCTATTTTTCTCATTAGTACGCATTGCGCACAATACCCCTGGCAATTCATCGGGCCACGAGCCTTTGACTTCATCCATCCTCTTCTTATGATTCTCCATGATTATCTTATTTGAGGACTGAGCCTGCCCATTAGCAATGGGATGATAAGCGTTGAAAACACTCTTTTAATACCCCATTTGGAAAAGACTATGAATTTTATTCATTATCACATGTTATCTCCCTCGAAACTGCAAATCTGCATATGATATTCTTCCAAATGAAATCGATAACTTCTTTTTGCCGAACCCTAGTAAAAGATCCTACCTCTACTCACTTGGTGAAATAATCAGTGAGTACAAGAATGAATTTGAAACTATGCTTTGCTTTGGGAAATGTGCCTACATATCCATCCTTCACTTCATAAATGGCAATGGCGATACGATTGAATGCAATGGCTCAGCTTGTTGATGGATCATCGAAGCATGTTTCTGACACTTGTCATATTTTTTAACAAATGACTTAGCATCTTCACTCATCTCGTGCCAATAGTAGCTAGCTCGAAGGAGCTTACGTACTAAAGCCTTTCCCCCGGAATGATTTCCACATTCGCCATCGTGCACTTCTCTCATCACATAGCCATACTCTCCTGGAGCCAAACATTTGGAGGAGTGTGCATCTTTATGTTGGGTGTTCTTCTGTCATTCGACCCGGCGGCCCACTTGTCCTGATCGGAACGATTGAAGAAAGAAAGAGGATGGTGGCTCCTTTCGCCCAGGGGACATCGTCGGAGAACAATGTCGGGGCCAGGGTGAGAAACCCTCTTTAGATCATTCTGTAATATTCCAGTGGTTGCCGCAAGGAATGACGTCATAGCTCCTGCAAAAGTAATAACAATCAAAGCCGTAGGTGGAAAGATTTCTAAATATATTTCCTTCCTTCCGTTCAGGGGCACTCTAAAGGCTCGCAGTAGAGTATTTTATACAATTGCCTTTTCACAAGCAAATATGGGACAACTTTCCTTCGAAGCTTTTCAGCTTCCCTCTTATCTGTCGGTTGGATTCCCAAAACTAGGTAGGAAATAAACTTGGTCTGCCTATCCCAATGTCTATTTATTGCATTTACCTCAAACTTAATTTTTCCCACCGCAGATATGAGTATCCGAACTTCTGCATCAGTCCCTGAGTCCCCAACTTCGATAGCATAAGCCAAGTTAGCCAATGCATCAGCCTCGGCGTTTTTCTCTCGAGGGATTTGTTGGATCTTCCACTCTTAGAACGCACTGAGGGCCTGCTGTGCTCGAATCACAAATTGGTTCATTTTGGCTCCCGAGCCGAAAAATCACCAAGGATTCGGTTCATAACTAACTGCGAATCACTCCTTAGCTTGTTTTTCTCAGCCCCCATTTTCTTAGCCAATTCTAAACCCACTATTGCAGCCTCATACTCCGCTTCATTATTAGTCAACTTCCCGAATTTCAGTGAATGCCTCAACCTTTCCCCCGTAGGGGTTACGATCACTATTATGAGCCCCGAGCCGTTGGAATTAGTTTCTCTATCAGTATAAAGTTTCCACACCCCAGGGGCCGGACCCTTTAAAAATAGATTTTCCCTTTCTGCCTCGGGAGTATCCTAGCACTGAAATCAGCTACGAAATCTGCCAACACTTGAGATTTTATGGCAGCTCGGGGCTGATATACAATATCATACCCACTTAGCTCAACTGCCCACTTAGATAATCTTCCCGACAGTTTAGGCTTATGTAATATAGTTCTCAAGGAGAAGGTTGTGACTACAACTATGGGATGACATTGAAAATAAGGACGAAGTTTACGAGCTGCTACAATCAATGCAAGTGCTAATTTCTCTAAGTGAGGATACCTTGTTTCAGCATCGAGAAGAGTCTTGTTGATATAATATATTGATTGTTGCTTCCCATCCTCTTCTCGAACAAAAACTACACTGACCGCCACCTCGGAGGCAGCTAAATACACCAACAATGTCTCCTCGTCCTTTGGCTTGGCGAGCAACGGTGTGTTTTCCAAGTAATGCTTCAGATATTTCAATTCTTCTCTACATTTGGAAGTCCACTCGAAGGTAGTGCTCTTTTTCAAAACAGAAAAGAACCTGTGGCACCGCTCGGGTGGCCTCGAGATAAATCTGCTTAGAGCAGCTAGTCGGCCAGTCAAATGTTGAATTTCTTTTGGGCTTGACAACTCCTCGGGGATTTCTTGTATAGCCTTGATCTTATCAGTGTTTTCCTCGATGCCTCGTTCAGAGACAATAAGCCCTAAAAACTTTCCCGAGCCAACCCCAAAAGCACACTTTCGGGGTTTAGCTTCATGCAATGTTGCCTCAAAATTGCAAAAGACCGGTTCTTCCAAGCGGTCTTTTGCACCGGTTCTTCCAAGTGGAAAACTTGAAAGTTGAAAGTTCACAAACTGCCAAAAGCTTCGATGTTTGACTAATTTTGCAAGACCTTCTTTTAAGTGTTTATTTTGAGTGAGAAAAGGGGCGGTCGTGGGTTCCACGCAACCGTCCTTCCCTATGGGGCTCTAAGATTTAAGAGGGTGCCAAGAGTGGCGGACACTATGAACGATAATGTCAAATAGTTTACAATATATAAAATATATAATATATTAATAAATTGCAGAAATAAACAAAAGAAAAAAGAGAAATCAAGTTAGTACACAATAATAATAAATAACGTAAAATAAATAGAAAATGATAAATAAAATCCCAAAAATTTAAAGCTTGATATAGTTAGGACTTTGAGTTTTTCCAGTGGAGTCGCCATCCTGTCACACCTATATTTTACCTAACTCGGAGCGAGTCAAGGCTAGGGTTTGACTAGGTAACTCGTTTGAATTTGAAATAGGAATCGCCACCTAATATGAGTTTTCTAAGGTGTATTAGGTTACCTAAATGTCAAAGGTCGGGTCTTTGCTCGATATAAGTTCATTTTCAGAGATTCGAGGGTAAGAAGTCCAAGTGACTCGGGGAAGAAGGTGTTAGGCACTTCCCCAAGTCCCAAAAAAAGTGATTCCCGCTCGAGCTATTACTTTTGGGATGTCTAACAGGTTATAAATAAACAATAATTATACTACCATTTTGAAAGCTAAAAGTGAAATTAGTTACACAATCAAGTCTATTTGTGCCAAAATAATGTATAGGCAGTGGACATTGTCAAACAGGTTATGGGCTGCAAAATTTGCATAAACGGCCTAAGCCCTATGCCTAATCACACGTTTTGTCACAGATTTTATAAGACATGTAAATGTTAGGTAGAAATTGCAAGAAAGTATCATTTTATCTATGCAAATTATATATATAGGCCAGTTTGCACAAATGAACAGATTTTGGAAAATGGTTTTTGAATTTGGCATGTAACCAAATTGTGGTTATTTTATAAAAAAATATCAGCCATTTAGGTTCAGTGTGACTTAACATTAGTTCTTGAGCCCTAACCTTAATGGCTATTTGCTTTTTGTGGTTGATTTTCGAAAACATAAGTGTAGGGGCTGTTTTTTGAAGAAAAAAAAGGTACACGAAAGCATACAAATGCACAAAAGGGGTCTGCCACATATAATTATATAAATGTATATGTATATAACATGCAAATACATGATTGAGTAAGTAATAACTTTAGAAAATACATATAATACTTTGTATATTGGACCCCAAGACTTATACTCTCCTATACACTATTAGATTAGTGTATAGAAGATTAAAGCTTGATAAAAATTAGTTCAAGCACATAAAAGGCCAAGTTTTAAAATCAGTTTTGGGGCCGAATAGTTTATGCAAAAATAGGGCAGATTAGTTTTGCGAAAGCAGTCACAGATTAAGCAAGGATCACGTATTTAGCCCCTGTTGTTTAAAGTTTCATATTTGCACAAAATACCACACTTTAAGCATTGTAACCTGAGTTTTAAGGCCTGCACATACTAATTACGTTATCACAAGTCATTGTTATCGACATCTAGATTCTAATCTAAACGTGTAAGTCCAAACTCTCAGTTTTCAAATCGAAATATTGTTTTTTTAATTTCTGTCCAGAAATACTATGCAAGCTTTAATCGTCAAAAATCATTGTTTTGAGAGAAATGATGCAACACGTAAGAGAGGAAGGTTAAGAGAGGCCCCTGTGTAGCCTAAGAAACTGCACTAGTGAGTATCCTCACTCAAACATATACAGGCAGGGTTATCCTAACAAATATACACATATAGGGGAATTCTAAAGGAGTAAAACATGAGTTGAGGCCCAGATAGGGGAATTCTAAAGGAGTAAAACATGAATTGAGGCCCTGTTTCTCAAGCATTAGACTCAAGGTTGTCATTATATTCATAACACAGAGGTTTACACCCCCAAAACCTCATCACCATAGCCAGTTTAGAGAGATACAACCACTGACCCTATTGGCCTTGGTTCCTGTGATCAATAGAACTGGTATGGTTTATCTAAAACCATCCAAACAAGCTGCAAGCAAAGAGTTAGTAGGGGGCAAAGATAGTGCCCAAACAAATATTCACAGATGATCAGGGAGTCAAACAAAGAGCATAGATATAAACAGTCTTAGGCAGGCAACAACATAAGCTTGGAAAGAGTTTGATACCTTGTAAGGAATAGTGATTAAGCAACAAAATGATTTAGGCAGTACTAGATACTTCTAGGAACAGAATCCAAAGAGAAAGATAGGAGACAGGACTTTTTCCAGAAGCTGCAAGTGATAGAAGAAACTATGCTACCAGTGCTTTCAATATGCAGTGCCTTTTGTGAGTTTCAGTGTATGCTTGTGTAGTGTGTGTTAAAAGGTTGAAAGGCTGCCCTTTTTATAGTTACGGGAGTAGGGATCAATTACCTTAAAATTAGGGGTGTGAAAACTCAAATTCAAACGGAAAAATACACAAAAGGCAAAATTATATTGTCTTCCAGAGTTAACAAGGATTCCCAGCACCCTTTCCAAACATAGACCCAATCAGGATCCATGAATTTTAGGTAAATCACATAAGCAGAATTTTTAGGCAAGCAAATCTCCTAATCCTTACTGATAATGGAGTTCAAGTTCAAAATCAGTGCGCAAGAGTGTTCTAGACAATTTTAGGCTTGAAATCATGGATTGTTCTTATGGATTCCAATCAAAATCCCTAATTGATGCCATACTGATCAACCAAACAAATTTCCTATTCAAACATCAATTACAAGTTTCAAGCATAATTCTTTAATCATGTAAATCAGATTTCAACACATTATTCAAAGAGATTATGTAATTGAACAGGATAATCGACAAGATACACTGCACGAGATCAATTCCTAAATCAAACACGGATTCCAGGTCAAAAGTTAGTAAAGATGGCATAGGAATTAAACCAATGAGCATTCAACCATACAACAGTTCAAAGAAAATGTTCCGTTGATCAGTGATTTAGACAAAGTGAACTTTTTCCCTAACTAATCAACAAGTACAAATACTCATGTTAATTCACAGAAAAACTAGGCAAAATATCATATAGGTTTTAAAACATTAAAAGAGAAAAAGGAGTACCCGTTTTAAAACTGGAATCGGGTCAAACTCGACCCAACTACGATCATGTATGCATAAGGGTTTTTCTCCTCTGTTAGGGAAGCAACATTCAGGCTTTACTTGTGCGCCGCCGGAATTTATTCTCCGGTGATAAAGATGAGGTTCGAGGGGGGGTTGGATTTTTTCCTTCATGGTTTATACGAATTGTCATAGGGTTTTTGTAGCGGACAACAAGAAGAGCAAGAAACTGTGATTTTCATGACGTTTTGCCAGTGGAGTTAGCCGGAAATGGCCTTTGACAGTAGCATCGTTAGGGTTCGGATGATAGAGAGAAAAGAGACAGGCGGCGGGTGTGTGAGGAGGAAATGAAGGAGTCTTCTAGGATTTTGGGGGGAGGGGGGGGTGAGATATAATTAAAAAGGCAAGTGGGTTATGAGACATTGGTTTAAGTTTTAGACGGCCTAGATGAGGCCACGTGGGGCTGATGTGGCGTGAAGGTGGATAAGTGGGAGTGTGAGGTGTATAAATGTTGAGGTGTATATATATATATATATATATATATATATATATATATATATATATATATATATATTTATATATATATATATATTTGTGTGTGTGTGTATAAAAGTGTACACATATTGTATAAAATACGTATAAATATGTGTGAACTACATATAAATATGTAGAAAATTGTAAAATTAATTTTAAAAAATGCCACACTGATTTAAGGAAGTGTAAAAATATTATTATGGGTTTTAAAATGATGTTGATCAATTTTGTGAAAACAGTGAAATTGCGAAAATTCGTAATTGAACGTGTGAGTTTTGTAAATAGTTGTAGCTTGTGCCAATATCTTTAAAAATAGCCTTATTGGTGTGCTTGTATAAAATAATAATTTTGAATAGGGGTCAGAGTGAAGATAATTGTATGGTTATCAGTGCAATTTCATCTGAAAAATGGCTATCGAAACAGGAGGGACAAAATTAGGTGTCAACGCCTTATTCATTTACCTACATCTCATCAAGTTCATTGGCATTAATTTTTCCGGGTAATAGAGCGTTAAAGCTGCTTTGAGTGCTGCCTGTCGTAGATTTAAGGTTGTGTTTTTGGCTTTTTACTTCCTTGTTTAGTTGTTTGACTTGGTTCAAAGATCTACGCTCTTGTGTCATACCTAGTACATGAAAAGGATTGGTGTTATAAAGCTGAGTTATATCTCTTACAGCTGCACGCATATTCAGTACATCCTTCCTATTACCCAAGGGTTCTTCTACTACATTACTAGTTTCTTCGATGGGCTTTACAACTTTTTGGACATAGTACTGCTTTTCTGACAATTTTTATTTTCCCATGTTTGTACTCATTTCTTGAGCCATCATCATCTTCCATCCTTGGGAACATACTGAACATGAGGATCTACTGGAAGCTGACTAGTTGATCCTTTAGTGATGGAGGAATTGTAATTCTTGTTCTTATTTTTTTGAATATGTGAGACTATAGTCCAATTATCCATTTTATCAATTATGCTAGTCATGTCCTTATTTAACTTGTTATTTACTTCGTCTTGATTTAAATCTAGGTTACTACTAGGGTTTTGGGTGCACATTCTTTGATTATGACCTAGCCTTCCACAAAATGTGCATAAAACATTAAGACCTTCGTATGTAATTTTTTGAAAAATATTTTCCTATGATAATATCACTTTTTAAAGGTTTTTCAATCAAGACTACGATACAAACTCGAGCATATTTTCCTCTGGTGGTTGAAGAGGTAGATGCATCTATTCTAAGGAGCTTTCCTAGGGTTCCCCCATATTTTTTGCGGAATCTCATAGTCATAAAATTCTGTTGGAAGTTCGGGTAATCTTGCTCATATTGTTGAGCATGTTAAAGAGGCTGAGGAGGATATAAACTTTGGTTCCCACTCTCTAACCGTAAGAAATTGATTCCCTATAAACCAAGGTCCCTCATGAAGGGCTCTATTGTAGTTTGTTTGTCTTAGAGTATTACTAGGTAGTAATCGTTTCCCAAATCTATTAAGAATAGAGGTTCTGTAGGTTTCTATATAGCATGTAATTTTTGTTTAAGGAATTGGTATCTTACTCGTCTACCAAAAACTTTCACTGTGATTATATTTGTCCAGTTTTTATATATCTGTTCCTTATCTTGACTGGTGATGGGAACAAAGCATTCATCATTTAGGATGTTTTAACTCTCATCAGATGTAGATGTATCATAATATTCAAGTGACTGCTGGAAAGAAAATTTGTTATGCAGAAGGTTTAAGTTATTGTTTTTTTTAGTTTTGAGATGATATTGCCTTGGTTCCAACTAGATGTGTTTTGGATCAAAGATGTGTTGTCTAAGATTTGTGAGCATATATTATTTTCTAAGGGGGCATGTCTTGTTTTTCTCTCAAAATCTGGAGGTTCTTCCTCCATTAAATCAACCTCCTCATATGAAGGAAGTGATGATTCAAAGCTATTAGAAATATTTTTCATATCGCAAATGTTATAAAATAGTAAATTTTTGGATAGTTGATGTTTGGCATTTTATGCCTATATTTCCTTAATATTTCCTCACGTTTGAGTACTTTATTCGCGCATTTTCTAGTTTATGAATGTGATTTTGTACTGATTTTATGTCGTATGTTTGTAGGTTGTTATGAAGTGCAATTGGAGCTTTAAAGAGCATGATCGAGCAAGAAAAGATTGGATTTGGATTGAGGATTGGATTGAGCATACGAACGCACAACGCGACGCGAACTGCAGACGAAGGAAGCAGGAAAATGCCTGGCGCTTTGAGTGGCGTGGGGCGCCCCCAAAAGCGCCAGCCTTCTGGCGCTTTGAGTGGCGCAGGGCGCCCCAAAAGCGCCTAAGTTTCGATTGGTTCTGCCTGGGTTGGCGCGTTTGGGGGCGCGGGGCACCAGCTACAGCGCCCCTGGAGCGTTTTTTACTTCCTATTTCGTCTAGGCTTAGGTGTAACTTATTACCAGGCCTTTGTAAACCCTATAAATACTCTTTTACTTCGTTTTTATAGGAGTTCAGACTTTGGAGCAAATTGGAGAACTCATAACATCTTGAACAAAGGTTTTTCTTCCTTCCATTAATCTATTACATCATTATTTTATTATTTCATCAAATCCTTGTGTTGTTATTATGAGTATGCGTGGCTAAATCTATCGTTCTAGGGTTAGAGTATTTCATGAAAGTTGATGTTTGAAGATTGATTTCCATTAATTGAATTCCATAACGGGTTACTTATTCTTTCTTGATTTCACTTGTGTAATTGTCAGGTCCCGATTATTATGCATTATCTATGGTTTTTAGATTGAACTCGAAAGAGGGAATTTATGAACGCAATAAGAAAGAGTAGGGCTAGATTGTGAACCCGGGCATCGGGGAACCAATTTGTGAGTAGGATAGACATATACTTGCTCGCCTAGCTTAACTAATTATAGAATTCGTTAATGCATGCACGTGATTCAACCCACAGACATATAGGGATTGGAGTAGCCTGCATAGACCGTGAAGAATCGAAAGGTTTTCATGGGTACATTTAATCTGTTAGTTAGTAATCTGGGATTTAAGAAGTGGAATCAATTAGAAAACTCAACTGGATTGTTCGTAACTCTGACCCTGGACCGTCTCCTTATTACTGATCACACCCAAGTTTTGCTCCATTGTTTGAATTCACTTCTACCATTTTAATTATTGCTTTTTAGATAAAATCCTCAGTATTGGAAAAACATCCCTGAGTAGTTGCTAGGAAATTGTTTGTTAGGAGTCCAGTCTGAATAGTCCTCGTGGGAACGATACTCTACTTATCACTTTATTACTTGTCTACCACATATACTTATGTGTGTGTTGGGAGCAACAAGTTTTTGGCACCGTTGCCGGGGACTAAATAATTGACTGATTTCTTTTTGAACAGTTTATTACTTTCTATTCAGGTTTAATTTTTTTTTTTGAGTTTTGTGTTGTTTCAGGTATTAGGTCCTGCTTGATCTTTACCTACAGGAATGGCAGCTGAACTAGCTTTAGCTGTACGAGATGTTGCTCTCCCCAACCTGGAGAGGGTAGCGTCTAGCATAGTTAAGCCCGCTATCACCGGACACTTTGAGATTAAGTCTGGCATGATTCAGTTGCTGCATGTGACTGGGCAATATGGTGGATTACTTCATGAAGATCTGCAGCAACACATCCAGAATTTTCTGGAGATCAGTGATACTTATACACCAGCGGGAGTTCCTACTGATTATGTTCGCTTGACTTTGTTCCCGTTTTCACTGATTGGGGCAGCAAGGAAGCGGTTAAAGGCTGAAAAGTCTGGGTCTATCACTACTTGGGAGGATATGGCTAAGAAGTTCTTGGCTAAATTTTATCCGTCTGCCAAGACAACCCGGCTGAGGAATGAAATTATGTCCTTCAGAAAAATAGAAGGAGAGTCTTTGTATTCAGCCTGGGAGCGATTTAAAGCTTTATTGAGAGATTGTCCACACCACAACCAATCCAATGAGGTTGTTGCACATACTTTTGTTGAGGGGTTGAATGCGCATACTAAGATCGTGGTAGATGCTGCTGCTGGAGGCCAAGTATTAGCCTTAAATTTTGACCAGATCTATGATTTGCTAGATAAGTTTTCGCAGAGCAATCCTGAGTGGCAGGGAGATGGTAGAGCTATTACGCAGAAATCTGCAGGGGTACTTCAGTTAGATGCAGTTTCAGTGCTAAGGGCGAGGATGGATGCTATTTCTAATCAAATTAGCAAGCTAGCTCTGCCAAAGACTCAGCAACCAGTGGCTCCAGTGCAACAACTCCAGAGTTTTTGCGAGGTTTGTGGTCAAGACCATGCTACAGAGGTTTGTTCCTCTAATCCAGAGTCAGTTTATTACGTGAGTAATCAAAATAGGCTGCAGGGTCAAAATCAGTTTGGTAATGCTTATTATCAAGACAATACGAGAGCCCCAAATAATTACCACCCACTTCCAGCTCCACCACAGCAGGTTAGCAATTCAGTTGAAGATATGCTAAAGCAGATAATGGCGAGCCAGCAGAGAATGATAGCTGATACTACAGCCCATGCACAGGCCATAAAAGATATTGCCAATGCTCACAAGAACCTGGAGCACCAGTTGGGGCAGTTGGTGGGGGAAATAAGTACTGTTAAAAAAGAGCCTGAACAATTTCTTGCAGTGACTTTAATTGAAGGTGGAGAGCTGATTGAGGAGCGAGCTGAAATAGAAAAAGTTGAAAAAAGTGGAGAAGGTAAAGAAGAAAGAAGAGAGAAAGGAGGCACCTCTGCCGCCTCCACCATTCCCGCAGAGACTTCTACCATCGAAGGATCTGGCCCAGTATCAAAAATTTGTGAGTATGCTGAAAGAACTTCAAGTTAATATTCCTTTGACTGATTTTGAATTGATGCCATCCTTTGTGAAGTTCTTAAAAGAGATCTAGTCAAGAAGAAAAAGCCTCAAGAGATAGATACAGTTGAGTTAGTTGAGGAGTGTAGCACAATCTTGAGCAAGCTACCTCCAAAACTTCAAGATCCTGGGAGGTTTACTATTCCTTGTACCATTAGAGGGCATAATATCACTGGTGCATTGTGAGATCTAGGTGCGAGCATAAATCTCATGCCTCTGTCTGTTTGCAAAATGTTAGGGCTAGGAGCAATCAAGCCCTCTTCAGTTACTCTAATGATGGCAGATGGATCACTCACTTACCCTGATGGTAAGTTGGAGGATGTGTTGTTAAAAGTTGGTAAGTTTACATTCTCTGCTGATTTTGTAGTCCTAGATTATGAAGAGGACCGAGAAGCTCCAATCATTTTGGGGAGACCATTCTTAGTCACCTCGAAGGCAATTATTGACATGGAGCTGGGTGAGATGACTGTTAGAGCGCATGGAGAAAATGTTACTTTCAAGGTGTATACTGAGAAAGAGCACATAACTAAGGTTGAAGAGTGCTCTATGATTGAATGTGTCAAACAAGAACATGGAAGTGAACCACATGTGAAGTTGAAGATGGGTTCTCTCAATAAAAGGAAGAAAGCAATGGTTCGTCGTAAGAAGAGAAGACATAAATGCTGGAAGTGAGCTTAAAGTGTCGTCATGCCACGACGTTAACTAAGGCGCTTCTCGGGAGGCAACCCGAGTTTGTAATTGTATTATTTTATTTATAGTGTCACGTAGTTTTGTTTTTCCTTGGATTGCAGGTTTATGTAAGTACCTCATGTTATATGGAAGCTTGGAGGATGCTAGCACTAAGGACTAGAGCCTTCAGGGAAGTTTTTCTACCCCTTGTACTTTATTTTTTGTCGCACTGAGGACATTGCTTAGTTTTAAGTGTGGGGTGGGGAACTCCTCTTTATTTTTGAGGTTAGGGATGCATGTACTTTTAGGATTATTCTTTTGTCTCTTGACGTTATTTTTATTTGTTTCTTGCTTTAATATATGAAAAAAAAATTAGAAAACTAATGAAAATTTTCAAAAAGATTTTCTTTTTAGTCTTTATTAGTGGTACATGTCATCCACCCCGTGGTTTTTCTTATGACCTCGGTTCTTTTCATCGGGGAGGCCTTTGAACCGGGTAGTTTTATTTTTAGGATTAGAATAGTTAGTATAGGTGGCCCTAGACAAAGGAAATAGGTAGAATGCTAGGTGCCTTTGATTTGTTTGATACCGGTGGACTTGAACTTGTTGCATGTGCTATTTGTGGTGTCCTTTGGTTTTAAATTTAGATGCATGCCTAGAGGAATGGAACGACCCCCTTGAGATGCTTGAGTCCACTCGCTTGACTTTGTTGTGAACCTTTGTGCATTAGTGCTTAATTTTCCACAAGTTGCACTCTATTTGCTTGATTGAGAGTTGTGATGGAATCACTTTGTGTGGATCGTGTGCAATGTGTGCTGTGAGGCATATTCTTATTGTACTCCATGTTGCATATTTGAATCTAGAACTTGCCTCGTGTGTGTACAAAGCGAAATCCTAAGTTTAATCTAGTCGGGAAAAGATACAGGCCTTCTTTTGATTTGCCTACCCTTATATATACACCTTGGACTTGATTGTTGTGATTTCTTTGACCTTTTTGTTGGCACCCACACCCCATTTGTGATTTGCCTACCCATTTATTCTAAATTGTTCTCTTTTGGCCCTTTACACCTTAACCACTTTAATTGATAATGTGATATTATTGTGGAGCTGTTGTTGAAATATTGGGAGGTTTTTTAGCGGAACCAATGAGGGGAATATGTAATGAATTGTGTAGTAGTTGATTATGAGCATTGGCAAGGTTTGGAAAGAAGTGAATAAAAAAGAAAACAAATGAAAAGAAAAGAAAAAAAAGGCAAAGCTGAAAAATTTGGAAAAAGAAATAAAGAGAGAAGAATATCCATCCTTGCTAGTGTGTGCTTAAAGAAAAAATTTCTACTTGTTGTGAAGGTGTGTGTGAAAGTTGTTGATTGGGTGGCTTGATAAAATTTGTGCTTAAATTAATTGTGATGTATTAATGTACTTAGGGAGGTAGTCAGTATTACCCATATGTATCTTACCAGCCACTTAGCCTACATTACAACCTTTTTAAAGTCCTAGTTAATCCTGATTGGAGTGAGCTTATATTAGTGGAGTCCTACACTACGGGAAAGCCTATGGTACATCTTGTGTGACATGTGAGTTTTTCATGAGAGTGAGTGAATTCTTTCTATGCTATTGTCCCCGTTCTATTCTTGATATTCATTTGTGTGTGTGATATTTGGGGGACACTCTCTTGCTTCATTATTGGTGAGGGCACACGGTTTGCATGAGATAGGTGAAGTCGTGGCTTCTTGGTTGAGTAGATAGGTGTGACTTAGTGGGAGCATGGTTGCAATGAGTTGAGTTTGTGCATTTGAGTCGTCTTGGGGTGGTTGTTCTCATGTTTTGAGTTTGTGAAATTATTGGTATGTTTGTTGGACCCATAGTAGTCTTGTATGCATTTGTTCAATGATCGGTATCAACCATAGTCATAGGCAGACCTGTTCTACCTAGGTTGGGAAGTTATTTGTGATTGCTCGAGGGCGAGCAAAGGTTTAAGTGTGGGGTGGTGATGTTTGGCATTTTATGCCTATATTTCCTTAATATTTCCTCACGTTTGAGTACTTTATTCGCGCGTTTTCTAGTTTATGAATGTGATTTTGCACTGATTTTATGTCGTATGTTTGTAGGTTGTTATGAAGTGCAATTGTAGCTTTAAAGAGCATGATCGAGCAAGAAAAGATTGGATTTGTATTGAGGATTGGATCGAGCATACGAAGGCACAACGCGACGCGAACTACAGACGAAGGAAGCAGGAAAATGCCTGGCGCTTTGAGTGGCGCGGGGCGCCCCCAAAAGCGCCCAGCCTTCTGGCGCTTTGAGTGGCGCGGGGCGCCCCAAAAGCGCCCAAGTTTCGACGGGTTCTGCCTGGGTTGGCGCGTTCGGGGGTGCGGGGCGCCAGCTACAGCGCCCCTGGAGCGGTTTTGGACTTCCTATTTCGTCTAGGCTTAGGTGTAACTTATTACTAGGCCTTTGTAAACCCTATATATACTCTTTTACGTCGTTTTTTATAGGAGTTCAGACTTTGGAGCAAATTGGAGAGCTCATAACATCTTGAACAAGGGTTTTTCTTCCTTCCATTAATCTATTACATCATTATTTTATTATTTCATCAAATCCTTGTGTTGTTATTATGAGTATGCGTGGCTAAATCTATCGTTCTAGGGTTAGAGTATTTCATGAAAGTTGATGTTTTAAGATTGATTTCCATTAATTGAATCCCATAACGGGTTACTTATTCTTTCTTGATTTCACTTGTGTAATTGTCAGGGCCCGATTATTATGCATTATCTATGGTTTTTAGATTGAACTCGAAAGAGGGAATTTATGAACGCAATAAGAAAGAGTAGGGCTAGATTGTGAACCCGGGCATCGGGGAACCAATTTGTGAGTAGGATAGACATATACTTGCTCGCCTAGCTTAACTAATTACAGAATACGCTAATGCATGCACGTGATTCAACCCATAGACATATAGGGATTGGAGTAGCCTGCATAGACCGTGAAGAATCGAAAGGTTTTCATGGGTACATTTAATCTGTTAGTTAGTAATCTGGGATTTAAGAAGTGGAATCAATTAGAAAACTCAACTGGATTGTTCGTAACTCTGACCATGGACCGTCTCCTTATTACCGCTCACAACCAAGTTTTGCTCCATTGTTTGAATTCACTTCTACCATTTTAATTATTGCTTTTTAGGTAAAACCCTCAGTATTGGAAAAACATCCCTGAGTAGTTGTTAGGAAATTGTTTGTTAGGAGTCCAGTCTGAATAGTCCTCGTGGGAATGATACTCTACTTATCACTTTATTACTTGTCGACCACGTATACTTGCGTGTGCGTTGGGAGCGATAATAGTGATCTTTCCTGAAAAAGATGTTACACCCTGTATGTCTAAAGTGACGTATATCATTCTAATGGTATTTTAAGAATGATTTAAGTGAGGTTTAAGTCATAATATGATCTTATATGATGTTTATATGTTGAATAGAAACTTTTGGAAAAATCGGATTTAAGTTGCGGAAAAACCGACTAAGGAATTGCCTTGTGACGAAGCTTTTTCAGCAATTAATTCCGTATGTTATATGAAGTCTTTTGAGGACATATAATATACCAAATTGAAGGTCTTTGAGTTTAGTTTCCAATACTTTTGACGGTTTGTTCATACAATATCTAGATAAAAAGATATGAACATCAGAAATCAGACCAGAAAAAAGGACATAAGCGCAAAAGAGCACTAAAACTGAAATGTTTCAAGTATAAAAGGGAAAAGTTATCCTCATCTCGTAATTTCCAGAAATATCAAGAGACAAACAGTTCCTCCATGAGTCTTGAAGCAAGTTTTATGATTTTGAAGGAAGGACGCCAATCGTAACTCGAAATTGAAGACGGATTGTGTAAAAATGCTCTACGCGATTAAGGTAACGTTATGCTACCTTCAATTTCGTCTATAGCTTGAGTTTTAGAATTACTTAATGGATAAGTAAAGTACCTAAATACTATATTATAGCTTCTTTAAGCTTTAGAAGGTGTGGAATTAAAGGGAAACAAGGTTTAGAAGCAAGAAACATCAAAGGTATGTAAGGCTAAACCTTTCTTTCGACAAGGCATTTGTTTTGTAGCTTTTGAAGCTTTTATTTGTTCCAAAATGGTGTTTCTTGTTGGTTACTTGTATATCATCAAGGGAACCTTGTATATACTTAATTTGGTACTAAAATCCAAGGTTAAAGACGTCCAAATCAGCAAGACAAAACGTTTTAAAATCTGGAAAATCATTCTGATCTTTGGACAGTTGTTAGTATATTGATCATAATTCCTTGTACAAAATTGATATTTAGATTCTTTAAGAATCTCCAGAACCCTAACACATATATCTATAAATTTCATGAAGACCATTAAGTCTATAACTTTAATCTACACCCTAAAAACTATGATGCAATATAGGACAATGACATTGTCCAGAAATTTTGTACAGCCTTGGAATTGTTACGCCGTTTTTGGTCATCTCATCTTGTTATCCATTTAGTTCGTTTATGTTATCAGTTTATCCGAGTACCCATTCATGTGTATATTTTAGCACTGGTTCTATTTTTGCGGACCCTCCAATCTTAGGGGAAATTCTGCCGGAATTTTTATAGAAATTCAAAGAGTTAGACAAATTCTGAGTTCTAGGTTGTGTCTATAATTCTATCCAGAGTTTGCTTATCATTCCTTTGAGTCCATATCTATTGTTTCCACATGTGTTATGCCTCATACATGCTTATGCTTATATTGTGATCATGTTATGTGTGATTTGGAGTCCCTCATAGAGACTGGACATTGGACACACAGTCTGGTCGTGTGTGATACTACCCGTCTGGGGGATACAGGCCCTCTGGTTCAGGTGGGAGTTGAACACCAAGTGTGACCGGGTGTCATTCACACACTCTGACCAGAGAGACTAGATATTACTGGTTGGGGAGGGGGAAATAGCCCATAACACCCGCCAGGTTTGTTATATACGCGTATATAGCCACAGTATGTACTGCATGATTATACATGAGGCTAGTTCAGAGTTACCTGATTTGGGGGGATACAGCCCATAACACCAGATAGGTACTAGTTCAGATGTTCAGTTACCTAATTTAGGGGGATACAGCCCATAACACAAGAAAGGTACCAGTTCAGATAACAATTCAGTTTTAGCTCAGTACCAGTTATCAGTTCTCAGTTATCAGCCACCAGTTCTTAATGTCAGTGTCAGTTGACAACTAATCTCAGTTGACAGCTATCAGTTCCAGTTTTTAGTTACAAGTTATCAGTCATATTATAGTCATTTATCAGTATAGTTCAGCTCAGTTTTCAGTTTCAAATTCAGTTAGACTTCAGTTTATATTCAGATTATATTTAGTCCATGTTTCAGATTTCCAGCTTCATTGCTATACTTCAGCACATATTTTCATATTTATATTCCAGCTTTACAGTATCATTCAGACATGCTATATATTATATGCTCATGCCTTACATACTTGTACATATCGTACTCACGCCCTTTCTGGGGCGCTGCGTTTCATGCCACGCAGGTACAGAGAGATCGGACCTTAAGCCACGCTAGTAGGCTATCTACCAGCTGTTGGAGTCACTCCGTCTCCTCGCAAATTTTACTATTTATAGACGACGAGTAGGTATGGCGGGGCCTTGTCCCGTCCTTTGTATATTCATTTCAGCACTCTTAGAGGCCTGTAGATATGTCCCTGTGTGGTTTTGTTAGTATGTGATGTATGTCAGCTTATGTTAGCCTTGTCAGCTTTTCGCATTGCATAATTCTTATCAGCTAGGTTTATGCTTATTTTGTTTATGAGTTATACTCATGGTTAGCAAATTATCAGTAGGATTAGCGATGTTCGACACTTAGTATTGATCATCCGTTGCGACCCTAAGTTGGGTCGTGACAAAAGAGTAGGAGAATTTCAAGACGAGAGGAAAATTTTGGTGTTCTATTCTAATTTTCTAGTGAGAAGGATGGGATTCTCTAATACAATTCGGATTGGTATCCAAAGCCATGGAGAGTTTACGCTCAACATGCAGAACTTAGAATGCTTCAAAGAGAGCTTGGAAATCAAGACTCAAGTCAAAGAAGGCCAAAAGACCAAAATGCAAGCTTGCTGGAATTCTGGGGAAAACTTACTCTGTGTGATCGCGAGCCAAGCCACGCGAGCGCGATAAAGGATAAAAACACCTTGCGCGATCGCGAGCCAAGTCACGTGATCGTGATGAAGAAATAACATACTCTACGCGATCGCATGGAGCCATGCACGACCGCGCAGAAGGATGGTTAGGTAGCGTTCCAGAATTAGCATGAAGGGCATTTTAGACCATTTATCATTGTAAATACATAGCGACTATAAATAGTCTAATTCTAAGCTTAATCTGAAGTTAGTTGATGTTTAATTGAGAGTAGAAGAACTTAGAAGAGGCCGAGCCCTTCTCGTTGAAGCCCGAGGCTTCGTGTATCCCTTTTAGCTTGGAACCGAGTGGATATCATCCTAGTATGGATCCTCGATAGATTCAAGTTTCTTTCTCTCTCCCGGATATTCAATCGTGTTTGAATCGAATATCCTTTCTTTCTTCTATTTCTATTCTTCCCCGTCCCTATTTGTCATTGTTGTGTTTACTTTATCGCTTCGTTTCTTTATCTTGCTTCCGCGTATCGTTTAGTTTGCTTCCGCGTGTTTTGATTGCATCAGTTTGGTATCAGAGCAAGGATCATAATTTGTTCCTACAAACCCTCGATCCTTGTTCATCTAATCTTTTAGTTTAGTTTATTGTTATTGTTATTGTTCTTGTGAAAAAAATGAAAAGTTCAAATTCGTGTTGTGAAATGAATTCCCCATCTGTTGAAAAGTATTGGGGATTGTTCTATATTGTTTTCCCACTGATTTGATACCCTTATATCACGTTTTGGTGATACAGATTAAAAATTTGAAAATCAAAGTTCCCATTTTTGAAACTCTTGTTCTTGAGCATAAAGATATTGATTCTTGAGTTTGATTGTTTGTTTGGACATGAAAATCATCGGGGTTTTTGGGAAACGCATTATACAACTCTGGGTACTTTGGGAATTGAAAAACTAGTTGAATCGAGGTGATTCAAGTGGAAAGTTGAAGCTAAAAATTGGATTCTGGTTCAGCTGCAGCAAAGCTGCGCGATCGCGCAAGCCCAGGCGCGAACGCACTGGGATTTCATTTATTCATCACGAACGCGCGACCTCTAGCGCAATTACGAAGAGAAGAATTAATTTTGGAATTTCATTGTTCTACGCGATCGCGACCTTGTTCACGCGATACGAAGAGCAATATTTTTCTAGAAACACAGTTTCTTGAAAGATTGTTTGCAACAGCTTCCGAACAGTTTCCAATCATCAAAACTCCAATCATTTCATCAAATGTGGTGAGTTTCTAGATCATAAACAAAATTTCATCCTAATCTGAATCTGTTTCGTGCCAATTCCATTCGAGTCTTTCTTGTGTCACTTCCTTATTAGTTTTGTAACTTTTCTCTTTTAGTTTCGTTGCTTGTTTTCTTTGTTCCTACTCCACTTGTGGATCCTTATTCGTTTCTTTGGTGTCTTATAAACTCCATTCCGAACCTATACTTGGACGTGCTAGTTGTTGATCTTATCACTTTGGTTCCTATAAAGGGGATAAGGCCATCTTTGAGAGGAAAAAGGCTTGAGTGGTGAGAACAATAGAGTGTGGTCATAAAAGCCAACGACCTCACCCAATTTTGTCCCTCCGTTTTTTCGCAATTTGGCTATAGTTAATTAAAATCGATAATAGTAATTTTCCAAATAAAATTGCATTAGACAACATGCATTTACGTGTGTAAGATTATTATTAATCCCCTATTTATATAGTATTTATTTAATTGTGATTATAATTACGTAATTACATTCATTTAGGCTGCTTTCTAAAATACGTGTACTATTTGTGTATTCTAACGCATTATGATATTATTTAATAATTATTTGTGGCCTATTTATATCTAATTAGTATTATTTGTGGTCATCTATATTTATTTATAATTAAGTACATTTATTTATAATTATGTACAAAATTTCCTATTTATTTATTAATTATTTATATTTATAAGTATTTTGATTACATACTAGCCATTTTTGGTATTTTACAATTCCATTTTTTTTATATTCAGTCCATATCATCACCTTTTACCCATGTGTACGCCACATACACACCACATAAGCCTAACACCTCACTTATATACACTCCTAGCCTACGTACAACTCGTCATAAGCATAGTACTACCCTCCAAAGCACGCGTACAACTCACTCCAGCGTATGGTACAACCCCCTCCCCTCCCCCCAAAGCACAGGTACCCTTACACATCAGCCATACATACATACATACACATATGCGCACCTACGTGGCATAATCTGAGCCCTCCACGTTCCAAATCCAAGGGCCAGAATCAATTCTCTCATTTTACATCTATACACTCACCCCTCCACATCCGAAACCCTAAATCATTTTACCCTTTTCCCCATTCTCTCTCAAGCCGCCACCCTCTCTCTCCCTTTTCCCCACAAAAACCCGACCAGGTACACCATAACTCCACCGCGTCTCCCCCGCCATCAAATCCGGCGAGACTCCGCCATCTCCGCCGATCTTGCATCCCTCTCTCTCTCATTATTTTCGCATGGAAAAAAAGGGAAACAAATCTCTCTTATCCCTCTTTCTATGGAAACTGAAAAGGGAGAGAATGGATCAAACAAACAATGGCGAGAATCAAGCAAATCACATACACAAGGCAAGAAAATCAATGATTCAGATTTGAAATGTTGAAAACGAACACAAACGAATCGGGTCAATCGTGACCCGACCCGATGCTGAAAATGGGTACCATCTTTCCCTTTTTCTTTTTCTGTTTTATTTTCATTTGTTTTTCTTATTCTGAAATTAGGAATAACATGCCTAACACTTGTTTGGGTTTGAATTTCATGTTTAGTATTTTAATTCGATTATCACTTCGAGACTGTTTCAATTTGAATCAAGTATACGACTCGTTAGAAATTGAATCGAGTATATCATTTGTTAAAGATGGTCGACTGTATGAAATTTGTTATATAAGATTCCTGATTAGTCTAGTTGATGTCTGTAAGAATTTGATATTTTGTAATTTGCTATCACTTTCTTGAAATTGTGCATTGACGTTGCACCTTGTTTATAGCCATGACAGATTTGCAAATATCTTGGAAAATACTTTTTGAATCTGAATTTGAGTCAGTTTAAGCTATTTTTGGAAGAATCATATCATGGTATCTTTCTTCAATCAAAGTGAATCAGTTGTAAAGTTTCCTGTTTTCTTTGTCAATGATGGACTGATTTTCCTTTCCTGACTTTAAATTTCAAACGACTAGACTATTTTTGGAAGCCACATATGCTATAATTAATAGCCTGATTCCCTGCTTGCCTTAACAGTAGTGTGACTGATTGCTATTACTTTCTGAGCAATGATTTGAAAGCTAAAACACTGATTGTCTTTTCCTTTTTTACAAGGATAATTTAAATTTTGAACACCCCCACTTGAGCCTATATAAACAGCCCCTCTTCACCTTTCATAGAGACATTGGGGAATACACTTTTACAGGCGGAAGACATAGGCAAAAACACCACACACTCTTCCACTCTCTACACCTCACATACTTAACTGATACATATGCACACCGAGAACCCCTATGCACTGAAATACATCTACACGCACACTAATAAATACAGAATCAGGACAACCCCACTAGTTGTAATTCAAGATTGAGTTCTGGTCCTCTTGTCTGTGATCTTGGCTGCTGTTCCTACATGTTGTCCATAGCTTCCCTTCTCTTCCACTGTCTTCTATAAGGTATCTTTCTTCTGCTTGTAGTGTGAACCTGCTTGTCTATCATGTTCTGATAAATAAATATACATACGCTGCTTGTTATCTTGTTGTATTTGTGCTAGTTTGGGCTGTTTCGAGCCCCTGCTAACATTATTCTTGCATATGGTCTGAGTCCTGTGTTGGACAAATTAAGGATAGCCAAAGGCTATACCTGTTTTAACTCTCTTTTGGCAGGTGTTGCATACCATGTTTGAATGATGTAGAACTCAATTCATTTAAGCACAAATGGAAGAAGGGACGCAGGCCCTCTCTTATTTTTCTTCCTCTTCTATTTATGCATACTGCTTTGTAAATAGAAGCTTGAATTCTTGAAGTGTGTATTTGTTAGGATCAACTGCCTGTATAAGCACCCTAAGGTGCATTTAGTTATCTAAGGCAGGTGCAAGTTTAAAACTGCTAGTATATGCAGTTGAATTGGCTAAACAGGAGCCCTCTCTAACCTTTCCATTTATTTTTATGTATTAAAATCATAGCTTGAGTTGAAAACTGGTTTACTTGTGCAAATGATTTTTTGGAAATTACAATGGTATGTGAACAGGTTTGAAACTGAAATTTTAATGTCAATTTAGACTACTTATTAAACTCTGTAATTGGATTATTTTCTAAAAGCATGCTAAAATTGCAATACTATCTGAAACAAGACTGCTTCTGTAAATTGTGTACTCTGATAATGTAGAAATATATTTTAAGTGTCCAAAACTCAAATCGTTGCTTAAAAGTGGACTGTTTCCGCAAATGTTAAGTTTTGAATACTACAGTGACGATTTTGAAAGGCAAAAGTGTAGCAAGGATTTATAAAATGAGACTATTTTTGCAATGGGATTATTTCTAAATAAGTTTGTACCTACAATTTATAATCTGTGAACGATTTCTTCTAAAAGAGTTATCCATGCTACACTTGTAAATTTCTCCAAGTTAATTAATAACTTGTGAGGAGTTTTGGACTTTGGAAGCCAAGTCCTGAGAAGTTATACTATTTTTTTTTATTAAATTTATAAGTTAAACTTTTAAATCTATATTATTCATTTATCACATTACTTATTAGTATTTCCTAAATACCTTACTCATTCATTAATTTATATATACATATTTATCGTTATTTTCTTATTAAATCGCTTATATAGTAATATCTCTTAAATTGATGTCTATTTCCCACTTAATTTAGATATATCACTATTTGCTCATCACATTAATATTTTCTCAACACGTTATGTTTTCAATTAGATATAACTTTATATGCATATATAAGTATTTTAAACATACTTCTTTGCTTTAAGCCAAACTATTTTAAACGCGACCTCATAATAAAGTCGCCGTCGAAGTTAACGGTATGTGTCAATTAATGTCACAATGCCAGCCTTTAGCGGCGTACATTTTTTTTACTATATGTTTGCTCCATATTTTGTTACTTAAAAGTTAGCTTGTGTTAATTAAAGTATAATATGACAATATTAGTTAATTTTGCCTAACATTGTAAATTGTAGCTATATATGTAACATGTCGGTAAATTAAGACTGTTTATACCGAACTGCCTATTTTCATATTTTAACTTGTTTGCATACATGTCCTCTTTGCTTATTTTATTTAACTTTTTTACTCTCTTAGCTTCCTTAATGTTAAAACCCAATATAAAATCGGCCAGGAACCACGTTTAGTGGAACTTAGGAGGTGCCTAACCCCTTCCTTCTTAGTTAACTTGAACACTTACTCAAATCTCTGATTAGTAGACCAACCCGGAGTTATTATTTGAATTAGTAAGTAATAGGTGACCTAATACGCCTAGAATAACTTATTAAGTGGCGACTCCAAAACTTCTAACTCCAAACGAGTTATCCCAAGTCGAACACCACTTTACTTGCTTTTTAAGTGGGGTGCGACAGAATGGCGACTCCGCTGGGGATTAAATGTTCTAACCATTACGATTTTATATTGGGTTTATTATTGCTTTTATTATTTTTTAATCAATACTAACTTTTTCTCTTTGCAGGTGGGTAGTCTTTTATATTTTTGCAATTTTTGATAACATGATGTTTAGTATACTATCGATTTTTTTGTTGCATCTCACTCACACTTCCTCCACTCTTGAGAAACGACACTTTACACACACACGGTGATTACGTGGATCCCACGGTCGCTTCACCACAAAAAATCTTTTAGGAGGATATTTTGGAATATAGTTGGTCCGTGGTACAGCCAACGATTTCAAATGGTCCCACTCCTTGGCCGTCCGCTTTGAGGAACCATGTCTAGAATTACCCAACTCTTAGCGGATACTCTTGTCTAGGAACCATGCATCATGTTATGATTAGGAGATTTTGACTTCGGCTCATGTCTAAGTCTATTAGTTTACCATGTTTGAATGAACCAAACGGGTTTTTTACCCTAAGGGACATTTAAATGTGTTACGTGTGCATCTATTTAACGTTGAACGTGTCTAGTGTAGACCATTTGTTCTCAAAAGTGTGGATCATCCAATTATTTATTTTTGTTGGAGGATGTCACAAGTCGCGAAGACTTGGAAGATCAAATAAAACAGACTTTAAATTGATTTTTCAACTTTTGTGCAACAAAATCAATTATTTATTTCTATAAATGGAAAACATTATAGAAATCAGTTATTTATTTCTATTTACGTATGAAATTCTTTTTACATTCATACAAAACCAATTATTTTATAAAACTATTTTTGGGTCATGAACGAAATTAATTTTTCTATTTTTGAAAACCAAATCATAGACTTTAAATTAATTTCTTCTACTTTTAATGTAGCAAGATCAATTAGTATTTCTATTTACCCAAAAGATCTTATTCTACATTTATACAATAAAATCGATTATTTTATAAAATTATTTTTTCTACTAATTTTAGGTTATGAGAACAAACGGGATGACACATGATACACGTTCAATTTTAAATATCATACTCCAACTTAGGAAGACTTAACATCCTTGGCATGTTAAAGTCCATTAGCCAACTCCGTCCAGATGACGCCTATCATGCATCTTATATGTATTGGTCTTGTTAGGCCTACCTCCGATACAAGAGAGGTCCCTTGCATTATAAGGAGTGATATATTTTGCATTTGATAATTATTGCCTCGAAACTAACTTATTGTTTTCGTGTTTAAGTTTTACTCCCACTCCTAAGGTTGACTTGTGCATTCTGGCCGAGCATCAGTACCGGACGAGAACCAAGGGACCAGTTACAACTCCTCCCCCCTCATAAACTAAAAGAAGAGGAAAGCGAAATATCGTGTCTGAGTTGAATAATGCTGCTCTTGGTGATGATAACCTTGGGAATAATGGGACACCCCACAAACCTGCTTTGGTTGGGTATGATGAACATGTTGCTACTTTAGAGCAAAGAATTAAAGAACTTGAAGAGAAACTGACAATGGCCAGTTTACCCGTTGGTAATTCCGCCCATTCAAGGGAATCAGTCGATCCAAGTGGGTCAGCCCGCCCTAATGGAAAGGACCCTATGCACCCAACTGATCCCCCTGTTGTTTACCAAACAACGCAACCAGCTCCTTACCAAACAGCACCACCTGCTACCTACCAAAGCGCACCAACTGCCACATATCAAGTACCGCCTCCCTATCCAGCACCACCATCTACTTATCAAGCACCACCTCCTGTATACACCCTACTTACCCAAACACAAGCCTACCTCATACCAACACTGCATATCTACAGCCTTACAATCCCATGTTCACTACCGAGACCAAACAACTCACTTCACCCGTCAAAGACCATGACAACTATGAACAGGCGGAGGATGAAACCAATGATGATGGGACGAAAGAGAAAGTTCGTAGGCTAGAGGCAGCCTTTAAGAAGTTTGAGTTAGGAAAAACTACAAAAGGTTTAGCTTATGAAGACTTGTGCATTTATCCTACTTTGAAATTGCCAGATGGATACAAGATACCAAAGTTCGACCTGTTCAATGGAACTGGAGACCCTATGGCACATCTGAGAACATATTGTGACAAGTTGATTGGAGCAGAGGAAGATGAGAAAGTACGAGTGAAGCTGTTCAGTCGAAGCTTGACCGGAGAGGCTTTGAGTTGGTTCTCTAAGCAGAAGCCTGGCACATGGCTCGGTTAGGAAGATATGGCAGCAGATTTCGTAGAACGATTTGGGTACAACACTGAAATGGTACCAGATCATTTCTACTTGGAAAAGTTGAAAAAGAAACCCGCAGAGACGTTTAGAGAATATGCTACGAGGTGGATAGTAAAAGCTGCCAAGGTGCAACCCGCTATGGATGAAAGGGAAATAGTGAACATATTCATCCGCATTCAAGAGGACGTCTATTACGATAAGCTGCTGCAGATGAAAAATCAGAAGTTTGCTGATGTGGTGTTGATGGGAGATGACGTAGAAGAAGGGCTAAAAAGTGGAAAGATTATTAACCTAGCTGCACTACAGGCTACTAATAAGGCTCTCCAGTCAAGAAACGTGAGTCTATCTAAAGAGAAGAAAGATGAAGTCTCTTTTGCTGCAATCATTCAAGACCCTGATTTCAACCACTATTATCAAACACCGCTACCATTCTATTCATACCCTCACATACCACCTGAATATCCCGTTTATAATACTCAGCCCACTCGGCCTATATTTCACACCCCAGCACCAAGCCGTCCACCATACCAGCAAAATACTCAACCCAACTACCGAAATGCACCATCATACCCTCCTAGGCCTCGCCCTGAGGCAAACCAAAGACCCAAAAGGAACTACACTCCACTAGCCGAATCTCGCACTCAATTGTTCGAAAGATTGAAAGCTGCCGGGCTTATCGTCCCGATACCTCAAAAGATGCCAAACAACCCTCCACCTAACTTTGATTACAGTAAAAGGTGTGAATATCACTCAGGTAGACCGGGGCATGAGACGGAGAAATGTTTTGCATTGAGAGATAAGATTCAAGACCTAATAGATGAAATGGTCATTCATTTGAAGGCGCCAAATGTGCACAAAAACTCACTGCCCAATCATGGGGATGAGAAGGTGAATATGATCAACTTCAGCAAAGAAAGCAGTCTGGAAGGCACAATCATAAAAGCAAAAACAGTGGTTGATGAATACAAGTTTGGCCTGGGGTACATCTTGGTTTGCAAAGGAAAAAGTACTACAAAAGATACAAGAGGTTGTCGTTCACTAGAGCAGTTTGTTCCAACTCTGAAACAAGCATCCATCTTTTCAAGCTACATGAAAACTCTCGAGGGAGAAAGACTTGTCGAAGGTGTTCATGATATAGAAGCTGAGCTGACTGGTCTAAAGGAGCTATTCATGGAAGGCTGTTATTCAGTTCCCGAAAAGCATACTGAGGATTTGAACATCCACAAAGCTGAATCTGAAAATATACCAAACAACTGAACCTGCAACACATTTCGAGCATGCCGAGAACCTTAGTAAAACTGGGATTAGTTGTTTTCTTAAATAAAACACGACTCCGAGCCGTTAGCTTTTATTTTCTTTGTTTTTCAAGTTTGTTGCATCGTTGTTTCCTTTCGAAGACTTTTTCTCAAGTCCAATAAAAAAATCATTTCCATTTTTATTTTAAGTATGCATCATTCACTATCAGCAAAATTATTTTAATTCCATTGAATCAGCGACTGTGATGTGAGGAAGCATTCCAAAACGACGAGTACAAGCCAGACTATGGTGATTCGACAGAGGACATTCGAGGAACTTCATAGTTAATCATGGAAATCTTATAGCAGATAACGGAGACAAGAACATATAGAGGAAGATGACTCACAATCCAAGGTTAAACATTAGAAATACATATAAGAAGCATAATTAGACAATCCCGAACGGACTAAAAGCGTACTCGAGCAAGTGATGCTCATAGATAGCGAAGTATGAATACAACGAGCAATAGAATGACAAAGGCATTTACCAAGGAAGCTAGAGCAAGACAGTTGATCCTAAAGTGGAATTCTCTAAATCGAGACAAAATTAACAAGATCCTTCACTCATATACAATCGAGAGATACTACAAATCGGGCAACATTCATCTTTATTAGATTTGAACTACGTAGCGACCTGATTCCCAAAAGGGGATACGTAGGCAGCCTACCCAAGGCACGGTCACATCATAAGAGAATTCTATTAGACACTGGGGCAGAATTTTTTGAGTTTCCCTCAAAAAATTCAAAGAGTGCATTATAACACATTGGGGCAGAATTTTTGAGGGATCTCAAAAATTCAAGGAAAATACAAGCAGCATACTGGGGCAGAAATTTTGAGCTTCCCTCAAAATTTCATGATGAAAGATCTTTGAGCAGCAAACGGAAATAGAGGAGATTATATCCAGAAAATGCGTCGCGGTCTATGATTCAATGGAATAAATTCACATTACACTTTAAACATTATTTTTCTCAAAACACATGAATATCCCTTTTTGCCCACAGCTCAACTTAGGTTTGATGCTCGAAAAGAGAGATATTACAGATGAGACAATTATACAAGATGCAGCAGCAGAGTGCAGTACAAAAAATGCGCAAGTCAACCTCCCCCCAAAATACTCACAAATTTTCTTTGATCGCAGGTTTACACAGGTACCGAGTATACCTAACAACTCTTGCAAAGCAAATATATCAAGCATAGAATCTGCGTCGGCGGATATATAGAGTCCGCGTCTGTGAACACGACATCAATTTGAAGAGCATAGAATCCATGTCGGTGGATATATAGGGTCCGCATTTGTGGACACAACATCATTTGAAGAGCATAGAATCTGCGTCGGCGGATACATAAGGTCTGCTTCTGTGGACACGACATCAATTTAAGAAGCATAGGGTCCGCGTCTGTGGACATGACATCATCTGACAAGCATAGAATCCATGTCGGTGGGTATATAGGGTCCGCGTCTGTGGACATGACATCATTTGATAAGCATAGAATCCATGTCGGTGGGTATATAGGGTCCGCATCTGTGGACATGACATCATTTGACGAGCATAGGATCCATGTCGGTGGATATATAGGGTCCGCGTTTGTAGACATGACATCATTTGACAAGCATATGATCCACGTCGGTGGATATATAGGGTCGCGTTTGTGGGCATAATTCAACAGTTTGAAAGCAAAACAAGATTCGTGTTTGTGAACATGACAACAATGACAGCAAAAGTAGGGTTCGCGTTTGTGGACACAGTTCAACAATTCGAAGCAGAGTAGGGTCCGCGTTTGTGGGCATAGTTCAACAATTTGCAGCAGAGCAAGGTCACTATCGGTAGGCATAGCATTGGAAAGACATTTGGATGAGACATCAATCAAACAAGTACAAGGCAAAACAACCACTCGGCTCAACAGGGAAGTTTACTTTACTTTATCTTTATATCTATTGCACTTATCATGTTTTGCTGCAGGGTACTCCCCGATCTCCCGGAAAATCCCTGTGCCATACTCTCACGCCTACTCTCAAAATCATGGCCAATTAGGCAACCGCAAAACCTCAAAAGCATACAAAGCAAAGACTGACCCTACAAACAATGCCTTTTGCTACACCCGCAAGCTACCTATCTTGCCAATTTCCCAAGCTACAATTCCATACTCGCACTAGTAGTCTACCTAATCCCTCCTTGTCGATTGGGTGTCAGTTGCATATTCCTTTCTATCTGTATCCATCTGCGTCAATTGTGCGTATTTTCGTGCTTAATCGTGCCCGCCTGCTTGAATCGTGCGCATTCATAAAACCCGCTCCCCAAATGTTTCTAAGCTCATTCAAGGCAATATTGAAGGCAAGATGACCTATTTATCAAGATGAAGTGGAAACTATGTCCGTGTAAACTCCTCTTTATGGGTGTGTCGTGCACCACATCTTCATAACTAGGGTGATTATAAGCCTCTTTTCCCACGCTCGATCTATCGATGTTATTTCATCTCCGAAAATACCTTTGCTTTATTCTTCATTCATCTTGCCAAAAGGCAAAGCATACACGAATCTAAACTTTACATACTTGGATAAGTTTAGTTTATATCCAAAATCGTGCGTCATAAATATCTCACACAGGCAACATGCCATTCTAGAACTACACACGGCCTGATTCTCGTGAAACCCGAGATATGTAGGCAACTCAGAGACCGGGGTTCGGCCAAAAACACCCCTAAACTCTCATTTTCCCCTTTCAATCATTTTGCCTACCAGTCGTGACAAAATTGGATATTCCGTCAACTATCTTTGTCCGAAGACTCTTTCATCGTCCCCGGACAAAAAGGGGCAGCTGTTGACACCCAATTTTGTCCCTCCGTTTTTCGCAATTTGGCTATATTTAATTAAAATCGATAATAGTAATTTTCCAAATAAAATTGCATTAGACAACATGCATTTACGTGTGTAATATTATTATTAATCCCCTATTTATATAGTATTTATTTAATTGTAATTATAATTACGTAATTACATTCATTTTGGCTGTTTTCTAAAATACATGTACTATTTGTGTATTCTAACGCATTATGATATTATTTAATAATTATTTGGTGCCTATTCATATCTAATTAGTATTATTTGTGGTCATCTATATTTATTTATAATTAAGTATATTTGTTTATAATTATTTACAAAATTTCCTATTTATTTATTAATTATTTATATTTATAAGTATTTTGATTAAATACTAGCCATTTTTGCTATTTTACAATTCCATTTTTTTTATATTCAGTCTACCTCATCACCTTTTACCCATGTGTACGCCACATACACACCACATAAGCCTAACACCTCACTTATATACACTCCTAGCCTACGTACAAGTTGTCATAAGCATAGTACTACCCTCCAAAGCACGCGTAGAACTCACTCCAGCGTATGGTACAACCCCTCCCCCCCCCAAAGCACAGGTACCCTTACACATCAGCCACTACATACATACATACACATATGCGCACCTATGTGGCACAATCTGAGCCCTCCACGTTCCAAATCCAAGGGCCAGAATCAATTCTCTCATTTTACATCTATACACTCACCCCTCCACATCCGAAACCCTAAATCATTTTACCCCTTTCCCCATTCTCTCTCAAGCCGCCACCCCCTCTCTCCCTTTTTTCCACAAAACCCGACCAGGTACACCATAACTCCACCGCGTCTCCCCTGCCATCAAATCCGGCGAGACTCCGCCATCTCCGCCGATCTTGCATCCCCCTCTCTCTCGTCGTTTTCGCATAGAAGAAAAGGGAAACAAATCTCTCTTATCCCTCTTTCTATGGGAACCGAAAAGGGAGAGAATGGATCGAACAAATAATAGCGAGAATCAAGCAAATCACATACACAAGGCAAGAAAATCAATGATTCACATTTGAAATGTTGAAAACGAACACAAACGAATCGGGTCAATCGTGACCCGACCCGACGCTGAAATGGGTACCATCTTTCCCTTTTTCTGTTTCTGTTTTATTTCATTTCTTTTTCTTATTCTGAAATTAGGAATAACATGCCTAACACTTGTTTGGGTTTGAATTTCATGTTTAGTATTTTAATCCGATTATCACTTCGAGACTGTTTCAATTTGAATCAAGTATACGACTCGTTAGAAATTGAATCGAGTATATCATTTGTTAAAGATGGTCGATTGTATGAAATTTGTTATATAAGATTCCTGATTAGTCTAGTTGATGTCTGTAAGAATTTGATCGTTTGTAATTTGCTATCACTTTCTTGAAATTGTGCATTGACGTTGCACCTTGTTTATAGCCATGACAGATTTGCAAATATCTTGGAAAATACTTTTTGAATCTGAATTTGAGTCAGTTTAAGCTATTTTTGGAAGAATCATATCATGGTATCTTTCTTCAATCAAAGTGAATCAGTTGTAGAGTTTCCTGTTTTCTTTGTCAATGATGGACTGATTTTCCTTTCCTGACTTTAAATTTCAAACGACTAGACTATATTTGGAAGCCACATATGCTATAATTAATAGCCTGATTCCCTGCTTGCCTTAACAGTAGTGTGACTGATTGCTATTACTTTCTGAGCAATTATTTGAAAACTAAAACACTAATTGTCTTTTCCTTTTTTACAAGGATAATTTAAATTTTTAACACCCCCTCTTGAGCCTATATACACAGCCCCTCTTCACCTAAGTTTTGAATACTGCAGTGACAATTTTGAAAGGCAAAAGTGTAGCAAGGATTTATAAAATGAGACTATTTTTCCAATGGGATTATTTCTAAATAAGTTTGTACCTACAATTTATAATCTGTGAACGATTTCTTCTAAAAGAGTTAGCCATGCTACACTTGTAAATTTCTCCAAGTTAATTAATAACTTGTGAGGAGTTTTGGACTTTGGAGGTCAAGTCCTGAGAAGTTATACTATTTTTTTGTTAAATTCATAAGTTAATCTTTTAAATCTATATTATTCATTTATCACATTACTTATTAGTATTTCCTAAATACCTTACTCATTCATTAATTTATATATACATATTTATCGTTATTTTCTTATTAAATCGCTTATATAGTAATATCTCTTAAATTGATGTCTATTTCCCACTTAATTTAAATATGTCACTATTTGCTCATCACATTAATATTTTCTCAACACGTTATGTTTTCAATTAGATATAACTTTATATGCATATATAAGTATTTTAAACATACTTCTTTGCTTTAAGCCAAACTATTTTAAACACGACCTCATATTAAAGTCGCCGTCGAAGTTAACGGTATGTGTCAATTAATGTCACAATGCTGGCCTTTAGCGGCGCACATTTTTTTACTATATGTTTGCTCCATATTTTGTTACTTAAAAGTTAGCTTGTGTTAATTAAAGTATAATATGACAATATTAGTTAATTTTGCCTAACATTGTAAATTGTAGCTATATATGTAACATGTCGGTAAATTAAGACTGTTTATACTGAACTGCCTATTTTCATATTTTAACTTGTTTGCATACATGTCCTCTTTGCTTATTTTATTTAACTTTTTATCTCTTAGCTTCCTTAATGTTAAAACCCAATATAAAATCGGCCGGGAACCACGTTTAGTAGAACTTAGGAGGTGCCTAACCCCTTCCTTCTAAGTTAACTTGAACACTTACTCAAATATCTTATTAGTAGACCAACCCGGAGTTATTATTTGAATTAGACATTAATAGGTGACCTAATATGCCTAGAATAACTTATTAGGTGGCGACTCCAAAACTTCTAACTCCAAACGAGTTATCCCAAGTTGAACACCACTTTACTTGCTTTTTAAGTGGGGTGCGACAGTATACACGAGTGGAAAGAAAATTGAGTGAACATAACTTGAGTGATACACGTGAGGAAGTGAACTTGTGAGGTCCTTTACTCTTATTGGTTACAACTATAGCTTCAGATGATGATTGTGGAGGGTATGGTTCGTGTGGAGATGATGGAGACTATGGTTTCTATGTTGGTGATGACGGGTATTGCTATGATGATTCCGAGAACTATGGTTCGTATGAGGATGAAGCGGGTCACTACGTTGATTATGAGGTTGATGAAGACTATGGGGCATGTGAAGGTGAATGTGAAGATCCTTATACTTTTAGTCAAGAATACGAAGATGGTGACACTTCAAGGTACAATGTCCCTACTTACTCTACTTGTGATGAATATGAAAATGTTGATAGTGACATAGAGGGAATTGATGATGAAGTTGATTATGTACATCATTCATTTGCATCTTCTCTTGGTGTTGCTAATGGTGTGCAAGGGAGTAGTAGAGGTCCTTCCATTAGTATGGGAGGAGGAGGTGGTTGTTCCATGGAAAAGAAGAAGCTTGCATCTTCTAGGTACGCTAAGCGACCTAATGCTTCTAATTCCCATGAGGAGGGTGGTTTGAGAGATAGTGATGCTCTTGCTACAAAAGGCTTGTATTGTTCTATCAATGCCGTGAAGGGTAGTAGTAGTAGGAGTAGTACTATGGGCTATGGAACCAAGGCGAGAGACACTTATGGGTTCCATGGGAAGTTTCCTTCCTCGACTTTCAACACCATTTCTGATGTTGGAAGAATGACGTGAAGTGGAACAATCTTGCTAGGAGAGGAAGGATAAGGGAGACCCAAGTTGTTGGTGTTGATACTCTTGGGCATTTAAGTTCTCTCTTGGATGCACCTATATGAGACTTGGGTAGAAGTAGGTTCGTTGTTGAGGTGAATGGTAATGGAGGATACTTGCTCAAGATTGGAGATACCGATGCCAATTGCATTAGCACTTCTTTGGTTGAGACCCTAGGGATACCATGCTATAAATTGAAACACCCTTATAATTATAATGGAGTGCTGGTCTCTAAGGAGGCTCGGGTGCTCATATCTCATAGGAGTTACAAGTGTTATGTTTGGTGTGATATGTATCTCATGGCACATTTTGATGTTTGGCTAGGTGAGCCATGGTGTCACAACAAAGAGTTTCAATATAGTGCTAAGAGGGATGTATCTCTTGTGGGCATGAACCAAAAGGTTTACGAGTTTGCACCTTACGGAACAAGGGGCAAGTTGCCTACTAGTGTACATTCTTAGGCTATGCAAATGAGCAATGAGCGAGAACTTCATTCCATGATTGAAAGAGTGCAATCAAGAAGTCCTACAAACACAAGAACTAGTGGGACAAGTGCTAGAAAAGAGTTGACAAGTATCAACAAGGTGAACCCAAAACCACAAGCTTCAAAGTTAAGTGGTTCACCAACAAAGAAGAAGGAGACTTCAAGTGATGAGTCTCCAAGTCCTAGATTCCGGATTGATATTAAAAGTCCACCTACTCCGGCTATGGGTATTCTTTGGCCTCGTCCCAATTCGCCTAAATTTGAGAGATAAAAGATTGAGAGGAGTAAGGGAGTGACCGGTGACAACTCTCGAGTGGAAAAAGGAGAGGTTGTGTTGAGTGATGTGAGTGAGTTGTCACCACCCGACCTTAAAAAGAAAATGAGGGAAAAGAAAGAGGGAAAAAGAATCATTGAGAGTGAGGATACCTCTTATTCTAACATTAACCCATTATCTTTTTCTTCTACTTGTTTGAGTTCTTGTGTAGGTACTCTTGGAGGCAAATCAATGGAGCCTCAATCATGTTCTAATGTAGAAGGGCAAGGCGAAGAAGATCTAGAATGTGAGCTTCAAGCTGGAGGAACTACCCATGACACTTCAAGTGCATTGAGTGAGCAAGATGGATACTTAACGGTATGTGTTAGTCCTTCTTCCCATGAGCATGATACTTCCTTGTCTTGTGATATTGTTTGTGAAAATTCTATGCTAGTTGGTGATTTGTATGATTACAATGTATTTGCAACTAGTGTAGAGTCGAATATTCAACTTGTGTGTGAATGTGAACCACTAATTGAGATGGTTGAAAAGCCACACATGATGTGAGCTCGGTTTTTATTGAACCTCTCTTTAGTGAGGATGTTGTAGTTGACCTTGCTTGTGACCCTTGTTATGACATACCACCAATCTTTGATAAAGGGGAAGATGAGTTGTATGATCATACCCTTATGGATGTTATTGCCTATGGTGGATCTATGTGTTGTAGTGAAGATGATGGTGACCTTGAGGAGTCCCTAGTGGATGAGATAGATCGAATTATATTCGATGACTCCTCAAGTATGGATGATGATTCTAGTGTGGATGCCTCACCTTTGATGGGTGGTGAACTTGTCTTCACTAACCCTATGTTTGAAGGGGATTTTGAAAGAGGAGGTGATGTGAATTCAACTAGAGGAGAGTGTGAGCTTGAACCTCCATGGGTTGGGAAGCTTAACTCTATAGATAATCTATTGTTTCAGATCTCCCTTGGGAGCTTGTCTAGTGAAGAGGATTGTCTTGGGGGTGATTTTGGAGGTGAGAAGCGATCTCTTGGTGTGTATAAGAGTGCCCTTAAGAAGGGGAATGGAGTCTTTGATGCTAGTTGTTGCTTGAACTATTTTGCTTGTTCCATTCCCTATGCTGATCACACCTTGAGTGTTGAGCATGCCAAAGCCAGTATGTCACCTTGTGATAAAAATGCATTGAAGGCTTGGTATGTTGGTCATGAGCGTAGGGATCGTAAGGAATTTGATTGCTACATCTTACATGTTTTATGCCCTTTTGATCTCTTTGCTTATTCTAGTGTTGGATGCACTTCCTTATTGAGCCAAGAAGTTGTTGTTTCCTTTGGGGACATAAGCTTTTTCATTGATATTAATGCTTGGCTCTACCATAAGAGTGTGTTTTTCACACTTTTGGGCACTAACCTACTCTTGAAGTAGGAAGTTTCGTTTGTCTTTGCCTTGCTTGTAGGTCTTGTTGGTTGGATTTCGAGGACAAAATCCTTTCAAGAAGGGGAGGATGATGCAATCCGGATTAGTATCATAAGCCGTGGGGAGTTTACGCTCAACATGCGGAACTTAAAATGCTTCAAAGAGAGCTTGGAAACCAAGATTCAAGTCAAAGAAGGCCAAAAGACCAAAATGCAAGCTTCCTAGAATTCTGGAGAAAACTTACTCTGCGCGATCGCGAGCCAAGCCACGCGATCACGATGAAGGATCAAAACACCCTGCGCGATCGCGAGCCAAGCCACGTGATCGCAATGAAGAAACAGCATACTCTGCGCAATCGCGTGGAGCCATGCGTGACCACTCTGAAGGATGGTCAGACAGCGTTCCAGAATTAGCATGAAGAGCATTTTAGACCATTTATCATTGTAAATACATAGCTACTATAAATAGTATGATTCTAAGCTTAATCTGAAGTTACTTGATGTTTAATTGAGAGTAGAAGAACTTAGAAGAGGCCGAGCCCTTCTCGTTGAAGCCCGAGGCTTCGTGTATCCCTTTTAGCTTGGAACCGAGTGAATGTCATCCTAGTGTGGATCCTCGATAGGTTCAAGTTTCTTTCTCTCTCCTAGATATTCAATTGTGTTTGAATCGAATATCCTTTCTTTCTTCTATTTCTGTTCTTCCCCGTCCCTATTTTCTCATTATTGTGTTTACTTTATCGCTTCGTTTCTTTATCTTACTTCCGCGTATCGTTTAGTTTGCTTCCGCGTGTTTTGATTGCATCATTCTCTCTCTAAACCATGCTCCGTTAAAAGTACTACTTCATGATGGCATATTAAATAACAATTCTCTTGTTTCGTTTGTTTTTTCATAAAAATTAATTTTGTTTTCCTGGATATTTTTTAACATTCCTCCTTATTTCTTCTTCATTCGTCTAAGTTTCTCTCAAGCCCCTGCTTCTTCCCCTGCCCTACCCCCCCCCCCCCCCCCCACAAATAATAATTACAAAAAAAACGTGTACAAGCTAGAATCCTTTTTTACATAATATAGTGACACTTTTGAAAAAATAACAAAATGTATAGGAAAGAAAAAATTATTTACAAAACATATTACTGATATGGACTCGGACTGATATGGATATTTCTACAGATTGATACGGACCGATACATATTGTATAGAAACAGTCACCTATGTTATGTAATTTGCAAATTTGTTGCTATTATGTAAAAATAAACCTCTAGAATTGTATATAAGTATTAAAAACCCAAAATTCTGTTGATATTGTAGGTAAGCAATACAGAAAAAAGGATATTACACATACATACAAGAAAGGAAGCAAGTCAGAAGTTGATCACTCTGACACAATTTATTGAGGCGTCTATGCGATTTACCAATATAACTCATGGTGGGAAGGTTTGTTACAGTCATCCTTGCTGTAATAAAGATTGTACGATATTAAACTCCAGTTTTAAGCTGAACACAATTATAAGATAAAACGATGTATATTTTCTTGTGTGTCTTGTGAATCATCTCATAAAATTAAGTTGTTATTAAATATAAAAAGTTTGTTTAGGGAGAAAAGAGTGGCACATGAAATTGGGTGGGAGAGAGTACAAAGTATTGTTTTACTTAACTAAGTATTATTCGTCATGGTTTAGAATGTCCTCAATGAATCATTTTTGGGACAAACTAAAGTACCAGTGGTGGAAATTCTACCAAGCGATTGGAACAATTCAATGTCTGCCGTAGTTGAAGAAGATCATCATGCGTTTAGCAATGGTGACCATTCAGGCAAAAGTAAGAAGGAGATCACAAGGCTAAAGCCAGAAGTTCTTACTAATGGTCATTCTTTAGACCAGCTCAATTTGGATTCGACTAGTGTATTAAACACTTATATGAGGATTCTTGATGAAAAAGCCAGTACGCATCTAGGTAATTTACCATATCAATTTTAATGTTCTGGTTTTGTGTGTAAATTTTTGTTTTCATGCAGTTAGGGTATATATAGAACCAGAGATGGATCTAGGTTATAGGAAAGGACCGGGCTCAAGTCAATTATGTTCACATAGAATGTAAATATGGAAATATGTGACCAGCCCATTTAAAAGGTTGAATTTCTAGACAACTAACTTTTACCTATTTAATTACTTCATATCTTCAACACTCCAGTATGTACTTGATTCTTTTTCTTAAGCCTAACATGTGGAAATTTATGATGGACGAGGGTGAAAATTAAACCTCTGATACCATGTTAAATAGGCGACTATCTCATCAAAAAGTTTAAGCAGTTAATAAGAACTCTGATCTTTTGTATACTCAATCATATCTTTAATAGTAAATAGAATAAAAACCAGTTTAATAGTTATATATAAACAGTTGAATACCTTGGCTTAAGGGAAGGGTTAGTTTAGTGGCAAAATGGATTCGAAAATTACTTTTAAATCATTAGTTCAAATCGTAGGTGTAGGATTTATGTATTTTAAAGCCTTACATATATAAATTCCTGATTCTGAAATAAACTGTATTTGCATTCTTAGCTTGTTGCATTCCAGGTTATCCGCTTAACGTATACTGTGATGACTATGTTGCTTTAGCTCCATTTCTGCGCTATCACTTGAATAATTTTGGTGACCCCTTCACTGAGAACTATTGGGGAATGCATTCAAGACACTTTGAAGTAGAAGATTTGGACTGGTTTTCCAAGCTTGGGAAAATGAGAAGGATCTGTATTGGGGTTACCTTACGAATGGTGGTACAGAAGGAAACCTTTCATGGCCTTTTATTAGGGTCAGTATTAATCAGCTACTTATATAATCCGTCTTTTAAAGTTTTTGTACGCCTTTTGAAAAGGACACTTTAATGGCCTTATTTATAAGAATATCTATCTAGCTCAACTACAGTACTTAATTCATCTCTTCTCAAATGTGTGACGTAATTACTGAATGACTTCTTCTTTTTCTAAAATGACAATTTATTTTTTAAATAACGTCATCTGACAAAACGAATATTTGTTCCTGTGGTGCAGGAGAGAACAATTCCCTGAGGCAATTCTATATGCTTCAAAAGAATCACATTATTCAGTTTTCAAAGCTGTGAGAATGTTTAAGATGGAATATGAAGTTATAGGGACCTTGTTAACTGGAGAGATAGATTACGATGATTTAAGATCAAAGTTACTTCTCAATCAAGACAAACCTGCTATTCTCCATGTTAATATTGGTAATCTTTTCATCCCCTCTCTCTAAATATCAATATTCAGCTTTTCAAATATTTTATATAAGAAAAGCAAAGAAACAAAATGATGCTAATACAATACAAAATTGTGAATTAAAATTCATAAATTAGAAGTCCTAGTGTCGGTTTCATCTTAATGACTGTATATAACTTGCTGATATAGGTACCACGTTCAAAGGAGGAATCGATGACATTGATCTTTTTATTCATATACTCGAAGACTCTGGTTACTCTCAAGATAAGTTTTACATCCTTTGTGACGCAGCATTATATATATTTTTTTTTTAAAGCACCCACATCTTAGAGTGGGATTTTATATATCTGATTGAAAAAAGCACCTACATTACAAATAGGGGGACATTAGGCCAAAACCTCTTTGAGAAATTTGAAGTTGGACATATCCAACTTGTACAAAGAAATCACCTTTCATATTGAAAAAAACCATATACACTTGAGATTTCAAAAGACTAGCCTATGCTAGGTATATATAGGAGACAACTTTACAATTAACGTGCAAAATGACCGCTCTTTAGCTTGAACCTGAAATTAGGAACTCCCAGTTGATCATTCTTCAAAGAGGCTTTGATTTGCTAGGCAAAGACTCAGCATCACTGAAGAAAGAGTCCAGCTTCATCCTTTCCCCCATATTAGCAAGTTGGTCTGCAGGAACATTGGCTTCCCTGAAGCAATGTTTAAATGAAAATTCTCTTTGTTCACAGCAACTCTAGATTTGTCCATAAAGTATCTCTGATTTGCCATGATAGTTCAATTTCTTTCCTGACCATCTTGATAATGAGCATAGAATCTGATTCTATCATAGCATGTTTGATATTGTTTTGCAAACATAGTTGAAGACCAACCAAAACGAATTTGGCTTCTGCTATGTTATTGCCACATTCCCCAAAGTAAGAAGCAAAAGCCATAATGAAATTCCCCTCCTGATCCCTTAAGATTCCTCCCCCACCTGCGCTACCTGGGTTGCCTTTACTGCACCCATCGACATTAAATTTCAGCATGTTGCTAGGAGGTTTGAGCCATCTGACAATTTTAATTTCTATAGCAGGGCGACATTTTTCAACAAACTCACAGAAACCATTCCAGTAAGTAGGGAAATTGACACTTGGAAATTCACTCTTCAGTAATAAATGAAGCAAGTGTGTCACTTGAACCTCAACATTTTCCACAGAAGACTTAAACCCTTCAAATCTACCAGTGCACCTCCTTTTCCACAATTCCCAACATATAATAGAAGGTATACATTGTAACACAAGTGAATGGACCCCATTTTTGCATTTAAATAACCACCATTGCATTATATTATATCGCACATCTCCACTTCTGTAAGGAATACCAAAGGAGTTACAAAAATATGTCCAAACCTGCCTTGCGATCCGACTTTCTGAAAAAATATGAGTGATAGTTTCTTCACATGAAGCTCGACAACAACTACACATAGTAGGACCATGCAATCCGAATTTCCGTACGATTTCATCAGTAGGCAATCTCCTCTTCAGTAGCCTCATCATGAAAAATGAAACTTTAAATGGCATTTTCCTGTGCCATATCTTATTTCCAGTAAGGGTACTATTTCTCGACTTTCTAATAGTTCTCCATGCTGATTTACAAGAAAAAATACCACTATTTTCACCCAACCAAACAGGTTTATCGTTTATATCTCTGTCAAAAGTAATCTTCATAACCTGTCTAACTAGATGACTAGGTAGGATTTGCTCTAGCTTTTCTTTTTCCCATCCTTCAGAAGTGAAGAATGCTGATACCTTCAACTTGCCAGTTCTTGGAGCATGAGTAACCAGCTTGCCCAATGCACCACTGCCTAACCAATTTTCCCACCAAAATGAGATATCACCTTTACCCAACTTCCAGTAAATGTGTTGTTCAGCATGCTTCTTGGTATCCATTAACCTTTTCCATGTATGTGATTGCCCATAAGACCATTTCCTAGGCATAGGGTGTGATCTAGTACAGTACTTGGCCAATAAAAAATCTCTCCATAAAGACTTCCACCAAAGTTTAGATGAAAAAGTATCACATATATCCTGCACCGATCTAAACCCAACACCCCCTTCATTTTTAGGAAAGCACAGACTCTTCCATGCCAACCAATGAAACTTTTTTTTTTCCGTCAGATTCACCCCAAAAGAAATTCGACATAACCCTTTCAATTTGGTCAATCACTGTTTTCGGTGGATGTAGTACCGATAACAAGTATAGAGGCATTGACTGTAGAACTGATTTTATCAAAACAGCCCTCCCCCCAAAAGATAGCAACTTTCCTTGCCAACCCTGAACTTTAGATGCACATTTTGCCACCATGTCGTCAAAATATATGATCTTCTTTCTTCCAAAATAAATGGGGCAACCAAGATATTTCATAGGAAATTCGACATGTGAAAATCCAGTAATATGTTCTATATCTGACATAGAAGATCTCCCTGCAGTAAGCACATTAGATTATCTCTTGTTAACCATCTGGCCTGACACCTTCTCATAGATTTCCAACTTCTTCATCATTAATGCTAGTGACATTGAGTCTCCAGAAGAAAATAAAATAGTGTCATCGGCATAACACAGGTGGTTAATAGATGGACAACTAGGATTGATGAAAAATGGTATGAAGCCCTCGCTATATAATTGATTCATAAGTATTGACAGCAATTTAGCACCAATGAGAAAAAGAGATGGTGATAATGGATCACCTTGTTTAAGTCCTCTAGATGAGTTAAAGAACCCATACCTAGACCCACTGAGGTTAACCGAATACCAGTTGTTGGAAAGTAGCCTCAGAATCATATCGATCCACATCTCACAAAATCTCATTTTCCTCATAACTAGACATATGTATTGCCATGAAACTCTGTCATAAGCTTTTGCCATGTCTAGCTTGAGCACTACATTACCTCCGGTATTAGGCTTCCTGATGTTATGGAACATCTCTTATGTGAGCATGATATTTTCAGTTATAGCTCTACCTTTCATGAAACATGTTTGATTAGGTGAAATGATATGCTACATGATAGGGGCTAATCTGTTGTTTAAGATCTTGGACAAAATCTTGAAAGAAAAATTGCTTAAGCTAATTGGCCTAAACTCAGAAAATTGTTTAAGACATTTAACTTTAGGCAATAGTATCAAACAAGTATGTGAGAAGGATCTGGGAATATTTCCACCCGAGAAAAATTCCAGTACCATGTTATAAAGATCTTGTGCTATGATATCCCAGCAAGTATGATAAAACTTCCCAGATAATCCGTCCGGCCCAGGTGCGCTATCCTACTCATTTGAAAGATTGCAGCTTTGACTTCCTCCATAGTAGGAATACAAGTTAATCTCTCATTTTCAGCATCAGAAGTTGTTTTTGGAATACAATTCAAAATTGAGTAATCTCTATTCTGAATGTTTTGTGTAAACAACTTCTCAAAAAAATTTACAGCTTCTTCGCCCACTAGTTGATTACCCTCTATCCACTCGCCTTCTTCATTTTTTATCTTCTTAATGACTAAATTTCTTCTTCTGCTATTTATGACAGAATGAAAAAATTTAGAATTATAATCACCTTCTTTGAACCATTTCAAACCTGCTTTTTGCCTCCAAAATGACTCTTCCTTCTTAATATGTTTGATATATTCAGCATTGAGTTTACTAAGTTTCATTCTGTTAGATTCACTGTTGTCCACCAGAGATTGAGGCTCCAAGTCAGCTATCTGATGCTCCATTCTCAAAGTCTGCTCAAAAATATTGCCAATGGTGTTCTTAGACCACCATGATAATTTTTTACAGACACTCTTCAATTTTTGATGGAAAATCCACATAGGTGAACCTTTAGCTTCAAAGCTCCAGGCATGCTTCACCACATCGTGGAAATCTGGTTCCTCCGTCCAAAGGTTTAAGAACCTAAAGTACTTATGTGGTTCAATATCACCTGCAAAAAAGGAATAAAGGTGAGTGGTCTGATCTAGTCCGCACCAAGTGAGAAACTGATGTGTCAAGGAACCTTTGCATCCATTCTGCATTCATCAACCCCCTGTCCAACCTCTTCAATATTCTATATCTTGGTCCCCGCCCATTACACCATGTGACATTAGAACCACTGTATCCAGCATCCATTAAATTGCAATCTATCATACAGTTGATAAATGGTAGACTACTTGTCATTCTGTGTGGATTTCCCCCTATCTTTTCATCAGGGTCTAAGATGCAATTAAAATCTCCAATCACGAACCATGGTGCATTCATACTCACGGAAACATCTCTCAACTCATCCCATAGAGGAGCTCTCAAATGTGCCTTGCACTTTGCATAAACCAGTGTAATAAAACAGAGTTCATCATAGCATTTCACTGAAAAAGTAATAATTTGTTCATCATCCTTTATTACAGAAAATTGAAATTCCTCATCACATAATAACCATATCTTGTTGCTGCGATTGGCATAATTGAAATGATATCCGAGACCCTCACAATACTTCTTAATTTTTGATGCTCTACTGAAAGGTTCCAACAAAGCCATAAATGAAATTTTTTGCCTTCTTTTCAATTGTTTAAGTCTCTCATAGGCACCTTTAGACTTGATGCCTCTTATATTCCATATTAGAGACTTAATCATTAAAACAACATTTATAATTTCTTTGTGTCCTGTGATCTAGCCATAGGAGGTTTGAATGATGATCTGCCACCTCTACAACCTTTGAATCCCCTACCCCCTCTGTAGGTATAGTGTCCTCTTGGTGATAAATGTTCCCTTTCAGTAACTTCTCCAAAAGCTTGTTCTATTTCTTCATCATGATGTGGCTGCGATGAGAATGCTTCAAGTAATTTTTCAGCAGTACCTTCACTGGTTTCTGATTCACTTTCAACACTTTCATACTCCTCTTGTTCTGTTTCTATTTTCGTTTCTGTTTCTTCATGTTGCCATTCTTCGGTTGATTCCATTTCCTCTTCTTCTGATTCCTGTCCGACATCATCACTCGATTCTTCCTGGTTTGACGTGTCTGACGGACCCACATGGTGTCCAAGATTGATAGCACAATCCAAACTCTCAAAAGCATTATTGATTTAAATACTTTTTGATATCTTAGATTGTGGTCTAATAGTATCCACCGTATGCTCCTGTTGGGAAGGTCCATATAAATGTACCTCCAATTGAATTTCTTTGAGGTTTAGCTGTTGAACATGCTGTTCTGTTACCTCTACAATACCAAAGTTCTGACCTTCCTTGTGATTACTTGCTTCCTTTGTCAATTCATTTTGATCTTTCTACTTAACTTTCTTGTTCTTTCTTTTATCTTCTTTCCCAGCTTCCTTTAATTCTACTACCTTTTCTTGCTGCATCATTGAATTTCTCATATGCTTTTCAGGACCAGCAAGACTTTGATTAGTTACAGCTATAGGTTTATGAGTTGAACTGCTAACAGGTTCAACAATACTACCTTCACTTTCTCTTCCGGCTTCCTTAGGTTCTGTTGCCTTGTCTGACTGCATCATTCTATTGTTTTTATGCATTTGAAGACCACTAAAACTTTGATTAGTTTCACCGATAGGTTTTGGAATTGAGCTGATAACTGGTTCATTTGAGCTATTTCCCATCTCTTTCCCGACTTCCTTTGGTTTTGTTACCTTATCCTGCTGCACCATCTTATTACTTCTATGCGTTTGAGGATCGTTGAGACTTTGATTAGTTACAACTGTAGGTTTATGAATTGAGCTGATAACTGGTTCAATATTATTACCTCCTCTGTCTATATCATTGCCTATTCTTGTAACATGTTTTATGGTGTTTCCTCTAATTTCTGCTGGATTTGGCTCCCTAATTTCAATACCAGTAGTCTTTTTTCTACCCTGCCTTCCTTGTTTTCTTGAAACTTCTTGAAAACTATCCTCGACATTCTCCACATTTCTCACTTCTCGTTGTCTTTGATATGAGCTTTCAGCCATACTAGAACCTGCATTATTCATCCGAATTTGTTCTTTCCTCTTCCTGTCCTCTTCTTCCTTATGACGAAACTTAGTCCTGCAATCATGTTCACTGTGCCCTTGCAAGCAGCAGTAGTTACAATATTCAGGTAAGCTCTCATATTCCACCTTAACAGAAATGCCCCCTTCGCCTTCATTGTTCAACCTATCAAAACCAATCCATAGTTCATTCACTCTAGGCTTAGTTAAGTCAATTTCCACCTTAAGCTTTGCAACATTTCCTCTGGACTTAGAGAATGTTGCCAAATCTGGAGCCATGGCCTCCCCTATATCCTCCACAATCCTAGACAGTATGTCCCATCTGAAGAGATGCCAAGGCAATTGATGTAGCAGAATCCACACTGGAGTAAGGGGCGTTTCTTTCTCTAGTACGAAATCTGGCGTCCACTTAAAGAGCTTCATTCGATATGGTCCAAAATATATATATCTCTTAAAATACACATGGTTGTAGTCCGTTATATTATCAAAGTCAAGATAAACATAGTTACTATTGTAGAATGCAATCTTGATTTTTCCTTTTAATGGTATTTCGCTAGTGAATTTCTTCCTTATTTCCTCCATGCTAGGTTTGCCCCTTGGGAATTTCCCAATTAATGTCAGTTTACAATCAGCTGCCAAGTTTATAAAGTAATCCTCTGCGTTAAAGAATAATGCTGGTATCCCCATATGTGTTCCCCTTTTACTTTCAATTGATTTCCTACATTCAGATTTAGAAGGCAAGCTTTCAATTACTTAAGCAGCAAATAATAGCTTGCTTATCAGTGGTGCTGACCTCGAAGATGATTGAGCCTGCAGTTGCTTTTCTTGAGCTTGATTTCGACTTGAGATGGGCTTGATCGACGGAGCTACAGTAACACCAGGTTGCAATTTGCTATTTGTATTCTTCGGCCGGTCAAAATTGCTGGAAACCTTCAGAGGAGCTGTATTAGGAGTAAAAGTAGAATGAACTTTTTCTCCTTTAGCTACCGATTTGCCCTTTTGCATATTTGTATTAGTGATCTCTAAATGCTCAAAATTAGGTAGATCTGAGCACGCTTCAAAGGTTAGTCGGAACACATTTTGAAAATTCAATGTGGAGTTTTGGTTAGCTAATTGAGGTTGTGGAGGTTGCGAAGATGATGTTGTGGGCGGTGGTGGGTCGGGAGGTGGGTTAGGCACTCAATCAGTGTCTTGCATTTTTGGGAGCTTCAGAGAGACGTGATGCAGCATTATATGGACTTATACTACTACCCTTTGTGAAAAGTGTAAGTGCTTCACCAAATTCATACATGTTTTCAATCAACATCTGTTCAAAGTCTCATTTAATTTACACAATCAGGTCATCTATACAATAAATTATAGAAAAAAAATACTACAACAAATTAGGCCTATGGCCATGCTAATTTTAGGCCACTTGGCAAATGTATTTATGAGCACGCTTTCAAAGTGTGGCCTTTGGCCAACGCCTATGGCCACGCACTCTAAAGCGAACGTCTGGAAAACGTAGCCTTCAAACCTAAAGGCAACACTTATAAAGGGTGGCCAAAGCATAAAGTATTTAGCAACATTTATTAATTGTTAGGCAATACTTTATAGAAGTTGCTATATGGTCGTACCAAAAATAACACTTTCTAAGTGTAACCTAAAAATAACTTATTTTGAAATACTCCTAATAAACTTTACCGTTAAATACCAAAAGTTTTCCCTCCAGCATTTTTAGGTTTTAGTATAGTTCAGGAAAACTAAAGTTCCGTTCGATTTTCGACTGCTGCTTTTGGCTAGATCCAGTACCGCTAATTTAATGGAGTAAATATTTCATTCAATCCTCAACCCTTCGGTATTTGCTCACTCTCAACCTTTCGGTACTGCTGTTGGCTCTGCTGCACCTTCACCACCGGCTCCCCTACACCTTTTCACCTTCACTCTCACCTTTATTGTCGCTTTGCAGGTCTACTTTTCCCTTTGATTGACTGATTTATATGGACAGATTTAGTCATCTTTGTGATTGCTTTAATCGTGATTTAGTATATGTTGTTCTGCTTTTGTTTGGATTGATTCTTGGTGAATTTGTAATGAATTTCAATATTTTCCATATACAAGTTAATAAACGTCGTAAATCATAGACTCCAAAATCTCAACGATTTCAATTCATATGGTGGTCTTGTTCTTCCTTTGGTGAAAGAGAACTCGGCGAAGTAGCACCTGGAACAAAAAAAAAGGTTAAAACTGATCATATAATATTCTATTCAGTTTGAGTTATTATATCTTTGATATGTTTGCTTGAGAATGATGCGTTCGAGAAATTAGTGCTCCTGAATCCTGCCATATAAGAAGAAGCAACTCTTTATCTATTGTTGGTGAGTATATTTTTCTTCTAAGAACTGCAATCTGTAAAAGATGTCCTTAAGCAATAGTAATAATAATGCACAATTGCAAGATAAGTAAACTGTAATATCTGCTTTCTATACTTGGCAAAATTGACCTGATGTATCCATGTCTAGAGTGGTCTTTATAAACAATAAACCAGCAATAGTCACAGATTAAAAATGAAAATTCAAGATTAAGTTCAAACTGGTAAGCCAGGGATTGCACTCAGTAATGAGATTTGGTTTGTCCTTTTATTTAGAGCAACTGGGATGTCTACTACAAAAGTTTGCACTCAGCAACTCATGGAATACTGTTATGCAAGTTATAGGTCATGTTTAATCGCGTCATTGTTTACATCCTCTAGTTAATTAACAAAAACCAGTTAACTTATGCCGAAACAGAGTTAAAGTTGTCTAGGATAGAAATGTGAGACACCTGTGAAAATATGGCAAGGAAGTGTACAGGCTTCGAGTTGACATGGAACAATGCGGGAGTCCAGTGTCTATCTGGCTTCGTGGTATTAGGTGGATTGGCTTTAGACCAAAAGTAGATCAAGAAGATTAAAAAGAAAAAGAAGTAACACAAATTGGAAAAATTATTAGGCTTCTAAGATTAGAAATAGCTCATTGAGTCGAAAAGTTGTGCTTTGAGAAGAGAACATCAGGATCACCGGCAATAACTTGCTTGCTGTCTGCTTTTCACCGTTAAGGCCATATCTTCTTTGCTTTGGTTAGATCCAAGTTAATCGTGAGCCATGTGTTATTTTATATTTGCTTGGTTCGAACTATGTAATGTTCGAAGTATGTTTACACTGTTAAATACATACATATAGTGCCCTGCCCCACACCGGATTCAGATCAACAATCGTTTTGACCTCTTTGAGTAATCAGCTATATGACTATTTTAACTAAAGTAATTACTATAAGTGTAAATATGGGAAATTTCAACCGATAGATGTATACAAGAAAGATAGAGAATCTCATACAAAGACATGATTCTCAGTGCAATCAAATCATGTATCTACAATAATGAAATTCAATATCCTACATGAGGACAAACCAAATCTACGGTTGCACTCAGTACTTCTAAATTGTCCATGTGCATAACCTACAAAAAGAAAAGACAATTAACATGAGTCAAAGTAAACTTATGCATGAATGCATCCAATTTTTCTCTGCTATAAATAGAATGCTTTTTGTATCAATACATACATTTCATAGAATGTACTCTGTCACGAAAAGTTGTTAATATTTGTTCCTTTATTTGGAGAAAGAAGTAAAACTTATCAGATAGTCAACAAAAAAGTTATCAGACAAAATTTAACTTTAAATAATTACTTGGAATAAATATTTAGGTCCTTACAAATTCTTGAAATATAGTTATGACTGAGGGAGTAATCAAAATTTAGGTCCTTACAAATTTGCTTCACTTCACTTCTGTTCTTTTCTTTTTCCTTTATGTCTGGTGTGGTTAGGTTTCAATTTTGGATTGCTTTTTAGTTTTTAGGATTGCGAATGTGGAATTGAATATAGAAGGTTGTTTGAAAGCTCTTTGGTCTCAAATAGTTGTTTTATGTATGTTTTAGTACGGGGTTGCATGTTTGTTTTAATTTTTTTTAATGTCGATGTGAATTTGATTACATGATCTTTATTATTTACGCAATCATTTTGTCCTAATTTTTCTTGTTTCCCCAAAAAAGATTAGTGAACGCTCAGAACGATCCAGGTTGACTTGAAGTAGTGTTTGGCTTAGTTTAAGTGCCATGACTAGGTAAGAAGTTCTTGTCATCTTACAACACTTGATTTAGGAAAAGTGATATTATCTTTAAGGATTTAATTTGTTAATAAAGTATACTTACTAGTTAAATGATATATATGAATATCTAACGACAATATTTGATTTTTAGGACTTCAAACGTTCCATCCAAGGATTGGATGGATTTACCAAGGTATGGAAAAGAGTATCGTAATGGTGTCAAATCTTTCTTGGACTTTGCTTACTCTGTTGGAGATCCTCAAGGTGAAGAAATCCAATGCCCTTGTAAGGACTGTTGTAATATCTATTGGTTTCGAAGGCATATAGTACAGGATCATCAAATAAGCTGCGGGTTTATTGATGGTTATACAAGATGGATTAACCATGGGGAATGGGTTACCCCTATGAATGTTGATGGTGACATAGATGATGAAGCTAACTCATATGATGATATTGATGGGCTGTTGAATGATCAATTTAGAAATGTTGCACAAGCTGAAGGAGTTTATGAAGGCCCAAATAAAGAAGCCCAGAAATTCTATAACTTGGTTGATGAGGCAAGCCAAGAACTATATCTAGGATGTAAACGATTTTCTAGATTATCATTCACAATTCGCTTGTACTTGCAAAAGTGTCTCCATGGATGGAGAAATGCTTCCTTCACTTCCTTGTTAGAGTTATTGAAAGAGCTGACGCCTAATTTGAATATTCCAACATCCTACTATAAAGCCAATGCCATGGTAAAGGATTTAGGTCTGATTATGAAAAAATTGATGCATGTCCTAATGATTGTATGTTATTTAGGAATGATCATAAAGATGACACGCATTGTCATATATGTGGAGCTTCTCGCTATATTGAACGTCCTACGATAGATGATGAACTTGAGCCTTCTAAAAAATCTCATCGTGTTCCTGCTAAAATTTTGAAATACTTTCCATTAGTTCCTCGGCTTAAAAGGATATTTATGTGCTCAAAGACAACAGATTTTGTAAGGTGGCATGATGAAGGCCGTTCGAAAGATGGAAAGTTAAGGGATGCTGCTGATGGACAAGCATGGAAAGACTTCGATAGTTGTCATCCTGATTTTGCTAGTGATTCTCTCAATTTGAGACTTGGCTTGGCAAGTGACGGTTTCAATCCGTTTCGGACCATGAGCGTATCTCATAGCACATGGCCTGCCATGTTAATGGTGTATAATTTGCCTCCTTTGATGTGCATGAAGCCAGAATACTGCATGCTTTTTTTGCTTATACCTGGGCCACGATCACCTGGAAATGACATAGACATTTATTTACAACCATTGGTAGACGAGCTAAATTGGTTGTGGGAGTCTGGAGTAGAGACATACGATGCTTCAAGAAATCAGACATTCCAAATGCGAGCAGCTCTTTTGTGGACAATTAGTGACTTTCTGCATATGCTATGTTATCCGGTTGCAGTACAAAAGGAAAGTTCGCTTGCCCTTGTTGTAATTATGGCACTAATTCTCGCTATCTTAACCATTGTCGAAAAATGTGTTATATGGACCATCGTGTTTTTTTACCCATGAATCATCCGCGGAGATCTAACAAAAGGTCTTTCCATGGGAAAACAGAATTTAGGCCTCCTCCACCTTTGTTAAAGGGAATCGATGTGCTTACGAGCTTGTAAAATGTTACCAACGTGTTTGGGAAGAAGCAAAAGAAATCAAATGATGGCCCGTGGAAGGAAAGGTCAATTTTTTTTTATTTACCTTATTGGCAGCATAACACGTTACGTCACAACCTCGATCCAATGCACATAGAGAAGAACATATTTGATAGCATAGTTGGAACCTTTTTTGATATGCCTGACAAATCTAAGGATCATGCAAATGCTCGTTACGATCTAAGAGAGATGGGCATTAGAAAGGACCTTCATCCAAAAGACACAAAGGATGGCAAGAGAACAAAGTTTGCAAAAGCCTATTTCTCAATGACTAATGGAGAGAAATATATTTTTTGTGGTGTTCTAAAGACAGCAAAGCTACCTGACGGTAGTGCTTCCAACATATCTAAGTGTGTGCACTTGGATGAAAGAAAAATATCTGGCTACAAGACCCATGATGCTTATTTCATGTTACATTACTTGTTGCCGATACCGATTAAAAGCATACTTCCTGATCATGTTGCTATTCCTTTGATTCGCCCGAGTTCCTTCTTTCGTCGGTTATATCAAAAAGTTATCACACTGGAAGAACTAGATTGTTTGGAAGCAGAAATTAAAGAAACATTGAATCAATTGGATTGAGTATTTCTTCCTACTTTTTTTGATATAATGATTCATTTTCCTATTCATTTGGTTAACGAGGTGAGATTAGGAGGTCCAGTTCAGGGTCGATGGATGTATCCTGCTGAAAGAAATATGGGTACATTTAAGTCATCCGTTTGCAACAGAACTCATCCAGAATGATCTATTGCCAAGGCATATTTGGTTGAAGAATGTTTGACTTTATGCTCTAGATACTTACATGGGGGCGTACATACTAGATTTAATAGAAGATCCTGTTCAGCCGATGCACAAACTTCCAGTTTGTTCCCCAATAGAGGTTGTCCTTTAGGAGCGCAAAAGAGTGATCCAATTATTTTAAATGACAAGACACTAAGCCAGGGACATGCGTACGTATTGAAAAATTGTGACGAAATTCAAGAATATATTAGATAATTTAATTTGCTTATTGTATTTTCTTTTATGCAGATAATTCTTGAATTATTTTATTTATCTATTTGCTAATAAATAAAAATACCTTGTGTAAACACCATGAGCTTGAGGTTAATAGTCAGAGGCGGGTATCTAAATGGAACAAGGCCAAGAAGCATTCTCAAAGCTTCGCTCAATGGTTTGAAACTCGTGTTTTGCTCGAGGATGTGTCGGATCTGATAAAAGAATTGTCTAGAGGACCAAATACAGTTGCTAAAAGATATAGCGGATATTTCATAAATGGATATAGATTCCATACAAGGAGGCGTGATGCAGGCCGTAAAATACAAAATAGTGGTGTTCATTTAGTTGTACTAACTAAAAGCTTTGTAAGCTCGAAGGATAAAAATCCAGTGGAAGTAAGTTTGACTTATTAGAGTAAAATAGTTGATATACTTGAATTTGACTATTATGGTCATTTCAAGGTTGTGTTATTTAAGTATGACTGGTATGAGGTTGAAGAAGATATTTATGGCCTAACTTATGTCTACTTCAACAAGAAATGCTATCAAGAAGAGCCTTTTGTGTTAGCATCTCAAGCACACCAATGCTTCTACGTGAAAGATCCATATGATCAAGATAAACATTATGTGATGAAGACGGTCTCGAGGGACCTCTTTAGTATAAGTGAACAACTTGAATCTAATGCCACACACTATTATGAAATGAACCGTCTGAACATTTGATGGGCCCATCTATACCGGCTGATAATGTTGAAGTTGTCTTAGTTAAGAATGATATAGCGGCAACAATTATTGATGTGCCTCCAGAAGGATTTCCTGCACAACAATACAAAATTGAAATAGAAGATGGGGATGATTTTGACGATACATCATGATTTTGATTCTAATTCAAGTCGAAAAATAGCATAGTTACTGCTTATTTAATAATTAGAGACACATTATATTAAAGACTTTTGTTTTATGTGTTAAATTGATGGTACTGGCTTCTTGATGGTTTTTTGTCAATTTTATCAAGTTCTGATATTGAATATTTTTATCCTGATGATTTTTGCCCTCTTCTAATATATTTCGGACTGCTTCTAATATTTTGTTGAATTTATTTGATTGTGTACTTTAACTCCTTGTTAAAAATATTAGGAGTTATATGTAAAGTATTTTATTCATATTTAGTTTTGTAAAGGGATTTGGAGCAGGGAGGGGGTACTTGACAGTAAGGCTTTATTAACTTTTCACTTTTAACTAATCTAGAAAGTAACATTTTCTTCGCTATGAAAGGTTTCTCTACTGCTTCCTCTTTCTCCATTTTATCTTTTGCTAGTCTTCTTCGGATTCACTGGCAATGCTATATTAGGTTCCCTTGTGCTAGTTATTTTTGTGGAAGAGTTAGTTAGGGCAACTACTATGACAGAATAATTGGCTTGATTGTCTGATTAGCTAAGCTGACAAGCAAATGTTTGTTCTTATTCCACTCGAAGCTACAGTTTGGGCAACTCTTGTTTTGACACAGTTTGTTTGCCTTCTAGTTTCTTTAGTTAGTAAATGATAACTCTATACATATATGTCATGGATTTTCAGGTTTTGGCTGTCTATACAATGTCAAGCTTTCTATACCAGAGTACTCAACTCATTGATAATTATCTTGTTTGTTAAATAGTTTTCCTACTTTATAGTTTGTTGATCCCTCTATTTCAGATTGGGCTGTGGGTTTTTAATTTTTGGCTGTATCTATGCAATGGCGAACTTTTCAAATCAGATACTCCCCTCACTTGCATCTTTTTCCAAGTCAACAATTGGTTTACTGCACTTCTACACTTTCTGAACCCACTTTCACATGTGCCAATCTTATCATTTAGCATATGGCATGGTAACACTAGTTTATCCAATTAATATTTGGACAAAATATTTGTTGAACCACCTTGTTAACTTCGCTATCGTTGATAAGCATCCACCCCCATTTTAGACAAGATGTGACATCGGTGATTTATTTTTCTTTTAGAAACCACTTCCATTGCAGTTTAATATGTTAGCCAACTGAATAACTCCTGTGCTTCTAGAATGAACTATGAAATTCCTGTCATCTTTTTACTGTTCGGATCTTGATATCCCAGTGGTTGCAAAACTTAGCAGAAGATAAATGGCTAGGCATGTTTAACAGCATCATTTTTCCAAAATCATTGTTAAGCACTAGTAAATAGCTATCAGCATTCCCGGGCTGCCTTCATGCTTATTTGATGGCTACTGTCAGGTTTACTGAAGACTTAATGATAGCCAAACTATTACCAAGCTGAAAAAAATACTTTTCTTTATATGCAGGATGAAACAAGGAGAAACACTGAAGAAAAAGATGTCGAATCCAAACAAAGCTCAAAGTCCAATGAAGAAAATAGGCTTCGATTTCTAATACCGATCAAGTGCTGAATTGGCGAAGCATTTTCAGATTAAGAGAGAAAACTCATTAATGATCGCAATGACAATGTCACGAAAGAGCGGGCACAACTAACACACAAAAATAAGAATCATATGCCTGCAACATCGAATATAAGAGGACAAAGTAAACAGAGGGTAACTCTATCTGTGGAGTCCGTTCAAATGCAAGAAAGGAGTAAATTGTCGGTTTATAGATCTATGATCCAATCGTCCCCAAAGGAAGATCTTAACACTTCACATATGATTTCAACCAAAAGATTACTAAGCAAACAACTGTTAATTCAATCTGAGGAGTCCATTCCAAAGAAAAGAACGAGTGAATTGCCAATGCACAAGTCCAGGAAGCAACCATCTTCAAAGGATGTTCTTAACACTACACATATGAAAAGAGCACAAAATGAAGGAGAGGAACAACTTAATATTCAGGAGCAACAGAATTTCAAAAAGGTGAAGAGGCAGTCGGTCCTAAAGGCGTCGAGTCTTGACCAATTTCTAGAAAAATAAGGGATCCATATAGGTAGTGAAAAACAATCTGATCTTCAGCCTGTAGATGATGCCAGATTTAATTCCTCGCCTCTTGTTGATGAACATAATGTGGAATTAGATGATTTTTCCGAACAAGAAGAAGTTGGCGAGGACGAGTATGTGGGAGATGAAGCTATGGACATAGATTGTGCTACAGGTGGTATGTCGTAAACTTTATAATTTTTGAACTCATTGCACTATTTTTTCTTATGTCTTAGCTGTTATATAGGGACATCGAAGAAGAAAAAAGTTTGAAGACAAATAACATGTAAGAATATAATATGCAAGAAATTTTGAAGAAAGAGAGGAGGTTACATTTGACAAAGGACAAGCAGTAGGACAACCTAGCAAGAGAGTATCTGATATAACCAACTTTATAGGAACAATCACAAGGAATCCTAGATTTATCACCTTGGTGTACACAAGTTGGCATGGGCATACAAAAAAATGCATGTGGGAATATGTCAACGTAAGAATATTAAATTTTAAAAATATATAGTTTGTTGTATTTTTCTACTAAATGAAGATAAACAATATGTTCTTTTCCGAGTCTAAGTTCATAATTCCAGCGGAAGGAAAGAAGTGAGTGATGGATGGCCTTCGTGATGCTTGGAAGGGACACAAGAGACGTATTAAGAAGAAACATTTTGAGGGCTATGAAACTATTGAAGAAATGCTAGAAAATCGTCCCATGGACATACCAGAAGTTCAATTTCGCCTGTTGATTGAGTATTGGAAGCTTCCAACTATCCAAGTGCGATTACAATAGTGCATGTCCACTCTTGAACATACTGTTGCATTATATTTATTCTTCTATGTTTTGTTTATTAATATGTCTTTTTATAGGATTTTAGGCCATGTGCCGTTTAAATTCTCAAAACAGAAAGAAGCAAAAGTGGAGGCACCGAATGGGACCTGTTAATTTTGCAAGAGTACGCGTGTCATTGGTAATATTTGCTTATTTCCTTCCGTTTCTTTTCATGTATTGATAGAATAGATTGTTGCTTGTATATTTACTTTCTTTTGATATCAATTATAGCGTGACAAGAACAATAAGGAACCATCAAAGTCTCAAATGTTTATTGCAACTTGTACGAAGGAAGGGAAGGAAGTTCATACAGATAGCCAAATTGCAATAGTAAGTACAAGAAACTTAATTTTTTTTGTTTCATACACCAAACTTTAGTTAATCTTATACACAAATTCACCTTCTGCACTTCAATTTTGAGAAGGTCCTACTAGTTGATATATATGGACTAGCTGCAGTATTTTGCTATTTGCTTGATGAGTTTTTCCTTTGGTGCAAATATTGGTTGCAGTGAAACCATATTTGTTTCGAAAGTGATATCTGGCAATTCCTCTGTTAAGGTTGTGATAAGTGAAACATTTTAATACATATATCCAACATATGCACTCTCAGTTGGAAAATGGATGGGTTCTACAGCTGCTAGTTTGGAAAATGACATCTCAAATTTGTAACGAGTGTCTAATCGAATTTACATGGCTATCGACTAAATGTAGCACGAGGGTGCACGTTTAGGTTTACTGGCAGTTATCACAAATGCCCTTGTGAGATATTAGTTTCTAAATTTTTTATTTAACTGTTTACTATTTCTAACATTGCTAATGGCGCTTAATGTCTTGTGAATGTGAGATTAAGTTGATATCCATGAGATTAAGATCTGATAGTTGACCTGAAATGAAAACAAATCTAACCTTGCAATGAAAATGTTCTGCTCATTTCATGTGTTCAGAATGTTGTAAACTGAACTTGATAGAATTTTAATTTTCATTTTAATCACAAGAATCGATAAAAAAAAAAAACTTCCATAAATATGCACGGGATCAATTGCATCACTCAAGCTTCTTGTCCGCCAACGAGACATAGGAAAATGCAGTCCATCAACAGCAAGCACGAAAATATCAATTCCCTTCAACTTGACCTATATATACTTGCAATGCTCTAATTGTATATGCTGCAGCTAGTCCACATATACCAACCAGTAGTCCACTGAAATACTCTATACTTGACTGATATTCAATGATATTTTTTTACATTCCGAACTTCTCAATCGTCAAGACTCAGGGGAGACATCAAATGAGGCATTTAAGGCAGTGTTTGGAAAAGAGAAACCTGGTCGTGTTAGGTGCTATGGTAGATCAGTGACAACTACTTCTCTGCAAAGAGATGAGGACATCAATAAGCTAAAAAAAAAAAGCATGCTAATGAAATGACTTCTCTGAAGGAAGAAATGAAGGAAATGTTAAGATCAAAAATGCAAAATTTTGTTAGTCAGTTAGTGCAACCCGGGACTGAATATTCAAGATATGCCAGGGTGCATCAGATCAAACATACCTTCACCTGTTGATGCAGGTAGTGCACGGGCTGGGAGAAGCCAAAATCTTCTACATTCTTCTGGCTCAACTCATGCTCGGACTCGTGAAAAGGTATTTATATTTTGACATCCTAAATGATGAATTTTCCGTGTACCTTCTCAAAAATTTTAAGCTTGATGGATTGAAGTGTTGTTGTTGTTTAGGAGTTAACTAAGTTAATTCCTAGTCTTTAGCCTACAGTATTAGTGGAACCAATAAATTTTAAGAATATTTAGGAGTCACAATGAAAGAAGATTATTTAACCTATTGATTACTCAAATGAGGAAGAGAATAATAAGATGATCCTGAAAAGAAAAAAACAAATAGTTAGTGATCATTATAATTAGCACCCAAACAAGTTCAGAACAAAAGAAAGAGTTAATTCAAGATTGTAAGAATAGTAATGTGTGAAGAGTCTATTAGCCAGTCCATAAGATGTTGAATAGCAGTAATAGCTTGAGATATTATGTTTTCTATTTTAATATTGCCTTCCTTCCCGTGTTACAGAAGTGAAAAAATTGGGTATAGACATGACAAATTGCTACACTGAATGGTATCCATTTGGCTGTTAATAATTTGAATGGATGGGGGTTATGTCGTGCAAAAGTAGCTAGTATTATATACAAGCTATAGTTAATAACTAGTCATTAATAATATGTTGATGGGAAGCTTTGTTTCTTTAAGTGGATCTTAATTTTGGTTATATGAGTTGAAGCAAAGCTGCTATTACCTGTCTTTCTGTTAGAATCAAATGGACTTGTATATAGTAGATTGGATATATTATTTCATAAAGCTGGCCACATCCACCTAACTGATTTGGTATTAACATAAAGGAGTCTTTTCATGGCTGATTCAATGAATCTGTTTGTCTCTTGTTCTTTTGCTTAATTGCCCCTCCTCGCTTTGCTTAATTGCACTTGCATGTGGCTTCCCTTCAACTAACAAGTTATGTAGTTGCTGGAAGGTGAATGGAAGTTTGTCCTTCCGAGCCATGAATTAGATATGATCAGTTGTGCAAGCAACGATCAGGCAACAGTGAGGTTGAGAGTGTGTAGTGTATGTGTGAGTGGTGAGGGTATTAGGTGTGCAGGTGATATAGAGAAGGTCTGTGTGTGCGCAGTTTGTTCGAGGGAGCAGTTGTTAAGCATGGTGAGTTCTGTGGTTAATAAGAAGTTCAGGTGTGAGAGTGTGTGTTATACCACCCCTTGTATTCTTTTGAACAAGATTTCATCTATTTTCCTGCAAAACTACAATGCCCTTGCCTTTATTTTTTTCCCGCTACAGGCTCCTCCACTATTTGGCGTCAACATTGTAACTTTGCCAGCATTTTTCATAGCCGATACTAAACTGTTGACAGCACCAACCTGCTGCTTTACCAATGTTATCTTCTTTTTTAGTCCGAACGACGTCTAAACCAGACTATACACAAACATTCCTAGTCTGGTTGTGAACTTGCTACTGGTTTAATCCTGCACCAATAGTTGATATTGCACTGATCAGTTAGTTCAGGAATTTGTTTGATGGTTTGAAGGGTTCAGGGTGTTGTTTGTTATCTGTGAGTTTGCTGCAAGCATAGCATGTATAAATGACAAATTAAATATAAAGCAAAATGAAGTATATTTTTCCATTAACTCGACTTGTAGTATAAATGACAAATTAAGTATTATATATTAATTTGTATCTACATATTAGTCTCTTTCTAATATTTATATTGTTCATTTTTTTATGTGTAGGAAAATGCGAGTGATACAAATGGAAATGGTGGCCGCAAGTCTATTTGATGATCAACTGAAATTAATGATGAAGACCTTTTGAAAAATTAGACTTTCATGCAATTTTTTGTTAATACTATATGAGTACATTTGGTTTGTAGAGCTCATTGCTAGTTCACATCTTGAACCATTGTTTTAATAGTATGTTAGTACCGAAAAAATGTTTGTTTTGCAAATTTATTTGCAAGTATAAGATTTGACTCAATATTTTTTGTTATTTATCATATTTTAGTATTTGGGCATATTAATAATAGTTTATCTGCTAGATATTAATGTGATTACATGATATATAGACCAAAATGTAATTTTCAACCATAAATTTGTAGCTATATAATTTTTTTTAATAAATTTACAATTTCCACGCTTCAGAACTGTGGCCTTAGGGACTATCAATTCTGTTGCCTATAAGTTGAAAAGGAGAAGAAGCCACGCTTTAGAAATATGGCTATAGCACAATAACAGTAGCCACGCTTTGAAAGCGTGGTCTATTAGGTTATGTAGGCTACATTTTTAAGCGTTGCCTCAGAAATTGAAAACGTTGCCTTAAGGAGTAACTAAAGCGTGGCCTTTGCTTCTTATAGGCACACTTTTAAAGCGTGGCCTTTGCTTTTTATAGGCACACTTTTAAAGTGTGGCCTTTGCTTCTTATAGGCACACTTTTAAAGCGTGGCTATAGACGCTACACTTGAAAAGCGAAGCCATAGAGCAAAGATAACGCCGGTTTTGACCACTCCCGAAAAAGTGTGGCCTCAAGTCGAAAAGTGTGGCCATTGACCTAAGGCCACACTTTTGAATGGTTAAGGCCACACTTTGCAATAGTAGCCGTAGGCCTAATTTGTTGTAGTGAAAATTCTACAATAAATATTACTAATAATTAATTGGTAAAACTATAACTAATGTGCTAGCTATCACAAGTAAAATTATCTTGAGTATTTGTGAAAATTTTCACAGGCCGTCATTTTATAACTTAAATTCTACTTTAAATTGTCTAGAGAAGTAAGCTTCCTTTTATTTCCCTGCTTTTACAATCACTAAAAATGTTTACCATATATAGGCACCAAAAATCACTTTTAAGAAGCCAATTGGAAGTATAAGTGTCTCTGGCCACAAATTCTTGGGATGTCCAATGCCTTGTGGGATACAAACAGCAAGAAAAAAGCACATCGACATACTCTCGAGAAATATTGAATATATTGCTTCAATGGATGCCACAATTTCAGGCAGTAGAGGTGGCCATGCACCCGTTTTCTTATGACACTTGAAGAAGATGCTACAAGATGCCTAAAAAATGCTCGTTATTTGAAAGATAGCCTTCGAAAGTCAGCGATAAATGTGATGCTCAATGAAGCCAGTATCATAGTTGTTTCCGAGAGGCCTATGGACAAAGAGTTTATTCTTAAGTAGCAGCTTTCATGTGAAAGAGACATGACACATGTGGTCATAAGCCTGGTATTACAACTGAAATGCTTGACAATTTCATGGGTGAATTTGTCAAGAAAAAGCTGATTTGGTACCAAGACGGTAGTAAGGTTCAGCCACCTTGTCTTGCGAATGAAATAGGTACACTGAATTGTGTCTGTCCTCACCACAAAGTACATGAGCTTGTCTAAACGGTTAATATTTGAGACGACAAAATCATCAGTAATCTGTATGTTATATTTGTCATATGTTAACGTACATGTAATTAAGAATTACATTAATAATTAAGCAGTTTTACTTATCTATCTTGGACCCTTGCATTTATTCTGGAATGAGTTTCTTACACAAATATACAAACTTACAAACTTGCATCCCTATATTATTAAAAAAAAATAGTAATATTATACAAAGTACAAGACACAGTAATATTTATCCTAGCACATTTCATTTTTCATTGCCTTTCTTCAATAAACATTCTATTTACATAAATCACACTCAATTTCATTTCCCCCAAAATTCCACATAATAAAATAAAAATGTCTAAACAGCCGGCAACAACTTCATCGGTAGAGCTGGGAGTCGGGGGGCGCACGTTAGCTGAGAAATGCTCTGGGCGCATGATTAGCTGGGAGTGCTAACCTACGCCACACAGTCATGACTCACAACTGTCGATCCACCGGAAAAACCACAGAACAGCCAGAAATACTCGAAACACCTACTGAACAAATACAAAACAAAAGAACTCCTATAACATTTGGTAGTTTTGTCCCTCCTGTAATCACCTAATTTTGGCACCAAAAATACAAAAATTATGTAAAATAGTCGTATTAAATATTATGTGGATTGTGCTAGATTACCGTTTTATTTAGTTATTTTAGTTAATTAGTTAGGTTGAAAAATGTTAGAAACTTCCAAAAAGAAAATAGAGGATTCAATTGTGAGTAATGTTTAATTGACTTTATGTACTAATTGATTCATCTTACAAATTTTGTGTGCAAATTACTTGGTTAATTAATACAAAATTACAATTAGTGTACTCTAGTTAAAAATGCAAATTAGCCTAGTGTTAAAACATAATTCAAAAAAAGCTAGCCCAATACATAGTGATCCGATGGCCCAATACATCCCGACCCGGCCCAGACCATTGTTTAAAAAATAAAATTTTCCATTTTAGTCATAATTTCCCAACTCCTTAGACAAAGAGCAGAATTCAGTCCAATTTTGAACCCATCGGGCCCGCGGCAGTTCCGCCACCAAGCACGGCGGCGACCACTCCTTCCTGGTCAAATTTACCTTCCTGGGGTCGCCTCTCCGTCCTCTCTCCATTCCCACCATCAATTTTACCAAAACACAGGCAGATCGGCTTAAATTGAGGCTCAAAGATTCGATTGAACCCTAAATCGGTGGCACCTTCTCCTTCTCTGTTCTCATGCCCTTTTCTCTGCCTTTTCCAAATAAAACGACTCATTTGGAGTCGTTTCATTGGGAAAAGGGAAAGATAGGGCTGTGTATGTGTGCGGATTCGATGGTGTGTGATATAACTTTGCTAGTGATGTAACGACGGGTTTGGGATTGGCTATGGGTTTCCTGTTGCTTGTGATGGTGTTGTAGGTGCTGTGTGGATACATGGCTGTGATGGCAGGGCAACGGAGGTAGCTATGTTAATTGTTTAGGCGACTGTGGTATGGTGATGGCAGTGGTGATAATAGCGATTCGAGGCAGCGGGGAACGGAACTGTTATTACTGAAACTGATCCGAGATATTGATGCAGCGACTGATGGTGGATGGGCTGTTTCAATGACAAATTGGCTAGGCTGGTGTGAAAGCTGTGATGATAATTGATTCTTTGAGCATCAGTACAGCGTCGTGGAGGCTGTGATGAAGCTGATCGCAGTGACGAACCAGTTATGGCGTAGCCGTGATGGTTCCAGTGTTTGGACAGTGGTTCCAGGGTTGCGATGACGTTGTAGTGCCAATTCTTGGTAACAAATCCATGGCGGAGGCGAGGCGAGGCGAGGCGATGTTCCAAAGACGATGGTGATGCTGGTTGGAGGGGACTCGGTGATGCTAATGGCGATGAGTTCCTGACCAAACTGTAACATCTTATCTTTCTTTTCACTTGTAGCTTTGGTTTATGTATCGTGCTTTAGTATTTGATTCGTATCGCAATCTTAGGAAAATGTCATTCAATTGGTATGAATTCCTTTGAGGTTCAACATGTTTTAGTGCCTTTGTTTCAAGCATAAAGCTCTGTGGCTGTGTATATATGTTGCTTAGTATATAAAATTGGTGTTTGATGTTCAGTTTACCCATTTGCTATCGTAGTTCTGCTCATTCGAGCACGAATCTATCCTTATTGAGTTTTAGTGAATGTTTCAGTCTAGTCTTGTTGAAAACCATATATATGTGTGTTTCTGTGGTCGCACTGGTGGTTTATTGTAGTATGGAATTGGCTATAGTTGTCTGTTGCTTCTATTTGTTTTGAACTGGTTTGTTTGGTCAGAGCATGATGTCCGGATCAGTTTGTTTCGCTCTAATTGTAGCTCTGTTTAGTTTGACTTAGCATTGAGAGTTGCTTGTTTTAGTGTTGATCGTTCAAGTCATTGGTCTAATCTACTGTTAAGAATAGGATTGGTTGTTAGTTAGTCTTATATTGACTTGCAAATTACTTGGTTTAGTTCAATCAAGAGTGAGGGGAGAATTTGAGATAATTTTCCCTCATCTTTACATTAGAAAGTCTAGTCAGTTTTAGATTTGAATTCCATGTGGTCTTTGTTTGCTAGGAGTCTGAATTTAGTTTGTAGTCATAGGTTAAGAGTCAAGGGTCAAATTAAAAAAAAAAAGGTGTGGACAGCTTTTAGAAAAAGGGTTTTGTGTCTTTTCTTTTTTGCCATTTTGGTGCAAGCTCTAGCATGCCAAAAGTACCTTTCCTGAGAGGTAAAAAAAATTGGCACATGGGATTGTCCTTTTCACCCAATTTTTACCCCTACTTTAGGTCTATTTAAGAGGAGTTTTTCCTCACTTTTAAGGGGGAGATCTGGTAGAGACTCCATCAGAGAAGATCAGCTGAAATACAGAACACTTCACACACGAAAATCATCAGAGAGAACACACACAGAACACAGCAAGAGAGGAGATCTGAGAGAACACACACACTTTGACAATTCTAAAACACTTTCAGATTTGAAAAAATTCTAGAGAGAAAAGTGTAGAAATAAAAACACAAAGAAATAGAGGAAAAGAAAAGAGAAAAAAAGAAAGGAGAGTTTGGCAAGTTCGGAGGCGGGAAGAGAGGGTTGTTGGCTGCTGGTCATGGGGTGTTGTAACTGCTGTTGATTGGTTTAAGCTGGTAATTTTCCCTACTGTTCTGCTGATGGAAAACCTTCACTAGGTAAATTTCCGTAAATCTTGTATTATTCTTGTATGTTTGGGAAACATTATTTTGGTGAAATCTGAATAAAACAGCCCGTAAAAGGCGAAGAGAATTCATGTTTCCTTTATTGTTGTGTATGATGTATATATGTTTATATGATGTATGCTTTATCATCATTTTGCAATAATGTAAATAAGAGAAAGAAAATTGAGCCACGTGATAGTTCCTGTAAGTTGAAAAGTTTGGCCAAGTTTTTTCTTTAGCCATGTTTAAAGGAAATGAGTCAGATTTGAAAATTGTTTAACTTGTGTAAATAAGAGGCTAAATATGAAATGAGTTGGCAAATGAGGACTTCAAGTGCAAAGTATTAGAAAGGTACAACAGGAAAAATTATAAGGCCAACGTCTGATTAAAAGTCAACAAATCTGGTTAAGTTAATGAGTTACGAATTACACGGCTAGGCAAATCATAGGCGGAAACAACTAAATGATCAAATAGGTCAAAAGCAAAGCTATTCATTTAATTGTTCATATAGAACTCATTTAAGTCAAGAGATTTCAAACAGGTGAAGTGCCTGCGCGATTTAATTGATTTAAGTCGGAAGATTTCGAACGGGTGAAGTGCCCGCGCGATTATATCTCGATTTTGAGTTTTTATTTGAAGGGACAAATTTAATATCAAATCGAAGCGAAATAAATCAAGGCAAAATACAACAAACAATTTTCAAAGAGCCGAAACGCGTCAATAAAAGCAACTGTGCTCGGCACAGGACTCGAGGGTGCCTAACACCTTCCCGCGAGTCAACCGAGATCCTTATCCGAAACTCTGACGCAGACCATTTACGAGTCATAGGTGTTCTAGGTACACCACTTTTGTGGCTTGGCACACCTTTAACTTGTCAAGTGGCGACTCCGAAAATCTCTAATAATTTGTGTACCTATCAACATCGTCACAGACCTTTTACAAATTAGTTTTTCTTTTTTAAAAAAAGGGTCGTTACAGCTTGGCGACTTCACTGGGGAGGAAACTGAAAACTGAGAGTCTCAGGCTTTAAAATTTGTCGCTTTCGGCTTTGAATATTGTTTGTATATAATTGCTTTGAATGTTACTGCCTTGATATTGTTTGAACTGTGTATACACAACTGTCTTCTCTCGTACACCTCTGAGTCTTCTGGAACACTGCACACATGCACGCCAGTTTCGCTTCGGCGTCTGGAATTTCTGTCGTGTCTCAGGACACAAAAAGTTAACCCTTCTTAGGAGGAGGTGTGTTGGGTTAGGCCGTTAGACGTTGTCGACCGGTACCCCCGAGGCACTTCCAAATTGCCAGAAACTATAGAACATGAACCCATTGAGTCACCTAGAGTTGAACCTGTGCTTTTATCTAGGCCGATTTATTTGCATGTCATTAGACTTAGAGAGGTGCGGTACATCGGTACCGCACTTGTCTAGGCTGACTCCCTCGTGTCATAATGGGGCCCACGTCCCCAAAAGACACATCATGAGCATATAATGTGTTGCATTTGTTCTAGTCTAAGGGTTGTTATGCTGACCGATCACCGAGGGGCGAGAGCCAAATTTTGAAAAAAAAAAAAAAAAAAAAAAAAGAGGGAGAAATGATAGAAAAATAGGGTTTAGTCCCGTGTCTCGAAATATTTTTTGTTTAGTTGTCATTTTATGCCGTTATAATGGCGAAATTTTTAGTCTCATTTTGCGTCTGAGTTCGGTCCCAAGTGTTAGAAAATAATTTCATAATTTTGCGCCGTTATAATGGCGAAACTTGGGGACCTTCTTTTCTTCTTTTTTTTGGTGGAATCTGTGTCCATGTCTTGTCCCAAGTTTTGAAAATAAAGTATTCGGGTTTAGTGCCGTCGAAATGGCAAAATTTTTTGAACCAATTGTGTGTTTAATTAGTGTAACGTTTTGTGTCGAAGTAGTTATCGTGTCGTCATAATGGTCAGATTTTGTAAATACTCTAAGATTCATTTTCAAATTAGATCGAAGAGTTTGTTTCAAAAATCATTTCTGCCCCATCTTTACGATGTCGTAATGTCCGATTTTGGGATTCAAATTTTAAAAAAAAAAATTAATTAATTAAAAAATGAAGGTTCTGTTTTCATAATTCGTTCTTAAGTTCAGTTCGAATCTCGGGTTGAGTTTTAATTTTTCATTCAAAAAAGAAATACAATAAAATTTTTTGAAAACCCACTTTATTTTGTTTTGTTAAGGTCAAGTTAGGGTAAGGACTATCAATTACGATTACTTGAAGAGTATTTTGTTTTTTCCTTGTGTAATAGTCTGACTCTACTTAAATGTTGAGTCTCGTTATTTTCACAGTCCGGGTGGACTCGCCCATTATCATGTCTGTCAGCTTATGTCTTTTGGCTCGTGGGCCGCGTTAAATATTATTTTGAGTCGGTGTAGTATCGTTGTTAAATCATGTTTGTTGAGTCAGAAAGGAATTTTTGAAAAATCAAACAAATGAAAGAAAATTAAATTAAAAAAAACTTGTCTATTGAGTCGGTCTAGTGTCGTTGTTTAAATTTGTCTATTACTTTGATGTAAGGGATATTCGAAAAAAAAAAAAAGAGAAACTCCAAGCTCGTCTTTGTTTAAAATTGCGTGCCAGTTACAATTTTGTTCTGATTTTGCTCAAGGCACGTTGTAATCTTTCGGGGATACGACCGGTACACTCAGCTTACGCCGTCAACCATTTCGGGATGACGCATAAAAACCCTAGGCTTGCAATATGTGCTTCTTTTGTGCTAACCCGGTTTGTTTGTATTAGCTTTGGAATTTGGAGATATGGTACGGAATTCTGGCATCATTCCACACATACACAAAGGATCAAAGGAACCCGTTACCATGTCGTTTTTATAAGGGAAATTCCGAGATCGGCATCCATGAACTTCTGGTGCTGGAAAACAAGAGGTTGACTGAAGAGGTCAAAAATCTGAAACAATTGGTGGCTAATATGTATATCGCCATGAACACGGGACAAGCTTGTCCTACCATGCCAGTTAGTCTTCTAGGGCATGCCTCGACTGTCTTACATCAGGCACAAGGCCCTACAGCTGAGGACCTGCAGTATTCTCCCGACTCTCCCTACTATAGCACAACAGATGTTATGATAACCTCCCCAGTGTGTCCTCTGGAACCACCACCTCCGCCCAAACAGACGTGTGCTTCACCCCTGGTCTCTGTTCCACCATTCACAGGCTTAGTTAGGACGGAGAGTCTTGGGAAGAAAGATGAAAGAGAACGAGGTCCAGGAAGGAGGGATGAGGAACGGTACAAACGGCTCCACTCACACCCTCGAGCCTCACAGAAGCATCATTATACAAAGGCCAAATACCTATATAGGCCCTCAAACTTGGCAGTATTTTTCATCTTGGCACCCCATCTTAGGCATGTACCTTTTGGGCACTTTATGTATGCTCAAATTGTGTCATTTTAACACTCAATGCTGACATGGAATGGAGAGTGCATCTCACCTCTTTTTGGAGCGTGCTTTGAACTTTAACAACTATAATGTGGACCCCACGCCCTCTCTAACTTGAGAATATAGTAGTAGTATTTTTTAAAAGAGGAATCGATCTTCTCATCAATTATTATCCGATTTTCTAATCCGTTCCCGTCTTATTCTTTCTCTTTACCTTCTTCTTTGCAGGTTCTCATTCTTTTCTCTTTACCAAATGTATTTCCACTTCCTCCTTAATTTTTTGGAAGAGTATATTCTTAATTGACTGAAAATGATCTGGATCAATTTTGCTTCCACTTTAAAAAAAATCGGTACTTTCTGCCCTTACCATTACATGGTCTTTGCTGCCGGAAAGATGGAGAAGATTGGAAATTTTGAGACGCACATTTTCCTACAATTGATCTCATTGACTGGTATCGGCTCACACTACAAGCTGGATTCATTGAGCTAGTGGAGTTTGGTTTTTTATCTAACAAAAATCTTGCAATTCCCTTAGTAATGACTTTGTGGGCAAGTGTGAAATTCCAGAGGAGATATTATTATTCAGATATAGAATAACTAGTTTTTTCTTTTACGTATTTTGAGCTTGACACATTTTGTTTTGGTTTCAATGAATGTTTATGATTAATCTCATGGAAGAAGATGCAGCGAAGAGAGAGTAGTTAGGAAGAAGATGACGAGGGGTAGGGAGTGGGGAAGAAGATGACGGGTTATACTTTTGATTTTGTTAATTTTTTGAAATCCTTTTTTAAATGGCTTGATTGACACGTGGCTCTGCCTCATTTGTTTCTTCTTGACATGTCATCGCATGTGTAGTTCACGCATTGTGTTTTCTTTAGTGGCCAACGTTGAAGGGCTAAAATGATACGGTATTTGTATACATAAGGTGCCCAAAAGGTACAGGCCTAAGATGAGGTGCCAAAATGAAAAATACTGTCAAGTTTAAGGGCCTGTATATATATTTGGCCTTATACAAAACATTGCATTCCTCCACTTCAAAAGGCGCGACCATATGCTCCAAAATTTGCATATCCGCAATGGCGTGCTCCTGCCCCACAACCCACATACCACACTCACCAAGCCCCACATAATCAATATCGAACTCCATCAGGATTTCCATATCGATCAAGGAGACCTTCTACTTTCATCCCAAGACCCCAATACAAGAAGGCGCGAGAAGAGAAAAAGAGAAAGCTCACGCCAATCGGGGAACCTTACACTAGTGTCTTCGAGAAGTTGCAGGCTTTGGATATGTTGAGGCCGATCTATGGGAATATGCATCCCATGGAAAAGGTTGATTATTCCCGCCGATGTGCATACCATTCGGGCGCACCTGGGCATGACACAGAAGATTGCCACTATCTCAAAAGGGCAATTCAGGTCTTGATAGATGATGGTCAGGTCCAAGTTGAGGGCTCAGATGCCCCAAAAATCAACCAGAACTCATTGCCCGTCCATGATTATGTGAATATGGTGGGAATGGTATGTGGAGAAGATTTGAGAGCTGAATCTGCAATGCTGATAGTACCTGTTGGTGATGTGTCAATTAGGGCTAACCAAATGCTTGTGACAGTGAACTATGTTCCTGGAATTGTGCTTGGGGTAGCAGACAGAGTAAGGGGTGATGAAATGAAGAAGACGAACATGTCTCTTGAGAAGCCAATTCCATATCTTACCGGGTCATTCATCAATCCCAAAGAAGTGAAGTCTACCCTGATGGGAGTTGGAGAAAATGAGGAACAACAGAAGAAATTGCCAGATTCAGGGAATTTCTTTGGTATCAGCATAATGCATCCTAGTGAAGGGCTCAACCATGCATGAAAGCAGGAAACTGGCCCTGACTTGCAATTGAGTAACTGTGAATTATTGTAGCTTGTTTTGCTAATCTTTCTGTGTACTTGGTTATTCAAGGGTTGTAACCCAAGTGCATTATTTTGCTTGTTTTGTTTGTTCAAACCCTTATATCTTCAATTCAATGAAAGAGGGATCCATCTCGTCCTAATGTTCGGTCTTTTACGTTTCCTGTTCTTACCTCCTTAGTTTTCTATTTTATGTTTTGTCAACCTTAATAACATGACATGCGTGCGGAATTTACATCTTGATCTAAACACGCGCTCTGGTATTGTGAGCTATTTGAGTAGTAAAGAGGGATAAAAGAGGGAGTTGAAATAAGTTGGGAATTAATCGGTAGTCATCCGATAAGGGAGATCGGTGAGAAGTTCAAAATCGTGCACGGTCGTTGCGACCGAATTTGAAATACCATGTTTGAGAACCATCATTGAAGTAGAAGTAGAGGACACGTGTGGATCAATCCAGGTCAATGCATTGAATCATTATTTGTGCGAGACATTCTCGGGTCGGGATGACGAACGCCTTTTATTTTTTCTACCCAAATACTATGTCCTTTTGTCAGTCTTTTTTTTTAGCCTTGTTCTGTATTTTCTTTGGCCTACCCTCCCTTGGAATCAATTTGATGTGATTAAAGAAAAGAAATAAAAGAAGAAAAAAAAAGAAAAGAAAAGAGGAAACAAAACAACAAAAATCTACCTCAGCTAGAGCTACGTCTGACCTGATTCCTCTCAAAAGGATACGTAGGCAACCATTCTGGTGCGGTCAAAATAGGGAAAGTTCATTTTTCCCCTATTCCTCGTTGACGCAAAAGCTTGCCTCCAAGTTTGCGGCAAATGTCAAAAGAAATTCAAATCCCCAATGTATGCTAAACTGGGGCAGAAGTTTGTTTTTATTTTATTTTAAAAAAATAAAATAAAATAAAAACAAACTTCTATGTTGTTGTACCATCTATTCATATGTTTCATGAGATATCAATCTCGAAATCGAGGAAGAAACTCAAAGCGTCAAGTTTATCCTAAACTGGAGCAGAAGTTTAGTTTTTTAAAAAAAGAAAATGAGAAAGTCAATTCCTTTTGCTTTCTTTGTTCATCTCGGGGGAAGGTCTCAATATCCCCTATGTTAACATATCAGAAAACTCAAAAGATAATTCCTCAGTTTTTCAATAAATTGGGGCTACAGTTTTTTGTTATTTTAAAAGAAATGATTCCAAGGGTTGTATCATTCACCAAGTCATTTCATGAGATGCTTTCACACCGCTTTTCAAACTAAAGAGAAAAACACGAGAAAAAAAAAAGAGAAATAATCCCCAATTTGCCTAAACTGGGGAGATAAGTTTGTTTTATTTTCAAAAGTTGTGATTTCATAGTTTGTGATATTCATCTGATCGTCTCATGGGATATTTCTGAGCTTTTATATTGAAACCCTTTCTTCATAGCCTAACCAAATCCAATGTTATAGTCCAAATAAAGACCTTTCTGACAAATCATTGAGAATGTCAAGCCGAGTAGGGTATCAAGGGATAAGTTCCACACTGTAAATTCGCATTCTTATAAGCCGACAATCGCATTTGGGAGCTGGGAGCATCAAGGTCATTAAAGGAGAAATTCTTTGGGGAATCACGATAAAGGCCAAAATTGAAGAAAGAAAGAAAAGATGGGGTCAATTAGCAAGGAAAGATAGGAGATCGATGAGGAAAGAGCGCAAAAATGACAGAAATGAAAATGAAAAAAATGAAAAAGAAAAAAAAGGAAAAATGAAGTCTTGTCGGTGAAAACCTGAAAATGAACTGCAAGACAATAGTGAGTAAAAGAACAAAGAGAGAGGCTGGTCGGTGAAACCCCGAAAGGGCACTACTAGTCGAATGAGGGTCGTTAGATTTGCCATCAAACAAGATTGGGAAAGCTGGGTACAAAGTCATGGATGGACTATGTGAGCGGATTAAGAGTTGATTCCAAATACATGTCATGTTAATAGGGTCATCATCTCTTCAGTCCTTTACCTCTCTCGTAAGGGATGTCATTTTTTCATCTTTTGGTTGGAAGCTTTTTGTTTCATTGTCTTACTTCAGTTCATTTCAGTTTCTCAAACATCAAACGAGCAAAGAAAGTCTTGCAAAACTTGTTACAGTTGCATAGTTGTACTGGAGCAAGTCAGGACCAACCTTGATAATTGGAGCCCAATATTTCACATCGGCACAAAGTATGACACACCAAGGAGTGTACCATGAAGGAGATCATCAAAGGATATGCAGATTTCAAGATGCAGTTAAATTTCAAATCAAAGCCTGCCAAGCAGCAATTTCAAGCTTTCAACAGTCAAAGCTCGCCCGAGCGGCAATTTCAAGTTTCGGAAATTAAATTTCAAATCAAAGCTTGCCAAGCAGCAATTTCAAGCTTTCAACAGTCAAAGCCCGCCCGAGCGGCAATTTCAAGTTTCGGAAATTAAATTTCAAATCAAAGCCTGCCAAGCAGCAATTTCAAGCTTTCAACACTCAAAGCCCGCCCGAGCTGCAATTTCAAGTTTCAGAAATTTCATTCAAGTCAAAGCCTGCCAGCAGCAATTTCAAGCTTTCAACAGTCAAAGCCCGCCTGAGCGGCAATTTCAAGTTTCAGAAATTTCATTCAAGTCAAAGCCTGCCAAGCAGCAATCTCAAGCTTTCAACACTCAAAGCCCGCCCGAGCTGCAATTTCAAGTTTCAGAAATTTCATTCAAGTCAAAGCCTGCCAAGCAGCAATTTCAAGCTTTCAACAGTCAAAGCCCGCCCGAGCGGCAATTTCAAGTTTCAGAAATTTCATTCAAGTCAAAGCCTGCCAAGCAGCAATTTCAAGCTTTCAACAGTCAAAGCCCGCCGAGCGGCAATTTCAAATTTAAGAAATTTCATTCAAGTCAAAGCCTCAAGCAGCAATTTCAAGCTTTCAACAGTCAAAGCCTGCCCGAGGGGCAATTTCAACTTTCAAGTTAAAAGCCCGCCCGAGCGGCAATTTCAAGTTTTTAAGACCCACTGGATCAGTTGGAGCTTTAGACCAGTTCATCAGCCTGTGGAGAATGAGGGAGTAATTTGAGAAAGTCGAGGTACCCACCTGGAGAATGAGGTAGTAGCTTTTAGAAATCGAGGCACCCACCTGGAGAATAAGGGAGTAGTTTAGAGAAAGTCGAGGCACCCACCTGGAGAATGAGGGAGTAGTTCAGAGAAAGTCGAGGCACTCACCTGGAGAATGAGGGAGTAGTTTAGAGAAAGTCGAGGCACCCACCTGGAGAATGAGGGAGTAGTTTAGAGAAAGTCGAGGCACCCACCTGGAGAATGAGGGAGTAATTTTTGAGAAGTCGAGGTACCCACCTGGAGAATGAGGGAGTAGTTTAGAGAAAATCGAGGCACCCACCTGGAGAATGAGGAGTAGTTTGAGAAGCTGAGGGAGTAGTTTAGAGAAAGTCGAGGCACCCACCTGGAGAATGAGGGAGTAGTTTAGAGAAAGTCGAGGCACCCACCTGGAGAATGAGGGAGTAGTTTAGAGAAAGTCGAGGCACCCACCTGGAGAACGAGGGAGTTGTTTGAAGAAGTCCAGGCGCCCACCTGAAGAACGAGGGAATCTGTTTCTGTAAAGAAGCAAGACCCATCAGAGTGATGGTCTCCAATTCAGCAAGAACAAGACCCATCAGAGAGATGGTTTTAATTTTCAGCAAGAACAAGACCTATCAGAGTGATGGTGTTCAGTTCAGCAAGAACAAGAACCATCAGAGTGATGGTTTTCAATTCAGCAGAAGCAAGACCCATCAGAGTGATGGTTTTCAATTTCCAGCATAAGCAAGACCCATCAGTGTGATGATTTCTAATTTTCAGCAAAAAACAAGACCCACCAGAGTGGTGGTTCCAGTTTTATCTTTCAAGTCAAAGCCAGTCAAAGCGGCAATTTCATTCAAATCAAAGCCCGTCAAAGCGGCAATTTCAATTTTCAAGTGAAAGCCCGTCAAAGTGGCAATTTCAACTTTCCAGTCAAAGCCCGTCAAAGCGGCAATTTCAACTTTCAAGTCAAAGCCCGCCCGAGCGGCAATTTCAATTTTTCAAGTCAAAGCCCGTCAAAAAAGCAATTTCAGTTTTCAAGTCAAGCCCGTCAAAGCGGCAATTTCAAAGCCCGTCAGAGCGGCAATTTCAATTTTCAAGTCAAAGCCCGTCAAAGCGGCAATTTCAACTTTCAAGTCAAGCCCGCCCGAGCGGCAATTTCAAGTTTTCAAGACCCATTTGGGTAGTGGGAGTTGCGGACCATTTCATCAGCTTGGGAAGCATGAAGAGTTAGCTTAGAAATTGTAATTTTACATTTCAATATTGTAATTTCATTTTTCTTTGTAAAGCAATGACCACCGGCCAGCTAGCCAGCAACCAACAACAAGTGACCAGCAACAACAGTCTCAGTATGTGTAGAAGTATCTCTAGTTAGTCCGGGTAATGCTAGGAGCGTCGAGTCAGTCCCAGTTAGTTCTGAAAGTGTCTAGAGTTAGTCTTTGTATGTCTAGAGAGTGCTTAGTGTTAGTCTAGGAGAGTCTAGTGTCAGTTGGTATGCGGTAGTCCATCCATGCTATCGCACGTGAGGAACTACACTGATCTGATTCCTTAGTCCGGGGATATGTAGGTAGCCTTGTTCTTGGCTAGAACCAAAATTCAAGGTACGGTCACCATTTTGCAAAGCGTGTTCTCGGCTAGAACCGAAAAAAAAAAGCCAAAATTAGTTGTTGATTACGTCTTTGTCCGAAAACTCTTCATGTTCCCGAACAAAGAGGGGCAGCTGTAATTACCTAATTTTGGCACCAAAAATACAAAAATTATGTAAAATAGTCGTATTAAATATTATGTGGATTGTGCTAGATTACCGTTTTATTTAGTTATTTTAGTTAATTAGTTAGGTTGAAAAATGTTAGAAACTTCCAAAAAGAAAATAAAGGATTCAATTGTGAGTAATGTTTAATTGACTTTATGTACTAATTGATTCATCTTACAAATTTTGTGTGCAAATTACTTGGTTAATTAATTCAAAATTACAATTAGTGTAGTCTAGTTAAAAATGCAAATTAGCCTAGTGTTCAAACATAATTCAAAAAAAGCTAACCCAATAAATAGTGATCCGATGGCCCAATACAACCCGACCCGGCCCAGAACATTGTTTAAAAAACAAAATTTTCCATTTTAGTCATAATTTCCCAACTCCTTAAGACAAAGAGCAGAACTCAGTCCAATTTTGAACCCATCGGACCCGCGGCAGTTCCGCCGCCAAGCACGGCGGCGACCACTCCTTCCTGGTCAAATTTACCTTCCTGGGGTCGCCTCTCCGTCCTCTCTTCATTCCCACCGTCAATTTTACCAAAACACAGGCGGATCGGCTTAAATTGAGGCTCAAAGATTCGATTGAACCCTAAATCGGTGGCACCTTCTCCTTCTTTGTTCTCATGCCCTTTTCTCTGCCTTTTCCAAATAAAACGACTCATTTGGAGTCGTTTCATTGGGAAAAGGGAAAGATAGGGCTGTGTATGTGTGCGGATTCGATGGTGTGTGATATAACTTTGCTAGTGATGTAACGACGGGTTTGGGATTGGCTATGGGTTTCCTGTTCCTTGTGATGGTGTTGTAGGTGTTGTGTGGATACATGGTTGTGATGGCAGGGCAACGGAGGTAGCTATGTTAATTGTTTAGGCGACTGTGGTATGGTGATGGCAGTGGTGATAATAGCGATTCGAGGCAGCGGGGAACGGAACTGTTATTACTGAAACTGATCCGAGATATTGATGCAGCGACTGATGGTGGATGGGCTGTTTCAATGACAAATTGGCTAGGCTGGTGTGAAAGCTGTGATGATAATTGATTCTTTGAGCATCAGTACAGCATCGTGGAGGCTGTGATGAAGCTGATCGCAGTGACGAACCAGTGATGGCGTAGCCGTGATGGTTCCAGTGTTTGGACAGTAGTTCCAGGGTTGCGATGACGTTGTAGTGCCAAGTCTTGGTAACAAATCCATGGCGGAGGGGAGGCGAGGCGAGGCGATGTTCCAAAGACGATGGTGATGCTGGTTGGAGGGGACTCGGTGATGCTAATGGCGATGAGTTTCTGACCAAACTGTAACATCTTATCTTTCTTTTCACTTGTAGCTTTGGTTTATGTATCGTGCTTTAGTATTTGATTCGTATCGCAATCTTAGGAAAATGTCATTCAATTGGTATGAATTCCTTTGAGGTTCAACATGTTTTAGTGCCTTTGTTTCAAGCATAAAGCTCTGTGGCTGTGTATATATGTTGCTTAGTATATAAAATTGGTGTTTGATGTTCAGTTTACCCATTTGCTATCGTAGTTCTGCTCATTCGAGCACGAATCTATCCTTATTGAGTTTTAGTGAATGTTTCAGTCCAGTCTTGTTGAAAATCATATATATGTGTGTTTCTGTGGTCGCACTGGTGGTTTATTGTAGTATGGAATTGGCTATAGTTGTCTGTTGCTTCTATTTGTTTTGAACTGGTTTGTTTGGTCAGAGCATGATGTCCGGATCAGTTTGTTTCGCTCTAATTGTAGCTCTGTTTAGTTTGTCTTAGCATTGAGAGTTGCTTGTTTTAGTGTTGATCGTTCAATTCATTGGTCTAATCTACTGTTAAGAATAGGATTGGTTGTTAGTTAGTCTTATATTGACTTGCAAATTACTTGGGTTAGTTCAATCAAGAGTGAGGGGAGAATTTGAGATAATTTTCCCTCATCTTTACATTAGAAAGTCTAGTCAGTTTTAGATTTGAATTCCATGTGGTCTTTGTTTGCTAGGAGTCTGAATTTAGTTTGTAGTCATAGGTTAAGAGTCAAGGGTCAAATTAAAAAAAAAGGTGTGGACAGCTTTTAGAAAAAGGGTTTTGTGTCTTTTCTTTTTTGCCATTTTGGTGCAAGCTCTAGCATGCCAAAAGTACCTTTCCTGAGAGGTAAAAAAATTGGCACATGGGTTTGTCCTTTTCACCCAATTTTTACCCCTACTTTAGGTCTTTTTAAGAGGAGGTTTTCCTCACTTTTAAGGGGGAGATCTGGTAGAGACTCCATCAGAGAAGATCAGCTGAAACACAGAACACTTCACACACGAAAATCATCAGAGAGAACACACACAGAACACACCAAGAGAGGAGATCTGAGAGAACACACACACTTTGACAAGTCTAAAACACTTTCAGATTTGAAAAAATTCTAGAGAGAAAAGTGTAGAAAGAAAAACACAAAGAAATAGAGGAAAAGAAAAGAGAAAAAAAGAAAGGAGAATTTGGCAAGTTCGGAGGAAGGAAGAGAGGGTTGTTGGCTGCTGGTCATGGGGTGTTGTAACTGTTGTTGCTTGGTTTAAGCTGGTCATTTTCCCTACTGTTCTGCTGATGGAAAACCTTCACTAGGTAAATTTCCGTAAATCTTGTATTATTCTTGTATGTTTGGGAAACATTATTTTGGTGAAATCTGAATAAAACAGCCCGTAAAAGGCGAAGAGAATTCATGTTTCCTTTATTGTTGTGTATGATGAATATATGTTTATATGATGTATGCTTTATCATCATTTTGCAATAATGTAAATAAGAGAAAGAAAATTGAGCCACGTGATAGCTCCTGTAAGTTGAAAAGTTTGGCCAAGTTTTTTCTTTAGCCATGTTTAAAGGAAATGAGTCAGATTTGAAAAGTGTTTAACTTGTGTAAATATGAGGCTAAATATGAAATGAGTTGGCAAATGAGGACTTCAAGTGCAAAGTATTAGAAAGGTACAACATGAAAAATTATAAGGCCAACGTTTGATTAAAAGTCAACAAATCTGGTTAAGTTAATGAGTTACGAATTACACAGCTAGGCAAATAATAGGTGGAAACAATTAAATGATCAAATAGGTCAAAAGCAAATCTATTCATTTAATTGTTCATATAGAACTCATTTAAGTCAAGAGATTACGAACGGGTAAAGTGCCTGCGCGATTTAATTGATTTAAGTCGGAAGATTTCGAACGGGTGAAGTGCCCGCGTGATTATATCTCGATTTTGAGTTTCTATTTGAAGGGACAAATTTAATATCAAATCGAAGCGAAATAAATCAAGGCAAAATACAACAAACAATTTTCAAAGAGTCGAAACACGTCAATAAAAGCAACAGTGCTCGGCACAGGACTCGAGGGTGCCTAACACCTTCCCGCGAGTCAACCGAGATCCTTATCCGGAACTCTAACGCAGACCATTTACGAGTCATAGGTGTTCTAGGTACACCACTTTGGTGGCTTGGCACACCTTTAACTTGTCAAGTGGCGACTCCGAAAATCTCTAATAATTTGTGTACCTATCAACATCGTCACAGACCTTTTACAAATTAGTTTTTATTTTTAAAAAAAGGGTCGTGACACCTCCGATGCTGTCTATCAGAGAAGAGGTGGAGAAAACCGAGCTAAGATTGAATAAAAAACCAAGGATGCCGGAAAAAAGGAGTTGCCACAGCCATAAAGGAGGAGCTCGCAGGGAGAACATTGCAGTACTCTGAATCAGCTTCGTCGGGATTTCCAACACCATCTGAGCTAGACAGAGGTAATCGCAGCTCAAAAATAGGTAAGTCTTTGACCTATTTTCCTCCGGCAACTAGAAATGGGAAATTAGTTGTTAAAATTGAGAAAAAAGATGTACAGATGCAAGAGGATTACTGGAAAACAACATTGATAGGTTATGTAATTGGTGATACCCCGTACTTGACCTCCATGGAAAATTACACAACAAAAGCGTGAGACTTTGTTTCGAAACCACAAATTTTGCAGCATGATGATGGGTATTACTTATTCAAGTTTCAATCAATAGAAGAGTGTGACCTAGTGCTTCAGCTAGGACCTTACACTTTTCACAACAAACCCTTTATCCTGCAGCAATGGACCATAGATTTCAAGTTCAACCCTGAGTGTACCACCTGTATTCCACTATAGGTAACTTTCCCAGGCTTGCCTATGGGATACTGGTCAGCTAAAGCACTTAGCAAAGTTGCAAGTGCTATAGGAAAACCATTGCACAATGACTACTACATAGCAAGTATGGATAGGATTTCATATGCAAGAGTGCTGATTGAAGTGGATGTCTCACAGCCTCTAATTGACTGCATAGAAATAGATACTCTAGCAGGAGTGATCCATCAGGTTGTAGGCTATGACTGGAAGCCAAAGTTCTGCACTGAATGTATGAAATTTGGTCATATGCCTGATAACTGCTGGACAAGAGTACAAGAATAGCAATATCAGGAGCCACAAAAGAGAATAAGGAAAAGGAAACCTAAGGCACAAACAAAGCTGCAACGGAAAACAAAAAGACAAGATGAACAAGTGAAAAGAGAGACTGCACAAACAGCAGCAGGAACTGAACAAAGACAATAGCTGGTGAGGTACAAAGCACAAGCACAGGACACAGGCCACATCCACTGGTTGGTACAGATGCAAGAGTGCAAGAGCAGGAACTAGCAGCCACCCTAACACAAGATCAGGGGAGGCAAGAGAGATGAATAAAAGCACCACAACCACAGGGCACAGACCAACAGTCAATGTTACTAACAAGTATGCACTACTAGCTGAAGGAACTGCAGGCCCTGGGGATGCTGAAAAGCAGCATCAACCTCCATGATAGTCACTACATGGAATATAAGAGGGCTAAATAAGCCCTCAAAACGAAAGGAGGTGAGACTCTTTTTGTCCAAGAATAAAGCGGATCTCGTGGGCTGCACTGAGACCAGGGTAAAAGAGAAAAAATCAAAAAAAGTCACAAGTATAGTTGCAAAATGATGGAATGCTTGTTCCAACTATAGACATGCTAGAAATGGTAGAATATGGCTTCTATGGAAAACACATATACAGGTCAATGTAATATTAGTGTCAGAATAGCTGATACACTGGCATGTTCAAGACACCCACACTGGATTCAATACACTATTAACTATTGTATATGGGCTAAATGAACTGAATTTGAGAGAGGCCTTATGGAGTGATATGAAACTGATTGGAACACAAGTACAGAATCCATGGCTCATCTGTGGAGATTTTAATAATGTTCTATCGTCAGAAGATAGGATAGGTGCCCCAGTAACTCAGCAAGAAGTACAAAGCTTCCAGCAATGTCTTGATGTCCTGCAGTTAACACCCTTGAAGCCAACAGGATAGCACTTTACATGGTGCAACAAAAGGCAAGGAGATAGCAGAGTGTATAGCAAGATAGACTTGGCATTTGTCAACTTTTAATGGATTCAGCAATATGGGCACATTAAGACAGAATTTATGAATCCAACAGTATCTGATCACTCTCCCATTCTGGTCAAATATGGAACTAGCAGGAACTTGCATCTCAGGCCCTTTAAGTTGTTCACAAATGTCATGAGCCACCCTGAATTTGGAGCTAAGCTTAGCTCAGCATAGCAACAAAATGTTAGAGGAGATCCAATGACAAGAATCTAAAGGAACCTGCACAATCTTTCAGTAGACCTGAAGAGCCTTTCTGCATACTTAGCATCATATGGGAAAAAGCTATCTCAAGCAAGGGAAGGACTAGATATAGTTCAATCCAACCTGAGGAGCCAACCACTTGATCAGCAGTTGACAGACAGAGAAAAGGAATACTTGCTAGAAATTGAAAAAATAGAGCATAATTGAGGAGCAGGCACTTAAACAAAAATCTGGAGCAACATGGATATCTTATGGTGATGCAAACACTAGGTATTTTCATGCACAGTGGAAGATTAGAACAGCTAAGAACTCAATTGTCTCAATTTATATAGCTCAAGGTATCAAGCTCACAGATTCTAAATAGGTAGAACAAGAATTCATATCTTGCTTCACCAACCTCATGGGGGATGCTGCAGCAGAAATACCATGACCAAATGCTGAGGTTATTAAAGAAGGTTCTTGCTTGACCTACAACCAGCAATGCTAGCTAGTTCAAGAGGTCACAGAAGGAAAGATATTAGCAGCTGTAAAGGATATGCCAACTGATAAAACTCCTGGAGTAGATGGCTACCCAATTGAGTTCTTCAGAAAAAACTGGGAGCTAGTAAAGGAGGATGTAATGGAAGCAGTTCAACAGTTTTTTCACACTGGAAAACTACTACCAAAGATGAACTGTACATCAATAACATTAGTGCCTAAAGTAACTTCCCCTACACAGGTTAAGGATTACAAACCTATTGCCTGCTGCACTACCTTATATAAGATGATATCTAAGGTCTTAACAAACAGACTTAGTAGTGTTGTTGGTACAATTGTTAGTCATTCACAATCAGCATTCATAAAAGGCAGAAGCATATAGGACAACATCCTTTTCAGTCATGAACTATTCAAAAGCTATGACAGGAAAGGTATATCTCCTAGGTGTGTACTGAAAGTAGACCTTAGAAACGCTTATGACGCCCTTGAATAGAGTTTTCTTAATAGAGTTTTAATAGCTCTAGGATTCCCCTACAAGTTTATAGAATGGATCATGGAGTGTGTATCAACAGTTGCCTACTCTTTGGTAATGAATGGGGGGTTAACAAAGCCATTTCAGGGGAAAAGAGGTCTGAGACAGGGTGATCCTATGTCACCCTACCTGTTTGTGATAGCAATGGAGTACTTGCAAAGGGAGATGAATCAACTGCACAAGAATGGAAATTTCAATTATCATCCTAGGTGCAGAAAATTTGGAATCACCCACATTTGTTTTGTTGGTGACCTGTTAATGTTTTGTAGAGCTGATTTGATATCCATCAAGCTGCTATACTCTGCATTCCAAGCCTTCTCTAAGGCATCAGGACTACAAGCAAATCCTAACAAGAGCTCTGCATATGTAGCTGGAGTGAGTGCTGAGAACAAGCAAGAAATTCTGGACTATCTAGGATATGAAGAGGGGTACATGCCATTCAAATATCTTGGAGTTCCCCTATCCTCCAAGAAGCTAACAGTGGCCCAATGCTTATCCTTGATTGAGAAGATAACTGCAAGAATGAAATGTTGGTCAACTAATATGCTCTCCTATGCAGGGAGGCTGCAGCTGATAAAATCAGTGGTCTTTGGACTACAGACTTATTGGGCTCAAATATTTGTTCTACCAAAGAAAGTGATGAAGGCTATAGAAGCTACATGCAGAACCTTTCTCTGGACTGGCAATGTTACCATCTCTAAAAAAGCTCTGGTTGCATGGGAGAGAGTTTGCGGTGGACTGAATATAATCAATCTGTGCATTTGGAACAAAGCAGCAATTCTGAAACAATTATGGGCAGTCACAAGAAAGAAGGACAGCTTATGGATCAGATGGATACATAACTACTATATAAAGAAGGAGGCAGTGGGGTCTTGCAGTATTCCTAAGACTACAGCTTGGGTTACTAGGAAGATACTAGAGGCTACGCAGATAGTGCTACAGACAACTACTCTGCAAGGAGACCTTGACATGAGACTCAATACAATGTTAAACAAAGTAGGGACATTCTCTATTAAAAGAGCATATTTCACTTTGCTACTTCAGCGACCAAGAGTCACATAGAAGAGCTTGACCTGCAAAATAGCATACACCCAAGATTCAAATTCACACTATGGCTTGAAGTGCAACAAAAACTAGCAACAGTGGATAGACTTCTCCGATATGGCATTCAAGTTCCAATGGAGTGTGTTTTTTGCAAGACAACTGTTGAGACCTTTGAGCATCTGTTCTTCAATTGCCCAGCTACTGCAGCACTTAAAAAAAGAATGTTCAAGTGGCTGACAATCCCAGATATGCAGAGGACCTGGCAAGAGGAGCTACAAATCATGTGCAAGCTTGCAAAAAAGAACACTGGAATAGGGCCTATTGCAAGTTGTGTCTTTGCAATGCTCATATATGCCCTGTGGAGGGAAAGGAATCAGGTTAGATTCCAAACAGACACCTATGATGAAGATAGGGTAAGTACAGAGATCGTGATGCACATCCACATACAAGAGCAATATCAACATAAGTAGAAGAACCTGCTAGAACAACTAAATGTATATCCCTAAAGGGAAAGAATAGCATAACTGTCGTTGATAGGCATATAAACATTTAGATTAGATAGTTGTTATTGTCTGTTGATAGTTAATGTTTTTAGTCAAGTATCATAGGAGATAGCATGAGGTCAGCTCATGCTGGATATGTAATGAATAATTTGATTTAATGGAAGTAACCGTTATGATTAAAAAAAACAACTTTGTCGACGCTGGCAATAAAACCAGCAGATTACTCACACAGCCCAGAAATGATTTTTCGGCAAACAGAGCAGTGACAGGCAGGGGCGGACGAGCGAACAGAAATGATTTTCCGGCGAGCTAAAGTTCTGACATTGTGTCTTTTTGCTATGTTGTGTACTAAGGCATAGCTCTCTATTTTCTTCTTCTCATTTTCCATTAGTATTCTCCACCGGAAAATGCCACTAACTGAGTTGGCTACTGCTCGTCGTCGCCGTTTCAAGGTTGAATGAGATGTTTTTTATGGCGGAGTTTGACCGAAAAATTAGTTTATGTTAAATTCTAGGGTTATTTTCTATCAAATTCAGTTTGTGTTAAACCATATCTGAAAACTTTAGATTTTGAAGTTGAGATTTTTGATGATTTTCGTGTCAATTTTAGTTTCTCACTCTCGGGTCAAGTCTTTCTATCGTTCAACTTAAAGACTTAAATGAGTTGGTGTTATTTTCTAATGAGCTCGTTATCCTAGAAATAAATTATATATTGAAATTTTATTTTCTCATTACACTCTCTGTCAAGAAATTTCTTGCTTAAGTTATTACAAAAAACTTCTATTGTAATAACATATCCTGTTATGATTTTTTATGCTACTCCGCCTCTGTTTACCATTTATTGTGATACTACTCCACCTCCATTTCACTGAAACAGTCAAAAACATCTGCTGAAACAATGAAATACATCAAGATACAGTTAGATATGGTGTAAAAATAGTGCATGATACAGCAAGATACAAGTGGTTGATTTCTGGTGTAAATTGAGATACAACAAGATACAGTCAGATACGGTCAGATACGGTGCAAACACGGTGCAAACACGGCGAGATACAGCGAGATACGAGGTAGTTGATTTCTGATGTAAGTTGAGATACATTGAGATACAGCGAGATACGATGTGGTTGATTTCCTGGTATAAGTTGAAATACAACGAGATACGAGGTGGTTGGTTCCATTAAAAGAAGTATAGAGGAAGTGAAATTTGGGAAGGGTAGGAGAAAAAGTGAAATTGGGGAAAATGGGAGGAAGAATTTAAGGTTTGCTAAGTTATGCTATTTTTTGCTATGTTTTGCAATTAACTTTTCCTTTCCTCTGTATTGGGTAATTTTACTAAAATATTGATATGTTTTATAAATAACTTCTCAAAAGCGTACTTTTCAGTAAAAATTCCTTCTGGAATTGTATTTTATATTGCAGAGGCTAAATCTAGTAAAATATTAGTTGCGCTACCTATTATTCCCTTGCCATTTAATTTACAGTTGCTGTAAAAAAATATTTGGTCGAAAGGAAAAAATTTTATTTCAACCAAGTAATACTTTGTACATCAGTTAGTTCTGTTTGAATAGAACTAATTCTCAGTTTACATTTCGGTGCTCTCTAACTAGCATCTATGCATCTATTTAATTAAAGACTAAACTAGAAAAACTCCATTACACTGGAAAACTATTCAACTTGGTTAGTTGTTTTGACCATTTGCACATTCTCTATCTTTTGGTATGTAGTTGCAATATTATATATGTGATCCTTTGTCTACTACGTTTCTGTTGGCTCTGAAACCTTCAGACATTTCTCTCACTTCAAGAATGGTAAACAGCAGCTGCTAATAGGAAACTTGTGATCTCTGATTGAACCCTGGTTCTGCCATTCCCTTTGGACACCTAGCTTATCTCCTCTTCCCATGTCCCTACCTGTTTCTGTACTCCTGTCATGTTACACCCCGTACGTCTAAATTGACGTATATCATTATAATATCATGTTAAGAATGATTTAAGTGAGTTTAAAGTAATAATATGGCCATATATGATGTTTATATGTTGAATATAAAGTTTGGGAAAAATCAGATTTAAGTTGCGGAAAAACCGACTAAGGAATTGCCTTGTAACGGAGCTTTTTCAGCAATTAATTTCATGTGTTATATGAAGTCTTTTGGAGACATATCATATACCAAATTGAAGGTCTTGGAGTGTAGTTTCCAACACTTTTAACGGTTTACTCATTTAACTTATAGATAAAAAGATATGAGCGTCAGAAATCAGACCAGAAAAAGGGACATAAGCGCAAAAGAGGGCTAGAAATGAAATGTTTTTATTATAAAAGAGAAATATCTCTCTCTCTCTCTCTCTCTCTCTCTCTCTCTCTCTCTCTCGACATTTCCAGTAAAACCATGATATAAACAGAGCTTTTTCAGTTTGAATCCATTTTTTTATGATTTTGAAGATAGAACATCAATTTTGACACGAAACGGAAGATGGATTGCGTCAAAACACTCTACGCGATTAGGGTAACATTATGCTACCTTCAATTTCGTCTATAGTTTGAGTTTTAGAATTACTTCATAGCTAAGTAAAGCATCTAAATTCTATTTTATTGCTTGTTTAAGCTTTAGAAGGTGTGGAATTCAAAGGAAATGAAGTTTAGAAGCTAGAAACATCAAAGGTATGTAAGGCTAAACCTTTCTTTTGGCAAGGCATGTATCTTTTAGATTTTGAAGCTTTTATTAGTTTTAAACTTAGTTTTTCTTGTGAGAAACTTGTATGGTACCAAGGAAACCTTGTATATACTTAATTTGGTACTAAAATCCAAGGTGAAAGACGTCCAAATCAGAAAGACAAAAACGTTTCAAAATCAGGAAAATTATTTTGAACTTTGGACAGTTGTTAGTATATTGATCATGACTCCTTATACAAAATTGATATTAAGTTGATTTAAGAATATCCAGAATCCTAATACATATATCTACAACTTTCATGAAGACCATGAGGTCTATAACTTTTATCTGCACCCTCAAAACTATGATGCAATACAGGACGCTGGTACTGTCTAGAAATTCTGTACATCCGTGGAATTGTTACGCCACTCTCATCTTGTTATCCAGTTAATTTGTTTATGTTATCAGTTTATCCGGGTATCCATTCCCGTGTATAGTATAGTGTTGGTTCTGTTTTGCAGATCATCCAGTTTTAGAGGAAACTCTGCCGAAATTTCTATAAAAATCAAAGAGTTAGACAAATTCTAAGTTTCAGGTTGTGTCTACAATTCCATCCAGAGTTTTCTTATCATTCCTTTGAGTCCATATATATTGTTGCCACATGTGTTATGCCTCATACATGCTTATGCTTATATTTGTGATCATGTTATGTGTGATTTGGAGTCCCCCATAGAGGCTGGACATTGGACACACAGTCCGGTCGCGTGTGATACTACCCGTCTGGGGGATACAGCCCCACTAGTTCAGGCGGGAGTTGAAACACCTAGTGTGACCGGGTGTCATTCACACACTCTGACCAGAGAGACTAGATATTACTGGCTGGGGGGGATATAGCCCATAACACCAGACAGGTACCAGTTCAGATAACAGTTCAGTTTTAGCTCGGTACCAGTTATCAGTTCTCAGTTATCGGCCATCAGTTCTTAGCGTCAGTATCAGTTGACAGTTATCAGTTCCAGTTTCTAGTAACCAGCTATCAGTCATATTACAGTTATTTATCAGTATAGTTTAGCTCAGTCTTCAGGTTCAGATTCAACTAGACTTCAGCTTATATTCATATCATGTTTAGTACGTTCTTCAGATTTCCAGCTATATTGCTATGCTCCAGCTCATGTTTACATATTTATATTCCAGCCTACAGTTTCATTCAGCTATGACATATTATATGCTCATGCCTTACATACTTGGTACATATCGTACTCACGCCCTTTTCTGGGGCGCTGCGTTTCATGCCGCGCAGGTGCAGATAGATCAATGCTTGGACCATGTTAGTAGGCCATCTATCAGCTACTGGAGTCACTCCGCTTACTCCCGGAGTTACTTATCTTTTGGTATGTGTACAGTCAGCCAGCTTGGGTATGGCGGGGCCTTATCTCGTCCTTTGTATATTCAGTTCATCACTCTTAGAGGCCTGTAGATATGTCCATGTGTGGTGCAGTCAGTATGTTATGTATGTCAGCTTATGTTAGCCTTGTCAGCTATTTGCATTGCATACTCCTTATCAGCTAGGTTTATGCTTATTCTGTTTATCAGTTATAATGGTTAGCATATTATCAGTAGGATTAGTGATGATCGACACTTAGTGTTGATCATCCGTCGCGGCCCTAAGTTGGGTCGTGACATGTCCACTACAGTAAGGTTTTCCAGATATGCTGAGTATAGTTACAGGTGAAGAAATTGTGTTAAGTGCTCTCAATATCTCCATTGTTGCATATTACACAACCCTATTCCACCTGAATTCCCCATCTACTTAGTCGATCAACTGTTGCTAGCCTGTTCTGGATGGCAAGCCATAGTATGAACTGGTGCCTTGGGATCATTCCTTTACTTCCAGGCTTTTCCATTGTACCTTTTGGCACTGTGGCATCATGGATACATAAGCTTTTCTAATGCTATATTTCCCCTTCACACAGCTGTTTGAAAGGGCCTATGCAGGTTCCTGATAGCCTATCCACTTACAAGCATCAAATATCTTCCTAACAAACCATCTTGCTTGTCTGGGTGTGGTCATGTTCTTCAGTTGTCTTCTCTCAATATATATACACTATGGATCCATTGGATCCATAATGTATCCTTTTTTTTTTTTTTGCTAGAGCCCAGAGTAGCTTCATGATAGCTGCCTTGTTCCACCGTGCATATTCCAATATGTTCAGCCCTCCTGCTGACCTTGGTTTGCATAGATGATCCCATGCCACTAAGGCTTTCTTAGATGTTTCATTACTGCCTGTCCACAGGAATGTTCTGGACACACTTGTTACTAGATAGATGACCTTTTTTGGCAATAGGAAGACTTGAGCCCAATAGGTCTGCATTCAAATAAGACACTCTTGATAAGTTGTATTCTCCCACTGTACGACAGCATTTTAGAAGACCAAACCTTATTCTCATGATCATTTTCTCAATTATAGGCATGCATTGTTGAACTGTCAGCTTTCTTGCTGATAAAGGAACTCCTAGATATCTAAATGGCATTTCACCCAGGGAGAAGTGCATTGTATCCAGTACTTCCTCCTTGAAGGCTTGACTGACTCCGGCAATGCATATCCAGCTCTTCTCCATATTAGCTCTTAGCCCAATCACCTCTGAAAAGTGGGTAAAAGCTTGCATCATTAGTTGTATGGATATCATGTCTGCTCTACAGCATAACAAGAGGTCATCTACAAAGCAGATGTGAGTTATACTCAACTTTCTATATCTTGGATGGTGATTGAAGTTGGGGTCATGGTTTAGTGACTTTAGAGTTCTGTTGAGATACTGCATCATAAATACAATCAAATATAGAGACATTGGGTCTCCCTACCTAAGCCCTTTTTTTACTTGAAACTTTGGAGTGAGACCACCATTTATCAACAGTTTATAGCTCACTGTGGTCACACATTGCATGACCAACTTAACAAATATTTCAGAAAACCCATACTCCAGGAGAACCATTTCTAAGAACCCTCATTCAACTGAGTCGTATGCTTTCCTTATGTCCACCTTTATCAAGCACCTTAGTGATATGCCTTTCTGTGAGTAGCCTTTGACCAGCTCATGAGCAATGATCACATTATCTAATATGTTCCTGCCTTCAATGAATGCTGATTGTGATGCTCCCACTTTTGAGTCCATCACCAGCTTTAGTTTTGTTTTGATCAACTTGGCTATCAACTTATGAAGTGTTGTGCAGTAAGCAATTGGTCTGAACTGCTTCAGATAGGTTGGGTTTGGTACCTTGGGGATTAGTGTCACTGTTGTGCAATTGATACTTTTCAACATCTTGCCATTGTCAAAGAAGTATCTGCTTTTGTTACATCACCCCCTATAACCTCCCAATACTCTCTGAAGAACTCTGCTAGGAAACTATCCAAACCTGGGGCTTTTCATTAGGCAGGTCCTTCAATACAAGTAATATATCTTCATCTGTAACTTCCCTCATAAGTAGTAGCAGTTGTTCCTCTGTAAGATATGGTCCATCTCTTGTTATTCTAGTATCCAGGCAAGGGAGCTCATCTGCTCTAGTGCCTAATAGAAGAAATTGACACACTCCTACTGTATCAGGTCTGGATTTGTTAACATCACCTCTTGGTCCTTGTTGATTGATGTCACTCTGTTCCTGACATGTCTTGCTTTAAGGTAGGCATGGAAGAATTTAGTATTGGAGTCTTCATAGGCTATCCAGGTTGCCCTGGACTTTTGTCTTGGTACCTGCTCTTGAATGTCATCCCATCTCTCCAGCTGGATAAGAAGGTCTTTTTCTTCTTCTATGAGCTATTGGTTGAACAGGTCCTGCTACATTTGCCTTTGCACTGACCTCACTCTTTCTTGGATTTCTATAATCTTCACATCAAGCTTTGATAGTTCTTTGTTCATACTTGAAGCATTATACTCTATTTGCTGCAGTTTTTTCCATACTTTATACATATTATGCCCTATGATATCCTGTTGCCAAGCCTCCTTGATTTCTTTCTTGAATGAGTGCTGCTTAAGAAGGACATTTAGTAGTCTGATTGGTCTTGGCATTTTATGTATGTTGATTGTTGTGTTGATCACAATTGAAGAGTGATCTGAACACTGAGGCTCCTGATACTGAGCATCTATATTATTGTAGGTGTTAAACCAACAGTCATTAGCAAACACCCAATCTATTAAACTATATGCTCTTTGTTCAGCCTTCCTTTTGTTGTTCCATGAAAATCTGCTCCCTTTTCTATTAACCTGCCCTACCCCCAGATCATCTATGCACTCCTGAAAATCTTGTGTTTCTGATTGTGTGACTGGTTGCACATTGATTCTTTCACTTACTGATAGTATAGTTTTGAAGTCCCTAATAATGAGCCATATGCCCACTGATGGAGTGACTGAGTGCCCTGAGTTGATCCCATAAGCTTCTCCTTTCACTTAAGGTATTGTAGCCATAGACATAAGTCATCTGGCAAGCAAAGGAGGATCCCTTATCTTCAACTTGACAGTGAACTACTTGTGGTCTGGAGAATAGTATACACACCTTCACCCTCTGTGGTTGCCAGCATATCTAGATTCTCCTATTTGGAGCCTGAGTGTAATCTGCAAACAACGCCCAGTTGCTTCCAAGTTTCCTCTTTATTTTATTTTCTCTGTGTTTCATTACTCTAGTCTCTAGGCACCCTATTAAATCTATTCTATTTTTCAGCAAGAAGTATTTGAATTCCTTATGCTTGTAGGGCTTGTTTAGCCCCCTTATGTTCCAGCTAGCAAATATCATGGGGGATTTTGCTCGACTAAGCTACCCCTTACCATCTCACCAGTGGCACCCTCTGTATATATTCTCAGTGCACTAAACTTGTTATGGCTGAGTAATCTCTCCACATCTATATCCTCCTTTATGTCATGCACTGCACTTGCTTCTACCATATTTTTCCCTTTTGACACATTTAAGTTTTTCTCAGTTTGAGTAGGAGCTGGTGTCAATACCTACACTTGTCTCTGTGAATTAGCTTGTTGTGACTCAGGCTGTTGTTTCTGCTTGTCAGCTTCAATTTGCTTGGTTGGTTCCTATTTTCTATCCTTCTCAGGATTGGTTGTTTGGACTACAGTAGTTTTTCTGACATTATGATCAGCTCTTGCTAACCAAGCCTGTTTAGGTTCATGCTCTTGCTTATTCCTTCTTCTATTATTTCTTCTTGCCCTTGGTAGCTGTTTCTCTTTCTGATGATCAGGTTTGGGCTTCTTTGTACAATTTTCTCTATGTTCCCCAACTGTAAGCAGTCTTGGAAAAAATATGTCCTCATTCATAATCTAACTTTCGCATCCTATTTCTTCCATCTGGTTCTTCTATTATAATCTCATTAGGCAGGGTTTTTGTAATATCCATCTCAATTAGCATTCTAGCATATGATATTTTATCTCCCTGTGCAGTTAATTTGTTTGTACAAATAGGTCGACCAGAGAACTGGCAATTCGACTCAAGTTCTCAACAGACTAATAATGAATGGGTAAACTTGGGAAAATTACCCAAATAAGAAGTTCTCTTATTGGGTCTTTGTCTAGCTGGAAATCAAGTTTCCATTATTTCAGTACCAAAGGTCTATTGTTGAAGGTGTAGGGGCTATACTGTAGGATAGCAAGCTTATCCTCCTCTAAATCGAATCAGAATAGGAAATATCCATCAGTGTGGAGGAATACTTGAGGTGTTTCAACAAAATTCCATACCCCGTAGACAAATTTTAGCATTTCCTTAAAATCAGAATTTCCTCCTATACTTAGAAAAGCTCTTGTCAGATGAAAATAGTAAGTACTTGGAAAGCTAATGATGTAAGTGACCAAAACAAACAAGACAATTTTATCTCCTTTCCTAGCACCCCAAAAATAATCGGCATAATTAACTATCAACACTATAAGCGCCTATTTTCTCTCTAGGACTGGCGATTTTCTTCAGGCGGTCCGACTTTTACAGGCAGCCATGGTTGCGCCACTAGGCGGGCAGCCTCCCCCCTGAGGTTGTCCAGCCTTTGCAACCACCTTCTTACACTTCTCTATTCAAATCAACTTCACAATCTATCCCTAAACCCATTATTCCTTCCAAAGATGTGAAGATTATGCATGGAGAGCCTACAATTATTTGGGATTCAATGGATGTTGATAATCTGATCATTCATTCAAATTTACAACATGCAGTTGTTGGTAAATTTTCATATGGTATGCTAGAATTCAAAGAATTGCAAAAACAAATTCCATTGTAGTGTAATATTAAAGGAGAATGTATTATTGGATATTTGGATTCGCGACATGTTTTGATTAGGCTTACGCTTTTGGAAGATTACATTTATCTACTCTCTAAGCCTGCTTATTATCTCAAATTTCAGTATGGTTATTTTCAGATGAGAACTTTAATTTGGGATAGGTGGTTTGATACCAATGAAGAAACATCAATAGCAATGGCGTGGATTTCCTTTACTAATCTGCCGCCTCAAAAATTTGTACAAGAAGCAGTGTTCTCTTTAGTTAAAGCAGTGGGAAAGCCGCTGTAACTTGATGCAGCAACAAAGAACCAAATAAGACCGAGTTGCGCGAAAGTAAAGGTTGAGATTGACCTTTTGTCGGAACACCCTCAACGAATGCGACTTGGAATTAGGGATGTCGATACTGGGATTCTCAAGACTAAGTGGATCAAAATAAGGTACGACTACCTCCCCAAATATTGTAAGGAGTGTCATCTCCAAGGTCACAATGAAAAAGAATGTCACGTGCTCCACCCTGAGCTAGTTGCTGATGATGTTGAAAAAGAAAAACTGGGGGAGGTAGCGACCAAGGTGGATGAGTAGGTTAAAGTTTTAAAAAGTGGGAAAGTTTTTGGCATTAATGTAACAAGACATTCAAGCAAGGCAATTGAGCCTAACAAGCATGGGACTAGAGGATTTACCCATCCTACTCGCAATCCTAATGCCTGGACTGTTGTGAAAGACAAGAGGATTTTTTCTAAACCTATTGAAGTAGTTAAAGATGCAGCAGCATCTAATTCCTTTACTGCATTAGTTGATGTCGAAGAGGAGCCTGCCAATAAAGAATATAATGAGGAAGCTGCTAAGGGTGATTTTGAGGAAAAAATGGATAAAGATGCAGCAACAGCTCATGGTAATTTTCCAGGAAACAAGGGGGAAATTATTTCAAAGAATATTAATGTAGACGTTACTGCGTCTGACCATGGTACACCAAAAAATAAATTGAATCTTATTCAAACTGGGACAAGGCAATGGGTGATGGATAAATTTAAAGATCATCCTCCAATTAAACAATTGAGGTGTCGGTTGTTTCAGGGACAGGAGCTCCTATTACTAATGAGAACGGGAATGAAGTGAATGAAAGGCAGGCGTTACCCCCAGCAGCTGTGGGTTTGGAATCTGGGGAAGCATTAAATTCTATTAATGTTTCAAGTATTGAAGCTGAGGGTTTTCGTGCTAAGAGCCATATGTCAAAGGATTTAAATAAGCAGCAGAGTCTTAATGGTGCAGCTGTGAGAGAAGAGAATCCAGCTCTTGTTCCTATGACAATTAATGCAAAAGCTGGGAGTTTGGGAGGTGTTCTTAAAAGTATTGATGCATCTGATTCTTTTTATACACTGCTTGGGACGCTGTTTTCTGAATCTGGGAGATGTAACCAAGTTGCAGGTCTCAATAAATCTGGTGCAGCAGTTGAAACAGTTCCAACCAGTGTTCTTTCAGTTAAGTATTCAGACCAGGTTGGAACATGTGTTCACACTGTTCAAACTGTTCGTGCAGCTCAGGTTGGTTCTTACAATGAGGATTCTAATGAATTAGTTTTGGCACGGGTACTTGAATTTGGAAGTGGAATTTGTATGGAGAACAAGGAGGCTCAAAGTATTCCTTCACAGGAAGATAGTATGGACTTTGAAGCTGAAATTTTGGCTTTGACAAAATACTCGGGGAACGTCCTCATACCAATGGTTCAACTTGAACGGTTGTGTAAAAGTGCATCCTCCAATTCTGGTAAGTCTTATTTAAATGTCCATGCCCTATCTTTTGTGCCCAAATCATTAAGGCAGGTTGTTCCACATACGAAGAGGCTACCCTCTGACGATGAACTCATTGAGCAAATGTATTTGCATGATACAAATGGAATTTTGGCGCGGCAAGTGACATCAAAACAACAAGAAGCGCTTCAAGGAAATTACTTGGTGGAGGATGAGGATATGTTTGAAGAAGAGGAACTTGATGAAAAATCCACCGCTCACAATTTTTGTCATGTGGCTAGAGAGGGAGATTTGTCTCCAAGGGCTATTCAAGACAAAGCTCCAAAGAAAAAAGTGAGGAAGGAGAGGCAACAACTAGAGCCAACTAGAGTGCAACCCGAGCGGAGTATAAAATCAAAAACAAAAAAGTCGAAGAGATGATGGATAGCATATATGATCAAGATAGAGAGCCACAAGTTTCACTTTATCAAGTTACAATTTTGGGGCCTATTTACGTATTTTGTTTCATCACTTGTAAAAGGAAGTGTGGATATCATAATTCTACTTTCTTTCTAGCTTTTATATTATTCCAATATGTTAGTATTATCACATGTAATATCATCACAGAGTCTATTATAAACTCTGTAATGATCATAAAGTATTTGGTGCTGTCAAGTTCTTATTTTTGGCATTCGTGCTAGGCGCGAGGTTTCACCTCGATAGGATGATGTAAGGTATGGTTTGACCCTTCTTATTTTATATTGTCCTCATTGAGGCATATTATTTTTTTATTGTTTATAAAATTGATCGCTAAGCATACTGCCTAGTTGACTCTTTGCTTAAAAAAAATAATAATATAAAGTTTTCCTCCTATGGCATAACCTTTAAAAATTATTTGTAAGAGTACCCGCTTACTTTCAAACTGGATTTGAAATTAAGTATTCAACTTTTAAAATATAGTATGAAATTCACTTAAATTATTTTTTTCTGAAAATTAGCCTAATTTAAATTAAAAGTTTGAAGTTGAACAATATTCAAACCAAAATTCAAACCTTTGGTTTGAAGTTTTAAATTTTTCTTTAAAAAAAAAAAAAAGATATCAACTTCAAACCAAAAGGACTAAATTTAGCTTTGTCTGGCATGAACTCAGCCCTGCTGGTGTGAAAGTAGGCAATTTGATATGAAATGATTAGCCTTTACAAAGGTGTGCATTGCTATAACGGTAAATGTGGTGCTAAACTAGGATATGCATTCACTTCGCCCCTAAGATATAAGGACCAATAAGTGACACCAATGGTGTGTATGGTATGAAGGAAAATGCTTTTGATGAAAAATATTTTCCTAAAAAGTATTTTCTTTAAAAATTAGTTAATTTAGTACTTATTTTTCGGTGTTTGGTTGTTAAAAATAAAGTTTTCCCTACCATCAAATAAAGGGTAGGATGGAGGGTGTTGGTGAGGGTAAAAGCTAGGGGTGGGGTGGATGAGGGTGGGAGGTAGGGTAGGGGTAGGTAGGTGGTTGGGGGAATAGGGGTGGTAGAGTGGGTGGTTGGGGGTGAGGGGGTGGGTTGGGGTTGGTAGGATGAGGGTGGGTGGGTTAGGGTACGAGGTGAGGGTGGGTGGTGGAAGTAGATAATGAGTGTGAATTGTCACATTTAGAAAATATTTTTCCTATATTCACAAGGGAAAATATTTTCCTCTAAATGAAGGAAAATGAGTTGTTATGGAGAATCCTCTTCAAAACTTTCAAGTCAACCAAATATTAAAAAATTGAAAAATATTTTCCTTCATACCAAACGCACCCCAAGTATTTATTTGTTAGGCTCAAAATGTTTTCCTTCGTACCAAACACACCAAAGTATTTACTTGTTGGGCTCACGGTGACTCGTGAGTATACCTGTCAATCGGGTCGGGCTAGTCCGGTACCGGACCGGACCAGATCGGTTCATTATAAACGGTCCGAGACAAGGAGGAACCGGGTTGCAGGCCGAGCCGGGCTTAAAAAAAAGACCGGTTAGTCCGGACCGGTAAAAGACCGGTCTTTGGCCCACTGGTGAACCGGACCGGACCGGTTTTTTGATAGAAAAATTATACTATATGTCGAGAAATTTTGAGACATACTTTTGTCAAGAATCATACAAAATCTATTGTAGTATTTAGTCCCTTATAGAATCTCTCAATATGCAACAGTATCAAACATATTTTTAGCTTCATAGGTACAACGAATGAACATATTCATTTACTATTTTTTCATTACTAAGCAGCAGTCAATAAGTTAGACCAAGTAGTAGAAATTAAGAATATATATTAATTAAGTATTTTATACAATTGATCTTCTTGGTTGTAAGAGAAATTGATAGTCTCAGTTTCTCACCCTTGAGTCGTAGTATTAAAGTTGTATCTATTTAACTAGGCGTACTATAGCAATGATGAAATAGTACTTACTTAGAATAATGACAGTGATCTTTTACTTCATGAGTAGTGCATCAAATTAACATAGTGATTAAACCTGGTTTCCATCAATGAGTCTAAGTATATGATTCTCAAGATGTTTGATCCTTTCGTTCCTATTTTTATCTTCCTTCTCTTTTTATATAGGATTATATGTCCTTCCAATTGCAAGTACAAAGTGACAGGCTTGGCTAAAATATGAAAAAGAAAAAAGAAAAAAAAATGGACCGGACCGGTGCTTAATGGGCTAGGGCCGAGCCGGACTTAAATTTTTTGAAAAAAAGACCAATTCGGACTGGACTGGTAATGGCCCGGACCGAATCGGACCGGTACCGAGACCGGTGAGCCGACTCTTAACGGGTCGATCCGGGCCGGCCCTGGCCCGATTGACAGGTATACTCGTGAGTACTAAACTCACAATGTCATAGAACTAGTGTTGCATTCAATGAACCAACTGCACGACATACATATATGCATCCATTTGTATAGCTTATTTATTCAACAATCAGGAGTCAGTGAGGATTATCCCCAAATTGATCATGTGAAATGGCTTTTCTAGTCTGGTATTTTATAAGATAGAAACATGGTAAATTCATTTTTTGTTTAGTTACGTTTGATTTAGTAATTAAAGAAATTATTAAAAGGACTCAATACTTATAAATGACTTTTAGTTTGACGAATTGAGTTATGGCCTATTATTTAGCTTAAATCATTTCAATTCATCGTGACAAAAACATACTTTAGTGGGGTTATATGCAATGTTTTTAAAGGCGTGGGCGTGAGCGAGGCGTTTTACCTGACACCGGGCGAGGCATAAGCCCCGAGACATTGGGCGTAAGCCCCACGGATCTCTAATATTTCATATTTTATGTACTTATATTATTGATGTAAATATTTCTTAAAAATATAAATTTCATAAAAGGGTAAAATTACGTAAAAGTTCTATAAATTTAAAATAATATGTAAAGTTAAGTGTAAAAAATGACGCTAGACTAAGAAATACTAAAAAAATTTGAGAATTTAATTAGCAATTTGATAATTGAGTGTAGGCTTTAAATAGAGAATTTATTGAGAAATAATTTTTTTTATTTACTTTTTTTTTTTCATTACTTACGCCCCAAGACTCGCCCAACACCTCAGCTTACGCCAAATGCGTCTCAAAAGTGGGACTTACACCTTTCAGATCTACGCCCCGACAGAACGTCCCGATGCGCTTTTGGTACGCTTCGCACCGAGGCTCACCCCGAAAACGTCTTTTAAAACACTGGTTATATGTGACCAAACTCATGGTCAATACATACTAAGCTAGTTGAAGTCTCCCATATGAAATCGATTCGATTAGTCGGAGGAAAGGTTAGCTAGATTTTCTCGTCAGTTTTAAATTAAAATGATAAATGTGGTGTGAATTAGCTAGACCTTCCTTGTCATTTTAAGTAACATGATAAATGGTGTGAAACTAGCTAGATTTTTCTGTTAGTTTAAGTAAAATGATAAATATGGTGTGAAACTAATTAGATTTTCTTTCCATAGTCTTATTTCCATAATCCATTTAGATCCTTCTATTTAAACAGATTCACATGACCATCAAATCAATTTCCATACCAAAAGAAAAGGATTGCAACAAATTATAGAAGAAATGGGACAAGCAACAAATGTGAAGTTGGTAATGGCAATTGCAATTATGTTGATGATGGTTTTTACTGGAGAAGGCGTAGCAAGTAGTGTACAACAATGCCTTCAGCAATGCAAGTGGAAGTGTGGCAATAATGAAGATTGTTACGACCGCTGCTTGGACGATACCTGGTGTACTGTATCTTTAAATGGGCAACATCAAATTAATTATTGTATGATTGGTTGTTCTTTAGATAAGTGTTCTAAATTTAATGTAAATGACAAGCAAAGAAAGACTTGTTTGGAGGATTGTTCCAACAAGTATTGTTATATCAAACACTAGCTAGGGAGATAACCCCTTAGGTGATATCGTTTGTTATGAATTCATCAAGATTTGGGTTCCATTCTCATGTCGATAGCTTTTCTCGCTTGCAGTGTTAATTCAATTCGAAGTTATTTCATTTTTTTTATGATCTCACCGTACAGGGTACTGCCATCGCTCCGCTCAATTAAGACAAATTGGAAGCAATTAGTCTTAACAAAATTAACTAAAAGGAAGGAAGTGTGTTTACTCAATCACTACGAGATTTTTCTTGATTTATATTGATTATTTTAATACCAATCTACATTAATTTTTGATACAGCTATTTATGCACAGTCAACAAAAAATTTTACACTATCAGTTGAAATATATCTGCTATTGCATGTTACCCACTCTATTCCATTTTTTTTCTTCTTTATTCCACTTTTTTTCCTTCTAAATTAAATTATAGTATATGCACCATTTTGCTCCTCCAAAACCATCCGCCTAAAAGGAGTATTTATTTTGGATTGAAAAAAAAAAAAAAAAAAAAAAAAAAAAAAAAAAAAAAAAAAACCATCCGCCTAATGTAATAGCGGATGACTCCATCCATGTTCTCTTTCTTGGCTATCTTTTATACTTGATGAACTTTACGAGATTGATACAGATTTTTATGTAAGAGATGTTAAATGCTTCCCAACTAGAAAGAAAAAGAAAAAAATAAAATTCATTCATAGAGCCACGAAAAATAACACAAATGCAAAGTTGAGGCATTGAAGTTTGAAAGATTAGTAATTTCACAAACGATGATGATCTTGGTGAAAAGAACCATGCAAAACAGTTAAAAATTAACCATGTTGAACAGAAAACATTGAAAACTCTACACGATATAACATTGAAAAAAGAAATAAATTTGATTTTTTCCAGAAAAGGAATAATTAATTTGGTTAGAGTAGAATTAAGATTATACTTAGTCTTTAATATTTACTTTCCTAAATTTTAATTAGATTGTTACTATGATTATTCTTTAATTTCTCTGATGGTGTAAAAACTTTGTTGATTAAATTCTATAATTATTGGTATGTTCTACACACCTTTAATTTAACGCTACTAAATCCGTATAAGATGTGAGCATCTCCTCAAACAGCAAATTTTTATATTTCTTCCAACTGAAACTTTGAACTTAGCAAAACATAAAGCAAACAAAAGAACTACTTAGTAATTAGTAAGATTAAAATATGAATGGCTGATCAACCGGATTGCTTGTCAAATGCTTGAAGCTGATCTCCATACAATTTGCAAAGTCTATATTCAGGAATATAATGAGCACCCATTTTCTCATAGAAATTAATACTTTCTTCATTCCAATCTGCTACAAGCCAATCAACCATGCCCATTCCCATACGTGCAGCCTGTGATGCAACAGCAGAAAATAACAATTTTCCAAATTTCATTCCCCTATAACACTTTCTAACAAACATTTGGTCTAAAAATAAACCAGGTTTGTCAAAAAAACCATTGTAGCTAGGGAAAACAAGTACATGACCTGCTACATAAATATTATAGTTGTTCTCATGACCATCCCCTTTAAATTTGGACCTAAAAGCCTCAAGTTCAGGGTCCAAAATTTCCATGTTAGCAATATTGTAATTGTTCTTGATAATAGGGACGAAATTGAGATTATTGGATTTGCTAATAGGAGGAAAAGAGTTGGGAGAAATTTCTAAGATGAGCGCAGTGGGAGAAGTAAAAGGAGTGTTGTTAGATTTGAATAAGTTGTTGGAAAGTGATGTTTCTGTGGTAGTAAAAATTTCTGCCAGGCCATGGTATTCTGCCATTTGTGTAACAAGTTTGTAAAGTTGTGGCACGTCTAATTCAGTGGCAAGACGGATTCTGGCAGAGATTTGGTGGCTAAAGCTTGCATTTTCTTTTGGTTGAAATGAGCTTATGAGAGTACTTGGAGTTGCATGAGTTGAGTACTCCATGAATACTAAGTACCTTACTGATCCGAATTCCTATAGTTAGAGAGAATTTGGCAAATGGAAACTATTTGGCTTTAGCTGGTTTGTGATGCTACATATAGTGGTGACTAGAAAGGGAATTTATAGAAGATGATTGAATTCCTTTATTTGTTTATTTTGAACATAATTAAAATGAAGTTAGATCAACTAGATTTATCCAACAACACCGATTAGATTATTGATTAAATTTTGTGGCGAAACGTCCAATGTACATTATGTATTATACTTGGTATTGGTGCATGTAAAGGTTAATTTGTTTAACCTTTTCCACCATAATGTTTTCAATTCTACTGGTGCTTGATTACAAATGTAATATATATTTTTCATCAATGGATTAAGATTGTTTCTTACGTTATAATTGTAAATCAATCCCTCAGACTTGGCACGATATTTATTTTGCGCACTTTATTTTTATGTGATACCTGTTGACATGGGCATATCACACACAAATCTGATGTATGTTGTACCAAACACGGTATTTTTGTGTGCCACGCTATAATCAAACTCATAACGCTTTGATTTTAATTAATCCTTTTCGCTAGCTACTATAATTTGTTGTGCAAATTAGGCTATTGCACTTTAATTATGTCCCTTTTTTTTGGTTTTGTTCTTCTCTTTAACAAAAATAAATTGGTTGTGGGGATAAGAATGTGAATAATCATGAATTAGCTAAGAAAGTCAAACGAGGATTAAGAATAATTAGAAGTGTGAGGAGATTAATTAGTCAAATGAGCGGTGACCTACCTTTTCTCCATATCTTGACTATGCAGTGAAATGGTTCAACTTTTTCTGTGACAATTGGCTTTAAAATTCTAGTTTTAACAATAGGTGGCATTAGCAAACACATTCTATTACTTTATTTAAGATCTTAAGATTGATGTGGAGGTAACTGGCAATGCCCACGTTGTTGACCATTTACCATAATTGGAAAGTTGAAAAAGGCCTTCTTTTCCCAGTATGTTCACAATGTAGAGGAAGCATGTCTTGCGAAAATTCATCATTAGCTAAGGGAAATTAACTTAAGAAGGAAATAGAAGCCACCACATGAATGTTTATTAAAATAAAGGCAGAAAGGTCAAACTGACACCTCTACTAGTGTGATTTTGTCATGTTCACGCATGTACTTACGGGTGAGTTATTTAAATACTTCTACTCATCCAAAAGCTAACTTTTAAACATCTTTGTGCCTTATGTGGCTCTGCGTGTAGTGCAAACGTCTCCACATCGACTTCCACATCAACAAAATATCCACGTAGACAAGCCACTTCAGCTAATACAAAATAACACCCCTGTTGCACCTGTTGCACTTTTGTAAGACACTAGAGGGGGGTGAATAGTGTTCTTACCCGATTTTCGAATTCTAAAAACTTGCTCTTAACTAGATCGCCTAACTCACAAAAAACCAGGTTCCTTCCAAGTTTCACCTATCTCTGAAATATAAACTTAATGCGGAATATAAAGAATACAGAGATTTTTACGTGGAAAAATCCTTGCTCAAAGGATCAAAAACCACGACCCAACACTCTTGGGATTTAAATTTTCCACTAAAGGAATACTGAGTAAGTTTTAGATTACAACGCAATCCAATCAAGGAAGTAACACTCTTAGTACCTAGAACCTTCCAAGCCACACTATACCTTGTAAGGTTGAAACTACCTCAATAAAAGTAATCTTTTCTCTCTGCTTCTAAACAAGCTAATATAATTACAACCTGATAGCTTATAACAAAAACTAGACAAAACAGACTAACAATGAAACTCAAACTCCTACAGTTCTGCTGCCTTACTTCTGTTCTTGCACACAATAGCTCTCACGAATAATTGCTCTCGATTTGCTCTATTGAGAATTCTTGAGTGCGTAACTTTTTCTGACCAAAACAACTTATATTTATAGAGTTCTTCAAATCCTTCTTTGACTTAGCTTGGAACTCCTTTTATAATTCAGAATCCATTTCTAATAAGGTTGGACAACTTTTCCTTATTTGAAACTTAAATTGTTTTGCCTAAGTCTTCAATCCTTTTCTGCCTGGGAAACTAATTCCTTTCAGCGCCGCTTGTAAGCTCTTCCTTCTTCGTCTTGGATTGAGACTTGTATTCCAGTTGTTCCCTTTTTCCTTCTTCGTCTCGAACTCGAATACCAATTTGAACAGCTTCATCTTCAACATCAACTATGAACCTTTTCCTTATCCACTCAGAACCAGGTCCTTTGTCAGTCATCAAAACCACATTTCAACAAATTCCCCCTTTTTGATGATGACAAACAATGTTGTCTCACCGAGGGTATCAGCACAAGAACCTGTATACAAGTCATTACACTAAACAGTGTACCAGGGTAAAACAGTTAGGCAAAAATTAGGTCACAAATATATACTAATCTAAACAACATCCTAACTTTTACCTTTTGGCATCATTGAAAAGTTCACAGTTCATGAACCTGCTCAACTTAAATTAAGTCAAGTTGACTCTAGTGCCATAGGCAGCTAGCCAACCTTTCAAGTTAGGAACCTGTTTCAGACAATAAACACCATCAAATATAGAGAAAATTAAAGGATAATTTAACAAAATAAGCGCCAAATCGGCTTAACCATCCAAATAAACATCCAAAATATTACAACCTAAAAGTAATAAATTGTCTTAAAAACAGGCCAACATAAGAACCAACTAGGGAATATGAGGAAGGGACAGGTTCAGGCTTGGGGGTTATCAGGAATGTTGAAGTGTGCGAGCAACTTGGCAAGACGAGTAGTATTCTCATGTCTTTCACGTTCCAGCTCAGCATCAAGCCTAGTGTTCTCAGCATTCAGCCAGGCCAACTCATCAGCCTGCCTATCAAGTTGTCTCCGGTAGAACTCCACCAACCTATCTGCGCGAGCACCTTGTCTCTCATCAGCTTCCTCATCTGGATGTACTGGTTCATCAGCAGGTTTACCATCTAACACAGTCACAGGATTTCAAGATGTTCCTCCCAAATACATCATTGTGATCCGGCTCAGTCCACTTTGCTTGAGGCACCCCAAATAATTCAAATACTTTGCCCAACAAAAATCCATAGACCAAGGCATGCTTACCCAAACCCATATCAGCCACTCTAGCCATGTGCTTAATCATCAGCTCAGACAGATTTATACGAACCTCTCTATCCAGTAGGTCCATATAGGTCAGATCAAGAAAATTCGCCTCACTGCGCCTTTCTGACCTCTGTAATAGTTTCTTCAGCACGAATTCAAAAAGCAACTGGTAGAAGGGTTCCATGGCCTTCTTTTTCACTTGTGTAGCCCTTGCCATTCTAGATCACCCTGCAAACTTCCTTGTCACCTCTAAAGCAGACACACCATCACCTCTTGCTGGCCACGAGTTTCTTAGATACTCACTGTAGCCTTGAGATGGAACACCCAAAATTGATCCAAGCTCATCACAGTTAAACTGAATTATCAGCCCTTTCACAATAGTAGTCACAATCCCGTCACTCACAGTACAATTGGTGTAAAATCACAAACCTCCTGTTCATACAGCCTCCTTGTGTTATCCCTAAACAAGTTCAACCAACCCTGAGCACTCAGCTTGTCTCCCAGCTAAACTATACCTTCTAGCTCAAGGTCAGTGAGAATTTTACCCTTTACCAGGGGTAACCTCCTAAAATACTCCACTTTTCTTTTCTTTTCCTCATTGTCATTCTCAATTACCAACTTCAACCTTGTTTTTCCCCGCATCTCAAGTTCATCAACAGCTTTGCTCTGCTGTCCCTTGACGGAACCTCAGCAGGTCTTCTCCCAACAGTACCAGCTCTCTTACTGCACTCACCACCATCCTCATCATGATACCCTGAACTTCCAACTCTAAAGCTACATATACGTTCTCCTCCCTTCACAAGTCTAATCTTTTTCATAGATCTCACCAGAATGTCAGCTTCAAGTCTTTTCTCTGCCTTTCTCTTAGACTCACACACAGTCATTACCTCTGTTTCAGCTGAACTCTCAATTTCATGAAGAGTATGGTTTGCCTCCTCATCCTCGGGCATAACCATGTTCAGAGGGCCGGTGTAGCCTACACCCTCTTCTTTGTCCTCCTCATAGTCATCAATTTCTTTTAAATCTGCATCATCACCAGCCACAGAACCAGAGAGTGAATGGGGTTCTTTCTCAGGTTCCTTGGCAGGTTCAGTAGGTTTCTTCTTTACTCCTTCTTGTTTCCCAGACACATTATCTAGAAGAACTACCGAAGGAATAGGTTCCTCGGCAGGTTCCTCAATCGCCTTCTCAAATCCAGTATCCTCTATATGATCATACTTTTCTTTTTCGTCTAACTTTACTACTTCTTTCTCTTTCTCAGTACTCTTAGCCACATGTTCTTTACTTAAATCTCATAAATGCTCAGGATTCAAATTACTAACTACAGGAACGGTAGCAACAGAAGAACTAGGGTTTAACTTTTCGATTTCTTTAACGCTTTCAAGATTCTCTACGACCCTTTATTCTACCACTATTGTTGACACAGTTTCCCCCTTGCTTGTAGCTTCCTCAAACATTTTCATTTGCCTTAATATCGCAAACTTTTTCGCCATTGCAACTGAACGACTTGCTGCCAATTGCTTCACTTTTTGGTTAAGTTTGGAAATTTTCAGTTTAGGAGAAGTAGGGGTTGTTAAGTTCTTAGATATAGTAGACATGTTGAGAGAATTTTAAGAATTTTGAAGAGAGATTTTTTTTTTAGAAAAGGTTTTGTGGTAAAGTAAAATGATAGAAATAATGTATATGAGTTACTAAACCTTCTCAGATGACTTAAGGGAATAGGGAAGGTCTACAATATGTATCGGGAAGGAAAATTAGGCGATGGGATGTGTAAAGCTGTTTTTACCATTACTACATATGGGAGCTGACGCCAGCGGGGTTCAGTGAATTTGAAATTTGAAAATTACCCAATAATCAGGCGTCACATATGGCTATTTGGTAACTAATTGGCCATGTAAGACAAGTATTACAGTCAGGGTAAGTAATTGGATGTGTACCTGAACGTTCAAGCACCAGTCTTAAGCCTTCATCCTCTACTCAAAAGGATTATTTGTCTGCATCTAAGTCATGAAAACAGGTCTCAAACAGGTTAGCAAGCAAAACAATTAAGTTTCAAAAGTAGAGTCAACTAAACAAAGTTAAGCTACGTTAGACTAAAACTTCACTAGCTAATCATTGGGAGAACCAGGTGCTGCCTCGATTAGTGTATCTTGGTTATCCCTAACTCAAGCCTTTTCTTTTCAAATTGTACTATGTTCAAAGCTTTAGTGAAGATGTCAGCAATTTGATCCTCGGTCCTACAAAAATTCATAGTAATTAGGCATTTTTCAACATTATCCCTTAAAAAGTGATGCCTAATGTCAATGTGCTTTGTTCTCTTATGCTGGACCCAGCTCTTGGCTATATTAACTCCACTGGTATTGTCACAGAATATTGGAACTCGTCCACACTTGATTCCAAAGTTCTCCAACTGCTGCTTGATCTATAGCAGTTGTGAATAACACAAGGCAGCTGCTACATATTCAGCCTCTATTGTAGATAATGCTACTAAATTCTGCTTCTTTGTAGCCCATGACACAAGATAAAGACCTAGGAAGTGTGTCATCCCAATGTATTTTTCCTATCAACCAAGTGACCAGCATATTCAACATCAACAAAGCCAATCAGATCAAAACTTCCACCTCTAGGATACCATAAGCGCAGATCTTGAGTTCCTTTCAAATATCTTAAATTCTCTTGATTGCTGTTAAGTGTGACTCTCTTGGTTTTGATTGAAACCTTGCACGCAGCCCTACACTATGAACAATGTCTGGACGGCTTGCAGTGAAATACAGTAGTGAACCAATTATTCCTCTGTACTTAGTTTCATCAATTGAAGCACCAGTTTAATCCAGATCCAACTTTGTTTCATGGGCTATAGGTGTGTTCATGTCCTTAGCAGTCGTCATGTCGAATTTCTTCAACAAATCCTTGATGTACTTCTGCTGATGAATCATTGTGCCTTCGTGAGTTTGTTTGATTTGCAAGCCTAAAAAGAAATCCAGCTCACCCATCATACTCATCTCAAGCTCACTTCCCATCAGGTCGGCAAACTCCTTGCAAAGGATCTCATTGGAAGCTCCAAATATGATGTCACCTACATATACTTGAATAATCAGCAGGTCCTTGGCTTTCTTCCTTAGAAACAAAGTGTTGTCTATTTTTCTTCTTGTAAACCCATTCTTCAATAAGAACCTAGACAACCTTTCATACCAAGACCTAGGAGCCTGTTTCAACTCATATAGTGTCTTGTCAAGTTTGTAGACATAATTAGGAAACTCTGAACTTTCAAAACTAGGTTCACCTCTTCATTTAGATACCCATTAAGGAATGCACTGTTTACGTCCATCTGATACAGTTTGAATTCCATGTAAGCTGCAAAAGCTATCATCATCCTAATGCCTTATATTCTCGCAATAAGTGTAAAGGTTTCATCATAATCTATCCCTTTTTCTTGACTGTAACATTGTACGACCAGTCTTTCTTTAATTTGTTCCTCGTCACTATGCCATGTTCATCCAGTTTATTTCTAAATACCTATTTAGTTCCAATGATGGACCTGTCCTTAGGTCGAGGGACCAGGTGCCACACTTTACTTCTTTCAAACTGATGAAGGTCCTCCTACATAGAAATCACCCAATCTAGATCCTCAAGTGTTTCTCGTACATTCTTAGGTTCTATTGCCGAAAGAAATGCATAGAATGCACATAAATTCTTCAAGGTTCTTCTAGTAACAATCCCAATATTCATATCAGAGATAAGGTTCTCCAATGGGTAGGAACTTTGATGTTTCCATGGTCTAGGTTGAATCTGCTGAGTAGTACCATCAGAGGGACCAGCTGCATTAGAATTGTCCTCTTCTGGTTCTTCAATTCCCCTTGTCTGATTGCCTCTTTTTCCCCTGAGTCTGATCTTTATCATCACTTTGGTCAGCTGTATTTTCTTCCAGTCTCTCGGGATCTTCAGCAGGTTCATCTCTGGCTAAGCCAATTTCTAGATCATCATCTTCTTCTCTCTTTGCAATAGCTTCAAATTCGTCAAAAACCACATGCACACTTTCTTCCACACTCAAGGTTCTTTTGTTGAACACCTTATAAGCTTTGCTTTGTAAAGAATATCCTTAGAAGATGGCCTCATCACTTCTAGCGTCAACCTTCCCCAGAGGTTCCTTCCCATTATTATACACGAAACACTTGCATCCAAAGGTTCTTAGATGCGTAATGTTGGGTTTCCTACCTCTTATCAGCTCATAGGGAGTTTTCTATAGTAAAGGATGGATATAACATCTATTTAGTAAGTAACTTGCGGTGTTAACTGTTTCAGCCCTAAAGTTCTTTGCCAAACCACTTGATAACAACATAGTTCTAGCTATATCCTCTAAGGACCTGTTCTTCCTTTCAACTACTCAATTTTGTTGAGGGGTCCTTGGTGCGGAGAAGTTGTGGTCCACACCATGTTTATTGCAATACTCGGTAAATTTAGCATTCTCAAACTCAGTTCCATGGTCAGACGTAATACTCACAAGTTGGAACCCTATTTTCTTCTGTATAATCTTTGCTCAGTCCTCGAACATATCATACGTTTCATCTTTGGTTCTAAGAAATAAGGTCGACGTGTATCTGGAGTAATCATCAATAATTACCATCACGAACCTCTTAACTCCTCGGCTCCTTACTCTCATTGGCCCACACAAATCCATGTGAACCAACTCAAGTAGTTTAGAAGTAGTAACCACCTTCTTTGACTTGAATGAAGATCTTACATGTTTCCCCCTCATACACAGATCTTGAAGTCATCGAACCTCTTACTTGGCAATCCACAAACGAGGTCCTTTGCCATTAACTTATTCAACTGATTCAAGCTTGCATGTCCTTATCTCTTATGCCACAGTTGTGTATCATTCTCAAGCACATTCAGACAAGTCAAATTATTCTCGGAAAGAGAACCTAACATAGCCTTGTATACATTGTTAGTTCGTTTCCCTTCTAGTACTATTTCACCAGTCTACAGGTTCTTCACAGTACATCCTACAGACATGAAATTAACTTGGTTTCATCTATCACATAGTTGGGAGATACTCAGTAGGTTGTGCCTCAATTCATCCACACATAGTACATTTTCAATAGCATGATTGAGGGACCTCCCAATCTTTCCAATACCAACAGTTTCACCTCTTTTGCCTTCTCCAAAAGCCACACTACCCCCCTTGAAATGCGGCGAGTGAGAGAAAGTTTATTCTATCTCCGGTAATGTGCCTGGAACACCCACTGTCAAGAATCCAGCTTGGGTTATTCCTTCTTACTCCAGCCTGCAAAACAGAATCAGGGGGTTAGTAACAAGAACCCAGACTAGCTTGGGTCCCTTTTTATGATAGAATTGATGAATCAAATCTTTTCTAGCTCAATAAGGTAAAACTGACTTTTAGTTCTTTATAACTGCCTTTTTTGCAATATCACATTCTTTTTTATAATGACCAGTTTTTTCACAAAGGAAACAAAGCTTATTGCAAGGAACTCATACATATTTACTATGAGGATTCTAGGCAGGTAAAGGTTTCCTATGTCCTAAACCATTTTTACTTTCATTATTATTTTCATGCAACCAGTTTAATACTTCTGAAGACTTGTTCTATTTAGCGAGCCTGATAAGTTCATAGTTAGCCTTATCAACCTTTTCTTGAAGAACTCGGTTCTTCTCAGTTTCCTAATGCACAACTTTTTTTTCTTTTTAAGCTCAATTTGAAGGTTGATTTGAGCCTCACTAACTTTTTTCTTACCAAAGACTTCTTTCAGTTTAAGATTCTCAAGTTCAAAAGTAGAATTTTTTTTTTTTTTTTTTTTTTTTTTTTTTTGCTTATGTTCCTTTAATTTTTGGTTTCAAGTTCAAATGCTGAGGCTTTCTGTTTAAGTTGAAAAAATTGAGCATTACTTGATGCAGATTCAATTTTCAGTTCAGTTTTAGCTTCATCCAAGTTTTTATTCTTATATAATCAGACACAACTGAGATCAGTTGGTCCTTCTCAGAAAGTAATTGTTCCTCCTCAGTCCTTAGACTTTCAATACCTTCAGTTAAAGTAAGTGCAAGCATATTCAACTCTCTTAAGGAACAAGTAGGAAGTTTTATTTTCAAGTCATCAAGACTTACCTCAGGTATATCATCAGAAGGAGGTTCTTCATCAAGAGCCATCAATACAAAGGCAGAGTCATCATCTGATTCTTCTTCTCCTCCTGAGTCAGTGTCGCTTTCAGATACTCCCCATTCTGTTACAATTCTTTTCTGGTTCTCCATCGTAGATAGTATCCAAAGTGTCCCATAATTCCTTTGCTCTATTGAGAATTCTTGAGTGCGTAACTTTTTCTGGCCAAAACAACTTATATATAGAGAGTTCTTCAAATCCTTCTTTGACTTAGCTTGGAACTTTTTTTACAATTCAGAATCCGTTTCTAATAAGGTTTGACAACTTTTCTTTATTTGAAACCTAAGTTGTTTTGCCTAAGTCTTCAATCCTTTTCCGCCTTGGAAACTGCTTCCTTTCAGCGCCGCTTGTAAGCTCTTCCTTCTTCTCCTTGGATTGAGACTTGTATTCCAGCTGTTCCCTTTTTCCTTCTTCGTCTCGAACTCGAATACCAATTTGAACAGCTTTGTCTTCAAATTCAACTGTGGACCTTTTTCTTGTCCACTCAAAACTAGGTCCTTTGTCATTTATCAAAACCACACTTCAACAACCCCCAAATCAGTTCGGATGACACAAAATAACAACCATTTTCATCTTCTCATTTCCCTTTTTTTTTTTTAACTTTCTCTCATTCTTTTCATCTTCTAATTTTACATCCTAAGCTAATAGCTTATTCCTATCCAACGAAAATGGATGCAACAAATATAGCAATAACAACTCCTATAATGACATAAACTAACATTTGGACTTTTCGGTCCTTTCCTTGTGTTGGAAACAAATTTGGTGTTCTTCAAGCTCTTCAATTCTCTTACGCAATCCAAACATGACTTTCTTTTAATGTTCACCACTGGATGGATCAAACCATAGAAAAATGTTACAAGTATTCCCCCTTCCATATCTTTGGCAACCAAAAAACTTTCTTCTGAGGTTGGTAGATGTCCATGAAGTCTTTATGTCCGCAACAAATCCACTGTGACACATTGACATTTTCTCTATTCAAACTAGCCTTTAACTTTAGAAAATAAATAAATAAAGAGTAGGAGAAATGAACAAAGAAGAGCTTGGAGTCTTCAAAAATAGTGAATTGAATTTGTGGGAAAGAGAGACCTTTAGAAAAGCCAAAAAATAGACTTTAGGGGGCTATTTCCTTTGATTCACGCGGTAAAAGGCGTGTGCTCACCTCCCAGTGCCAACTAAGCTTCAGCTTTGCCATATAAGGCATGAAGGTGTTTAAAAATTAGCTTTTGGACGAGTAGAGTTGTTTAAATGACTCACCCGTAATTACAGGCGTGGGCATGACAAAATCGTACAAGTAAAGGTGCCAGTTTAGCTATTTTGCTATTTTAATACTGAATACGATTAGATAATTATGAACATTTAAATGTTCAAAAATTCCATGAGACCTCAATGCAGTGATAAGAGCATATGTTGCGAAATGTAGGTTAGGCAACGTTATAGGTTATGTACTCCCTCCGTTCTAAAATGGATGACACAATTTCCTTATTAGTCCGTTTAAAAAAAAGGGCACAATTCTAAATTTGGAAATATTTTTGAGTTGAAACTACAACTTTACCCTTATATGAAATGATTTATAGCCACATATTTATGTAGCACTTATTTTGGACCACAAATTTCAAAAGTCTTACCATATTTTTTAAACTCCGCTCCAAATCAAACTAAGACAACTATTTTGGAACGGAGGGAGTAATAAATAAAAAATATAAATAAATAAATAAGGCTTCAATCTCTTAATAGGAGGAAACAAGGTAAAAATTCAGACCACGACAGCGTGTAAATGGACTAACATAGGAAGGTGTCGCTGTTATTCTTTGGATGCATTCCAGGTAAATCATGTTTCTTATGGAAATTTAAACTCTCATATGAGACCATTTGCTAAACCAACTCAGTTACATGCTTAAATGTACTAACATATGTAAAACCCAACGACTACAGCCTTTACATTCTTGATTTTCCGACAATGAAACAGCTTCAGCTTCAGTTTCAGTTTCATCACCATTTGGGACTCAAACAAAAGGTTTATCTTCACAAATTCATGCCTATGGCTATGCCACTAATATCTACACATCCATTAATTCCTAATCCTAAACTTTCCCTCAAACCCAAAACTTCATCTTTTACAAAAACCCCTTCATCTCGTCTTCTCTGCAAATTCAATGATTCTGGTAATCCCTCTATCTCTTTTCCCATAAATTTTGATGTTTTTACATTTTAGTGGCATGGGTATTTATCGAATTTATGATAACTGTTTTCTTGAGCCGAGGGTCTATTGGAAACAGCCTCTCCACCTTACTCAAGGTACGGGTAAGGTAAAACCCCACTTGTAGGATTATATTGGGTATGTTTTTGTTCGTTGTTGAAGTATAACTGAGTTTTAGTCAGCTTAGGAGTAGAATGATTTTCAAATAGCTAGTCAAATTCAAGCTACTATACATACATTTATACACATATCATACATACATTTTTTCAGTGCTATTATTTGCTTAAAATGCTAATGAGTGTTTATATAGTGACATTTTCCCTTTTTGTTTATATGTTAGGTGACAGTACTGTCTTTTCCTAGCTAAAGTAAAGTTAAAAGTAGTATCTTTTTCCTACATTTGCTTTGAAGTTTCTAGTAGAAGTGCTAATGATCCTTGGTAATGTGAAAAACAGAAGGGGGACATGAATAATAATGAGGGACAATTGGGCGGAATGAGAGAGCACTAGTATCATAATTGATAATTGAAGGTTAGAGTGAAACACGTGATGTGTGGATTAGGTGAACGTCACGGGTGCGAACTCTGTTGCAGACAAAAGTCTCGTATTTAAGTTGAGAAGGGTAGAAGGGGCGGCTTATTATCCATCAAGTTTTGATCCATGGGGCACTAACATTTGGGATATCTCGTTTATCAAAAAAGTTTATATTGATAATTGAAGGTAAAAGAGGAACTGGTTGGGAAAGGTTGATTACTTGGAGCGTCTTTTGTGCCTAATGTATGAACCAAAATATGCACACAATCACGTCTCCTATTCCTGTTGACCAATCAGACATTTCAAACATGAGATGATACTGTGGTAAAGAAAAGGAAGGATAAGAAGCTCTTCTGCAACCTTTTTAAATATTTGGCGGAGAGGGTTTGGAGTTAAAAGGGGAATCGTGATATATCCTAGTATTAGTTTACTCTACAGTTCAAATATCTATTTCCTTTTCTGCCATATGTTGCCTGAGTTTATCCGGATCGGTTGCTTGTGTATATTTCCTGTAGTTTCTAATAAAATTTACCAACATGTCCGAAGTATGTGTCAAAGGAAACAGATTAAGCAGTGAACTTACAACTTTATTAGATTTGACCTCACAGCTGGAAATTCTGAAGCCTGAAGGGAAGAAGCCTGAGAAGCGTGTCAATGGTATATTCTGGATTCTACTTCTCAACCTGGGAATATATGTAGCAGATCATGTCTTCCAGGTTTTGGAAATTATTTTTTCTACTTATTGCAGCTTTCATTGATAATGTTATTCTTGTATGCTGGAACTAAGAGAACTAATAGAAAAGCATTTTATCAGGTTCGGGCAGTAAAAGCGTTGTACTTGTACCACAATTTTCCTGCTTGGTACCAGTTTGTGACTGCAACATTCTGTCATTTTAACTGGTGAGAATGTAGAGCGTTTAAGTGCTTCTTGCAAATGTTAAAGAAATGGAAAGTAAAATGTTCAAAATCCAGCAGATTTATCACTTCTGTCTATCCCTTTCATTTCTAATTTGTTCTGTTCTTTGTCCATACTGCTCAACAGGAACCACCTCTCAAGCAACCTTTTCTTTTTATATATTTTTGGTAAGACTTCTGTTTCTTGTTATACTTATGGATAAGATTTCAGCATAGTTGATAGCTTATTAGAAACATAGATGTTAACCTATATTAAGCTTCCAGGAAAGCTCGTTGAAGAGGAGGAAGGAAACTTTGGATTGTGGCTTTCTTATATCTTAACTGGGGCTGGAGCTAACCTTGTTTCGTGGTTGATTCTGCCAAGAAATGCTGTTTCTGTTGGTTCATCTGGTGCAGTATTTGGACTTTTTGCTATTAGTGTACTTGTGAAGGTGACTTTTGCGTCTTGCTTTTATTGCATTTATTTATGTACCTCAGTTTATCAATGTCTGTTTCTGTAGATTAACGGACTTGGACAGCGTACTGTTCCACTTGATTGGTAGATCGGTCTAACCTACTTGATTGTTACTGCAGATGTCTTGGGACTGGAGAAAGATTCTTGAAGTACTTGTACTGGGCCAGTTCGTTATAGAAAGGGTATTCCCTTCCACTTTTTCCTGCTAATTGGAATCTCATCATTCATTTGTGACCTTGTTACTTGTACAAATTGTGCTAGATTCGTCACGTCAATTTTCTGTCATGACATGGCTTAATTGGTGAACAAGGCAGTTTTACAACACATTTTTACAAGGGTTATAGCTCAAAAAATTGAGTTGTTTCCCAGTTTAAGGGTTATACACACATTCCTACTTCAAGGTGAAGTTCTAGGTCCATTGCTTTCACAAGGCTGTGACATAAAACGATATCTTTTTGTTTCATTGACAATAATAAGAATGTTATCGAAAAAGTTTTAAGTTATGCTGTTTGTAATCTAGTTCTCTTTCATTTAGATACGACTTCGATATTTATGGGAGCTAAAACTTGATAGTTCATTCTCCGATATATTTGGTTTCAAATAAAAATTCCTCCTCTGGATGATAGATTATGGACTACCATACATCTCAATGATTTCCTAACTATCATATGATACTTCGCCATTGACATCTCTGGAACTATGAAGTATATTGATATCCCACCTTATTTGATAATCCAAGAAGGTGAAGTTGCACATTTGGTGCTAAAATGAGGGCTTAAACTTAAGTTTGTAATATAGCAGAGGAATGGAATAGAGGGAGAGCAAAGCTAGTAGAGAGATCCTATTTCATTTTTATTTGTTTCACTTCACTTGTATAAGGAGTAATCTAGAGAAGAAAAAAGTAAAAGCTTTATCAACAACATCAGTTCTTTTCTTAAACCAACTATTCCTAGTGATGAGAAATTCAATGAATGCTACTTATTGTTCCCAAAAACGAACTTGACTTATCATCCCACTGACACTGAATATATCAGGTGATGGAAGCAGCCCAAGCTTCTGCAGGATTAGCGGGAGGTATTCGTGGAGGTGCCCTACAAAATGTTAATCACATTGCACATCTCTCCGGCGCTTTAATTGGTGTTGCTTTGATATGGCTGCTGAGTGGAATTTCTTCACAAGCCACTGAGCCGGGTACACGGAACAACATGAAGTGATTTCTAAAAGTTGAGATCAAGAAAAGATTCTTCTCAGCTCAATGACACTTACAGGCATTTATGCACATTTTTCAGCAGACTAAACATTACCAAGGACATTTTTGATGATTTTTCTGTGGATAGGATATATCAATTTAACATCATATTGCCATGGTGTGTAGATTATGTTAACCATTAAGTAGCATGTATATGTAATTGTTTTGTTCAGTTAGCCAGCATATGGTCTATGAATTCAGTAATACAGCCTAAGCTTGATTGATCTGCGGATAGCATAAATGTGGATCATACTATTACTGAATTATAGGAAGGAAATGCTTGAAGGGGTCATGTATATTTGTAACTTTTCAATATCATGAATTGCGTGCTTCACTTTAAAGAAGTGAGCGTGTTGGATCTCGCTGTTCGCTTCAAGCACCATGGACCTCGTCGCCTTTTGAGCTTTTCGCTTTTGGAAACACTGCTTTGACTTGCAGGTTCACCAAATATTTCGAGAATACAGTTGGAATGTCTAATCTGTAACTCCGTGTCTCTCATCTTGTACAAGTGTTTCCAAAAGAGTACCAATTTTTCTTTCACGATTATTTTCTTCTATTGGAATGAAATGAGTTTAAATAGAGCATAAAATAGATGGTTCAGATAGCATACTAACTATAGAGGATTCATATATGGAATAACAATGATGGATTGATTGACCAAGTGATCATAGTCCCATAAGAAATGCGATCGATGGTTGCTTGTATACTAGAGAAAATGGAATTCCTAAGGAGTCCTACCAATTGGCTAAAAGTGCAATGCCTTATGATTTTGAATCCCGCTAAAATGTGAGCTAGGGTATGTTCAGTTCTTTTCTAGAGCTTATTAACCTGCAACAATATACTTTATGACCGATTTCTTTGAGTCAACGTAATAGAGCATGAGGTTTGAGAGTTGTATGAACAAATGCCCATTTGAAATTCTATGTGCAGTGGCTTGATAAGACATAAAGTAATATCAGCTGTCACATAATCTAATTCTCTGATCTCACGGATGCGCTGATAAGCACCATTAGTTACACAATCGGATTCTATTAATCACCGAGTTATCATGTAAACCTTATACCCTTCACCACTAGTCCACCATGCACCATAGGCAAGCATTAACATTCATCTAAAAATGGACCAATCAACCCTAGACAAAACCACCTTCAGCCACCAAATCTCCGCCAGAATCCGCCTTGTCACGGAGGTAGACGACGATATGCCACATCTTCACAAACTCATTTCCCAAATGGCAGATTATCATAACCTTACAGAGTTCTTCACCACCACAGTAACCTCTCTTTCCAACAACTTATTCAAATCACCACCTTTCCATGCTCTCACTGCTCTCATTCTTGAAGTTTCACCCCACCCTTTTCCTCCCATATCCAATAACAGCCTCTGTTTCAACTCTGTCATCAACAATAATATCAATCTTGAGTCTCCATTTATTGACACTGAATTAGAAATTTTCAAGTCCAAAATTTCCAATAATATTTATGTAGCAGGTCATGTGTTGGTTTTTCCAAGTTACAATGGTTTCTTTGAGAAACCTGGTTTACATTTGGACCAGTTATTTGTGAGGAAGTGTTATAGGGGGTTGGGTTTGGGGAAAATGTTATTTTCTGCTGTTGCATCCCAGGCTGCAACTATGGGAATGAGTATGGTTGATTGGCTTGTTGCTGATTGGAATGAAGAAAGCATAAAATTTTATGAGAAAATGGGAGCTCATTACATTCCTGAATATAGACTTTGCAAATTGTATGGAGAGAAGCTTCATGAGTATGGTAACATCTTTGGTTAATCAAGTGTTGCAGCAGCTTATACTCGGATTCGAGCCTCGAAATGGAGTCACATTTGATAAGGGGCTCTTTCTATCAAAGTGGGCCTTTCTAATGGGAAAATGAACTAGACAGACCCCAAAACGAATAGTACTAGATATCGGGTGGGAAACAAAAAAAATATGGATAAAATACCATACCTTGAGTACTCATTTTGGTATAATTTATCTCTTGAAAGTTGCAAATTGGCTTTACTTTCTTAGCTTTTATAATTATTTTTCCTAAACAATGATGCTTAAATAGACTACAAAAGCACCTAAACAGAATGATAAATGTTATCGGATGGCCCCAAACCCGAAGGGACAAAGCAACCACATTTTGATTGCCTCTAGTGAGAAAATCAAACTAAAAAAATTATGGATAACTATTTACCAACAACAAAAATTAAAAAGAAGGATAAACGAGAATTTTGATTGCTTCTAATGAGACCTTATTAATCACATAAAATACCATTAGGAACAAATATAACAGAATTTTTGAAGATAAAAGATTAGGCCACATAAATCCCATACAATTGAACTTTTCAGTTCATGACAACTATACGGAACAATCAGTTCCATTAGTCATCTGGGAAACCTAGGTGCCTATAAATAAGTTTAGCAACTGGTTTTGCATCACCTGGTTGATATGGGACAAGAGACCCCAGATCCATATCCGAGATGGTCTTGTATAACGTCTGTGGACGAGCACAATATAAGTGCCTTCTCTCAGCCAGTTCTTCTGCGAGCTCGCTTTGATGGTTGTCCATTAGATCCTCATTGACTACCACTATTAACGGTTTGCTCAGCTGTAATGTCTCAAATATGCTCCCTGAACCTGCAACACTTGAAAGTGTGATTACAAACCCTAGTCTTTTAAATCCATTTTCAGTTGTCTCCATGTGATCTAAATCAAACTTCTCAAAGAATGCACACGTTTTGAAGTCAATGACCAGAAATTTCGGTTTTCCTTATCTTCGCAACATCCCACCTCAGAACAACCATGCAGGAACTCTTCGCCAATCATGTCTTCTGAGGCGACTAGCAACCTTCAAACATTTGCAAGCTTGGAAACTGAGCTGAGATTAACACTTAAATCATACAATGAGATAGACGTTTTAAGGGAAACAGTCATTTCCACACATTAGCAACCCCCCCCCCCCCCCCCCCATGTTTCTGAGTAAGTTATCCTGAGCATTGTAACAGCATGAAAATTTTTAAGTGTCTCAATGAGATAAACGCTAACTCTGGATGTTGGCATCTGCAATTCAAAACTCCTTTTTTTTTTCTACTGCTGTACTGCATATAACTATTATGTGGATCTACGAACTACTTTCCCTAGGCAAAGCAATATATAACCATTTCAATGAAACAACGATATCCAAAAGGCTAACTTCTCTTATCCGGTTAGAGGGAGGAGTAGAGGAAGAAAAGTTAAAGATACTGTGAAAACAAACAACATAAGAAAGTACCAGAGCAATAATCTAAATGTATAAGACTACATTTGTTTTTCAACCTTGAATTACCTGCATGGCTGATAACAAGTGATGCCGACTTCAAGGAGTCAGCTATGCTTGATGAAAATGTGAAGTAGTCCACAGCTGGGGAACCATCTTCAGCAGTCGATTGGAAAGATTACAGCAAGATTTAAAAGACCAGAAATAAAATCGTCATTACGATTTATTGGTTGAAATTTTGCAAAAGTAATTATATGTGAGTGGGTGAGTGTGTGCAAGAGTTCAGTAAAAGGCTCAAAAGAGATACTAGTAATATGTAAGATTGGAATAAAGCCTAACATGAAAAGTTAGTTAGTTGAGAAAGAAAGTTTATCCATCACAATCGAGTGATTTACAACATGAAGCAAACAACCACAAATTACTCATGTCCTAAAATTTGCACTCAAATTCAAATCCAAACATCAAATGATTGTGCAGATAATACATCCTGAATTTTTATCATGGAAACTAACACGGTCCTTCAGTTTAATGAGATGTTACACCCAAAAGAACCTAAACGTAATGCCACGCTAGAATTTCTCAATCCATCCTTTGTATTATCCTTCAAAGAGAAAATTGAGACTCGGTAATCACATATTCATATGATTTGAGCTTCTTATCTACTTCAGTATTCTAGAATCAATTTAGTCACTACAAATATTAAAGCTATATATACAAGTATATCCCAACATAATTCTTCTTCAAGACTATCCACTTTCAGTGAATTAAGCAGAGTTATCTCCCCTAAACGAACACATAATTTGCACACAAGTAAATTCTTTTGCTAAGCAGTGCAAATCCTTAACCGCTTTATTATTATCCCTTAGCTTGGAATATTTGAAATGCTTCACTTTATTTTAATGATCTATTCTCCCATAATTACCCAACTCAATTTTGCTTTCTTTCTTGCATTCTTCTTTCTTCTCCTTTTTGCTTAACCAGCAAGAGACATCTTTTTGGATCCACAGCTAGTGTCGAAACTGAAAAACTGACACTTTTTACTACAAATGTTTTTACAGCAAATAAATGGTAAACCAGCAATTCTGCACAATTTCTCGAATTTCTCTAACTCAGTAGTTCTATTTGTTGGACTAAAACAGCCCTAACATACTCTTAACATGGTGTGATATTGTCTGTTTTGGGATAAGCTAGCACGGTTTTCCCAAAACGCCTCACACCATTAAGAGATCCCTAGCTCTCAATCTTTTCAGCCATTGATGTGGTACTTTGTTCGCACTCCCAACACTATTAGCACAAATGTGTTAAAAAGAAACACATATCCATAGAAACATCAAATTACCTTTGTTGGAATGTACAATCCACGGCCCATTTGAATGAGAATATGGGAGTAACCTTTCTTGAACAATTCATTCTTAAGTTGTGGAGTATCCATTGCTCTTACTAGATCATCAAAACAGGTTGTCCCAACCGTCACAAAAACTAATCTCTTCTCCTTAACAACATCACCCATTTTAATTTCCAAGATTTATTCAAACACAATTCTAAGTTGCAATAAAAATATGGTATATATTACAATAGGTTTGATTTCGCCGGAGAAAGAAAGCACTGCATTAAACATAAAGAGCAACCTAAGTGCACGAAAGGCCACTTTTGCCACTGGTCTTTGAGCACAGGCCACTAATACCAAAATATTTAGTTTGTGGCCACTTTTGCTTAAAGAGATAGAACTTCAGTCCAGAGGCCGGATTGAAGTTCAGTCCTTAAAGATTGAACTTCAATCCACGGCCATATGGACTTCAGTCCAGTCCTTAAGATAGAACTTCAGTCCATGACCATGGACTGAAGTTCAGTCCATAGCCATACTATGGACTGAAGTTCAGTCCATGGCCATATGGACTGAAAGTTCAGTCCTTAAGAGATTGAACTTCAGTCCAGGGGCCGTATGGACTGAACTTCAGTCAACTATCAGAGCTTAAGTCAACATTTATTTAGTAAAGGCCCAAAAGTGGCCTCTAGTGTAAGACCAAAGAAAATAGTGGCCTCAAACTAAATACCAGTGTTAAAAGTGGCTGCTGGGCGAAATTTTTACGATGTTGCTGGTTTGATTTGTTTAGAGTTTGGGTTACTCGATTTTCCATTTATATAGATTAATCAATCGAACTAGTAAAAACTTAATGATGACAAATGGAGAATATTTAAGGACAAATTTGAGGTAAAAATTTTCCAAAAAAGGTTTTACTATCACTTAAAATAAAAAAAAAGGAGAAAATTTTAAAAAATAGCTACTAAGAGCCTGTTTGGGTTGGCTTAAAAAAGTAGCTTGAACGAAAAAGTAACTTAAGAAAAATATTAGCTTGAATGATATTTCAGCTTTTTGCCTCTATGCATGTTTGGTGTGAACTAAAATATTTTGCCTCTATGCATGAAAAATATTTTTCTAAAAAATTAATTCTTAGGAAAAAGTCATTTTGTTACTTATTTTTTAGCGTTTAGTAACTAATATGTAGGTGGGGTAGGGTGGATGATTTGTCTAAATGAAAGTAATGAGATAAGCCTCTTACACACGCTTCAAGTCTTCTTTTGCTGATTCAATAACAGTCTGAAAATTCGACTGAATAAGTCTTAGTGCAGTTAAGCCGGGGCCAGGGTCAGACGTCTCCTTGTTTTATATGTCTCTCGATACTTGAGTAGGAGCTTTCCCTTTCTTTCCCATCTGTGCTTTCCTCTCCTTCTTTGCCTTCTTTGAATAAAAAAATTATAATAACCCGATAAAGAAAGAGTAGGGGCAGACCCCCATACGTCAGAGTGAACTAACTCAAATAGTACACTACAATGACTCACGAGAGGGAAGGGTAAAGGGAAGAAAGTGCTTATGCCTCTTCTTTATCGATAGGATTCCCATCATTTTCAGTCTACGGCGAAGGCACCGAACTTTTCTTTATGTTGAAAGAGAAGAGGACAGGGTCTTACTTACTTAAAAGTAAAAAAAAATGGAAGTTTCCTGTCTTAGTTTCACTTCCTTGAACTGGCTACTGCACTCTCGCTTTAAGTAGCTGAAAGCTCTATGTGGAAAAGTTTCTTATTGTGAAATGAATGGCATTCTAGAAGCTCTCACTCAAACAAGGCTTCCTATTCTATTTAAAAAAATTTGTCCATAGAAAGAGTTAACTCCAGGCTGGCATGGCTTTGAGGTTCACTCAAGATCCGGATTCCCTCATACCGGCATTTTGATACCACCAGGAACAGGAAAAAGAAATTCCAAGGAATAAAAAAAAGTGAAAAATTGGATCCCGACTTACGGCCTTTACGCTACTACTATTGTGATGTGAGCGGTTCAAATTGGTTGAATCAATAATCAAACTTCCTTTTATTTTTTTTATTCGGATCGGATTTATGTTGGCTTTGTTGGGAGGCTCGCGTAGTTTGTTACGTCAGCTCCAAAAGGATAAGTGTTGTTGGTGAGTTTTAGGTAGGGGATAGTGAGGGTGAGGGTGGGGTGGATAGGGGTAAGGGAAGAGTGCATTGGTGAGAATCTATCTTGGACACGTGGCAACCGGAAACGAAGACAGAAAAGGTTTGCACACGAAGAGTCTCACAGTTAAGTCTTCGAAGATAAATATTGAAGTTACTGTCCGAGAGGAATGAAGCGTACAATGTTCGAGTCAAACAGACCGGACTGACTATAATCATAACTGCCCCATGATCGCGCATTAAATCGGCACCAGATCGTGGGTCTCCCACGATCAGATCGTGGGGGACGTGCCTCGTTAATGCTCACAGACGGTTCAGTTCGTATCACTATAAAAACCTCTCTTACCAAATTGCTAAAAGTAAAGCAAAAAGAAGAGCTCTTCCACTGAGAATGTCTTTTCTTATAAAATACGCCACTCTACGAGGGAAGATGCAGATAAAAGGCCAATAGCCTGATGTGGCATTCACAAATATATATATCAAAACTCTATCAAATTGTGCTCTCACAGATAAAGTAATAACAGCATCTCAGCTCTTGTTCTTGTGTTTACTTATTTTTTTATATTTACATTCTATAATTGTGATCTTGATATAATTAGTTGCTTGTAACCCCAAACCAATTCAATTGTATCCTCAATACGAAATTTAAGGCATATAATTTGGAGCCCACCATGGGGCTCAGGGAATTGAGATTGTTCCAAGGTTGCGACATTAACATCAGTTCGTAAGCTTTATTCCACTAAAATGGTTGAAGGAAACACTCGTCCCGATGGGACCCCTTCTAATGGAGGAAACCAAAGTAGGAGATTAATCACGCCCCATTGGGCCACAAGTTCATGGAGACAACCAGAGGGTAGAGAATGAAACTGCCGACGACGTTCAGTCCATTCATTCTCACCATGAACAGCTCTTGCCAATAGATGGAGCGGGAGCAGGTACTTCATGATCAAGTTCTTGGAAAGTGATGCCAAGAGATTTCATGATTCAAACTCACGAAGCCATGTAAGAGCAGGCAAGAATAAATGAACGGGTAAACAATTCATTGCATACACTCTCCGAGAGACTTAAGGTTAAAACCACCCCACCCATAAACGGAGTTGGCTCCGCGGGGTCGGGGAGTGTTCACGTAGTAGCTGAGACAACTCCCATAGTACAACAAAATGTCTCGTTGGACGAGTTAGAAAATGAAAGAAAGAATTCGAGGCTAAATTCGAAGAACGGATCCCTGGAGCACCGAAGACTCCAAAGCTGATAGACATTGCTAAGTGTAAGCAGAGAGTATTTAAACTAAAGGCTGCCCCGACTCCTACTTCAACTGCTCACATCACTAAATACATGGCGATGGTGGAGGGGAATTACTTAACCAAGTTGGCTTTCGACTCCGTGCTCCTTAAAAAATTCGTAGAGACGTTGGAAAAATTAGCGTTGAGTTGGTATATACATTTTTCCTCTTAATCCATTGGGTCTTTTGATGAGCTGGTTGATCTATTCATCAAAGTACATATGGGGGCCCCAAAGGTTCATAAGAGGAATGAGGACCTCTTCTTAGTCAAGCAGAGGCCGAGAGAGCCCCTCCATACTTTTAGGATCGTTTCCAAGCAAAACGGATGCTCATGCCTCCCATGGAGGATGACTTGGTAATTTTGGCTTACACCAACAATTCGAATGCTAATAGCTCGAAGGCGTGCGTTGAGTTGAAGAAAAATTTGCAAGAATAGCAAGCCATGACTCGGGATGATGTATACACTAGAACCTACTCTAAGATTAGAGTGGAGGAAGATGGGAGGTTTGCGAACTATAGTTCCAGATACATGAATTGTTCCGAGCCATCGAGGTAGAGCGAGTTGTTGCAATGAAATTTGAGATCCCGATTTGAGTCGTATGACCCTCTGAGACAGCATGTGAGTCAAAGGTTTTGGAAATAAGGGCACCAGAAATAACAACTCAGTTCGAAGATATAGTGTTGGGCCGACTTTGGTTTCGAATGAGCCAAATTTGCCCCGAATCTCATAATATAATTTCAATATTTCCGATTTGGAGTTAGTAAATGTGTTGAAGGGGATAACAGACAAGGGGGTGAGACTCTCCAAAGATATGAGGTCCAATCCAGGATAAAGGGATAAAAGTTTGTGGTGCCACTTTCATGAAAATCACGGCCACTTCACTGAAGATAGCAAAGTTTTGCGATACGATGTGGCCAACTTTCTAAAGAAGGAGATATTGAAGGAACTTTTAACAGACAAAGAAAAGCAGACCTTCGCCAAGAACATGGGTAGAGGACAGTCGCCAAGGACTCTGTCTCCAAAAAGGGTAGGGAATGTGATCTCTGGAGACTCAGAGATCAATGGAGTAACTTATAATTCGGCCAAGAAGTTTGCAAAGGTCTTCGTGACCCATGAAAAGAAGAGCCGCAATGGTGGCTCGAAGGGAGAAATCGTATTTTTTAGTGATAAGGACGCCGATGGGATGATGTTTCCCCATCACGATGCATTGGTATTTATGTTGCAAATCAATGATTCTGATATCAAGCGAGTGTTGGTAAACGTTGGAAGCTCTGTGAACATCATTCGTTATGGAGTTGTGAAGCAAATATGGTTGAAGGACCAGCTCGTCTCGAAGTCAACTATGCTCGCAGGCTTCTACAATTTCATGAAGAACACACTTGGTGAAATCACACTCACAACCTATGCAGAAGAAGTTACCAAGGAGACAGTGTTCCAAGTTATGTCCGAGGATATCGCGTACAACGTGATCCTTGGGCGTCCATCAGTTCATGCTATGAAGGTGGTGCCTTCAACTCTTCATCGGGTGATCAAGTTCCCGAGCCCATGGGGAGTTTGAAGCATCCGTAGAGAACAAGGAATTGTGAGGGAGTGTTATTCAGTTGCTCTTAAAAGTAGAGTCGTCCTGTCTAGTCCATCCGAATAGCAATCACAGCTCCCATGGTGAGAAAGAATTGGTTCCGGTGGCTGAAATAGAACCTCAAAAAGGAATAATAGAAAATATCAAGACTTGTATTCAGGATCCCAAGCAGCAAAGAAGATTCCATGATTGAAGAGCTGGAAGCAATCATACTGTCAGTAGAGTTTCTGGGGAGGAAAGTATATGTTGGTTCGAAGCTGGACCCCAAGTCAAATGGGAGTATTATTGCCTTTTTGAAGTCTAATACGGACTATTTTGCTTGGTCTCATGCCGACATGGTTGGGATTGACCTGGATATAACCAATTATAAACTCAATGTTGATCCTTACTACCCTCCGGTGAAGCAAAAGAAGGGACAGACTGCAGGCATCAAGACAAAAGGTGATAGATGAGGAAGTGAGTAAATTGCTTGATAATGGCTTCATCCGTGAAGTCAAGTACATGGATTGGCTAGCTAATGTTGTCTTGTGGCAAATGTGTGTGGATTACATGGATTTGAATAAGGCTTGCCCCAAATATTCATATCCGTTACCACAAATTGATAGGTTAATTGATTCCACGGTTGGGCACAAGTTATTTAATTTCTTGGATGCTTACTCTGGTTACAATCAGATCTTGATGGAACTGAAGGATCAAGAGAAAACTCCTTCATCACTGTCGAGGAACTTATTGTTATGAAGCGATGTCGTTCGGCCTAAAAAATGTGGGTGAAACGTATCAAAGGTTGATGTATCAGATGTTTAAAGAATATATTGGGAAGTCGATGGAAGTGTATATCGACGACATGATGGTGAAATCAGTGTGGGTAGATGAGCATTTGAATCATTTAAGGAGGACTTTCGCTACTCTCCAGTAGTATAACATGAAGTTAAATCCTGAGAAGTGTGCTTCTGATGTTGGCTTCGGAAAGTTTTTTGGCTTCATATTACCTGAGAGAAGGATAAAACCTAACCCGGAGAATATTAAAGCAATATAGGAGATACCAGATGTTCTCACGGGAAAAAAAGAGGTATAACGTCTGACTGGCCGTGTAGCAGCCTTAAGTAGATTCATTTCAAGGTCATCGGAGCGATACCATAAGTTCTTTTCTGTCTCAAAAAATAACACAAATTTTGAATGGACTCCAGAATGCCAACATGGGTTGAAACATTTGAAGAACTACTTGTCAAATGCTCCGCTACTTCCAAAGCCAAAGGATGGAGAAACTTTGTTGATCTACCTCACGGTGTCTGAAATGTTCGTGAGTGCGTACTGATATGATAAGAGGAAGGAAAGCAACAACTGATTTATTATGTTAGCAAATGATTGCTCGATACTGAGACCATATACCCTCATTTGGAAAAATTGGAACTTGCTTTAATAGTTGCTGCATGAAAGTTACGACCTTACTTTTAATGCCACCCCATATCCATAGTCACCACCTCCCCCATTAAGAAGCGTATTGCATAGGCTTGAACTCTCCAGAAGATTAGCTAAGTGTGCAGTTGAGCTAAGCAAGTATGATATCGCTTATCAACCTCGCACGATCATTAAGTCCTAAGTGTTAGTTGTTCGTGGCAGATTTTAGTACCCAAATACTCCCTGAGGCAGAGAAGGAAGAATTGATGTCGAAGGGAACAATGTCTAGAGTTTGGATACTCTATGCGGATGAGGCTTCAAATGTTAAAGGTTCAAAACTTGAGTTGGTTTTGGTGGCTCTTACAGGAGAAAGGGTTCGGCACTCAATTAGGTTCCACTCTGTTGCTAACAATGAAGCCGAGTATGAGGCCGTGATAGCAGGCGTGAAGCTTACTAAATAATTGGCATGTAAGAAGATTGAGTTGAAAAGTGATTCACAACTAGTGGTGAATCAAATATTCGGGGACTTTATGGCTCGTGAGCCCATGATGCAGCAACTCCTAATCAAGGTAACGGAAAGTTTATCAAAGGTTTTAGAATAGAAGGTGGAGCAGACCCCCCGAGAGGAAAATGCTGAAGTGGATGACTTGGCAAATCTAGGCTCCGATGTTGAACTAAGTGAGTCAGGAGAGAATTCAGGCATTCTTCTTTTTAGTTCAACTATTGGTAGAGTAAAAACTGATGTAAATTTGGTACATCTCACTTGGGATTGGTGCACCAAGTTTATATCATATTTTAAATCGAGGACTTTGCCGAGTGATAAGAAGGAAGCTCGAAAGTTGAGGATCCTAGCGGTCCGGTATTTCATGCTTCGCCAGGAGTTATATAGGAAATTGCATAGCGGCCCATTGGCTACGTGCTTGGGTCCGGGGCAGATTGAGTGTTATGAGAGAAGTGCACGAGAATGAATGTGTCAATCACTCCGGAGGGAAATCGCTTTCTTAGAAACTACTTAGAGCTAGATACATTTGGCTAGATATAAACACGGATACCAAGGCCTTCGTATGAAAATGTGATAAGTGTTAGCGCCATGCACATATGCTCCATCAACAAGTGGAGCCATTGCACTCAGTCTTATCACTGAGACCATTCATGAAATGGGAAATGGATATTGGTGGATTACCCCCAAGGCAAAGGGTAAAGTGAAGTTTTTGCTCATTTTGATAGATTATTTTTCCAAATGAGTTGAAGTAGGGGCCTTTTCCCAAGTTAGAGAACATGAAATCATAGACTACATTTGGAAGAATATCATATGCAAATTCAGAGTCCAAAAGAAAATTACGTGTGACAATGGCTCACAATTTATTGGCTCCAAAGTTACACATTTCCTTGAGAATGAGAAATAAAAATAGTGGTATCGATGTCGTACCACCCGAGTGCAAATGGACATACTGAGTCCTCGAATAGAGTGATTATTAAAACTTAAAGAAAAGGCTCGAGGAAGCAAAGGGCCTGTGATCAAATGAACTCCCCGGAGTGTTATGGGAAAAAAGAACCACAAAGAAGAACAATACGGGGAAACCCATTATTATCTAATGTACGGGATGGACGCCTTGATCCCCGTAAAGGATGGTGAACCAAGCTTCTGGTATGCTCACGCTACCGAAGAGGCTAATATAGAAGCAATGCACGTGGAAATGGATCTACTAGATGGCCAGAGGGAATTGGCTTTGATACGAATGGCAGCTCAAAAGAGGCAAATTGAAAGTTATCATAACAAAAAGGTAAAGTTTAGAAATTTTGAGGTTGGAGATTATGTGCTCAAAGCCATGAAACATTCAACCAAGAAACACAATGCCAAAAAGTTGGGAGCCAACTGGGAGGGTCCGTACAGGGTCGCGAAAATAGTTGGAATGGGAACATATCAACTAGAAATGATGGATGGAAAGTCGGGTCCCATCAAATTGGAACATCTCCAATTTTAATCGATACTACTTTTAAAATTGAGGTACTTAACTTACTTTGCTTGTTTTATTTTATATTCATCTGCGGCTGCGAACTCCCATATGCTCAGATGCTTAGGTCGGATGATTAGTAAACCCCCAATTTTCTTTGTTTAACCTATTCAGAAAGCGGAGGGATCGAAATAGTGCTCGGGTCCTCATCATTCGCACCTGACCACTGGGGGATGGAAAGAGATGGCATAAAGTCCAACACAGCGCAACGATGCATGTCGGCGACTTACAATCTTTCATACAGGGGACTACCGACATACACAAAAACGTGTCTTATTTTTAGCATTTATGTAGCGCCTGGTAGCAGCAATGTTTGAATTGTGCTAAGTCTTTTACGATTAGGCTTGATGTAACGCTGAATACGGCTCATTATCTTTAAAAGAATGAATATTATCTGAAGTTTTTTACCTTAATATCTAACTTCCCATAGGTTTATTGCATGATACGAGTTAATTTTCATGCCCTGACATGGGGATGAAATATCATCTCGGTTCGCATTAATCTCTCATTAAAAGTTCTAAGTACTACACGACTCGGAATGAATAAAGCTTGAAAGCAAAAAAATATTCTAAATGTTTTGCATACGTCCCGATGAGATAACATGCAAACATTTGAAGACACGAATAACAAGCAAGTTCACTAAAATAACGGGCACTCAGACCTTACAAAAGGTTATATAAACTCAGCCTCATGCTGCTGAGGTTACAAAAAGAAACAAAGGAAAGAAAAACCCTTTATGGGGAAGGTGAAGTTGGAGCTTGGAGGTCACCATCATCTCCCTAAGGAGAACCCTCTTCATTCTCAGAGGCCCCATTCTCCTCTCCATTCTCTTCATCTCCGGTTTCATCTTCATCATCATCCTCGTCCGAGTCATCACTCGACAAAAAGCTCTCAATAATCTACCGAGCTTTGGCAACACGCTCCTTGGCCGTAGCAATCTCCACTTCAAGGTCTAAGGTCCCCGCTTGGCACCCTTTAAAGAAATCCTACCAAGTTTGGATAACCACCCAATTGCGATCAATAACGGCTTTTTGGCCTTAGCCTCTAACTTCTCAGTTAGGCTAGCCTTTTACCCCTAGAGCTGAGCCAAATCGGAGGTAAGAGAAGGGATTTATTCAACTTGGCTTGTCAACTTTCTTATCTCTAATTCTTGTTTTGCAAAGTTGGTCATGTAGTTCTCCTACAGTCTCATTATCTACGAGTTGTCGCGCTCAAGCAAGACCTCCAACTCTCTGATCTTAGTCGTTGCCTCAAAATTCTTAATAACATGAGCCTCTTTTAGAGCCTAGATCTATCTCTTGTAATCCTCAGAGGCATTGGTCGCCTCACTCCTTTCAGCCACCTTTTGGTCAAGCAGAATTTTCAAATGAGTCGCCTCCTCTCTCAGCTTCAAGTTGGACTCCGTGAGCTTGTGATGAGAATCTCCCATCTCCTTGAGCTTAGCAGCAGGGGCCTCTTCCCGATCAATGGCGTCGAGGATGTACATTAGGCCCTGTAAAAGTGGAACTTAATAAGAGGAACACCAAAACAAAGTAAAGGATAAATAAGAAACAAACAACAGGCTTACTCGAAGCACGCCCATGGCGCCCATCGACAAGATTGTGTCCATATTGAGCTGACTGAGGCATTCCCTCTCAAAAGGCCCGAACAATTGGTGAAAATACTTAGAACCTTCGCTAGGCTTGGAGAGAATATCTACATACCAAGGGATAGAGATCAAAATCCTTCTCATAATACCCTCAGTATCAGGGTCATCAGACAGCTCGGCGGTAATCTTTTTGACCATGCTCGTTACTCTCAGCTCAAACGAAAGAGGCCGAGACTCAGCATCATCCACCTTTTCTTTTCCCTTGGCTTTCTCAGCCGTGTTCTCGAACTCTCTGAACTCAATGAAGTCAGCATGCTCGAGAGCTTTAGGATCCTCATCACTGGGCTCATCAATTAAATGGAGTAACAGAAGTTGAACGGCAAGCTCCGTTCCTAATCCAGCCTCGACTTTTACATGGCGACGCACTACCCCCATCCCCCATCTTTGTAAGGATCCCCTTCTTCCACTTTCTTTGAGGAGCAACAAAGGATCCGACAGTAGAAGAGGACCCAAAGACGACCCTCTTCACGAGTATATCCGTACCCGGAGAGGCGCCAGTTTGAGCAGGGGCACCAGTCGACCCCATGGCCACTTTAGATGGAGGGTAATACTCCTCCAACTCCTTAATGGCCTCATCGGCCATTGGGACCTTCTTTTCTCTCATTCCTCTCTTTCATTTTCCCCCTTCTTCTCTTTCTTTTCTGTTTTCTCTTTCTTCTTTACAACCTTTTTAGGGGGGATGCCTACAATGGAAAGAACTTCTTATCTAAGAGAATCTGAAGGAATTTCCAAGAAATTAAGTATGGAAAAAGACTTACCATGTCTCTTTGCAACCCAGTCGTTCTTAGTGGCAGCAAACCTCCACGTCCTGTCGGCCTGGGGAAATTGATCGATGATGGCTTGAACCTAATCTACCAGATTAGGCACGGGTTCAGTGACCACTTTGGAAGCTGCATATGGGAGAACTACATCAGACAGAGTAAATAAAAAAAAACAAAAAAAATACAAAGGAAAAGGGGGCAAGGAACCACTTATGGACACGATTCTACCTCTCTGAGAACCCTAGTTCAGATGAGACTTGAGAGGTAAGGACCGCGACATAGCAACCTGCCCATCCGCGGTTCCTGATGTCTTCACTGTTTGATAACAGCGCATACTGTCTGCGGCTGCTCATAGTCATAATGGCGCCCTTGTAGAATTGCGACGAGTAAGTGAAATGAAATGTTTGAAAGTGAAAGGTACACCTGCCTTTCTGCATAAGTAGTCAGCGCACCTGATCACTCTCCAGAAAGGGTTCGAGCTGCGCCAAACATATGTTGTAAGAAAGGCATAGTTCGTTTATCCCGCCATGCATCGGAAGGGTGAAACCCACCGTGAATGGATACGTGTAGACGTATAAGTACCCCACTAAATAGTCCAAGGCTTTGATGGCAGGGTCCAGAACGATGATTTGAATATCTTCACCCCACCCACAGCCGGCATGGAGTTAATGAAGATTAGCTTGTGTAATCAGAGAATGAGTAGAGTTAACATCAACATTGAACCTTTCGCCATTTACCGGGTGGTCTACAAACAGATGAAGAAATCCTTAGCCATGTCAAATTTCTCCAGGATGATGTCGCCGACTTCGGCCTTTTCAATTTCGGTGCTTATTGTTTCTCTTTCCTCCAACATTTTCTCTTAATCTTCCTCTACAGAAACACATGAAGATTGGGTGGCCTTACCTCTCCTCCTCTTTAATGGGGCGGTCTCGGAGATAGTTTCGATGTCAAATATCGCCAGAATAACTTCGAGCGGCGCCGCAACAGTGCTAGGGCCGCCACCGGCGGTCATCGTAGCAGTGTCCACGGTATCGCCACCAGAGTGACTAGTGGAATTTTGAGCAAAATTCCTTGAAGACATATTTTTGCAAAGGGTTGGAAGTTTTAGATAATCGAGAAATTAAAGTTTGAGTGGAAAAATTTTGGTTGTTCGCTGGAGTTTTGATCGCATACATGTTGGTGAAAAAGGATAGTGAAAAGATTGAAAGGTACACACAAAGGGCTTTTATAGTTTGAGAGTAATGATGACCTCGTGAACTGATGCTAACATCATAGGCACTCGGCGAGTGCTACGTGGAATGGATGGGAATGTGAAGTGACAACTACCTTTTTGAAATACAAGTTTCATGAACTGCCACGTAATCTTCCCGCCTAGATCATTCCACTATACGAGCATTCTGTCAGTCACTCGGGGAGTGAAGAGACTATCTATATTAGTGAAAATTTATGACGGACACATGGCAATCGGAGGCGAAGACACAGAAGGTTTGCACAGGGAAAGTCTCACAGCTAAGCCTTCAGAGACAAACATTGAAGATGTACCATCTGAGAGGAATGAAGTGTAAAGTGTCCGAGTCAAACAGACTGGACTGACTATGATTTAACTGCCTCACGATCGTGCATTAAATTAGCACCAGATCGTGGGGGGCGTGGCATCGTTAATGCTCACGGACGGTTCAACACTATAAATACTTTCTTTACTCTATTGTAAAAGGCATTCACAAATATGCCAAACATGTGTCAAATTTTACTCTCACAAATAAAGTAATAATAGTATCTCAGTTCTTGTTCTTGTATTTACTTGTTATTTCATATTTACATTCCATAATTGTGATCTTGATTAGTTTCTTGTAACCCTAAACAAATTCAATTGTATCCTAAATACTGAATTTAGGACAGTAGGGGTGAAGGGGTAGGATTGGGTTGGGGTGGGGTGTTCAGGAAAGGGAGAAGATAATCAGTATGAATTATCACAGTTGGAACTTGTTTTCCCTTCTTTCACAAGGAAAGTCCCTATAAGAAAAAATTGAATTGTTATTAAAATTATTTTTCATAACTTCTCAACCAATGAAACATGAGAAAATAAAAATTATTTTTCAAAAAGTATTTTCTTTTGTACCAAACAAATCCTATATAAAAAAAATAAAAAACTTAAAAATAAATAAATAAAAAAAAGGAAAAAAAAAAACACGTGAATCGTGATAGTGGTCAATTCATAGTAGTAGTAGTAGTAGTAGTGTACTTATGCACGTCCACTACTTGAGCAGTTGTATTAGGAACTAACTACACATATTAACTACTTACCTCATAATCTTCTTCTTCTCCATGCATGCTTCACTTTCACACTACAACTCCAATGCTTTCACACTCACCATCTCCGTCATCTCCACCGTCGTCCAACGTCAAAAATGTTACCATTTCACCTAACAAACCGCCGCCAACCGTCGTCCACTTTTCACATTCATCACCAGCTCCATCGTCTGTGTCATTAAATCCAATATTTGAACCTAATGATAATGATAATAAAGATGTTATACAACTACCACCACCACCACCGTCCATTTATACTCCTCCGTTACCGACGCCTATTGTTCCTGTACTTTCAACACCACCGCCACCAGTAACGGCTTTATCATATCCTGTAAATGATACGTCTATTATACCAGTTTCTTCCCCGCCCCCGGTTAAAGTTGAATCATCAAGTTCATCAATCGGAGCAGTTATTGGAATTTCAGTAGGAGTTACGGGAGCTTTCTTTATTGTTGCAGTAGTGATTTTCTTCGTTTGTTATAGGAAAAGGATTAAGAATGGAAAATTACATGATCATGAATCTCCTAAGGCTAAAGGTAAGCATTTTTACTCTTTTTAGCAGATTGGAAAACAATTCAATAGAAAAATGTTTTACTTTAAGCTATATACATTGTTAAATTTGAATATCTATACATGATACTTCTTGTAATTTTGAAAATAAGACAATTAGATGATATGATCTAATGGTGTATAATATAAAGTATACATTCGCTTCCGTTAATTTCAAATTGCAGTTTGTGGAGTGAGGTTCAAATTGTTGTTTATGAACACTAGCAGCTTAATCTATCAACATGTGTTCAAAAATTGTTGTTCAATGATAATTATGAGTTCAAATTTGTATACTCATTTGCTAATTGTTAAGGTTGATCCATCAGATGACATGTACCATGTTCTGCATCAAAATGGTTCTCCTGTTTCCCCATATCAAGTGAACCCCTTCCATCAACTACACTTCTTTGACAACAAAGCTCATTCCAATTCCATCAGTTTAGACGCTGAAAATCATTTTTCACCAAGAAACCACAGAGTGGGCTTAGCTGTTTCAGGTGGAAATTTCACATATGAAGAGCTGTTGTTAGCAACTGGTGGATTCTCTACCTCCAACCTTCTAGGTGAAGGTGGATTTGGATATGTACACAAAGGAGTCCTCCCTACAGGAAGAGAGATAGCAGTTAAACAGTTGAAGGTTGGTAGTCATCAAGGCGAGCGTGAATTTCAAGCAGAAGTAGAGACTATTAGCCGAGTGCATCACAGACATCTTGTATCTTTGGTTGGATACTGCATGAATGGAGTAAAGAGGTTGCTTGTATACGAATTCGTTTCCAACAGGACCTTAGAGTATCATTTACATGGTATGTTCTTCTCTTTCTTGTGAATTCTTGAAGTTTGAAGAATCAGCATGTCAATAAGATCTCGTGACCAGTTTAATTCATTATAGGAATTCTGCTAATATTTTTATACCAACAGATTGATTAGAAGAAGCTTAGACCCCCACTATGATATGATAACTAAGGTTAACTCTACCTTAAGGTGGCTTCCTTACTCCAACATACTCTCTTTACTTATCTTTGAAAGCTTGTTCAGTGTACCTCAAGGTTATAACGTCTTGTACCAGTTGGACAATCTTTAAAGAGGTACTTAACCAAGCCTCATAAGTAGATTCCTTAGCGGTCTCTTCCTTTACCACATGAAGGTGGCTTAGAACTTCATGAAACCATGCTTTTTACTTGATAAGCTACAAGAAGAGTTTGCACATCGATGTTACTTCTGTGTTCTGAAGCCCCTATAATCTTGTATGTTACAGCACTGTTATTTCTACGCTTTGGTAAAGACTATATCTTCAGCTGTCCGTGCAGTTCAATTGCAATTTTCCATATACTTCTCATATTTTAGGTAAAATTGGTTCATCCTGGTATCTCTCACTTGTTTTTCCAATAGTTAATTTTCATGCATACCCCTATGATTTACCTTAACACCCTTTCTTGAGAGGTACATTTGCTGGAGGGTTCTCTATGGTGTCATGCATAGATGTGTTATTTGTTTCAGCAACAATTTTAGGCTTAGTTATAAGAAATGTTCTTATTCATCCTGATGCATGTAATACTTTCAAATCTTTATTTTACAGAAACGCTCTTTTTCAGTTTATACTTCTTTAACCACTTCAAAACATCAAATATAATAGAGTTAATTGCTTCCACTGATATGAATGTCCCTCTACCAAGTGGTTATTGAAACAGATTGTTTGGATGCAGGGACAGCGCAAACCTTTATGACATGGGCATCCAGAATAAAAATTGCTATAGGGTCAGCCAAAGGATTGGCATATCTGCATGAAGACTGTGAGTGTGCTCTCTGTATCTGCCTTTGGAATTCTATGTTTATTCTTAATTTGCATGTTCATCTGTTAGCTGACTAGAGGTGTCCAAAGGGGTAAATGAGTGTTAATGGCTCGGATGCTTTTCACCTTAGTCGATTTGTTATCAACTTACCCTTTTTAACTTGTTTCCAAAGGAAATTCTTCTCAGTGTGCTTGTAGATTGTGATGGCTTGTGTAGCATAGATGATGTTTATAGTCATCACATCTCCTCCTCCACTTTTTCTCCTGAAAAAGATGTAAATCTGATTTTCTCCCTTGCAATAGTTGCTATTGATCCCATTTCCGTAATACCATCACTACTTCTGAATCTCCTCAAGGTTTGAGTTCTGGATAGTAGGCTTTAAGGTCTGTGGATGGGTTAGCAGAAGCCCATCATAATCTTTACTTTGTCAAGTATATCGCATGAATATGTATCGGAGAAACTGTACCACTCCATCTCATTTTATGTGTCATGTTTCCTGTCCCAAAATATTTGGTATTATGTACAAACACTTCACACTTTTTTGGGACTTTCATAATTTGAAGAACTCAATTTTGTCAACGAATAGAAAATCCAGCTATGTTCTTTTCTGTCAAATAGTATACTCCATATTTTCTCTACCGCTACCACTTTAATATAGAAGTCAACCTATCTCTGTCCTTCCATCAAGTGACGGCGGAACTGTTCGAATTAGGGTTGCTTAAATTAAATTACAGAATAAATACCACTTCTTTTTTGTGTAACAACCACATATAATCCTGCTCTAAAGATACAAACTTGTGACTGCAGGTAATCCCACCATCATTCATCGTGATATCAAAGCAGCTAATATTCTTCTTGATTCTAATTTTGAAGCTAAGGTAACTTCATATTGCACTTTTGGTATTGCCACTTATTCTGTGTTCCATCCTTAACAACTTTGATTTGTATCCAGGTTGCTGACTTTGGACTTGCCAAGTTCTTATCTGATTCAAGCCAGCATCATGTTAGTCATGTTTCCACTAGAGTGGTGGGGACTTTCGGGTGAGTCATTGACCCGATCTCTACTACCATGAATTAGATATCCAATAGGAAACGCGAAATAATCACTATAAATAGGTCATATACTGGGTGCCATGTCTGTGCTACAATTTAAAACCTTGTAATTTCCTCATCCTAAAGTTACTAGTATTCATTTTTCGCTGAACCTAATACTTAGCATTGGCTATGCCCTTGCCATTATTAGAGTGTTGCTGTCAGTTTGTTTCCATCCAACTTGTAAACTGACATCATAATAGGTATACAGAAAATTGAGCTAGAATAGGACTCTCAAATCCTGTGAATTTATGACATTGATGACTAACATGACCTTGATTTAAGGTCAACCTGCTTATGATGCTGGGACTCTACCATTGTTTTCACGTATCTGATAGTCTTAGGAATTATAGTCCTTGCTTTTGCCTGATTTTCCCTTACTAGCAGGGGGTAGAGAGTAATTGGAGGAGCTTGAATTTCGGCAAAACCTACAGTTGCTGATCACTATAACTTCTTCATATATTTAATGAAGTAGATGTCTTGCAGGTATCTGGCCCCAGAGTATGCACAGAGTGGAAAGGCCTCAGATAAGTCGGACGTCTTCTCCTTTGGGGTCATGCTTCTGGAGTTAATTACAGGGCGTCCGCCTATAATCTCAACTGAATCCTCAGCATGCAGCAGTTTGGTGACCTGGGTATGTTAACTGCTCTATTTTCTTGGCTGCTATTCAGCATTCTTAAGCACCTAAAAGATGTGTTATTAGATGGATGAGTAAAAAGTTAGTCATGTGCAAGCTCTATAACTTGTTAGGGTAACACTATTCTGGACATACTTTCTGTCCAGCTACCTTGTGCTTACTGGTAAAGGTTGAGAATCTTATTGATAATAATAGTCAATATCACGCGAAATCAGCATCTTCCACAATAGAAGAAAAAAGGCCACGCACAAGCCCTGCCTTAGAATGGAAATTTGGCAAACCACCTTGTACAAAAAGATGAGTAATTCGAGAGGATCTAGTGATCTTCAAAATTTCATCACTTCAAGCCAAATGCATAAAAATATTAGGTGTCCACAGAAGATTTTGAAGGAGCTTTGTCATCCTTCATAACTTCTCTATGTAGGACAAAGCTCTATCATCTAAGGCGATCTTTTCTCATTTTATCCTTTATATGCCCTGTCGAAATGTTATCACTCCAGCTTGTCCAGTTTTGTGTTACCTATTGTTATAAAGCAAAAGAGAAAAAGAGAAAAACAGCAACAAGGACCATATTGAAGCAAAAAGTTTGACGGCACACACGCAGAGTTTATTCCGACAGTAATCCAAATCCTCGAAGTTGAGATTCAAAGGATCGACCTCTTCTCATGCAATGCCTTGTGCATCATTGTTTGAAGGGCTAGGTTTTCTAAAAGCGCATAGAGTCAACCAAAAAAAAAAACAACCCCTTCGCATGTTGGTTTCTCATAGGAAATAACAAAATATTTTGAGAAATAGTATAAACATCTCTATGCTCTGCTTAAATGAGCTTTCATGGATATGCATATCAACAATCATTGTTGTCAACTAATTTCGCTCTTTTCTTATAGTAGTATACTATTTGTGCACAGCAGAAAAATATTTATCTCTTTCTGATATGCAGGCAAGGCCTCTGCTTAGAAAAGCAGTGGAAGATGGAAAATTTGACACTCTAGTCGATCCATGTCTTGGACAAAATTACAACAGTGAAGAGATGGCTAACATGGTTGCTTGTGCTGCTGCTTGTGTGCGCCATTCTTCATGGAGAAGACCACGAATGAGTCAGGTAATTATGTCTTCTTCTTATGTTCATACATGTATGCTTTTATGCACCCTCTAAAGAAAATGCTCAAGACATTATACAAAATTGTTCAGGTAGTTCGTGCTTTAGAAGGCGATGCCTCTCTCCTGGACCTTGATGAGGAAAATAGACCAGGACAGAGTACAGTTTGTGACATTGATTCTGATAGAAGCCATTTTTTTGAGAATTTAAGCAAATCCACCACAGCACTAGGAATACAAAAGAAACGGTAACACCAGTACATGTGCGTGGTATCAGCCACGCAACTGGGCTTTCATGGTAAGTAAACCATTTGAAGATGAAATGGGATGAATGAAGTTCTGTTTTTTCTTCACTGGTGTAGTAGATATATCGAGAGTAATTGAGGAATAACGATCGTTAGTATCAAAATTTTATCTCTCTTAGCAATGACATTTCTTCCAGAGGATTGATCATACAATGTTACATACTTTGAAAGCACACAACCAATAAAAAGGAAAAAAAAAAAAAAAAGAACCTCCATATGTTTTTCATTTTACAACTATTACGAACATACTAGCTCAGAAGCCGCAGGAGATGATCCTTTTTAGTCTCCTTTTCGATTCTTCAATTGGCACCTTTGGATTCAATTATTCCATGTTCAGCGCGCACTGGCTAACGTCTCGCAAATTTTGTAATTCTATTTTACTTGAAGCGACAGAAACATAGTAGTATTATACTAGACTAATAACCAACGTTGTTTAGGTGATTTTATTCAATATCAAAGGCGCTTGTTATTATGCATATTAAAGCTAACGAAACTAAATTTGAGATGTTTGGACCACAAAGAATAGTCCAAGAATACACATATGTACCATAACATGGCACAAATAAAATAATCCTTGGAGACAGATCAAAACATGAAGCAATATTACTGTAATTATATTTCTCCATTTGAAGGAGATGAGTGTTCTGGACTAAATGATTGCAGAATAATATATTACTACTGGAAAATGCATGCCACCTTAATGGGAAAGGGTAATCTGTTACACATTCATGTGATCAAATTACAGAACAGATGTTAACAAGACTTGGTATCATCCTATTCATTTTTGCCAACCTTGTCATAGTTGGTAATGAAGGGCAGTGGGAGTGATTTGAATGCTCGATACTCGCCAACATTGTTTAGGTGCTCATTCTCCAATCTGTAACGGTAATTATAACTTAAAATATCTGATATAAGAAAGAGTGGTAAAAGAAGAATAAAATGTATAATATAGAAATTTTGATATAGCTCAGGGACAATAAAATTACCTAAAGAAATTCCACATGCCACGACGAAGAATCTCTAGGCAGGCAAATGTGCTTGTTATGGCTTTTCCACGTACTGGGCGCATGTCAAAACTCACAACTAGTTGAAGCCATACAAATCTCAGGAGAACCTCAAGAATCTACCATCAAATGTGTAAAAAATATTAGATTAGCTAAGAACAGACAGGGGACTTTACGTTTCATCAACTTTTGGAACTTTTACCATAGCTATATAATATGCACTTTTATATGGTAGCAAGAGCTTGTCTCTCAATAGAAAGTTTTTTGACTTCCTTTGGAGAAGACCCCAGTCCATTGTGATATCCCATGATATGTTTGCCAGAGCTGCAACAACAGAGCTAGCCAAAGCCCACACTTTCCAAGTCATTTTTTTTCTTAGTCTGAATGTTGACTGAAAGACGACTGACAGAAGCATTGAGACATAAGTGAAACCATTGAATCCATGCTTCATTTCTCTCTCTTCTAGTAATCGTCGCATACACTGAACGTTTCAACATTGAAGCTTAAATTACAGTATGCATTTAATAATTTGGTCTACTGAATACGTAGAGATAGGCAATGTAGGGGTTTTGAAAAAATGTTTAAGTACCTGGAGGAACCGAATCCAATAAGGTATCGCAGCTGAAATGTAATAGAAGACAATGTAGACATCACTAATGTGGCACTTTTTTGGTCCTGGAGAGAATTTCCCTCCACCATAGTAACAAATGTAGTATACAAAACTTCTTATGGCTTGTGTCTGAGATCAAGCAGATGTAAGTTAAAGGTCAAGAAATTTGAATAAGCAAACAAGATAAACTAACAGAGGACAATTAAAGTAAAATACCTGGCTGGTAAGCTGGTCTGACAAGAAAAAATCTATCATATTGACCTGCAGATAAAGATTACTGTATTAACAAAAGATGACCCATATAAATTTAAGGGTTGACAAGAAAGACATATAGAATTCTAGCGTACTAGAATCAACCACCTTGTAAAAAGGAGCACAAATACTACGAAATAGACTCCGGATAAGGAAAAAACGGCTTGAACGATAGATGATGTTAAAAGGACACAGACATATGAGAACCAAAACCTGCATATGAATAAGAGATTCATCAGATTAAATGTGCATGATAATTTTCAACTGGCATTCAACGGTTGTCTAATGTCTTACAATAAGTAAGCCCAGAGGAACCAGTTCAACATATGTCTCATGATCTTGGATCCTTGAGTCCATCCTGATATGCAAGTGGACTAGACAAGCAGTGAGTACAAGAACTGCAAGACCAGAGGCTAAAAGGAAAACTTCCCTGTGGTCTAACTCAGTTCCTGGCTTGAATCCAAGTATAAAGGAGTAGTTGACTCTATAGCGCCTCCAGAAGTATATATTTGCAGCAACAAAAATTATATGTAAGATGATGTAACTGTAGAAACTGCAAAAAAAAAATATAAGGTAGATATTTTAGAGAAAATAGAGAAGGTCGTAAGTAGGTGAATCAAGCTGTGTTCTTTCATTTTAACAGTGGATTATTTGAAGAGATTCAGAAATAATTTCTTAACCTATAAAGGGGGAAGATGCTATCCAAGTACAAGGTGGCCTCCTCCTTGTCCAATAATTTTCTAGTTTGCATGAGTAACGCAATGGCAACAATTAGAGCAATTGAGAATCCACACAAGAATCCTAAACATTGAGAACAATGGATATATTACAGGCCATAAGCTCCATTAGGTCTTCTTAACCTATAAGCTAAAGAGATGTAGAATACTATGAATTAAAATCTTCAACAAAAGAGCGGTTCTCAACCTGAAAGAAATCGTATGCTGTGCTTCTCTCTTTTCCTATTTGGCCTTAATAATTTGATGCCGTCCCCCTGCTTCAAATTTGAAAAGTGCTTGACAAATGTTGCTTCCACCTTGTTCAGAAGACTAATAACCTAGAACATGAAAAATAACTAAGTGAAACTGTAATGGGGTATATGACAAAGCCTGACATGAAGTGTTGTCAGATGAAACACAAATGTATGGGAGTTGGGTGACCCTAAGTCTTGTAAAGGGACATTCCGAACATACTAAGTACACTTTATCAATCCATGCTCATTCTAAAAGAGGCCTAGTTTGCCACTGTGAATGGACTTGGTTACCATTTCCTTTAGAGTGCGTGTATCCATTGTAACATATCCAGAAGAATGAATATCCTACCTTGCCTCAGAGTGTGCCAGTCTGTGGACAAGACGTGCAAGTTCAATATAGATACTAATTTAGGGGAATTACAAGCTGCCATTGTATCATAATTCTCAATTTTGTAAGAACATACTCCTCATGCAAGTGTTAAATATTCAGAGGATTTTAACATTCAATTATATTACCTTAACCCACAATGTGCCTTTTTGCAAAAATTGGCAGCACTCTGGAAAGAGGATGTAGTTTAAGAGAGCATAAAATGCTTTTTGAACCAGTAATAGTGTAATTTATATCAGAATACTAAAATTAAAGAGTAGGCTATTTGGTTCATAGAACAGATTTTTTCTTTACAACAATACATATGCACTTTCTTTAACTATATTTCCGTTTAACTTTTACCTAAAAACTGAATAGCACTACAGAAAATAAATCAAATTTCTTGATTCCGTGGATCTAAACAGACCTCATCAGAACTTCCAATATAAGAGTTATCCACGACTTTCATGTATGATCTCATCGCTTTTCTTGAAGTGATCTGCAAGTTATGGTATATTAATGGTAAATAAAAACACAACACTATTACTATGACGGCCACCAGACGCAACATCCTAATATGCACCTGATGGGTGTCTGACCTTTTCATATTTTCCCAGGATCTCAGAAAATGCTGAGAGGTTCATGAAACTGGTTCATCCATTGAAAGAAGAGTCAGAATATACGCCAAAGAGTAATTGGAAGAAATAAAATATCTCTTTGCAATTTTAAAGTATTTTAGTTCCTTTTCTTTAGAACCTGTACTGATTTAGACGGCGAAGTTTCTGGTAGAACTCAACAAAGGCATTTTTCAGCTTTTCTTCAACCTCCTTTAGCCTCTCTTGACTGAAGCTGCACTCTTTCTCTATGGTACCAAGTGATACTCTTTCTACCGATGATTTTGGACTGTTGGATGTATTTTGAAGTTTGACACATTCAAGAACGTCTGAGGGATTGCGTTCATGTTCATCTAATGAAAGACCTTCACTATTGCTTGACGAAGCCGATTTTATGATGTTCTCACCAGACTTGTCCACTTCTTTTGTGAAGTTCACTTGGTCTTTTTCTGCAGTTAGACATCTAATTAGTCAAAACTTAACCATATGAAATACTAGAAGCTTACAATTAGAATGTCAGCAACAGTTTCACCACTTTGGCAGTCCACGGATCCTGGTGGTTCACAAATACTTGTAGTGTCTACATCTTTGCAACATTCTGCGCTATCTCAGCAAATTGTAGAATAGTGATATTCTAAGATTGTTCAACAGAGGCTACGTAAGTGATGGGGTAAAAAAATGCAGAAGGTGTACATAAAGGAAGGCTAAAGCTCGGGTGAATAAATTGTGTACATTTTCTAGGTTTCTGCTGAAATATGGTTCATCACAAGTGGTATATGCTGTCAATATTGAGCTAATTACTGATGTTCTTAGATTACCTCAATCGAATGTATGATGTTAATGAATTGTTTTTTTAATCATGTCTAATGGGTCCTAGTACATAATCTACAAATTGAGAACGAACTATGCAATCGTTCAATAGGATTATGGTATAACTCCCTATTAAATCTCTCATTTCTATTTGTATTCACATTCACTCATGATCAAGAAGCCTTCAAATTTATGTTTGATGGAAAAAGCACAGAATAGGTTTAAAGTATGAGTTTAACTACCATACATTGAAAGTGTAAAAGAATTTTTACACTATTCAACTCACGTAAACGATAACTACAAATAATTATTCATAAAAAATGGGATTAGTAAACTTGAAGTAAATGCATGTTACTAGCAACAACAAGTTGAAGGTGACCTGATAGTAAATTCTTTACTATGTCGGTGTAGTATTTTGCACAAGCCAAAGGCTTATAATGACTTATAAGGTGACATAAATAGTGACACCTACCTACACTAGAACCCCTGCTTGGAGAAGAAACCTTTGAGGATGCTGCAGTTGCTTTATCTGATTCTTTCACTTTTTTCCTGAGAGCAATAAAAGCATCCATTTGTTTGGCTAATGCAGCTGCTTCTGCCTTAACCTCTTCCACTTTATCTTTGTAAAAGTTATTAACCTTTTCAAGCTCATTATCCAGTTTCTTGAAAAATGATTTCTCATTTTCTCCTAGTTCAGCTGGTATACTGAACTTCCCATTCAGTAACTTAAATGATTTTTTGTGTTGGCTTTTCCAAATTTCAGTTTCTTGATTCTCAATATCTCCTTTGGTTTGTGTATGTTTCAAGAGGTGTTTGAGTCCACCATAGTCCATATAAGCTTCAATCCACTCATGCACCATTTTATCCTTAAATTCTTTCCCAAACTTCATTTTCCTTTTTTCAAGATTCAGCAGCTTAGGTTCTCTGCTTTTATAGAAGCCAATACTATGTTAGAAACTTGTATTACTAATAACTCCCAAGTATCTCTATTTTAGTTGTACTAAGTCTACTCTTATATTGTAAGGTGACAGCAGCGAATAATGAGTTACACTAATTAACAATAATAAAATGTTATTTTCGTCCATTCGGTGGATATCTTATTCTTTCTCCTTTCTTCCTTTTTAATATTTTTTATTAAAAACTTTTACAGTTGTGCTTTTGAAGTTCTTATATAATAATACGTCAAATAGACATACGAGTGTTTCATTTTGTTTGTCATAATTAGAAACGAAAAAATACTTAAAATTTATAATTTTAATATGTTATAATATTTTTGTGGCTATAAGACTTTTAAAACTTATAATCTTCATTATTTTACAGCTATTATGTGGTAATAAAAACTTCTCCTTCTTGGAATATATATGTCATTCTTTTAAGTATAAACACTTGATATGAATAAGTATTTACATTATTTTTATCTCTGAACAAAGTCATCATTAAGTAATGTCTAGATTGTTCTCATATATTGCTCGAGCGTAGGGAAAAGAGAATATTACTCCTAGCTATATAGCTGACACGTGGCAACAAGATACTCCTGCATCAGCTCCATCTGTTACCTTATTTGGTCTTTGAGGAAATGGAAATTTATGGCATAATTTGACTTATTTCACATATTGGCACAAATCCCTCCTCTCTCATATTGGGTCGTTTACTTTTAAAGACATCAATATCGGAAATAGAGCTTAAGACTTTCCATAGTAGAAGACGTAGATCCTGACTAATTTAATACAGTCACAACACTTTTATATCTACCTACAAAAAATGGTACTCCCAGTTATTGCGAGACTATAGTGCCAAAATTGTTTTATTTTATGAGTAATAATATAGGAAGGGAATTTGTTTTTGGTAATATGAAGATTAATATTAATAATACTAGGGCATCAGTGCATCATTAGTAATTACAACAGCTGTGGCAGCTGGCCATTGGCCAGTATATCTGAAATAACAGCCTGATTACCAAAAGATACTAGAATATGACAAGTAGTAGGAGTAATTTTTCTAGAATAGATACTAAAGCATACTATATGGATGTCAAACAGGTAGGGATCTACCCGTCAAAATTCGGACCCGGACTCATTAAAATCCGACCCCATCCGGACCCGCAAAAACCCGGACCCGGACCCGTAAACCCCCTAAAATACCCCTACCCGAACGGGTTTTTTTTTTCTTAACGAATACCCGTATCCGTTAAGACCCGTCAAAATTGTGGGGTATTACTGGATATACCCATATCCGTATACGTTAAAATAAACTGAGTAATAAAACTTGTATGTGTAGAAAAAGGTGTACACAAGTTTTCCACTCATGGTTTAATTCGTTTTGTGTCCATATTGTTACTAGTGAAATATGTTCAAGAGAAACAAGTTTAGCTATTTAATCAAAAAAGAAACTTGATATTCCATAACAAATCAACAATTTGAATATATATTACTCAAATATGGTATAGAACTTCAACTATTAACTTCGATATATACCTCAGAAAATAAGCTACTTGGAGTCGGACAAAGTAATTATTGGGCGTATATTATTAGAAAATATAATTACTTAATTCACTACATAAAATATTTTAGTTGTACCAGTTTCAACAGTTGTATCAGAAAGTGCATTTAGCCAAGAAACACAAATGATAGGTGATACCCGTCACTCTTTGGGTAATAACGCTTTGGATGTTCTAGTTTGTTTATGAGACTGGATTAGATCGGAGCAAAGAAACCAAAGAATTAAAGACTCACTAAACAAGATGATAACCTTGAAGAAATTCTGTTAAGTGATCAAGCACTATCAATGGCACCTACATCGGAGCATGAGGAAAATAACATGGAAGAAATTACACAAAGAATTAGGCATATTTAAATTTGTAATTTGAATTTTCATTATCGAGTTTTGATGTTACACTTTTCAAATTTAGAATTTTAATGTTCAAGTATCTTAAATAAAGTAAGTCTTTCAGCTTTTCCTATCATTCATCTTTTTTTAAGTATTTAAAATAATAATATTAAAAAAAATTAAAACCCGGACTCAAACCCAATTTGTTAAGACCCGGACCCATACCCGTACCCGCTAAGACCCGAACCCGCACGGATTTTTTTTTTCCTACCCAAAAACGGGACCCGTTAAGAACCCGTAATTTAAACCCGTACCCGGAACCTGCGGGGTTACAATTTTACAACCCGAACTCGGACCTGTATACCCGTTTGACACCCATAGCATACTAGGATATAGGAAGGGAATTGTTATAGAGTAAATCAACAACAATATAAGAATTGGAGTATTACTTTTGAAAATAACAGTTAACATGTAAACTATTTCTCTATCTTTTATTGAACACAAGTCAGCTAGTGCGTATGAAGAGACCATGAATTTTATCATATTAATCTTTCATGGACAAAATGAAAATCAAAGGACGAGATGCTATGAGTGGGAAGGGAAATTCGGATTTTGAGCGAACTAAAAAAGCCCCAGTATTATCACCAAAATAGAGAAGAGAGGCATAGATCTTCCTGCTGTTCCATCCATGAAAAAAAATGAGCTATTCAAAAAAGATAATTTGGTGTACAAAACATTTCGTGATCACAGAATTTTTTAGCAGAAATTTGCTAACGGTACAATAGGCCTTATACCTCCCTCTAGAATTAAGGCTGGATGAAAGCCCCTCTTAACACCTTCCATTACTTGAGCACCAATTGTCTAACGGAGAAGCCTCTAAGTGGGGGAAAAAACCAGCAAATACAGAAATCACCTAACATGCAACAAATGATCGACAAAGAAAGAGGCACGTTAGTAGCTGTAATTTGGTTTAATGGTAAGAGCTTTGTGTTGTGGCGATTAGGAGCATGTTATATGTGTGGATCTATTGGATATGCTAATTAAACGCAGCAGTTAGGAGTAGAATGCAGCAGTTAGGAGTAGAGCAGTTAGAACAGTTAGCAGTTGTGCAGTTAGTTAAGCTGATTATTATAATTAGTTAATGGATGAGTTAGTTAGGCATAGTGGTAGTTTGTAGTGGTAGTTAGTCTATAAATACAGCAAATGTATCATTTGAGATAATACAACAAATCAGATATTTTCCAATCACTTTCTCTCTCTATAACTAACTTTCTCTCACTATGCTTCTTAGCTCAATCACAGACTTTGACATGGTATCAGAGCGGGTATGATCTGAGATCCACGATCCCCAGCTGAATCTGCAAGAGTTCATACACTCGAGATAAGTTTTTCCCTACAGTTTTTCTTACAATTTTTGAAGAAATCCCACTGCATTTGTTGAATTTTTGAGTGAAAAATGGCAAATGTAACTGAACAATCACAAACAGTAGGTGTTAATCCAGAAATTGATTACAATCATGTACTATTCATACATTCATCAGATACACCAGGATCTGTACTTGTTCCAATTCAATTAGTTGGTACTAAAAACTATGCAATCTGGAGTCGATCAATGAGAATTGCAATTTTAGCTAAGAACAAACTAGGGTTCATAGATGGCTCCTGTCAGAAGAAATTATACACTGGACAGTTATTGCACCAATGGGAAAGGTGCAATGCTATTGTACTGTCGTGGATAATGAATTCTGTGGCTAAAGATCTGAGAACTAGAATTCTGTATGCATCTAATGCCTTCACTGTATGGGATGACCTGAAAAGGAGATTTGATAAGGTGAATGGAACTAGGACCTATCACTTACACAGAGAGATTGCCCTATTGACCCAAGGAAATGCCTCTATTTCAAGTTACTTCACTAGACTTAGGGATCTATGGGATGAGTACTATGCATTGGTACCATCACCTGGATGTGAATGCCCAGAATCAAAGGAGTGCTTGCTTCACATGAACAGACAACAATTGTACCAGTTCCTAATGGGGTTGAGTGAACACTATGCACAAGTTAGAAGTCAGATACTTCTCATGAACCCCTTACCCACAGTTGATGAAGCATACAGTATGTTGATTGAGGATGAAAGTCAGAAGAAGCCACTAGTACATACAGATGCTGTAGAGCCAACAGCCCTAGCTGCAGCTAGAGGCTATAAATGAGGAGGTAGAAATAGTAATAGAGGAGGACAAGGCCAGTACAACTCAGATGGAAGAAGCCAGAGTTAACAGAGTCAAGGCTATCAGGGTCAAGCTACAGGCAGAACTCTAGAGGTAGAAGACATAATCAGAACCTATACTGTGATTATTGTGACCTCAACAATCATACAAGGGAATCATGCTGGAAGCTAAATGGCTATCCAAATGATAAGAGACCTAAGCAGCAACAGAACTATGGCAAAGAGAATCTTGGGGGAAATAGAGGTGTTCTGAGTTCAAACTCTATCAATGGTGTTTCTGTTCATGAGGATGACTCAGATGGAGAAAACTTTGAGTACAATACCAATGATCATATCAGAACCAATGCCACAAAGACAGGACAGGGAGCCAATGGACCTTACTTCACAGATGATCAGTACAAACAAATCTTGAACATGCTGAGCAAAGGGAAGGAACCAGAAACACAGGCTCACATAGCAGGTAAAGTATTATCCTTACTATCTGAGGCAACCTGTGATCAGTGGATCATAGACTCAGGAGCTTCACACCATATTTCATCTAGTACACAGATACTTAGAAATGTGAGAGAAATAGACAGTTGGAGAAGAGAGAAGGTCCAGCTACCAAATGGAGCACACACAGACATCACTCACACTGGTGACTTGTTCTTGACAAAACAAGAAAAATTGAACAATGTGTATCATGTGCCAGAATTTAAGTACAACCTGATGTCAGTCTCAAAAATGACTAAGGACTTATCTTGCTCTGTCACTTTCTTTCCTGAATTCTGCATATTTCAGGACATCTCCAGTGGCAGGGTGAAGGGGATTGGTAAGGAGAGCAATGGCTTGTATATGATGACAGGAATGAGGATGAGTACAGTGATGGCAGGAGCAGCAGCCAAGGATGTGGGGAGCTGTGACCTGCGGCATAAAAGAATGGGACATGCATCTGTTCCAGCACTGAGTCACATTTGTTTTTTGAAAAATAAAGTGGACTGTTTAGTTCAGCACAACTGTAGAATTTGTCCTCTAGCAAAACAGCATAGACTAGTGTTTCCTAATAGTGAATCTAAGAGTGATGGTGCATTTCAGCTTGTACATATGGATGTGTGGGGACCCTATAAAACAGCAACTTATGACAAGAAGTATTACTTTCTGACAGTTGTAGATTATTACTCCAGGGCAACTTGGATTTACTTGATGCAATTCAAAACTGAAACTATATCCTTCCTGAAAGATTTTTTAGCTTATGTGCAGAATCAATTCAATAGTACAGTTAAGATAATAAGAACTGATAATGGGACAGAGTTTTTTAACTCACAGTGGAATGAATTGCTCAAGCTGAAAGGGATAATACACCAGAGTTCCTGTGCTTACACACCCCAACAAAATGGGGTGGTGGAGAGGAAGCACAGGCACATTTTGAATACTGCAAGAGCCCTGAGATTTCAGGCAAACATTCCTGATAGATACTGGGGGGGAATGTGTCCAGACTGCAGTGTATATAATAAACAAGACACCCAGCAAGATTCTTGGAGGAAGAAGTCCTTATGAGCTGCTGTATGGGAAGCCACCACATCTGGCTCACATGAGGGTATTTGGCTGTCTATGTTATGCAACAAACCTAGTGAAAGGAGACAAATTCAGTCCTAGAGCAAGAGGAGCAGCCTTGATGGGGTACTCAACAACACATAAGGGTTACAGGCTTCTGGACCTAGACACAAACTGTTTTTTTGTGTGCAGAGATGTACTATTCAGGGAAAATATATTCCCTTTTGCAAAGGACCTTGTAGAAATTGATGCTGAACCAGTAGAATCAGACTTTCTCCTTGAAAACACTTATGAGCCAGTTGTTGAGGCAGATGAGCATATGAGCACATCCAGACCTTGCAGCATCATTGAAAAGTCACAAGAGCAAGCAGAAGGACTGTTGCCACCTGATGCACAAGAAGGGATTCCTGGACCAGTAGATGTACCAATAGAATCAGCAGCACCTACACCTGTACCTATCACAGAGCAGGTAGCTGTCCCAACCACTTTTGCACCTGCAGCAGCAGCATCAAAACAGGAGAATGCTAAGCCTGCCCAAAAAAGGCCTGAGAGAGTCAAGAAGACACCAGCTTGGTTGACAAACTTCATCACTCCAGCAGCAAGCAAGGCAAATAACTGTGCATACCCCTTAAGTGATCACCTGTCCTATGCAAATATGTCACATAACTATAGAGAGTATGTCAATGTTTTCTCAGTAGTGAGGGAACCACAAACCTTTAAGGAGGCAGTAAAGGACAAGAACTGGATTCAAGCAATGCAACAGGAAGTGAATGCACTTGAAGAGAACAAGACATGGAGGATAGTAGAGTTACCAGGAGGGAAAAAGGTCATAGGCTCTAAATGGATCTATAAGATAAAGTACAAGTCAAATGGAGAGGTAGACAGATTTAAGGCAAGACTAGTGGCCAAGGGATACAATCAAAAGGAAGGCCTTGATTATCATGAGACCTTCTCACCAGTGGCAAAGATGCTAACTGTTCTAACTACTCTAACTACTCTACTCCTAACTGCTGCATTCTACTCCTAACTGCTGCGTTTAATTGGCAAAGATGGCAACTGTTAGATCAGTGATAGCCTTAGCAGCCTCTTTGAATTGGGAACTATGCCAAATGGATGTCTTCAATGCTTTTTTACAAGGGGATTTATATGAAGAGGTTTACATGGAGCTGCCTCAGGGATTTCACACACAGGGGGAGAGGAAAGTGTGCAGGCTGCTCAAGTCCCTTTATGGACTCAAGCAGGCCTCAAGACAATGGAACATTAAGCTCACAGATGCCTTGATGTCAGCAGGGTTCATACAGAGTGCCTATGACTATTCCTTGTTCACCAAAAGGACAAGAGAACATATTGTCATCATCCTGATCTATGTGGATGATCTACTTATTACAGGGAGCTCAAAGGAGATGATTATGGAAGCAAAGGTTGTGTTGAATGGAGAGTTCAAAATGAAGGACCTTGGGGAATTGAGGTACTTCCTGGGAATTGAAGTGCTCATATCCAAAGGTGGAATTCTGCTCAATCAAAGGAAATATGCACTGAAAATGATATCTGATCTTGGGCTCACAGGAGCAAGACCTGCCTACACACCCATTGAGGTGAACCAAAAGCTTACAACTGTGGAATATGACAAGTTTCTGGGTCACACAAATGATCCACCACTTCAAGATGTAACAGGTTATCAAAGATTGGTGGGGAAACTTCTATATCTGACCATTACAAGGCCTGACATTAGCTACACAGTGCAAATATTAAGTCAGTTTCTACAGGCACCAAAAAGGTCCCACATGGATGCTGCTATTAGAGTTGTGAGGTACATCAAGAGTTCTCCTGGAATGGGAGTGTTTTTTAAGAGACACCAGAGGTTCAGACTAGTTGGGTACTGTGACTCAGACTGGGCAGCTTGCCCAGTTACAAGAAGGTCTGTCAGTGGCTATGTGGTCAAGCTTGGGGAGTCCTTAGTGTCTTGGAAGTCAAAGAAGCAGCCTACAGTTTCGAGGAGCAGTGTTGAGGCTGAGTATAGGTGTATGGCATCAACCTCAGCTGAGATAACCTGGCTAATTGGTTTGTTCACTGATCTGGGGGTCAGACTGGAGAGGCCAGCAGTGCTATATTGTGACAACAAAGCTGCATTACAAATTGCAGCTAACCCCATCTTTCATGAACGAACTAAACACATCGAGATTGATTGCCATTTCGTGAGAGAAAAACTGAAAGAAGGAAGTTTGGTGACAGGTTATGTGAATTCAGGTGATCAACAAGTTGACTTGTTCACTAAGGGGCTCAGCTCAGGGCAACACAATTACTTACTTGGCAAGCTGGGAGTGTTCAATATACTTCACCCTCCAGCTTGAGGGGGAGTATTGGATATGCTAATTAAACGCAGCAGTTAGGAGTAGAATGCAGCAGTTAGGAGTAGAGCAGTTAGAGCAGTTAGAACAGTTAGCAGTTGTGCAGTTAGTTAAGCTGATTATTGTAATTATTTAATGGATGAGTTAGTTAGGCATAGTGGTAGTTAGTAGTGGTAGTTAGTCTATAAATACATCAAATGTATCATTTGAGATAATACAACAAATCAGATATTTTCCAATCATTTTCTCTCTCTATAACTAACTTTCTCTCACTATGCTCTTAGCTCAATCACGGACTTTGACAGGATCTTGTCATAGACAAAAGTCTAGTATTTAAGCATAACTTGATCGGTGTTCGAAATCGTGTAATCATGAGGATTACCAGATAAACAGTACAAAGAAATTAAACAGAGTTTGCAATATATTCATTTGTTGTTTTCCCTCTAGCTACCTGAAGAGATGGAAAAGTATCACATCTTGGGTAGGTGGTCATCCAAAAAAAGGTGAAATGTTGACAAAGCGACCTCCTTTTGTTCAATATTTTGCAAAAGTGGGAAATGTATTGTATTAAGACATTTTTACGCTAACTGACATACTAAACCACTTAATTACAAAAAATACCAATATTTTTAAATAATTAACCTATATACCAACACTTTTTCACATTTTACAAAATATACAATTTTTCATTTCCTTTCTTCCCTGTCTACCCAAAATCCTAACTTCTCCCTCTCTCTTTTTCTCCTCTCCTCCACCCACCCACCCCACCCTCCCGCCGTCACCCCCTCCCCGTGTCTTTGCTCCGCCGTCGCTGCCTCTGTGTGGCTCCACCACGGCGATTGGAGCAGATCTGCTCTTCTTTTTTCATCTTCTCCTCTTTTTTCTTTTTTTTTTTCATTTTGTACGTGTATATGTGTGTATTTTTATGTATACACATGTATTTTGTTAATACAAGTTCAGATCTGCTTCTTCTTCTTCTTTTTTGCATTTGAATATACACATTCAAATTCAGATCTGCAAGTGTATGTATCTGTATGTTCGTGTATATACATGTAATAATTTTCATCACACAAGTGTATGTATGTGTATATCACTGTATGAACGTGTATATCCGAGCATCTATTTGTATTTTTTTTATGTATTTTTGTGTGTATGTCAATTAATAAATGTCAAACACGTAAATTTGTATGTTTCGTTTGTAGATCTGTAGATTCGTGTATGTATGTGTGTGTTTAGTGTATGTATAACACAATTTTTTTGTGTATTTACATGTATTTTTGTTTATATGTATTTTCCAACTTTAATTTCAAAAAGAAATCAATGTTTATATGTGTATTTATGTGTATTTTATTTTTTAGATTCAAAAACAAAAAAATTGGTGGTGGATGGCGGCGGCAGCCGGCGGTGACTAGGCGGCGCCGCCGCCTGGGGTGGTAGCAGTGTTGGGAGGAGGCAGTAGGAAGAAGGAGGAACCCTAATTTATTAGTTTTGTTGATTTTTGTATATAATGTATAAAAAAATATTGATATTTTTGTAAAATAGAATAATATTTGTATTTTTTATAATTTTGGTGTTAGAATTGTATATATTTGTAAATCTCCCTTGTATTAAGTAGGAACTAGGATGTTCGAGCAATGCTATTAAATCACATATATTATTAATCTAAAGGGAGGTAATACGTCAAAAACTCTCAAGAGTATTTCCTTATCCGTGTTAGTCTAATGGATGTCAATGGGAGTTTGGCCAATATTGAGCGAGATCTTTTGTGATTTTTGTAAATATTTATGCAGGTCATAGTCATACTATGAACATATATTTTTAGAAAACAAATCAAACGATTTCTAGAAAAAACAAAATTTAGCAACTTTTAAAAAAAGAAATATCCAAACGCTAAATATTTCCAGAAAAGTTCCAAACGGATTTCCAAGTTTCTCCAGGAAGTGCGAAATCTATTCTCACTAGCTTTTCATTTCTTTCTTCTTCTTTTTTTTGGTAAAATTAATAATATTACTATATACTAACATATAGTTACGGTGGCAATAATAATCAAAAGTATTTGCATCGCCTTTACGGCCTAAGGGAGGGACTAAGTACAGATATATTCTCATATTTTAGTAGATAATTACAAGTGGTACTAGATACTTTTCTTTTTCTAATTACTAGAGTACTATTTCTATCTTGTTGGACTTAGCTCCAATGCATTTGAGTAAACAAACATCTTTCAAGCAATATGCATCAATAATTATAAGATTTGTGAGACAAAAGAACTATACAAGTAGCTCTTAGAAGTGTAATCATACAGGTTTTTCTACCATGCATAAAAACCAAGGGTCAGCGAGCTCGTATATATTAGCAAAGATTAAAATACTTTTATAATGCATAAATATCTATAATACAAACCTCGAAGTACTGGGTTTGTGAACTTTGTTTATAGGGTTTCTTCAGAAATAGCACATCAAAAGGGGAAAGTGCATGAGAAGCCACTTTTACCAGTGGTCTTTGGTTTGAAGCCATTTTTTTTTATTATTTTTGCATGAGATGCCACTTTTTGGAACTTCAATTCTTTTGGGTTGAACTTCATACAAGTTCAGCCCACAAGGATTGAAGTTTAACTTCAGCTCACCATAAGAATTGAAGTTCAAACTTCGGCCCACAAGGGTTGAAGTTTACAGCATCTATGCCTAAAAGTTCAACCCTTACGGATTGAAGTTGAACTTCATAACTTAAGCATGAACTTCAGCCCACAAAGATTGAAGTTTCAAAAAGTGGCCTCTCATGTAAACCAGTGAAAAAAATGGCTTCATACTAAATACCAGTGGCAAAAGTGGCTTCTGAGCGAAATTTTTACCATCAAATGTAAAGAATTTGCAAATAAAAGGCCATATTTTTTTCTTACATGACATAGCACCCCCTCTCCCTTATTTTAAAATTTGCATCCCCCTATTTTTAAAATTTTGAATTCTCCTTTAAAATGAAAACCCTAGGTGCCACCCCCTCCCCCGCCACTCATGACTTGCCGACAGCCAACTTCTGGTGCCGTCGTTGCAGGTCAGCGGTGGCCAAAAACTGAAAATCACCGTATTCTCGTTGGAATTGTTTATTTTATATCACCTGAGCTTTTATTATAGCTGGTTTTGTTTAAATCATTATTTTTTTATAATTGTATACATACAAATTCTATCAGAAAATAATAATTTTACATGTATATACATAGAAAAATGTGTATTCAAGATGGAAAATACAAAAATATACATAACAACAACAACATGCCCGGTGCAATCCCACAAGTGAAAACTGAGGAGGGTGAGATGTACGCAGACCTTACTCCCACCAAGGTGCAGAGACTATTTCCGATAGACCTTCGGCTAGAAAATATATTTTAAAAACGTTCTGCAAACAAATAAAATATTTTGAAAACATGATTAAAAATAAACAAGGTAAGAAACACTACGATAGCGCAAGTACTCACCTAAAAACTACGCAACCCGAGCAAACAGAAGACATTAATAGCGAAAAGAATGCAGGACAAGATAACACTACTATCAATGAAATAAATGAGCTAAAATGACAACAACCAATCGCTTTCCACCTAACTTTCAACACTAATCCTCGACCTCCACACTTTCCTATCACGTGTCATGTCCTCGGTAATCTGGAGGTGAGTCATGTCCTGTCGAATCACCTCACCCAAGTTTTTCTTTGGTCTACCTCTACCTCCCCCAAGACCCAACACAATCAGTCTCTCGCACCTTCTAACAGTAGCATTTGTACTCCTTCTCTTTACATGGCCGAACCATTTTAGCCTCACTTCCCGCATCTTGTCCACCACTGAGACCACTCCAACCATGTCCCAAATGTCCTCATTACTAATCCTATCCAACCTCGTATGCCCACACATCCATTTAAACATTCTCATCTCTACTACGCTCATCTTTTGAATGTGTGTGGTCTTGACTGGCCAACACTCTATGTCGTACAACATAGCTGGTCTAACGACCGCTTTATACAAACATCCATAAGTGCACAAATCTTAAAATTTATAAAACTTTATTCATTGTACATACATGTGTATACATACTTATACAACTTTATACATATTTATAGAAGTGTATAAACTATGTTTATTCATTGTATATACACAGATATACAGATTTATAAAACTTTATACATGTTTACAGAAGTGTATAAACTTTGTATAAAATTGTATAAACTCGTAAAAATATTATAGTGTTTTAGACAGCTTTTACGTAAAAGCTTAACAAAAGGACTAGATTTATACAAGTAAAACACCATATCTAAACATTACAAAAAAGTTGTAACAAGAAACTAGTAGATCTCACAGAGTTTTTATGAAAAAAGTGAAAAAAGAAGAAGAAACATGATAAACAAATCCTCACCAGAGCTTTTGACCGGAATTTGCATCAGAAAATCGACATTGTTCTTCCAAAAAATAAGGAAGAAGAAGAAGAAAAAAAAAAAAAAAAGATGGCAACAGTAACACGACCGTGGCAACGACAAGTAACAGTGACGGCGGTTGGTGGCGGTGGCTTGGGGAGAGGCGATGAAGGTGAATCCATGATGGAAGTGGTGGGGATAGCGGAAGGAGGGAAGGAGAAGCGAGGAAAATTGGGGGGCTAGGATTTTTTGTTTCTTAAAAATGGGGTGCTATGAGTGAAAGAAAACTTTAAAAAAAGGGAGGGGGTGAGATCTCGGGTAAGAAAGGAAAATAGGCACATATTTTGGTAATTTTCATGGGTTGGGTGTTTCTCTATATAAAAATCTCTTGTTTTTTTGACACTTTGACCGATCTAATCTAGTAAGGCCGCATTATATATTACAGAAATTTGCACGACTTAACTATTGAGTTTTCTAAAGTGTATTTCTATTTTAAAGGATAAATTACACTCAATGTCATTGTAGGGAAGGTTTTTTAAAACATAGCAATATTTTACATTTTTACCAAACGTAGCAATATTTTTTGAAATGCTATTAAGTATAGCATTTTTTAAAAACCCTAAATTTCCTCCCTCTTCTCTCTCTTCTCTCCCCACACCCCACCCCCACTGTTTTTACCACCGCTGCCAGTCCTTCCGCATTGCTGGCATCCCCTCCCCCCCCTCCCATTGTCGCCGCAATGTCAATGGGGTTTTTTTGTGTCTAGTCGGGGTTGTTTTCGTCTCGTCATGGATATTTTTCTGTGTCTCGTTGTGGCAGGTGAAGTGAGTTGCACTCCAGCTGCTGTTAGCCGACAACAGAGCTCCGGCAGTTCCGGCGTCGGCGTTTAATGTTTATGTTACCAGATCTATCCGGTGCCGGCAAATCTAACGTGTTTTTTTTTTGTGTTTCCGATAACTACGGTTGTTAGTGGTGGTTTGCAGACAAAAAAATTGTATGTAACGCGTATACGCCATGTATGTCCAGTGTATATCACCGGACATACACTGGGTATACACTTTACATACAACACGTATAAATATATGTTTGGTTTTTTGGTTCTCTGGTGGTGCACGGTAGTTGTTGGTAGTGGTGGAGAAGGCAAAAAAATTGTATGTCATGTGTATACCCAATGTATGTCACCTGACTTACACTGGGTATATACTCTACATACAATATGTATAAGTGTATGTTTGTGTTTATTCGTTGTATATGTTGTGTATGGCCTATGTATGCATATTCACACACTTTACATGCACTAGCCATACAAATAACACACCCCAAGCTACTTTGTATATGTCTAATGTATTTGCACTATGAATACAAATACACACACACACACACACACACACACACGTGCATATAATGAAAATACACAGCACAATACAAAAAAATAAATAGAATAAAAACATGAAAAAGAATTTCCCGGCGATCGGTAGCTGGAGGCGTGATGGGGGGTGGTTGGGGTTGGTAGGAGGAAGATTTAGGATTTTTAGCACCCTTTTATATGTATTTGCTACGTTTAAAAAAATATATTGTTATGTTATCAAAATGAAAAAATAATGATATTTTTTGTCTAAGAAAAGATAGTTAGCTTGTACACTTATGTAAATCACCCTTTATAAAATTTTATGCATTGTTAAATAAGGGCTTTTTACACTTATATATAATTTTGAAGCCTTAATTACAAAAAAATAGCTATTGAATTTTTTAAAGTGTATTTCTATTTTATAAATTTTTATGCATTGTTAAAATGAGCTTTTTTACACTTATATACAGTTTTGGAGCCCTAATTACCAAAAAATAGCAATAATTACAAAAACAACAGTTTTATAATATTATTATTGATATTACAAAACATAGCATTATTTTTTATATATATAAGGGAAACTAGAAGTTGCTCTAAACAACTAGAAAGGGAAAAACCTAGCCTCCACCTCACATCCCTCCAGTCCACCGTGTCGTCTCCCCGCCGCCTATTACCACCGTCGGTTTGACTACGCCGCCACCCAGATATGCAAAAATAGTGCAGATACAGTCTGAAATAATGCTGAAACATTGAATATATAATTCAAAAACAGTGCAGAAATAGGTAGAAATAATGCAGAAATTATACAAAATTATGCAAAAATAGTGCAGAAACGCATAAATAAAATGCATAAACATTGCAGAAATGCTGAAACGATGCAGAAACAATCCAGAAATAGTTAGAAACAGTGCATAAATATATACGAAAATGCAGAAATAGAGCAGAAATAGTCCAGAAATAATTAGATACGCTGCAAAAACAATGAAGATACGGTAAGATACAATAAAATAAAAATATAAAAAAAAAAAACCACCACAAGTAGAATAAGAAGAATGATAAAAAAAAAAAATGAAATACTAGATATAAAGATACCGTGTAGATACATTAAAGTAAAAAGAAAATAATAAGAAATAATAAATTAACTGACACATTGTTAAATACCATCTAAAAACAACATGATACATAAAAATAAGAAGAAATAAATAAAATAATACAATAGATACGACTTTGATTTAGCATATACACTATAAATATAATATAGATAAATTACAGACATGGTGTTGATACGGCCGAGCTCACTGCACAAAAGTGGCTAACAGGTCAAGTTCAAAGCTCAAAATAGCTATTTTTACAAATCATGAATTCTGCGACACTGTTACTGTTAGTGTCTTCTTTAGCAATTAACATTCCCTATACTATAGCCATCGCTGTTAATAGATCTACTTGCTCCCTAAATCATAAAATCTCATCAGTGGAGACTTAATTGGTCTTTTTTTGGGGATGGGTGGCGGTATGCATGTGAGGGTGGGGTGGGAGTGAAAATATACGGGCAGAGGACAACATTCATTTCTTACTTCAATAAGCAATTACAACACACCAAATAAAGAAAAGTAAATAAATTGTTGTCTGACGTGTAAAATTGGGGGAGGGAAGAAGGGAAGTGAAATTGGGAAAAATGGGACGGAAAATGTATGGTTTTGATATCTTAGACTATTTTTTGTTATGTTTTATAATTAAGTTCTAATTTTCTCTATATTGAATTTTGTTAAAATATCTCAATATTTTGTGAAAAAATTCTCAAAAGTGTACTTTTGTGTAAAATTTCATTAAATATATTTTAATTGAGATTTTTGCACTAGGAAACAGTCAGCGCACTAAAATTATCAAAAATGACACATATTTGTGATTTTTACCCGAGAAGACAACAATTACGCAAAATAGCAGTCTGCCGCTAATTTATACAAGTTTACACACTTCTGTAAACGTATATAAATTTGTATAAGTGTGTATATACAAATGAATAAATTTGCATAAATTTTTAGATTTTTTCAGTATTATGGATGTTATATAAAGTTTCAGTCTTTTTGTGTAGATTTTTGTATTTCTCTCCTTGTCTACACATTTATCTATGTATATTCATGTATAATTTATTTATTTTTTTTGGATAGAATTGTGTGTATGAACATATCCAAAGCAATGATATAAATAAAATCAACAAAAGTAACTTCAGTGAAATAAAAAGAAAAAAGTAACGACGTCGTCGGTAGGGAGGGTGTCTGCATGTAATTCAGTGGCAAGGGAGAGGGAGAATTGGTAGCTAGAATTTTTTATTTTAAATGAGTGCGTAAATTTGTAAAATAGGGACTGTACTATGCATATAAAAAAATATTTGGCCCCTTATTTGTAATTTTCTTTGTTTGAAGTGCTATTTTTGAAAATTTTTGTATTTTAATTTTGAATTTTTTACACATATATACAAACATACACTCGTATATTACCATATATATATATATATATATATATATATATATATATATATATATATATATTTTCAAATTACAAGATATAGTAATATTTTTAGCACATTATTGCTATTAATAAAGAAGAACACCCCAAGTTTTATAGTCCTTACAACAAGACCTTACCCCCTCTTCACTCATTAAGAAGTTTCCACGTGCCAATTTTAGTGGGAAATTTGCCCCTGTTTTGCTGCATAATTACATCAATTAGCACCACAAAGTGAACTTAACAAAGGCAATTTGTGAGGGCTTTTCCTATACCCAATTTTTTGTCTAAACCGTTTATCAGCATATGATTATATCATGGCTTGCCACGTGGGCAGTCAACATGTCCTTCTTTTTCTTTTAATCTTTTGATAAGAAAAGGTTTCTTTCACCTTCTTTGTATTGTTTGTGTGAAAAAATTGAAAGTTCTTTTTGGAAATTTGTAAATTTTGAAAATAAACTTTTAGTCTCCGTATCACCCTTAAACTGTGTCACAAAGTCTTTGAAAAATAATTTAGGTTTTATAAATAAATTATGAAAACTTTAGAAAGTGAACTAAATTTATTTATATGTATAATAACTCTTTCAAACTAATAAAAATATGAGGTACTTGTATGAAAAAAACTTTCTAAATATCCAAACTGAATTCTATACCTTGAATTTATATCCCTACACTTACCAAAGTCATGCAAAAATGATTCAATTTTAATGGAGTTGTTTCAAAAAATAAATTGTAAAAAATATAGGCAAGTTGAAGAAACATAAATGGTAAGTTACATATTTTCGCTTCAGCTTGAAAAAATTGAACATATAATATATTTTTTAAATATTTATATAGCTTCCTTCACAATTTTTATTTTATAATTATTCCAGTTAAAATTTTGGAATGCTTCGATGACATACATTTTGTTCATGGCCATATATAGTGTGGCATGTTCTAGCTCCCTTATTGAAAGAGAGATTTGAACATAGGGAAATATTAAAATTTGTAGATTCTTCCCACAAACATAAAAATTATATATGTTGCAATACGAAAATATTTATTATTTTTTACCTAACTCTTTAAATTTTAAAAGTTTATTTTAGAAATCTATTTCAGTTGTAATGGCCATATAGAATTGAAATTGAAAACGAAAACAACATTATAAGGTTGCAAACAATTTAATATGTCAGAAATCATTAGTAGTAAATATCTTAAAATATCTTCTTTGGTTAACTAAACAATGTTTTATGTTACCAAATATCCATGAAGAACTAAATTAGTCTTGAAAATCGTTTAATTAGGTTCTTCTTGAAGTTCGTCTAAAATTAGGCATATATTAGGTAATTAATATTAACACAATCATTTCATGAAATTATGGGTAAATATCTAATAAATATAATAAATATATGTTTCTATCTGTAATTAATGAAGTTTTACGCTCATAATTCAAAAAAAGCTCAAATGTCATTTCTAATTTATGATCATAGGTTGAAATTATTTTACAGACTTTTGATCATTTTGGTTTATCGAATATCAAATAACTTGCGTCTCTTATATACTTAGTCATTGTCAACCTTGCTTCGTTATAAACAATTTTTGACATATCCAACATTACTAGATTAATATGTTATCGTTTAAATAAAGGTGTGCTTAATAAGAGCATGTAACAAATGATTATCTAAAGAATCTACTAAACGAAGATCGGGCCCGGGCTTAGCATGGGCCAAGACTTGTCTATTTTTACAATAAGCAAGACATTTCATTTTTGATAATTACACTTACACCCCACCCTCCTAGAAACTCTAAAACACTTTCTCTGCTTCCACCAAACCAAATCAGCCGTCACCCACTCTCAGATTCCAAATATACAATTCCACCACTATAACCACTGATCCAAACAGAAACAGAGCCACCACCACCCCTGGAATCTCCACATGAAAAACACCCTTCAATACACCGCCACACACAGAGAGAAAGAGAGAAGAGACAGTGACAGATAATGTCATCACCACAAGCGGTGCAACGGAGGGATAATTACGGGGTGAAATGAGCCGTGGTTCTTTAGTTCATAACGTCGTTGATCAGCCGACAAAACGACTCTCATCGGAACCGAATCATTGGAGAAAGTGAAAGGCTTAGTAGCCGACGAAGACAAAGATTTACCGGCGGTAGATATCGCCGATCTCCGGATCCGACTCCGAATAGAATGTACGTTACCCGTGGCTCCAAATTTTGCCTTGTGATTTGTGCCTTATATGGTACTCTGAGTGGGAAGGAGTGAGGGGGTGCGGTGAGGGCAGAGTGGAGTTATATCACGCGTAAAGTGATTCATTATTCCATTTGAAAGCGTGTATGTTCTCCCACTGATTTTATATACTGGCGTTGTTGTATGGTATAGTGAATCACAAAAAGAACAATGGAAAAGTGTTTAAGGAGAGAAGATGCATGATGAAATAATGTTGAACAGTGTAGAAACGTGTAGATACAATGCTGAAACATGAAGAAAATAATATTGAAACAATCTAAAAATAGTTAGATACAAAGAAGAAATAGTTAGATACAATACAGAAAAAGTGCACAAACCCAGAAACAGTTAGAAACGGCGCTGAAATAGTCTAAAACGGCGATGAAACAGTCTGAAACGGTGTTGAAACAATCTGAAACGGCGCAGATATACTGGGATACAGTTAGATACGGAGCAAAAATAGTACAAAAAAAGTGCGAAAACCCAAAAACAGTTAGGAGCAACGCTGAAACAGTCTGAAACGTCGCAGATACACCGAGATACAATTAGATACGGAGAAAAAAAGTGTAGATACAATGAGATATAATGCTGAAACAGTCTTGAAACAGTGCTAAAACACTTTGAAATAGCATAGATACAACGACATATAGTTTGATACGGAATAAAATAGTGCAGATACAACGAGATACAACATTGAAACAGTCTAAAACGTCTAGTGAAAAATTATGAAATAAAATATAAAAAATAATATGAAACAACGTATAAAAGATGAAATAGTTTAGAAACAGTGAGAAACAACGCAAAAACAGGATGAAACAATGTTGGACACAATTTAGAAATAGCTTGATACAATCTAGAAATAGTTAGATACGTTGCAAAACAACCTAAAATGGTGCAGAAATAGTTCGATTCGGTGCTGAATAACTGTCGACACCCATTTTTCCCCGAACCCCTGTTAGAGTTCGAAACATGGCTCGACTTATTGGGACTCGCGGGTAAGGACTTGGAGTCGCCACCTAACATATTTTTTAACTAGGCGTATTAGGGCACCTACTCTGTTTCTAGCTAGTTTTAATATTAACTCCGATACTTGATCTACGAACCGAGAATTCTGAGTAAGGGTTCAAATTAACCCAAGAGGAAGGTGTTAGGCACCTCTCAGATTCCACAAATGTGGTTACCGGCCGGACTTATAATTGGGATTCTAAGAACTATGAAATAATAAATAACTAACTAAAATAGGCGAATAATCATGCACATAATAATAAAAATGTTCAAATTCGCTAATTGACTTTTTCCTTAAAGAATTGCACCTCGCAAAAGGCAAACAAAGTTAAGTCAGCAAACAATAATGATAATAATAATGATGCAATAATAATGAATAATAAAATGAAGGAGAAAAATGAATTTTTATGAAATTGTCGTCTTTTCGTAATTCCACCACGATGTGCCTCGTAAAAAATTGTAAAATATGAATTAGTATGACAATTAGTAATAATAATAATAATAATAAATAATAATACTAGCAAATAATAATGAAATCAATAAAAAAGGGTCCTCCTCCAAAATAGTTCGTCGTATTTCATCCAATTTCACCTCGCAAAATATTAGAAGAAAATAAGTTAATGAGTAATAATAATTTTTATAAAAATAATAAAATAACAATAATAGTAATAATAATGAATAGTGATAATAAAAAGTCCTTTTCTTCTAAGTATTTTCTTCAAAGCTAGGCCGTCTTCCATCCGAATTTACCTCGCAAAATATAAGTGAAAGAATTAGTAAATAATAAGTAATATTGATAATAGTAAAAATGCAATAATAATGATAATAATAATATTAGTAAGTAATATTAATAATGAAAATAATGACCTCGGTGGTGTAGGAATCCACCAATCCCCGGCGCTTTTCAGTTGCCGCCTCGGACGGGCGAGGAACCTCTACCTCGGTACGAGGGGCCACCGAGCGGGATGGCTTTTTCGAGGTAGCCCTCTTCCGCTTCGCGCCTGCGATCGAGGGAAAAGTAAGTTTAAGAGAACGGAGAAGGAATGCTAATTCACTACATGAACCGAGGAGAAGCGTTGCCTTTGGAAGTCCCTTGATCGGGGGCTCCCTTGGGAGTTTTTGAAGACTTGGAAGCCTTCAATCCCTTATATTCTCCCGCCGATGCCGCCACCGCAGCCACATCATCATCCGACTCGGTCTCTTCTCCCTCTTTCCTTTTCTCCTCTTTTTTCTTCTTGCTCTTCTTAGTGTTGGCAGCACGATTGGGAAAACCTAGCACAGAGGAAAAAGCTCAGAAAAATAAAATCAAAATCCAAAGTGACCCACCTATCAAAGCTTCGTTTAAAACTCACCATGCCTCTTGCACTGCCAACCATGCTCGGCAGCCATCTTCATCCACGTCCTCTCGGGGCGTTCAAGAGCCCCGGTCATCGCTTTAACCCACGCAGTCAAACCTGCCGGGGGCACGATGTCCACCTTGTTGGCTGAAGAGACAATGGAGAAACGAGGTCAGTAAAGTATAGATAGCAACCGAGGAATAAGAGGTAAAAGGAAAGGCACTTACGTGTGTTGTTCCACCGTTCAGGGAAATTGGGTTCGGTGGAAAGAACCTTGGTCTCCAACAAGATGTACTGCTCGCTCCAACCTCGGTCTCTGTGGTCCTCGCTCTTGTGAAGGAGGGCAAACTTGCCTCGGTTATTTAGCGCTACGACCCCAGCCTTGTGAAAATAGGGGTAGTAGAGTGAAATAAGGTGTTGCAAAGTAAAGTCGACCTTCGCTTCATTGCTCAGCCAATCCATGCATTGGACGACTCTCCAGACACCGGGGCCAAGTTGGGCCAGGCACAAGTTGTAGGCCCGGCAGAAATCGTCAATGACTTTGTGAACCGGGAGAGAGAAGCCGAGGGTAAAGGGGTAAGTGTAAGCAAAAGACATACCCGCAATGTTGTGGCACACCCTACTGGCGGGATCGGGGATGATAACTTTAACCTCGGGCTCAAACCGACACTCCCTCCGAACCCGCTCAATGTGAGCTTGGGTTATGAGTGTCGGGGTGGTGTTCACGGGGACATTCCTATTCTTCCCCTCTTGCTCAGCCGTCTGAGCCTGTAATTTTAAGTCCTTGGAATTGTCAAAATGGGAAGGGATTATCTGATGTGGCTCGAGTTCTTGCTCGAGGGGAATCATAGGGCCCGAAGATCCCCCCTCGGTAGCGGACCTTCTTCCTCCACCGCCCGCGGCGTTGTCGCCCTCGGCGCCTTCTTCCCCATGGGCAGCTTCTTCTTCCTCTAAGCCGACATCATCGTCATCCCCAGCGGCTATTTCATGCCTAACCCTTTGCCTCCGTCGCCTAGTGACGTCGACGTCAGAGGTAACTTCCTCACCGCCCTCCGCTTCCACCATTTGAAGCGGCGGCACAGCGGCAATAAATTCACCACTAGCGGTGATGGCAGCAAGTTGATCAGCTCTGGCTCTCTCGCCAGAGTCTCTAGAGTCCTGTCTAGAGTTTGTTGCAGACATGGTGGCAGAAACAAAGTACAGATTATCGCTGTCAATCGGAAATTTGGAAGGTTTTGAGAGTGTTATGAAGCTTTTGCACTGTTGATCGTTTAAGGTAAAGTGAAGAAAATATTCAACAAAGCACTCCTTTTATAGGCGTGAGTGACGAGGGGAAATGACGTCACTGTCATCATTATAACGTTGGGAGAAGCGAGAACTTCGGCGTGGAAGTTCAAGGGTCCCAACGGATGAATGCCACGTGTCCACAAGAAGTGACCTGATGGGACGCGAACCGTTGACAACTTTTGAAACGCTTGGATAAGAACGAGCCACGTCTCTTTCCTGCTAAATTTCATTCCACTCCTCGGTTACCTCGGTATGCAACCGAGGAGTGGGGGGACTATCTGTATTGGGTAAAAATCGACCCACGGCGACTTGCCCCGGTCACGTAAATCTTAGACGACCGAGCACGTCACAACTAAACGACGGCCGAAGCAATTGAGCAAGTCGCTGAGGCCTTGAAACCGAGGACGCGTCACCGAAGGCGAGCCGCGAGCTGAGCTTCGGTAACCTTCACCTCGGTCAAGCAACAGGGCCAAGCCACCGAGGTCGTCAGCTCTTACCTCGGTAGATCCCCTCGGTTCAAGCGGCTTTGCAGCCCACTACTTCACCCCACTAACTCAGCCATTACTCAGCCGTTACTCACCAAGATCGTGGGACGACGTGGCAGCGGATAGTGGAGATCGTGGGCAAGGCTTGTACCTATAAATAGTAGTTCATTTTATGTAATAGGTATTCAGAAATATATACCAAAACTCTGCCCAAATTTGTACTCAACATCCATATATTGAAATCAAATTACTTTTACGCATTTACGTCTATTTTCGCACGTTTATTCAAGCTTTGATACAAAAATCTGTTTATATTCGAATCCAAATTCGATTTGTGTACCTAAACCGATTTAGGCCCATACAGATATACTGGTTTTTTGTGTGGTAGTGCTGATGTGTAAGGGATGGAGGATACTTGGGGGAAAAAAATGAAGAGTAATATTTTGGGTGTGCTTGTATTTTTTGGGACTGTACATGGGGGTTTCCACCACCACTGGTAGTGGTGATGGTGGGTATGTACCACTACCCAATGATGTCCCCCTGTATTGCTTTTCTCCACTGCATATATAGCAACTTTAGGAACAAAGAGCCGTTGGAATTGATTTCCAGACATGGAAAGAATCAGAGGTGATCGGGCTAGTTTTGGAGCTGATTTTGGGAAATTCAAAAAAGGCGTTGGGCATAGAGGGAGTGATTAGGATGATTTGGGGAGTAGATTGGGGGATGTTTTTTGCTTGACTTAGGGATTATGGGAGATGGAGGATTTGATTTTTTGAAGTGATTTTGTAGAATTTTCTCAAAGGATGCACTTGGTTAGACTAAAAGTCTAAGTTCAAAAATGAATTGAATATAAAATAAAATTTATGTTGTATAAAATTAGCCCAACATTAGATTAATAGGTGCAAAAAATAATTAACGATATAATGATGTATATACATTGAATAAAATAAGACAAATGAAACTAAAATACACATATAAAGAAAATCGGGATGCAAGTTAAATTAATTAAGTATAAATAGTCATAAATATTTATTAAATTCTACAAATGCACAAAATTGCACAAACAAACACATTTCACAAGTAGCCTAAATGATATAAAATTACGTAATATAGCCACAATTATGTATATAACGTATAAATAGAGGATAATGAGAGTAAATGCATGCAATCTAATACACATTCGCTCAAACAGTTAAATTGCACCCTTTAATTTAAATTATGGCGAATTATAGACAAAGGGAGGGACAAAATTGGGTGTCAACAATAACCTGAAACAACGTAGATACAGTTAGATACATCGCAAATAGTGCGGATACAACAACATACTGCGCTGAAATAGTTAGTGAAAAAGTCTGAAATAAAATGTAAAAAATAATGTGAAATAATGCAAAAAAATGTGAAATAGCTTATAGACAATGAGAAACAACGCGCAAACGGGATAAAACAATGTTTGAAAACAGTATATAAACAGCTAGATACAGTTAAAAAAAAGTAAAATACGGTGCAAAACAACCTAAAATGGTGCAGAAATAGTTAGATACATTGCTGAAATGACCTGAAATTGTGTAGATACAGTGCTGAAACAACCTGATACAGCGCTGAAACTGTCTGAAATTGGTTGAAGGGAAAGTAAAATTGGGAAAAATAGTGGGAGAAAAAGTTAAATTGAGGGAAATGGGGTGACTAAAAGTGAAATTGGGGGAAATAGTGGAAGGTAAAGTGAAATTGGGGAAAATGGGAGGAGGAGAAGTGATATTGGGGGAAATAGGAGGAAGAATGTAAGGGTTTGCTATGTTATGAAAAATATTGCTATGTTTTTGCTATGTTTTGCAATTAGCTTTTCCTTTCCTCTGTATTGCGTAATTTTGCTAAATATTGATATGTTTTGTAAATAATTTTAAAAACTTATACTTTTATGTAAAAGTTCCTTTAATTTATGTTTTACCAGCAAATACTTAAAAGCCCCAAATAAGAATAAATGTTTCTCAATCATCATATTCCATATAAGCCCAATCGATATCATCAAACTCAAACTCTTCTTCTCTTGACTGAGAGTGTCATATACCATCACACTTTTCCACCTTCAATGACAAATAATATTATGTCTGAAAATCAAATTCGTACTAGCTAAGTGCTAAAATATTCGCATTTTTTTAAACTAGTTATCTCATCTTATTCAATCAACTGATTTAAGGACCCGTTTGTTCATAAAATTTGGGACGAAAATTTGAGATAATATTTCAAATCTTTGTTTGTTTGTACAATTTGTCCAAAATTTGAAAATAAAATATTCAAATTCCTAAATATTTGTTGACACTAGTTTTTGGGTGTTTTTGAGTATTTTTTTCCACTCACAAAACATCAACTTTTCTTCATGTGAAATGTATGTCCAAAGTCCAAACACAACTTCAAGTTCCAAAACTATTTTTCAACTCAACTTCAAAAGCTCAAAATTTTCAAGTTTCACCAAAATCATGTCCAAACGCTAGCTTAGTGTTCTTTTTAACAAATTCCTCATCCAGAAAATGACTAATTCGATCACGTTCTTTAATAACCTAATCGACATAGATAACTGGTACTTTTCAAATTAGTTGGCCTAATACCAAGCCACTTGATATCGCGTGTAACCAAATTTACGCTATCGTATGCCATGTTTTTCGATCAGAGTGTTACATGAAACCTTGGCAAGATTCTCTAAGGGGTCGTTTGGTACAAAAGTGGATAATCTCGGGATTACAAATTCCGGGATTAAATTTGGACTAAAAGTGGGATAAATAAACCCACCTTCTATATGGGATTAGTTAATCCCATGATTTTGGGATAAAAGCTATCCCAACTTAGCTAATCCCAACAACCAAACAAAGGATAATTATTATCCCATCTTATCCAAGGATTATAATCCTAATCCCTCATACCAAACGACCCCTAAGGCTTCTGGCTAGAAGTCAACCTTAATAAAAGCTCAGTATACTTTGGAGGCACCTTAAACCAAGAAAAAGTAAAAAGTATAAATTATTTGGGATATACACAAGGAGAGCTACCTTTAAGATACTTGGAAATCCCACTTGATACTAAGAATATCTTTATGGACAACAAAAAAAAAATCAATTTTATGCTGGTAGATTGCAACTGATCAAGAATAATTATATTTGGCATTCAATCATACTGGGCTCAATTGTTCATATAGTCAGCTAAGATCATGAAATTAATCGAAGCATGTTGTAGAACATACATTTGGACAGGATTTAATGTAATGTTTAAAAAGACCTCGGTGGTGTAGTAGCAGATGTGTATGCCTATGTCAGTTAGAGTCTATGGTCTTATTAAGCTAAAGCTTTGGAATAGGGCGGCGATCACTAAAACATGCTGGGATCTAGCTAACAAAGCTGACAAGCTATAGATTACGTGGGTGCATACCTTCTACATCAAGGGAAGAAATCTAGAGATCTAAAAATCCCTTAATAAATAAGCTGGATGATTAAGAAAATTATTTGCGCAACAGAACACTAGGACTATGCCAAGCAAGCAGCCAAAGCAAAAGAAAGTATGATCAACAACATTTATAAACATATCTTGAGCACTACTAATAGAGTAAACTGAAGGAATCTGATGTAGAGAAATCAAGCCAGACCTAAAGCCTTATTGACGATGAGGGTTTAGTTGCATGAGAAGCTATCAATAGTGGATAGACGGATGAAATGGGGATGAATGTTGATCCAGTCTGTACATTATGCCACATTAGCCTAAAGACTAGAAAGCACATGTCCTTTGATTGTTCATATGCAACAGAGTTGTGGAGTAGAATTCTACAATGGCTAAAGGAGATAACAACAAGCGCAAAATGAAAATAGTATATATTGAATATGTCCATCGTAAAAAGAAATAAACAACGTAATGTTTGAAAAAAATTGACATAATGGAGTACGTTAGTTAGAGAATTAGTCTATATATGTAACCTTAGAGCTCATATGAAATTAAGGCAAAAAAGAATATTTTCTTTTTAATCCTTTTTCTAATTGTTAGTACTTCATTTATTTTGTTTATTCATTTTGCAAAATCATAATTCAAATACTAATATTACTCCATATATGATGGTTCTATATAATAAATATATTTTCTAAGAACTGATCATTTCAGTATAATCACTTCATATAAAAAATAAAAGCATTTTCTGAAAAGGAAAACTCATCCAATAAAGAAAAGAAAAGAAAAGAAAAGAAAAGAAAGAGGGAGTTAATCCAAATAGTCTCTTTCATATTTTTGCCGACCTCACTTTCTCTCCATTCCTTATCTTTTGGAATTTGGAAGGACTATATTTCTATGCAATCCAATTAAATTTTATATTTGTGGATAAGATTTTCATATAACAAATTCATTTTCTGTCATATAAGAAACCAAGTGTGTATAGTACTAGCGCATGCAAATTAAACTGTCCCACTCTTTCTCCCTAAGGTACTACCAAACATTTTACCTTTACCGTTCTTTCTTTTTTCAAGAACTCACAAATACTAATAAGTGTGGTTTTTGCTTAGTAGCTTACTTTCTTGTTTGGGGACAAATGGGGTTTCTGTAGAGTGAGTAATGCTTGTCTGGTTGATTGCATTAATGGGGTTATTTGGTTGATTGTCCGGGCTAGCTTACGCGACATATCTTGTGTATAATTTTTGCTGTGTTATTTTGCTCTTTATAGAACCTTTTCTTGCATTTGTATTTATGCTGTGTTCTTCGATTGTTGGATTGGCTGCGGCAAATTCAAATGCCAAGAAATAGGATTATGATGTGCTCTCTGTGTTAACAGTTCACTAACCTAATCATGTAGATGTCTTGGGAGATATAAATAGGTCAAAGCATGTTGATATGCACTTAAGACAAGCAAGGAAGATTTTTTTTCTTTGCCTTTTACCAATAGATAGGACTTTTTTTTTTTTTTGGAGGGGGGTGGAAGGTCGAGGGTTAAGGGAAGGAACAAGGAGGACACCCGAGGATCATACCTTCCACTATGGTCTATCTAGGATTTGAGCTTTATGAGTTCAAGCTGCTACTGAACCAATTGACCATTTGAGTTACTGGTTCGAATTTCAAAATAAGTATTTGTACATATTTAATGGATTTCTTAACACATACATAGGGTCTAGTTAGGAGCTCATTTATTGTGAGTTCCATCAAGTCCTATGAATTGGCCTATGACACAACTACTACACCTCAACTCTAGACTAGTTGGATTTGGCTAAATGAATCTTTTATACCCATTCCGGTGTCTGTGGGGCTGTTTCATTTTAATACTCAATAACTAGCCTAAAATTAAGTAATCCTAGTCTTGACTGTTTGATCTTAAAATTGATATATATTGAGTCATGTTCGCAAACAATGAATTTCCTGTTGTTGCTGAGTAAATGTGTACACAGCTTGCGCGTAAACTGGCCCAGACACCTCCGTTAAAAAAAAAGTGTATACTTCTACTGTTGTAGCAAATCAATTCCTCCTTCCCCCTGCTTCCAGAATTTTCACTATTTTGGTTGAATATCTTTGAATGAACTGCTTAGCTGCCTTGGTCAGACCTAATTTCTATTAATTCTGTTGGCCATGTAGGTTAGATCAGCTTCATCTTAAGTGAGTTCTGTTCTATTTGTATATGGTACTACCAGCACTTGGAAAGGTGATGTTTATCTCATGTAGAATAGGTTACAGAGCAGCTCGTTCACATAATAATGGTAAACATATCCAAGAAAAATTCAGCAGAAAAGTCCTGCTCACTCTGCCTTGGAGTTCGGATGCATAACATGAAAAGTTAATTAGCAGAAAATTGTTAAGATTAACCCTACCCTTTGGTCAATGGTCATGATTTCTTCTTAGAATCTGTTTATTCTTGTATTGGCTTCACATAATTTCTTGTAGGAATCTGTTCGTTCTGTATTGGCTTGAAAGGGGAATATGCTTGCATGCCTAAATTTGGAAATGGGCATAATTTGCAAGAATCGTATATTCTAGTATTTCTCTAAAGCTACATGATTGATTAAGTTTGAATCCTATTTAGGAAATCACCGGAAATTTAGAATATTACAGGTATTCAATATTAGATCAATCCTATCTGTCCACAAAATTCTCTTCTATTCTGTGAAATCTCTTGTTCAGACACTTCATATTTTCTAGAACTTGACTACTTGCCAATGATAAGTCTGAAGAACTGATTTACATTTTCAAGCATAATCGGAATTGAAATCAACATTAAAAGATTCATTCCGTTTCAACAGTGTGGACAAACTCTACACTTAGATGGACTGTACTACCTACATAACAGTTTGAAAACTGCAACTGTTGCTTACATTTCCTTGAACTGTAGTTGTAACGGACTTAAGTTACTAAATAGCAGTTTATGCAGCTTTCTTTCTTCACACTTGAAAATTGATTTGTAACTGTTATCTACTACAATTCTTAAATTCTTGTTTGTTTGCTAAGTGTTTGAATATTTTGTCCTTAGTAGCCATGCTTTGGGTCAACTTCAATGAATTCCAGTGGAGAAACATCTGTAATGATGTCTTGTTTAAATTCTTGCATTGATGCCCATAAAATCTACTTTCTTGTGATACTTACCAGTCTGTTAACTTCACAAATTTATTACAGTTGTACCTTCAGGGACATTTGATAAAGTTGGAACCATTCGAAACAGTTCTTTCACTATTTGCAAAAGAGTTCAATCAAACCCGCTGGAAATATAAATTGCATGAAAAGTCGTTGATCTTAAGAGACGGGTGCCTTTTGTTCTTTAGTGTAGCGCTCCAAAAGCCAGACCTTGATCTAATATATTTGCCTTTCAAATTTGCTAGAGTTGACACTTCTCCTTTCTAGTTAATTTGTTAATGGAATTTATGGAGCTACTAAAGTAATTTTGTAAAGCCAATAAAGGACACCATGTTTAACTTCGCTAATGTTTTCACATTTTCAGGAAATTACATGGATGATTTTGGAAAAGAAAGGCGTAACGGTGAAACACCTCGAAGGAAGTCAGAAATGAGGACCCTTATCAGAAAAGAGTGGCTGCATCCATTACCAATCAAGGTGCATTTACTGTGATAACATGTTACTCCATCCATCCCAATTATATAACACCTTCACTTTTTGGAACATTTCAAATTGTTTGATATCATTCTATTTTTAATAGAATGTTTGTCTGGGGCTTTAACCAGATGGTAAGTCCCAACACAGGGTTGATCTTTCTTTTATTGATTCTAAATGCTGGGATCCTTTTCGTTCTTCTCTTTTTAGTTGTTTTACAGATTAGTTTGTTTACAACATGAAGTTGAAACATAAAAACCTGAAGCTAATCTTTTAGATCTCATTATTTATAGGACTCTTACAGTTTCCTATGACTAAGTAAAAACGTTCTTAATTTTTATATAAAAAATTACTGCTCTGCCGTTGTGGTCCAAGTATCTGTTGGTTAAAATTTGAAAGCCTTCATGACTGCAGGAAAAAGATCTAGATGATAAGATGCGGCTGCGACCAGCACCAGAATCTGGCCTCTGTAACTTTTGTGTGAATGGTAATAGCTGTAGAACTGTTCGCTCAAGAACAAAACTGATGAACACTGTTTTAGAAAGGGGGCGGCCCCAGGAAGCCCAGTTGATCTTTGATAGTTTGATTAAAGGAGGACATAAACCATCTCTGATTACATATACTACCCTACTAGCAGCTTTGACTGTCCAGAAGCGTTTCAATTACATCCATTCCATTATATCTGAAGTGCAAGAAAATGGAATGAAGCCAGATCCAATTTTCTATAATGCTGTTGTTAATGCATTTTCTGAATCTGGAAATATGGAGGAAGCAATGAAAGCCTTTTTACAAATGAAGGAGAGTGGAGTAAAGCCTGCTATTAGCACTTTCAATACTTTGATCAAAGGGTATGGAATTGCTGGAAAGCCTGAAGAGTCTATAAAGATAATGGAATTAATGTTCCAGGAGGCTAATGTGAAACCAAATTTGAGGACATACAATGTACTTGTTAAAGCTTGGTGTAACAAAAAGAATTTCACTGATGCATGGAATACAGTGGATAAAATGATAGCTTCTGGTTTACAGCCAGATGTGATCACTTACAATACGATAGCAGCAGCTTATAGTCAAAATCAGCAAACTGGAAAGGCTGAAAGAGTGGTTTCGGAAATGCAAAGGAACAATGTGCACCCTAACGAAAGGACTTGTGGCATCATTATATCTGGATATTGTAAAGAAGGGAGAACAAAGGATGCTTTGAGGTTTGTGTACAAGATGAGGGATCTCGGAATGCATCCTAACCTTGTCTCTTTCAATTCACTGATCAAAGGCTTCCTTGACTTGTCAGATGGAGACAATGTTGATGAGGTTAGTAGTGATATGGCTTTTGATTTATAAGTATTAACCTTCTTTTAGATATCAGAATACAATCCAGTGATCTGGGCACTTAGATGCCACTGTTCTTCGCTTTCTAAAAAGGAAAATACGGGGAATTAAAGTAAATTCCTCCTTGGTTTATGTTTAACATTGTGGGTTAACCAGATGCTGTTATGAAGAATGAAAATCTGATTTTATTATTTGTATGCTTAAATGTTGGATATGTACACGTTATACTACAAGCTCAAATTTAAGGCACTTTCAACTTGTTTTTCTTCTTCTTCTTCCTCTTTTTTTTTTTTTTTTTTTTTTTGAATGAAGAAGTGACATAAGCAAAATCCTACAATTGAAACCACGGGTGGAGGTGGCAGTGTGCAGATGAGATACTTTATTTTCCTTTTATCCCCATTTCTGTCTTCTTTGTGCACAGTGTGATAGAATTAAGAGAGCTCCGGAGGCATATATGATATAACCCACCAGAGAAAAAAGAAGGGGAAAAGAAAAGGAAGAGGAATAAAAGACATACAGAAAAAAGTCAGACTCATAAAGCAAAGTTTGAACAGCAAAAGTGCTCTATGCAGTTGAGAGAAATAAGACTGAAAATGAAAGTTGAAGATTCAAAGAACAACTAAAGCCCTCATTCTCAAAAACAAGAACTACTAAAGCCCTCTATGCAGTCTCTAGTAGTTTGGAGCTGAAAGCTAAAATCACCTTTCGCTATAGTGAATAATGCTTACTGCTTATCAATCCTCTTCCCTAAAAAATGAAAATTGAAATGTCAGGAAACGTCTTAACTTATTGAAAGTGGATATTAGACTACTAAACTTGTTGAGTTCCCACATTGGTTGTGAATATTTGGTTGTGGTCTTCTTATATAGTCTGGGGCAATACTCACCTCATGAGCTAGCTTTTGAGGTTGAATTTCACCCAAGGTCCATTTTCTGAATATGGTATCAGAGACAAACTCATCCCTATTATTGGTGTACACAATGTTGGTCCCCATGTTCTATTGTCCAAACACCAAATGTCTAGTCCAGGGTGTGCTAGGGGAGGGGTTTTTCTCAGTGTCCGACATTGGTTGAGGAAGTGACTTGTCTCCTGATATGGTCTGGGCAATCCTTACCCAAGGTCCATTTTCTTAACGAAAGGTGATACAATCAATTATTCATGCTGTATAATGCTGACTGTCTTCATTCCCAAACTTAAAACATTTATCCTCGTGCTTAAAGTTGCTCTTTGACATCTTTACCTCTTTGTACCCAATGAAAGAACCCATGATATATTGAAAGTAAACTCCACAAGTATATTTTCCTGTGGAATTGTTAGCATGGATCAGTAGGCTAGGAGACAAGAAACTGTTTAAGGCCAAAATATGCGGACATACATGTACATGTACACCTGAATTTTAGTTCCCCTGCATCACTCATACTAGCTTTTTCTTTCTTAGTTCCACTATGTGCATTTAGAAGTTGAATGATTTTGCATTCAGAAGTTTGAATGTTGCAGTTATCTACTATTTTAGGAGTGTAGAATTTTTGCATCTTTTTCTGTTACTCTTTGCGCACTTGTCAAATATTTGATTTAGCATGATGTCCAGTAAAAGGTTTTGCTCTACATCAACCTGACAGGTTCTTACACTAATGGAAGAGTTCGGTGTCAAACCTGATGTCATTACTTTCAGCACCATCATGAATGCCTGGGGTGCTGCAGGATACATGGCTAAGTGCAGGGAGGTCTTTGATGACATGGTCAAAGCTGGCATTCCACTTGATGTCCATGCGTATAGCATTTTGGCCAAGGGTTACGTCCGTGCAATGGAACCAGGAAAAGCAGAGGAAGTCCTGAATGACATGATTAAATCCTGCAATCATCCAAATGTTGTGATTTTCACTACTGTAATTAGTGGATGGTGCACTGCTGGTAGAATGGATTGTGCAATGAGGATCTTTGAGAAGATGTGTGAGAGTGGGATATCTCCTAATCTGAAGGCTTTTGAAACTCTAATATGGGGCTATGCAGAAAATAAAATGCCATGGAAAGCGGAAGAGGTACTCCAAATCATGGAAGAATTCAAGGTTAAACCTGAGAAAAGCACTTATCTCCTTGTTGCAGAAGCCCGGCGTGGCGTTGGATTAACTGAGGCAGCAAATGGAGTGGCTAACTCAGTTGAAAAGCAAAGCTTGACTAGTAAACTCAATATGAAAGATGAGACTGAAGTGGAGAACTTAGAAAAAGTCCACCAGAAGGATGATGTTCATCATTGTTATCCCAAATTATTACAGATACCCAATGAACTAATTAATGAATCAAAGGGGTCAGTTGCTGCAGCTAAAAAGAGTCGTATGGTGCTAAGAGAAGCTGAATTTCCATCTGAAACTTTGTCTGCTGCTACAAGATCATTGCACATTAGCTGTAGATTTGGAATGGGGGCTCCTCTTGTTTGCCAGAGACAATTTCAAGTGCCGTCTTGTGCATCTGGCCAGGTTGGACACTCATGTACAGTTGTGTTCTTGTGCTGAAGAGCGAAAAGTGGCATTGATTAGTTGACCTGAATGCTGCTGGACGTTCATGTTATTGAAGTCTTGTACATACAAAAAATAACTTCACAATTGCTGAACTCTCCCAATACATCTGTATCCATAGGCTTTGTAAAGCTTTACTGATCATTTAACTCAAATATCCTTTTGTCCATCCTACCGACTTATCCTGCAGCTGTAGAAATCTATCTGGTCTACGCAAATTTGTAAATGTACTGTTCGGATCCTCTACGTTACCAACACCTCTATGAATGACTCAATTTGTAAGTGGCAGTTTTATGTAGTTTGATGTTCTCATAGCTGTATGAGTTTGTTGTTCTTTGATTTTATGAGAGGAACAAGAGATTGCAAAACTATACACAATCAAGTGCAGCATATATAGACAAGTAGCAATTTCCTTTGACTTGCTTCTTATAGTAGGAATCCTCCTACTTACTGAATTTCTTGAAAACCACCGTATCTCCTCCAACTCATTCTTCAGTGTTCACTTTTTTGTATAAACAGTATATTCATAGAATAACAATAAAAGAATCCCATGTATCAAAGTCTGCTCATAATGCAAGAAAATTGATCATTGAAGTTAACAGATGTCACCAGCTCAAGGTTCAGTTAATTGGCAAACATCAACTCCGGCGTGGTATCTATGAACTTCCTTCTCTACAAGGCTTACGTGCTGCTTCCTGCTTACCTTTATCAACATATTTTCCAAATAGGCGTCAATCTTGTGCTCTCCTCACCGGTCCTAACGAAACATTATTATGTTTCATAACCGAGAAATTCTGTAAAGTTTAATACTCAGCACTGGATCCGCCCTTCTCTACTTAAATGCCGTGCTTTTGTTTGGATGTCCTAACACAAATTTCCACATGCATCAGGTACCCCTGACAACGTTTAGCAAGTATCTGATGTTGGAAAACTCAAAAGCGACTAAAGAACATCGATACATAGTTCCACCACCAAATAATATTCTATCAAAAGTAGAGGCTGAACATCCATTTATGATATAATGACTAAGCTTCAAAATATTCGCTTTAAATCCAGAACCTGGACAAGATACAAACACTAGACAGCCTTCATACTAGCTTATAGCTTGTTAGTTCTATGCTCCATGAAGCACTCAAACATTCGACAAATCAGAGAAACTTAAGTTGCCGTTTTCAGCTCGGCAGCTGTATTGCTGGAGTAGACCGGGTGAAGCACATGACCATCCTTGGGCTCGACATGTACCCATTTACGTCCGCTCAGTTTGTGGTGCTCAAACTTAACATTTCCTTCTTTCAAAGCATAAAGCGTGTGATCTTTTCCAATTCCGACATAGTTTCCAGGATGAAATCGGGTTCCCCTTTGACGAACAATAATATTTCCTGGTATCACTCTCTGCATGTAAAAGACAACAAGGATACAAATGTTGGTAAGAAATCGGTGTGAAAGCATGCTCTATATGCAACATCGGAATAGAAAAGATTCTCCTAAACTGATTAATAATTCATCTCATTTTCTAGAAGAAAAGTTTTCTTACCTCTCCACCAAATTTCTTCACCCCTAGAAACTTTGGTTTTGAATCACGGCCATTCTTTGTGGATCCTGCTGTCTTTTTGGTAGCCCACCGCCTAAACATCAAGCTCAATCCATCTCCAGAAACATCTTAAATTTGCACAGAGGAAAACATAAGTTAGAACTTCAAATGCTTCATGCTTTACGAAAAGGTACAATGAATACATACCACTAGCAGTATTGTAAGCAGGTGTGCTTGTTACCAACTCTCTGATATTTAACCTCCTAAACAACGATGCTGCAGCATTCATCATGTAATTCACCAAAACCAATGCCTTGAGCTGAAATATGAATCAGAAGCCATGTTAACTACAATATTATTCATCTATGCACCAGCATGAGAGTTTGCAACTAATCAACTATTCAACTAGGCACATATAGAATAATAATATCAGAACAGATGCCCCACATCATGTACAGGGTAAAAATAGAAGAGAAAGAAGAATGAGACAAATTGACACCTTACCCACATGCCATTGATTCTTGGAATCACAACTACTACTATGTCTCAATCCCAAACGAGCTAGGGTCAATTATATGAAGCCTCATTGACGATGTTGCTCCATTTAAACTCATCTCATGCCAATACTAGAACAAATAAAAAGTAAATTCTGAGAATCTAGAACAAGTTAAGTTTCCAAATATCAGAAATTCCTGTGTATTTGCTTTCTGCCCCTTCAATCACACTCCTATTCCTGCTCTACCTTCAGGCTCTTCCGAGGGCCTTTGTTTGAGGTAAGGTTCACCAAACAACAACAGATCTCGTGAAATCTCACAGGTGGGATCAGGGGAGGGTGAGGTTTACACAAATCTTTCCCCTACCTTGATAGAAGTAGAGATGTTGTTTCCGGAAGACCCTCGGTCAACAGCCTCTCTACCAATTTTCAACACACCATTTTTCATTTGTTAATTCCCTGCTCCATAATGAAAAGGATTTTCTCCCGACAGAGTAGCAGACATAGGAAAAAAAAATTATGCCTTCCACTCTTTACTAACCAATAATTCTGCGCTAGTTGATTCGGTACTCTACAACAACAAACTCAATGATATCCCACAAGTGGGGGGGTCTGGGGAGGGTGAGATGTACGCACACATTACTCCTCCAAGGTGAAGAGGTTGTTTCCAATATTCATATTCTAACCAATAATCATAATCTATAGCATATTAACCTAGCTCAAAGATTGGTTTACTTAATTATAAATTAATCGAGGGCTCATTTGAATGGAAGCAGAAACTTAAATCTCAGTTATTTCAGCCTGTATTTTCAAAGGACACTGGAAAAATGCTTACATTTGGGGATGGCTAAATGTGTAAATTGTCAATATAATAATAAACATTAACAAAAGTATGCAGTAATATAAGTTATCAAATACAAACAAAAGCAGATAAGTATTCATTAAACAGAAGAATAATTATTCGATAATACAAGCTTGAAAAAACCCTTAATTTCACAATTTAGATTAGCATTCAATAAATAGCAAAAGAAGGGATTACCAGTCGATTGATTGACAAAGGAAGGGAATTTCTGTGGACTTGGCCGGCTTAAGTTTAATGAAATTGTTCCTCAATTGCACCGTATGTTTTGTTTTGGGTATATTTTAGGTCGACTAGCCACTTTTTGGATTACTCATGAACTAAAAATCAACTTTTAAAAAGTTTTTTAAGAATAACCACAACTTACACGAGATGACGTATTTTTTAAAATAGTCACTTAACCTCCAGAGTTTGGATGGAGTTCAAAAGATCTTCAACTATAGGAAAAATCATTGAGTTTGAATTTAACTCCATGAAAATTTAGAATTTGTTTCGACGTTTAAAATTCCTAAAGTTTATTTCAAGTTTTTCTGAACTATAGAGTTTCTTTTTTTCCTTGATCTCCATGACAAGTTATACATAGGCCCTAGTAAAATATACATAGAAAGCACCAAACAAAAAGCTATTTTTCAATAGACTAAAGTCATCTATTCCTCCTATCGTAATTTGTGAACATGGCACAGGCAATCACATCTCTTCTCAACGACCATTGCCTAGCTTCGTCGCGCATTTCTCTAGGTGTTTGATAGCTTTGACTCCCTTGAGAACAGTGAGTAACTTGACTATGTTGATCTTGAGTTAGCGCCCCCCATCCACTTCTTGTACTATTAAGAAGTTTGGCTCCAACTCAATTATATGATTGTGCAAAATAAAACATGGTAACACGACATCCACTTGTGTTTTAAAATCCCAAAACCTAGGATTTTCACAATGTGAATATTCTTTCTACTGATAATTTAAGCATAACAAGTTAAATCAAGGCTAAAATAACAGCAAAACGAATGCCTGAATAGAAGTAAAAGTTAGGGTTTTTACGATGCAAACAGTAAACAGATCTGAAACGAAAAATGTATTGCCAAAATAAACGAAAATACCAGTATTTTACCGTACATAATGAAAGAAAAATACCTCTGGGTCGGCGGGAAACACCGTTCGCGGCGGAGGAGAGAGAAATTCGTGGTGGAGAGCAGAAAAGTTGTGGCAGAGAAGTAGTAAAACCCTAGAATAGAGAGAGAAAGGAGCTCGCTAGAGAGGGGGAAAGAACTGGGAAATGTCTGATTTGGGACGGGGGTGGAGCGAGGGGGTGGGGGTGTGAGAAGCGTGTTTGTCTTCTTTTTTTCAGGAAAAGGTTTGGCAAAACATTTTCCTTTTATTTGGAGGTAAAGGAAAATGTTTTCCAAATTTTATATTTCAACCAAACAAGGATTTTCAGAAAATATTTTCCCCATACCAAATACTTCAAGCTAATGATAGATTGTGCGAAGAGGTTGAGGGAAGTGTTGCCTAGACTACACCACAATTATCTAAGAGATTGAGAGAGGGGGTGAAAGCAAGTGTTTCCTTGCCAATACTTCAAGACAATTAGTTGGAAAATTGGAGAAAGGGAGTCTAAGGCAAGTGCTGCCTGAAATTTTTTCAAGGGCGTTCAAGCTTTTTAAAAAAAAAATTCAAAATGTATTAAATAGGATTGATCCCAAGTTGTTTAACTAAATTGACCGCCCTGCATCACTAGGCTAACACTATTAGTTGTGTCAAGAGTGTTCAAAATGTAATACTTACTCATAAATAGTTAAATTTAACTCATGTACACGGTATTATTTTTCGGTAAAGGGTGGTCAGGTCGCCTGACCGCCCTTGCCTCCATGGCTTGCCACTGGGGCAAGTGCTACCTAGACACTACTTTTAGATAGAGAAAAGCGAGGGAGAGGATACTGCATGTTTATAAGATTCATAGGGACATTTTTATCCGAAATTTATTCACTAAATTAAACGAATGTCTTTTTTGCTAAACCACCATAAAAGAAGATCAAAAAGGCGGTGTCGTAGTTCTGCAATTCTCTCCCTTATATTGGCACCTTGTGACTTTACAGAAAGAACCATTATGGGGATCTTCAAACAAAATGGGAAGGTATGATTTGCTTTTGGCGCTCTTCCACCAAAATAGTCAAGTGGTCTGATTACTTTATTTTCAGTTTTTTGGCCAAAACCAAACGATTTGCAGTCTTCAAGGTGGTATTGCACTTTCCAAAATAACTTAGCTTCTTCTATAATGTAATTATTTCTGTAAGAGGGCATTACAGAGTACTATCCAGGGGAGATGTCTCGAATTCTCATTAGTTATAGACTGATATGCACTCCATTGCATTACAGAGTACTACTATCCAATGGTTTGTGGTTGAAGATCCAGACATATAGACATGATCTATCTAAAACAACCAAAACTTGGAAAAAATCACTTGAGATTGGCCGCACAAAAAGAAAAAAGATTGCCGTCCACAACAATAAATTTCAGTTCATCGAAAGGTACAGAAAAAAATTACGCCTCAAAATCACAGGGTGGGAGCATAAACACTCATCCTAGCTCATGTTGTACACCATCTATTTATACTCGAGCTTTGGTATGTTTTCTGACTCTTATTGAACTACAAAATAAAATTATAAAGGAATGTGAAGCCACTAATACTACTAAGGGGAATTACAACAAGAGGTTTAGCCTGAATGACTATGATAAACCAAATTTGGACAAGGCTGAGTGGAACAACTCTGAGAAGGCCTGAGATGTACTCTGATCATCCGCTTTGATCTTTAACTGTACTTTACATGACGATGAATTAATTATACATTCTACAAGATACGTAGACGATTCCTCTGCTTTTTGTGCAAAGAAGAAGAACTTGAAGTTTGGTGCTTGACCACCGGAAGCTATGCAGTGGATTGAATGACCTTGCATGTGACGAATAAGCACTTGAGGAGTCGTCATGGCTGCAACTCCTTGTGGACTAATGGTGGTATCCTGATAAATGAAAAAGCCAAAGTAGGATCAAAATGAAAAGTTTTAATGGACAATAAGGGATGTCCTAAAAGCAAAGTTCTCATATTGATATTTAGGATAAGTGTCCAAGGGCGACAAGGCTACAGTCATAGTAATACAATAACATTTTCCCTTAAATAATTGAACACAAAAAGGATTGGATCACAATGCAAACGTATCAGAACAAAAGATATGCAATTCGTTTCTTAGACCAGCTACCGCTTGATACTTCCGGTTCAGTTTTGAAGTTTCAATCACAAGTATTAACACAAATTCTGGTAATATTAGGAACTTTATTTTCTTATGAATAGGACTTTCAAATTTTAGACAAACATAAGGCATAGTATCAGATGGTGTTAGATTTTCTTGTAATAATGCTCTCTCATAAACCCCTAAGCCTTGATATTCCAAGATTCAATTGTTTCCTCTTCTGACAAAACCAAGAGCGTTAACTGCCTCCTAAAAAGTTTTTAGCATATCCCAGAGTGTGATGGGAAGACCATGTTGCTACAAGGAGGAGTACAACACCCTAACTAAGCCAAAGCTGCAAGTAGTTCAAAAGAGTCCAGGGAAATTTTGTCGCTCCAGGCAGTGGAGGTATTTCCTAAGTCTGCCTGTGTAGCGGACAAACAAAACGATCTCAAGATCATGCTGTAAAAATAAATGTGCACCTGTGATAATGATATTGGCAGTTGACGCCATTTCTGCTGGAAAGTGTTCGGGTCTAGAACAGCTTTAGTATTGAGCTTCAAAACAGGAGGTGGAGGAGGAGGGCTAGCTGCAGCAGGCAAACCCAGACCCAGTAGATCATCAATTGCTAGAGCAGCTGATGGAACACTTGGAGTAGGTTTGTAATCCAAGGAGACAAGATCAGTTTGAGACGGTGCAGCCAAAGAACCATCATATCCAGGAGCACTGTATGCAGAACCATTGTGGCTAGAACCTTTACTTTCTTCTTTATCTGAAGTACTCAAAAGTAAATCCTTGTCATTTGCCTCGATTCTCTGAGCCGGGACTACATTATCGGTCGGTTCTGCCCCGATAGATAAATTTCCAATTTCCTCAGAGAAGGCAAATGGCCCTCTGTGTTCCTTATCAGTGAACATGTAAGAAGGCTGCAAAAATATAATTAAGCTTGAGAAAGGAGCAAAGGAGATTTCAGGGTCTTAGGAAGATACAAATGTGAAACATGTTTCACCTTTCACTTATGAGCAGTAACATTGAAATTGTACTTCTGACTAAACCTCAAATTATACAATTGATATGAACGGAGAACATCTGACATACCTTTTGATAAACAACAGACAGGCTGTTAAACTCATCAAAGATGCGATCTTTAATTTCACTACTTTGTGTATCAGCAAAGACAGAAACAGCTTGCTTAGGAGGATTCACCACACGCTCTGCTGTGGAGACATTGTACTGCAGGAGTCTATAGTATAATAATGCCCTGTCATGGACATCCTGCAACAACTCTTGCACATTATTCAAGGCACACAAACACTTCATAGTTCATATTAAAACTGTCAATCAACGACGCCTCAATTTCAATCTATTTGGGTTCTTTGCATGAATCCACTGTAACCATTCTGTTTTATTCGGGCCTACTTCATTCTAAACTAAATAATTTGTCTTTTAATATCTGTCATTTTTCAAAATACATACAGAAGGGATACCTGGTGAAAATCATTAATACCAGCAGCCAATGCAGCTCCTAAGGCTTTCTGAGTCTCTGGTGGTCTTCTGAAAAAGCACTTCACTACTGCTGTAAGAAGATGCAAACGAACCTGCAGAACACATTAAACATTACGATAAATGAAAAAGATAGAAGAATTATAATTTAACTCTTTTATGCTATCATCTTAAACATTACGAATCTGAATAGTTCAATTGCATAAGTTGGAGAATTTACAGGCACACACAGAAACAAATCCTGCACAGTCGGGCAGTGCATCTGAAAATAAAAGGTTGTACAAGAGGCTTGGCAGTGCTTTTAAATTGAAATTTTTTTGATTTAGGGGATCAGACCTGCAATAGTTAAATACAAGAGGGTCTCAGAAGCCCCACTTAAAGAACAGTTTCTTCAATTTCCTTTTTAGATAAACGAAATAGTGACCTCACATGGAAAGCCTCACCCAGGAAAAGAAAAAAGCATGCATAGAATTCAAGACAGCAAAATTCTCTTGTAAATTCCCAGTCTAAGTCTAACACAGGCATTAGAGACGGAAAACTAGGCATGAATCATTATAATGATGTTATATTTTTCCACTTTATAACAATAATTTACACTTTATACTTTTTAATGCATGCAGCACAAACAGAGCACCTAACTAAGCCTTCTCAGAGCTTCATTAACATGACTAAATTTGTTGGAAGAGCGTGTAAATGGACTGATATGAGTCAAGATCTTATGTATCTATTTTTCTTATATGCACACATTTTAAACTCTATGAAAACTACATTCACAAATGCATTTAATCCACCCCAATCCCTTCTGTTAGAGGAGCCCAAACAAGAGTCACACTTTTAGTTCATTCATTTTTGTTGCCATAGACAAGCTCTTTATCATCACTCAAAAAGGAGAACCGATGACCATAAATAATATGAATGATGCGGGATGACTTTCAAGCTATAAAATCAAGAAATAAGGAAAAGAGGCGAGGGGGGAGGAGGGGAGACAAAGACACCTTTTGCAATTTTTACATCATCGCCTTTGTACTAAGCAAGTTATTTGCTGGCTTGCATAAGCAAAGCAGGAGGTTACTGACAAAAGTTAGCGAGAATGAATATTTACTCCAAAGCACAAATAATTTCAAGATTCAGAGCATTTCAAATGTGACGACTGATTAAATTCGTGTATTATGACACACTCGGCAATGCTCAAAACTCAGAAGTTAGAAAGATCAAAAGCAGAGCAAAAAGAGGGTAAATACTTGCACAGGAAAAGTAAAAACAAACACAGAAAGAACTATTCAGCTTGGTTACCTCTGCAGAGTGCTCCTCTTCCCAATTCTCAATAAGACTCTCCAACACGTATGGAGCATCCTGCATGTCTTGGGCATATTCCCCTAACATCCAAATAAGAGCTGCCTTGGCTTTGGGTTCCTGGACATTTTTGCTACTAATATTCCCAACTACTGCTATACAATCATGACTCCATTGAGGATATTTCCTAAGGAGATCTTTCACAAGTACCTATATGAGAAGTTTAAATGGTAAGACCAAACAAGATAGAAAGACATGAGTTCTCATGTAATTTCTCATATAATGTTTAAGGAACTAATCCTCAAAAGAACATATTTAGAGGCTATCATGCTGCAATCCCTCTCCCCCATCCAAAGAAAATGAAAGAAATCCCCAAAAGAGGAAAAAGAAAACTAACAGGAAAAGGAAAACCAATGACAACATACCAGAGTTTCTGCAGTCACATGGTCCTTTTCCATTTCCAAAAACTGGAGCAGCCTATCCACAATAGCATTAACATCATACTGTTGTAATGCTATTTTGCCAACAGCCCTGATAGATTCTCTCGCCATGGGAATGTCAACATTTCCAGCATATTCACAAAGTTCCGTCACTGAAGTCAATCCACAAAGAAAACAGTCAGACTGGCTAGTCAAAAGATGCAGATTAATGGGTGATGGAGGCGATGACTTGAAGTTTACTAGAAATTGGACATTGAAAGCTTACTTTATTCCCGGAGTTGAAACTACTTAAAAATAAAGTTCCAAATTCCAACTGCTCTAACAATTTAACGTCCAAACTAGCTTTCAAAAATTCAATTGAGATCAAAAGACCGGTTGAGAACTTCCAACTAGTTGATTGATATTGATACTCACCAATTTCATATGTATTGCTCTCATTTGCCACGGCAGTCAGCATCTCAAGCTTTAGCTTTTTGACATAAAATGGCTCATTGTATTGGCAGTAGAAGTGCTTGTAGTCAGCTGAAAAAATATATGGTGCACGCATTACCAGCAAATGTAGATGGCTTAACACTGCATAGGACTGCTCGGGACCACCTGAACTAACTAATGTAAGCAGAGGTGCTTTTATACGCTCATATACCTAAACAGAAGAATGAGTAAACAAAAATTAAAATTCAGCTTTAGTTTAGCATAGGATGCCTCAATGAAGAAAACTACTAAAATTTTGCATAAATAACACATTTTGCATTTTATTGTTACCTTTCTCCAAAAAAAAAAAATGCAACTATTACGTAACAAAAGTTTTCAGAGAAATAGTTACAACATGAGGCGGTAAAGCTATGCGTGAGTAGTTACTCCTGCTGTAATATAGCATTAATGTCCGACATTGGATAAATATGTTTTTTTGGGAAAAGTAAAGTATTATAAATGTCAAAAGCAGCACCACAATAGCCGTTTACCTCCTCCCCCTCTACAACTACCTTATCCACTTCCAATGACTCTTTGAAGTTCCTCCTATTGGCCACGGCTTACCTATCAAATTTTGTATATGAGTCCCTTTCTTTAACTACAACAACGACCTCCATGGTTGTCTTCGACTAGTCGTTCGGCTATTGCTAATGCAACTAATTCTCTCTTTACCTCATCCTTCATTTTTCCCATCTCCTCAAGCTCCCTCATCCCTTCCACTCTCTTCATCTCCCCCAATGCGATCATAAGCTCCAGTATCTTCACCTCTACCCTCCCAAAATCCACTCCCTATGTCCTCCTTAAATATCTTCAATTTCTTTGCAAGCCTGAATGATGGAATGGGTGTGACTTCATAAATATGCCACCAGGCCTTCACTCTATCTCTAAAACCGTCACCAGTCATGTCCATTTTCCTTGATAAATCAGTGCAATCTTAACTGTGCAACTTTGACTAACCAAAACTAAGAGAATGATTATCGAAAATGTACTGAATTTTATATCAACCTCCCAAACAAAGAAATTCGGACAAAAAAGATAAGAAAAAATAAAAATTAAGAAGAAAAGAGCTGCGTGGAAGCATAGCAAAAAGGAAAGTGGAAAATAAAGACAGCAAAATTAGTTGACATTTTAGAGACCATACCTTTTTAACTGGATGACTAGAAAAAGAGATGGCCAAGTAACTACAGACAATATATTACTATGGAACTGTTTAGCTTAATAGTAGGACTGGGACCTGTTGATGGATGTCAGCCATGGAGAGTGTCAGTTGTAGAAACAACTTGATCGTTGCCAAGACAACAGCACCATTAGCATGTTGAAGCCTATCTTCAAGAAGATTCATCATGTCAAATATCTCATTACTTTCAGAAGGCACATACTTAGAAACCAACTCTAGTACAACACATTGAGCCCATTCACTGAATTCCTTGAACCTGCACATTCATGTCAGAAAGATAAGGCAATCTCTCTCGCATATCAACTTAATTCAGACATGACAGCAGAATGGTACACCATAAACTGTTTTTTTTTTTTTCTTTTGAGAGTGCATATAACTGTTTTTTTTTTTTTTTTTTTTTTTTTTTGATGAATAAACGGAGATAATTACTCCATATACAGACATGATCGAAGAAAACTACAAAAGAGAGCGGAGATTTTTTCAATCACAATGTTTTGACAGCAACCTTTACCTATTCAAAAGGTAATAAATAACTGGCTTGCTAAGCAGGTTTTCTCTTTCTGTTGATGCTTCCTCAGATTTGGTTGCTTCCAAACCCCAGATTTCCTGTAGGGAACACAAACAGTTGGCTACAACCTGAAGAAAGAAGAAAGAAGAAAGATGAAGATGAGTACAGAGACCATAAAAGAACTGCTTATTTTGTACCAGAAAATAAAGTTGCTAAATTCTTTCTGGTGATACATAAAGCTTTGAGATTTGCCGAAAAGCATACCATGTTGATGCACGTGTATGGAAATAACCATGATCAGAAAAGCTTAACCATATAGAAAACTGGCATAATACTATAGAATTGTCAGAAACAATTGATGGGTTTGCAACTTGTATCTGATCCATAACGGGTCAATGCTGGCAAAAACTAGGTACACAGCTATACCCTGAGCATGTGCCTTGGTAATTAACCCTATTATAAGACTAGTCATTTGAGGATTGTAGTTTCTTTTGCTTCTCTTGTAACTAGGTCCACCATCTTAAGATGTCCATCTTTTGTTAAAATACCACCGTGTCGGAAGGCTCTCGTCCTAGAAATCTTCACCTCGGTGGCAAACAAACTAAACATCACCATCCGGTGTGCGTTTCCCACAAATAAACATTTTCTTCTTAATCTTTCCGTTTTAACATATCATTTTGTTCGAAGTTTATATACTTAATTGATACTATAATACTAGTAAAAAACTTTAATTCATATCCTAATCGGACCTCTGATTTCCAAAACAGAGAAAAATTGTCTAATATCAACTGGTGTAATTTTTTCCTTATCCCATCTACAGACTCCCTTCGACGACCATACTATGCTCCTACGTGGACATACAGCTAAAAATAGTGATGCTCCAATTGAGACATGAATTTGGCAATAGGAATCACATGAGAACAGAGTTGAATCAGATAAACAGCAGCAAAAGCCAGGCAAACGAAAGAAAGATTCATTTTTAAAGCACACTAATCATCTCTAATTCCGAAGGGAAGTAGTCTAAGTTCTACACGGCTTTTTCTATGGGCTGCAAGGAACTAATTATAGTTTCTAGGGTATTGATCTCTTTTCAAAAGATAAATAAATTGTACAATGTGGATCTTTTTTCTCTCAGCTTTATCAAAAAGCATTATCAAAGTATGCCAACGTATGCTGCAAATTGTTGAAACGGTTATCCATTATGAGATGAATGGATTCCACACCATCTGGGCTGAAAGACTACCCTAAGGCATAAAGAGATAAAGAAACACTGCAACCAGAAAAGAGGAAAATTTATGCTGCAAGGCTTTCTATTTTTTAGGTACACTTCTTGTATACAGGCGTATTATTGTCCCTCTTTCTGTTAATGAAACTTATTACCTTATCACAAAAAGGTTGAATAAATTCCCGTACCAAACTCACAGTAGGTACACAACAACAACATACCCAGTAATATCCCACAAGTGGAGTCTGGGGAGGGTGAGATGTAGGCAGACCTTATCTCCATCAAGGTGGAGAGGCTGTTTCCGGAAGACCCACATAAGAAATAGCCATAAGAAGAAAAGATGTCATGTAGATCAAAATACCAGACCTGAGCATCTCTATCATTAAGCATCAAATGCTTAAGAGTGATAGGAAAATCTGCATCCAAGCAAGTCGGTGCTGAGATGTGGTACAACTTCAAACAACCCATTGCTGCAACTGTCCTAACATAACTATTTGAATCCTTCAACCCCGAAGCCAAGGGGCCGACCAAGTACTCGACCAAATTTGTGACCCGCAGAGAACACAAGCTCCTCAGAGCCAAACCACGAATCATAGGATCCTCATCTTTGCAGTCCTTCTGAAGAAAGTTAATGGTCAAAAGCGCTAGATCCGGGTTGTTTTTAGCATAGTTTCCAACATAAAGGTAGCACATCTTCTTTAGCACAATATCCGAGGTTGCTGAGCACATAACCATTTCGCTAAAAACTGAGGAAACGTCAATCCCGATTGTCATACACGAGATCACCTTCTTGAAAAGCTCCCTCTTTGAATCATCAGTCCCTGGAGCTCGGCTACCTGCCAGCTGCCTAAGCTGCATCTTCAAATCTGAAACTTCCCCTTTTCTGTCCCCAATCAAAATTTTAACATCAGCAACTTATATCCTTTACACTCTATGTAAAGTTTCAATATTTACCATTCCAAAAGCCCTAATCATAATTTACCCAAAATCCCATAAAAGCAAGCAAAGCTCATCTTACAACAAGCACATTGTCTTATGCAATTTTAATAAAATAGAATGTACTATACAACCATAAAGTTAATACAAACAATTATGCAAACAAAAAAAGGTAGTAATTTGAACTGTGGTCAATGAAGTGGGTTAAGAAGCATGAGGTCTCAGGCTCAAATCCCATCAACAGAAACACTAGGTGATATCTTTCCATATGTCCAAGCCTTGGTGGACAAAGTTACCCGACATTGGTGCTAGCAGAGAGTAGCAGGTACGCTGTGGAATTAGTGGAGGCACGCGCAAGATGACCCAGACATCAATGAAGTGGGTTAAGAAGCATGAGGTCTCAGGCTCAAATCCCATCAACAGAAACACTAGGTGATATCTTTCCATATGTCCAAGCCTTGGTGGACAAAGTTACCCGACATTGGTGCTAGCAGAGAGTAGCAGGTACGCTGTGGAATTAGTGGAGGCACGCGCAAGATGACCCAGACATCAATGAAGTGGGTTAAGAAGCATGAGGTCTCAGGCTCAAATCCCATCAACAGAAACACTAGGTGATATCTTTCCATATGTCCAAGCCTTGGTGGACAAAGTTACCCGACATTGGTGCTAGCAGAGAGTAGCAGGTACGCTGTGGAATTAGTGGAGGCACGCGCAAGATGACCCAGACATCACAGTTGTAACAATATAAATAGTGATTTGAATTGGTGAACATTTTAGGCCAGTGTGGGAAATACCAACATCATGATCTTAGTTAAAAAATCCATTTTTTATCTTTTCTTCAGTAGTCTGGTACTAATTTCAACTTGGGAATTTCAGGAATTGAACTAAAAACAATAAATTCATCACTTCTTCCCAAAAGGATCATGAACAAGACTACATAAAACACAATCAAGAAAAGTAAAAATTCAATCTTTTTGAGCTATTTTATCCAAAAGGGTATCAACAACATAGCCCACAAGTGGGGTCGGGGAGGGTAATGTGTACGCGGACTTAATCCCTAGTCCCTACCTCGAGTGAATAAGAAATTGAAAAAGAAGGAAAAGAATAGTTTACCCGGAAGGTTGAGAAGGTGAAGGCGATCGATGAGTTTGAGCTGGAGGAGCCATTGATTTGATTTGGATCTTGATTCAAAGGAATGGATCTCACTTTTGGTTATTTGTAATGACTAATAATGAGTAGTTGTTCCACCACAATGCAATGAAATCATAGGGAGTTTTTGGTGGTGTTTATGAAGTTTTTTCGATTGCCACTGGTACAAACAAGGATTTGGAAGGAAGTATTGATATCTACACTTGGTAGTCCTCCAATTTGGTGAATGAACACGTTGAACTTGGTTTACATGAGAATAGTAAATAAAGTCCCTTATATATAGATAAGTTGGTTAAACTTGAGGGCTAATTACAAATATATACAACTCTAATACCAAAATTACAAAAAATAACAACATTATTCCACTTTACAAAAAATAACAATATCTTTTTACACATTATATACAAAACAAACAAATTAGGGTTCCTCCTTCTTCCTGCTGCCCCTCCCACTGCTACCACCCCAGGTGGCGGCGGCGCCTAGTCACTGCCGGCCGCCGCCGGATTTTTTTTTTTTTTTTTGGAATTTAAAAAATTAAATACACATATAAACATTGATTTCTCTTTGAAAATACGCTTGCAACATACATACAAACAAAAAATACATGTAAATACACAAAAACAATATGTTTTACATACAATAGACACACACATACATACAACGATCTATAGATCTACAAATTAAACAAACAAATTTATGTATGTCATACATACACACAAAAGCATATACAAAAAATATAAATATATACTCAGATATACACGTTCATACAGTAATATACACGTTCATACACTTGTGTGCTTGAAATAAATACATGTATATACACGAACATACAAATACATACACTTGTAAAAAAGCTAACCATACACTTTCTTCCACCTTCAAACAACCATTAACAACCACTGTAATCACCAAAAATATGCAGATACACTAAAATACAAAGGGATACATGTATGTATGTGTTTTTTATTTAAAAAAAAAAAAAGAAAGAAGAAGGAGAAGAGGCAGATCTGAAGTAACGACGAGCTCAGATCTGTTGCAGCGCCGCCGTGGTTGACAGGGAGGAGCAGATCGCCGGAAATGAGGGGGTCAGCGGGTAGTGGTGGGTGGAGTAGGGGAGAGAAAGATGAAGATAGGGTTTTTGTTTTGGGAAGTGCGGAAGTGAAAAATGGTATATATAGGGTAATAAATTGAAAAATATTGGTATATTTTATAAATATTTGAAAATATCGGATAAATATTCAAATTTATGGTTATCAACGTGGCATGATATTCTTGTGAGTATAAAAGTACGTAAAAAAGAAAAAAAAATACCAATATCGTATTCGATTTGGCTTAAGGGGTCGTTTGGTACGAAATGAGTTATACGAGGATTAGTAGTACAGGAATTAGTAATGCAAGGATTAGCAATATATGGATTATTAATGCAGAGATTTTTTTTTATCCAGTGTTTGGTTCATTGTATTAAAAATTAGATATACAAGGTATAACTTAATCCATTGTTTGGTTCAGAACTGTATAAACTTTTGTTTACAATTATACCCTTAACTTTTACTAGGTTTTTATACTTCATGTGCTAGTCATGACTAATGAGTTTAGCAATCACAATGTTTCTTTTAATATTTTCCTTAAACTAATTCTCTTGTAAATGATACACATCAGTGATAAGTTGTCTCATTTTTACCATGTTCCATTTAATTCTTTAAACAAAAAAACTGAAAATCAGGGAGCACCTTCGGGGCTATGTATACTTTACACCGATGGGGCAACTAATTCCAACAGTTCGGGATTAGGCATAGTGTTGAAAGCACCCATTGGGGAGAAAATCAGGCATTCGGTACGGTTCAAAAAAGTGACCAATAATGAGGCCGAATACGAAGCGGATCTAGCAGGTTTGGAGTTGGCTAAAGAAATGGGGGTGGAAAGAATTGAGTTGAGATGTGACTCGCAGCTGGTAGTAAATCAAGTGCTCGGTGAATACACGGCTCGAGAGCCCAGAATGCAGCTATTCTTGGACCGAGCACAGAGAATTTTGGCCCAATTCCAAAAATGGCAAATTAAGCAAGTGCCTCGGGAGGAAAATACCGAGGTTGATGCCCTGGAAAACTTGGGTTCAGCAGTCGATGAAGCCCACTCGGGGACTGATTCAGTGGTTTGGTTGCTATCTGCACAGATGAGAGAGATGAAACTGCAGGTCAACTCCGTGGACCACAAATGGGATTTGCGGAGTAAGTTTATCTCTTACTTCGACTCGGGGACTGTCCCTCGAGACAAAAAGGAGGCAAAAAAGTTAAGGACTCAAGCGGCTTCATACCATATGATCGAGGGTAATTTGTACAAGAGATTGTATTGCGGCCCGATGGCCAAGTATTTGGGTCCGAAAGAGGCTAGATATGTGATGGCCGAGGTGCACGAAGGCGAGTGTGGAAATCACTCGGGGGGGGGGGGGGGGGGAAATCTTTGGTGCACAAATTACTAAGAGCTGGGTATTATTGGCCCACCATCAGCGCAGATGCAAAGGCCTTTCGTACAAAAATGTGATAAGTGCCAACGCCACGCATGAATGATCCATCAACAAGCCGAACCCCTGCACTCAGTCGTGTCACCATGGCCTTTTATGAAGTGGGGGATGGATATTGTTGGCCCCTTACCAAAAGGAAAGGATGGTGTTCGGTTCATCCTCGTTTTAACTAATTACTTTACTAAATGGGTGGAAGCAGGAGCTCTCACCGAGGTTAAACAAAAACAAGTAATCGACTTCATTAGGAAGAACATCATCTATAGGTTCGGTGTGCCGAGGAAAATTGCTTGCCACAATGGTAAACAGTTCATGGGAGCAGCTATCACTGATTTCTTCAAACAATAGGGGATCAAAAGAATAGCTTCGATCCCCTATCATCCAAGTGCCAATGGCCAAGCTGAGTCTTCGAACATGATTATTATCAAAAATCTCAAGAAAAGGCTCGATGAGAAAAAAGGTCCTTGGCCCGAGGAGTTGCCAGGCGTGTTGTGGGCCATGCAGACAACAGAGAATAACAGCACCGACGAGACTCCTTTTTCACTTGCTTATGGTATGGACTCCCTTATCCCCGTGGAGGCGCGTGAACCAAGTCTTCGGTACGCTCATACCACCGAGGATGCGAATCAGCAAGCCATGCGTATAGACTTGGACTTGCTCGAGAAGAAAAGAGAGTTGGCTTTGGTTCGGCTGGTCGCACAAAAAATGCAGATCGAAGCGTATCTCAGTAGGAAGGTCAAACTTAGAGATTTTAAAGTTGGCGATTACGTGCTGAAGGCTACGAACCAATCGACAAAGGAAGAAAACGGGGGAAACGTGGGCTAACCCACGTCTGGTGGTGCTTAAGCCCACGTTCTGGACGCTCATTAGTGGAAATAATGGGTTGTAGTAGTGGGCTGCAAAGCCGCTTGGGCTCGAGGCGCTTCACCGAGGTTCATGTACATGACCTTGGTGGTAAGGCCTTGTTGTTCGACTGGGGTGAATGTCGCCGAAACTCAGCTTACGGCTCGCCTTCGGCGACGACCTCCGTGTCCGACTACGGTAATCAGCTCACTTGCTTCGGTTTCTAACTTGCCTTCACATGCTCGGTCGTTATCAGATCATCTTGCCGAGGCAACTCATAGCGAGCCGATTTTTACCTAACACAGTTACAATTAACAAAGAAATGAGTAAGAAGATTTGGGAGGGTGATTCGTTAAGAATAATTGACATGAATGAAGTTGTAAAGGTGAAATTCTTTATGGGTTTTGTCTTTTGATTTCTTTTTCTTATGTGGTTTTATTCTTTTTTCTTTTATCAGAGGTTGACAGCTAATCTCAAAGTAAACTTACCTACTGAGACCATGATTCAACATATGATCAATTCTTCAGAAAATAGTGTGAAGAAAGATCTTGCTGACAGGGAGAAGAGGATTACAGATCAGTTGAATGCAAAGTTTGATTTATTACTGCTTCTTTTTGCAAAATCAAAGACAAGTGATGTTGGAGAAAACTGTGGTGTTTCCGTAAGTAAATCAGACACCAGAAGTAGAAATGAGAAGAGCCAGTTTGTTGATGATTTGAATTATTCATATGGTCGCGATAGTTTTTTCAAAGAACCATATAATCGGTCCGAGCTTGTTGGTAGTGTACAAAGTGATCAAGGTATTCTTGCTGCTTTAATAGAGAAAAGCAATCAAATGATTGTGGATGTTTTAGAGAATTACAAAGGTGATACCTGTGACACCATTGTTGAAACAAAAGGTACAGATGGTTTAGAAAAGGCGCCATCAAATTCAAACCATCATCAACAAAGTCATGGTAATCAAATAGAAAATTCTATATAGTGGTAATCTAAGTAAAAGGAAAATTTTTGTTTAGTGTAATTTTTTTTATTGTATATGCAGATAAACAGAACCCTTCATCTGATTTATTGCACAAATGTCCATCTAAAGATGATGATGTATCTTTGAATCCAACAGATGTTCAGCTTCGCGATGAAAAAATTTATTCCACACTTAATGGTAAGAAGAAAAAAACTTGTTGGTAGATTCAACCAACATATTATGCACTAATATTGTATTTTATGAGATGCTAATGTCCCAGATAATAAAATACTGAGACTTTTTGTTTAATAAGTACTTGTGTCCCAGTTCTAAATTATGGGACTTTGTATAACAAAGCACTATAGTCCCTCAGCACAAATACTGTGACCTTGCATTTGAAGTACTTATGGCCCAGCACCAATGTCTGGGAAGTCTATAGTAATGAAAATCTATTTTTAATATATGTGTTTTGGCACTTCTTTTTTCTAAAGAAAATGTAATGTATTGTGCTTATTTATTTTTACAGAAGGTAATAATGGCGAATCTGGGAAAAGTATTATGGTTGAAGAAGAAATTAAGGAAGTAAACCAGCTTGTTGAAGCTGGTATTTGAACACTAGTAGGTATGTAAAAGTAATTTTTATATAATAATTAGTATTCCTATTTTTGTAGTTTAAAATGTGTAACAAATTATCTTTTTTTAAAGTCTCTCAAGAAAGTTCTCAAGAAGGTTCTCAACCAATTAAGCTTGCTGACAATCAAAAAATTTTGACTCGTGGTACATGAAAATATCTTGCATATTTGCATGGTCCACACTCCAGCATAAAATACCCCGTGGGTTGGTCAATGAATAGTGTGTCTTGTGCCATTATTAAATACTGCGACTCATTTGTCTATGCATATGTAATGTATTGTTCTTGTCTATTTTTACAGAAGCAACAAATGTTAAAGCTAATAATGAAGACGTTGTCAATCAACGCAGTCACAGTGCTGAGGTTCGACTTGAAGTTGAGACTGTCAATGAACTTTGCACAGCTGGTCTTGTTTTTACACCAGTAGGTATGTAAACGTCTTTTTTATAGTTATTTTGTGTTTTTTATTGTTGGCAAATGTGTGATATATTATTTTTATTTATAAAGATTCTCAAGAAGGTCTCAAAGAAGGTGTTGTGCATTCGCCTGTCAAAAAGGCTTTGAAAGCATTTTCCAGCAAGAAAAGGAAGGAACGTGATAATGATGCTTCTCCTGAAATTGCATCTCCCCTCAAACCTAAAACTGTTGAAAAGTTGGTTGAGGAAAACGAAAACATCATGAATATTGGTTGCATAGAAGCACCTTCATTTTCACTTGGCTTCTCATACCCATCACAAGAGACTGCAGCAGTGATCGATACTGTCAGGCCAGATTCTATGGATATCGATCGCTCAGGTGGTACAGAATTGGCATCAATCGAGAAAGATAATTCAAAACTTACGACACTTGTTGATGCATCTGTTGTAGTACTGGAGCAAGAGTCTACTTCGGATTCAGCCACGAAAATACCTGAACAGTTAATTATTGCGGAGAAATGGAAGGTTGCTGGAACAGATGTGTGTTCATCTAAACAACAGTCGGCTATGCAGCGTTCAGTGAAAAAAGAGGAAGTTATGGATTTTTCTGTTTTGCCAGACAAACCATCAAATGATCCACAAGGAGGAGAGTTGTTAGGCAGGGGACGTAGGGTTCGTAAGATTAGCCGCCACTTATTATCTCCATTCAGGCCTTTTCATCCAAAGAAAAAGGGTGATTGGAAGCCTACTTATAGGCGTGTATGCCCTTTTCATAATTTCAATGTCACGTCTAATATTTTGGGAATTTTTTATCAATGGTTGAAGAAAGGCTTGAAAGTGACTGATAAAAACAGCGTCCCTGCAGTGTAAGTTATTTTGTATTTTTAGTTTTTGTTTATTCAGTTAAATAGTGTTGTAGATTATATTATTAAATATGTATTTTTTATATTGTTTATGTGTAACTTTTTCGGGAGTGCTGATCTTTATGATGACAAAATTGCAGACATCAATTCACAGAAACAAATTAAGTTATATACTGTTCCGGTGAAGAGCAAAATGTGGTTTAGAGAGATTGCAGATAGAAAATATGCACTTACCACTGAGGTTTTCTACAACGGAAAAAGGCCAAATATACCCCTGTACTATCAACTATTGTTTCAGCCTAACCCCCATCCATGTATTCGGTTATATATACCCCTCCCGTTAATGTTTGGGTTCCATATACCCCTCACACTAACGGGATATATACGTGGCACCGCTATTTTCTTACGTGGCAAACATGTTACACAAAATTAATTCAAAATCCCAAACCCCCCTTTAATTTTACCCGATTCCATAACCCGCCCCACCCTTTTTAACCCGCGACCCCTTATTCCCTCATTTAATTACCCACCCCAACCATCAGAACCCCATTTTAAAGATTAGGGTTCTTACACTTATGCTCAAACGTGTATTTCATCCAAGAGAAAGTGTTTGATTTCCTTAGTGTTTGATCTTATAATGTCTGAAACAAGTATTTCATCCAAGAGAAAGTGTCATTGCGGTGAAAATGCAAGCCTCTTCACGTCACACACACAATTTAACCCGGGAAGGAGATTTTATAAGTGTGCCAAACCTAAAGTAAGTGATGTATTATTTAATGCTTACTTATAAATTAAATTGAGTTATAATGTTAAGTTGATATATGAAACTAATTTTTTTTTTTGATAGACAAATTCTTGTGGTTATTGGGAGTGGCTTGATGAAGAATTTTCGGATAGAGCAATGTTCGTGATAAGCAACTTGAAGCTTCAATTAGAAACTATGGAAAAGTCATTGGATGCGGTTAAGATTGAAAGAGACAACTTGAAGGAAAAAATGGATGTCTTGGAGGAAATAAACAAGAAGGAATTGCACAAATCAAGAAAACTTGAAGAAATGGTGTTGAAGATGAAAATCTTCATCTTGATTTCATGTTGCCTTGTTATTGGATATGTTTCTGCACTATTGATGAACTAATTGTATCCAATTTTTAGCTAGAAGAAGTTTTAGAAAGAAGTTCCTTGTTGGATCTTAATGTTTTTAGGGTGAACTGCTTTTGTTGTTGTATTAGTATTTCGGTTTGAACTTCTTTATTTTGGTATGGTATTAGTAATTCGGTTTGATTGAACTGCTATGATCTAGTTGGAATAGTAGTACTATGAACTGCAATTGAAGTCCACAGATTGTGAATAAGCAGTGCAAATTTCTTCATTTGCAGCAAAGTATACAGTCCATAACAAACAACATCAGCAGTGTTAAATGTGTCGTCCAACTGTTAAATTGAACTCGTTTGTTGCACAATAGGACTGAAAATTGCAGACCAAAGCAAACCTTAAACCTGCTCAAACTTGCAAACCAAATCAAATACTTAAACTAGAAGATCTAAACCTGTTTAAAATGCATACCAAAACCAGTACTTAAAAACATAGAAAAAATTGCAAACATAACAAACCAAATACTTAATAATCAGGCACCTAAATTATATTAAAGCATAATTGTAGCATAATTGTTGGCTATACATTCAAATAGATAAATGGTTGTCACATTATAACCCCAAAAACTTATACACCTCAAGTAATAATGTGACAGCCATACCATTTTGCATCACTGAAATTGGATCTAAACCTGATCAAAGTACTGTCTTAAGTGCAGTAACATCACCATCAAACAGACAAACAAAAAAAGAAAGAACTGCAGCAACCAAGCACTACTCAAACTGATATTGACCCCTTCTTGGTTTCAGCTTCTGCATCTTTTTTTGAGCTTGTACTTCCAGCTGGTTTGTACTAATAGCAGCTCTCCCATTCCAAGTTAAGTTTGTTGGTGCCACTGGAAGGTTTGATGGATCACTTACACCATTGTGGTCACCTTTGAATCCTATTTTTCTTCTTCCAGTTGGCACCTGTTGTTTTTGCCTCTTCTGAAGTCTAGTTTTTCTTTCAGATATTACCTTTGGCATTGGCTCAGGCCCTTGGTCAGGTTCATCCGGAGTGGCCTGAAATTGAAGTCCAGGAGTAGGCATGAACACATAGGAACTTTCTTGGCTTCCTGGACTGTCTTCAGTCCATTGTGGGGCTGATAAGTTAATCTCTTCCTCAGTTTGAGGGTGCCCCTCCTCTTCATCTACTAGACCCCTCTTCCTTGACTTACTTCCTTCTCCATTGTTTCTGTTTCTTGGCTGTAACATAGAAAAAATTATAACATTAGTAAATTACACAAAAAAACTTAAAACAGATTTTTACAAGTAACAGTTTACCTTCTCACAAGTCCTAGCATTGTGATCTTGTTCTCCACAGTTACTACATGTCATAACTCTACCTTTTCTTGTAACTGCCCACCCTGCTTGCCTATGTATTTCCTCATCCTTCTCTCTAACTCTCTTGACCCTAGGTCTTCCAGCTTGATTCACAAGTCCTGGTGGCTCCATTTCTTGTTCAGGTTGAATCTTCCAGAATTTCTCACCCCTGACAGGTTGCAATTTATGCTTGTAAGTTAACAAGAATGCTTCCTTGGTATGAACCCAATGAATTTGAGTTAGAGGGTTGATCTTCTTGTGCAAGAGTGCTTTAATTGCATGTGGACAGGGAATCCCAGTAAGATCCCATGTCCTGCAAGTGCACTTCTTGGTCTTCAAATTGACAGTGTGCCTGTCATCTCCTTCAGACACCTCATATCCATTGTCTCCATTACTTTCAACCCTACAAGCTTGGCCAATCTTCATGTACTCATCATAAAGCTTCTTGCTTTTAGGACTGATGTCAGTTGGCCATTTCATGGCTGATTCTTCTTTCTCTCTTAACAGGTTCATCACTTTGATCCTAATGTCTTCTAACATCTGTATAATGGGCTTGTACCTTGCATCAAGTATCCAGGCATTGAAACTCTCTGTGAAGTTGTTGTCAACTGATTGACTCTTGCATACAGTGTCAAAGTATGATCTGCACCAACTTTTTGGAGGATAATTCAGCAAATCAGATGCAGCAGATTCATCAGCTTGTTTCAACAACTTCAACTGATCATGGAAGTCTTCCTCATAGCTGCTCCATGCACTCCACCACAGAAGCTTTTTCAATAGTTCACTTGTCTTCCATCTCTTACACCAGTTTGCTTCTATATGCCTCACACAAAACCTGTGATGTGCTTCAGGCAAAACATTACCAATTGCAACTTGTAAACCCTATATATGAAAAATAAAAGTCAGAATAACATAATAAACACTTAAAAGTATAAATTAATATTCTGAATTTAAGTGGAGGATTACCTTCTGCATGTCAGACATGAAGGTAATTCCTTCTCCATTCTGCAGCTCTAATGAAATCTGCAACAAACCCAAGAACCACTCCCAGGTCCTCTTGGTTTCTTTGTCCACAACTGCCCAAGCTAATGGGTAGAAACTGTTCATGCAGTCTTGACCAACAGCAACTAATATTTGTCCCTTCACCTTGCCCTTAAGAAAAGTCCCATCTAAGCCTATGAATGGTCTCAAACCTTCCTTAAAACCCATCTTTAATGCATGGAAACAGATGTACATTCTAAGGAATCTTCTTTTTCCTTCAGCTAGTGCATCCTTAGACAAATTAACTACAATATCACTGCCTGGGTTTGATTCCCTTAGTTCATTAGCATAAGCCTCAATTTTCTTGTACCCATCTACAAAACTCCCTTCTAGACTTTCCAGCACCATTTTTTTGGCCCTCTTGCACTTACCCTCACTACTGTTCAACTCAAAAGCAGCTTTAAGGTCTGTCCTCATTTCCCTAACCTTAAATTTTGGAGTACCTTGTAACCTTCTCTTAAAATAGTGAGCTATGGTAATGTAATCCACACTAGTATTATCATAAGTTGTACCACAATCATGCTCAGAGTGTAGAGCTTTTATTCTCACACCTGGTGTACCACCATCACCAGAAATATGAACTTTGAATGAACAATCATCATCACCACATTTATAAGTCAGCCTCTTTCTATCACTTTTAATGACCTTTAACTGTTTTTTATTAGCTAGAGCATACAGTTTAATAAATTTTCTAGCATCTGGTATGTCAAAAAAGGACATACCCAGGTACATGTCTTTGTAGTCATGCAGACCTTCAGCAATGTTCCTTTTCTTTTGGGTGGAAATTCTATCTAACTGTTCATGATCATATTCTGGAATGTCAAGCTCAGGTTCACTCTCACCCTCACTACAATCAGTACCTACTTCAGTCTCTAGTGGGAAAAATTCCTCACTGTTAACTACAATATTGTTAACAAGCACAGGCAATTCACATTCTTCAACAGCATATAAGTTAATGACATGGTACTGTTCAGAAACAAAAGATAGCAACTTCCTAATCCCATCATCCCCTTCTATTTCATAGAGTTTCCCAGAAGGAGAACCCACAAGTAACTGTTGAATCCCATCATATCCTAACAAATTTTGATACTCATTTACTATATCTATATAAGATAGGAGATCAGAATCATAACCTTTCCAATAGTGCACCAACTCCTTCTTATAAAGAACATGAGGTTCATAAATCCAGCTACCACTATGATTGAATAAGAGGTCAATGTTAACCATGGTTACCTACAAAGATGGGACCAAAAAAAGTCAAAAACTGTACACGAAGGAAAAATAACATTAACCTCATGTTATGATATTAGTGGCCATAGGGGACCACTATCAATAAAGAACAACAAAAAGAATAATAATCATGGGTTCAATAAAAAAACTGGAACAATGTCCAACATTATCATGCATAAACTAGTGTTATAATAATGTATAAGATTAGGCTGCCCAATTTTATAACCCTTTTATGTCAGATACTGTTTACCCAAACAAAACTAAGGGAACAAAGCTGGTCCTAAATTAAGGGACCACAACAACAAAACTGGTCCTAAATTAAGGGACCAAAATACTGTATACCCAAACCCTAACAATAAATTTTAAGGGACCACAAACTAATAATACATGCAATCGAAAACCCTATCATATAAAATCATTTTCAAGGTAGGCATATGTCGATTTCAAGCAAACAAACAGAAACTCAACTGACACTCACAAACACTAAACTCAACAAAAACCTAAACTAGACAAAACCCTAAAACATATCATCGACAGAAACAATAAGTAAAATTAACAAAAGCAAGATAATCAAAGCAAAAAAAAAAAAAAAAAAACAAAAATACCTTTTGTTATCTTCTCGATTTTCCTTAGGATTTTCACGAAATATGTTTCATCTTCTTTGCCTCTTTGTTTTTAACGAAATAATGGGGGAAATGAAAGGGTTCTGATGGTTGGGGTGGGTAATTAAATGAGGGAATAAGGGGTCGCGGGTTAAAAAGGGTGGGGCGGGTTATGGAATCGGGTAAAATTAAAGGGGGGTTTGGGATTTTGAATTAATTTTGTGTAACATGTTTGCCACGTAAGAAAATAGCGGTGCCACGTATATATCCCGTTAGTATGAGGGGTATATGGAACCCAAACATTAACGGGAGGGGTATATATAACCGAATACATGGATGGGGGTTAGGCTGAAACAATAGTTGATAGTACAGGGGTATATTTGGCCTTTTTCCGTTTCTACAACTTATTTTTGTTGTTGGTTATGTAGTCTTTCATATATATATATATATATATATATATATATATATATATATATATATATATATATATATATATATATATATATATATATATAATATATTTGTTAACTAATTTTTTTTTGGTTTGTGTTTTGTGATTTTTGCAGCATGTTGATGTTATATTGTACTATCTTAGGAAGAAGCATGTATATTATTTCACAAACTACTCAGCAATGTTCACAACGACATACTTGAATTTTGATTTTTTTGTAGAGTCGTTGTTCTTTTCGAAGGATGAATCCTATTTTAAAAATATGGGAAAGGAAAAGAAGACCAAGAGAATAAAAGAGAAGAAGGATAGAATGGAAAAAGAGTGGAAGAATGATCAAGATTTTGAAAAAAATGAAGGGGAAGAAGAAAGGAGGAAAAAGGACTCGTGCTCAACAAAAGAAAAAAGAATATAAACCTCCAGTAGAAGTTGTTTTGGATATTCATGACTTGATAGTGGAGGATTTAGAGAGGATTGAGTTAGATTTTTTCCTAGCAGAGTATGAAGGAACTACGCAGAATAACCTCAATGAGTGTGTGAACGAGTCTACAAATCAATGTGGCATAGCATGGACTCAAGTCGAAAAAGCCTTTATGCCAATTAGGAAGACTTCAGTTGATCCTAATGATTACATGTCTTGCACTCATTATTGGTTGGGAGTTTATTCTACAAAAGATCATAGAATAGATGTCTATGATTCGGTTTTTGATGGGGACGAACATTTTGTGAAGATCAAGATGGCAATGTATGCAATTGCTATACCTCAGCTACTAAAAGAGATGAACTTTAATACTAAATATCCTAATTTTGGTACAACGTACAAGAAACTTGATATTGTTTATAAAAGAGCACCCAAACAATTAGGAGACACAGATTGTGGTCTCTTTGTAACAAGGTTTACAGACCTACTTATGCTTGGACAGGATTTGTTTAAATATGAATATGGAGTAGAAGCTTTTAGTATTTACAGGAGAATTGCTGTTGCTAATCTACCGACGCATCGAAGATCAAAGAGAGATGACGGCTATGAAACTCCACCAGAGAATTTGAATGATGATTATGGAGAGCATGATGAGAAATTAGCTTGTGGACATGGAAGACTGCCACTTCTTTGAAACTTTATTTATCTTTTTTGAATTTTACAAAATGTTATTTTTTTTTTAATAAACAATGCAATGTACACATTTTTTGAAGTATGTATACTATATATGTTGTTTGTTTGTTATTATTTATTAGCATTTGAAGTATATAAATAGGGATGCTAATACTTTAATTCTAGGTAAACATTCCCAGTATTTATATACTGTGAGTTCACATATGAAGCACTTGTACCCCCAACACCAATGTCTGAGAGTGGGTGGGTTGGGGGCAAAAATCCCTTTGTGTCCATTATAAAATACTGGAACTCTGCATTCTTGTGCCCAGTTCAAAATAATGCGACTTTGTATAAAAGCATTTTAGCATATGTTTTTGTCATACCCGATTTTGGACTCGACTCTAGGCGAGTCGGGTTTCGGATTTGACTGGGTAACTCGTTTGAGTTTAATGTTGGAGTCGCCACCTAACATATTTTTTAACTAGGCGTATTAGGACACCTATTATGTTTTCTAGCTAATTTATAATTAACTCTGAAACTTAATCTACGAACCAGAATCTAGGTAAGGATTCAAGTTAACCCGAGAGGAAGGGGTTAGGCACCTCTCAGGCTCCACTAAATGTGGTTACCGGCCGGACTGAAAATTGAGATTTTAAATAAAAGGTCAATCAATTAAATTATCAGGCATAAAAGTCTAAATATTTAAATGATATTCTAACTAAGCAAGTATTGAATTATATTATATCTTTAAGGGGTCGAAAGCTAGCAATAATCAATACAACCCCAAGTCTCCAAAATAAATGTTTTACGATACGACATATTTTATATTCGAAGCCGAGGATAGAACGAGATCCTTTGAGTCCTCCATAAAGCATCCTTTCGAATATAATACTTCACATAAAAGAAAATATACATTAATAGAGACGTGCACCACCTTAAATTGTGGCGAATTTAATATGGAAAAATAATCAATAACTTAACAAATAAATGAACTATAGAAATTTAGAAGAATGCGGGATCAGGTATAGGCGAGGCGAGAGAAGGGCCCAGTCCGATGTTACTTCCCCTCATTTTTCTTTGTATGATCAACAATCTTAAACGTTTCTAGACGAGACAAAAGAAGTATTAAAATATTTAGTTTTAAAAAATGGTATTTAATCTCGAAATGATTTAAAGTAAATAATAAGAGTAAAAGTTGTTTTCTATCTTAGAAGCATTGATAGTTGAAAACAATGTAAAGCTTAAAAATAGTTTAGTATTTAAATTTTAAAACCTGTTAAATAGTTAAGAGAAAATAAAAATTATTTTTCAAAAAAAAAATAGTAAAAACGATAAATCTTTAAAACTCATAAGATAGTGACATATCAAATCAAAACTGAGGGAGTAATGAATTGCTTTAGTATTATAAAGCTATATGTGTATTCTTCATTCAAAAAGTCATTAGCCTGCCATTGTCATCATATCCCTAAACGTACCTGAACCAACTGGGGTGGAGATTCTGCTTGATCTCATGAAATGGTTCCATTCTATGTCGTAGTTGAACTTCAAGTGACGATCCTCGATCGCATGTACATGTAAATAAATATTCAAAGGGGTGAGAGCAGATCTGTTCTTCCTTTAGGTAATCAAAAGGCTCGACTAAAATTGTAAGTGTTAAAACTCTAATACCTCCACTACACAGAGTACACTAATTAAAATAACAGCTTCCCGATAATAAGTGGACTCTTTTGCACCAGAATAATTCTTATCACAATATTGAGAATACCCGATTCAACTTTTCAATCAACTTTAGGTACAAACCAATTGTTTATAACCCTCACATCCAGTGGGGGGAAGAAGTTTTGAGATACAAGATCACGTTGAGGGTAAAGGGAAGAAGTAGAGATAAATTGTATGGAGAAGGACTGAAAAAATATGTAGAGTGAGGTGCTCAATTTATAGTGGAGAATAGAAGGTCAAGAATGGTTGGAGAATCCTTTGCAACCAAAGTTTAGGGATCTTTTATAAATTTGTAAAGGAACGAAAACTTTGTAAAATACCATAATGATGAGGGAGGAAAACTAATGGATAGTTAATTGATGAACGGAAATTTTGACAATCAAGGATCAATAGTTATGGACATATAGATGGAAAGACGTTGGAGGAGATTTTTGAGAGTAAAAATTAACCAAAGCAAATAAGTAAAGTCAAGATTAAAAGGAAGCAGATGAATAGTAAATAATTAATTGGTAAAGATACTAAAGGAAAAGCTAACAAACAAAAAGATCCCACTGTATAGCTTCGCTTGAAAGGAGCTTCAGGAGGGGAACTTACTTGGAGGGATATTGATATGGGAATGGAAATAATATTTATGTATAGAGGAATTCTGGAGAAAATGTTGGGATTTCCCTTTAAGAATGAACGAAATTTTGCTCTTTGGCCATAATTTCACAAATTTATTTTGAAATTCGAATGAGGCTCAATTTGAATATTCTGACTTACCAATCTAGAGTATGAGAGATATATTGCTGACTAAATGCATATAATTTTAGAAAAATATATGAATTAGCACAAGTAAATGTAAATGAGTATAATTAAGTAAATATACTAGTACTGCAATTTATTGTAAAATTAGCCATAACAATGCATGTATTCTAGAGATGACATAGATTGGGTGCAATTACATCACAATTAAATAAGTAGACTACATTGAGAATTAGTAAAAATGAATATATCATTATATAAATAAATGCATGATAAATACTATAAAGGATAAAAAATGCAATTAAAAGTACTATCACACTCTAAAATTAAATATAGCCATCAGAGAGATAAACAGGTATAGAGTGGACAAAATTGGGTGTCAACAGTTTTCATCCCCCATCCCAAAATAATGTGAGTTTACTTATGAAGTACCAGCGCCCCCAGTTAACATATTGGGTATAATTACTTAGTATAATTATTTTACCGAAATAATTAGGGGTCTGCAGTTATGAGTTGGTTACTAGCATTCCTATTTTTTAGGGGTGCAGTTGTGGGGCATGCCTATCTGTCTATAAATACTGTCTTTGAATATAGAATCATCACTCAAATTTGTCTCAAATTTTTTTACTTGTTTGTGCAGTCTTTTAGGAAAAAAAAATGTCTCTCCCACAGGGAAATGGCCATGTAGTTGAGAATGGACATGCATTTCAAAATATGCATGTAGTTGAAAATGGACATGCACTTCAAAATGTGCATTCTACAGAGCAAACATGGCGTGATTTATATTGGGAGATTGCAGGTTTGCAGGGAGACATTGAGCAGTTGACTCGTACTGTAGATCACCTCCGATTATTAATTATTCGGCAAAATCAGAGGATTGAAAGGAATGAGCGACAAATGACAAGGATGATGAGGGCAATCAGACAAATCCCAAACTATAATGAAGTACATACTCCACCAGGGTCACCAGAGAACTAATTTTTACTATTTTTGTTATGTTTTTTTAATGAACTTATGTTATATTAACTTGATAATAGAAAAAAGGCTGGGACTCCTGCAGTGTTATGTTTTCAATGCTTCCATCTGGAAGTGTAATTTATCTTTTCTTGTACTTTGAGGATACTTCTTTTGTGTTTTTAGAAGTATCTGTTTTCTGTAATTTTTATGTTAATGTTAATTAAAATGCCTGTAAGTTTGCGTTTGTTTTGTGTGAAAAATGTTATCTAATATGCTCGGGATAGCAGTCAAGGCACATGGATGTCCCAGATGTTTTTGCTCTGGCTAATAGTTTAAGGCAGACGTATCCCCCCAGATGTTTATGTTGGGGCTAGTAGTTTAAGGCACACGGATGCCCTAGATGTTTTTGTTGTGGCTAGTAAATTAAGGCGCATGGAACCCCCGCAGATGGTTATGCTGGGGCTAGTAGTTTAAGGCACATGGATGCCCCAAATGTTTTTGCTGTGGATAGTAAATTAAGGCACATGGACATTTGAGTTTTTTATTTTATTTTTCCAATGTTCTTTATAATGAAGTCTTAGTTTTGTATCTTGGCCCCAGTTCTCCTTCCAAAAGGAAAAGAACAAGCAATGTGCAGCTTTTATATAAAGAAGAAAGAATCTTTACTATCATCCAAAAGCAGAAGGACAATACAGTATAATAGAGAACATTTCTTGTATAATTATTTTAATATAAATAGACCACTTTGTTACTGAAGAGAACACACAAATATTTTTGTATTTTTAAGATGGGAACAGTCGTTGAAGCAGTGTTGAATGAATTGGATGCTGAATCAGTTTATAAGTTAATCATACCATTTTTTTAAAGTGTTATTTTTTGTTGGTCTTGTTATGCTTCGCAAACTTCACCCAGACTTTTACACTGGGACGTTATGGTAAATATAGAAACTGACCCAGCTTTTTTTAAGCCTGGGTGCGTAAAAATACAGAATACCAACATTTAATTGTCTCTCTAAAGTTGGCATTCGAAAAGTCTGGACTTTATTATTTTTGGAAACTGGAAGGAAATAGGGAAGACCATACAAAACTTACCATTTTTTACTACATTTATTCTGAAATTTTAATCTATTGTTTGACCATAACAGCTGGACAAAAGTTAATATTAGAGAACAATAACTGCTATCTTATAAATAAGCTATCCCCAGCATATTAGAGAATATTTTTCACAAATATTTGTTAGTGAAGAGACCCCTCAAATATTTTTGTATTTTTAAGATGGGAACAGTCGTCGAAGCAGTGTTAAGTGAATTGGATGCTGAATTAGATCAGTTTGTAAGCTAATCATAGCATTTTTTTAAGTGTTATTTTTGTTTGTTGTTATTATAAAATATTGTCTTTCTTCTTTTGTTTTATTTTGTAGATTTTGCCAGTATGGTTGACAATTATGCTTTTCAAACGGATGTGACAGCCACTCTTATTTGCCGTGGTAGTCATTTCCAGATGAACTACCTACAAGTGAGAAGACATAGAAAACTTTGTAATGGATGGAGGGAGTTTGTTCGTACTAACAATCTTGGAGTAGGACGTACGCTACATTTTAGGGTTCTGGAATCCTTAGATCGTGTGGTTTTAAATGTTAGTATTTGGCAGTATGATCTAGAACTTTTAAGTTCAAGTTCTAGTTCTAGTTCTAGCTCTACTGTTGAAGATGCCTGAATAAGATATCATATTTGTATGTTTTAGTTTAATATCTATTGAATTTTTTACTTTATTTATGTGTGTATTTTCAGTTTTTGTTAAACAATATTTTGGGGCAGTTATGTTGGAAGGCAATTTTGAGTCTTTCTGTTTAAATTTTGCGGATTTAGAGAATTCCCATCCCGCACCCACACTGTAAGGAAATAAAATTTCAGTAAGTTCTATAATTATCTTATCCCAAAGGACCAACCCAAAAAAAGGCTAAATTATCTTCTACACAAACCAAACCACACCAAAACCCAAAGTCACAGTGTATCCACGGTTAGCCAAAACAAAAATGTTTATCAGTCATCTTCCAAAACTCCATTCCCATTTCTCCATTTTCTGTCCAAAATCCAATTGTCTCATAACATCAACACTCTTATCAAAATCCAAAACAACCCCATTTTCCCATTTTTCATCAATAACATCAGCAGCCAACACACTCCTTCAAGAACCAGACTTAAAAACCAACAATTTACAACTTGAAAATAATCAAGAAAATATTAATACCAACATAGAAATTTCAGTTGAAAAGCTATTTATTCCACCTGATACTGATATTACTTCAGGTTCAAGGCCTTTAAGTAGTAGGATATTAAAAGGTTCAAATATTGTACTTAGTAAGTATGCTGGTGATGCACAAGTTGAGAAAGCTGAGTTTGTGAAAAGTAGTGTTGAAACTGAGCAATGTCCTGATGGAATGCCTGAATTTGCTCTTGTTGGAAGGTCTAATGTGGGCAAATCTTCTTTGCTTAACTCGCTTGTTCGGCGTAAAAAGCTTGCTCTTACTTCCAAGAAACCAGGTTGGTGTATATTCTTTGATTGAATAGTTTTGTTGAAGTTTGATTCTTGATTGTTGAAAATATGTGATTTTTGACCCGTGCTTTTGTCTACTAGTTAGAACGCAACTTGTGATGCGTAGATTAGGAGCACGTCACCAGGTTTCTGACTTTCTGTATATTCTTTGTCTGAACAACTTTGTAGTATAGCTGTAAGTTTGATAAAGTTTGAATCTTGATTATATAAAAGATGTGAGTTTTGGCCCGTGCTTTGATCTAGTGGTTAGAGTGCAACTTGTGATGAGTAAATTAGGGGCAGGTCACCAGGTTTCTGTATTATTCCTTAGTTGAATAATTTTGTAGAATAGCTGTAAGTTTGATTAAGTTTGAATCTTGATTGTATAAAAGATGTGAATTTTTGACCCGGGCTTTTGATCTAGTGGCATGTCACGCGTTTGAACCTTGCACAAAGTTATTTAAGTGGAGAAGGATAGAGGAATAGAGGGGTGGGCCCATTATAGTGGGTAGAGAGGCAGGTCTATTATTCACAGAGTTTGGAATTGTGTGCCACCGACCCTTGGGGATTTCTCGGTTATCAAAGAAATGAAAAGATGTGATTTTTGAGGGTTCTTTGATTTAGATGGTTTTTTTGAGTATAGTTGTGATACTAGGTCTTCAGTTGATAGAGAAATTTCTTCTCTTTTTCATTATTGGTTATATGTTTGTGTTGCTTCAGCATAATGGTTAAATTCTCACTAGGTAGAATTTTAGGTGGATTACTTCATATACACTTTCGAGAAAGTAGTAACGAAAAGTTTTTGGTGAAGCTCGAAGGTAATTAATGTAGCAGCAAGGAGTGATAAAAGAAGAAAGAACAAATCTATTGTAGTGGATATCGAGAAGTTCCAAGCAGTTGAATTATTTGATAGCGAGCTTTGCACTGGGGGAAGAATTGAACTGCACTTTTCCCTTTGAAATTTCAGAATCTAATGAGGAGCAAATGCTTTTTCTTCTTATGGATTAAACCTCATCCGTCCCCAGAAACGCCCCTATCCAGTAGCCGAATAGAGGTCATTTCCCATTTTTCTCCCTTGATGACTCAGACCCCATCTTAATAGCAATTTTTGTTACTTAGTGAAAAAGAAAAGTAAGTTTTGTTAGTTTGGATAAAAGAAAGGCAAGTTTTGTTATAAAATTTCTCTGTTGGCTTCTTAATCCTACTGATGGAGGAGGTATAAGTTTCAACTTAGAACAGTCTAGGTACTTGCAATCGGTAGATGGTAGTAGGGCGCGTCAAATTAAAAAAGTGAAAAGGGTGATGAAGTGGAGTGAGGCGACATGGCAGTGTGTTTTTGGTGGCAATTGCTGGGATGTCTGTAGTAGGCTAGTAAACAGCGGAAAACAAAAATAAAAGAAACTGGAATAGTTGGCTTAGTTGTAGATGTGGAGGAGATGGAGGATTATCTGTACGGTGGCATGCTTTTTGGCATCACTAAGACATCGTGTTTAGGGACAGAGAAGAACTAATCAGGATAAGAGGAGTGGGGAGAGAGGAACAATACAGGGTACTTTGAAGCTGACAAGCTGTTCTTCTTTCAGCATCTGCTTAACCTTGAAGGGCACGTGGTCTTGTTAAGAAGAGTAGTTTGAGGACTATGAGATAAGCTAGTCAGAGACCTTACAAAGACCATATAAAGCAGCCTAGTAGCAGGAAACCAGAACATAACCAGCTAATATCTCATACCAACTGCAGTAATTTAATAACACCTCATGTGGTTTAAGGCTTAGATTGGCTGGTGGAGTCCTGCAGATGTCGCTCTCTTTAGTTACTTAAGTTATATAATCATGCTGTCTCTACTGGGTATCTGAAGAAAGAGTCCATGCAGTTGAAGCAGTTTTATGGTCATTCTTTCTGCCGATTCCCTTTTAAATGCTCCTGCTACTTTCTATTTCCATCAGTTGACATTCCAGTGTGCGAGCTGAGCAACTGTTCGAGTTTGCTGGTATAATGCTTCATAAATTTTCCTTGTTCCATTCATCAAAGACCACACACAGTTTCTCCTAACCAATCTTGATTTTACTGGAGTTTCCAGCTTTACCATTCTGCAGGCCAATTCTTATTGGTGGCCAGAAACTGCAACTGTTCCCTTGCTTTATTCACTATTCTGAAATAGTATAGGTTTTCTGAATAGCTAGTGAGACAGTATAGGTTGTAAGCTTTTTTCCCCTAAGGTATAGTAAATAGTGAATGTGATGTGGTTAATGCGACTTGCTAGCAACTCATGTGGATATTTTGATGGTTCGTGCCTTTTTATTTTTTCAATAGGGAAGCAAACATTTCTGGGAACTTGAATAGAAACAAATTCCTAAGCAGCTAGATCAAATATATCAGCATCATCTAATGAGAATTTATTTATCCTTCGGGAGTTTCTCTGCAAATTTGCTATAAGGAGCTGTAAAAAATAAACCTGCTCTTCTATCTAATTGCAGGAAAGACTCAATGCATCAACCATTTCAAGATCAACGATAGCTGGTATCTTGTGGATTTACCAGGCTACGGGTATGGAATTCACCACAGAATGTTTAAAGAAAGTTGTGTATACTATTCCTGCAGCATTTGAAAGACGTAAACTGTGATACTCACATTTTGGACTTGCCGATGTAGTTTCATGATAGCATATCTGATTGCTTTATGTGGTTGTGTATTGAATAAGTAACTATCACCTGTTTTAGCTTGAAATGTCAGACTCCCTACTCTGTTAAAAACGTTGACTAAATTCATATATAGGCTTTTAATATCACGACGAGGAGAATATTAATTACTTCTTATAAACTGTGATCAGAACCTGTCATATGCTGACTGCAGTGTCTATTGATATAGAACTTGGTTTAATATGGTTAAAGTGTTAACATGAACTGAACACAATTACACATCATATTGTAATAGTCAGGGGGATGCAAGTTTTTAGGCAAGTTGACTAGGTTTAGCAAGCTGTGTGTGTGTGTGTGTGAGAGAGAGAGAGAGAGAGAGAGAGAAAGAGAGAGAGAGAGAGAGAGAGAGAGAGACCAAGATGTTCATAAATGCTTGAGAACCTAGCACACATGTTCATTAGAGTGACTTCATGCAACTGTTCAGAGAGAGAGAGACCGAGATGTTCATAAATGCTTGAGAACCTAGCAGACATGTTCATTAGAGTGACTTCATGCAACTGTTGAATTCTCTCTCCTCTGAATCCACTTTGTTATGTAGTCTATTTTCATAGGTAATCAACTATTGTACATCTCCCTCGGTGACTCAGTCTCTCAATCATGTTTTTGCAAATTTCCCCGTCTCTCTATCACTCAAAGATATAGTAGAATAATCTTACTCATTTTAATCATGTTTATGTTATATGCTTTTTGTCTGCCAGTCTCATCTTCAACTGACAAAGTTAACAGTATTTGCATTCAAGATTAATAGTTTCTCTGATATGGTGAAGGTACGCAGCTGCACCACATGAAGTGCGAACAGATTGGGATAAGTTCACCAAAGACTATTTCCTAAACCGACCAACTCTCGTCTCAGTCTTCCTCCTCATAGATGCTAGCATTCCTGCAAAAAAGATTGATCTTGACTATGCAAGTTGGCTGGGACAGAATCAGGTGACTTAGTCTAAATTATCTCCATTCCGCTTTTAATAAATAACATAGTTGAATGTGAATATGAGGCGCCATATGTTTATCGTTTCAAGTTCTGAATTCGTCTCCCTTGTTCTTTACGTTGTTCCTGGTTTGCCTTTGCACTTTCTGCATGATTCCGTGAAGTGTTATTTTTAACTGCCCTTTCCAAGATGACTCCTCATTGCACTTTGTTAGAGGAAAATTGATAAGTTACTTTGGTACCAATTTTGTTTTTAGGAAGAATAATAATGCTTTTCTGTTTATTATTCATCCCCTTAGAAGACACTCTTCTAAGTTTTGTGTTGTATCGTGGGTGCTTTGTTTCAGATTCCAATGACACTTGTTTTCACCAAGTGTGATAAGCGGAAAAAGAAGAAGAATGGAGGAAGAAGGCCTGAAGAGAACTTGCAGGATTTTCTAGAGTTGATACAGAAATACTTCCAAACTGCACCACCTTGGATTATGACCAGTAGTGTCACCAACCAAGGACGAGATGAGATACTGCTGCACATGTCTCAGCTGCGAAATTATTGGCTCAAGCATTAAGTTGGTATCATATGCTTTATAAGTGCTGTGGCCCTCAATTTTGTCCAAGATCTTTATAACCGACTAGTGTTGGTGAGTGTTTATGGAAGAGTCGGAAGTTAATGTCAAGGACAAGGACGTGCATCATGCAATTGACATCATCGAGAATGTTTGCCTTGGAAGGAAAAAGGGGAAAGACATGCCTAGTGGTGACTACTTTAAGCATTTCTTGTTGTTTTTACTTTCTTACAACTAATTATGCTTCTCCGGATTTAGAGAGTCTGGCAGTAGGTGGATAGTGAAAGTCAAATTGGAATATACCTCTTGTATATAGGCATTGCTCTCTTTTCTGTAACCTATGTAACGTATGCTTTGCCAAAGAAATGGATCAACAGAAATGCTGGAAATGTTGTTTATTTGTGGCTTTCCCCCAAATGGTTTTTAATCTGTCCTGGACCTTAGCGTCTATCAAATTGAGGGTAAATATTTATCCGCACCTGCGGTCTATATCAAATCAAGATTTTCAATCTCAGCTATTACGAATTAAAGTGAGAGAATATTCAGCTCAAGCATGATTAAGTGATACACATAGATTTGACGATTTTAATGTAATATACTTAACGACCAACTTAAAAACATACAGTACATTTTATTGACCTCAGTCGTGATCAGTACTGCTTATAATAATTTTATAAGCCGTACCGTAGAACTAACTATAATAAGGCTCCCTGTAGACTGTTGGTTGGTTTCTAAAGTCTTTATTTTTCTTTCATTAGAAGGAGAAATTTTACTTACTCCATCTTAATCGAACCGGTACATATAGGAACATTTGAAGTTATGATATTCCAGTCGAACTTGCTACATAATTTGCAATTTTGCATTAATGTAGACTAGGCAGACTTGCCCTAAATATGATAAAAACTTATTTATTCATAAATGTGTGTATAAAAGTATGTTTTGTATATTCCTGGTTGTTAGGCAGTAGGAACCAAAATTCTAAGTGTTAGATATCAGAACGACATCATATTCCATCTGGATTATTATAAGGAAAACTCACCAAAGAAAAAATGTACTAAAATAACCGGTTAAAATTTGATAACCTGAAAAGAATTCCTTTTGATATCAATACTTATAAATTATAGTAAATATTATTCTATAAGCTTCCGTTTGGACATAGAGTTATTTTACTGTTTTACCAACAAAAAGAGAAAACATCGAAAACATTATTTGTTCATGAAATTTCACCAGTTTTAAAAAGGTTTCAAATTCCAAAATCTGGTAGGGCGAAACTTTTACTCTCATTCACATAACTTTAGTGACAAAACCTTTTTTCAAGTTTTCAACAAAATCTATGTCCTAACGCCTACTTAATTTAATTTACTCCTCGCAAAGTCAAACAAAGGCATTCAATTTGAAAGGAAATGTGATGTTTGATTTCTTTCCGTTTTTTAGTGAAAATGAAAAATCTGACGTTTTGTTCATATCCACACACAGTAATTTCAGGCTAAGCCAATAATACGATTTAATCATTTTATGGTTATATACATCTGCATGTATACATAGAACCTCAATTAATCTCAAAGTATTAATTAAGTGCATATACTCCTTGAAATGTCATGACATTACCTAATCCTTTCGCAATTAAGGATACTTATAATCTGCTATGCATGCACGTTTTGTTTTGTCATGTTGACAATTCATTTTCTATCTTCTTTCCCTGTGTGGATACTTTAACTTGCACGAACTAAGCGCAAAACAGTCAATTATTTTTTCAAAAAAAAGAGAAACGCCTTATGCTGAAATAAATTCCGCAAATACTATCAAGAATTATGGTGTATCCATTCATTCTTAAACAGAAATTTTAAAAACAGTCCGTACAAGGAGTGCTTCCCCAAAAAATGACTCTTGTGTGAGGCTCCGATAATGGTGATACCAGACATCAGTAAGAAATACTTTGGCAAAGACTCTTATTGGTTTATTTCTTCTGTCATGTGTGCTGGGAAGACATCACACCGAAAGATGAAAAGGAAACTACAAGTAATTCTATTCACAATTCACAAATATTAGTAATTGATAACTTGTAAAAAGTTTGGGAAGCAATCATCTATATCAGGCAATATTATAAGAATATTGTTTTATTGTATAACTAACATCCTTACTTATAACATATTATAAAACATATTTATTCTGTGGAAAATTTGTTAAGCGACTATTATTAATATACACTGGCACCTCTTACACTATCAGGCAAGTGCTGCAGGTAATAATTATCAATTGTTCAATTTTTCAGTCTTGACGATAACTTAATGTGATTTCTCATACTAACATTCTATTTCAATTCCGTAAATCAAAATTAACCAAGATAATGAAAAAGAAAAGAAATGAAAGGAGACAAAAGACGAGAAAGAAAGATGGCAACCATATTTGGTCCACCACTAAGGATTGTGGTGCGATAGATATGATCCCTCCATCCTTAATCAGAAGTTTCGAGTTCGAGCCCTGAGAATGAAAAAGATCCTGATAAAGAACGCTTTCCCGAAATGGGCCTTATACGGCGCGAACACAAATTAATTGGGGTTCCAATGATCAGGTTACCGGACCGGTGGGAAGTTGACTAGCTAGAGTTTGTTTATATTCTATCAATTGTTCTTCGTAATCCATTCAAATATTGCTTATGCAATGAATGATGCAGAAAACAATTGCATATACAACTCTTAAACAGCCATGACTGAACCATTATCTATAAAATGCTATGTATCGTAATCGTATTATTACGAACATAATGTATTCCGAGGGAATGAATTCAAATTAAGAAGTTGCATAAACTAGTGCAGTGCTTGATATCTAAACAACGAACAAGGCATATCAGAAGCTACAAAAAGAGCAAAAGAGATCTTAATTTGACAGATGGAGTACTAATTAATAAATCTAAACTGCTTTATTATTAGTTGATTGTAGCTCAAAATTATTATTGTTAGTCTTGATAATATGATTTCTTTTTCGGGAAGACATTCGGACCAGATAAATAAAAAGTAATTGACGTATGTACATTCCTCACATGCATCAGTCAAGCTGTCGTGACCAAAATTTACACCCACGACTCATACATGCAAAATTAAACAAAAGAGATAAGTAAGAAGGATAAGAAGTCCGAATTAATATATCCTATATATGTTTTGCTCCAAAATCTTCCACGAGTGTACACGCTTTTTCATTGTTTTTTTTTTTTTTTTTTTAAAAAAAAAGACTTAGTTTTTATGCATTGACCTTAAAATAAATTGTACGCTTTACTAATTACTTCAATATCCAAGCAGGAACTGATCTATTAAGGAGGGAGGAGGTGCACCGAACCTCTACCTGCAGACCTCAATCAAAACGTTGTATGCGAATATATGATTTACAAATATAATTAGGTGGCACGCCTGGATTTTCAAAACGTATCCAGAATTTAAAGATTTTGGTGCTACACATTGACCGTAGAAGTGTAGTCATTTACACATATTTGATCTAATTTTGATTTCGATTCAAGTTAATGTCAATTGATTGTAATATAGATTATTTAGGAGTAAACTTTCAAAAAGATTCAGACTACATCTCAAAGGAAACAATTCTCGTTGTAATCAAACAATTCTAAGTACAAGGAGATAACTGGCTGGTGCAATAGCATGAGCTGACTTTCTATATAGTTTCTTCCGAGATGGTGTTAACAAAATCTTTTCAAATATTCCTAAACTCTATATTTCCCATTAAAACACGTCATACCACTCTTGAGAATGATATGTCATGATGTATTTTGTCTATAATGTAGTTAGTGTACATAATAGTGGCTATATGCAGAACTATATCATATAGTAGTTAGTTAGAATGTAGTAGGCAGCTTATTTATTGGCTATAAGTCAATAGGTCGGTGGATAGTTAGATATTTTTCTATTTCTAGTTTTGTCTATAAATAGGGATGTAAAGGTGTCAGCTAGTTAGTTGGAATAATACAATTTTCCCCAAATATCATTTCCACTCTCTTCTTAGCTCATAGATAGGGTTTTCTAATCTGCATCAAATTCATACATTCAACATAGTATCAGAGCCAATCGGACGATTAATACGATCAAAAGCTTCACATAATCATTCAGAAGCATCAATTTCATCAAAAAATTCAGTTTTTTATCGAATTCAGTGACTAAAATTTGACCCAGATTTCGCAAAATGGCTGGAAATGCAGAAGAATCACCAGAAACTTTGAGTCACAATCATCCTCTCTACCTACATTCTAGAGATACTTCAGGTACAATGGTAATTTCATTGCAATTAACTGGATCAGAAAATTATTTTGCATGGTGTCGTGCAATGAGAATTGCGATTTTAGGAAGAAATAAGCTAGGTTTCATGGAAGGATGTGTAAGAAGGAGAATTACAATGAGAATTTAGGAGATCTTTGGGAAAGATGCAACGCCATAGTTGTATTTTGGATCATGAATTGTGTGTCAAAGGATTTGTACAGTGGAATAGTATATTCATCATATGCTTTTGCTGTTTGGAGTGATTTGAAGGAGAGATTTGATAAAGTGAATGGATCGGAGATTTTTCAACTTCACAAGGAATTGCAACAATTACTCAGGGCACTAATACAATTTCTGTATATTTCTCCAAGCTCAAACTGCTCTGGGATGAATTTAATTTTTTAGCCCCAATACCTAGTTGTAACTGTGAAAAATCAAAGGAATTCAGTGAGTTTATGCAAAGACAGAAGTTGCTCCAGTTCCTTATGGGACTAAATGAGACCTATGAGCAATCGAGAGGTACAGATCTTAATGATGGATCCAATACCAACAGTCAATCGTACCTACTCAATGTTGATGGCGAGGGAAAGTCAAAGAACTATGTCTCATGGTCTAAATGCAAACAATAAAGTTACAACACTGTTAAGTAACATGGGAAACAATTTTGGGAATAATAATGACAATTCTCAGAGGAACAATTATAACTCTCAGAAAGGTAACAACTACCAGAGGAAGAAGAACTATAACGCTTACTGTGATTACTATACAATGAGGGGACATACTCGTGAGGAGTGTTACAAAGCACTAGAAAACAAGTACAGAAATAAAAATGGTAATAATGCAGCTCATAATGCTACCATTGGAGAGAACAAGAGAGTTGACTATGGGAATTAGAATTGTGGATCACAGACTGAGAGAGCTACAGGTCATGAAGAAATGAAGCCATCACAAGGGCCTTACTTGACACAGGAACAATATAATCAAATTCTGAAATTGTTGAGCAAAGAGAACACTGACTCACCTTTGGCTAACATGGCAGGTGCAGGTATTTTAAATATTTTCCTAGTAGATACAAATAGTACTGAGTGGATCATTGATACAGGGGCCACAAGTCATATGATATCAGACATGAGACTGATGAGTGATAGTGTTAGGCTTGATAAATCACAGGAGAAAAAGGTTCATTTTCCAAATGGAGGAGTAACACATGTGACACACACAGGGTCTTGTAGGTTGACGAATAAGGAAACTCTACTTGATGTACTGTATATTCCAGATTTTAGATATAACCTATTGTCAGTATCTAAAATAGCCAAGGATCTAAATTGCTCAGTTACATTCTTGCCTAAATTCTGCATCTTCCAGGATCTTTACACTGGGAAGGTGATGTAGATTGGTGTAGAAAGAAATGAACTCTACCTGTTGTCACATAAACTTGCAGGAAGAAATGAATGAGCAGAAAGAAGTCTGAATGCTTGTACAGAGATGGTTGACATAAAGCTATGGCATGAGAGATTGGGGCATGCATCATCAGGGACAATGAATCGGCTTTTTTAAACTGAGTCAAAATAAATGTAAAGAGACGCTAGAAAACTGTATAGTGTGTCCTTTAGCTAGACATACAAGGCTACCTTTCAATAAGAGTAATACTAGGAGTTCAGATGTATTCCAGTTACCGCATCTTGATGTATGGGGACCTTATGGACAGACAAATTTTGATGGAAATAGATTTTTTCTTACTATTGTTGATGATGATTCTAGATTCACTTGGCTGTACTTGATGAAACATAAAGGTGATGTGATAATATTGTTAAAGGAGTTCTTACAGATGATTAACAATCAGTTTAATAAGAAGGTCAAGGTGATTAGATCAGACAATGGGGGAGAGTTCATCAACTCTCAGTGTAGAGAACCATTTCAGAATTATGACATTTTACATCAAAGAACTTGTGTGTACACACCACAGCAAAATGACATAGCTGAAAGAAAGCATAGGCACATACTATAATTGGGAAGAGCAATCAAATTTCAAAATGGGATTCCTCTATAAGGTTTTGGGGTCATTGTGTTCTTGCAGAAATATATATAATTAACAGATTGCCATCAGCAGTATTAAGGGGTAAAATTCCTTATGAAATATTCTACAAAAGAAGGCCAAATTTGGAGCATCTTAGAGTCATTGGGTGCTTGTGCTATGCAAAAAGACTGAATACTCATGACAAATTTGAGTCTAGGGCAATTACAACAGTAATGATGTGGTATTCAACAGTTAGCAAAGGCTATATATTGTATGATTTGATTGACCATGTTTTCTTTGTAAGCAGAGATGTTACTTTCAAAGAGAAGTTGTTCCCTTTTAAACAGAAGCATACTATGCAAGCTCCACTATTCTTGAATGAAGAATATCTAGATCTAGATCCTCAAACACATGACATGCCACTTGTTGTCCCAACTCTTGGGCAGCCTCAAGAGGAAGAGCAAATTATGGTGAATGATTATCAAGGGAGTGATCAACCAGTAGAGCCTTTGGGGAATGTTGATCCTATCAATGCACAAGAAAAACTATTGCCTGAAGCACCAAATCCAGATATGCAACCAGCAACACCATGAGCTATGGAAAATCTTAGAAGGTCTGAACAACTCGAAATCCTAGCTGGATGACTGACTACATCACAACATTAGCAAGTGCTTCACACAGCAAACCACATTCAGTATGTAACTCTGTGACTTATGAGAGGCTTAGCCCACACTATCAGCAGTACTTGGTTGCTTTTACATCTGTGGTTGAACCAAGAACCTTTAAAGAAGTATCTTAGGATCCTAAATGGGTGGATGCTATGAAGTCGGAAATACAGGCTCTAGAGGAAAATAACACCTGGAAGCTAGTAAGGCTGCCACCTGGCAAGAGAGCTATAGGGTGTAAATGGGTGTTTAAGGTGAAATATAAAGCTAATGGTGAAGTGGAGAGATTCAAGGCAATGTTGGTAGCAAAAAGATATAATCAGCAAGAGGGGTTGGACTACCATGAAACATTCTCACCAGTAGTCAAGAGTGTCACAGTTAGAACAGTTATCTCACGAGCAACCTCATCAGTATAGCACATTCATCAAATGGATATCAACAACGCATTCTTGCAAGGTGACCTATATGATGAAGTTTATATGCAATTGCCAGAAGGTTTTGCAAGCCAGAGGGAGAATAAAATGGATTGTAGGCTTGTCAAATCCTTATATAGACTGAAGCAAGCAAGTAGGCAATGGAATGTCAAGCTTACACTAGCTTTGATCAAGCAAGGGTTTACACAGAGTAGGCTGGACCATTCATTGTTCACAAGGAAACAAGGAACCAATATAGTTGTGATATTAGCATATGTGGATGACATATTGGTTACAGGAAACAACTTACAAATGATAGAGGACACAAAGAAAATATTGCATCAGACATTCAAAATCAAGGACCTTGGGGATCTCAGATACTTCTTAGGAATTGAGTTTAGCAGATCTCACAAAGGAATATTAATGAATCAAAGGAAGTATTCATTTGAGTTGATTCTCTTAGAAGCTAATCAGAAGTTTACAACTAAGGAGCTTGATGACCTTACTGGAGAAAAAGGAGATGAACTACTAGAAGACAAAGGGAAATATCAGAGACTTATTGGGAAGCTATTGTACCTTACTCTGACAAGGCTGGACATTGCTTTTGCAGTTTAGATATTGAGTCAATTCATGCAACGGCCTAAGCAGTCATACTGGGAAGCAACACTCAGTATAGTAAGGTATGTAAAGAAGGATCCAGGAATAGGTATTCTGATGAGTTGCAGCAAGAAGGATACACTAGTTGCATTTTGTGATGCTGACTGGGCATCTTGCCCAAATACAAGAAGGTCAGTTACTGGTTTTATGATCAAATATGGTGACTCACTTATTTCTTGGAAGTCAAAGAAGCAGCATACAATCTCTAAAAGTTCTGCAGAAGCAAAATACATAAGCATGGCTAGTACAGGGGCAGAGTTGGTATGGTTATATGGTCTGTATAAGGAGTTAGGATTGGAAGCAAAACTACAAAAAAATCTGTATTGTGATAGTAGAGCAGCTCTGCAGATAGCTGCAAATCCTGTATATCATGAAAGGACTGAGCACATTGAAATAGATTGTCATTTTATAAGGGAGAAGATACAGAGTGGCTTGATAAGAACACAACATGTGGGAACAAGAGACCAGCAGGCAGATATTTTGAAAAAGGCACTATGCAGAGTTCAACATGACAATCTGATATCGAAGCTGGGTATGTTCAATGTCTTCACACCCTCCAGCTTGAGGGGGAGTCTTGAGAATGATATGTCATGATGTATTTTGTCTATAATATAGTTAGTGTACATAGTAGTGGCTATACGCAGAACTGTATCACATAGTAGTTAGCTAGAATGTAGTAGATAGCTTATTTATTAGCTATAAGTCAATAGGTCGGTAGATAGTTAGATATTTTTCTATTTCTGCTTTTGTCTATAAATAGGGATGTAAGGGTGTCAGTTAGTTAGAATAATACAATTTTCCCCAAATATCATTTTCACTCTCTTCTTAGCTCATAGTTAGGGTTTTCTAATCTGCATCAAATTCATAAATTCAACAATACCAATATTCTTCTTCACCCGACAAGCTGTCACTAACGGAATTGTTTCTACAAATTAGACTAAAATAGTTGCTTCTAGTAATATATATCAATTCCTACGTACAAATATATCATCTCGAGATCGAGTACTTTATAAAGGACATCCCCATTCGCTTAACCATACACAACATACAGCCTATAAACGACTCCTCCTCCTAAAAAACACAGCTTGCTCATAATGAATAGAACAAAAGTTACTTCCTTTCATTCTTTGGCAGCTACCTCTCTTTCTGTTATTGTCAATTGTCATTTAACATATTGAACTTGCTTGCGCTGCCGGAGGCAAGTGGGAGCTACTAAAGTCCAACATTGGCATTTCAACTATGCACATGCAACTCCTCAACAACGACAGAGTCATCATGTACGATCATACTGACTTTGGTGTATCAAACATCTCGTTGCCTAATGGTAAATGTCGCAACAACCCTAATGACCTCGAGTTGAAAGTTGATTGCACTGCCCATTCTATAGAATATGATGTGTCCGCTAACTCCGTGCGCCCCCTCATGGTCCAGACGGACGTGTGGTGTTCCTCTGGCTCAGCATCTCTGACGGTTCTTTTGTCCAAACTGGTGGATTCAACAATGGTGAACACGTCGTAAGAGTTTTCAAACCATGTAGCACATGTGACTGGCAGGAAATAGGAAATGGCCTAATTCAAAGTAGATGGTATTCAACTAACCATATTCTTCCTGATAACAGGCAAATTATTATCGGCGGTCGTGATGCTTTTAACTATGAGTTTTATCCTAAGGCTGCTTCAACCAATATTGTATTTATCCTACCATTTCTTCAACAGACTAGTGATCCTAGAGAGGAGGATAATCTTTACCCTTTCGTTTTTGTCAATGTAGATGGAAATCTATTCATTTTCGCCAACAACCGAGCTATCTTGTTCGATTACACAAAGAACACTGTTGTTAAAACATACCCTCAAATACCTGGAGGTGACCCAAGAAGTTATTCTAGCACAGGTTCTGTAGTTCTTCTTCCATTAAAAGAACTTACATGCACAAATAATTCAAGCTGGGGTGTTAGTCTGTGGTGGAGTACCAAAAGGTTCATACCTTAAAGCAGATAAAGAACACTTTGTCGGTGCATTAAACACATGCGGGCGAATTATAATTACCGACCCCAATCCACAATAGACCATGGAGACGATGCCACTGGCTCGAACAATGGGTGACATGGTGATTTTGCCAAATGGAAATGTTTTTTGTTAATCAATGGAGCTGCAACAAGCACTGTTGGGTGGGGTATTGCTAGGAACCCGGTTCTGAACCCAGTGATTTACCGACCTGATAGCCTGTCTAGTTCTAGATTCGAGGTACAAAACCCAAATATCATACCGAGAATGTACCACTCAACATCAGTTTTACTTCATGATGGTCGGGTTCTTGTTGGTGGTAGTAACCCAAATGAGCTTTTTTTTCCCACCGGTGTCCAGTACTTTCATTGGACCCCGACTAATCCGGATTCGCGCCCCGTAAGGCGTATTTCTGAGGGAAGCGCTCCCTACCAAGACTTTTTCCATTCCCAGGGCTCGAACCCGAGACCTCTGATTAAGGTGGAGGGATTCTATCCATCCCACCATAACCCCTGGTGGTGTAACCCAAATGAGCTTTACAACTTCACTGGAGTTCTTTTTCCGACTGAGTTAAGCTTAGAGGCATTCTCACCATCCTATTTAGATCCAAAATTCGCAAATTTGCGCCCACACATCATTTCAATCGCTTCTCCACTTACCATAAGCTATGGGCAACAGATCAATATTTGGTTCACCTTTCCCAAATTAGTAAACAAAGATTTGGTCAAGGTAACAATGGTTGCACCTGGGTTTAATACACATTCATTTACTATGAACCAAAGAATGCTTGTGCTTTCAAGTGGGAAGGTAAGAAGGTTTGGAAGGAAAGTTATTTGTGGTTTATCAAAACATACCAACGACGGAATTTGGGTCAAAGTCCAGTAAATCAAGGTGGGATGGCGTCGACATTATTTTCATGATTTTGATATTAGTTTTTGTAATCATATAGTTTAATTGTTTTGTATTGAAGATATTGCAATCTCTTTTCGCAATAATAAAAGACTTGTTCATCCTCATTATCTTACATTAGCTCTCTTTTAGCTTTCTTTCATTCCTTGAAGATATGTCAATGTTAAGTAGGATTAATAATTGCCATAATATGTGTGGTGGCATGACATTTAAATAAGCGTCTCTATTTGTTAATTCCCCCAAAATCATATCTACCTCGGTGTGGATAGTCTCTCATCATTTGGTGGGATTAGGGCGGAGAACCAAATCAGTTTATACGGCAGTCTCATTTATATCCACGTTATCTTTCAGCAGGACAAGTTCATTGGCAAAAAAGAATGTTCTCAAAGGTTTGGATGAATGTTCATTTGCTGGGATTAATACTCTCCTGATTATAAAAAAGGTGGTTAACAATATTATTATTGTCTTAAGATCGTAAGGAACTTATTAAAGTAGCAATGAACATCATCTACGATAAATCTAATGGAATTCTTTTGCGAAAATAAGTAGCCGACAGGTACAGACGACACAACTCTTATCCTTTGGCAGCAGTCATTGCAACAATTTAAGAAAACAAAAGGAGGACATCCACAGAAACACAAAGTTCTGAAAACTCTAGGAAGTTTGTCTTTCAAGGATCACTGCCATGAAAACGATAACTCTGATTTTGCAGGCACTTCTTTACACATTCACAAATACTCAAAACTATCGAGTTCATCCAGATATAGTTACTACAAAAGTTTAAGGTCAAAGGTGTGTGGTTTAACATGAACTTTATGAGTTGTTTTATAAATGACAGAGGTCAACCACCTTAAGCATTAAATTGTAGGGTAATAGTTATAGGACAATCTGTAAAAGATGCAGTTTTACCAGTTATATTCATCATTAAAGAGGGAATCATTTGTTTCAAACTGTTAGGCTTAGGAATGTAAATGAACTACTTACTATATAAAGGACAAAAAGCAATCGCCACTGGATCTAGGTCTTAAATAGCAACAACTCCAAACAAACAAAGGACAGATAATACTCGATGAACAAATATTTCATGACTTGGTTCATCAGGGAATACAAGGTGAAAACTCAAAATGAAACAACGTTCTTAAGAGGCTGCAGCAGCACCCTTCTTCCTTGGAGCTGCCTCGGTTCCTGAAGTTGCCCAAAAGAAATACATGAGCAAGTAAATCCAACATATAACAGACAAAAAATAACCTTATTAAAAAAAAAAAACATATAACAGACCAAAGTATGGAGCATCCGATATATTTAGACGAGATGCAGCTTTGGTTATTCTATTACTCCTACTAGCAAATTAGGTCCATCTATTATCTCAATTTGCACATTTAACCTTCACTTCGTAGAAGTAAATAGATTGATCCATCTTAAAACAGAAACTAGGTAATAAATATCCATCTTAAAACAGAAACTAGGTAATAAACTTATAAGCCTTGGCTCGTAACTTGAGGAACAAGTGACTGCGTAAGTGTCATTCTCTTATCTGTTCATTTATAGGAAAAATATTTATTTTTAAGAAAAGAAGAGAATTTAAGGAGAAATGTACCAAGACGAGGGAACCCAAATAAAGAAAGGAAACAAAATCAGGGCAAAAAAATCCCTCAAATTGGAAAAGGATATAATATATGCCCCCAGAACAAAGCCATCAAGAAATCGATTCTCAGATCTCTGTCCTTGTAGCCGAAAGAAGAGGCAATAAGGAGAAAGATAAATTTTGCTGTATGCATATCCTTAAAATACATATTTTTCCTCACAAAGGGACCTCGAAGATGAAAATGCCTTCTAGAAAAAGCACACATGAATACATCAATTGAAAGTTAGCAATGTTAAGATCAGCTTGTTTGTCTGTTAGAGGAATAATCTGATAGAATCTACTAAGTTGAGAGTTAGATCTGCAGGGCTGTAAAATTGAGGGACCAAGTGAAAATATTCACTGTTTAGAAAGGATAATAATAGACAACTTACCTTCTCTGAAGTTAGTCTTGAACCTGCGGGGTACATTGCGGAGATACCTCATGCGACCAGTACCAGTGGTCTTTCTTCTAAGTGCCTTGACGCTCCAGTTATCTACAGCCAAATACAATACGAAATCAGCAAATACTATACCCACTCTTTTAGGTCTCAAGTAGTGGTATTTTCAAAGGGTTATAACCAAATCAAGCTAAAACATTTTTCAACACCTATTTTGCCAAACCAACCCAGACACACACAATTGCTATTCAGATAACAAATTTAAGAGTGAGCCTAATCATAAAACGTAACAAAACATATGAAACACAGATACTAAAGTATTGAAGAATAAAATAGCTAAAAAAGTGTAACATGATATTGTGCAAGTAATTTTCACATTATGCAATTCATTAGTTAAAATTCTAGTTCAAATACTAAGACTGAAGACGCAATTCCAGTAGGCATCGGTAACAAGTAGAGTACCACCTACCAGCACCCAGCAGCCCACTTATCAGAAGGAAAAAAAAAAAGCAGGTACCCACAGCCCAATCCCAATAGGATGACAACACAAACCCGTTGGTACATAAGCATATTCCTATATCAGGATTCAGAAGAGGGATCTCCACAAACTAATACCATGAAGCCACTGCATCCAACCCCATTAAGGCGGGTTGGATAACTAACTGCGTAATCGTGCATGATTAACAACTTGAGCATGACCTGCAGGTCATGTTGTCCTTTATCAACCAACTCTAACAAAAATTATACCAAAATAATTCTAGTTCCATTTCCCTAATTATCCGCAACTTGCTTTTAGTCACCAGATTTAAGAAAGCGAACAAGAACACCCAAAACTACGAACTCTAGAACCCATTTGGTCCCAATTTTCACAATTTACCTAATAGCAAAAAGAATTCAACTTTTAAAGCTTATAGTCTATTTCTAGCTCAGCAAAAGTGACTATGTCAATCAGGTATGATATGTGCAAAAACACTAGCCACTAGGTGATTTCTTTCTAGATGTCCTAGCGTTGGTGGACAGAGTTATCCATTAGTGGACAATCAAACAAAATAACTACTTAATAAAAAAGTGACTATATCGTAGTCACCCCATTAGTAGAGGTGCCAGCAAGCTGGCTCAGACGCTAGAGAAGTGACAATGACAACCAACAAATAATGAACTCAACAACCAGATCCAACAAGTAAATGGCAATATCAATTAAAAAAGTTACATTTTCTGAGACGAGCAGCAGGGTAAGCACAAGCAGAGCAACGACTCTTCTGGAGATGGAAACTGCGACGACCACATCGGACACACAGTGTGTGTGTCTTGTTCCTCCTCTTACCAAAACTCCCTGTTCCTTTTCCCTAAATACACACATATATTCAAAATAATATAATTAAATACATAGGGTTAACAACAATATATGCACTTAGGTAGAATTGAAGAGTTTACCATTTGTGCAGTGGATGTGGAAAAGACCTTAAGCTCTGTTGCCTGAAACTTCTTATGAGTCGCAAGTGTTCAACTAGGGTTTTAGGTATTCCTTTGTGTTTATTGGTTTTTCGTTTTACAATATGGGCCTTAGGGGGAGCGCACGATTAGTCACTTTTTCGCACATCATTACAGTTTCAACCATCTTTGGGCGTGCCTTTGTAAAGGCTAGTTGCTTAAGACCATCGGGGTTAAAGTTCAAGCAATATATTAAGCTGACATCAATTCATTTCGGTCTAAAGTTGAAATCCGCTAATATTAGTAAGTATTATTTTTGACTCAACTTCAAATAAATCTTTAGATTTGGTCTGAAATTGAGCCAAACTTTACACTTTGGTTTAGATTTGACTCATTTATGAGATTAGAAATTTAAGTTGAGGGGACTTCACAACATCGGTTAAAATTAAATATACAACTTCAGCATTGATGGTTTGAAAGCAGATGGCTATGCAGGCAAATACTTTATAAAGTAGCTAAAACTTAATGGTGTAAGTAAAACCGACGGCCCAAGGAATTCTTTAACTAAATGAAGTCCATCTGTTACGGTATAAGTCTAGGAAAGGCCACTTTTGCCACTTGTGTTTGGGCACAGGCTACTAATACCAAAATATTTAGTTTGTGGCCTCTTTCACTTAAAAGATAGAACTTCAGTCCAGGGCCCGGATTGAAGTTCAGTCCTTAAAGATAGAACTTCAGTCCAGGGCCATATGGATTGAAGTTCACTCCTTAAAGATAGAACTTCAGTCCAGGGCCCTGTTGACTGAATTTCAGTCCTTAAAGAGAGAACTTCAGTCCATGGTCATATGGATTGAAGTTCAGTCCTTAAAGATTGAACTTCAATTCAGGGCCCTATGGACAGAACTGCAGTCAATGATAAGAACTTAAGTTAATGCTTATTTAGTAAAGGCCCAAAAATGGCCTCCAGTGTAAGACCAAAGTAAATAGTGATCTCAAACTAAATTTCGATATTAAAAGTGGCCACTGGGCGAAAATTTTACATCTGTTACCGTAGATCAGGCCTGCTGCAGTTGCTAGTTTGTTTACTCAAAAATATTTCGGTTAAATTATAGAAATATACAAATATAGAATTCACTTTACAATAAAATAACATACTAAAATATTTTTCAATAATAGCAATACTTTTTTAACGTTATCTATATGAACAATAAAAATAAAAGATATCTATATTAAAACAGAAGATATACATTGCAAAAAGATAGCCAGATTGTAGGCATTACTATTCCGTTCCTTATTTTTTTGGAATTTCAATTACCCAATCAAACACATATTATCATCATTCTCAAAGCGTCGTTCTCTCTGCTCTCTTTGTGCGGCTGTGACTAACGTTTTTCCACGCTAGCCTTCTTTTGGCTTACTTGTATTATAATACAAATCTACCTTTGGGTTAAGGAAAACCAAATTCTCTAACTATCCAACAAGTTTAATTCTAAAAATAGATTTTTGTAAAAGTCTTTTCTATTTAAAAGGGATTCGAATTCCAAATGGATGGTAATGTCAGCCACCGCTTCCAAGGAAAAGGACATGCACTTTTATTTTGCTTGTAGTATAGAAGCTGTCCTCCAAGTGTATAGAACTTGTTTTCCGATTATATAGAGCTTGTAAGATTTGTGTTGTATAACAACAATTGTATATAACTTATTTTCCTATTGTATAGAAATTGTATGATTGGTGTTGTATAGCAACTGTTGTATAGAACTTGTTTTGTTGTAGTATATATCTTGTTTCTCTATTGCATAAAACTTGTTTCCTATGGTATAGCTATTGTATAGGAATTGTATGATTGGTGTGTACCTGTCATAGATTATTAATGAATTAAGTTCTAGTTATCCTAACATCATTTCCTAGAATTTGTAATGCAACTATTCTCTTGAATGCACTTGCGAAGATTGCTCATGGAAATCGTGTAAAAGATGAATGAAATGTAAGAAAAATCCTGTGAGATAAAAAAGAATAAAATTGGAGAATTTTACCACTACAATTAAAGGAAAATATATGACAAAGTCTGATATTTTACCGCAAAAGAGGGTTTTGAGGAAGAGAAAAATAGGACACATTAAAAGCTTAAAAGATATGAAAGGTTAAATAAATCTAAAGCATAATTTTCGGTCCAAAAAATAGAATCAACTTTACCACTTTCTTATTTACTATTACTATAATTTTTTTTTACATTCTGCTATATTTTGTAGTTTTGAGTCTACGTTATGGGTGTCAAACGGGTAGGAGTCTACCCGTCAAAACCCGGACTCGGACTCATTAAAACCCGACCCCACCCGGACCCGCAAAAATCCGGACCCGGACCCGTAGACCCCCTAAAATACCCCTACCCGAACGGATTTTTTTTTTCCTTAACAAATACCCGTATCCGTTAAGACCCGTCAAAATTATGGGATATTAATGGATATACCCGTACCCGTACCCGTTAAAATAAACTGAGTAATAAAACCTGTACGTGGAGAGAAATGTATACACAAGTTTTCCACTCATAGTTTAATTTGTTTTGTGTCCATATTGTTAGTAGTGAAATATGTTCAAGAGAAACAAATTATTTATTTAATTAAAAAAATACTTTATATTCCATAATAAATCAACACTTTGAAGTTTGAATATATATTACTCTAATATGGTATAGAACTTCAACTATTAATTTCGATATATACCTCAGAAAATAAGCTACTTGGAGTCGGACAAAGTAATTATGGGATCGTATTTATTAGAAAAGTAAGCTACTTGAGTTTTCTGGTTCATATTATTCTACTGTTGCTAATATTATATCATATATAGCTGAAATTGCAAAATTACTTTGGACTTATAAAAATAAACCAAATTATATGAAAGCTGTATCAGATATGTTTGATAAATTCAAAAAATATTTCTTTCCTATTCCACCTATTTTCCTAATTGCAGCTGTTTTGAACCCTTGCATGAAAAAACAATTGTGTGAACATTTTGCAAATCTTGTATATACTTATTTAGAAATTGGAGAAGAAGAATATCCATCTATGTTAACTTGTATGTCAACTTTGGATGATAATTTGGCTCACTTATATTCATATTATCAAAATCAATTTGATGCTAAAAAAGTACCTGATCCAGTTGCTCCTACTAGTTCTTATGCTGCTAATAATTCAACTTACGTTGATTTAGATATTGATTTTCCAGAACTTGATGTTTGGGCTGGAGTTCCTACCAACGATACAAGTAGCAGATGCATTGATGAACTTAATTTTTATTTGAGCAAGGCGTTGGAGACTCGCACTAAGGACTTTAGCCCGTTGAAATGGTGGAAGGAGAATGAAAAGCAATATCCGATTCTCGCAGCAATGGCCCGAGATGTTTTAGCTGTACCAGTTTCAACAGTTGCATCAGAAAGTGCATTTAGCCAAGGAAGACAAATGATAGGTGATACCCGCCACTCTTTGGGTAATAATGCTTTGGACGTTCTAGTTTGTTTACGAGATTGGATTAGATCGGAGCGAAGAAATGAAGGAATTGAAGACTCACTAGAACAAGATGATAACCTTGAAGAAATTCTGTTAAGTGATCAAGCATCATCAATGGCACCTACACCGGAGCATGATGGAAATGACATGGAAGAAATTACACAAAGAATTAGGCATATTTAAATTTGTAATTTGAATTTTCATTATAGTTTTGATGTTGCACTTTTTAAATTTGGAAGTTTAATATTTAAGACTTTAATAGTTCAAGTATCTTAAATAAAGTAACTCTTTGAGTTTTTCCTATTGATCATTTTTTAATTTGTTTTAAGTATTTAAAATAATATTATTAAAAAATAAAATTATAACCCGTAGCCAAACCCGATTTGTTAAGACCCGACCCGTACCCCTACCCGCTAAGACCCGAACCCGCACGGGTTTTTTTTTCTAGCCGAAACCCGTATCCGTTAAAAACCCGTAATTTAAACCCGTATCCGGACCCGTACCCGGAACCTGCGGGGTTACAATTTTACAACCCGAACCCAGACCCGTATACCCGTTTGACACCCATAGTCTACGTAGAGGTAGAGGTATACCAAGAAAAAATTGGGATGAGGTGATTCGACAGGACATGGCCCACCTTTAGATTACCGAGGACATGCCCCTAAATAGGAAAGAGTGGAGGTCGAGGATTCGGATAGCAGGATAATTGATAGTAGACGATTTTTGTTTGTTTTATTGCATTAACATTATTTTTATACATGCGATTTCCAGCTTACTCTCAATTTTTATTTTTAGTATTATTATATAATTGTTTCCAGTTTATTTGCTACCATACACTCAGTTTAGTTATTTTATTTTATTTTATTAGTAGTAGTTTTATTGCTATATATTATATTTCGTGCTTACGCTTATTTTTTAGTTGCTTGAGTGTTGCCGTTAGTATTTCATTTATTTTTGTATTGTTATTTTGCTTTTGTCATACATATTTTCTATATAACTTAAATTAGCCGAGGGTCTATCGGAAATAATCTCTCCACTTTGGTTGGGGTAAGTTATGAAAATAATTCTATCTTTTGTTAAAAAAAAAAAAATCATAAAGTTATAGTATGTGTAAATTTTGTAAAATTTTCATCCACAGGCCACTTTTGTCACTAGTATTTAGTTTGAAGCTACTTTTTTTAATGGTCTTACATGAGAAGCCACTTTTTGGAACTTCAATCTTTGTAGGCTGAAGTTCAAATCTTGTGGGTTGAACTTCATGCCTAAATTATGAAGTTTCAACTTCAATCTATAAGGGCTGAACTTTTAGGTATAGATGCATAAACTTCAACCCTTGTGGGCTGAAGTTAAACTTCAATCCTTGTGGTGGGCTGAAGTTGAACTTCAATTCTTGTAGGCTTAACTTGTGTGAAGTTCAACCCAAAAGAATTGAAATTCCAAAAAGTGGCCTATCATTTAAAGCCAATAAAAAAAAATGGCCTCAAATCAAAGGCCACTGCCAAAAGTGGCCTTTGATGCACTTCGCCCGTAAATTTTCCAAAAATCTCACCTGGTGCCCTCTATATTGTCACGACCCAATTTCCAAGGGCTCGTGATGGCACCTAAACAACATTTGCCTAGGCGAACCAATGAAACAAGATGCGGAAAAGAACAATAATGTGAAAAGATCATAAATGGATATATAAATATAAAAGGGTGAAGTCCAAAAGAATATATCCACAAAAGAATTGGAGCATTCTAAGAGTGACTCAATAAAGTATGAATATACATCAAAGAAATCTGAGTCCTATCTCTAAGTGACTCTGGCGGTATGTCACCACGGTCTGTGTGGTCGGCTCACCTCAATCAAAAGTCTCAGAAGCCTCGGGAACCGCTAACGTCCGGGCTGCTGACTGGATGAAGGACCTGCGCACGTAGCAGAGTAAGTTATGAACCGAAGCCCAGCAAGATCACCGACAGGCCCGCTAAGGTACCCTTGCGGGACAAGTCGCTACATGCATCATAAGCAACAACATACTATAGTAATCATACAATAAAGTAGTGAAATCACAAATAGATGTAACACATTCCATACACACAAGTAGTAACCAGAAGTCTCAAGGATTATGCCCATCCAACGTAAGGCATAGGTCAACTCAGCGGCGGTTTGGAGGTCCAATCTCTACTCCCGTACCGACTAACCTAGACCTACGATGGACTAGCAACACCACTACTAAGCATCAACCATATACCGTGACCCGAAGTCACTATCACAATCATGAATAAGTAGACCAACGACCCGTAGTCGTTGGCTCATCTCAAATCAGTCTACGATCGCACCACACCCCCTGTCAAGTGCGTCGTATCTCAATAAATCAAGTGACCACACCACACCCCCTGTCAAGTGTGTCACATCTCAAAGATCAAGTGTCCACACCACACCCCCTGTCAAGTGTGACACATCTCATAGTATAGGCGACACCACACCCCCTGTCAAGTGTCCCTCTAACAGTATTAATATCCACGACATTAATAACAATAACAGAAATAATAACAGAAATATTAATAACGATAATATTTCACAGTCACCGTAACCCAGGTTGGTTATGCTAGCTGAACGTAAGGCGAAGGTTAACCCGACCACAGTTTGGGGGTACAATCCCTACTCCCATGTCGTCCAACCCAAGGTTACATATAGACAGCACTACCCAACCCGGCACGTGAACAAATCAAGTACCAATATCATACAAAAGCCGGCAAAATCCTCGGCAAGACATTTATCATGACATGCCGGCAACATCCTCGGCCATGTCCCAAGTTCTTGCTATCTAAGCATGGCGTAGCAAGCGTTACTACGATATAAATTTAAGCTACCTCGACGTAGCGTTTAGACCGGCACATACCTCGGTCGAGTCACAATCTCGCTATTTATAACAAACAATAATAGCAAGTAATTCACATCATTAATCCTAATCATTGTTAGGTATATATATGCGTACATGAAGCATACTAGCATGAAGGAAGAGTCCACAAGCACAATAGAGGTCAAGTCTCACTTACCTCGAAATTCGGGCTCAAATGCCGGGAAGAATCTCCTTTCCCGCTCGCCTTGTCCGCGAAGGACTCTCCACTAGGTCTATTAAGACAAGATATAGCACATATGAGTGCTCAATTATAGCTATTTAAGCCTATAGGCATCCTAGGGTAAAAATTACCAAAATGCCCCCGGGTAGGGCCGAGCCCTAAATTTACAAAATGTACTTTTCCGGACTTCCCACGCTCCCGTGAGTCCAAAAGTACACTTAGATTCCACATGCGAGCCTTGCTCGATGTCTTTCCCCAATTCTTAAGAATCTAGGGTTCTAACCCATTTCCAAGAATCAACCTTTTGATTCTTGTGTTAATCAACATAAAGATGGATTGAAAGGACTTACCTTAAGTGTAAGTATGATTGGGTCTTCAAGAAATACCCAAAAATCGCCTCAAGAGCTCACCAAATGATTTTTATAAGTTATGAACCGAAATGGCCCGAAATGGCCCTTTTTATAGCAGTTTTTTTTGCCTCTGTGACAGCTTCTTTTAAAAAAATCATAACTTTTGATAGGAATGTCCAAATGACCTGAAACCGGTTCCATTAGAACCAAAACTCAAAGGGCTACAACTTTCATGTTTTGAGTTTTTTCTAATTCTTTACGGATTGGCCGGAAAATCAGCTTTTATCCGGCTATTTGCGCCAAAACAGAACAGAAAAGTCGCACCAGATTTTCTACTGTTTTAGGGAAAAAACAGGACCCTACGAAGCTCGGAATGATCCCAAATTTTGCACACAAGCCAGAAAATACTTGGGTGACATGCTCGTCAAGACGGAACTCAATTCGGACCTCCAGAACTCAAAAAGTGAGTCCCACGGTAAAGGTTCAATTTTCGACTTTCGCCAAAATAGCGAAATTTAACCAAACGACCTCGGAATCCAATTCCGAAAGTTGCTACAAGTCATAAATGACTATACGAACCTAACGGAACTTTCGGATCTCTCATCGGAGCTCATTTGCTCAAATCGAGCTCGGAAACCTCTTTTAACTCTTTTAAACTTCCGAAACGGGGACTTTATCAAAAGTCCTATCAAACGAGGTCCGTTTTCAATTTTGAAGGTTGCTACATATCATAAATGACGAGACGGACCTAACGGTGCGCTCGGATTTTCCATCGGGGTTTGTTTACTCAAAACGACCTATCGAAACCCCAAATTCCTTTCCGGAATTTCATAAACGGATCCTTTTCTCGAAAACCTATCAAACGGACTCCGTTTCGACTCAAATTGCACAGACGGGTCATAAATAACCTAACGGAGCTTTTGGGACTGTCGACACGCAAATTGAGGTCCCGGATCCCGTAACGACTATTTGAGGGTCGTTACATATATGGAGAGGTTTTGCAAGATGGTCCCCGTATAATATATTTTAACAAAATACCCTTATGTTATCAGGGAGCCAATACTTCAAGGTAAAAATTTGTACGCATTGGCACGAGGCCAAGGCTTCAACGGCAAGTGTTGTCTTGCCAACATTTCAGGTTATATGGTGAAAATACAGGAAAAGATTGCAAGAGGCAAGTCTTGGTCTTTTGCCAATACTTACGACCAAGTGTGCTAAGTATTACAAAACCACTGTTAGTGTGGGCAAAACAGCGAACCATTGCTTCTGATGTCATATTTCTGCAAATGGGCCTTGTTTATTTTAGGTGTCGTTTTACAGGAAGCTTCACCAGATGACCCTTTAGTGAGGTGTTGCTTAAGTTTTACCTGCATTTTTCAAACTTGTGCAAGAATAGCCTTACCTTTTAAGTTTTAACGGGTGCTTCAAACTTGATACAAGTTTTAACGGATTTTTCGAAAGCTCATATGTTCACAATTCTCGACGTATATGCGGAGACTTGCTTAAAATACTCCATCTAATGTCCGCCTAGTTTTGATGATTAGTCAAAACTTGTGAATAAGTCGGATTCGTCAAATTTCGTGAAAGTATTGTTCCCAACTACTGATGAGTCCACCAAAATCTAAAATTACGGCTAGTTTTACACAAATTTCTTAAACAATGACAAAATCCAAACTACACCGCACCAAACGAACATCTAGTTTCCGAACTTGGGTGTTTATATATATATTGGACCATAACTAAATATTTACTTTTCATTGTCCACAGCTTTTTCCAACCACAATATTAATACAAAATAAAGGAGATCTTTAATATTAAATTTAGTGCCTTAAATTAGTGAATATATCTTTCCTAAAATAAAAAGTTTCAACCATTTTTAAAAGATGTGATGCGTTATTATAGATAAAAAATTTAATATGAGAGAGAAATAGCTAGTATATCATTTTCACTTCAATTTTTTTTTATACGTTTTGGTTGCAAAATAATTTTTTTTGTCCAATAATTGGTAGGGTTGGAATCGTCCTACGAATGGTTCTAATTATACACAATATCGATTGCATATGTACTATTTATTCAACTAATAGTTTATATATTAATATTTACACACACACATATATATATACACACACACATACATACAAATAAGTAAGATTATTAAAAAAGTATTAATATGGCTATAGAAAAAATGAAACGTTAAAAAGTGTTTATACAAAATAAATATTTTTTATCAATATTTATGTGGGGGGTGAACTTCCCTATGAAGTTTCTGTGATTAAAATTATCAAATAGCCAAGTCCATCAGATAATTAGGACTTAAGAAAGTCAAAGTGCACACTGAATAAAGTTTGCCAAATTTAGGGAATAGCTAGTTATTCTTTACATTACTAACCTTGGTCGATTGCTCTCGTTTAATTTTAGAAATTCACATCTCTGTGCTTCTCTAGTTGTTACTGATTTTGACTATTGTATATGCACATTTTATTCTTTTTTTTTATTGTTGAAACATGATTAGCATTAATAGGAAATTAAGGAGGATTACATAAAGAGTTCATATGGATCCAGTTGGATCCATGACATGAAAAATAGGATTAAACATGGAAATGACATCAAGCACATTCAAATTTTCTAAGGTAGACAAAACATTACTATTACTATCCGAAATGGTTGTGACAAAATGTGTGCCTACACTATCTTCTAACAAAGACTTCCGGACAAAATCAGGTGGCACTGCATAGTGGATGGTAGAGGTTAGATGGGATTGTGAGGAGCTCCTTTTGCCAAAAGGCGTGTAATTCTACTCCCTTGACGAAAGTTATGTCGGATTGTTGGCATACCCAGCTTGATCATCATTGACATGTATTGTGCAACCATGTAAGTAGGATTAGGTTGTCTAATAGGGTAAGTATATTAGTAGAATCAATTTCTTATTCAATAGGGACAAAACTTTGTCGACAGCTAAAGATAAACCAACTTGCAAGGGTTAAGAGCTCCGCGTGGGTGTGATTTTGAGCAAAAACTTATTGGTAAAACCCTAAAATCCAATCTCCTTTGTAGTTCCTAAACACACCCCCTATGCTAGCCTTATTACTTTGACTTTTATAGGAGCCATCGATATTTAACTTAATAATACCTTGTTTGGGTGGGTGCCATTTTACCTTAATGCTTCTAGTGCTCACATACCTAGGCTCTTCTGCAGTAAGGAGCTTAAATTTCTTAGTCTTTTGATGAACTAGCTAGGTCGTAGGACAAAGCATTATTTAGGTTATGGACATTGTTATTATTGCGGTTGAGCCACAGATAAACACAAAAGACAAAAATTCAATCCAATTGTAAAACTTTGATTTCGTAGGATAGGATTTATCTCTTAGCAATTTTAACCAGTCCCGATCCTCATGAATATCTAAAGTTATAAAGCATGTCCTCTAAAAAGACTTGGCTAAAGAGCATCCCAGGAAAATGTGAAACTTGTTTTCAGTCATATTATTGCAATTTGGACAGATATAATCAATATTGATACCAATTTTTATGGAGATAGGATCTAGTGGGTAACCTATCATGTTGACATTGGCAAAGAAAATATTTAATTTTATTTAAGCTATCAATTTTCCATATCCAATTAAAATCACTACCATTAGTCACATGATTATCAGTTAGGGTGTAGGTAGAACTAAGAGAGAAGATGTCATTATTATTAAGGCTCCAAATAGGATAATCAATTTCTATAATAGGCATATAGGGCGAGGCAGTCAAGAATAAGTTTCTAATATCGTCAGGGAGGACAAAATAAATTATAGATAAATCCAAAGCATTGTTAACAACTAGGTCTGCAACCTTAATTTTAATATCACTAATAGTAAGTGGACCACTAATTAAGCTTCTAAGTGACTGTTTATTAGATAACCAACATTGTCCCATAAGGAAGTATTTCTCCCATTTCCTATGATCCATTGGGTGTGTTTGTTATAAAGTGACCAACCTCTTTTAGTACTAGACCAAATAAAAGAGCGAGACATGATGATTGCGTGCTTTATGTAAGTACTTCCCACTGGTAGTCTTAGCCCAAAGGGAGTTAGGGTTTGTTAAGAATCTCCAAGTGAGGCTAGTGAGCATGACAATATTTTTAGTATGAGCTTTGATAATGGGCAGGCCCCCTAGATGTTTAGGCTTAGTAATAGTGTCCCAAGATAAAAGGTGGAGCTTCTTTTTAGTGTTTGAGGTGTCCCAAATAAAATTTCTTTGGACTTTACCAATCATTTTAAGTGTTTTAGCCGGTAGAAGATGAAATTTCATAATGTGGTTAGGAGTAATATTGAGAGCAGCTTTCACTGAAGTTTCTCTACCATCTATATTAAGGAAGTTTGATTTCCAACTAGAAAGTCTTGTTTGGAGGTTATCAAGAAGGAATTGGTAATCAAAGTGCTTAGGTTTATGATTTAAGATTGGGAAGCCTAAGTATTTTTCACAATGATTACCTATATGCATGTTGAGATTGGAGCCAAGATGATTTGCCAAAGAAGCACTAACATTTTTAAAGAAAATGATTTTAGATTTTATATTATTGATCTTTTCTCCTGAAATGTCACAAAATTGGTCTAAGGCTGCTTTAATAGTATGAACTGATTTTTATTGGCTTTAGCCATGAAAGTTAAGTCATCTGCAAACATAAGATAGGAGAGATCAGGACCCCTAGGTGATAACTTAATTGGGTCCAAATATTCATATTTACTTCGCTATAAATAAAGAGAAGTTCTAAACACAAAATAAATATATAGGGGGGACATTGGACCCCCCTGTCTAATGCCTCTTGTAAGGTTAAAAAAGTGGGTCTTAGATCCATTAACTAGGATTGAGATAATAGATGATGTTACATAAGATAGGATTAACTTAGTAATATTAGGTGGGAATTTCAAGAAAATTAGCATTGAACGAATAAAAGACCATTCAAGCCTGTCAAAGGCATTTTCTAGGTCTACTTTAATGATCATATCACCTTTAGCTCCTTTCATTTTAGAGAATTTATGCATAATTTTCTGGATAATGATAGCATTATCCGAAGCACGTCCATTTTTAAGAAAACTTGTTTGACAAGGGCTAATGAGAGTGTCAAGAAAGGGCTTAACGCGGTTAGCAATAATTTTGTAGATTATTTTACTAAGGCCTATTGGTCTAAAGTTTTTAAGGTTAACAATATTTTGACTTCGGAATTAGACACAAAGAGGTAGAATTAACCTCTTGAGGAATAATATGATTTTAAAAAACTTAGTGGCAAAAGACCTTAACAGAATTTCCAACAATGTAACAATATTTTTGAAAAAAGAACAGATAAAGACCATCCGGTCCAGGTGCTTTATACGGTTTAAAAGAGAAAATTGCATTAGTATTCTTATTATCAATTAAAGGTCTATCAAGATATGATAAATCAGAATTAGTATACCATGAAGTAGCACCCTGCAATTGGTGAATATGACTAGTGGTATGGCTGGTGGTGAAAAGTTGCTCAAAATAATTTGTAACATGCTGATACGAGGCTAGATATTGCAATAATTTCTATACTTTCGTCTCGTGTTCATATTTCGACTTTGTGATATTTGTTGGTAGTTTGAACGGAATTGCTCTTATTTGGTGTTTTTTATGTTGTAGGGATTACATTGATGATATGAGGCGTTCATGGAGCATAATTGATGAAAATCAAGGGTTTTGAAGTCTGAGTTGAAGCCCTAGACTCAACCAGGAACTAAGGCATGGAGGAAAAATAAAGAAATATTGGAGAAACAGTAAATTAAGCCTGTTGCGCCGCACCAGGCATTGCACTGTGCGACGCAACATGGGCGATATTCAGAGAACATGAAATTTTGAAATCCTGCAGAAATTGGCCTACGGCGCCGCGCAGTCCTGACATTCTCAATCCGCTTTATTTTAGATTCCTGACTTGTGTGGATCTGTGGGGACGATATAAAAGCTCTAAAACACGTCTCAAAATAGAACTTTTGACCTATTCCACATCCAAAGAAGGCAAGGAAAGGAAGAGATCAAGATTCAAGGCTCTACTTCATCCATCTTTCCATCTTATTGTGATTTTTACATGCTTATAGTTATTTCTTGTCTTAGAACATGACTATGAATGGCTAAATCACCCATTCTAGGGTTGATTGACCCACTCCATATGCTTGTGTGATGATAATTGTTGTGTTATTAATGAACCTTGTTAATTCTTTCTATCTATGTTGTTTACGAATTGTTTGCTATTAATTGGTAGGATCTTCAATTAATTGTTCCCTTTATTCTTGTGGTTATTAGGAATAGATTCATGAGTTATGGTTAAACACATAGCTGTATTTCAACCTAAAACAAAGGCATTGCTTAGGTTGTCAAAACGGTGAATTAAGAATATTGATCCTTACTGTGAACCATAAGTGCAGTCCTCCATATCTTTATTAGTTAATTAGAATAGTTAATTAATTAAAGTTATGATTACTTAATGGAAGTGGGTAGTTGTAAACTTGGAGCACTTGTTCAATAGGAAGAGTTAAGAGGGATTGATAGCACAATGCTTTAGCACAAGTTAGGAGTTGGGAAAGTCAATCCTAGACTTTCCATCTTTTGAATCAAATCTATCTTTCTGTACTTATTATTTAATTTATTGTTAAGTAATTAGTAGCAACAAACCAAACCAAAGATATACTCTTGAAGTTGATTGGGTAGGTAATTTAGCTAGATTAACGTCTAGGAGTCGTGTTCTCTGTAGGATTCGACCTCGGGACTTTAAATACCGAGCTATATTTGCCACGACCGCTTCGTCTCTTTTATAAGGCGTAGTTGGGCGTGATCAAATTTTGGTGCGATCAAATTTTTGAGCTGCTGCCGGGGATCGAATCCGGGTCACTCACGTGACATGCGGGAATACTTACTGCTATACTTGTGTGGGTCTATAGAGACGGTATAAAAGCCCTAAAACACGTCCCAAAACAGAACTTTTGACCTATTCCACATCCAAAGGTGGCAAGGAAGAGAGGAGATCAAGATTCAAGGCTCTACTTCATCCATCTTTCCATCTTATTGTAATTTTTACATGCTTATAGTTATTTCTTGTCTTAGAACATGACTATGAGTGGCTAAATCACCCATTCTAGGGTTGATTGACCTACTCCATATACTTGTGTGATGATAATTGTTGTGTTATTAATGAACCTTGTTAATTCTTTCTATCTATGTTGTTTACGAATTGCTTGCTATTAATTGATAGGATCCCCCAATTAATTGTCCCATTTATTCTTGTGGTTATTAGGAATAGATTCATGAGTTAGGGTTAAACACATAGCTGTATTTCAACCTAAAACAAAGGCATTGCTTAGGTTGTCAAAATGGTGAATTAGGAATATTGATCCTTACTGTGAACCATAAGTGTAGTCCTCCCTATCTTCATTAGTTAATTGGAATAGTTAATTAATGAAAGTTATGATTACTTAATGGAAGTGGGTAGTTGTAAACTTGGAATACTTGTTCAATAGGAAGAGTTAGGGGGGATTGATATCACAATACTTTAGTATAAGTTAGGAGTTGGGAAATTAATCTTAGGCTTTCCATTTCTTGAATCAAATCTATCTTTCTATACCTATTTTTAATTTATTGTTAAGTAGTTAGTAGCAACAAACTAAACCAAAGATATACTCTTGAAGTTAATTGGGTAGGTAATTTAGCTAGATTAACTGCTAGGAGTCGTGTTCTCTGTGGGATTCGACCTCGGGACTTTAAATACCTCGCGACCGCTTAGTCCCTTTTATAGGGCGTAGTTGGGCGTGATCAAATTTTGGCGCCGTTACCGGGGAACATGGTGTATTTCTAGCTTGTTAGGACAGCTGAGTTGTTAGTTCAATTAAATTTTTTTATGTACATATTTATTTAGTTTATAAAAAAATATAAAAAAATATGGCATCAGGAAATTACATGTGGCTACGTGATCATTATTATGGTTGTGCTAATACGTTTTATTCTTCCCCGAGCTCATATTATGATGGTACTTCTTCCTCTTATAATAATAATAGGTGTAATGAAGTGGAGGATGATGAAGAAGATTATGAAGCTGACCTGAAGAAGATCTGGGATAGATGTAGAGCACAACAATGCCGCATAGAAGCTCAAGTGAGTCAGTTGACTGCATTATTAGGAATTCAACAACCTAGCCAAGAAGACTTGGAACTAGAAGAAGAAATCATGGTTATAGTTGAAGACCTAAAACGTGAATTTTCATTGGAGGAGACACATGTTGAAAGCCAACCATCTAGCCATATGGTGTGGGAAGATGTCGAAGATGAAGATATGGTACTAGAGCCGGATACAAAAATGGAAGCTGAAATTCTAGTTGGCTCTAAGTCGTTCCAGAAAGGGGATGTCAATATAGTGAAGTGTGAGCGGGTTGCACCACATTCTAGACATTTTTCAACACTAATTTTAGAGGGAGACATGGAAATTGATCCTTTTGAGCCAGATAAAGAGTTGAAGGATGAGGTGAATGATGCTTATATTATGGGATATTCACTACTATCTAGGCAAGATGACAATCTTCATTTGAAGGCTAAGGACTACAAAATAGTATATTTGGTGTGAAACGACCTCGGTCAGTCGTTTCGGAAGTTAGGATTCCGATTGGCGTGCCGATAATTTAAATTATTCGTAAGGTCCAATAGGACCTGTCTATAAAATTTGAGCTAAATCAGAACTCGTTTGGTAGGTATCGGAAAAAGGTGTCAGTTTTTATTGACAATAAATATCAAAAAGAGATTTTTGAGCTCGGTTTTTGGCGAACAAACTCCGATTCGAAATCCGAAAGCGCCGGTAGGTTCGTATGATTATTTGTGACTTTTGTGAACTTTCGAAAGTAAATTTCGATGTTGTTCGGCTAGTTTCCGCTAAAATACCGAAAGTTAAATAATTTGACTTTTTTTCATTTAAATTTGCATCTTGAGTTTCGGGAGTCCAATTTGAGATCCGCCTTCGCGAGTATGTTACATATATTTTGTATAACTTGTATGCAAAAGTTGGAATTATTTCGAATATCATAGAGTACCATTTTAATTTTCTTCGCGAAAAGAAAAGAAAATAAAAGAAAAGAAAAAGAAAAACGACAAAAGAAACAAAAGAAAGAGATACATTCAAAAAATAGAAACGAAAAATGAAATATGAACAGAGAAACGAGACTGACGCGGTAGAAAAAAAATGCCAGAAAATGAGAAAAGAGCCGGGAAAATAGTAGAATTTTTACCCTGAAGCATCCAGGTAATGATGTTAATTCATTATTTGAGTTTATTACGTATGTTTGAATATATTTTAACGGTGAAAATTGGGATATTAGACATCGTTTTAATAAGTTCAATAGTTTAAAGGGTCAAATTGACCCCGATAACGAAATTGATTATATATTCGTACTCAGTGAGTTATGGGCAACATATAAATGTAATTTATTTAGGGTTTGGTTATGTGACTTTGAACCCTGTACATAGGTCTGGCCTGCGTATTGCGTATACCAATAGGGTATCAGGTTCCTAACCGGGTTACCCTAAGATGTGGGGAATGAAGCCTTTAGCCTAATTTGATATATTTTTCTGCTTATTGAATTGAGTGAGATCGTTTGGTAATAAAACCAAAGGATAAAGCGGTTTTTGATTAGCAATGCCAACTTTTGGAAGAGGTAAGTGTTTATATCCATTTCTTTGGAGGCACCTGACCTCGTGGATTTTCTACCACGTATTCCTTACGTGTGTAGCTGCCGATAGGCGTACTCATTACGCCTTAGCTTTGGATTTACATTGTATATTAGATGTTATGTCCTATCGTTGGTATTGCATTGAGGGAGCATTGTACCCTGGTTGTAAGTTGGCATCTACTTCCCGGCTGTCGATGAGAGTCCCGCGCCGGTGAAGGGTTATTATTGCATCACATTGCATTCATATGCATTATATGTCATTCATATGCATTACATTGCATATCATATTGGGTGCAGGAGTATTCCGCCCCAGGAGCAGGAGGATTCCGCTCCATTGTATCATATTGAGGGTAGGAGGATTCCGCCCCAAGAGCAGGAGTTCTTATGTCAGATATTGAGTGCAGGAGTATTCCGCCTCAGCTTTACCTTATATCGGGTGCAGGAGTATTCCGCCCCAGGAGAGTGCAGGAGTATTCCGCCTCTGGTTTATATTATATCGGGTGCAGGAGTATTCCGCCCCAGGAGCAGGAGTATTCCGCTCCAGTTGGTTATCAGATTGGATTCCCCTCGAATGCAGGAGTATTCCGCTTTGGGATGGGATTACGGGCACATGTGACCCTTCGCATCATATTTCATTTCATTTCATCTCACTTCATTTCATTTCATCTCAATTCATACCATTGTGTAGACTTGCGGTACATGACTATTGTTCTGCTTATATGTGCATTGCTTATTTGTTGATATATTTCTGGTACGCATCCTTGGTTGAGTTTATATGTTTCTTACGTGTTTCCGGTTGTTATCTGGCTCTGCCTTTTTATAATTTAAATAAAAGGAATTTGGTCTATCTATTTCTTTTCTCCCTGGCTAGCTATCATATTCTTTGAGGTGGCTAGTCTGCCCCACTTATTGGGTCCTTTTGACTCACCCTTGTTTGTTGTTTGTTTCTTGTCTATCCATTTCGTTTCGGCAGGTTCGCTCCAGGATTGAGTTTGCCACGTTGTGAAGGAGCAAAGACGACTTCAGCTGTCAGGGTGAGCCAGCTTTTATTCCGGGTGGCCACCGATTTATTGGTTATTATTTTAGTTGCATTTTGCCCCCTTCAGGAGGTATCTATCTTCTTTGTACTCTTAGATGTCTAGTCTGGATAGTCCTAAACCTAGTATGTTGGGTAGTCAGCTGTAATTTTTTTTGTACAGCTTAGATGTATCAATATGTCTGTATTTTTGTTTTAAGTCTTGTCCTTATTTTTGAATTGTTATATTTATTTTCCTAATTTAATTGGTAAGGGTTCGCCCGACGGGTCTAGGGGAGGATGTCGGGTGCCCGCACGGCCTAACCGGATTCCGGGTCGTGTCAGTTGGTATCAGAGCCATGTTTAGAGTCTATCCAGACTAAGACAGTGTCTAGTAGAGTCTCGCTGATGCTTACGTAGACGTCCGTACTTATCTACGAGGGGCTATGATGGCATTTAGGAAGTTTCACTTCCTTATTTTCTAATCGTGCATCGGTCTAGGATGCAAAAGTATTTTTGTTAATTCGTTCGTGGTAATTGTGAACCCTCGTGTGACAAATAAGAAAACGGTATGAGTTTAAGACGAAGTAGTCTAGCCTGGGGCTAGCACTGACGAAGCTCCAAGAGTTTATCGTGCTAGTTATGGAGGTCCCAGCTGTACGAGCTCGCGATGGGCAAGGGAGCAGGACCTTGTGGTTCCCTTGGCTCTCTACGATGTTTTTACGAGAATCTTGGCGACGCAGATACCGCAAGCACCTATTATTCGCTAGAAAGCTTATCAGGTTGCCGCAGATACAGATGGTCGGTCTCAGGGAGCTCCTATTCCAGTTCTTAGTATTGTCGCGGTAAATTATGTTCTAGAAGCAGCATGTGTTGTGCTACCAATTGTTCTGGCTGGTTAGCCAGCGGAGGTAATTATTGGGTCCGAGTGCGCAAAGAGGTTGCAGTATTTTACGCGGATGAATCTTCTGATATTCTCAAGCCATGCATCAGATAATCCCTGTGTAAGTTTTTAAAATAAAATGATGCCAGCATATTATTCAGGCTCTTGATCATATCGAGCGGTATGGTGTTGATTATTCTTCTTTCCGGTTCCAGGGTCCAGCCTTGAATTGGTGGGCCGCTCTCTTATTAGCTAACTTGATTCGGTTTTTCTTCTAGATTCGTGGAAAAGTTCCTTTCGAGTAGCGAGCGAGATGAAAAGTGTTTCCAGTTTGAGTGGATTGGACAGGGTAGCCTATCGGTTAGCCTGTTGGTGTTTCAGAATATGAGATTGAATTCTATAGAATAGCTGGATATGCATTAGAACTAGTTCATGAGCCTTTCGAGAGATTCAGAGATTTATTGATGACCTTTATTTTTCCTTGAAATCCCAGATGGCTCGAGAAATTGAGGTCTGGATTTTATTTGATGTTGTTGTTAATATTGCCCGAAGGTTCGAGGCATACCATAAGTTAGAGCGGGAAGAGTTAGAGCGGGAAAGTAAGAAATCCCACGGCCTTGGTGGGTAACCATTGTACCTCATTTGGAGGTAAGAGTTCTGATTATTTTGGGAGGTCACCTTCTAGGTTATCTCAGCTTGTGTCACGCGATTCTTAGAGTGCGCGAGTAGTTCATCAAGATTAGCCCAAGTTTTTCTCTTATAGCTATCAACAATCTTTCCAGCTTCCATGAAAGGTGTTATCTTTGTCGTGAGTCTGGTTATCCTTTGAGGAGTTTTTCCTTATTCCGGCAAGTAGGTCGTCGTCCTTTCTCTCGTCATCAGGCACCTGTACAGTCGTAGGGAATTTCATTTAAATCTTAATCAACCAGAGAAATGCCACCATCTAATAGAGTTCGAGAACGTGGTGGTTGTGGTTCTTATGGAAATAATTATCAGGGTAGCAGCTCAGCTTAGCTGCAGAGGAAGTTCTATGAACTACTAGTCTGGCAGGATGCTGAGGCATCCGATGTAGTAGACCCATGTGTTTCTTTTTCCCTTATATGTGAGTAAGATTTGACTTTTCCGATCAATCTGGAAATGGTGTGTCTTATCATGTTTCGACGGTTTCCTTGGATATTGTCGTAATTAAGAATCAGTTGCGGTAGAGGGGTGAGTTTCTGATACGATGTATTCCTGGCATTTATGAGACCCTACTAGTTTATCTGATCTAATTATGAGAGATTTGACGGTGAATATTGCTATTGCCTGCTTGGCATCCTGTTATGCCACCTTGTGTTATTATGTCAAGCCAGTTTACCTCTCTCGTCGGAATTCAATATTGGTAGGATAATGGGATACTAATTCATCACCATCAGAAAGTGTTATCGTTTTTTCCGGCGCAAAGTAATAAGTAAGTAATATGCAACTTATGTGCCTTCCTTTTGTTCAAGATGCTTGTAGAGTCATGTTATTCCATGAGTTTGTTTTAATTATAAAAAGGGTTTCTGGTAAATTGTCAGAGTTTCCTTCTTATTGGGAGGTTAAATTGGTATGGATGTTTTTTCCATAAAGCTTATTTAATGTTTATCTCTTCAATTGCGATTCTTTGGCTCGCCGGACTCGGAAGTAGTCTAGCTTTGGTAGCCAAGCAGCTAAGAAGATGAACTTCATGAAGCTCTAATTATTTCTATCCTCGATCCATTTCCTATTTCTTCTTCGTTCGGCACTAGTGAGCTTGGGCGATTGGTAGCCGCTTGTGACGTTCCCAGTGTTGAGCCAGAGTACGTGTTATTGTAGCCGGGTAAGCATATTATTGTTTTGGATATCAGTTTATCCGGGTATCCATTCCCATGTATAGTATAGTGCTGGTTCTGTTTTTGCAGATCATCCAGTTTCAGGGGAAAATCTGCCGAAATTTTTATATAGAAGTACCATCCATCAGGCGGTGGTGTTTACGGCAAAGTTATGGAGTTGTGAACTTGAGAGTTGCAGCTGTTTGGCAACTCGAAAGGGTAGTTGGTAGCTTAGGTCTGCCTACGTTCAGCTTTTAGCTAAATCTTCTTTAGTCCAGCAGACTGTGCGAGGATGGTTATTCCTATTCAAATGGCTGCATGAGTGTGGAGGAGTCTTCCTCCAAATACTGAATGGTAATATTAAATCTCTGAGGTGTTGATACCACTTTTCTCACGACCCAAAGTGAGGCCACGACAGAAATCTACAATGAGTGTCGATCATCGCTAAACCTACTAATAATCTATTAATGACAGAGATAAGCTGGCAACCTGATCATATATACGTACCTATCTACTGAAAGCATAAAGTCTGGAAAGATGACACGACTTTAACTTACTGGCAATTAGAACATTGAGCCACAAGTTCTGCTATGTCACACTTCATTCCATCCCACTAATAAATCTTCTCAAGATCATGGTACATCTTAGTCGAACCTGGATGAACAGTGTATTTAGAACAATGTGCCTCTATCATAATCTGTCCACATAAATTTGCAACATCAGGAGCACAAAGTCTATCTTTATACATGGGAAAACCGTTAGTAGTAACCCTGTATGGTGACTCCGTTTTTCTTCTGGCTATCTGTCTGTATTCAACCAGAACTGGATCCTCATAGTGACGCTGTTTTACTTCATGAAAATTTAGAGTTGAAGGTCTAGTGCAGCTTATCGTCCATCCATCATTGGCATATTTCCTTCACACCTCAACTCTTTGAGAAGTTACTTTAGCGTTATAAGTACACATGTAATCAACTTTGTTGCTGGTATTCTGCCTCAGCTCATGGTCCAACTACATGTCTCTTTTATTTTCACTTTTTCAAGTCATAATATTTCCAATCTAAAGACAATGCCCTGAAGTGGATGTTTAGTCTGAAGATCATTTCTGGTCTGCATCATACTATCCAGTGGTATTTGCATGATCCTTATCCTTATATGATAGACCATGTTCAGATGAACCTTTGACATACATTAGGATATGAGTAATTAAACTCCCACAAGGAGCTTGCGGAACAACACTAACATCAACTGAGATGTTGCATAGTGTGTTTGTAAAAATAATATAGCTTGCATCAAATCTGTGTGTAGTGACAAGGTACTTCAAAAGCTCCCCTGTTGTATCAAGCGTGAGTTAATTCTTAGTTCCATCGACTTGTCCTATATCGTAAAGTATATCGACGAGGTGATTTGTCGGCAGAATCATGTTAATCCATTCAAAGTTTCGTGTATCTTTATTTCGAAAATGTAGAAACTCTCTTCTCGTGATCGAGGAAGAATAAGCTGTTTAATGGTATTGTCATATTATCCAGATATATTTTATTCCAAAAGTTCGATATACGTGTTATAATTATGATCCTGTAACCAGGAAATAATGCCCGTGGAGAAGCTGATGAAGGTCGTGCAGGTTCTTTTGCTATATGTGCGAATTTTTCTTTAGATTTAGGCTCGTTCGAGGACGAACGAGAGTTTAAGTGGAGGAGAATGAAACGACCTCGGTCAGTCGTTTCAGAAGTTAGGACTTCGATTGGCGTGCCGATAATTTAAATTATTCATAAGGTCCATTAGGACCTGTCTATAAAATTTGAGCTAAATCAGAACTCGTTTGATAGGTATCAGAAAAAGGTGTCAGTTTTTATTGAAAATAAATATTAAAAAGAGATTTTTGAGCTCGGTTTTGGCGAACGAACTCCGATTTGAAATCCGAAAGCGCCGTTAGGTTCGTATGATTATTTGTGACTTTTGTGAACTTTCGAAAGTAAATTTCGATGTTGTTCGGCTAGTTTCCGCTAAAATGCCGAAAGTTAAATAATTTGACTTTTTTTCATTTAAATTCGCATCTTGAGTTTCGGGAGTCCAATTTGAGATCCGCCTTCGCGAGTATATTACATATATTTTTTATAACTTGTATGCAAAAGTTGAAATTATTTCGAATATCATAGAGTACCATTTTAATTTTCGTCGCGAAAAGAAAAGAAAAAGAAAAACGACAAAAGAAACAAAAGAAAGAAATGAGTATATGTCGGCTACCATGGGATCAATATAGCAGATACATTCAAAAAATAGAAATGAAAAATGAAATATGAACAGAGAAACGAGACTGACGCGGTAGAAAAAAAATGCCAGAAAATGAGAAAATAGCCGGGAAAATAGTAGAATTTTTACTCCGAAGCATCCAGGTAATGATGTTAATTCATTATTTGAGTTTATTACGTATGTTTGAATATATTTTAACGGTTAAAATTGGGATATTAGACATCGTTTTAATAAGTTCAATTAAGAGTTTAAAGGGTCAAATGGACCCCGATAACGAAATTGATTATATATTCGAACTCAGTGAGTTATGGGCAACATATAGATGTAATTTATTTAGGGTTTGGTTATGTGACTTTGAATCCTGTACATAGGCCTGGCCTGCGTATTGCGTATACCAATAGGGTATCAGGTTCCTAACCGGGTTACCCTAAGATGTGGGGAATGAAGCCTTTAGCCTAATTTGATATATTTTTCTACTTATTGAATAGAGTGGGATCGTTTGGTAATGAAACCAAAGGATAAAGCGGTTGTTGATTAGCAATGCCAACTTTTGGAAGAGGTAAGTGTTTATATCCATTTCTTTGGAGGCACCTGGCCTCGTGGATTTTCTACCACGTATTCCTTACGTGTGTAGCTGACGATAGGCGTACTCATTACGCCTTAGCTTTGGATTTACATTGTATATTATATGTTATGTCCTATCGTTGGTATTGCATTGAGGGAGCATTATACCCTGGCTGTAAGTTGGCATCTACTTCCCGGCTGTCGATGAGAGTCCCGCGTCGGTGAAGGGTTATTATTGCATCACATTGCATTCATATGCATTATATGTCATTCATATGCATTACATTGCATATCATATTGGGTGCAGGAGTATTCCACCCCAGGAGCAGGAGGATTCCGCTCCATTGTATCATATTGAGGGTAGGAGGATTCCGCCCCAAGAGCAGGAGTTCTTATGTCAGATATTGAGTGCAGGAGTATTCCGCCTCAGCTTTACCTTATATCGGGTGCAGGAGTATTCCGCCCCAGGAGAGTGCAGGAGTATTCTGCCTCTGGTTTATATTATATCGAGTGCAGGAGTATTCCGCCCCAGGAGCAGGAGTATTCCGCTCCAGTTGGTTATCAGATTGGATTCCCCTCGAATGCAGGAGTATTCCGCTTCGGGATGGGATTACGGGCACATGTGACCCTTCGCATCATATTTCATTTCATTTCATCTCACTTCATTTCATTTCATCTCAATTCATACCATTGTGTAGACTTGCGGTACATGACTACTGTTCTGCTTATATGTGCATTGCTTATTTGTTGATATGTTTCTGGCACGCATCCTTGGTTGAGTTTATATGTTTCTTACGTATTTCCGGTTGTTATCTGGCTCTGCCTTTTTATAATTTAAATAAAAGGAATTTGGTCTATCTATTTCTTTTCTCCCTGGCTAGCTATCATATTCTTTGAGGTGGCTAGTCTGCCCCACTTATTGGGTCCTTTTGACTCACCCTTGTTTGTTGTTTGTTTCTTGTCTATCCATTTCGTTTCGGCAGGTTCGTTCCAGGATTGAGTTTGCCACGTTGTGAAGGAGCGAAGACGACTTTAGCTGTCAGGGTGAGCCAGCTTTTATTCCGGATGGTCACCGGTTTACTGGTTATTATTTCAGTTGCATTTTGCCCCCTTCAGAAGGTATCTATCTTCTTTATACTCTTAGATGTCTAGTCTGGATAGTCCTAAACCTAGTATGTTGGGTAGTCAGTTGTAATTTCTTTTGTACAACTTAGAGGTATCAGTATGTCTGTATTTTTATTTTAAGTCTTGTCCTTATTTTTGAATTGTTATATTTATTTTCCTAATTTAATTGGTAAGGGTTCGCCCGACGGGTCTAGGGGAGGATGTCGGGTGCCCGCACGGCCTAACCGAATTCCGGGTCGTGTCATGGTGCTTGGTCAAGAGCATAGCTGACAATTTGGGGATATTCTTAAGTTTGTAGCAACGTGCATAAGGAGATACTTAATGTTTGATTTACAAGAACTTGTGCCATCCCAAGAGCATAGCTGGAGAGTTGAGCAATAATTGGGGAGGGGATTCATAAGCTCAAGTTGAAGGAAAAAGTATTGACTTTGGGTTATGTCGTGCCACGACATTAGATAAGGCGCTTCTCGGGAGGCAACCCGTGATTGTAATTGTATACAATTAAAAATAAAAAGAAAAAAAAGTTGGAAAAAAACCAAAAAAAAAAGTTATCTTTTGAAGGATACTACTTGGTGATTTTCTTTGTTTTGCAGGTTTTGACTGGTTTGAAGTCTAAGTGTGGGGTTCTTAATTTCGTACGCTTGGATGAGGATGTCCTGCTTGAGGGAAGTCTGAGTGCCTTGTGCCCTAAGGAAGCTTACAAGGATGTTCTTCAGGTTGAGCCTTAGGGAGTTTCTCTATCATTTTTAGTTTTATTTAAATGCATTAAGGGCAATGCATGATTTTAAGTGTGAGGTGGGAGTCTTCCTATTTGTGTTAATAATCCCCTTTGGTTTTTCTTTGTGCATCGGTTTTTTTCCAAATGAAGTAGTTTGAACCGGGTATAGGTAATTTTTTTTTTTAGTATTAGAGTGTAGTAATTGGATGGGAGAGTCTTGGCTCCATGATTTGACTAATTTTATATAGATACTTGATTTAGGGGTATGTGGACTTCATGCATATATTCTATCATAATCTTTTTGCCTTGAGAAACGCTGAGTGTATTATTTGACACATATGATCATGATGTTGACTCTAGATTTGCTTGAGAGTTTGGTTGTATTTTTTTTTGTTTCAGAGCGGGAATTGAGCCGTTTTGAGTAGGTTATATTCCATGTGTGAGTGAGGATTTTGTTTTCTCCATGTTTAATATTTGATGTCTAGAACTTGCCTGGTGTGTGTGCAAAGCGAAATGAGAAGTTTGCTCGGATGGGAAGTGATATAGGCTTTCCTTTCATAGCCAATTTATTTGAAGCCTCAGAGTTAGATGTTTATCAATGAAATTTGACCTTAGCTAATTAACTCTTTTGAGCCTGTAGCCTTTTCTTTGATGACCATTGGGATTCATATTTCTTGTGCTAAATATCCGTGAGTTTTACTTGCGGTGTTATGAGCCTAAAAGGCTAGTTAATGAAGTGAAAAAATTATGGTAGTTGGAGGAAGATAAGATGCTATTGGAGGGAATTACTAAAAAAAAAAAAGAGAAAAAAGTAAAAGCTTAGTGTATTGTGCAATAAGTGAAATATGAAAAAAAAAATTGTGTTTGAAAGATAGAAGAAAAAAAAAGTAGTCCATATCATTAGCTCCTACATTTGCTTAAAGAAAAAGGTTGGTAAAAGTTGACTCTGTGATGGTAAAGGAAAGATTGGTTGGGAGGAAAAATACTTGAATTAATTGTGGTGTATTAAATTACTTGGTTGGTTAGTCACTATTATCTATGTGTATCCTACCCATCTCATTGCCTAAATTACAACCAAAAGAAGTCCTAGTTAATAGCCGAATAGATGGACATTAGTCGAGTCCTACACTAAGGGCAAGCTTATGGTACGTCTTGTGTTGCATGTGAGTTCTTTTCTGAGAGTGAGTGTTTCATCTATATGTGAACTTTTTGTTCATGATAATTCTCTTGAGTGAATTCCTTCTCCAATTTTTGATTTGATTGTCAGGTCACATGATTTACAATAAGTGAGCTCTTTTATTAGTCTCTTGAATAGAGTGAGTACTTGCATAATTTATTGAGTGAGTCTGGAGTTGATGTGGGATTGGGAGATTGAATTGATGCACTTGATTGTTTTTAAATATTCTTGGCATGAATTTTGTGTGAATAAAGTATGATTAGTGCATGTGCAACTTGTTAAGTGCCTGTATAAACCCTAGTCATCGTTATGGGTTGTTTTGGTGCATCTTGAGTTCAAAGTATAAGTTGCTCGAGGAAGAGCAAAAATTTAAGTATCATCACACAAGTATATGGAGTGGGTCAATCAACTCTAGAATGGGTGATTTAGTCATTCATAGTCATATTCTAAGACAAGAAATAACTATAAGCATGTAAAAATCATAATAAGATGAAAAGATGGATGAAGTAGAACCCTGAATCTCGATCTCCTCTCTACCTTGCCTCATTTGGATGTGGAATAGGTCAAAAGTTATGTTTTGGGACGTGTTTTAGGGCTTTTATGCCGTCTCTATAGACCCACACAAGTCGGAAATCCAAAATACATACTCAAAAATTAAATTCAACTCTCCTGCGATTAAGAGTTAAGACATGATAAAATTTTGTATTGACGTCTCCATAATTAAGCCAATTCATTCTAGATTTAAGAAGCCAAAATTCCTCTTCATATTTCAAAATATTATTATAGTCTATAACCAACGGCTAGAGACTTTTCCCAAACGTTAATTGGATGTGTTAAAGAGTATAATTAGTTATCATCTTTTCCACTATATATATATATATATATATATATATATATATATATATATATATATATATATATATATATATATATATATATATATATATATATATATAAAGAGGAACTATACAAATGCCACATTAAAAGCTTACTAAAACACATGACATGCAATGGAAAGTAACCATTTTGATTAGTTTAGAACAATAGGAGTAATCAATCTTTAATATGAGATGACATGTGATAAGGCAAATTTTTTAAATTTTCTAAGACCGCCGTTTGTTTGCTAGCCAAGATGCATATAGTTATTGCTTATTTTCTGATTGTGTTTCTTTTTTAAGAAAACAAGGGATAAACTTACTTAGAAGAGAGATGGGAAAGAATTACAAGAGATTAGCCACTAACATTCTACTCTAATGGTCAAAGAAGTGCTACCATGCATTAAGCAGACACACATTGCTTCAAGTGGTGTCACTTGATATTGCTTCACTAGAAAAAATAAAGTAAAATATAATTATGTACATACAAACACAAAGATGTGTATGAGACTAGAGCAATTGCTCATTATAAAGTAAGTAAAATCTCTATTACTAGAACACGAAAATAACGTTATTAGAGAATGAGGAAACAAATTTTAGTGGTCTTTTATATAATATTAGGGCAAACGCAAGTACTGTTCTAAGTTTTTGCGTTGGCACCAACAAAGCTGTGACATCATATACGCTAAAATTAAAAATCCATAGTTCTACAATTTCTAAGACTTGATCAAACAAAATTTAATCTTTCAAATGACTCTCTTGAAGAAAAAGAAAAAAAAGATAAAGAAAATGTGTGGATTTTGACAAGAAAAAGCATAAACTAGCTAGTGAGTAAAGACATGTATGGGCCCTAATCAGTTTAGGATCACAAATCGAATTTGGATTGGAATACAAGAAAATCTTTGTATCAAAGTCAAGAAAATGCTAAGAATAAGCGTAAAATGCGAGGAAATAACTTGATTTCAATATATCGTAGTGAGTACAAATTTTGCCAGAATTTCTCTATATCTTTCTGAATGCGTACAATGTAAAATGGAATACTATTTATAGGCACAAGAGCTTGCTCCACGTTCTCAACGACTTGTTCATGGCCAAACCCACGCCTGGAGCATTTATGGATGAAGTTAATGGGAAAAGTAGTGGGCTGCAAAGCCGCTTGACTCGAGGCGCTTTACCGAAGTTCAAGTGCATGACCTCGGTGGTAGGGCCTTGCTGCTTGACCGAGGTGAATGTCACTGAAGCTCAGCTAACGGCTCGCCTTTGGTGATTACCTCGGTGCCTAACTTCGGTGATCCACTCACTTGCTTCGGTTTCTGGCTTGTCATCACGTGCTCGGTTGCTATCAGATCATGTTGCTAAGGCTGCTCGTAGTGAGCCGATTTTTACCCAATACAGATAGTCCCCCCACTCCTCGGTCAATTACCGAAGTTACCGAGGGGTGGAGTGAAATTCCGCTGGAAAGCAATGTGGCTTGCTCTTATCCAAGTGTTTCAAATTTTGTCAACGGTTCGTGTCTCTTCAGATTACTATTCATCGACACGCGTCATCCGTCCGTTGGCTGATCGAACGGTCACGCCGCTTTTTTTGTTTCCCCCAACGTTACAATGATGAAATCGTACCACTTGCTTTTTCCGACACCCATAAATACTTCTTCCACAACCTACTCTCATCACTTTCAATCTTTGCAAGCAACAGTGATAGGCAAAAGCAAGAATCTCCATCTTTTACTCTAATCACTTCCTGTCTGTCAAAAATCTTAAGCTCTTAACTTCCAAAATCATGTCTGCAACACATTCTAGGCAAGACTCCAGTGACTCTGGTGAGAGAGCAAAGATTTCACGCTACGCCGCCGCTATAGCTAGTGGTGATTTTATGACCACCGTGCCGGCGTAGCAGGTAATAGAGGTGGAGGGTGGGAGGAGAGGTAACCTCCAGCGCCAGTGGCTCCAGGCAACGTAAGGAGAGAGCCAGACATGACATAGCTGCGGTGAGCGAGGACGTCAGCATAGAGGAGGAGGATGACATCATTGGTGATGAAGCCATGGCGGTGGCTGATGCTGACGTTGGAGGGGTCTTCCATGGGGATGGGGATGATGGAGGCGATGATGCCGAGGGCGAAGGCGAGGATGACGCCGAGGCCGAAGCCGAAACTGGGGGTGAGCTTCCCTCAACTGAAGGTGGGCACGATGCCGAGGTTGGGCCTTCGGGCCCTGAGAAAAAATTGCCAAAGATTCCCCTCGAGCAGGAGCTCGAGCCTCACCAAATCATACCATCACATTTCGACAATAGTAAGGACTTAAAGCTTCAAAAACAATCTGCCGATCAAGAAGAGAAGAACAAGAATATACCAGTGAACACGACGCCGACTCGCATAACACAAGCTCACATAGAGCGAGTTCGGAAGGATTGTGGATTTGGGCCCGAGGTAAAGGTGATCATCCCCGACCCAACTAGTAGGGTTTGCCAATATGTGGAGGGGTTGTCCTTTGCATACACTTACCTATTCACCCTCGGTTTTACCCTACCTGTTCACAGGATTATTGACGACTTCTGCCGAGCATATAACCTATGCTTGGCTCAGCTAGGCCCCGGCGTCTGGAGGGTTGTGAAATGTTTGGATTGGCTGAGCACAAAAGCTGTGGTAGATTTCACCTTGCAGCACCTCATTTCTCTCTATTACCCTTACTTCCATAAAGCCGGGGTTGTGGCTCTACACAACCGAGGCAAGTATGCGCTTCTCCATAAAAGCAAAGATCACGGGGACCGAGGCTGGAGTGATCGTTATGTTTTTTTGGAGACCAGCTTCTTATCTGCCGAACCTAATTTCCCAGAGAGGTGGAATAATACACGTAAGTGTTCATTCGTTCTTGATTTCTTCTTTTGCTTCCACTCTTATTTGCTAACTTCAACTTATTTTTGTTTCCCAGCTAACAAGGTCGCCATCGCCCCCCCGAGGGCTTGACTGAGTGGGTTAAGGCTGTGACCCGAGTTCATGCATGTCCCATTCGGTCATGGATGGAGATGGAAGCTGAATTCGGTTGGCAATGCAAGAGGCATGGTATCTATAGCCTTCTACCTAAGTTGTTGTCGAAACTTGTTTTGATTTTTCATTGACTTTCTTTCTCCTCGGTACTAGGTTTTCCAAACCGTGCCATCAACAAAAAGAAGGACAAAAAGAAGAAGAAGAAGAAAGACGATGAAGATACCGAGTCAGATGATGATCTGACTTCGGTGGCAAGTCTAGCTGGTGACTTGAAGGAGTTGAAGGCTTCGAAGCCTTCGAAGAATGCAAAGGGATCCTCGAGTCAGGAATCCTCAAAATGTAAACCTCATACTCGGTTAATTCATTGGTTTTTACTTTTCTACATCCCCTTTGTTTAAAAAATTATTTTATGTTGGCCTTCGTAGGTGTGAAAAGGAAGAGGGCGGTTTCCAAGAAACCCTCTTGCTCTGTGAACTCGCGCATTGAGGTGGATACTTCCCTCAGGCCCGAAGTGGTGGCGGAACCGCGCCGAAGGCTGTTCGATGAGCCTGATGACGTTGCCGCCGAGGACTTAGTAGCTCGAAGGGCAGTCGAGGTCGTGGACCTTGAAGACCAGGAGCAAGGGTCCGAGGCGGCAGTTGCCAAGGCCAGAGGCAAGGCCAAAGTCGGGGAAATTGGGGCTACTGCCACCGAAGAGGGGGCTGGCATCGGCGCGGTTAGGGCGCAATCTGAGCCTGCGAGGATTTCATCCTCGGTGGGGTCTTTTCGGAAGCTCGAAGTGCCATCTTCTTCGAACCTGTTGCGTGCGACCGAGGTGATATCTTGAACCTCACAGCTTTGCTTGGCCCAGAGGAAGATAAAATTGTGCAGGCTTTGTCTCGAGGTCAACTATACAACACCATCGCTGCCAATGCTATCAGAGTAAGTTTCGTCGTCTTTCAATTTTATCCCTGTCTTCGATCAGTTGCGGACAATGATTCTTTGATTGATCTTCATTCAGAGTTTTGTTCTGTCGTTGAGGGCTATCGAGGTTGAGACCTCGAGGGACGAAGAGGTTCGGCGTGTTGCCCGTGAGTGGGACAGGAGAAGGGATAAGTTCAATGCCCAAATAGCATAATTGAAGGCTAAGTTGTCCAAGTCCCAGTCCGATTTGCACGAAGCCGAAGCTACTTCTGAAGCAAAAATCAAAGCCCCCGGCAATGGCTTCCAAGTTGAGCGCTCGAGGTTAGAAGCTGAAGTTGCAACACTTAATGCCGAGCTGGCTCAAGTTAAGAGCAAGCTTGAAGAAATGGAAAAGAAGCACCACGAGAAGCTGAGAAATCATGTGCTCCATATTCAAATATTGGAGGGTGAGAACTCCAAACTTCTAGCTCGTGAGGCCGAGGTCAAGGCTCTCCAAGAGGAAATTGCTGATCGCAAAGCGAAGGCCAGGATCAAGACCAAGAGGGCGGAGTTGGATAAACGATGGGCTGTTATCAAGTCTCGGCTGAAGCTGCTTAAGCAATGTCGTGCTAGCGAGCTCAACTTGGAAGAAGAAATTTCCAAAGTCGAAGGGAAGGCGGCCCAGGCTCAAGCTATTATCGACGATCTTCCATCAAGTGAAGCTTCGAGCGAGGATGAAGAAGAGGGTGATGATGATGAGGATGCCGAGGGGGCTTCCGAAGAGGGAGACGATGACCTCGAGGCTTAGACTCCTGTTTCATTTTTTTTTTGTAAGCCTTCGGGCTCTTTCTTTGTTCATACTTTGGACCTTCGGGTCCTTTTGATGTATAAACTTGCAGCCTTCGGGCCTATCAATGGAATGATTTTTTGGTTTTCATCTTAAATGTTAGTTTTTGCATTAACCGAACACTTAAAATAGATAATTTGCTTGCAAGACTTAATTAAATGAAACCGATGAAAACTTAGATCGACGTCTCATCCTCGAGTCGATGTATTTAAAGTGCAACTTTGGAGTGCAAGATTATAGAAACAAAGAGATGTTGATCAAGTTTATTTCATTGATAATATCAACTAGCCATAATCGGCTTTTTACATAAAGTCAAGTCGAAGTAGACCTTGGGCGTAAAAATAAATCGACAACATGCCACTATGGGGCGTAATTACAATGTACTAATCTATCCTTCGGGTGTCAGTCCCCGGTTATCGAATAGATAGACTTCGGTTGGGAGGTGCAGTGCCAACCTCGGTTGCAACCCGCCTCTTACTCCCCCCAGTATTCGGGTGTGAATCTTGATGAAGATCCGAGCACTGAAAATCATTTTATCCGCTTCCTCGATTAGAAGTAGTATCGCTTTAAATTTGAAATGTTCCATTTAAAGGTTCGGGCATGCCTTGTAGATATTCAATTTGATAAGATCCTTTCCCAATAATTGCTCTGACTCTGTAAGGTCCTTCCCAGTTTGCGATGAGTTTTCCCTCGTTCTTCTCCTTCGTTGATTGATTCGTAGCCTTCAGCACGTAGTCTCCAACTTTAAAATCTCTAAGTTTGGCCTTTCTATTTCGATCTGCCTCTTTTGTGCAACTAGACGAACCAAAGCAACCTCTCTTTTCTCTTCGAGCAAGTCCAATTCTATGCGCATGGCTTACTGATTTGCATCCTCGGTGGTGTGAGCGTACCGAAGACTTGGTTTACCCACTTCCATAGGATAAGATAATCCATGCCATAAGCAAGTGAAAAGGGGGTCTCACCGGTGCTGTTCTTTTCTGTTGTCCGCATGGCCCACAACACACCTGGCAACTCCTCGGGCCAAGGACCTTTCTTCTCATCGATCCTTTTCTTGAGGTTTTCAATTATTATTCTGTTTGAAGACTCAGCTTGGCCATTGTCACTTGGATGATAGGGGTCGAAGCAATTCTTTTGATTCCCCATTGTTTGAAGTAATTAGTGATGGATGCTCCTATGAACTGCTTACCATTATCGCAAGAGATTTCTCTTGGGACGCCGATACTGTAGATGATGTCCTTCCTAATAAAATCGATTACTTCTTTCTGTTTGACCTCGGTAAGAGCTCTTGCTTCCACTCATTTTGTAAAGTAATTAGTTAAAATGAGGATGAACCGAACACCACCTTTTCCCTTCGGCAAAGGACCAACAACATCCATTTCCCATTTCATAAAAGGCCATGGTGACACGACCGAATGTAAAGGTTCGACTTGTTGATGAATCATTCGTGCGTGGCGTTGGCATTTATCACATTTTTGCACGAAGGCCTTTGCATCTGCCCTGATGGTGGGCGAATAGTACCCAGCTCTAAGTAGTTTGCGCACCAAAGATTTTCCCCCCGAGTGATTGCCACACTCGCCTTCATGAATTTCAGCCATCACATACCTGGCTTCGTCTGGATCCAAACACTTGGCCATCGGGCTGCAATACAATTTCTTATACAAATTTTCCTCGATCATATGATATGAAGCCGCTTGGGTCCTTAACTTTTATGCTTCTTTCTTATCTCGGGGAACAGTCCCTGAGTCGAAGTAAGAGATAAACTTACTCCGCCAATCCCATTTGTGGTCTACCGAATTGACTTGCAATTTCATCCTCTCATTTGCGGAGAGAGCAACCGAACTACTGAGTCAGTCCCCGAGTGTGTTTCATCTACCGCCGAACCCAAGTTCGCTAGGGCATCGACCTCGGTATTCTCCTCTCGAGGCACTTGTTTGATTTTCCATTCTTAGAATTGGGCCAAAATCCTCTGTGCCCGGTCCAAGAATAACTGCATTCGGGCTCCCGAGCCGTATATTCATCGAGCACTTGGTTTACTACCAGCTGTGAGTCTCACCTCAACTCAATTCTTTCTACCCCTATTTCCTTAGCTAATTCCAAGCCTGCTAAAGCCGCTTCGTATTCGGCCTCATTATTGGTTACCTTTTTGAACCGAACGGAGTGCCTGATTTTCTCCCCGGTGGGCGCTTTTAATACTATGCCTAATCCCGAACCCTTGGAATTAGTTGCCCTATCGGTGTGAAGTATCCATAGTCCCGAAGCCGTTCCTTTTGACATTGAGTTCTTCTTTTCGGCTTCGGGTTGGATCCCAACACTAAAATCTGCCACGAAGTTAGCCAAGACTTGGGATTTGATGGCTGTTCGGGGTTGATAAGTGATGTCATACTCGCTCAATTTTACTGCCCATTTTGATAACCTCCCCGATAACTCAGGTTTGTGCAATATACTTCTTAAGGGGAAAGTTTAAACTACAGCTATTGGGCGGCATTGGAAATAAGGTCGTAGTTTCCGAGCAGTAACAATTAAAGCAAGTGCTAGTTTTTCCAAGTGAGGGTACCTGGTTTCTGCATCGAGGAGTGTCTTGCTCACATAATAGATGGGCTGTTGCTTGCCATTTTCTTCCCGAACCAGCACAACACGGACTGATACCTCGGTTACCGCCAAGTACACCTGCAATGTTTCACCATCTTTTGGCTTGGCGAGCAACGACACGTTAGCCAGGTAGCGTTTCAATTCCTTCAGTGCTTCTTTACACTCCGGCGTCCACTCGAAGTGATTGTTCTTCCTCAAGATAGAGAAGAATTTGTGGCATCGCTCCGAAGACCTTGAGATGAAGCGACTCATGGCAGCGATTCGGCCAGTTAAGCGCTGAACTTCCTTCACCCCAGTCAATTCTTCGGGGATCTCTTCGATAGCCTTGATTTTATCTGGGTTGGCTTCGATTCCTCGTTCAGAGACAGTGAATCCCAAGAATTTTCCTGACCCTACACCGAAGGCACACTTCTCAGGGTTCAATTTCATGCCATATTGCTTCAGAACAGCAAAAGCTTCCCTCAAATGATTCAAATGATCCTCCATTCGAATTGACTTGATAAGCATATCATCTATGTAGACTTCCATAGATTTTCCAATATACTCTTTGAACATGCGACACACTAGTCTCTGGTATGTCGCCCCAGCATTTCTCAAATCGAAGGGCATCACTTTATAGCAAAAAGTACCTCGGTCAGTGATGAAGAAGGTCTTCTCTTCATCTTTCGGGTCCATGAGGATCTGGTTGTAACCCGAATAAGCATCCAAGAAGGTTAATAGTTTTTGTCCAGCCGTGGAGTCTATTAACCTGTCTATTTGTGGCAATGGGTAAGAGTCTTTGGGGCAAGCCTAGTTTAGGTCAGTATAGTCTATGCACATCCTATACTTGCCATTTTTCTTGGGCACAACGACCACATTAGCCAGCCATTCGGGGTACTTCACTTCCCTTATGAAGCCATTCTCTTGTAGCTTCGTGGTTTCGTCTTCGATTGCTTTCTTTTTTACCCCGGCGTGAGATCTTTTCTTCTGCGTCACCGGGGTGAATTTCGGGTCTACATTTAGCTTGTGGGTCATGATATCTGGATCGATACCAATCATGTCAGAATGGGACCAAGCGAAGCAATCGTTGTTGGACTTTAAAACTTCGATGATTGCTTTCTTCGACTCTAGGTCCAACTCTGAGCCGAAAAATACCTTCCTTTTAGGAAAATCTTTCAATAAGGTGAAAGATTCCAACTCCTCAATAGTTGAGTCCTCGGCCTTTTGTTTCCGAGGCTCTTGAATGCATACCGGGATCTTTTCAATTTCCCCTCGGAGGTCCTCCTCGCTTGACCCCGGTTGCGTTAGTTGCTATTATTTTGGCCCAGTCGGGGCGACTCCACTTTTCAATACAACAAAATAGCACTCTCTTGCTACTCGTTCCTCTCCCTTTATTGATCGAACCCCCAAGGTGTAGGGAACTTGATCACTTGATGAAGAGTGGATGGGACAGCTTCCATGGAGTGGATCCATGGTCTGTCGAGGATCACATTGTATGCTATGTCCTCGGGCAACACTTGAAATAGTGTTTCCTTGCTAACTCCTTCAGCAAACGTTTTGAGTGTGATTTCACCCAAAGTCTTCTCCGTGGAATTGTTGAAGCCAGTCAACACTGTTGCCTTGGGGATGACTTCCCCTTTAAGACACATCTTCTTAATGGCCCCATAGCTAATTATGTTGACCGAGCTAACGGGGTCAATCAAGACTTGCTTGATATCCGAGTCATTGATTCTCAACATGATGACTAAGGCATCGTGATGGGGGAACATCATCCCATCACAATCGCCATCATCAAATACAATTTCTTTACCTGAGCCTCCCACTCAAATTCTCTTTTCCATTGTGATCGACAGCTTGGCGAATTTCTTTGCAGCTGCAAAATTCACCCCGTTCACCTCTGACACCATGGTGATCACATTTACAACTCTCTCAGGGGGTGGAGCCCGAGGTGGCTGTCCATCACCTCGGTTCTTGGTGTAATTGTCTTTTCCCTTGTCGGTAAGGAATTCGGCCAACACAATCTTCTTCAACAAATGTGCCACCTCGAGGCGCAATGCTTTGCAGTCCTCGGTTCGATGGCCATAATCTGCATGGAACTCGCAGTGTATTTTGGACTCTTTTGTTTGCTGGAGTCCTCATGTCTTTGGGTATTCTTACCTCGGCAGTTCCCTTGACTACATTGACCAGCTCCGAGGTCGATATGTTAAAGTTGTAGTCAGGGATCTGAGGTAACTTTTTATTCTTTGGAACCGAAGCTGGGCCTGAGGAATTTCTTTGGTTCGAGTTAGGGTGAACCTTTTCTCCGAGCTGTTGGCTTATATGTGGGCTTACAAACGAATTTCCAAAGGAATTTCCCAATCTTTGGCTGATAGGTTGCCTCGTGGAGGTATATGGCTCGTACCTCCCCTTCACATTTCCTCGCGATGCCTCGGCGCGATGCAAAAATTCCCCTCGGTTCTTGTAATTATAACCTCGGCTTTTAAACTCGGCTTCCTCCAGCCTTATCTTGGAGTAGGCTCGTTTGTGTAAATCTTCCCACTTCAGAACTTGATATTGTTGAAACTCTTTTCGCAACTTAGCGGCAGCGTTAGAGTTGTGAATATTGATACCTTTTCAAGTGCCATGATGGCTAGAGTATCATCCATTCGAGGTAGCTCCATGCGCTCAGCATGAAAGCGCTCAAGGAACTCCTTATGTGGCTCATCGGGCCGCTGCTTGACTTCGCAAATATCCTCCTTCCTTTGGCGAATCTTTTGTGCTCTGGTGTGGGCCTTAACGAAGGCGTTAACCATTTCCTTGAAGGTGGAAATTGATCCCGCTGGTAGGCGCATATACCAACGTAGCGCTCCTTTCTCCAAGAATTCGCCAAACTTTTTCAAGAACATTGACTCGAGCTCTATTGCCGTTAAGTCATTGCTCATTACCATCGCCATGAACTCAGTTACATGTTCTTTGGGATCGGTGGTACCATCATATTTCTTTAGGAAGAGGAGCTTGAAATTTTTGGGAGTTGGGGCTGGTGCTACTTCGGGCTTGAATGGAAACTCCCTGTATTGGTCTATGTCAAGCTCGTCTTGGGTCTTAGCCACCCCGGGGACGCTCTCGAGGAGCTTTTCTACGCACGCCTCAATGCGAGCCTCGATGCGGGCTTCAATTTCTCTGGTCAACCTCTCAACATCGACTGAAGAAGTAGTTTCTGCCACAGTGGGAAGCGTCCCGAAGTGTGGCGTTGTGCTCGGTAAAGTTTCCGAACCTCCAGATATAGCTCCGTTTGGAGGCCCCCCTGTTATCGCGCCCGTAGGAACGAAGAGCGGGATGCCTCCATTTGGAGCCGTAGGCTGAGTGCCATTCGGTGCCGAGCTATTCCTCGCCTCTAACGAGGCGTGAAATTCTGCATTGATGTTAGCTTGCTCATCCTGCCGCTCTTGAAGAGCCCTGAGCGAAGCAACGACATAGGCTTGAAACGCCTCGGTCGTCATAGGCGATGAAGAAGTGGGATCTGATTGAGTACCAGTCTGTCCAGCGGGAGTTAACTGGCGATCAATAAGATTTCTGCTGTTATCAGCCATATCGTCGTCGTAAGATTATGGACTTCAACGAAAAAGAACGTTTTACTTTAGAACAAAGCGTTTCTGCTTGTATCCCCACAGACGACGCCAATTTGTGTGGGCCCAAATCAGTTTAGGATCACAAATCGAATTTGAGTTAGAATACACGCAAATCTTCGTATCAAAGTCAAGAAAATGCTAAGAATAAGCGTAAAATGCGAGGAAATAATTTGATTTCAATATATCGTAGTGAGTACAAATTTTGCCAGAGTTTCTCTATATCTTTCTGAATGCGTACAATGTAAAATGAAAAACTATTTATAGGCACAAGAGCTTGCTCCACGTTCTCCATGACTTGTTCATGGCCAAACCCATGTCTGGAGCATTTATGGATGAAGTTAATGGGTAAAGTAGTGGGCTGAAGTAGTGGGCTGCAAAGCTGCTTGACTTGAGGCGCTTTACCGAGGTTCAAGTGCATGACCTCGGCGGTAAGGCCTTACTGCTTGACCGAGGCGAATGTCACCGAAGCTCAGCTAACGGCTCGCCTTCGGTGATGACCTTGGTGCCTGACTTCGGTGATCCACTCACTTGCTTAGGTTTCTGGCTTGTCATCACGTGCTCGGTTGCTATCAGATCATGTTGCCAAGGCTGCTCATAGTGAGCCAATTTTTATCCAATACACTATAAATAAATAACACAAAAATACTAGAATACACAAAAATTCTAGAATACATATATTGCCCAAAAAGAATCTTGAAAATTATATAGTTCACGAATTTTGCAGTTTCCCTGAATCTTCTCTAACACTTTACTTCACCTCGTTTAGTGAAAATTTTGTATCTTGCTCATAATCAAAGAGTAAACAAATTTCACATCTAAAGGAAGTAAAATAGCAACTCCACCAACTAACCCTTGTTACTTTGCAAAAGAACAACAAAGAAGACACATTGACTCACTTGAAAAATTACTTGAGCAGTTTAATATTAATTCAGATTTAAGCAATGACATCATGTTAACGTAGTTGCTAGACAGTACACTTGATTCGAGATCTAATTTAATCCTAGAGTACATAATACATTAGTAACAATATTATTAGGTTTTAAGTTTTCGAGCCTTTATGCCGATATTGGAATAACTACATATTGTAAAAGACAAATTCACTCCAGAATCCATAGCCCTAAAATCCCATAAGTCAAAATCCTTATAAGACAAGGAGAAAATAGACAACATTAGGTTAAGAAGCTTTTGAATTTCAAAAACTAACTATTGTGGGAGAAAAATGAGCTGACATGAATGCAAATATGAGTTAAAAAAAAAAAATGAAATGTCATGTAAGTTTTCTAAACTCAATATATAGATCGTGGAAAAATGAAGCCACCAATTAAGTGTACTGTCCTTTTGCTTTTGGTTGGACATGAATGAAGTTTTCGAAGCACAAATTTGTGTGGCTATTTGGTCCTATATTGTTGGAAGTTCTTCCATATTTTGGATGCCTTTAATATTGTTCAAATTTGCAGTTTTTCTTATTGAATGGAGTCAGTTTTCTTTAGTGTATAGGTCCTATATATTTTAAGAGTCTTTTAACTAGTATATATTAGAGATTTATGCCAATAAAAGATATAGAGAACTTTTAGTATTTTTCTAATTTTGGTTTGTATAATATTTTCTTAAGATGAATTTGAATGAAGAAACATTGTTAGTAAATTTTTTCATAAGCGATCTCAATTTTTTTTGGGCTAAAACACACCAATAGTTGTTGATTACACATAAGAGTTAGTTCATAATAATCATTTTGTAGCTCTGGAGGTCATATACTAGTACTTTTCTTCTGTGGGTGGGGTTGGGGGTTACTATAAAAAGGTCAATTAAAATAGTCATGTGCTTGTCTTATACTTATGAGGAATTAGGCAAAAGACATTGGCATATTGACATATTGCCATTTATGATGAGTCATTGCATGTTGGAGCGTTCTCCTCTGAGCCCATTTACTCTGCTCTATATCTAGTTATAAGTTCCTGAATTAATTAAGTATGACCTGGTAATGAGTAATTTGAAATGGAAGTATAATTGAAAATGATAGTGAGGGAGTAGTCAAGTGGGGAGTAGTTATTTGACAAGTGAGGCTTGTTCTTGTGGGTGAGCACCTTTATCATTGGCCCTTCGGATTAATGTTTAAGTTATCCTAAAGGAAAAATATGGAAACAATGTTAATCCTCCTAAAAGAGAAAGAGGAGGTAGTCACTTGACATCTAGATCTACAAATGATAAATGAACCTACTATCTTTTAAGACGGCATATTCCTTAAAATTAATATATTTAATAATTTTATTCATAAGATTGTATATCTCTATAATTACATTTTTATTTCTTTTTAAGCATTTCACTTACTCTCCGTTTGGATGGTTGTTACCCATCGTTTCATAATGTGTATTGTACTGTATCATGTAATACCGTATTGTATTGTGTTGTACAATGTTTGGATAGACTGTATTGTTTACCGTGGTTTAATAATTGAAAATAAGGTAAAAGGTAAAATGTGAATAAAGTGAGGGTATGATGGGTAAGAAAAATAGATAACGACGCGATTCCACCAAATCGGTCGTTACATAAAGTGACAGTTTTCATGGTTATGATTTAACGATACCATACAATTTAAATGGTTATGATTTAACGATACCATACAATTTAATTAAAGAAACAACCAAAATAAACGTCATATCCATAGTAACAATACAATACCATACCATCGATTACAACCATCCAAACAAGAATTAAGTCTTTCCCTAATCGCAACAGTAAAGCTAAATTTGGAAAAAGGTAACAAGTCATGACTTATTGTTCTTCTAAACCATCAAATATTTTGAAGCAAAATCTTCGTCAAACTGACTAATGTTTGAGGCTTAAGGAATATCTTTTATCAATCCAAATTAAACTGGCTGTAATTGCCTGTCTTTTTTTAGGGTCTCATGTTCGGTGTTCGATACTTATTTTAAAACTAGACTAATTCGGATTAAATTTTGGAGAATAAAATAATTTCTACCAAAGAAAATTCGATATCTTTTATTAAAGATGAATGAGTACTTATTACTCTACCACAATTTATTGAAAATGTGTGACCGACTTTCCATAGATGAAGGCATAGTAGTATCTGCATAAATTTTTTGTGTACGTCTGAAATCAAGACAACTGATAACTCACAAACTATCAAAACTGGAGTAATATTTTCAGGATGTCCGTTTTCCAAAAATACCAATTCGATCACAAGTTACAAAGTTTGGTCACCTTGTATTCTTAGTTTATCCCCTAAATACTGCATGTGATAATGCTCATATTTATCGACCCTGACACAATCCCACAATTTGATCTCCATTTGAAATGAAGAAACCAAAATAAACTTAAAATTGAGGTGTGCTTGCTATTAATAATCCAATCACCATTTCTGCATTTTCCTTATAATAGTGCTCATACATAAATCTCTCTTTTTCTTTTATGCTTTCGTCTCTCTCTCCCCCCTTTTTTTTTTTTTTTTTTTTTAAGTTTCTGGCGTTGGTGAGCGGAGGAACTATCATTTACAGAAAGGAAAAAAAAAAAGGTACATAATGGGAACTTAAATAATATATGTAAGAAGCAAGATTTTGTTAACTCTTCTTTTAGAGAATAAAAGAGTACCTAATTGAAGTTTGGCAATTGCGAGAGATGGAATTTTGTATTTTTCATATTTTATTAAAAAAAATAAGGACTAGCATAGACAAAATAATGTGGATCTCTTCGTTGTATCTCTAGATATTATTTAAATTCCCACTAAATCATGATGGTCACGTGTGGAGAGAATCATCAAGTACTAATCTTAAAATGTTTAACAAGTACCTAATTTCCATCTTTTCAATTTCATTACTAATCATATTCCTCGCTATTCATAGTATTTGAACTTCACATGTGAATGACGAAGTTTGAATAATGATGGTAGAAATTTGACTAAAGTTATCCTAAATCTTCAAGTTTGTCATGCCCAATCATTTGAAATATCAGCAATTTTGAATGTTCAAACAAAAATTTCCACTTTTATGTGTATCTCTAGCATTGGATTACTTATCTAACAAGTTGGTAAAGCAAAATATTTGAAGCCTACATAACCATTCTGATGTCCTCACTCAACTATTTTAAATTGGTGCCACACAAAATTCATTGAAGAGGAAATTGCTTCCAATTACAAAAATTTCTATTCCAAACTTGAATTTTAGACCTCTAATTAAATGTAAAAGAAATAGCAGGCATCCATCTAACTACATATTTCATAGAAAACCTACAAGTTTTAAGTAAAAATAGAGTATGCTTCCATGCAGCCGATTTAACGCGTTTTTCTTCTAGCTAGTCTATGGTAATTATGTTTTAGCAAATTCACTTTCCGATTGAACATAGCTTAGCATATGTAGTGGCAAGGATTGTGATTAAAAAAGAGTATAAGGTCTCGGCGGTTAAATTAGTTATAAATACTTAGCACTTGCATATCTATTGTTTTAAACTAAATCAAGAAATTTAACCTAGTCGTTATTAAGTTAAAATGATGTAATTTATATTAATTGATCATGATTAAGTACTAAATATAAATATGTAATACATGTGTCTTGCACACCGGTTGCATGTAGCCCTTCAATGTCGCATTGGTATATGCTTTTTCTCTGTTTTAAGTTAGAAAACGCAAAGCTTGATAAATCTATAAAAGGAAAACTTTATTTGAATTTCTTTTCTGGGACACAACGATACATTCAAAAGGAAGAACAAAAGGTTACATCTTAAAACTTATCATATCTGAATGAAATGGATATGATTTCATCCTCTACTGCTCCCATGTGACTCCCAATAATATACAATTCTCAAGTTTGAAATTCTCTGGACTAAAAATTCCACCTTGTCATTTTCTAGACTTTCATTTCATAATAACTTTTTATAAGAAACATATGATTGAACCAAATTGTAGATTATACTACAATTACCTCAGGACCTATTATGTCAAACCATCAAGAAATAAAATACTAGATGCGGAAGCGTACCTGAATCTATAGGAATGGGTGAAGTCCTGCCGTCTCGCGGTTAGGTCTTCCAAACCATTACGTGGGGTGGCTGTCACTCTTCCAACGATGGGATATTAGAAAAGAAACCCCTCGTCTGGTTTGGGGACCATAACCCTATTTATAGTTGCACACACTTTATGTATTTCTAATTAAGCCCATCATTTAGTTAGAATATACATCCGGGTATCTACACATAAGACCCATACTTTATGAGATATTTAATTAGGCCCCTCAACTTTAAACTTTAGTAGATCACTTAATTGGGCCAACCTTTAATGATAGCTGTCAACATACAATTATTATTGATACATATGTATGTGTAAGTCCATAAATTCTTACAATCTCCCACTTGGACTATACATATATACACATAGCCTTATAATTGTATATCACCTTATGAGCTCCAAATATTTGCTATCATAAACTGAAGTACCTCTAAACAATCTCGTCCATCAATCATGTCAACATAGAACCAAGGCGGCTTTTGCTGCATTTATATCGCAACTAAACCTTCCTTGATCACGTATACCAACATAACCAAATGACATAGATCAAGTATGGATGCGTAGCATGGAAATTACATGTAATGTGATCTAGACATGCCTATTTCCAAATGGTCCAACCGAAAAATAAGTCAGAGTGGAAAATTTACCAAATACTTTATTTCTGCAGAAATATCCATAAAATATCCTTAAACTGAAACCGTAAACCGTAAACCAAAACTGAAGTGTGTCTATATAAAAGAACATTGAAAGGTTACAAACTCCCACTGAAACTGAATATCCTTAACCGACATGCCACCTCTATGAGCACTATGCTCATGAAAAGCCTTCGGTGGTAGTCCCTTAGTATGTGGATCCACAATATGGAGTTTGTTATATTATGTTCTATAGACACCTGACCACTCTGAACTCTAACTTTAACAACCAGGAACTTTATGTCAATGTGCTTTGACTTTACCGAACTCCTGTTGTTATTGGAATATGAGACTGTTAACTTATTGTCACAAAATAACCTTAGTGTCTTTCAGCTTTATCCTTAATTTGTAGCCAGTGACAAGATTCTGCAGTCATATTCCATAACTTTGATGCCTTATAATGCACCATAAACTTTACTGTCATGGTGAGATGAGCTATGAGTGTCCATATAACACTCTTCCTTATATAGCTCATCCACCAAGTATACAAATAAAGCCTTTGCACTATCTTGGCATCTAGTTAAGTCGGTATCTAAATACTTGATTATCTTTAACTTTTCCGACTTCCTGTATGTGAGCTTAAAATCTTTTGTTCTCTGTAATTACAACATAAACCGTTGGCTACTCCTCAATTCTTAATTTCAGCATTACTCAAATATATGCCAAACATCCCAATAATGCACACAATATTTGAACGCATACAAACCTAAGTATGCATTAGACATCTGTAACTAAAGCACAATAAATCTTTTGCATTTTCTTAATTATAAAATCATTCTTAGAGCACTGTTGAGACTGAACCTTTCTTCTTTAGCATAGGGGTATCGCCTGATTTGAAATCTTGTACATCAAATCTTTAATACCTTTTCAATATAGGCTTTTGTGATAATCCAAAAGTTCCTCGAGAGTAATCTCGATGTAGCTGAATCTTTATTCAAACTTTGCATCACTAAGATATTTTATCTCTAAATTCTTTATCAAAAATATCTTGGACTTACACAACAAGCCTATATCGTATGGACCAAGAAGTATATCATAGACATACAAAAACCAGAGAAATATGCTTACTCCCACTGATCTTGTGGTATACAAAATAATCACCAAGATTTATCTCGAAACCAAATGAGACAATAACTTAATGAAATTTGTGATACCATTGATAAGACACTTGTTTAAACACATAGATGGATTTATTTAATTTGCAAATCATTGACTTTGCGTTATAAAACACAAAGTTTTCTAGTTGCACATTTACTCATCAAAATAACCATTGAGAACAACAATATTGTATCCATCTATGTAGCTTAATATCAAAATATTTGATCAATGCCATTATAGTCATGAAAGAGTCTTTCAATGAAACCGAAGAGAAAGTCTCTTTATAATTGATGCCTTCTTATTTCTAAGTGAAGCCTTTAGCGATAAGACGTGCCTTATACCTATCCACATTGTCTTTCGAACCCCTTTTGGTTATAAATATCCATTTTCAACCAATGAGCTTCGCACCTTCAGCCAACTGGACAAGGTCTCGCACATCATTATCCTTTATGTGCTTCATCTCTTTATTCATGGTATCAATATACCTTTGAGAGTCAAAACTTTTCATGGCTTGACAAAAGTTGACAGAATCATCTTTCATCATCCTAATGCCAACTTTATGTTCTTAGAGAAACGCAATATAATTATCTGAAACTGCACTTCTCCTCTCTCTCTATATATATATCTTTTAATAGCATTGTTTCTTGAGGCTGTGGAGTTTGTTTTTCGAAAATAACTTTTTGAACGTGAAGTTCAATGACATTGTCTTGATCCGGAGTTTCTTCTTGAACTATCTGAGGTATAGTAAACTGTTTCTGAGCTTAGTCAATAGCAATCTGACGAATATCAACATATTCCTTTTCCAAGACAATGTTATTCTTTCTTCCCCCTCAAACTCAACATCCTCAAGGAGCTGTAAATTATTCTTCTCATAATAGCCTTAGTTGTGGGATCCTAAAACTTGTAACCCCTAAATTTTTCAGAGTATCCAATAACATAGCAACTGAAAGTTTCTTTGTCCAGTTTCATTTCTTTTGGCCTAGAAGGCCTTGCCTCAGCTGGACATTCCTAAATGTGTAAATACTTTAAACAAGACCAATGCTTATCCAAAACACATAAAGGATCTTTTCAGTTGCCTTTAGCCGGAACTCTGTTAAGTAATAAGTTGCAGTTTTTTTTTTTTTTTTAAATGAATTAAATAAAGAAGCCATATCTTGAAAAGTTGTCTATGGACATTATGAGATATAGTTAACCATTCTAAGAAACTATAGAGAATTGTCCAGAAATACCAAATCTATAAAAGTTCTAAGACGTATAATTTCTTGTTGGTTCCAAATCTGTTAAGATTTATTTATTTCCTTTTATGCGATTTACGCATATATCAAAAACTGGATAAAATTAATAGGGTCGAGACTGCTGTCAGACACAAATCTCTTTTTTCTCCATTTAGAGATATGACTTAATATATTGTATCATAACGAAAATCTCATCGGTTAGTAAACATGCAAAGATTCTTTAAATGAAGTGACTATATATAGGAAAACTTTAGATTATTGTAACCTCATAAAGAACCCGAACCAACCAATTTTGAATTATGAGAGAGACAATATTTTCATATCAAATGAACAACAATAACCGAATTTGTCCAACCTTGAAATGAAAATTATATTCCGTTTAAAGAAACGGACAACATAAGTCTCACTCAAATTCAAATATAAACTAGGTCTTAACAATAATCTAAGAGTTTCAATAGCTTCAATCTTAACCGAGTTGTCGTTACCACCATAGATGTATCTTTCACCATCCTTAGGCTCTCGACAATTCATACATCCTTGCATAGACACACTGATGTGAGGTGTTATGGTAGAATCTATCAACAATGTGTGTCTTGGTACGAAATCCAGATTAACCCCATAACAAACAAAGTTCAGAAAAATATCTTTATGACTTGCAGCTCTACTTAAGAAACAACCTTCCTTAGTTAACTCTTTATATATTACCGTAACCGCAAGTTTCTTACTTTATGAACCTTATTGAAATTTGATTTATCAAGAGTGTATAATTTCTATCTTTTCATTCTTGACAAATTCCTCTTTAATTTGGTCATGAATTTCTTAATTGTCATAATCTTGTTAGACATAGTACCCCCTGAAAATTCCTAAAATGGCTTTCGTCATGATAATCATACACATGCATTTTGATCTCTCCCACCTTTCTACCTCCCTCTTTTCATTAGAGGTACTCTGTCCTTAAAAATGGTGGAGAATCCATCTTTAATATCGTGTCAAGATCCATGACTCCGAGAACAATATTAAAGTTCTCTTGCCATGACTAAACTTAATGTCATTTAATGCATTGAGTTGATGTTGGCATTAATATTTTGAGGAGTAATTTTAGCTAAATCAGAGAACAACAATAATATGACAGCTCACATAAGACTTACACCAAGTTGAAAATAAATTTGAATAAAGGTAAACCCATCTCAAGATACCGAAAACTCCATTAATATTTCATCTTTGGATAAAATATTAACTTGTAAGTGATATCTTGACGTAGTAATCAAACACTGGTAATAAAGAACATGTCGAATAGCAAATCTTCATTTGGGGCGATTTATTATTCACACGTAAAACCAAATAATCACTACATGTTTATTACCACAAGAATGCACTTGCAATTCTGTCAAACATTGACCTTCATTTGGGCCGATCAATATTCACATAAGTTACACGTACACAACCTTTTACATTTTAAGACAAGTAAATCTCCACAAGAGAGGTCACTTTGGCGACATCGAGCTTCAATTTATTCATCTCAAAATATATATATAACCTTACCAATATTCAAATCTAATTTCAACAAATTGGAACATACAAATTTCCAAGCCAAACTAAATTTTTGGTGGGCCCTAAAAAATGTATATTATCTAGACTGAAGGCTTGATGTCGAGCCAAAATTAGACTTGCCAGTATATACACAAAGATGCAACTCTTCTGGCGGAACCTATAGTCCAAACATCAACCTTTTAATGGCTCTAACTAATTTAACAAGAAGCTTAACTTTTGTCAGCAAGTTAAATAAAACATGCTTGCATGGCCTTAAAATAAATCTTCAATATAGAATCATTAGGATAAACTTAACAAGATAAAAGTATTTAAATATTGAATTATATATTTCATGACCAAAAGATGCTTTAGATGGGGAAGTTGAGTTCAAATTTGCCCTTACGGACTCCAGAACCTTTAACTAATATACCTTGCAGCATTCTTTGTCCAATAACACCTTTCCCCTTTTTTTATTTTATTTAAATTATTACAATTATTTTGGACAACTTATAGTAATAATTAACCAAAATATTATCTCACGCGCACAAAGAGTGCAAAACCTTCCGTTCTTTATAAAATTTATGTCCACGCGATATTATTCTCTTGATTTTGTTATTTGCAACAGAATTTATAAAAAAACACTATTTGATTATCCAAATACCAAAAGATCTTTTCCGTTGGCTTCTCAAGCAAAACACCAAAGGCATAATAAACTCAAATCTCGGTGCCGAAAATGGCATCTAATCTGAACCCTTTTTCTTTACAACTATTCTTCTTATAACATCAAACACAATTTAAGAAGAAAAATAAAACATCTCAATGATTTAATATGATATAGGCACTTGATACCACTTGATAGAACCAAATTGTAGATTATACTACAATTACCTCAGGACCTATTATGTCAAACCATCAAAAATTAAAATACTAGATGCGGAAGCGTACCTGAATCTATAGGAATGGGTGAAGTCCTGCCGTCTCGCGGTTAGGTCTTCCAAACCATTACGTGAGGTGGCTGTCACTCTTCCAACGATGGGATAATAGAAAAGAAACCCCTCGTCTGGTTTGGGGACCATAACCCTATTTATAGTTGCACACACTTTATGTATTTCTAATTAAGCCCATCATTTAATTAGAATATACATCCGGGTATCTACACATAAGACCCATACTTTATGAGGTATTTAATTAGGCCCCTCAACTTTAAACTTTAGTAGATCACTTAATTGGGCCAACCTTTAATGATAGCAGTCAACATACAATTATTATTGATACATATGTATGTGTAAGTCCATAAATTCTTACAACATAAACTACACCATTTTATTGTTTATTATTCCCATCCCATGAATCTTCATAATTAAATATTCACCATATCAACTTCTAAGTAGTTTTCTGCACACTATAAATATGCATGCAACTGTTTTTGAAATACCATAATGGAGAATCATATTGTAAACAAAAAATTCTCTCGTTTGTTCCCTTCCTCTTTCACTTCTTGTCAATTCCGAAATGTATCTGATGTTGTTGAAAACTCAATATTTATCTCCAAAAGCTCCAACAATCATGTTCTTGGAGCTTCTTCAAGAACCAACACTTCAATCAAAACACAAGAATCCAAATCAAATGAGAATGATTTAAAACTTTCTAATAAAACCTACAGACCCAAAGAGTACTCAAATGTTATGAAAAGTTCTTCATCAAATAGTGGATGGTTTAGTAGTGAAGGAGAAAATGAATTTTGTGGTGAAACAGAGGATGCTCTGTTCAGCTTGTCTTCAGGTTCCTTGTCTGAGTCTTTTCGCCGAAAAACAGCTGAAACTCACCGGAAAATATACAAGAGTTCTGAAACGGCTCGTTGTTCTTCTGAATTATCGACGAGTTCCATTTCAACAAATGGGCGAGCTGGGTTAAACTTGGACGAATCAAAAATAAATGAGCGAGTTAAGTCAAACTTGGACGAGTCAAAACTAAATGGACGAGTTGGGTCAAACTTGAGCGAGTTAAAATTGGTAAAACCAATAAACGAGTATGATTTCGACACCCCTAAATCAGAGCAAAACAGAGCAAAAAACAGCCATACTACCCGGAAAACAGCTGAAAAGCAAACAAAATCTGGTGGAAGAACTGGCCGGAAAACCAGCATGGTGAAGGAGGTGGAGAAGTTTGATTATTACAATGACATTAATACTTGCCGGAAAACCACCAAGTCTCGCCGGAAAATCAAAAAGTCAAGTATAATTAGCTCAAATAAAATAGGCCAGTTTTCGATTGTAGTTGATGGAAGAATTGAAGAGAGCATAGCAGTAGAGAAGAATACAAGTGATCCATACAATGATTTCAGAACATCAATGGTGGAAATGATAGTAGAAAAACAAATCTTTGGAGTTGAGGATCTTCAAAGGCTTCTACATTGTTTTCTATCATTGAATTCACCTTCTTTTCACAAAATAATTTTTGAGGTTTTCTCAGAGATTTGTGAAACTCTATTCACAAACTGGTAGTAGTAGTAATTACTACTAGTATTAAGTTAGGTTTAGTTTGAATAATATATTTCTAGGATTTTTATAACTGTTGTGTAAGAACGAACTATGTTACTACTACTAATTACCAAATGCTATGTATTCATGATCTTCTCTTTTAGTACTACTATGTCGACTTCATGCTTTTATAAAAATGTATGCTTCAGTTTTCTTCTATTGTATATTACTAGTATATACGTAAATAATTTGTTTTACAGGAAGTGGTGGGCTATTAGCTTTCATTTTCCTTTCTTTTTCTTTAAACATTTCAACATGTTGGAAGATTTCGAGAAGATTGTGACATCGATTGTTCATCTTTTCAAAGTTCCTGATTTTGTTTCTATTATTCTATTTCGTCATGTCGCGTTTCTTTTGCTAAATTATAAAACTACCATTAATATTCCGGTGTTAGTTTTTCTTAATCTTTTGTTTCATAGTCATAATGCTATCTGTTTGGGTTATTAGATTATTAGTAAGTATAAGCCTCTAGTGCTTGAAAACTGCTAAAACTAAAAGAAGACAAGTTTTAAGGGTGAAAATCTCACATTTTCTCATTGATAGGATGAGGTACTTATACAAGTTAACAACTAAACCCAAAACATAGTGGTCAAGTAAACTTGGTGCCCAAAACTAAATAAAATAAAGGAAAATATATTTCCTATTTTCCTAATTACACATATATCCTACAACTCTATTCTAGTTACATGTATGTATATATGAAATGGCCTTGGCTAGCTGTTTCTGGAGTTAGGACTCTGATTGGTAAACTGACAGTCTTAAAAGTTGTGTAAGGTTTATTAGGACATGTCTGTAATGTTTGAGCTCAATTAGACCTTATTTAGTAGGTCTTGGAAGACGTCTTCAGTTTCTAGTATCGGGAGAGCCGGAAAAGAAGTTTTCGAGCTCTCTTTGAGTAAATGCGATATGTTTCAAAATTCGAAGGTGTTGTTAGGTTCCTATGTTCATTTATGACTTGTGAAAGCCTACAAGTGAAATATGAGACATCCTCATGATTTGTGCAAGTATTCCAGAAGTTAGAGTTTTGTCTCCTTTCGCTGAAACCTCATCTTGTGTTTCGGGGATCTAATTTGAGATCCATGCAAGTAGGTCATATTTGTGTTGTATGACTTGTATGCAAAGTTTGGAGTGACTCTAAGCTTCGAAGGGTCCCGTTTTGGACCCAAATTGCAGCACCACATGATGTTGGTGGACTTTTCGGCCATTGTTCTGCCGGATCGCGCCAAGCCAAGCGTGATAGCGCAGTGTATTTCATTCCTTCTACGCAACAACGTGCTGATAGCAAAGGCCCGTGGCATGTTAGCGCCTGTTTGAGCGAGATAACGCCGAGTCAGTGTACAAAAAGAACTATTTGGTCGGCTAATCTCATCTTTTGATTAAATCATTCAATTCCAAGTCGGTTGAGAGTAAATTCAGGGTACCAAATCATCAATCTTATCCATGTTTGGGTAAAAATACGCCACCTATGATTACGGGGATACGAGTCCAGCTGGCGAGACTAGACTGAGCTTATAAGTCATCGGACACAAAGGATACACACCTGCTTTTTAAGCCACGACCGCTCAGCCGGTACGAGCATAGGATCCAAGGTATATATCCTGACGCCTTACGGTTTACAGTCTCCTAGTTAGGATTTCGTATATACCGCCGCCTTGAGTATACAGGCCCATGACCTTATTAATCTTTGTATTTTAACATACTGGGTAAATCTTAGCTATAAAAACACCTCCTTGCATTGTATTGTACATCAAGTGATTCACACCGAATCCGGAGTACTCTTTATTTTCTTGTCTATTATTTTCTCTATCTATTTCCTGTATTTTCCTTCATATTTACCGTATTTCTTGTGACCCCCCAACAAATTTAATTGTTTCACCTAAATAACAAAATTTGGGCCTAAACAGTTTATCACCTACCATGGGACCCAAACAATTGTAGGTTTCTATGAAGGAAAAGGTGCAGTCATGTCAGACGACAACGACAACGACAACGTCCCAAAGAACACTGCTGACACAGTAGATGAATACGCAAAGGATCCCAGTGATCCTAACGGACAGTCGAAGGGTCCTTCCAGAGATTCGATTTCTATAGGCAGTGACGACGAAGACGATCAACGACGTGGAGACAACTCTAGACTCAAAGATTTCCTTGTTTGTCTCTTCAAGAACCAGGCAGAACGCGCAGAGCAAAACTCGGCCAACATACTCGAAAGTATGGCCCAGAAGTTACGAGCAATGTTCGCTGGATCGTCTCAGAGGTTAACGCCCTTACGAGGACCAGAGCCTGTAAATGAATCACCATCATCTGTTCCCAATAGAAGACTCAATATAGAGGCCGTCCCTGGAAGCTCCACAACAGTCACAATGAAGATATCAAAGGAACACCTATCATTCAAGAAATCCTAAAGGAGATGAAGACCATCCACGATCGGATTGATAACGCTCCACCTCAGGTTACCACCGTTGATGAGCAAAAGTTCTATAAACATGCATATAAGGCAAGTGTTGCACCACTCCGCGTATCTAAGTGCTTACGCCTGCCAGATAACCTTAAGTACGACAGAACTACCGATCTGAACGAGCATATTGCCGCTTATTATACAGCTTTCAAAAGCAATGAGATTACTGAAGAAGAAACTCAATCTGCCCGAGATGAGATGATCTTGTTTAGTGATGAGGATAGCACCAGCTGCAATACTCCTCACCACATGCCCTAAGCCATAACACAAATAGGGGATAAAGATGTTAAGCGCGTCTTGGTTGATGCTGGCAGCGCCGTAAACCTTTTCAAGTGGGATACCCTGCGGGCAATGAGAATTGAAGACAAAATAACTCCAAGTGTCTACATGTTGGCCGGTTTCAACAATTCTTTCGAAAAATCTGTTAGAGAAATAAATCTTGCAACACGCATCTTAGAAGCAGACCATGTTGCGTCCTTCCAGGTAATCAAAAGAGAGGTCCATTATAACGCCATCGTAGGATGACCGTAGATTCATCAAGTCAAAGCAGTATCTTCCACCCTCCATTAAAAACTCAAGTACCGTACCGAATATGGGGAGGGGGGAGGGGGGGGGGGGAGGAGGGGAGCGAGGGGGGTAAAAGAGATCAATGGAGATCAGGAAGTGGCAAGGGATTGTTATACGACAGCTGTCCTAGGAGCAACTGCCCCCGACAGAACAACAGAGGTGAACCTCCTTCAGGCTGATGAAGACCCTGAAACTTCAATCAACTAGGACGACGACTGATACTATCTGGTTGATTGAAAGTTTTGTGGGGAGAAGGAGTGGCGCACTTGGAAGTGCAATACTTTTTAGTGTTTACTTTAATTAAGTCTCTAGTTTCTTTTAGAATTTTAATTTCATGCTTATCAATTATGTAACAGGGTTTTCACCCACAACATCACGGACCATCGCCCCTTTAATCATTAAAAAAAAGGGCAGTCCGGTGCACAAAGCATCCTGTATTCACGCAGGGTCTGGGGAAGGGCCCCACTCCAAGGGGTGTAATGTACGCAACCTAACCTATTAGTGGTTGTTCCAAGGCTTGAACCTATGACCTATAGGTCACACGAAGACAAATTTATCAGTTGCTCCAAGGTCCCTTTAATCAATAAAACTACGATTTTACTTAGTCAGTTTTACAATTAGATCTATCTATAATCCAAATATTCATAGCCCTGACATAACTTAAGCTGAAGTAATACACTCACATTTCGCTACAAAAGTAGAGTAAACTACTCGCTTAAAGCTAAATCACTCTTAGTTCAATCACCAGACATTACTCGTAAGTTGAAATCGTCAATTCAACAAATTGCACCAATATGTCGGTGGGGACGCCCGCCGCATAGTGCCAGTAAAGTCCTAGAACACTCGAGTGAATAAGCACAGACGTTCTATCTTGAATGCAAAATGCCCCGTTACATACAATGGGCTAAAGACATCCCTTTGCGGACGCAGACCTTGCCCTAATAAAAAGCCGTCTATCGCAGACACAACCTAAGCTGTCAGCCACTAGTGTACGATCAATGGATGCACATGCCCACGCAGGCTCACTGTCGACCGTTCTAGACATTAGAACAGATAGAGTGTCTGTCGTTTAACAAAAACCGCCTAATTTCTTGGCGCACACACCTACACATGCACGACTTTACACGATCTTTATCTAAATAATTATTTATGGTGCAAATTGAAATCGTCACAAACAAAATAGATAATTAAATTAAAAAGGCTAGGGCCAAAACATAACAATTACGCCTAAAACATGGGTAAGTGTTCAAGACATTGTCACAAAAGCAAAGGGGGAGGGGGGATTCTAGTTCTCCCTCAGGGGACTTTTTTCAGCGGCAACACTCCACGAAGGTCCTGCTTCATCCACTGCAGGTGTCCCAGCCATCATGTCATTTTTTCCTTCACCACTAGTTTTTTCAGAGCCTTTCTCGAGGTCAGATTCTAGCTAAGCATCTTCTTGTGCCACGAGCCTGGTCAACGAAGTGATCTCGGCCGTTAGATGCAAGCTGGGGTTGTCACAATCCTGATGTAAGGTAGAAAGTGCAACCGCAAGATTCGCAGGATCTACCTCGGCTATATGTCGAGCGTTCAGTACATTCATCTTCTCCCACTACTAGAGAAAAGGTGTTTTCCGACCGCCAATATGGTCGGACAACAGTCGATTGTCCGACCAAATGAAGCGGTCAGAATATGGGTGGTCGCACAAGGGTGTCGGACCGACTCGGTCCGATATTCCGACCGCAAGTCGGTCGGACATCGGTCGCACACAAGCTTTTCTGAAAAAAAATTTCTTGAGCTGGGCGACCGATTCGGTCCGAGATTGTAAATTCTGGGCAAAAATTTCTTCAATATTCCGACTGCGTCGGTTGGACCTTGTAATTTCTGGGAAAAAAGTTCCCAGATTTCGGATCGATTCGGTTGGAAATCTGGGTAAAACCTGCAATATAAAACCTGTAATTAGAGCTCCACCACCTGTAAAAATAGTAAAATCCAGCACCCAGTAAACAATAGGCTTCTACAAGCCTTAATATTTTCTGGACAACGCTTATGGCCTTTAAACTAAAACTGTAACAATTTACATAACATCAACACTTCATAATGATTCAAACAAGTTAAAACTTAACAACAACAAGTCTAAGAATCAAAGAAGTTGATCAAAAACCAACCACAAGTCTAACACATGTCTAAAACATCAACAATCTATTATTACTACTCTGTTGCCTTAGAACTAGACTCGGAACTAGACTCAGACGATGAGCTGTATTGATGTTTGCTCTTGCCTTTCCCCCTGCTCTTGCTCTTGCTCTTGCTCTTTCCCTTGTCCTTCTTCTTTCCTTTGTCCGTACTACCACACACAAAGTTCTGCATCATTTCCTGCATGACTCTCATATTTTCCTCATTACGCAAACGATCTTCTTCACTCTTTCTGTTAAGCTCTTCAATTTCATTGTGGAACAAGACTTCCACCGATGGATTAATTGAACTAGCAGGAGTGTAAGTGCCAAACAAACCTGGATTTAGATGATCTGAGGTATACTGCGATCCAAGGCCGTATGCACTTCCCTTCTTTACCCCGCCATTCACCTCCAACCATTGTGTGGTTTCCTCCTCTAGTGTCATTTGAGCTGGGGTACTGCTACCACACTCGGATGCCTGACTTGCCATCCTTTCTTCATAAGCCGCCATAGCCTTTTCCCGAAAAAAAATTTAATTACAAAAATTAGATTTACAAATATTGACGGATTTAATAACTTTAAAAGTTTGAATTTGATAACTTACATATAGCTCTCTAGCGCGCTCCTCGACCCACACTTCTTTTTTTTTTTTTTTTTTTTTTTTTTTTGTTTATGTATATATGCCTCTTCTGAAAGATTTCAGGCACACGTACTGGCCGCCGTTCTTCTTTTTCCTACAAAATTAAAAAGATGACAAGTTAGATAGAAAATTAATGCGAGTTACATAAAACAATATATATAATAATTAATAAGTTACCATTATCATCCGCTGAGTCGCTGCACTAACCGAACTCCCGGTGTGCAGCGATCCACCCTTTTCGGAGGCTCGCGCGGCTTTTCCATAGGCGCTCTTCTTCTTATATTCATCACTATCTCAGTATTGCAGATATTTTTCCCAAACGTGATCGTATATCCAATCGGGCTTCTTTCCTTTGGCCCGACAATCAGACATGCTACCTTTGACTCTATCTGCGTATTTTTAAAGGAAATTGCTTCGGACAACGCTATCAAAGGCAGGATGCCACTTACACTTTATCTGAAACAATTAAAAATATTAAATTTTAAAAAAGTGACACTTAACTAAATTATTAAAAAATAAAACATAGCTATTACCTTAAAATCGTCAAACATGGACAGTTTTACAGGGAATGGTACCTTACCCCAGGATAGCCATGGCTCACTCCATCTAGATCTAATGCATACTGTGACTAAGGGAGTAGCTACGTCCGAGGGAGTAAAACTAGATAAAAGTCACTAGGTTAATAAATATACTAAAAAATTAAACTTTACAGTAATATTAAATAGTTAAAAATTAACAAAAAATAATACTTACCCACGACTACCCTCAGGATAAATCCTCACCCTCCTGTCATAATCATATGATCCTGGAGCACCAATGTAAAAAGACGAGCTCGGATGATAATGTGGTACAGTAGGTGGTGCCGAAGCGCCCATAGAGCTCGGATCAGAAGGTGATACAGTAGATCCAGAAGGAGTAGATGATGAAGGGGATGGTGGTGGGCTGGAAGATGGCAAATGCATAGATGAGCTCATGCCATGCGGACGAACAACATAACCAGGAGATGTAGGAAGTGGCATGCCAGGGGGAAAGGCAGCGGGAGGAGTGAAAAAACCTGGAGCATATTAGACGGAGGATATGTAGGAAGCATATGAGGTACATGAGCAGGAGGAGTAGTATGACCTGAAGCAGGAGAGGTACTTTGAACCTTTCTTTTCCCCCTAGCCTTCTCCGTAGATGCCATATCTGTAAAATAAGCACAATAAATTAGAACAATATAAGCAAATTATAATTTATATGAAATACATTTATAAAGTAGTACAAATAATTGTGGTAAAGTAACAAAAACAAACTACGAACATGTCAATCATCATCATTCGTCTCAATGTCATCGGCTATTTCTTCTTCCTCGCTCGTCTCATCGTCATCAACAAATTCTTCCTCACTAGTTTCAACGTCATCCATATATTCATCTTCCTCGTTTGCCCTAGATGTTCGTTCTCCAAAATTAGTCATTTTTTCCATGTCTAATCACCGATTCATCAAACTCTTCATAGATGCCTTCACTATGTTGCAACTGATTGGCTAATTCAATATCCGCAATCAAGGGAATGGTTGGAACCTCATTTTGATATGCAACATCTAATACATCATCTACTTCCACTCTTCCCACCGGCTTGCCTTTTAGAACAGCCCACAAATTGGCCTTGCCTTTGGATTTGGCTTTGTTCTTTGTCGGTGGATAAGGAATGTACCACACTTGCTTCACATTCTGGGCAATGATGAAAGGATCATAATGTCCATATGACCTTCTGTTATTAACTTCAACTATTTTAGAACATGGGTCTACCCTCGTACCCTTGGGACTCGGATCAAACCACTTGCACCGAAAAAGCACCAATCTTTTACGAAGCCAACCTACTGTAAACTCTATTTCTAAAATCTCCTCAATCACACCATAGTAATCAAAGTCTACATCCTGGTCACCAGTACCACCTTTCACACACACACATCGCTGTTGTTGGTTTTCTTCCCCAAGGACCATTCTTTAGTATGAAACTTGTACTTATTAACAAAATACTTAGACATCCTCTTGTATTTATAATAAGGCCCGTGAGATATATCATGCAACAATGGGAAGTATATGCCATTATCCGAATTGAGTACCTATATAAAGTTCAAGATAGTTGTACACATTAAACCAACTATTACATACACACACACACACACACACATATATATACTGCAAAAAAACTTATGTATATATACATATACTGCAAATTCTCTAAACCAATCTGAAATTTTTTCATAAACAGCAGCATTACCAAATTCTCCAACAAAGTGACTGGATTATGCGCCAAAAAAATCTCATTAGTTAGATTAATGATGAAACTTGAATGTTAGGCTTTAATATTAAAAAAAATCATACTTGTAAAAAGGCGTGACATCGAGACAATTCAACAACACAAGTGTTGTAGCTGCTTTTCTGTCCCGGTCAGTGAACTTGCATACTTCGGTCATTAACTTTCTTCTACCAGGTTGATTGAATTTAGAAAATAGTGGATAATTCAGATCATATTTGTCTCCAATATCATGTTGATCCGGCCTATTTCGCAAACATGACATATTTTTATTGAAATAATACGAACAAAAATGACAAGTTTCTCTAGCCAGATATGCCTCATATATGGACCCCTCAATTTGGTTCCTGTTTTTCACGTCCCGCTTACACTTTCCAATAATTCTGCATAATACATTGTGTTAATTAATTTACTTAAGATGAATTAAAAAAAAAGAGTTAATAATAACTTAAGGGACCTTACCTCTCGAAAGGATACATCCATCTACAGTGTACCGGGCCTCCCAGTAGTGCCTCTTCCGCGAGGTGAATTGGAAGATGCTCCATTACATTAAAGAAACCAGGGGGAAAGATTATTGCCAACTTAGTCGTGACAACAGGAAAGTTACTTTCCAACGACTTAAGATTCTCTTCTTTCAATGTCTTAGAACACAGCTCCTTAAAAAATAGGATCGTCTCTGTAAGGGGTTTCCAAACTTTATCAAGCAAGCCACTGAATGCAATTGGAAGCAAGTTTTCCATGAAGATGTGACAATCGTGGCTTTTCATGTGTGTCAACTTTACTTCTGTCATATCAACACACCTTTCTAAGTTTGACGCATATCCATCAGGCATCCTCAAATTCTTTACCCAATCACAAATCATTCTTCTCTAATCCAATCCGAATATATAACTGGCCTTGGAAAGCCAACTCATGTTGCCAACTTAAGATAAGTGTAACTCAAGTCGTCTACAATGTTCCTCAAGGTCCAACCTGGCCTTCACATTATCCTTTGTCTTGTTCCTGACATCCATCACAGTATTAAAGACAGCCTAGAAAAAATTCTTCTCAATATGTATGGGATCCAGGTTATGTCGAAGAAGATTATCCTTCCAATAAGGCAACTCCCAGAAGATACTTTATTTAGTCCAATTATGATCAATACCATAACCAGGTGCTTTAGATGGCCGTTGGTAAGTTACCTTAGGATGCACCTTAACCTTATCCTGACAACCTTCGTAGAGGCTCCTCAAAATTAGCATGATTCTTCATAAATGCACTATTGTTATTCCTAAACGGATGATCCATTGGCAAGAATCGACGACAACAGTCGAACCATGTAATCTTACCACCATTTTTCAAAGTGGATGCTTTTGTATCTTTCATGAAATAAGGGCAAGAGAGCTTACCAGCAGTGGACCATCAAGACAACATTTCATAAGCTGGAAAGTCATTTATAGTCCACCTCAAAGAAGCCTGCAGTTGAAAGTTCTGTTTCGTTGATATATCATATGTTTCCACACCTTCATACCACAATAACTTTAACTCATCAATTAAAGGCTGTAAAAATACATCAATCAAGGTTTTCGGGTTATGTGGCCCTGGGATAATGCAATTCAAAAACAGATAAGGACTAGTCATGCATATTTCGGGCGGAAGATTGTACGACGTGACAAATACGGGTCAACAAGAATAAGGTATAGATGAGACATCAAAAGGAGTGAACCCATCTGAACATAGACTCAACCTTATGTTTCTTGGTTCACTAGCAAATGCCGGATACACCTGATCAAAATATTTCCATGCCTCACCATCTGACGGATGGCTTAGAATGCCTGGCTGTTTTGTACGATCATGGTGCCATCTATATGAAGAGCAGAGCTCATCGACACATACAACCTATTTAATCTAGGTATAAGGGGTAAGTAATGCATCGACTTAACAGGTATCGGCTTCTTTTAGGGTTTAGAACCGGCTTGTAACGAGGCTCCTGACAGAATTTACATGTATCTAATTCTGCATCTTCCTTATAAAACAACATGAAACCGTTGACACAACAATGAATTCTCTGTGCAGAAAGGCCTAACGTGGAAACCAACTTCTTAGTATAGTAATAATAAGTTGGTAATGCCATGTTAGTCGAATTGAGTTCATTCATAAGGCCAATGATAGAATCCATGGCTGCTTGAGATATACTAAAATCAGATTTAATACTTAACAATCTAACAGCTACTGACAACTTGGAATGCACTGAGCCTTCATACAATAGACGACTAGCTTCTTCCAACCGTTTATAGAAGAGCTTTGCCTCATCATTAGGAACGTGCTCAACATTTGGTTGTGATGTACCCGGTTGGGATGGCTCCTCTGGGTACATCCCAAATCATTAACCATATCGTTCATTCGATAATTATCAAGATCATTCTCCACAAATGGACCACTCCCACCGACATAAGCATTTTGAAAATTAACATCACCACCCATAACTCTCCATGATAAACCCAAACTGAATAATTTGGCATAAAACCCTTCCTATAAAGATGCATTTCAACATCTTCCAAACTTTTTCCTTTTGTGCACTTGCATTTCACCCAAGGACACTTAATCTGGCCATACCGTATAAAATCATCAAGTGTTTTCGCCTTTTCAATAAATTCTTGAATACCTACTGTAAATTTTTTCCTCATCCCTCGCCGCCCGAGATTATTTCTATTATACATCCAACTACGACTTTCATATTCCTTATCTACACAAAAATTACAAGTTTTAGATACATATTAAATTGCAAAGATTTAAAAAAAATTACTTTGATACTCTACCAATTTTCATAAGATTAAGTAATTATATAATTTTCTAAGTCAATTACTTTTATATTACTAACTAATTTGTTCTCTAAGATTATCATTTAGTAATTAATAATACTTCTCAAGAATCAAATGAACTAGAATAAAAGATTAAAAAATGAATATTTAAAAATAATTTATATCATTTAAATGAATTTACAAAAATAATTAAGACATTTTAAATTATGTAACTACTATATTACTTATAGCTAATGTCTCTTAAATTATTGTTAAGTGTGATAGTATTTCATTTACTTACAATTTATGCTACAATAAACTTCTATATTTGTCCCTTTGTAAAACAAATATTTCATTCTAAACAAAGATTAAAAAGGTTCAAACTTTAACAATTTAGGAGATAACAAGAACCTAACTTTCTCTCTATGTTCCTAACTCTCTAACTATAGTTCTACAGAGAATATGGTATTATATTAATATGTTTAATAATATAATTAAGTTGAACCAACATTTATTCTCAAAGCACACGACTTATATCCTAGTCAAATTGGTACACTGATTATTCATCATATTCCTAACATCATGTTTTTACTATTCTTTTCTTCTTTACTAGTAATTACTAAAAAATAATATATTGTGAAACACTACCAATTTGAAAAAGATTAAGTAAGTACAACTAGGATTATATCTAAGTCAATTACTTTTATATTATTAACTAATTTATTCTGTAGGATTATTGTTTAGTAATTAATAGTACTTCTCATTTGCAACTTATATCTATTTCTTTGAAATGAAATAGAATCAAAGATTACAAAATGGATATTTAGAAATAGTTTATTTCATTCAAATCAATTTATAAAATAAGATATTTTAAGTTGTTTAGCTACTAACTTATAGCTAATGTCTATTAAATTTTTGTTAAGTGTGATACTTGTTCATTTGCTTACAATATCTTATTAACTTCAACCAACAATTCAAAACTAAGCCTAACTTTAATTTGTTTTGCTTTTCTTTGGCTACACTAAGCTTGACCAAGAATACTAATTCAACCAAAATTTTCGATGTCCAACCCAACCAATAATCAAAAGGCATCAAGATTGTTTCTTTTCAAAGTCCATTAGTAGTATCACTAAACTCCATCAAGAAAATTACCATAAAATTATCATACTTAATAATTTTTTCAATTTTTGAACTCTAGTTCTAAGCCTAACACTTATTTTTTGTTCACTTGACTAAATCATGTACAAATCTTGGTTGGTTTTGTAATGGTGAGCTACTATTATGTCTTTGTTGCTACAACTTTAATAAATTTTATGTAAAATTTGAGCTTTTGATTAGTGCTCACCACGTGTTTGATGAAATGCCTCAAACATTCTACTTAACAACATCCTCAAATAATGTTCAACAACAACCCAAAATAATGTTCAACAACCCCAAGCAATGTTCAACAACAACACCAACAAAAATGTTCATTTAGAATTTTCCAACAATCCCAAGCAATGTTCAACAACAACACCAACAAAAATGTTCATTAACTATTTTCCAACAATCTCAAATAATATTCAACAACAACCACCCTAACACCAACCCAAAAAAATACAAAAAAATTATACTTTTAAAACATATAAATCCATAATATGTAAGAAAATTTATGTAATAATAACCACTAAACAAATATAGTATGTCAATTTAATTTCATGAACTAGAATTTAAAATTTTTATGGTAAAAAATTAGGGCAAAAAATAAAAAAAAAAATTGCTCCAAAGCCAGAAAACTCACCTCATCTGCCGGAGTTTTGCTCCACCACCATTGATTTAATATTACCCTGATTTGATAGATGAAAGAACTAAAAAATAAAAAGTTAGGATTTTGCAATTTTGGGAAAAAATGAGAAGAAAAATAATGAATAATAAACTTACCAATTTGTTGAGGAATAGATTTGTGATTAAACCTTGGTTGATTTGAGATTGCCGTGTCTTTTTTATGATTCCTGTGATTTTTATCGGGTAAGAAACGAGAGAGAAAGAGGGGAAGAAAGAAAGAAAGGAAAGAGAGGGGGGAAAAAATGGGTCTGCTGTGTTTTGTTTTAAAGGTGTCCGACCGCTTATCCGACTGCAGCGGTCGGACGTCTTAAAAATTATTATAGTTAATTGAGGTCCGACTGCTGCGGTCGGACGTTTTTATAAAAAAATAGTTAATATAAATTAAATAAAATAACCGACCGTCGCGGTTGGATAAAGGTCTCCCACCGAATTTCGGTCCGAAATTTTCAGTGGGAAACCCCTTATTTTTAGTAGTGTCCTCCGTTCGGCGGGAATCATTGCGGAGCTTATCACAAGTTTTCCCCAAGGGTGCCAATTTGTCCCACAACTTATCATTTTCATCTTGGAGGAATACAGAAAGACCCTTGGCTTCAGAAATGTCGTTCTCAGTAGTTTTAACCTTCTCTTCCGCTGCCAACAACCTTTGTCGTAATCCTTCCTCAAGTGCTTCTAAGCGGGTCACATTGGCATAATGTACTTGCTCGGTCAGTTTGGCTTCTTGAAGAGATGACTGAAGAGTCTCTATAGCCTATTTGCGCGTGCGGGCCTCGTCGCTCATTGCTGCATTCAGGTCTTGGTTTTCATCTGCTCTAAGTGGTAGGCCTTGTGCGTGGTTTGGAGCTCTCCTTTCAGTTTTTCCAATTTTTCCACAAAGGGCTACAAGCTGGTGACCTTCATTCTCCTCCTTCAAAGGTTCATATGAGCTCCCTCGGTGAAGGATGTCATGGTAAAACATCAACCCCTGAACGGACATCAAAAGAGATGTTCAAAAGAGGGAAGGTAAAAATCCAATTCATAACATTGAAAATAACTGAACAAAAAAATGCACCTGGTGAGAGCATCCAGTGGCAACCTAGAGCACTCTCTGTTGGTTGTAGTCAGCGAGATGTCTTTGCTTGTAGAGACTAATCAGCTCAGCAGTATGGTCAGACACAAAGCTCGAGCTTTTAAACAGGTTAACTCACGCAGCAATGGGAGTAACAACCTCACAAGGTCCACCTATGGGCTCTCCGACGGCAGCTGCATCCGCAGCCACCTCTTTACCAGAACGATACTGGGGAGAGTTAGTCGGCTCAGGGACAGGAGTCAGTGTAGCGTGTTCTGCAAGTATTCGATGGATAACCGTTCATGTGACATGCGAAGAAACTACATTAGTGAAAAGGTAGGAAAAACTGACCTAATGACCGAGGCTCAACGGGAATAGTCGGCAGCACGACTTCATCTACCTTACCAGCTTCTTCTTCAAATTCAGGAGTTTCGTCAATCAGGTGTTTTCATTTTCGCGTAAAGGGACTTGGCTTAGGAGTAGCAGCAACAGAAGAGAGGGCAACAACAACTTTAGGCTTGGGCACTCGAAGAACTTCTCTCTCGCCATCAAAGATCATCAGAGGCTCATCGAAGACCACTACGTTATCAAATCTTGTAGGCCTTTACTCTTTGAAGAATGAGAGCTGCTAGCTCTCTCAACAACCCTACCGACGAATGCCTGTACTTCAGGAAGGGGGGCGATATATGGAGGAGCAATCTGGATTTCCTTCGTATCAGGCATTGGACGACAGGAGATCCCTGAAGTAAAGTAAGGTGTTGGAAATAATAGAGGCGTGAAATCAAGGAAGTATCTAGGATAAATGACTTACCGTAGTCCTTTCCCTGCCGACCGTTCATACCAGCCAAGGACATGAAATTCATTGTGCTAGCAGGATTTCTTGCGAAGATCGCAGTAACCCACATGGTTAAGTCATCATGAGTTAGCGGGAGAGCAGTCATGGAGTTCGCTAAGTGGAACGGAAAGCCAGTTCAGGAAAGCAGCGGACATAAAATACACAAGGATAGGAATGTAGTAACTTAAACTGCTGATTGAAGACCTCTAGGAAGGGGGAGGATAGTACTATGGATAGGGTTCGCACCGCCACATATCGGTGGACCCAGCCACGGTTTCTGGAATCATTACTATTGGAGACTATACCTTTTCTTCCCCGTTTGATGAGGATCAGCACACCCGATTTATGGAAACTGGGAGAATAGAAAGCATGAAGATTCCAAAAAGAAAATTTCACCTTAGCATGATTGGCTAGATGATCCAGCACGACCATCAAATGCCAAATAGAAGGCCCGACCTGGCCTAAGCAAATGTTGTAATGATGATAAATGTCCTCAATAATTGAACGTACATGTTCGTTAAGTTGTAGAGTGAAAGAGTATGCATGTTCCATCGAATAACCAGTCCGATGAGGGGAAAATATTTCCTCAGAAGTAGGAACGATGATGTCTATAATGTTGAGCCATTTATAGTAAAGCCTGATGCGATTTATATCATCCTCTACAGTGGTGGATGGGTAGAACTCGATGGAGAGGTTATTATTCTCACCTTCCTGTTTGGCCCTACAATTCGGCCATCACCTTCAAAATTCAAGGCTTGAGGCAGATAATCTAGAACTCTGTAGTTTCTGGGAGGAAGTTTGCTTCTTCAACCATATTGAAGGAGAAATGCTTTGAGAAGGCTGGAGAAAAGGCTTCTTTTGGAGGAAAGTTTTGAAAAGAGTTTGAAGATGAATGAAAGGCTCTATAATCACAGTGTACTTATATATATCAAGGAGGAGTCTTAGATGGAGTGTTAATCATTTTGAAAACATAAGATTGTAATTATATTGGCTTATGTGATACATCCCAATAATTACGGGATATGATAGGGTGGTTGCAGTATCGAAAAGAAGCAAATAAAAACCCCTTCAATCACACGGTTGCACGCCATCGTACTTGAGTACTTGCATTCAATGAGACATATGCGATGAGATAGATGACGAGTATCAGGTGCAGGCGCATCTCTACGTCTTCTATCACGCCTCTTTTACTTCCTGATTATTTATGATAGCACTCAACAAGTGGGGAGACTAACTGTATGAGCAAAAAATGCCACCTATGATTATGGGGATACAAGTCCAGCTAGCAAGACTAGACTTAACTTACAAGTCAACAGGCATAGAAGATACCCACCTACTCCTTATGCCACGACCGGTCAACCGGTACAGGCGTAGGATGCAAGGTATACATCCCGCCGCCTTAGGATTTACAGTCTCCTAGTTAAGGTTTCGTATATACCACTACCTTGAGCATACATGCCACAACCTTATTTGTCTTTTTATTTTACCTTAGTTACAACTGGGTAAATCTTAGCTATAAATACCCCTCCTGACATTGCATTGTACATCAAGCGATTCACATCGAATCTGGTTATTCTCAAGGAATAATATTCTTTACTTTCTTGTCTATTATCTTTCATTTTCTGTATTTTCCTTCACATTTACTGTAGTGTTTGTGACCCTTCAACAAATTTAATTATTTTACTTAAATGACCAAATTTAGGCCTAAACAATCCAGATAATGACCCTAAGCCATTCTATTAAATAAATTCAAGGAATTAGGGTGCTAATTCATGAGATTGAACTTCGAGAAAGTTGGGTGAAAACCTTAATTTAATTGAATTGGGGAATTGAGTCAAATTGAACTCAATTATGTAAGCATCCATTATGTCAGGCCAGAGGTAATTTAGTAATTTTCTGTTTAATAGCGTAATATCCCTTATGTGTGCACTTATATGTGCGGCTACTCTTCTTTGGCTTAGAAAGAGATAGGTTTGAAAGGCTCCGAAAAGGGAAAGCGATCATCCAGTAGCTGTATTGACCTTGCATTTTTAGGTAAGTGGTTTCATCTATTTGTTTGACGGCCTTTGGCCTTGTGGTTGTTCTATTCACGCGTTCTTTACGTGAATAGCTACCGATAAGATTTACTTACTATGCCATAGCTTCGGGCTATAATTTCATATTATATTGTTAGGACTTGGTTTGGTGTTACAATGAAAATAAGAGTGTTGTACTCCAGTTTGTAAGCTTGATATGTTTGATTACTTTGCATATATGCAGTGCTATGTTAAGCTTAGTGTCGAGCTAAAATTTAGAGAGTTGTATGATTTCTGTGAATATCAATTGATGAGCCATAAGCTTAGGGTTATGTTAAGAACAAAGATGTTCTAAGATGGTTATGGATATTGATAGAGAGATTTCTAGTTTATATGCATATATACTTGTTCTATATGTTTTTTCTGGTTCTGATTGATTAGATACGACATTTGGGTCATACGCCGCGACACTATGACTTAAGGATCAGGTTTTACGCCACAACAATCATAGTTATCGGAGGATCGGGTTGCACGCTGCAACACTATGATTATATGGATGCGGTTGTTCGCCTCAACATCATAGTTAATCGAATCAATTATATACTGTGACATTATGTATATTTGGATGTGCTAGTTGGTTGCTTCATGTGTGGCCCCTAGATTGTGCTGGTTGTGTGATTTAGGCATTCTGTATCTTCTACTTGTTATCTCTTTAGTTGTTTAGTCCTCTGGCTGGACTACTTGTATTTCGAGGTAGCTAGTAGAGTCCCACTTACCGAGTCCTTTAAACCCACCCTCAGTTTGTTTTTTGTCTCCTTATTTTATTTTCGGCAGATTCTACTCCAGGATCGAGTTCAACACGTGATTGAGGAGAGAAGACATTCCAGCTATCAGGGGTGAGCCAACTTTTGTTCGTAAAGGCCACCCGTTCTAGTTTGTCTGATATTAGGCCTATTTTACTTCCTTCAGGAGATGTATACATTTCTTAGTACTCTTAGATGTCTGGTTTGGATAGCCCTAAATCTAATTATGGGGTAGCAAATGTACTTCTTTCTAACAACTTATATGTATGTATGTATGTATGTATGTATGTATGTATGTATGTATGTATGTATGTATGTATGTATGTATGTATGTATGTATGTATATATGTATGTATGTATGTATGTATGTATGTATGAATGATGTGCTCCTTTTAAGTTATTTTCATGTTTTAAGTTAGTTTCATGTTTGTTTCGTAAATTTAGTCGAAAGGGTTCACCCGACGGTCTAAGGGAGGATGTCGGGTACCTGCACAGTTTAGCCCAAAATCCAGGTTGTGTCAATATATTTACACTCCTACCAATACCCCCTTCCCCTCAAGTTGGAGTATGAGTATTTTGAATACTCAACTTGCAAATAAAATAATCAAACTGTACTTTCTCTAAAGCCTTCATAAAAATGTCTGCCAACTGAGTGTCTATGGGCACATGTCTGGGGAGTATTTTTATACCAATAGTTTCATCATGGACAAAGTGAAAATCAACCTCAATGTGCTTGGTTCGTTCATCAAACACCGAGTTTCGCGCTATGTGCAAAGCCGTTTGACTATCATAATTCAGATATACCGGGAACTAACAACTTATCTGAAGGCTCCACAATACTTCTTCAAGTCATTTCAACCCACAGACGGTCATATCCATTAACGGATATTCAACTTATGCTGATGATTTGGGCATTGTATGCAGCTTATTAGTCCTCCAAGAGATAGGTAAGTTTTCGAGAGAAATACACCATCTGGTGAGTGAGTGTCAAGTCAGTGGGCATCCACCCCAATTAGAGTCATACCATCCACAAAAATTTGAGATCGCATTTAGAATTCATCACAATACCTTGTCCGGGGCTGCCTTTCTAATAATGCACCTCTCGGAGAGCTGCATCTGAATGCTCAATTCTTAGTTGTTGCATAAATTGAGATTATACATGAACACTATAAGATAAATCTAGGTGCGTAAAATAAAGATAAATAAGATGCCTAACAAAACACTTATATGGTCCCGAATAATGAAGAAATCAGCCACTCGTAAGAGCTAATCACTGATTCTGCTCCATAGGATTACTAATTGGTTTTTCACCCAATAATCAAACCTCAGAGATTATGTCCAAGGCACATTTTCTTTGGTAAAGAAATATCCCTTTAGGACCTCATGCAACTTCAACACCCAAGAAATATTTTAGAATCTCTAGTTACTTCATATGGAAACAGTTGGAGAGATAAGTCTTAAAGTTTTGAATAGCTCGAGAATTATTATCAGAGGTAATCAAATCATTCACATAGAAGAGCAGATTTAGCTACAATGCTCCATTCTTAAATGTGAAGAAGGAATAGTCGGAATATGATTGCCTAAAATCATAGCTCTTAGCAAACCAATACCTTGGTGCCTGCTACTATCTGTACAAGGACTTCCAGAGACAACAAACATTCTCGGAATCTTCTTTCCAATGACCAGAGGAAATTTCATATAAACTTCTTCTTGAAGATCACCCTGAAGAAAAGAATTATGAACATCTATCATATGCATTTCCTAATTTTACCCACAACTACTTCTAGAAATACTCGCACAGTCACCATCTTGGCAATAGGCTCAAAAGTCTCGGTATAATCGATTCCTTTTACTTGATGATTATCAAAAAATTACTAACAGACCATTGTACTGCTCCACTGTACCATATGAATCATACTTGATCTTGTATACCCAATGACATATGACTACTTTCTTTCGCAATGAGAGATGTTTGATCACCCAATTTTTGTTAGCTTTCGAGGCTCTCAACTCTTGTTGCATGGCTTTTCTCCCTCGTTCATAGCTTTAGAAAAGGAGGTCGGCTCATGTCTCACGTTATGGCTGCAAGAAAATTGACAAGCCACGAAGAAAATTATCACAATTAATATAGTGTGTTAGAGGACATGGCATACTTGAGGTCCGAGTGAACGATCGGATTCCCAGACATCAGTTGGAATACGATTACTAAGATTAGTAATAAAATTACGAAAAAAAAAACTTTTCCTTCTTAGCATGCTTCCATCGGCCCAACTTTTCCTCCACTACTCCTTTAACAAAACTTCAGGGATAAAATTCTGCTATCGTGTCATCATGTTCCGGTATGTCAGTTTTCAGACCAATTTCATCATCCGCTTGTGTTTCGTGCATCCTATACTTGGGCGCAATTTGTGCCAAAGGAGTTTCGAAACCCCCTTACTTTAATATTCTCATCTTCTCCGGCCACACCTACTTCTTTGTTAGAATCTTGATCCGGGAACTCATTTACATTGGTCATTGGTACAAATGCAAACTTTTTTTTGATAAGAAGTGATATCTTTCGACACTAAAAACTCTTTAGTGTCCAAGTCATACCACGTCTCTTTCCCATAAGTACCCAACAAAAACACACTGACCACTCCTATTAGAAAACTTGTCTTCCGTTCATCCTTACTTACAAGCATAACACAAGCATTCGACACTCTCAAATAATCGTAACTTGGTGTCATGTCAATCAAAATACCATAAACTGTCTTCCTGTGTAATACTGAACAAGGAGTGAAATTGATTATATAACAAGTTGTCAAGACACTCTTTCCTCAAAATTTACTCAAAAATTAGGCTTGAAACCTAAGTGTCTGGGCTACATTTAAGATGTATCAATGTTTTATTTCAACTTTCACATATTTCTCTAATGTCCTGGCACAAGATGTTTGGAAGTCATTCCTTGTTCGAGTTTTCATGCTTGTAAATTCTAATCCATTATCACTTCTAACAATCTTTACTCTTTTGTTAAATTTTCGTTCCACCAAAATAAAGAAATTTTTTGAAGTTTTGACTTACTTATTATTAATTGATAATAACAACCACACAACCCAAGAACAATCATCTAAAACTGCTAAAAAATACGATGCGCCATATAAAGATTCAGTTTCATAAGGACTTCAGAAATTACATTGTATCAACTCAAAAATTTTGGAGGCTTTATTATCACTCAAGGGAAATACATTCCTCATTTTTTTTTACTTGATGGCATACATCATAAGCTTTCTCATTTGAACGGGTACTATTATTCCTATGTTTTTGAACCGAAAGAGAGTTACTTGAGCGGAAGGGTGTCGTAACCTCTAATGCCATCAGTTCAACACATCTACTTTCAAATCCCTTGTGTGTGGTGTTGACACCCAATTTTGTCCCTCCTTTTTTATAATTGACTATATTCAACTTAAATGTGCAATAGTGATTTTTCAAACAAATATGCATTAGATATCATGCATTTATCTGTGTAGCCATTATCCTTAACTCCCTATTTATACTATATTTATTTAATTGCGACTATATTACGTAATTGCACCATTAGAGTGTTTCTTAAACAAATACCGTTAATGTGGTTATATGGGCAATTTAAAACATTACTAGTATCATATAATTATTATATGTGTCTATTTATGTTTAATTAATAATATGTGAGCTCATTTCATTTTATTTTTAATTAAGTTCATTTATTCAATGTTCTTTCTTATTTTATACTAATTGTTCATAGCATTTATGATTGAATATTAGCCAATTATGAATAGCCAAATCCTTTACTGTATAATAGCAGTTAAACATATCTCATTTCAAAACTTAACTCGTATGCTAATCTCGTCCTAAGTGTCGACGATCTCGGCAATCCTTGAGGTAAATCCTCTAATGTATGCGCACAGATCATTCCCTATTGATTTGATGAAATCTTCTTACCATTTTATTTTTATCTCAAACTTCATGACCATTTTTTAAACTCATTAAAACTCCATCACTATCTTTATATTTAATTCATTTCCAAAATATTTTAGTTGATAGTCCTCCTCTAATCTTCTGATTCTATTTCGTTGGACTTACTCCAAATTTGAATTTCATGCAACTGTCTTTCCATGTTTTAATGTGAGCTATTAATTTGCGCATCTCTCTTAATTTTTTTTTCTTAATTAGTTTGATTTCTCTTTGATTGCTTTCTTTTAGAATTATTATTTTAGTTGTGCAATGATTCATGTACTTGTATTATACATCATTTCAAGACTACATTCATGACCCGAGCCTCAACTTTCAATATAAGTAAGGATTTTTGAATATATTTTCCAATTTTAGATATAATATGCAAGGGTCTAGTTCCACTATAAATAGGTCATACTTCATTCTCACTACACACAACTTAGCCACTTATCTCTCTACACTTCTTCATTTTTAATACACTACTCCATTCTTCTTTATTCTATTTCTCTATCGAGAGCCACATTAAAGATTTGTCTTGGAGTTCGTATTGACAAAAGTTGCTTATTCGTTGGAAGGTAATTGGTATTCAAATAATTTATTTTTGTGCTATGTGCTAATGTTGTAGGTGCAAATACATGTAAGTTACTACTATGTGTAGTAAATATTTGGCTATACAGGGGCCAAATCTCATTCTCATCTTTTTAATTGGCACTAGTTCTAAAAGTAGACTATATGCAAAGCTGAAATCTGAAAGTTTGTTATAAAATAGACTATTTGTGCAAAGTTGTGAGTACTGAGATTGTTAAAACTAGAAATACAAATTTATCGTTTTGTGTTTAAAATGCTAACTGGTTTTAATATTTGGTCCTAAAGAGACTGTTTCTTGAACTGCATGTCTAAAATTATATTATTTACGCAAAACTGACTTATGAAAATTGCAGCAGTTAGTAGTAGGTTCATGGTTGAAGTCTTGAAACTGGGAATAGAACATTTTTTACAAAGTGCTCATTTTTAAAAAGTCACACCAGTCTTCACTTTAATTTTCTGAAAGCAGCTAATCTGAAATTTCATTTATATTAATGTCTATTACTGCAAATTTAATGTTTTGAAATGTAATAGGTTACACTTGATATCTTGAAAGTGGTCAAAATTGTGACCAGTGTCTAGAACTAGATTATTTCTGTAAATGTTGCATTCCAAAATGTAACAGCGATGTAGACTGTAAACGTGCAGGCTTGCCTTTTCATTAAATCAAAATTTGCAACTATGTGCTTCAAATTCGACTTGATTGATCAGCGTGACCGTATTTTTACTTGACGACTAGAAGAGTCTAGATTGGGGCACTTAACACATTTAGGAATGTCTAGATATTTTACGTTTTTAATTAATTGTCCCAATGGCGTCCGGGACTTTAAGTTGGGACGATAGTAAACTCTTTAGGACGTTTTGAAACGTTAGTATGCGATTTAGTTGAATACTTAAAGAGGGTATGGGGGTTAAGGGTAATTTAAGCCCCTCGGATATGATGGAAACTACCCGAGCTACACTTGATAGTGGATTCTGAAACTATCGTCCCTTACGAAAGCCGGGTTCTGATCCGAATAGAATAATAAAATCTAGGGTTTTTCAAATATTTAATTAGTTATTATTTTGCGGCTATTTGTGCAACTATTATTTTAAATTGTTTATGCAAATATATTAAATTGCCTATTTTACTTTGCATCCTATATCTCCTTTGTTTATTTATTTAGTTTCTATCCTTTTTATAAGCAATATGTTTAAACCCAATATAGAAATCGGCCGGGAACCACATTTGTGGAACTTAGGAGGTGCCTAACCCCTTCCTTCTAGGTTAGCTTGAACACTTACCTGAATCTCTGACTAGTAGACCAACCCGGAGTTATTCTTTAAAATTAAATTAGAAATTAATAGGTGACCTAATACACTTTAGAACTATATTAGGTGGCGACTCCCAAAACCTCTAACTCCAAATGAGTTACCCCCAAGTCGGACACCACTTACTTTATTATTTTAAAGTGGGGTGCGACAGAATGGCGACTCCGCTGGGGATTAAATGTTCTAACCATTACGATTTTTTATATTGGGTTTATTATTGCTTTTATTATTCAATACTAACTTTTTATCTTTGCAGGTGGGTAATCTTTTACATTTGACATTTTTTTTTTAATATGATATTTAGTATATTATTGAATTTATTTGTTGCATTTTGTTCATACTCCTCCACTCCTGGAAAATTGACACTTACACACACACAAACGATTACGTGGATCTCACGGTCGTTTCACTCTCAAAAAACCCTGTAAGGGGGACGGTTGGGATAAGTTGGTCCGTGGTACAACCAACAATTCTAAACGTTCCCACCCCTTGGTTGTCCGCCTGGGGGAACCATGTCCTTGTCTAGATTAGCCAACTCTTAATGAAGACTCCTTTTAGGGATCATTCATCATATCATATCTAGGACCATTTTTGACTTCGGCTCACGTCTAAGTCTACTAGTTCACCATATTTGAATGAACCGAATGGGTTTTCAACCCTAAGGGACATTTAAATGTGTTATGTGTGCATCTATTTAACATTTAACGTGTCTAATGTAGACCATTTGTTCTCAAAAGTGTGGATCATCCAATTATTTATCAAAGAAAACAGACTTTAAATTGATTTTTCTACTTTTGTATAACAAAATCAATTATTTATTTCTATAAATAGAAATCGTTATAGAAATCAATTATTTATTTCTATTTGCATATGAAATTTTTTATTTCTACATTTACGCAAAATCAATTATTTTATAAAATTATTTTTTAGGTTATGAACGAAATTAATTTTCTACTCTTATGAAAACCAAAATCATAAAATTTAAATTGATTTATGTTACTTTAATCACCTAAAAAGAGAAAATGTGTATTTCTACATTTATTTAATAAAAATATTGTCCATTCATTTTTTGGGTTATGAGAACAAATGGGATGACGCACGATATACGTTCCATTTTAAATACCATACTCAAACTTAGGAAGGCTTAACATCCTTGGTATGTTAAAGTCCATTAGCCAACTTCGTCCAAATGGCGCCTATCATGTATCTTATATGTGTTGGTCTTGTTAGGTCTACCTCCAGCACAAAAGAGGTTCCTTGCATTAGAAAACATGATATGTTTTGTATATGAAAATTATTATCTCAACACTGACTTGTTTTTTTTCATGTGTTAGTTTTACTCCCACTCCCGTGGTTGACTTGTGCATTCTGGCCGAGCATCAGTACCGGACGAGAGCCAAGGGACCAGTTACAACTCCTCCCCCTTCACAAACTAGAAGAAGAGGAAAGCGAAACATTATGTCTGAGTTGAATAACGCTGCTCTTATTGATGATAACAATGGAACGCCACGCAAGCTTGCCCCAGTTGGGTATAACGAACATGTTGCTACTTTAGAGCAAAGAATTAAAGAACTTGAAGAGAAACTGACAATGACCAGTTTACCCGGTGTTAACTCCGCCCATTCAGGAGAGCCTGTCGATCCAAGTGGGTCAGCCCGCCCTAACGGAAAGGACCTTATACACCCAACTGATCCACCCGCTGTTCATCAAACTGTACTACCAGCCACATACCAAACAACACTCCCCGCTACTTACCAGACAGCACCACCCGCTATCTACCAAACAACACCAACTGCTACTTACCAAGCAACCCTACCCACCAGTTATCAAGCACCACCTCCTGCACATCCTACTTACATAAACACAAACTTACCTCGCACCAACACCGCATACCCGCAGCCTTACAACCCCATGTTCACTGCTGAAACCAAACAACTCACTTCGCCAGTCAAAAACCATGAAAACTATGAATGGGCGGAGGATGAAGCCAATGATGATGGCACAAAAGAGAAAGTTCGTAAGCTAGAGGCAGCTTTTAAGAAGTTTGAGTTAGGCAAAACTACTAAAGGTTTAGCTTATGAAGACTTGTGCATCTATCCTACTTTGAAATTGCCAGACGGATACAAGATACCAAAGTTCGACCTGTTCAATGGCACTGGAGACCCTATGGCACATCTGAGAACATATTGTGACAAGTTGATCGGAGCAGGGGAAGACGAGAAAATACGAGTAAAGCTATTTAGCCGAAGCTTGACCGGAGAGGCTTTGAGTTGGTTCTCTAAGCAGAAGCCTGGCACATGGCTCGGTTGGGAAGACATGGCAGCAGATTTCGTAGAACGATTTGGGTACAACACTGAAATGGTACCCGATCGTTTCTACCTGGAAAAGTTGAAAAAGAAACCCACTGAAACGTTTAGAGAATATGCTACTAGGTGGAGAGCAGAAGCTGCCAAGGTACAACCCGCTATGGATGAAAAAGAAATAGTGAATATATTCATCCGCATTCAAGAGGACGTCTATTACGATAAGCTGTTGCATATGAAAAATCAGAAGTTTGCTGATGTAGTGTTGATGGGAGATGACGTAGAAGAAGGACTGAAAAGTGGAAAGATTATTAGCCTAGCTGCACTACAAGCTACTAATAAGGCTATCCAGTCAGGAAATGTGAGTCTCTCCAAAAAGAAGAAAGACGAAGTCTCTTTTGCAGCAACCATTCAAGACCCTGCCTTAACCCACTATTACCAAACACCACCACCATTCTATCCATACCCTCACATACCACCTGAATATTCCGTCTATAACACTCAGCCCACTCGGCCTATATTTCACACCCCAGCACCAAGCCGTCCACCATACCAGCAAAATACTCAACCCAACTACCGAAATGCACCGTCATACCCTCCTAGACCTCGCCCTGAGGCAAATCAAAGACCCAAAAGGGACTACACTCCACTAGCCGAATCTCGCACTCAATTGTTCGAAAGATTGAAAGCTGCCGGGCTTATCGTCCCGATACCTCAAAAGATGCCAGACAACCCTTCACCTAACTTTGACTACGGTAAAAGGTGTGCATATCACTCAGGTGGACCGGGGAATGAGACGGAGAGATGTTTTGCACTAAGAGATAAGATTCAAGACCTAATAGATGAAAAGGTCATTAATTTGAAAGCGCCAAATGTGCACAAAAACCCGCTACCCAGTCATGGGGATGAGAAGGTGAATATGATCGACTTCAGCAAAGAATGCAATCTGGAAGGCACAATCATAAAAGCAAAAACAGTGTTTGATGAACACAAGTTTGGCATGGGGTACGTCTTGGTTTGCAAAGGAAAAAGTATTACAAAAGATACAAGAGGTTATCATTCACTAGAGCAGTTTGTTCCAACTCTGAAACAAGCATCCATCTTTTCAAGCTACATGAAAACTCTCAAGGGAGAAGGACTTGCCGAAGGTGTTCATGATATAGAAGATGAGCTGACCGGTCTAAAAAAGCTATTCATGGAAGAATATGATGCAGCTCTTGAAAAGCATACTGAAGCCCCGAACATCTAGAAAGCTGAAGCTAAACAACTGAATCTGCAGCACATTCCGAGCATGCCGAGAACCTTAGTAGAGCTGGGGCATTAGTTGTCTTCTTAAATAAAACACGACTCCAAGTCGTTTGTTTTTGTTTTCTTTGTTTTTCAACTTTGTTGCATCATTGTCTCCCTTTGAAGACTATTTCTCAAATCCAATAATAAAAGCATTTCTTGTTTTTTCATTTTTCGAGTATGCATCGTTCACTATCAGCAAAATTATTTAAATTCCATTGAATCTGCGACTGCGATGTGAGAAGGCGGTCGAATACGATGAGTATAAGCCAGACTATGATGATTCAACAAAGGACATTTAAGGAACTTCATCGCTAATCGTGGAGATCTTACATCAGACAACTGAGACAAGAGCATATTGATGAAGATGACTTACAATTCAACGCAAAACAGTAGAAATACATATAAGAAGAAGAATTAGACAATCCCAAGCGGACTAAAAGCATACTCAAGCAATTGGCACTCATAGATAGCGAAGTATGAATACAACGAGCAATAGAATGACAAAGGCATTTACCAAAAGTTGGAGCAAGAGAGTTTATCCTAAAGTGGAATTCTCTAAATCTAGACAAAATTAACGAGATCCTTTACTCAGATGCAATCAAGAGATACTACAAATTGAGCAACATCCATTTTTATTGGATTTGAACTACGTAGCGACCTGATTCCCAAAAGGGGATACGTAGGCAGCCTACCCAAGGCACGGTCACATCATAAGAGATTTTTATTAGACACTGGGTCAGAATTTTTTGAGTTTCCCTCAAAAAATTCAAAGAATACATTACAACACACTGGGGCAGAATTTTTGAGGGATCTCAAAAATTCAAGGAAAATACAAGCAGCACACTGGGGCAGAAATTTTGAGGTTCCCTCAAAATTTCAAAATGGATAATCTTGGAGCAGCAAATGGATATAGAGGAGATTATGTCCAAACAACACGTCACAGTCTATGATTCAATGGAATGAATTCGCATCATTTTTCTCAAAACACATGCATATATCATTTCCTTACCCCTTTTTCCCACAGCTCGACTAAGGTTCGACGTTCAAAAAGGGAGATATTACAAGGAGGAGATTATACAAGATGCAGCAGCAGAGTACAACACAGCGAATGCGCAAGTCAGACTCCCCCTAAAAGACTCACAAATTTTCTTTGATTGCAGGTTTACACAGGTACCGAGTATACCTGACAACTTTTGCAAAGCAATATATATCAATTTTGACAAGCATAGGATCCATGTCGGTGGATATATAGGGTCCGCAGCGGTGGACATGACATCAATTTGAGAAGTATAGAATCCATGTCGGTGGATGTATAGGGTCTGCATCGGTGGACATGACAAGCATAGGATCCATGTCGGTGGATATATAGGGTCCGCAGCGGTGGACATGACATCAATTTGAGAAGTGTAGAATCCATGCCGGTGGATATATAGGGTCTGCATCGGTGGACATGACAAGCATAGAATCCATGTCGGTGGATATACAGGGTCCGCAGCGGTGGACATGACATCAATTTGACAAGCATAGGATCCATGTCGGTGGATATATAGGGTCCGCAGCGGTGGACATGATATCAATTTGAAGAATATAGAATCTGCGTCGGCGGACATGTATGGTCCGCGTCTGTGGACACAACATCATTTTGACAAGCATAGATCCATGTCGGTGGATATATAGGGTCCGCGTCTGTGGACATGACATTAATTTGAGGAAGCATATTTGGTCTGCATCGGTGGACACATTCAACAATGAAAATAATCTAGGGCTCGCGTTTGTGTACATGACAACAATGACAACATGGTAGGGTCCGCGATTGTGGGCATAATTCAACGGTTTGAAAGCAAAACAACATTCGTGTTTGTGAACATGAAGACAATGACAAGCATAGAATCCATGTCGGTGGATATACAGGGTCCGCAGCAGTGGACATGACATCAATTTAAGAAGTGTAGAATCCATGTCGGTGGATATATAGGGTCTGCATCGGTGGACATGACAAGCATAGAATCCATGTCGGTGGATATATAGGGTCCGCAGCGGTGGGCATGACATCAATTTGAGAAGCATAGAATCCATGTCGGTGGATATATAGGGTCCACGTCTGTGGACATGACAACATTTGACAAGCATAGATTCTGCGTCGGCGGATATATAGGGTCCGCGTCTGTGGACACGACATCAATTTGAAGAGCATAGAATCCATGTTGGTGGGTATATAGGGTCCGCAGCGGTGGGCATGACATCAATTTGAGAAGCATAGAATCCATGTCGGTGGATATATAGGGTCCACGTCTGTGGACATGACAACATTTGACAAGCATAGATTCTGCGTCGGCGGATATATAGGGTCCGCGTCTGTGGACACGACATCAATTTGAAGAGCATAGAATCCATGTTGGTGGGTATATAGGGTCCGCGTCTGTGGACATTACATCAATTGGAGAAGCATAGGATCTGCGTCGGCGGATATACAGGGTTCGCAGTGGTTAACATCACAACAATGACAACAGTGTAAGGTCCGTCTGTGGACGTGACTTCAAATTTGAGAAGCATAGAATCTGCGTCGGCAGATATATAGGGTCTGCGTTTGTGGACAGGACAACAATGAAAGAAGCATTGAATCCATGTCGATGGATATATAAGGTCCGCGCTTGTGGACATGACAACAATGAAATAAGCATATAACCCATGTCGATGGACATATATAAAGTTTGCATATGTGGATAATTCAGCAATTAGAGGTATAGGGTCCGCGTTTGTGGGTATAGTTCAACAATTTGAAGCAGAGTAAAGTCCGCATTTGTGGACATAGTTCAGCAATTTGGAGCAGTAAGGTCCGCATTTGTGGACAGACCAACTATTGATCAAAGCATAGAATCTGCGATTGTGGATAATAGGGTCCGCGTTTGTGGGCAGTTCAACCATTAAAGGAACACAGGATCAGTGCCTATGTATACAGTTCAACATTGAAAGCAACATAAGATATATAAGGTTCGCAGTGGTGAACATGACAACAATTTGCAGCAGAGCAAGGTCCACATCGGTGGGCATAGCATTGGAAAGACATTTGGATGAGACATCAATCAAACAAGCATGAGACAAAACAACCCCTCGGCTCAACAGGGAAGTTTACTTTACTTTATCTTTACATCTATTGCATTTATCATGATTTTGCTGCAGGGTATGTCCCGATTTCTCGACAAATCCATGTGCCATACTTTCACGCCTGCTCCTAAAATCACTACCAACCATGCAACCTCAAAATCTCAAACACATACAAAGCAAAGCCTAACCCTACAAGCAATGCCTTTTGCTACACCCGCAAGCTACCTATCTTGCCGAGTTCCAAGCTACAATTCCATACTCGTACCAGTGGCCTACCTAATCCTTCCTTGTCAATGGGATGTCAGTTTCATATCCATATCCAGTTGCGTCAATCGTGCGTATTTTCGTGCTTAATCGTGCCCGTTAGCTTGAATCGTGCGCATTCATAAAACTCGCTCCCCAAATATTTCCAAGCTCATTCAAGGCAATACTTGAAGGTGAGATGACACATTTATCGAGATGAAGTGGAAACTATGTCCGTGTAAACTCCTCTTTATGGGTGTGTCGTGCACCACATCTTCATAACTAGGATATTATAAGGCTCTTTTCCCACGCTCGATATACCGATGTTATTTCATCTCCGACAATGCCTTTGCTTTATTCTTCATTCGTCTTGCCAAAAGGCAAAGCGTACACGAATCTAAACTTTACATATTTGGATAAGTTTAGTCTTTACATCAAAAATCGTGCGTCATAAACATCTCACACAGGCAACATGCCATCCTAGAACTACACACGACCTGATTCTCGTGAAACCCGAGATATGTAGGCAACTCAGAGACCGGGGTTTGGCCAAAACACCCCAAAACTCTCATTCTCCCCTTTCAATCATTTTGCCTACCAGTCGTGATAAAATTGGCTATTCCGTCAACTATCTTTGCCCGAAGACTCTTTCATCACCCCCGGGCAAAGAGGGGCAGCTGTTGACACCCAATTTTGTCCCTCCTTTTTTATAATTGACTATATTCAACTTAAATGTGCAATAGTGATTTTTCAAACAAATATGCATTAGATATCATGCATTTATCTGTGTAGCCATTATCCTTAACTCCCTATTTATACTATATTTATTTAATTGCGACTATATTACGTAATTGCACCATTAGAGTGTTTCTTAAACAAATACCGTTAATGTGGTTATATGGGCAATTTAAAACATTACTAGTATCATATAATTATTATATGTGTCTATTTATGTTTAATTAATAATATGTGAGCTCATTTCATTTTATTTTTAATTAAGTTCATTTATTCAATGTTCTTTCTTATTTTATACTAATTGTTCATAGCATTTATGATTGAATATTAGCCAATTATGAATAGCCAAATCCTTTACTGTATAATAGCAGTTAAACATATCTCATTTCAAAACTTAACTCGTATGCTAATCTCGTCCTAAGTGTCGACGATCTCGGCAATCCTTGAGGTAAATCCTCTAATGTATGCGCACAGATCATTCCCTATTGATTTGATGAAATCTTCTTACCATTTTATTTTTATCTCAAACTTCATGACCATTTTTTAAACTCATTAAAACTCCATCACTATCTTTATATTTAATTCATTTCCAAAATATTTTAGTTGATAGTCCTCCTCTAATCTTCTGATTCTATTTCGTTGGACTTACTCCAAATTTGAATTTCATGCAACTGTCTTTCCATGTTTTAATGTGAGCTATTAATTTGCGCATCTCTCTTAATTTTTTTTTCTTAATTAGTTTGATTTCTCTTTGATTGCTTTCTTTTAGAATTATTATTTTAGTTGTGCAATGATTCATGTACTTGTATTATACATCATTTCAAGACTACATTCATGACCCGAGCCTCAACTTTCAATATAAGTAAGGATTTTTGAATATATTTTCCAATTTTAGATATAATATGCAAGGGTCTAGTTCCACTATAAATAGGTCATACTTCATTCTCACTACACACAACTTAGCCACTTATCTCTCTACACTTCTTCATTTTTAATACACTACTCCATTCTTCTTTATTCTATTTCTCTATCGAGAGCCACATTAAAGATTTGTCTTGGAGTTCGTATTGACAAAAGTTGCTTATTCGTTGGAAGGTAATTGGTATTCAAATAATTTATTTTTGTGCTATGTGCTAATGTTGTAGGTGCAAATACATGTAAGTTACTACTATGTGTAGTAAATATTTGGCTATACAGGGGCCAAATCTCATTCTCATCTTTTTAATTGGCACTAGTTCTAAAAGTAGACTATATGCAAAGCTGAAATCTGAAAGTTTGTTATAAAATAGACTATTTGTGCAAAGTTGTGAGTACTGAGATTGTTAAAACTAGAAATACAAATTTATCGTTTTGTGTTTAAAATGCTAACTGGTTTTAATATTTGGTCCTAAAGAGACTGTTTCTTGAACTGCATGTCTAAAATTATATTATTTACGCAAAACTGACTTATGAAAATTGCAGCAGTTAGTAGTAGGTTCATGGTTGAAGTCTTGAAACTGGGAATAGAACATTTTTTACAAAGTGCTCATTTTTAAAAAGTCACACCAGTCTTCACTTTAATTTTCTGAAAGCAGCTAATCTGAAATTTCATTTATATTAATGTCTATTACTGCAAATTTAATGTTTTGAAATGTAATAGGTTACACTTGATATCTTGAAAGTGGTCAAAATTGTGACCAGTGTCTAGAACTAGATTATTTCTGTAAATGTTGCATTCCAAAATGTAACAGCGATGTAGACTGTAAACGTGCAGGCTTGCCTTTTCATTAAATCAAAATTTGCAACTATGTGCTTCAAATTCGACTTGATTGATCAGCGTGACCGTATTTTTACTTGACGACTAGAAGAGTCTAGATTGGGGCACTTAACACATTTAGGAATGTCTAGATATTTTACGTTTTTAATTAATTGTCCCAATGGCGTCCGGGACTTTAAGTTGGGACGATAGTAAACTCTTTAGGACGTTTTGAAACGTTAGTATGCGATTTAGTTGAATACTTAAAGAGGGTATGGGGGTTAAGGGTAATTTAAGCCCCTCGGATATGATGGAAACTACCCGAGCTACACTTGATAGTGGATTCTGAAACTATCGTCCCTTACGAAAGCCGGGTTCTGATCCGAATAGAATAATAAAATCTAGGGTTTTTCAAATATTTAATTAGTTATTATTTTGCGGCTATTTGTGCAACTATTATTTTAAATTGTTTATGCAAATATATTAAATTGCCTATTTTACTTTGCATCCTATATCTCCTTTGTTTATTTATTTAGTTTCTATCCTTTTTATAAGCAATATGTTTAAACCCAATATAGAAATCGGCCGGGAACCACATTTGTGGAACTTAGGAGGTGCCTAACCCCTTCCTTCTAGGTTAGCTTGAACACTTACCTGAATCTCTGACTAGTAGACCAACCCGGAGTTATTCTTTAAAATTAAATTAGAAATTAATAGGTGACCTAATACACCTTAGAACTATATTAGGTGGCGACTCCCAAAACCTCTAACTCCAAATGAGTTACCCCCAAGTCGGACACCACTTACTTTATTATTTTAAAGTGGGGTGCGACATGTGGTACGGTCCCAGAAGTAGTAGAGTCCATCATTTTATTCACCCGTACCGATAAACTTCCCCGTGGTCTGGTACTCTATAATGCACAAGTTATTAGTGAATTACACATTTCAATCAAATAGTTAAATTAATTAAGGCACATAAATCAAATTGCATGTCATTTCGGGCGCATAAAGAACTTCTCATAGGTCAAAAGCTCATTGATTTTGATTGATCCTTTCTCTAGTGGTTAAAGATCTGCTTTCATTGGGCAGGCCCACTAGAAATTGTGGAATTTCCTGTAGATTTTCCAAAACATTACACTCTACAGTCATATGATTTGGCTTTTGTGTCAATTATCTGTTGACACCTAATTTTGTCCCTCTCGTTTTAATGACAATTTTCAGACAAATTTGCACCTATTACCGTACAATTTAGCGTATCATCTTCATTTCATCTTCTGTTCAAAATCTTTATTTCAGACAAGCACGCCAATTAGACTTTTTTAAAAGACACTAGCACAAGCTACAGTTATTTACAAAATTTGCACGGATTTTTGCAATTATCTCGTATTTAGTCATATTATTGCTTATTATATTTTAAATCACTAATAATATCTTTTCTATATCCTGTTAATTATTTTAGGCATTCTCAAACTAATTCTGCATTTTATACACATTTCTATGCATTTTATAGACATTTATATATATTTTATACCCTTTAATACACATCATATACACTTATACACTTATACACCTCACATCCCACACGTATCCACATCAAATCCACATAGGCATACAAGGCTTCATCCTGGCCATCCAAGTAGCTGATCTAATGGCTGAAAACATATTTTACATTTTTAACTACACCCCAAAACCCCCAAACCTAATACCCAAATTCATTTCCCCTTTTTCCATTCAGAAAGACACGCCCCCCTCACTCCTCTCTCATCCAAAAACCCTAACGCCATCACCATCGAGGCCCTTTTCGGCCAATTCCACCGGCGAAATACCAAATAAAATACACCTTCTTACTCTTCTCACCGTCCGCGACAAAACCCCTATGATGATTTCCCCAAACAACGAAGGTCAAAATCCAACCTTTCTTCGACCTCCACCACTGTCACCGAAAAAAAAAACTCCGGTGGGGTCTCTATAAAACCTAAGCATTAGTAGCTGGGGGAAAAGAAAACTTTCACACATGCACGAATGAAAAGTGGACCGAAACTGACTCGATTTCAATTCAAACGGGTAACCTTTTTTTTAAACATTACCTGATGCCTACACCTGACTTGATTAATTTTTAATGATTAATTGTGCATTCACATGCTTAGTTGATTAATCGTTACATGTCTATTAATTAGGGGAAAGTCCACATGTTTAATGATTCTTGTTTAACTCACTGACACAATGAACATTGCTTCGAACCTTTTGAATACTTAGATTTGATACATTCGTAGCTTGTGCTCTATATCATCATTGTTAGGTTTAAGCCTAAAATCCATGAAACTTTAAGAATTGATTCCGTTCATTCTATTTTTCAATGTATTCAGTCTCTTCTTCTGTCTAAGTACACAATTCTCATGAATACATGAGTTGCCTAGCTTGAAATTTGAATGATGATTTGATTTGCACGATCAGGGGAAGCCTGATTTGTTCAATTTGAAACTTGTGATAGATACTTGAATGGAAAAATGTTTAGTGATTAGTAGAATACTAATGTAGAGTTTGATTGGAACCTGTTAAGACAATTAAGGGATTCTGGATCAAATTAGGGTATAATATTTTCAGGCACTGATTTTGAACCTAGACCTTATTATTATTAAGGGTTGGGAGGCATATTTGTCTAGAATCTAGTTTTACCCCATTTTTAGGACCCTAATTGATTTATGTTTGGAAAGTGCACCTAGGTGAATCTTTTTAATTCTGGGAGTTATACTACTTTATCATATTTACTTTACCCATTTAAATTTAAATCTCTACCCCTCACACCTATATAAACTGGTGCTATTCTTCACACAAGACACATTACAGCATACACACAACTGAGAAAAAACATTATCCTTCTCTCCTGATCACTCTGAAAATCCTACTACTCTTTTAGATTTAATGTGAAATAGAAGAAGATTCTTACATCACATGTGAAGGCTCTTTGGTTTTCTGCACTATTGTTATTTCCTTTCTATTTGTTTGTTCGAGAACAGTCACTTAAGTTAGTCAGTTTCTCTCTACTCTATACGCATGTAAAGAATGATATATGGTTCTGTGAATCTATGCTACTGCCTGGGCCACCCTTTTGGCCACCTAACTTTGCTTGTAGGTTTTGGGGATAGTCCTAGGTTCTATACCCTGATTTTATTGTTAACAGGGAATCAGGGCTTTGTGAAAGGGTATAAAATACCCTATGTTACTAACTAATCATGTGCAGGGGTGAAGCTTTCATGGTTTAAATGCTGGCCTAGACAAGGCATAAGCTAACTGGCTTGTTATAGTGTATAAAAAGCCTTCTATTACTTCTGTTGTAGTATAGACTTGCCCCTGTGTGTTTATGAATTTGCTAGGTCTTCCCTGCCTGATCTATACTCGTGTTCATATTTTCTGCTTGGCTACTTAAGGGCCCCTTCTTGACCCTCACCTTTGTTTGGATGCATCATATTCATTTAAAATGGTAATCTTATATGAAAAATTAAGTATAACTGATGACTAGAAGTTTGGATCAGCATGTCTTCAACATATTATAACTTAAGATCAATATCACAATGTTTGATTGAAGTTCTCGTATGAAAATTTGAAAGTTTTGATAACGGGGCTATTTGTGCAATGAATGTTTGAGTTAAACTGCTTCATGTGAATCTGAACTGCCTATTTCATTTTTAACCCAGACCCATTCCTTATTTTTAAAACTGGCCTGCCTATGTGTTAAACGCGATTTTTGCTAAAAGTGTTATCTCCTGTACACTAATCTAATAGTGTATATGGGAATATAAACTTTTAGAGGTCGATTATACTTATATTTATATATATTTTCGGAAAACTTAACTATTATCGCCTACCATGTTAGGCGATAATAGTTATGTTTTTCGAAAAACATCCCTTGTTTGCATTTGTATGCTTCGTGCCCCTTCTTTTAAAAACAACCTACTCCTATATACATATATATTTTCGAAACTCGATCCCAAAAACAAAAGAAGCCATTAGGTCTATTGTTTAACAATTAATGTGAAAACATCCAAACCCAAAATGACTAATATTTCCTCAACATAGTAACTACAAGTTGGGTTTTTGTGTTGTTTGGAAGACTATTTTAAAAAACCAACCTATTCATGCAACTAGTTCAATTCCTGAATTTGCACAACCAAACTGTCTATGAATACTTCCTGTAAATTTAGCCTTACCCAAATCGAGATGTGCAAGTGGTCGTCAAATGTGCGATTAGGCAATGGATTTTGGCTGTAATTGCGAATATGAGAATGGCCTATATCTGTTAAAATGTATTACTTCCTATCTCTTATAGCTATCCCTATTGCTTGTTTAGTCTTGACCTCCTAGCCTCTAATTTAGTAATTCGACCTTAGATTTGAAATTGCCTCTTAGACTCGAAATTAGCGAACTCTTACCTTGTTACCATTTAAAATTCGGCATTCCAAAATTAGAACTCGGGCGGGAACTACTTTTCGTGGGACTCAGGAAGTGCCTAACACGTTCTTCCCGAGCCACTAGGACTTCTTACCCATAGATCTCTATAAGCGACTCCCGAAGTTAAATCAAGACCCTTAGATGCTTTAGGTGATGTAATACGCCTTATATAACTTATTAGTTGGCGACTCCAAAACCAACTCAACCGAGTTACCTAGTCAAACCCAAACCATTAACTCACTCCGAGTTAGGAAAAAAAAAAGAAGAGATACAATAAGACGGGGACCCTCACACATTTTAGATGGAAGAACTAAGCTCGAAAATGGAAAATCCCTGATTGAAACATGTTGAAACGGGTAATTCTTTCCTTTTTATTATTCTCGAAACACTATGTGATGCCTATGACTGATTTGATTGATTTTACTAGTTAATTATACATTCGCATGCTTAGTTCATTAATTGTTACATGTCAATTAATTAGGACAAAGTCTATGTGATCATTGATCTTTGTTTCAACTCACTGTCAAATTGAGCATTGCTTCGAACCTTTTGAAGGCTTGGATTTGGTACACTCGTAGCTTGTGCTCTACATCATCTTTGTTAGGTTTAAGCTTAGAATCCATGACAGTTTGAGAATTGATTATGTATATTCCATTTTGCAATGTATTCAGTCTCTTATTCTAGCAAAGTACACAATGTTCATGATTACACGACTTGCTTAGATTGGAACTTGAATGGTAATCTGATTAGTGGAATATCAGTATGTCCAAATTTGAAATATGTGATTGGGTTTGATTGAAATATCAGTATGTCCAAACTTGAATGGTAATCTGTTTTAGTGATTAGTAGGGTGTCAATTTAGGATTCATTGGAATATGTTAAGACAATTAAGGGATTCTAGATCCCAAATTAGGATAGGGTACTGATTTTCGAACCTAGACTCTATTACAAGCAAGGAGTAGGAATATATTTGTCCAGAATCCTGTATTGTGTGATTGACCCTAATTTTAGGACCTTGATTGGATTATATTTAGAAAGTATGCCAAGAGAATCCTTGTTAATTCTGGAACAATATTACCTTGCCTTGTTGATATTCACCCGTTTGAATTTAAACCCCTACCCTCATACCTATATAAAGGCTACCCATTCCGTTCTTATAACCATACAGTACAACAACACATACATTGAAACACGAAGACTATTGAAAGCATCCTCTCCTATCTTTTTTGATTACTCATTGGTGAAAGTTCTCTTTGCTGCATTCGTACTACTTTTACTTTTCTCATATGTTCAGAAAGCTCTAAGGTAGTAATCAAGAAACCTATTCCTTCTTTGAAATCTGATTGTTTGTTGTGAAAACTGCTTTCTCTTTGTGACTTTAGGCCTTTTAGGCCTCCCTAGCTAACCTTTATATGCAGCTTATTTTGGATAGCTTTCCAAGCTATACCATGTGCTAATATTCAGGTATTCATGACCATTCATGAAGGTCTAACTATGGTCTCTTTTAACATAAGTATAGGCAGCTGAAATGGTACAAGTAATAAGTCCAAAAACTACCCCAGCTGGTTCCAAACCAGTTCAGGGAGGTACGAAGGAGAAACTAAGAGAATGGAATAGTGTGATATAAACGCAGGCTTCCTCTAGCTGGGCTGATGAAGTGGAGTCTATTGAACACCAAATCAATGAACCTATATCGCCTCAGAAGAGCTCAGTTTGGAACAATTTCGACATAGCTAAGCTGTCAAATGTGGGATTCAAACTGGATTTCGTCAAGCCAGAACTACAAGGTGAGCAAAATATTGGCATTTTAGATCTAGAAGATATTGAAACTGAAGTTCTATACTGGAGTACAACAGCTGTGTGCTATGTACAGAGAATGTGGGCAAAACATGGCATTAATAAGGTAGTGATGTTGAAGAATGGGGTTCTAATGGTGAGATTTGAAACACAAGAGGGGAAGGAGGCTGTTATACAAGGTGGAATATACCACTTTGATAACAAACCCTTCATAGCGAAGGCATGGTCACCGGATATAGAGTTCAATAGAGAAGAGATGTACACAGTTCCCATTTGGATTAAACTACCTGGATTAGATTTTAAGTATTGGAGTGTGAGTGGATTAAGTAAAATTGGGAGTTTAATTGGGAAACCACTTATGGTTGATAAAAACACTGAAAAGAAGAATGGTCTAAATTTTGCAAGGCTATTAGTGGAAGTGGTGGTCAACTCAGACCTCCCTAAAACTATAATATTTAGGAATGAGAAAGGGGCCATCATAGAACAAAAGGTGCAGTATGATTGGAAACCTATTGTTTGTGATACTTGCAAGAAGTATGGGCATGGAAGTAAGGAGTGCAGGAAGAACAAGATGGAGCATAAGGAGAAGGGGGAAAAGATAGAAGCTCTAAAAACTGATGCAACATTGGGGAAGCAGGGAATAGAGACAGGAACAAAGGCACAAATAATGCAGAAGACACAAATTATGCAGAATAGGAAAGAACAAAGTATAAGCAGCAATGTGATCCATAAAGATATTGAAGTGATGAATGTCAATGGGAAAGAGGTGAGAACTACTAAAGATAAACAGAAAGAAGTGGTACCAGATGGGGAAGGATGGGTACTGTCTGCTAACAAAGCTGGGAGAAACACAAGATCAGGTAGGACTACAATGCAGGGTCATATACCTGTGGCAAATACCTTCAATGCTTTGACAGCTACTCAGGGTAATGAAGGAAAACCAGACTGTGTCAATGAGAGAGGCACCAATATACCTCCCTGTGGACATGGTTAGGATTATTAGCTGGAATGTAAGAGGCCTAAATGGCCTCAATAAGCAGAAAGAGGTGGCACTCCTCTGCAATGAGAAGGAAGTGGGGTTGATAGGGCTATTGGAAACAAAACTAAAGGACAAGGTGATAGAAAATGTTGTTAAAAAAATGTTACCAGGTTGGAATTTTATCATGACCTGAAAGAGCACTATAATGGGAGAGTGGTGGTCTGTTGGAGAGCAGATCTGTATGATGTAGTCTCAATAACTCATACAGATTAGCAAATAACATGCCAGGTGGAGTTTCTACCTATGAAATGAAAGTTTTGGATGACCTTTGTGTATGCTCACAATACAAAAGAATAGAGAATGGGATTGTGGAACAGCCTAAGAGCCCTGAAGTCTGCCTGTGTTGGGCCTTGGGGTATATTGGGAGATTTTAATACTATCCTCAACATAGAGGACAGAATAGGGGGCAACCCTGTGTCTGTGCATGATATTCAGGACTTTAATGAGTGTATTGAAGAATGTGGATTAATAGAATTACCAAATAATGGAGTAAGGTACTCATAGAATGACAGGCAAGGAGAAGCAAGGGTGTACTCAAAGATTGATTGGGTGTTCATCAATGCTAAACGGTTAGAAGAGATGATAGAATGTATAGCTAGTTACTTGCAAGAAGGGATAAGTGACCATAGACCCATTCTGGTCAACAGTTTAGAGGATTCATATAAGCCAAGGAAGGCATTCAAGTTCTGTAATACATGGGTGACTCACCCTGACTTTAATAAAATAGTAGAAGAAGGTTGGAACTTACAAGTTCTAGGATGCTACATGTATCAGGTTCTGCAGAGGTTGAAGGGGTTGAAGCATAAACTTAGGAGACTGCATAATAAGGCATTCACTCAAGTGGTCGAGAAAGCAAATATAGCAAGAAGTCAGTTGCACCAGATCCAAGAAGTATTACACACAGCACCTGAGAATATAGAACTTCAGATGGAAGAACAAGAGTTGTACAAGAAATACAGAGAAGCTGCACTGGCAGCTGAACTATTTCTTCAGCAGAAAAGCAAGGTCACATGGATACAGCTAGGTGATGACAACACAAGGTACTTGCATGCTGTTCTAAAGCATAGGAAATTGCAGCAAATGGTGACACAGGTTCATGATGAAGTTGGTTAATTATGCACACGGCCAACAGAAATAGCAGAGGCTTTTGTGAAGTACTATAGCAATATTTTAGGGAGATGCCTTGGTAATGGAAGATATACTCATCCAGGATTCATAGCTCGGGGAACAATATTAAGCATGGAAAGACAAGTGGACCTGATAAAGATGTACAAAGCTGAAGATGTCAAGCAAGCAATGTTCTCAATATCATCCATAAAGAGTCCAGGGCCTGATGGATTTGGGAGTGAATTCTTTAAAGCCTGCTGGGGAATTGTGGGAGCAGATGTGACACTAGCAGTACTAGATTTTTTCAAGTCAGGGAAGCTACTAAAGCAGCTCAACACCACTATCATAACATTGATTCCTAAAGTGAGTGCTCCAGACAATGTAGCTCAATTTACGCCCATATCATGCTGCAATGTTCTATATAAATGCATTTAAAAAATGATATGTGCAAGGTTGAAGAAGGCTGTAACAGAACTGGTTGCTCAAAATCAAACATCATTTGTACAAAACAGGTCAATGGTCCACAATGTTCTAATCTACCATGACGTCTTGAGGTACTATAATAGGGCCAGTGCTTCACCAAGATGCATGATGAAAATAGACCTTAAGAAGGCCTATGACATGGTGAGATGGGATTTCCTGGAGCAGGTGTTGAGGGGATATGAATTCCCTGACAAATTTATTAAACTAGTCATGCTGTGTATCTCTTCACCTATGTTTTCTGTAAGGGTGAATGGAGAAAGCTGTGGCTTCTTCCCAGGAAGAAGAGGGCTAAGACAAGGGGACCCAATATCCCCCTTGCTGTTTGTCTTGGCCATGGAATATTTCTCAAGAGTTATGACAGCTGTGGGAGAGCTCCCTGACTTTAGATTCCATCCTATGTGTAAAAGTACAAAGTTAAACCATCTGATCTTTGCAGATGACTTAATGATCTTTTGCAAAGGGGATCTGAAGTTAGTGAATAGAGTGGTGGAAGCACTTCAACATTTCACAGAGGTATCTGGATTAATTGCCAACCTGGATAAATCCAGCATCTTTATTGCTGGAGTGACAGAAAATATCAAGCAACTACTGTTAAGGAGAACAGGATTCCAAAGTGGCAAGTTCCCAATCAGGTACCTGGGACTGCCCCTATCAGCTAGGAAATAGAATAAAGCTGACTGCTACCAACTTGTTGACAAAATAACAACTAGAATCCGGATGGAATATGCAAAGAATCTCTCTTATGCAGGGAGACTACAGGTTATAAACTCAGTCTTATTCTCTGTCTATAATTTCTGGGGTGCTGTGTTCATCTTACCAAAGAGTATAGTAACCGAGATAGATAGAAGGTGTAGAGCTTACTTGTGGGGGTCTACACAGGAGAAAAGGAAAGTGATGCTAGTAGCATGGGATGCTGTATGTGTACCAAAGAAGTGGGGGAAGGGGGGGGGGCTGAACATCAGAAGTTGTGAACTGTGGAATATAGCAGCAGTAGGCAAGTTACTGTGGCAACTTAACAATAAGAAGGATGTGCTCTGGGTCAAATGGATCCATGGGGTCTATATGAAAAGAGATGAGAGCAACTGGACACACTCTCCAGCATATGATAGTAGCTGGTACTGGAGGCAGATACACAAATTGAAAGCTAGAATGCAACATTGGTATGATAATGATAGATACATGCTTACCAGTAATGGGGTATACTATATGACAAGCAGCTATAACAAGCTACTTGGGCCTAGAGATACTCTAACAGTGGCAAGTATGATCTGGAACCCTATAGCCATTCCAAAGCACAGGTTCATCATGTGGCTTGCTGTGAAGGGAAGGCTACTGACTAAAGGGAGAATGGAGGAAATTAACCTACACTGTGAGGATCTAACATGTGCCTGCGTAAAGACCAAGCTGGGGAAACAAATGAGCACTTATTCCAGCATTGCTCATAGTTTAAGCAGCTTATGGATGAATTGCAGCAGTGGAGTGGGATATACATCAGGAGGCAATCACAGACACTCTAGTGTGTATCCAGACCAGAAGATGGAGGAAAATCAAGAAGAATATTGCAGCTGCAATCCTTAGTGCTGCTGTATACTACACATGGAGAAGCAGGAACTATATAGTATTCAGTAAACCACCAATTCCTAAAGGAAAAATTAAGCATTTGAAACTATATAGTATTCAGTAAACCACCAATTCCTAAAGGAAAAATTAAGCATTTGATAAAAAGAGAGGTCCAACTTCGAGTGGAAAGCTGCAGGGACTCAAGAAAAGCACAGGGATGTTCAGCACTTAAAGCAAGGATTTGTCAAGCACAGGAAGAGTGAGGCAGTAGTAATACCGGATGTCTCAAGATTGTCTATCTATATGCTGTATTGAGGAAGTTAAATTCAGTTAGAGTTAGTAGTGTCCGTAGAAGTTAGCCTATAGTCTAGTTTCCAGCTTTGTACTTAGTTGTCTGTTGTATACTTGAGTCCTGACACTCTGGTACAAAAAGACCTGAGTGAAAGGCTGCTCATTAGGTTGTATTGTGATTTTGATGTTAATGGTATCTTACATTTTACCAAAAAAAAAAAAAAAACATAAGTATAGGCAATGCAGGCCATACACTAAGTGTTCACAGTATATGTTAGGACTCCCTGTTTGTACCTAAAGTACATTAAAACAGGCTTTGTGTTTGATTACATAGTAGTGAGCTATGTAAACACTCATCCATGGGCCTTCGCTAAACCTTTACTCCCTTATGTGCTTGCATCATATCATAAAAATAAGACTTTTACATGTTAAAATCTAGTGATTAAACTTGTATAACAATTTTAAATGGAGCGCTTGACAGTTTACCCGTATGAATCTGAAATCTGGAAATTTTGCTAAATAGGGGCCATATGTGCGATACTTTTCTATTCTGAATTATTTTTCATAAAACCTGAGACTGCCCTTTTGCATTACTGATACAGGCCCAATTCCTATTTTTTAAAGCTAGCCTGTCTACGTGCTTAAACTTATTATTTCTTAAAGTTTGCATCTTCTATACACTAATCTAATACTCCCTCCATTTCAAAAAGGATGAACCTATTACTATTTGAAGGGTCAAACAAGATTATGTTTGACCACATGTCTTACAAATATTTTCTATTTTGAATTGTTAATTATTGTGACTTATAGTATTTTTCATGTAGTTTCTAAATATGTAAATTTTATTTCAATTTTTTTTTTTAAATTCTATGTGCGAATTCCCGTGAATATTAGTCAATTTGACCCTTGTACTTCGCAAAGGTTCATCTTTTTTGAAACGGAGGGAGTAGTATATAGGGGAGTATATATAGGGGAGTAGTATATAAGGGAGTATAAGTTTATAGGGATCGATTATACAAAAATCAACTATATCACCTAACATGATTATTGCATGGCTATATTTATATGTATATTATGTGTGGAATACCCTTATTTGCATTTGTATGCTTCGTGTCCCCACTTTAAAAAATAGTCTACTCCTATAAATTTTTTTGAAAATCGACCCCAAAAACAAAAGAAGCCATTAGGGCTAGTGTTTGACAATTAATGTCAAAACACCCCGACCTAAAATGACTAACATTTCCTCAACATATTAGCCACAAGTTGGTTTTTGTGTTGTTTGGAAGACTATTTTTAAAATCTGCCTATTTTCATAAACTGGTCCAACTATTGATTTTGCATAATTAGGATATCTATAAATATTTCTCGCGATTTTAGCCTTAACTAATTGAAACACTAAATTGGAGTCTAAATGTGCGATTAGGCAATGGATTTAGGCCATATTTGCAAATTTAGAGTGACATATCTGTATATCACTGCCCACCTTAATTTGTTGCGTAAATATCCTTTTTGCTTGTTTAGCTTTGACATGTTAGCCTCTAAATTAGAAAATCGACCTTAGATTTGAAATTGCACCTTAGAATTAAAATTAGTCAACTCTTGCATTGTTACCTCAAATATCCCCAAATTGAAACCCGGGCGGGAACCGCCTTTCTTGGGACTCGGGAAGTTCCTAACACCTTCTTCCCAAGTCACTAGGACTTCTTACCCTTATAATCTCTGCAAGTACGAGTCCCGGAGTTAAATCAAGATCTTTAGACAATTTTAGGTGATCTAATACACCTTAGGAAACTTATTAGGTGGCGACTCCAAAACTGACTCAACCAAGTCACCTAGTTAAACCCAAACCTTGACTCACTGTGAGTTAGGAAAAGGGGGTGCGACATTATCCACGAAAAATAAACTATCTTACCATTCTATCGATTAGTTGTGCCCGACCTATCTTGGTTCACCAGGCCAATCAATATCTGACATTACTCATACTTAATCCAAAGACACTAGGTTGTGCATATTCCGTACTCAAGCTCAACTTGAGCAACATTAGCACGAGTATTGTATGTGCAAAAGTTGTACTTTAAAAAATACTAATTGATTTTATATTGAAGTGGGTCAAAAGCAAGCAATTATATCAAGTTATCTTTGATTTTCATAAAGTAACCTAAAGCTAGAAATTGTGCTAAGTAGGAGTTGAGTGAGATATGACAATAAAGTAAGAAAATAACATATTTAAGCAAATAAATAGCTAAGTAAGTGTTAAGGAGATCTTATTGATGATCCCAAAGGGGTTAAGGTTGTGATTCCTTTCCTAAGAGCATCATTACAAAATGATTGTTTTGCCAATGAGGTAATGTGAAGTATTTTCAATAATGTGCTAGAAGTAGGATCTGTCACCAGACAAAGTACATAAGTATTTATACTGCTCCTTAAACCTATAGGTTCTCTAAACATCTTCAGCCACATGCTTTCACAAGATAAGATTTTGTCTCTATTGGAATTATAACGTTACTGACAGTGTACAACAAGATAATGGTCCTCAACTAGGTTAGCTACCATGATCCTTTTATTCTAGATACAGGTTTTATAGAATCCAATGTTTATCTTAGTGTGTTCTCGATATATCGTGTTTGTCCTCTTGTTGTGTCTGGTGCTGCTTCAGACTCATTGGCCTCTATCTTTCTTTGACCAAGTCTTTGCTCCGTGTCATCCCTTCAATCACCTTTCTCCAACACCTACAGGGCAATCTTGTTGCTTATGCGTCCAATATGGATTTTTCCCCAATGCAAATAATTCTCTCACTCTTCGGGTACTAACCACTTTATGCACGGGGAGTGAAATCGCTTTTTAGGTGGGAGACGCGTCCTTCTCTAGTCCAAGAATTTTTTAAATGACAGGTGCACTTCAATTTTTGATAGTTCCCACGTACTCGCCTTCGGTTGGAGCAGACATTACTTTCAAGTATCAATGCCATGATTACTTGATGCCTTTTTCAGTGTGTCGAGCAGTTTCAATATCCCATTCGTTGAGAGAAAAATCTTATGATCTTCTAATCTTTTGCCTTTAAATATATCTCCCCTATTTTTTTTCCTCTCACTTTTTGCCTTCATTTTCTTTTATTCCTATCACATGAAAATCTTCTTCTTTTTCATTGCACTTATTTTACCATGGCTTCGTTACCTCCTCAAAATCTATCTTTCTCATATTCTGAGGACATAATCAAGCTAGAAGCTTTAGCCTCTATTATTTCTTTGCCGTCTTGGCCTCGTTCCGGTCCCAGGATGTGATCACATCGCCGTTTTTCCATGAGTTTTTGAGGTTTTCAGCTAAGTATGTTCTTTCAAACTTGACTGTCCTTAGAGACTGGGATGTTTAAGTTCCTCTGGATCTCGAAAGTATGGTAGATTGGGTTAGTAAAGTACCTTCCGACATTTTTGCCGGCCTGATGGATCAAGTCCGTGCAGATTGCGGTTGGGGTTGTGAGATTGTAGTGTACCAGGCCGGTTACTCCGACCGTATTACTGATACTCGTGAGGGAGAAGTCTGAGTATACACTTATCCCTTCACTATTGGAGAATTGAGATATCGCTTTTGTATGGGCCAGATTAGTCCCTAGGTTTAGAGACTTGTGTCTTGTTTGCAAATCCTCCAGCGGTGGTGCCTTTTACCCTCAAGCACTTGCTTCGTCTGTTTTCCCCATAGCTATTTTGGGAGATATGGTTTGGCTATGTGCTCAAGGGAGTGATAAGTTGACAAATGTCAACTATACTTCCAAATGGTTTTGTTTTTTTTAATGTAAAGTGAATAATTAAGAGTCAAATTGATACATATCTGCTTAATTTCAAGTTACATTACAATTTGAACAAGTATGGAACCAAAGAGCAAGATATAAGTCAATAAAATTAAAAGAAGAAGGCGTAGTATAAGGCAGCCACCTCAGAAAATGAGACTTGTATGGCCGCCACACATGAATATACAACCGCTCTTGCGCCATATTGCAAGATAGAATGCTGAAGTTCCTGGAAATGAGGCCTACCTCAAGCTTGGACGTCTTACATATGAAGAACGTGCAGTCGCCCCTTAAGAACAAGCGGCCGCCTTTTCTGGAAAATGAAGAACAAGAGGCCAAATATTAAACAAGCGCTCCACTTCACCTGCAAAATCAAAAGAAGAGTCGGTACATAACAACAAAGGGCGGCCCACCCATGCAAATATACAGCCGGCCATGGCCTAAAAGTGAATTTTCGAAATATGTTAGCTCAACTATAAATAGAAAATTTTAGGTCATTAGCCTTATTTTCTAACTTGTAGAGTAGATTTAAGCAAAGTGAAAACTTCTCTTGGAAAGTTTCATCATTTTGGAGGACAACAACATAATTATATGCAAGGATTTTCATCTATTAATGTTTATAATGTCTTTATCTATGTTTAGGCCTGTTTAGGCTTAAATTTGGTCGTTTAGGTAAAACAATTGAATTTTTTAGAGGCCACAAGCAATACAATAAATACGCAGGAAAAGTAAACAAATATAGAGAGAAAAGTAATAATCAAGAAAGTAATAATCTTATTCTTTGAGAATAATCGGATTCTGTGTGAATCGCTGGATGTACAATACAATAAGAGGAAGGGTATTTATAGTAGAGATTTACCCAGTGCTAATTATGGTAAAATACAAAGACTAATAAAGGCTATGGGCCTAAACTCAAGGCGGTGGTATATATGAAATCCTAACTAGGAGATTGCGACCCCTAGGGCGGTGAGATGTATACCATGTGTCCTATGCCTTTGCCGCCTGAACGGCCGTGGCTCAAGGAGCGGGCGTATATCCTCTGTGCCTGGTGAGTTATAGGCTAAGTCTAATCTCGCCAGCTAGATTCGTATCCCCATAACAATAGGTGGCGTATTTTTGCCCACACAGTCAGTCCCCCCACTTGCTGAGTGCTATTGTAAGCAGTCAGGAAGTGAAAGAGGCGTGATAGAAGATGTAGGGATTTTTCTGTACTTGATACTCGTCCCCTGTCTCTTCGCATGCATCACATTAAATGCGAGTACTCAAGTATGATGACGTGTAATCTTGTGATTGGAAGGGTTTTGTGTATGTCTTCCCGATGCTGCATCTGTTCTACTATATCCATAATAATTAGGATGTATTACGTAAGCTATGATAATTATGATCCCACGTGATCATAATCTCACGCTTCAAAACGATCTCCTTCCTATCCAATACTCTACTTTTGCGTGTATATATAAACCATAATTACAAAGGCTTTTATTCATCTTCAAACTACTCCAAGACTTTCCTTCAAAAACAACTCTTTTCCTAGTCTTTTCAAAAAGTTTTCTTCTTCGACATGGCCCAAGTAGAAAATTTCCTTCCCGTAAAATGTAAACTCTCTGACTACCTTCCTGCAGCATTGAATTTTGAAGGTGATGGCCGAATGTAGGGCCAAGCGTCTAAACGGGAAGGCGAGAATAGCAATCTTTCCATCGAGTTCTACCCAACTGCTGTCGTGAAAGATGATATAACCCACATCAGGCTTGAGTGCAAATGCACTGAACTTGTTGATATTATTATCGCTACTTGTGATGAGAGAATTTCTTCTCGTCGTGCTGGCTACTCAATGGTTCATATGTACCCCTTCACTCTACATCTCAATGAGTGTGTTCATTTGATCATTGAAGAAATATGCCGCCAGTACAATATCTGCTTGGGTCAAGTTGGGCCCTCCGTCTGGCGCTTAGTTGCTGCACTGGATCATCTGGCCAACCATGCAAAAGTGAAATTCTCCTTCTAGCATCTTCTTGCTTTCCATTCTCCCCGTCTTCATAAAGCGGTTATGTTGATGTTTATCAAGCGAGGGAAGAAAGACATTATTCCTAACAATGAGGATTCTAAAGATCGTGGCTGGGTCTACCAGTATGTGGCTGTATGGATGTTGGCCATAGTTTCATCTTGCCCTTTTCCAGTAGTCTTCAACAGGAAGTGTAAGTTAATGCATTCCAATCTTGGTATGTCTTACGTCATTGTTTCTTCGAACTAACTTTCCATTTCTTTAATGAACTTCGTGACGATTGCCACTTAGTCCAATCCAAGAGCAAACAAGGGACGCCTCATTAAGCAAGAACCACTTCGCCAACTGGCGTTACATGCGCTTTTATGTCTCCAATCAAATACCAAACAAGATCTGAAGCTATTCGTTAACTCATGAGGTCACCGCCATCTTCGCGAGAAATCCTGCCAGCTCCATGACTTTTATAGCCCTGGTTGTTATGAACGGCTGGTGGCCGAAAGACCATGGTAAGCCTTCCTTTTCATTTCTCCTTTTATGCTTCCTACTTTAATTATCTTCATTGTCTACTGTTCCCCTCTTAGGGTTCTCCCATCGTGAGATCCCCACATTAAGGGAAATCAGAATTGCTGCCCTATACATCGCCTTCTTGCCTGACATGCTGGTGTCAGGAGGTAGGGTTGCTGAGAGAGAGCTAGTGGCTCCTGTTTTTTAAAGAGGAAAAGATCTGCCAAGCTTGACAACGTGGAAGTCGTTAGTGAGCCTGTGTTGATTTCTTATTGCGAGGGACAAGTCTCATGAGTCCCTGAGACTGAGGGCTGTTGCTACATCCTCCATTGTCACTCCACCTGAAGCTGGTCTATCTTCGCGAAAATGTAGGCTTTTGATTGATGAGCCCTCTGAACCGGAAGAGAATGGTGCGAGAGATGAAGTGGTACTATTATCCATCCCTCTTGAGCCCCGATCATCAGGTTAGTTCACCACTTCGTATTCTATTTAATATCATTCCTTCATATGTTCCATAAGTGAAAGTCCCTCGTGTGCCTGCAGAGCCCACCATATCATAATTTACTCCCGAGCCGACCGTTCTTTTTGAGTGCTGCCCTGGAAAGGATGTGATTGTAGATGCGGCCACTGCTGTAGAGCCTGTTGATGGGGCCCCCGAGGTTGTCATTCCTATTGTTGCGGAAGTTAACCTGTTCAAGAGCCCGGGAATTGTGACAGAACATGCTACTGAGTTGATTGGGACTTGTGAGCAAAAGAACATTACTGGTTACGGCCATCAGAAGCTACTCGAGGTCGCCACTGGGTGTTCTCTTTAGGTAATATTTTCTTTCTTATTTCCAGTATCACTAAGAGAACTCTTGCTCTCCTTCTCTAAAAATATTGTTTTGATGTCTATCTAGCGGCTGATGGTTTATCATGAGATCCTTCATCGAGGAAACTCGTGTGAGAGTCTGAAGGAGGAGATCGATGCTTTGCGAGGTCAAGTTGCTAGTCTGAAACCCTACGTAAAGGAGGTTGAGCGGCTGAAAGGAGAGCTCCAGACCATGAGATATGTACCGTTGACAAGCTGTGGAAAACCTTCAATCTTCCCTTCGGGGGCCCAACTTTCGAAGCAACTCCATTGTTTTAGTGTGACACGCCTAGAGTCGACTGTAGAGGCTCTACGATAGAAGTTGTCAGAAGTGGATGAGAGAATCAAAGCTGCTGAGAAGAGCGTCTCCGATGCTAGTGGCCTCTTAACCTTCCTTCAAGATGAGAATGACAAGTTGAGGAGCAAAGTGGCGACCCTGGAGACATATCGTGACAAGGTTTGCAATGAAGCTCATTTCCGGGAGAGAAAGATGAATGTTCTGAATGCCTGCCACATGGCCGAACCGGACCGTACAAATTTGGCATCCACTCTTGATACCTTGCATGGGTTCGTGACAACCTAGGTTGGATCTAACTGCTGAGATTGCTTTGATGACATCGCTTGTAGCTGAAGTAGATTCTCAGGTAGGATCTGACCTTGAGGAAGGCTCTGAAGAGGCAAGTGGTGAAGGAGAAGATGTCACGACGGTTGGGAAAACTGCAGTAGGTGAATCAGGACCTTTGCGAAGTGTTGTCGCTGAAGGAAGTTCCCCAAGAGAGATTTAGAACTCCCCCTCCCAATGCAAGTTTTTTTTGCTTTAGTTTTGAACATTCTCCTGTGTCTTATAGGAATAACTAATATATTTAAGCCCATTCTGAGGCATTTTGACTTGAATTGCTCATTATCTTGCTTGATATGATTTTATTTTCACCATAAACAGTTTGTTAAATAATGGTCTTGCAAAGTCGTGCCTATATAGGTGAGAGCGCAAAGGACTTAGGCGGCTTTTAATTAAGTAATGGACACCTTGTTTATCCTAATGTTTAGAATGTTTGTCAGCGGGCCTGCTTGGGCCATTACATTCGGTGCATGTGCGCCCGTGGTTTGGCGGCTTAGGTTGCACCTATAATAGGTAGCTGTTTTGCGCGCACAATGGGATGACTTTAGCCCATTATATGAAACGGGACATTTTGAGTCCAAACATGAACGTCATTGCTTGTTTACTCGAGTATTTTAAGATTTTTTGGCACTATGCCGGTAGGCGTCCCCATCGGCATGTTGGTGCAATTTTGTTTAATTGAAGATTTCACCTTAAGAAGTAATGCCTTGTGGCTGAACTAAAGGTGATCTAGCTTAAAACGAGTAGTTTACCCTACTTTTGTCACGAAAAGTGAGTGTATTACTTCAACTTTTAGCTGTGCCGGGGCTATGAATAGTTGGATCGTAGATGGATCTAATTGCAAAACTGACTAGGATTGCTGTCGTGTAGCATTCTCGGGGGTAGATGCTCCTAGGATTGCTGTCGTGTAGCATTCTCTTGCCACCTCTTGCTCTCTGTTGATTTCTTTCACCCCTAAGCGGTAAGGTACTTGAGCTTTCGATGCAAGGTGGAAGGTACTGCTTTGAATAGATATATCCTTGGTCGTCCCACGATAGCATTATACGGGACCCCTCCTTTAATTACCTGAAAAGATGAAACGTGGTCTACTCCCGGGATGTGCGTGGCGAGGTTAATCTCCCCAACGACCTTTTCGCATAAGTTGTTGAAGCCGGCCAATGTGTAAACACTTGCAGTCATTTTCTCTTCAACTCCCATTGCTTGCAAGGTATCCTATTTTATAAGATTTGTAGTGCTGCCAGCATTGACCAAGACATGTTTGAGAACCGTATCTCCTATTGTGAGAGTTATGACCAAGGCATCATGGTGAGGAGTACTGCAACTAGTGCTAACCTTGTCACTAAACAAAATCATCTCTTGCCGAGCGTGACCTTCTTCGGGTGCTGCCTCATTGGGCCTTGAATCGCCGAGTAGCATTGGGACACCAACTATCACGTTGATGGATCTCTTGGATTCCAGCAAATCTTGTGGTCCTTTTGAAACCTTTGTTCTTGGCAGATGTTTGCTTTACCCTGTCGGTCAGCAAATCCTCAGATATTCATTATTAAGTAAGCTCATAACTTCCAGTATCAGAGCCCTACAACCAGCAGTCTCGTGTCTGTGATCCATATGGAAATTACAGTATAAGTTTGTGTTTCTCTTTCCTGGCTCCGCCCTCATGTTGCTAGGCAAGCGCACCTGCGCATCCTTCAGATGATCCCTCACAAACTCTATGGCATTGGCATGCAGCCCTAGCTCTTCGAACCTATCTGGTATGCAGTCTATGAAGAGTGACCCCTTGTGAGAAGGCGTTTATGCCTTCCCGTTGTCATCTCGCTTTTCGACCGGCCTTTGGAAATCTGCCCTGTAATCTCTTCTACTTCATTTTTCTCTATCTTCGGTTCCAGGTTCCTCAGTATATTCTTGCTTCTTACCATAACGCCTAGCATCTTCGATGATTGAGCGGATTCCTCTGCTGAAGGCCGAGGATTGTTCAGGCTCCAAAAGGATTTTCTCCGTATATATCTGGTGTAAAGCGCTCCATATTGTCACAGGATGTTGAGTTAGACTCCATTGTAACTCCCTAGTAGCTAACATGCCTATGGAATTCAGACATTCGCCAAAGGCTACCACAATAATGAACTGGAGAAAGCTCCATGTGTTTTCCTCTGAAATCTGTCCAGGTAGTCCTTCAGCAACTCGTCGTCCCGCTGTCGGATCTCGAATATATTTCTCCCATTTACAGGCTCCAGAGTGTGCTTTCTTGAACAGATCCTGCATCTGGGTGAATGACTCTATCGAACCCATAGGGAGCTGAGTGTTCCATGTTAGGGCTCATTTAGTCAAGGTCGACCCGAATCTCTTCACTAGAGCGTATTGAGTTTCTTCTTCAGAGATCTCATTACTTTTAACAGCTGTATAATATGCAGCAATATACTTGTCCGGATTAGTAGTTCCATCGTACTTAAGGTTATTCGACAGGCGGAAATACTTCGGTACATGGGCCGGTGCAGCACTTGCCTTATATCCATGCTTATAAAACTTCTGTTCATCTATGGTGGTAACCTGAGGTGGAGCACCCAGTACGCTACCGATCCGATCGTGGATGGCCTTCATCTTCTTTAGTATGTCCTAAATGGCAGGTGTTCCTTTGAGGTGTTGATTATTGAATGTTCTTGAGCCTCCAGGGGCGGCATCCATGTTGAGCCTGCGATTAGGAACGAATGCTGGTGAATCGTTCACGGGCGCTGGTCCTCGCGGGGATGCTGGCCTCTGAGATGATCCAATGAACATTGCTCTTAACTTTTAGGTCATGTCCTCGACCATATTGACTGAGTTCTACTCTGCCCATTCTGACAGAGTTTGATGAAATCAACAAGGAAACCTCTAAACTCAGAATTACCTTCGCGTAATTGATCGCCATTGTCGTCGCTGGCCACATAGACTGGCTTCTTGGCAGGGTCATTTGATTAATCACTATGATCACTGGATCTTGTGCGGAATTGTTTGTCGCGTTGGTGGTGTCGTTTGGGATATTGTCGTTGTCATCAAACATGACTGCGCCTTTTCCTTTGTAGAAACCTACTATTGCCTGGGGACCAGGGTCGGCGTCAAACTGTTTAGGCCTAAATGTGGTCGTTAATGTAAAACAATTGAATTTATTAGAGGTTCACAAGCAATACAGTAAATACACCAAAAAAAAAAATAGAGAGAGAAAAATAGTAAGCAAGAAAGTAATAATCTTATTCCTTGAAAATTTTCGGATTCTGTGTGAATCGCTTGATGTACAATACAATAAGAGGAGGGAGATTTATAGTAGAGATTTATCCAGTCCTAATTATGGTAAAATACAAAGACTAATAAAGGCCATGGGCCTAAATTCAAGACGGTGGTATATACGAAACCCTAATTAGGAGACTGCGAACCCTAGGGCGGTGGGATGTATACCCTGCATCCTATGCCTGTGTCGCCTGAATGGTCGTGGCTCAAGAAGCAGGCGCGTATCTTCTGTGCCAGGTAACTTATAGGCTAAGTCTAATCTTGCCAGCTGGACTCGTATCCCCGTAACAGTAGGTGGCGTATTTTTGTCCACACAATGCCTAAAATTGGTCGTCTAGGCTAAACAATTAAATTTATTGACGGGTCACATGCAATACGATAAATGTGACGGAAAATAAGATAAACAGAGAGACAAAGTAATAGACAATAAAGTAAACAATTTTATTCCATGAGAATATCCAGACTCTGTGTGAATCGCTTGATTGTATAATACAATGTAGGAGGCGTATATATAACTACGATTTACCCAGTTCTAATTATGGTAAAATACAAAGACTAATAAGGTTGTGGACCTATTTTTTCAAGGCGATGGTATTTACTAAACTCTAGTTAGAAGACTATAAACCCTAAGGCGGCGGGATAAATACTTTGCATCCTATTGCCCATGCCGGATAAGCTGACCGAGCCTAGTGACTTGTAAGCTACGTCTAATCTTGCCAGCTGGATTTGTATCCTCGTAATCATAGGTAACGTATTTTTTTCCCACAGAGTAAGTTCCCCCACTTTCTGAGTGTTGTCGTAAGTAGTGAGGAAGTAAAAGAGGTATGCAAAGGGATGTGAAAATATATCTCACTAACTCCTTGAAACTCGATGTCTCTTTGACCGAGAATGATGCTTGACTTCTTCTAGAATCTCACGCATCTCTACCTGATTGACTGATGCCGATTCCATGCACCTTTCCCATAAACGCCTTTTACTACGATAAATTGTTTCATATCTCTAGGTCATAATTGCATTGATCGTTCCATGCTCTATCCTTATCTCATTCCCCCTATAAATAGGGGCTTCGTGATAGATGAAAATCACAAACTTCTTTAGAAAATACATTGTCGCTCTCAAAACTTTCTCGTGAAAGAATAATCGCTTCCCTTTGAAAATGTTTGCCTTTGATCCTGGTCTGATATTTCTAGAACAACTTCTTCATTCAGGATATATGGTGTTTGAGAAAAGTGAGTGCAGAGATACTCCCATAGTTATTCCTCTTGTTATGCGGGGTCAGACGCTTAGCCCTTTCAGCTGTCATGAGGCTTCTCTTACAGGATGTCGCCGATGTTCAGGTAGCTCCTTCAACAATGTTGGGCTGATGCTCCAAATCCTGGCTCCATTCCTTAGCTGGAAAGGGAATCTAGCTTCTCGCCATCAGCTAATTAAGGTGTCACCAAGCTTTAAATTTACTTATGACCCCAGGTTTTCATCTCTTTCGACTGGTTCGGCTGGTTTGCTATTGTAATGTTTCTACGGCTGCTGGCTGTGGATTGCCTTAGGGAGGAACTCTTCTCTGGCATAGGTTCCCAGCTCAAGCCCTCTCGTCTTCAATGAGCTCTTGGTTGTGCTTGAAAATTCGCATGGTTATGCACTCCCGTTTGACTAGTAAAGGTTGAAGCAGATTTTCAAGCCTGTTTGCTATGATGAGAGATGGTCTCGCCAGTGCCCAGATGCTTCCGAGGTCCTTTATTTCGGACGAGATGCTCGGGCGTTGGTTATATCAATGACTGTGTGTTGAAGAATGCTCGAGCTGACATATCTCCTAATGCCATGAAAAACTTAGGGTTGCCTGCTGAATATTAGCTACAAACCATATGAAGAATCTTGGTTGCATCAAATTCAGAGCAACTTGCAGTTCTTAGCCTTTTGAAGCCTTTTAGTTTCTTAAGAACACATGCAATGAACAGTGCTATATTTGAAAGAACTTAATTGTATATTATAAGCCTTTGGGCTATTGATATTAATAAAAATGGATGTTTATCAATACTTTGTGCGTACTTTCATAGTTACTTGTAGTGTAGTCAAACAACATGTTTTAGGTGCCTTTCTGGGCGTTTGTCTTTTAAAGATGAGTGTGTATACTGTTGGGCTTTTCTTTGCATCAATAAACGATGGCTTATGTTGCGTCTGCGATAGACGAATTTTAGGGTAAGGCCCACACCCGCAATAGGACGTCTTTTGCCCATTGTATGTAATGGGGCATTTTTGCGTTCAAGCTAGAATGTTTGTACTTGTCCACTCGAGTGCTTGAGACTTTACTGGCACTATGCTTGCAGGCGTCCCACCAACATGTTGATGCAATTTGCTGAATTGACGATTTCAACTTACGAATAATGCCTGGTGGCTTTGCTAGAAGTGATCTAGCTTTAAGCGAGTAGTTTACTCTACTTCTGTAGAAAAATCTGAGTGTATTACTTTAGCTTAAGTTGTGCCGGGGTTATGAATGTTTGGATCATAGATGGATTTGCTTGTAAAACTGACTAAATAGAATTGTAGTTTTACAGATAAAGAGGGCGTGGAGCCAGTAAGAATTTAATAACGGCGGGGCTAAGTGGCCGCTTACAAAGTAATAATAAAACAAATAGCTAGATGTTGACACCCAATTTTGTCACTTCATTTTTCACAATTAGCTATTTTTAATTAAAAGTTGCAATAGTAATTTTTTAAATAAAATTGCACTAGATGACATACATGTATTTGTGTAATCCTTTATAATTAATCTCCTACATATAAAATAGTTATCTCATTGTGGCTATGTTCTTACGTATATGCATCATATATGGCTAATGGTACACATAATTACGACACTAGTATATTTAAAATTGAAATTTTTACATAAAAGTACAAGTTTTAGAAGTTATTTACAAAACATAGCAATATTTTAGCAAAATTATCCAATATAGAGAAAAGAAAAAGTTAATTACAAAAGATAACAAAAACATAGCAATATTTTTCCATAACATAACAAGCCCTTACATTCTTCCTCCCATTTCCCTGCATTTCAGTTTTACTTCCACTATTTTCCCCAATATTTCTTTTACTCCTCACATTTCCTCCAATTTCACTTTTACTCCTCCCATCCTCAACCACCTCGTATCTTCTTGTATCTCACTGTATCTCGATGTTTCTCAACTACCAACCACATCGTATCTCATTGTTCTGCACTGTATCTCAATTGTTTCTACATCGAATCTCATTGTTCAGCACTGTATTTCAACTGTTTCTGCACCATTTCAGGTTGTTCTGCATCGTATCTAACTATTTCTAAACTATTTCACATTTTTTGCATTTTTTTCACATTATTTTTAACATTTTGTTTAAAACTTTTTCACTAGCAATTTCAGACTGTATCATATTGTTTCAATGCCATTTCAGACTGTATCACGCTGTTTCAAATTATTTCAATGTCGTTTCAGACTGTATCATACTGTTTCAATGCTGTTTCAGACTATCAAACTGTTTCAATGGTTCTTTCAGATTGTTTCAACGATATTTCAGACTGTATCACACTGTTTTAGAGTCATTTCAGATTTTTTCAACGTCGTTTCAACATTGTTTCAGCGTCATTCAAACTGGTTTCAGCACCATTTCAACACAGTTTCAAGTTGTTTCAGCACCGTTTCAGGTCTACGAGATTCTTGAGCATAAAGACACATAGCAAAATAATAATACACTTTATTTTTGGAGCTGATGTATACCTCTATTATTGGTACTTCTAGTGCTTAGAGAGTCGTTTGTTTCTTTTTTCATTTTATGTTAAAGTATCCCAGGTGAGCTTTTGGCTCAACTCCAGTTGATACACATTTGAAACTTTGACGCACATGGTTGAAACTTCAAGGAGCAATAGTATTGTTATTAGTATCAGGAGCCGATAAATTAACAAAACCTTTCCCTAATCTCCTTCTCAGATCTAGCCTCAAATACCCCCATTATAATTATAAAAAAGAACAGAAAAAATCAAAGCTCGAAACTTCTGTCTTCGCCCAACATTCATCACCGCCGCTGATAAAAAAAGAAGATAGACTAGGGCAGTTGAGGTCAGCGACATCACTGGATTTCCTATAAGAAAATCTACCAGCGGGAGTCCCCTTCTCCTCGTTTTTGTTGCTTGTTCTGTTCGCCAGAGCTCCGGTTATGTCATGACCTGCAACACCCCACAAATGTTGGCTTGAAACTTTTATTGCTTTTTCCTTACGAATCTCATGGGGATATGCAGATGCAGAATGGGGAGGAGGTGGTGGAGGTGACGGTGTGTGGTAATGGAATGGTGGGCCCGCTGTGGAGGAATTGATGACAAAGAGAAAGTGTTCGAGAGTTCATTTTTTGTGTTTGGGCGTTGGTAGAGAGGAAATGAGGAAATGGAAAGTTTTTTTCAGTTAAAAATAAGTTTTGTAATTATTGCTAAAATAAAGATAAAAGAGAGCAAGAATATTAGACAAAATATATGAGAGGAGAAGGAAGAACTTGTATTATTCTCAAAGTATTTCAAGTGTATCTCCCATAGAGCTAAGGGTGCTCCATTTGTATGCAAAAATGCATAAGAGTTACAAAGCACTTCAAAGGTTACAACAATTAAGTAGTGACTTAATGGGGAATTAGTGGTCACTTAGCGGGGAGAAATAAAGCCATAAGTTACAAGCCTTAATTGGGACTAAAGGGCATCCACATTTACACATTGATTTATAACACTCCCCTTGGATGTCCATTTAAAAGATAATGTGTCTCGTTAAAACCGTACTAGAAAAAACCCAATGGGAAAAAGCCTAGTGAAGAAAAAAGAGTGCACATATCATGTAGTACGCATTGAGAGATGCCTCATTAAAAATCTTACAAGAAAAATCCAATTGGGGCAAAACCTTGTTAAGGGAAAAAGAGTACAACGCGTATTTTACTCCCCCTTATGACAACATCATTTAATATCTTGAAGATGTCGCATTCGAAATTGTATATCAGCTTCTCAAATGTTGAGGTTGACAATGATTTAGTGAAAAATCCACCAAACAATCATTTGAATGAACTCTTCAGCATTAAATTCATCATTCTATTGAAAATCACGATTGAGAAGAAATTTTACTGAATATCTTTCTCTATTAGTTGTATCTTCTTTTTAGCTGAATTATCCATGCAATATTTTATACAATATTGTTGAATCTTTGTCTTCAAAAAAAAACCACATTGTTGCTGAATATGTTGAGCCCTTGATCTCAATCACCAATATTGTCACCTAGCTTCAAACATGGCTATTATCTCTTCATAAATTGAAGATGTAGCAGCAATAGTTGATTTTGTCAAATGCCATAATATGGGTGCTCTTCCACAAAAATAAATAGCCAGTTGATATCGGACTTTGTGGATCAAGTAGATATCATGTATTCTTCTGATGCCTTCGGATGAAGAACTAAATCTTACCAATAAGATTATAACAAAAGCTATAACCCGTGGAGTATATAATTGGTCGCAACAAGTGCATTAAAATATGATATTTCAATACAAAGAAGCTCGCTAATGCGATTTCACCACATGTGACCGGATTGTTTTAATCCGTATAAATATTTGTGAAGCTTCATTGAATAGGTTTTCCGTGAACCTTTATATGCTTCAGGAATTTTGATTCCTTATACGATTTTAATAAATATATTGTTGTTCAATGAGCCATATAAAAAGATGTTGCAACATTCATACGCATATCAAGTCTTTCATACACTGCCAGACATACAACATACCTGAAGGTGATTGTATCCACCAAAGGAGAATATAGCTCCATATAATCAATGCCAGATCTTTGTGTCTCAAGTCGTACTTTATATTTAACGACTTATTTTTATCAATATTTTTGCACAAAAATATCTTTGTACACTACTGACTTTTCACCTTCAGGTGTTCGGACTATAGGTCCGAAAACTTTACGTCTTTCGAGTGAAGCCAATGTTTGCTTAAGTGCAGTTTTCTATTTTGGCCAATAATTTCATGTCTGTATTCTAAACAGACTTAAGCTCAAGATCCTCATAACCATATAAAAATTGAGCTTTATAATATATGTAAGAAATCATCGACGATAATTTTAGATTGGTTCCAAATGTGACATAACATATTGAGATCTCTTCATATTCATAATTTTCATGTACCTGAACCTCTCATGATGAGGTTTTATATAGAGTTATGTCGCGGACTCTTTTAGAGCCCCGACTCCTTATTTGATCATATCAAATATTTGCTCCTTTTCTTTTTCAAGGATTTTTACCTTAGGAACCGAATGGTCTACCACACTTCAGGCGATCCTTAGACTCATTTGTATAAATAGATTGTCCCACCAGGACATTAGGACCATTAGAAGCTGCAATATATTATTTAGCTTTGAGTCAGTAATGCGTATGGCAGTGACTTGCATTATCTTTAAATGAGGATCATTATCAAATGATAATTTAATTTATTTATTCCTCAGCTGCTTTAATTTTCTCCCCCTAATGTTAGCCAAACTAATATTGATCCCCAACCTTACATGGGATCCATCTTTGTGCGTTGTGGTGGAGCAATTGATAATATACTGTACATTAAAATTATTAGATGGAAAATTATTGGTTCCTGACCCTGAACCAATTATGAGGGAAAATTCTTTTGGTGGCATGTCACACATAAGTGTTGTTTTATGGATATGGTATATACCATACCTGATATAGGTAGCTTTGTTCTCATATGCATGGTTTACCCACTAATTGGAGGCTTTCAATTATATGAATCTGCTAAACCAGCTTGCCAACATTAACAAGAAAACTTGTCTTGATTGCACTATCTGGAAATATGCTCTTAATAAAATTAATTTGAGCAAATATTTAACGGTACAAGTATCATTGCAGGTTTATAATAATGCACATGTGACCTTCTCATAGATGCATCTATCATATAATAGTTATTTGGTCCACATGGCAGGTGAATGGGCCCATATTCACCTTTTAAACATTCCATAAATGCAGGGATCCTGACCCCAAATTTAGTTGGTCTAATAATTTATTTATCTTGAGAACAAACAGCACAAAGAGAATTTTTTTGAAGAATCCTGATTCTTCAGTATATACCCATGGGGGTTCTCATTTATATATTGTGTGCATCATATTTGAACTGAGATGGTCAAACCGGACATGTCAACTCATAAATTTATTCATCTAGTAAACTTCTGATTTACTATAGCATGAGCTTGTAACAATAAACTAAAAGTTTATTGTGGTATGCTCATATAATTTTACCACACTTATATTTTGTGTAGTACAAACTCGAGGAAGAGGCAGAGAGCTTTTTATGCACATATTTCTCACCCGTCATTCTTGTAGTAATATAAAGATATGCATATCTTTCCATCAGTTTTAGGCTCTCAGCCGTTTTGCCAAATGTATTTGAAACTTTACAAGTTTCCTTTGAGACGTACTACAATAAAATATTTTGTCAATCTCATTCCTCCAGGTAGTAATAAATTGGCTCTTCCGGAGCAGTCAATTGGTTTTTGTACTACCATATATTTCATTACACCATCCGTATGGTGAATATATCCTTCAAGGAGAAAACATATAATTATTCTCATGGTCAAATCATTATAGGCAAGATAGATTTCTTGCTTTACTTGCTTTTGTGTAATTCATAATAATACATAATTTTGACGTACGTTTTGTACGTGAGCGAATGACCATTCATGTCACAATGAATAAGAGATTCATTCTACTCAAACCTCTTATGGAGGTGAGTTGTGGTACTTTATCGACCACACACGGGCACGTCCTCATTCATACCTTTTATCATATATTGTCACATTCACTTTCAGTAATGGGTCTATATTTATTATAAATTATCTCATTCACTTTAGGAATGGACCATAATCAATTTGGACGTGCCTCATATTCACATAACACATTGGTGACATTATTATATGTACCATTTGAACGGTTACTTTTGAGAACTCTTATTGTTCTCTTATTTATTTCACAATGATGACTTATTATTTCGTCCCTTGCCACGTTCACGATCATAATCTCTACTATGATAACTATTTTATCATATTTCAGATATAAAATTACTTGTCTTCTTTCAGACATAAAGATATTTTGCCTTCTTTCAGGCATTAGTATGTGCTACTACATTCTCATTCATGAATTGAGCATGTGTTGCTTCCACATTCATTTTATGAATGAAGCATGTGTTGCTCTCACATTCACATTATGGAATGGAGCTTGTCTTGCTCCCACATTCATCTTAGGGAATGGAGCATATGTTGCTCCCACATTCACCTCTATGAATGGAGTACGTTCATGGATGGACTTCATATTTTATTAATAACTCATTATTTGCATCTGTCATCACTATGTCATTAATATGGTGCACTGGGTCCTGAACCCAATATCTTATTATTGTAAAGATGTGTTAGGCCATAATGCGTTGGGACTTGAATGCTAACGTCTTATTATCATCGTGCACCAGGACTCGAATCTGATGTCTTACTATTAACAATGGCATAATAGGCCAAATTGCATTAATATAGTGTTACCATAATGCCTTAACCAAAATCAACCATTAAATACATCAAATAATGTCTAAAATTTTAGCATGACCAGTTGTCATATATATTATATGTCACTGAATTAGATTAATCACACTTTAAAAGACATCAAATGCATTAGTACAATATTGGCTATTATGAGTGCACCTAGTGCTTACCGTGTTTATCATTTAAATCCAAGAACAATGACAATATATGTTAGATTTTTCCATGTGATGTCATTAGCTAATACTGGAAAGGACATCTCCAAATAAAATTCATCAATTTTTGGATAAAAATGTTAGTCATAATGATATACACACTTGCAAAGAAAAGAAAAACATACTGGCCATTTGCACACAGATGTGTTCCTTCGAGGGGAAATTAAAAGGTAAAAATATTCTGCTAATTGCTTTGTGTCCATTCCCAATTTCTCCACAAGAATTTGACATCGGTTATGGCGATATGAGATCATGACAACTACCATAATGACAAATATCACTTCTTTTTCACAATTATAGACCATACATATATATGTAATAATTTTGCAATGGCAACGAATTCAACCTTCCACAAATCTTTTGATGAATACTGCTCTGGAGTTAAATATAATGAACTATATACACCAAATAACATAAATAAATTTAAGTAAATAAAGCTTTGCTAATATGAAACATGCATTTTCTTTGATTCTGGCATATTATAGCATAATCAATCTACAAATGGGTATTAGTATGTGAATAACCATAAAATATTAAAACAATGGAAAAAGAATCTCTAAACGCTCCAACTTCACATATTTTCTTGTGGATAAAGCTTACTATTTTTTGTAGAAAAGGATTAACAGTACTATCTATTATAATATTATTCTTTTTATAGCACACGAGAAACAATCATGCTTGAAATAAATTGTATAGCTATTCTAGCTAATAAGCAATTGTATGAAATCCATTTTTCCAAAAATCCAAACCGGCGGATCATACCATTCAAATTTATAAAGTTTTCTGCTTTTGTAAATATATAGTAGTTTTAATTTTCAAAGATGGTCAGGATAAAGTTTAAGCTACATACCTCATGAGTAAGATATTGAAAATTTAACTTGGAAAAGAATAGAGCTTATGTGCTGATAACGTGTTGTAAAATAAAGGTTAAAGAGAGCAAGAATATTAGACAAAATATATGAGAGGAGAAGGAAGAACTTGTATTATTCTCAAAGTGTTTCAAGTGTATTTTCCATAGAGCCAAGGGTGTTCTATTTATATGTACAAATATATAAGAGTTACAAAGCACTTCAAAGATTACAATAATTAAGTAGTGACTTAATGGAGAATTGGTGGCCACTTAGTGGGAAGGAATAAAGTCATAAGTTACAAGCCTTAATTGGAACTAAATGACATCTACATTTACACATTGATTTAAAACAGTTATGTGGTGTAAATTGTAGAATGTTGCTATTTTTTTGTAATATAGGGGGATAGGTTTGTATATATGTGTAAAAAATCCTTTAAATTTTTGTAGCTATTTATAGTCCATTAACTTAGAGGCCATCTATTTTATTTGTGCTATATTATATTTACCCATGACTACTTGTGTCTATACATTATTATTATTATTATTATTATTATTATTATTATTATTATTATTATTATTATTATTATTCCTTTATTTCATATATACATTATGTTTATTTTTATTTATTCTTGTGCATGTATCTATGTTTATATATATTTATATGCTTATACTTTTATTGTGTTTACTTTATTAATATCTTACCTAGTCATAATCATTTGTGATATATTGTTTTTACCCATTATCAATATTAAATATTTTCTTCGTTATTTTTATCTATTTCTAGTTGTACATCTCAATTTAAATAGAGCCTATTGTTGGTATAAGATCCAATCCCCCTCAAAATCTTAGTTCCATTTCAAGAAAATTCCCATCCTCCATCTTCACCAATTTCCCAACGTCCCCTTCCCCATTTTTGTGGTTTCATTTTAATGAGTATCTTTTAATTTTCTCACCCTTTATTATGAATTTTTACTTTTTCCTTCAATAACCATTTATCTTTCAACCACCAATCAAAATCCTTTATTGATGCTTGTAAAACAATATAAACATATTATTCTACCATATTTGACAACTTACCACCCTTTTATTGTTATTTGAATTTTTACCAAAAATTTTTCAATCCCATTATATTTCATTAACTCCATAATAAGTTACCCCCTTGATTCACTATCCTTTTCTTTTCTTTTAATATTCATCTTTCTCCTCCTAATGGCTAGAATACTAGTTAGATACATTTTCTTGCTAATATACTATTTTAATTCCACATATTTTTTTAGTTTTTCTCTTTTAAAAGATTCACGACCCTAACTTTAATCTTCAACTATAAATACCTCTAATTTTTTATTTACTTACACACCGTTTTCTCACATCTCATGGCTTAACCTCTTATACTCTCTCTATTTCTTTTATCATTAAAACACTACTCCATTCTTCTTTATTTTATTTCTTTACTGGAAACCATATTAAGGACTTGTCCTGGAGTTCTTATTGAATAAAGTTATTTATTTATTAAAAAGTATTGGTATTCAGATTATTTCTTGTGACTTAATTCTTAGACTATTCTTCCAATTAATTGGTATTATGTAATATTTTTGTTTCTTTTGGTGCTATAAGCTAATGTTACAGGTGCAACAACATATGAGCTATTGCTATGAGCAGTGAATATCGGCTAAGAGGGGCCATCTCTCTTGTCTTCTCTTTGTTTTAACATGTTAAAAGAAGCTAAAAATTGAAATTGATTCAAAATTAGACTGTTTCTGCAAAAGCAGAAACCTGAAGCTTAATTTGCAGTCGGAATTTTTTTGCAAAACTTTGACTTTCTCGAATTTACCATAAGATTACATTTGATTTTCCAAAAGGGCAGGAGTGCAACTTGATTGTTAAAAACTAAACTAATTTTTTAATGATTAGAACTTAAAGGAGATTTAAAGGTAATCCTATTCAAAACCTGATTTTCAGAAATTTATATACATTTTCTCTTATAATTTATCCAAGTTAATTAATAGCTTGTGAGAGATTTTAAGACTTTGGAGGTCAAGTCCTTTAAATAATATTATATTCTTTATAAAATTATAAGTTGGTCTCTTCGCCTATTACAATATCTATGGATATTTTCCAAATATTGTACATATATGTTAATCTTAAGAATATTTGTCTATTATAATATTTAATAATATTTTTAAAATATTGCATATGCTCTCTCGTACTTTTACTGTTTTTTTTTTAAATTTAAACGCGACCTCACATTAAAGCCGCCACCAAAATTAAATGTATGTGACCAACAATGTCACTATGTCATACTTTAGTGGCACATTTTTATAAGCACTTATCTCCATTTTTTTTTTTTTTTGTATGTCTTGAGAATCTTACGTCCATTGGAGAAAATATGTAATGCCTTAATATTTTTATTTAATTGGTTAATTTTTAGCTTGGACTAATTTTGCAAGTTTGTAGCTATGAGTGAAATATAACAGCAGTTAGGACAGCTTCTGCGGTATTAAACTTGTCTGATGGCGAAATTTCATATTTTGTCCTCTATAGAAAATAGTTATTTGGAAAATTTTCAGAAATAAGCAGCACACTACACAAAATTACATACAAGAGGCCATATTTTTTTCATGCATAGCACCCATCCCTAAAATTATAAATTTTAGCACTCCTTAAAAAAAATCCTAGCTACCAAAATTCCCCCTCCCCTGCCACTGAGCTGCCGGCAGACACTCTCCTCCGGCAGTGGTGTCGTTACTTTTTTATATTTTACTGAATTTATTTTGTTGATTGCGTCTATATCATTACGTTGGACAAGTTTATACTCACAAATCTCTCTCCAAAAAATAAATTATACATGAATATACATATATAAATACGTAGCAATAAGAGAAATACAAAAATATGCACACAAAAAAGTAAAACTCATATAAATATCCTTAATATACATATTTATTCACTCGCATATACATTCTTATACAAATTAATACAATTTTATACACGTGTATAAAATTATATAAACTTGTATAAACTTTCGGCATGCTGCTACCTCGGGAAAATGGTGACAGGTCGGGTAAGATTCGAAAATATGGGTTATTTTTGTCTTTTGCTTGTCTTTTAGTGTAAAAATTCCTAGTTATCTTGCAGACTTTGCAGAGATGATATGAAGCTGAAGCGAATTGCGGATATGACCCTAATTTGAGGATTAAAAAATTCTTAGACTTGAGTTTCATATCTGGCCCTTAATTAAGGCTGGGATTTAGAAGCTGCCCCCTCAATAAAACTTATTTTTGCAGCAAGACCTTATTGCTTGCTTTTTTTATATTTCGTCCTTATTAGTTAATATTGTATGACTTAAACCCAATCGTAGAAATCGACTAGGAACTATATTTGGTTGAATGTAGGAAGTGCCTAACCCCTTCCTTCTAGGTTATTTCGAACACTTACCCGAATCTCTAGTTAGCAGGCTAACCGAAGTTACCTTTTACCAATTAGTTATAAATGCTTTTAGGTGATCTAAATACGCCTAGTTAAATAATTAATTAGGTGGCGACTCCAAATGAGTCTCCTTAGTCGAAAACCACTTTTTGGCAGGCAGTCCGATAGTAAAAAGTGGGTTGCGATACCAAAAAGGAAAAAATACATATCCTGAGTATATCGACCTAGTTCACATTTCAAGAGTAGCATTCCCATAGCAAAATGATAGTTGTCCCTTTCATGTCTTTAGAAGCTTTCATATTCTAGATAGCGTTGCTCTATGCTTGATGAAGAACTGGCTTTCGGGAGGTTTGGAGGTGCTCTATGAGGATCCTCACTTGCTGGTGTTATGTACGGGTGCGCGGCCGGTGAGCCGTTAACCACCCGATGGTATAGATCCTTATTAATTAAGCAGTAATGTACTGCCTACTTCCGCAACTGTCTGCTTTCTGACTTATTTCTAGGGAGTTTTCCCTTGCCCAACTACTCAACTAATGAGTAACGCTATTCTAAAACAGATCCTGTGTTTGGAACTTCGAGGTTCATCAGGTTTGCGGGGATTAGTTCGATCACTTTCAGCTGATGCCTAAGTTGATGTTTGTATCCACAGGTGGCGTGTTGGCTTCTGCGCATCCCCGATTGATAAACTTCCATTGGCGAAAGTTTTTCATAAGTGTTTTTATTTTTGCTAACCGCTCCGGTGTGCAGATACCTCCAGCCATGAAGACTTCATTAATTTGATTCACCACCAGCCGGGAGCCACTATGGAGTCTGATATCCCTGCCCCCAATATGTAGGCTAATTCAAGAGCATGGATTATGGCTTCTTATTCTACTTCACTGCATGGGCACCTCACTGCCTTGCAAAAGATCCTCCCGGTTGGTGTTCTAATCCATAGACTAAGGTTGACTTCTTTGTCTTTGAGTACCAGATCTGTATGGATTGTCCATTGTCCAGGTTCAATTATCTCTTCATTCTTCATTATCTCCTCGGCTTCTGATGCCAACTCTACGCTGAAATCCATAGCAACGTCATCCAGGGCTTGCGATCCAATGGCTATTCGAGGCTGATAAATAATATCATATTCTCAAAGCTCAACGGCCCATTCTGCTAACTTTTTTTAGAAACCGGGTTTAGACATAATGGTCTGTAATGGCATAGAAGAGACCACACTAACCGTATGATTCAGAAAATATGGGCGCAGATCCTGCATCACCAGTGCCACCACTACCACGAATTAGAATGGGAGTGGAAGGCATGCATCCGCTCCTAGCAGTCCCCTGCTAGCATATTGAAGTTGCCTTCCACATTCTTCTCATTTGAGGACTGCATTCCACGCTACTTCCGAGATTGTCATATATAACAGTAGGTTCTCCCCTGGGACCGGTTTGGTTACCGTCGGAGACATTATGAAGTCTTTACTTGTGTTAATACTTGACAACAAAGTATTGGCCATTCAGGATGTTCGTGTTTTACCAGCACGTCGGAGAGCTGATACCATAATTCTGCGGCTTGAAGAACTAAATTGCTCATCTCAAACACCTACTCTCTGAGTTCACCTATTGTTATTACCGCTTTTTGCACAATAGATGTGTCCCATAGTTGCTCTCTTTCGACCATGTTCACTATCGTTTTCAACCCTACACTAATATTCTTACCGGGTGCTTAATCTTTCTCGGACACAGACCGCTTACTCGGTAAGTTGTTGATCCCATTCAGGGTTGGGTATGTGAAGACTCGGTGAAATATTGAGCATAACCCCTTCACATCATGTATCCATGGTCGTCCCAGGATGACATCGTATGAGGGGTCACAAACAAGTACCCGAAAATGTGTTATGCTTTTTACGCCCCTGATATGGACCGATAGAGCTACTTCCCTGATTGGCTTTTCACATGCACTATTGAAGCTGGTTACGGCGATGCTGACCCACATTCCGCATTATCTCCCATCGGATAATATTGACTTCACTCCCTAGATCAATTAGAGCTTGCTTGACTAGAGAATCAAACACCTTAACTGAGACGGTGAGTGCTTCTTAGTGGGCTCCCTTTCGTTTCCCAAACTGAACACGATCGGGCCAACTGGTGGCTCCAGTACTGCAGTCTTCCAGGTTTTGTTAAATCTGGATGTAGCAAAGATCGCGTTGATGCTCCGCTTGTCCTTGGGATCGGGCACTCTAGATCATCTTGCCCCTTCTGTGATCAGGTCTTTGAGGTGTCCTTCCTTCAAAAAGTGCTCGATCTCAGGCATTAGTGCTTTATAGTCGATCGTAGTATGCTCGTTGGTTCAATGAAAATCACAGTAGGCCATTGAATTCTTTCAGGTCACGCTCTTAAAGACGAGTGGCCAGTGCACCATAGAACCTAGTTTAAGTGCTTTACAGTCGATCGTAGTATGCTCGTTGGTTCAATAAAAATCACAGTAGGCCATTGAATTCTTTCAGGTCACGCTCTTAATGATGGGTGGCCAGTGCACCATAGAACCTAGTTTACCAAAATAATTGGTGACTAGTTCCACTACATTCCCCGTAGGCTGAAGTCCTTGAAGCTACGTTCTTTTGAGTTCTTCTCGTGCGATCCGGTTCCTCGAGAATTGTTTTGCTTTTCTGATGCTTTTTCGGACTCTGGTTGATACTGAGTCCTTCCTTTCACTCTTCTCCCCTACCCCCACCTTCCACAGGCGGGCTTCCAACTCGCTTTTTACGCACCTCTTCGTGGGGCTCTAGAGGTGGTTTTGGTTCGAGATAGGGTTTCTCATTATACTGCTGGTGTAGGGCATTCCATGTTGTCACCGAGTGTTGAGTAAGACTCCGTTGTACTTCTTGAGTGGCTTGTGAACATCTGGAGGTGAGATTTTTGTCAAAAGCTACCATAATAATATTGTCAGGAACTAGAGGGAGCTCGATGCGTTCCCTTTGAAATCTCTCCAAGTAGTCTTTCAGCAACTCATCGTCGCGTTGCCAGATCTCAAAGATATCTTCCATGTGATTTTCACACTTTCGGGCTCCAGAATGTGCTTTCTTGAATAGATCTTGCATCTAGGTGAATGGCTCGATTGATCCCAATGGTAGTTGGGTGTTCCATGGAGGGAACCTTTCGTTAAGGTCGAGCTGAACTTTTTTATCTAAGTAGATTGAGTTTCTTCCTCAGAAATCTCGTTGCTCTTGACATCTGTATAGTAAGCAGCAGTGTGCTCATTCGGATCTGTTGTTACATCGTACTTGAGGTTATCCAGCAGGTGAAAGAATTTAGGTGCATGGACCAGTGCAATACTAGCTTTGTCTGCATGCTTGTAGAAGTTTTGCTCATCTACGGCGGTAACCTGGGGTGGAGCACCCAGCGCATTACGGATCCGGTCGTAGATGACCTTCAGCTACTTCAGGATGACCTGAATGACAGGTGCTCCTTCAATACTTTGATTGCTGGCCGCAGTAGAGCTTCCAGGGACGACCTTCATGTTGAGTCTTCGGTTGGGAACAGAAACTGGTGATTTGTTCACTTGCGCGGATCCTCGTGGGAATGCTGGCCTATGGAACGAACCAACGAAGATCACTCCCAACTTTTGAGACATGTTTTGACCAGGTTGGCTGAGTTTTGCTCTTCTCGTTCTACTTGAGTTTTGAAAAGACAAGCAAGTAAATCCTCGAGTTTGGAGTTACTTCCACGTGGTTGATTATCTTCGATGTCACTGCTTACAGAGATCGAATCTCTGGTAGGGTCCTTCAGTTGTCCGTCAGGATCGCCGGGATCCTTCGCGGAGTTGTCTACCGTATCAACAGTGTTCTTTGGAATGTTGTCATTTTCGTCTGACATAACTGCGCCTCTTCCTTTGCAGAAACCTACAATTGCCTGGGCCCCACGGTGAGTGCCAAACTGTTTATGCCTAAAATTGGTCGTCTAAGTTAAACAAATAAATTTATTGATGGGTCACAAGCAATATGGTAAATATGAAGGAAAATAAGTAAATTAGAGATAAAAAGTAATAGACAAGAAAGTAAGTAGTTTTATTGCTTGAGAATAGTCAAATTCGGTGTGAAACGCTTGATTGTACAATACAATGTAGGAGGGGTATTTATAGCTATGATTTACACGGTCCTAATTATGGTAAAATAAAAAGACTAAAAGGGTTGTGAGCCTGTTTTCTCAAGGCGGTGGTATATACTAAACCCTAACTAGGAGATTATAAACCCTAAGGCTACGGGATGTATACCTTGCATCCTATGGCCCGTGCCGCCTGAGCGGACGTGACTCAAGGAGCAGGCGTGTATCCTTTTCGCCTGGTGACTTGTAAGCTAAGTTTAGTATTGCCACCTGGACTCGTATCCCTATAATCATAGGTGGCGTACTTTTGCCACACAATCTACATTTCTATATCTTTTATCTTCGATAACATGAGTAGCAAATATTCCACCTAGGATTGTAATCTAAGCCTATATTGCTAACTTAATGAATCAAGTTAATGAAGCCTAAAACATAGTTGGGAATAATATCCTTTCATTATTTTTATGCCTACAGACACATGAGTTTATGGTGATCAATACAACCCTAACCCTACTAGTAACCAAACTATATTGAAAAAGTAGATTTGGGAAAACTTAAAGGGGGAATACCCAACCCAAAAACTGCTTGACCTTCATGCAGTACAAGTCAATACCGAAAGGATCAAAGTGTATTAGTCCCATTTGCTATCGATAGTGGTAAAATGAGTGAATATGTGCAAGTTTCAAGGTAGTGACTCAACTATACAGGGCTTAGTGATTTGGGTTTATTCAAGGTGCAATTGGATGAAGGTTACAACTGTAATTCTTTACCCATTAGAAAGAACCTTACTTTAAATACAATGTTTAGTGTTAGAACATATTTCAACCTCTACTTAGGAATACTCTAACAAATAAGATCGAACTAGATTGATCTAGACTATTTTGGATTCTCCCTTGCTAGCTCCTTTTGAATCGACCCTGACTCACATTAGTACTTTATTTCAACGTCTACCCCTCACTCTTTGTAGTGTAGGCTTGACTTTCACCAGGGAGGAAGGCCCTCGTGTCTTGCCATCATGCCGAGAGCAGATGTGGTTAGACTGGCAATTTTTTCGTATGCTCGTAGGCCAGATAGTCCTTTCTAACGTGGGGATGTTCCCGGTCAATTAGAATGATAGTCTTCGTGAGTTTTCTATATCTTCTTGCCTTGATTTGTACAAATGAATTTTCATCTTTACTTAGATCCTCTTTCTATCTAGCAGCCAATCGCGCTTTAATTTGATCCCTAGAGTGTTGAGCATCGAGTGAAGTGTTTCTAGGATTTTGACGTCTACGCTGGGCGCAGGGAAAAATTGGGAGCATATTTATAAGGTCTAAGGGTGGAGGGTCCGGGATCATGGTGAGGAGTTTTACATCTTTTATTTTTCTCCTCATGTCCTTTGTTTTTTACCATTACGTACTGTTGTAGGTTTGTTTGACAGGAAAATGATTCCGAAGCCTCCGTTTAGAAACTCGGACGTCGATAGGGTAATTGAGAAGGAAATTGCTTAGGGGAAAAAGGTAATTTCAACCTTAAGTTCCTCGACATCTAATTTTCCTTCTCGAAAAGGCTAAGGGTCGAGAGACCTAAATATGATAGTGGTCTCGAGTGGAAGAAGGTGGAAAATCTTGGTACTTCTTGACAGGAAAAGGAAGGGATCACCGGGGTTGCCTTGCCTTCCCCTGCTAACGCGGGACCCAGAGCCACTTCACCATCCAATTCCTTGGATGATCCTTTGAGTTGAGGCTGCTGGCAGCGCAGAACGAACTAATCCGCGACCAACAAGTTTTCCGAAAGTGAACTGAATGGAATTGTTACTTTCCAAAAGTATTCTTATGGAAATTCTAATTGTTCTCGGATGGATGATGACTTTGATTTGCCCCATACATTTGTGGTAGGGTGGTTCTTTTGGCCCAAGTGGGACCTTGGGTGAATCTTTGGGACCTTGGGTGAATCTTCTAGAGTCCTTGCGGCTCCTTGTTTGATTATTCGTCCTTCGTCACCCTAGTTGAAGATTAGACTCCGATGAGTTCTGACCCTTCAATCATTCATCTTGAAAGGGAGGTCTCATTTACTATTCCTGTGAACGTTGATCTGATACACAATCCCGGGGTTGTATTTGTCCCCTTTCAGGAGGCTATTCTTACCGGTGAAGTAATAAGACTATTGGTTCAGAGTTCTTCGGATATATCTGAGGCTTTTATTTAAAATTTGTTTTAGGTATGTGTTCCTAATTCCTTACTTGAGCACTACTTTTTTATTTCTAAATGTAACTATTTGGATATATCCTACCCAGGCTTAGTATGCTCATGTTTTTTGTTTTGAGTTATTTGTGGATTTCGTGGCTCTTCGTGAACGTGTTAGAGTTTCCGAAGAAGATGTTGGGCACCCTTACAACCGAGAGGGATCTGGCGCAGAAGGCGCATGAAATGTTATCCGCTGATTATGATGACATTAGGAGGGTTTTTTCGGTGGAGGTTCGGAGGAGAAGAGAAGTTGAATGTGAGCTTGGGAGTTTGCAGAGCCGATTGGCTGAGCGTGAGTTTCGGTGTCCAACTTTGGGACTGATGGAAGAAAGGGACAAACTCAAAGTGCTGCTTATTAATAATCAGATTTCTACCTGCAGGGGTGATGGAAAACCCCAGAAAAACCCTTGATCATTAAAGACCTCTACAAAATTGAGTGAATGAGCTTGAAGCCCTTGGGTACTTTACAAGAGCAAACAACTGTTGTAGAGATGGAAAACGAGGAGCTTGAGGGGAGATTAGCTCATGAGGACTTGGTGTCAAGGCTTTCTCGTGCTCAAGTGATGATGAATGCTCGGGTTAAGACATGGAAAGAAGATAGCGTTGGTGTCCCTGAACTTGAAGTTATGATTGAAGAAGCCGAAGCATCAGCCGATCGTATCTGGTGCTGCATAGAAAGGCCATTTCCCAGGTACAATTTTGACGCATCTGGAGAAGACAGTCCTTTCAAGGGAGTTGGACGAGAAAGTTGGCGACAAGTAGAATGAGCCGGCAGATATTCCAACCACTAGCCCTTCATACCTTTGACCTTCAATCCCTTTAAAATCTAGAGCTATCAGACGTGTGTTTGCCTTTTTTCTTTTTTTAATTTATTTTATTTTAGTGTTGGTGGTTGGCCTGCTATGGGCCATTTTCTATATATGGCCTTCGAGCTTCTTTGAATGAAGTTTTTACCTTTTGAATATCTCTAAATTAGTGTTCTTGCATTTGCAACATTCAAAATTTCTGAGGATGAGAATTTGAACCTCTTTAATTTTTTGGGACACGGGGTCCGCGGGATTCTTCATGACATAGTGTTTATCGAATTTTACTGGACTTAGTGTCCGCAGGATTTTTCGTGACATAGACTCCGCCAGCTATTACAGGACTTAGAGTCTGCGAGATTATTTTTAGAAACAACATCTTGTTTCTATGTTTGTGTTGACTCGACGCTGGTGGTGGCATGAGTTTTTTTATCGACAAAACGTTTCTATACATATTTTCAATTTCATCATAGTGATGCGTCGTTTGATAACTATCCACTGCCGGGTGTATGTTATGTGTTTGACTAGTAACGACAAATAGAAAATGCAAATATGGTCTGAGCATACTCAGGGCAGTTAACTATTTCAAGGCCATATTTTAAGGCACTTATTATTTCGTAATAGTCGCTACCGAGCGTTTGATACAAGGTATAAAGGGGATCAAAAACATCTTTAACCAGTCGTTTCAAGAGTTCAAACTTCGATTGGCAAACCGACAGTTTCAGTAGCACCATATGGATTTTTATGACCTGTCTGTAGAGTTTGAATTGAATCGGACGTCATTTGATAGGTCTTGGAAGACATTATCGCTTTCTAGTGTCGGTAGAGCCGTTTATTGGTTTTTGAAGCTCGTTTCTAGTAAATGAGCTCTGTTATAAAATTCAAAAGTGTCGTTAGGTTCGTATGGTCATTTGTGATATGTGTAAATTTCAAAAGTGAAATTCGAGGTCGTTCGGATGGTTTTTGCGTATGTTCTGGAAGTAAAAGTTTTTCCTCTTGTTTAACCCTCATTTAGCGTTTAGAGATCTATTTCGACCGAGTTCAAAATTAAGTTTGAAATATGTTTTAGGATGTGCATGCAAAGTTTGGTATGATTTCGAGCAACGTAGGTCTAATTCGGACCCAAAAATGCAGCACCATACTGTGCTGTCAAGTTCGTTGGTGAGCATGGTCGAATTATTTTAATAGTTCAAAATTATAATGCAAATTATTTTAATAGTTTTGCTAATGAATTCTTATGATTGAATGGATGTGTTGCTAATTTTAATAATGCAAACTGCATGTTGTTAACGGATGGATCAAGTCCTACGGTAGGTTGATAAGATGAAGTAGAGAAAGGAAATTGAGTGACTAAACATTAATTACTTATGAAATAGCGGCTCGTGCTCTAAAAATGGCTATTTATGCAAATTTCCCTATTAATTAAGGGCAATTTTCAAAAATGCTCATACATCTCATCTTATTTACAAGGTTCTACCCATTATATTAATACCCATAACTTATTTACATTCTATACCCATTAGCTAATTACTTCCTTATTTTGAGGCATAAAACAAGAAATTCAAGTCTCTCTCACTCCTAATATCTTTTATTATTTATTCTCTTTTTCTTTTGTCATTCTTTTATTTTTTTTTCTTCTTTTACGTTTTAATTCTTCTTCTTTTTTTCTTTTTTCTTTCTTTTTTCTTTCACCTCTTATAGCACTATTCATGCCTCCCCAATTTTTTATTTTTTTATTTATTTTCTTTCGGCGTAATCTTATTGCACTCAATTTTTTTTTTCTTTTTTCTTCTTTCTCAAAAAAGGTATACTTTATTCAAAAACACAAAAACTTAATATTTATTTGCTCGATAACATCGCACACGTTAGTCCAAAACATAAAATGATATACCAAAAGAGTATACAACATATCAAAAAGATGTACTTATATAATAAAAAAATTAAAATATATATGTATTCTAAAACGTCTCGCACTTTAATCCAACCATAACAAGGCAAACAAGCTATACCAAAAGACTATATAGTATACCGGAAGAGTATACAATATACCAAAAGGGTATACTTTATTCAAAACAACAAAAACCGAAATATTTATTCGCTCGGTAGCATCACACACTTTAATCCAAGCACAAAAAGGTATACCAAAAGAATATACAGTATACCAAAAGGGTATACTTTGTTCAAAACAACAAAAACTGAAAAAATATTTCACTCAATAGCATCAGACACTTTGATCCAAATACAAAAGGGTATACCGGAAGAGTATACAATATACCAAAAGGGTATACTTTGTTCAAAACAACAAAAATTGAAATTTTGATTCGCTCGGTAGCATTGCACACTCTGATTCAAACACAAAAAGGTATACCTGAAGAGTATACTGTATACCAAAAGGGTATACTTTGTTCAAAACAATAAAAACTGAAATATTTATTCGCTTAGTGGCATCGCACACTTTGATCCAAATACAAAAGGCTATACGGGGAGAGTACAGTATACCAAAAGGGTATACTTTGTTCAAAACAATAAAAACTGAAAAATTTATTCGCTCGATAGCATCGCACACTTTGATCCGAACACAAAAGGGTATACCGGAAGAGTATACAGCATACCAAAAGGGTACACTTTGTTCAAAACAACAAAAATTGAAATATTTATTCGCTCGGTAGCATCGCACACTTTGATCCGAATACAAAAGAATATACTCAAAGAGTATACATAATACGAAAAGAGTATACTTTGTTCAAAACAATAAAAACTGACTCGGTAGCATCGCGCACTTTGATCCGAACACAAAAGGGTATACTGGAAGAGTATAGAGTGTACCAAAAGGGTATACTTTGTTCAAAATAATAAAAACTGAAATGTTTATTTGGTCGGTAGCATCGCGCACTTTGATCCGAACACAAAAGGTATACCATAAGAGTATACAGTATTCAAAAGGGTATACTTTGTTCAAAATAACAAAAACTGAAATATTTATTCGCTCGGTAGCATCGCACAAATAGGTCTACCGGAAGAGTATACAGTATACCAAAAATGTATGCTTTGTTCAAAAAAACAAAAACTCGATTATTTATTCGCTCGGTAGCATCGCACACTTTGATCCAAATACAAAAGGGTATACCGGAAGAGTATACAATATACCAAAATGGTATACAACGTTCAAAACAACTAAACTTAAATATTTATATGTTAGGTAGCATCACACACTTTGATAGGGTATACCAAAAGAGTATACAATATACTAAAAATGTCATCGATAATAATAAAAATTAAAAATATCTATGTGTTTTGCGCTATTTCGCACTTTGATCTGAACATAACAAGGTATATCAAAAGAGTATATAGTATACCTAAAAGGTATACAACAATAACAAAAAATTGAAGTATACTATTTCAAAACATAGAATTCTTCAAAGGAAAAATAACCTTGTATACTGTAAAAGTATACAATATACTCTAATAGTATACAGTGATTTTTTTTTTTTTTTTTTTGCAATATACCATCTTAAATCACATCATTTTTCAAAAGTATAAATAACATTGTATACTGTAAAAGTATACAACATACTCCAAGGATATACAATACTGTTTCAAATCACATCATTTTTCAAAGGTATAAATAATTTTGTATACTATAAAAGTATACAGTATACTCCAAAAGTATACAATATATCCCAAGAGTATACAATGATAATCAAAAATTGAAGTATACTAATATTTCAAAACATAGTATTATTTAAAGAAAAAATAATACTATATACCATAAAAAGTATAAATTGAACAGGGAACTCTCTTTCTAGTACTAGAGACGTGCCAATGCCCGTGTTAAGCACGAGTTCAACAACTTGAAGTGGAGTACTGATCAACTAAATCTTCAAAATAGTTCTTCTAATCTGCATTTGTTTGTTTGGCACCTTCGATAGAGAACCAGCAAAAAACTTGAATATCTACATAAATTGGATAAAGAAAGCTCATTTAGTCAAGTGAAACGTTTAATCAAGACATGAGTCAATAAAAGTAGACCTAGAATTGCTAATAAAGCAGAGAAATTAAGGAAGACACAATATGAGTTATAGGAGCATCCAAAGATTTCTTTTCGAATTATTTCCCTCCAAATATTATCAAATACATTATCCGATTAAGATATGAGGTCATCGAAAACTCACCTACTTCTACATCATATCATACTTTTTGGCCTTGAAATGTGAAATTTTTTCAAGGTATAACTTCCTAAAATTGATCGTCAGAGGTATCAAATCATAGTCAACTAAAGAACATAAAGAAACCTATGTGATCTATAACACTGGCTGTTCAAAATGAGAGGAGTTAAAAAAGATAATCAATGACCATGCTTGAAAATAAGAAAACTAATACAGACAATCAAGAAACGATACTTAGTTCATCAATGACAAGGAAGCAAACAATTACAAAGTTTTTAAATAGACTCCATGGGAAGAAAATGGGAAAAGTAATCTGCTTAGACATGATGCAGAAATTTAACTTATTTTTTAATGTTACACTTAAGATCTAGTTGACACTTAACCTAAGAAACAAAGTAAAAAGTTTATAATGTCTGGTGGTACACAATAGATAGTTCCCATCATTATTTAGGAAAGCCTCAGTCTAGTAAAGCTTACACTAATATAAAAGTTCTCACATTTAAAAAACAGTGACATGCACCGATAAGATAAAGTGAAATCAAATACATGCAATCAAATGTTAACAATGAACAAATACTGCAAAATAGAACTTATATCCACTCCACCAACTTAAGTTTTAGAGAATATTGAGCATGTTTTTCAGTCACCACAATGGAACTGAAGATAATAAATAAGTACTCTACATTTGGATATGCTAGGTGCATAAGACCTCTGTTTCTTTTTAACATCATAAAACCCCATTCATTTCAGATGTATATTTGTACTTTAGACACGAGTTCTAAAATTTTGCCGGTAGAAAATAACTAATCTCAACCTAAACCTTAAAAACCTTGTTAACTTAGACAATTAATCTGTCAAACAATATTCTACAAATACAGAGAGTGATGAGGTATTTGCTAGCCTATCATAGCTAATGCCTAATTGGAACTTGGAACCAAAGAAATCGAATGAGCCACTTACATGGTTGATGAAGCAATCAGTCAACTTCAACAGTGGCTCTCTCTAACTTTTGGTAGATGATAAGGTCAGTAGCTTCCATATCAGACCCAAAACAAGAAAACAAGACATGAAAAAATTATTATTAAAAATAAAACCAATGAGAGTTCCCAAAACAAGAAGGAAAATGAAATTAACATTTAAAGGAAGAATATTACTTGATCTTGATGCTTTCATTTCAGTAACTTAGCAATATACTAGATTCAGCTTTGAAAGAATCTATAAATGCAAACTAATGAAATAAATATGGGGTTGTATGATTTATTCTTATGCAGTTAGACACAAGTGGGAAGAAATAATTAGAGTGGCTATGAAAAGAAAAAGGAAAGAAAAGGAAAAACAAAAGATAATTCTAACTAGCTAACAAACTTTAGGGTAAACATAAGCAAATGAGCAAGTCAAAATGATTATATTCTTAGTTTCAGCTGCTAAGCTTCTAAGGTTTAGTGTGCAAGTCAGTATGATCTATTAGTTTATGAGTAGCAAACACCAACTTATTATACATAGCTAGCGCTCTGATAAATATCTCAGTCATCCATTAAATAAATTGTTCGAAATAGCGAGAAATTTTTAAGTGAAGCCAAAGGAAGCCATAACTATAATTTACAAAAGAAGATCGATTATATCCACTTGAACGTGTGTAACAACTAGCTTTATGATTAAAACAATATTCAATATTATACTTGGAGTATAACTAAATCTGTGTTCTTGACGTAGACATTATAAATAATATCTGTTGAGGCTATACTAAATAGTTCCCGATTTCAACCTATATAAACTTTTAGTGTGGAATTGCCCTAGTCTTTACACAAAATGAAGCTGTCAATCCTTATTTCTGTTTTATGCTATTGCTACTTGAGAACTAAGGTGAAACTTGCCACTTTCGAAAACAGATAGCCATAAATCAAACCCCGAACCATCGCTTCACTACCATTAAACCATCACATAGCGTCCCTCCATCCAAAGCAACATCACCAACTCACAGCCGCTAAAAGCCAACTCCACCATAGAAACATAAAAACATAAAAACCACGACCAATTCAAAGAAAAAATAGAACATATAGTGAAGGAAAAAGGAGAAAATGTAGAGGTTTTCATGGGAAATTACCTTTATAAAAGGGTAGAGAAAACTGAGACGAGTCTGTGGACATAAAGTTCACCAGAAAAGTTTATACCGTCGTCGGAGTTAGGGTTTTGGCCAAACTTCAAATCTCGATCTATGCCTATAATCAGTGAGAATTTAGAGAAATCGATACCATAAACGGAAAGAGGGAGTCAAGGGGAGTTCGGGGATATATGAATTGTGGGTGGACGACGGTGGTCGACGGTAGAGACACGACGGCTTACGGTGGCGGTTGGTGATTCCCGGTGAACATGGGAAAATTTGGCAGTATCATGATTTGGGAAATAATGATCCATATTAACAAATTTTGGATTTTAAACCAAAGAATGAACCAGATCTAATGCATTTGGGTGGGTCAGTCGTGCACAGGGCATACAATGTAAATAAAATGGGTCAGATGGGTTACAAGTAAATAAAATGGGTCAAATGGGTATTGGGTGTAAACCAATTTTCAATGGGCATAAAAGCATAAATAAGTTACTTTTATGGGCATGTGGTGTAAAAATCTCATTAATTAATAATGAAAATAATATTACTTGAACACTCATTAGTCATTAAATAAAAAATTGTTGGGGGCTATGCAATATATGTATAATCTGTATATAATATGTGTATGTACTCATATACAGTCAGGGTATAATTAGTATATATCAGTTATAAACTATACATATTGAATTTGGTTGGCTATTTATGTATATGGTTTTTACAAAAATATACAACCCTAGCTACAAAAATTACAAAATATATCAATATTGTACACTTTTCAAAAAATACCAACATTTTTTTTTACATAGTATATACATTTCCAGAAAAACTAACGCATTAGGATTTCTTCCTCCTTATTGCTACCCTTGCCCACTGTTGCCACCCTAGCTGCCGCCACCAGCCTGCTGCCGCCGATTTCACCCGCCAGATTTTTTTTTTTTTGGATCTAAAAAATGAAATATACATATATACATTGATTTCTCTTTGAATATACACTTGCAACATATATATAAACAAAAAATACATGTAAATACACAAAAAATATGTTTATACACTAGACACACACATCCATACAAAGGTATACAGATCTTCAAATTAAACATACAAATTTATGTATGTCATACATACACTTGACATACACACAAAAATACATACAAAAAATACAAATATATACTCAGGTATACATGTTCATATAGTGATACACATACATACACTTGTATAGTTGAAATGAACACATGTATATACACGAACATACAGATAGATACACCTGTAGAAAACTAACCATACACTTTCTTCCACCTTCAAACAACCACCAACAACCACTGTAATCACCAAAATATGCAAATACATACAAATACAAAGGGATACATGTATATAAACATATAAATTTTTTTTTTTTTTAAAAAAAAAGGAGAAGGAGAAGAAGCATATCTGAACCACCAGCTCCAGCAATGTCAAATCTGCAGCAGCAGCAGCTACGGGACGACGTGGGGAGTAACGAGCAGTGGTTGTTCGCTGGAGGAACAACAGCGATGACGATCGGCGAAGGGGTATGGGGGAACTGCGGGAGAGTGAGTGGGTGGAGGAGGAGAGAGAAAGAGGGAGGAAGAAATTAGGAATTTTTGTTAGGGAGGGAAAAAAATAAAAAATGGTATATATGGTGTAATAAATTTAAAAGTGTTGGTATGTATTATAAATATTTAAAAATGTTGGTATATTTTGTAATTTAGGTGTTTAAAGTATCAACTAGTGTAAAAACTTCTTATGTAAAATATTCCATTCATTTAGGCTTCCAAGTTCATGGTTTATCTTGATAAATAACTACTTTTAAAGTCGTTAAACAAGGAACAACCAACATTACAAATTTAGAAAAATTATTACTAATTAAAAATACGGAAGCCACTAGACCTCAAGAAATTTTATTTTGAAACTTTGAACTAATGTCAAGAAAAATTCACTAGGATATTTTTTTTTTAAGCAAAGGTCACTAAGTAGGGTGTTTAGTGACTAATTTTATTAATAATAAAAACACCTCAATCAGAACAATACAAATAAGGAGGGCTAGCCTTACCTTATTATTCCTAATGAGAAACAACCTCAACTAGCTAACAACTATGTAAAAAGAAAGAGCTTGAAAGCACTAGGTACCTTGTGATCATAATAGAATCTATTATGAACTCTATGATGATTTTACAAATGAGAATACTAAAAAATGTAGAAAAATACAAGTAAATAAGAAAGTGCAACTAAATGTCTCCTTCTTCCTGCAGTGAATTGATATAGTGTTTGTAGCCCGCTCAACTTCTAAAAATCATCTTGCTCCTCTTGAACAATCAAATTGCTTTCCCAATTATTCAAACAACTCATCAATACTTATATGATTTAACCACATTTTTTGCAACCCTTGGAGGTTTTGTTCTACCTGTAGTCGTGGTATCATCGCTTGTTTGTCTTCTGTGTGCCTTCTTCTTGGGTTTCCTTGGCGAGATGTCTGCTGCCCGGACAACTCTCTCTAGCATCATCAACAAGGACTGCTCATCTTCCTCCGAATAATCCCCAATGTCATACTCCTTGCTTTCTTCTTTAGCTTTATGATGTCGAACCAAAGGATTTGGCTCGATTTGCTTTGCAGCCAATGGACCTAACTATGACCCCCCTGACTTCTTTATGCTTATATTTAACGAGGTGATATTAGACAAATGAGAAGGAACAAACTCCAGGGCAGTAGCTTTCAAATTACTACTTGGGGTTTTTTGGGCAACTTGTTCTTCCTCATCCACCATGTCAGCCCATTTTCTGGCACTTGTTGCACCTTCCTGCTCCTTCACATAATTTACCTCATTAGTAGAGTTAGATTGTAAAATGGAAAGAGTACCTTTTATTGCCAATGGAGTGTTCCCGGTTGATAGAAGTTGTTGCGCACTTTCACCTCCATGTTCACCACAGGACTCATTAAAATATGTACCAGCACAAGCAGGTTCACCATTTTCGCAAGCTGAGCTTTCTTCAAAAACTTACCCACTGAAGGATCCACTATATACTCTTCATTAGCTTGCTTGACCTCTTCCTGTGAACTATCATCTGAAGAAATCTCTACAAAATTTGGAAGTGGAGGATCATGTTCAACATTAATGAGAGCATTATGATCTCCATAAGCCTCTTGTTGGACTCCAAAAAAAATCATTGATTAAATTCGCAGCCTGCTCCTCACCCACACTCAGCTGCAAGAGTTAGTTCATTACCCATTTGTGTGGTAAAAATTCAAGCTTGGAAGTAGGTATTAAAGCAATCCCAACTTGCTCCGCTGCTTCAATACTTGTACTCTGCGAAGGAATTGTTTGAGCAGATTTATTCTCAGTGCTAAGTCATGGCTGCCTTACCTGTACTAGTAGCAATTAAATCGTGCTTTCCAGATTGGTTAGGAAGAGAGTCTGCTGCATTATTCCTATTAATAACTACAGCTTCCCGTTTCCTAACAACCTTAGGAGAAGCACGATTCCCTAGTAAAAAAGTTGTGTTGTTCTCCTTTCCTTCATACTCCCGAGTTACAGTAACCAAATTAGACCCATTACGATTAGGAGAAGCACTTGAAAGCTGCTCATTACCCACGTTTCTCTCATTATTAAAACCAGCTTTCCGATGTTGTTTAGGAGTCGAAGCTACAACCCTTTTTTCCTATTCAACAGTGTCAACATTAGGAGAAAGCGAGGTCAACATCCAGCTTTTAGTCGCGTCCACAGCATCCACATCAACCTTATTATGTACCTCCTTGGTTTCCTCATTAACAGGCTCGTCTGTGACGTCTGCTAATGCTGCAAAGTATTATTGGCTGTAGAAGATTGACCTTGCGACGTAGGCCGCCCAGCAGTATGAACGTTGTCGTCACGTGCTCTCGTTTCGCGAATTTTACTACCCTTCATTGATACAGTGTGCCACCCAGTAGCAGCTGAATTGCTTGTGCCAGTGACCTGCTCGGCTACAATTTCCTTCGCCGACTGCTGCCAGCTTCATCCAACTTCTGCACCATATTTCGCACAGCACTAGGACCTTCTTGTAATTGGAATTCAGGTGTTGCAACACGTCCATAATCCCCAGCTGAAACTAAGGCACGACCAAGCTGTTCCGGTGTCGCATCTCGCACCAGCTGAGGTTTCAACTGCTCCCCAACTCGTGACTCTCGCACAACACTAGGACCTGCAGCACAATGAATCAAATGCTGCTCCTTTAATATTAGGACTTAACTGCTGCGTCACATGACGTAAAACCTCAGAACTTGCCAACTTCTTAACAGTTGAATCTGAAGAAACGTGAGCAGCAGCAGACCCACTTAAGTCTGCTTCATTTTCAATCCCAGTAGCAACACCAAGAGGCTGAACCTTCTCCTTTTCAGTCTGCATATCAAGTTTCACCATCGCAATAGGATCCGAATTCGCAGCAATTACAATCTGCTTGTCTCCCGCTTTTGTCGCAGGTTGTGCTTGATTTTCTGCAATTCGTGCTTGCCTTTGTTCATTTAATTTTTGACGCAGATCACCTTGATATTTTTGCTTACAAGAATTTGCATTATCCTTATTTGTCTCATTGAATTGCTCATGGTTTCTCATCTTTAACCGACGAGAATTTTCATCGTGACCTTGGTGTTTGCAAAACATACAATATGCAGGCAAATTATCATATACAATTTCTTGGAAATCTTCCACAACTTTTCCAGATTTTCCATCCAAATATTGAATCCTAATCCGACGAGGAAGCTCATCAAGTAAATCAATCTCAACCTTTACCTTAGTTGTGCTAGGCCTAGATCTAACATTTGTAGCATGGTCAATTGCAATTGGTCATACCCACTGTTGAAGCAATAGAAAGTAGTGCTTTCCTAGCAAACAACATCGTTCGCAGATTGGGCAAAGAAACCCAAACATACGTCCTTGATGTTTCCACACTAGGTTTAAACACTCTTGTCCATGGGAAAACCCTATATATAATGATAGTCCCCTCCTTTAATAGATAAGTAAGACACTAATTTTGATACTGCACCCACAAAATCTTCATATTTATAAGACTTTACAAGAATATGCCTACTTGCAAGCCCAATTAAGCACGAACCTTGTACACCTAGATGCTTAGGCAAAGCTTTGCGAATAACTTGCATATCAGGCTGCCCATAAGAGAATTTCAAGATGATTGCTTGGTGTAATCCTTCCTCTATTGTGAATTGATCAATTTCGTCTAAAGAAAATTGGACAGTAGGATCTCCTTCAACATATTTGATGGGATTTAATGGAGTTGTGATGATTGTTTTTACAATAGGGTTTAAGGTTTAAGACAGATGAATATGGGAGTTTCGTAGGTGGCTCTCCCACAGCCTTAGGCTGGGGAGAGGAAGATTCGGCCATGGAGGCCTTAGGGAACTATAACGATATCTTAGATTGTTGATTCTCACATTCACTAGGATTTAGTTTATTGTCTCAGAATTTTTTTGCTATTTATCAGAAACCTTGCGCGTTTTTTAGTTATGGTTACTCTTCTAAAATTTTGTAAATGTTTACTGAATTGGCTGTTTTGTTCTTTATTACACTAAAAAAGAAATGCGTGATTAATTTTTTACATTGCATTAACCACGTACTCTAGGAGTTCTTCACAAATATCCTTTGAAACTTATTGTTTCATTTTTCTAACCAGTGTATAAAGATTGTACATGTGTTATACATGGGTGTGCACATATTATACAAGAATTATACCTTATAGCCAATATAGCATCTGCTAAGCAATAAATAATAAAAAAAGTCAAAGAAGAAAAGCCATTCCACTAAAAAAAGGAAAATGACGAATTTCCCCTACGATTGTCGTCTCTCCGTTTACTTTTTTCTCCCAGCAATCTTCTCATGTTTCCTTCCCCGTTACTTTCTCTCTCCAACCTTCTTCTAATGGTTTCTCTCTCTATGTAGGTGTATGTATCTCTACAACATCAACAAACATTTATCCTTTCTTTAGTCTAGATCGAGAATCTTTTCTAGCAAATTTTCGCGAAGTCAAGTTTTTTTTTTCTAGAGTTTAAATTGTATTAGTTCATAATCAAGAAAAAAGTACTGGAATTTTGAACTATGTTTGTTCAGAATCCAGTAAAAAATACTATAATTTTGAACTCCACTTAGTTACTTTTCCTGGAGTTTGAATTATGTCAAAATTCAAAAAAAGTTCCTGAGATTTGCATAGATTGTTCCTTGACCTGGGTATGTTTTTCTTCATGTTTATGAATGTACATATTTTTTCCTGAACTGGAATTTTGTACGTTTTCCTAGAGTTTGGACTTAATTTTCCTTAACTCTAGTATTTTTTTCTAGAGTTATCACTAATTGGCTTTTTGAACTCCAATATGTTCTTTTGGAGTTTGTACTTGATCTGAATATTTTTTTTCGAGTTTGTACCGATCGATTTTATGAACTACAGTATTTTTAATATGGAATTATGTTGTCGCTTCCCCATATTGAATAAGAAGAGAATAAAGCTTTGTTGCCTGCTTTTTCCATATTGAAGATGAAGTAGAAGGGGGGTTGGAGAGGGCTATGGAGAACAGGATAAGGCATAGGTTTTTGTTTTGTTTTTGGAGTATATGGTCCTGCTAATTATTAAGTGGCTATATATCTAATAGTTTTGAAATAGTGGGTACTAATCACTTAGCAGGTGTAAAAGTGGCCATTTGTCAATTTCTTCTGTCCAAATCCAGTGTTGTGTCGAGAGCCCAAATAATGGATATAGGCTAGACAGGCTTGGGGTGATGTTACAGAAATACGATACTTCCGGCATTCTGTATCGGTTTTGGCCATTATAAGAGAAGTCTTAAAGTTTTAGTCCCCATTAGAAAAGTTTCTATCTTACCAGATATTACAAGCAGCAAGATCTGGTAATCCAGGAATTTCCTTCTGGCAGATGCCAGGAAAATTTTCTAATCAGACTGAAATTGTAAGACTTCTCTTAACGGAATTTAAACTGTAACAGCGGTGCCAGATCTGTATTTTGCACAAAGTTTGACAGGTTTAGTGGGTTAGGCCCATATAAGGTAATTACTTTGCTTGATATCCATGTAGGAAATTTTACAGTGTATAGACATTTATTAGTGTTATTTAAATAAAATAGACACATTTATTGAAATTTATGGTTTATAGACCTTTACTCTTTGGTATTCCATTTTTATAGCCATTTTTAAAAAGATGATCAATTTTTCTCATTAATGCCTATTTTGTTGGAAATTCGTGTTAACTAACTGCCTATTATTGCATTCATCTAATTAAAAGCTTTCAGTAATTTCCTTTACGGGAAGAGATCCCCTCCAGTAAACATTTATCCAATAATGTTCAATACAATTGTTGAATCTTGCCACGTGCCCAGCTCATTATTTCATAGCTGAGATTCATGCAACTAAAAATGGTAATACAAATTTTAATAAAAACATAAGAAGAAAATGTTAAAATCGATAGTAGCCGTTTATAACATAACATGTCCGGCATATGTTTTCACCTTTAACTTTTCATATATATATCTACTATATTTTTTTTTTCAAATTAATTCATTTCTAGTATTTGCACAGAAATTTTTTTCTTTTAGCTTGTTTTCTCATGCACCATAATATTTAGTATTCTACTTTTTTTTCATGATCAGGTTTACATTAAAATTTATTTTTCAATATAAAATTATTTACATTTTGCAGTAAACCTTTTTTGTAAATTCAAACACAAACAAGATAATAGTTAGAGGCCACATTATGTTGTAAACCGGCGCTGTCAAGTTTATAACTTTCTTATTATTTTTTTATTAAATTTGTATTACCATTTTTAGTTGCATAAATCTGAGTCCTAGAATAATTAACTGGACACATGGCGAGTATGTAATGGTATTGAACATTACTGCTCAAAAGTTCACTGGACGGATCTCCTCCCTCCTTTTACAAGCTTTTATCTATTTCTACCTAATCATAACATTTTCTAATTAAATACATATACATGAATATCTCCCTATTTGATTTTAGGGGAACAAAGACAAATTTTCAGTGGAAGCTTTATTTCTTCAAAATAAATATCATAAATATGCCGAATATATCACACTCATATTAATAGAATATACAGAATATATAGAATATGCAAAATATATTTTCACTTGTATTAATAAAATATCTTTAGTATAATATTACCAATATATTATCTATTGAAATAATATCTCATAAATATGCAGAATATATTGCACTTGTATCAACAAAATATTTTATGTATAATAATATCAATATATTATATATTTAAATAAATATCATAAATATGTAGAATATATCACACTCATATCAATAGAATATTTTATACATAATATTATATATTTTGAAATAATGAATATGCAGTACATGGTAGATGAATGACGTGTGAAAGTTAGGAAAATCAGTGATAGTTATCCATGTATTTTAGGAAGATAATCATCTTTCTATAATTTAGGCATGATTCCCTCTCTCCAATAAACTAGGCACGATAGCCTCAACAAGTTTTTAGGAAGAAAATATACATAAACTTATTTATATAGAATAATTTTTGTCTAGCCATTGTGCAAGATGTTCTATGGCTATTTAAATGTAGGGCCATAGTATACATTTGGTTAGACATGAAATTTCCTTATCCATGTATGTGATCTCATACCCCAATAGCCCTAACTTCTAAAATTAGGGAAAAAGTTCATGGGATATTGAAAATTGAGCTATAATTGATCACGTGAGATAAGATTTTTGATCAAATAAATAAGAATATAAATTCAAAACACCGACATTATTGCTTGTCATCTTTTATTTTTCATTCCAAAAAATTGAATAATCCTGTTGATTATTTGGTGATTCATTTTCCAATATTGTGAAGTAATTGATGACCTCCTTAGGTTGTCTTAAATTGTTACCAAGAGGAAAACTACCTTGATGCAAAGTTGTCACGGGATATCGCTTCGTCGAAATTTCTTGGTAGGTATATATATATTTGGAAAATCATAATAATGAGTATAGAAATATATAAGGTGACAATGCTTGCTCAAATAAGGCTTAGTGTTTTGGTAGTTAGGTGCTCAACAATGTACTTCAACGTCCTTGATTCGAATCCCTTCAATCGCAGAATTATTATTTTAAATTTTTTAAACATTTAATATCTAATAAAATAATACTAGCTGGGATCGAATCAGTGATGCTATACTCAATCTAAAAATAAGCTAATCCATCATATATTTTATTAATATGATGTCAGCATAATATTTTGTTCATTTTTTTTATTTTTTTAAATATGACACTGCTGGTAAAAAATTTTGCGTACGTCACTGATTGTTCTAAAGAAATATTAAATGACCGAAAGTAACTCAATATTTTTTTTTGAATATGTAAAATGTACTATGAAATATTCGAGAACCTCTATCATTTTTTTTTTCATTTAATATTTTAACTTTAAAATACAGACAATCTTCGTGGATTTTTATTACTTAGTTCACCCAGGTTGTCAAAAGCAGAGGTTTTTCATCTAGCAAACCACTGGAAAATATAAAAAATATTCAATAGAATCCGCCGAATTCTGTTACTGACCCAGCTTTTTTCGGATAGCTCAATCCATCATTTTTTTGTCGGAAGTAATAGGTTGCTTATATATAACCAAGCTCCATTGGATTTTTTTCCCTCAATTTTCTACGTGTTTTTAGTAGTATATAGTTACATATATTTATATATTGGACGTCTCAAGTAAATATTACACAACATAACTATTTAGGGACAAAAATTATACTGTATAGCGATATTTTTAAATAATGTTGAAATATAACAATGTGTTTTCAAAACATAGCAACTTCGAGAAATATGGGTATCCTATTGATTACAACAACAACAACAACATACCCAGTTTATCTCATAAGTGGGGTCTGGGGAGGGTGAGATGTACGCAGAACTTATCCCCACCAAAGTGGAGAGGCTGTTTCCGATAGGCCCTTGGCTAGGAAAAATAAAGATATGTTAGGACAAATCTGAAAATCAAGACAACAACACAACGTCAGAAAGAAAGATAGAACTAACGCATATCATACTATTCTAAAAGAGCCAATCCTCTAAGTTAAAAGTGAATGACTGTTTTGCCCTTTCAAAGCTATATTTTTTACAAATACACTTACCAACGATATACTTACCTTCCACTTACAATGAACTGAGTAATTAGAAAGACACCTACGTGGACTTTAGTGCAGCCACTTAATGCAGTCGTTCCCAATGATTTAGATTGCTTGTTTGCTTCCCTCATCCACTTCACGTATTTAAAGCTGCAATTTGGTGAAATGAAAGGTCACATTAACTCTTCCGTTTCCTTTAAACTATTTGATCTGTTGTATCTTATATTACTCCTCTATATAACACCCTCATTGCATTTTGAAAACCAAGGAGCACTCATGCCACATTTTTGTGGTATGTCACCATATGCCCCCTCACCCATGTACATGTAGTTGTAATGCTCCTTCTCCGTTGAAAGATAATTGAATTAGCACTACATCTATAAAGGACCTTAAGTTAATTTTCTTAGGGTCTTTTTTACTCACTTAAAGTCATTGTCAACAAAACTACAGTAATATATATATTTTCTATTTTTGCATGTATATATATATATATATATATGACTTTAATGTCAAGATTGTATTTCTATGTTAGGGTATTTATATGTATGACTTTAATGTCAAGATTGTTGTGACTTTATATGTACAAAAATAAATAATTTTAAGTTTGTCAACATCGAGGGATGAAAGAAATGGTCCATACACAATGTAATGATATAATACATGATGGAACTGCTTAACTCTGCTTTTGTTTCAAGAACCTTTGTTGGTTACGGTTTTTTTCTCTTTGTTTTGATGCTTTAGCCAAATATGATTGACTCGCCATTTCAAGGACTTGATTTTTTTTTAAATTATTGTTTTACAGTAATATTTTTATGTGAATTCGCGCAATGCGTGTACCCAAAAACTAGATTTGGGTACTACCTATAATTTTTGCACTAAAAATTTAATTTAACTTTAAATAAAAAGTCATGAATTATTTGTTATAAAAGTAGTATTTTCCATAAATGGGTATATTAAATATTTCTCGTGAATCTGAAAGTGCAGACTTTGAAGAGTTGCATTGATAAATATTCCTTCTTAAATGGGTACATTAACCAAATACTCTCTCTTAACTGTATTTAAATGAAGAACTTGAATAGTTGCAATTGATAATATACAGGTTCCATATCTGTCAAATGCAATTGCTACATAGATGTCCATTTGCCCCATTTCTGTGATATCTATTCATTAATTTACTTACTCTCTTAAATGAATATTTATCAGAATTATGTGATTCGGTACATATTTGTTATATTCATACATCACTTTAGACATTTTAATCTTTACAACACGCTGGCCAGCCCGTACTTACTGAATAGTGGAATTGTTAGCTGTGAGTATATCTCATAATGGTTATTTACATTCAATTTATTTATTCATTTACATGTTTGTTATATCATATCCATTTTGCGTATACATCTTAATATGGGTAAAGCCCTACTATGTTCTGAAGTACCTCTGCTTGGCCATCTGGTAAGTATATATGTTAGGACAACTTCATCCCACTGTTTTGTCAACAACAATTATGTTTTTACTTTTTCTGTGGTATTTCTATTTTCCCGTTTTATTATCGTCAAAAGTTTCATTTTATAAATGGTATTCGATTTATACCACAATGAAATCATGACTTGATTTGTAAAATTCCTTCTATAGTGGTGAAAGAGGAGGCAGTGGAGATGCTACTGTTGCATTGCTACTTTGTTATATTTTGGAATTTAATACTTCCTCCGGTCCATATTATTTGATTTTTTGGATGTTTTCACGCGTATTAAGAAAATTACCTTTTTAATATTAATTAGCAATATAACTGACTATATTAGCCCTTATTCAAGCTATTATTACTTATCATTTTATTTAATATTATTTATTAGCTAGGGGTGACATTGTAAAATTATATCTTGATTTCCGAAAAGATCAAATATTGTGGAAAAAAAGGCTAAAAAATCAAATAAAATGAACCGGAGGGAGTACTTTTATTTGTTTTTGTTCGGGAAGAAAAGAATTTAATCAATAATATATGCAACGTGATTTAAAGATAAAGATAAGGCAGATAGCTAATAAAGAATAGCGATCAACCTAAATTCATTCATGGAGGATGGACAAATTGAATATATAGACCAAAATGTGTTATAATAAGTTACATCCAAACACCTTATCAAATATGTGGTGTTTGTACATATTAGTAACCTGGGTAATGTACCGAGTCTTAACTCTCAACTTTGTGAAGATTTTGTCAGATTCATTTGTATGTGTTTTTCTTCTTTTTCGTTTTCACTTGATACTAAAGTCTACTAAACAATCATAAGCAGTCTTGAAATTCACCTTTCAAAAATTAAGAAATATCATAATTAAACAAATCCGTTAGTGGTAAACATAACCAGTAAATAACATATTTGCATTACAAGAATAAGTTTTTTTTAGTTTTAAATTTTTAATACTCCTTAGTATAGGGTACACGCGCAACGTGCGTATTCAGAACTAGTACAAAATAAACATAAAACATCAGTAGACATAACAGTACAGACTAAGATAAGAATCGGCTATATACATGTAATACTACATCCAAGAAGAGAACAAACACTCGACTACTACCTAACCTTCTACCCTAATCTTCGACCTCCATGTTCCCCTATCTAAGGTTATGTCCTCGTTGATCTGGATCTGGGTCATGTCCTGACGGATCACCTCAGCCCAGTTCTTCTTCGCTCTACCTCTACCTCTCCGTAGACGTAGCACTGCCAACCTCTCACACCGCCTTACCGGAGCATCTACACTCCTCCTGCTCACATGCCCAAACCATCGTAACCTTGCTTCGCGCATCTTCTCAGCCACTGGGGCCACTCCCACCTTGTCGCGAATGACTTCATTATTAATCTTATCCATCTTTGTGTGACCACACATCCACCTAAGCATCCTCATTTCTGCCACACTCATCTTCTGAATATGCGATTTCTTGACTGGCCAGCACTCTGCCCTATGGGTGTGCAAAGCCGAACTGGTACCGATAACCGAACCGTTACCGCTATCGATAAGCATAACGGTATCGGTATAACGGTTATTGGTTCGGTAATGGTATTAATTTCCAATACCGATAAGATATCGGTACGGTAACGGTTTTTATATCTATTTACCATTACCGTACCGATAACCGATAAGGTTTTTTTTTTAAATTTTTATAAATTATTTTATTATTATTAGTATATTAAGTCATTTAAACTCTTAATTTACAATATTAACTTATAGGTTAAACTTCAATTATTATTATTTTTTTTGGTGGTTATATGTCAATACTCATACACTTTAATTAATGAATCCGACCTATTTTATAATTAAATTTGCTTTCTCGGATCATTGATCAGACTTTCTTATCTTTTCTTTTTCTATTTCATTATTTTGTGTTATGTTAGCATATTGTTAAGACTTGTTGATTGTACTTGTTTACTTAGTTTGTGTGGATGGTTTGTCTATTACTTTAGTGATTATTCATATTAATTAAAAAATATTACCTATTGACAACCATCCACCAAGAATTCATGCATTACTGCGGTGTACCGGTTACCGAACCGTTAACTACCGAACCGTTAAGAACCGATAACTGTCAACCGATAGCTTATTGGTACGGTATTGGTTTTACATAATTACATACCGTTAACTGATATACCATCACCGATAAGCTCAAACCCGAATCGTACCGCCCCATGAATACTCCTACTCTGCCCCATACAACACAGCTGGTCTAACGACCACCTTATAGAATTTGTCTTTAAGCCTAGGTGGAACTCTCTTATCGCACAGGACACTAGATGCGAGCCTCCACTTCATCCATCCCGCTCCAATACGGTGAGTGACATCATCATCAATCTCTCCATTACCTTGTAGGATTGAGTCGAGATACCGGAAGCTTCCTTTCTTATGAATGACTTGAGAATCAAGCCTCACTTCCACATCCACCTCATCAGGAGTGTCACTATACTTGCATTCTAGGTATTCTGTCTTCGTCCTGCTAAGCCTGAAGCCTTTAGACTCTAAGGTCTGTCTCCATACCTCCAGCTTCTCATTGACCCCTCTACGTGTCTCATCCACCAACACTATATCATCCGCAAATAGCATACACCACGGCAAATCTCCTTGGATACTCCGAGTCAATACATCCATCACCACTGCGAATAAAAATGGGCTAACTTCTGACCCTTGATGTAATCCCACCTCAACCGGGACCGGGAAGTGCTCTGAGTCTCCTCGCACTGTTCTCACCCGGGTCTTAGCCCCTTCGTACATATCCTTAACCGCTCTGATGTATGCCTCTGGAACCCCTTTAAATTCCAGGAATCTCCACAACACCTCCTTAGGAACTCTATCATAAGCTTTTTCTAGGTCAATGAACACCATATGCAAGTCCTTTTTTCTATCGCTATATTGCTCGACCAGTCTCCTCAACAGATGAATGGCTTTTGTGGTCGATCTCCCGAGCATGAATCCAAACTCTTGATTAAACTCTTTAATTTTCACAAACCTAATCTCTCTCAATCTTCCCAAAAAATTTCATTTAAATCTCTCTCTCAGTTACGTTCTCTATTATCTTTGGCGAAATTTCGGCGGGTTGATTAGGATCTCTATGAAAATCCCATCAATGTAACCATTTTCCTTTTCGCCAAATACATGCACGCTTTTCCTTCTCTCTCCTATTGAAATCAAATACACTTTCTGATCATCAATCTTAAAGTTAGACAGTAGAGAGTGAGGATAGCAAAATTGATGACGAAGGAAGAAGCCACGAGAGTGGCAAGGAGCAGAGCCTTGCTCGTTCGGAATCCAATGAACTCTTATTTTTTGATGAAGGAGTATAGTGGTCGCTTGAGCTTCTTATCTGTCAAGACAGATTTGTCCATATGTAAAAGAAAACTTTATTTTTCCTCCCTTTTTTAGTATATATAAAAGTGATTTTTTTTATATATTATGATGGAATTCGAAGTGGTTATAGCGGTTTGTGATGGTGATTTGGTGGTGTAATGAGTTTATGTCTAGTGTATGTTAGTGTGTATCTATGTATAATATAATTTGTGTGTGTTTGTGCATTTGTGTGTGCATATGCGTAAAAATATTTTTGCTATATTTAATCAGTGGAATAATATTTATTTGTTGAATACGAGTATAACTTTGTAAAAATTTCGTGTAGGGGCCTGTTTGGCATGCGCTAATTGATTTGTAGCCGTCAAAAATAAATTTGCTGAGAAATAGCCACCTCCGGAAAAATCCCAGTATTTATACTGGGAAGCTTCAGTAAATTAACCCCAGTATAAAATACTGGGACTTTGAACAAGTTTTGTCAAGGCCCCAGCATTTTGTTATGGGACTTTGTATAAAGCTTCAGTCCCATAACAAAATACTGGGGCTATGAACAAAACTTGCTCACAGCCCCAGCATTTTGTTATGGGACTGAAGCTTTATATATAAAGTTCCATAACAAAATAATGAGATTTATCCCTTTGATGGGACCTTTGTTATGGGAATAAATCCTATTATTTTGTTATGGGATAAAGTCCCATAACAAAATAATGGACCTTTGAACATGTTAGTTCAGGGTCCCATTATTTTGTTATGGGATTAGTTTGTTATGGGACTTCTTCAGTCCCATAACAAAATACTTGGCCTTTGAACAATTATGGGATTAGTCTGGGGTGTTTTTCCAACGCTAATAGAGCTTAAGTGTGCGCGCGAATTTTTAGCTATTCTTAAATGAATTTTAAAACGCTGGTTAGTCCCCAATAAGCACGTCCAAAAATGGCTACTGATCAAAATTTCCCTATAACTTTTGCTAAATTGCAGAACGATGACACCATAGGCAATGGTTTGCCTTTTTAACCCCACAAAGTTTGGTTTAGCAAAAATATCTTTCGCTTGGTTTAATGAATCAATTTTGGATGTAAAATACTCCTATAAATTTTATAATGACGCTCGTATCCCCGCACTCACTTTCTCTATAAATATTGCCTAAGAAGCAACACTTGCCTTTGACCCCTCTTTCATAAGCAACACTTGCCATTGAATCTCACACTATTTCAGATAAAGTGTTGTCTGGGTAGCACTTGCCCCTTCAAATCTCTTCTGCATTTTTTCAGATAACTTGAAGTGTTGTCGTGCCACTTAATCCCTTCGTAAAAAGAAACAATCATCAATTGATAACTCGAAGTATTGTCTACGGATCAAGAAAAAGGAATTTTACTAAAACTATATTAAACATAGAGAAACTCTCAAGACCAATCAATTTTGGGAACACCAGGTGAATTTTTTTCTAAATTTTTCTATTTTTGAAAGAAGTCAATGTTTTAATAGCCAAGGGTAAGTTTTCATACTTTCATTTTCTCCCTTAACTTGCTACTTTACGATAGTGTTAGACATATGTTAGAAGTTCTAAATATTGATAGTGTAAATATTATTTACATAATCAAGTGTTTTATAAAATAATTATATAAAATCTTTAATTATAAACATTAATTGATAACTCGGTGATGATAACTAGTTTGTTATAATAAATTAAGTTGCATTGAAAATATTTTTTTATAATACCGATATATATAACTTAAATCGGTCATATTGTATGTAATCATCTAATTTTGGCACTTGATAATTACTCGAAATTGTTGTGCTAGATTTCTTAGGACTTTTTCTAGACTTTTCCCAGTTTTATCTAGCTCATTAGTTAATTAATTAAGATAAAATATGTTTAAAAAATACTAAAAATATTTAATTTCGTGAGCAAACATGTAGTTTGAATTTTGTCACTTGTTAAAACATGTCTCTGTGTATTTAGTTAGCCTAATTAAACATGTTTTGTTGATGGATTGATAATAGCCATTGCGCTAACAAATTGAATAATGCTAAAATTTTCACCCACATGCCATTTTTGTCACTGATATTTAGTTTGAAGCCACCTTTTTTATTGATCTTACATGAGAGGCCACTTTTTGGAACTTCAATCTTTGTGGGCTGAAGTTCAAATCTTGTGGGTTGAACTTCATGCCTAAATTATGAAGTTTCAACTTCAATCTGTAAGGGCTGAACTTTTAGGTCTAGATGCGTAAACTTCAACCCTTGTAGGCTGAAGTTGAACTTCAATCCTTGTGATGGGCTGAAGTTGAACTCCAATCCTTGTGGGCTGAACTTGTGTGAAGTTCAACCCAAAAGGATTGAAGTTCCAAAAAGTGGCATCTCATGTAAAACCAATAAAAAAGTGGCCTCAAACCAAAGACCAGTGCCAAAAGTGGCCTTTGGTGCACTTCGCCCTGAATAATGAGGAAAAAAGAGTCCAAGTCCAATATCTTAGCCCACCCCACTTGACCCGCTTTGATCTCAACCATCCAATTACTTTGATCCGACGGACCTAAACGCCCATCACTATCACGCTTAAAAACCATTTCCCCTTTCATTTCTCTCATTACATCAGTAAGTCAAAAAAACCTAACAATGCTTTATCAAAATCTCACCTCCACACCACGTACCACCGTCGACCGCTGACCTCCAGCCACAATTTTCGTCAAGTAAATACATCCCCAGAACCACCTTGTTCTCCTCTCCCTCGATTTGGCTTCAGTTTTCCCAAAATTCAAGGATAGAAGTTCGAAACGCGGCCAAAGTTTTTTTTGTTGACTTCTTTCCGTTGAGCTTTTACATGTAGGTATTGTTCTCTTTCTCCTCTTTCCTTTTTCTAGCTGAAACGACCCCAAATGAGATCGTTTCCGTTAGAAGAAGAGGGCGACTGATATGATGGATTGACGTACGAACCAGGGTTGTTTGGCTGGGCGTTGAACAATGGGGAGGGTGTAGTGATTGGTGTAGCAGCGTGGATGTTGCGTGTGTGATAGCGGTGGACTGTTTTGATTCGACGAGGGCTTGTCTATGGCAGTAGTAGGAGTAGGGATAGCGGTGATACAGCGATAGGGTGGGCATTGGTGATGCGATGTCGATAGTAAAGCGGTGTGGTTGATTTGGCGTTTAGTTGCGGCGACGATATCTTAGTGCAGCGTGGGTGGTTGTTTTCTGTTTCATTTTATGAAAAACATGATCTTGGTGGTGTTTGTTTCAACTGATCCGAGGCCGTATTAATTGGTTTAGCATCGTTGTGACGTGATGCTTGTAGTAAGAGCATAGTTATAGTAGTAGTGAGGCTGTGTGGAGGAAGTGTAGGCATGATGGTTGATGTGGCGAAGCGATATTGAAACTGGTCCGGGGCTGATACAGTGGTGACTGCGATGACAAAGATGCTGCAGCAATGGAGATGGTGTGTGGTGCGCTGTGACAGTGGCAGTGGCAGTGTGGTGTCGATAATGCAGCAGCAGTGATGTATAAGTTGGCGTTGCGATGTTCGTTTCGGGCAGTAAGCCTTGTTTCCCTTCTCTTCTTTACTTGTTTATTAGGTGTAGAGTTCAGAATCATGTAGTAGTGTATATTAGTGTTTAATATCATGCTCGAGTATTGTTTGAACTGATGTCTCTATTTCCTGCTTCCCTTTGGGTAAGAAATAGCATGAAATTGAGTAGTGTAATATGTTTACATGTAAGCAAGTGTAGTGGTTTCAGCTTATTATAGAATCAATAGGTAGTCAGCTTACATAGCATGTCGCTGCCCATGTAGTTTGTTGTGTGAGTTGTTATGGGTTTCAGATTGTGTAATAGCTTGCAACCATTGTTTTTTGTTAACTAGTGCATCAAAACTATAGCTCGTCATTACCTGTAAGTTTATCTCAGTTTGGAATTCTTTTTATCAACTTGAAAGCATAAGAACTTGTGTGCATTGTGCCTGCATATTGCATTGAGAATGCCTAAGGAATATAAAATGTGATTTTGTCTTGTTTTGTATGTTTAGGTAGTTTAATCTTGCGCAAGGGAGTGCAACAGCTAGCAGCTTAGCCTAAGAATAACTCTTTATTTTTAGAAGTCTTAGATTAATAGTTTGTTACTGATTAAGTTAGGATTTAATTAAGCTTAAGTCTTTAAAGTTGAAAGTAGGAGATATATTGGTTTATTTCAGTTGTGGGTTTGAGGTCCATTTTATTTTGGGCTGGAACCAATTTGGCTTTGGATTTGCTGAGTTTGAACTCGGGTCAGCCCAGGCCTATCTAATTCAAAAATCTGTCCGATTAAATGAGGCAAATCTGCCTAATTAAATGAGATAGATTCATAAGCTGAGAATGGCAAGGTCTTGGGGCAAGAAGTAGCACTCCTCCCATGCTAACATTCTAATTTGAACAAAGGTCAAAGCATTGCATTTATGGCATTAGATATGCTAGAGGATTTATGAAAAAGCAACATTGCTTTGGGCTTTGGAGCCCTTAGCTGTCCAATAGTCATCTCCCCCTCTCTCCTCTATTTAAAGAGGTCATTTCCTACATACATTCTAGACATTAACTAACAACATTTACTTTCTAACTACCATATTTAAAAAAAAAACTTAAAGTCTTCTTGGAGAAAAAGAAAGAAAGGAAGGCAGAAAAGGAAATAGAAAAGTAACATATAGAAATGGTTTGAGTTTGAGTTTGGAATAATGTTTGGTGGGTGTTGTTGATAGAGATTGTGGTTGTTGCTGACTTTTGTTGTTGGTTAGGCTGTTGGGTTCTGCCACTCATTTGAAAGTTTGATTTGCACTAGGTAAGTCTTCTATTTCATGTTGTTATCTCTATGTATATTTTAGCCATGTTGATGTATGAAATAAGTGATTTATACCTATGTTAGTTTGTTTATGTATGCTAGTTTCCTTATGATGAATATTTAAAAAGTTACTGTTTTTGTATCATTTATTAAACTGAACTTTGCAAAAAATAGCACCATTATATAAGCTAGGCTCAGATCTGAAACACAAGTAAGCAAAGTAACTGTTTGTACAAATATTTGTTTAGTAACAAAGGTACAGTAACGTTGCTCGTTCTTTTTAAAAAAAAAAATTATTATTATCATTATCATTTTTGTAAAATGTGCTCAAACCAAGTATATAAGTTAGTTTATGTAATTGTTACAATGAAATTAAAAGAAAAGTGGATAAAATTAGATAAAATTTGGATTTACAAAACCTTGATAATTCTGGTCAGATTTTAAAACAAGTAGACAAAATGGGACGTTTAATGCAAACCAGTAAAATTTGGGCAAAGTGCACGAATAGCCACTTTTGCCAGTAATTTCTGGTTTAAGACCACTTTTTTTATTGGTTTTGCATGAGAAGTCACTTTTTGGAACTTCAATCCGGGGTAACTGCATGAAAGGCCACTTTTGCCACTGGTCTTTGGGTACAGGCCACTAATATCAAAATATTTAATTTGTGGCCACTTTCGCTTAACAGATAGAACTTCAGTCCAGGGGCCGGATTGAAGTACAATCCTTAAAGATAGAACTTCAGTCCAGGGCCATATGGAGTGAAGTTCACTCCTTAAAGATGAAACTTCAGTCCAGGGCCATATGTACTGAAGTTCAGTCCTTAAGATGGAACTTCAGTCCAGGGCCATATGGACTGAAGTTCAGTACTTAAAGATGGAACTTCAGTCCAGGGCCATATGGACTGAAGTTCAGTCCTTAAAGTTGGAACTTCAGTCCAGGGGCCGTATGGACTGAACTTCAGTCAATGATCAGAACTTAAATCAACGTTTATTTAGTAAAGGCCCAAAAGTGGCCTCTAGTGCAAGAGCAACGAAAATAGTGGTCTCAAACCAAATACCAGTGTTAAAACTGACTTCTGGGCGAAATTTTTACCTTCAATCCTTGTGGATTGAACTTCACACAAGTTCAGCGTATAAGGATTGAATTTCAACTTCAGCCCACCACAAGAGTTGAAGTTCAACTTCAACCCACAAGGGTTAAAGTTTACATATCTATGCCTAAAAGTTCAGCCCTTACGGATTGAAGTTGAACTTCATAACGTAGGTATCAAGTTCAATCCACAAGGTTTGAACTTCAGCCCACAAAAATTAAAATTTCAAAAAGTGGCCTCTCATGTAAAGCCAATAAAAAAAGTAGCTTCAAACCAAATACCGGTGGCAAAAGTGGCCTGTAGGCGAAATTTTTACGTAAAATTGACGTGCAAAGCTAAAGGCAAGTGGGCTGCAGTGAAATTTATAGTTCTAGCCAATTTTAAATTCAACCTTTAAGTTTAAGGCCACAATAAACCAAGTGGGCCGAAAGCAAATCCAGCTCAGTTAATTTCAGTCCTTTAAATTTAAGGCCACGATAGTGTTTAAATGTAAAATTAGTAACCCTTTCAAGTTATGATACACAAAAATCAAAACTTAGGTGAAGAAAACATGAGTAAGCTAGAAGACATCAAGTGTCTGAAACCAAATAATTAATTGGTTCAAGTGTAGTTTACTTAAGACGGATGATCTCGAACGGGTGAAGTGCCTGCACGACCATATCCGATTTTAGGTAAATTACATTTATGTAAATATTAAATGAAGCCACATTTAATTAAAAATGTCGAAAGCAAAACGCGATACATGTAATTCAAATCAAGCCGGAATCATAAATCCGAGTTCAGCAAAAAATATAAAGTCGAGACTCAAATCAATGTCGATAAGGTTTCGAATGGGTGAAGTGCTTGCGCGATAATATTCGGCCGAGCCTCTGAAACAAAAATAAATAAAATAATAAAAAAAAATAATTAATAAATCCAAGCGTAGCAAAAGAATAATAAAGGCAAATATAATAAAATATCCCATAAAGCCGGAACGTGTCAATAAAAGCGACTGTGCTTGACACATGACTCGAGGATACCTAATCCCTTCCCGAGAGTCAACCGAGATCCTTACTCGGAACTCTGATGCAAACCACTAACGAGTCATAGGTGTTCCAAGGTACCTCTTTGGGTGACTTGGCACACCTTAAGCTTGTCAAGTGGCGACTCCAAGTTAAAATAAATAATCCGTACCTTGAAACACCGTCACTTCCTTAAATGGAAATCCTAACTCGGAATAGTGCCAAATAATCACAAAAATCCATAAACGGTTTATTAAACCCGAAACGCCCTTTCACAATCAGTTGCGCAAAAACAAAAAAAAGGATGTGACATCCACTACTAGAAATCGATCAAAAAGCTACAAAAAGGTTGGAGACGGAATTCCCTCTCCAATCAGTTAGAGAGGGAATTCCGTCTCCAATCAGTGTTGGAATAAAAAATTAATTAAATTTTTTAGAGTTGGAGATGGAATTCCGTCTCCAACCAAAAAGCAAAAAACGTGTCAGTGATTGGAGATGGAAAACGTGTCAGTGATTGGAGATGGAATTCCGTCTTCAATCACTGACACGTTTTTTTGCTTTTTGGTTGGAGACGGAATTCCATCTCCAACTCTAAAAATATACACAGCCTCCCACATTTCTTTCAGATTCATCTCCCCCAAAAATTCTAAACCCTCCCCTCGCGAAAATACTCCCTGCCCCGGCGAAAACATTCCCTTCCCCGGCGAAATCTCCCCCAATCCATCCGAACAACTTATTCAAGTAAGTTTTCTTCATCTTCCCCATTATTTTTAGCTATAATTCGAATTATTTTCCCCTTCCCACTAACTATGGATACAAAGTTGGTTTTGGAAGTTGCTTGGGGAAGATTGTCCCGTCTCCACAATGAGTGTGAACGACTATATTGTCCTGCCCATGAGCAATTTTAAGCATTTGTCTGTTGTATACATAAATTCCAGGCTGTTTTGGTTCTGATCAAAATTAGAAGTGTGATCTTAGAAGAAATTGTGGTACAGTCATGGCTGGGCCAAGTGTAAGAGCTACTATGTATTCAACATTATTAAAATGCAAACAAGTACAAAATATCCAATGTGCTCTTAATCTAGGATAGTTGACCTATTTATATTTACTTAGTTGCTTTGTTTATTCATTTAAGATTATATTCTTGATAAATTATCGAACTATTTATACCAAGGTAAGCCATAAAGGAAAATATGATAAATATATTAGAGCTAGATTAGTTTTCTGTAATCATTATATGATGCATCAAATTTATGTTCTCTTATTTGATGTTTGATTCAATATCCACAGGCACTGCTCTTTGATGGGGAGAAAATAATTCTTAAAATTAGTGATTATGAATTTTTCCGTTTGTTCCATTATGTATATGACGAATAAGGAAATGAGGTGGGATGGGTCGAGCCACGTGCACAACAACTAGAGGTGAGATATCATAAATAAATTTATTTTATTTTAAATTATTCTTTAATTAATTATTCTAATCGCGTCGTGTGTTTTAGGAAAGCTACAAAGCTCTACACCAAGAATGGCTTGAGAGCCAGGGGTCACAAGTCGATGAAGGCTCTCCTAAACCCACCCAGGATGAAGAAAATGCAATATTCGTTCAGGCGGGTGGTGGCTGTACTAGCAAAAATCGAGCCTATGGCCTTGGTCCTTCGAGGTACAAGAAGCCTTCTCGTGTAGGTATTGTCAATGCTAATTGTTCTTCTTCTTTTTCACCTGCACCACAAGCTGTGGATGATGAGTTGCGCTCTAAATTGGCGGAAATGGAGCAAAGGCTACTAGATAGTGAAAGGCAACGGTTGAACACATATAGAAGCACTGATAGCACTTGTTCGGATAAATTCCACTGGAATCTTTCTCCAAATGGAATCTTTTCCACCAAATCAGCCTATAATTTATATGCCTCCTTAATCTCCAACACTCCGTTAGAGATTATAGACAGGGCCGTCTCAATCAAATTGGGGGCCTAAAGCGAAACTTTACCGGAAGGCCCTGATTTTTCTTTTTTCTCCAAAAAAAAAAAAAAGGAGAAGAAATATTGTCATATATAGTTTTAATTAAAGTCTACTTTTGTCACTTTTTTGGATGCGAAGCCTTTATAATAAATTTGTTCTAACAATTCCATTTCAATTGAAAATATAGCTAATTCATTTAATCTCTCTTGAAACATCGTTGATCTTTGTAACTTGTAAGAAGCAAGTTTGTAGAAAGCAGAGAGTTTGAGTTTTCATTAAAAAGACTCAAATATTCAGCAAGAAAGAATAAGAATGGTGAAAAAAGGTAATTATAAGATGTAAGTTAGCCAACAACAAAATAGATATCCACCTAAATAAGGAATTAAGGATAGTACAATTACTAAAAAAGTAATACTAATTTTTTCACTCTTCTATTATGTGCCCTCCCTTAAATTTTTTTTTTTTTTAATTTTGAGATTGAATATACAAGAACTTTTTTTTCTACAATATAAAAAGTAATATATCTTTAGTAAAAAGTGGGGGCCCCAATTCATTGGGGGGCCCCAAGCCATTGCCTTATTGGCTTTATAGTAGAGACGGCCATGATTATAGATACTAATTGGATCTGAAAATTGCATATCCCGAACAAGATTAAATTCTTCCTATGGTCTTTACTACGCAACAAGCTTCCTACGGGTCAAAACCTTCACCACCGAAATATTACCCAAACAGATCATTGTAAGCATTGTCCATTAGTACCTGAATCATCGCATCATATTTTTGTAGAATGTCCTATCCTAGGAAAAGGTCTATGGGAGTATCACCAGCTTCAACAACCTCAAAACCTTATCAATTGGGTTATCAACATGTGTAAAGGGAATAAAATACATCAAGGATTAAAAGGAATCCCGTCTGGTACATACATTCCTTTTGCTTTATGGGCAATATGGAAGGCTAGAAGCAAAAATATATTCGAAAATTCGTCCATAAAGGTTAACATTCCTTCAATTATGAGGCAAGCGGGAGAATATTGGTTTATTAATAATCCTCCAACGAAGAAGAGCACTATGGGTAGTATCTATGTTAAATGGCAACCTCCAGACAATGGATGCTACAAACTTAATACAGATGGCGCCTTTAACGCAACAGAAGACATAGGTGGTGCAGGTGGTGTAATCAGAAATTGCCATGGTTCTTGGCAAATGGGTTTTGCAAAATTCCTTCCGAGAAGTTCTGTCATTCACGCAGAGCTAATGGCACTATACGAAGGACTTCAATTAGCGAAATCTCATAACCTTCGCCCACTCCAAGTGGAAATTGATTCTAAAGTCCTTTTACTCATGCTTCAAGGATCCAATGAAATCTATTCTAATATTATACATGATTGCAGGTCCTTGCTTTCTGACTTAGGATGCAATGAAGTCAGGCATATATACAGAGAAGCGAATTTTGTTGCTGATTTGCTATCTAAATATGGTTGTAACGCTTCATGTATCCCTATAGTTTATTTTAATCTAGCGCCTAGTTTTGTTATGTATGAACTGGATCTTGACTCTTCTTCTCATGTTCAAGAAAAGAAAGGGCTACTTTTGTAACTTTTGACCAGTGATATATATTAATGCATTCATTAGCAAAAAAAAAAAAAAAAAAAGGCAACGGTTGGAAGATCGTGAGAATGTGAAGAAATTACAGGAAATTGTGGCAAAGATTTGGAGAGATAAGGAGCAAGGAAGTGGCTCCTCCCAAGGGGCGGATTAGTCTCATGGTTTGTTAAGCTTGTGAACATGTTACTAATTAAATACTTGTGTTGAATGCTTAATGATGAAACATGTATGTAGAATTGTTTAATTGGCCGTGGTGGCTTTGTTTTATGTTAAACAGGTGTTTTATATTAAACAAGTGGTTTTTGGTTGCTTTGTAGCGAATTTCTAATGTTTTTATTTAGCAGGATTAATCTAACCAACCAAAAAAAATTTAATTATTTTACTAGAGAGGAAATTCCGTCTCTAAACAACAAAAATAATTTTTAAATTTTTTACTGGAGAGGGAATTCCGTCTCTAAACAATAAAAATAACATATACATTTCATGTTGGAGAGGGACCCTCTCCAAGCATTAAATTAATTAAATTAATTTAATGATTGGAGTAATTTAATGCTTGGAGACGGAGTTCCCTCTCCAAATGCCGTCTCCAAGAATGTGTCAGTGTGCACTGACTTTTGTATTTGGAGACGGAATTCCATCTCCAAGTTGTCCAACGACGCGCTTTTTCGCGAAGGATGCGCAGAGACGGAATTCCGTCTCCAAACACCTTTTAGAGAGGGAATTCCGTCTCCAAACTGTGACGTAAAACTGATAATTTTTAGTAATGATCGTACAAAAAATTAAATAAGCTGTTAACAGATACATTGCCAACACCTATTTTCAGTTGGCATCTTTAACAGACCTCCCGAAATTTCATTTTGTTTCATTTTCCATTGTTTGGGTTTCTTCACTAATTGGTCATCGTAAGATCCCGCTTGTAATTCCTTTTTTTGTTAAAATGGAATTTGTGTCAGCCACTATATAAAGATCGCTTTTCATTGGAGGTTTTCTGTACGTAGTTCGTCCATTTATATTTTGATTTTATCTATTATTAAATCCAACTTTTCCCACACAAAACAATATCTCCAACCTTAGGTTTCTCTTCATGCCAAAAAAGAATATTGTTATCCTTACGCTTAGGTTCACGCTGTGGTGTGCAAAATGGACATTCAATTTTGTTGAGAGATTATAAAATATGAATTGATTCTATTTAAATACTAGGACAGATCGAACCTATTAATGATTCAATATTTTCACTTTTGCATGTAATGAAAATCTTGAGAAGCAAGATACCTTTATTTTTATAGTTGTTTAATCTAAAAATCCTACATTAATAGGAAATATTTAATAATTATATATTTTAAGTAGTTTGTAGTGACACCCCACCCCCCCACCCCCCAAAAAAAAAATTAAAATAGACTCAATGATACTTTACATTGTATTTGGTCATTAGAAGCAAAGTTTAGAACTAGATTATTTGTAGAAGCGGCGAAAACACAAATATACAAAACAAACAAGTACATCAAACAATGACATAAAGTGCAATTAACTCAAATATATTAACTTATTTACTTCCAATATAGTGACATCTTTGTCTACATAGGTAAAAAAGAAAAAGAAAAAAGAAACACTACCCACTCAAACTAATTTAATAGATAACTTTATTTATTATTATACTGTTAAAGGCACGAACATATAAACATAAGATTGCCAATTAAGAAAATAGTTTTACCAAATTGAGCTGACTAGTGAAGTCTAAGCTATTCGTTTTAAAAATCCACTTGTAATTACTAGAGATCTAATTAATTATATGCTAATTAGCTAGAATGAAACTTTGAAATATTAATTCTCTTAGCGAAATATATAGTAAATGTCAATTTGAGGTAAGTGGGTTTGCTTCAAATACAAATATACTTTAATCACAAAAGGGTTTCTGGACATATGTGCTTTTGTTTATTTATTCACAAGAAAGTGAAGTCCCTACTGCTGTCTAATCAAGCTCTTGGAACTGAAAGTGCTCATCAAACAATTAGTTTCAAGAGGAAAGAAGCTGATATTAATTATTTAAGTTACACATTGAGAAAGAGAAAGGAGGTAAAGAAGTATAGGAAAAGAGTGGAAGACATGATATATGCCCACTCTGATTTTCTGTCTTATATATAGATAGTTCACAAAGGAGGAGAGGAAGTGGAAAGAATAATTCTCAATTTTTCATAAAGTTACATTATAATCCTTTTCGTCAAAAAAGATTCAAAGAGTTATTTGTAACAAACTATGACTTGTGAATATACAAAACAATAAGAAAAAGATATATAGATACCATTAGACGGTGCAGCGGAATAAGTAAGATTATTTATTTTTAATTAAAAATTTCGAGTTCAAACATTTGAAATGGATAAACCTCTTTAAGGAGTGCTTTTGTCTTAAATGTGCTATATATATATCTCCAAATTCTGATTAGTCGGATTAGTAGTTACTTGATACCACATGATTTTTTTTTATTTTTATTTTTTATATATAGGTGCACTAATTTAGTTTTTCTTCTATCTTTTCCTCATTTAGACATGTCTTTATCAAGTAGATACACTTTTCGTGCAACATGATACTAGATGGGATATAAAGTGGTTTTGCATTATTTTTAAAGTAAACAATAAAAAGTTCTTGCTTAACTTATTTAATTGGAGGCTAGCAATCATCAGTGAGATCAATTATAAAGATATCCATGTAGATAAAGTACCAAGTGAACGCAGACATAGAGATAGCTAATTAATTAGTTGTAGAAATAAGTATATAGTTTGCACCCGAATCTTTGTTCTGAAAAACACACTCATTCCATGCATCACATTATAAAATATACTCTCTCCGTCCCAATTTATATAACGGTATTTGATTTGGTATGGAGTTTAACAAATAAAGATTGATTTTGGTAAGTTTCAAATTTAACCTTGAAAAAGTAGGAGAGAAGATTGGAGTAATTAAAAAGTTGTTGGTAGCTTTTAAAATAAATAGGGCTCAATAAGGATAAAATAGAGATAGAACATTAAATAGTTATCAAATAAGTAAGTGTGATATTTTTTTTTTTTTTGAGACAGACTAAAATGAAATAATGACACATAAATTGGGATAGAGGTAGTAGGGGAGTCACGGGACACTGCTTCATCGAAATTTTTTACCGAGTGTATATATACATAAATGAAAAAACTACAATATATTGCTACAAAAATAAAGTGTGACATAGCTTGAACTAAAGGGTCTTGGTGATGCAGTGGTTGAGAGTGTAGATCTCCTCCTTGATGATGTGAGATCGAATCTCCTTAGCTGCACTTTAATCACTTTTTGTGAATCTTTTAGTATTCGATTAAAAAATTTTGATATGAGATAGAATTTCCTTAGCTGCACTTTAATCGCTTTTTGTGAATCTTTTAGTATTCGATTAAAAAAATTTGGTAGTGTTCGATTAAAAAAATTTGGTAGTGTTCGATTAAAATCGCTTTTTGTGAATCTTTTAGTATTCGATTAAAAAAATTTGGTGTTAGTGAGGATCGATACTTGGATCTTCAACAAATTTAAGAGGTGTAAAATCAATTTTGCTAAGTGCAATCTTTTACAAAATTTAAGAGTAAAATGTCCAAGTGTAAAATAAGAGCACTACGCTTCAAAATAAAATCCTTGACTTTAAAAGCTAATTGGGATCTTGGAAAAAATTCTAGATCTATTGTTTCTATATGGAATTGACACCTCTGACAAAATATCGTGCGTACGCCACTGGACAGAGGGGGTAATAAGTATCATGATTAATCATAGAGCACGAATCACATGAAGTGAAAATGGGTCTTTTCAAAGACATTAAAGACATCCATATTCTTTCTGTTTTCGGTTTGAGCTCAACTAAATTAAAGAAAGAGAAATCTCCACTTATAGTGAGAGAAAATTTCATCGTTCGATAATATTATTACTACTTCTACTAATATTCTGTATCTCCACTTGTAGTGAGAAAATTTCATCGTTCGATAATATTATTACTACTTCTACTAATATTCTGTCTGAATTCTGAGTCCTTAAACATTTGGGATGGATTGGTAATAAAGTGGACAATACTAGTCTAGAATATATAATACATGTAGTGGAGGAACAATTGAACTTTATATAAAAAAGACGTTGGGTCAAAAATGTCACTGTACTATCATAAAAGGTCTAATTATACCACATATAAAAATATGATACTAGAATATCATTATCGTGATAATTTGAATTCAAAATTGTCATTATTTGTGAGTTTTGACTCAAAAAAGGGCAATATTTTTAATGGACTATTCTTTTCCTATTTTGGAATTTTCAAAAATCATGCCAAATTTTTAGAAAATGACACATGTCCAGTTAACTCCAACCCCTAGCTTATTTTTCAACCCTCCCCCTCGCGCCCTAGTTTTTAACCCCATTTAAAAGGAGAAACGTGTTATTTAACAACCAAAAAAAAGGAAAATAGAAAATGAAATAAGGAAAAATAATAGTATCCATTAGTTAATCATCCGTAAAGAAAACTCCACTAGTTCACCATCTCAACCATCCAAAAAGCTTTTATATCTACACATTCCTCAGCAATCTCAATTTACTACGACCAATAATCTACTCAAATTAAGACACACGCTTGCTAAAATTTTTAATTTATTGTCACCTTATCACAAGGCAACACAATCATATTTTTTTAAATACCAATTTTTAGCTCTGTTTCTTTCACTTAGTCTTACATTATTTCTTGCAATTCCCGAATAACAAAAAATATTTAAACTTCAACTACAACGCTCATAAAATAAAAGTTTAATTTGTGGGTGGTGGAGATGGTGGAACGACGATGGAGGTGCTTTGCGGGTGATGAAGTGGTAGTTCCATAAGTTGGGCGTGACTGTTAAATGGACATGTGTCATTTTTTAAATTTTTTATTATATTTTTTAAAATTTACAAAAATAGGAAAACAAGATCGTTAGAAATATCGGCATTTTTGAGCCAAAACTCACAAATAATAGTAATTTTATGCCCAAATTTAGTATCACGGTAGTGGCCCCTAACACTATATTTCTAACCTGTAGGCTGTAGCATAATTAGATCTTTTCGGTAGTTTAGTGACAATTTTGACCCTACTAATATAAAAAAAAGTAATTGAAGAGGAAAAATCAATCAAATAATCCAGGAACATTGCTTAATGTATTGATGGAAAAAGAGAGTGTATGTCATTAAGGGTGTGGTGGGATCGATCCTTATTTTTGTTTTGGAAAGATTGGTCGTTAGCACGCCGCCTACTTTCGATGGGGCTCTCGCCAACACTCACTTTGTATCTATGGATATGACCCATCCACCCTTAAACAAAAGTTTTAGATTCGAGCATTGGGAATGAGAAATACCTGATATTTTGCAATGTACTTCAGAATTAATCTAGTGTAGAGAGTTGTAAACATCAAATGATTAAATCTAAAAAGAAAGAAAAATAAAAAAGAGAAAATGATCGAGCACGTCGAGTAGATAGAAAGCACGAGATGACACTTAAACGCTTTGTATGCGAATTTATCACTAGCAATAGTTTTTGCTTTACTTTATACATAAAAGTCAACAAATGATTAACAATACTTAGCTGAGTTTGTCAAATTACTTTTATAATTTAAAGTATCTTCTTGTTACTTGAAACAACTACCAAAGTGTATTCAGAAAGCCAAAATGCGCAAACTAGGAACTAATAGGTAGCTTTGCTGCCTTGGATCTTTACTTTAGGACACAAAAAAAAGTTTTTGATGGGGTTTGTAGCTTCGCCATGAAGTTGCTTGCATTCATAGACATGTTATTGCAATTATTCCACAAGCACAGATTATTTTACCGAGTGTAATAGTGTAATACAGTATTACTTGTACACAGGGCCGGCATAAGACATATTTATTAGAGTATTAATTAACAGTTTTCTTTTACCAATATTTTTCTTTATGAAAATTGCAGCCTCTACCACTGGTCGTTTATGAAGATTATATTTGCGATTTAATATTGAATCAATTTTCATTTCGTTTGATCACTTTACCTTATCATAAAATACATATTTAAATTTATTCAGTTGATTTTTTGAAGTATATATATATATATATATACATATATATAATGTATTAGATTTTTATGGCCATAAAAAAAATAAAGGACAATCCGGTGCACAAAAAATTTTCATGACCATATTCCTTATATTTGTGTGCTTCCAAAGTGTGTTACTTTATCTCTTAATTTATCCATTTTTCTCGTGAGCCCACTTAATTTTGTGATGATTCATGGACTCTGATTTTATTATTTCAACAATGATACTATATGTATACATATTATAATACAAGAAGTACTGATCATATTATAATATACATGGCCATTAATTAATCTCCTAATGCTTTCGGCAAACTATGTCTAATAAGTACTCCGTCCATCCAATCATTTTGCCTTTTCAAAATAGTCCGATTAAATGTTCATTTAGAATAATAAGAAACTGTTAATTTATTTTTTTCCAATTCACCCTCGTAGTTAATACTTCTACGATTAGTATAAATAACTCTTATAATTAATACACATTAAATTTCTTAAAGAGTGTGCAACAATCAAAATAAACACTTATTTTGGACCGGAGGGTATAAAAAAAACTCCCCAGATTGTCGACTCAAATAAAAATATTAAGGTTACTTTTAAGCAGGTCAAAGGCCGGCATGCGCATGCGTGGTGATTTCTTTAGTGGTAATTATGTGGATAGTTACTGCTGCTTTTCACGTTAATCCTAATTACTTAATTGTTACCACTAATTAAGTTGATGCTTTTCTGCAAGTAAGTGTGATCATGGGGTAAAATTAGGGTAGCATTGACCCAAGTATATCGTGTGTTCCACTCGTATTACCCACTTAACCTGTGAGTCAATTTAATGATGATTATACTCAAAACCTTAAGAAGATTGACAAGCGAGGCATGTGGCTTTTCTCGAGTGGACATGCTTAATAATGTGTGCAAATCCTTTGTTCATCATATACAAATAATTCGATCTTCCATCTGTCGGTCAAATTAATCATGAAGGGAGACAACAATCCCTAATTTTTGAGATGAAGTGACTTGAATGTATGTTGCACAATCCCTAGAGGTGCGTTAGCATGCGATATCATTGAACAACTAGGATTTTGAAAAAAATTGATACGGAGTATCAGTAACTGAGGTAATTAGAAAAGGAACTGGAGGGGGCAACTAGAATAGGTTCACAACATTCCAAGAAAATATGTAGATTATAAAATTCCTTTGGTAGTTTCTTTCTTGTGCCATTATAACGATTATATTGGAGGATGATAGTGAAATTCGAGCCTACACTAATTGCATGAAAAATTCTTAACGATATCACCAAACTGTAAGATTTAATGATCCTTGCACGTATATCTAATTTTCATTTTCTTGAGGTTGGGCGTGGGGCGTGGTAGGGAACCCAAGGGGGTATGCCAAAGGAATATATAGGTCCAAAAAAGGAGCTTAATGCACTACATCTGTATGACATCAATCATCTTTCATCCTCGCGCGAAGTCTTGTTTTATGTTAGTCATTCATGCTGCCTATAAATTACAAATCATTGCACTTGTGGATTGTTTTCAAACTAGCTACCATCATTATGGTATTTTTCTTCACATAATTTGGCTATTGCAACTTTAATTCTTTGTCATGTAACTATAGATTGTTTGTTGAAAATAGGAAATCATTTCTAAAGATTCTGCTGAAAATATTGGTGCTTCCTGCATGAAACACTAGTAGGTTGCACATGATCTTCTGTGATTCAACAGGCAACACCTTCAGTGTTCCCATGAAGTTATTGCACTCTAACTTTTCAAACGTATATTTAGACAGATCTATTTTATGCCGTTTACCAAGCATAATGATTTTTATTGCATGTTAATTTTGAGTCAAATTTGTATACACTTGCAATATTAAGAATTTTTACATGTTCTAGAAGGCAACAACCTTACATGTGCTACTAAGTAATTCCTTATTTCCAAGATTAAACATAACACTTTTTATCGAGGCCTTAGATTTCCTTTGGATATTAATGGATGTAAACTTAATAATTTGTACACAAAACTTAAACCTATTGACTTTTACCAAAATAAAGTAATTAGATAGTAATGAGAACAAGGCTCGAAACTTCAAAGGGGTTTTATAATTAATGTCTTATATCACTTCATCCCATTGTCTTAAGGTTTTAGGTTGAATGCTCTGATTCTTTCATATGGTAGGTGAACCCTTGTAATCGCTCTCACATATTCTATGTTTGGGCTTCTCTCTCTCTCTCTCTCAAAATCAGCCCACGTTCGTTGCTCTAGGGTTCTCTCTCTAAAAGATCAACCTATCGAGTTGCTACAGGTCCACTCATTAAGTTGTTGAGCCTAAAATTATTTTTTATACTCAAAGCCTACTCCTATTTGACCTTCTCACCATCTCAAAAGGTCCGCTCCTGTTGAGCCTCCGTTCATCTCTATGCTTCACAAAAGAATAAAAAATGAAAAATATTCACTTGTAAACCTTATAATTGTGTTACAAGTGGAGGAAGATGTTAGAGAATGCACTTATCGCACATCGATTGTGTAAAAATTTTTAAATGGGTTTATAATATTTTAGGTCATTCCAATTCTTTGCTTTAAGATTTTGGGTTGAATGCTCAATTTGTTTTACAAACTGTATAAGTAGTTTATAATTGAAAAAAATATGTTCACTCAACTGCATGCTAGCAAGTCTTATGTATGAGATAGATTGGTAATTGTTGACTTTGTGACTTGAATTCTGGTGAATCTAAGTGCAACCCGAAAGGTTGCGGTTTGATAAGAAATCGAAGAAAAAAATGGAAATATGTGTTGGTAGTAGAGGTTGAGGATCAATGGGCTCGAGAGTGCGATTAAACATAGGTAGTAGAAGAACTCCCGATGCTCACATGGTAAATGCATGGCCATGACATGCATGCTGCACGGTTCATGCACGATCACACAAGCTTTAGACAAAAAATCTTGTTTTTAAAGCTCAGTTTACCTTGTTTGTATGGGAAACACATCAAGTATTTTAATTGTACTTAATTTGGGATCAAATTAAATGTTATATATATATATATATATATATATCCACACACACAAAAGTTTGTATTGAGGATGTCGATTTTACTGAACCTCGTTATTGCTTCTTCTCCATTATTTTGTGTGCGATTTTATAACCAACCACCGGTATTATATTGCATAATGTTGATTTGCAACAAAAAATTGAATGAAAAAAACAAAGAAGGTTAATTTGGGTCGGGAAACATACACTTCTTGGTTGTTAATATTTCAATAATATTGCTCATTGATCTTGCAGGAGGGAGAGAGGATATTTAAATGAAACTTAAGCTTTAAATATGAGGAAGTTGCTCTAAGTTAAGAATCATTATGTAGGTTTAAAAATATGCTAAACGAAAAGGAGAAATCATTCCTTTGTGCCATTAGCAGTTTTATAAGGTGAGGAATACAACAATAGGATATATATTTTATGATGGCCAAAGATAGCTTGTTTGAAAGTCTCCTTAATGAGTTGGTGCATATAGAATACTAATTCAAGTGGAGCTTAAAGCATCACGTAGTATTTCTCAAGTAAACATAACAATATTCACGTATACTAGGCATGTAGCTGCTCAATTATGTCAGTAATTGATTAAACTTGCACAACATTCTTCTTCCATTTTTAGATTAATTATACTAGTATGCTTATATAATACCTCTAGTTAATTTATAGTCACAAATTACATATATTTTCATAAATATTAAATTTAGGGAGACATGAGAATTACAATATATACTTACTTTATAATTGAAACATACTACGTAGAGATAAATTTATTTCGACAAAGTCAAGAACTGTATACAAAGTTATAATTAATCACCATAGGACTGTGGTGGGTGGTAAGTATCCCTCTACAAGTTTAAATTTTGAAAATAGAATCGCATTTGATAAGGAGTACTATACCCTTGAAATTTAAATTTCTCAGTGCGAATACAGATTAGTCTAATCCTAAAATAGGTACAGGAACCAAATAAAAACCGCCAAAAAAGTTATAATTTTGAGGTGGGGCCACGGAAAGAAGCCCACAAGCCTAATTTTGGGCCCAACTTACCAATACACAAATAACTGTGCAATGACATAAATGGGCGATAGCACAAATGGTGGACCTAAATATGAAGTAGCGACTTTTATGCTTTCATCTTATTTATGTCTTTCCTCTTGTTCAAAAAATATACTCCTTGAGGTGTAGGCTTGAAGCCCCAGAGCATAGACTATAGACTAGGGTTGGGTTCATTAGTTCCAAATTGAGAGGAACAAGGAACAGAAAACGATTACTACATTTAAATATGATATACTTATTCTACTTCCAAATATAGTACTAACATCCAACTTTAACCACGTTTTCTCATTTCTAAATAGTGTGGTCCTACTAGTAAATATGTGATGCAGAGTCACTTGAGATAACTTTTTCATTTTACTGGACTTAAGACAACTCATTAGCTTTTGACCGGAAGAATATTTGCGCGCTGTTTAAGGCGCATCACTTTTTAAATATTTTACAAACATAGCTGCTCAACTTCAATCTAGGACCTGAAGTTGAGGCCAACCTTAATCCTTAAGGTTCGTTCAACTTCAATCCTTTCGATTTTAAGTTGGGCCAACTTCAACTCTTAGGACTGAAATGGAGGTCAACTCAAACAAAACAAAAAAAAAAAGAAAAAAAAAAAGAAAAGAAGAACAAGAGAACTTCAGATCTCAACTTCATTCCTAGGCTTAAATTTAGTCCAACGTCAGTTCTTGGATCGACTTTGATTAAAAGGTCGCGCCTTACTAAATTGCACTAAAAATGGTTGTCTAAAACGGCGATGCAAAAATAGGTTGTTTGTGCACTTCTTCCAGTTCAAAGACGAGCTCGTTTTTAACCCGATTGAAAAATTGCTAGCTTGCTAATCTATTGTGATACTAGATTTGACAAGATCTTCATGCATATATGGTCCAATTCAGATTTTGGTAAGAGTGTGGATTTGGTATGCATATCTAGTGGATGATTTCTTCCACAGGACCTACCGTATCACTGGTAGCGCGAAGTACAAAGCATCCTACATTTACGCTATTCCTTGTGACCTACCGATCTTTATTAAGTTATAACTAAGCTGTGTGTAAAACGGACACAGCAAACATACTTTTGGGTGAAAACTCTTGCCTTCATTGATGAATGAACTCCTATATTTATACAAGAAAAATAGTAAAATCCTAACTTGGTCCCAAAGCTATTCTTAATGAGGTTGGTCCAATATACAATTAATTTAATCCTAACTATATGCACATTACACAAATAGCCTATACATTTGCACTAATAACTTTTATTATATTCCAATACCCCCTCAAGTTGGAGATAAAGATTCGTAAATGCCCAACTTGTTAAGGAAATATTCGAACTGTTCCCGTCACAAGGCCTTCATGAAAATATCGACCAGTTGTGTGGCCGTGGGCACATAGCTTAGACATATCATCCCGTCAATAATTTCATTCCGAACAAAGTGACAGTCAACTTCGATGTGTTTAGTGGGCTCGTGAAAGACATGATTCTGAGCGATATGCAATGTTGTTTGACTGTCACACTTCAAATTTATCGGAGGATAGTGCTCGACTCCAAGGTTCCATAATATCCCCTTCAACCACTTTAACTCACACACGGTCATTGCCATTGACAGATACTCTGCTTCTGCTGAAGACCGAGAAATAATCTGTTGCTTCTTCATCCGCCACAATATCGGTGAGTCCCCTAAAGACACATACCAACTAGTCAACGAGCGACGTGTCAATGGACACCTACCCAATCGAAGTCATACCATCCATGCAAGTGCAGATCACACCGAGAGCTCATTACTATCGGGACACCCTTTCAAGTATCGGACAACACGAAGTGCCGCTTCTATATGCTCAACCCAGGGACTCTGCATGTGACAACACATGCACACTGTAAGACAAATTCGGACGTGTAAAATACAGATAAATCAATCTCCCAACCAGTCTTTGAAATTATTTGGAATCTTTGATAAAACGACCAGTCGCAAGCGCCAACCGACGATTTTGCTCTATTGGTGTACCTACCGGTTTTGCCCCTAATAAACCTGCATCTGAGATGATATCCAAAGCATACTTTCTTTGACACAAGAAAATGCTTTTCGCACCCCTTGCCACTTCAACCCCCAAGAAATACTTCAAAGTGCCTAAATCTTTCATATGAAAGCATTTAGAGAGATACAACTTGAAAATTCGAGTAGCCCTTAAATCATTACCAGAGATAATCAAATCATCCACATAAACAAGCACATTTATTGCACATTTCCCTTTTCATCGTAAATAATGAGTAATCCGAATATGATTGTCAGAACTCATATTTCTTGAGAGCAGCCGGCAACTTTGCAAACAAACACCGAGGAGCTTGTTTTAAGCCATACAAGTATTTTTGGAGGCGACACACAGTTCCTTTCCTATTCATTTTGCGGTCTTGCAGGCAATTTCATATATACTTCTTCACAAAGATCACCATGAAAAAATGCATTGTGCACATCCAACTGATGCAATTCCCAAACTTTCACCGTGGCCACGGCCAGAAAAACTCGGATGGTCACTATCTCAGCGACCGGTGTAAATGTCTCCGTATAATCAACTCCCTCCACTTGATGATTCCCAAAAATCACCAGTCATGCTTTGTACCACTTCAATGGTACCAGCTGACTTATACTTGATCTTATACACCCATCTGCAGCCGAGTGCCTTCTTACCTGAAGGTAAGCGAACAATTTCCTAAGTCCTGTTTGCTTCCAATGCCTGCAACTTTTGCTGCATGGCCATTCTCCACTTTTCATTTCTCACCGTTTTCGAATAGGAGGTAGGCTCATGTCATTCCATTATAGATGCAAGAAAACTCACATGCTTCGAAGAAATATTATCAGAATTGACATAATGTGCTAGAGGGTAGGGCTTACCGGAGGGTTGTTGAGAAATGGAAGAACAATAAGATTTTTGGACGCAGGACGATACCCGATGACTTAACTTTTGGACCGTATTAGTGAAAAAATCTCTCAACAAAACATTTTCTCTCTTAGTTTGCTTTTCATGACCCAATTCTACCACTAACACTTCGTCTTCCATGTGTCCGGGAGCAACATTAGGGTTTGGTTCCCCATGATCCACCCCTTCATTCCCAGGAGTTATTTCTGCTTGAGCGTCATTCTCAATGCCCCCTTACTCTTACGCTCTCTTCTTCTTCTTCTTCTTCTTCTTCTTCTTCTTCTTCTTCTTCTTCTTCTTCTTCTTCTTCTTCTTCTTCCAATACTACGGTCGCGGGGACCGTTTCATGACTCCATTTTTCTTTCTCATCATCCTTTGATGCAAACGGAAACTTATTTTCATAAAACACCACATCTCTCGATATCAAAAATTTCTTCGCCTCCAAGTCATACACCTTCCAAGCTTTCTTTCCATTTGGATACCCCAAGAATACACATCGATGGCTCATATTCTCAAACTTATCACATGTTCGTCCTTGATTGCGAGCATAGCACAAGCATCTGAACACCCTCAAATGATCATAATTCGGTGTTACTCTTATCAAGATATCGTAAGGTGTCTTATCATTCAATAACTTAGAGGGCGTCCGATTATTTTAACAGGCCGTCATCACACATTCTCCCCAACACTCGATCGGTAGATTAGCTTGAAATCTAAGTGCCCATGCCACATTTAAGATATGTCTTTATTTCGTTCAACCCTACCGCTTTGCTATGGTGTCTCTACACAAGAAGTTTGGAATAAAATCCTTTTTTCAAGCAAAATACCCTTTCAAGCATATGAACTCAGTTCCGTTATCACTCAGGACGCACTTAACACGTTTTAAATTGTCATTCCATCATCGCAAAGAAACCTTTTAATTTTTGTCCGACTTCTTTCTTATCAATTAACAAAAACACCTATACCCCTCGTGAACAATCATCAACAACTGTCAAGAATTACGACGCACCACATGAGGATTCAGTTTTATAAGGACCCCACAAATCACAATGAATTAAATTAAAAGGTTCGGAACTTTATTACCACTTAAAGGATATACATTCTTAGTTTGCTTTTCCCGAAGGCATAAATCACATGCTTTTTCTTCCAAGCTACCTATCTTCTAGAACCGAAAGAGATTTAGTCACTTGTATCGAAGGATGCCCTAACCTTTGATGCCACAATTCCATCACATCGACCTTCATTACCTTCACCAGGGGTATCGTCCGGAAGTAGTAGAGTCCGTCCTTTTGTTCACCCGCTCCAATCAACTTCCCCGCAGCCCTGTCCTGCATAACACATAAATCATCAGTGAAATTTACATTGCAACCAAACTGATTAATCAATTAAGACACCGAAATCAAATTGCAAGTTATTTCGGGCACATATAACACTCAATAAAGGATCGTATCTTTGCTAAATCTGATGGATCCTTCTTGCGTATCCATTATACTGCTTCCTTTTACTATGCCTACCAGACACTATGGAATTGTCCGTAGATCCTCTAAAGCACTCAGTTGACCGGTCATATGATTCGATGCACTCGTGTCAATAATCCACAGAAGTCGAATTTGCTTACCAATTGATGACTCACTTGTGCTCGCCTTCTCTCTGTTCAGCAACTCAAATAACATCTGCAGCTGATCACTTGTTATCCCGAATAGGTTCGTTTGTCCGTGTGCAGCTGTGTGTCCGATTTCTCCTCTCTCGGACTCAGCTTGCACCATATTTGCTCGATTACCACCACGTCCCCGACCGGCGTTAAAATCATACTACTAATATCCACGGCCTCTACCACCCTGAGTAGCCTCAGTTCTTCCTTTGCAACGTCCACCACTTTGAGGTCCTTATTTCAGATAGTGGACCCAACCCTCCAGATATCCAATAACTTCAAAGCAGCGCTCTGGAGGATGTCCACCTCGGTCGCACAAGTGACTCTTCTTATAGCTTTTTCTTGGTGGAGGCGGCCATTATACAGCAAACGCTGTCACCTCCCCCCATTCTTCCTGTGCCTGTGCCATTCCCTTGACACGTTCATCTTGAACTATCTTTTTGTAATCTTGATTCATGGATGACAACGGATCCTGGGCCAAGAGATTGGAACGGACGGTTCCATAAAGATTCTCATCCAACCCCATAAGAAACAAATGGACCCTATCTTCTTCTCTCTTCTTCTCCAGAGCAATCGTAAGATTGCAAGAACAATTTCTGCACGAACACGTCAGAAACTTTTCATAGTTTCCAAGTTCTTCCCACATCATAGCCAACTTCCTATAGTAAGTAGTAACGGTCAATCCCTTTTGCTTACACCCGACCAGTGCAGCCTTCAACTCCTAAATCCGTGGTCCGTTTCCTACTGAAAAACGTTCTCGAATACTCTCCCACAAATCCTTAGCTACCTCCATATGTAATATGGTGGTCCTAAGGGTAGACTCAATAGAGTTTCGAATCCATAACACCAGAAGAGAATTGATTAGTCCACCAATCCTCATAATCAACCGAATCCTCACCTGGCTTCTTAATCGACCCATCGACGAATTCAAACATCTTGCTTGCACGCAACGCCGTTCTAACGGACCGTGCCCATTCTTCATAGTTTTCACCGATCAACTGGACATGTATGATAATCAAGCTGGGATTATCATTTGAGGTGATGTCGTACGGAGAGATGGTCTTCCATACGACGACAACGTCACCCCCACTCCACGGATACCTTCTCCACCAGCACCATCTGTCGGAGCTGCCATCACTTTTCACTCATACGAAGAGTTTCACAGTGGCTCTGATACCATGTAAAACGGACACAACAAACATACTTTTGGGTGAAAACTCTTGCCTTCATTGATGAATGAACCCCTATATTTATACAAGAAAAATAGTAAAACCCTTACTTGGTCCCTAAGCTATTCCTAATGGGCTTGACCCAATATATAATAGAAACGACCTCGGTTAGTCGTTTCAGAAGTTAGGACTCCGATTGGCGTGCCGATAATTTTAAAATATTCGTAAGGTCCATTTAGACTTATCTATAAAATTTGAGCTAAATCAGACCTTGTTTGGTAGGCATCGGAATAAGATTTCAGTTTTTATTGTCGATAAATATTAAAAAGAGATTTTCGAGCTCGGTTTTGGCGAATGAGCTCCGATTCGAAATCCGAAAGGGCCGTTAGGTTCGTATGATTATTTATGAATTTTTTGAACTTTCAAAAGTGAATTTCGATGTTGTTCAGCTAGTTTCCGCTAAAATGCCGAAAGTTAAATAATTTGACCTTTTTCCATTTAATTTGCATATTGAGTTTCGGAAATTTGCATATTGAGTTTCGGGAGTCCAATTTGACATCCGCCTTAGAGAGTATGCAATATATATTTTATATAACTGGTATGCAAAAGTTGAAATTATTTCGAATATCGTAGGGTATCATTTTAATTTTTACCGTAGCAGCGAATTTTAAAGGGAAAAAAATGAATGAAAAGCTAGGCGGTGGTCCTTAGGACAAACGTTATAAACAGAAACTTGAACAGTACGAATGAGAAAGAAAAGGAAATGACGGGAGGAACAGAAAAATACTAGAAAATGAGAAAAGAGCCGGAGAAAAGTAGAATTTTTACCCCAAAACATCCAGGTAATTATCTTAATATATTATTTGAGTTTATTACGTGTGTTTGAATATATTTTGACGGTAAAAACTGGGATATTAGACATCGTTTTAATAAGTTCAATTAATAGTTTAAAGGGTCAATTGGACCCCGATAATCAAAATTGATTATATATTTGTAGTTAGTGAGTTATGAGCAACATATAAATGTTATCTATTTAGGGTTTGATTATGTGACCTTAAACCCTATACATAGGCCTGGCCTGCGTATTGCATATGCGAATATGGTATCAGGTTCCTAACCGGATTGCCCTAAGATGTGAGGAACGAAGCCTTTATCCTAATTTGATATATTTTTCTGCTTATTGAACACAGCGGGATCGTTTGACAATAAAACCAAAGGATAAAGCGGTTGTTGGGTAGCAGTGTTAACTTTGGAACGAGGTAAGTGTTTATATCCATTTCTTTGGAGGCACTTGGCCTCGTGGATTTTCTACCACGTGTTCCTTACGTGTGTAGCTGCTGATAGGCGTACTCATTACGCCTTAGCTTTGGATTTACATTATACATTATATGTTATGTCCTGTTGTTCGTATTGCATTGAGGATCTGATCATTGTACTCTGGCTATGAGTTAGCATCTACTTCCCGGATGTCGATAAGAGTCCCGCGCCAATGAAAGGTTATTATTGCATCATATTGCCTTCATATGCATTACATTGCATATCATATCGGGTGCAGGAGTATTCCGCCCCAGGAGAGTGCATGAGTATTCTGCCTCTGGTTTATATCATATTGGGTGCAGGAGTATTCCGCCGCAAGAGCAGTAATATTCCGCTCTTATGTCAGATACTGAGTGCAGGAGTATTCCGCCTCAGCTTTACAATATATCGGGTGCATGAATATTCCGCCCCAAGAGAGTGCATGAGTATTCCGCCTCTGGTTTATATCATATCGGGTGCAGGCGTATTCCGCCCCAAGAGTAGGAGTATTCCGCTCCAGTTGGTTATCAGATTGGATTCCCCTCGAATACAAGAGTATTCTGCTTCGGGATGGGTTGCCGGGCACATGTGACCCTTTGCATCATATTTCATTACATTTCATCTCATATCATTTCATTTCATTTCATACCATTATGGAGACTTGTGGTACATAACTACTGTTCTGCCTATACGTGCATTGCTTATTTGTTGATATGTTTCTGGCTCGTATTCCTGGTTAAGTTTATGGTTTCATACGTGTTTCCGGTGGTTATCTGACTCTGTATTTTTATAATTTAAATAAGAGAAATTTGGTTTATCTGTTTCTTCTCCCTGGCTAGTTATCCTATTCTTTGAGATGGCTAGTCTGCCCTACTTATTGAGTCCTTTTGACTCACCCTTGTTTATTGTTTGTTTTTGTCTATCTATTTCGTTTCGGCAGGTTCGCTCCAGATTGAGTTCGCCACGTTGTGAAGGAGCGAAGACGACTGCAGCTGTCAGGGTGAGCCAGCTTTTATTCTGGATGGCCACCAGTTTTATGTTTATTATTTCAGTTGCATTTTGCTCCCTTCATGAGGTATTTGTCTTCTTCTGTACTCTTAGATGTCTAGTCTGGATAGCCCTAAACCTAGTATGTTGGATAGTCATCTGTAATTTCTTTTGTACAGCTTAGAGATATCAGTATGTCTGTGTTTTTGTTTTAAGTCTTGTCCGTATTTATGAATTGTTATATTTATTTTCGTAATTTAATTGGTAAGGGTTCGCCCGACGGGTCTAGGAGAGGATGTCGGGTGCCCACACGGCCTAGCCGGAATCCGGGTCGTGTCAGTTGGTATCAGAAGCCAGTTTAGAGTCTATCCAAACTAAGACAGTGTCTAGTAGAGTCTCGCTGATGGGTACGTAGACGTCCGTACTTATCTACGAGAGGCTATGATGGCATTTAGGAAGTTTCACTTCCTTCTTTTGTGATCGTGCGTCGGTGTAGGATGCAAAAATATTTTTTGCTAATTCCTTCAAAGTAATGGTGAACCCTTGTGCGACAAATCAGCAAAGGGTTAAAATTCACTAGCGAAGCAGTCTAGTCAGAGGCTAGTGCTGATTAAGCCCCGAGAGTTGTGGATCGTGCTGACGATCCAGTTACGGAGGCCCCAGCTGTACGAGCTTGCGATAGGCAAGGGAGTAGGGCCTTGTGGTTTCCTTGGCTTTCTACGATGCTTTTACGAGAATCTTGGCGACGCAGATACCGAGAGAACCTATTATTCGCTAATCATCTTATCAAGTCATCGCAGATGGAGACGTTCGGTCTCAGGGAGCTCCTAGTTCAGTCCCTGATGTTGCCCCAGTAAATTATGTTCCAGAAGCAGCATGTGTTGTATCTCTAGTTATTCTGGCTGGTTAGCTAGCCGATGTAGCAGTTCGGTCCGAGTGCCCAAAGAGGTTGCATTATTTTACTCGGTTGAACCTTATGATATTCTCAAGCCATGCATCAGATAATCCCTGTGTAAGTTTTTTTTTAAAAATAAAATGATGTCAGCGTATCCTTCAGGCTCATGATTATATCGAGCGGTATGGTGTTGATTATTCTTCTTTCCAATTTCAGGGTCCAGCCTTGAATGGGTGGGCCGCTCTCTTATTAGCTAACTTGGTTCATTTTTCTTCTAGATTCGTGTAAAAGTTCCTTTCGAGTAGCGAGCGAGATGAAGAGTGGTGCCAGTTTGAATGGATTGGACAGGGTAGCCTGTCAGTTTTAGAATATGAGATTGAATTCTATAGAATGGCTGGATATGCATTAGAACTAGACCATGAGCCTTTCGAGAGATTCAAAGATTTATTGATGACCTTTCTTTTTCCTTGAGATCCCAAATGGCTCAAGAGATTGAGGTCAGGATTTCATTTGATGTTGTTGTTGATATTGCTCGAAGGTACAAGGCATACCATAAGTTAGAGCGGGAGATCAAGAGATCCCGTGGCCCTAGTGGGCAACCATGGTACCTCATTTGGAGGTAAGAGTTCTGATTATTTTGGGAGGTCACCTTCCAGGATATCTAATCTTGTGTCACGTGATTCTTAGAATGCGCCAGTAGCTCGTTAAGATCAGATTCAGTCTTCTCTTTACAGCTATCAACAATCTTTCTAGCTTCCATTCTCAGCGAAAAAGTGTTATCATTGTCGTGAGTCTGCTATCCTTTGAGTAGTTTTTCCTTACTCCAACAAGTAGGCAGTCGTATTTTCTCTCGTCATCAGGCATCTGCACAGTCGCAGGAGATTTCATTTAGATCTCAATTAGAAAAAAAAATGCCAACATCCAGTAAAGGTTGAGAGTGTGGTGGCAGTGGTTCTTCAGAAATGACTATCAGGGTAGTGGCTCAGCTCAGCTGTAGAGGCAGTTCTATGAACTGCTTGTCTGACGGGATGCTGAGGTATCTAATATAGTAGACCCTGCGATTTCTTCTTCTCTTAAATGTGAGTAAGATTTGATTCTTTCGATTGATTTGGAAATGGTGTGTCTTATCATGTTTCGCTGGTTTCCTTGGATGTCGTTTCTATTAAGAATCAGTTGCGGTATAGGGGTGAGCTTCTAATATGATTTATTCCTGGCATTTATGATGGCCCTACTAGTTTATCAGGTTTAAATATGAGAGATTTGTGAGTGAGTATCGGTATTGCTTGCTTGGCATCTTGTTGTGCCTCATTCTGTTATAATGTTAAGTCAGTCTACTTCTCTTTGGAACTCAGTGTCGGTAGAATGATGGGATTCTTATTCGGCACCATCAGAAAGTGTTATCATTTCTTCCGGTGCAAAGTGATTAGTAAGTAATATTCGATCTACGTATCTCCTCTTTGTTCAAAATGCTAATAAAGTCATGTTATCCCATGAGCTTATCTGTGTTATAAAAGGGTTTTCTGGTAAATTGTCAGAGTTTCCTTCTTATTGGGAGGTTAAATTGGCATGGAAGTTGTTCCATAAAGCTCATTTAATATTTATTTCTTCGATTGCGATTCTTTGGCTAGCTTAACTCGTGAGTAGTCTAGCTCAGGTAGCCAAGTAAATAAGAAGATGAGCTTCCTAAAGCTTTAATTATTCCTATCCTCAGTCCGTTTCCATCTCTTCTTCGTCTGGCACTAATGAGCTTAGGCGGTCAGTAGCCTCTTATGATGTTCCCTATGTTGAGCCAGAATGCGTGTCAAGGTAGCCGGGTAAGCACATTGTTGTTTTTCAAGGCTACTAAGGGTAATGAGGGGCATCATTTGACCTCTGATTTGATCCATCAGGCGGCGGTGCTTATGGAAAAGGTATGGAGTTGTGAACTCGAGAGTTGCAGCTGTTTGGCAACATGAGAGGGTAATTTGGTAGCTCAGGTCTGAGCCGCGTTATGTTTTAGCTAAGTCTTTCTTAATCTAGCAGGTTGTGCGAGGATGATTATTCCTATTCAAATTAGTTGTATGAGTTTATGCTCTAAGTGGAGGAGTCTTCCTCCTATACAGAAAGCTAATATTAATTCTCTAAGGCGTTGCAAAAGCGTAAGCTATTTCTTTATTTCATCGACCTGTTCTATGTCGAAAAGTATATCGAAGAGGTGATTATCAGCTGAATCATGTTAACCCATTAAAAGTTCCGTGTATCTTCGTTTCGAAAAAGTAAAACTCTCCTCTCGTGATCGAGGAAGGATCAGCTTAGTCAGAATAAGCTGTGCAATGGTGTTATGATATTATCCAGATATATTGTATTCCAAAAGTTTGATATGGATCCTTTAATCAGAAGATAATGCCCGTGGAGTAGTTTATGAAGGTCGTGCAAGTTCTCTTGTTATCTGCGTGAATCTTGCTTTAGACTTAGGCTCGTTCGGGGATGAACGAGAGTTTAAGTGGAGGAGAATAAAATGACCTCGTTAGTCATTTCAAAAGTTAGGACTCCGATTGGCATGCCGATAAGTTTAAAATATTCGTAAGGTCCATTGAGACTTATTTGTAAAATTTGAGCTAAATCAGACCTCGTTTGGTAGGCATCAGAAGAAGATTCAGTTTTTATTGTCGATAAATATTAAAAAGAGATTTTCGAGCTCGATTTTGGCGAATGAGCTCCGATTTGAAATCCGAAAGTGCCGTTAGGTTCGTATGATTATTTATGACTTTTGTGAACTGTCGAATGTGAATTTCGATGTTGTTCGGCTAGTTTCCGGTTAAATGTCGAAAGTTAAATAATTTGACATTTTTCCATTTAATTTGCATATTGACTTTCGGGAGTCCGATTTGAAATCCGCCTTAGCAAGTATGCAATATATATTTTGTATAACTGGTATGCAAAAGTTAGAATTATTTCGAATATCGTAGGGTACCGTTTTAATTTTTACCGTAGCAGCGAATTTTAAAGGAAAAAAATGAATGAAAAGTTAGGCGGTGGTCCTTAGCTTAAAGCTAAGGACAAACGTTATAAACAGAAACTTGAATAGTACGAATGAGAAAGAAAAGGAAATGACGGGAGGAAGAGAAAAATACCAGAAAATAAGAAAAGAGCCGGAGAAAAGTAGAATTTTTACCCCAAAACATCCAGGTAATGATCTTAATATATTATTTGAGTTTATTACGTGTGTTTGAATATATTTGACAGTAAAAATTGGGATATTAGACATCATTTTAATAAGTTCAATTAATAGTTTAAAGGGTCAATTGAACCCCGATAATGAAATTGATTATATATTTGTACTCAGTGAGTTATGGGCAACATATAAATGTTATCTATTTAGGGTTTGGTTATGTGACCTTAAACCCTATACATAGGCCTGGCCTGCGTATTGCGTATGCGAATATGGTATCAGGTTCCTAACCGGATTGCCCTAAGATGTGAGGAATGAAGCCTTTATCCTAATTTGATATATTTTTCTGCTTATTGAACACAGTGGGATCATTTGGCACTGAAACCAAAGGACAAAGCGGTTGTTGGGTAGCAGTGTTAACTTTGGAACGAGGTAAGTGTTTATATCCATTTCTTTAGAGGCACCTGGCCTCGTGGATTTTCTACCACGTATTCCTTACGTGTGTAGCTGCCGATAGGCGTACTCATTACGCCTAAGCTTTGGATTTACATTATATATTATATTTTATGTCGTGTTGTTGGTACTGCATTGAGGATCTGAACATTGTACTCTGGCTGTGAGTTAGCATCTATTTCCCGACTGTCGATGAGAGTCCCTGCGCCGATGAAGGGTTATTATTGCATCATATTGCCTTCACATGCATTACATTGCATATCATATCGGGTGTAGGAGTATTCCACCCCAGGAGAGTGCAGGAGTATTCCGCCTCTGGTTTATATCATATTGGGTGCAGGAGTATTCCGCCCCAAGAGCAGGAGTATCCCGCTCTTATGTCAGATACTGAGTGCAGGAGTATTCCGCCTCAGCTTTACATTATATCGGGTGCATGAATATTCCGCCTCAGGAGAGTGCAGGAGTATTCCGCCTCTGGTTTATTTCATATCGGGTGCACGAGTATTCCGCCCCAGGAGTTTCAGATTGGATTCCCCTCGAATGCAGGAGTATTCCGCTTCGGGATGGGATGCCGGGCACATGTGACCCTTTGCATCATATTTCATTACATTTCATCTCATATCATTTCATTTCATTTCATACCATTGTGGAGACTTGTGGTACATAACTACTGTTCTGCCTATACGTGCATTGCTTATTTGTTGATATGTTTCTAGCTCGTATTCCTGGTTAAGTTTATGGTTTCATACGTGTTTCCGGTGGTTATCTGACTCTGTATTTTTATAATTTAAATAAGAGAAATTTGGTTTATCTGTTTCTTCTCCCTGGCTAGCTATCCTATTCTTTGAGATGTCTAGTCTGCCCTACTTATTGAGTCCTTTTGACTCACCCTTGTTTATTGTTTGTTTTTGTCTATCTATTTCGTTTCGGCAGGTTCGCTCCAGATTGAGTTCGCCACGTTGTGAAGGAGCGAAGACGACTGCAGCTGTCAGGGTGAGCCAGCTTTTATTCTGGATGGCCACCAGTTTTATGTTTATTATTTCAGTTGCATTTTGCTCCCTTCATGAGGTATTTGTCTTCTTCTGTACTCTTAGATGTCTAGTCTGGATAGCCTAAACTTAGTATATTGGATAGTCAGCTGTAATTTCTTTTGTACAGCTTAGAGGTATCAGTATGTCTGTGTTTTTGTTTTAAGTCTTGTCTTTATTTATGAATTGTTATATTTATTTTCCTAATTTAATTGGTAAGGGTTCGCCCGACGGGTCTAGAAGAGGATGTCGGGTGCCCGCACGGCCTAGCCGGATTCCGGGTCGTGTCAACGATTAACTTAATCCTAACTATATACACATTATACAAATAGCCTATACATTTGCACTAATAATCTTTATTATATTCTAATACCGTGTCTTTGTGTTGAAGTCATTTTTTTTCACAATTGACTCAATAGGGTTTAACATATCAAAGTTCTAGTTTTATTAGTTCTTGTTTGATCTTTTCAAATAAAAGTCTCCCAAGATAAAATGAAAATTGTTAATAGCACGTGAAAGGAATCAGTCGTAGCTAGGTTCAATACTTCCATTGTCTGACAATTAGCTTAATTGTAAAAACGAAACATTTCGAAACAACCGTTATGGCTGGAATAAAACATCTCTGGTTAAATCTTTTAGAATTTTTCTAGTTTCCAGAAATGAATATTCACAAATTACAAATTTGACCAAGATCAGTTTGAATTGCATAAATGACCAAAAAAGTCCTGAATTGTGAGGCATATTAAGTCCTCCTCCATCTTCAAAGCACTTCATCACATCATACATGGATGCAAGATGGATCCTAAGCTCCCTATGCTCTTGATTGCAACATTGGGACGCATCAGTTCTTTAATTCGCAAAATGCCACATCCACAAAGTTCAAATTCAGAAAAAAAACTCTAGCTTACCGTGTAGCCTAGTCAAGGAAGCACTACCAATAGCATCTTTTTTAAATTATGATGCAAAGTAATTAAAGAGATGATTGAAGCTAATCATTTTTTGTGGAGTTCTTGACACTGTGGCTCTCGTAAACATATGTCCAAGTTCCAAGCAAATGATCTTTGGGTGCATTTGCTCATTGGTATTTGGGATCTTTAATATTTGAACAAAAGAAAGTACAGAGTCACCACTATAACATTTTCAACAGCTTTTACCCATGATTGGAGATTTCTTGTAGGGCCATCTAGCTCCCTCTATAATAGTTAACCCAAAATTTTACCAAACTTTATACATGTATTATGGAATTCGAATTGCTTCTTGACAATGCCCACAAGAGAAATAGTAATGAGAACTTCCAAAGTTTTGGATTGGATAGATTTCATGTCAGTATATACAAGTGTGTAATGACCTACATGTATGTCACTAAACTAGTACAAATTTAAACTTGCCCCATGGAGTTCATCAGAAGCCTTAATTGGAAAAAAAAAAAAACAATATTAACATTATTAGAGTGACGAGCTTATTGGGTTGACTTTATTTTCCTCAAAGTGGTTGGATCATGGATGTGTTATGGGATTTTGGTTGAAGTACACTATTACTCATGTGTACGTTCTCTGCATTATAATCTCTATAAGTACAATTTTTGGTTACGTTGCGGTTCCTGCATTATTCCATATGCAACTTATTTCAAAATCAAACAACCTCGTATAGTATATAAATTCACAACGTATCTTAAGTTAATTACTCTAATTAATTGTCCAATCATTATTTTCTTCTGGCTTGTGATTATCATTATTGTGTATGGTGTGGCTGGAACCTGGAAGTGCTACACCAGCACTGTCAACATTTTTTTTTAACTGGCCATCACATATTTATCAATCTTAGTTTCATAGTTTTACTACTAACACTAGGAGTGCTAGTTAGGAGTATTACTTTGATAAAAGCACAACTCCTCTTCACAACTTTGGCTCAAGAGTATGAGCAAAATCACAACTTTGGTAAGACAGATCAAAAAATTTTGAGAGTATGAGTTCTGGAGTATAACTTTTCTTATTTATTGGATTAGGTTAAGACTACTTATATATGAAATTAGTACTCCTCCGTTCCAAAATGGTTGTCATAGTTTGACTTGGAGCGGAGTTTAAGAAATGTGGTAAGACTTTTAGAACTTGTGGTCCAAAATAAGCCATACATAAATATGTGGCTATAAATCATTTCATTAAGGGTAAAGTAGTACTTTCAACTCAAAAATATTTTCAAATTTAGAATTGTGTCGTTCTTTTTGGAACGGACTAATAAGGAAACTATGACAACCATTTTGGAACGGACGAAGTATTTTTTAATGCAAATGCTAGGTTTTAGCCAAAGTTGTTTGATTTTACCAAACAAGTAATTTGGCTTAAAAATCCGCCCTTGGTCGGACCGTCGGACCAATGGCTTGTCACTCACCGGAAAAATATGACCCACCATAGCCACTATAATCCCCCATCTCTCGTCATCTATAATATCATGCCACTTTGTCACGTGAAACTTAATTTTGTTGCAAGTTTTGAATTTCAGTACTAGAAACCTATAATTTATCTGGGTATTATTAGGGAATCAGAAAGAATTTCAAAGTGGATTCGTAATTCAAGGGTCAACAAAACAGAATTTCAAGGTGCATTCGTAATTCAAGGGTCATACATCCAGGAAAACTAACAACGTCAAAAGTTTCACGACATGATAAAAGTTGTAATGAATAATTACATTTTAGCTTGGCACTGATCACGCCCAACTACGCCCTATAAAAAAGGGACTAAGCGGTCGCGGCAAATATAGCTCGGTATTTAAAGCCCCGAGGTCGAATCCCAAAAAGAACACTCGTAATTCAGTCGTTAATCTAACTAATTTATCTAATCAACCAACTTCAAGAGTTTATATTTTAATGATGGTTTTAAAATAGAAACTAAATAACAATAAAGTAAATAGCAGAATAATAAAAAGTAATCAAGCAAGGATATTAGAAGCCTAGAATTGATTTACACGGACTCCTACCTATGTGATTGACTAATGATTCAACGAATTCAACTTGGTTCTTCCTATTGCACACTTGCTCCAAATTCACAACTAACCACTTCCATGTACTAGCTATGACATTCACTAACTAATCTTCTAATTAATTAGTGAAGATGTTTAGGACTACAAGTATGGTTCACAATCGGGCTCGGTGGTCACAACTCACCCTATTGACAACCTAAGTAATTCCTTGGTTTTAGGTTGAAATATTGCTAAGCATTTAACCCTAACTCGTGAATTTATTCCTAAATGCACAAGGATAAAGGGGACAATCAATTGGGGGCCCTTCCAATCAATTAGCAAACAAGACGTAAATACTTAGATAGGAAGAATAATCAAGTTCATTCATCAAAATCAATTAATCAATTCACATAGTATTGGAGTGGTTCAATCAACTCTAGAATAGGTAATTTAGCCACTCATGGTCATCAAGAACAAATCAAGAATAATCATGAATAAATAAACTACAAGGGAGAAGAAATAATGGAAGAAAGAACTCTTAATCTTCAAGTCTTTAATCCCACGCCTCCTTGTGTGTTCCTTGCCTCCAAGAGTCCAAAGTGCTTCCACAATGGTGGTCTTGCTCTCCCAAGTCAAGATTGGGGCTGAAAATAGGTTAGAAAACCTTTTATACCTCGTGTGAAACTCGTGGAAAGGTTTGCCCCTCGCCACTTTTCGCGAGAAAATTTGTCTCATGGCTGGATCATGGCCTTACGATGCCTGGGCCATGCACTTGCGAAATTCTGCTTTCAACTTCATGGCTGAATCATGGCTTTACGATGGCTGGGCCGTGACATTTCGTCTTCAAATTCCTTTCATGGCTAATCCACGGCCTTGGCACCTTACAACGCTGTAAATTAACTTCAATTTTGCTCCAAATCATCAAACTTTAACACTTTTTCATACCATTTGATTCCTACACATTCAAACACCCAATATAAGTACAAAATACTATTGTTCACACTAAAATAATCCACAAAAGCACCAAAATATGATGTAACTAATACTAAAATATATGCATTTTTAGCCTAACATCAGGCACTACTTCACCATAATTGCTATTAATTAAAAAGAGATCATCCACATATTAATTTTGATATGTGTATGCGAGGAACAAAATCTGTCTAACGAAAAGAATAAAGCAAATTGAATCAAGTGTTTTTCCTTTTCTTGAAGATGAATGCTATAGGAAACATTTAAACAAAAGAAACAAGGAAGAGAAAATGAAGAATATTAAAGAAATTTGGACAAATAATTACCATCCATAAGTATAAAATGACTTCTAAGAAGAAATTTTCCATTAGACATAGTATATGAATATTTTAGTAACAGTGGTTTCAACTTGGAAGTGGAGTAGGATTCTCTTGTTCCACCCGGCCCAATAAGGCACAGTCCAACCCTATGCCAACCATCACTACCCAGTTGAGAATCTCATCCAACTACGTATTCTACTAAATGAACTCCAAATAAAGATATATTTTCTGTTAAACAAAGCCTAACTTTTTAAGTCATCCAAAATCAAGATTCTTATTATTATTATTATAGGATTTTGCTAAAGAGCTCAACTTGCTCAAGTATTTAAGTATTAATAATCAAACATCCAATAAACCCCCTTAGGTCTCTTGTATGACACATAGAGTGACGTGTATAATAAGATTGGACATGAGCAATTATTTTAGGATTTAGTAACTTAAATATTATGACAGTAAATAAATCCTATACCATCTGTATTTCAGATTGTTGTAGTTGATAACTTGCTTTACCTTTCAGGTTATTAATACCAGTTATTCAGTTTTATATATGGACGATTATGGTAGTTATCTTTTAAGTGACCTAATAAAGTAAAATTCTTTAAACAAGTTAGTCAAGCTCATTAGTATTTTTTTTCTTTGTTGCTTAGCCACATAAAAAGAAGTCATTATTCTTATTAATCTCCACATACACACACCAAGTATATAACGTTACACACACACTATATGTACATATCTATGTGTCCATTCCATTACTGTCAAACCTTCATAGTGTCCAGTATATAAGAAGTGAATTCTCTTGAATTCAATTCATTCATTTATTTCAATCTGCTCCCTTCTCCCATCTTCTTCTTCTCTTCTTATAATCAAAAGGAATATTGTGTAGACACATCTTTATTTCAATGCTTATTTAGCCCCGCAGCAAACTCCGCTTATAAGCTATTTCATTTAACGTTAGATTCAATCTCAAAAAGTGGATAAGTATCTCTTAATTTTCTCCACTTCTTTAGGAGCCTAGTCTCCTAATTCTTCTGGATAATACTTGAGACTCATTCCTTTGTTTTTATATCTCTGAAATCTTTTTTGTTTCAGCACGTTGTTTTGACCAATGGGTATCCTCAATTCTAGCTCTTTTTCCTATATAATGAAATAAATATAAAAAAGTAGCAAGAAACAGTTAGATATAGTTGCTCATCCAATATTCCATCATATATCCACTTTGTGTTAGCTACTTGTTTCCTAGTGAATTTGATGGACTACTTGAGAGAAATAGAAGGTAAAAGATCTCACGATCCTTACAATATCAAGAATAATAACAAGATGAAGAGATGTGTATTTGTTAAGGGTCCAGTGATTGTTGGAGCAGGACCATCAGGGCTAGCAGCAGCAGCATGCTTGAAAGAAAAAGGAATTCCAAGTTTGGTATTAGAGAGATGTAGTTGTATAGCTTCTTTATGGCAACTCAAGACTTATGATCGTCTCCATCTTCATTTACCAAAACAATTTTGTGAACTACCACTCATGTCATTCCCAACTGATTTTCCTACTTACCCTACAAAACAACAATTTATTAAGTACTTGGAGCAGTATGCAAAGACATTCGAAATTCGGCCCGTTTTCAATCAAACTGTCGTATGTGCTAATTACGACCGGAATCTTGGATTTTGGCGCGTGAAAACAGAAATGACGGAATATGTTAGCCGATGGCTAATCGTGGCGACGGGGGAGAATGCAGAGGCAGTTGTACCTAGAATTGAGGGAATGGAGGAATTTGATGGAAGTATAATGCATACAAGCTTGTATAAAAGTGGGGAAATTTTTAGAAAGAAAAAGGTATTGGTAGTTGGATGTGGAAATTCAGGAATGGAGGTGTGTTTGGATCTGTGTAATCATGATGCAAGCCCTTCTCTTGTGGTTAGAGATACTGTAAGAATTACTAATGCTCACTCTTATTATTAACCTTTATTTCATTTTCTTTCTTTTGCTTTTCCTTAGCACTCTTTAAAAGGAAAAAGGGGAAAGAGAAACAACAAGTCTACCCTTTTTTTTTTTTTTTTTGGGGGTTTTATTGGGACATGAAAGCATATTCATCACTACTACAAACTTTTTGTTTACTAATCTTTTCTTTGTCTCATGAAAACCCTTTGAAAATGTTGATGTAAAATAAGGGCAAACATGGCTTTCCATTTCTCAACTTTCTGTCAATTTCATTTGAGGAAAAAGCTAAAATCAACTGCGATTTTTTTTAGTTTTCTTCAGAATCTTTTCCTTTTGGAAATTTCTACTATACCATTTTAGTCAGACACGCAGAAATGCTTCCTATTTTTGTTGGAACAGTATGAGAAACCCTAGTTTAATATATTACTTACTTTCATATAGATTCCCTCTAAGTAATTTTTTTTTTTTGGGGTAAAGATATTTCTCATATGTTAGTACTCCCTCCGTCCCATTTTAGTTGTCGCTTTAACAAGTTTCATTTGTCCCAAATTAGTTGTCGCTTTAGCATTTCAAGACATTTTTTACCAATTCTTTCCAACTATGTCCATATTTAATAAAGGAGTATTTCTTAGAAAAGTCAATCCAATTTTATTTATTAGGGGTAAATAGTAAAAGACATACCATATTTATTGATTTCTTAATGTGCGTGCATAAACCTAAAGCGACAACTAAAATGGGACGGAGGGAGTAGTTTCAAAAGTTAAAAAGCTACAAGTGAGTGTGAGTTCAAGTTCCAACAATTAAAATTGATGTCTAGAGTCGGTGATTAACTAAAAGAACAAGATAAAGAAACACTTAAGTAAAGAATCCAGCTAATTAAGAGATAAAATCTTGGTTGTGTATTTTCACTTTCTTGGAACTGGCAAGCATGCGCAAGAATATTGGTGGGAGGGAATGTTTGTTTTAATTTATAAAATTACTAATTGATTTCAGTGTATTTTTCACTGGCACAATATGCTTTTTTTAGCAACCTAAAAAGTGAAGTCCAGTTATTGGCCATTCCTCCAGAATGGCAATAGAAAGTTGAATTTCCCATCAATTCATTCATATCTTTTCGTAACAACTTTTCTTTCTTTTCTGTAATTTAACCTTCGTTATTTTAACTTTTATACATTAGTTTTGACATTGTTCTTTTTGAAATTTTTTAGGTGCACGTCCTACCACGAGAGATGCTGGGGAAATCAACTTTTGGACTATCCATGTGGTTACTGAAGTGGCTACCCATACGACTTGTCGATCAATTTTTGTTGATTATTTCTAGGTTATTGCTCGGTGACACAGCTCGACTCGGCTTGGATCGGCCTACAATAGGACCCTTAGAGCTAAAAAATTTGTCCGGAAAAACACCGGTACTGGATGTCGGGACACTAGCTAAGATTAAAAGTGGAGACATTAAGGTACGTTACTACAACTCTCATTGTCTGTGCAATTTGCTAAAGAAAACTCAAAAGGACTATGTATCAAATCACCTTTCTTGGCAGTATTACTTTCACTTTGTGTTACCTTTTTTAAATGTTTGTTGGGATCCATCCCATGATGTTTCTCAATCATTGCAAATATTCCATAAACAGTGTGACAATTTTTTCTGCTTAATTTCCCCCAACATTCACTGATCAAAACTTACCTTTTCTTTACTAGCACCATTTCAATTGTTTGGTAATAATCAAGATAAAGCATGATTTCTGTACCAATGATTTAAGCCCGACAATTATATATTATGTTACAAAAACTTTTTTGGCACAAATGAGTAATTTCTAAAATATGGAAAAATAAATGTACTAATTTTGTTGTTATATGTACAGGTGTGTCCTGGAATTAAGAGATTAAAGCATCACAAGGTGGAATTTGTTAATGGGCAAACAGAAAACTTTGATGCAATAATCTTGGCAACTGGTTACAAAAGCAATGTGCCCTCGTGGCTAAAGGTACCACTTTTTTCCCCTTTAATTAGTTTCTTGATTCATAAGGATATGTACAAAGAACTGAAATGAAAAATAATATTAGATAAAAAAAAGAGTTCATAAATTTTTATTTTTGTTTGCTCCCTCCAGGAAAGAGAGATGTTCTCAGAGAAAGATGGTCTACCAAAAAAGCCATTTCCCAATGGGTGGAAAGGAGAGTGTGGGCTTTATGCAGTGGGGTTCACTAAACGTGGTTTGCTTGGTGCATCCATTGATGCTAAGAGAATTGCAGAGGACATACAAAGGTATTGGCAATTAGCTCAATGAAAGAGAACAACAAGAAGTAGAATTTTTTGGTTGCTAGGAAAAAGAATGAAGTATAGGTATATGACTTGATTTTTGATGACCATGGAGAAAAATTGGTGGTACCAACAACAACGCCTCACAGTACCATCAACAAAAAAAAAAAAAAAAAAAAAACGAATGTATTGGTACCTAAAGAAGTTTTGACAATCCAATTGAAGAAAGTAAGTGTGAAAGAAAAAAGAAGATGAAGAATATCCTCATTCATCCATTTGAGTAATTGGAAGAAAATCTAGTGTATACATCTTGTACATTTGGCAATTTTCTCTTATTATTTTATTAGGTATGACATTCTTAGAGGGGAAAAGAAGAGTTGGGCCTTTTTTTGGATTTGGTTATATGATGAGTGTTAGGTTTGCTAGTTTATACATGGGTTTTGGCTCATGACAACACAACAAAAAGATTATTTTTCTTTATTTTCTTCAAATTTTGTGCTTCTTTTCTTTTTGTTTTTGCTTTCAGTTTCCCCGCTTTCTCGTCATTATTGGTAGATTTGTGAGGTTGGTGATATTCCAAGTAGGATTTTTGTGCTGTATGGAGAAGACTGGATGAGAGAAATGTAGAGGGAGTATATAATTAAATATGATGGCGAAATTTACGTACCAAAATTCCCAATGATCTGAGGCTGACCTGTTCACTATCTTTATTGAATTTCTGCCAGTTCTGCAGTGTTGATATGATTTCACTACTCCAACTAGCAGTTTGGACCACTTGGTTTAATTGATTGACCAGCTTCTACATAAATCAATAGTAAAAAAAGATACAAAAAATGATTGGATAAAAATAGATCATTCATATGTTAACGTCAAATTGTAAAATTATACGATTTGTCTGAACAAAAAATATTATATAGAATAATGTGCCATAATCACCAAAAAAATCCCCCCACCCCAATATTCCCCCTTCTTCTGGGGTAATTTGCAAGAATTACTTTCATAATGGGCGGTTTTGAACTTTTAATCCCATTTAAAATAATCTTTTAGAAACACCTATGTTACACATAAATTGTGGGTTTAAATTAACTTTTTTTCTTGAGACATGAGTTCGGGACATTTCAATAAGTTATAGACAGTGATCCTACTCAATACCACAAATTCTGTCTTATAGGCGAAAGTAGCATTTGTTAGTTTACAACCAATAGAATTGAAAGTCATATCCAATATGCAAGACGTTACTCTATCTTTACTATCTGTAACTTCTAGGAATGTCTCAAGCTCTTACCTTACAGCAAAACTAACTTATGCATACATTACAACTAAAATTTATACGTGATGGGTGAGAGCGATCATTTCTTTAAGATTTTTCAAATGGACCAAAAGTTTAAGACAACCCAGCATGGTGCCTATTAATTTTTGCAATATTCCTTCCTTTTTCTTGTTGAAATTTCTAAACTATCTTATAAATGACATGTATTTTCTGTTGAAACAATATACTATTACAAAATAACATGGAGATTTTGCAATCCTCAAATCAGTTCCAAATGGTCCCCGACCCACCAAAAATAAAGACCTCGTGATAAGAATACAGAACAAAGCAACACATATTGCTAGGTTGAATTCAGAATACGCCTCAAGATTTTGTTGATTAATGGTAAAACGGTCACGATGTGATTCAATTTCCAAATTAGCAGTTCTTTCAGGGTCAAGGGTAGGACTAAGAGCTTATGCCTCATGTACCTTGCAGATATATATTATAATACTACAACAACAACAACAACAACAACAGCAACAACAACAACAACAACAACAACAACAACAACAACAACAACAACAACAACAACATAGTCTATGTACTCCCAAGTGGGGATTGGGAGGGTGAGATGTTTGCAGACCTTGCCTCCACCAAGATGGAGAGGCTGTTTCTGTTAGACTCTCGGTAAAGAAAAAATATTTTTAAAAACATGTTTGGAAAAATAAGATGCAAATACCATAGTAAAGAAAGTTCTGACATAAAAAATTAAAGAATACCCATAATAACTAAAAAATACCAATAGCCATAAAGACGAAGAATACGATCGAAATAGTACATATAAGAATCATAATACTGCTAATATGACAGAAATCACTCGACTACTATCTAATCTTCTACAGTAATCCTCGATCTCCATGCTTTTCTATTTAGCATCATGTTCTCAGTAATATAGAGATGAGTTATATCCTGTGTAATCACCTCGCCTTATTTCTCCTTTGTTCTACCTCTACTTCTCTGTAGACCCAGCACTACTAATCCTTAGCACCTCCTTACTGGAGCTTTTGTGCTCCTCTTGTTCACATGACTAAATCATCGCAGCCTCGCTTCATACATCTTGTCAACCACTGAAGCCACTTCCACCTTTAATGTATGACCTCGTTCCGAATCTTATCTATCTTAGTATGCACGCACATCCATCTATAATTTTTTTTATCTCCGCTATGTTCATATTTTAAATATGTGTGTTCTCGAAGAACTTGAAAAAATTGGTCCAAACCACTTTTTAACTATTTCAAAAGCCATTTTGAAAAAAAAAAAAAATTCAAATACTCTGAATGTTTGATGGCCAAACATATTTTTAAAAAGTATTAATAAAGGAGCAATTACATTCTCATATAGAGGAATTCATTCACTTTACATGCAGAGGTATAACCATTTCATGTAGATTATAGGAATAATTATATATAAATGTCTGTGTTGTTCCATTCTCATAGAGAAATTCAAGCGAGAAAGTTAAAATTTTATATCCACTCATTCACGTAACGAATGGAGATATTTCTATTAAGAATGTAAATACTATATATTCTTACTAACTAAATATTTGTTGAAGAATAATTCAAATTTGATGTGGAGAACCTAAATTATTTAGGATTTACTATTTGCAAGTTTATTTAATTCATGTCTAGTTAGGTTTTCAATTAAAGCCATATTAGAATAGGTTTTCTAGTTCCTAGCAAAGTAGTTGTTGCACTATTATAAATATGGATGCTACTAGTTATTATACTGAGGTGTAGAGAATAAAATTAAGATCAATAAAATTTAGAGAGTATAAAATTCTTTTAGAGACAATAATAATAACATATCCTTTAAAGTAGTATCAGAGCAAAAAGATCTTGGTAGAGAATCGAGCTTCCTCCACCGGTGGGCGGTATCGATAAATGTGTGACCCCCAGTTTGCATGTGTGAATCCTAGCATGTTCTAGATACTATAAAAAAGTTATATATGGGTCAACCATTAATTTATAATCCTCATTGTCCCATTTTTGTACTGTTGACAAAAGTAAAAACTTTGAGAATTGATATCAACAGATGAAAGGATCTTTTAAGGATGTAGGATTATGGTATATCATTGACAAATGATCCATGAAACTCCAGGATAATACTGACTGTGGATGAGGCAACACATAATTGAAGAATACTAGGCATATGAAGTGTGAGGCACACTACTATATCAACATGAAGGTCGAATTACATGTATATGACAAGCTTTTTGGCGCAGAGATAACAAAAGAATATTGGACAATCCTGGTGAATTCATATCGGAGCGGTGCAGAGATCAAGAATGAAAAACTATAACAATTCAGGAGAGAAGATGAGACTAACAGAGTCTGTTAAAGAAATTTTTGCAAGAACCGCAAAAATTGTCAATGGTCTAATGACTAATGGAGAAGTATTACAAGACTTTAAGTTGTTGAAAAAGTATGCACCCACTAGATATGAACTTTCATACCAAGAAGACGGTTCTTGAGGCTATCAAGGATCTTATAACCTGGAGGCTTGATGATCTAAAAAGTGAATTGGTGACATATAAGATGTCCCTGAACGAATAGAAAGATGAGATTATGGAGGATACATTACGAGTAAAGGATGAGAATCACATCAAAGCGAAAAGACTTCCAATCTGACAGAAATAGAGAAAAATATACTACTCCATCCATCCCAAATGAGTGTCTAGGTATGACTTGGTGCGGAGTTTAAGAAAATAAGGAAGATTATTTTTAAATCATGTGGTTTAAAATTAAAGTTGTGTGTAATGTGGGCTAGTGCCTTTAAATCTTGTGGTCCAAAACAAATATTAGAATTAAAGAGCTACCAAATATGGAAAGAGGTACTCTTTTTGTGACAAACTAAAAAGGAGAGGTAGACACTTAAATTAGGACAAAGGGAGTATTACAGAATTAGTTACAGAAGTAGCGGAGAAAGTAAGCGGAAATAAAGATAATTTTTGCTTTGATAGAGATGTCACTCAAAACAAAGTGGTGTCAGAGAATATAAAGTTTGATGTTGCAATAAGTCTTGAGATGGCTAAACAGGATGATTTGGTTGCAAGCAGTATTCTTGCGAACGAGGTTGGTTTCGCACATGAAAAGCTGTTTGATGGTTGAAGAGGAAGAAACTCTACTCTAAGTAGAAAGAGTTGGTTAAAAAGGAAAAAAAGAAAAAAAAAACAAAGATGTTGAAAAGAAGTGCTTCAACAATTAAAATTTGATTACAAGGAAATCAATAATTGAGAGTTTGAGACAAGTGCTTCGACTAGGAGTTGGTGACAGGTGTATCAACATAATTTGGGAGTTGATTACAAGTTGAATCAACAATGGCAAGTTGAAGACAAGTGCTTCAACAAAAACGCATATTACTTATGAATTACGGGAAAATGATGAAGACTAATTCAAATTTGATGTGGAGAACTTAAATTTTTTAAGGTTTATTTTTTTCACGATTGTTTAACTGATGCCATGTTATGTTTTTAATTAAAAGTGATATAATACCCGAAAGAGTCGGTATCGAATTCCACGAGGAGCTAGTACGTGATCTAGTATAGAATGAACAAAAGTCGAGTTCTAATATTTATTCGAGTATTCCCAAGTAAATTGGATGTTGAATACAACTAAAAGTAAAACTATAAATCAAAGTAACATATAATGGTAACACGATTGAATGAGTCGTAAATAAGTAGAAAAAGCTAGGGGTTTACCTGCTTAAACAAGACTCTAATAATCTAAACACTAATCTAATCATACAATTTCAATGGTAAGGATTAATTGTCGAACTTTTACTTTCACCCTCTAAAACTGTTAGGTATAGAGAGGGTCTACCAAGTTAAGCTTGTTAGAGCCAATAACAAGGCGCTTAAAGACCTGGTCCAAAGACTAGAGCGAAAACCACCTTTTCTGATCGTTCTCTTTAGATGGAGTAGACTCTTGAGCTAATGTTACCCAACTTCTCTCTAGTTTCTATAAATCCATGCCTTTAACCCTGTTAGGGTGATGAAAGCAAAGTGCAATTTTGGTCAAGTGAAGCCTCACCATAAACCTTTTTCATTGGAAGAGCAATAGAAACTATATTAACATTAACCCATATATTTTGTACGATTAAAACAAGTTTTTAATCTAAAATAATTAAGTCATCGTAGATAAACCCCTAGTATGAGTTTAGCTACTCATACTAGGGTTCAACACAATCATGAAATGAAATAGTAAGCATCATATAATGATATAAGATTAAAGAGTGAAGTTCTTAGAAAGATTGTTGTTAAAATGCTTGCCTTCCAAGTTTATTGGAGGCCTAATGGACTATTTATATTTGTGGGTTTGCAAACTAATTAATTAATTACAAAAGTTTCATTTCGTCTAGTTTTCAGCATTCAACCGATCAATCGGCTCCCGTCCTTTTACAATCGGCAGTCGCCGATGGCTGATATCTAACTCTCTTCTTGTCTTCCACCTTTCAGAATCGACAGGCACCTATCAAGCGGCGGAATTGTCATTCATCATCGCTCTTGCTCTGAAGCTCACTGTAAGGGTCGGTGGAATAGCCGATACTTCGGCGGTTTGTCCATTGGTCTCAGCCCATGGATCGGCGGCCGTCCATTCCAATCGGTGGCTCGCAGAAGCTTTTGAATCTTTAGCATGTGAACTCAGTGTCACTACTGGCTGAGGTCTCTTCAGTTTGGCCTCTGAATCGGTCGGGCGAATCTTGATTTGCGGTAGCCTTTTCTCCAAGTCTTTAATTTTAGCCAATCTTCTTGTATTTTGTCAACTTTTAATTCCATTTGGCTTTGTAACTTTGAATATCAATTAACACCTGCAACATGGAGAATTACATAAGCTTTGTACATATATCAAAGCTAAAAGACGTGAAAATTAGTCTAAAAGAGCTAAGTATTAGCGTAAAACACCAACACATCAGTATCAATTAAACTTATGTTAAAAATATGCATAATACAAAGAAAATGAGAGTTGTCTCCAAATAACTATATCATAAAGAACCTGCTTGTGAATTGTGATGAAAGCTTTTATATATATTTTCAATTTGTTGCAACACATTTTAGAACTCTAAAAATAGTTCTTGTTTTTGTTAATGAGTTAATAGACCAGCAAACTCCATCCACTACTGCCGATTGCAATCGAAAAAGTATTCATAAGTGATATTTAGGTTTATGCAAAGATATCTTAAAAGAAATTTCACACCATTTTTAAAATTTAATTTGTCAATAGTAGATTAGTGTTACTTTTTTCAAGTTACCATAATCTATTCTTGATATGACGAATTTCTATTGATATGAATAAACTTAACCAAACATTGTAGTGCATAATTCTTAACATCCGAAGGTCTGACACACATATCGTTAAAGATGATCTAGTTGAAAGGATAATCAGATCATCATCAATTATTTTCCTAAATAATCTAAGTATATTTCTTAGAATATAATAACAACATTGTAGTCTCTAAAAGTTGATGTTAGGAGATATATTTTTACTAGGAGACCTGGATATTTGTAGATAAATACCGTTATGCGTTTGAGATATGATTGAGTTGGTTTAAATTGGAAAGAGTTGGTGTCCAAGTATGCTATGCAATTTGTGTTATATTTCTGTATAAGTACGCTATTGTATTTGCTATAAAATATACGAGAAATAATTATTTTTTTCTACAAATATTATATGCTATCAAGAGCCATTAATTAAAAAAAGGCATCTGAAAGTAAAATCAATTTTTTTTACTCGATCCAAACTCGACATACTATATGATTGGGCTAGGGAGTTGAAGAATTCTTTAAGAGTCAAAAATACACTTATGTTCGTGGATGCCAGAAGTGTAACTCGACGGCTATGGCATGAATTTTTATTTCACTTGATTGTACGTGATGGGAAAGGGTAACTTATATAGACAAATCTTGAGAGATTTGGTTAGATTCAGAAGAAAGGATTAGGCAAGGTAATGCTTACTGAATCCATCAGATTATGAGCGAACTACCTTTACTCAACCAAGAAGGTTTGAGTTTGACAACTTACTATACTAAGATGAAAGGCTTGTGGGAAGAAGTAGCAGCATATAGCCCACTGCCTTTGTGCACCTTGTAGGGCTGAAAAAGAGTTAACCCAGCAAAATAAGCAAGAGAAGCTGCATCAGTTTCTTATCGGGTTGAATATCGAGACTTATGGATCGATAATAACTCAAATGCTTAACACGAATCCACTACCAAGTTTGATTAAAGTATTTGAAAGTTTGGTTTGTGAACAACAACAAAATATGGTGGAAAAGTCACATGAAATAAAGCAAGAAAGTGCAGCTTTTCATGTCAAAAGTACAAATGGGAAGTACAAGGGTAAAACTAAGACAAGATGCACACGTTGTAACAAGATTGGGCATGAAAAAAAAAGTTGTTATGGACTCCAAGGTTATAGCAGGACGTGCTGCGCTCATTGTTACAAGGTGGGGCATGAGAAAGCGGGTGTTAATGAGATAATTTTTATCCATCAACATGGGAAGGTTGAAGATCAAATCAAGGATGGAAACAAGTAGGAAGGAGTGTCCAAAATTTCTCATCGTCCAACCGCTCGACCGGAAAAGGAATAAAATGATGGAGATATTTTTTTAAGCTCTGTTCCAGGTGTTTGCCAAAAACAAATTGACTAACTTATGATTTTTTTTTTTAAGAGAAACAAGCTCAAGAGGCTATTCATGGTAAGGAATTTTCTTCATATGCTCTCAGTTGGGTATTGGACAGTGGTGCTTCACACCGCATGACACTTTGTTCATCTATTTTTCCTAACGGGTAACTCCTTCTAGTCGACATTGCTAGAAAACTCTACCTTGGAGCGCACTTGGCTCTTGAAAATGTGTTACTTGTTCTAAGTTTTAATAGTAACTTGACTTCTATACTTCATTATTATTTTGTTGTTTAGGACCTCAACTTGACAAAGCTAATTGGCATGAGTTATTTGCAAAATAGGATTTATTGTGTCAAGAACAAGTCATTTGGAATGAGTAGTGTAGCAAGATGTCAAGATAAAGTGAGGTTGTGGCATGCAAGGTTTGTATACATATCTTATGAAACTCTATTTAATTTATCCAAAAATTTTGAAATCAGAATATTATGTTTTATTCCTTGAAAGAATGTACAATTTTTAAGAGAAAACAAATCGATATAAAAGGAAAATATCTCTTGATTATAGATAGTCCAAAATTAATGGACAATTATAATCTAATATAATATAATCTAATCCCTACGAATCGGAAATTTTTCATAACTTAGGCTTATCTTATTTGATCTCACCAGATCATAATCAAATAACTATAAATCAACACCCCCCCTTGAGTTGGCATGTAGATATCTAGTATACCTAACTTGCTCATCTTCAAATCTCGGTTTAAACAACAACTACAACAACATAATACCCAGTGTTATTCTACTAATAGGGTCTAGGAGGTGAGATGTATGCAGACATTACCCCCTCAAGGGTGGAGAGGCTGTTTTAGATAGACCTTCGTCTAATGAAAAATATTATAAAAATATGTTTTTATATGTGGCATCAGGAAATTACATGTGGCTAGGTGATGATTCATCTTATATGTGTAATATGTGTGGTAATCAAGATGGTCATTATTATAGTTGTGCTAATACATCTCATTCGTCCTCGAGCCCCTATTATGATGATTCTTCTTTCTCTTATGATAATAGTAGGCGCAATAAAGTGGAGGATGATGAGGAAGAACATGAAGCTGAATTGAAGAAGATTTGTGATAGACGTAGAGCACAACTATGCCGCGTAGAAGCTCAAGTGAATCAGTTGACTGCATTATTGGGAATTCAACAACCTAGCCAAGAAGAAATTTAATTAGAAGAAGAAATCATGGCTATAGTTGAAGAGCTAAAACGTGAATTTCTATTGGAGGAGACAAGGGTTGAAAGCCAACCATCTAGCCATATGGTGTGGGAAGATGCCGATGATGAAGATGTGGTACTAGAGTCAGACAATAAAATTGAAGCTGAAATTCTAGTTGACTCTAAGTCATGCCAGAAAGAGGATGTGAGTAACAAATCAAAGTGTGAGCGGGTTACACCGTATTTTAAACACTTTTCTACATTGAAGGGGACATGAAAATTGATCTTTTTGAGCCGATTAAAGAGTTGAAGGATGATGTGTATGATTCTTACACTTTTGAATTTGTGATGCCATCTAAGCATGATAAAAATCCTCTTTTGAAGGCTAGTGAATACGGCATGGTATATTTGGTGCTTGGCCAAGAGTATAGCAAAATATTTGGGGATATTCCTAAGTTGGTAGCAACGTGTAGAAGGTGATACTTAATGTTTGATTAGCAAAAACTTGTGACATTCCAAGAATATAGTCGGAGAGTTGAGTTATAATTAGAGAGGCAATACATAAGCTCGAGTTGGAGGAAAAAGTGTTGATGCTACGTGAAGTCAGGCCACGACTATAACTAAGACGCTTCTCGGGAGGCAACCCGTGATTGTAATTGAATACAAAAAAAAATGTTATCTTTTAAAGGATATTACTTGGTAAGTTTCTTTGTTTTTGCAGGTTTCGACTGGTTTGAAGTTTACGTATGGGGTGCTTGCAACCTCATACAACTGGATGAGGATGTTCTGCTTGGGGGAAGTCTGAGTACCTCGTGCCCTAAAGAAGTTCACGAGGATGTTCTTCAGGCTTAGAGCCCCAGAGAGTTTCTCTATCACCCTTAATTTTATTTTTAATGCATTGAAGGCAATGCATGATTTTAAGTGTGAGGTGGAGGATTCTTCCTATTTTTGTTAATAATCTCCTTTGGTTTTTTCTTTGTACATCGGTTCTTTTCCAAAGGAAGTAGTTTGAACCGAGTATAGGTAAATTTTTTTTAGGAGTAGACTGTAATAAATGGATGGGAGAGTCGTTGCTCCATGATTTAACTAGTTTTATATAGATACTTAATTTGGGGTATGTGAACTTCATGCATATATTCTATCATAATCTATTTGCCTTGAGAAATACTGAGTGATTATTTGAGACCTATGATTATGATGTTGACTGTAGATTTTCGTGAGAGTTTGCTTGTGTTTGCTTTGTTTGAGAGCGGGAATTGAACCGTTTTGAGTAGGTATGTGCCATGTGTAAGTGAGGATTTTATTTTCTCCATGTTTAATACTTGATGTCTACAACTTGCCCCGTATATGTACAAAGTGGAATGAAAAATTTGCTCGGTTAGGAAGTGATATAGGTTTTTCTTTCATAGCCAATTTATTTGAAGCCTCAGAGTTAGATGTTTACCAGTAAAATTTGACCTTAGCTAACCCTTTTGAGCCTGTAGCCTTTTCTTTGATAGCCATTGGGATACCTATTTGTTGTGCTAAATATCTGCGCGTTTTACTTGTGGTGTTATGAGCCTAAAAGGCTAGTGAATGAAGTGGGAATTTTTACGTGTTGGAGGAAGACAAAAGGTGCGTAGGAGGATGCTATTGGAGGGATTTACTATAATTAAAAAAAGAGAAAAAAAGTAAAAGCTTGGAATATTATGCAATTATTGAAATATTTATTAAAAAAAATATGTTGAAAGATGGTAGAAAACAAAGAGTAGTCTCTATCATTAACTCCTACTTTGCTTAAAGAAAAAAGTTGGTAAATGTTGACTCTGTTCTGGTAAAAGAAAGATTGGTTGGGAGGCAAATGCTTGCATTAATTATGGTATATTAAATTGCTTGGGGGTGGTTAGTCACTACTATTTATATGTATCCTACCCATCTCAATTCCTACATGACAACCAAAAGAAGTTGTAGTTGATCTTAGCCGAGTAGATGGACATTAGTCGAGTCCTACACTAAGGGCAAGCTTATGGTACGTCTTGTGGTGCATGTGAGTTCTTTTCTGAGAGGGCAAGCTTATGGTACGCCTTGTGGTGCATGTGAGTTCTTTTCTAAGAGTGAGTGTTTCATCTATATGTGAAATTTTTGTTCATGATCATTCTCTTGAGTGAATTCCTTCTCTAATTTTTATTTGATTGTGAGGGCACATGATTTACGATAAACGGGTTCTTTTATTAGTCTCTTGAATAGGGTGAGTACTAGCATGATTTATTGAGTGAGTCTATAGTTGATGTGAGATTGGGAGATTGATTTGGTGCACTTGATTGTTTTTAAATATTCTTGGCATGGATTATGTGTGAATAAAGCATAATGAGTCCATATGCAACTTGTTAAGTGCCTATATAAACCCAAGTCATTGTATAAATTGTTTTGGTGTATCTTGATTTAGGTGTATGTTGCTCGAGGACGAACAAATATCTAAGTGTAGGATGGTGATATTGGGTTACTAAGATATATTTTGGTGATTTTTACTACGTATCTTAGTGATCTTTATGTGCTTAAATTGATTGTGATAGCGGATTTAGCTTAATAATGGTGTTTGAATGTGTAGGAGTTGATTTTGATGAAATTAGCCCGAGAATTGATGATTTGGAGCATTTCATGAATTAATTTCAAAGTTGGAGTTAAGTTGTGTGAAAGTCTTGCCAACACAACTTGAGCATAGGAAATTAACTCTCAGGACCTTGTGCGAAAGTCGTGCCAGCACAAATCCAGCCTGCTGAGAATATATTCAGCACCTTGTGCCAGATTTGCACCCGGGTCTACCCAACACAAAAAGCAGAGCTTGTGCCCAGCTTGTGCCAGTGCGCAGCCAGCACACAACTAAGAATCAACGGAAGTAGCGCTTAACTTGAGAAGTCCTAGCTTGAGCGGGAAAAGGCTATTTTTATCTAGGTTTTTCATAACACTATAAATACACATTGAAACCCTCTAGAAAAAAACTTTTTACCTATTCCACATCCAAAGGACGCAAGGAAGAGAGGAGATCAAGATTCAAGGTCCTACTTCATCCATCTTTCTATCTTATTGTGATTTTTACATGCTTATAGTTATTTTTTGTCTTAGAACATGACTATGAGTGGCTAAGTCACCCATTGTAGGATTGATTGACCCACTCCACATACTTGTGTGATGATAATTGTTATGTTATTAATGAACTTTGTTAATTCTTCCTATCTATGTTGTTTACGAAGTGTTGAACTTTGTTAATTCTTCCTATCTATGTTGTTTACGAATTGTTTTCTATTAATTGGTAGGATCCCCAATTAATTATGCCCTTTATTCTTGTGATTACTAGGAATAGATTCATGAGTAAAGGTTAAACACATAGCAATATTTTAACCTAAGACAAAGGCATTGATTAGGTTGTCAAAACGGTGAATTAGGAATATTGGTCCTTACCGTGAACTATAAGTGTAGTCCTCTGTATCTTTATTAGTTAATTAGAATAGTTAATTAATGAAGGTTATGATTACTTAACGGAAGTAGGTAGTTGTAAACTTGGAGCACTTGTTCAATAGGAAGAGTTAGGAGAAATTGATATCACAATACCTTAGCACGAGTTAGGTGTTTGGGAAATCAATCTTAGGTTTTCCATCTCTTGAATCAAATCTATCTTTCTACACTTGTTATTTACTTTCTTGTTTAGTAGTATCACTATAAAACCAAACCAAAGATATAAACTTGAAGTTGGTTGAGTAGATAATTTACCTAGATTAACTGTTAGGAGTCGTGTTCTTTGTGGGATTCGACCTCGAGGCTTAAAATACCGAGCTATATTTGTCGCGACCACTTAGTCCCCTTTTATAGGGCGTAGTTGGGAGTGATCATGTAGCCTCTAGAGTATTAAATGCAACATATTATAGGTATTGCTTTAGGAGAAACGGGTGAAAAGTGTGGCCTATAGGATAATAAAGTCACGCTTTAAAAGTGTAGTAGTTGATCATGAAAAGTGTTTTCATAGGTGGTATGTACAAATGATGGTCTTTGATCAATGAAAAGCGTTGTCTTAGGCAAAGGCTATGCTGGTTTAGGCCACCCCTTGAAATGTGTTGTCTTAGGTTAAAAAGTATGGCCTTTGATCAATGGCTACATTTTCTGATAGTTTAGGCCACCCTTTTCAAGAGGGTTAAAGGCCTAATTTGTTGTAGTGATGTGAATGAATTATTTTTGTTCTTGACATGTGCTATGTTGTTTTTTCCCTCATGGAATCAAACTGCGATGAGGCATTTTCTAAGAAATTAGAGTCATGGGTTCATGCAAATAAGGTATGCAGGCATACTATATTAAGTACTTATTCTAACGAGTTGTTCGATGTCTATTGTTCTTATAAGGAAGCAAATGAGATTTGAGATTCATTGGTTGATATTTATATTGCTGAATATGCTAGTAAGAAAAAATTTATCATTGGTGATTTATACAAGTTGGACATAAATGCACAAATCAACGAGTTTTAAAAACTAGTTGAAGATCTCAAGGTGGAGAAAATCAATTTACCGAAGCAGTTCGTGGCGGGTATACTAATTGAAAGACTACTCCAATCTTGGAGCGACTACAAGCAAAATTTGAAGCATAAACACAAGTTGTTGTCACTTGCTGATTTGGTCAAGGATATCATCATAGAGGACACCAACTGAAAGCAACCAATTTCAGCTAAAGGGAAGAAAATTGCTACAAAAGTCAACATTGTAGAAGATAACATCTCGTAATAAAAATAACAGGTATGAAAAAAAACCTGGTTACCAGCCCAAAGTCAATAATAAAACCTTCTTAAAAAAAAGGCAAAAAAAAAGGCAACTGCTTTGTTTGTGGCAAATTAGGTCATTATGCACCTCAGTGTAGGGACAAAAAAGTTGGAAAAAATGATAATCCTGCTAAGACTAAAGTAAATTTAATTGAAGTAGATGATGTTATTGCTGCGGTCATATCCCAAGTAAATCTTGTGGCCAGTGTGAAAAATTAGGTGTTAGATAGTGGTGCCACTAGAACTATTTGTGCAGATAAAAATAAAAATAAACTTGCATCTTACACCCAAATTAAAGAAGGAGAAGAAATTGTTCATCTTGTTGCTTCTAGAACTATTCCAGTTCTTGGAAAAGAAAAAGTTCTTCTCAAACTCATATCTGAAAAACTTTTGGCCCTAAATGAGTTGTTACATATTCCTAATATCTGAAACAATTTGATTTTTGTGGGATACTTAGGAAAAGTTGGAGTGAAGGGTTCATTTGAATTTGATAAGGTTGTACTAACCAAAACTAATATTTTTGTGGGAAAAGTGTATTGTAACCACGGTTTATTTGTACTCAATGTTATGAATGAAAATGCTAGTACTTCTGCTAACTTGATTGGCTCTTTTAATTTAGGACATGCTAGACTTGGACATGTTAGTTTATCTTATATTAAGAAAAAGCAATCTGAAGGCTTTTTTTTTTTTTTCTAAAAGTTGATTATTCAATTTTGGATAAATGTGAAATTTGTGCTAAAGCTAAGGAAACCAAAAAAAAAAAAAAGCACAGGTTTTGATTTCTAGAGGAACTAATTTATTAGACTTAATTCACACTGATTTAGGAGACTTGAAGCAAATAATGACACTCGAGGTGGCAAAAGATATTATGTCATAGTTATAGATAAAAAATTCTGGATATACAAAAGTATAGTTATAATGGAATAAATAGACACATTCATAGAAGATACAAAGTGATAAAGCATATACTGAGAGATGAAATTATTTCTATATATTATGTGAAGTCAGAAGAGAATGAAACGACCTTAGGTAGTTGTTTCGGAAGTTAGGACTACGATCGACATGCCGCTAATTTTTAAATCTTTGTAAGGTCCATTAGGACCTTTCTGTAAAATTCGAACTAAATCGGACTTTTCTTGGTAGGTATCGGAAGAAGGTATCAGTTTCCGTTGTCGGAAAATCTTAAAAATAGGTTTTCGAGACTCGATTTTTGGCAAATGAGCTCCGATTCGAAATCCGAAAGTGCCGTTAGGTTCGTATGGTTATTTGAGACCTATGTGAATTTTTGGAAGTGAATTCTGAGGTCATTCGGGTAGTTTCTGCTTAAATTCCAAAAATAAAGAATCGATCTTTTTCATTTAATTCGCATCTTGAGTTTCGGGAATCCGATTTGAGATTCGCCTTAGCGAATATGTTATATAAATTTTGTATAACTTGCTTGAGAAATCTGGGATCATTCCGAGTCTTATAGGATTGCGTTTTAATTTTCGTCACGATAACACACTTTCAAAAAAAAAAAAATGAAAGAGTAAGGTGATGGCATGGCTAAGGGATCATAGCGTATAAGAGCTTAAAAACTAAACACAAACAAGAGAAGAGAAACAGAGAATGCGCAGAGAAAATAACGCCTGAAAATAGCGAAAAGAAAGGAAAAGGAGGAGGAAAAAGATAGAATTTTCACCCCGAATCATCCAGATAATGATGTTAATTTATTATTTCAGTTTATCGTGTGTGTTTGAATATATTTTTGCAGTATAAACTAGAATATTAGACATCGTTCTAATGAGATAAACTGATAGTTTAAAGGGTTAATTGGACCCTGATAATGGAATTGATTATATTCGTAATCAGGGAGTTATGAGCTATCCATAAATATAATTTATTAAGAGTTTGGTTATGTGATTTTAGACCATGTACGTAAGACTGGGCAGCATATTGTCTATGTGAATCAGGTGTCAGGTTCATTACCGGATTGTTCTAAGATATAAGGAATGAAGACTTTAGCCTTATGTGATATATTTTTCTGCTTATTGAACACAGTGAAATCGTTTGGCAATAAATTCAAGAGGACAAAGCGGTTGTCGAGTAGCACTGATAACTTTGGAACAAGGTAAGTGATATTAACCATTTCTTTGGTGGCCTTTGGCCTTATGGATATTCTACCATGTCTTCTTTACGTGTGTAAGCTGCCAACAGGCGTACTTATTACGTCGTAACTTTGGATTTACATTGTATATTATATGAAATACCCTATTGTTGGCATTGCATTGAGCGTATGAGCATTGTACTCTGGTTATGAGCTTGCATATACTTCCCGGTAGTCGATGAGAGTCCCGCGCCAGTGATATGTGTAGTAAATTGTGTGTTTACTATTATGTGTATTGATAAATATATGGATCGGGTTGCACGCCACAACATTATAAATATATGAATCGGGTGGCTCGCCACAACAGCATAAATATATGGATCGGGTTGCACGCCGCAACATTATAAATATATGGATCAGGTTGCACGCCGTAACAATATTTACATAAATAAGATGTGTTTCTGATTGTTGACATGTTCAGGATACCTATATGTTCTGTCTATTTTATGTTCCTGATTTTTTATGAGTTTATGGTTCCATACGTGTTTTCGGTTATTATCTGGCTCTGCCTTTTTGTAGTTGTAATAAGGTGAATTTGGTTTATCTGCTTTTCTTTTCCCTGGCTAGCATATCTGCTTCTTCGAGGTGGCTAACGAGCCCCCACTTACTGAGTCCTTTTGACTCACCCTCTTTTTGTTTCTTGTCTATTTATTTCATTTCGGCAGGTTCGCTCCAGAAATAAGTTCGCCACATTGTTAACGAGCGAAGACGACTTCAGCTGTCAGGGTGAGCCAACTTTTGTTCAGGATGGCCACCAGTTTTATGTTTATTATTTCAGTTGTATTTTGCTCCCTTCAGGAGATCTGTGTATTCTTTTGTACTCTTAGATGTCTAGTCTGGATAGTCCTAAACCTAGTACATTGAGTAGTCAGCTGTAAGTTCTTCTATATAACTTATGTATAATTATGTTCGTGTCTCTTTAGGTCTTATTTATTATCTGTAGGTTGATTTTATGCATATTTTTGTGAATACAATTCAAAAGGGTTCGCCCGATGAGTCTAGGGGAGGATGTCAAGTTCCTGCACAGCCTAGTCGAAATCCGAGTCGTGACATTGAAATTGGGTGATCCTATGATTAAACCATTGCAAAGAAAAGTGATTTTGGAAAAAATAAGGGGAATGAGACTCAAAAATATCAACAAGAGAAATATCAACAATTATGGTAACCCAACCTATGTGATTTGAGATCCCATGGAGTAAGTTCATAAGGTTAATAAAAGTTCATTAATTGACCCAAATATGCACTATTAAATTTATGTTCCTTTCTATGGTGTGTGAATATAGATATATAGTTCAACTCTGGAAGGCAAAGTAAGGCTGAATTTTATCTCTTAATCTAAATCAAATCCTTTGCAGGTGGTGTATTGCTCTACAAAATACACTTGATGATTGAACCTATATGAATGTAGAGTGAGGTCGCTCCTATGAAATTCTATTAAAATTTGTATAGCACTCATGAATACCAGTCGCTGCGCATGGCCTTTTAGCTCAAAATCGCGACGAACAACAAAGTGGAGTATAATGTGATTGATAATACCATGTTCTTACCAAAGAATTCTTTGTTGTTAAAAGTTTTTAACTTCACCAATTGTTATGTAAGTTTAACCTTATTTTATCTTATTTCTGGCTCATAATCAATGGACACCGGATACGAAACATTATACTTTTTCTTGGAAAGCTAGTTAAATTTTTTTTGTTGTCCTTTTAATTTATTTTTCCATTCCTTTTGAGATATGTGGGGATTGTTGTACACAAGGAAAGAAGATAATACCTCAAAAGAGAATTCTAAGTTTAACCACAGATGTCCAGGTTCATTGTGGTTGAATTACTTAAATCATCAGCTATTACAATTGCCATATTTGTTACTATTAATAGACATTTATATTATTTTTTATTTATCGACATTAATCCAAAAATACCATCCGTTACAATACTTCTACCAATATAAACATTGGACACCATCTATGTATGACAAGATTAAATCATTCCTTCTTTCTTCTACTGGTTTTTTTATTTAGATTTTTTGTTGTTCCTGCTCCTAGTTTTAAACTAGAAGGGCTGAGATACATCAATACCGGTAAAATATCCTTAAGAACGGTGTCTTTACAGTAATGGATGTGTCTTACATTTTGTAGTTCACGTGAACCCATGGTTCCGCATGAAACTAGATACTTTTTAAAATATATATAATATTATATTCAAAAATCCATACTCTAAAAGTTTAAATGGTTCACTTGGTCAAACAATGGCTCACTTACATTTAAGAATATGGATCAATCCATATTTAAATACTTTTTAATATTTTTTTTAATATATCATCATATAAAATGATATTTGACATATATATGCAATAAAAATTTCGACAAAGGTTATTCACTGACTATTTATGGATGTTGTAACTCCGCTCCTAATAGCAGTAAACACATCGTCTTAAAATCCTACATCCACCTATGTCTTTGCCACGGCCTCAGACTATTGAAAATTTCCGTGTGCAATCTATTTAACTTTTACTTATTAAGGCTATCAGGTTAATAGGATGATAAAGATGTCAAGACCTTAGTTTTCTAGTTTGTTGAACTTTGAGGGATGATGGCCTATTTAAACCCCTATATATAGGGTCTCCTTCAGTCCTCCATTTTGGGCTAATTATTACAACTAACATATACAACTAATCCCCTTCGACTAATCAATACATCTTTCCTTTTGCCTTAAGCTTAATCTGGTTTATATTTTTCTAAATATAGAATGAGAATGCCTTTCGGTTAAAGTGACAAAACAAATACTGTCACCACCACTGAATGTGCCTTTCTTTGTATGTTATGTAATATGCCATGTATCACTCACTCTGTTCTCTAATTTTCAAGGTAGTGGAGAAAAGGAAAAGAAAGATTACACATATCATTAGATAAAAGAAACCAAAAACTATTTCCTCGATAAGCTACCAACAGTTTGTTTTGTTATTTAGTTCGTTTGTCTACAAAGACTTTCAAACGACCATTTGTTTTTTTTTTTTTTTGTTTCTATTTTTGTTTTTTTTTTTTTTTTTTGAATTTGAGTAATTATGGTTCTATGATTAATGATGACAAAAAAAAAAAGATTCATGATGTTTGTGCTTATTAATTTGGTTGACTAGGTATGTCATGGTTGAGATTCGTTCAACTACTGCTTGCAATTAAAAGTTTGGTTGAGTACCTAGAAATATTGTCAACTCGATCGACTGTCACGATCCCAAAACTTGAGGTTTGTGATCAGCACCTGATCGATGGGTTCAATCTCACTAGGTGTACCAACTGTCTAAATTGTTGATAACTACAATGTCCGCCTCACTAGAGATCCATGTACTTCTAGACTCTTAGTCTTTTTCCCTTTCGTAATCTCTATCAAAATTCTTTTCATTGTCTTGATATCAACTTGCTTCACTGAGATTTTTGGATACGAAGCTAACATATAGAGCCAATAGTTTAGTTTGCAGATAACTTGATTTTTAGGTAACAAAACAAAGAAAAGTAAATTTTCTGTACATTATGAATGTAAGTTGGACAATATTTGGGTAAAAAATAAAAACAAATTACTTTTGTGAGATCAATAATAAGTTGGATGACCACCTGTAAAATTTACCCTTAATATTTCACATATTCTCGCCAACAAGGTATTGTCAGAATTAAGGAAATTGGAAGAATTATTTTTTGCAAAATTCTTTTCTTACTTTTCTCATTCCACTGTTTCATCATATATACAAGACAAAGGAATCAAAATCTGTTATACCCTATACACGTGGCACTATTCTATTTGTTGTCTATATTATTGTGCTAAAATAAATGGAAAATACAATAATTACAATATTCATAGAATTACAATTCTCACACTCTTCACACATGAGAATTGTTCCAGAAGGTTCTGTGCCACTAAGAAAATCAAGGGTCAAGATAAATCTTCTAATTAAACAACTGATGGTCCAGATCATTTGGGAGATAAAGGGTCTTCTTTGACTGACTTTTCCAGCACAAAACCTTTTGACTTCATCTTGGACATATCGACATTCTCTTTCATTTCTCTAAACACTTCATCTCCAAAATGCTCTGTAAAACTTCTTCCGACTCCAATATCCCCTCAAGTTAGAGGGGTGAGAGACCACACCCAACTTGCTGATGATAGCTTTATGAGTTGGACCAGAGAGAGGCTTCATAAATACATCGGCTAGATGAGACGTAGATGGGACAAAGGAAAGCGATATAATTCCGGCAAGGAATTGTTGACGGACAAAATGGCAATCAAGTTCCACGTGCTTTGTCCGTTCGTGAAAAACAGGTTTGTTTAGCGATATGAATCACCGCCTGACTGTCAGAGTGAATGGTGACCGACAATGAAGGAGAAATGGATAGATCGGCAAGCAATCGAACCAACCAGGTAATTTCTGCTGTCACTCTTCTCATAGATCGATATTCCGTTTCGGCGGAAGAAAAGGAAACCAATGGTTGCTTCTTTGATTTCCACGAGATCGGAGACCCACCAAGATGGATATAAAAACCACTGATTGAATGCCGAGAATCCAAACAAGACCCCCAATCGGAGTCACAGTAAGCAAGGAGAGCAAATGAAGAGTCACAGTTCATGAAAAGACCTAAACTTAGAGTAGCAAGGAGATAACGCAAACAATGAAATGCTGCATCAAGATGAGGACGACGAGGAGACTGCATGTACTGGCTGAGGTTCTGAATAGCGAAAGAAAGATCTGGTCGTGTATGTGTGAGAAAATTCAACTTTCCAAGGAGACGACGATAATAAGTGGGTCTGGAAGAAGATCTCATTCAGAAAGGCGAAACTTTTTGGTTGGATCAAGAGGAGATGAGGCTGGTTTCATATCAAAGCAGCCAATTCAGACAAGAGCTCCAAGGTAAATTTTCTTTGACTCAAGATCAAGCCTTTTGATTCCCTAAAATTTCCATGCCCAAAAAGTAATGAGCTTTACCTAGATCCTTGATTTTGAACTCAGAGTCCAAAAATTGTTTTATAACTGTCTGCTCATGAAGATTATTGCCAGTAAGAATGATGTCATCCATGTAGACAGCGATAAGAGTAACAGTCCCCCCTGATTTCTTAAAAAACAAAGAGTAGTCGTTGAGTGAATGAGAGTAACTCTTAAAGCTCAGGGCTGCAGTGAGCCGGGCATACCACTGCCTAGAGGCTTGTCGTAGCCCATATAGAGATTTCTTCAAAAGACACACATGGTTAAGAAAAGGAGGTGACATTTCTGATGGGAATTTCATGAAAACCTCCTCTTGTAACTCACCATGTAGAAAAGCATTGTTAACATCCAATTGAAAAACGTCCCAAGCTTTCTTCACTGCCACAGCAAGGAGACATCTAATTGTTGTCATTTTGACAACAGGGGAAAAGGTTTTATTGAAATCGATTCCTTCACGTTGGATGTCACCTCTAATAACCAATCGAGCCTTCAACCTCTCCAAAGAGCCATCTGACGTATATCTGGCCTTGTAAACCCACTTACAAGGCAATGCCTTTTTACCTTTTGGCAAAGGCACCACTTCCCAAGTCTTGTTGACCTCGAGAGCTTCAAATACTTTAGTTATAGCTTCCACCCAGCCTGGGTGCAAAGCTTCTTGGGAATAGGTGGTAGGTTCAGAAATAGAGGAGATAGAGTTTAGGAGAGTTTGGTTGGAGGGGAAAGAGAGTAAAATGGAAATATAGATGGACTGATAGGGGCAGTGAAACAGGAAGTGGTAAGATCAGTAAGAAAAACTGAACTGCATACAAAATCAGTAAGGTAAGATGGAGGGTTCCTAATTCTAGTCCTTCTCCAAAGAGATGGAGCATGGACTGGAGAAGGGGATTGAGGAGAATGAGAGGGTGTTGGAGAAGCTGAAGAAGGGGATTTAAAGATAGGGGAAGGTACGGGTCTGTAAGAAGAAATGGGAATTGGGCTGTGAGGAAGTATAGATGGAAAAGGGAATGAAGAGACAGTGGAAGAGGCTGAAATGTCAAGGGAAGGGATTGAACTGGCAGGGAGTGTAGGTATAGGGAAAAATGGGGGAGAGTTAGTAGAAACAGGGGAATGAGGGAAAAGAGGAGTGTGAGTGGGACTAGAAAAAAGAAAAATAAATTCATAGAACCTTACATCCCTTGAGATGAAAATTTTCTTTTTTCTAGATTAAATAGCTTGTATCCCTTGGTGCCAAAAGGGTATCCCAAAAATACACAAGCTACAGCCCTTGGGTCCAGTTTGGACCTATGAACAGGAGGAGTACAAACATGCACAAAGCACCCAAAACTTCTGAGATCATGATAATTAGGAGCCTGGCCAAAGAGCATCTCATAGGGAGATTTTAAGTGAAGGAGTTTAGGGGGAAACCATTTGATTAAGTATGTAGCAGTTAATAAGCACTCTCCTCAAAAAGAAACTGGAAGCCTGGACTGATAGAGCAAGGCTCTACATGTTTCCAGAAGATGTTTGTGTTTCCTCTCAACAATTCCATTTTGTTGAGGGGTGTAAACACATGTGTTCTGATGCAAAATCCCTTGAGAGGCTAAATAGGCTGAAGTTTCCTTACTACTACCAAGTTCCATTGCATTGTCTGATCTAATGACTTTAACCTTCTTGTTAAACTGTCTTTCCACCATGGTTAGAAAATTTTTAAGCACAGGAAAAGCATTTGACTTGGTACTAAGAAGAAATGTCCATGTACCCCTACTATAATCATCTACTATAGATAAGAAATATCTATAGCCATCATAGATGGAATCCTTGTAAGGACCCCAAGTATCAATGTGAATTAAATCAAAAATGCATTGAGAAGATATCATACTAGATGAAAATGGAAGCGTAACTTGCCTAGCTTTAGCACAAATATCACATGGAGCAGACAGCTTTGAAGAATAAGAAATAGATGAAATATTTCTCATATTAGAATAAGGCAAATGCCCCAAACGATTGTGCCATAGGCTTACATCATTTGTAATAGCTGCTGAAAAAGAAACAAGAGACAAAGAGTTACTACTGTTCTCACTACAACATTTGAAACTAGATGGATAAAGATCCTTAGGTAAACTGAAAACAGATTGACAGGACTGCAAAAGATATATCCCTTGTATTTGTTCACCAATTGCCACTGGCCTCTTCATTGAAGGGGCCTGCAAAGATGCACCAAAAGAATTGAAAGTGAATGTACATTGTGAGTACAAACAAAGTTTATGAACTTATAGTAAATTGAATTTGAAACTGGGTACATGTAAGACATTCCTGATAGTGCGATTAGGTAATAGAAGTATACTACCTGCATGAGTTGCTTGTACTTTTTGTGAATTGGGAAGATTAACAAACACAGGTTTAGCTAATGCATGAATATTGGACAGGTTTCTTAAGTCACAAGTCATATGCTCAGAAGCACCTGAGTCTAAAATCCAACACATAGGAGTTTTAATAGATTTAGAAAGAGAGGATGTATGGGTTATACCAGCACAATGAGAAGAAATCATAGCATCAGAGTGCTCTGTTTGAGGAACAAAATTTGCCTGCTGAAGAAGCTGCACCAGATTGTGATATTGAGCTTATGTCATTGCCTTGTCTGATCTATTGATTGACTGATTTTCATTGTTTTCCTGTGTTAATGTTGCATGAGCCTGAGCTGGACCCCGTAGCCCTTTGCCTTTGGTGAATTTGAAATCATCAGGAAATCCAATAATCCTGTAACATCCCTCAATGGTATGACCAGGTATACCACAAGGTATTGACTCTATCCAAGTCCTTTTGGTTCAGTAACTTCACCCCCATTTCACTAATAGAATCAATCTAGTTGTCACAGAGGTGGTTTTCGTGACTGAAAATCACACCAACATGTGCGGCAGTCAAGCCTACACGCTTAGCTCAGCCTTCGACCAACTTAGACAAAATAGGCAGATTTGATGTTGGCTCACGAAATAGGGACGTTTGCAGCAATGTATGAATAAAATTCCAACACACACAATGATATAAAATGTAAGGCAACACAGCACACATACGGGAAACGCTTTCCCAACCTTTATATTAATATTCTCAACAATATAATACAAATGATTTGACCATCAACGGTCTATGACACTCACCCTCGTTTTTCCTCACTAAAAAACTCTCACATATAGTGCCTTCTGCTATAACAATGGCTACAAATCTTTTAATATACAATGGGGGACTGCCTTGGGCAATTTACAAGGGGATGGGGCGTGCCTGGCATATTCCAGAAAAGTTTTGACACATATAAGCGCCCAGTCAGCCACGTTTTGGCCCATGATCCGCATTTTTCTCGGCACTTGGCCTTGTCAGTGTCCGCTCACATGCACTGCATGACTGTCTCTAGCAAAATGAGGTCCGCCACAAGTAAAACGACCACCTCCCTTCTTGTTTTTCTCTTTCCAACTAGAAGAGTTAGCCACTTGCTTATTCTTCTCAATTGGTGCAGCATCATTTACAACACTTTTCCCCTCATTTTTCCACTCCTTAGTCTTCTATTTATTCACATTTTTAGACTTAGAAGTGGAAATTTCAGCATCGTCTTGCCTGAAATCACCCAAAGCGTCCGTTGCAGCAATAGCACTTGCTAGGTCTTTCACATTCTGCCTACGCAACTCCATTTGTGCCCACCCTTGCCACCCGAACATAAAGCTGTGCAACTTGTCCTCCTCCGACATATTGCTAATACTCAGAATCAAAGAAGAAAACTCTTTGACATAGTCCCTCAACAAACTCACATGTTTCAAACTTTTCAGTTTGTTTCAAGCAACCCAAGAATAGTTATTAGGCAAAAATTGGTCTTTCAACTCTTTTTTCAGCAACTTCCAATACTCGATCTTAGGCCTGCCCACATTCAAGTCCTCACTGACACGAGTTCTCCACTAAAGTTTTGCATCCCCCGCTAGGTAAGTCGTTGTCATTGACACCTTTTCTTCATCTTTGACACGAGTAGTCTCAAAATATTGCTCCGTGTCCCATAAGAAATTTTCAAGCACAACAGCACTTCTCGTTCCCTCAAATGCCTTAGGTTCTGGAATTTTTACCTTAGGACGGTCGTCACTTCTAGGAACAGTCCCACTCAAAGCCCTCTGCAACAACAACACCTCAGATCTAAGATCTTCCTTCTCTTTGCGAATTGTTTCAATTTCAGCCCATGATTCCTCTTTAGATGCAGCAAATTCTGCCTCCATATGAGCCATTCTAGCAAAAACAGAAGGCAACTCACCCGTCTCTGGTGCCTGCCCAATCAATGCCTCGAGTTGTTCCACTCTTTGACAAAGTTCTGCATTCGTCGTGCCACCCGCCATTATCAAGATCTCGCCTCAACCTGGTTCAGATACCCGTCATCACAGAGGTGGTTTTCGTGACTGAAAATCACACCAACCTATGCGGCAGTCAAGCCTACACGCTTAGCTCAGCCTTCGACCAACTTAGACAAAATAGGCAGATTTGATGTTGGCTCACGAAATAGGAACGTTTACAGCAATGTATGAATATAATTCCAACACACACAATGATATAAAATGTAAGGCAACACAGCACACATACGGGAAACGCTTTCCCAACCTTTATATTAATATTCTCAACAATATAATACAAAGGATTTGACCCTCAACGGTCTATGACACTCACCCTCATTTTTCCTCACTAAAAAACTCACATATAGTGCCTTCTGCTACAAAATGGCTACAAATCGTTTAATATATAATGAGGGACTGCCTTGGGCAGTTTACAAGGGGATGGGGCGTGCCTGGCACATGTCAGAATGGTTTTGACACACATCAGTGCCCAGTCAGCCATGTTTTGGCCCATGATTCGCGTTTTTCTTGGCGCTTGGCTTGTCAGTGTCCGTTCACGTGCCCTGCATGCCTGCGCGCCCAAGCTCTTGTCAGCGCCCAAGGCTGACACTCATTTGCGCACAGCTGACATCCAAAACTCGCACATTCTCGCCCATGCCGCTGCCTCAGCTCGCACAAGCCAATGCACGCCCACAACGTTTTCCCACAATCACGCATAGTCAATGCCATGCCCTTGCCTACACTGCCCACTTCCTCACCTCACCTTGGCCTCATGCTATGGCCTAGTCTTGCCCATCGTTTTCCACCCATGTCATGTTCACACGATGCCATGACATGCTCATCTTAGCCCACAAACGTAGCCCACACGTAGCCGCCTTGCCCAGCTCAAGGCCGCCACTGCTGCTCACCGGTCACCGACGTCGCCCACCACCGGCATAGCTGTTGCCCACAAAGTAGTGTCATGAGCCACCATCAAACTCATTGACATAGCCCACAACTGCCTAGGAAGGCCCTTGGCACGGCCCCCTATTTTGGCCATGTCGGCCCTTCAACACCTCTACCCCCCTTATATATGTCCTTAAAAATTAATCCCGTGTCTCAGGAGTAGACATGTTCCTGCCAGACAATCATACTGCGCCAGCCTATGCCAGTACTCAACTATTGGCCCTAAACCTCCATTTGACACCACTTCCACTCTACACGCCAAGGCCTAAGCCTTGTAAGCACAATGTCAACACTCTAAGTTAGCTCACACAACATATTGTTTTCACCAACACTTAGGCCAATGCCAAGGGACAACATACCAAACCCTTAGCAAAGTCGTGCCACTCTCAGTCAAGTGTTAAGGAGCTAACACTAATCCATTAGATAAACCTTTTAAATCTATACCACCAACGCGAACCTAAAATGATATAACTAGAAGCCAACATATGGCTATTTTACTATGTAAAAGATATAATAGAAAATTGTGGACCTACACTTGCCCAAACTCGATAGCTTGGAGAGTAAAAATTGTTTTCTCTTCAATATTGAACGATAAACATTTTGTCCTGTTCTAAATCGAAACGCACATATACCCTTGACATTATATTACTAATTTTGCTTTGATGTAATAATTTTTATATTACATGTGTTATTTTATATCTCCTTGTTATTTTATCTATTACCTAAAGTTATGTTATCACTCAATTGTAACTAAAGTTAAAAATGAAATAAAGAGAGTAGTTATCTATTGCTACTTTAAATTTGTTAACTTAAAGAGAACTTTTACTTAAACACCGGCAAAATCCCTCTGCAAGATCAACGACACATTATTAATTAAATGAAATCAGGGATCGAAGTTCTTTACTTCGTACCCGATAATTTTCCACTGTCAGGGAAGAAGGGAGTGGAGGGTGAGGTTCTAATGCATGCATAACAAGGGCAAAACATGCATGCAAATTGCATAAATGATAATGACCTTTCTTCAGCACCATTGTGGCACGTCAAAATTTAAATCATGTATGATGTAGGTGTGTACATATAGTGATTGCAGAGAACTCAAGAATGTTTCAAAGTGAAAAAGAAAGCTGGTATAAAATATTTACATAAGCAGTCACTTATTGAATAATTGCAGGCATATAAATGATAAGCTGTTAAAGCCGTAGTTTAATAACTTACAAGTTAAGTGTCCCTTTCTAATGGTTTAAATTTTTACATGAGTTAATAAAATACTTCAAAAATATGTATAAATTGATAACCCAGTAATTTGATGTTAATTAATAACAAATCTTTTACTATAAATCAATCTATATATAGTTATGATGTGTAAAATTAAAGAATATTCTACACAATCTGTCAATATATAACTTATCATCTCTATTTCTCTCGCTAGGACCACCACTTTGAGAATCATAATGATAAAATGTCTTTCCTCAATCAAACCTTGGATGCACATGCTCCTCCATAGATTCCAAAGTGCATAAAAAGATCGTTCTTGATGGTCACAAATTCACTTTCCAATCCTAGCAACCAACTTTATAACAGTTGTATCTTTCATATTTCCCCTGGAAGCAGGAAGTAGGATCAAGTCAAGTTACTTTTCTCTATGATCAGCTTTCCTTTCAATGCCATCTAACTGTAGATAGTCGTATCTTTTACAAAAGTAGTGGCCTTTTCTTTTCCTCTTGTTTTTTCCTTCTTAATAGGAGACCGCACGAGAAAAAAAAAATTACTAAAAGAAGTAGAGAGCAGATAGTCAGCATACAATTTGGAAAGAGATAGCTCGACAGACGGCTCTAATTTTCTCTTAGTAATAATACTTGTTGCCCATTGGCTGTCCAGAAATCATTATGTGCATACCTACGAGTGAGTATTACAGTGGTCAGTGGCCAATGCGCGAGTTACCTGGGTCATTTGGTTAAAAGGAACTCTTTAAGTCATTATATAGGTAAAAAGGACAAAGTCTTAAAAAATAAAGTAAAAGGGACATATTTAAAATTAGCACTAATGACTAATATTTAAAAGCCCTAAAAAAATTTTATTTACACAAACCCCCATACTCCCCCTTTCCGCTCTAACTCACCAACCTCCTCCCTCTTCCTCCCCTCTTCCACCCTTCTCTACCTTTCTCCCCCATTCATCCGGCCTTACCAAGATGTTCCAGCCATCTGTCCAGGTGTTCCGGTCATCTGGAGTGATATTCCAGCTATCTATCTAGGTATTCCGGTCATCTATACAGATATTTCAACATCTAGAAAGATGTTCCAGCAGTCTATCCAGATGTTCTGGCAATCTGTCCAGATATTTCGGCCATTTGTTCAAACGATCCAACCATCTGTTCAGACGTTCCGGTCATCTCTCCAGATGTTCTAGCCACCTTATAAAAGAAAAACAAAAAACAAAAAAGAAGAAGAAGAAAATGAAAGGAGAAAATAATGATGATCTTTATATAGAACACAAATAAATTTGAGCGAAAAAGGAGAGAAAGAAGAAGAAAATAAGGAGGAGAGAGAGGAGGAAGAAGAGAAAAGAGAAACAAAAATTCAAAATAAAGTAAGAGAGAAGGAAGAAGTAGATAAGGAGAAAAGGGAGGGAAAATAAAATTTTGAAATTTGAATTCTAGAATTTTAATATTTATCCCCCAACTCTTAAAAATTCTAAGTCGATCTTCAATTAACTCTAAATCAAGTTTTAGAAATTAAAAAAAAAAAAAAAAAAAAAAAGTATCGCTTTTTCTTTATTTAAGACTTGAGAGGATCTTTCAACTCAATCTTCTCGAGTTACATCAACTTTGGTAAGTTAAAGTGAAGAAAATCGATAAATGGTTCATAACCTATCTGGTACAAAGTCTGTTTGTATCGCGGTGCGAGATTTGCACGACGAACTCCAATTTTCAAGCTTTGCCGGATAGAGAATTATTTCATCAAAAGTTTTATTGCATCCACAAAAGTTTAATTATTCACAAGTTTTAAGTTGCAGGAGCACCAAACTTTATTACTTGTATGTTCTAATCAATGGATCCAAGCGTCGAATATCCAACAAAACTTGTTAAATTGAACTTTTGTCAATTCCAGAAGACTTGATATTACAATTGTTTACAACTATCGGCCACCCCTCAAAACTTGAAATTTAGCTATTTTTGCATGAATTTCGTCAACACTGGCAATATTTAAACAACGTCGATAAAAGAGATGTCTGATGAAACTTTTTGGTAAAGACAAGTTACATAAAGGGTCATAATCCAATAGATATACCCAACATGTCCAAAACTTTTTTTTTTTTTTTTTTTGTTGAAAACTAAAATGCGATAACTAATGTATTAAGTTATTAGTTTAAATTCAGCAAAAAATTAAATAATTCTCAGTAACCAAATTTGATAAACTTGTAGTATATTTGGATTTAGGTAGATGGGTTTCTTTTCCACAAATAGAACTTTGAAAGTAGAAAATATGGTTAAACTTTTTATTAGATGCGTATAACGCATTGTCTATTTTTAAAATTTGGCCTCTCTTTCAATTAAAAAACCCTTGCCACCACTGCCTTCGTTGATTTCCCACGAAGGAATCGTAATCTCGCTACTTCCCCTTTTCCCTCCCTCGCTACTACTCCGTTGGCTGCTACCCTCTCAATGTCAGCTGGCGATTAGCAGAAAGTTGCAACTATAATTCTTTATTTCTTTGCGAAATTACTTTTTATTTCACGCGAGTTATATTTTTGATCAATTTTTTATACCATTGCTTTTACAAGTTTATGCACACAAAATCTATACAAAAAATAATTAAAAAAAATTAAATAATACATATATACACATAGAGTAATACATATCCAACGACAGGTATACAAAAATATATTAAAAGTTGAAAAAATATACATACCTCTACAATAATATACAAATTTAAAATTTTATACACTTTTATATTGAACACATGTATACACCATTATATATTTTTATATAGTGCATATACAATATAAACGTGTATAATATATATATATAAAAGTTTATAAACACGTACAATAGTATTTATACAACCTTTCTTAGCAGATTTACATAGAATTTTAAAGAAAAACACCAAATTAATATAAACTTTTAAAGTAAAACACCAGACCTGTACAAATCCTAAAGAAATTAATGGGTTGTTAGGGTTGTAAAATTTATTTTCACAATACAACAGATATGGACCTATTCGAATAAGGTTCATAGGACATATTGATTATTATTGTGTTTCGGTTGTCCATCAATGTAAATTTCCAGGTTGTACTATATTTTGACCCTATCGAACCAATAGTTTGATGGGTCATTTTGGATGGATTCATTAGGCTAATATATGTGCTTGATAGTCACTTTTAAAATTGTTAAATGAGTAAAACCCAATGTTTGCAAAGTTTTAAATAAATAGCACAACCACCCAAACTACGTATTTGTTTTTAGATTTCACTTCAAAATCTTAGGTTAAGATACTAAAGTTTGAAGTAAAAATATTGAAAGGGAATAATATTTGGAATTCTGCAACTCCAGTATTTTTTATGGAATTTGAAATTTTTCACTTCAAATACAATATTTTGATATAAGATTTTGAACTTAAATTCATGAATTCCGCTGGAGATTGAGTAGCAGCGAGTGTTTTCACGAACAAGGTATGAGGTGAGGTGTTTACCTAACACGGGGCGAGGCGAAATATCCGGGCGCTGGAAAAAATCCTCATGGATCTTTATCTTTTAATGATTTATAAATTAATATAATTAAAATAACTACAACAACAACTGCATACCCAGTATTATCCCACAAGTGGGGTCTGGGGAGGGTGAGGCGTACGTAAACTTTATCTCCACAGGCTGTTTCTGATAGACCCTTTGGCTAAAGAAATTTGAAAATAAGTTTAAAAAGAAAAAAAAAAACAATATGAAAATGTCGTTATAAAGGGAACACTGACAGTAAATTTATAAATAACAGAGATAAACATCAAACACCAATAGCAATAAAGACAAAAAATAAGTTAAAAATAGTATAGATTCAAAAAACTCACACTGGTATGACATAAATTGATAATCTACTACCTAACCATCTACTCTAATCCTCGACCCCCATACTTTCCTATCTAGGGTCATGTTCCCAGTGATATGAAGATGAAATATGTCATGTCTAATCACCTTGTCCCAATTTTTCTTCAATCTACTATACAAAAATCACCAAAAAATTTTAAACATAGAAAAATTACTTGAAATATACATATAGAACTTCTTCATCTTAGCAAGTTTGCGGAAACATGTCAATCATAAAATCATAATTACATCAATATTTAGTTGGGAATTAAATAGATAATTCAAGCTTTAATTAATCAACTTAATTATATTCATTCTTTTTGGCCTGTAATAAGTAATTTAGAAGCGCCGAACCAACTCAAGAATAGATTCACAGCGAAAGACGTCATGGATCAGCTGTAGAAGGAAATGGCCTCCTTTTCGGATCTCTATAGCAGCTAGAGCCTAAAAACGGATAATGAAATAAAATTCTAACACTAATTAGTATATTTGAACAACCAAGCATCGGAAATTAGTAAATAAGATTCTTTTTTTATTAATTGTGTAGCTACTAGGTTAATTTTTGAGAATTAAAGACTTTATTTAGATTTTTTTTTTTCATTTGAAAGGCTTTATGGGCTTACATCCCGAACTCAGCTCATGCCTGGGCTTACAGTCCAGACCATGGGGCTAACATCTTTCTGTACAAAAAATTTCACTAGGTGCCCTCCTTAACCACTAGTTATGGAGATTTGCCCCCATTTTTCAATGTTTTAGCAAAATTCCCTCCATATCATTATTAACACATGAAACAACTATTTTACCTCCGCCAAACCTAATTCACATTCTACAACATCTGCTCTTTTCTTTCCTTCTTCGTTCCATTCTTTCTTCTTTGTGTTCTGCAAATTTAGGATTCTAGTTGATGGTATGTTCTTCTTCTTTTTTTGTGTTTTTCTTTATATTTATTTTATTATTTTTTATTCAATTTGTGTTATAATGCAGTTTTTATTTCACCTAATGCTTTATCTGTATTTTTTTCTTTTGTCTGTATTTTTTTGGTAATTGTTGTTAATATACTTATCTATAGTTTTTTTTTTAATTATTTTGATTGATGATCTTCGTACTAATTTTGAGGTTCATGTGAACTTTTTTGTTTGATTTTGCTTGATTAAGGTGAATTTAAGGTTCTTATTGACTATAGCCATTAGATCTTCTTGTTGCCCATTTTACAAAGCTTAAAGTCTTGGCTATTGCCATTACTTGCAAAGACTCTCTCTGCAAGTTGCCTATTGCACCAGAGCTTCAAGTCTCGGTTATAGCCAAGACTTATAGAGATTTTCTCTGCAAGTTACTTATTGCACTAGAGCTTAAAGTCTTAACTATTGCCAATACTTGCAGAGACTTTGTCTCCAAGTTGCTCATTGTACCAGAGCTTAAAGTTTTGGCTATTATCAATACTTGCAGAGAATTTCTTTGCAGGTTGCCTCTTCCAGCAGAGTTGAAAGTCTTTGGCTATTGCCAAGAGTTGCAGAGACTTTCTCTTTAAGTTGCTCTTTTCACCAGGCATGAGTTTATTTAGTAAGGCATTATCTATCAGGCATGAGTTTGTTTATTGTTTAGTAATAGTTACTGTGTATTTTATTTCTCTTTATTTTTGTCCTGTTGATTTGCATTTTGGTGATTGTACAGTAATTTTTCTGCATATTAATTGTGAGTTCATTATGGTACATCATAATGTAAGTTCCCTTGTCTTTACTTATTTTGTTACCATATGTTTTTATAATTTTATTTATCAAATAAGTATAGTTTAATTTTTGTTTCCGTAGGAAGGTGTAACAGCCCAGCCCGCTAGTGATATTGTCCGCTTTGGGTCTAGGCCCACGCGGCTTTAAAACGCGTCACTAGGGTCTAAGGCCAATTAACTTATATACCCAGTATCTCTCCTGTGTTATGCCGATGTGGGACACTTAACCCTTAGTTGGGGTGTTACATACACCCCTCTTATGGACTCAGCGTCCTCGCTGAGGTTTGCCCCGCGTACCGGTATTTGCCTAGACTCACCACTGAGATTTGCCCCGCGTACTGGGATTCGCCTAGACTCGGTACTGAACACTGTCCCGCATCGTCAAGGCTGATACGGAGTGGCGCTGATACCATCTATAAAAGCGCAGCCCGCTAGTGATATTTTCCGCTTTGGCCCTAGGTCTGCACGGCTTTAGAACGCGTCACTAGGGTCTAAGGCCAGTTAATTTATATACTCAGCATCTCTCCTGTGTTATGCCGATGTGGGACACTTAACCCTTAGCTGGGGTATTACAGAAGGAGATCAAATTTTTAAGTTTGAGCATTGGTTTGATATCAATAGTTGTTGGGGTGGTGATGTGAAGTATAGTAGTTTGGTTAGTGCATTATTGACGGAGCGTCAGATGATGCTATTGAAAGGTGGAGTTTTTGGCAAATATCTCAAGCAGAGCAACCAGTAGGCATTCTTAACATGACTTTTAGTAGTTAGTGGATTATTTTCTTTCCTTTTTTGTTCTTTCCTGCTTTGTTTTGTTTTTTTTTTTTCATATTAAGATTTTGTGTTTAATTTGTGCACCGTTGATTGTGGTGCCTATGCGATAAATTTTGCGGACTTACTAACAAATAAGAAAGAGGTTTCAAGGTATAGGTTTACCCAGCTTAGGCAATATCGACTTGATGTGGCCATCAATTTGTGGTGTCATGTGAACTCCAAGGCAACTGATGGGTATAAGACCCCCCGGAGATGATAAGAGATGATTATCATGAATATAATGATTTGTCCTTTGAACGAGAACTTGGAATACCATTTGTTGTTGGAAGAAACAACTGAACATGTAGTATTTATGAATGAGTGGCTGTATTTTTAATTTTTTGAGAATGTTAATTGTGATGATTACTTCATGTGAATTTGGTAATAGTATTTTTTGGTTTAGAATGTATGAATATATGCAAGAAACTAATGTTATAAGGTGTATTCTTATAACTCTTAATATTTTGGTTAATAAATTGTGTCTCGTTTATATGTATGATTGCATTAATTGTTTGTTAGTGCTGCAGAATATCTTTTCTTGTTCTTTCATTCACTTAGGCTATTCTGCATTTGTGTTTTTGGAAGCGGAAAAATGTCATTAGTTGGTATGGAAGTGGTCGAGTGTTGCCCTTCTTGTTGATACAACACAATGTTATGGTATGCTTTCACAACGAATTCCCTTGTGCTAGTGGTTCTGCTGTTTATTTGATGATGGGTTATTCCTTTTAACAACTTCTACTATTAAACGAAATTTTCTAAAATTCTCATCATTCTTTAGCAAATACATGTAAATGATAAGTTCTCGATCGTTTGCTACAATAATATACTTGCACGTTTCCAGATTGCTGTCAAACTATATCTTTGCTTCACTCTCATCAATGTTAATGCTTAGAGTATTAAAAATTTCTTTTTCAAATGCCTGGTAGATAATGCCATCTTTCACAAGTATCAACTTTATGTCATGGTTCATATATTTATTGCTTGCATCCCATTTTCCATTGTAAGCGATGTATATGCAACTTGTTGCCATAACACTAATCCTGCATATAATGAAGACAAATGATATACTCATATTTTGATGGATAGATCACCAAGATAAAAGCAGGATCTTGGTATATAGGAAGGGAATGTTGGGTAAACTCCTGCCCTTGTTGTTGGACCAAAGCTTAAAGTATTGGATATTGCCAAGACTTGTAGAGGCTTTCTCTGCAACTTGTCCATTATCAAAGTTTAAAGTCTTGGCAACGCAGAGACTTTCTCTGCAAGTTGCCCATTGCACCAGAGCTTAAAATATTGATTATTTTTAAGACTTGCAGAGACTTTTTCTGCAAGTTTTTCATTGCATAAAGCTTAAAGTCTTGGCTATTACTAAGACTTGCAGAGACTTTCTCTGCAAGTTGCTCATTGCACCAGAGCTTAAATGCTAGGCAATAGCCAAGACTTGCATATACTTTCTCTGCAAGTTGCTCATTACACCAGAGTGCTTGGCAATAGCCAAGACATGCAGAGACTTTCTCTGCAAGTTGCCTATTGCACCAGAGTTTGAACTCTTGGTAATAGCCAAGACTTGCAGAGACTTTCTCAGCAAAATTGCCCATTGCACCAGAGCTTAGAGTCTTGGTTTTGCCAAGTCTCTGCAAGTTTTCCATTGCACAATATCGATCTAATGTCATCTGTTGCCCATACGCCAAGTTTTTGGGATTATTATGAACAAAATTCATAGTTCATTCAGGTAATATGTAGTTATCCAGAATTTTAAGCAAAATTAAATAGAAGTTAAATGAAATTATATAGAATTTAATGCAACATTTAGTAAAACTCAGTAGGAATTTGAAGGAATCTAACCTTGAATCTTCGTTTTAATGAAAAACTTATAGATTTTTAGGGTTTAGAGATCGTTTGAATGAGAGGAAGGAATGGGAGAATAGTGTAGGTCTTTTTATTAGTTGTACGGGGGTATTTTCGTCTAGAATGAATTTCATTAAACTATGGAGGTATTTATGCTAAACCACTGTTATTGTGGGCAAAGATGCAAACCATTGCTTACTATGTCGTATTTGTGCAACTAAGCCCTTTCTGTAGTTTCGCCGGGCCAGGTCGCCCTGGAGCATTTTTTCTAAGGACAATTACAAATATATACAACCCTAATACCATATTTACAAAAATACCAATACTTTACCATTTTACAAAATATACCAATACTTTTTCATATACAACTTCCATGGAAATGAAGCTTTTACTCCTCCCAAGCTTACTGCTCCAGTTTCAGTTTTTTCGCCGGCAGGCAGTCGTCGGCCGACGGCAGCAGGTCGTCGGAAATGAGGTTTTTTTTTTTTTAAAAAAAAAAAAAATCTGGAAAACAATATTAACGAGCATAAAACATACAAAAAATACACATTCATACGTATTATACACAAAATATACACTTATTATACCCACAACATTCAAAGACATACAAAATGAATTTTTGGATATGCAAGACACTTATTCACATACACTTTAAACACACATACACTTAAATACAATAACAATACAAAAAATTCAAAGCCATTCGAAAAGGTTTTAAAGTGTATTTAGGCACAAAAAATACACATACACATTCATACAAAATGTATATACGTGTATACATATTAATACACTTCCAAAAAAAAAAGAAAGAAAAAGGAGAGAATCAGATCGGAGGCAGCAGATCCAGCGCCGCCGACGAATACCACCAGCAACAGATCTGGGAGCAGCAGCGCTGTCCAGAGCAGTAGCAGAAACGCCGCCGGAGCAGAGGTCCCGAAATTGGACGAAATAGTAGCATCAACACCCAAAACCGAGCTTCTTGGCCGGAGAAATACAGTGGCTAGTCGCCGGAGATGGAGGAAGGACGGCGGGTGGGTGGGTGGTGGGTGGAGGAGGGAAAAGAAAAGAGAGAAAAATTAGAGTTTTGTGATAGGAGAAATGGGGAAGTGAAAAAATTGTATGAATTGTAATATATTTAAAAGTATCGTTATGTTTTGGACGCGCTCATTGGGGACTATCCACCGTTTCAAAATTCATTGAAGAATAGCCAAAAATTCGCGCGCACACTTAAGCTCCATTAGCGTTGGAAAAACACCACAGACTAGTCCCATAATAAAATACTGGGGCTTTGAACAAACCCAAGTATTTTGTTATGGGACTGAAGCTTTATACAAAGTCACATAACAAAATAATGGGACTTTGAACTAATATGTTCAAAGGTCCCATTATTTGGTTATGTGAATTTATCCCATAATAAAATAATGAGATTTATCCTATAACAAAGGTCCCATCAAAGGAATAAATCCCATTATTTTATTATGAGCCTTTATATATAAAGCTCCAGTCCCATAACAAAATGCTGGGGCTTTGAACAAGTTTTGTTCACAGCTCCAGCATTTTGTTATGGGACTGAAGCTTTATACAAAGTCCCGTAACAAAATGCTGGGGCCTTGAACAAAACTTTTCAAAGCCCCAGTATTTTATACTGGGGTTAGTTTACTGAAGCTTCCCAATATAAATACTGGGGCTTTGAACAAAACTTGTTCAAAGCCCCAATATTTATACTGGGATTTGTCCGGAGGTGGCTATTTCTCAGCGAATTTATTTTTGACGGCTACAAATCAATTAGCGCGCGTCAAACAGGCCTCAACACGAAATTTTTACTTATGTTTTGTGATATGTTAAAAATATCGGTATTTTTTGTAATTTAGCTATTAGGATAATTATGTGGTGTAATTTTCCTTTTTTCTATCCCCACCCTTAGGCTCACCTCATGAACGCCTTTTATAACACTGGTAGCAGTGACTATTAATCTAAAACTTCACTTTAAAATGTAGTAGTTATTCGTCAAAATTAAATCTAGAGCGAGGTTACGCGAGTTATTAACTAAAAAAGGAATGGATGTTAACCTCTACTGTATGTGATAACATAACATTTCACATATTAGTCATCTTAAAAAGTAATTTTGTTCCAAAATGTTTGATTTTTTTTTTTCAAAAGGAATAATTTATTATTCTTCTTCAAATGCACAGAACTATAGCTTGACTTCGAGTTATAAATAAAAACAATCCATAGTTGAGTTCGTCATGTTGAGAAATGAGTTTTATTGTGATTGCTAACATTATTTTTCTGAATCTTGATGGAATACTCTACTAGAATCAACTTTTTAACTGAGAAGAGAGGTTTGACTCATTGCAAATGAGTATTCAATGCAACTTCTTTTTTCCATTTAAAGAAAATAAGGCAATGGTCCAGACAGGATAGCTATTACGATAATTGTAACTAAAAGTGATTGAACCAGAAAATATTCTAACTTTTCATCGTATTACATGGGAAGCATTTGGTTACACTAAAGACAGTAAAATTGATAGCTTCTGAGAATCCATAAAAACATACTACACAAAGGTTACTGATTTCTTTGCCTCATTGCTATGAACAGTTCACTTAAATACCAGTATGTTTGTGCCCATAGAAAATGTTTATCCCTGAAGAATCTTTCTTTTTCTTTTTGCGCCTTTTATATTTTATATGCCATTTGAAGACTGCAATTCTTCTTTTGTCCATTCCTTTAAATGTGATACCTTCATTCTTGCTGCATTTTTTTGGTGGATATTCTAATTTTGGGGCATTTTTTCCACGAGAACTTGATTACATTCAAATGTTGTTTCCTTTATACAGGTAATGTTTAAATCTTGTGCACACTTGCTAGTGACCCAAAATCAGTCCTTATCTTTACTTGTGTCTCCTTATTGTAAGGAAAGTTTTAGTGACACTTTCCCTTTGATAATTTTTGCCTTTTCCTGCATGATATCTCACTTTACTTATGAGTATAGATTTTCTTATGTAGGTCCTTGAAAATTCTCTGGTCAAAAGCAAAGATGCTAGAGCAGAATTGCACTAAAATATTCGTTTTCTGGCATATTGTGTTAGAAGGATTTTCTTTTTAATTTGACTTCAACTTTCTGACATGTTCACATTTTAATATAGTAACTCAATTTTATATAGCTCCAATATGCAACTGCTGTTGTTGTCCAAAACTTGGCAAGATAAGTTTTTCTGACAACAAATCAAACCGGCAGAACCTTTTACTTTAAACCCCACAAAACTTCAAATGACGCGCAAACATGTTGAAGCTATATATGTACAAATTTTCAAAATATACTTATCGACGTTCTCTCAAATATTCAATAGTAGTATCTACTGGAATTTAACAAGTCTATATAAATTACTTTATAATTCATGATGAACACATAGGTAGCTATAAAAAATAAAAAAGACGAACCAAAACCAAGACGTGATTAATATTGAAAAAGGAATGCCGTTAGAAGTCCAGCATAGGCTTTGACTAATCCCCCCATAATTTAGAATGTTTCATTTTGAAAAGTTAAATGATCAAAGAGAGAGCTTTGCTTAATGCTTAATCAAAATTTGGTACGTAATTAGGAAGCTTTATAGATTTCACTGGACTGATCAGTCCCTCACATGATTTCCACTTGCCACCCCATGCATGCTTCTCTTTGACCTCATTCTTTAATTATCGAAGTTACTTTTATTCTCAGTCCTCCACAGCCCCCACAAACTTTTTTAACGTTTGTGTTGATTTTTCTAATTCTTTAGTACTCCTTAGTATAATTAATTTGCTTAAGCTGCAAGAATTTTCCTTTTAGGCTAATGATACAAACGCATGATCATGTGCTTAGTTAGCCAAAACTACAAAAACGTTAAACTACTACTAACTTTTTTTTATTCGTTAAATCCATGCTTGAAAGACTAGTGATATCAAAGAGGAACTATGATCTAGCTGTAATGACTTTCAGTCTTTCCTAAAAATAATACGTAAATCTGCAGCCTCACTCAAAACCTTGAGAAGGTTATCGAAAGAAAGAAGTTTTTGTTGACTAGCCGCATATTAGGATACTCTAAACAATTATGTTCATCTTCTTTTGAGTTTCAAGTAAACATCAAGTCATTGAATGAGTAAAGCGTTTGTTTCTAGATTTAAATATTCGCGCGCGTTTGCAAAATAATTAGTTTATGAATTTTTGCCAAGTATATTTGTCTGGTCCGTTTTTGCAACCAAAATAAATGAAAGAAGAAGATGTTAGCTTCTTTAGCCGTATGGTTAGAAAAGAAATTAATATCTATAAACTTAAAGAAACCATTTGTGCCTTTACAATTTTTATTTTTACCAGTCAGTCATTCAAAAACATTATGTGGGAGACTAATTCAAAAATGCGGTGAGCGTGGATCGAACACGCGACCTTCAGATCTTCAGTCTGACGCTCTCCCAACTGAGCTATCCCCGCAGTTGTTGTGCTCTCTTACACACTTGTATAATTTACAATTAATAAAATGTGTCCAGAAGTTATTGAAAGTCCCACGATGAGATATCTATAAAAGTCAAATAAGAACAGCTGGAAATTCCGATTCCTAAATTATAGTGGAAAGATTAGAGAGACGCATGTCTGAACAAAACGAACGTCATATACATTATACTTGTTCAGAGGCATGCATCTGTTCAGGGAAAGACACTTAGGGATCGTTTGGTTGGGCACTTGATAAGCTAATATCCACATTAAATTCAGCACTAATTAGTACATTGTTTGGTTGGTGATTGGATATTTGCATAAAACCTTGCATAAATAATACATTGTTTGGTTGGTGATTGAGTATTTGCATAAAACTTTGCATAAGTAATACATTGTTTGGTTTGGTTTTGTGCATCCTTCATAGTAATACATGTATTAAATAATGAGGAAATCTATGTATTATTTTGTGTTGGACAGAAGGTGGAATAACGGGGGTATAAGCAATACGTGTATTAAAATTGTAAAATGATAAAACTAACCCTTATAAGGGTAGGATTATTTTTCTATAGTTTGGTTTAACAATAAACAAGTATTTAAATTATACATTGTATATTAATTTGTGATATAATAATCTTTACTTTATTTAATCTCCACATAAATAATATATGCATAACTAATATCCACATAATTAATACCCACATAACTAATATTCGCATTATTAATTCTTGCATAACTAATACATACATTACTAATACCCGCATAACTTATTTTCGAACCAAACGACCGATAATGCTTCATGCTTGTTTAGAAGGTGAAATATCGGTATCTAAGATTTGGTTGAATTATTTGTTGTAATGTGCTCAAGTTAGCTGGTCATGTGGCCTTCAGTGCTCGAGACATCTGAGGTGATGGACAATACTGGATATAACTTGGAGAAGTTTACATAAATATTTGTCCATCAATAAATATTTACTTTTAGTTGTTCATAATTTTTTCTATCCAAAAACTTAATACATAAAGATATATCCGAAATATTTAAAATATATTAAATATATATTCAAAATATATATTAAATATGTATATATTCGAAATATTTAAAATATATTTTAGAAAGAAAATATAGTTATGGAAAAAAAGAAATATCAAAAGGCGGACAAAACAATAATTATTCTTTTCCAACAGTTATGTGGCGTAATTTTCCCTATAACTAACATAACTATAACTTGTTAGCCATGTTGGTCTACCAGCCCAAACTCACGTGTGCTATCTTGTTTTGTGAAAAATTGACAACTAGCCAATTTTGAACGTCCTAAATGAGTTTTATCTATTATTTCAAAATTAATTGAGAAATAGCCAAATTTACGTGCGCACACTTACAGTCAATTAGTGTTGACGAACACCCAGACTAGTCCCAGTAGTTTAAAGTCTCAGTATTTTTACTGGGATTCATGTTCAAAGTCCTGGAGCTTCATATTTAAAGTTCCAGTAATTTATACTGGGATTCATATTTAAGTGATTCCAGTATAAAATACTGAAATTATGAAATTTTGTTCACAAATCCCAGTATAAAATACTAGAATTTTTTCGAATGTGGCTACTTTTCAACGAATTTGTACGCTCGGGCTACTGCTTGACTAATGCAATGAAAAGTAGCTCTCACGCAAAATTTTCACCGGAGAAATGGTAAAAATGTTGCGGGGGCACTTTTACCTTTCCCATTTTGTTTTTAGTCACTTCTAAAAATTATTTGCAAGTTTAGCCACTCACTTTCAAACAATGAGGAATTGAAGTAATGAGCTCATGGTTTGAAGTTAGCTCAACTTAAATTTTTTGGTTTAAAAATAAATCACATTAAGACCAAAAGTGTGAAGTTGGGCTCACCTTCAAACCAAATTGAAATCTTTGGTTTTAAGTTAAGCTTAAATAAAAAACAAAAGAAGCAAAATAGCACATTTCAACATCAGAATAAAAGACTAAAGTTAGGTTAATTTGGGTTGAACTTCAACCCCAATAGTCTGAAGATAGGTAAATGCTTACTCTGCAAATGTTTGCCCACAATGGCTTAAACTGTAATGGCAGACCAAAAACTGGCTATTTCGTCACTCATGGGGTGTCCATATAATAGTAAAAATTTAATTGGCAGCCATATTTTATTCATCCTATTAAATTTTAGTTACATTTCAAAACTTATTTGCACGTGTCGCCACCTACTTTCAAACCATTATGATTGAATTTGAATATCCATGCTGTGAAATTCACGCAACGTAACTTAAATTTCTAGTCTATAAAATAAACTAAATTTAGACCAAAACTGTGAAGTTGGGCTCAGTTCAATCCAAATTCAAATTTTTTTATTTGAAATTGAGCATAAAAAGAAAAGAGAAAAAAAAAAAAAAAAAAAGAAAAGAAAAGAAAAACATAGCAGATTTTAACTCCGGACCAAGAGGGCCGAAGTTAGCTCAACTTGGCTTGAACTTCAACCACAATGGTTTGGAGACATGTAAAGTGGTTAGCCTTTGCAAAGGTGCGTTCACAAATGGTTGATTGTAAGGGTGAACGTCAAGTGGCTATTTGTGAACTTCGCCCCATTTAATAGTGTGTTATTTAATATTAGCCATTTCCCAAATCTTGTCAAACAAGATATCTATTTGTTCAAATAGACCATTTTAGATATTTCGGAAATGTTATAGACAATAGAGCTAAAGTTAGAGTAATCCTTTCGAAATTAGCTAACTTGAATAAAACCCGATCGGTAATTATGCCCGGATTGGGTTATTAGTTTTTTTTATGTTTAAACCCGTTAATGAAAGTAATTGATATTACAAATACCTCAATATTCCGTCGGTTTTTTTCTAACTCCATTCTACCTTTTCGAGTAAGTAGTGGAGTATAAGGACAAAAATCTAAGTTAGCTAGCGTGTGGACATAGACTCGGTTGAAACTAAAAATGAGTTTTTGAAGTTGAGTTGAAAAATAATTTTGGAAGTTGAAGTTATGATTGGACATACATTTCACTTGTAAAAAAATTAAAGTTTTGTGAGTGGAAAAAGTTTCTTTCCCAAAAATTTCCAAAAAATAGTTGAGACCAGTTTTTGGGAATTTGAAGTTTTTTTATTTAAAAAATTGACGAATTTTATAAACAAACAATTTTTTCAAAACAGTTTTTCAAAAAGTGCCCCAAATTGTAGAAGTTTGTAATGCGGGAAAGGATCGGAGACTTGGGGGAAAAGCAACCAACATGTTATTCTATTTATGGAAAGATTTCAAGGCGGTAGGACTTAGAATTCTACAAGGAAAAATTTAAAGAGATTATTTCTTTATTTACTTGGGAAAGCTCTTTTATTCTCCTAAAACCTAATTGGTATCGTGATCTCTACATATATTACATGTTGAGGTTGCGAAAATCATTCACTCAATCACAAATTTTGAGAGCAAAGCAAAGGTAAATATATTGAGAGAAGTACTGGAGTGAATTTGCAAAAACCAACAAAGTAGAACAAGACAAGGGACGAGTTTCCTATTAGTTCTATTTTGTCAAGATCTCTGTATTTAGGGTATTTAGTTGTTATCTATTGTGCTTATTCAAAAAGCATTTTTTAGGTATTCTTTTATGAAAAAAATTATTCTTTTGAGCTAGAGTTTGTTTAGAGGAGGTATAATCGAGTTTATTGTATGTTGTTTAGGTACTAGAGTTTAGTTCCTTGGTTATAGAGTTTTGTAATTTAAAATTTGCTAGTTGTAGTTAGTGGAAGTTATTTCAAATATCAGAGTTTGGGTCGTGATTTTTTCTCCCTTGAGAAAGAAGTTTTGCATGTAAAAAGTTTTGTCTACTTTATATTTCGCAATTCGCATTAACAGAGCTCGGTTGAACCTCAACGAGAACCTAGTTTTTTGTGAGTAAGTTCAACTTAGCAGAGCAAGTTTCTAGATGATCGAAAATCGGGTATAGACACTATTCACCCCTTCTCTAGTGTCTTGCAAGGTGCACCAAGTGTAACAGTTTTGATGTTATCTTCAATTTTTTCTTTTTTATAGATTTGCATAGGAATATTATATATTTTTTTTCGTGTAAATAAGGACCTGACTTGTATATATGTGTATAGACCTACTTTAAAACTACCTCCGTTCACTAAAAAAATTCAGATTCTAACAATATCTTATTTTGTATAACTTTTTATTGTATTTATGCAATATAATTTAGAGAGCGATATAATGTTTCATGTCTCGGTATATCTACAATATGTTTTTTCACAACCGCTCATCTAACATAGAAATTCAAACTAAGATCTTATGACACATAAATTGGATGATTGAGATAATTGACATAAATAATTAGGACATAGCAGTGAGACAAGGAGACTATCTAGTACAGAAAATGTGTAGCATACGAATCTTATATTTGACTTTAAAAGCAATATCTTCATGGGAAAAATCTAAGATCAGAGTTTCCAGATAACTTATTTGTCGTAAAGTAGTCTATTTATCTAAAACTTCTTACATATTGTGACATTTAAAGCCAAAGAATCTCTAGATTTCAAGAATAACATGACTATCACATATTGAAAGCTTTCGTATACTAGAATATCGGATGATACATTCTCTAAATCCATTAACTTCTAAAATGTGTACAAGTGCCCAAATTTTTTGATGTATTTTGTTAATCTTCATTTTTACTACTATTGTAAGAATTCAACCGTACACTCAATCAAGATTTACGACATCTTTGATATGTACTTCTTAACTTTCAGTAGTATTAAATTTGGGTGGGAAGGTTTGAACCTTTAAAGCAACCAACTCCCATATGAGTTTTGGGGTTAACCAGTTTTAGTCATAATCACAACTTATTAATGGCGGCCCATAATTTGTTGAGCCATATTCGGTCTGGACCCCTTTAATTATTAAGCGATAACACTTTAATGATAAAGTTTGAAAAAGTCACGCTATTGCCTCTCTAATATTGTGGACATCTTACACAAATAATAGTTTGAAAAACATTTATGTTTGAATTGTTAAGTGTTTAACTTTTTTATTGTTTCACTTGAAGTATTTAGAATTACTTTGTTAGGATGACATTTCCTTTGTGTAGGATTTTCACTATATTAAAAGTTAAGTGTTAGATTTTGAAAAGTAAGATTAACAATAATACATCTGTGTAAGATTTTTCAAACTAATCTGTTGATTTTAAAATAGGGGTGTACCTGCAGTTGATCAACTACTGTAATTTACTCTTTGTTTGTGGTTCTGAAGTTATGTAAACCCTATGTTATGTAACGTAGTCTTGATAAATTAGACATACACGAGAACTTAACACTAAGCTATCGTTTGGACATAGATTTGGTCGAAATTTGACAAAAATATTTTTTTAAGATGAGTTGTAAGATAGTTTTTAAAAATTAAAGTTATGTTTGGACATACATTTTACTTGAGATAAAATTGTAATTTTGTCAATGGAAAAATTCATTGTATGACAAAACTCTTTCTTGTTTTAGAGAAGTCTTCTTCAGAAAGTTTTAAAAATTTCGTGCCCAAACACGTACTTTTTCTTTCGAAAGAGTTTCGAGCTCCATTACCATAAATAGAGTGATAAACAAAACATAGGGTCATAAAACCACGAGTCGGTTACAATCGATTGATGACAAGACCCTACTGTGTATTGAAATTAATTCCTTTTGACATGAAAGAGCCGAAAGAAACTAGTAACACTCAACTTCCGGCTGAAACTGAATACCTTAATAAATTTTGGTAGTTGTTAGTTTAGATCTGTTCCAAAAGTTGAGACTTCGCTATTAGTGTTCCACGTGTCCCTTTGTGTTTTGACTAATTCAGTGTAATAGCAGCATCCTACCCTACCCCCTTTCCTCAAGCCCATGATGGGTGGCAATGAACTTATGTCCTAGCTTAATATAATATGCACTTGCTCCATTTAAGTTTCTCAATCACAATGTACCATATTTCATTTTTCTGTGATATTGTTAGTTTGTTAGAAGAGGAAAAACATATTTATATATTTAAAAATAATTTAACTTTAAACCTTTTATTTATCATTAGTCACAGTATTAACAGGTGATTTGTACAAATAGGATAGTACAGTGCCAATATTTAACGTTTTACCTTCCTTAAAAAAATACTTAGCATTTAGTCTCGATGCAAAACTTGAAGGCACTTTTTGGTGGATCTCCCGGACTTATGTTCAAAAAAGTCCTACCAGATTCTGGCAAAGCGCCTTACAAGGCTATTTTTGCACAAAATTTTTCGCCAAAGCTAAAAGAGAAACACCATGCTCGGGCTGCAAGTGCAAGTTGCGGAATGTTATATTACACAAATGTCATGTGCAACTAGATCAATTACTGAACTTTAGTATTAGCAACATTTTTTCTTTTTTTTTTTTTGGGGCAAAACAGAGCCTTCATTTATATCATATATTATACTCTTTCGCTCGTTTTAAGTGTCACATTTAGCTTGTGCCCACCTCTTAAGAATTGCAATAAACTTAGGTAATTACATTAATAAATGAGTTATTTGAATATATTGCCATTTATCTCTCTTCAATGTTATCTAAACTGAAATAAATACAATTGGATGAGTAAGTATAAGTTGGAAGAAAGGTACTGCTATCTTGATAATGTAGAATTATACTTCCTCCGTCTCATTTTAGTTGACACCTTCAGCTTTTTCACGCCGATTAAGTAAATCATTAAATAGAATGTATATTTTACTATGTTATCCTATTTAATGTTTGACTATTAACTGAGTTTTAGAATTCTTTTAATTATTAAGCTTATATTTGAAAAGAATTGACAAAAAAGGTCTTGAAATTATAAAGTGTCAACTAATTTATCGACAAACGGTTATTGCTAAAGTGTCAACTAATTTGGGACGGAGGGAGTACTTATTTTGGACTATTTTCAAAAGGTAAAGGTAACACTTAATATGTATTAGAGTGAGTATGAATTTATACTCTCATCTTGATAAATGTAAAGGAAGGAAGGAAGTACCTACGTATTAAGACATGAGAATGTCGATGAGAATCGATGTCACAAACTGGGGTACCAAAAAGTAGTACCAGCCAACCTCCAAACTCCCAACGTTCTGATGTGAACCCTCACATCACAGGGGCGGTACGTACAATTGTCAATTGGGATAAATTTTTGCATTCAATGCTGGAAGCCGAAGATAGATGAAGTAATTAAATCAATTATGATACATATGTAGTAGGTGATGTGTTGCTTTTCTCATTCTTTTACTCTTCCTCTATTATTCACTTATAAATAGCGCTCCTACTATCCCCTCTTTCCATCTCAATTACTTCACGTTTAACTTTTTAGCTATCTATCCTTCCCTCACATATCTCACAATACTCTTTCTTTCCCTGCCTAAATTCAACAATGGAGTTGAAGCTCCTTCACATCCTTACATACCTTTCAGTGAGTACTATTACATTTATCATTAGAAGCTACTATACTACAATGTTAAAGCAGTTCTACATTTTATGTAACATGTTATTTTAAAGAAGCTAATGTTTTTTTTTTTTTTTGGTTAATACTTCAGTTGGTACTTGTGGCAAGTTATGCAGCTGTTCCTCCTCAAATTTATTGGGAAACTAAGCTGCCTAATACTCCCATGCCTACGGCAATCAAAGATTCTCTACAGCCTTCTGGTTAGTCTATAAATACATGTTAATATTCTCACCTCTATTCAATGTTATAAATTTACTTACAAATACTTATGTTCATCAAATTCCAAAGGTTTAATATTTTCCCTTTAGTATGCATTATGCAAGTTAATATGATCAAATTTTCTATAAAATTGTATAACACCAAATGAAACCTATTTTTAAGAAAAAGTTGTGCTTTATAAGTAAGATTTAATTTATACAAACTACACACTAACGGGTTGCATATCCCTTTTTTCTCTTTACTAATTTGATATTACTCCTATAAAATTAAATATTGTATTTATGTTTTATTTGACTTGATAGTATAAAAAAATACTTCATCTGTCTCACTTTGTTTGCCATATTTTTCTTATTAATTGTCCCAAAAAAAATTGTTATATTTCTAAATTTGGAAACAATTCAACTACCAACTTATATTTTGATTCATTTATAGCCATACAAATATCTATGACTCATTTTAGACCACAAATTCAAAAAATTTCCTTTCTTTATTAAATTTTGTGCAAAATCAAACTACTACGTACAAAATGGGAGGGAGGGAGTACTTGTAAGTGGAGTATATGAAAAGTCTCTTTTATAAACTCACCCTCTAAAGATTTTTATACTACTCTGTATAATATAGTTCGACTGATGATGGCATGTCAGCTAAGATTTTTACTAGGATGATGTTGTATAACGATTATTACACTATAGAACTCAAACTCATAAACATGTTAATCAGCAATATACTTGGCAAATATGTGATTTGTAGGATTGATGGAGGACAAAGCCACAGCGGTGGGAGTAAGCAAAGGTGGAGTGAACGTCAACACCGGCAAGGGAAAATCCGGGGGTGGCACAAACGTAGGCGTTGGCCACAAAGGCGTCGGCGTTAACACTGGTGGCGGAACCCATGTCGGCGTTCGTAAAGGAGGAGTTGCCGTTAATACCCCCGGCCGCCATGGAAAACCAATCTACGTCGGTGTAACTCCTGGACCATCACCATTTGTGTACAGTTATGCTGCCAAAGATGATCAACTTCATGAAAATCCCAACGTTGCACTTTTTTTCCTTGAGAAAGATTTACACCAAGGCAGTAACATGAACTTGCACTTTGTGAAAACAACAAATGGTGCCACTTTCTTGCCTCGCCAAGTTGTTAACTCTATTCCCTTTTCATCAAACAAGATGCCTGAAATTCTCAACCAGTTTTCAGTTAAGCCCAACTCTAATGAAGCTCAGATCTTGAAGCAGACTATCCAAGAATGTGAAGAGCCAGGTACTGTTGACTACTCTCTCTATCCCATTTCATCTGAAGGGGTTTAGAAGGGTCAAATTTAGATTCATCAAAAATTTTAAAAATAGAATCTGCATATTTGAATTTTACGTGGAATGTATTACTAGTACTTCTAAGTAATAGTTAACAATTCGAAGTATTCAGAAGGAGTTTGTAAATATGGTAGTAAAAAGAACCTTTTTGATACTCAAAATAGAGTAATGTTGTCACATAAAATTAATGAGATAGAAGAAAGAGCAAATTATAATATGTATGAAGTGGGATTATGGTCGAAAGGCAACAATAAGTTCGAAAGTTTTTTATTGTAAATACTCTAGTTAATAGTACTTCGTATTGTTTTAGTTTATTTTAAACACCGACTTTAATTAAATCCCAATATAAATTGAACAGCTCTCTTTCAACTCTATAAATTCAGCCTTCTTTGAAGAGTAGCCAAGTCAATTTGTAGTAGGCACTATGCAGAGTGAATTATTTCACGCCCCGTCTAAGCCTTTCTACTTGTTATTTTATTTTCTAACAGGTATTAAAGGAGAAGAAAAGTACTGTGCGACTTCGTTGGAATCCATGGTTGATTTCAGCACATCAAAGTTAGGAAACAAAGTGGCACCAATGTCAACAGAGACTGAGAAGGAAACTCAAATGCAAAAATACACAATTTTAGGAGCCAAGAAAATGGGAAATGGAAAAGATGCTGTAGTTTGCCATAAACAAAACTATGCATATGCAGTTTTCTATTGCCATAAAACACAAACCACTGAGTCATACATGGTTTCATTGGTGGGTGCTGATGGAACAAAGGCTAGAGCAGTGGCTGTTTGCCATCAAGATACTTCAGCTTGGAACCCTAAGCATTTAGCTTTTAAAGTGCTTAAGGTTACACCTGGATCTGTTCCTGTTTGCCATTTCCTTCCTGAGGATCACATTGTTTGGGTTCCTAAGAACTAGTTAGATATATTTAGACATGATGTTAAGCATTTTTATTTGGGTTTGTTTTTATAATGTAATGGAAGTATTTCAGAATTATGATGTGCTTGTTAAACTTTAATCTTGTGATATGTAATAATACTTCAGTATACAAATAATTTCATCAGATGTTTTACATTTTACGCTTGCAAAGTTCTTTATCCTTTCTGCTCTATTGTTAATATATGAGTCCGTTATACTATGTACATTCCACATTAATATTTAATCATTAAGTAGACAACATACTCAATTTTTTGCATTCTAATTTCTATATAATATCCCCTCATGGAAAGAAAAAAAATAAAGAACTAGAAACTATCTTGGGGCAAAAATTTACTTAGCTTCCTAATGTATTGGCAATAGGAAGCGAAGCTTCCAAAAACACTAACTCAATAAATCCTTCCTCCATATGCGTATCAAGATCACTAAGTCGAATTGCAAGGCTACAGTAAAAATAAAGTTCGTTATTAAGGCTACGAGTTATTGGTCTACAAAGTTTGTTATTAAGGCTTTAAAAGTTGGCTGCTTAGGTATTATACTATCTGCTTACATTTTATCTTTAATCAACAAACGACATAGAGGTTAAAAATACACTACATATAATTACGGGAATACCAGTCCAGCAGACGAAGACAAAACTTACTTTACAAGTTATCGAGTGCTGAGGACTTTACAGCCACAGTCGTTCATCAGGCACGGGCCCGGAGCCGAAAGGTACATACTCAGCCGACTTAAGAGTATTAGTCAGCTAGTTAGGTTTTACTTTGTATAACTACCTTTTGTAACAGGTCCAAGGCCTATAAGTTAGTATTTTACAATAATTAGTATTGAGATCAATCAAAGCCTATAAATACCCATCTCTTCCTTGTATGTGACAAGAATTCAACCAGAATTCCCTACTTCTCAACAAATACAACTTTTGTTTTTGTGCTTTCTTACATTATTCTTGGTAATTTACTTTAATTTTTGTGACCCTTCACAAATTTATTTATTTAAAAACTTTTTAGTCATAACAAGTATTTCATCCGTTCTGGAAAGGATGTCTTAGTTTGACGTAAATCGAAGTTGAAGAATTAGCAGAAGCTCTTTGAAATTCGTTGTCTAAAATAAGCTATAAATAAATGTGTGGCCATAAAGCATCCCATCAAAACTAAAGTGGTAGTTTCAACTAAAAATAGTTTTCAAATTTAGAATTGTGTCATTCTTTTTGGAACTGACTAATAAAGAATATCATGTCATCCTTTTTTCAACGAAGGGAGTAGTATCTAATTTCACCTCCATTTAAAATGTGACAATAAAACATCAACGGGCTAAATTAAAGTACTCGAATGTAACGGGTCTAAACACGTTTATCGATATTTCTTGAAGAGGCGAGTAACGAGGCTATGCGTAGTAAAAGCGCCTCATGCTGACCTGGTTGGGGCATAGGTGTTGAACCCTCCCTAAAATGCACACAAGTATGCACCGGGATTTGATTTCAACAAAATGGGACTCCAAAGGGTTTCTTTGGAGTCACCACCTAATTGAAGGATTATTAGGAACCTAAGTTAACTAAAGAGTGCAATTTATTCCTTATTTAAAAGAAAATTAAATTCAGAGATTCTTAGGTAAGTGGTATTTTTAAATTCGAAAGAAGGTCCCTAGCGAGAGCGCTTTCGAAAATCCGCTAAATGCGGTTAATCCGGCGATTTTCACGAATTTTACTTAACGATAATCAATTTAGGATAAATTTTAAATAAAATAAATAGATAATGAATAATATAATATAAATAAGATAAAGTTTGATTATGCCAATACTTAGATAAATAAACAACAAAATTTAAGATCAATTAAATGGATAATGAGATAATGGTCAATTGATTAATTAATAGAATAAGTAAAGGTTAGATGAAGTTAGATAATTAAATAAAAAAACTAGATAAATAATTGGATAAAGGATTAATTAATTAATTGAATAAATAGATAAATAAGAAAATAAATAAATTAATTAAATAAATGAATACTTATCAATTTTAATTAAATAAAGGAGTGAATGAATAATAATTGATTAATTGAGTAAATAAATAAATAAATAATTTAATTAATTAAATAAATGATTGATTGAAATTAAATAAATTAGATTAAGTAGATAAATAAATAAATAATTAAAATTTAATTGATTAACTAAATAAATAAATTAGATTGAATAAATAAATAAATGAATATCCATAAATAAATAATTCAAATGCAAATTATGACGAAGGTACGATTTTAATCGAATTTTATTTGCACTCATTAATTGACAAATTATTCTAAACATCCATAAATTAATTGGCGATTCGAAAAGAAATGATACAAAGCATTCATATAAAAAAATAATTTAAGTGATTTACAATAGTTATTCACAATTCAAATATCATTTCTGTCCTACAGGGCTACTAATCCGGTCTATGGGGAAAATCCTATACAACATGCATTTTCTAAGGGAGCGGGGAAGGATGGAGTTTAGAAGATAGAACCCGGAAGCGCGAACTCAATCACTGAGCCTTGGACATTGTGATTTTCATTTTTTCTTTCTTTTATATTTTCGGGGATATCAAGTCCCGAAAATGCGAAGCGGAGCAAATAACTTCCAATGCAAACAGCCGTCCCAATTTGTGAGTTTTAACCAACTCGTTCCATGCATTTCATGCCAAGGAAAACATAATAAGGAGAAAAAGATTAGTACAAGCCAAATGCACAATTTCATATGTGTAGGAACAACAAAATACAGTAAGCAAACGAGCAGCTTATCACTTCAATCCTTGAGACCAAAAGATAACCAAGAATAATCAAGCGAACAGGGAGACATTTAATGTCTTTAAACTAAATTTCAAGGGTTAAAATAGACATGGAGATAATACACAGCAGTCAATAAAAGTGTGGGCCCTGGATTGGTTTCAAGAGTGATTTTCTGGGCATTTATCAGTAAGCAAACCAACTAAATATAGGCATAACTGAAGCATTGATCTAAAATAATTATCTGCAGAAGATTAACTTCTGGCTTAAGACAATAATCCAACCAACTAAACTCTGAAGCAGGCTACCAAACATCAAAGAGCAACTTCTCTTTCAGATAGGAAATTTATCAGACCAAGAGGTTAAATTCTGACCTTGATTGACAAAATTCACTCAAGACTTATAATAAGCATGGCATTAAAGTGTAATCGAGCAGTCTGCACAACAAGATCATAACCTACACCTCAGGTTTCAGGCAACATTCATAATTTCCAAACCTTTATGACAATAAAATCTAAACCAATTTATATTCGTAACAAATAGGAAAACAAAATGCTAGGATTGAAGATGAGAAGATTAGAGCAAAAGAACTGAACCAGGAAGCAAGCTAAACTGCTAGACAACATCCAACCTTGAAATGCCTTCCTGGACCCTCTAAGATTGAACTCACACACACCAACTTTATGACAAAGCAGCATTACAACATTTTCCAACGCTTCAACAGTTAATACTATCCAGATTCTAAGACTAGGAAAGAGCTAAGACAGCCTACAACCCTCTAGACCAGAACCTAAATGATGCTGCACATTACCTCACACCTGCTCCTTTATCTTTCTTTACTCATTAACAAGGAAACAGGCAGAACCAGGCACTCCTTTCTTTTTAAACCTGAAACATCTCAAAACAAAGCAGACCCTGAACAAGAATCATCAACCTAAACTCCCTGCACTATCTCAACCACTCCATATAACCTTTGCACACATTTCACTGCCCTGAATCAATTCAATCAACTATAAACTAAATCCTCCTCTGCACCCTCACAGAAACAACCCCTTTAAACCTGGGCTAACACAAGAACCAGCTTACCCTCACTCCCTTGCTGCTAAAGACAGAACAGACCCCTCACCTGCTACTAGAGCTACACTCTCATACCTCACACCTCAATTAGCCTCCAAGAACAACTCTCACTCTCCCTGATCAGCTACATACCACTCCCTGAACTTCAATCTACACTACCTGCACCTAACTCATAGAAAATAAGAATCAGAAACAAACAGACCATCTGCAGCCCCCTGAAACAGTCCCACTGCTTCCTGACTACTCCCTGCATACTCTTTGAGCTCATCAATCACCTTGAACAGCCTCCAAAACAAACCAAAGCAACCCCTGCACTCTCTTCTACTTACCAGACAACCCAACTCCCTCTTGAACTAACTTACACTGCACCTACATACTTAAAACAACCTTCAACATATCTGAAGATCTGAACCAAACTCCTAACTCCCTGGCTACTTCGCACACACCTCACTCTCACAAACCACTCTATCCTTCAGCAACAAACCAGACCATTCTAGGATTCAATCATGTTTCACATGAACTAAGACATATAGAACAGTCTAATCAACTAATCTGCATAACCATACCAAAAAAAATAAAAGAGATGCTAAACCCACTTCAAGAAACAACAGCTTTTAGGTTATAAAAAATAGATGTAAAGGTTCAAACTTTATGCATTTAAATCGAGCAAACAACATGTTTCTCAAGAACTCCAGATGAACATGTTGATATTCTTCTATATGTCAACATTAGAACAACAGTCTTAAACATTTAATAGCCTATGCATAATTCCAGCAGTAAAATTTCATATACACATACATACCACTACGAAGAATGCATTTAAAGCAGTAAAGAAAATCAAAGTAAGGTGAAGTTATCACCTTTTTGCGAGCAGTGACTAGGGCAAGGGATTCGAACAAAGCGATTCGAACAAGGTCGATGACTCGAAAGGCGAAACGACGATACAAAACCGAAAGCGACGTTCCACTCAAAACAGAAACTAAAAATGCTATGTGTATATCTTTTCCTTAAATTGAGAGAAAATATTTTGAGTACAGAAAGGCTGCCGTTTGTGTTTAAAAAAATCAGAACCCCTAAAAAAATGATAGAAGCAGAGATTAAATACCTCTAGGCTAGGGTTTTGGATCCCTTTGAATACCCCAAAAAATCCTTGCTGATTTTCTTTTCCCTTTTGAAACCAGGGTTAAAATCGTATAATCCTTCGGATCGTACTGGTTTAACTCTAATTTCAAAGGGAAATATGGACGTTGAACCCATTCTACGGCTCGGGTCAGATTTGGATTTTAAATGAACGATTTGGATTGATACAGCTGGGTTTGTTAATGAAACTTCGAGAATATATGCCTGGAACAGTATTATTCGTCCAACGCAGCTTCTTGTACGGAGAAGACGACCAGCTGGTCGGGTCGCGAGACTGGGAAACGGGTCGCGGGTTTAGGGATTTGGGGAATGAGGGATCGGGTTTTCTGAATTGGGGATGGGGATTTTGATTAGGAGAGATGGGTTTGGGCCGGGTCGGAGGAATGAAATGGGTCGCACAAATGGCCTCTATTTTAGGCTTTAAACGTTTTTGGCTCCTTCATATTAGAATAGGTTAAAGAAAATAATTGCACGCGTAGGCCTAATTTAAAACTGTATTTTGCACATTTAGCTTTCCCCTTTGAAATTAATTAATGCTTTAACTAAACTTAACTAATAAATTTAATTTAATTAAATTTAATTTTAATTAATTAATTTTGACAATTGACTTTTATTTAAATCATTAATTTAAATCTTGGGACGAAATTGAGTGTCAACAGCTGCCCCTCTTTACCCGGAAAGGATGAAAGAGTTTTCAGGGTAAAGAAGTTGACGAGAAACCAATTTCGTCCCGATAAAATCAAGACTTTTGATTTCCAGGGACCAAAAGACGAGGCTTAGGGACATGGCCGAACTCCGGTTTCCGAGTTGCCTACATATCTCGGGCTGAAAGAGAATCAGGCCATATGTAGTTCGACGACACTTAGATACAAAGACTCGCACGATTGACAAAAGAAAGGGCGCACGAATAGGAAAGAATTCAAACTGACGCCTAATCCGAAATGAAAGATTAGGTAAAACTTGCTTGTTCGAGTGCGATTCTTCAGATCCTCGTTGACGAGTCTAGCTCATATCAACGATTGCCCCAGTTCACTGCTAAGAAAAAGTTCCACGTTATGCTCCAAAATGCTGCTGCGGTATTGCCAAAATTCTATAAAGACTTAACAAACGGTAAGCGAGCAACTATTAATAAACTGTAATAATTGGAATGAGAAATAAATAAAGGGATAATATAAAATTGTAAATGCTGGTTGCGATGCTATCAACAAGTTCTTCCTTCGATCAACTGACAAAGTGCTCCGCCCGGAGAACCTCTAGGTTGATCATTATTCTGAAACAGTAAAGCAAAACAATAAGTAAAGCGGGTACGAATTGCAGAATACAAGACTATTACAAAATAAATCGACTAATGAGACATAATGTCTCAAGTCAATTTGTATATCTATGCAGGCTTCAACATAATGTTTATTTTGAAATAAGAATCATAAAGATAGAAATGCCGCCTATTCGGCAATAAACCATGATAAGAGTAATGCTTTTAATCGTGATGAGGTAGTTTGCAATGCGATCTTGGATTGTGCTCCAATTATTTGATAAAACAAATGAGACATCCGCTCCTGAAGTATCCAATGTCTCAATGCAACTTGAAATAAACCTGCATATCATATTTACGGGTGGATGGATCCCGATTGTTCATTTTTAAGGCGAACGGGCCCAAAACATTCATTTATAAGGCGAACGAGCCCAAAACGTTCAGTCATAAGATTAACGAGCACAAATCATAAGATAAAGCAAAAGACACAAAATTCATTAATGCATGTGCTTCTTCAAACTTAGCAATATCTGCGAATCACACCAATAGAAATTTAGTAAATGTTCTCATAGTGAAATAGAAATGAAACAGATATGTTTAACATTCTTGAAGAATTATAGGAGATAGAAATGCCGCCTTTCGGCAATAAACCATGACAAAGCATAATGCTTTAAATCATGAAGGGGTAGTCTACAGTGCAATCTCGGAACGTGCTCCATTCAATTGATAAAGCAATGAGGCGTCGGGTCATGAAGCATCCAACGACCTAGCGCAATTTGAAAAAAAACTGCATATCCTATTTACAGGTGGATGAACCCGAATTGTTCATTTATAAGGTGAACGGCCCCAAAACGTTCATTCATAAGGGGAACGAGCCCAAAACGTTCAATTATAAGATGAACGAGCCCAAATCATAAAATAAAGTAAAAGACATAAAATTCATTAATGCATGTGCTTCTTCAAACTTATCAATATCTGCAAATCACAACAATGGATTTTTAGTGAATGATCTCATAGCGGAATAGAAATGAAACTGATATTTTAACAATTGCGAGAATTATAGGAAGGAGAAATGCCGCCTTTCAGCAATAAACCGTGATAAAGCGTAATGCTTTAATTATCTAGTGGCAATCTGCAATGCGGTCTTGAACTGTGCTCCAATCATTTGATAAAGCAAATGAGACGTCCAGTCTTGAAGCACCCAATGTTTCCAAAATGACTTGAAGTAAATCTGCATATCCGATTTATGGGTGGATGAACCCGGATTGTCCATTTTTAAGGCGAAAGGGCCCAAAACAATCATTTATAAGGCGAACGAGCCCAAAACGTTCGCATATAAGGTGAATGAGCCTCAATTTGATAACAGCCTGCGAAACAAAGTTGCAACTTGGATTAATTAAGGCAAGATAATACAAAACCAATAAGCAAAGCTGGGTCGTATTGCTTGTATTGATAGTGCTGCAAAGCGTTGAATGCTGCCTCCAGTTCATATTGAATCTGATATTCAATTCCTGCAAATTTAAAGTAAGTGCGTTGAAAAGCGAGTGAATAATAAAGCAAAGGCTATAATGAAAAAGAAAGAAATAGATTTGCGCTGCATATGCGACAAGCCGAATAATCTCCAAGAAATTGATGGTTGCTAGTTCTCCTTATTCTTCCATTTTGTGGAATTCCTGCGCTCAAAGAAAAGGTCGTGAGTTCTAAAAATTGTACGAAGCCTTAGTGATTTGTTTTGCTCCTCTTGTCTTGATGTTGAATTCTTCGGTAACATGCAAACACGTTTTGCCCCTGTTTCCAAAGAAAAAGTTGTTAGTTTTTTTGGACAAATAGTGGCTGGCTTGATTGAACACCTAATGCGGCTTCAAATCTGCATCTTCTTATATGGCACTCAGATGTACTGCTGCTGCGAGAGTTTGATGTTCTTGAAATTCTTCTTTTGCACAAAAGGATATCATCCATAATTGCTTTCGGCTTGGCTTATTTGGGGAAAATAGATTTTCATTGATTTCGGGATTAAAAGCCCAATACATAAAACTTCAAAAGAGTAGGCAAACATAAGATAATTAGGCAAGAAAATTCCATTTTCAAAATAATAAAGTGTTGTCATTTGGTCTTCTTGCTAAGCTTCACGCTTCCTTTTCAAATGCCTTGGTGCCAATTTTGATGAATCACCTCTAATGATAACTGCATTTGCTGCCGAATGACCATAGTTGCTTGCTTGCTCTTGCTTCACACTTATCTTGCCTTTTTCAATCATATTCTGGATTTTGTGCTTAAGTGCCGAACATTCTTCTGTATCATGGCCTTGAATATTTGAGTGGTACGCACACCTCTTTGATAAATCAAATCCTTGAGGTGGATTCTCAGGAATCCATCCCCTCTTTGCCTGCAATAACCCTTCTGCTTTCAATCTCTCGAATATGTCTGACAATGATTCATATAGAGGAGTGAAAGTACGAGGTCTAAACTTCTTCGTGCTTTGATGACCAGATGGTGCCTGATAAGATCGATGCTGGCGACTTGAATTTTGCATATCATGATTGTAGTGCACTTGCGAAGGCTGAGAGTGTTGAATATTTTCAGGTGCACCAGAACAATTGAAAACTGGCATTGTAGTGTCATAGTCAATCAACCTTCCGGTTTGAAACTTTTCTTCCAAAATCTTTGTATACCGAATTAAACTGGGAAAATCCTTTAAATTGGCAAAAAGTAGCTTTTCGTAAAATATGCCTTCTTGAAGGTCAATGAAAGTTGCTATCAGCTCATCTTCAGGCAATGGAGGATGCATCTTAGAAGCCTCTAGCCTCCATCTCACAGCAAATTCTGCAACAGACTCATGCGGCATCTTCTTGATTTTGCGCATATCAATTAGATAAGGATCTCTTACTATGTTGAACTTGTATTGTTCCACAAAGTCTCGAGCCATGTCTTCCCATGTGTGCCATTTGGTAAAATCCTGTTTAGTATACCATGCAAGTGCCATTCCTGATAAACTCTGACTAAATAGTCTCATTAGCAAAGCTTCATTCTTCCCGATTCCGATCAATCTGCCACAATAATCTTTCAAATGAATGTAGGGATTTCCCTTTCCATCGAAAGTGTTGAGTTTTGGTATGTTGTACCCACGTGGAAGCTCAATATTCGGATGAATGCACAAGTCTTCAGAACATAAACTCTGAATGTTCCTAGAGCGCAATTCTTTTCCTATGATCTTTCTCAAAATCTGTTCATCCACATTGTGAGGATAAGTTGTCTCAACTTCTTTCTTAGGCAATTCTGGTGAACGCACTATCAATTGATTTGATTGACTCTCCACAACAGGTATAGTGATAAAAGGTGGTTGGTATAAAGTTGCAGCCGGCCAAGCATTTGGATTGGTATGATATTCTTGTGGGATTTGTGGATATATAATATGTATAGGCATTTGGTAATTAGGCATTGTTAAGTAAGGTGGATTGGAGGTAAAGCTTGTATTCGGCAAAGGTTTGCTAGTGTTTAAAAAGTTGACGATCCTATTCCTTTGGACCACATGCTCTTCAACATCATCATTCTGTGCTTGCAAGATACCCATACCAGAACTGGTTGTCTGAAGCTGATTTGCCATGTTGTTTTGTCCTTGATGCAGATTTTCAGCCATTTCAGTGTTCAATGCTAACCCACCTTTAACAAATGAATTCTACACATTGAACAAAAGCAAGTTAATACGTAAAATGATAATGCATGCATAAAATTTCAAATGTAAAATAGGCCATTAGGCCGAATGGATGGGACCAAAATCCCGACTCAACACATTAGTAAAATATTTAAGAGTTCGAAACTCAATGATCAATAAAATTTGATTTTTCAAGACGCGAATTGAAAAAAAAAACCACTTTGAAAGTTTTTACTAAATTAGTATGCGTGCTAGACCATTTTGACAAAAATTGCTAAAATGGTCGACTTATTTTGAACATCAATGCTTTGCTCGACTATCAATTCTTCTTGCAAAACAACAGTCAGCACCAATCCCTTGAAAACTGCTTCTAATAACGACTAAACCAACGCAATGTCTTCGACTTGCTTTTTGCAAAATTTTGTCCCAGTTATGACTTCAACATTTCAACTTGTTTTGCAAAAACTGCCCCAGTTATGACTTTCAAAACTTCAAACTACTTAACAAAAGCTGGCCCGGTTGCAATCTCCCACGTCTTCTACTTGCTTTGCAAAATTTGCCCCAGTTTCTATCTTTGGAAAAATTAAAATTTAAATACTAAAGGGTCGAGCCCGATGGAGGAGCCTACATATCCCTCCTTGGGAATCAGACCGTGCGTAGTTCTGCTTACACAAAAGAGAATTTTCAAATGCTGGTGTAACCGAAACTCGATATGAGTTGCCTACGCTTCCCGCCTTGGGAAACCGGTTACAGTAGTTTGCTTACATAGAAATAGATTCAAACATTCATAATTTGATATTCTTTCTTTTCTTTCAACAAAACTAACAAAAGAAAATTACAATAGCTACTTCCTACTAATGCAAATAAACTAACTTCTGCTTCTGCAACTCTACTGCTTTTCTGGAACTTGATAGGTGCCTAAATGCCCTTCTTCGAGGAAACTCCCTTTGCATATGGAAAGATTGCGACAAAAGGTTCGCCGGTGCCATTTGTAGGTAGAATTTTGACCTGGCCAGAGTTAATCAAGGTTTCAACTTTCTGCTTGAATAAAGTGCATTCTTCAATAATATGCCCCTGCATCCCTGAATGGTAAGCACAAAATTTTCCCAAATTGTCAGGCTTATGTGACCAATACGGCTTTGATTCTATAGGATGTACCAAATTGAATCCCTTGAGCCTCTCAAACAATCTTGTGTAAGATTCTGGGAGCCGCGTGAATGCGAAAGCAGATCTTTTGGCGCGGTTTGACTGTGAACTTGGATTGACAATTGCTTGCCTGTGTGCACTAGGTTCCCCTACTATGGCTGGCAAAGGTTTTGACATGACAACCTGTCCTTTGTCTTTGGATTGTGCCTCAACCAATTCACACTTTCTCTTGTCAGAAATTATTGCAAACGTCTCTTCTTAAAGTTCTACAGATTTTCTTTTCAGTGGATTGCCCCTTGCAAAGGTTAGGTTCGGGAGTTCATACTGCTTGACAAAGTTACGAGCTAAGTCATCCCATGTGAAGCGCTTTCCAAGGTCTTGTAGTGCAAACCACGTTAAAGCCGGTCCCGCGAGCGTCTTAAAAAATAACCTCAGCTTGATTCCATTGCTTTTTCCAAATATTGCCACCCAATCAACAAATGCTTTCAAATGATCATGAGGATCTCCTATCCCATCATACACTGGTGGATCAACCACGTCAAGAAAATTCACATTTTCCTTTTCTACTTCACCTAAACCTTCTTGAGACGGTAGAGCCCTCCCATCTACCATTGTGGCATCGTTCTCTTTAGCATTGGGAAGCCCTTCCTCATTGCTTTTCTCATTGCTTGTTTTTTATGTGAAGCCATCAAATCCCTTTTCCAATAGGAATCCATGCAAATTAGGGAATTGTTGAGCATCGCACTCAAATATTGGAGCTACTTGCATTGTGGGAGGTGCAACAGTATAGATAGGAGCCACAGGAGCACTTGGTCCAGGGCTTGACACATTTCGCACTGGGTTGCGAGCATCCATGAGCACGACAACCAATTCAGTAAGGCTATCAAGTCTCTTTTTCAAACTTGCCACAGTTGCTTCAAGCTTGTTAACCTTGTCTGGTGAGATTCATCATTTCCAGTCAAGTCAATCACAGCAATTTGACGAGCCATAAGTCCTGATTTTGATGTTCAAATAATTAACCCTTTAGCAACGCATACCAAATTTAATAAAATTTATTAAAGCTGAAACTGACGGATCAATTTATTCCAAAATAGAAAAATTGAGACCGTACTGGAAAGACCCAAAATTTAAAGCAAGACACTCATTTTGTTAAAACAAACCAGATGCGAAAATGCTTGTTTAATTCTGAAGTTATTTTCAAAGGTAACACACTTGCGAATACTTTAAAATATGACGCTAAACAATATTTTGCAAAATGATAAGAATGAGTTTAAGATAAACAAAATAATATTTGAAAGCCGTTTTAAAATAATAGTATGCATGAATTCAGATGATAGATAAATGATTTCATAAAGCGGTTAACTTTACAAAAGATAAGTTGAAGTAACGGAACGTTAATCTTACCATACCGCCGAACAAATTCAATCACAACATAATTAGTGCCCACAAATTTCAAGCAAGCAGCACATATTAGCAAGCAATCGCATGTTAAGACAGATAATTTGACATGTGGCGAACACAAGTAATTGAGCGTAAATAAAATGCAAACGCGTCCTACTCTGTAAGGTGCCTCTTTTGTGCCCGAGGTAAGCCTAAGACGCGCAAACAAGTGGTAACGAAAAATATTTCATGCCAGTTTTGAGCAATTCAGATTTAGAGTAAGCAACAATAATAACAATAATCGATAACAATCATCTCTCCGCCTTGACACTGCAATTCCATTATCCCAACTAACTTCCAAAAGTTGGTATCAACTCGACATTCCAACACAGCTTATGCTCTCCACAACATCTGCACCAAATTTTAAACCCAAATGCCTAAACCTGAAACAATCCTCCATACCTTTTGCAAATATCAATATTCCTCCAATCACAACTACCAATTATTTTAAAACATCCAGGTGTGAAAATTTCAACTGCTTTCACAATACCAGACTGCAAATCATAAAAGGTTCCAATTGACCTTTTACAAATAAAACCTCACTGGTCCTTGGCTTTGGACAAGCTTCTCAGCTTCCTAGGTTTTGAAAGGCTCGCAGACCTTGTTCACAGGGCTCCTCACTGGTCCTCGGCTTTGATCAAGCCTCTCAGTTTCCTAGGTAGCCAAGACCGCACTGGTCTTCAAGGAGGGACCCCATCGATCGTTTATAGACATAGGGGCTTCACTCTCCTAGTATGCGACAAGCATACTTCATTCCATAAGAATTTGCAGCTGGTTAGTCAACATGGGCCTGCACACACACAAAGCCATTCACGAGAGGGAGCCCACTGATCTTTTAAAGATACCAGGGGCTTCGCCTCCTAGATCTCACTACACCAGACCATCTCCAGAACACAAGCCAACCAAATCTGCCTAACTTTCCCCCGACTACAATTCTACCTTGTTCACAAAAATCTGCATTATGATCTCAATTCTGCTAAATTCTTCCATTTTCTGACCTGAAAGACAACACAGGAGACAAAATTCTAAATCTGATTTTGCTCAAAACATTGTTAGGACTGAGGATTCGTCATCACACAGCACATAATATGCATTTTCGTTGGGTTTTTTTTTAAAAACCCGTTGACGTAAGGGCGGTTTCCTAACTATGGAGGCGGTATCAAGGACCGGGTCTAGACTAAGGTGTAAATGTGTGCATGCTCCTAAAAGCTCCATTTATGAGTGGGCTAACGGTTGAGGCTGACTCGACCTATGCGGGATAGACCTGGCCTCACAACGCAGTAGAACTGGCCATGACAAAACCAGGCAATCTCAATATCCCGAACTAACTTTTGGTGACACGAAAGAAGTTTCAAAGAGCGAGGTAAGGGCAATGCCCTTCCTGCATAACTACCCGTCAAGCGGGTACCCCGTGATGAAATCGAGGAGGTGAAAGAGAATTGACAGGCTCCATGAGGGAGGAAATATGAACGGAATGCAGACTATGCACAAATAAACACATGCTTCAATACATTAATTTCCAACAATTAATTCTACGCATGCAAACAAACAAAGAGTTAAGCTACGCATACATACAATTAACACATATATAGAGAAAGCAAATTCGTGAAAAACTTTTGGTTAGAACCATTTGCGTATCCCCAGCGGAGTCGCCACGCTGTTGAACCCTCCCTAAAATGCACACAAGTATGCACCGGGATTTGATTTCAATAAAATGGGACTCCAAAGGGTTTCTTTGGAGTCGCCACCTAATTTAAGGATTATTAGGAACCTAAGTTAACTAAAGAGTGCAATTTATTCCTTATTTAAAAGAAATTAAATTCAGAGATTCTTAGGTAAGTGGTTCTTTTAAATTTGAAAGAAGGTCCCTAGCGAGAGCGCTTTGCGAAAATCCGCTAAATGCGGTTAATCCGGCGATTTTCACGAATTTTACTCAACGATAATCAATTTAGGATAAATTTTAAATAAAATAAATAGATAATGAATAATATAATATAAATAAGATAAAGTTTGATTATGCCAATACTTAGACAAATAAACAACAAAATTTAAGATCAATTAAATGGATAATGAGATAATGGTCAATTGATTAATTAATAGAATAAGTAAAGGTTAGATGAAGTTAGATAATTAAATAAAAAAACTAGATAAATAATTGGATAAAGGATTAATTAATTAATTGAATAAATAGATAAATAAGCAAATAAAAAACTTAATTAAATAAATGAATACTTATCAATTTTAATTAAATAAAGGAGTGAATGAATAATAATTGTTTAATTGAGTAAATAAATAAATAAATAATTTAATTGATTAAATAAATGATTGATTGAAATTAAATAAATTAGATTAAGTAGATAAATAAATAAAGGATTAAAATTTAATTGATTAACTAAATAAATAAATTAGATTGAATAAATAAATAAATAAATATCCATAAATAAATAATTCAAATGCAAATTATGACGAAGGTACGATTTTAATCGAATTTTATTTGCACTCATTAATTGACAAATGATTCTAAACATCTATAAATTAATAGGCAGTCAACTAAAGTGTGGGCCCTGGATTGGTTTCAAGAGTGATTTTCTGGGCATTTATCAGTAAGCAAACCAACTAAATATAGGCATAACTGAAGCATTGATCTAAAATAATTATCTGCAGAAGATTAACTTCTGGCTTAAGACAATAATCCAACCAACTAAACTCTGAAGCAGGCTACCAAACATCAAAGAGCAACTTCTCTTTTAGATAGGAAATTTATCAGACCAAGAGGTTAAATTTGACCTTGATTGATAAAATTCACTCAAGACTTATAATAAGCATGGCATTAAAATATAATCGAGCAGTCTGCACAACAAGATCATAACATACACCTCAGGTTTCAGGCAACATTCATAATTTCCAAACCTTTATGACAATAAAATCTGAACCAATTTATATTCGTAACAAATAGGAAAACAAAATGCTAGAATTGAAGATGAGAAGATTAGAGCAAAAGAACTGAACCAGGAAGCAAGCTAAACTGCTAGACAACATCCAACCTTGAAATGCCTTCCTGGACCGTCTAAGATTGAACTCACACACACCAACTTTATGACAAAGCAGCATTACAACATTTTCCAACGCTTCAGCGGTTAATGCTATCCAGATTCTAAGACTAGGAAAGAGCTAAGACAGACTACAACCCTCTAGACCAGAACCTAAATGATGCTGCACATTACCTAACACCTGCTCCTTTATCTTTCTTTACTCATTAACAAGGAAACAGGCAGAACCAGGCACTCCTTTCTTTTTAAACCTGAAACATCTCAAAACAAAGCAGACCCTGAACAAGAATCATCAACCTAAACTCCCTACACTATCTGAACCACTCCATATAACCTTTGCACACATTTCACTGCCCTGAATCAATTCAATCAACCATAAACTAAATCCTCCTCTGCACCCTCACAGAAACAACCCCTTTAAACCTGGGCTAACACAAGAACCAGCTTAACCTCACTCCCTTGCTGCTAAAGTCAGAACAGACCCCTCACCTGCTACTAGAGCTACACTCTCACACCTCACACCTCAATTAGCCTCCAAGAACAACTCTCACTCTCCCTGATCAGCTACATACCACTCCCTGAACTTCAATCTACACTACCTGCACCTAACTCATAGAAAACAAGAATCAGAAACAAACAGACCATCTGCAGCCCCCTGAAACAGTCCCACTGCTTCCTGACTACTCCCTGCATACTCTTTGAGCTCATCAATCACCTTGAACAGCCTCCAAAACAAACCAAAGCAACCCCTGCAATCTCTTCAACTTACCAGACAACCCAACTCCCTCTTGAACTAACTTACACTGCACCTACACACTTAAAACAGCCTTCAACATATCTGAAAATCTGAACCAAACTCCTGACTCCCTGGCCACTTCGCACACACCTCACTCTCACAAACCACTCTATCCTTCAGCAACAAACCAGACCATTCTAGGATTCAATCATGTTTCACATGAACTAAGACATATAGAACAATCTAATCGACTAATCTCCATAACCATACCAAAAAAAAATAAAAGGGATGCTAAACCCACTTCAAGAAACAACAACTTTTAGGTTATAAAAAATAGATGTAAAGGTTCAAACTTTATGCATTTAAATCGAGCAAACAACATATTTCTCAAGAACTCCAGATGAACATGTTGATATTCTTCTATATGTCAACATTAGAACAACGGTCTTAAACATTTAATAGCCTATGCATAATTCCAGCAGTAAAATTTCATATACACATACATACCACTACGAAGAATGCATTTAAAGCAGTAAAGAAAATCAAAGTAAGGTGAAGTTATCACCTTTTTGCGAGTAGTGACTAGGGCAAGGGATTCGAACAAAGCGATTCGAACAAGGTCGACGACTCGAAAGGCGAAACGACGATACAAAACCGAAAGCGACGTTCCACTCAAAACAGAAACTAAAAATTCTATGTGTATATCTTTTCCTTAAATTGAGAGAAAATATTTTGAGTACAGAAAGGCTGCCGTTTGTGTTTAAAAAAATCAGAACCCCTAAAAAAATGATAGAAGCAGAGATTAAATACCTCTAGGCTAGTGTTTCGGATCCCTTTGAATACCCCAAAAAATCCTTGCTCATTTTCTTTTCCCTTTTAAAACCAGGGTTAAAATCGTATAATCATTCGGATCGTACTGGTTTAACTTTGATTTCAAAGGGAAATATGGACGTTGAACCCATTCTACGGCTCAGATCAGATTTGGATTTTAAATGAACGATTTGGATTGATACAGCTGGGTTTGTTAATGAAACTTCGAGAATATATGCCTGGAACAGTATTATTCGTCCAGCGCAGCTTCTTGTACGGAGAAGACGACCAGCTGGTCGGGTCGCGAGACTGGGAAACGGGTCGCGAGTTTAGGGATTTGGGGAATGAGGGATCGGGTTTTCTGAATTGGGGATGGGGATTTTGATTAGGAGAGATGAGTTTGGGCCGGGTAGGAGGAATGAAATGGGTCGCACAAATGGCCTCTATTTTAGGCTTAAAACGTTTTTGGCTCCTTCATATTAGAATAGGTTAAAGAAAATAATTGCACGCGTAGGCCTAATTTAAAACTGTATTTTGCACATTTAGCTTTCCCCTTTGAAATTAATTAATGCTTTAACTAAACTTAACTAATAAATTTAATTTAACTAAATTTAATTTTAATTAATTAATTTTGACAATTGACTTTTATTTAAATCATTAATTTAAATCTTGGGACGAAATTGAGTGTCAACAATAGGTATTGAAAGGCGTAAACCTCAAAATTTAGGGTATATTGGGGCATACTCTTAGGAGTTGGTTGAGTCTTGTTGCATAAGTCCAAAAAAGAAACTTAAAAACAAGCTCAATAAATCTTCTATTTAAAACAGACATTCAAATACCGCCTTGCTAATTAAATACTCAAAATTTTTGTCAAATCATCAAATCTTTTTCAATTACTAGCCCTACACTTTTTTTACTCTTATCCTTGGGCTATTTATGAAACTATGACACAATAGGAGGCAATTTACAAAACTATGACACCTTAGGTAATGGTTTGCCTTATTGACCTCGCTTAAAGTGGTTTTACAATAACGGCCTCATTAATATTAAGTAAGTGCTCCCTCGAGGATAACACTTCAAGTTTTAAACTTGACAAGTGCACCCAGGGGGACAACACTTCAAGTATATAATAACAAGTGCTGCAAGTGCTGCCCCCGTGGAAGCACTTGACCTTTTATCTCTGTCAACATTCTCCGTGATAACTTGAAGTGCTGCCTTGCAGGCAACATTGCAATTTATACTTGAAGTGCTTCCCCCGAGGGAACACTTGTAAATTTATAATGTGAAGTGTTGCCTACCGAGGCCATTTTGCTAAACCATTCTTAAGTGGGAATAAAAAAACCATAACAAAAGATAAGGAGGTACATGTAGTGAAATTTTTTGCACCATAGGCAGTGGTTGACCCCGTTTATAGTGATTTTGCAAGAATGGTCTCTGCTAACTTTAATACCGGATAAAAATATTCCTACAAAATTTTATAATGACACCCGCAACCCAACCCGCCTTCTCTATCTCGTAAGTGCTACCTCTTGACATTCACTTGACTTTGTGGTGCAAGCAAACCTGAAGGAATAGCTTAACACGAAACGCAGAAGAAAACAACAAGAAAATAAAAGATAGAAGCAAGACAAATCTTGCTTCGATTTAAAAGAACAGTGAGGAACCTGGCTCAAAGTTTGATTGAATGAAATCAATACGCACCTATACTATGCAACAATCCTCAAGAAAGACCCGCTTCTTGCAAATTGAATGACCAAGAAGAAATTCTTATAACGAATAACACCGATTGACACAAGTTCTTTAAAAGCCCACGTCGGGGTTCGGCTCCATCGGACCCTCACAATAGCACTTGCTATGTTTTTCATACAACTTCAATAATGCCTTGCAATGAAATGAAAGTAGAGTATTTATAGTCTATGCTAAGGATAAAGTTATAGTCACAAGTGACTATAAAAACAAGCCACGCAGGGCTGAGCTAAGTGTGTGTTCGGCAGCCTTGACTTCAGTGCGTGGTTGCTTGCTCGAACTCATTGTCCTCGAGCGCTCACTTGTCTTTGAACACAATTTGTTGGTGTTCGGTCACTTTTTCCTCGGGCTCAAATTTGAAGATGACGCCCTCGGTTCTTGAGCCCGGCCACTCAACTTCGGAGCAATTGCTTTCCTTCGGCCAGGCCAAGTGATTGTGGACATCGTGCAGCAGCTTGGCTTGGCTTCGTGTCATTGGTCTCCTCGATGGATCGAACACTTGATCAGCACGTGTTCGGGCTGCATCATCCTCCCCTTCTTGAGAAGATTTCGTCCTCGAAATCAAGCCCTTCTCGTCCTCCGAAGTTTGACCTACAACACATGGAACTAAGTCAGCAACATTAAAGGTGTTGGACACGTTATACTCACCAGGAAGGTCGATCACGTAAGCATTGTTGTTGATCTTTGTCAGCACTTGAAATGGACCATCCCCTCGAGGAGCCAACTTCCCTTTCCTTTGGTTCGGGAAGCGTTCCTTTCGGAAGTGAACCCAAACCCAATCCCCCTTCTTTAATTCCAGCTTTTTACGCCCCTTGTTTTTCTTCAAGGCAACCTTTGTATAAGCTTCCTCGAGGTTCTTCTTCGCCTTTGCATGTAACTCGATCATGGAAGTGGCTCGTCGAGTACCTTCAAAATCAACAACAGAATCTCGAGGCAATGGGGTTAAATCAAGTGGAATCAAAGGATTAAAACTATACACACATTCAAACGGGGTCATATTGATCATTCGATGCACCGTTCGATTGTATGCAAACTCCATCATGGGCAAACGATCAGCCCAGTTTCCAACCTTGCCTTTGGTCATTGCTCGAAGCAAAGATCCCAAGGTTCGGTTGTCTACCTCGGTCTGTCCATCAGTCTGAGGATGGTGAGACGTCGAGAATAGTAACTTGGTGCCGAGGGCACCCCACAACACTTCCAAAAATGACTCAAAAATTTTGAGTCTCGATCACTCACAATAGTACGAGGCACTCCATGCAATTTCAACACATTAGAAACAAACAGGGTAGCTACATGTTGTGCATCATCACACTTTTTGCAAGGAATAAAGTGAGCCATTTTTTGAAAAACGGTCGACTACAACAAAGATGCTATCATGTCCTCCCCCCGACCTCGGTAACCCCAACACAAAGTCCATGGATATATCAACCCAAGGTCAACCAGGCACAGGCAACAGGGTATACAAACCATGAGGGTTGGACTTCGAGTTAGCTTTCTTGCAAACGAGACAAGCGTTGCAAAGCTTTTCCACATCTCGTCACATTTTGGGCCAATGGAACTGCTCGGTTAAGATAACAAGAGTTTTGTCGACACCGAAGTGTCCCATCAGACCTCCGAAGTGAGCTTCTCGAACTAAGAGCTCTCTCCACGATGACACTGGCACACAAACCCTCCCATTCTTGAAGAGGTAGCCATCGTGCCACTGATATTTCTCAACCCTTAGGCCACTCAAGATTGCGTCACGAACGCATTTCAGCTTGGGATCGTCTTTGTACATCGACTTGATTCTTTCAAATCCCATGAGCCTTGAGGCGAGAGTGGTCGCTAAGGCAAATTTCCTTGATAGCGCATCGGCCACGACATTGTCTTTTTCCTTTTTGTAATGAATTACATAGGGAAAACTCTCAATGAATTCAACCCACTTGGCATGCCTTTGGTTCAATTTCTCCTGTCCTCGAAGATGCTTCAAGGAATCGTGATCGCTTTTAATCATAAATTCTCGAGGCCACAAATAATGCTGCCAGTGGGCGAGTGCTCGAACGAGGGCATACAACTCCTTGTCATACGTAGAGTAGTTCAAGGTTGCACCCTTAAGCTTTTCGCTAAAGTAAGCGATCGGCTTCGATTCTTGCATCAGCACTCCTCCAATCCCAACTCCAGATGCATCACACTCGACTTCGAATGCTTTGCCGAAGTCAGGGAGTTGCAACAACAGGGCAGAGCAAAGCCTCCATTTCAAATCTTGGAAAGCCCTTTCTTGGGACTCTCCCCACACAAATGGATGGTCTTTCTTAACCAGCTCGGTTAAAGGAGCTGCCACGGTGCTAAAGTCACGAACAAACCTTCGGTAAAAGCTAGCTAAGCCATGGAAGCTACTAACTTGTGATACCGAGGTTGGAGTTGGCCAATCTTTGATGGCTTCGACTTTTGACTCGTCGACTTCAACACCATTAGCACTGACAAAAAATCCTAGAAAGACTACACGTTTAACACAAAAGGCACATTTCTTGAAGTTAGCATATAACTTCTCTTCTCTAAGTTTATCAAGCACTACCCTTAGGTGTTCAACATGTTCATCCACATATTTACTATAAACAAGTATGTCATCGAAGTAAACGACAACAAACTTATTTATGAACGGTTTGAGCACATGGTTCATCAGTCGCATGAATGTGCTCGGTGCATTGGATAAGCCAAAAGGCATCACCAACCATTCATAGAGACCGAACTTGGTCTTGAATGCGGGTTTCCACTTGTCTCCGGGTTTCATTCGGATTTGGTGGTAACCGGACCTGAGGTCTATCTTCGTAAAGCATGAAGAACCACTTAACTCGTCAAGCATGTCATCTAATCGAGGGATAGGATGACGATACTTTACCGTTATTTTGTTGACTGCTCGGCAATCAACACACATTCGCCATGTTCCATCTTTCTTTGGGACAAGTATAACTGGAACGGCGCAAGGACTCAAGCTCTCTCGAACAAGGCCCTTGTTCAGCAATTCATCAACCTGCCTTTGGAGCTCTTTGGTGTCTTCGGGATTACACCGGTATGCAGGTTTGTTGGTGATTTGAGACCCCGGTACGAAGTCTTGGTGCTCGATTTCTCTCAACGGAGGTAATCCACCTGGAATTTCTTCAGGGAACATGTCTCCGAAGTCCTGCAAAACACTTTGTACAACACTAGGCAAAGGGTTATCATTAGAAAAATCATCATTAGAGTTTAGAAAGATACCTTTGTGCACAAGGCAGATCATCATCTGATCGTTGTCGTTGCCTCATAGAAACTCACCCGGTTGCATGATTGCACAGATTCCTTTCACTTTGGGCAATGAGTTTGTGTCTTCGGCCCCCAATTTTGCTCCGATCGGAAGCTTAGCTTTGGCCGCCTCTTTCAATTCTTTCATCCGTTTATAGTCCTCAGTGACTTGTTTTGGAGACAAGGGTTTGAGTATGAAACTCTTCCCTTCGAGCTTTACAGTGTAAGTGTTGGATCTTCCATTGTGACTGATCGATCGGTCATACTGCCATGGTCTTCCCAATAGCAAATGACAAGCTTGCATCGGCACCACATCGAACATCATTTCATCTTGATATTCGCCAATTCTAAACTTGATCCACACTTGTTTGACAACCCTCAATTCTCCACACTCATTCAGCCATTGCAATTTGTAAGGGTGGGGATGTCTCAATGTCGGTAGTCCCATTTGTGAAACCAAGGTTTGGCTCACTACATTTGCACAACTACCTGAGTCAATGATCATCGAACACACCTTTCCCCTCACTCGACATCGGGCATGGAAGAGATTTTCTCTTTGGTTGTCCTCTTCTTCAAGAGTCATGCAGCTCAAATTCCTTCGAACCACAAGAAATATTTCTGGATGATCAGCTTCGGCAGCTTCACGATCATCATCACCTTCAGCTCAGTCAGCCTCCTCGATAACTTCCTCCTCGGTGTCACTCGCTTGCTCATGGACGGTTCCATCTTCGAGCAGAAGCATAAGTTTGCGAGTTGGACACTCTTTTGCCATGTGACCATAACTTTTGCATTTGTGACACTGAATATTTGAAGCACTAGGAGAGTTGAGTTGAACTTTACCTCCCACTTCTCTCGGTTGGTTAACGGTCACACCCCTCTCGAAGAGTCTCTTCGAATCTCGAACAGTGTTGGGCACTTGTTTGGTTAGGACTCTTCCATTCTTTACCTCGGTTCAGAGGAGCAGAAGTAGTGACTCCTCGATACTGGTTTGCCTTATCGTCCTTCACCAATTTCTCAGCTTCGAACAGATCTTCCAACGTGTGGTAGATGACATATCCCGAGCCAAGCCATTTTTGAATCGAATAGTGGCTTGCTCTTCATCTTCTACCAGATCAAGATTCAATCGAACTCTTTCGAACTCATCATGATACTCTTGGACTGACTTGGACCCTTGCTTTAACTCATAAAGCTTTTGTAATTGATTTTGCCTGTACTTGGCACTCAAATACTTAGCATCCATTGCTCTCTTCAACTGTGGCCAAGTAATGACTTCGGGATAGGCATTCCTTCGTCTATGCCTTTTGTCAGCTTCCCACCATGTAGATGCATATGCTTCGAACGAAGCAATGGCATGGGCAGTTTTTCTCTCTTCGGTCATCTCATTGGTTTCGAAGATGCGCTCCATTTTAAGCTTCCATTCAAGATACTCATCGGGATCACTAGTTCCTTTAAAGGGTGGAATAGTGACCTTGACACTGCTCAAGTTTGACTCTCGAACACCACGAACCTTTTCGGGATACTCATCATATCGATCATCAGCCTCACGCTCAATATGTCGTTCAATATTTGCGCCTCGGCCTCGACCTCGGAAATTTCCACGACCTCTGTGAGCTTGCCTTCGTTGAGCGAATGGCTGCTCGTAATCTGGTTCGGTATCAGCAAATTCTCCTTCATCCACCTCTTCGTCAATGACCTCAATTTGTCTTCGGGCCATTGGAAGTGGTATTCTCTCTCCTCGGGGAATGCCCAAGTGATGAATCTCAGCTTGGGGATTGCCCAAGTTTGGTTGTGTTTGGGGATTGCCCAAAACTTCTCTTCGAATTGCCTCGCTTTTCAACTGATGTTGTCGAATAAGCTCAGCATACAGCTCATGTTTCATTGGAGTGGAGTTGCTAGTTCCAGCGCCGGACCCAGGTAAGGCCACAGGCACACTTCCTTGCTCGAGTTGAGCTATTCGAGCACTCAGTCCTCTTACCTCGACACTGATGCCTTGTATCGCAGCCATGAGATCGGCTAACGACACTTCGGGCTTCTCAATGCCTTTGCCATCGCCTCCATTCCCAGCCATGGTACCTGCACAAATCAAAGACCAAACAAAATGTTAAGGTTAGAAATTACCTCACACACTCCCTCACCTTTTACGAGTGGCACTCGGGTCCACTCAATTTATGGGTTCGGTTTTTGGTCACTCAAGAACTTGCAGCCAATGGCTTCCTCGGTTGATCAACTTCTCTCAGTTCCTTCGAATTTGACAAGTTACAATGTCTCATTCGGGATGAGTGAGTTGATTTGACTCAATGGAACATATGCTATTTACTCTGCGCTTCAGGAAGTCAAAAGAATTTCTACGAAAGTTGGACTTCGGTCACCCCACGCACGAGTACCTATAATCTCAAATGAGTTAGTACGATCTCGAGTAGGAAGAATTACTCAAAAGATCCACTAACTAGAATTTTCGGACAGAAGAAAAGTTGAAACCTAGGAGAATCTACCCTTTGATTCCTCTTCGGAATCTTTTTCGAACACACCAACTCTTGTCCGTACAAGAGTGGTCCCTCCTTGGTACGGATAGGGTTTTACCTTATCCAATTCCCCTTTTCAGCCGACAACTTTTTCACCTGGGGTTTTGATCTTTACACTTTACCCCTTTCTTCTTTAATGGGACAGTGAAAGTTTTGCTCCAGCGTACGGACAATTTTAACTTCGTTCACTGACCACGAATTTTCAACAGACTTTGGGTTGCTTCTTTCAACTCCGGTTCCAATAAAAATCGGAGGAAATTAGTTCAAAGTTCTTGAGCTAAGATTCAGCTCGTTCGTGTCGTACACTGTTACAAATCGTAACAATTTTTCGATGTACGGACGACGAATTCAAACACAGAACTTCAAAATTTAAGCACAAAACAAACCCAAATCAATCAAGAACCGCCAATCTTCATCGGTTTCAACCAAAATACGTTGGGGTTCAAAATCATTCACCATTCAAGCTCAAAACAGTCCAAAATTTCACCAAGAAACCCTAGTCACGAAAATTGTACGTCGGGTACTTGTTGGAATCAGGAAACAATGGTGAACAAGAAACAATGGTTGTTTAATCCAAACAACCAACAATCAAACACAATTTTTGTAAACACCACAACAACAACAATCAACAACAAGGAAGAAAGCTGAAACTGGAGACACAAGCACGATTTAATGAGCAGGATTTGAGGTTGTAAGAACAAATCCAAACCTTGCTCTGATACCAAGATGGTGCAAGCAAACCCGAAGGAATATCTTAACACGAAACGCGGAAGAAAACAACAAGAAAATAAAAGATAGAAGCAAGACAAATCTTGCTTCGATTCAAAAGAACAGTGAGGAACCTGTCTCAAAGCTCGATTGAATAAAATCAAGACGCACCTATACTATGCAAAAATCCTCAAGAAAGACCCGCTTCTTGCAAATTGAATGACCAAGAAGAAATTGTTCAAACGAATAACACCGATTGACACAAGTTCTTTAAAAGCCCACGTCGGGGTTTGGCTCCATCGGACACTCACAATAGCACTTGCTATGTTTTTCATACAACTTCAATAATGCCTTGCAATGAAATGAAAGTAGAGTATTTATAGTCTATGCTAAGGATAAAGTAGTAAATAGTCACAAGTGACTAATAAAAACAAGCCACGCAGGGCTTAGCTAAGTGTGTGTTCGGCAGCCTTGACTTCGGTGCGTGGTTGCTTGCTCGAACTCATTGTCCTCGGGCGCTCACTTGTCTTCGAACACAATTTGTTGGTGTTCAGTCACTTTGTCCTCGGGCTCAAATTTGAAGATGACACCCTCGGTTCTTGAGCCCGGCCACTCAGCTTCGGAGCAATTGCTTTCCTTCGGCCAGGCCAAGTGAATGTGGACATCGTGCAGCAGCTTGGCTTGGCTTTGTGTCATTGGTCTCCTCGGTGGATCGAACACTTGATCAGCACGTGTTCGGGCTGCATCACTTTGATCCCCTCTTGCATAGGCAATATTGGGCTTTAATATCTTCTCACATTCTCCCAAATAACTTGACGTATTGTCTGGCAGCACTTGCCCTTTCAATCTCTCGCAGTCAATACTTGTCCTTTGATATTTTTCGAAGAGGCAAAACTTGTTGATTCATAAGTTAAAGTGTTGCCTCCGATGCCATTTTGGTAAATTATTTTTACGTAAGGACAAAAGACATAACCAAGGATAAGGGGTTACATATGGTGAAGTATAACATTTGTATCTATAGCTACGAAGTACATCGTAGCTAAAGATGGGGTGGCTAAAAGTTAGCCACGGACTTTACATGTCCCGTGGCTAAGAATAATACTTATTGCCACAACTTTTTATTATCGTAGCTATAAGGATATGACTTTTTGCCATGAATAATAAAATCATAGCAAATGAATATGTTATTTTGCCACGGAAAACAAAACTTGTAGCTATCTTTATTCTGGTAGCCACGAAAAAAAATTGTAGTTATGTATTATAACTGAAGAAATAATTAATAAATATTGCTTATGGTGCTGAATAATATTTTCAAATTTAATTTAATTTATTACATTTTAGAAATTCCCAAATTAACACACCAAATAACCATTAACTAACCTACCAATTATTATTATATATTACTGTACTAATATTAGTGAACATAGATTCCGTTTATTAATATTCCTACTACGAGAACTGGACCTAACAAAGACACAAATGAAGAGCTCCTACCTTTCGTCCAAGGATATGTTCGTCCTCCTAGCGCACCGCGAGGTGATTGGCTCCTGACCACTTGCTTATAAAGCATTAAAGTAGTTGTTAGCTGGCCGATGTGGGATATAGGTTTGCAACAAACTTCTTACCTTTCAACATAGTTGTCAATTGGCTAAATTTTAGGTATGTGAAAAGTAACACTTCTTTCTATAAAAAGTCTTTAGGTAAAACTAAATGTAAAATTGTATTTTTAGAATTTAGTATTGGATGTAATTAATTAAGTTAAATATCTTTTAAATTTTATTTTATCATTTCAATTTGTTGGTGGACCTAGTTATGCGGATTATTTATAGTTCTTTTTGTCTTACTAAAAAATATGCTAATTAGAATTCTTAAATTATTTCCTTTAGATTTAGAGATAAAACTGAGGAATATATATTTTCATTCCCTCCTTAAAAAAATTGAATTAACAATATGACATAATATAACTAAAGCCTTAGTTATAGTTATAATTAAAATTTACTCGAAATAAAATCATCTTTGTTTGTACCCAAAAAAAAAAAAAAATTCACTCGAAAATTATGATAATATTTACTTAAAATTATATTTTTAATTATTCTTAATTCTCCTATTTCGAATTATTTGATTCAATAATTTTACAAAAATATTATGGAACTATAAAGAGAATATACGCTATCGAAAATTCATATAATTGACTTCAATTAACTTGAGTTTGAATTGTAATTATTGTGTGTAGTTACATGTATGACAATTATTAAGTTATTAAAATAGTAACAAATATTACCATTATTAATAATAATTAATACGCTTGTTTAGATAAAAGTTGAGTAGTGACAAATAGATTAATTAGAGATTTAGTTTTATTACTCATATAATAGATAGTTATTTAAACTATTGAAATAATACCTTATTGGCAATTCAATGTATATCGGAATGTTGAGTCATAGTCGCAAACGAGACAATATCCCTTTCTTGTATATACACTATATAAGTTCTCAATTATTAGTTGTATGTAGACTAGATTTATGATAATGTATACAACAACAATATACCCAGTAATATTCCATATGTGGGGGTATAGGGAGACTGAGACGGATGTAGACCCCACATCAAGGTAGAGAGACTGTATTTATGATAATATATAAGTTACTAAATTAGTAAAGGATCATATCGTTATAACTTGTATCTTCTTGTAATAAGATTAGCATATGATATTATACGATATGCGTATACTAATTAAATTTTATATAATTAATTATTCACACATTAATTTGATGTAATAAATTTTATTTTTATATCAATTCCAAATATAAAATTATATAGTCGATCAAAATATTATTGAAATGAAATGAAATATGAGTTTGATAAGTGCAAGAGCTTAGTTGATAAGCTTGATACCACAAGTATACAAATAATCTATTATTTAAGATTATATTTTACATTTTAATTACTCTTTATTAGTGACACTTAACCAATTCATTAACTTATATATAATTGTTATATCATTTTGTAATGACAAATAATATTAGATATTAAGTCAATTATTGTGACGACTAATTTTTAATATTTTGAGCGTAAATATTTATTTAATTAGTACAACATTTGTTTCCAATAGTTTAAAATACAAATACTGTAACTTACACGCGTTCCATACCTCAATCACTTGGCATATGCTGATGATACCATTTTGTTTACTTCTTCTCATGATGAGTTTTTACATTTGATCACTGGAGTCTTGCAAGCTTATGAAGCATTTTCAGGCCAGAAAATAAACAAAGACAAGAGTACTATATATTTCCATGGATCAGTGAGTGATGATGAGGTTGTGAAGGTGGAGTTGATCACTGGCATTCAGATAAAGGAGTTCTCTTTCACCTACTTGGGATGCTCTATCATCTATGGTAGGAGGAAGAAGATATATTATGAAGACTTAGTAGGGAAGGTGACTGCTAGAATCCATGGCTGGAGTGCAAAGATGCTATCATTTGGAGGGAGAACAATATTGATCAAGCATGTCTTGCAAAGCATACCAATTCATCTTCTTTCAGCAGTGAATCCCTTAGACAGTGTGCTCAACCAATTGCATAAACTTTTTGCTAAGTTCTTTTGGGGTAATTCTCAAGTGGGTTCAAGCAGGCACTGTTCCTCTTTGAAAAATCTATGCCTGCCAGTTGATGAAGGTGGCATGGGATTCAGATCATTGTTTGATGTTTCAAGTGCATTGTTTGCTAAACTTTGGTGGAACTTCAGAACTGGTGATTCATTATGGGTAACCTACATGTCTAATAAATATTGCAAGAAGTTACACAAAGCCATTGTGCCATTTAAACAAGGGTCTTACGTATGGAGGAAAATGATAAATGCTAGGGAGGCCACTGATCATGAGATTCACTGGCAAATCAGGCAAGGTTCAGCTCATTTGTCGTATGACAGTTGGTCAGGCCTTGGACAATTATACTTTATAGTTCTTTATACTTTTGATTGTGATTTGAGGTGTAATAATGTTAAGGAACTATTTGAGGAGGGAATCTGGAATATGGAGCTACTAAACTTGTTGTTGCCTGAAGACATTGTGGAGCACATTGTCCAGAATATGCATTTGATAGGGTCTGATCAGAGAAGAGACAAGGCTTGGTGGGGCTTGACATCAAATGGCAAATTCTCAGTGAGCAATGATTGAACTACATGAGGGTGAAGCAGCATAAAGTCCCTATTGCTAGGTTTATGTAGGTTAAAGGGATGCCTATCAAGGTGTCATTTATTGATGTGGAGGCTATGGAAGTTTAAGCTTCCACTTGATGATGAGTTGAAGAGAATGGGCTATCAGTTTCCATCCAGGTGTTGGTGTTGTACTACTCCTAATGTAGAGACTAGGGAACATCTTTTCAGGACAAGCAGAGTGGCCAATAGTGTATGGAGATACTTTGCTCAAGTTGCAGGGATTCAGCTGGATGGGTGCACTCTTTAACAGGTTTACTTTAAGTGGTGGAGGCAGTGGCCTAAGCCTTGGTCAAAAGCTGTTTATCATACTGTTCCTTCCTTTATTATTTGGTCATTATGGAAAAGAAGGAATGCTATAAAACATGATAAAGCCGTTTCTTACTCTAGGCTACTTGATGAAATCACTAGTAACATTTTTTTACTTTGTTAAGGTAAGGTGGGATGGAAAGTACCAAGTCCTGGAGTCTTGAAAGTGAATACCGATGGTGCCTCTAAGGGCAATCCAGGCCCTAGTTCTATGGCCTTTTGTGTGAGAAATGAGGAGGGTGATGTCCTTTATGCCTCTGCAAAACTGATTGGTGAGCACAATAATATGTATGCTGAAGCTATGGCCATCAGGGAAGCCATGAAATACAGTGTTGAGAAGGCTTTAGGGGCAGTTGTGATTGAAACTGATTCATTAGTTGTTAAACAGGTGATTGAGAGAGTGTGGCAACCTATGTGGTCCATAGCCTCTATTTTTGATGATATCTTGAAGTTGAAGCAGTTGGGTAATTTTCAATTTCAGCACACAATGAGAGAGGGTAATAAGCTGGCAGATTGCCTTGCTAATCTTGCCTATGAGTTGCCTAGTCTCAGCTTTGTATCCTTTGCTCAATTTCCCTTTAAGGCTAAGATGATTGTCAATTTTGATAAGCACCAGTGTGTAGAGTATAGAGCTAAGAGATGGAAAGGTTAATGGTGATGACAAGCATGAGAGAAGAAGGAGCTGATTGGAGATGGGAGAATACCCCCTATGATCAAGACTGCATAGTGGAGATCATAGGGGATTATTTCACTAACTATTGCTTCTTTTTTGCAGGTACAAGACCGAGACAAACATACCTGTTAAGCTGGATTTTTAAGATGATTTTGACAATTATATGAGCAGTAGTTATCATTGAATTCATACAACAGTTCATTCACCTTGAAACTGCTTTATTGTTCTCAATATACATGATGATTGCTACTCTAACTCTCAGTTTAGGTTCTTATGCTAGTTCTTGTGAGCTACTGCCTAAATAAATGACTTTGATACTGGACATTCAACTCAAGTTGATGTATGCTGGGAGAAGGACTTTATTAAATTACACTGGAATATCACCGGTCATTCATCACTGTAAATGTATAAGAGTAGTGGTGCTCCACAGCTTTAGTCGACTTTACTTGCGTATTTTTTCAGCCTGCTTTCAGAAGAGCTTGGATTTATCACTTGGCTATCTAGTTCACACTCAACTACTGGAGTATTACACACCCTGTAAGAAAAATAGAAGATCAAGCTTAGTTAGGACATGTTTTGCATACTATGTCTTATGTACTCATTTTTTTGTCAATTTATTAGTTTCCACTTCTCATGTTTTTAGGCATCAAGTATATGAGGTATCTTCATTCTACTTGGTGGTATTAGTGCCCAATGGCACTCAATCCAAGAGAGTGAGGATAATAAGTAAACTTGGTGCTACTTTAGGGAGAGGTAGTTTGCATTTGGTATTGCACTTGGTTTGTGCACATTTTGTAAAGACATTGTATTTATTTTTGCTTATTAATAAAAATGGTCATTAGGTATAATGCCTAGTTGACTCTTTATTTAAAAAAAATAAATAGAAAATTTTTTGAAAAATCCCACAAGAAAAGAGATTCCAAAGGTACTCCCGTGAACTACGCTTGGGATATTGCCTCCTTTCCTCTGATTCGCACTTGTTGCGATACGTAGACAACTCTTGTGAAACTCATTTTTACTTGGGCCCGAAACAACAACAACCAATCAATTGTAAATACCACTTGTGTAAATAGCTGTGAATTAATAAATAACCTTCTTGGTTGCTTTTGACTCGGTTCTTTTTCCAATAATACAATTCTTTTGAACCGGGCACTTTTTAGGACTCTAAGCATAGACATGTCAATCTTATTTTGTGACTTGTTTGATACCAACATATTAGGAGCACGCATGAAAAAGTTTATGGATTGTTTGTTGAGAGTCATACTTATAACCTTTAGGGTCTTGTGATGACTTTATGCATGTGTAGTATAGGTTAAGTGTTAGAAAGTTGATGTTCTTATCTCTTGTCCCATATGCTAGTGAGGTGAGTTCTTATTCAAAAGCTTGGTAATTGCATATGCATGTTAGAACTTGGCTTGTGTGTCCTTGAAATGAATACAATATCAATTTAGCGGTTGGATATGATGATAGACATTTCTTTGACCCGTTTGATCCTTTCAAGCCACCAAATGAAATTAATCCTCTGTTAGCCAACTCTGAGCCTTAATATCCTTTCTTTTGATAGCCATGTAATTAGCCCGAGCCAATTCTAAGTGATCAATAGCACTAACCCTTCTACTGGCCCTACCTCCTTGAGGAATTGAAAGACGTGCAACTTAGACTAAAGTCTAAGTTTGGGGGAGGGGAACAAAGAAATAGAAGCTATGTGGTTCTTCGAAAAGGAAGATGATTGTATAAAGAAAAGTTGCAAAAGAGAAAAGAAGAAAATCAAGAAAAGTACAAAAATAGCAAGAGACAAATTGAAAAAACAAAAGTAGAAAGAGAAGTAAGTGAAAGAATAAGAGCCACAAAAGAAAAGATCAAGAATGAAAATGGGAATAAGAACTCAAATGTGAAAAGAAAGCTCAATGTGAAATGTTTGAAAAGATGATGTAGTGCCCAAGGAGAGAATTTAGTCACTCTTTATCCAAATTATACCATATCTTTATCCAAAATCCTACATTACAACCTTAGAAGTCCTATTTGATTCTCCATTAATTGACATGAAAGGAAATGACAAGTGACACTAAGGCCAAGCCTATGATATTTTATGTGCTTAACATGCATTCATTCTTGAGAGTGAGGGTCTAAAAATTGAGGGTCCCTTTTGTTTGCATTATATTGAGAGATAGGGACTCATTCTTTTTGGTGAGAGGATTAAGGGACTTGAGACTTAAAAGGTGCAACCAAGAAAACCTTAGGTGAGTTGAGAAAGAAATTGTGCTATACATGCTCTAGTCCTCACTAGAAGCTTTAGTAGATATAGTTGTGACTATGACTCTTGTGGATTGATTGGTTGGATTCTCATATGTGAAATTAAGTGTTAGTATCAACCAAAGTCATGAAATTCTTTGTTTTATTTTATTCCTTTGCTGAACTCAATCCCGATGCTAAGAAAATGGCGCTTGAGTTAAGTTCTTAATGTTGCTTGAGGACAAGCAAAAGCTTGAGTTTGGGGGAGTTGATATGTTGGTATTTTGTGCTTAATTGCAACTCATTCCGACTAGCTTTTATCCTTTTTAGTGATTTTATTTGAATGCATCTTATGTTATTCTTCATGTTTCAGGTTTTTAAAAGAATTCATATACAAAGCCAAAGAAAATATGAAAAAGAGCAAAAACAAGTGTACTTTGGCTACAAATTGAAGAACATGAAGATAAGGCAGCAGATAGATCGGCGCCTTGCCGAATCTGTGGCTCAAGAGGTCAGCAATCCGCCTAAGGAGTATAGATTTCATGACAATCAGCAACTGGAAGGGCGGATCGCCTAATAGAGTGCTGAATCCATCAGTGACTCTGCAGAAGAAGCGGAGCACCCGCCGCTGTTCACAGAAAGGTCTTGAAGTCTCTGAAGCTCAAGAGTCGACCGTAGTTACAAGGGCGCCCCGCTGAACCTACATGGCAAAAGAAAAGGAAAGCTTAGCAAAATATGAAGGCGACGAGCCAACAACCGATTTGGCCGCTGATGTTTGGCATTTTATGCCAATATTTTCTTAATATTTCCTCACGTTTTAGTACCTTATTCGCTCGTTTTATGGTTTATGAATGTGGTTTTACACTGATTTTATGTCGTGTGTATGTAGGTTGTTATGCAGTGCAATTGGAGCTTTTAAGAGCATGATTGAGCGAGAAAAGATTTGATTTTGATTGAGGATTGGATCGAGCACACGAAGGCACAACACGAAACGAGAAAAGGAGAAGCGAAACAGAAAAATGGCTGGGCGCCATACCCCACGCGCCGCGCAGCCCATAGCGCGCACTGGCTGGCGCGGCTCTCCATGCGGCGCGGGCTTGTAGCGGGCTGATTTCGACGGGTTCTGTCCAATGTCGCGCGTTCCGAGGCGCGGGGCGCCCGTTATAGCGCCCCTTGTGCGCGTTTTTACGTCCTATTTCGTCTAGGATTGGGTCTAACTTATTACTAGGTGTTTGTAAACTCTATAAATACTCTTTTACTTAGTTTTTCATGGGAGTTCAGACTTGGGAGCAAATTTGAGAGCTCATAACATCAAGACAAGGGTTTTTCTTCCTTCCATTAATCTATTACATCATTATTTTATTATTTCATCAAATCTTTGTGTTGTTATTATGAGTATGCGTGGCTAAATCTATCGTTCTAGGGTTAGAGTATTTCATGAAGGTTGATGTTTGAAGATTGATTACCATTAATTGGATCCCATAACGGGTTGCTTATTCTTTCTTGATTTCACTTGTGTAATTGTCAGGGCCCGATTATTACGCATTATCTATGGTTTTTAGATTGAACTCGAAAGAGGGAATTTAATTACGTAATAAGAAAGAGTAGGACTAGTTTGTGAACCCGGGCATCGGGGAACCAATTTGTTAGTAGGATAGACATATACTTGCTCGCCTAGTTTAACTCATTACAGAATTTGTTAATGCGTGCACGTGATTCAACCCATAGACATATAGGGATTGGAGTAGCCTGCATAGACCGTGAAGAACTGAAAGGTTTTCACGGGTACATTTAATCTGTTAGTTAGTAACCCGGGATTTAAGAAGTGGAATCAATTGGAAAACTCAACTGGATTGTTCGTAACTCTGACCCTGGATCGTCTCCTTATTACTGATAACAACCAAGTCTTGCTCCATTGTTTGAATTCACTTCTACCATTTAATTACTGTTCTTTAGTTAATAAAATCCTCACTATTGGAAAAAGATCCCTGAATAGTTTATATAAATTGTTTGCTAGAATTCAGTCTGAATAGTCCTCGTGGGAACGATACTCGATTTATCACTTTATTACTTGTCGACCACGTATACTTGCGTGTGCGTTTGGGAGCAACAAGTTTTTGGCGCCGTTGCCGGGGACCAATTATTGACTGATTTCTTTTTGAACAGTTTATTACTTATTATTCAGGTTTAATTTTTGTTTTGAGTTTTGTGCTGTTTCAGGTATTAGGTCCTGCTTGATCTTTACCTACAGGAATGGCAGAAGACCAAGCTTTAGCTGTGCGAGATGTTGCTCTCCCCAGCCTGGAGGGAGTAGCATCGAGCATAGTTAAGCCCGCTATCACCGGGGGCTTTGAGATTAAGTCCGGCATGATTCAGTTGCTGCATGTGACTGGACAATATGGTGGATTACTTCATGAGGATCCGCAGCAACACATTCAGAACTTTCTGGAGATCAGTGATACTTATACACCAGCGGGTGTTCCTACTGATTATGTTCGCTTGACGTTGTTCCCGTTTTCACTGATTGGGGCAGCAAGGAAATGGTTAAAGGCTGAAAAGTCTGGGTCTATCACTACTTGGGAGGATTTGGCTAAGAAGTTCTTGGCTAAATTTTATCCGTCTGCCAAGACAGCCCGGCTGAGGAGCGAAATTATGTCCTTCAGACAGTTAGAAGGAGAATCCTTGTATTCAGCCTGGGAGCGATTCAAAGCTCTATTGAGAGATTGTCCACACCACAACCAATCCAATGAGGTTGTTGCACACACTTTTGTTGAGGGGCTGAACCAACACACTAAGATCGTGGTTGATGCTGCTGCTGGAGGCCAAGTACTGGTCTTAAATTTTGATCAGATTTATGATTTACTTGACAAGTTTTCGCAGAGCAATCCTGATTGGCAGGGAGATGGTAGAGCTATTACGCAGAAACCTGCAGGGGTACTTCAGTTAGATGCAGTTTCAGAGCTAAGGGCGAGGATGGATGCTATTTCCAATCAAATTAGCAAGTTAGCTCTGCAAAAGGCTCAGCAACCAGTGGCTCCAGTGCAACAACTCCAGAGCTTTTGTGAGGTTTTTGGTCAAGACCATGCTACAGAGGTTTGCTCCTCTAATCCAGAGTCAGTTTATTACGTGGGTAATCAAAACAGGCTGCAGGGTCAAAATCAGTTTGGTAATAGTTATTATCAAGGTAGTACGAGAGCCCCGAATAATTACCACCCACTTCCACCTCCACCACAGCAGGTTAGCAGTTCAGTTGAAGATATGCTAAAGCAGATAATGGCAGGCCAGCAGAGAATGATAGCCGACACTGCAGCCCATGCACAAGCCATACAAGATCTTGCCAATGCTCACAAGAACCTAGAGCACCAGTTGGGGCAGTTGGTGGGAGAAATAAGCACTATGAAAAAAGAGCCTGAACAATGTCTTGCAATGACTTTAATAGAAGGTGGAGAGCTGATGGCCAAGTCCGGGGAGTTAGCTGAGATAGAAAAAGTTGAAAAAGTGGAGAAGGTGAAGAAGAAAGAAGAGAGAAAGGAGGCACCTCTGCCGCCTCCACCATTCCCACAGAGACTTATACCATCGAAGGACCCGGCCCAGTATCAAAAATTTGTGAGTATGTTGAAAGAACTTCAAGTTAATATTCCCTTGACTGATGTGTTTGAATTGATGCCATCCTTTGTGAAGTTTTTAAAAGAAATTTTAGTCAAGAAGAAGAAGCCTCAAGAGATAGATACAGTTGAGTTAGTTGAGGAGTGTAGCACAATCTTGAGCAAGCTACCTCCAAAACTTCAAGATCCTGGGAGGTTTACTATTCCTTGTACCATTGGAGACCATAATATCACTGGAGCTTTGTGTGATTTGGGGGCGAGCATAAATCTCATGCCTTTGTCTGTTTGCAAAAGGTTAGGGCTAGGAGCAATCAAGCCCTCTTCAGTTACTCTTAAGATGGCGGATGGATCACTCACTCACCCTGATGGTAAGTTGGAGGATGTGTTGCTAAAAGTTGGTAAGTTTACATTCTCTGCTGATTTTGTAGTCCTAGATTATGAAGAGGACCGAGAAGCTCCAATAATTTTGGGGAGACCATTCTTAGTCACCTCGAAGGCAATTATTGACATGGAGCTGGGTGAGATGACTGTTAGAGCGCATGGAGAAAAAGTTACTTTCAAGGTTTATAATGAGAAGGAGCACATAGCTAAGGTGGAAGAGTGCTCTATGATTGAATGTGCCAAACAAGAAGATGGAAGTAAACCACATGTGAAGTTGAAGATGGGTTCTCTAAAAGAAGGGAAGAAAGTAAAAGTTCGGCGTAAGAAGAGAAGACATAAAGGCTGGAAGTGAGCTAAAAGTGTCGTCGTGCCACGACGTTAACTAAGGCGCTTCTCGGGAGGCAACCCGAGTTTGTACTTGTATTATTTTATTTATAGTGTCACGTAGTTGTTGTTTTTCCTTGGATTGCAGGTTCATGTAATGTCGAGGCTAAGTGTGGGGTGTCCTCACCCTTGCCTAATGTTGATGATCTGTTGGGGGAAGTCTGAGTACCTCATACTATTTGGAAGCTTGGAGGATGCTAGCACCAAGGACTAGAATCTTCAGGGAAGTTTTCTTTACCTTGCGCTTGCTTATTTTTAGCACTGAGGACAGTGCTTAGTTTAAGTGTGGGGTGGGGAACTACCCTTTATTTATTTTTGAGGTTAGGGATGCATGTACCATAGGATTTTTCTTTTGTCACTTGACTTTATTTTTATTTGTTTCTTGCTTTAATATATGAAAAAAAAAAATTAGAAAACCAATGAAAAAGTCCAAATAGATTTTCCTTTTAGTTTTATTAGTGGTACATGTCATCCACCCCGTGGTTTTTCTTATGGCCTCGATTCTTTTCCACGGGGAGGCCTTTAAACCGGGTAGTTTTTATTTTTTTTAGGATTAGAATAGTTAGTATAGGTGACCCTAGACGAAAGGAATAGGTGGAATGCTAGGTGCCTTTGATTTGTTTGATACCGGTGGACTTGACTTGATTGCATGTGCTATTTGTGGTGTCCTTGGGTTTTAATTTGATGCATGCCTAGAGGAAAAATGGAACGACCCCCGTGAGATGCTTGAGTCCGCTTGCTTGACTTGATTGTGAACCTTTGTGCATTAGTGCTTAATTTTTCACAAGTTGCATTCTAGATGCTTGATTAAGAGTTGTTGATGGAATCTTTTTGTGTGGACCATGTGCAATATGTGTTGTGAGGCATGTTCTTGTTTCTCCATGTTGCATATTAATGTCTAGAACTTGCCCCGTGTGTGTGCAAAGCGAAATCCTAGGTTTGCTCTAGTCGGGAAATGATACAAGGCCTTCTTTTACTTGCCTACCCTTACATATATACCTTGAAAAAAATTGTTGTGATTTCTTTGACCCTTTTTGTTGGCACCCACACCCCGAGCCTACCCATTTGTTCTAAATTATCTCTTTTGGCCCTTTACTCCTTAAGCACTTTATTGATATTGTGTTGTTATGTTGGAGTGTGGTTGGATATTGGGAGGTTTTTGAGTGGAGCTAATGAAGGGGAATAATTGTTAAAAGTGTGAAGTAGTGAAAAGCATTGGCAAGGTTGGAAGATAATGAAAAAGAAAAGAAAAAAATTGTTGAGGAAAAGAAAAAAAAAAGAAAGAGAAAGATGTCCATTCCTTGCTAGTATGTGCTTGAAAAGAAAAATGCTACTTGTTGGGAAGGTGTATGTGTGATACTTGTGATTGGGTGGTTTGATGAGATTTGTGCTTGAAATTAATTGTGATGTATTAAAGTGCTTAGGGAGGTAGTCACTATTACCATATGTATCCTACCCGCCCCTTAGCCTACATTACGACCTTTCTAAAGTCCTAGTTAATCCGGATTGGAGTGAGCTTATATTAGTGGAGTCCTACACTACGGGCAAGCCTATGGTACATCCTGTGTGACATGTGAGTTTTTCATGAGAGTGAGTGAATTCTTTCTATGCTATTGTCCCCGTTCTATTCTTGATATTCATTGTTGTGTGTGATCTTTGGGGGACACTCTTTTGCTTCATATTGGTGAGGGCGCATGGTTTGCATGAAATAGGTGAAATTGATGGTTCTTGGTTGAGTAGATAGGTGTGATTTTGTGGGAGCATGGTTGCATTAAGTTGAGTTTGTGCATTTGAGCTATTTTGGGGTGGTTGTTCTCATATTTTTGGTTTTGATAAATTGTGGCATGTTGTGGATCCATAGTAGTCATGTGTGCATTGGTTCAATGGTCGGTATCAACCATAGTCATAAGCAGACCTGTTCTACCTAGGTTGGAAGTTATTTGTGATTGCTCGAGGACGAGCAAAGGTTCAAGTGTGGGGTGGTGATGTTTGGCATTTTATGCCAATATTTCCTTAATATTTCCTCACGTTTTAGTACCTTATTCACTCGTTTTTTGTTTTATGAATGTGGTTTTACACTGATTTTATGTCGTGTGTATGTAGGTTGTTATGCAGTGCAATTGGAGCTTTTAAGAGCATGATTGAGCGAGAAAAGATTTGATTTTGATTGAGGATTGGATCGAGCACACGAAGGCACAACACGAAACGAGAAAAGGAGAAGCGAAACAGAAAAATGGCTGGGCGCCATACCCCACGCGCCGCACAGCCCATAGCGCGCACTGGCTGGCGCGGCTCTCCATGCGGCGCGGGCTTGTAGCGGGCTGATTTCGACGGGTTCTGTCCAATGTCGCGCGTTCCGAGGCGCGGGGCGCCCGTTATAGCGCCCCTTGTGCGCGTTTTTACGTTCTATTTCGTCTAGGATTGGGTCTAACTTATTACTAGGTGTTTGTAAACTCTATAAATACTCTTTTACTTAGTTTTTCATGGGAGTTCAGACTTGGGAGCAAATTTGAGAGCTCATAACATCAAGACAAGGGTTTTTCTTCCTTCCATTAATCTATTACATCATTATTTTATTATTTCATCAAATCTTTGTGTTGTTATTATGAGTATGCGTGGCTAAATCTATCGTTCTAGGGTTAGAGTATTTCATGAAGGTTGATGTTTGAAGATTGATTACCATTAATTGGATCCCATAACGGGTTGCTTATTCTTTCTTGATTTCACTTGTGTAATTGTCAGGGCCCGATTATTACGCATTATCTATGGTTTTTAGATTGAACTCGAAAGATGGAATTTAATTACGTAATAAGAAAGAGTAGGACTAGTTTGTGAACCCGGGCATCGGGGAACCAATTTGTTAGTAGGATAGACATATACTTGCTCGCCTAGTTTAACTCATTACAGAATTCGTTAATGCGTGCACGTGATTCAACCCATAGACATATAGGGATTGGAGTAGCCTGCATAGACCGTGAAGAACTGAAAGGTTTTCACGGGTACATTTAATCTGTTAGTTAGTAACCCGGGATTTAAGAAGTGGAATCAATTGGAAAACTCAACTGGATTGTTCGTAACTCTGACCCTGGATCGTCTCCTTATTACTGATAACAACTAAGTCTTGCTCCATTGTTTGAATTCACTTCTACCATTTAATTACTGTTCTTTAGTTAATAAAATCCTCACTATTGGAAAAAGATCCCTGAATAGTTTATATAAATTGTTTGCTAGAATTCAGTCTGAATAGTCCTCGTGGGAACGATACTCGATTTATCACTTTATTACTTGTCGACCACGTATACTTGCGTGTGCGTTTGGGAGCAAAAGCATCGGCTTGGCGTAAAAATAAGGAAAACGGTAATTTTGTAAATAATAGCATAGTTTTGAAACCTATGCCTATAAATAGGCTGTTATGCCTCCGCGAAAATAGACCCTTTTTCAGCTTATAATATTGCTTTATGCTTTTTGAATATTCTATGAGAACAAGGAGGGCTTCTACTTGAATCTTTGTAAGGATTTCATTCTTCAATCTAAATTCTTATATGATTCTTGCCATTTCATCTTACATCATGTGTTTTTTAGACCTTATATGAGTAGCTAAACTCATACTAGGGGTTTATTCATGGAGACTTGATTATCTTAGCTTAAATCTTGTACTTAATCTTATAAAATCAATGGGTTAACATAAATCTAGCTCTCCATCTTAACTAGGGTTTAAGACACGGCCGTACTTGAACCTAACCCTACTTTGCTTTAATCACCCGAAAAGGGTTGAAGGCGTAGGTTAATGGAGACTAGCAAGAATTTTGGTTACATTGGTTGCGACCTACCCCATCTAAAGGGGTCGACCTTTTAAGGTCGACCCCCACTCGGGTCTTTGGACTAGGGTTTCTCGCGCTTCATCTTGATCCGAGAGGGCTTGATGAGGTACATCCTCCCTATCCCGAGAGAGTTTTGAGAAATACATTAGAGGTCCGACCATTAGTGTTACCCCTGAGGTTTTTAAGGTTAATGCAAGTATTTAGTTAAGAGAACCTCGTTGAAATGGATAAACCCCTAGCTCATTCTCATCGTTTACACCCATCGTCATTATTCAGCTTGCTTTACATTAATTGCTAGTTGTAGTTTTAGTTAAAACACTTTTACCCTTATTTATTAGGAATTTACGGAGAATGCTTAGGACCCATTATTTATTCAACCTAAGTCTAATAGATTACTTCGCTAAGCTCCCTGTGGAATCGACCCCGACTCTTGTTGGGTACTATTACTTTTGACGACCGCCGATCAATATTTAAGAGCACCAATATACAAATGTGGAAAATCCATTCTATAGTTCCAAACATCAATAAAATGTTCCAACATGATGAATAGCATATAGTGGACATGTTGTAAGATGTTTCGTGCATCTAACATTATGTTCCATAACTCTGACTAGTACAATAGAAGCATCAAAATAACTATTCCGACCATCTCACACAATGTTCTATAATTCTAACTAGATCGTACGAGCATTGTTAGACCATTCTATAGGATGTTTCGATCGTGTAATTATGATTTTTCAAAACAATAACATACTGCTTAAAAACCAGGGTTTTTACGAAAATTAGAATAGTAAAGATGAGGAAGATGGAGGTTTACACCTTCAGGAGTTATGGGACTTGTCAAGCTTTCCAATTTGAAGTACTGCCCAACCAGTAAATGTTATTCAAAGAATTTCAACCTCAAGATTTCGAATTTGCAGCTCTACCAACCAATAAAATTTATTCAAATAATTTTAGCGTCAACCTTTTCAATTTGCAGTAATGCCCAATCATTAAAACTTATTCAAAGAATTTCGAATTACTTTCCCCAAATTATTTTGTCAATTACAGTAAATAATACCTAATAAACCGAAAAGGATTTAGATCTGAGAATATTTTGTGTTAAGAAGAGTTGGAATGCAGGAATAATTACAAAAACGATAAGAGAATGAAGAGAGAAAGGAGGGAAAAACGGAGGGAAAGTTCTTTCTCTAATTTGACAAAAAATCTCATTTATATAAGGAGGACCTAAGTGTAAGAACTAAAATTAGGATGAAGGAATGTTGTGTTTAAATTCTATAATTAATAGTGTCCCTTCTACCTCATTAATTAAGACTTTATCCCTTTTACCAACTTAAAGTCTTGAGTGTCCCTTTTAGGACCCGACTTACCTGCTTACCCACATTTCTTTCTTTGGCTTTTGAATCCTTTCATTCTTTTTGTTTCTTTTCTTTAAAGAAATGTGTTGTAATATCTTTGATACATGTTTGTATTTATCCATATATAACTTTCTCACCTTACTGATAGTTAACATTTAGAATATGTAATTAATTGCTTGTTTTATTACTTTACGTATTTTGTTTATAATATTTCAACTCTTTCAATTTAATCAATTATTAAATATAATTACTATGTAATGTTAGATTATGAGGACATGGAGATGCAATACATATACTTATAAGTATATTGTACATATCGGTATATATAGTATGTTAGTTTTTATCTCATTTTCTTATTGTTATTTTTATTATATAGTTTTAGTATATATTATTAGTAGTAAAGATACTTAAAAGTTAGGTCTCTAGTTTATATTTGTATATAATTAGTATGATGTTGCATTTAAGTTTCTTTTCCTTTTTATTTGAAACCAACAGAGTAACTTAGGTCTTTCATAAAGTAATCTTTTTCTTAAACATTTTTATGATACTATTAAATGCCTAGTTATTTTGTTCAAAGAAAAATTATTTTTTTTTAAAAAAAATATATAAAAAAAACCGCCATAAAATGCAACAAATCGCCGCAAAACTCCAGCACTTGCAAAAATCACCGTGAAATTCAACTAAACCGCCGCAAAAATCCATGCAGTTACAGTAACCTCCGCTAAATGATTAGGAACGGCCGCTAAATGTATTTGTTAATATCAAATTCTGTAACTACCGACAAAACAGCCGTAAAATTATTATTACCGACGGTTTCTCTAAACCGCAGCGAAAAACCCGCCATTACTCAACCATTTTCTTGTAGTGCCTCCCACTCCAATCATTTCACTCTTGATTTCTGCCTTAAGAATACTTTCTTCTATCAGGATTGACTTTTCTAGCTCCTCCTTGGCTCACTTTTCTTCTGCAGCTAGCAGGAGTATAAGCTAAATATCTCTCATCCTCAATTGAATTTCCTGAAGATTAGTTCTTTCTTGCTTGACCCTTTTATCCACTATTGCAAGCTCTATATTCAGATCATTGAGGCCCATTTTTAGTTGCTTTATTTTTGTTCATACCTTCTCCATACATCTACCTTATCCAGTATTGTACCAGCTATCTTCTACAATAGATTAAAAATGCGGGTGTTTTACTTAGTGGCTAATGAACTTGAAACGCTTTCCACTTCCGTTATGCTTTTCCACAACTTATGGGCATAAAGGGAAGTGGTCAGAAAATTGGTGATCCATTACTAAAGCCTCATTACTTAAGCTATGAAACGTCCATTCAAGGTTGACAACCACTAGTTCTCTGTCATTCATGCTAAGAACTGCATTGTAATCATCTATTACCAGCGATGGACCCTATTGAGTAAGATTAATACTCAGAGTGTATGTTCCACATTATCCAGAGTGTACCTTTACCAGTAGCACTATAGTTATGACACCACCCCTATCTAGGGGAAATCTTCCTTAAATTTTATTGTCTTATAATTTCTTACTCTATATTCACTAATACATATTATACTAATATTATCATCTCTAAGAAACTCCCTTAATTCAATTCGCTTGTACACTTTATTCAACCCTTAACATTCCATGTTATGAGCTTAATTACTATTTAATTGGTTCCACTCTTGCCATCTCAGTCTCTACCTCCACCACTTTCTCTCCCTGCATTATCTGGTTTAAATTGTTGGCTACCTGCCCTAAATGCTTCAAAGGAATTTGCAGTGTTCAAGCCAGTTTTCTCTAGGATTATCCATGGGCTTTTTATAGCACTCTTCTGTTTTGCTTCATGTCATTCTTTATTGCCTTTAGTCATGCCATCTGATACTTCATTTGGCTTTTTTTGCAACCTTTTGCCCCTGTTTGTCTTGGTCTTAGCCTGGAACTTTCCCAACCTATACTTGTTTCCCAGCTTTGTTCTTCACAGGCTTCTCAGCTATGTTTCTAGTGATTTAGGAGTTCATGGAAGGTTGTCTTCTTTGAGGCGTATTCCACACATGCTCTACTTCTGCAAAATCATGTCGTACATGCAGACACACATTGCAATAAGCTGATTTCCCATCATATTTCACCTGCTATTGAAAACATCTCCCATTAGGATCTGTAACAACAGTTGTATTAGGCATATCTCTAGTGACATCTATATCAATAATTATTCTGGCATAAGAGATCCTGTCAAAGTTTGAAGTGCATTCATCTGCAAATAGTTGCGTACCCAAACTGCGTACAATTCTACTCAATATGTTCATACTTCAGCAATTTAGTAGCTGGTTTGGTAACTCTCTCTATCCTGTTCACACAACCTCCAGTACCTCATGCTGCTTTTTCAACAGTTATCTCCTCTTCTTCTTTGTGGCACCAACGTTTAGGCCATCCAGGGCAACGCTCTCTCGCTGCTTAAGTTCATAGGGGTTTTATTACTTGTAATTCATCTTCCGAAAATCATGGTTGTAACATTTGTCACCTGGGCAAACAATCTAAGTTACAATTTCAGCTTTCTCAGAATGTTGCAAATGCTCCCTTTGTTTTAATTTATTCTGATGTATGGCAATCTCCATTTAGTTCAAATTCTGGTTTTCGTTCTATTTAATGCGAAGCAAGTCGGAGGCATTTGATAAATTCAAAGAGTTTTATACAATGATCTCAAACATTTTTAATTCCTCCATAGCGTATTTTCAATCTGATGGTGGCAAAGAGTACAATAATTCTAATTTTAGTTCTTTTTTTACTGAGCATGGAATTATTCATCGCTTCTCTTGTCCATATACCTCTGCTCAAAACGGTCGTGCAGAAAGAAAGCATCGACATGTCAATAATATGATATGATGTCTTCTCTTTCAGGCTTCAATGCCTTATTCTTTTTGGGCGGATGCCTCTCTATTTGGAGTTCATTTAATAAATATCACTCCTCTGCCTGTTCTTGACTTTATCTCACCTTATGAAAAATTATATGGTAAACCACCAGATTATAATTTGATTAAGGTTTTTGGATGTTTATATTATCCTTATGTTGCGTACTCTTTTGCTCATAAGTTTCAGCCTCGTTCTAAACCTTGCTTATTTCTTGGTATATCACCTCAACATAAGGGATTCAAGTGTTTGGATCCGTCCACTAATCGGATTATTGTTTCACGTCATGTACAATTCGAAGAATCCTTTTTTCCATATGCCTCTATGTTTCCAGTAAAGTCAATTCCCCATGATGTCTCGCCTAACTCTCCTATATTTTCTCCAACTAGTTTCCAGAATACGTGTGCTTCCCCAACTGCTTTTTCTAATTTAGATTTTGTCTCCACATCAGATGTAAATTCTGTCTCGTCTGTCTCATTATCTCCTAAAAACATGTGTACAACTTCTCCTAGGACTCTCTATTCCCCACGTTCAAATAATCAGTTAGTTCACCTACCTACGCATATCGTGCATCCTGTTTTATCTCAACCTCCACCATTATCTCCACAAAATAATGTTGTACGCCATTCAGGTAGTCTAACTCCTCTCCTATCTCTTCCTTTATCCTCACAAATTCAGCAACCTATTTCCAATGATACTAGATCTACTACACAAATTGTAATACAACCACTATCAAATTCCTCGCAGTCGGTCCAACCCTCATCTCCTTCTAATCTAAATCTTTCTCAACCCCTAGCTTCCACACAATCTGCAAATAATCGTGCCCATGTCATGGTTACTCGTTCCATGACAGGGTCCCTTAAACCACGTGTTATCCCCTCACTTAGTGTCTCTTTTTCAGGTCAACTTTCTGAACCAACATCATATACACAAGCTGCAAAAGATCCTAGATGGCTAAATGCAATGAGTGACGAATTTAATGCTCTCATACGAAATCAGACATGGACTTAGTTCCTCCACCTCCCAATGTAAACATTGTAGGATATAAATGGGTGTATCGGATTAAGTATGGCGCTAATGGTTCTATAGACTGCTTCAAAGCTCGTTTGGTTGCACAAGGTTTTTCTCAACAACCTGGTTTAGATTATACAGAAACTTTTGCCCCTGTGATCAAGACAAGTACTGTCCGTCTAGTGTTGTCTTTGGCTCTAATAAATAACTGGTGTATGCATCAAATAGACGTCTCTAATGCTTTCTTACATGGTGAGCTTAATGAAGTGGTTTATATGCAACAACCTAGAGGTTTTGAACATTCGGAATATCCACATCATGTGTGCAAGCTCAAGCGTGCCCTCTATGGGTTGAAACAATCGCCTAGGGCATGGTTTACTAGACTTGAGACTTATCTTTTGGACCTGGGTTTTAAGCAATCTACTTCAGATCACAGCATGTTCATTTTTTGGAAACATACAGCTGTTTTAATCCTTCTTATTTATGTTGATGACATTGCTATATTTGGCTCCTCTAAGGCACTTGTTTCAGAATTTATAGCAGCCATGAAGTCTGAATTTTCAATCAAAGATCTTGGTTCCCTTGGTTATTTTCTAGGTGTAGAAATAGTTCACAATAGTGATGGGGTTCTTTTACTGCAACGGAAGTATATATTGGACATTTTGCGTAGATTTGATTTATCTGAAGTCAAGCCTGTCCAAACCCCTCTTCACAGCAAACTGGAATGACACTCTGCATCAACACCACTCCTTGATGATCCTTCTCTGTATCGCCAAATGGTTGGGTCTTTTACGCGGCCGGATATACAATTTGCTGTGAATATGGCTTCACAATTTCTGCACCAACCTCGACTTGTCCACCTTCAAGCAGTTAAAAGGATCTTCCGTTATCTTAAAGGAACAAATGCTCATGGTTTGCAGCTCTACAGACAGTCCTCCATCTCTTTAACAATATTTTCAAACTCGGATTGGGCAGGCTGCCCAGTACTCGTCGATCTACTTCAGGATTTTGGATCTTTCTTGGGAAAAATTTGATCTCTTGGTCTACAAAGAAACAACCGACAGTTTCCCATTCAAGCACGGAAGCTGAATATCGAGCTTTGGCTGTTGCAACTGCTGATGCTACCTGGATACAATTTCTTCTCTGTGACTTGGGAATTTTTCTTCGTACTCCTATTTCTGCAAAATGTGATAATATTGGTGCCATACATCTCGCGCATAATCCAGTGTTTCACTCAAGATCAAAGCATGTGGATTTAGACTATCATTTTATCCGCGAGAAGATTAGCCTGGGTAATCTTACTGTTTCTCATGTTTCCACATAGCAACAGCTTGCGGATATGTTTACCAAAGCTACCTCTACTGCTAAATTCAAGGAGTTTCTTGCACATCTTCATGTTCGTTCCTTCCCTTCAGATTGAGGGAGGGTGATAGAGATATTAATGTAAAGTTGTAGTTGCAGTTAGTTTTCAAGAAGTTTTATTCTTTGTACAATACTTTATAAATAACAAACATTCTGGCCTTGGCAAATTAAGCAGGCCTTTGCATTCTCTGTAGTATCTTTACTTTGTTATCAAACTTCAACTGTTGACTATTGCGGCGGCAGATCTTGCCCAAGGTATAGGCGGCGACCGAAGAGCCACAGTCTATTTCCGTATTGGGATGAATTGTTATTGGTTGTATCATCGTAAGAGGCGATATTGGTTGTGAATTTGAATACTTTTAGATTCAAAAAAAAATTATTTTCTCAACTCTTTAAGACCATGTTCAAAAATGCTCAATAAAAAAAAAACTTATTTAGGCTCTTAAAATGTGGCTCCTTAGTCCAAGAGGGCTTAAATAGGGTCATTGGCTCTAGAAATTGGGCTCTTTAATAGTTGTTGTTACCTAAACATAAAATCTTAAGGAAAATTTACACCACATGACTACCCTAATAGCTATATTACAAAAAATAACAATACTTTTACCATATTTACAATACATAACAATACTTTCTTATTTTTCACTACCCCCTTCCCAAACATGAAACCCTAATTTCTCCCTCTCTCTTCTTCTCTCCCCTCCTCCACCCACCCACCACCCACCCACCAGCGCCCCCTCCCTCTCCGCCACCAATACTGCTACCACCGCTTCCTCCCTCTTCCAACCACCATCCCCCTCCCTCTTCCCACCACAAGTCCCCCTCCCTTACGCTACCGCGGTGCTGCTACTGCCGCAGTGCAGCGGTGCTGCTCCTCGCGGCGGCGCCGCTGCACTGCAGCGGTGAAAACGCCCGGATCTATGTTTTTCCGGTGGTTTTACGGTGGGTTTTCATGATTTGGTCATTTTTTTTCTTTTTTCCTTTTTGTATGTGTATATATGCGTATGTTTATGTATATATTTTTATTTTGTATGCATAATTTCAGATCTCTTTCTTTTTTTCTTTTTTTCTTTTTTTTTTTCCTTTTTTGTATGTGTATATATGTGTATGGTTATGTATATATCTGTAGTTGGTATATACATATTCAAATCTGCTTTTTTCTCTTTTTGATTTTTGGTTTTGTTTGTGTATTTATTTTGTATATAAAATGTATAAGACTGTATTTGTGTGTATGTGTATGTTTTGGTATATAAATACATTTAAGTTTTTTTTGAATATCTATATGTTGTTATTTGTATATTCGTTGTATGTTTGTGTATTTTTTGTATTTCACGTGTATGGTATTTTTTGGTATAGTTTTGTATTTGTATGGTTTAATGGAGGTTTGTATATGAAATGTAAAAAAACTATTGCTATATTTTGTAAAGTAGAAAAGTATTGTTATTTTTTGTAAATATGGTGTTAGGGTTGTATATTTGTGTAAATCTCCTAAATCTTAATTATGAATGGACAGTGACTTCTAGCTTAGTGTTGGACAGGTAAAAATTTAGCCTATAGGCCACCTTTGCCACTAGTATTTAGTTTGAAGCCATTTTTTTATTGATTTCACATGAGATGCCACTTTTTGGAACTTCTATCTTTGTGGGCTGAAGTTCAAACTTTGTGGGTTGAATTTCATGCCTAACTTATGAAGTTCAATTTCAATCCGTAAGGGCTGAACTTTTAGGCATAGATACGTAAACTTCAATCCTTGTGGGCTAAAGTTGAACTTCAATCCTTGTGGTGGGCTGAAGTTAACTTCAACCCTTCTGGACTGAACTTGTGTTAAGTTCAACCCACAAGGATTGAAATTTCAAAAGTGGCCTATCATATAAAACCAATAAAAAAGTGCCTCAAATCAAAGACCACTGTCAAAATTGGCCTCTCATGCACTTTTCCCGTTGGACAAGGGAAAGGGCAAATTTGCATGGAAAGGCTAAATTAGTGTTGTTGTTTACCTTTTTACCCCTCAAGTGAGTTATGCTAAAATAGCCTATTTGCTGGAATTTCAAGGCACTTTTTTGAGAATTTCATGGAAGATCGTCGGGGCTATCATCCAGGAGTAAAGTATGGTGGATTGTGGCAATCACAAGGAAAACTATTTTTTTACAATTTTCTTTACCAGGGCTAAAATTTAAAAACATATAGATAAGCAAATAGATTTCGTGCAAATCATTGACTCATTTTAGATAAGTTGGTAGTACTTGTTTATTTAATTATTATTGATGAATGTTTTTCTTTAGATTTAAGTGAACCTTTTTAGGCAAAATGTGATCAATGTTTAACAACGTATTTATTTGGTTTCAATAGATTAAGAAATGGGTAAATCTTGTTAATTATGTAGGATTACGTATAGTTGGACTTGAAACTGGACTTAACCGCTAAGTTCTGAAGTTGCACATAAATTAAGGAAAAAATACAAATAGCCCCCAATATAGCATATTAATAATACACCTATAAAGGGGATGTGTCTTTCCACCTACTTGGTGCATAGAGAAGCTAGAGTAACAAATAACAAAAGCCTTAATAGCTATTTGGACGGTAATTTTTTTTTTTTTGGCAGACAAAATAGAGGAATATATTTATTTTTATAGTTTACTATTTATTTTGAAGAATATAATAGTTACTCAACTTTTAAGGGTATTTTAGTCTTTCACTTTTTACTTTAGGGATTCGGTAATAATATGATATATATTTGTTTTATATCTTTTACATATTTAAATCATCAAATTCTATCTAAAAAATACATGTAATATATTTTAACATTATTATTTTTACATATTATTATCATGAAATTATATCGAATAAATATTGGCATAATACATAAATAGCCCTTAAACTTGTCCGAATATTTTATTTAGACACTTTAATAATACCCCTTTACATTTGAACACTTAAAATTATGTGCCACATGAGCACTGGTGCGCATGCACACCAGTGGACCCAACATATATTTAACTCTACAACTAACGCAAGAAGTCAAAAAAAAAAATGGTGTGTTTTTTCCGCAAAGGTAAATTAAACCCACCCTATTTAATTCCCACACCCTTCACTATTTATTCCAAAACCGCAGCCATAATTTCTTCTATGTAGCTACTATTTTTCTAAATTCTTTAGCTGAAAATTAATTGAATCCCCTACCCATTTTATAATTAATTCCTCTAACTTCTTCATCTTTTTTACCTTCGCTGAACCTCTCTGATGTGGAACTCATCAATGCGAAGTACATATATATTGGGTAAAAATTTACCGAGCCTCGGCATCGGGGCTCAAGGTATGACTTGACCAAGTTTCCCCGAAGACAACCCCTCGAGGGAAAATATGTTGTCCTCAAGGCTAGCCACCTCGAACAAGAAGGAACCAAGGTCGAAGATTGAGGCTCGGTCAGATTGAAGAACAATCGCCATGAGGCAGGTTGTCGATCCCTCGAGGGAGTGTGATACCTCGCGAACGAGTTCAACCTTTTGTAATTGTCTACCGTTGCGTGAGCATTAAAGAGGAAGATCATGGGCTACGTGAGTAGTGGTTATTAAGTATACTTATTACTCTTTTATTTTCTATAGACTATAAATATGTACCTTGTAACTAAGAAAAGATCATCCTGAGTTATAACATAACACTTATACTTTTCTGTTCATTACTGTTTATCATTGTTTCTCCGGTTATTATTCATTTCTTGCTCGTTTCTTGGCTTTGATACGAACGAATTGGTAGTTAACCCAAAACAAATTCGATTTAGTATCCTAATCAGATTTAAGCTAACACACCATACGTAGTGGATTCATGTAAATGTGAAAATTTCTGGGTGTCTTGGACTTAAAAAAATCCAGGTTGAAGGCTCTATGGATGTCAGCTCGAAAAGGTATTTTCTTTATGCCTATATTGTCATGGGTTCAAGAATTAATTTTGTTCTTCTCTTGTTGTCTAAAGACGGATGTAACTACTTCTGATAGGTCGATGATGAAGTGTTTGACCAAGACAAAACCACTATATGTGGTTTATTGAAAAAAGTCAAGAACTTTGAAGAGAAAAGCGCTCAAACAAGAAAAAAATGGCGGAAGAAATTATTATGTGTGGTTGTAATGGTTTGTATTCTGATGGTAAATAGGATAATACTCGAGCAAATTGTTATTGAATGGTGTTTTAGGTTGTTGTAAGTTTGTGTGTTTGTTATGCCAAACTGTTGATTAAGTAAATGTATTTGGCCATTGTTGAATGAAATTTGTATTCTAAATTTCTGGAAAATATTGTAAACTGCAGATTCTCCAATCTTATTCTGCATTGTATAAACATAAAAACCAAGTACAAATCTGCATTGCTTAAATACCTCACAAATAATAGACTTAATTGTATAAACAAGAAATACCAAGTGTAAATCCTCATTGTATAAACAGAATTAATAATAGAATGAATTGCATAAACAGGAAATATCAAGTGTAAATCTTCATTGCATAAACAGGAAATATCAAGTGTAAATCTTCATTGCATAAACAGAATAGCAATATTAATTATAGATTGAATTGCATAAACAGGAAATACCAAGTACAAATTTATAATTTACACTACTTACAATAGTGTTTCAAGTATCTGGACACCACAGAAGATAAATAAATTACTTCATGTCTAGCTTGATATAAAAGTTGGCATTTCAGCCACAAATAAACACATCTCCGTCTAGGAACTGCTTCCTTGAGTTGGTGTCGATGGTACACTTGAGTTCCCAGCTTGACTTTTCTTTCTTGCATCCATATACGACAACTGAGATGTGCTAACTGCATTCCTACCTTTCCATTTAAAACTATGGAGCTTATAGCCTATATCTACATTTCTTGCATTGCTACTCTTTACAACTTTAGTACCATGGTTCACAACTCTCTCACTTGAAGTACCAGCCTGAAATTGAAAAATATTTAACTTCAAATCAGTGACAACAGAATTTAAAAGTGTAGAAATAGAAAGACTTGATCAAAGGAATATAAATCGATGATTGTCCTTCTAGTTTCGGGGTTAGTGTAGCCACCAAATCCTACAATTTGTGAAGACCTTCTTGACCATTTCAGGCCAACAGTTTGTGAAGAAATTCCCATTCCTCTTCCCCTTTGAACACCATCATGTTCCCTGTTAGGAGCAGAATTAGGCACTGTAGTTCCAGTAAAGTCTGTACCAACAGTTTGTGAAGAACTTACCCTTCCTCTTCCCCTTCCATTAGTCCTCTATTAGGACTGTCTATATATTCTGCCATAAATATTTGTACTATATTTTCTATATGTATATATATCTCTATGTGTGTATTTGTATTATATATTCTTAAAACCTACAAGATTACAAAATTCTACTAAGTGACTAGGAAAAGAAAGAAAAGATATAATGTGTTTACAAAAATAAATAATGGGTTAAAATAGGGGTTTTTTTACACAAATATACAAATTTTTACTCTTAATTACAAAAAAATAGCAATATTTTTCTAATTACAATGCATAGCATTATTTACCATAACACATTTCACAAAAATATATTTCACTTTCATTTTTCAAATTACAACATCTCACTTTACTCCCCCTTCCTCCCATAGCCCCAACACCGCCTATCACCACCTCATCCCTCCCTATTTCCACCGCCTATCAGCCCCCCCACTTCCAATCCAACATCTATATACCTAGTCTTTCTTTCTTCCTTTAGCGAAGTTTATCGGAAGTTTCAGAAAATTAAGTGAAAGGTCAGTATCAGAAAATTGAGTTTCCAAAACCTGATGCGTCACTTGGCAATTCCATGCAACTTTCAATTGACTCTGGGAGCTGCAACCACACTCCACACACACTTTACAGTTTTTTGTTTCTCCTTTCTTTAAAATTATAGGCTTGTGTACATTTCCCTCTTTACGTTTAAATTTCCATCAAGACTTCATGAAGTCTAGTCTTTTAGTAATTAAAAATATGCTATGCTTCTGATGACATACTCGAGGGTTACGCCTATATAAGTAACTTTAAATAGCCTGTGTCTTTTACTTCTTTTTTTGGACCTTATACATAAAAGCGTTCCCTGAACCGCGATGAAACAATCTGAAACGATCACAAATAGGCCTGAAACAGTCTGAAAAGATGCTGAAACAATTAGACACAGTGCTGAAACGAAACTGAAACGGTGCAGAAACAGTTAGAAGCAGTTGAAACGATACAGAAACAGTTTGAAACAGTTGAAACGGTGCAGAAATAATTTGATACGGTACTGCAGAAACAGTTGAAACGGTGCTGCAGAAACAGTTGAAACGGTGCAGAAACAGTTAGATACGGTGCTGCAGAAACAGTTGAAACGTTGCAGAAACAGTTAGATACGGTGCTCCAGAAACAGTTGAAACGGTGCAGAAACAGTTGAAATGGTGCAGAAACAGTTGAGATACGGTGAGATACAACGAGATACATCGAGGATGGGATGATGAAAAGTGAAATTGGGGAAAATTATAGGAATAAAAGTAAAATTGGGGGAAATGGTGGGAGGAAAAGTGAAATAGGGAGAAATGGGAAGAGCAAAAGTGATAATGGGGGAAATGGGAGGAAGAATGTAAGGGTTTGGTATGTTATGGGAAAATATTGCTATGTTTTTGCTATATTTGTAATTAACTTGTGTTTTCCTCTATATAGGGTTATTTTGCTAAAATATTGTTATGTTTGGTAATTAAGTTCTAAAACTTGTACTTTTAGGTAAAAAATCCTTAAAATAGTTATGTGGGTAACAATCCTCATAAATTATGCAAGATTTTGCATCTAATTGCCTTGTGGTGCATTACACTAAATCTTCTAGCTCCCATATGAAAATTATTTAACATATAACCTTACACATTAGAAGTTATCAGAACTCTTACTATTGTTTGTGCGAAATAGACAAATATGGTGCTGTTACAGTTTTAACCTTTACAAGAAAAATATTACAATTTGACTGCATCAGGAAAAAAGTTGTTGGCAACTGTCGTTGCTAATAGAATTATCTTGCAATCACCTAAAAATTTCTTAAGGGAAGAGGAGGCGGGGAGGGGGTGCAAATCTGTAAGACTTTCCTTATAACCAAACACGGTATAATATGGGCTTTTACGAGAGTATTAGCCTTGACCAATCGCAACCCAAATGATCCCTTAGTGACTTTAACCAACTAGAGCTATAAACTGGACAATTATCTCGCAGGGGACTTTAACCAACTAGAGCTATAAACTGGACAATTATCTTGCAGGGGGCTAAAATTGTGAGAGAACCAGACGTGGAAAAACTTACAAAAATAGGACACTATTAGTGCCCCTTTACAATATGTCTCCCATAAGAAATGAAATTCTCATTTTAACTATGACACCTTAGGCAATGGTTCTCCTAACTGGCCTCGCTTAAAATGGTTTGCAAGACTGGCCTCCATTAACTTTAAGTAAGTGCTACTACAGAGACACCCACTTCATCTTTTATAATTTGAAGTGCTACCCGCAGATGGAAATACTCTTATGAGAATATTATATTGACGCACGCATCCCGCAATCCCTTTCAAGTAAGTGTTGCCCCCGTGGTAGCACTTGATCTTTTATCTCTTTCCACATTCTCCCAAATAACTTGAAGTGCTACCTTCCAGGTAGCACTTACAGCACTTGGCAATCCCTATAAGTAAGTGATGCACCCTTGGTAGCACTTGACCTTTTATCTGTTTCAACTTTCTCCCAGATATTTGATGTGCTACCCCTACAAGCAGCACTTGCCCGTTATATTTCCCGAAGAGACAGTTTATACCTTGAAGTGAAGCACCTGCAGTAGCATTTGTCGATTTATAACTTGAAATGCTACTCCCAAGCCCATTTTGCTAAATCATTCTTAAGTGGAGACAAAAAACTATAACTAGGAATAAGGGGGTACATATAATGAAATTTTTTGAAAAATCTCCTATTTCTCAGCTGCTTGGCCCAAATAAAGCGCCCAAAAAGTTGCACTAATTTTAGTAAAAGTGAGGGTCGATATTTGCAGCGAGATGTAATGGTGCTACTAAAAATAGACATATGATATAAGAACATATATGCCAGTTGACATTTTAGGAATATAAATTACAAAATATACCGATGTTTCAAGAAATTCCAATATATAATGACATCTTTACAGATTATTACAAAATAAATCATTCATACATTTTTCTCTTTCTCTAACACCTTACTCTAATTTTTCTCTCTCTCTTTCTCTCCCCCTTCTATACCTACTCGCTGACCTCCATTCCGGCCTATGCTGGACTATGTCATCTCTGGCTTCTCTCTGCTCTTCTCAGACGACTACTGTGATGTTGTTGCTGAAGTTGTTGCACAACTATGTTACTGCTTTGGCGGCTACCGAGGCTGATGCTGCTTTTTCAACTGTTGTCGGATCTGTTGCGCCAATCTGCTTCTTCTTTCTTTTATTTTTTCTTATAATAAACATCATTTGTTGGGGACTTTTTTAAGATAAGTGATAGGTTATGATGGTTTGTAGATGTAGCGTAGTGGTATGCGGTGGTGGTATTATGAATTTGTAGGGTATTTTTTTGTATGTTTTGCGTATTTTTTTTATTTTTTTTTGTGAATATATTATGTATTTTGTATGTGTATATATTTGTATATTTTGTATGTGTATGTGTATGTCTATTGGTAGAAAATAAATATATATTTTTATATATGCTTGTATTATTGTATATATGTATGTCAAATGTAGCCTAGTGTATGTGCATGTGTTTTTTTTTTTTTTTTTTTTTGGTATATGTTTGTACATTTATTGTTGCAATTGGTGCACCTTCAACAGACACTAGAGGGGAGAGGGGGTGAATAATGTCTTCCGATTTTCGCCTTCCGAAGAACCTTGCTTGTGCCCGCAAGAACCTGGTTCTTGACGAATTTTTCCTAAACATTGTGCTAATAACAATAATGCGGAAATAAACTTGCACAGTGATTTTTACGTGGAAAACTGCTTTCTCAAGGGAGAAAAACCACGACCCACACTCTGAGATTTTGAAAACTCTTTCACTAACACAACGAGCAAGTTTTAGGTTACAAACTCTATAACCAAGGGACTAAACTCTAGTACCTAAGACTGCCTACAATCAACTTAAGTAAAGACACCTAGGAAACTCCTAAGTAAAAGACTGCCTACGATCCACGACCGTAGAACTCTTTTAAGCTAACTCTAGCCTAAAAGCACAAGGATTTCTCCAAATAAAGTACCTAAACAATGCTTCTCAAGTAAGCGTAATAGGTTATAACTCAAAGCCCTAATACATATGAACTAGACTCGGACAGAAACTCAATACAGCTTGATGAAGAACCACTTGTCCAGTCAGGTCCTTCTGCACGTTCTTGTTGGACTGGTATGATTATGCCTGATGAAGAACCTCTAGTCCAGTTAATTTCTTCTGCGCGTTCTCTTCAGAATTATCAACCTTTTAAGCTCTCAATCTCTCTCTATATAGCTGAAGAGATAGTATTTCGTGCATGTCTCTTAAGTCTTCATAATGATGTTTATATAGTGTGCATAAGACTTCTTGATGGACAAGGAAAAAAATTATTCTCCAATTAGGACTCAATAAATACTTTCCTTATACACTTTTACCCCCAACACACTTTTTCCATTCTTGGACTCTTTGAAAATATTCCCCATTATTATGTAGATCTTCCAAGATACTTCCAGCTGGCACCCAAGGCAATTAGGGTTTATTAGCCGCCTTTTATGCTTTTATATTCATGTCCAAGAGACTCCTAATCCCATTAGGATTGAACTCTGCACTGCTTCGAAGAACCTTCCTGCGCGAGGTTCTCCTAGTCCTACTAGGATTCTGCTTCCTTCCCCATACTGCTTCATAGAACCTTCCTTCGCGACTCCTAATCCAATTTGGATTGTAACACTGCTGCGTCCAGGTTCTTTCCAATTCTATCTCGGACTGGGAATGTATTTGTGTATCTTTTCATTATCAGTAGAACCTGTCAGAGAACAAGGTCCTTCTTCTGAGAACAAGGTCCTTCACCAGTTTCTTCTCGTTTGTCAATCATCAAAGCTCAAAATTCAACAAATTCCCCCTTTTTGATGATGGCAAACAAATGTTGCCTGGATGCTGTTCAAACACACACAAAAGCAGTGAAACAGGTATAAGAATTAATAACAGAACGAAACTGGGTCACAAACACCTCCAACATTTTTTCTTCCCCCTTTTGGCATCATCGAAAAGATCACAGTACACCTGCCAAAGAACCAGTCAAGTAATGTCGAGTCTATAGCCTAGACGGCAGCAAATCAATCATATGCAGAACCTGTCAAACTTCAATCTAAGATGCTTAGTTAAAACCATAAGATAAGAGAGTTGATCAGTAATGAATCAAGCAAAATATCCAAATAAGCATCCAAAACATTAAGATTAAGATCATAAAGATTGTCTTAAACCGAACATCACAGAGAAATTGATGGAATATAGGTTATAGGGTAGGAACTGGTTCTTCTCTGGAAAGTGGATAGAACAAAGATTCTTTTAAGAGCAAGCATCGTCGCAATGTTCCTTGAGTTTCCTTGCATTTCAAGCACCAGTTCTTCTTCCATAAGCTTCTACCTTCTGATTCCAATCACCCATACAAGGACCTTCATCGCTATCATGCTCTATAGGTTCGTCTGCAGATTCTTTCTCCAAATGCTAATCATAGCTCTTTAGGATCTTCCTTTCAAAGCCATCATGATGATCAGGTTCTGTACATTTGTCTAAAGATATACCAAAGAGTTCCATGATCTATATAAGAAGAAGCTCATAAGCTAACACATGCTCTCCTAGTTCCATATTAGTTATCCTCTAAATATGTTGTATCATTACTCCTGGCCAGATTGATATGAACCTCCATATCCAATAGGTCCATGTAAGTTAAATTTATAAAGTTTATCTCACTATGACACTAGGACCTCTGGACCAGGTTCTTCAGTACAAACTCAAACAACAATGGATAGAAGGATGCGATAACCTTTTTTTCCAACTAGGTGGCTCTGGTAAGACTTGGTTTCCCATGAATATCTATGTACAACTCTCAAGTCATCAAGAGTGTACAACTTTCTTGACTCTACATGAACCAGGTTCTTCCAGCTTTGAGCATTCAACATTGCAACCAGTTGTACAATTCTACCTCTCCTAATAAGATATTCCTTCAACCAACATCTCAGTTCACTTCATTCATTTTCTTGTCAGCCACCTTTTTCTCTGCACTAGAACCAGGTTCAATAGGAGATTTTTCAGGCCTCACCTCTACTCAAGTTTCTTTTATTATTTTTACTTTTTCAGCACTTGAAGAACACACTTAGTAGTCATTCTCCTTAATTAGATTAGGGGTATGTCATCATCATGTTCCTCATGAACTTGAGAAAATGGTTCATTGGCCACTACATTACCAGCTTCTTTACCAAGTTATTTGTGCAAATCTTCCTACTTTCCAGGTTCTACTACATGGGTCACCATTGTTTCCGCTTATTTCACTCAAGAGAACGACTTCCTCATCCTAATCACTATCACCATATAAATCTTTAGGAATTGGCTGAATTTATTTTCAATTCATCAGTCTTGGATCCTTTAAACATACACTAGGATCATCTACATATAAAGAGTCGGCCATATCCCAAGACACAACCTCTTTTCCAAACATTCATCACTAGGAAACATCAAATCTGCTTCATCAACAGTCGAGGAACCATTGGGTAAACTAGGTTCTTCCACAATATCCTTTTCTGTTTCAGCAACACCATCAGATTAAGCAATATCTGAAACGACCTCGGTCAGTCGTTTCGAAAGTTAGGACTCCGATTGGCGTGCGTAAGGTCCATTAGGACATGTCTGTAAAATTTGAGCTAAATTAGACCTCGTTTGGTAGGCATCGGAAGAAGGTTTTAGTTTTTATGGTCAATAAATATTAAAAAAAGATTTTTGAGCTCGGTTTGGGCGAATGAGCTCCGATTCAAAATCTGAAAGCGCTGTTAGGTTCGTATGATTATTTGTGACTTTTTTAATTTTTCGAAAGTGACTTTCGATGTTGTTCGGCTAGTTTCCGCTAAAATGCCGAAAGTTAAATAATTTGACCTTTTTCCTTTAAATTCGCATCTTGAGTTTTGGGAGTCCGATTTGAGATCCGTCTTTGCGAATATGTTACATATATTTTGTATAACTTACTTGAAAAATTTGGGATCATTTCGACTTCTCTAGGGTTCTATTTTAATTTTAATCGTCGTAGCGATTTTATTATATATATATAAAAAAAAAAAAAAAAAAAGAGAAGAAGAAATTGAAAAATTGAAAGGCGGCTTAGGGATTTACTCCCTTATAAGCAGTAGCCAAGCTACATAATCAGAAACGTACAACAAATACAGAGAAGAGAAAAAATTAGAAAATAGGGAGGAAAAAAGGGAAAAAGGAGTAGAAAAATAGTGGAATTTCTACCCCAAATCTTTAGGTAATGATGTTAACTCATTATCTTAGCTTATTACGTGTGTTTGAATATATTTTTACGGTAAAAATAGGGATATTAGACATCGCCCTAATGACGTAAATTGATAGTTTAAAGGGTCAATTGGACCCCGATGATGGAAATGATTATATATTTATACTCAGTGAGTTATGGGTAATATATAAATATAATTTATTTAGAGTTTGGTTATGGGACTTTGAACCCTGTATATAGGTCTGGCCTGCGTATTGCGTATGCGAATAGGGTATCAGGTTCCTAACTGGATTGCCCTAAAACATAAGGAATGAAGCCTTTAGCTTTATTTGATATAATTTTTCTGCTTATTGAATAGAAAGAGATCATTTGGCAAATAATACAAAGGAAAAGCCAGTGGTTGAGTAACAGGACTAGCTTCAGAATACGGTAAGTGTTTATATCCATTTCTTTGGAGGCACTTGGCCTCGTGGATTTTCTACCACGTGTTCCTTACGTGTGTAGCTGCCGATAGGCGTACTCATTACGCCTTAGCCTTGGATTTACATTCTATATTATATATTATGTCATGTTATTGCTATTGCATTGGGAATCTGAGTATTGTACTTTGGTTTGGAGTTGACATATACTTCCCGGCAGTCGATGAGAATCCCGCGCCGGTGAAGGGTTATCATCGCATCATATTGAGGGTAGGAGGATTCCACCCTCGGAGCAGGAGGATTCCGCTCCATTGCATCATATTGTGGGTAGGAGGATTCCGCCCTCGGAGCAGGAGGATTCCGCTCCATTCATTTGGCACATGTGACCCATTTCATATCATTTCATTTCATCTCATTTCATATCATATCATTTCATTTCATCTCACTCCATTTCATTTCATACTATTGTGTAGATTTTCTGTACATGACTACTGTTCTGCTTATATGTGCATTGCTTATTTGTTGATTGTTGTCTGCTTCCGTTTCCCTGACTAGCGTATCTATTTTTCGAGGTTGCTAGTTTGTTCGCACTTATTGAGTCCTCATGACTCACCCCCCCTATTTGTCCTTGTGTTTTCTTTTCGTTCGGCAGATTCTGCTCCAGGACCCAGCCAGTCGCGCCGTGGTTGAGGAGTAGTACGTTCTCAGCTGTCTACGGTGAGCCATCATGTTCATTGCGGCCACCAACTTCAGATATTACAGTTTTCCTTACTTTTGCTCCCTTTGGGAGGTGTATATATCTTTTGGCCTTCTTAGATGTCTGATTTGGAAACCTTTAAACCTGTGTATTCTGGGTAGTTAGTTGTTTTGTCCAGACAGTTTGTATATATGTCTATCCTTGAGAGTTATTTTATGTTGTTAAGGTCATGTTTAATTTTATTTTCAAGGTAATTTTGTGTCGTTTTTATCGATTTTGTCTATAGGGTTCGCCCGACAGGTCTAGGAAAAGTGGTTGGGTGCCCGCACGGCCTAACCGAAAATGCGGGTCGTGTCAGTTGGTATCAGAGCGAGGTTTAGAGTCTTTCCAGATCATGACAGTGTCTAATAGAGTCTCGCTGATCGGGCGGAGACGTCCGTACCTATCTACGAGAGGCTATGATGGCATTTAGGCAGTTTCCCTTCTTTTTTCCCTGTCGTGCGTGAGTCTTCTTATCTGAAGTTAAATATTTTTAATTTTCCGCAGTATGGTGAGAACGCGCGCGAATGTTCGGCGAGAGGCGGAGGAGCCAGCGGTCGCCCCTATGCCTGCTGCTCCACGAGGTCGCGGTGTTGGCCGCGCTAGAGGTCGTGGTCGAGGCAGAGGTAGAGTTGCCCAGGCTGCGAGGATGGTGGATCGTGTTGATCCTGCTGCAGAGGTTCCGATAGTGCCAGCTTTTGCCGGGCAGGGGGAGCAGGGCTTATTCGTTTCCCCCGTACTTCATGACGCTTTTATGAGATTCTTAGCGACGCAGATGCCCCAGGGACCTCCTATTTCTCAGGCTGCCGTAGATGCTCATATTCCTCAGGCTGCTGTAGATGCTCCTATTCTTCAGGCTGCTGTAGATGCTCCTATCCCTCAGGCAGCTCCTCAGGCTGCGGTAGATATTGGTTCTCAGGTTCAGGAAGCCCGCATTCCAGCTCCACAGGTAGCCCTAACAGTTCATGTTCTAGGTGGTTATGTTCCAGAGGTAGTGGGTGTTATACCTCCAGTTGCTCAGGCTAGTCAGCCAGTCCAGGTAGCAGATCAAGTTGATGATCCGGCAAGGTTGCATTATTTTACCCGACTTAATCCTCCGAAGTTCTCTGGTCAGAAATCAGATAAGGTTAAGCCTCGTGAGTTTCTTGATCAATGTCAGCGTATCTTAAAGGCCCTTGGATATCTTGAGCAGTATGGAGCTGATTATACTGCTTTCCAGGGTCCAGCTTTAGCTTGGTGGACCGCACTCCGATCAGCTAGGCAGGGCTTACCTAAGCTGACCTAGAGTGAGTTCTCTCATCGATTCATGGAGAAGTTTTTCCCTCGCAGTCAGCAGGATGAGAAGAGGAGACAGTTTGAGAGGATTGGACAGGGTAACCTGTCAGTCACGGAGTACGAGCTTTTATTTTCAGAGATGTCCAGCTATGCTCCAGATCTTGTGCAGGAGCCCTCTGAGAGGGTTAGACATTTTACTGATGGGCTTTCTCCTTATTTGCGGTCCCAGATGGCTCGTGAGATTGAGGCTGGCACTCTATTTGATGTCGCTGTTGATATTGTCAGGAGGTATGAGGCCTATCATAGATTGGATATAGAGGAGTTATAGCGAGAGAGTAAGAGATCTCGTGGTCCCGGGCATTCTAGTACCTCGTATGGAGGTAGGAGTTATCAGCAGCAGGGTAGGCCTCCTGTCAGACCAGCTCAGTTTCCAGCGCGTGGTTCTCAGAACGCGCCTACTTCTTCTCAGGGTCGGTTTGGGTTTCGCCCGCGAGATCAGTCTCAGTTTGATCAGCGTAGATTTTCTCCAGGGTGCTTTATCTGTCAGGATCTAGGGCATCATAAGAAGGATTGCCCTTATCTCCATCAGCAGGGTAGTAGCCGCCCTTTCCCTCGCCTTCCAGCGCCTATGCAGCAGCAGCCTCAGGGTGCCCCTTCAAGGTCTCAGCCAGCTAGAGGTACACCACCATCTGGTAGAGGTCGGGGTCGTGGTTCAGGTGGTCCCTCCAGGGGTGGATCTCAGGGTGGTAGTTCAGCTCAGCCGCAGAGACAGCTATATGCACTGCCGGCCAGGCAGGATGCCGAGGCATCCCCAGCTGTTGTTACAGGTATTTTATCTGTTTGTGGTCGAGATGCATATTCTTTGGTGGATCCAGGATCTACCTATTCATATGTATCTCCTTATTTTGCTTCGGGTTTTCATGTTGATTATATGTGTCTTCGTGATCCATTCTGTGTTTCTACTCCTATTGGAGAAATTATCATCGTGGATCGAGTTTATCCAGCTTGTACCATATCTTTTGGGGGCCGTGAGACACTAGTAGATCTTCTAATCCTAGATATGGTTGATTTGATGTTATTATTGGCATGGATTTGTTGGCGTCGTGTCATGCCACATTAGATTGTCATGCCAAGTCTCTTCAGTTGTCTCTTCCTTGTTCAGCACCAGTGGTGTGGCAGTGTTCTTATTTGCCACCCAGAGGGCATGTTATTTCTTTCCTGAAGGCAAAACAGATGATGGATAAAGGGTGTTTAGCGTATCTTGCCATGGTTTGAGATACCACTGTGGAGATTCCTCTCTTGATTCTATTCCTGTCGTTAGGGAGTTCCTGATGTGTTTCCAGATGATTTGCCAGGACTTCCTCCTGATCGAGAGATCGAGTTTGGCATTGATACAGTGCCAGGGACTCAGCCTATTTCTATCCCTCCTTATCGTATGGCCCCATCAGAGTTGAAGGAGCTGAAGGAGCAGTTGCAAGATTTGCTTGATAAGGGGTTCATCAGGCCGAGTATTTCTCCGTGGGGTGCTCCTGTTCTATTCGTGAAAAAGAAAGATGGGACTATGCGAATGTGTATTGATTATCGTCAGCTAAATAAGGTCACCATCAAGAATAAGTATCCCTTGCCTCGCATTGATGATTTGTTTGATCAGTTGCAGGGTGCCAAGTTCTTTTCGAAGATCGATCTGCGATCTGGTTATCATCAGCTAAAGATTCGTAAGTCAGATATCTCGAAGTCTGCTTTTAGGACTCGTTACGGCCATTATGAGTTCCTAGTTATGTCTTTTGGGCTGACTAATGCCCCTGCAGCCTTTATGGATCTCATGAACCGGGTGTTTAAGCCATTCCTTGATTCCTTTGTCATTATCTTCATTGATGATATTCTTATTTATTCTCGTAGCCGCGAGGAGCATGATTATCATCTGAGGGTGGTTCTTCAGACCCTCCGTGATCGTAAGTTGTATGCCAAGTTCTCGAAATGTGAGTTTTGACTTGATTCTGTAGCATTTTTGGGTCACGTGGTATCTAGTGAAGGTATCAAGGTTGATCCGAAGAAGATTGAAGCAGTGCAGAAATGGCCTCGTCCTACCACTCCGACGGAGATTCGCAGCTTCCTTGGATTGGCAGGTTATGATCAGAGGTTTGTGGAAAAGTTCTCTACTGTTGCAGCTCCCCTGACTCGCCTGACGCAGAAGGCGGTTCAGTTTCGATGGTCCGATGAGTGTGAGGCCAGCTTTCAGAAGCTTAAGGCCTTATTGACTTCAGCTCCAGTGTTATCCCTTCCTTCGGGCACCGGTGGATTTGTAGTTTATTGTGACGCATCTCGTGTGGGCCTTGGTTGTGTTCTTATGCAGCACGGGAAGGTAATTGCTTATGCTTCCAGACAGTTAAAGCTGAATGAGAAGAATTATCCGACTCACGATTTAGAATTGGCAGCTGTGGTCTTTGCTTTGAAGATATGGAGGCATTACCTTTATGGCGAGCCTTGTGAGGTGTATACAGATCATAAGAGTCTGCAGTATCTTCTCTCTCAGAAAGATCTTAACGGCCGACAGCGGAGATGGCTTGAATTGATTAAAGATTATGATCTCACTATCCATTATCATCCTGGGAAGGCGAACGTGGTAGCAGATGCTTTGAGCAGGAAGTCCATGGGCAACATGGCTTTTCTTTAGGCTGACATGAGACCATTGGCCCGAGAATTGCAGTCCCTTGGCGACTTTGGCGTGAGATTTCTTCTTCCAGACCCCAGTAGAGTCTTAGCGTGTATTGCAGCTCAGTCTTCCTTAGTCAGTCAGATGAAGGGAAGACAGTTCGAGGATCCTCATATGCAGGAGTTGCGTGGTCGTGTCCTAAGTGGAGGAGTTCCCTCCTTCGAGCTTGATTCAGATGGAATTCTTCGGTTTAATGATCGACTCTGTGTTCCTGATGTTGGGGATTTGAGGCAGTCGGTGCTCGGTGAAGCTCATAGCTCGCGTTATTCCATTCATCCTGGAATTACAAAAATGTATCAGGACCTCCGAGAGCTATACTGGTGGAAGGGGATGAAGAGAGATGTATTTGATTATGTATCTCGTTGCTTGAACTGTCAGCAGGTTAAGTTCGAGCACCGGAGACCAGCAGGGCTAGCTCAGGCATTGCCCATTCCCGAGTGGATGTGGGAGCACATCACGATGGATTTTATAGTTGGTCTGCCAAAGACCCTGCGGCGCCATGATTCAGTCTGGGTCATTGTCGACCTACTGACTAAATCAGCTAACTTTATCCCTGTAAAGACTACTGATTCAGCTCAGAGACTGGCGCGGATTTTCATTGAGCAAGTGGTTAGGCTGCATGGTACTCCTATATCCATTATCTCAGATCGTGGTTCCCAGTTTACTTCTCAGTTCTGGCAGTCTTTTCAGAGAGAGTTGGGGACCCAGGTGCAGCTTAGCACAGCATTCCATCCTCAGACTGGCGGTCAGTCCGAGCGGGTTATTCAAGTTCTGGAGGACATGTTGAGAGCTTGTGCACTTGACTTCGGGGGTTACTGGGATGATCATTTGGCGTTAGCGGAGTTCTCTTATAATAATAGCTACCAGTCTTCTATTCAGATGGCTCCATTTGAGGCCTTATATGGTCGTCGATGTCGTTCTCCTATTGGCTGGTTTGAGTCTCGAGATGTCGAGGTGATGAGTTCAGATATGGTTCATCAGACTCTTGAGGTTGTTCGTGTCATTCAGGATCGTTTACGGACCGCCCAGAGTAGGCAGATTTCATATTCAAACCGGAGGAGCCGAGAGTTAGAGTTCGAGGTCGGGGTGATGCAATACGAACCAGGCTCACCTGTTCGATTCATCAAGCAAGTCCACCGAGGAGTCACCTGGCGCCCACGATCAAAGTGTGGCCGGAATGGAAGATCTCGAAGACTGCCTCGACGAGCAATAACTTTGGAAATCCACCGAGCAGACAACAATTGACCGTTGCTGACACTGACTTCGGGGAGCTGTGAGATCGAGCACGACTAACGATCAAGTTTGAGCCCGAAGCTGAAAGCAACCGAACCGAGGAAGAGCGACGCCGAACAGAGAATCGATCAAAGGGCTACAAGTGTGCCCGAGGCAAGGGTGTTCGATTCCAAACGTGACCGAGGCAAACAAGCGTCCGAAGACAATGTGTTCGAGCTGAGCTGCCGAACACATAAGCTACTCCAGCCCTGCGTGGCTTTATCTCATTGGTCGCCTGTGACCACTTTACTATTTTGCCCTTTTCATTGTCTATATAAACTCCTAGCATAGCTCATTAGGAGACAGTTTTTTAGTTGATATTGAATTGAGAGAATAGAGATAGAATTGGCCGAGCCATTCTTGTTTGAAGCCCGAGGCTTCATTTATGCCTTCTTAGGCTTGGAACCGAATGGATTTCATCACTAGTATGAATCCTAGTTAGGTTCAAGTTTCCTTTCTCCCTTGGATAATCAATCATGATTTGATTCGGATTATCCATTTTTTCTTCTATTTCTGTTCTCCCCCTTCCCCGTTTTCTTGTTATCTTTGTTTCTTACTGCTTCCGCATCTTTACTTCATCGTTTCCGCGTCTGTTTGTCGTCTCCGATTGCAAAGTGTAAACCCACGGGTTTGCTTGCATCATCTTGGTATCAGAGCACGGTTTGGGCTTGTTTCTACAACCCCAAATCCTGTTCACGTTATCTTTATTTTCGTGCGTTTGTGTCTCTGTTTTCCGTTTCGAGTTCTTGATTTTGTTTTGTTACTGTTGGTGTTGATATTTTACAAAAAAAAAAAGTGTTAAAAGAAAATTCAAAAAAATTGTGTTTGATTGTTGGTTGTTTGGGAAAACAACCATTGATTCTTGTTCACCATCGAGTTCCGAATCCAACATGTGCCCGACGTACCAATTTCGTGACTAGGGTTTCTTGGTGAATTTTTGGACTGTTTTGAGCTTTAATGGTGACTGAAAACTCGAACCCCACTGTGTTTGGAAGAAACCGGTGAAGAATGGTGGTTCTTGAGTGATTTGGGTTGTTTGTTGCTTAAAATTCGAAGTTCTGAGTTTAAATCGTAGTCCATACGCCGGAAACTTGTTACAAAATCGTAACAGTGTACGACTCGAACGAGCTGGTTCTTAGCTCGAAGAACTTGAACTGAATTCCTCCGATGCTGTTGAAACCGGAGTCGATAAAGCGACCCAAATCTTGAGCTTAATCTGTTGTTAGTGGACTGTGAACGAATCTTGATATTGTCCGTACACCGGAGTAAAGATTCACTGTTCCATTGAAGAAGAAAGGGGTAAACTGTCAAATCTAAAACCCCAGGTGAAAAGTTGTCGGCTAGAAAAGGGAAAGCGGATAAGGTTAAACCCTATCTGAACCAAGGAGGAAACACTTGTACCGAGGTCACGTGTTCAGAAAATTCCGAAGCGGAACCGAGGAGGCAGATTCTCTTAGGATTTCACTTTTCTTGTGTCCAAATATTCTCGATAGTGGATCTCTGGAGTAATCCTTCCTACTCGAGGTCGTACTATCGAATCTGAGCTTATAGGAACTCGTGCGTGGGGTGACCGAAGTCCAATTTCGTAGATAATTCTTTGACTCCCCGTGCGCAGTTAAATTTCTACCGTTCCATCGAGTCATATAAACTCCTTCCGAACCTAAGCTTGGAAAGTACTAGTTGTGATTTATCACTTCGGTTTCCTAACAAGGAGGCAAGGCCAACTTGAGTGGAAAAAGGCTAAGTGGTGAGAACAATAGAGTGAGGTCACAAAAGCCAACGACCTTGAGTGTAAACAAGAGTGGAAAGAACATTGAGTGAACATTACTCGAGTGATACACGTGAGGGAGTGAACTTGTGAGGTCCTTTACTCTTGTTTGTTGCAGCTATGTCTTCGGATGATGGTAGCTATGGAGGGTATGATTCGTGTGGAGATGATGGAGACTATGGTTCCTACGGAGGTGATGATTGTTATAATGACCCCGGGGACTATGGCTCTTACGAGGACGAAGCAGGTCACTATGGTGAATACGAAGATGAAGAAGACTACGAAGCCTGTGAAGACGAACGAGAAGAATCTTTTGCTTCGGGTCAAGAATACGAAGGTAGTGACGCTTCGAGGTACGATGACTCTACTTACTCTCATTGTGATGACCTTGAATATGATGAATGTGACATCGAGGAAGTCGATGACGGAGTTGACCGAGCAAACTATTTGATGTCTTCTTCCGTCGGTGTCTCGTATGGAGCACAAGGGAGTAGTAGAACCCCTTCCATCGGGTTGGGAGGTGGTGGAGGTTGTTCCATGGGAGGAGGAAGATTTGCAACTTATAGTCGTGGCACACGATTTAATGCTTCCAAGTCCTATGGAAAGGGTGGCTCGAGGAGCACTGGTGGTTATGGACCCGAGGAGGGTAGAGGAGGTTTCTACCGAACACCTTCTTCGAGGAAAAGTTCTCACGGGTTCCATGCTAAAACTCCTTCCTCGACTTTCAACAAAACTTCTAATGTTGGAAGAGTGAAAGGAAGTGGGAGTTATTCTAGTGGTGCTACCACTAATGGAGGAATAAGGAGAACCCACGGATTGGGATACTCAAGTGCATACTTGGATCTCCCTATCCGAAACTTGGGTAGAAGTAGGTTCGCTGTTGAGGTGAATGGTTATGGAGGAAATTTGCTCAAGATTGGAGGTACCGATGTCAATTGCATTAGCGCTTATTTGGTACGGATCCTAAAAATACCATGCTATAAATTGAAGCATCCTTGTACATATAAGGGAGTGAGTGTTTCGTATGAGGCTCGAGTACTCATATCTCATGGAGATTATAGAGAATATGTTTGGTGCGATGTGTATTCCATGCCCGATCTTGATGTTTGGCTGGGAGACCCATGGGTGCACAGCAAGCAGATGCTATATATCGATGAGAGGGATGTGTACCTTGTGTACAACAGAGAGCTGCAAATGGCTTATACGTTCACACCTCACGGGTTGAAGGGAAAGATGTCCATTAGTGCATATGCTTCGAATTTACAGATGAGAAAAGAGCGAGAACTCCAATCCAGGATCGAAAGAGTGCCATCGAGGAGTCCTACGACCACAAGGAGCAGTGGGAAAAGTGCAAGAAAAGAACCGACCGAAGTCAGTACTGTGAACCCGAAGCCACAAACTTCGAAGTTAAGTGGTTCCCCGATAACTGAAGAGGAGACCTCGGTTGATGAGTCTTGGAGTCCTAGACTTCGGGTCGATGTCAAAGGTCCACCTACTCCAGCTATGGGTATTCTTGGTCCCCGACCAAACTCACCCGAATATGAGAGACAAAAGATAGAGAGGAGTAAGGGAGTGACCGGTGACAACTCTCGAGAGGAAAAAGGAGAGGCTGTGACGAGTGATGTGAGTGAGTTGTCACCACCTAAACCCACACCTGCCCGTGAAAGAAAAATGAGGGAAAAGAAAGAGGGAAAAAGAATCGATGACAGTGAGGACACCCCTTATTCTAACATTAACCTTTTATCTTTTCCTTCTACTTGTTCGAAATCTTGTACATGAACTCTTGGAGGCAAACCGATGGAGCCTCAACCATTTGCCGAAGTAAATAGGCAAGGTGAAGAAAATCTTTCATGTGAGCTCCACGGAGAAGAAACTACTCGTGAGACTTCGGAGACATTAAGAGATACCGAAGGTCATCCCGAGGTAAGTGTTCGAATTCCTTCCCGTGAGCATGATACTTCCTTGTCCTGTGAAATTACTAGAGAAACTCCTATGCTAGTTGATGATTTGTATGATTACAATGTGTTTGCAACTAGTGTAGAGTCGAATGGTCAACTTGTGAGTGAATGTGAACCACTAGTTGAGAGAATTGATATGCCACATCATGATGTGAGCTCGATCTTCATCGAATCTCTCTTTAGTGATGAAGTCGTAGTTGACCTTACTTGTGACCCTTGTTATGACACACCACCAATCTTTGATAAAGGGGAAAATGAGTTGTTTGATCATACCCTTGTTGAAATTAGTGCCTATGGTGGATCTGTGTTTTGTAGTGAGGAAGATGATACCCTCGAGGAGTCCTTAGTGGATGAGTTGGATCGGATTATATTCGATGACTCCTCAAGTGTGGTCGACGACCTGGGTTCGGATGCACCTTTGATGGGCAGTGAACTTATTTTCACTAACCCTCTGTTCGAAGGAGATGGAGATGAGCATCCGACTCGAGGAGAACCACCTCGGTTTGAAAGGCTTAACCCCGTAGATAATCCATTATTTGAGACCTTCTTCGGAAGTTTGTCTAAAGAGAAGGGTTGTCTTGGAGTTCATTGGGGAGGTGAAAAGCTCTCTCTTGGTGTGAATAAGATTGCTTTTAAGAAGGGGAGTGGAGTATTCGATGTTAGTTCTCGAGTCAATCATTTTACTTACTCCATTCCACATATTGATCACACCTCGAGTATAGTGCATACCGAAGTATATAAGCCCCATGGTGATAAAAGTGAATTTAGGGCTCGGTATGATGACTACGAGTTTAGAGGTGATAGGGCCTTTGATCGTCACATCTTTCATATAAAGTGTCCTATTGATCTCTTCGTGTACTCATGTGTTCGTTACAGTTCCTATTTGAGCCAAGAACTTGTTGTTTCCTTCGGAGACATAGGCTGTTTGATCATTATTGATGCTTGGCTCTACCATAAGAGTGTGTTTTCCACTCGTAAATACTAACCTACTTTCGAAGTAGGAAGCTTTGTTTGTCTTTGCCTTGTTGCAGGTCTTGCCGGTTTGATTTCGAGGACGAAATCCTTTCAAGAAGGGGAGGATGATGCAATACGAACCAGGCTCACCTGTTCGATTCATCAAGCAAGTCCACCGAGGAGTCACCTGGCGCCCACGATCAAAGTGTGGCCAGAATGGAAGATGCCGAAGACTGCCTCGACGAGCAACAACTTTGGAAATCCACCGAGCAGACAATAATTGACCGTTGCTGACACTGACTTCGTGGAGCTGTGAGATCGAGCACGACTAACGATCAAGTTTGAGCCCGAAGCTGAAAGCAACCGAACCGAGGAAGAGCGACGCCGAACAGAGAATCGATCAAAGGGCTACAAGTGTGCCCGAGGCAAGGGTGTTCGATTCCAAACGTGACCGAGGCAAACAAGCGTCCGAAGACAATGTGTTCGAGCTGAGCTGCCGAACACATAAGCTACTCCAGCCCTGCGTGGCTTTATCTCATTGGTCGCCTGTGACCACTTTACTATTTTGCCCTTTTCATTGTCTATATAAACTCCTAGCATAGCTCATTAGGAGACAGTTTTTTAGTTGATATTGAATTGAGAGAATAGAGATAGAATTGGCCGAGCCATTCTTGTTTGAAGCCCGAGGCTTCATTTATCCCTTCTTAGGCTTGGAACCGAATGGATTTCATCACTAGTATGAATCCTAGTTAGGTTCAAGTTTCCTTTCTCCCTTGGATAATCAATCATGATTTGATTCGGATTATCCATTCTTTCTTCTATTTCTGTTCTCCCCCTTCCCCGTTTTCTTGTTATCTTTGTTTCTTACTGCTTCCGCATCTTTACTTCATCGTTTCCGCGTCTGTTTGTCGTCTCCGATTGCAAAGTGTAAACCCACGGGTTTGCTTGCATCACGGGGACATGGTATTTCTGAAAGTGTCACCGATGCGAGGTGTAAAGAGATTTGGCAGGAAAGGAAAGCTTAGTCCCAGGTTCATTGGCCCTTTCCGTATCGAAAAGCGTATTGGTAAGGTAGCTTATCGGCTCGACCTGCCAGCTTCTATGTCAGTTCACCCAGTTTTCCATGTGTCGATGCTTCGAAAGTGTATCCGAGATCCTTCCGAAGTGATCGAATTAGACCCTGCTCAGCTAGATGTGAATCTGGCTTACGAGGAGTTCCCAGTAGCTATCGTAGCGCGAGATATCCCGAAGCTTCGTTCGAAGCAGATTCCGATGGTTCGAGTGCGATGGAATAATCGTCCACATGAGGAGGACACTTGGGAGCTTGAGTCCAGTATGCATGAGAGGTATCCTTACCTCTTCGACGATTCAGGTTCGAACTTGATCTCTAAAGCCTAAAAGTTCTAATCATTGTATATGATTTTGGTTTCGTAATAAATGTCATTGAAAATTAGTGTAAGCATTCTCATTAGAGGTGTGAAATCTATTTTAGACTCTTGCTCGTTCGAGGACGAATGAGAGTCTAAGTGGAGGAGAATGAAACGACCTCGGTCAGTCGTTTCGGAAGTTAGGACTCCGATTGGCGTGCTGATAATTTTAAAATATTCGTAAGGTCCATTAGGACATGTCTGTAAAATTTGAGCTAAATCAGACCTCGTTTGGTAGGCATCGGAAGAAGGTTTCAGTTTTTATGGTCAATAAATATTAAAAATAGATTTTTGAGCTCGGTTTGGGCGAATGAGCTCCGATTCAAAATCTGAAAGCGCTGTTAGGTTCGTATGATTATTTGTGACTTTTGTGATTTTTCGAAAGTGAATTTCGATGTTGTTCGGCTAGTTACCGCTAAAATGCCGAAAGTTAAATAATTTGACCTTTTTCCTTTAAATTCGCATCTTGAGTTTTGGGAGTCCGATTTGAGATCTGTCTTCGCGAATATGTTACATATATTTTGTATCACTTACTTGAAAAATTTGGGATCATTTCGACTTCTCTAGGGTTCTATTTTAATTTTAATCGTCGTAGCGATTTTATTATAAAAAAAAAAGAAGAAGAAGAAATTGAAAAATTGAAAGGCGGCTTAGGGATTTACTCCCTTATAAGTAGTAGCCAAGCTACATAATCAGAAACGTACAACAAATACAGAGAAGAGAAAAAAAATTAGAAAAGAGGGAGGAAAAAAGGGAAAAAGGAGTAGAAAAATAGTGGAATTTCTATCACAAATCTTCAAGTAATGATGTTAACTCATTATCTTAGCTTATTACGTGTGTTTGAATATATTTTTACGGTAAAAATAGGGATATTAGACATCGCCCTAATGACGTAAATTGATAGTTTAAAGGGTCAATTGGACCCCGATGATGGAAATGATTATATATTCATACTCAGTGAGTTATGTGCAATATATAAATATAATTTATTTAGAGTTTGGTTATGAGACTTTGAACCCTGTATATAGGTCTGGCCTGCGTATTGCGTATGCGAATAGGGTATCAGGTTCCTAACTGGATTGCCCTAAAACATAAGGAATGAAACCTTTAGCTTTATTTGATATAATTTTTCTGCTTATTGAATAGAAAGAGATCATTTGGCAACTAATACAAAGGAAAAGCCAGTGGTTGAGTAACAGGACTAGCTTCAGAATACGGTAAGTGTTTATATCCATTTCTTTGGAGGCACTTGGCCTCGTAGGTTTTCTACCACGTGTTCCCTACGTGTGTAGCTGCCGATAGGCGTACTCATTACGCCTTAGCCTTGGATTTACATTATATATTATATATTATGTCATGTTATTGCTATTGCATTGGGAATCTGAGTATTGTACTTTGGTTTGGAGTTGACATATACTTCCCGGCAGTCGATGAGAGTCCCGCGCCGGTGAAGGGTTATCATCGCATCATATTGAGGGTAGGAGGATTCCGCCCTCGGAGCAGGAGGATTCTGCTCCATTGCATCATATTGAGGGTAGGAGGATTCCGCCGTCGGAGCAGGAGGATTCCGCTCCATTGCATCATATTGAGGGTAGGAGGATTCCGCCCTCGGAGCAGGAGGATTCCGCTCCATTCATTTGGCACATGTGACCCATTTCATATCATTTCATTTCATCTCATTTCATATCATTTCATTTCATCTCATTCCATTTCATTTCATACTATTGTGTAGATTTTCTGTACATGACTACCGTTCTGCTTATATGTGCATTGCTTATTTGTTGATTGTTGTCTGCTTCCGTTTCCCTGACTAGCGTATCTATTTTTCGAGGTTGCTAGTTTGTTCGCACTTATTGAGTCCTCATGACTCACCCCCCTATTTGTCCTTGTGTTTTCTTTTCGTTCGGCAGATTCTGCTCCAGGACCCAGCCAGTCGCGCCGTGATTGAGGAGTAGTACGTTCTCAGCTGTCTACGGTGAGCCATCCTGTTCATTGTGGCCACCAACTTCAGATATTACAGTTTTCCTTACTTTTGCTCCCTTTGGGAGGTGTATATATCTTTTGGCCTTCTTAGATGTCTGATCTGGAAACGTTTAAACCTGTGTATTCTGGGTAGTTAGTTGTTTTGTCCAGACAGTTTGTATATATGTCTATCCTTGAGAGTTATTTTATGTTGTTAAGGTCATGTTTAATTTTATTTTCAAGGTAATTTTATGCCGTTTTTATCGATTTTGTCTATAGGGTTCGCCCGACAGGTCTAGAAAAAGTGGTCGGGTGCCCACACGGCCTAGCCGAAAATGCGGGTCGTGTCAATATCTTTACCATTCTTCTTTCCCTTTCATGTACCATCGAGGGAGCAGCCTCTAAACTACGTTCATTGACTGGGACCTCACATGGTTTATACTCAAACTAAACCCCACATTCTCGAACCAATTCAGAAACAGAATCAGGTACTACCGTACTAGTCATGAAATCAGATTTATCGCACAAAACAGAAAGTTCCCCCTGAGTTTCATCCTCTACCATTTCGGTGGTTCTTTCTCTAAATGGTTTCGTCTCACTAACATACATCACCTCATCGTCATCTTCCTATTTCTCAGCTTCACCACCAAACTTCTTTTTACTTTCTCTTTTTCTTGTATACTACCAGAACTATCACCATCTACAGAACTCACAAGTTCATCTAACCCTGTTACTAATAACTCAAGAACAACTTTCTCAGGGCTCAAAATTGACTCATGGATAATGGAACTTGTTCTAGTGGATTCAGGTCTTACCTTTAAAGGAACATTGTCAGACCCAACAACTTTAAAATTCTGCGTCATTATTAGTCAAAGTAATTGAGGCAGAACCAGGTTCTTGAACAATTTCTTCGACTTCCTCAGCAGCTTCTTTCTATTTACCCCCACTCTAACAACCTTCAAGCCAAACTCATAAAAAGGTTCATCGCAGCTTGCTTTGTTCCTTTGTTCTCTTTTGGTTTAACAATTTTGGATTCGAGTGAAACATTGGTTTTAGAAGGATTTTGAGTGTTTGATGTGATTCTTTTGGGAGCTGAAAAAGATAAAGTAATTGAAGTGATTCATCATTAAGAGTTCTTGGGAACTGACACTAAGTCATCAAATAGGTTTTGAATTTCAAATATGGCTTAAAAAGTGGCGCCAATTCAAGGTGGTTACAAAAGAAATTAATGAACCAGTTAAGATAAAATTTATGGAAACAATATCAATAGTTTAGATGCGTACCTGAACACATATGCAACTGATTCATCACCTCATGTTTCTCTCTGTTTTTTTTTTTTTTTTTTTATATTTGAACAAGAAATAACATCATTAGAAATCAGTAAGAAGTTTCTGACATAGATGAAATGCATACTTGTTACAGTATAAAACTAGAAACGACATTCTGATGTATTCCTCAACAAGTAACATAAAGGATACTTCACTAGCCAATCATCGAGGGAACCAGGTTCTGGATCGTTCAGCGTATTTTGGTCATCCCCAGTTCTAACCTGTTCCTTTCAGCTTGTACCCTGTTCCATACCTTGATGAAGTCTGGTCATCAATCCTGCCGAGAATTCATTGTAATTAGACTTTTTCAACATTATCTCTCAAGAAGTGATGCCGAATTTTAAAGAGCGGAGTCCTTCTGGGATGTACTCAGCTTCAGATGTGGAGAGGAACACATAATATTATTTCTTTGTAGCCCATGAAACTAAGTAAAAACCTAGAAGGTGTGCCATTCTAGATGTACTCTTCCTATCCACAAGATGACCAGAATAATCTTTATTAGCATAACCAGTGGCATCAAAAGTTCCTCCTCGAGGATACCACAACCACACAAGTCATAAGAACCTTTCAACTATCTCAAGATTTTTTCCACTGTTGACACAAGCGACTCCCTTGATTTTGACTGGAATCTTGCACATATCAACACAATGACTAGCCTACTAGCTGTAAGGTATTGAAGAAAACCAATAATTCCACAAATTTGTGTCTTCAATACGAGAACCAGATTCTTCCAGATTCAGCTTTGTTCCTCATGTTACTGGTGTGTCCAAGGCTTTAGCACTCTTTATCTCAAACTTGCAAAGTCCTTACACACGAATTCATTAGTAGCACAATATTAATGTCATCTGCATAGGCTTGAAGAATGAGCAGGTCCTTGGCTTTCTTCTTTAGAAACAATGTGTTGTCCATTTATCCTCCAATAAAACCGTCCTTTAGTAAGAACCCATATAACCATTCTTACCAGATCCTAGGAGCCTGTTTCAACTAATACACTGCCTTGTCAAGTTTGTAGACATAATCAGAAAACTCGGTGCTATCAAGTTCTGGTGGTTGAACTATATACACCTCTTCATTTAGATAACCATTAAGGAGTGCACTATTCATATTCATCTCATACAAGGTGAATTCCATATAAATAGCAAAACCAATCAGCATCCTAATGGCTTCCATTCTTGCAATAGGTGCAAAGGTTTCGTCGTAGACGAGTCTCTCTTCTTGAGCCTTGAACCACCAATTTTGCCTTGTTCCTCGTGACAATCCAAAGTTCATCCAGCTTGTTTCTAAACAACCACTTGATACCAATGAGGGACCTGTCCTTACGTTAAAGGACCTAGTGCCAGACTTCGTTCTTTTCAAAATGTTACAACTCCTCCTGCATAGCAATCACCCTATCTACCCCTCAAGCGTTTCTTGTACATTCTTTGGTTTCATAGATGAGAGAAACACAAAGAACGCATAGAAGTTCTTCAAAGCTCCTCTAGCAACCATTCCAGACTTTAGATCAGATATGAGGTTCTCCAGTAGATGTGAACTTTGATGTTTCTAGGGTTTAAACTTGATCTGCTGAAAGGTTTCTCCAGAGGGACCTTGCGAAGGACTGGGTTCTTCTAAGTTTTCATATTCTTGATCTGTTGTTCCCCCTGTCTGATTGCTTCATTGTCCCCCTGAATAGAACATATGATTCCAGGTTGACCTACTTCTCGTTCATCAAGTTCTTTGAATCTCCAGCATGTTCTTCTCTAGCAAGACCAACTTTCGGATCATAATAAACTCATTTGCTAGCCATCATATCGGACCCATCACCCACTAAATGTACACTTTCCTCTACAGTCGTGGTTCTCTTGTTATACACGATATAAACCTTATTTTGTCTAGAACATCCTAGGAAGATGGCTTCATCACTGCGTGCATAAGACTTCCTCAGAGGTTCTTCATAATCAAGTTCATCATTCTAAGGACCAGTTCCCCCTAGTTTTTTGAATCCATGCCTTTCATGTTGTACATATGTTTTAGCTACTGGTTCTTTCTTACTATTAGCTTCTAGATTCTTCTTCTTGCGCCAGGTTCATGTGTTTCTTCTTCAATATCAACTGATCATTCTGAAAACCTGTCGGTCAAGGTAAAGCAATTGTTCAGTCATTTGACTTGATCTTTCTTCAGCTTCAGATTTGTCTCCACCCTGAAGAACCTAGTTCTTGGACAACTTTGTCTCATGTCCATATTCCTGCATGCCTTTCTCAGCCACATTGTTAGTTTCATAAAAAGAATGATAAGCATGTCTTCAACACATAGAGTTCATTTAGTTTACACTTTGTAAGCTTTTTCTATGTGGTGAATTTTCTAGGAAGAGTTCCCTCATCAGTTTGTGCATCAAACTTGCCTAGATCTTCTTTACCATTATATGATACATATACAACCAGAAGGCTCTTAGGTAAGTGATGCTTGGCTTCCTACTCCGAAGTGAGTCATAAGGAGACTTCCCAACAAGGGACGTACCATATACATAAAAGCTCATATGAAATTTTTAATTCATAATTTGTAATCAATGGATCAAAGTTTATTTTTATGCTCAGGGATCACAAGTTATGAAATACTCAACCAGTTATACTTTCAACTAACCAAATACCAATAGTCTATGGAGTGGGAGAGTGACTTACATTCCTTACAATATAAATGATTTTCTTACCATCGTCACTCTCCTTCCAATGAAGGCTGCAAGTGAGAGGATTTGATTTGTCTTTATTCATGTACCTCGAGCAACCACAGTCTAAATACTCATTTTGGTTGCTTCCTCTCACCTTAGCCAGCAAAACTAAATCAAGGGTTAGTTTTAGGAACCCGGATAAGCTTGGGTCCCTTCTTATGATAGAATGGATGGATCAGATCTCTTTTAGCCCAATTAGGTAAAATAAACTTTTTGTTCTTTTCAATTGCCTTGTATAAAGTTTTGCAACTGTCTCTATAATGCCTAATTTTATCACAACGAGTGCACACTCTATTCTTGACCACTTCAACATACATGCTCTTTGGCTTCCATGGTGACAATGGTTTCTTATATTTAAAACCACCTTTATTTCTATTATGATGTTCATGAAACCTAATAGGAACATCAAAGGACTTATTTCTATGAATGGTTCTAGTGAGTTCACACTTGGTCTTGTTTAGATTCTCTTGAAGCAGTTTGTTCTTTTCAATTTCACAATACAAACTTTCTTTAATGATTTTCAGATCTGCTTCAAGGGACACTTGACCCTCACTAGGAACCTGCTTACCATGAGTTCCATTTAACTGAGTGTTTTCCTGTTTAAGTGCTGCAATGTTGGTTTCATTCTTAAGAATCTGGTTCTTGAGTTTTTCAAAATCAGCTTCAAGTTTTCTTTCAGACTCAAATTTTCAAACTTCAAGCACTTGAGTGATGTACTATTGGTTTCATTCTCAAGAACCTGGTTCTTGAATTTTTCAAAATCAGCTTCAAGTTCAGAATTTCTTTCTTTCAAGCTTAAATTTTCAAATTTCAAGCTTTTAAAACTAGACAATATTTGTTCGGTGCCAGCACTTAAACATTCAAATTTATCTATTAAGAGAAGCAAGAGACTAGCAAGTTTCTTTTTAGAAAAAGATGAGATATTTCTTTTTAGGACAGAGAAACTTACCTCAGGGATGTCCCCTTCGATCTTTTCATCACTCATTGCCATGAGAGCAAATGTTGCTTTCTCACTTTGTTCTTCTGATTCGGAATTCCTTTTGGTCATCAAAGTAAGTTTGTCACTCTTACTTTTACTTTTCGAATCACCAATAGAAAGGTCCTCTGGAGGTGCAACTGTCATGGACTTTTTGAAGGCTTTGGAAGATATCTTTCGCCTTCTCTTCGAACAGTTCCTCGGTCGTTCTTTCTTCTGAAGAACCAGTTCCTTCACTTTTTCAGAACCTTTCTTAAGAACCAGTTCCTTCACTTTTTCAGAACCTTTCTTATTCGTATCTCCCAAAGTTTCCATGTAGGCTTGCTTTGCAGCTTCCTTTGATTGTCTCCTTTTATTAAATGAATTATGCTGCTTCTTGAAACAGGTTCTATCACTATTGTTCACCTGTTTCTTCTCTGGTTCATCACTGTAGGCAGTCTCTAATGAATCCCAAATTTCCTTGGCAGTTGAGCATCTTGAGATTCATTTGTATACACCATATCCAAGGCCACAATGAAGTATTTTTATTGCCTCAGCATTCATCTGAAGTATTTTGAGATCATCTTCATTTAGTTCCTCTTCATATCTTTGTGGCTTCTTTCCAAAACTATCAATTTTTGTAGGAACCAAAGAGCCACGTATAGTGATTTGCCACAAAAGATAGTTTCTTGCTTGTAGGAAGACCTCCATCCGAACTTTCCACTAATTATAGTATTAATCATTGAATAGTGGTGGACAAGTGATGCATTGGCCCTCCATGATACCGGGCGGTGCACGCATATTTAGATCCTTCTCAAGGTGTTAGCCTAGTAGCGAGAAGACTTGCTCTGATACCACTTATTGCACTTGGTGCACCTTCAACAGACACTAGAGGGGGGAGGGTTGAATAGTGTCTTCCAATTTTCGCCTTCTGAAGAACTTTGCTCGTGCCCGCAAGAACCTGGTTGTTGACGGGTTTTCCCTAAACACTGTGCTAACAACAATAATGCGGAAATAAACTTGCACAGGGATTTTTATGTGGAAAACTCCTCGCTCAAGGGAGAAAAACCACGACCCACACTGTGGGATTTTGAAAACTCTTTCACTAACACAACAAGTAAGTTTTAGGTTACAAACTCTATAGCTAAGGGACTAAACTCTAGTACCTAAGACTGCCTACAATCAACTCAATTGTAGCAAACACACCTAAGAAACTCCTAAGTAAAGACTTCCTACGATCCACGACCGTAGAACTCTTTTAAGCTAACTCTAGCCTAAAAGCACAAGGATTTATCCAAATAAAGTACCTAAACAATGCTTCTCAAATAAGCGTAATAGGTTACAATTCAAAGCCCTAATACATATGAACTAGACTCGGACAGAATCTCAATACAGCTTGATGAAGAACCACTTGTCCAGTCAGGTCCTTCTGCACGTTCTTGCTGGACTGGTATGATTATGCCTGATGAAGAACCTCTCGTCTAGTTAATTCCTTCTGCGCGTTCTCTTCAGAATTATCAACCTTTTGAGCTCTCAATCTCTCTCTGTATAGTTGAAGAGATAGTATTTCGTGCATGTCTCTTAAGTCCTCATAATGATGTTTATATAGTGTGCATAAGACTTCTTGATGGACAAGGAAAATAATTATTCTTCAATTAGGACTCAATAAATACTTTCCTTATACACTTTTACCTCCAACACACATTTTCCATTCTTGGACTTTTTGAAAATATTCCCCATTATTATGTAGATCTTCCAAGATACTTTCAGCTGGCACCCAAGACAATTAGGGTTTATTAGCCGCCTTTTATGCTTTTATATTCACGTCCAAGAGACTCCTAATTCCATTAGGATTGAACTTTGCACTGCTTCGAAGAACCTTCCTGCGCGAGGTTCTCCTAGTCCTACTAGGATTCTGCTTCCTTCTCTATACTGCTTCGTAGAACCTTCCTGCGCGACTAGTAATCCAATTTGGATTGTAACACTGCTGCGTCCAGGTTCTTTCCAATTCTATCTCGGACAGGGAATTTATCTGTGCATCTTTTCATTATCAGTAGAACTTGTCAGAGAACAAAGTCCTTCTTCTGAGAACAAGGTCCTTCACCAGTTTCTTCTCGTTTGTCAATCATCAAAACTCAAACTTCAACATTTATGTATATATTTGTGCAGCGTATGTATGTGTATGCTGATTTTTTCTTGTGTATATGTGTATGTTTGTCCCATGTTTTATGTAGGTGTGGCACAATTTGTATATCTGTATTTTATGTATATACATGTATTTTATTTATTAAATTAAAAAATAACAGAAAATTTTGTTTGGCGGTCAGCAAGTCAGAAACTGTATAAGTGGGTGACTGTATATCTTGTTTCTACCCAATGTTTATGGAAAGATTAAGCAGACACCGACTGTAGGATTATGCAGACATTTAAAAAGTTCGAAATTAGTGTGTGAGGTTGAAAACTGTAGAAAATTGACATTTCAACTAGACTTTATTTGCTTCCACAAAAGGTGAAAATAAAAAAGAGAAAGGAACAATAAAGGCAAATGACATGATTGTATTTGAATGGAAACATTCATTCATAAGAAATAGTAACAAAATTAGAAGGGAATTAGTTGCATGAGATAAAGTGTGCACGCCAAGATCAACATGTGCTTGAACTTCATAAATTTTATACTCCGTTTGAAATAGGGCAGTCATTTGCAAACTTTTATGTGCAATAACTGCAAAGAAGGACACATTGTTGATCCAATAGGTTCATACCTATATATAAAGGGATGGACTTGGCATTTGGCAATCATGAATGCTCCACCATGCATGAATTATTAGAAAAATTTGGGATGCAAAAGAAACATTTAGTCTAATGAAAGCCTATACATCCTTCTCTTGTCCTGGGGTTAAATTTAGTGTCTAGCACCAAGTTATTTCGTATTTGGTTATTCAAGGCTGGTTGACTACTGCTGACAAACTAAGAAATTGGGGATTTATGTAACTTGGGGACTGTATACTATGTTTTAAGCAAAGTGAAAAAACTGTGTCGCACTCACCACATATTTGGGCGAGAGGAGACATCAATCCGTAGGAATATGAAATCAAATGATAGTCCAAAATATCAAAAAATACAATAGGGTGTTTATCTTCCGTCTCACATATAGAGTGAAAAAGATGCCACTAAGGTTTCAAGATAAAGACGAAGGAAAGTAGAAACAGGATCAAGGACATTTTCATCACATTAGAGGACAACAAAAGTATGACTAGAAAAGTTAGATAATTAAAATTCTTTCCATATTTCGACCCAATCTTTGCGTTTGAGTCAATTTATGAATGTCAAGTAGTAGGTAATAGTTTGATCTTGAGATACTTTAAAAGAACTCTCCACTAAATTCCGTTTACAAAATTACCCCTATCATTAATCTATAGTGACAGAAACTCCCTCGGCATTTTATGGATTACTCAAACCTACCCTTAAAGCCAGAAACGCCCATTTTATACACGGTGGGGTGGATTTCTAGTTCACTGTTCACAAGGTTAACAGATAGAATTTTAAATATATTTTCATTTAAAAATATAGGTAGATTTTAATAAATTAAACTCTTAAATTGTTCTTGGTTGATCCCAATAATTTATCACCAAGCATACAAAGCTTACAACTTTCCTGCTCAATATTAGGTAGTCTAATAACTGTTTCTCAAGAACCGACTCCATCAATCAACTTACTCTAGACGTGGTCAAGATTATGTAGTCTAAAAATCGCTCCTGTCTCTCAAAATCCATGTTCCTTCGCAAACCAATGAATAGTCCCAATCACACATAAAAATAATAATTTATCACAAGAGACATAAGATCGAAAGAACTTGCTCACACTCACAAAGAAACTCAAGAGCCACATGGTACTATAGGCTTGTCCGTCTTGTAATTTATTCACTAATGTAGGTACAATTGACCTAAAATCAAGTAGGACTTTCTTAACTTTATAATGTAGGCTAAGGGACGAAAATGATAGATATGAGCAAAATGGTACCTACCTCCCTAAGTACTTTAATACATCATTCTTTTTTAATAGATCAATTCTTTTCTAAATCAACTGATCCTCACCCATCCTACACCTATAAAGGTGATGGACGATCGTCAAAGATAGTACCCGAATAAAAATTGGGGTCGATTTCCTAAAAAAGCTAGCTCGTAGTCTACTAGTCTTAGCTTGAATGATGCCGATTTCTACGAGTTGTTCGTGAATTCCTATGTATAAAAGTTGAATTAACTGAAACTAAACTACTTATAAAACTAACAACTGCGCAACAATAACATAAAACAACTTCGCACTTTAAACACTTGTAAAATATGGAAAGAGAGATTAGGACCACATATTTAACCCTCAAAACCCATTTGGAATAGAGAGGATCTACCTCGTTAAGCCTGTTGGGGTCAACAACAAAGTGCATCAAACCCTATTCCAATGACCCGAGCAGGAATGACCTTTTTGGGCCTTTCCCTTTAGATGGACTAGGCTCGTGAGCCAATATAATCCAAATGCTCGATCTTTTCTATAAATCCACACCTTCAACCCCGTTAAGGTTATGAAAGCAAAGTGGAGTTAGGTTCAAGTACGGTGGTGCTTAAAACCCTAGTCATAAAAAGCACGATAGAAACTAGATTAATAATAACCCATAGAATTTTATAAGATTAAAATCAGGTATTAAGCTAAAATAATCAAGTCATCATGGATAAACCCCCAGTATGTGTTTAGCTACTCATACTAGGGTTCAATAATTATGGTAAGTAAAGATACAGCAAGAATTATGGAATGAAATATATTAAGAATGGAAGTCCTTACAAAAGATTGATGTTTAAAAACCCTTGCTTGCATTCCAAGAATATTCAAAAGTTAAAAAGGTGATATCCGAAGTTGAATAATGGATAATTGCCTTGGAGGCATACTAACCTATTTATATGCATGTGTTTAAAACTTAAACTAAATTTTTGCTTTGTTTTCTTCAAGCCGCCGATGATTCGGCGATTCGCCTATTGCATTCTACGGTCGCCGAAGATAGCTGCTGACTTCTCTTGTCTTTTATCTTTTTCAGGTTCAGCGGGATTTCACTACAAGCGGCGGAATCTTTCATCTTCATCGCTGATTTTCCAAGCTAACTGTAAGTACTGGAGGGGTTGCTGATACTTCTGCAGAGCCACCGACTGCTTTCGGCCTGTGGTTCGGTGGTCCGCCGTTTAGTTTAGTAGATTGCCTTAAGCCCTTGAACTCTCATCTCATCCAGTAGGTGGCTTCATCCATTCAGTTTTAGTTCGGTGGGACGCCGATCATGTCTGTCGCTTCCTTGTTTCCATGCTTCAAACTTGTTTACCATGAATACCATAGCTTCCTGAAACATGGAAATTAACATAAGATTTTCACAAATAATAGAGCTAAAGGACATAAAAACTACACTAAAAGAGTTTCAATTAAGCACAAAATACCAATATAATACCAAGCAAGCAACCACACAAATATACACCCAAGAACTCTCATCTCAACTTTATGCAATTTTTTTTTTCACAACACTAGCAAAGATTGAGTTTCTTTTCTTTTGTTTTCTCTATTTTTTTCTTTCTTCATTTTCTTTTTCTCTTGTGTTCATTATTTTTTTTTTTTTTTTTTTTTTTTGTTTCTATCTTGCCGATGAATTTTTTTCCTCAAAATGCACCTCATTTTCATTATTGCTTCCACTCAGAAGCTATCCAATTTTCAACCACAACTCCATAACTCATTTTGGTTCAATTAAAGTGCTATAAGGAGTAAGGGTTCAAAAGATGATATCTAAGAATAAAAGGGGGTAAGGCTTGTAATGTGGGCCCTAATAAAAAGGTCAATAGGCTAAAAAAGGTTCACTAGTTGTAAATATATAAGCGTAGGCTAGAAAAACTGCAAACAGATCAATGAAGGCCTACTATCCTCTCCTAAACCAAGTTCGTCCTAAGATTCGTCTCGAAGACAGTCGAGGCAAGTTCTAGACCAATAATGCAAGCACAAGAACAAATATGTGTCTATGCCCAAAATCGGTCGTTTGGGTTAAACAATTAATTTAGAATGACCTCACAAGCAATACAGTAATTATAATGGAAAAGTAAGTAAATAAAGAGAGAAATTAAAGCAGTATTATTCCTTGTGAATAGCCGGATTCAGTGTGAATCGCGTGCTTGTACAATACATTACAAAGAGGGTATTTATCGCAAAGATTTACCCAGTCCTAAGTTTGGTAAAATACAAAGACTAATAAGGCTATGGACCTATGACTCAAGGCGGTGGTATATACTAAACCCTGACTAGGAGACTGTAAACCTAAGACAGTGGGATGTATGCCCTGCGTCCTATGGTTGTTCCGCTTGAACAGTCGTTGGCTCATAGAACGGGCATGTCCTCTATGCCCAGAGACTTGTAGAATAAGTCTGGTCTCACCAGCTGAAATCGTATCCTCATAATAGTAGGTGGCGTATTTTTGCCCACACAATATGAAACTCACCACACATGGCACATGAACTGATCAAGACGGACCAATTCCAACTCTCAACCAAATGAGATGCATGCTATTCAGTCAGCAAGCAGGGTCAAGAACCTGAGCGTAAGCATCACTAACAAGATCATATGTCAATTCAAGCTTAAACACACAACAAAAATATCTTAGGAAGTTCAACTTGCATGCAAGGGACTAAATATGCTAGCATCAAACAAGTTAAAGTCAACTAAGGAGCAAAGTATCATCTTTTCTTCTTTTCCAATATTTTCAATAACAATAAATCCTAACAACTATTCCTAAAAACAACTGGTTCAAAAGAAAAAGCTTCCTCAAGAAATAACTGTGGCTTTAAGAAAACTTAAGGAGGACTACTACCTAAGAAAACACTAATCAGCAACAAAAATATTACTTTTTCTCTTATTTTTTCCTTTTTTTATTTTTTAGTTATAAACTAAACTAGAAAGCAAGAAATAAATAAAAATAAAGTCAATTAAACCAAAATAAAATAATTATTAGCAAAATACCAATAATTCCCCACCCCACAGTTAAAACAGTGCAATTCCCTCAATGCACTTCAAAAAAAAAAAATTTAAGGTGGGTAAACAACTCCCTGATAACCTACCTCATCACCGTCCCGTAGCACCATCAACTGCAGCTGCACCATCAACTGCAGCTACACCAGACTTATCCTCACCAGTAGGAATGGATCGAGCAGTATTCCGCTCATCCCCATTATTATAATCCTTGATAGAGGATGCATCTGGACCTGAATCATAGTCCTCGTAGCCTAACAGATCTCTAGCAGATCTTGTGAGGTACATATTATCAACCTCCTCGACCTCATCTTTCCCATCCCTTGAGTAATAGTTTCTGGAAACAATGGTTGCAGCAGATAATGTTGTCACCGCGAATGGATCTTTCATGAGAGGAAAACTTTTTCTTCCTTTGTCTACCAGGCTCATATGCATTCTTTGTAATATCATACAACTCTCTGCTAGCAGGTACAATCTCATCTCTATCATACTCTGGGACTCCTAACTGCAACAAATAATTAGTCAAGGTGTTGCTAAAGAAAATTCTCTCCTTTCTTCCATAACGAGTTTTGTGCATTTCATCAAGCTATACCTGACCCATATTAAAATCCTTCTTTTCCATCAAATATATATCAAGCGCATTCGCAACCGTGTGACCTCAGTCAAGTGGCCCGTAGGCATAAGTCCTAAGCACACAAAAAAAGATGGCGCACTCTGGTTTCTAGGATAAAGAAGCTCTTAGGCAGATCTTTGTACTCACCTTGAGACCCTCGAAACCACACAGCCTTACAAAAATCTCCGCACACAAGTTTGTGGATATTTTGTACTCCAGAGTTCTTACGAATCTTGTAAACTGCCGCAGAATGATTAACAGCCCCCAAATAATGGCATAAAGCACCAGCAGAAAGAGCCACTTCCTTACCTCAAATCTAAACGATGTCAACACCGAGTCCGCCCCATACTAATTTGCATAAAGTTCCTTAACCATAGTGAGGTCAGCATGACAATTAGCAACATCAATAGCCAACTCCAAAACATATGCAGAAGATGGCTTGAAACTCTCATTTCATTCCTATCATTGCTCATGTTAGAATCTGGTTTGGAACCGCGGCCATTTGGGCAATGATCTGCCCTCATCAATGTCAACAATGGCTAATCGGTTGCTTTTATCTGCTATGCTGCTACATGCTTCAACCATTTGTTTCTTCATTGGTGGCTGAGAGTCATCCGAAGGCTTACTAGAAGGATGTTTCACATTATTTATAAGAACCATAGTGAATTAGTAACTGCAAATACATCAAAATGTTAGTTAAACTCAACCAATAACTAGATTTTATAATTTGGGTCACGAAGACCCCATAGTTAAGCCCTTAGCAGCTACTAATGGTAGCATCTCTAAAGGTTACTCCAAAAGATAATTAAATACAACTAACTTGATAACATTAAACACATGATGTAGCAAGTGAAGCAACAACAGTGAGCCAATTATGGACAATAATTATTATTACACGTTGTGTGTGAGCGATACGACGTCACTCAACTATATGAAAATGCGCCCAAAGTGTCTTACAATCAGCCGCTCACACATAAACTCATGACTACACAGCTCAAAAATAGGTTTAGTTACTCAAACTTCGCTAAACACATGAAAATTTTCGTTATGCATTTCCGCGAACTCTTTGTGTGCAATATTAATGGCTGCCAATTCTAGACAGTTTTGTTTTCCGTTGTTTCTCCCAACTTTGGGAGCATTTCATACACTAACTACAATAGTGCCAACTGCACAACCCAAAAATCAGATACCCAATCAAGTTTCAAAATTTTCCAAAAAAGTTTCAAAGAAAAGACATATTGAATACCTTGTCCTATGGAGAGAACTGGAACAACTAAGGAGGGAAGAATAGAGAACAGAGATACGAGAATAAAGTGGAACAGAGAGCCGAGGAGGGGAAGAAGAAACAACAATCAAGAAGCTCATACCTGGAGGTGATGTTATAGCTGTGAGAGAAGATGAAGCATATATCGCATAATTTTTCTCAGCAATACTCTGTTTAAAATTTTAAAGATGTAAAAAATACCAAGTATTCCTTTTAAGTTGTTAAAAGGTTTAGAAAGTGTGTGCTGCTTTTCTGCCAGCGTAAGGCTACCACATATTCCTGAGAGTTAATTTTGAGCACTGGAGTCGTGCCCGCTCAAACTCAGCCTAAAGTCCTGAGAGTTTGTTTAGAGTGCTGAAGTTGTGCCCGCTCATACTTAGCCCAAAGTCCGAATTTGCTCATAGGATGATACCTAGGAATTCAAAACTTCCTCAAAGCATTAACAACAAAAATTTAATTAACCAAAAGCTCCTACCATCACAAAATTAATCTCTTTTTCTTTATTTTTTTAAATTTAATTTTAAAACTAACTAACTAAAATGGTAAAGCATGAGTTGCCTCCCATGAAGCGCTTGATTTAACGTCGCAGCATGACGAGTACAATTCATGCATTTTGTAATGTTACAGAGGTATGACGATTCACCAAACCTCCCGAACAGTGCTTAACTCTTTTTCTGTTTACCAAGAATGTCTTATTGAAATATGAGGTTCTCAACTCAACCGCTCCATGTGCTGTAACACGAACCATCCCAAAAAAGGGATGCAACCATCTTGATTTCAACTTTTCGGGAAATAGCTTCAACCTAAAATTGAACAACAGCACCAATGTTCCTGACTCAAATTGACGATGCTCAATATGCTTATCATGCCATCTTTTTGTTTGTTTCTTATATAATTTAGCATTCACATACGCATGCAAATATAACTCATCTAGCTTGTGCAATTGTAGCATCCTCTTCTCACCTGCCAAATTCATATCCAAATTGAGCTTTTTAATTGCCCAATACACTTTGTGTTCTAAATCGACGAGCAAGTGACACGCCTTACCATAAATAAGCATCTATGGAGAGGTTTCAATAGGCTTTTTTAATGTCGTTCTATAGGCCCAAGTACCGTCATCAAGCTACATTTCCAATCTTCCCTTGAAGTATTAGCAGTTTTCTCAAGAATTTGCTTTATTTCTCTATTCGACACCTCCAATTGGCCACTCATTTGAGGGTGATAAGATGTAGCTACCTTGTGATGCACCCCATACTTTGCCAACGATTTATTGAACAAGCAATTGAAAAAATACATACTTTCATCACTGATAATCGACTGCTACAAGGATGTATTTGTTACCATTGGAAGGTGGAAACAGACCAATAAAATTAGTTCCCCAACAATCAAACAACTCTAACTTTAGGTTGTTACTCAAAGGAATCTCGTGATGCCTTGAGATATTTACAATTCTCTGACAGCGACCACACTCTTTAACAAAAGCATGAGCATATTTGAATAGTTTAGGATAAAAGAACCCCGACGAAAGTACTTCCGCAGCTGTTCTATCACCATTATGATGGCCATTATAAGGAGAGGAATTGGTAGCTTTGCAACATATACTGGACTTCCTCTCTCGGAATACATCTCCTCACCAATTGATTCGGGCTGATTTCATACAAGTAAGGCTCATTCTAGACATGAAATCTGCTCTCATGGAGAAGTTTCATTTTTGTTCAGTTGTAGCATCGGGTGTATAAATATTACTCACCATCAAGTTCTCAATATCGGCATTCCATGGCACTTCAGTTACTTGTAAAGCAAAAACTTTCTCATCTTGAAAACCTTTATTTATCGTAGGCCATTCATCTATATGTTTTCTATCATCCAACCTCGACAAGTGATTAGCCACTTGATTATCGGTCCCTTCTCAATCTCAGATCTACACATCAAATTCTTGCAATGAAAAAACCCAAGGAATCAGTCGCGACTTAGAGTCCTTTTTCTCAAATAAATATCGGATTGTAGCATGATTAGTGTTGACAATAACTCGAGTACCAACCAAATTAGATCTCAACTTATCAAAAGCATAGACAACAGCCAGCAATTCCTTTTTGGTGGTGGTGTGGTTGGATTGAGCAGCATCAAGGGTCTTACTTACATAGTATATAGAAAGAAAAACTCTACCCTTTCTATTCCAAGAATAGCCCCAACAATGATGTCACTCGCATCACACATCAACTTGAATAGTATAAACCAATCAAGAGCAATAATAATTTATGCAGTCACCAACCTGTTTCAGCTCTTCAAATGCCTTCAGACAAGCTTCAACAAATTCAAGCTTTGCATCCTTCTCTAGTAATTTACACATGGGATTCGCTATGAAAATCTTTAATCAATGGCCTATAGAACCCAGCATGTTCCAAGAAACTACGAACACCCTTGACAGAGATAGATGGCGGTAATCTCTCAACTACTTCAACATTTGCTTTATCAACCTTAATCCCTTGCTTTGAAACTTTATGCTCAAGTACAAATGCCTTCTTGAACCATAAAATCACACTTCTCCTAATTAAGTACCAAGATCGTTGTTTCATAGCAGCTAAGCCAACATCTAAGTTCTTCAAGCGGTCGTCAAATGAATCACCAAAGACTGAAAAGTCATCCATGAATACTTAAATAAATTTTTCCACTGTGTCAGTGAAAATCGCCATCATTCATCTCTAAAAAGTCCTAGGCGCGTTACATAGTCCAAACAGCATCCCTCTAAAGGCATAAGTGCCAAACAGACATGTAAACTGAAACAACCTTAGGTAGTCATATCGAAAGTTAGAACTCCGATTGGTGTGCTGATAATTTTAAAATCTTCGTAAGGTCCATTAGGACTTGTCTGTAAAATTTGAACTAAATTGGACTTCGTTTGGTAGGCATCAGAAGAATGTTTCAGTTTCCGTTGTCGGTAAATATTAATAAGAGATTTTTGAACTCGATATTGGTGAATGAACGCTGATTCGAAATCCGAAAGTACCGTTAGGTCTGTATGATTATTTGTGACTTTTTTGAACTTTCAAAAGTGAATTACGAGGTCGTTCAGATAGTTTTCGCTAAAATTTTTAAAATTAATAATTTGATCTTTTTCGGTTTAATTCGTATCTTGAGTTTTGGGAATCCGATTTGAGATCGGTCTTAACGAGTATGTTACATAAATTTTGTATAAATTGCTTGAGAAATTTGAGATTATTCCGAATTTTGTAGGGTTGCATTTTAATTTTCGTTAGGATAATAAATTAAAAAAAAACAAAGAAAAGAAAAGTATGGCTGTGGGCCTAAGGATAAATATCCTTAGCTTTCATACGCAAACAGAAAACAGAAACAGAAAGAGATACGAGAAAGGAGAAAGGAACGCAGTGAAAATATATTAGAAAAAAATAAGAAAGAAAAGAAAAAGGAGAAGGAAAAGATAGAATTTTCACACCAAAACATTCAGGTAATGATGTTAGTTCATTATTTTAGTTTATTACGTATGTTTGAATATATTTTAACGGTAAATATTGGGATATTAAACATCGTTCTAATAAATTAAATTGATAGTTTAAAGGGTTAATTGGAACCTGATAATGAGATTGATTATATATTCGTACTCAGGAAGTTATGGGCAACCCACAAATGTAATTTATTTAGGGTTTGGTTATGTGACTTTAAACCCTGTACATAGGCCTGGCCTGCGTATGCGAATTGGGTATCAGATTCCTAATCGGATTGCCCAAAGATGTGAGGAATGAAGCCTTTAGCGTAATTTTATATATTTATCTGCTTATTTAATAGAGCGGGATCATTTGGCAGTGAATCCAAAGATAATGTGGTTGTTGAATAGCAGTGCTAGCTTTGGAACAAGGTAAGTATTTGTATCCATTTCTTTGGAGCCCCTTGACCTTGTGAATATTCTACCACCTGTTCCTTACGTGAGTAGCTGCCGATAGGTATACTCATTACGCCTTAACTTTGAATTTACATTGTATATTATATGTTATTTCCTGTTGTTGGTATTGCGTTGAGCATCTAAGCATTGTACTCTGGTTTTGAGCTTGACATATACTTCTTGGCAGCCGATGGGAGTCTCGCGCCGGTGAAGGGTTATTATTGTATCATACCGCATTCATATGTATTATGTTTTCTGGTTATGGACTACTTTGTCATATACTGAGTGCAGGAGTATTCCGCCTCAGCTTTACATTATATCGGGTGCAGGAGTATTTCACCCCAGGAGAGTGCAGGAGTATTTCGCCTCAACTTTATATTATCTCAGGCGCAAGAGTATTCCGCCCCAGGAGAGTGCACGAGTATTCTGCCTCTGGTTTATATTATATCGGGTGCAGGAGTATTTCGCCCCAGGAGATTGCAGGAATATTCCGCCTCTGGTTTATATTATATTGGGTGTAGGAGTATTCCGACCCAGGAGAGTGCAGGAGTATTCCGCCTCTGGTTTATATCATATCAGGTGCATGAGTATTCTGCCCCAGGAGAGTGCAGGAGTATTCCGCCTCTAGTTTATATTATTTTATCCGGTTGAACCTTCCGATATTCTCAAGCCATGCATCATATAATCCCCGTGAATTTTTTTTAAAAAAATAATGTGAGCATATCCTTCAGGCTCTCGGTTATCTCGAGCGGTATGGTGTTGATTATTCTGCTTTTCGGTTTCAGGGTCCAGTCTTGGATTGGTGAATCGCTCATTTATTAGCTAGGCAGGGCTTGCCTAAGCTGACTCGGTGCGAGTTTTCTTGTAGATTTATGGGAAAGTTCCTTTCGTGCGGTGAGCTAGATGAAAAGTATTGCCAATTTGAGTAGATTGGACAGAGAAGGCTGTCGGTTTCAGAATATGAGATTGAATTCTCTAGGATGGCTAGATATGCACTAGAACTAGTCCATGAACCTTCTGAGAAGGTTTGAAGACTTATTGGTAACCTTTCTCTTTCCTTGAGATCCTAGATAGCTCGAGAAATTGAGGTTGGGACTTCATTTGACGTTGTTGTTGATATTGCTCAGAGGTATTAGGCATACCATAAGTTAGAGCAGGAAGAGTTAGAGCAAGAGATCCTACGGCCCTGGTGGGCACCATGGTATCTCATTTGGAGGTAAGAGTTCAGATTATTTTGGGAGGTCACCTGCCGGGTTATCTCAGCTTGTAGAGCGTAATTCTAAAAGTGCGCTAGTAGTTCATCAAGATAGACTCAGTTTTCTCTTGGTAGCTATCAATAATCTGTTCAGTTTCCATTTTCAGCGAAAAGGTGTTATCACTGTCGTGAGTCTGGTTATCCTTTGAGGAGTTTTTCCTTACTCCAGCAAGTAGACAGTTGTCCTTTCTCTCATCATCAGGCACCTGCAAAGTCGCAGGGAATTTCATTTAGATCTCAAGATATGCCACCATCCGATAGAGGTAGTGGCTCATCTCACCTGCAGAGGCAGTTCTATGAACTGCCAGTCTGGTAGAATGCTCATGCTCATGCTCAGCTTTACATTATATTGGGTGAAGGAGTATTCCGCCCAGGAGAGTGCAGGAGTATTCCGCATTTGATTTATATTATATCAAGTGCATGAGTATTTCACTCCAGGAGAGTGCAGGAATATTCCGCCTCTTGTTTATATTATATCGGGTGCAGGAGTATTCCGCCTCTGGTTTGTATCATATCGGGTGCAGGAGTATTCCGCCCTAGGAGAGTGCAGAAGTATTTAGCCTCTGGTTTATATCATCTCTAGTGCAGGAGTATTCCGCCCCAGGAGAGTGCAGGAGTATTCCGCCTCTGCTTAGTATTCCGCCCTAGGAAAGTGCATGAGTATTCCGCCTCTGGTATATATCATCTCGGGTGCAGGATTATTCCGCTCCAGGAGAGTGCAGGAGTATTCCGCCTCTAGTTTATATTATATCGGGTGCAGGAGTATTCCGCCCCAGGAGTAGAAGTATTCCGCTCCAGGTTGTTACTATATTGTATTCCCCTCGAATGCAAGAGTATTCCGCTTCGGGATGGCATTATGGGTACATGTGACCCCATTGCATCATACTGCATTCATTCCACTTCATTGCACCGGTTGCTGTGTATTGTGTGAGTATAGTATGATGTTTCGTGTATGTTAAATGTATTTTTGATTGTTGATATGTTCGGGATATCTATATGTTCTGTCTATCATATGTCTCTGGTTTTTTATGAGTTTATGGTTTCAAACATTATGTGGCTCTGCCTTTTTATAGTTTAAATAAAATGAATTTGTTTTATGTGCTTTTCTTCTCCCTGGCTAGCTATCCTATTCTTTGAGGTGGCTAGTCTGCCCCACTTATTGAGTCCTTTTGACTCACCCTAGTTTGTTGTTTGTTTCTTGTCTATCTATTTCGTTTCGGCAGGTTCGCTCCAGGATTGAGTTCGCCACATTGTTAAGGAGCGAAGACAACTTCAGCTATTAAGGTGAGCCACCTTCTGTTCAGGATGGCCACTAGTGGTATGTTTATTATTTCAGTCATATTTTGTTCCCTTCAGGAGGCGTATGTATTCTTTTGTACTCTTAGATGTCTAATCTGGATAGCCCTAAACGTAATATGTTGGGTAGTCAGTTGTAATTTCTTTGTACAGCTTAGAGGTATCAGTATATCTGTGTTTTTTTTTCTATGTCTTGTTCTTATTTATGAGTTGGATTTATATTCATTTTCATAATTCAGTTGTTAAGGGTTCGTCCGACGGGTCCTGGGGAGGATGTTGGGTGCCCGCACGGCCTGGCCTAGCAAAAAATTTGGGTCGTGTTAGTTGATATCAAAGCCCGGTTTAGAGTCTATCTAAACTAAGACAGTGTCTAGTAGAGTCTCGCTGATGGGTACATAGACGTTCGTACTTATCTACGAGAGGCTATGATGGTATTTAGGAAGTTTCACTTCCTTCTTTTCTGATCGTGCATCGTTCTAGGATGCAAAAATATTTTCGTTAATTCCTTTGTGGTAATTGTGAAACCTCGTGCGACAATCGGTAAAGAGTAGGAGTTCAGGATGAAGCAGTCTCGCTTGGGGTTAGCGCTACCCAAGCCCCGATAGTTGTGTATCGTGCTAACGATCCAATTGCGGAGGCCCCAACTATACGAGCTCGCAATGGGCAAGGGAGCAGGGCCGTGTGGTTCCCCTGGCTCTCTATGGTGCTTTTATGAGAATCTTTGTAGCGTAGATATCACAACAACCTCTTCTTCCCTATGTAACTCATCATATCGCCGCAGATGCAAATGCTCGGTCTCAGGGAGCTTCTGTTCTAGTTATTAATGTTACCGTAATAATTTATGTTTCGGAGGCAGCATGTGTTGTGGCTGTAGTTATTCTGGCTAGTTAGCTAGCCCAGGTAACATTTTGGTCCGAGTGCCAGAGGGGTTTGTATTATTTTATCCGGTTGAACCTTTCGGTATTCTCAAGCCATGAATCATATAATCCCCGTGAATTTTTTTTAAAAAAAAATAGTGTAAGCCTATCCTTCAGGCTCTCGGTTATCTCGAGCGGTATGGTGTTGATTATTCTGCTTTTCGGTTTCAGGGTCCAGTCTTGGATTGGTGAATCGCTCATTTATTAGCTAGGCAGGGCTTGCCTAAGCTGACTCGATGCGAGTTTTCTTGTAGATTCATGGGAAAGTTCCTTTCGTGCGGTGAACGAGATGAAAAGTATCGCCAATTTGAGTAGATTGGACAGAGAAGTCTGTCGGTTTCAGCATATGAGTTTGAATTCTCTAGGATAGCTAGATATGCACTAGAACTAGTCCATGAACCTTCCGAGAAGGTTCGAAGATTTATTAGTAACCTTTCGCCTTCCTTGAGATCCTAGATGGCTCGAGAAATTGAGGTGGGGACTTCATTTGACGTTGTTGTTGATATTGCTCAGAGGTATTAGGTGTACCATAAGTTAGAGCAGGAAGAGTTAGAGCAAGAAATCCTACAGCCCTGGTGGGCACCATGGTACCTGATTTGGAGGTAAGACTTCTGATTATTTGGGAGGTCACCTGCCGAGTTATCTCAGTGTGTAGAGCGTAATTCTCAAAGTGCGCTAGTAGTTCATCAAGATAGACTCAGTTTTCTCTTGGTAGCTATCAATAATCTGTTCAGTTTCTATTTTCAGCAAAAAAGTGTTATCACTGTTATGAGTCTGGTTATCCTTTGAGGAGTTTTTCCTTACTCCAGTAAGTAGGCAGTCGTCCTTTCTCTCGTCATCAAGCACCTGCACAGTCGCAGGGGATTTCAATTAGATCTCAATCAACCAGAGATATGCCACCATCCGATAGAGGTCGAGAGTGTGGTGGCAGTGGTTCTTCAGAATGTGATTATCAGGGTAGTGGCTCATCTCAGCTGCAGAGGCAGTTCTATGAACTGACAGTCTGGCAGGATGCTAATGCATCCAATGTAGTAGACCCAGAGATTTCTTCTTCCTTTATATGTAAGTAAGATTTGATTCTTTCGATCGATCTGGAAATGATTTGTTTTATCATATTTCCATGGTTTCGTTGGACGTAGTCTATTAAGAATCGGTTGTGGTAGAGGGATGAGCTTCTAGTATGATTTATTCAGAGAATTTGTGAGACCCTACTAGTTTTTCTGGTGTAAATGTGAGAGATTTGGGAGTGTGAGTGGCGGTATTTTCTGCTTGGCATATTTTTGTGCCACCTTCTCTTATTAAGCCAAGTCAGTCGACCTCTCTCTTTGGAATTCATTGTTGGGAGGATTCTTAATCATCGCCATCAGAAAGTGTCATTGTTTCTTTCAGTGTAAAGTTATTAGTAAGTAATATTCGATCTACTTATCTCCTCTTGGTTCGAGACGCTAGTAGAGTCATGTTATTCTATGAGCTTGTCTCAGTTATTAAAAGGGTTTTCTGGTAAAATATCAGAGTTTCCTTATTATTAAAAGGTTAAACTTGTATGGATGTTGTTCCATAAAATTCATTTTATGTCTATTTCTTCAATTGCGATTCTTTGGTTAGCCTTACTAGAAGTAGTCTAGCTCAGGTAGCCAAGTAAATAAGAAGATGAGCTTCCTGAAGCTCTAATAATTCCTATCCTCAATCCATTGACCTCTCTTCTTCTTTCGGTACTAATGAACTTGAGCCGTTAGTAGCCGCTTGTGATGTTCCCTATGTTGAGCCAGAGTGCGTGTCAAGATAGCCTGGTAAGCACATTATTATTTTTTAAGGCTGCTAAGGCTAATGAGAGGTGTCATTTAACCCCTGAGTTGATCCATCAGGTGGTGGTGCTTAAGGCAAAGGTATGGAATTATGAACTCAAGAGTTGCAGCCGTTTGGCAACTCAAGAGGGTAATTTGGTAGCTCAGGTCTGAATCGCATTCTGTTTTAGCTAAGTTTTCCTTAATCCAACAGACCGTGCATGAATGGCTATTGCTATTGAAGTTAGCTGTATGAGCTTATTCTCTAAGTGGAGGAGTCTTCCTCCTATACCGAATGCTAATATTAAATCTCTAAGGCGTTGCTGAAGCGTAAGCTAATTCTTAGTTCCATTAACCGTTCTATATCGAAAGGTATATTGAAGAGGTGATTCGTCGGCAGAATCATGTTAATCCATCCAGAGTTTCGTGTATCTTTATTTTGAAAATGTAGAACTCTCCTCTCATGATCGAGAAAGGGTGAGCTTAGTCAGAATAAGCTAGGCAATAGTGTTATCATAATATCCAGATATGTTTTATTCCAAGAGTTCAGTGTGAGTTTTATAGTTCAAATTCTGTAGTCATGAGATAATATCCATGAAGTAGTTTATAAAGGTCGTATAAGTTCTCTTGTTATCTATATGAATTTATCTTTAGGCTTAGGCTCGTTCGAGGACGAAACGAGAGTCTAAGTGGAGGAGAATGAAACAACCTTAGGTAGTCATTTCAAAAGTTAATACTCCGATTGGCGTGCTGATAATTTTAAAATTTTCGTAAGGTCTATTAGGACTTGTCTGTAAAATTTGAACTAAATCGGACTTCGTTTGGTAGGCATCGGAAGAAGGTTTCAGTTTCCGTTATCGGTAAATATTAAAAAGAGATTTTTGAGCTCGATGTATGGGAATGAACTCAGATTCGAAATTTGAAAGCGACGTTAGGTTAGTATGATTATTTGTGACTTTTGTAAACTTTCGAAAGTGAATTTCGAGGTCGCTCGGATAGTTTCTACTAAAATTCCGAAAATTAATAATTTGATTTTTTTCTGTTTAATTCGCATCTTGAGTTTTGGGAATCCGATTTGAGATTCGCCTTAACGAGTACGTCACATAAATTTTGTATAACTTGTTTGAGAAATTTGAGATTATTCCGAATTTTGTAGGGTTGCATTTTAATTTTCGTTAGGATAGTAAATTAAAAAATAAAAAAAAATCAAAGAAAAGAAAAGTATGGCGGTGGGCTTAAGGATAAATATCCTTAGCTTTCATATGAAAACGGAAAATAGAAACAGAAAGAGATACGAGAAAGGAGAAAGGAACGCAGTGAAAATATATTAGAAAAAAATTAGAAAGAAATGAAAAGGAGAAGGAAAAGATAGAATTTTCACACCAAAACATTCAGGTAATGATGTTAGTTCATTATTTTAGTTTATTATGCAGTTTGAATATATTTTAACGGTAAAAATTGGGATATTAGACATCGTTCTAATAAGTTAAATTGATAGTTTAAATGGTTAATTAGACCCTGATAATGGGACTGATTATATATTCATACTTAGGAAGTTATGGGACACCCATAAATGTAATTTATTTAGGGTTTGGTTATGTGACTTTAAACCCTGTACATAGGTCTGGCCTGCGTATTGCGTATGCGAATAGGATATCAGGTTCCTAACCGGATTGCCCTAAGATGTGAGGAATGATGTCTTTAGCGTAATTTGATATATTTTTCTGCTTATTTAATAGAGCGGGATTGTTTAGCAGTGAACCCAAAGATAATGCGGTTGTTGAATAACAGTGCTAGCTTTGGAACAAGGTAACTGTTTGTATCCATTTCTTTGGAGGCCCTTGGCCTTATGGATATTCTACCACGTGTTCCTTACGTCTATAGCTGCCGATAGGCGTACTCATTACGCCTTAGCCTTGAATTTACATTGTATATTATATGTTATGTCCTGTTTTTGATATTGCATTGAGCATCTGCGAATTGTACTCTGGTTTTGAGCTTGACATATACTTACTGGCAGCCGATGGGAGTCTCGCGCCGGTGAAGGGTTATTATTGCATCATACCACATTCATATATATTATATTTTCTGGTTATGGACTGCTTTGTCATATACTGAGTACAGGAGTATTCTGCCTCAATTTTACATTATATCGTGTGCAGGAGTATTTCACCCTATGAGAGTGCAGGAGTATTCCGCCTCAACTTTACATTATCTCGGGTGCAGGAGTATTCCGCTCCAGGAGAGTGCAGGAGTATTCTGCCTCTGGTTTATATTATATCAAATGCAGGAGTATTTCCGCTCCAGGAGAGTGCAGGAATATTCTGCCTCTGATTTATATTATATCTGGTGTAGGAGTATTCCGTCCCAGGAGAGTGCAGGAGTATTCTGCCTCTGGTTTGTATCATATCGGGTGCAGGAGTATTCCGCCCCAGGAGAGTGCATGAGTATTCGGCCTCTGGTTTATATTATATCGGGTGCAGGAGTATTCCACTCCAGGAGAGTGCATGAGTATTCCGCATCTGATTTATGTTATATTGGGTGCAGGAGTATTCCGTCCCAAGAGAGTGCAGGAGTATTCCGCCTCTGGTTTATATTATATCGAGTGCAGGGGTATTCCGCCCCAGTAGAGTGCAACAGTATTCCGCCTCTGGTTTATATCATCTCGGGTGCAGGAGTATTCCGCCCAGGAGAGTGCAGGAGTATTCCGCCTTTGCTTTATATCATCTCGGGTGCAGGAGTATTCTGCCCCAGGAGAGTGCATGAGTATTCTGCCTCTGGTTTATATTATATCGGGTGCAGGAGTATTCCGCCCCAGGAGCAGGAGTATTCCGCTCCAGCTGGTTACTATATTGTGTTCCCCTCGAATTCAGGAGTACTCTGCTTCGGGACGAGATTATGGGCACATGTGACCCCATTGCATCATACTGCATTCATTCCATTTCATTGCGCCGGTTGTTGTGTATTGTGTGATTATAGTGCGATGTTTCGTGTATGTTTCATGTATTTCTGATTTTTGATATGTTCGAGATACCTATATGTTCTGTTTATCATATGTCCCTGATTGTTTATGAGCTTATAGTTTCATACATTATCTGGCTCTGCCTTTTTATAGTTTAAATAAGATAAATTTGTTTTATGTGCTTTTCTTCTCCCTGGCTAGCTATCCTATTCTTTGAGGTGGCTAGTCTGCCCCACTTATTGAGTCCTTTTGACTCACTCTTGTTTGTTGTTTGTTTCTTATCTATCTATTTCGTGTCGGCAGGTTCGCTCAAGGATTGAGTTCGTCGCGTTGTTAAGGAGCGAAGACAACTTCAGTTGTCAGGGTGAGCCACCTTCTGTTCAAGATAGCCACCAGTGGTATGTTTCTTATTTCAGTCGTATTTTGCTCCCTTCAGGAGGCGTATGTATTCTTTTATACTCTTAGATGTCTAGTTTGGATAGCCCTAAACCTATTATGTTGGGTAGTTAGCTGTAATTTCTTTGTACAGCTTAGAGGTATCAGTATATCTGTATTTTTTTCTCTGTCTTTTTCTTATTTTTTAGTTGGATTTACATTCATTTTCCTAATTCAGTTGTTAAAGGTTCGCCCCATTGGTCTAGGGGAGGATGTCGGATGCCCGCATGGCCTAGCCGAAAATTCGGATCATGTCATAAACGCCGCCTTTTCCTAATCTTCTAACGCTATCACAATCTGGTTATAGCCCGGCACCCATCTAGAAGACAGTAATATTCATGCCCCGCTAACCTATTCAACATCTGATTAATGAAAGGGAGTGGAATGTGATTTTTCTACTGGTTGTCTTTAATTTTCTATAATCAATGCAAATTTGTTAACCTGTGTTTGTTCTTGTAGGAATCAACTCATTTTGCGCATTCATCATGACTCTAATACATCCCTTTTATGAAACACATTGGATTAGACATACTCAATTACTGTCGGAGATTGGAAAAACATAATTCGAGCATCAAGTCACTTGATAATTTCTTTCTTCACAACCTCCTTCACAACTGGATTTAGTCTTCATTGCTGCTCGATACTTGGTTTTTGTTCTTCCTCCAGTAAAATTTTGTGCTTGCAAAAAGAATGACTTAGCCATCTAATATCCGCAATGGTTCATCCAATTGCCCTTTTGTGCTCTCACAACACCCTTAAGACCTTCTCAACCTGCACATCAAACAACAAATAATAAAGGATTACAGGCAAGATGTTACTATCACTCAAATAAGCATAATGCAAATGAGCAGGCAAAGGTTTAAGTTCAAGAATATCAGCCTCCTTAATACACGGTTAGTAGGAGCTAATGCCAGCGGTCTATCGAACTCCGCAAACTTCTTTCATCCTGGGACATATTGACACTTCATATTGAGAATCTCCAAGTATTCCTCAATTTCATCATCATTTAGCATATCATCTTCATACATAAATGCTCTTTTAAGAGGATCACCATTAGAAATGAAATGTGATATTCCAAATGCAGTTAACTCCCTATCCACCACGTTCACCATAGATAACTCTTCATAATGTGATGGAAATCGGGTAGCTCGGAAGTCGGAACACATTAAATACAACTTCTTCACTATTCAAGTAAATTCTTATTCTTATGAAGCAAATAACTTCCTATTAATTTGTCCCCTAGATTGGACCTGTTTTGATTCTGAATTATCCGTCGCTACGTTGTTTCCAAGGACTAGCAATATCGAAATATCGAAATTCTTGGGTCATCTCAATAGGTTCAGAAACCACTAGTTTCTCTGGATCATCATAGTGTACTTCCACATATCCACTCAGAGGAAGGTCCTGATGATCATCTCCCTCGCTCTAACTCGAATCACAACATCAGTAGTAGCCAAAAATCCTCTTCCCAAGATGAGAGGAACCTCTTGTCAGCTTCATATTCCAAAATAATGAAATCAACAGGAAGGATAAACTAGCGTATTTGCATAAAATCATCTTCAATAACTTCCTCGGGACATATCGTAGATCTATCAGCTAACTGTAGGGTCACTGTGGTTAGTCTTGGTTCATCCAAGCCCACTTTTCTAAACACCGATGGTGGCATTAAATTTACGCTAGCCCCTAAGTCACATAAAGCTCGTCCTAACTCATGTTTTCCAATTTTTAAAGGAATAGTGAAGCTTCTAGGATCTTTCAATTTTTGGGGAAGCTTGCTTCACTTTAGAACTGCATTTTTTAGTAAGTGAAATTGTCTCGAACTCTAGTCTCTTTTTATTCGCTACGACATCCTTAATGTTCTTACCGTATTTTGGAACATCTCGAAAAAATCCACCAAAGGAATATTGACTTATATCTGACTCAAGATCTCCAAAAATTTCTTGCCAGTTGCATCAACTTTCTTCTTTTGAAGCCTTTGAGGGAAAGATGGTGGTGGCCAAACAATATCAAGTTCAGGCTGCTTTGCTACTACTTTTTCAGCTTACGTTTAAGTTTCTTTTTTAGTGTTCGGCTCCGCTTACGAACAAGCTTCCTTGGCTTTGGAAGCACTTCTTCTAAAGCTCGTTTAACTGCTTGCACAAATTCTTTTAGATTTTTCTGGGTGTCTCTTGGCAAGGCACCATGTGGTCTAGTATTTAGTGCTCTAGCTAACTGACCCATTTGGCATTCCAGGTCATTTTAAGCATTAGCAAGATCTTTTATGGCATGTGCTTGAGCTGCATTATCAGCTATAATTTTCTGTTGGCCGCCCAACATCTTCTTTATCGAATCTTCGCTTGAACTGCTTGCCTGCTGTGCTTGAGCCTAAGGTTTTGAACTTTGATAATTATTATGAGATCTTATATTGGCTTGGTAGGCTTGGTTACCATACCAAAAAATATTTGGATGATTGCGCCAACTGGGATTATAAGTATTACCAAACTGATTCTGACTCTGTGTGTGAGACCTATATTGGCTCCCCATGAAATAAAATGACTGTGGATTGGTGGGGCAAACATCATTAGCATGGTCCTCTCCACATACTTAACAAAAAACTTGGAAATGTTGCACTTGTTGAACTGGTTGCACTTGTTGTTGAGTTGGTGGCAATGCTTGCTTGCTGATTTGGTTAGCTATTGCATCCACTTTTGCATTTAACGCTATGTAAGCATCCAATTGAAGTACTCCATCATTTTGACTTGAAGCTCTACCATCAACCTGCCGGTCTAGATTGCTATGAGAAAATTTATCCAACAATTCATATATTTCATTAAAAGTCAAGGCCAAGTCTTGGCCTCTGGCAGCAGCATCCAGCACGATCTTGGTATGAGCACTCAAACCTTCTATGAAAGTATGGGCCAACATCTCATTGGATTGGTTGTAGTGCGGGCAATCTCTCAACAGTGACTTAAATTTCTCTCACTCTAAAAACAAGTACTCTTCGTCTCTTTGTTTGAAAGACATGATGTTACTCCTTATTCTAGCTGTTTTGGCAGATGGATAGAATTTAGCCAAAAATTTTCTCAGCTAAAGCATCCCATGTTGAATATAGTCAGTTGAGATGTCGGTGTGTAGGTATCACTAATCTCCAAGAAGTGTTGAATATGTTGTTGTGGATCCTTGTATAGTAATCTAGCATATTGCCTAGCCACATGCAGTAATTATATCATGCTGGGATTAATCTCAAAATGTCTAGAAATATTAGGCTTAACAATGCTCGAAGATGCTCCATCCAGGCTGGGAAGAACGACATCTCGCACAGCTAAAGCTCGTTCTTGTGCCATTCATATAGGTAAAGAAGCGAGTACTATTGCAAGTGCTTTCGGTCTCTAGCTTCATCAACCTCCGTAAGGTCCTTTCAGGCTCGGGACCAAAAGGTGCAAGGTTGTCGTCCTTTCTCTCCGTTGGCATCCAATACCTGCCACCTGAAATGGCACAAGAAACTCAAAACAAAAATTAAACCTGAATAAAAAATAATTAATCATTCAAAAAGAATATAGTCAATTATTTAGTCCCCCGCAACGATGCCAAAAACGTGTTGCTCCCAAGTACACAAGAAAATATATATGATCAATAAGTAATATAGTAGTGAGTTGAGTATCATTCCCATTGGGAACACTGTTAACAACTTTATCCTAGCAAACAATTTCATATAAATTATCTAGGGATCTTTTCAATGGTTGTTATTTTTACTAGCTAAAGAAAATAATAATTAAAAAAGAAGTAACTTAAATCAAGTTTTGAGAGCAAATTATGAGTTGTTATCAATAAGACGGTCCAGAGTTAGAGTGACAAATAATTCATTTGAGTTTTTCAATTGATTCTACTTCTTGATTTCCTATTGCAACTAGCAGGTTTAATATATTCATGAGAATCTGTCGATTCTTCACAACTCTATGAAAGTTACTCTAACGCCTATATTTATATGAAATTAGATCACAAGGCATGTATTAAAGAACTCTATATTTAGCTAAGCAAGGCGAATAGGTATATGTGTATCTATATCCGCAAATTGATTTCTAATGCCCATGTTCACAATCAAGCATTTTCCTTTCTTATGTGCGTTCATAAATTTCCTATGTTGAGTTCAATTTATGAACTGTAGATAGTGTTCAATTGTCGGGCCCTAATAACATAGGCGCAAGAAAGAATAACCAATTTATAATGGTAAATCAATTGGAAGAAATCAACTTTCAAATATCAACTTCATGTTGTCCTAACTCTAGAACGATATGTTTTGTTGTTCTAGAGTCACATACTCATGATAGTAAAACAAGAATTCATATAAAATTGCATGAGACAATGGTTTAGAAAAGAAAGAATATAGTCCTAAGCTCCAATTATATCTAGCCACTTCCAAGCTCTCAAAAATTGACCAGCTCTCTTCAAAATTGAGTTTACATTGCTTTTGTAATGTTATAAAAAGCCTAGGTAAAAATAGTTTTTCCCGCTCACACAGGAACTGCTTAAGTTGAGGCTAGCTCGTTGACTCTTGGCTGCATGCTGGCTTCACACAAGCACAAACTTGGTACAAGCTCTGCTTTATATATATATACTAGTATAGTACCCGCGCTATGTGCAGTCGATATTAAAGAATATGCATCATTTTATAAATCTTACTTTGTTTGAATACATCAACGATTGTCATATTGCTTTACCAAAATTTTGGCTGTAATCGTTCTGTGTGCTATACGATTTATTATAGAATTTCTATGAAATCATATAGTACACACGCAACTTTGGCAAAAGAAAATGAAAATATGATTAAATAAGTGTTGGTAATTATAGTTTTAATAGCAACAAAAATTCAGTCATTTGTCTTTAGTCGATTTTGCCTTGTTTATGTTCTCCGACTACAATACTATCAATTGGTATAAGAATATTCTCGAGGTTAATACTAAATGGTAAAAGAACGTACACCAAATTCAACATTGACCAAAAGAGAGATAATACATTCTTAAATAATAGTGTATAGTGCTATTAACCAATCGTTTTCTTTACATCTGTTTCATTGTCTATTATAACAGGCATCTTGGTTTAATAATCTTAATTACTACTTTATCTGAAATAATTTATTTTAATATAAGTTATTTAACTACATATCCACAATAAAAATGAGGTAATCCTTGAAGTGTAAACTTGATAAGGATTTCTTAATCAATTAGCTCGTTTATGTCATATAAAATTAAAAAAAAATACAGAGTGTATAAATAAGCAAGTTAACTATTTAACGTTGACAAAGACATAAAGTTATGCAGCACTTTAAAATATTATATTACCTCAAGGCCAAGCGAACAACTATTTTTTCAGCTCAAATATCTTGGATAACATCTTGATAATTTATGGCACAACGAAATACTTTATCGAAGAGATGATTAAATGACTAATAGTGTTCTCTTTTTAACAGTTTAAATTTTTAGGTGAAATTGTCACACAATTCAATAATTTTTGCATCTCTAACATTTTAATTCCCCATCATTCGAGGTCAAATTTATAGGAAATCATGCCCCTGTGGATTTATGCTCCTTTGCAAATTGCCTATTAACCCAACTCGCGCTAAAGTTTCAAACTTCAGATATGTAAAGATGCAGATATTTCTACCATTATTGCAGGCAAGTAATATGCTAAAGATTAGAAAGCAAATTACAACAATAATTCCATTACCAATAGATAACAACATGTACTTGCACCACTTCAGATAGACTTTGCAATATAGATACATTAATATTTGAGTAAATTGTGGAACTTCTTTCAAGAAAAAAAATGGAAAATATACCCCTCTCCTTTACTATTTACAGCCAGTAGGACTACTACTAAATTTTTTCAAACCAATTCATAAAAGTAGCATCCAGCTGCTAGTATTTTTTTCTTTTTTCTTTTTGGATGAAGCTTTCATTTTTCTAAGCTTCCACCAAGTACGTCCCGGAACGAAGGTGATACTTTCTGTCGAACAACATTCTGTATATGTCCAGAGTCAGCAAAAATTACTATTAGAAGAACTGTATTGCTATGACATGAATAGAAGGAATTATCAAATACTAATAATATTTTACTCCCAACCACTTTGATCATCAATTTCTTGGGATCATTCTGAAAGCCTTCCTCTCTAATTCCTCTTACTGGTTTTACATAAGGGGAGCAGTTACCAGACCTAAGCTTAAACATGCCACCCCACCGTTAATATGATTATTGTTTTTTCTTTTAACTTCTTCTGGTATTATAAAGTTCTGTTGAAGCAGAGGTTTTTTTTTTTTTTCAATGTTTACTCTAAGAAAGCAATATCTTCATTAATTAGGAATACATAGTTTTTTACCGCTACCTTCTCAAGGAGTCCGGACTAATCATCACCTCAAAGCTGCACATGTACTTCCTTATCTCCAGTTGCTATCAAAAGGTTTATTCTCACTCTTGTACGAATTCTATAACATAAGTAACTGTCTCTTGCCAACTCTTAAAAGTTCTGTTGTATCATTGATCTTTAAGCAAACTCATTTGGACCAATCCGGCCTCTCCAGAAATCGCTACTCAACATGCCCATTGGAATTAAAGGAAAAAAGGAATCATTGTTACTTTCTTACGGAACTCAATATTTACGACATTTATATAGGACTTATTAGCAAGTTAGACTTAATGGTTAAAGCTTCCTTTACTTGAATAAGACATTGCCTTAGCTCTCATGTCTATTGAACACTGCACAAGAAACTTCCTTCAAAAGGTCCACAGGTGAAAACAATTACACTAAGTATCAACATTTATCCATCCAGTACGGAGATGAACAAAAAAAAAAGAAACAAACATTCTTGTTAAGGAAAATCTCAAGATGAAAACAACCATTTAGCATACCCAGAGCATTGTTGTGCTCCCACAACCTTATGAACCAATAAAGCATTGCCAGTAATTATAAAAGCGGAATCTTACCGTAAAGAACCTGCATTTTAAGTATACATGATTAAGTTAATTGAAGCTAACGATCTAAAGTAATAGTTAAAACAATTTTATTATAGGAATACCTTGTAGCCAAATCTCAGACATTCATTTGCAAGAAGATTCTTGATTTGTAAAAAATAACATTGTACAATCTTCACTATTTTTGCAGTACATATTATTGAAACAAAACAAAATTATTAAGTACCCCCGATGAATAACCTTGCAAATATCTAATTAGCGTAGACATAATCCCATCATCAGACGTAAAAGAAGTGAGCATTGCCCAATAATATACAAAGTTAATAATCCAACCTAGAGATCTTTACTTCCGATTACCATCTTAAATATGATATCATTGTTGAGATTAACTCACATGTCTTTCTGAGAGAAGACTCTAAATGCATATCGTAAAACTACTGCAAAAGAAAATTAATGTTTGTGCTTATAGAAGGATCAACTTAGAAAAATTTTAAGTACCTGCATCAACTCAAGTCCCAGACAAATTAATAATGTAGGAAGGATCTTCTATATATTTTTCCTTGATCTTCTTGACAACCATTCAAGTAAGATCCAATAAACTCATCAAACATGTATAGTGTCTGCCTGCCTTGAATAAGATCGATACATCCTTGTGTGCAGATATAAATATTTCTACATAATAAATTATAAAATTTCGTCAGTTCCTAAAATAAGTAAAACTCAACTTTCTATATCTGATAAGATTATCAAAATTATTCGGAATTCTAAAGGAAAAACTGAATCTGAAAAGAGAAGTAAACACATAGAGAGAGAGCATCGATGCAATAGTCCAAGTTACATAATCTATATGACAAAACAAACAAATTCATTCAAATATAGTAAAATATTTAAGTGATTAAAACAATATAATAGTAAAAATCACCTGATGAATTGATCAATTTCAAATCCGCTGCTTGAGACAACAACATGAAATATGTCCAAATTGTCAAAAACAGGAAAGCATACTCTAATGTGAAAGTATAAACAATTGTAAGTTTCCTGGAAAAATGGAAGCACAACTCGATTAAAACTGTTCCCTCTGCAGAGTAACTGACAAAGTTATACTTTAAATAATATAAATTGGACAGTTTTATTTTTGAACAATACTCCTAAGAAATGGAAACACAATGCACGATAAAACTGAAGGATTCCATCTTGGTCGAAATTGCTTCATCTTAAATTCACATTAGCTATTTTTTAGGAGAATTACATCATGGAGAACGTAATTTGTTTAAAGTTAGTTTTATTTTTAGGAGTTATTTATTTATTTTTCAATTGAAGACAACTACCCACGTTCTTATCCATACCAAATTTTTTTTCCTTCTATCTGTACATTGTTAAATCTATCTACTGCTTTTAAAATTATTTCTATTTTTTTCCTCACAATTATTCTTAAAATTTCAATTCAAATTTTAAAAATAACTAAAACAACTATACCTAACTTAAAAATAACTCCTGAAACTCCTCCCCTAGCTTTATATACGTGGATGAAACTGCTTCATTATAAGCAGTTTTTAAACTGTAAATTTTAAAATTCCTTTCATATTTATCGTAGAAACTGCTTAGTAGAAACTGCCTAATTTTGAGGTAGTGGAAATCGTTTTGCTCCATGTTCAATAACTTTATTTTTAATACAGTTTTTTTCTAGTACAGTTTAAAATTCAAATTATATCTAACACCCAATCTGTAAACTTTCTTTTTCAAAATTCAAATTTTAACTATTTAACTAATTAGTTAGTTGTTTGTCTTAACAAACAATATGTGGTGCTTTCATGCTTTGACACTTGGAAGATTATTATTGACTACAACACTCCTTTTAATATATATATATATATATATATATATATATATATATATATATATATATTGCTGGCACAAGGTGCTGAATGTATTTTTCTCAGGCTGAGTGGTGCTGGCACGACTTTAGCACAACTTCACTCCAACCTCAAAATTTATTACTGTAACTTTCAAATCATCCATTCTCTTACTACTTTCATCAAAATCGGCACCTGCACATCAAACACCATGAATGCATTATTATCATCAATTTAAGCACATAAAGATCACTAAAATACGAATTAAAAATCACCAAACTTTATATTTTTTAGCCAAACATCACCATTTGAATAAATACCATAGTTATAAGTACAAATTACTGTTAGTTGTCCGTATTGGCTGATGTAATGACAGTTAACTTCATATTTGCGCTAGTTTGTGTGGATTGAGTTAGACCTAATTCTATTTTTTTAATCATAATATCAATGCTAGACCCATTTGATATTTGTTACATCCTGCATTCCTGCCCATCATAATACCTCTGTCCACACTCTACTTGTTAGGCTAGGGCGTACAGGCATAATAATCAATGAACATTCACGTTTTCTTAAGTTATCAAGAAAATTAGCAGATGCATGAAAGAACTTAGAGAATTTTGATTTTATATTCCTCTTGCAAATGTTATTTGATTAAATACCATTTTCTAATAATAGATGAAAAATAACATATAAGTTCTTAGTATCATCATTTTCTTCTATTAAAATTATAAGTGGGCATGATCATTCTTGGAGAACTTCCCTTACGTGTAATTAAGAAGGCCTTTAGTTCAATACTGCCAAGCAAATAATCTCTAAAGACATTTTGCAATTTTAAGAAAACACTATCAAAATTATCAAAGAAAAAAAAAAGAATAACTGTCTATTTAATACGTATGTCAGATTATTAGTATTAACTTAATCATTTCTATCAATTTTCTCAAACACATATCCGTAATTTTTTTTATTTTACAATTTTACTCTTATTTTATCCAATAACAACAACATATTCAATGATATGATATTCCACAAGTGGGGTTAACGGATGGTGGAATAAGCGTAGACCTTACCACCACCGAGGTGGAGATGGTATTTTTGATAGAACCTTCGGCTAAACAGAATTTTTTTTCAAAAACATATCCGACAATAATGTGATGATCTTATTTATCCATTTATTAAATTAAAAATTATAAAGTTATTGAATTTACACCTAATCCTGTAATAGATGCAGTAAAACATAATCAGTCTGTGCTTTCACCAAAGAGAAGGACAGCACAAGTGAGCTTTCACCAAAGAGAAGGACGGAATAAGTGATCTAGAAAGGCCGAATTATAGTCTTAGACAATATTCAATGCAAAATTCATGAGTGAACTACTTCTTCACTCAAATCTACCCACCTTTCTTTGCACATTCATTACAAAGCAAATGCGCCTAATACAAAACTGAACTACCCTTACAAATATGGCACGTTTGTTAATGCAAACATAGGACTCAGGAATTAAAGCGGATCCGGCTCGTTTTTATTTTCTATACTCTCCATCTTTTAAAATTCCGATAAGGATGTATGATACTTGTCTCATTTATGTATCAAGAGTGTAGATTTATTTGACTAAATAAGTAAATTAACCATGATTTTAAAGTAAAATTCATTAAACCCCCTTGGCCTCTATCATTTGAAAAATATATCGCCTTCACCTATTGAATGGAATATGTTATCCCTTTTGACACAAAAGTCAATGATCAGAAAAAGAAACCGTCACTGAAAAATACAAAAAGACAATAATAACCCTTTTGGAGGGAAATACAGGCGCAAATTGAATCATATTTATCTGTTTGTTAGTAAAATTTATCAAATCACAATTTAAGGTTTATTTAACTAGAAAACATGGATTAGCAATCTAGGAATCGAGGAAAAATCAAATTCATAGAAAAAGAAGACAAAAAACAATGAATACAAAAAGACAATAATAACCCTTTTGGAGGGGACTACAGGCCCAAATTGAGTCATATTTATATGTTTGTTCATCTAAGTAAAATTTTATCAAATCACAATTTAGAGTTTATTTAACTAGAAAACATGGATTATTAATCTTGGAATCGAGGAAAAATCAAATTCATAGAAAAAGAAGACAAAAAAGATGAATGTATTTTTGTACAACGTTCTTTTACTATTGCTCCATGTCAGTATCATTGTACTTTTTCATAAGTATCAATATGTATTTATCACACACGTAAAAAAGTCAAAAAGTGTAAGCTTTTTGCAACAATTAACTTCAGTCATGTATTCGTTTTGTCGATTAGATGAATATAAATGGAAAGACTTAACTGATTCATTGTTGGTTTAGATACTTGCAAGTGTGTATATCTTTGAAAGTTGTCAGTTTTTGTGTAGAATTTTGATTGCGATTCAGCTCAAAATAATGTTAACTGATTTTAAATGTTTTTTTTTTTAAAATGTTAGCTGATTTTTATTACGTTTTGAACACCCTTGCCACAAATAATAATGCTAGTCTAATGGTGCAGGGTGCTCAAACTTAGCTAACATAGAAATATTCCTGGCTATGCTGCTATCCCTGCATTTGATATTAAAATGTGACAAGTATCATACATCCACGTAGTAGGAAATGGATATGAGACATGAAATTTCAGCTAACATTTTTTCTTCGCATGAAATTTTAATAATAACAACATACCCAGTAATATCCCATAAATAATGGGTCTCACATAAAATCATATTAACATTTTTTCCTTGCAGTTGCTATTATTATCTGCTGCTTTTGTACTAAGTACAGATATTCTTGGATTGAGATAAATGACTAGCCTGTTTGGCATTACTTCTCCAAAGCTAAAAGTGTTTTTTTTCTTTAAAAAAAGTATTTTTTTCTTTTGAAATTTTGATGTGTTTGGCAACAAAAAGAAAGTACTTTTAAGTAGAAGCAGAAGGAGTTTTTTTGCTGTTGGAGAGAAACTACAAATATCTGCTTGTTCCAAGAAGCACAAGCAAAAGCAGAAGTAGTTTATTAATTTTTTCAAGGCAAAAATATATTTACCAAAAATTCATATTTACCAAATTATCCCTCATTAATTAACTATATCTCTCTTAAAGTACAATTATATTTTTCATTTTCCTACTTTTTTACTAGATACTTTTACCAATCTTCTTCTAGGACTAGTTTTTATTTCTACGTATTTCTATCCACTATATATATATATATATGATGTTCTATTCTTTAAATCATCTTTTAAAAGTAAGTAATTACTAGAAATTCCTGATTCTATTATCACTTTGATTTAACTATATTTTATGTTGTTCAATAGCTAAAGTTTATATCTTTTACTTTATGTTTTACATTTTAACTAAAAAAATAATTAAATTAAAGTCTTTTATGATAAATATTCAAAAAAAAAATTTGTTTCTATTAATTCACATGTAAAATAAACTTTAATGTCCTTTTCGTAATTTGACACTCAAAAGTATTTTTCTAAAAATTAGTCAAACACAAATTATTTATCAAAAGTACTTTTCCAATGAATTGTCCAAACACAAACTGCATATTATCCAAAAGTACTTATTTGAAAAGCACTTATGCCAAAATTACTTCTCAAAGTAAGCAGTTTTTTACAGCAACGTCAAACAGACTCTTATTTCATGATTGAAGCAGCTTTCAAGTTTCGAGTCTTTCATTTTTTATATAATCGGTCTTTCTTTTTCTACTAGTTATATGGAATGCGACATTTGGTGATTTTTGGTGATTTTGTTAAGATAAAGAAGTACTTGTCACGCTATACAACTTTTGGTGGTGACGAGACTTATACGAGCGAGGGCGAGCTAATACACGCACATGTTTGCAAAGTGCTACTTTTACATATCACTTTTCTCTTAGCCTACATGTCTCAATGTAGGTGTAGACATGAACCAATACCATTTATGACACATGTCATAAGCTATACTTACGACTATATCCCAAGACCATTCTTCTCCACCTTCCTCCCTCAAATTTTCTTTAAAGGATGTCCCCATATTTCTACAGAGCCAGTTAGAATTAGCTGATTTAAAGTAGTTGATATTCGTCAAGTGCTGAAATGCATTTTTAGGTACTGAAGTTGATTTTATAAATAAGCAGTTACGTTTTTTGATAGAAGTGTTGAAACTAGTAATAAGCAGTTGGTATGATTGGTAAAAGAAGTGCTGATAAGTACATTTGTATTAAAATATCCTTTAAGTTAAAAATAAATTTAAAAAGTATTTTACACTATAAATGACAAATGACGAATATAGGATGGGGAGGAAGTTGAAAATTTAAATTTAGAAATTGATATTTTATGGATTACAAAATATTTTAGGGATAAAATAATAAAATACTTGATCAAACTAAAAATGATTATGAACTAAAAAGAAATAAAGTTAGGAGTCACCAACTTATGCCTTATGGCTTACTAGTATAACACACGCGTGATGCGCGGAGAGTGGGTGTCGCTGAAGGAGTATATATGTAAGAAGTTAAAGAATTTGAAATTCTAGTTCTACTCAAGTTTCATCTAAATTTAGGACATGAATAGGCTAATTGAAATCTAAATTACGCACAAAAACATGAGATTGAATATTGCCTTTGAAAATATAAATTTAGTGTGATCTAAAAATATCTGCAGCAAAAACTTCTAAATTTTATATTCTAGCTTGTATTAGCAATTGGAGTGCTAGGATTTTGATCTGATTTAAAATATTAAACTATATTAATCGCGATCGAATTTGTACCCGATTTTGATATGTTGTAGTTTCAGGAGTCCTCTTTCCAACAGTGAGAGCAGATTATGATTCGGGCTCGCCTCTGATGATATATAGTAATTTCTGTCAAGACATTCAAAGTTGTAATAAAGGAAGCGCAAGAATTCAGATCCAACTTCAAATATTAATCTATATTGATCAGGGAGGAATCCTTTTGGATATGTTTCAGTACCTGGAGTCCTCTTTCTAATGGTAGAAGCCGATTGTGATTCAGACTCGCCTCCTAAGAGATATGACATTTTCCGTCAACACGCTCAAAGCTTTAATAAAGGAAGTGCAAGAATTCATATCCAACTTGAAATATTAAACTGTATTGATCAGAATGAAATCTATACCTGATTTTTAAATATACTGTATTCCAGGAATCTCTTTCCAATGGCGAAAGAAGATAGTGATTCGGACTCGTCTCCAAAGAGATATAGCATTTTCCGTCAAGACACTTAAAGCTATGATAAAGAAAGTGGCAGAATTCAGATCCAACTTCAAATGCTAAATTGTATTAATCGTGATAGAACCTATACTTGGTTTCAGGATTTTTTGTTTTCCCAGGAGTCCTACTTCCAATGGCAAAAGAAGATTGTGATTCGGACTCGCCTCCTAGGAGATACAGTATTTTCGTCAAGATAGCTAAAGTCGTGATAAAGGAAGTGCCAGAATTCAAATCCAACTTTAAGTATTAAACTATATTGATCGGGATGGAATCTATGCCTGGTTTTCAGATATATAGTAGCTCCAGGAGTCCTCTTTTCAATAGCTAAAGAAGATTGTGATTCGGACTCGTCTCCTAGGAGATATGGCATTTTCCGTTAAGGCACTCAAAGCTATGATAAAGGAAGTATCATAATTCAGATCCAACTTCAAATATTAAACTGTATTGATTGGGATGGAACCTTCTAAGGCATAATAAACCTTTAATTATAACTACTATTACTTTTCAAATAAAGAAGGTGCATGAGTTTGCGAACATTAATCTCACCAAAATAGATTAAAATCTTGATCAAAACAAAAGCTAATTCTATAAACATTTCACAAAAGTATGTCAGGCTTAGTTCCAACACTTTTATGGAGTTGCAAATTCAAATGACAAAGGCACATCGTTAGAATACTCCATATTCAGAAATACTCCATAGGAATCAACATTAAATCATACAATCATAGATTTTTCTGAATGAATCAGATATCATAATTATGATACAAACAACATGAAAAAATAATAACACCAATAAGGATATGTTATACCTAGCTAATTATTTCACAAATAGTTACTCATATTTCACCAAATAAGACTTCTCAATTTTGTATTGCAATATCCAAGAATGTGTATCGCTTGTCGTTGCTTCTAAGGACTCCCTTAAATTACCGATTCTATTATCTCTTTGAGTTAACTATATTTTATGTTGTTCAATAGCTTAAGTTTATATCTTTTACTTTTTGTTTTACATTTTAACTTAAAAAAATTAAATTAAAGTCTTTTATGATAAATATTCAAAAATATTTTTTTGTTTCTATTAATCCACGTGTAAAATGAACTTTAATGTCCTTTTCGTAATGTAACACTCCAAAGTATTTTTCTTAAAAATTAGCCAAACACAAATTATTTATCAAAAGTACTTCTCCAATGAATTGTCCAAACACAGACTGCATATTATCCAAACGTTCTTATTTGAAAAGTACTTATGCCAAAATTACTTCTCAAAATAAGCAGTTTTTTACAGCAACATTGAACAGGCTCTTATTTTGTGATTGAAGCAGCTTTCAAGTTTCGAGTCTTTCATTTTTTATATAATCGGTCTTTCTTTTTCTACTAGTAATATGGAAGGGGACATTTGGTGATTTTTGGTGATTTTGTTAAGATAAAGAAGTACTTGTCACGCTATACAGCTTTTGGTGGTGACGAGACTCAGAATCTGTCTGGGTGGGCTTATTATAAGTAGCTTATAAGCCAAAAGTTGCTTATAAGCTACTTTTGAGAAGTTAGGATTTCCTACCTTCTTAATTTTGGCTTATTTTAAGCACAAAAGTGCTTATAAGCACACTGTTTTTTGAGTTATGAAACACTCAAAAAGCATATATGTGCTTATAAGCTACTTTTAAGCTTACCCAAATAGGCTTTTATTTATACGGGCGAGCTAATACACGCACATGTTTGCAAAAGTGCTACTTTTACATATCACTTTTCTCTTAGCCTACTTTTTTCAATGTTGGTGTAGACACGCACCAATATCATTATGACACATGTCATAAGCTATATTTACGATTATATCCCAAGACCATTCTTCTCCACCTTTCCTCCCTCAAATTTTCTTTAGAGGATGTCCCCATATCTTTATTGAGCCCGTTTGAATTAGCTGATTTAAAGTAGTTGATAAGCGTCAAGTGCTGAAAGCATTTTTAGGTATTGAAGTTGAGTTTATAAATAAGCAGTTACGTTTTTTGTTAGAAGTGTTGAAACTAGTAATAAGCAGTTAGTATGTTTGGAAAAAAAAGTGCTGATAAGTACATTTGTATTAAAATGTCCTTTAAGTTAAAAACAAATTTAAAAGTAATTTACACTAAAAATGATAAATGATGAATATAAGATGGGGAGGATGTTGAAAATTTAAATTTAGAAATTGATATTTCATGGATTACAAAATATTTTAAGGATAAAATAGTAAAATACTTGATCAAACTAAAAATGCTTATGAACTAAAAAAAATAAAGTTGGGAATCACCAACTTATGCCTTATGGCTTATTTAGCTTATAAACACTTGACTTATAAGCACTATTAATACTTACCAAACACATAAATAAGCGAAAAAATACTTATAAGCTAGTTTGACCAACTTATAAGTTTAGCCAAATATCCTCTAATTTGCTAGGAATTTAGCTTGAAAGGAAAATTATCAAAAATGAGTTCGCTGTGATTTTGACTCAACAATTAAATGCTCGAAAATGAACTTGTTGTAGAACTAAAAGAAATATTGAGAACCGCCACTACCACTGAAAAAACCCACCGGAAAACCTCATTAGACACCTCCAACCACCTCTCTTAACTGATGTGTCCATCTCCTAAATTCCTCACCGTAAATCTCACCGACTTGTACAAATTATCTTCTACAAAAGAATTGCCAAGAGATTGCTCTGATTTTAATACACGAATCTAGGTTTCCATCACTTCACCACTAAATCATGAACTATTTATTTATCTCAAAATTATTCAACCTTTAGGCCGTATTAGATTGATCTAATTAAAAAGTTAGAAGCTTAACAGCAAATACAATGCATTGCTTGATTACCCTTCCGTTAAAGTTCTTTATATGTGCATTTGCCTACTAATGTGCACCTAGCTGGTCAATTTTAGCTACTAAAGGAAGCAGCATTTGTTTTTCTAGAGAAACTTAATGTTTTGATTTTACCAAGCTTTTTAAGATTCTTTAAGCTCGTGGGAAAAATGGAGCCTAGTTATGGAGATGAAGATGTTTGGTTTAAAAAAGAAAAAAAAAAGATCCGGAAAAGTGGCAACCAGATGACTGCAAACACATTTTCTAACAATACAGTCATTTTTAAAATGTGATAACGTGAATATTAATTTTTAGGGGCAATTGTGAGTCATCTACTTAATGGTAAGGGTATACTTGAGTCCGTTTTCAAATGGAGGGCAAATTTATTTCATTTCTCATAGTTGAGGGGTAACTATGATCCTTTTCCGATAAATAAGTTGTCTTTTAGCAGCTAGTAGCGCAGCTCCACTCGTATTGCTCAGTGTCATCAGCGGTTTGATAATTTCATGAAGCACAACAATGTTTTTTACCTAATGGGTGTTGGGGTTTTTAAGGGTGTAAAATAGGAAAGGGTGTCTCTTGCACTTTTTCATTGGAAAAACTTCACACATCTTTGCTTCTTCTATTTTATTGGCTATAAATATATGGTCATTTCATCAAATTTTACACACCAAAAATTGTGAAATTTCTCCCATCTTCTTTGCATTATTTTACAAAACAAAAGGTTAGAGTAGTGTGATTTGCACTGTTTATTTGAGTTCACCGATAACTCTGTTATTTGAAGTGCCACTACCGCAGAGTTGGACGATTATGTTCTATCCTGAAAGGAATTAATTCGTGAACCTTGAGCAACAGTGAAGAGATTAGATTTCTTAAGGAGACACAAGTAACTTTGGCTCGGAATTATTTTGGTTTAACTAACACTTTGTTTTGGTCTTGATTTTGCTTTTATTTATCTTTTACGAACACAAGAAACCACAATGGGAACTTCAATAGAGCAATGACAGAACTATGTGAACCAACTCGCATCAGTGGATTTTTGACAAAGCTATGTTTAACGAACAAGGTGTCTATGAGGCATATATTTGTCAAATGAGTCTATCTAATCAGTTAGTAATAAATTGAGGTGTTGTTTAACTTATTAGTGCCAACTTTAAATGTCTTATCTATGTATAATACCAAACTTTTAAATTTAAGTACATTAATATATAAGTTACATTCTAATATGCAGTTATCACTGATCAAGAGAACCATCATCCCAGGACATTCCAATTTGCAGTCATCAACAAGCAAGACAAAGGCCTCGAATAGACTAACAATAGTGCTGTCAAAATGGGCCGGCCCGATCCAGCCCGATCCAGCCCACATGGGCTTTGAAATTTGCCGGGCCTGGCCGGACCGGCCCACAATTCACACGGGCCATTAAATTATTAGCCCAACCCAGCCCTATGTGGGCTGCAGGCCGGGCCGGGCTAGCCCACCATTATTTATTATTTATTATTTCTTAATAATATTAGTTTGATTTTTGAATTTTTAATAATAGTATATACTAGAAGTAAACCAAATATTACCATGATATCCAGCTGAACAATTCTTATAAAGGAGATAATGTAACAAGCAAAAATATAGTACAAACTTTGGTGTCAAAAAGTATCCAATGCGAACTTAAAATTTATTTCAATTGTAATTAGTTAAAAGAGAATCTTAATTTCATAAAATTCCTGGAGCAATTTCAGATATCATAAACTGTTGTTAACACAATATAATTAGAAAAAAATTTACAAACTTTGATAAGTCACCACACACATTTGGTAAATTGTTATTCTCCAAGAACCCGTATTCCAAATAACATTAAAACGAAAACATAAAAAGATACCAATAATAAAATATTTGTCAAAATATATATACTGAAAAATCGCAACATAATATTCAAAACTAGAAGCTCTGTTTCATTATTTTTAGACTGATCCTTATTTTATTATTTAAATTATTTTATTTAATTAAGCCCACGGGCCGGCCCAGCCCAGCCTCACCCAAGCCTCACGGGCCGTGGGCTTGTGTGGGTCGGGCTAAAAAGCCTCAGTATTTCGTGGGCTAAAAAAATCTTAGTGCAACCCTATTAAATTACGGGCTAGGCCGGGCCAGCCCAGCGGGCCAAACCTATATTGACGGCTCTAAGTCTAACAAGCTTATAGTCTTTTTATTTCCTTAACAAGCTTATAGTCTAAAATAGAAAAATGCAACTATAAATATTACACAGTGGATTACCATTTAGTCATTTACCATCATTTACTCCTTAAACAAAGGCTGGGTTTAATGTCATAGATAATCTACGCGTGTTATATGCAAAGTGGGAACGTGTCAAAAGAATTTTATTTGAATTGTCAATCAATTCAGTTTTCTTCACATTTAGCCCCAATTGAATTTAAAATTATTATTTCACCTACCTCATTCTACCCAACGCTACTAGAAATTGCGCGTTTTACGAGAGAGTTTGGCGCGGAAATTTTCTCTCTGCATGCGCCTCGCAAAAAACTTCGTAGAAAAGCTATTTTGGCAAGGGAGTTCCCTAGCAAACAGCTTTGTAGGCCCTTTGTATCAGCGTAATTCGGCGAGGGAATTCCCTAGCCAAATCTACCCAAATATTTATTATTTTACTTGTTTGGCGAGGGAACTCCCCAGCCAAAACGTAAGAAAGTTTATTTTTTTTTTAAGCTTTTGGCAAGGGAACTCCCTAGCCAAAACGTAAGAATTTTTTTTAAAAAAACTTTTGGCGAGGTAATTCCCTGTCGATGTAATATTTTTCATCAAGTTAATTAAAAATAATTAAGTTTATAAGCACAAATCAAAAAAAGAACACAACTTAGACATAATTTCGATTCTAGATCTAAAATTAAGCAGATTCATTGGAATAATATGCTTAATTTAGTGTTCAAATTTTCAAAAACGAATGATTTTACTTTTTTTACTAGATATAAAAAATAAAAAAGAAGTAATGGCGAAAAAGTGGTTGAGGGAAAAAATAATTCAGATCTTGTAGAACTAGAAATGAAGCAGTGGTTCAAAAATTTGATCATGACATTTACTGTAAGAATGCTCTTTGAAAAACGATATACAGAAGATCATGATATAGAAGAAGGGAAAAAGGTCTCACAAGCAATAAGAAAATATTTTAAGTTACTTGATGCATTTGTTGTTGCTGATTTTATACCATTATTGGGATGGTTAGATATAGGAGGATATAAAAAGCAAATGAAGGAAGAAACTAAGCAAATTGATGGACTCCTTGAGAGTCGATTAGTCGAGCGCAAGACAAAGAGAAGTAATGGCAAAAATGATTCAAATCTTGACCAGGGAAGTTTTGAGAAGGGTATTGTTTTTTCTAAGTAAAGAGAGTATAAACTGAAGAAAGAGTTGTGTTGTGGATGTGTATAAATTAAATTTTTTTAGTGGTTTTGGCTAGGGAAGAAAGAAAATTATTCTCTCTCCTATTTGGCTCGGGAATTCTCTCGTCAATGAAGACAGATAAAATAGAATTTTCTATATAATATTTTTCCAGCTTTCTTTGTAGTGTGATACTACTTGTGTTTGGCTAGGGAATTCCCTAACCGATGGACGTGGTCCACGTGGAGTTGAATTTTCTCTCTCCTAATTGGAGAGGGAATTCCCTCACCAAGTAGGAGAGATAAAATTTATTTTATGTTGCTATTTTCAGAGAGAGAATTCCCTCGCCGAGTAAGAGAGAGAAATGTAACTTTTTTTAAATCGGCGAGGAAATTTCCTAGCCACTTATAAACTTTTATTTTTTAAAAATTTGGCGAGTGAAAGTTAATATTTGGAGAGGAAATTCCCTCTCTGTGTGTTTGGAGAGGGAATTCTCTAGCCAACTCATCCCTCGTAAAAGGCGCAGTTTCTAGTAGTGCTATCCCATTTAGCTTTTGCCTCACTCAGACAGGTAAGGCTGTTCATTTTTCGGTTTAAACCGATAAACCGAACAGATAAAAAGTTAATGGGTTATTGGTATTGAGTTATCGGGTTATCGATTATTTAACGGTTTACAAAAAAAATTATTGGGTTATCAATTCGGTTATCGGTTTTGCACTTTTTTTATTGGTTAAACCGATAAATCAATAACGTTTTTAAATTTACTATGTTGCGTTTATTTATATAAAAATAGTATACCTATTTACTTTTAGTTGGAACTTGGAAACTTCAAATCCTAATCTTCTTCTACTTGTGTAGCTTTCAGCTCACCCTCTCTATTTCAAACATGGATTTACTATTTCAATCCTCACTTCCTCCATTTCAAACATCAATTTACTGTTTCAATCCTCACTTCCTCCATTAGTTTGTAGAACAATGAAGCATATTTAAATCTATTGTTAGTTGCTTCTTTGAATATGGTGAATATAATGCTGTAGGAGGCATTTAAACCCGCTATGAAAATGAAGTCGATTTTGTATTGGAGGCAATCGTTTAAGAGATAATTATTTTACAATTGTTAGGCCTAAGTTTCTTAATGGTTAAACCGAAAACAAAACCGATAAGAACCTAAAATCGAAAACCGATACTTTATTGGTTCAGTTATTGGTTTAGCACTTTTAAAAATCGAAAACCAATAGTCCAAATCAATAAGATCCAAAACCGAACCGAACCGACCGATAAACACCTCTACTGCCAGGGGCGGCCTGAGCAATAAGCATAAGTAAGGTAAAGCTTTTGCTTTAAGCCCCCAATTATTAAAGATCCCAACAACTCTAAAATTATTATTAATACAATTATTATTATTATTGTTATTAATATGTTGTTTTGTATTGTTTTTTTTTTCTTGGACTTGGTTAAATTTTTAATATGATGAATCAAATTAACAAATTTGTATGTTTTTAATAATTGGTGCTTTTACCATATTTTTTTAGTGTTGATTCTTTCTTTCTCTACATACATTTTTTTTATCGTCTATAATGAGTTCATATTTCAATTATTCAATTTTTGTGGATGACTATAGAATCAGGGTACTTGTCTTTATGATTACACTAAATTCAAAACATTGAAATATTTGTAATGTAGTAGTGAACCTGCAAGTTAAAGTTTTACCAATTTTAATTCTAGACTACTATTTCTAGGCATAAATTGATCTACACAATTCATTTATATTGCTCATAACTTGATATTTACAATTGATAATGTCGACTCGGTAGAAATAATTTTTTAAAATCAATAAAGCCTTACGTAATACTAAAAATGTCTGAATGCAAATATATTAGATGTATTTGAATATATAGTCGATCAAAAAGAATAGAAGAACTTTACTAAAAATAAATTAATAATTGTATGCCTCGAAAAGTTGGAAAATATATTTAACCTCTAATTAAATTATGATTTTAGGCCACAAATTTGATTGGATCGCCCTTACACCCTGTCCCTATTTATCTTTTATCCGACCCTGCCCTGCCCCACCTGTGCCTTGTTGTCATCAGTACACCCAGCAGAGTAATGGATATAGCATATATTGATTGTATCCCATTTTTCTAGTGGTTTCCTCTAAAAATAAAGTTTAGCATCGTTTTCGCCTATTCTTGTCATGTAGCTGGACACACCAAACTTTATTTTAGTATAATTCAGTTCTCATGAAACTGTAAAGCGTAAATTAATTTAATCAGTATAAATATTAATTTTTTGAATTCTTATATATTTAAAAGAAAAGTAATTCTTATAGGTGATACCTTGTAGAATTTAACTTGTATTTGTGATCCCGTAGGTGGCATGGGTAAAGTATATAATTGCATTTGCACTCCTAATGCATTCACACTTTTGTGATTTAGCCTTATTGTATTTTTTCAGTGACTAGTTTCTGGGACGAGCGTTGAGCCTTGTATCCATATTTAATGAGTTCGAATTCTAGATTCTCTCGAGAGTAATTCACTTTATTATATAATTTGACAAAGAGCAAATATTCTTTTGTTGCATAGGTATAAGTACTCAATAAAACTGAACATGTTTAAGCTCTTCAGTTTCTCTTGAGATCATCTATGACCCTGTGTATCTGCCAAAAAATGGAGTCCCTCTGGAACCACAAAATTACAGGAACAAAAGTAATATCTCTTAAATAGAAGGTCATAAACAATTATGGCAGAGTCAAAATTAAAGAAAATAGTTTTTTCATTAGAAAATTCGGAAATCAATATTAATCGACATGTTTATTTCTTGCCCAATTTTCTTGTCCAGTTTCTACATCTAAAATATGTTGAAATTGCTATCAATTGGGAATTGTATATATCCTGTTTAATCAATATATTCAAATATATCAATTTGGAGCCAATAACTTCGTCAACGTACTATAAAATCAATGGCCGCTAAAGCACGTATCCTGGAAACTGAATTAAAGTTTGTATTGAAAGTGATAATGAAAAAATAGTTTGTGAATTTTCTAACTATTGGAATTGAAAACTAAAAGACTATCAATGTTAAAAACTAACAGTGTTTCAGTTAAAAATGGGAAAATAACAAACATTTTTTACACAAATATACAAATTTAACCCCTTAATTACAAAAAATAGCAATACTTTTCAAATTACAAGGCATATCAATATTTTTTAGCAAGTTTTACAACAAGCAGCACATTCACTTTCATTTCCCCAAATCAACATTTCACTTACTCTCTCTTCCTCCATCACCCACCCGCCACCCCAACACCATCACCCCAACACCATCACCCCAACCCCAGCGCCATCACAACCACCCCCACCCACCCAACCCCAGCGCCATCACAACTCCGATCACAGCGTCGGCGTAAACCTCGCCAACGGAGCCGTGCCTGATATTTCGTTTAACACAAACACACACAGAATAGGATTGAAAAAGTAGCTTATACATACAGGCACATACACATACCGGCGCAGTGAAAAAAATCTCAATTTATTTCACATAATGCAAATATCTATTAATGCTGAGCTAAACCACAGGGATCTTTTAAAAAATCACCAATTCAGAGTATGAAAATCACCGGAAAGAGCTCAGTTCACTTCATTCAACGGGAATAACGAAGAAACAGTGCTGTAGAAACAGTTGAAACAGTACATAAACAGTTAGATACAGTGCTGTAGAAACAGTTGAAACGGTGTAGAAACAGTTAGATACAGTGCTACAGAAACAGTTGAAACGATGCAGAAACAGTTAGATACAGTGCTACAGAAACAGTTGAAACGGTGCAGAAACAGTTAGATATAGTGCTGAACTCAACATGAAACAGTGCAGATACAGTGCTTAAATAACCTGAAACGGTACAGAAACAATTGAAACGGTGCAGAAATAGTTAGATACAGTGCTGCAGAAGCAGTTGAAACAGTGCAAACAGTTAGATACAGTGCTGCAGAAACAGTTGAAATGGTGCGGAAACAGTTAAATATAGTGCTGCAGAAACAGTTGAAACAGTTAGATACAGTCCTGAAATGAACCGAAACGGTGCATAAAAAATTAGATACGGTTCTATATAGAGCAAAAATAGTGCAAATACAACGCTGAAACAGTCTAAAACAGCTAGTGAAAAAGTTTGAAATAATATGTAAAATATACTGTGAAACAATGCAAAAAATGTGAAATAGTTTAGAAGCATTGAGAAACAACACATAAACGGGATGAAACAAATGCTAAAACAGTCTAGAAACAACAACATACTGTCTATAAATAGTTAGATACGGTACAGAAGAATGGTTGGTAGGCGAGATACGGTTAGATAAGAGGTGGTTGGTAGTTGAGATACAGTGAGATACGATGTGGTTGGCAGGCGAGATACGGTTAGATACAAGGTGGTTGGTAGTTGAGATACAATGAGGTACAATCAGATACGATGTAGTTGGTAGGCAAGATACGGTTAGATATGAGGTGGTTGGTAGTTGAGATACGAGATAGTTGGTAGTTGAATAACATCAAGATACAATGAGATACAGTGAGGATGGGATGAGGAAAAGTGAAATTGGGAGAAACGGGAGGAGTAAAAGTGAGATTGGGGGAAATGATGGGAGGAAAAGTGAAATAGAGGGAAATAGGAGGACCAAAAGTGATAGTGTGGGAAATAGGAGGAAGAATGTAAGGGTTTGGTATGTTATGGAAAAATGTTGCTATGTTTTTGCTATGTTTGTAATTAACTTATGTTTTCCTCTATATAGGGCTATTTTGCTAAAATATTGCTATGTTTGGTAATTAAGTTCTAAAAATTGTACTTTTATGTAAAAATTCCAAATAACAATAGATGAACAAAAAGCCCACACAATATATTCTTTTAGCCGTTCCTTTTCAAAATTACTCTAAATAAACCCCTAGCCACACCCTATATATTTTTGTAGACCGGCACCTTAGGTGTAAAAAAGAAAAGTGCATACACTGGAAAAAAAGTGTGTATACACTAAAAATAACTGAAAAAAATGCATGTATACATTGTGTATACCCAAAAAATATGACTGTATACACAATATTTTGGGTGTAACCACTGTGTATACGTGAGTATACTTTTTGTTTACCTTTCCCTGTGTTTGTACACACAGTTTATTCATTTTTGTGTATATTAGCTATAAAAGGTAAGGGATAGTCAAAAGTAAGGGGAGAGGGTTGACCGTCTATTTTTGTAATTCTCACTTCAAACAACTCACAGTCCCAAACTACTCAAAGAAAATCAATAAAAATTGTGTTGAACCTCAAAAAAATAACCCGAAAGGGTAAATTCTGGAATATCAACAGGATGGAACAACTCTTTTGTAGTCGCCACCCAATTTAAGGAAAACAGGGAACCAAATTAACAAATGCGTGCAAAAACTCTGTTTTTGAAAAAAAAACAATATTTTCAGAGATTCTAAAGGTAAGAGGTTTTGCTAATTTCGAAAGAAGGTTTTTAAGGAACTTTCGAAATTCCGTAAATTACGGTTAATCCGACAGGTTTCCAAATATTTACAAGTGCGCTTTTCTTTCGAAAGAATTATTTAAAAATAGTAAGAAATAATAATAGTAATAATAATAATAATAATTAATCGAATAAAAGCTTATTTGCAACATATTTTTTAACTTGCACGCATTTGCTAAAATGGCCCCAATTTGCAATAAATTAAATAACGACTTCAAAATAAAAGGCAATGAACATGAAGTAAAGCAATATACAATCATATTATTGATAAATAAAAAATTTTACACATTTATTTATATAAATATCCCTAAGGAAATGAAGGCAAAGTTAAAGATAGAACCCGGAAAATTGACATCTCGCGGGAGTCTTGAATTTTCTAAAATTTCTAATGTCTTATTTTCTTGAATGCTTGGGTCAGAACACGATCCCAATTGACTCCAAGTCAATGTATATCCGCATTTGTAAGCTATCCAAACGCGTTCCCAAGTTGTTCGTGCCAAAATGTACCTCGCAAAAATATGGAAAGAGATTGGATTAGTACGATAATAAAGCGTAATAACTAATGAAAATAAAATAATAATAATAATAATAATAAAGTAATAAAATAATAATAATAATAATAAAATATATATATTATTAATAAATATAATAGTAATAGAAATAAAAATAATAGTAAGGGGTTTTATTTTTGTAAAATTAAGGCTCAGGTTTGTATGGCGTGTCGCGTAGAGGCTCGGGATGTTGATACGGCTGCAAACACGGAGCTCGGGCCGGTTGCCATGCCAAGTACCAAACCCATCACTCTATTCGACTTGCTTAGCAATAAATTCATGCATTCATCATCGCCTATTTTGTTTTCGTAAGGGATACGTAAGGGACGTTTTATACGTAAAGGGACATGGCTCATTGGCCTCCAAACGTCATTGGACTAACGGTGTAGTATCCGTTTAAATCAGTGGTATGCCTCAAAATGTGGTATTTTCATAAGCTAGCGACATGGTATAGTATCCGTTCAAAATCAGTAAAGTCCATTAGAGAGCAATTATTCCAACATAATATGGGTCGAGTGTCAGTCAAACTATCAGATCGAATGAATCAACTTCAACTTTTCAGAGTATAGCCATTCAACCTCAGAATCCAATTCCCCACAGAACAATATCACCAGTCAATAACGGAGCAAGGGAGGAGTGACACCAGGCGCCTGGCGGCGTCGCTACCAACTCCACCAACCCCTTTTAATTCCAAACGCTGCAACTCCGCCACCACCATTTCAATTTAACTCCACCACCACCGTTTCAATTCAATCACAAATCAACAAGGAGGAAAGTGATTCCACTGAGGCAACGGGAAAGTCAATAACACCAAAAGGTAAAACACAGGACAAGAAATCAGCGAGGGCATCACCGGTCAAAAAATTCGATCGGATTTCAGATCATAGTCGCCGGTAATGGCACTTTTCCGGTGAGGCAGTGGTGATAACAACCAACAACATAAACAAATCGAAACCCCCATCAAGAAACTTCAACTTCATAAATAAACGCAGCTAGCATATGTAAGGAAAACATAAACAAGATCTGTGAGAAAGACGTCAAAAGATTCAGTCAAAACCAAGAAAGCATCGCCGGCCAAAATTCTGTCGAATCTCCGGCGAATCAGAGCAAGCAGCGAAGCGAGGGTAAAGGGAGTGACTCCGGCCAGTCCCCTGATGGCATCACTGCCACCCTTCCCTTGATCTCCCCTGTCAATAATACTACTGAGTTTATGCGCGTATGTGTGTTATGGATACGGCGAGATGGGGAGGAAGAAGAAACAAGGTGTTTGTGTATGGTGTACGTTTATGTGTATGTATGTGGGGTGAAGGAAAAGAATCTCCAAGGGGTTTTGATCTGCTCTTTTTTGTTAGGGGAGTGAAGATGATGATGAATAGTGAAGGAGGCTAGGGTTTTAGATTTTATAGGGGGTGAGGGTGAGGGTTTCTAGAATTGGGCTAGGAAAATGGGAAATGCATATTGCGTAGATAAGCTAAGACTTAAAATGAAGAACGATTGCGACTTTTTTTCGTTAAAATTATGAACTTAATTTATTCTAAAAATTAACATTATTTTAAATATAATTAGACGTTAATTGAAAATCCCGGACAAATATTGGGTGTCAACAGCTGCCCTCTTTACCCGGAAAGGATGAAAGAGTTTTCAGGGTAAAGAAAGTTGACGTGAAAACCAATTTTGTCACGGTAAAGCCAAGACTCTGATTCCTGGGATTAAAGTGCGAGGCTTATGGACATGGCCGAGCCCCGGTTTCCGAGTTGCCTAAGACCACATATAGTTCAACGCGATTTGAAAATCAAAGACGAGATAGTAACGACTACTCAAGCGCGGGAAAAGAGGCTTGTAATCACCCAAGTTATGAAGATGTGGTCGACGAGACACCCATAAAGAGGGGTTTACACGGACATAGCTTCCACTGCATCTCGATAACCGAGCCATCTTGTATTCAATCTCAAACCGTTCTAGGGTTAACAAGAGACTTATCTCTAGGGTTGATGACTTATGCGGGTGCGATTCTTCAGGTCTTCATTGACGAGTCTAGCTCATATCAACGATTGCCCCAGTTCATCACTAAGAAAAGTTCCATGTTATGCTTCAAACGCTGCTGCGGTGCTACTAAAAATCCTGTAATAATCTCAACAAATGGTAAGCGAGAAACTGATAATAAACTGTAATAATTGTAATAAGAAATAGATAAAGTGATAATATAAAATGGTAAATGCGGGTTGTGATATCATCAATAAGTTCTTCTTTCGATCAACGGACGAGTCGCTCTGCCTGGGAACCTCTAGGCTGATCATTATTCTAAAACAGTAAAGCAAAATAATAAGTAAAGTGAGAACGAATTGTAAAATGCAAGGCTTTCATAAGATAAGTCGACTAACGAGACATGATGTCTCAAGCCGACTTGTATATCTTTATCATCTACTTCAGATATAACATGCCAATATTGCAAGACAACCAACATCACGAGACACCGGAAAGTGGTTCCTCAAGTTGACTTGTCTATCACTATCCCCTACTTTAAATATAATATGTCAAATTGCAAGACAACCGACATCGCGAGACACTTCGAGAGTGGTGCCTCAAGCCGATTTGTCTTATACTATCAAGCTACTTTAAATATAACATGCCAATATTGCAAGACAATCGACATTGAGAAACACTCCGAAAGTGGTGTTTCAGCCGACTTGTCTTAGACTATCAATCTACTTTAAATATAACATGCCAATATTACAAGACAACCGACATCGTGAAACACACCGAAAGTGGTGCTTCAGCCGACTTGTCTTAGACTATCAATCTACTTTAAATATAATATGCCAATATTGCAAGACAACCGACATCGCGAAACACCTCGAAAGTGGTGCTTCAGCCGACTTGTCTTAGACTATCTACTTATACAAGTTTTAGAATAATGTTTATTTTGAAATATGGATCATAAAGATAGAAATGCCGCCTGTTCGGCAACAAACCATGATAAGCATAATGCTTTTATTAATGAAGAGGTAGTTTACAATGCAATCTTGTACTATGCTCCAATCACTTGATAAAGCAATGAGGCATCTGGTTACGAAGCCTCCAGCCTCCCAATGCAACTTGAAATAAACCTGCATATCCTATTTACAGGTGGATGAACCCGAATTGTTCATTTATAAGGCGCACAGGCCCAAAACGTTCATTTATAAGGAGAACGAGCCCAAAACGTTCAATTATAAGATGAACGAGCCCAAATCATAAGATAAAGCAAAAGACACAAAATTCATTAATGCATGTGCTTCTTCAAACTTAGCAATATCTGCAATTCACAACAATAGAATTTTAGTAAATATTCTCATAGTGGAATAGAAATGAAACTGCTTTTAACAATTTGCAAGAATTGTAGGATATAGAAGTGCCGCCTTTCGGCAATAACCCGTGATAAAGCGTAATGCTTTAATTATCTAGTGGCAATCTGCAATGTGATCTTGAACTTTGCTCCAATCATTTGATAAAGAAAATGAGACGTCCAGTCTTGAAGCACCCAATATTCCAAAATGACTTGAAGTAAATCTGCATATCCGATTTACTGGTGGATGAACCCGGATTGTTCATTTTTAAGGAGAACGGGTCCAAAACATTCATTTATAAGGCGAACGAGCCCAAAACGTTCGATTATAAGGTGAACGAGCCTAAATTTGATAGCAGCCTGCGGAATAAAGTTGCAAATTGCATTAATTAAGGCAAGATAATGCAAAACAAATAAGCAAAGCTGGATCGTGTTGCTTGTATTGATAGTGATGCAAAGTGTCGAATGCTGCCTTCAGTTCATTTTTGAATCTGATGTTCAATTCCTGCAAATTTAAATTAAATGCATTGGAAAACGAGTGAATAATAAAGCAAAGGCTATAATAAAAAAGAAAGAAATAGATTTGCGCTGCATATGCGACAAGGCGAATAAAATTCGAGAAACTGGTGGTTGACCTGAAAAAGTAAAGCAAGACATTAATTTAAAGCAAATATAAAGGTAGAATTTAAAGCATGTGCAAAGCAAAGCAGTGCGGAAATGTAATCAGTACAATAGCCATTTGATAAATCAATTGGCGAGACAATCGGGCAATGATGGCCTTGAGTGGATTGTCAATTAAAAATAAGGCAATGCTTATTTTGGCGTGATTTGAAAACATAACGCATGCCTCGGCTTCATTGCTTATTAGGGAATGAAAATCATAGAGGTAGAAATGCTGCCTGTTCGGCAATAACTCATGGCAAAGCATAATGCTTTAAGTCATGAAAAAGGCAATGCGAGGCAATCTGCAAGGCAACTTTGAATGCGCTTTTCATAAATTGTTCATCCATAGTGCGAAAGATCCTTTCATTGCAAGCTTTCATGTTCCTGCTCTCAAAGAAAAATTGTTAGTTTTGGGGAGGAAGGGTTTGTGCTGACTTGATCTTGATCTTGATCTTGTTGCTGCTGCTACTGTTGTTTCCTTGTCTTCCTCGGACTTGCATTTGCGAATCATGTTCAGAAACTTGGCTCATGAACTTAATAGCTTGGGAGTTTTTAAAAAAATAGAGGCAAGTGTAAATTAATTTAATGCAAATATAGTAAGTAAAACAAACATGCAAATGAAGTCATGCATTTTGAAAATTTTTGCCTTGATTTAAACTTGTGACATATCCTAAAACAAACTGAAAGTCCTTTGCCTTGGACTTTGCACTGTTCACTTAGCCAATTACAGAGTTCTTGCCAACTCATCTTTAATAACCAACACTGCTTCTTGCAAAATTCTACCCCAGTTATTATCTTTCGCATCTCCAATTCGTTTTGCAAAAATTGCCCCAGTTGTCCTTTTTGGGGAGAAATGAAAATTTTAATGCTAAAGGGTCGAGCTCGATGGGGGAGCCTACGTATCCCTCCTTGGGAATCAGACCGTGCGTAGTTCTGCTTGCAAATTGCCCCGGTTTAATAGTCCATCCACTTGAATTTCTTGCTAAATGCATTGCTGATTATATATTTACAAAATTGTGTGTCTTATTAGAAAGCATTAAATGCTCTTTACACATTCTGCATCTTTCCAATCATCTTCTTGAAGGATTCTCAAAAGAGGAAATTTTATTTATACGAATAACACTGCTTCAACGCCATATACCAACAAATAAAAATTGCCTCAGTTTAATTTCTAACAGTAGTACGATATCCAAAGAGCACACACAATAACTTTTCAGTGTGTTGTTTTCAAACTTTTCACTTGCTTTGCCATACATCACAAGCAAAGCTTTGGCAGGTTTATCAATTTTAACTTTGAAACATAAACAAATATAAATACAAGCGTAAATAATATAATAAGGATGCGATGCATTTATTTCAATTTTCATAAATTCAAAATGAGTTGATTCAGATTAACATAAGCTTTAAAGTACAATGCAATTCAGGGCCTCAATCTGAATTAAAATTGAAAATAATGCTATACAGTTCAATCGGCAAGTTCTTTCGAACAATTGCATTAGCTTCTGGTACTGCATCGTTCACGAGCTAGAGCGTCTGCCATCAATCAGATCTTGAATCTTGCGTGATCTGCATGGTCAACCACTTTACAAATCAAACTTCTGCTAGACAAATAAACAAAACAAAACAAAGAAACTTCAAAGGGTAACTATGTTAGTTTGTATGCCATTCATAAGATTGCACTCAAGCAAGAACACCTAGTATTTAACGCATTTTGAGCAAATAAAGCGAGGCAAGAAATTTACATGTGACAATCACAAGTAGTTGAGCGTAAATAAATATGCAAACGTGTCCTACCCTGTAAGGTGCCTCTTTGTGCTAGAGGTAAGCCTAATCGTGGAAACAAGTGGTAACGAAAAATAGACCATGCCAGTTCTGAGCAATTCAGATTTAGAGTAAGCAATAAATAATAACAATAATTGATAACAATCATCTCTCCGCCTTGAAACTGCAATTCCGCTATCCCAACTATCTTCCAAAAGTTGGTATCAACTCGAAATTCCAACACAGCTCATGCTCTTCACAACATATGCACAAAATTCTAAACCCAAATGCCTAAAACCTGAAACAGTCCTCCGTACCTTTTGCAAACATCTACATTCCTCCAATCACAACTCCCAATTATTTTACAACATCCATGAGTAAAATTTCCAACCGCCTTCACAATACCAGACTGCAAATCATAAAAGGTTCCAATTGACCTTTTACAAATAAAACCTCACTGGCTTGGCTTTGGACAAGTCTCTCAGCTTCCTAGGTTTTGCAAGGCTCACAGACCTTGTTCATAGGGCTCCTCACTGGTCCTCGGCTTTAATCAAGCCTCTCAGTTTCCTAGGTAGCCAAGACCGCACTGGTCTTCAAGGAGGGACCCCATTGGTCGTTTATAGACATAGGGGCTTCACTCTCCTAGTATGCGACAAACATACTTCAATTATCATGAATGCAGCTGGACAGTCAGCATAGGCCTGCACACACGCAAAGCCATTCACGAGAGGGACCCCACTTATCCTTTTAAAGACACCAGGGGCTTCGCCTCTTAGATCTCACTACACCAGGCCATCTCCAAAACACAAACCAACCAAATCTGCCTACCTTTCCCCGGACTACAATTCTGTTTCATTCACAAAATTCTGCCCTATGATGTCAAATTCTCCGTAGACTGCTATGACCACATAGATTCTGCTAAATTCTTCCATTTTTTAACCTAAAATACATAATGGGAGACAAAATTCTAAATCTGATTATGCTCAAAACAGGCTAGGACTGAGGATTCGTTATCACATAGCACATAATATGCATTGTTGTTGGGTTTCAAGAACTCGCTGATGTAAGGGCGGTTTCCTAACTATGGAGGCGGTACCAAGTACCGGGTCCAGACTAAGGTGTAAATGCATGCATATTCCTAAAGCTCCGTCTAAGAGTGGGTTAACAGTGAGGCTAACAGGTGAGTGGCAAGCGGCCTCGCAGTCGAATTACTCCCACGACAACCGTCGGTATACCAACTCGTCAAAAGGGTTCTTTAGTGGAAGAAAGTGCGGGTACGCATGAGTGTACCTCACGGATATTTAGGGTGAAAATGCAAGAGGTTCCCAGGAGTGGGGGAAGTATGAACGGAATGTCAATTTATATATGTGCACAAATAAGGGTGTAGTGACATGCTTTCGTGACACCCAGCAATCAATTAAATTATTCTACGCATGCTTGCAAATAAACAGTAGATGTGATCATGCTGGTTTCAATATACAGACGCAATAATTAAATAAGCTGCGCATACTAGTATCCAATTCAAACAATATAAACAAACAAATTCGTGAAAGTCTTATGGTTAGAACCATCAAATGCTATCCCCAGTGGAGTCGCCATGCTGTTGAACCCAACCCGAAAGGGTAAATTCTGGAATATCAACAGGATGGAATAACTCTTTTGTAGTTTTTGGAGTCGCCACCCAATTTAAGGAAAACAGGGAACCAAATTAACAAATGCGTGAAAAAACTCCGTTTTTGAAAAAAGGCATATTTTTCAAAGATTCTAAAGGTAAGAGGTTTTGCTAATTTCGAAAGAAGGTTTTTAAGGAACTTTCGAAATTCCGTAAATTACGGTTAATCCGACAGGTTTCCAAATATTTACAAGTGCGCTTTTCTTGCAAAAGAATAATTTAAAAATAGTAAGAAATAATAATAGTAATAATAATAATAATTAATCGAATAAAGCTTATTTGCAAAATATTTTTTAACTTGCACGCATTTGCTAAAAAGGCCCCAATTTGCAATAAATTAAATAATGACTTCAAAATAAAAGGCAATGAACATAAAGTAAAGCAATATACAATCAATCAAATATTATTGATAAATAAAATATTTTACACATTTTATATAAATATTTCAAAGAAAATGAAGGCAAAGTTAAAGATAGAACCCGAAAAATTGACATCTCGCGGGAGTCTTGAATTTTCTAAAATTTCTAATGTCTTATTTTCTTGAATGCTTGGGTCTGAACTCGATCCCAAATGACTCCAAGTCAATGTATATCCGCATTTGTAAGCTATCCAAATGCGTTCCCAAGTTGTTCGTGCCAAAATGTACCTCGCAAAAATATGGAAATGAGATTGGATTAGTACGATAATAAAGCGTAATAACTAATGAAAATAAAATAATAATAATAAAGTAATAATAATAAAAAAATAATATATATATTATTAATAAATATAATAATAATAGAAATAATAATAATAATAATAATAGTAAGGGGTTTTATTTTTGTAAAATTTAGGCTCAGGTTTGTATGGCGTGTCGCGTAGAGGCTCGGGATGTTGATACGGCTGCAAACACGGAGCTCGGGTCGGTTGCCATGCCAAGTACCAAACCCATCACTCTATTCGACTTGCTTTGCATTAAATTCATACATTCATCATCGCCTATTTTGTTTTCGTAAGGGACACGTAAGGGACGTTTTACGTAAAGGGACGGGGCTCATTGGCCTCCAAACGTCATTGTGACTAACGGTGTAGTATTCGTTCAAATCAGTGGTATGCCTCAAAATGTGGTATTTTTATAGGCTAACGACATGGTATAGTATCCGTTCAAAATCAGTAAAGTCCATTAGAGAACAATTATTCCAACAGAATATGGGTAGAGTGCCAGTCAAACTATCAGATCGAATGAATCCACTTCAACTTTTCAAAGTAGAGCCATTCAACCTCAGAATCCAATTCCCCACAGAGCAATATCACCAATCAATAACGGAGAAAGGGAGGAGTGACACAAGGCGCCTGGCGGCGTCGCTACTAACTCCACCAACCCCTTTTAATTCCAAACGCTGCAACTCCGCCACCACCATTTCAATTTAACTCCACCACCACCGTTTCAATTCAATCACAAATCAACAAGGAGGAAAGTGATTCCACTGAGGCAACGGGAAAGTCAATAACACCAAAAGGTAAAACACAGGACAAGAAATCAGCGAGGGCATCACCGGTCAAAAAATTCGACCGGATTTCAGATCATAGTCGCCGGTAATGGCAGTTTTCCGGTGAGGCAGTGGTGATAACAACCAACGACATAAACAAATCGACACCCCCATCAAGAAACTTCTACAACTTCATAAATAAACGCAGCTAGCATATGTAAGGAAAACATAAACAAGATCTGTGAGAAAGACGTCAAAAGATTCGGTCAAAACCAAGAAAGCATGGCCGGCCAACATTCTGTCGAATCTCCAGCGAATCAGAGCAAGCAGCGAAGCGAGGGTAAAGGGAGCGACTCCGACCAGTCCCCTGATGCCGTCACTGCCACCCTTCCCTCGATCTCCCCTGTCAATGATACTACTGAGTTTATGCGCGTATGTGTGTTATGGATACGGCGAGATGGGGAGGAAGAAGAAACAATGTGTTTGTGTGTGGTGTACGTTGATGTGTATGTATGTGGGGTGAAGGAAAAGAATCTCCAAGGGGTTTTGATCTGCCCTTTTTTGTTAGGGGAGTGAAGATGATGATGAATAGTGAGGGAGGCTAGGGTTTTAGATTCTATAGGGGGTGAGGGTGAGGGTTTCTAGAATTGGGCTAGGAAATGGGAAATGCATATTGCGTAAATAAGCTAAGACTTAAAATGAAGAACGATTGCGGCCTTTTTTCGTTAAAATTATGAATGTAATTTATTTTAAAAATTAACTTTATTTTAAATATAATTAGACGTTAATTAAAAATTACGGGACAAAATTAGGTGTCAACAAATTGCAGTGCCCATCTATCCAAAATCAAACACTTCTTCACGCATTAAGAAATTGCATCTGCAAAAGAATTCTTGATGCACAAAACAAGCAATAATATGACAAGTAAAAAATATACATTCAGATGTAAATTAATTTATGGATAAGCATCATTCAGAAAAAAGGAAAAAAATGACAAGTTTTTAACTTAGATATATATATATATCTGGAACTGCCAAATGTTGACTTTATTCAGCTATCTCTATAAAGAAAAGAATTGCCCCACAATAATCTTTGGATTTCTTATTACTGAAACTACTCAATTGTCTCTTTCTTTTGCGATTAATTAAAAACAGCTTAGCATAAAAAAAATGATAAAGTTGTAAAAGAAATAAAAAAGTCGAAAAACTAGGCTGCACCACCAGATGTTTACACAAAACAAATAAAAATATAATATGGGTTTGCACATCAGCTATTTTGACTAACCATAATTAATTAAGGGTGAATTACATAAATATACAACCCTAATAACAAATTTACAAAAAATATCGATACTATTCCATTTTACAAAACATACCAATAGTTTCTTTACAAAACATATATAAATTACAACAAAACCATGGAAATGAAGCTTTCTTCTTCTCCCCCAAGCCACTGCTTCAGTTTCAGGTACCGGCGGCAGGTCGTCGGAAAATCTTTTTTTTTTTTTTTTTTTTTTTTTTGTAAATCTGGAAAACAAGCATAAAACATACAAAATACAAATTCATACTTTAAAAAAATATATTTAACCAATAAAAAATACATAAATATACATAAAATTTAAAATATACAAAATATACATTTATATACACTCACAACATACAAAAATGTAAATGCAAAAAATAAAAAAATATACAAAAATATACAGATACACAACAAAAAAATTCCAAACATACAATTGAAAATGCAAAAAATACAGAAATATACAATAATAATACAAAAAATTAAATAGCCATTTGAAAGATTTTAATGTGTATTTTTACACAAAAAATACACATACACATTAATACAAAGGTATATACATATATACACATTAATACACTTCAAAAACAAACAAAAAAAGAAAAAAAAAAAAAAGAACAAGAGAAGCAGATCGGAGCAGAGATCTGCTTGGCCGGAGATGGAGGAAACAGCTGCAGCTAGTCGCCGGAGATGGAGGAGGAATGACGACGGGAGGTGCTAGTCGCCGGAGATGGAGGAGGGACGGCGGGTGGCTGGGTGGGTGGTGGGTGGAGGAGGAGAAAGAAAAGAGAGAGAAATTAGGGTTTGTGATAGGAGAAAGGGGGAAATGAGTAAATGGTATGTAGGGTAATATATTTAAAAGTATCGTTATTTAGGGTAAATGTTTAAAAGTATCGGTATTTTTTGTAATTTAGCTATTAGGATTGTCATCTAGTGTAAATTTTCCATTAATTAATGTAATATCCCACCTCGTCAAATCACTTAATCATGATAAGTTGATAAGATTTGGTGTAAACACATGGTACGAATACGTTTATATCTACCTTATTAATGTATATATTTGCATGTTAGAGAAATATCTCAAAATTTTATACATGTGAGTCATCATAAATTTCCCAAACAAAACAATGATTTAAAAGCCGAAAATAACATCTTAAAATTGTCCAGAAAATATGAAAATTCAAAGTTGAAGCTAGGGAACAAGTTGCCCCCATCCATCAGCAATTCAGCATCCTACAAAATCATAAACAATCTGACAAAAAGTATTTAGAAAAATATTTATCGACAGTCAAGTGGACAATTTATAGAACACCATCAGATTGGTGGACACAAACACCTACATATTGGAATTGATTTTGATATTGGTTTAAGGTTTAATCACTAAACATGACACATAGACATGAGATAATCAAATAAGACTCACTAAGAATATAAAATAGAATATCTTAAACCACGAAAAAAAAACAATAATACAAAATAAAAGAACTTGTTTTCTGCTGAAAAAACAATGCTAAACATAAGTAGTGATAAAACCTTGGAGATGTAAAAATCAAACTAATAATGAGAAGGGCTTTATAAATTCAGGATGCACATTATTCCAGCAAAATGAGTAGGGAGGCGTCCTTGTCCAGCTCAATTTCAATCCCAAAAAAATCAAGGAAGCGTATTAATTTGTTTAGGATTACATCGTTTTTTCTTGAGTTAAAAGTCCTAAATATTAGCATTCATTGATATTACTAAAAGTTAATAGTAATTACAATTTTATTCAGCTTAAAATCTACTTACGAAGGATAAAAGCATGACATTTCACTAAGTACTTCGTGTGTTTTTAGTATAATCTTCGTATAAGTAGATATACAGATAATATACATCTAATCTTCTTAACACCTTACAAAACCATACAGATTTCTTATTCAAATATTTACTGGGACATAATAGGAAATACATTACCAATATATTTCCTAAAAATTATTTTAACCACAATCAGTTGAGTGGGCAGTCTTTCTTAGCATTGGCGTAAGCTATCCGCCATGGCTATCGCAATAGCAAAGAGAGAAGCTATTAGTGCTTAGTTTTTATCGAATCTACAATTTCAAAAGTATGTGTTCATCCTGAAAGGTGAAGCTACAGTATCCTAGGGATGGCCCACGAATAATCTTGCTCAGAAAATTAAATTATATATATATATATATATATATATATATATATATATATATATATATATATCAAATTTCACTTTATAAGCTGATATATTAAAACTTGTCATGGTAGAAGTTCAAATCTCTCAATCAATAATTCTGATTTTTTAAAAGCAAAACTATAAATAAGCTAAGACCAATGTAAATAATAGGAAAAAAAGGGAAAAAGGCCGAATTTTCCCTTAACGTTTCAGAAATTGGGCAAATATACCCTCTGTTACGGTTTTGGTCTTCACATACCCTCGCCGTTTTCTTTTGGCTCCTCCACACCCCTCAAACTAACTGAGCTGCCAAGGTGGACTCTTATGTGTCAAGGTGGACTCTTATTTCCAATTGGGAATATTTAATTGGTCCACGTGGAGCTGACTCACCCTTAACCACACCACCGAAATATACCTAACTACATTACCCATATTAACAACCATACCCAACCCCATCCTTTAATTTTTAACCCAACCCTTAGTAAAATATATTCTACCAGACCACTTCTCTCATCTCATAGTTTTTAACACCCTTCTACTTCAACCTTCTCCCCCAAAATAGAATACCATGCATCACCCTTTTTGTTTCCTTCATTAATCAAAATATCAGGTTTTTCAGCTTCTTCTTAAGACCAATTTAAGCGTAGATATAGGTGCAGGTTAATTGCGACTCAATTAATGGAGAAGATCAATCTTAATCCGATGGGTAAAATTACTAAATCTCATGATACAATAATTTCTCTAATTAGTTTGTAAATGACGTGGTGTTTTTAAAGATTGATCACGGTGTCAATGCATACAAGTAAATATCAATTTTTATAAAACCGGTGATAGTTACAATTATTTTTTCATAATTGATGCAGTCTGAACACATGCTGATCAAGTGTTCAATCCATCGAGGCCGATGACACGAAGCCAAGCCAAGTTGTTGCACGATGTTCACATTCAATTGGCGTGGTCGGGAGAAAGCAACCGTTCCGAAGTTGATTGGCCGAGCTCAAGATTCGAAGCCTTCACTACAAGCTTGAGCCCGAAGAAGGGAGCGACCGAATACTCAACATCGACGCTGAAGAGTAAACCAAACAAACAACCGAAGGGAGAGCGTTCGAGTTCAAGAGGTCGAGCTCAAGTGTTCGAATTCAAGTGTTCGACTGAAGGAGTGTCCGAACACTCAGCTTATTCAGCCCTGCGTGGCTTACTCTTATTGGTCGTCTGTGACCAATTTATTATTTTGCCCTTAGTATTGTCTATATAAACCTCCTTTCATTTCATTTGTAGACATCTAGTTTTTGAATGAATGTTAAACATAGCTGTTGCCATTTGTGTCTCCGTTGAGAGCCAACCCTGTCGTGAGAATTTAAAGAACTTGTGTCATTTGGTGTAGTCGTTTGAACAAATTCTTCTTTTGTCATTCAATTGGCAAGAAGCATGAATTCTTCTTGAGGATTGTTGCTAGAATAGGTGCATCTCCTTGTTCTTCCGCTGTTTGAACCGAGACCAGTTCTTCGGATTCATTCAATGAAGCAAGAGATTTGTCTTGCTTCTATCGTTATATTCCGCTGATTTTGTCTTCGGTTGCTTTGCTTCTTCTTCACTGATTTAAGCTTGGACCATCTTGGTATCAGAGCATGGTTTGGGCTTGTTCTTATAACCCCAATCCTGTTCGTCTTTATCTCGTGCGATTGAGTCTTTCAGTTTCAGCTTCATCTTCGTTTGTTGTTATTGTTACTGTGGTGTTGTTATTTACAAAAAAAAAAAAAAAAAAAAAGTAGAAAAGAAAAATTCAAAAATTTTGGTTTGATTGTTGGTTGTTTGGATCAAACAACCATTGATTCTTGTTCACCACTGTCCGATGATTCGAATGAGCACCTTTCGTACGCTGTTTGTCGACTAGGGTTTCTCGTTGATTTTGGACTGTTTTATCGTGATGTTGGTGTTTGAAAACCCCAGTTTGAATTTTGGTTGTTCTTTGCTGAATACTGGTGGCCTTAGTTGATTTGGGTCGAAGTTTGGTGTTTAAATTTCAAAATTCTGTCGATTAGCCACCGTCCATACACTGAAAAATTGTTACGTTGTAACAGTGTACAGACAAGTGAAGCTACTTTATTAGCTCGACTGGAAATTAAATCTCTCCGGCTTTAAAAGTTACCGGAGACGACCTAAATCTTGAGCTGAATCTTGTGTTCGTGGACTGTGAACAAAAATTAAAAAGTTGTACGTACATCGGAGCTAAGTTCACTGTTCCATTGAAGAAGAAAGGGGTGAAGTGTCGAAATCAAAACCTCAGGTAAAATTTTTATCGGCTAGAAAAGGAAAAATAGAAAATGTTAAATCCTAATCCGTACCAAGGAGGGACATTCTTTGTCCATATGGAGGTTGGTGTGTCTAAGGTTTCCAAAGAGGAAAGAAGGGTAGATTCTCATAGGTTTCACTTTTTCTTGTATTCGATAAATTCTCATTAGTGGATCTCTGGAGTAAATCTTTCTACTCGAGATCGTACTAATTTGTTTGAGCTTATAGGAACTCGTGCGTGCGGTGATCGAAGTCCAAATTTTGTAGAAAATTCTTTGACTTCCTGGTGCAAGCTATACCAGAGGTAAAGCTAAACACGAAGAACGAGGAAAAACAACAAGAAGTAAAGATAAGAAGCAAGAAAGATCTTGCTTCAATTCAAAGGGAATTTGAGGAACTGGTCTCAAGCTTGATCGAATCGGAGGCAAAAAATAACCTATACTAAGAAAAAAAAATCCTCAAGAAGAACGATGCTTCTTGCAAATTGAATGACCAAGAAGAAAATGTTCAAACGATAACACCGAATGACATAAGTTCTTTGAAAATCCCACATCGGGATTTGGGCTCCATCGGAGACACTCAAATAGCAATTACTATATTAATAGTCATCAAAAGACTAACTGCTTACAATGAAATGTAAAAGGAGTATATATAGACTACTCTAGGGATAAAACAGTAAATAGTCACAGGCGACCAATAGGAGTAAGCCACGCAAGGCTAGATATCTGAGTGTTCGGTCACTCCTTCAACCGAACACTTGAAATTCAAACACTTCAGCTTGAGATCTTGACTTCGGTGCTCTTGACTCGGCTTAAGCTGACTTCGGCTGCTCTTCTTTCGATTGTTTGTTTGATTTACTTCGGCGTCTAGGTTGAGTACTCGATTTGGGTTCTGTCACTCCCTTCTTCGAGCTCAAGTTTATAAATGAAGCCTTCGATCCTTGAGCTCGGCCAATCAGCTTCAGAGTGGTTGCTTTCTCCTGACCAAGCTAAGTGAATGTGAACATCTCTCCAGTAGGAAGGTGAAGGAGATTGGTAAAGAGATAAATGGATTATACTTGAGCTGAAGAAGACAACTGAGGCTGTACAGAATGAAGAAAGTGCAAGGGTGCATAATGTAGCTAATATAGATATCAGTTAATGGCATAAAAGATTGGGTCATGTATCTTTTGGTGTACTGAGGAGGCTAGTTTCAGCAAATTCTGAACATGTAGTCAATGTTGTAGATAAATGTACTGTGTGTCCTTGTGCTAAACAGATCAGATTACCTTTTCCATCTAGCAGTATTAAAAGTAAATAATGCTTTGATCTAATTCATGTAGATGTTTGGGGCCTCTACAATGTTCTTACAGTTGATGGTTACAAGTATTTTCTTGCAATTGCTGATGATATGAGCAGAATGACCTGGATTTACTTGTTAAAAGTCAAATCTGATGTGTGTGTGGCATTACAACAGTTCCTTACTTCTATCAGAACACAGTTTGATGAAACAGTAAAAATCATAAGAACAGACAATGGAGCTGAATTTGTCAACTCAATATGTCATGCAATGTTTCAACAATTGGGCATGATTCATCAAAAGTCTTGTGCTTATACTCCTCAGCAAAATGGAGTAGCTGAGAGAAAACACAGACACATATTAGAGGTGACTAGAGCCATTAGGTTTCAAGCACACATTCCTATTAAATTTTGGGGACACTGTGTAATGGTTGCTGTGTACTTGATCAACAGACTACCTTCTTCTGTTCTGGACAATGTGTCACCATATAAAAAATTGTATAACAAGACTTCATCAGTGGACCATCTAAGAGTTTTAGGTTGTCTATGTCATGCCAAGTTACTACAACAAACATATAAACTACAGTCAAGAAGCAAACAGGCTGTATTCTCAAGTTCAGAAAGGGTACATTCTATATGATCTAAAAACAGGCAAATTCTTTGTACATAGGGATGTACTATTCAGGGAGGATGTATTTCCATTTCAAAAACCTCAATCTCAACCTAAGCTGTTTACCCCCCAATATTCTCCCTGGTGTAACTGAAGAACTTGATCTCCAGTCAATTGCAAATACTGATCTATATAATGATATACAGTAGCTTGGCCAAGAGATAGAATTTGATATGCCTCAACACTATGAAGATGACATAGTAGACCCTATGCTGAATATGCCTCAGCATGAACAAGAAGAGAATCTCCAGCAAGAAGGAGCAGTTGAAATTGCAGAAGTACCAGACCCAATGCCTAAGAACAATCTTGTACAAGGCAATGCAAGAAGATTAGGAAGACATACTACACCTCTTGTGTGGATGAAGAAATTTGTCTCATTGAATGTACATCAAAATCATCCCTATGCTCTAAACAAATAACTCTCCTATGAAGGCTTGTCACCAACATACCAAGCATACATTGCAACATCTTCAGCTGTTACAGAATCAAAAACTTTTTCAGAAGCTTCTAAGGATCCTAAGTGGATAGAAGCAATGGAGGCTGAGTTACAAGCTCTAGAGAACAATAATACATGGGAGATAATTACTTTGCCAGAAGGAAAGAAACCTATAGGCTGTACATGGATTTACAAGGTGAAATACAAGTCAACCGGTGAAATAGAGAGATTTAAAGCCAGATTGGTAGCAAAGGGATACAGTCAGAAAGAAGGCACTGACTATCAAGAAACATTTTCTCCAGTGGTGAAGATGGTAACAGTGAGAACATTACTGTCTATTGCTGATTCTAAGAACTGGCATATACACCAAATGGATGTGTATAATGCTTTCCTACAGGGTGATCTATTTGATGAAATCTATATGGAACTACCACAAGGATTCAAGAGCTAGGGGAGAACAAGGTATGCAGGCTCGCAAAATCCTTGTATGGATTGAAACAGGCTCCAAGAATGTGGAACAAAAAGTTGACTGAAGCATTAGTAAGCCTAGGATTCAAACAAAGTCAGCTGGACTATTCATTGTTCACTAAAAAGACTGAAGCTGGGATACTTGTAGTACTGGTATATGTGGATGATATGCTAGTGACTGGGGACAATCTCAAATTGATAGAAGAAACAAAGGGTGCACTGCAATAAGCTTTCAAGATAAAAGATTTGGGAGAACTAAAATACTTTCTTGGGATTGAATTTTCCAGGTCAAAAGAAGGAATTCTTATGCACTAGAGGAAGTATGCACTTGAACTGATTTCTGAAGAAGGTCTAAGTAGAGCCAAGCCTGGACCCACACATATTGATCCAAATACTAAACTAACCACAAAAGAGTTTGCTGATCTTATCAACAGCAAGATAGCAACTAAGGTTATTCATGATAAACTACTACCAATTACTGGACCTTATCAAAGTCTGATAGGTAAGCTATTGTATTTGACAGTGACCAGACCTGACATTGCCTTCAGTGAACAAATACTGAGCCAATTCCTACAACAGCCTAAACAATCCCACATGGATTCTGCTCTAAGAGTTGTTAGATGTATTAAAAATCAACCAGGTCAGGGAATTCTTCTATCCAGTAAACCTCAAGATGAAACTGCAATTGCTGCATATTGTGATGCAAAATGGGCTGCATGCTCTTTCTCTAGGAGATCAGTCACTGGATTCCTAATCAAAATAGGAGAATCCTTAGTATCTTGGATGTCAAAGAAACAAACTACAATCTCTAGAAGTTCTGCTGAAGCTGAGTACAGGAGTCTTGCCTCTGTAACAGCTGAACTCACTTGGTTAACTAGCCTAATACAAGAGATTGGAGGCAAAGTTCTAAATCTTGTGAAGGTGTTTAGTGATAGTAAATCAGCTCTTCAGATAGCTGCCAATCCAGTGTTCCATAAAAGAACCAAACACATCGAGATTGACTGTCATTTTATAAGGGAGAAAAAAGGACTGATTCAAACTGAATACATTCACACTAAGAGTCAACCTGCAGATGTGTTGACAAAGGGCCTAAACAGAGTTCAACATGCATTGTTGATCTCCAAGCTAGGAATGCTTGATAGATTTACACCTCCTAGCTTGAGGGGGAGCGTTAAGCACACGAGTAATCAGTCAGCTTAAGTAGTTAAGTAAAGGGCAGTTTAGTAATTTTACTACTTTCAGAAATCAGTTAAAAACCAACTCCTAAAGTTAGTTGTAGCTAGTTCTATATAATGAGGCTTGTATGTGTAAACCTTTCAACACTTTTCAATAACTATTTCAGCAGCTTCTCCTTCCGGTTATCTTCTTCTTCTTCTACCTCTCAATACACAATCAGTCATTAATAAATTCTATATGCCAAAAGGGTCCATCTTGAAATATAGGAGATTAAGTAGAGAGCAGATGCATGCTAGTTTAATTAAGGTTGAATATTCCGAAGTGATCTTCAGATGCTTGATGTAAGCACTTCAACTTTGAAGAGAGCTATTCCATTGATAAATAATTTTACAGCTTTCTCTTATGATTCATATAAGTTAGCAAGAGTCGTCAAACTATTTTTTCAGACCAAATAAAATCAACATCTACTAAACTCAATGACTTTTCGGAGCAAAATATACGTCTATAGTACCTCTGCACTCCGCGTGAACCAAACAGCTTTAGCTAAGTGAACCTAAACGCCACATTTTGATTCAATTAAGGATCTTTAATATTTTGACATTGACCTTGTTATTAGTTCTAAGATTAATAAGCAGCACAGGTTATAACTTACATGGTAAGTTTCATGGATATAATCTAAACTAGTGATATACTGCACATGAATGTGTTTTTAAAGCAGTTGCGACACTAGATAGTGTGCCTAGTGCTGACTTTATTAAAACTCAAAACTCTACTTTATTAAAACTCAAAAGTGTCTTAGAAAGTGCATGAATTCAGAAAGTAACACAAGCTTACACCTGAAACAATAGTCTAAGTTATTTGCTAGTCTAGAATTTCAAAAAAAAAAAAAAAAAAGAAAGAAAGGGGGAAAAAACTAAGAAAGAAAGGAGAAAAAAAACTTTGGTTCTTTTTCAAGACGCAGCAAGTCAAGTAATACAAACTGAAAAGTAAAATTCATGCAGGAAATCGGGTCACTACCTGCTCAATATGTAATAGATTCAGTGCTTTGTGTAATAATGCATGTCGTGATGCAAATACTTTGTGATTTTGTTAACCACGGTTAATCAAGTATGACGTATGCATATTTGTGTTAATCGAATTATTTGATTTTGTATTTTAAAAAGTGGTTAATGAAGTTAACACAGGTTGTCACTTGTGATATTCTCAAGTGCACTAACAAGACCATAGAGACAGGTATCGACTCTACAGTTAATGGTTACATCCAAATGATCCGTCTAAGACGGTGTTGGACCACTTTAGTTTAAGGTTATTAATGGAAATTAGTTATTAAATTTTGGAAAATTTACACCATATAACTACCCTAATAGCTTAATTACAAAACATAACGATACTTTTTGAATATTTACAATACATAACGATACTTTTCCTAATTACCCCACATAACAATTTTATCATTTCCCCTCTCCCAAACATTAAACCCTAATTTCCCCTCTTCTCTCTCCTTCTCTCCCTCCTCCACCATTCCCCACCCATCGCCGCCCCTCCTTCACCATCCCCCACCCATCGCCGCCCCTCCCCCTTCCCCTCTCTCGCTGTTCCTCGCCGGATCTTCTGCCCCCGTCTCTGTTGCGGCGCTGCTGCCGCCGCAGTGCAGCGGCGCTGCCCCTCGCGGCGGCGCTGCTGCACTGTGGTGGCAAGCAGCCCCGATATGTGTGTTTTTGGTGTTTTTCCGGTGAGTTTTTCCCGATCTGCTCCCTTTCTTCTTCTTTTTTCTTTTTTCCTTTTTGTATGTGTATATATATATGTATGTTTATGTATATATTTGTATTTTGTATATAAATGTCTATATTCACCTCTTTTTGTATGTGTATGTGTTTGTATATATGTGTATGTGTTGTATGTTTGTGTAGAATGGATAGTTATTTGTATTTTGTATTTTTTGTATTTTTGTGTATGTGCAGTGTATATCTTTTGTATGTTTGTGTATATTTGGTTGTGTATAGTTTCAAAACAGTAAATTTTTAAAGTTTTGGAATGTATATATTTGTATTTTTGAATGTTACATCTTGTAGATCTAAAAAAAAAAAAAAAGTTTCCGGTGGTGGCAGCGGCGCCGGCGGCGGCTTTCCGGTGGTCAGCGGTGGCTGGCCGGCGCTGGTGAGTGGTGGCAACACCTCCAGGCAGTGTTGGGTGGGTGTTGGGTGGGAGAAAGCAAGGAAGAAGGAGATGAAACCATAAATTGTAGGTTTTGTTGAAATTTGTATATGGAATGTGAAAAAACTATTGTTATATTGTGTAAAGTTATAAAGTATTGTTATTTTTTGTAAATATGGTGTTAGGGTTGTATATTTGTGTAAATCTCCCCTAAATTTTTAACATTCTTACCATAATACAAATTTTAAAAGTAAAAATTTAGTCACGTAGCCTGTTTTGACCTAGTTAAATGAATACTAGCCAGTGATGCAAAATTGTTTGAAGACTAGCCACTTCCAGACAAATCACAGTATAAATACTGGGGCTTTGAAGTACTTATACTGGGAAGCTACAGTAAACTAACCCCAGTATAAAATACTGGAGCTTTGAACAAATTAATTTGTTATGGAACTTGGTATAAAGCTTCAATCTCATAACAAAATGCTGGGGCTGTGAACAAAACTTGTTCAAAGCAGCATTTTGTTATAGGGACTGAAGCTTTATATATAAAGTCCCATAACAAAATAATGGGATTTATCCCTTTGATGAGACCTTTGTTATGGGAATAAATCTCATTTATTTTGTTATGGGATAAAGTCTCATAACAAAATAATGGGACATTTGAATCGTTCAAGGTCCCATTATTTTGTTATGGGATTATTTTGTTATGGGACTTCTTCAGTCCTATAACAAAATACTTGGGCTTTGAACAAAACCCAGTATTTTGTTATGAGACTAGTCTGGGGTGTTTTTCTAACGCTAATGGAGCTTAACTGTGCGCGTGAAATTTTGACTATTCTTTAATAAATTTTGAAACGGGAGATAGTCCCCAATAAACGCGTTCAAAAATGGCTACCGATCAAAATTACACATTTTAAAATAATCTCTTTTAACTTAGCTCTTACACAGTCTCCAATCTTTTGGTGTTATGAACTTACTATATGATTTTCATTAATCATAATGGCTCTTTACACCTCGTTATTCCATGCTTCGAGATTCTATCATTACACACCTAAAATTTCACCTGCTTTCATCTACAGCTAGTCGTTCTCTTCCACTAGATAATGTATTAGCTTCTAAGACATGTTCTCCTATCTTCAAAAGATTGTAAATTCATGCTGCACGCAACTTCTCTATTTTGCTCTAACCCATGTTATTTTAATCATTTAATGTGATAAGGATAAAGGCTATTAGCTATGAGTACCTCAACTCTTAGATGTTATCAACTTTAACTAACTATATCATAAGTCGATGCAAAATTTTTTTTTTTAAAAAAAACAACCTTCCCTTCTTCGGTTCAAGTAAAAAAAATTCCCCTTCAGTTGGTGAGGTTCTGCTATTAATAAGATTTGTTGGTCATTTGAGACCATTAGAATAGATATCCATATCTTCCCTTCACGATAGTGTATAACACAAACAATATACCGAAATGGATAATGTGAAGTAACAAGACCGAGGTTATTTGCAAAACACACAGTTATTCATCTTATAACCAAACAATCATTTTAGACTACATATTATAAATTCAATTTCTAAATATATTCTCCAACACATCTGCTGACAAAAACAAATTCTCGTGATTATATAGCACCTCTTCGAAATAAAAACATGTCGAAGATGATTGCAAAGAGATGGAGAGAAAACCAAACCAAAATGCCTTTACAGTACTAGATCAACATATACATTACAGCAAGTAGGGCTAGAGTTTCCCCTTCTATGTGTAATAGTCTCGACTGTGCTACTTGGTTTCCCTTTGTATAAGTCTCTACTCTTAGGGTAAAAAAAGAACAGCAAGATTAAGTTGCTCCTGGAAGCCAACAGTATAAAAAGTATCGAATAAAAAATAGAGCTCAATTATTCTGGATTCAACTCACCAATATCCTCTTTTAGTCTCCCTCTCGCACCAAATAGGAATATTCGGATGACATGCCAGTATTTTGTCCATAGACCTCTCCAACAAAAAAACAGCTATACAACAAGTCATTCCCAGATACAACCACAGTCTAAATGATTCCAGTGAGCTGAAGGTTAATATGCCTATTATGCTCTGCCAGATCATTAATCCTCTTTCTCTAGTTGTCGCTTATCACAGTAACTACAAATAAGGTCTTCCATATAATGAGAACAGCCTTTCTGGGAGCCCCATATTTGCAGAATTGATTGCCTGGAAAGTTGCTCAGACTGCTGTATGCCCTCAAACGCCAACCTCCTCAAGATGGATTTATCTCTACCCTCTGCGAACAATGGGACAGGATGTAGAACTTTTATGTTGCTGTTCATCCACAAGGGAAAAACAAAGATACAACATTTTAACATTCTCAAACAACATTGACCAATTCCACATGCATCAAATTTTAGGGAGATACAGAAGAGAATGCACCACATATATTTGATACCCTTGTGTGGCAATTCATAGAACTCTGAAATATTCTTGGAGATCTGCATCGATTCAACTTGAGGCTTAGCAAATGAAAAGGAAGGAATCCTCTGTAATTGCTTGTAAAATTTCTTGTTTCCCTTGTTTTTGTGCTTATGTGGACAAATAACCACGGGCTCATTCAAATTAATATCCAAGAGAAGCCAGATCCGTAGTTGCAGCATCAAGTTAATCCGTAACTACAGGGTAAAGTTAGTACCATTTATGGAGCGATTAGGGCCAACACAAGCTTGAATGATGAGTATGGCTCCAGTAGGATTTCAAACTTTGGCATCATGCATTAAGCACTTTCAAGTCTTCAAGCACTTGGACCAAATCCTTGGTTCTCTTGATGGGTATTACCCGGGCTTTAATTGACGCTTCAACATTAAGTATCAGCTTTCTCTGAGATAATATGAGAATAAAATAATGCATTCTCCAAGTACGAGAGTGACAACCCCCATCATCATTTAATTAAACACATTCCCCCTCTAAGAAGCTTGTTGGCTTAGAACACAGTGAAGCAACAGACTGAGGAGAATCAAGCAAAACATATCTGCAGAGTCTTGAGATTTCATGCCCTAAAAAAGGTTGAGAAGCTGACCTTGGTTCTGAGCACCCTCAATTATTACTTGCTACATGTCACCGTAAAATTATCTGAGCACCAAAAGTGCACATTTGTTCAATAAAGTGAAGTGTCTTTCCTTCAAGTAACCTGATCCATCAATGAGATCCTTTGCCTGTATAAAAGTAAAGATATTTCCAGAAACTCCGACCAAGAGCACATTATAACCTTGACAAGCAGCTGCTTCACATAAATCGTAGCACACCATGTGAACATCGATGCTTGCTCTGTTCAAGTGAAGATAAAAACAAATTTTTTTGAAGGAAAATGCTTCACCAAAATAAAGATAAACTCTAAACTAGAATGCCAAAAGGATAGAATAGTGCGTATTAACAATAAAGACACCCAAAATTTCAGCTTACCTGAAGATAAGCACCGATGATACTGTTCTAACAGCTGATATCAGTAACTTCCACCAACAAATGTTCGCTTAAACAAAAGCTATTCACCCACGGGCCTGAAAAGGCTCCAAAGATCCCCATGGCCTCCCAATCTTCAGTTTCACATGCAGTGGAACTGGCAGAAAAAACCGTTGTTACTACTACAAGCACAAACTTCAAGAACAATATCAATTCTACAAGCAGAAAAGTACAATAAACAACAAGAAAAGATCATTTAGTCAACCAAAAGAAAGGATAAGCCAACCAGAGACTTCCCACAGCAGCCCCAAACATCAGATAAACTTGAACTTAAGTTCCAGGCAGCAGTCTATTAAGTTTTAATGATCCCTTACCGAGGAGTGAAACAGCATTTTCCATGCTCATCTGCAACAACAATCCAGCTTCCTTTGCAACAGAAGGTTCGGCTTCAAGTACTAATTCATCATGAACCTGACCAATGTCCGAAGCAAGTGAAAATTCTTAATCAAACTCAAATTCAAATGTACAAGCAAATAGCTGCATCTGAGGGAGATGAGATAAATGACATTTCTCGTCCTCCTATTAGAGATTCTAAGCACTTCCACAACCAGAAATCCATGAAGTCTCACATAGTATCATTCAAAACGTATAAATCAACCAACTGTACGTCCTGACGAAACTAAACCATATATGACATCATAGAAGACAAATAAAAAGTTGGTAACAATATTGAAAATTATTACTCCTGTCCTATTATATGTGATACATTTGACAAACAAAGAATTTTATAATTTACATCAACTAGATCTGTATCAAATATAATAAAAAAGACAATAGTTGAACAGCTCAGTAGAGAAACGATCAAATAAGTATATTATTTGAATTCCAATTTGAGTTCTATGAATTTTTGGGACTCTTAGTAATACAACTCATAGAAGTAAGTCAAACATCTATGAATATCCCGAAATAAAGCAACCTAAAAAGGAATAGAGAGTAATGACTATGAGCAATTGAAACAAAAAACTAATCTATTACTGTAAAAAGAATGCCAACTGTTTTATCCCTTTTCTCCTTAGAGAGTCAGAGACCACCAAATGCTTCCTAAAAGGACGTAAATGGACTAATTGGGAAGTGAACCGTCATTCTCACGACTGAAAAAATACAAAGATGGTAAATCAAGTAAAACAATTTCTGTTCGAGAATAGAATCCACGAAAACTACCTGTAAAGTGATCCGGCAACGTCCTTTAAGCACATGAAACTTTTCATCAACTATAGAATTGGACGGAGACTTCTCAAAATTATCAAGCACAGAATGGATGTTTATCAATGAAATCTTGATAATATCGGCAGCTGACCCCTATTGTAGTAATAGAGACAAAAAGGCAATGATAAATAGGCAAACAAAAAAGGAAACGATTGAGTATAGGGAAGCATGGGGGCAACCAAGTGCAAAAAATAAAAAAATAACAAATAAAAAAGTTAAAAGTGAAGAAGAACAAGAACAGGAAGCAAAAATAGTGGCAGATAGAATTCACGGCTTGCCTCTGAGCTTTAGACATTTCTTTGTTGTTCCCGAATTTTATTTTTGCCAAGAAACGCTTTCGTCCCTTGAGGGTCTCTATATAACTACATCACAAAAGGAAAAATGGAATAATTCATGAAATACCAATAAAAAGGCTATACATGTAAAAGGAGTGAGTACACTAACTACAAGAAAATGAGTAATTTGGAAAGAAAGAACACTGAGCTATTAAAGAAGGCACAATTGCAAAGGCAATCACTTCAAAGTTATAAGCAGATCAATATGTCCATCAACAAATTCAGTGCAACGAATGAGGCCTAACAACCATCTACAATGTCTCGTGAAATAACAGAACATTAAAATATGGTGGGGGCGGTCTTCCCACATTTACATTAAGAGACTTTAGTTTGCATCCTAAACTGAGAAGAGTCAAATTAACATCTATCACCAATTGTATAATACAATTACTCTAGTGTAATGACTGTGCATGATGCAGGACCAAAACGATATTGGCAAAAAATAATTGGAAGATTTAAGAGATGGGAGAGAAAATATGGAATAAAGAAAGAAGATTGCGAAAGAAAGAGAGAGGGAGAGATAAAAGATATAGAGAGAATCTTAACGATGGATAAACTAATCCATAAAAGGTTTCAACAATAATTCTCTCTTCTACTAAAAAATCTTTCAAATCTCTTGGAACTTGCAACATGCAATATATCAGAACTTTCTCCAGTTGATGCTTCGACAATGGCAGCCAATTTTTATTTTTAACTGTAGTGAGATGTCAAGAACTACATTAACATAAAAACTAACAGAACATCAACCAACAAGATGTTGGGAAAATTAATCCCACACAGAAATAGTATTTACGATTATATAGCAACAATATTAACGGAGTATTAAAATGCGGTAATTAACAGGAGCGAAAAGAGTAATAAGGACACCAAGTTTTTAATGTGGAAAAACCCTTCTGAACAAGGGAAAAAACCACGACCCCAGAGGAGCAAATATTTCACTATAGTAAGGAATTTACACCGTGTAGTAAATACCACTACACCATCACAAAAGAAATAACCCTCTTATGATTTTTCACCTTACTATAAAACCGTCCGCTCTCTATTTTTCCTCACAGACTATATCGTCTATGAATTCCTCACACTGCTTAAAGCTTATTGCTTTGTGTGATACCCTACTCTTCTTTCTTTCTTGGTGTGTTGAAACAAGAGAACAACAACTCCTTTTATAGAAGCCAAACCTTGGCCTCCAAGCACAAAACAAATAAAAGAAAAAAGTAACCAAAATTTGTTTGCCACAAATTTTGCCTTACTCTCCAAGAACTTTTGCCAACTAAGTTCTTGCCAATAGGCTCATGCCTATATACATGGGATGGACCCCACAATCTCCCCCTCCAGTCCCATTCACCTGGAGGAGGTAACACCAAGCTTTTAGTTGGAGCGTATGCCGACAAGTTCTTTACAAAACTTGAACTTGTCCCTTGGTACCACCTTAAGATTATCTTGCTCCCCCTGCTTGACAATCTCATATATCGAGCTCCTTCTACCTCGACATATTTCTGCATTTGTTTTATACAACATGCAATGAGCAGCTCCTTCTGCAACTACCAATGATCCCTTGGTGAGTCTCCACCTTTGATTTGCAAAGTGATTCTCGTATCCATCTCGGTCCAAAGCGATCCCCGAGATCAAGTTCTTCCGCAAATCAGGTACATGTCACACATCTTTCAGAACCAAAATGCATCCCACATTTGTTTTGATGCGCACGTCACCGATCCCCACAATCTTTGAGTAACTCGTGTTACCCATCCTCACTGTGCCAAAATCACCTGCTACATATCTGCAAAAAAGATTTCTTACCGGTGTGACGTGGTAAGATGCTGCTGTGTCAACCACCCATTCTGACTCTAGACCTGCCAACTGCGTCTATTCTTCATCCTCATTTACGATGAGAACAACAGTGTCATCACTTTCCATCGTGGCAGTTGTGTTGTAGTCATTGCTTTGGCCATTACACTCACCTTTACCTCTTTTAGGATTTGGACAGTTCCTTTTGTGGTGGCCAGGTTGACCGCAGTTGTAGCAATTTCCGCCTACTGATGTGGACCGGTTCATGGACTTTCCCCAACCTCCGGATCTACCATTGTTGCTCGAACCTCTGCCTCTGCCATCCGTGATGAGAGCATGTCCCTGACTTTCAGGCTTCTTTCTCATGTTCTCATTGAGTAGAATAGATGATGTGACATCATTCAACTCAATGGTAGTTTTACCGTGCAGGATGGTCGTTGCCAAATTATCATACGAGGATGACAACGAATTCAGGAGCAAGATGGCTTTGTCTTCTTCCTCGATCCGTACTCCAAGGTTGGCCAGCTGCGTGATCAGTCCATTAAAAACATTTAGATGTGACAAAAAATTCATACCTTCACCCATTTGCAAGGCGTATAATTGCTTCTTCAGGTATAATTTATTTGTCAGTGTTTTGGACATGTACAGACTCTCTAGTCTAGTCCATATTCCACACGCAGTGTCTTCATCAATGATGTTATTGACAACATCATCTGATAAGTGCAACCTAATTGCACTAGCTGCCTTTTCATCCATCTCCACCCAATCCTCGGGCTTCATGGCTTCAGGCTTCGTTGCATCAAGTGCCTTGTGCAACCCCTGCTGGATGAGCAGATCCCTCATCCTTCTTTGCCACATTGAGAAACCGCCCTCTCCATTAAACTTTGCTAACTCGTACTTTACTCCTGACATTTTTTCACCGAGTATAGTTCCGCCCGCCGTGAATAATATTTCTGTAAATAAACAACACATGTGCTCTGATACCACTTGTTGGGAAAATTAATCCCACACAGAAATAGTATTCACGATTATATAGCAACAATATTAACGGAGTATTAAAATGCGGTAATTAACAGGAGCGAAAAGAGTAATAAGGACACCAAGTTTTTAACGTGGAAAAACCCTTCTGAACAAGGGAAAAAACCACGACCCCAGAGGAGCAAATATTTCACTATAGCAAGGAATTTACACCGTGTAGTAAATACCACTACACCATCACAAAAGAAATAACCCTCTTATGATTTTTCACCTTACTATAAAACCGCTCGCTCTCTATTTTTCCTCACAGACTATATCGTCTATGAATTCCTCACACTGCTTAAAGCTTATTGCTTTGTGTGATACCCTACTCTTCTTTCTTTCTTGGTGTGTTGAAACAAGAGAACAACAACTCCTTTTATAGAAGCCAAACCTTGGCCTCCAAGCACAAAACAAAGAAAAGAAAAAAGTAACCAAAATTTGTTTGCCACAAATTTTGCCTTGCTCTCCAAGAACTTTTGCCAACCAAGTTCTTGCCAATAGGCTCATGCCTATATACATGGGATGGACCCCACACAAGAAACACAAAAAATAAAAAAAAGAAATAAAAAACATAGATCCTCTGGTTAGCATAAAGGAAATCAGATACTGGCATACTGCTGTGCCAGGCACACTGCACAGATATATGGAAAAATGACTACTTATGATCAGATACATGCAACACCGCCAATAAACTGAGCGTGAAAGTGAGCCCTTGCAAGAAATTTACAAGAAACACGTCTGTGAGCCAGAATTTCTGTGATTGTTGGGGCAGGCAGGAGGCAAAATATGGAGTGATGTTACTGCAACTAGCAAAGTACATCTAAACAGGCTTTACATGAAAATGAAAGAAGGAAAGATCAAGTGGTAAATATAAAGCAGAGTGCCTTCTCGTATACAAAATAAAAACATTTGAGCAAAACCTATAGAGCCTTGATTTTAGGAGGATAAACTATAAATTATTTCAATCAAAATCACATTTATCTGCATTGACAACATAACAAGGAAGTAAAGATGAAAAAAAAGGAAAATAATGCAAACACACACGCGCACACACAGAGTGCACAGACACAAGTAAACTACTTATGCCCAACTTCTGGACTATAGAGTATAGATATAACCCTCAGAACAAAACTAAAAACTAGGAAAACTAACTTTTTTACTAAATTAGTCTTACCTTTTCTCACGGCAGGATGCAACTGCTTCCTGTAGCCAGGAAGCAACACCAGGAAAAGATCTTTTAAAGCTTTCGATTCTTTCAGCAGCTTCATCTGAACTACAATCTAATTGTTCTGCAAGGCTCTTAGCTCCCATTCCATAAAGAATGCCGTAAACCAACCTTTTAGTTTGATCTCGCTCCTCTTGACTCACAATAGACTCCGCTTTATCAGTCCATTTTGCAGCAATCATGGTGAAGACATCACCTTGGGGTTCACTAAGCAGTTCAATCAATGAGGAATGCCATCAATCTCAGTTCTATCAGGGAATAATCTGCTGTTAACAGTAACCAATTCTCCTGCAAAAGAGCAAATAACATATTTAACTGGAACTATCAAAAAGATAATTTAACAGCAAAAGTAACTTAAGATTAGGCAAGAGATACATGCGCAGACACAAAAAAATCACGAGCATTGATCTTATAATTACTGACGTCTAGTTGTCCAACATCTTTATCCTCGTTATTCATTTTGAAGTCAACCACATGTTCAACACACTACACGTATGACAAAAAGGATAAATAAATAACAATTAACAAACATATACATTATCTTTGAGAGGATAATCCATTAATATCAATGAATTAATGTAATAAAAGAGCGAACCTGAAGATTAGGTTCCTCCATTGACAGTCGACCTATTGTTGTTGATGTCTGGAGCCAATGACCATGCAGTGTGTACCTTTGTGTCGTCATAGATAGTCTAGCAAGTGAACAAATTGACCCCAACGTGCAGTTCAATAATTTTGCTAGGGTTCTGTGCTCTTTAATGACAGGAATTATAGGATGTTCATCCCTGAATAAAAGGGGGAAACTTCAATTCAAAGGTCAGAAACAGAACAGTAAAAAGAATGTTACCTAGATGTCCACTCCTGAACACCCTATCCTAAAAAGAATTGTTTCAACAATTGGAGATTGATTGTCATCTGTTGCTGGATTTTTATCACTTTCAGAAACTTCATTTTCAGAAACTCTACCACTTAAGAATTAATTGTTATCTGCTTTTGGATGTTTATTAATTTCAGCAACATCAATTTGGCTAACGCTTTGATTGTTATCTTCTTCAGATTGCAATTTCTACCGAGGTTGAGAAGGAAACCCCTGAGGTGCAAACATACACCATAGAAGAAGTGACTGAGAAAGCAAATGGTAAAGGTGTGATATGCCACAAGGTTGCTTATCCATATGCAGTTCATTTTGCCATGATGTAGGAAGCACAAGGACTTTTTTGGTCTCTATGGTAGATGCTGATGGAACAAAAGTTAATGCAGTATCAGTGTGCTATGAGGATACTCCAACTATGAACCCTAAGGCATTGCCCTTTCAATTTCTCAACGTTAAGCCAGGAGATAAGCCCATTTGCCATTTCTCTTTGGATGATCAAGTTGCCCTGGTTACGCAGTTCAAGTAGCTTGCAAGATCATGGAGGATGCTAATTAATGTCATGCAGTGCTTTATGTAATGATGTATTGTCGGCTATTGTGATGCAAGTACTTCGTAACTTTGTTAAAAGTTGATTTTACATATCAAATTTCATTTTTATAAGAGCTCAAAGGCTCTTTCCGAGCTAAAAAATTTGTTCCCAAAAAGTATGTCCAAACACTTTTACATTTTCATATCAAACTTCATCCAAAAAGTGTTTTCCAAAAATAATTTGGGAATCTATGTCCAAACGCTAGCTAAGTCTCTAGTTCCTTTTCAAAACGTAGCAAGTCAAGTAGTACAAGCTGAAAGGTAAAATGCATGCAGGAAATCGAGTCGCGACCCGCTCAATTATGTATGGATTTAGTGGTTTGTGTAATAATATATGACATGATGTAAATACTTTGTGAATTTGTTAACCAGGGTCAATCAAGTATGACGTATTCATGTTTGTGCTAATCGATTTGGTCATGGAGATGTAGAAATAGTATTTGAAGATCCATTACATGTCAAAAGACTTTTGTTCTTCTTGGCATCTGTTATTTTGATACAAATCTTTAACAGTTCGGGAAGATTTAATTGGCCAAAATAAATTTATAGATTTGCAGATCTATTGATATCAAATTCGTAAATTGAACCAAAAGCTTGTTGGCGGTTATTAATAATAATAAAAATTAAATTATGAAAACTCTATATCTTATTTATACTCTTCTTCAAATTCTACATTGCATGCTCTTTTTCCACTAGATGATGGGAATCCTTTGTACCACATAGGACGTAGGTTGCAAATTTTGCTCCTTGTCCATTTCACCTAGGATTAGGTGTTAGAAAAGGAAAGGAGCGACATTTGTAGCGATAAAAGCAGTAACACAATCAATGGATTGGTCTCTTCTTCTGGACTTTGATTTTATTTTTTCAGAATGATCTTGATCTTATTTTTTTTTCTTCACTAACAAATTAAACATGTTCTTGAAGTGGTTCAAATCTCTCTATTCTCTTAGCATTCATCTTCTCCTCAACTGCATTTTGTCCATTCTCTCGGGAATATTCAATAGTAAAATTTTGCCACTAAGATTTCTCTATCCTTCGACGCCATAACCTTCATATGTGTGATATTGGATATAGCATTACACTAAAATAAAATGCATTTATAGCTAAATACATCGTTACAATATTCTTCTTCTGTAACATTCATAGCTAAAAGTTGGGTGGCTAAAAATTAGCTATGGACTTTACATGTTGTAATCACCTAATTTTGGCACCAAAATTCTAAAATTGCTCAAAATAGCCGTGTTAGATTATTAGGAGGATTTTAGTTAGATTTTTCTTAAATTTTAGTATTCTCTTTTAACTAAAATTGTCACTAATTGGAAAAATAAATAATATAAAAAAAAATTACCAAAAATTACTTGCTGTGTTTTAATTTTAATTCTATGTGTTATTTGTGATGGTATTGTAAATTTATGTGATTTTAATTATAGTTAATTGTGTGAGTTTTAAATAGTGAGACTATTAGTGGTTACTTATAAATCCCATCTAGCCCATCTCAAAAGCCCAATCCATCAGTCTTGACCCGCCCAAGCTGAAATTCGATCCTAGCCCTTGGTTATTTCTCATCCAATGGTGCATATTAACCCATCACTATCACACTTAAATCATTTCCCATTCCCATTTTTTTCCCTCACTACATCAGTAAACAAAAAGACCTAGCCAAGGTCTCCTTTCCACACCATATCACCGCTGCCGGCGGCTTCGCCTCGTTCCGGCCGTGATTTTCGTCGAAAAATATATCCCCAGAACCGCCTCGAACTCCTCTGTCCCGATCTGGCTTCGAATCATCCGAAATTCCAAGAAATCATTGTAAATCAGGAGTTTGACAGCCACGGCATAAACTTTTCCGGCGATTTTCTTTCATTTTCCGGTGAGTCTTTTCTTTTTCTTTTCTCCTCCACCCCCTTTACCCTCGCATCCCCATTTTCCCAAACCCCATCCCCGTTTTTCCCCGTTTCCCTTTCCCGTTTACTGCTCGTTGTTTCTTTTCTTTCTTCTTATTCTCATTTTCTCTTTCGTTTTGATTATGGGAGTTTTGTTTGGGTATTGGCGTGTGGTGATGACATTGGAAGGAGTACGGTGGTGCCGTAAGGGTTATGACTGTGGCGTGAGACTGTGATGATGTGTGAGATATAGTGAGATTGGTGGTGACACTTTGATGATGGCATGGAGGCAGCGAGGCTGCGACAGTGAGGGCGTGTGTGCAGTGACTTTGACCGTGGCAAAGCAGGGGTGCCGTGGTGGTTTGTCTCGCAGCGACGGTGTTTCAATGGAGTTGTGACAGTGGTACAGCAGTTGGTAGCACGACTTCGTCAATGGCGAAGCAAGGATTGGTTGTGATGGTAAGGCAGTTTGATGATTGTGTTGGCGATGTTTCAATGGTGAGCGAGGAAGATACAATGGTGTTAGCGATGGTCGTGATGAGGCGAGACAGTGGTTTGGGCTGCAGCAAGTGTGATGTTAGCATTGGTAACGGATTAAGTTAATTGCTAGTTTCTTGGTCTTCTTGTTCTATGCGTTTGCATTCGTGTTTAGTTTGATTAGCCAGGGACAACCTTAGCAGAAACAGTTTGTGTTTTGTTTAGCCATAGGAAATCTTGTTCAACATGTTTAGCTCGACAATTATGTACCATCGCTTTCATATATCACAAACGCCTTTTTTTTGTCGTTCATTCGTCCACATTGTTGTTTCTGTCATGATGTTCCCTGCTTCTTGTTATTTGTTCACATTTAAAGTAGTCGATTTTAGTGATGATTGTTTTGTTGAACGTGAATTAGTTCCATCCTGTTTGTAGTTCCATTTAACATGAAATTCAGTTTGAGACTGGTTTGTTGATTACCTCGGATGAAACAGTAGCGTGGCCAAGCATTGAACTGGTTAAGTGTGTTGTAGTAGGCTGTTTGTATGTGTGAACTTGTTTAGGAGCTTGTTTGTTGAGTTGCTTAAGTTTCAAGTGATCTGTAAATGACTACTTTGGTTTGGTATGCTGGTAACTTTAGGATAATGGCCTGTCTGATTTGTTTAGTTAGGAAATTGAGGTCTGATGTTAAGTAATGGACCTGATGGGATTGAGATAGAAGTTGGGGGTTGGATTTCAAGTCCAGGGCTATGGACATAAAATCTGAAATAGCAGGTGAGTTTATTGGGAGTTTGAGGTCCATGTGCCTTTGATTTTCAAGGGAAATCTGCCTTATTAATGAGGCAGATTTGGGAGCTTAAAGTGGTGAGTTTTTAGAGCATAGGGGTCTGCCTCTTTGCCAAGGTTTTTCATTTTGAGAAACCTTCCAAGCTTGCATTGAATGGCAGCAGCAGGCCTCTGAAAAGCAGCTGCTTTTGGGTTTGACCCCCCAGCTGTCCAGCAGCTCTTTCTCACCTCTCCCTCTTCCTATAAAGAGAGCATTTACTCTCTCATTCAAGGCAGGGAAAAACATTGAATGCTCACATTTTACTCCTCAACTACTTTCAAAAAAACAGATCTGAAAGTAAAAAGAAATAGCAAGAAGAATACTTGAAAAAAAAAAAAGGGAATAGCAAGGAAGGGTTTGGGTTTAGGCTATTATTTCAAAGGGGTGTTTGCTTGTGGCTGTTGTTGCTGTTTGTCTTTGCTTTGGGCTGTTGGAGTGGGCTTGGCTCTCCTTGGTTAAAGTTTATCTACACTAGGTAAACTTTCATCTTATAGTTTATTTTATGAGAAAATTAGCCATATTTGAAGTTATGTTTATGAATGCTACGATTATGTTGAATGTTCATTGATTAGCTGTTAGTGTATCATTTACAAACTGAAATTTTGCGCAAATGACACCGTTATACCATTCTGGTACAGATCTGAAATTTGAGCAAATTGTGACTGTTAATGCAAATTTCTTTGAAGCAGCCTTACTTGCAATTTCTTTCATAAGATAGGCACAAATAAGATATGAGTCAGTATGTATAACCATTTTCTACAATGAAAATAAAAGGGTAAAATTAGACAAAGTTGGATTTACAAATATTGACAAATATGGCCAGATCTGGAATGATTAGATAAATAGAACACCTGTGCAAACGCAATAAACAGTAGCCCGAAACGGTAAGTGGGTTAAATAGAGTCTCTATATGGCTAAATTTCGAAGTGAGTAGGCGAAAGGACATAAGCGCAAACCTGTGACAAATTGAGGTGTGAATTGGTAAAGTAAAATGGGCCTAAATATTTTGTAAACCTAGCCTTTTTTTTTTATTTCAGCCATTGTATTTAAGGCTATAATAAACCAAGTGAACAAATTTGCTAATATGCCTCAATTCATTGCAACCTTTAAATTTAAGACCCCAATAGTATTTAAATGTAAATTTAGTAATCGTTTTCAAGTTAAGATATACTCATAAGCAAATAAGCTATAGGACGTTAGTACCTCACCAAATAAAATTGATTCAAGTGTAATTTATTCAAATCGGAAGATCTCGAACGGGTGAAGTGCCTGCGCGACCATATCCGGTTTAAATAAATTACATTTGTAAATATTGAATCGAGCCGTATTTAAATAAGATATAAAATGTGTCGGAAGTAAATGCGACATGTATAATAAAAATCAAGCTGAATTATGAGTTTCGAGTTTGACCAAAAATAATACAATAATAAAGAATAAATTTGGAGACTCAAATCAAGGTTGATAAGGTTTCGAACGGGTGAAGTGCCTGCGCGAAAATATTCGGCCGAGTCACTGAAACAAAAAAAATATAAATAAATAAATAAATTAATTAAAATAAAATAATAATAAATCAAAGCGTAGCAAAGGGAAATAAATAAAGGCAGGTACAATAAATATTTCATATAGCCGGAATGCGTCAATAAAAGCAACTGTGCTCGACACAGGACTCGAGGGTGCCTAACCCCTTCCCGAGAGTCAACCGAGATCCTTACCCGGAACTCTAACGCAGACCACTAACGAGTCATAGGTGTTCCAAGGTACCCTTTGGGTGACTTGGCACACCTTAAACTTGTCAAGTGGCGACTCCGAATTTTAAATAAACAATTCGTACCTTGAAACACCGTCACTTCCTTAAATGAAAACCCTAATTCGGGATAGCGCCAAATAATCATAAAAAAATCCCATAAGCGCTTTCCCAAACCCGAAACGCCCTCCCCAAAAGCGGGCGCGGGAAAAAAGGGGTGTGACAGCCTTGGCGACTCCGCTGGGGATGAAAGTGAAAACTGAGAGTCTCAGGCTTTAAACTTTGTCGCTTTCGGCTTTGAATATTGTTTGTATATATTGCCTTGAATGTTACTGCTTTGGTATGTTTGAATTGTATATACACAACTGTCTTCTCTCGTACACCTCTGAGTCTTCTGGTACACTGCACACATGCACGCCAGTTTCGCTTCGACGTCTGGAATTTCTGTCGTGTCTCAGGACACAAAAAGTTAACCTCTCTTAGAAGGAGGTGCGTTGGGTCAGGCCGTTAGACGTTGTCGACCGGTACCCCCGAGGCACTTCTAAATTGCTGAACCACTAGATCATAAACCCAATGAGTCACCTAGAGTTAAACCTGTGCTTTTGTCTAGGCCGATTTATCTGCATGTCATTAGACTTAGTGAGGTGCGGTACACCGGTACCGCACTTGTCTAGGCTGACTCTCTCGTGTTAGGATGGGGCCCGCGTCCCCAAAAGACACATCATGAGCATATAATGTGTTGCATTTGTTCTAGTCTAAGGGTTGTTATGCTGACCGATCACCGAGGGACGAGAGCAAAATTTTGAAAAGAAAAATAAAAGTGAAAATGATAGAAAAATTGGGTTTAGTCCCGTGTTTCGAAATATTTTTTGTTTAGTTGTCATTTTACGCCGTTATAATGGCGAATTTCTTCAAGAACCCTTAGAGTCTAATTTTGTGTCCGGATTTGGTCTCAAGTATTAGAAAATAATTTGTCATAGTTTTGCGCTGTTATAATGGCGAAATTTTGGCACTCTTTTGTGTTGAGTTTGTGTCCAAATCAAGTCCATATTTTGAAAATAATTTATCGGGGTTTCACGCCGTCATAATGGCCAATTTTAGAAACCAATTTTGTGTCTAGTTTGTGAAATATTTTTGTGTCGTTGGATCGTCCTAATTGCCAGATTTTGTAAATACTCTAAAGATTCTTTCTCGAATTAGATCAAAGAGTTTGTTTCAAAAAAAAAAAAAACAAAACAAAACAAAAAAAAAAAATTTGTGTCCGTCTTTGTGTTGTCGTAATGTCCGATTTTGGAGTCACCTTTAGAATAAGAAAAATAGTTTGTTTCATAATCTGTTCTTAAGTTCTGTTTCGAAGCTCCGGTTGAGTCTTAATTTTCAAAAAAAAAAAATTTATTTCAGGGTCCCACTTTATTTGTTTTGTTTAAGGTCAAGTCAGGGTGCATATGATAAATTGTAATTAGCTAAGTTGTATTTTGCGTTGATCCTGATAGAATAATTTGACTCCGCTAAAAAGTCGAGTCTCATTATTTTCACCGTCCAATATACCCGCCCAATATCATCAGTCTGCTTATGTCTTTTGATTCGTGGGTCGCGTTAAATATTATTTTGAGTCTGTCTGTTAAAATCATGTTTGTTGAATCAGAAAGGAATTTTTTGAAAAAATCAAACAAATGAAAGAAAATTGAAAAAAAAAGAAGAGAAGCTTGTCTATTGAGTCGGTCTAGTGTCGTAGTTTAAATTTGTCTATTACTTTGATAAAAAAAAAAAAAAAAATCCAAGCTCGCCTTTGTGTGGGATTACATGTCATTTGTGATTTTGTTCTAATTTTGATCAAGGCGCATAAGCAGTCTTTCGGGGATACGATCGGTACACTCGGCTTACGCCGTTAACCGTTTCGGGATGACGCATAACAACCTTAGGCTCCAATCTGTGATTCTTTTTGTGCTAACCTGATTTGTTTCATAGTTTGGAGTTGGAGATATGGTACGGAATCCTGGCATCGACCCATCCGTACAGAACTAAATCAAAGGGACTTGTGACTTCACCTGTAGCCATGCCATCTAATGGAGAGAGATCCGAGACCGGTGCCCAGGAACTCTTGGCACTGGAAAATGAGAGATTGACTGGGGAGGTTAATACCTTGAAACAACTCGTGGCCGACATGCATTGCGTACTGACCACAGGACGGGCACCTCCTCCTATTCCAACCAATCTAGATGGGGTTGTGCCGACAGCGGTACAACGAGCACCGGGCACATCTACGGCAGTTGAGGATCCCACTTATCCTACTGGTCTTGCCCCTGTCCGTGGCGTAACAAATGAAACTGAAGTGCGTCCTCATGCACCACCTCCACCAGAGGGACAATATGGCCCACCTCCAGCACAAGTTCCAGTTTTTCAGGGCCCAGCTAGGCCAGTCACGGCCAGGTGCAACAATGACCCACATCTTCAGGTTGGGGACCAACACTATGATCCGCCCCATGAATCCAATTTCCGGCGAAGTGGTCCACATAATCAGGGTTTCCATCACGAGTCTCAAGTTGAGCTCGATCGGTTGGGAAAAATAGAGGAGAGCGAGGTTTTGCGCAAAGTGAAGGGTTTAGAACAAGCTGTGAGAATTATGCAGGGATATGGAGATCATTTCAACACTTCTTTCAAGGATCTTTGCCCTTTCCCTGAATTGCAATTGCCAGAGGGATTCACGGTGCCAAAGTTCGATCTATACATTGGGCAAGGAGATCCAAGAGTTCATATGAAGGCCTACTGCAACAAAATGAGAGGGGTCAAGAAAGACAAGCTGTTGATAGCCTACTTTTCCGAAAGCTTGGGGGGTGCAGCTGCTGAATGGTTCATGAGGCAGGATGTAACTAAATGGTTGGCATTTGATGACATGGCGCATGCATTCTACGACCAGTACAAGTACCACATTGAAGTTTTGCCAGATCGATCCTCTTTGGATGCGATAAAAAAGAAGCCAAGTGAAAGTTTTAGGGAGTACGCCCTCAGATGGCGCGAGCAGGCCGCTCGAGTGAGCCCCGCAATACCGGACGATGACATGGTCCGTTTGTTCATCGAGGCGCAGGATGAGGCGTTCTATGGTGCATTGATCGCCGCCTTTGGGAAACCGTTTAGTGAAGTCGTCAAGATGGGAGAAATGATTGAAAGAGAATCAAGGCAGGCAAGATTGTCAGCCAAACAGCTTTGCGAGCCCAGGAAGAAGCCTCGGGGAAGAAGAATCAAGATGATGTAGCCATGGTGGGTTCAGGTTCACAAAAGTGGAGCGAGGAAAGATACAATCAAACCCACTCATACCAAGCTCCACGAGTACACCCTCCACAACACTACTACACCCCACAAAATCCGCAGTATTCCGTCCCTCCACCCCAATACTTAATCCAAACAGCACAGCCATATGCTCCAATATCATCTTATCCGCAATGGCATGCTCCACCCCCACATCATATATATCTCATTCACCAAGCTCCACATAACCAATTCCAGCCTCCACCGAACCTTCCCCACCGACCAAGAGGTCCTCCAGGCTTTCGCCCAAAGGTTGAGTATAAAAAGGTGCATCAAGTGAAAAAGAATGAGTTCACGCCAATTGGAGAATCATATGCCGAACTTTTTCAGAAGTTGCAAGATTTGGACATACTGAAAACGATCAATGGAGGAATGCATCCTAGGGATAGGATTGACGACTCTCGTCAATGTGCTTACCATTCAGGTGCACCGGGGCATGACACTGAGGATTGCCATTTTCTCAAGAAAGATATCCAAGCTTCGGATTCAAGTTGAGGGTTCAGATGTACCAGATATAAATCGGAACTCACTGCCTGTCTGTGATGATGTGCATATGGTGGGTATGGTGGATGTAGAAGATTTGAGAGCTGAATCTGCAATGCCGATAGTACCTGTTGGTGATGTGTCAATTTGGGCTAACCAAATGCTTGTGACAATGAACTGTGTTCCTGAAATCGAGCTTGGGGTAGTAGACAGAGTACGAGGTGGTGAAATGAAGAAGACGAACATGTCTCTTGAAAAGCCAATTCCAAATATTACTCGGTCATTCGTCAGCCCCAAAGAAGTGAAGTCCACCTTGATGGGACTTGGAGAAAATAAGGAAAAGAGGAAGAAATTTCCAGATTCAGGTGCATCCTTGTGAAGGGCTCAAGAACGCATGAAAAGCAGGAAACTGGCCCTGACTTGCAATTGAGTGACTGTGGAATGTTGTAGCTTGTTTTGCTAATCTTTCTGTGTACTTGGTTATTTAAGGTTTGTAACCCAAGTGCATTATTTTGCTTATTTTGATGTTCAAACCCTTCTATCTTTAATTCAATGAAAAGCGAGATCTTTCTCTCGTCTCGACATTATTTCTCTTATTTTCTTTCTCGGACTTGTTTTCTTAGTATTCTGTCTTATGTTTTGTCGGCCTTAATAACATGACATGCGTGCGGAATTTATGTCTTGATCTAAACACGTGGCCTGATATTGTGAGCTATCTGAGTAGTAACGAGAGACAAAAGAGGGAGCGAAATAAGTTGGAAATTAATCTTTAGTTATCCGATAAGGGAGATCGGTGAGAAGTTCAAGATCGTGCACGGTCGCTTCGACCGAAGTTGAAATACCAGTTTTGAGTTCCATCAGTGAAGTAGAAGTCGATGACACGCGTGGATAAGTCTAGATCAATTCTTTGAATCATTATTTGTGTGAGGCATTCTCGGGTCGGGATGACGAACGGCTTTCGTTTCTGCTACCCAAACACAATACCAATTTTCTAGCCCTTTGAGCCTTGAGTATTTTTCTTTGGCTGCCCTCCTTTGGAATCAATGTGATTGAAATTGGAAAAAATGGAAAAAAAAAAAACAAGGAAGAAAAAAAATATTTGAAAAAGAAACAAGAAAATCTACCTCAGTGCTAGAGCTACGTTTGACCTGATTCCTCTCAAAAGGATACGTAGGAAACCGTTCAGGTGCGGTCATATCAGTGAAAGTTCTAAAGGTTCCCTAGTTTCATATTAGGGAAAGTTCCATTTGTCCCTATCTCATATTGACGCAAAATCTTGCCTCCAAGTTTGCGGCCAAACTCAAAGAAAATCCAAATCCGCAGTTTCTGTTAAACTGGGGCAGAAGTTTGTTTTATTTTATTGTGTCAATAAAATAAAACAAACTTCTATTATTCTTATCATCTATTCACATGCTCATGAGACGTTTGGCGTTTCGGTCTCGAAATCAGAAAGAGGCTCAGAGCGCCTAAGACATTATCATCAGCAAGAGGAAAAAAAAAAAGAAGAAAAGAAAAAAAAAGAGAAAGAAAAAAAAAAAAAAGAAATGAAGTCTTGCCGGTGAAAACCTGAAAGGGCGCCGCATGACAAACAGTGAGCTAAAAGAACAAAGAGAGAGGTTGGTTGGTGAAAACCCCGAAAGGGGCAACACTAACCGAATGAGGGTCTTCAGAAGTGTCATCGAGATGGTTTTGGAAAGTGGTCATGACCGAATATTCCAACTGGGGAAAGGTCGAGGAAGAATTATTGTAAATGATCAGGGTTTGAGGACCAGAAGCATGTCATGTTTATTAGGATCATCGCTTCCACCTCCAGATAAGTTTCTTTTACATCTCCAAAGGGACATCATTTCGTTCGGAGTCCTTTTGTCCGGAATCGTTTCCATTTTTCGCTTTTCAATCAAAATAACATCGAAACGAGCAAGAGAAAGCTTCGCAAAAATTGTTTACCTGTTTTGCAGTTATAGCAGAGCATGGTCAGGACCCCCCCCTGGATAATGGAAGCCAAGTTAACTCTCGATCACAGGATTGACGCGTTGAGAATTTGCACTATGAAAGAGATCATCAGACGATAGGCAGATTTCAAGATCATCGAATCTCGCCTGAGCACCAATTTCAGGAGTGACAATGTCAACTTTCAAGTCAGAAGCAGCATTCATAAGGGAGCAGTTTTATTTAAGAAGTCGAGGCACCCACCTGAAGAATGAGGGAGTAGTTGTAAAGAAGTCGAGGCACCCACCTGAAGAATGAGGGAGTAGTTGTAAAGAGGTCGAGGCACCCACCTGAAGAATGAGGGAGTAGTTGTAAAGAGGTCGAGGCACCCATCTGAAGAATGAGGGAGTAGTTGTAAAGAAGTCGAGGCACCCACCTGAAGAATGAGGGAGTAGTGGTAAAGAAGTCGAGGCCCCACCTGAAGAATGAGGGAGCAGTTTATTTAAGAAGTCGAGGCACCCACCTGAAGAATGAGGGAGTAGTTTTATTTAAGAAGTCGAGGCACCCACCTGAAGAATGAGGGAGTAGTTGTAAAGAAGTCAAGGCACCCACCTGAAGAATGAGGGAGTAGTTGTAAAGAGGTCGAGGCACCCACCTGAAGAATGAGGGAGTAGTTGTAAAGAAGTCGAGGCACCCACCTGAAGAATGAGGGAGTAATGGTAAAGAAGTCGAGGCCCCACCTGAAGAATGAGGGAGCAGTTTATTTAAGAAGTCGAGGCACCCACCTGAAGAATGAGGGAGTAGTGGTAAAGAAGTCGAGGCCCCACCTGAAGAATGAGGGAGCAGTTTATTTAAGAAGTCGAGGCACCCACCTGAAGAATGAGGGAGTAGTTTTATTTAAGAAGTCGAGGCACCCACCTGAAGAATGAGGGAGTAGTTGTAAAGAAGTCAAGGCACCCACCTGAAGAATGAGGGAGTAGTTGTAAAGAGGTCGAGGCACCCACCTGAAGAATGAGGGAGTAGTTGTAAAGAAGTCGAGGCACCCACCTAAAGAATGAGGGAGTAATGGTAAAGAAGTCGAGGCCCCACCTGAAGAATGAGGGAGCAGTTTATTTAAGAAGTCGAGGCACCCACCTGAAGAATGAGGGAGTAGTGGTAAAGAAGTCGAGGCACCCACCTGAAGAATGAGGAAGTAGTGGTAAAGAAGTCGAGGCACCCACCTGAAGAATGAGGGAGCAGTTTATTTAAGAAGTCGAGGCACCCACCTGAAGAATGAGAGAGTAGTGGTAAAGAAGTCGAGGCACCCACCTGAAGAATGACGGAGTAGTTGTAAAGAGGTCGAGGCACCCACCTGAAGAATGAGGGAGTGGTGGTAAAGAAGTCGAGGCACCCACCTGAAGAATGAGGGAGCAGTTTATTTAAGAAGTCGAGGCACCCACCTGAAGAATGAGGGAGTAGTGGTAAAGAAGTCGAGGCACCCACCTGAAGAATGAGGGAGTAGTTATAAAGAGGTCGAGGCACCCACCTGAAGAATGAGGGAGTAGTTGTAAAGAAGTCGAGGCACCCACCTGAAGAATGAGGGAGTAGTGGTAAAGAAGTCGAGGCACCCACCTGAAGAATGAGGGAGTAGTGGTAAAGAAGTCGAGGCACCCACCTGAAGAATGAGGGAGCAGTTTATTTAAGAAGTCTAGGCACCCACCTGAAGAATGAGGGAGTAGTTTATTTAAGATGTCGAGGCACCCACATGAAGAACGATGAATACATTTCAAGAAGTCAAGGCACCCACCAGAAGAACGAGAGAATACAACTTTCAAGTCAAGGCGCCCACCTGAAGAATAAGGGAATCCATTTTTGTAAAGAAAGAAGACCCACCTGAACCAAGAACAGTGGTTTTATTTTCAACAAAGAGCAAGACCCACCCGAACCAAAAGCGGTGGTTTTGTTTATTTCAACACTTGAGGAGGGCAAGAACCAAGAGGCTCATTCTCGGGAAGCATGAAGACTTAGAGTAGAAATTGTAATTTTATATTTTCAATGTGGTACTTTCATTTTCTCTGTAAAGCAATGACCGCCAATCAGCAAGCAACCAGTGACCAGCAGCAACAATTGTAGTATGTCTTGTGTCGGTCCTAGTATGGGTAGAAGCGTCTAGTATCAGTCTTAGTGAGTCCAAGTGCTTAGTTCAGTCTAGTTTAGTTTAGAAGTGTCTAGGTTATATGTCTAGGAAGCGGTAGTCCCAGCTATCGCACGTGAGGAACTACACTGACCCGATTCCTTAGTCCGGGGATATGTAGGTAGCCTTGTTCTTGGTTAGAACCGAAAGGTCAAGGTACGGTCACAATTTTGCAAGCACATTCTAGGCTAGAACCAAAAGGGCCAAAATTAGTTGTGATTATATCTTTGTCCGAAAACTCTTCATGTTCTCGAACAAAGAGGGGCAGCTGTAATCACCTAATTTTGGCACCAAAATTCTAAAATTGCTCAAAATAGCCGTGTTAGATTATTAGGAGGATTTTAGTTAGATTTTTCTTAAATTTTAGTATTCTCTTTTAACTAAAATTGTCACTAATTGGAAAAATAAATAATATAAAAAAAAATTACCAAAAATTACTTGCTGTGTTTTAATTTTAATTCTATGTGTTATTTGTGATGGTATTGTAAATTTATGTGATTTTAATTATAGTTAATTGTGTGAGTTTTAAATAGTGAGACTATTAGTGGTTACTTATAAATCCCATCTAGCCCATCTCAAAAGCCCAATCCATCAGTCTTGACCCGCCCAAGCTGAAATTCGATCCTAGCCCTTGGTTATTTCTCATCCAATGGTGCATATTAACCCATCACTATCACACTTAAATCATTTCCATTCCCATTTTTTTTTTCCCTCACTACATCAGTAAACAAAAAGACCTAGCCAAGGTCTCCTTTCCACACCATATCACCGCTGCCGGCGGCTCCGCCTCGTTCCGGCCGTGATTTTCGTCGAAAAATATATCCCCAGAACCGCCTCGAACTCCTCTGTCCCGATCTGGCTTCGAATCATCCGAAATTCCAAGAAATCATTGTAAATCAGGAGTTTGACAGCCACGGCATAAACTTTTCCGGCGATTTTCTTTCATTTTCCGGTGAGTCTTTTCTTTTTCTTTTCTCCTCCACCCCCTTTACCCTCGCATCCCCATTTTCCCAAACCCCATCCCCGTTTTTCCCCGTTTCCCTTTCCCTTTTACTGCTCGTTGTTTCTTTTCTTTCTTCTTCTTCTCATTTTCTCTTTCGTTTTGATTATGGGAGTTTTGTTTGGGTATTGGCGTGTGGTGATGACATTGGAAGGAGTACGGTGGTGCCGTAAGGGTTATGACTGTGGCGTGAGACTGTGATGATGTGTGAGATATAGTGAGATTGGTGGTGACACTTTGATGATGGCATGGAGGCAGCGAGGCTGCGACAGTGAGGGCGTGTGTGCAGTGACTTTGACCGTGGCAAAGCAGGGGTGCCGTGGTGGTTTGTCTCGCAGCGACGGTGTTTCAATGGAGTTGTGACAGTGGTACAGCAGTTGGTAGCACGACTTCGTCAATGGCGAAGCAAGGATTGGTTGTGATGGTAAGGCAGTTTGATGATTGTGTTGGCGATGTTTCAATGGTGAGCGAGGAAGATACAATGGTGTTAGCGATGGTCGTGATGAGGCGAGACAGTGGTTCGGGCTGCAGCAAGTGTGATGTTAGCATTGGTAACGGATTAAGTTAATTGCTAGTTTCTTGGTCTTCTTGTTCTATGCGTTTGCATTCGTGTTTAGTTTGATTAGCCAGGGACAACCTTAGCAGAAACAGTTTGTGTTTTGTTTAGCCATAGGAAATCTTGTTCAACATGTTTAGCTCGACAATTATGTACCATCGCCTTCATATATCACAAACGCCTTTTTCTGTTTCTCCTTGCCCCGCAGCTCGCTTCGTGTCATGCCTTCGTGTGCTCGATCCAATCCTCAATCCAAATTCAATCTTTTCTTGCTCGATCATGCTCTTTAAAGCTCCAATTGCACTTCATAACAACCTACACACATACGACACAAAATCAGTGCAAAATCACATTCATTAACTAGAAAACGGGTGAATAAAGTATCTAAACGTGAGGAAATATTAAGGAACTATAGGCATAAAATGCCAAACATCACAAAGCAACAAAACAGAGCTTTTGAAGCTTATTAGATGAAGAAAACATAAAACATATCGTGAAAGAGCTAAACCCAAGCAAATGTAGTGACAAAATACCTTGCAAAATCGTAAAATTGAAGCTTTTACTCTAAAAAAAATAAAAAATTATAGAGATTTCTCACAAATAAAAGTTATTAAAAGGATAGTGAAATAAGGAAGATGGAACTAAGATTTGTAAGAATTTGAAACAAATTGTGAGCTCAAGCACTGAATTTGGCTTATTTTCGAGCTAGAACGAGGTAGAAAAATTTTGGGAGGGAGGCAAAAACTTATGGAAGAAGATAAAAGGATTTCGAAAAAATTGGAAGAGAGGATGAAGAAACAATTAAAATGGTGCAAGACCCCTTTTTATTTTTGACCCGAAAAAAATAACCCATTTTGGGTGATTTGTATACTTCCAACAAGTTTCAAAACCACCCACAAGTTTCTCTATTTCTAATTCGGCCCTCATTCCTCACTTAACCACACTTAAGATTTTTTCCCAATAAAAATACATTAAAAAAAAGAGGATGTTATTTAGTTAAGTCAAATTTCTTTGGGGGGGGGGGGGGGGGTTTAATTAAATCTTCTCGAAACGTAGTGAGTGATGTTTTAAGTTTTAGAGTTGGGAATGGTTTGGCCTGAGACTTTGTAATTAATATATATTTTTGCTTTAGTTTATTTTTCATACAACTGCAAATAAATGTAAGTAACTACTACTAATATATACAAAACCAATAGAGTTTCCCAATGTAAATAAACAAAAGGAATAAATATGTAATTTACCATAAATAAATTATACCAACAACAAAATCATATAAGTACAATTTATGCTAAGTAAACTAGAAAGGCACTTTTCAATCAATTGAATAACAACTACAAATTTGCTATATAATATAAATTAGCATAATTTTCAAAACTATTTGTTAAATATCTAATTAGCAAGCTTTTGTTTCTCCTCCAGCTGAAGATTGAAGAACTTTTTCTACCTAGCTTGCACAGCTATGATTGAAAAGAAAAAAAAAAAGTAATATCGAAATTAGATAAGGGGCCTTAGTGATGCAAGATTTTGTAGAGTTTTGCATGCTAGGAATATGGTTACAGCACTTTTATTTTGGTCTCCATCTTAGGTCGCTTATAATATACTATATGCTACAACTGACTAGACATGATGATGTAATTGTTACACTTACAGTTTTTACCAAACATGTGGTCTCTTGAAATTATCATGGCAAGTATGTTTTTGTTACACTGTTGCATTTTCTTATATGGCATTTTGGCTTGTTGATGTGTACTATCATATTAGTACCTCTGTTCCAATTTTAGTATCTACCGTTTCTTTTTAGTTTGTTCCAAAAAGAGTGTCTCTTTTCATATTTGATAACTCTGTAAATCTAAGATTTGTTTTGGACTACAGAATATAAAGGCGCTAGCCCACATTACAAATACCTTTAAGTTTAAACAACAAGATTTGAAAGTTTTCTTTACTTTCTTCAACTCTGTATTCAGTCAAACCAAGACACTTAAAATGGGACAGAGAGGGTATTTGTTACTGTCTGAAACACTTTATTTCACATGATTAGCTTAACTATTATTTATGGGTGGCTAACTGGCCCCCACTTATTGATCTTTTCGATTCATCTGCTTTCTAAGTTCTTTCATATTGTTTTATATTTCGGCATATTCAATATCGAGTATCGTAGCTAGCGGAGTTATTTATCTTTGGATCTAAGATAAAAACCACTCTCCTTTCATGTGGTGCCATATGTTCTTTTGCTGATTGAGATGTATAACTTTATTGATTTTTTAGATGTTCTTGATTCATGAGAGGACTTAGAACATGATGGTAAAGATCTTAATTTCTAATTCAGTTTATATATAAATATTTCGATGTTATTCAGCTATTTCTTGTTCCATATGCAAGGTACGTGCAATCAAGAGAGATTCGCGATGGGTTAATATTTGGTACCCTACAGTAGTTTGGATCATGACACAAATCCACCAAAACCATCTTGAGGATAATCATATAATTGTTGTAAGGACAGAATATAAATTTATTGAGAAGTTCCTAATCAAAGAGGGAACTTTTTAAATGTTACTCCCTCTCAGCTTTTTTCACATGCCGATTAATTTTTTTTAAGAAAAAATCAAGTATTAATTAGAAAGTGCAAAATTAAAGTACAAAACTAAAAGTTTTTATATCTCATATCATTATGTGAAGACATACATTTAAAAACTTTAACTTACCTCAACAAGTAAAATAGGATTATTATTTGGGAGAGAGACGGAGTATACATTTCTGATTTCTCAGCTTTAGAAAGAACATCTTTCAGATAAAAGATTGGACAACTATAGCACAATTATTTCATATTTCCCAAAAAGACCTTGGTTTACCCTTATAAATAGGGCAGCATTTTGTATGAGAGTTCCTCGTGCGCTTAGCTAGCTATTGAGTTCTTCAGTTAACAAATTCTAATGGAGTTACATCACTATTTCTTCTTCACACTTCTTTCTGTAAGTATATACTATTTTCTATCCCATCTAGTTTCTATAATATACTCCCTCCTTCCCCCCCCCCCCCCCCCCCCCCCCCCCAAAAAAAAGACATGATTTTCTTATCACTCCGATTGGGCTAGAGAGCATTTGTCTGGTTAAATATAAATATTTATTTGATGCTAAATGTTATGTTCCAAAAATAATGGCATGATTCTAAATATGAACATAATTTAATTTTAATCTTACAACTTTATCATCAATGGGATGATTTATCGCTACACAAATATCTATAGCTTATTTTAGACTACAGATTTTAAAAGCCATATTTCTCGTAAACTTCGATCAAAGTCAAATTATGTCATCCTTTATGGAATGGAGGGAGTATATCTAATTTGAATTATATTATGAAAATTAACAAGAATATAAGCTGATCTGATGAAACTTTGTTTCTTCTTTTCGTTAAGGTTGCTTTTGTAGCAAGTGGTCATGCAGCTAATTTATCTCCAGAGGAGTATTGGAAAGTCAAACTACCCAATACTCCTATGCCCAGACCCATAAAGGATGCCCTACAATATTCTGGTAATTAGCCTTCAACTTCTTGTTGATTTTTCCTCTTAATTTCGAGGGCTGGAAGAATGGGTAAAAAGTTAATGCACTATAGTTCACAAGTTCTTTTGTAAGAGATATTGACATATTTAAAGCAACGACCAACGAAAAAATTATTGTGGTATTACAGCGAGAAAAATACATTTAGACCGTATTAATTTATAAAATATAATTCAAGTAAAACAATTACCTCGAATTGAAACTTTAACTTCCGGGTATGAAGCACATGGCCAATTCATCAGCAATATCATTTAAATTATGTATATACATAATATTCATATGTGTATTTATTAATTTTCTACTAGAGGTGACGGGTGACAACACTTGGGTTAAGGTGTGGCGTCCACTCTTGATTTATTGAAGTATCAAACTCGAACTGTCTAGTTACTAATCGTTTTTCAAAAATGAACCTTCCTTATTTTGATATCTTTTAGCAATACTTTTAACATATTCATCATTAAATATGAAAATATTACCGTTTGACTTATATTCTCTTACCATTCTCTTCTATTTGATTAATTTACAAACATGCATCTTATATCAGTTTTTTGCTTTTTTGTCGGTTTACACTTTGCTAGAACGAGAAGTTGCACTTTGCATGCTATTTATCATGGAGTAATTTATCGGTTCATATTAATTTTGCTCCTAGTTTTGTACCAAGCAAACGCACACATGCATCAAGACAATGAAATTATAATTTCATAAATATATTAGTTTTGCAGGGATATGAGAATTTGCATAAGCAAGAAATAAACAAAAATGAAATAATCCAGAAAAATAGAAAAGAAAAAAACACGATGCCTTGCTGATCCTTCCGCATTGCGTCTTCTGTTACTCTTTTTTTTCAGTTTTTATTTATTTTCACTTATTAATTTGATTTATAAAATGTTTGACTTTTACAAAACAAAATCCAAGTGAATGTTACAAAAATAAAAAAATATAATTTCATAACTGTATACTTCTGGAGCCCTCTTTCTTTTTTATTATTTTATGGAAGCATTAATTTCTTATAGAATATATAGAACATAATAAAAGATATTTATTAAATTAATCAAATGACAGAGTATCTTAGTAAAGCCAAATTAGCCAAATTATATATTTTGATAAATTGGCTAAAAGTATTGATAAATAGATATCCAAAGAAGGGACTTAAACCACAATATTAAAAATTATGTAGTAGATTAATATTACGAAACGAAACCTAAGGAATTGAAGTTCTTCAAAATTATTATCATCTAAACATAATCATTTCCGTCTAAAGTCATCATTATTAGTATTGTTATGACAATGACGAGAATGACGATATGAAAATTGTTATATTATATTATTATTACTTTTTGTTTATCGCATAGCTTATGCATTAATCGATATCGATATTTATGAATGTCTTCCGAAACCTGGCCATCAAAGATAATGGCCAACCCAATTTCCTAACAAATATCTTACTTTGCCACATTCTTCGAAGAAGGAGAAAGAAAACAACATATACTAGTACTAGAATATAAGATTCTTTAGAAAGCTTATTTTCTCACTGTTTTCAAAATATTACTTTATAACGACTTCTCAGTGTTTTCAAAATAAATTTAAACTTTTATGGACGATTACCTGTGGTTAATTTTTTGGTGACATGTTAGTGAAAATAATGCTATTTTATATTATCAACTTACATTAGTTAAACTATTATAAAAATTAAAGAAGTAAATTGAAGAGTTTCTAATTAAATAGCCTTATATTATTAGTTTGAAAAAGGAAAACATTTCCGCCTTCTATGGATTACGAGAAACAAACTCTGTACAGAATACTATTGATTGCCATCTAGCTCGATGACAAGATTACCGCAGCTCATGAACAGCCATCTTACTTGCATAATGGCTAGTATATTCTTCTTGAAATGTTAATCTAGTTTGAATTAACGCTAGCATATCTTGTTATCAATTATTTTTAGTGGCTGGCCGCGGGTGGTATCAACCAGCGACCAAGGGAGACCTTAAGAAGTTACGCCTACCATTTGGAGTGGATGGCCGCGGGTGGTACCAACCAGCCACTGAGGGAGACCTTAAAAAGTTACGCCAACCATTTGGATGGCTCTACGCAGCCAACGAGGGTGACCTTCAGCCCAAATTGTTCAACAGTGCTACTGAGAAAGATATTAATGAAAATCACCTAGTTACCCCATACTTCTTTGAAACAGATTTACATCAAGGGAAAAAGATGAATATTCCATCTCTCAGAAACTACAACCCTGCACCCATTTTGCCTGGCAAAGTTGCAGATTCCATCCCATTCTCATCGGACAAAATTGAAGAAATTCTCAATCACTTTTCCATTGATAAGGACTCTGAATTTGCTAATATGGTCAAGAAAACAATAAAAATGTGTGAAGGGCCAGCAGGTAATGGAGAGAAGAAATATTGTGCCACTTCTTTGGAATCAATGGTTGATTTCACCACATCACACTTGGGAACAAACAAGATTTTAGCAATTTCTACTGAGGTAGAAAAGGAAACCCCTGAGGTGCAAACATATACCATAGAAGAAGTGACTGAGAAAGCAAATGGTAAAGGTGTGATATGCCACAAGGTTGCTTATCCATATGCAGTTCATTTTTGCCATGATGTAGGAAGCACAAGGACTTTTATGGTCTCTATGGTAGGTGCTGATGGAACAAAAGTTAGTGCAGTATCAGTGTGCCATGAGGATACTGCAACTATGAACCCTAAGGCATTGCCCTTTCAGTTGCTCAACGTTAAGCCAGGAGATAAGCCCATTTGCCATTTCACTTTGGATGATCAAGTTGCCCTGGTTACGCAGTTCAAGTAGCTTGCAAGTATCATGGAGGAAGTTAAGTCATGCAGTGCTTTATGTAACGTTGTATTGTCGGCTATCGTGGTGCAAATACTTTGTAACTTTGCTTAATCACGATTAATCAAGAATAATGATGTATGTGTGTGTGAATGGAAATAAATGGTATGTCGCTATATGTGGTTAAGTTATTTTCGGTTTTCTACTCTTTTCACCAAGATATCATAAAAGGATACAAACAAGCTAGAATTATTGCCATTTGCCAAAACGGTCCATCTTGAAATCATAGGAGATTAAGCACAGCACAGACGAATGCTAGTTTAATTCCGAAGTGATCTTCAGATGCTTGATGTAGTCACTTCAACTTTGACGAGTGCTAATTCTTTGATAATTATCAGTTCAGCAATTTTACAACTTTATTTTCTGATTCATACAATTTAGCAAGATCGTCAAACTATTTTTTAGACCATAAATTAGTTCCTGCTAAACTGAATGCCTTTTTGGAGCATAATTTACGTATATAGTACCTCTGACTCCGTGAACCAAACATCTTAAGCTAAGTGAACCTCAAAACCACCTTTTGAGGTCAATTAAAGATCTTTAACATTACTTTAACCTTGTTGTTACTTCTAGGATTTACGTATGAGATCCTGCATTTGCTAACTTTCCTTAGTTAGCTAATACTCTTCAATGCCAGTTGTTCCTTTCCTTAGATAGCTGAGACCCTCCGTGCTCCAAGCTTCCTTTCTTCATGATGGATCTCCTTCTTCCTTTGTATCTTCAATCATCCACGGGAACTGCCATATATTTGATTAGTGAGTTTTGTCATGATCAAAACAGGTCAACACAATATACAAAACAACCTTCCCTTCTTCGGTTCTAGTAAACAAATCCCCCTGCAATTGGCCGAAATCATCACATATCTACTCAGATGTCCGTTCGACTCTCTCTTTTTAGCCTAGTAGATATATGCTCTAGTGGATCTAAAGTAGGCTTATGTTCAACAACTGAAAGAGGTGAGGTCCAAATATACTTTTGTTTATACTTGAACATCATACATAATTGACTTAACTAAATTGTTCTTATTGGTTCACAAAATATACAATTATACTGAATACAACTGAGGAATGCTATAACATTTCCTTCCATGTAAGTGAATATACATCTAGGAGTTAATTACTATTGTACATAATTCGTTCATCTTCTCTATATTTTTTTTATTAATTGGGTAATCTAATATAATTTGCATTTTTTTATTGCATATGACTAGATGTCAATTCATATAACACACAATTCATTCTCCTTAACTAGAATTTATTAACTTATAATTTTTCTTATTTCGTAATAGACAGGTGCAATGCACATCACAAACATTAAAACTGAGTTAATTGAAAATTTGAAGCAGGTCATTTGGCCAGAACAGCCCTACAGTCCTCAATGAAGTAGTAGTACTCGAATCTCCATATACAAATGCTCCAATCTCCGTATGACCATCTAACTAAGTACCATAGCTATTACAAGTACAATTTGTTAGTTGTCCATACCACCATGCGATCATCTGTTATACTCTAAGCGCCTCCTATGGATATTAGAAGGGGGAAAAGATTGAATAGTGTCCTTCAATTTTTTGAAGAACCTGACTCTTAATTCTAGAACCCTATTCTTATAATGCAGTCTCCACAAAAACAAAAACACACACCCAAACAGAAAACTAAAGATCATGGTGTTTTTACGTGGAAAACTCCTTGCTCAAGGGAGAAAAACCATGACTCACACTCTGGGATTTTGAAAACACTTCACTAACACAAAGAGCATGTTTTAGATTACAAACTCTATAACCAAGGGGCTACACTCTAGACCCTAAACACTCAATAAAGCTATACTCTAGCTTTACAAAGTAATCACTCAAGATTCACCTAATACAATTGCTCCTAACATAAGCAGATAGGTAAAAACAACTTTAACACCAAACTACAACAACTCTCGTAAAGAACCTAGACAGAATATCTAATTAAGCTCTGAGTTCTTCAATTCCACAGTTAAGTCTCTTTGAAAGTTATTGGATTGCCTTTCTCTTGCTCTCAACTCTCGTGGTGAATAACTGAGTTCGGCTGCCTCAATTACTTCCTTTTATATGGGCTTCGTAACCCTAGTTATATTTCACTAGAGAACCTTGTAAATATGGCAGTCAAGATTTCCCTGTGATATTCTCCTTGTTTAGTTCCAACTCTAGTTCACACTTCAATTAGACAGCCCCGTCACAACTTCTTTTAGCTGACTAGGATGCGTACGAACCTACGCGCCACTACTCCTAGTCCTACATGGATTTTTATTCCACAATATTTTCGATCAGTCGTGCCTTTCTCGTCAAGGACCAAGTTCTTCTATAGACTTCGAGATCTTTCGTTTGTCATACTTCAAAACATTCAACTCAACAAATTGCCCCTTTTTTATGATGACAAACATATGTTGCCACAAAACCTGTACACACACAAGAACACCAAGATACAAAAACAAACGAACAATTTGAAAGAACTTGAAAACAGATGAGTTAGGTCGCAAACATCCCAACAACATTTTCTTCTTCCCCCTTTTGGCATCATCGAAAATATTCAAATCCTGCAAGAACAAGTTAGCACAATCCAATCTAGAGCACAAGGAAACAAGTCAACATAAGCACACTGTGAGTAATCTAAGGGCCCAACTAGAACCAGAAATTTTATAAAGAACTAAGTAACAGCAAAAGCAGTTTAAAACTATTAATCTGGGGCTTGAACACACATGCAGCCCAAGTTAAGCACAAACCAAAATAAAATGTCTTAATTGTGCATCAACTGAAAAACATAAGAGGAGAGTAATGAAGGTGTTTGGTAAGAACAAGGTAGGGAAGGACAGGCTTCAGCTCTTAAGGTTGAAGTGCTTCAATATTTCTGGAATTTTTAGCTCTTTCTACCACCAGTTCCTTCTCATGCTTTATGCACTCAATAGTCAAGCGATCAATTTCTTCATCCTTCACCTTCAGCAGTTTCTTCAATTCAACATTGTCTTCATTAAGCTCCAATAAGTGCAGCTCCAATCCCTTCACAGCTTCAACAGCTTGCTCTGAGTCAAACCCTTCACTTTCATCTTCAGGCTCTGTCTTGACTTGTACGGGACGTTTGGAGGCCCTCCTTTCTTTGAAGAAGTCACATGTCTTTAAGACATTCATCCCAAACAACTGATGATGTGTAGGCTTCTTCCCATTAGCAAGGGGCACACCAATGAAATTTCAAAAACAACAGTGGCAATACCATTATAAATCTCATGCAAGTGGTGATCAAACCGAAGCATATCACCCAGCCTGTACCCTTTATGATGAAACATGTCTTTCTATCCATTATACAACCTTGTATGTGTCCTTCCAACCTTGAATTTACTTTCATATTCTGTATCATCATTTTTATAAAGTAAAAGTACATTTCCATTTACATTTGACAGCTTCTGCTTCCAACTCTCTAGAAAGATCTAAAAAAAATAAACTTCACAATAAATACAAAATCACTGACAGTGAAAAATTAGATGAAAAAATATAAAAAATGGTTTGATAATTTTTTTAACATACAAAATCATCTCTTTTGAAGTAAGATTTTGTGATTAACTTAGTGAAATTGCCTAGTTCCTCCACAAAATTGTCCATTGTTTTATGAAAAAAATAAAAGTTTATATGAGTAGATGAATTGACAATAAGTTGTTGTTGCCTTCAACTGCAAAGCCTTATTTATAGGCTAGCAGTTACTAATTTTTGTCCAACTGTTATGATCAAAGAGAATATGTATAGTCAAAAATAGATTAAATATCAGAATAAATGTAGTAAAAAAAGTTGTGTCTTCTATGTTCTTCCCTATGTTCTTCCAGTTTCCAAATGTAATAAACTCTAGAGTTCTCGAATGCCAATTTAGGTATACAATTAAATGCTGGTATCATGTATGTTTGCTGGCCCTGTCTTAAAAACTGTGTCAGCTTCCATATTTACCATAACATCCCAAGATAAAAGTCTGGCTGAAGTATAGGGATACCATAATGTTCCAGAATAAAATTCTGGAGATCCATGTGCCTGAACTACTATCCCCAGGATATATGGCTGAGACTATGTATACCATAATATTAGAGTCAACACTTTCCACACAAACAAGCACAAACTTACAGGCATTTTCGTTAACAATAACATAAAAATTACATAAAATTATACTTCTAAAAAAGACAAAAGAAGTATCCTTAAATACAAAAAAAAAAAAAAAAAGATAAACTATACTTGCTTCGCGCAGTTAGAAGCATAAAAATATAACACTGCGAAAACACATAAAAAAATACAGTAACACATTAACGATTAGTAGGAACACGAGAGCTAGAACCAGAAGTTGAGTCTATAAAGTTCTGCAATTCAATGTCCATGAGTTTGTCAAAAAGTCGATGCATATCTTTATTATATTTTTTTTCTCTGAAAGCTACAAAAAATTCAATCAACACATCCAAATTGTTCTTCACCACCAATACCTCACCTTTCAAAAACTCAAGATCACTTTTCAAATTCATAACATCATTATTCAACTGGCGCTACTGTTGTCTTCTTGCTTCATCATTGCAAGTCATTTTTCATTATATACTTTTTTTTTTTTTGGATAATGTTAGTTTTGTACAAGCAAAAACACAACACCACTGTGTAATTTATACAAAACAAAAACACATAAAAATCTGTGAAGAATATCTGTTCTTTTTAGCTGACATTACCACTCAAAAAAAACTGTAAAAGATTCTTTCTTTTTTTATTTTTTCAAACTTGAAAAGATTGCAGTAAAGCATCTCTCTCTGAAAAAAAATTGAACAAAGTCCAATAAAAAAGATATCACTTTTTTTATAGGTGGGGTGGTATCTGTATAGAATAAGATTGAACTGAGATTTTGTTGCAAATGTGTATTAAATTCACAGTATTACATACTTGACAATACTAAAATAAATCAGAGAGATTCTTTTATATGACAAGCCAACTGAAAAAAATCTAGGAAGATTTCGTATTTTAAATTACTACACCAGAACTCTGTTCCAAATATTAAAATCCACACAATATTCTCTACTTTAAATTTAAAGTGTGTAATTGCAATATGTAATATTGAAACCATAATCACAGTATTTTGTGGATTAACTTTGTTGGTATAAAATTCTGAGGCTCTTTACTTATTTTTGGAAGTAGACCCAGCATAATGACATAGAATTTCCTACCATAGTTAAGTCATATTTATTATATACTTGACAATACATGAATAAAACAGATAGATTCTTTTCTCCTTTTACATGACAAGACAAGTCAATAGAAAATCTTGGAAGATTCTGTAATTTAAATTACTCCAAGAAGTCATTTTCAATATTCAAATCCACAATAAATTCTGTACTTTAACTTTCAAAAGTCTGTAGTTGGAATATGAGTGACATTTTCATAACCACAAAAATTAACAATATATAAAAATACAAAAAATATAAGAACAGAGTTATTTATTCATATATGAAAAAGTGTTATGACATACAAAAGTCCAGTACTTTGTGCTGGAGCCTTAATCTTATGCAGTTGAGAATAACAGTATTTTGATCTGGGTTCTATACTAATAATTGTAAATTAATAGGAAATTCTAGACTAATAATTAAAAATAACAACATAGAAACTTCACATAATTCCATTATGCAGATCCTTGTGGAAGGTCAAAATGAAGATGTGCTGCTATACCTTCAATAGCGCGGTAGATCCTTCGCACTTGTCGCCTTTTGACGTTACGCATATTCCAAATATCATTTTGTATTTGTTGTATTACATTAATGCGGTCCTGCATCTGTCCTTGTAGGACTACAACATCCCTATTTAGATTATTTGAAAATCCTGGTGGTGGTGGGTGGTGGTAGTGATGGTGGTGGCCCTGATTGTGCTGGTGACGGCATTGGTTGACTGAGACTACTTTCAGGCATTGTTGTACTTGAAGTATAAAAGCTTATAAAAATTTCAATATAGATAATTATAATATTAAGATGATAAGAAACAACTATCAGTTGATATGTATTTATAAAATAACATCAATAATGTTATAACAGTTGCAACTTATAATTGAAAAGGCACCTTTATATAATAGTTATGATAATACGGAACAGTCACAATTCAAAAACGAAAGTTACATTACACTTACATAACTGCCCCAAACTAGGAAATTGTTTATCAAAAACTCAAAACACACACACATAAATAAAGGGGACGAAAAATAAGAAAATTACAGTAGAGAATGAACTAAACACATAGACAAACATCCTATCTTATTCAGGCATCTTCAACAGTAGAGCCAGAACTAGAACTAGAACTTAAAGGTTCTAGTTCAGGCTGCCAAATACTAGAATTTAAAGCCACACGATCTGAGGATTCCATAACTCTAAAATGTAGCCTAGTTCCTATTCCGAGATCATTAGTACGAACGAAATCCCTCCATCCATAACAAAGCTTTCTCTGTCTTCTCACTTTTAGGTAGTTCATCTGGAAATGATTACCACGACAAATAAGAGTGGCTGGCACATCATGTCTGGGAAGTATAATTGCCAACCTTACTGGCAAAATCTACAAAACAAACCAAAAAGAACAATGTTATTTTATAATAGCAACCACAAAAATAGCACTTTAAAAAAAATGCTATGATTAACTTACAAACTGATCTAATTCAGCATCCAATTCATTCAACACTGCTTCGACGAGTGTTCCCATCTTAAAAATGCAAATTATTTGTGTGTTCTCTTCGGTAACAAAGTGGTCTATTTATATAAAAATAAGTTGTTATTTCCTTCAACTGTAAAGCCTTATTTATAGGCTAGCAGTTACTAACTTTTGTCCAACTGTTATGGTCAAAGAGAATATGTATACTCAAAAATAGATTAAATATCAGAATAAATGTAGCCAAAAAAGCTGTGTTTTCTATATTCTTCCCTATGTTCTTCCGGTTTCCAAACGTAATAAACTCCGGACTTCTCGAATTCCAATGTTAGGTACACAATAAATGCTGGAATCTTGTATGTTTGCTGACCCAGTCTTAAAACTGAGTCGGCTTCTATATTTACCATAACGTCTCAGGATAAAAGTCTGTGTGATGTCTGGGGATACCATAATGTCCCAGAATAACATCACGTCTGGGAAGCATAATTACCAACCTTACTGGCAAAATCTTCAAAACAAAACAAAAAGAACAGTGCTATTTTATAATAACAACAACAAAAATAACACTTTAAAAAAATGCTATGATTAACTTACAAACTGATCTAATTCAGCATCCAATTCATTCAACACTGCTTCGGCGAGTGTTCTCATCTTAAAAATGCAAATTATTTGCGTGTTCTCTTCAGTAACAAAGTGGTCTATTTATATTAAAACAATTATGTATTATTGTGTATTGTTCTTTTGCTTTTGGATGAAACTAAAGATTCTTTCTTGTTTACAGAAAAGCTGTACATTGCTTGTCCTTTTCCTTTTGGATGAAGAAGTGTGACTGTCTACTTATTTTGAAAGGGTTGCAGGATACAAAACTGAGTCTTCATTATAAAGAGGCTTGGGAAAAACAATAAACTTAAATGTCGCAGTATAAAAACACTGGGAGTCCATAGTTAATTTTATGAATTAAAGTTATATTATGATGGGATTTGTTAACATATTGACTTAGGGAGGGAAAAATGCAACACATATATGAACTAATATATAACAATAAAAAACTGCAAAAATTCAATATATAATGCATAAAACCCATCAATAAAAGAAATACATAATAAACTTAAATCAACGTTTACAGCCTTTTTTCTAACATCGACTTAATTCAACTTAAAAACTTATAAAATCATGACAATAGTACAAATTAGTTCTCTAGTGACCCTGGTGGAGTATCTACTTCATTATAGTTTGGGGTTTGTCTCATTGCCCTCATCATCCTTGTCATTCATCGCATGTTCCTTTCAATCCTCTTATTTTGCCGAATAATTGATAATCGGAGCTGATCTACAGTATGAGTCAACTCCTCAATGTCTCCCTGCAAACCTGAAATCTCCCAATATACATCACCCCCGGTTTTCTCAGTGGAATGGATATTTTGAAGTGCATGTCCATTCTAAACTACATGCCCATTTTCCTGTGGGAAAAACTTTTTTTCTAAAGACTGCACAAGAAATTAAAAATTTTACAAATCTTAAACAATTTTGAGTGATGATTCTATATTGAAAGACTGTATTTATAGACAGATACGCATGTCCCACAACTGCACACCTATAACATAAGTACCTAAAAAATAAGAATGCTAGCAACCAACTCAAAACTGGGGATCCCTAATTATTTTGGTAAAATAATTAGAGTCTCAATATTTTATCATGGGCCACACAAGCTTTTGCCCGCCCCCCCCCCCAGACTGACTCCTAGATATTGGTACTGGGGGCATAAGTACTTCATATGTAAACTCACAGTATTTGTGTTGGGGGACAAAAACGTATGCTAAAAGGCTTTAATACAAAGTCCCATTATTTTGAACTGAGACACAAGTACTTATTAAATACAAAGTCCCAGTATTTTATCATATGCACGCAAGCTTTTTGCCCCAGCCCACCCCAGTTTGACTCCCAGATATTGGTACTGGGGGCACAAGTACTTCATATGTAAACTCACAGTCTTTGTGCTGGGGAAGGAAAACGTATGCTATAATGTTATGCCATGCAAAGTCCTAATATTTTGCACTGGCACATAAGTACTTATTAATACAAAGTCCCAGCTCCCCCCCCCCCCAACTGACTCCCAGGTTTTTATGATGGGACAACAGTTTATCCCAAAACGAGTCACCGTATAATTGCATCCCTATTTATATACTTCAAAAGCTAATAAATAATAAGAAACAAACAATATAAATAGTATACATGCTTCAAAAAATATGTACATTGCATTGTTTATAAAAATATAAAAATTTGTCAAATTCAAAATGGATAAAGAAAGATTCAAAGAATCGGCAGCCTTCCATATCCACAAGCTAGTGTGTCATCATTCTCTCCATAATTATCATTCACATTCTCTGGTGGAGTTTCATAACCTTCCATACCTCTTTGATCTTCCATGCATCAGTAGATTAGCAGCAACAGTTCTCCTGTAAATACTAATAGCCTGTACTCCCAATACAAATTGAAACAAATCCTATCCGAGCATGAGTAAGTTAGTAAACCTTGTTACAAATACACGACAATCTGTGCCTCCTATTTTGTTTTGGTGCACTTTGATACACAATATCAAGTTTGTACTCCATACCAAAATTAAGATATTTATTATGAAACTCCATCTCTTTTAGTAGCTTAGGTATAGCAATTGCATACATTCCCGTCTTCATCTTCACAAAATTTTCATCCCTACTAAAAACCGAATCATAGACATCTATTCTATGATCTTTTATAAAATAAACTCCCAACCAATAATGAGTGCAAGAATTGAAATCATTAGGATCATCTGATGACACGACCCGGAATCCGGTTAGGCCGTGAGGGCACCCGACATCCTCCTCTAGACCCGTCGGACGAACCCATACCAATTAAATTAGAAAAATAAATATAATTCAATTCATAAATAAGGACAAGACTTAAAACAAAACACAGACATACTTATACCTCTAAGCTGTACAAAAGAAATTACCGCTGACTACCCAACATACTAGGTTTAGGGCTATCTAGACTAGACATCTAAGAGTACAAAGGAAGACAGATACCTCCTGAAGGGAGCAAAATACAACTGAAATAGTAAACATAAAGCTGGTGGCCATCCTAAAAAGCTAGCTCACCCTGACAGCTGAAGTCGTCTTCGCTCCTTCACAACGTGGCGAACTCAATCCTGGAGCGAACCTGCCGAAACGAAGTAGATAGACAAAAACAAACAACAAACAAGGGTGAGTCAAAAGGATTCAATAAGTGGGGCAGACTAGCCACCTCAAAGAATAGGATAGCTAGCCAGGGGGAAAAGAAACAGATAAACCAAATTCCTCTTATTTAAACTATGAAAAGGCAGAGCCAGATAATAACTAGAAACACGTATGGAATCACAGACTCATTAACAACCAGGAACGTAAGATAGTCAGAACATATAGGTATCCCGAACATATCAACAATCAGAAATACATCTTGTTGCGGCGTGCAACCCAATCCATATATTCATATTGTCGCGGTGTGCAACCCGATCCATATATTTATACCGTTGCGGCGTGTAACCTGATCCCCGCAACCCAGAATACGAGCCAGAAATATATAAGCAAACTGAGATATATCCACGACATAATATACATACCGCATACATAAAACACAACACAATACACATAATAGCCAGTATGTGGTGCAATGAGATGGGATGAATGCGGTACGATGCAATGCAGTCACATATGAATGAGATGGGATGAATGCGGTACGATGCAATGCAGTCACATATGCCTGATACATATCTCCGGCGCGGGACTTTCATCGTCTACCAGGAGATATATGCAATAATGACCCTTCACCGGCTCGGGACTCTCATCGATTACCGGGAAGTATATGCAATGATGACCCTTCACCGGCTCGGGACTCTCATCGATTACCGGGAATTATATGCAATGATGACCCTTCACTGGTGCAGGACTCTCATCACCAACCGGGAAGTATATGCAATAATGACCCTTCACCGGCTCAGGACTCTCATCGATTACCGGGAAGTATATGCAATGATGACCCTTCACCGGTGTGGGACTTTCATCGCCAACTGGGAAGTATATGCAATAATGACCCTTCACCGGTGCGGGACTCTCATCGCCAACCGGGAAGTATATGCAATAATGATCCTTCACCGGCTCGGGACTCTCATCGATTACTGGGAAGTATATGCAATGATGACCCTTCACCGGTGCGGGACTCTCATCGCCGACCGGGAAGTATATGCAATGCTCAAAACTAGAGTGCAACGCTCATATGCTCAATGCAATACCAACAACAGGGCATAACATATAATATAGAATGTAATTTCAAAGCTAAGGCGTAAGCAACTACACACGTAAGTTACACGTGGTAGAATATCCACAAAGCCAAGGGCCTCCAAAGAAATGGATATAAACACTTACCTTGTTACAAAGTTAGCACAGTTACTCAACAACCGCTTTATCCTTTGGATTCACTGCCAAATGATCCTGCTGAATGTTTCGGGGTAAAAATACTGTTTTTCTCCAGCTCTTTCTCATTTTCTGGCATTTTTCTCTTATGCGTGTTCTCTTTCTCAATTCTCGCTTCTATTTCGTTTCTCTGTTTCTCGTCGTTTCATTTTCTGTTCATTTTGAGCTTCATAAGCTCAGTCACCGCCTACTTTCTTTTCAATTTTCTTTCTCTTTTGTCTTTTCCTTCTTCTTTTTCTTTCTTTTCTTTTATTTAATTTTCTTTTCAAAAATTAAAATGGTACCCTATGATATTCGAAATAATTCCAACTTTTGCATACAAGTTATACAAAATATATGTAACACACTTGCTAAGGCGGATCTCAAATCAGACTCCCGGAACTTAATATGCAAATTAAATCGAAAAAAAGTCAACTTATTTAACTTTCAGCATTTTAGCGGAAACTAGCGAAATAACCTCGAAATTCACTTTCGAAAGTTCATAAAATTCATAAATAATCATACGAACCCAACGACACTTTCGGATTTCGAATCGGAGCTCGTTCGCCAAAACTGAGCTCGAAAATCTCTTTTTAATATTTATCGATAATAAAAACTGAAACCTTCTTCCGATGCCTACCAAACGAGGTCTGATTTAGCTCAAATTTTACAGACAGGTCCTAATGGACATTGCAAATATTTTAAAATTATCGGCACGCCAATCAGAGTCCTAACTTCCGAAATGACTAACCGAGGTCGTTTCATCTGAAGGCTTCCTAATTGGCATAAAGACTTTTTCCACCTATGTCCATGCTATGCCACATTGATTAGAAGACCCATTCACACACTCATACAGGTTATTCTGCGTAGTTCCAAGAAAAATCGCTAGGTCAAAATCTAACTCAATCTTCTCTAAATCCTCCAGTGTCAAGTCATCTATTCCCAAAACAACTTCTGCTAGAGGTTTATATTCTTTTTTCATTGCTTGACCACGAATATTTTTTCCTCCTTTGTTCTCCCTCTTCATTTCTTCAAGTTGTTGTTCTTTCTTCCACTCTTCTTCTACTCTATCTTTCTTCTCTTTCAATCTCTGGTTCTTCTCTTCCTTTGCCATATCATCAAAATAGGATTCTACCTTCCATAGAACAACGAATCTACAAAATTATCAAAATTCAAGTATGTCGTTGTGAACATCGCCGAGTAGTTCGTGAAATGATACACATGTTTCTTCCTCAAATAGTACAGTATAACATCAACATGTTGCATGATAGAAAAAATCACAAAAATAAGCTGTAAAAAACCTCAGTGGTATGTAAATATATTCTATCTGCAATATCTCTAAACCACATTATATTCTTCACTGAAACAGTATACAACTTAATTCGATTCTGAGAATTGATGTCTGCACTTTTCTCATCATAAAGATCTTCATCCCTAAAAATATTACACACAAACAACATAGGCAATACAAATTTATTAATATAATCTATAACACCCTTTAACTAAATAAACAAATACTAAAAAAATAAAATAAGTTACAGTGCAGGGGCTCTGTTTTTAACAGTCTGTTTCAGGCCTTTCTTCAACCATTCATCAAAAATTCCCAAACAATTAGACTTGATGTTGACTTTATGAAAAGGGCATACACGTCTATAAGTAGGCTTCAAATCACCCTTTTCCTTTGGCTTAAAAAGCCTGAATAGAGATAATAAGTGGCGGCTAATCGTACGAACCCTATGTCCCCTGCCTAACAGCGCTCCTCCTTCTGGATCATTTGCTGGTTTGTCTGGTAAAACAGCAAAATCCATAACTTCCTCTTTTTTCACTGAACACTGCATAGCCGACTGTTGTTTAGATGAACACACATCTGCAGTACTTCTTGCAGAGACATCTGCTCAAGCAACCTTCCATATCTCCACAAAAATTAACTGTTCAGGTGTTTTCATGGCTGAATCCAAAAATGACTCTTGCTCCAGTACTACAAAAGATGCATCAGCAAGTGTCGTAAGTTTTGAATTATCTTTCTCGATTGATGCCAACTTTATACCACCCTTAGTTTATGAGCGATCAATATCTATAGAATCTGGCCTGATACTATTAATCACTAGTGTAGTCTCTTGTGATGGCTGGGTGAAGCCAAGTGAAAATGAAGGTGCATCTAAGCGACCAATATTCATGATGCTACCGCTTCCCTCAACCAACTTTTCAACAACTTTAGTTTTTAAGGAGATGCAATTTCAGGAGAAGCATCATTATCACGACACTTCCTTTTCTTGCTGTAAAATGTTTTCAAAGCCGTTTTCAAAGGCGAATGTGCAACACCTTCTTTGAGACCTTCTCGAGAACCTTCTTGAGAACCTTTATAAATAAGATAATATATCACACATTTGCCAACAATAAAAATACAAAATAACTATAAAAAAGACGTTTGCATATCTACTGGTATAAAAGTAAGACCAGTTCTACCAAGCTAATTGACACGCTCAACTCCAAGTCGAACCTCAACACTGTGACTACATTGATTGACAACGTCTTCATTCTCATATTTGACATTAGTTGCTTCTATAAAAATAGATAACAACAATACATTACATTTACTCTATGCAAGGAAGCCAGAAATAAAAAATTGGATAGACTAAACTACTTAAATTGGGACATTACCTTCTAATATAAAGAGTCACAGTATTTAATAATGGGACAAGACACATTATTCATTGAACAACCATAGTATTTTATGTTGGGGTGTGAACCATGAAAATATGCAAGATGTTTTCACATACCAGGAGTCAAAAAAAATTGATTATCAGCAAGCTGAATTGGTTGAGAACCTTGTTCAGAGCCTTTATAAAAAGATAATTTGTTGCACATTTTAAACTACAAAAATAGGAAAGCTAATTATTATATAAAAATTACTTTTACATACCTACTTGTGTCAAAAGAATACCGGCTTCACTAAGCTGGTTGACTTTCTCAATTTCTTCTTGAGCCACAACACTTTTCCCAGATTTTCCATTATTAGCTTTTGTAAAAATAGATAAGCACAATACATTACATTTTCTCTAGGCAAAAGAAGTGCCAAAACACACATATTCAAATAGATTCTCAGTACTATAGGCTGGGAGATAACATCTAATAAAAAGACTCCCATTGTTAAATACCTTGACAGTAAAAAGAGAGAGAAAGAAACCCTCGAATAAGTTAAAAATAAGGAACGATAAAAGCGAAATCTTAAAAATAGAGTAAAACGGCATTGTCACAGTATAACTTAAAAAATGCGTGTTGTGGCTATTTCTCAGTGAATTACTGCACAGAGGCTACACATCAAATAGCGGGTGCCAAAGTGGCTCCCCCGCGAAATTTTTACTAACAAATCCGACTCTACCCCGTCCGCCTTTTCTATTTCGTCTTTGTGCCTAAGAGTAGGCAAAAAAATGACACCCCCTAACTTTAAATCCTAAATCTGTCCCCGCCTCTATTTCAATTTATGTGAACACTTAACGTGCTTGGTCACACATACTAACATAACATAACTGAAATATAATTCCAGCAGAGTAATTAATATATTGATTGGATCATGTTTTTCTGATGGTTTCTGTCACAACCCAACTTAGGGCCGCGACGGATGACCAACACTAAGTGTCGATCATCACTAATCCTACTGATAATATGCTAACCATTATAACTGATAAACAGAATAAGCATAAACCTAGTTGATAAGGAGTATGCAATGCAAATAGCTGACAAGGCTAACATAAGCTGACATACATAACATACTGACTGCACCGCACAGGGACATATCTACAGGCCTCTAAGAGTGCTGAACTGAATATACAAAGGACGGGAGAAGACCCCGCCATACCCAAACTGGCTGACTGTATACATACCAAAAGATAAGTAACTCCGGGAGTAAGCGGAGTGACTCCAATAGCTGATCGATGGCCTACTAACGTGGTCCAAGCATTGATCTATCTGCACCTGCGCGGCATGAAACGCAGCGCCCCAGAAAAGGGCGTGAGTACGATATGTACCAAGTATGTAAGGCATGAGCATATAATATGTCATAGCTGAATGAAACTGTAGGCTGGAATATAAATATGTAAACATGAGCTGGAGCATAGCAATATAGCTGGAAATCTGAAGAACGTACTAAACATGATATGAATATAAGCTGAAGTCTAGCTGAATCTGAACCTGAAGACTGAGCTGAACTATACTGATAAATAACTGTAATATGACTGATAGCTGGTTACTAGAAACTGGAACTGATAACTGTCAACTAATACTGATGCTAAGAACTGGTGGATGATAATTGAGAACTGATAACTGTCAACTGATACTGACGCTAAGAACTGGTGGCTGATAACTGAGAACTGATAACTGTCAACTGATACTGACGCTAAGAACTGGTGGCTGATAACTGAGAACTGATAACTGTCAACTGATACTGACGCTAAGAACTGGTGGCTGATAACTGAGAACTGATAACTGTCAACTGATACCGACGCTAAAGCTGAACTGTTATCTGAACTGGTACCTGTCTGGTGTTATGGGCTATATCCCTCCAAATCAGGTAACTGAACATCTGAACTAGTACCTGTCTGGCGTTATGGGCTGTATCCCCCCAAATCAGGTAACTGAAAACTGGAACTAGTACCTGTCTGGCGTTATGGGCTGTATCCCCCCAAATCAGGTAACTGAAAACTGGAACTAGCCTCATGTATAATCATGCAGTGCATAATGTGGCTATATACGCGTATATAACAAACCTGGTGGGTGTTATGGGCTATATCCCCCCCAGCCAGTAATATCTAGTCTCTCTGGTCAGAGTGTGTGAATGACACCCGGTCACACTAGGTGTTTCAACTCCCGCCTGAACCAGAGGGGCTGTATCCCCCAGACGGGTAGTATCACACGCGACCGGACTGTGTGTCCAATGTCCAGCCTCTATGGGGGACTCCAAATCACACATAACATGATCACAATATAAGCATAAGCATGTATGAGGCATAACACATGTGGCAACAATATATATGGACTCGAAGGAATGATAAGAATACTCTGGATTGAATTATAGACACAACCTGAAACTTAGAATTTGTCTAACTCTTTGACTTTTATAGAAATTTCGGCAGAGTTTCCTCTGAAACTGGATGATCCGCAAAACAGAACCAGCACTATACTATACACGGGAATGGATACCCGGATAAACTGATAACATAAACAAATTAACTGGATAACAAGATGAGAGTGGCGTAACAATTCCACACCTTCTAAAGCTTAAACAAGCTATAAAATAGAATTTAGATACTTTACTTAGCTATGAAGTAATTCTAAAACTCAAACTATAGACGAAATTGAAGGTAGCATAATGTTACCCTAATCGCGTAGAGCGTTTTGACGCAATCTGTCTTCAATTTCGAGCTAAGATCAATGTTCTTTCTTAAAAACCATCAAAATGGCTTAAACCATAAAGAACACACTGTCTCTATCTTTATTTTTCTGGAAGTGACGAGATATGAGAGGAAAATTTCCTTTTATACTCGAAATATTTCAGTTACAGTCCTCTTTTGCGCTTATGGCCCTTTTTCTGGCCTAACTTCTGACGCTCATATCTTTTTATCTATAAGTTGCATGAACAAACTGTTAAAAGTGTTGGAAACTACACTCCAAGACCTTCAATTTGGTATATGATATGTCCCCAAAAGACTTCATATAACACATGAAATTAATTGCTGAAAAAGCTCCGTTACGAGGCAATTCCTTAGTCGGTTTTTCCGCAACTTAAATCCGACTTTTCCTAAACTTTATATTCAATATATAAACATCTTATATGGTAATATTATGACATTAAACTCACTTAAATCATTCTTAACATGTTATTAGAATGATATACGTCACGTTAGACATACGGGGTGTAACAATCTTCCCCCGTTTGGAACATTCGTCCTCGAATGTTAAATGAAGTATGTAGAAGCATTAAGCAACGATCTGTTACATACTCGAAATAATGAAGAGATGTGTATATTTGGCCCTCATGTCATTTTCAGCTTCCCAAGTTATTTCTTCTATATTATTGCTTTGATATAGCATTTTAACTAAAGGAATGTCTTTCGTCCTTACTCGACGAATCTGCCTCTTTAAATTGCAACTGGCACCTCCTTATTAGTCAACTGTTCTGTAATCTGTACATCCTCTACTGGTACAACTCTAGAAGGATCTCTGACACATTTTCTGAGCATGGAAACATGGAATACTGGATGTACCTCCTGAAGGTCTGCTTGAAGGTCTAACTCGTAGACTACACGCCCAACTTGCCTGATAATCTGATATGGACTAATAAATCTAGGGCTAAGCTTTCCCTTCTTTCCAAATCTCATAACGCCTTTCATAGGTGATACTTTCAGGAATACCTAATCGCCAATATGAAATTCTAAATCTCAATGTCGATTATCTGCATAGGACTTCTGTCTGCTCTGCACTGCTAATAATATTTCCCTGATCAACTTGACTTTATCAATTACTTGTTGGATTAAATCTGGACCTATCAATTGAGACTTGCCAACCTTGAACCATCATATAGAAAACCTGTATTTGTGCCCATGCAAAGCTTCATATGGCACCATCTGTATGTTAGAATGATAGCTATTATTATATGCAAACTCTATCAACAGTAGGTGACCATTCCAGCTGCCTCTAAAATCTAACACGTAAGCTCTAAGCATATTTTCTAATGTCTGAATGGTCCGCTCAGCCTGTCTGTCTGTCTATGGATGAAATACTGTACTCAGATACACCTGTGTCCCTAAACCTGTCTGGAACGATCTATAGAAATTAGCTGTAAACTGGTGCGCCCCCGTCTGAAATAATAAATACTGGAATACCATGTAGGCGCACTATCTCTCTGATATAAAGTCTGGCATAATCCTCTGCTGTATATGTAGTTCTAACAGGAAAGAAATGAGCTCATTTAGTAAGCCTGTCAACTATAACCCAAATAGAGTCATATCTGCTCCGCATACGGGGAAAGCCTGTAATGAAGTCCATATTCACTGCTTCCCATTTCTATGATGGAATCTCGACTTCCTGTAACGAGCCACTAGGTTTTTGATGCTCGACCTTAACCTGTTGGCAGTTAGGACATTGAGCCACAAATTCTGCTATGTCACGCTTCATTCCGTCCCACCAGCAAATCTGCTTAAGGTCATGATACATCTTAGTCGAACCTGGATAAACAGTGTACCTGGAATAGTGTGCCTCAGTCATAATCTGTCCACGTAAATCTGCAACATCAGGAGCACAAAGTCTATCTTTATACATGAGAACCCCATCGCTAATAACCCTGTATAGTGACTCCGGTTTTCTTCTGGCTGTTTGTCTGTATTAAACTAGAACTGGATCCTCATACTGGCGCTGCTTTACTTATGTCACTAGGCAAGTAGTGGTTGCGTTCTGAACTGTAACTCTTGCGTCCTCTGAATCTATTAGTCTGACATCCATGCTGGCCAACTGGTAGAGTGTATGAGCTAACTTTATTTTCTCTGGTTGTAAATAAGATAGACTACCCATAGGCTTACGACTAAGGGAATCAGCAACAACGTTCGCTTTACCCGGATGATAAAGAATGTCCATGTCATAGTCCTTCAGCAACTCTAGCCACCGCCTCTATCATAGGGTTAGCTAAGCTCCTTTTGCTTAAATATGTACTGGAGGCTCTTGTGATCCGTATAAATATCAACATGAACACCGTAAAAATAATGTCTCCAAATCTTCAATGCCTAAATGACTGCTGAAAGCTCAAGATCATGGATGAGGTAGTTCTGATCGTGCTTTTTCAGCAACCTAGAAGCATATGCAATTACTCTTCCATGCTGCATCAAACACAACGAAGACCAATTCAAGAAGCATCAGAGTAAATGACATAGCCCTCAGATCCCTCTGGAAGTGTAAGTACTGGAGCTGTTATCAACCCATTCTTTAGTTCTTGGAAGCTGTGCTCGCAAGAATCAGACCACTCAAATTTAGCTGATTTCTTTGTCAATTTGTTCAGTGGAGCTGCAATGGAGGAAAAACCCTCTATAAACTTTCTGTAATAACCTGCCAAACCCAGAAAACTACGTACTTCAGTTGGCGTCATAGGCATGGGCCAATTCTTCACAGCCTAGATCTTCTGGTCATCTATTTTAATTCTTTCTGCTGAAACTATGTGGCCAAGAAATGCCACTGAATCTATCTAGAATTTACACTTTGAGAACTTAGCATATAATTGTTGGTCCCGATGAGTACCCAATATTGTGCGTAGGTGCTCTGCATGCTCTGATTCAGACTTTGAATAGATGAGAACATCATCAATAAATATAATCACAAATAAATCTAGATAAGGCCTGAATACGCTGTTCATCAGATCCATAAATACTATTGAGGCGTTAGTGAGTCCAAACGACATCACTAAAAACTCATAATGGCCATACCTAATCCTGAATGCAGTCTTAGGTATATCAGATTCTCTGACTCTAACCTAATGGTAGCCTGATCGCAAATCTATCTTCGAGAAGCACTTGGCACCCTGGAGCTTGTCAAACTAGACATCAATCCTGGGCAGAGAGTATTTATTCTTAATAATGACTTTATTCAGCTGTCTGTAATCTATGCACATGCGTAGAGAGCCATCTTTCTTTTTTTACAAATAGTATCGAGGCTCCCCACGGGGAAATGCTGGGTCTGATGAGGCCTTTATCTAACAAATCCTTCAATTGCTCCTTAAATTCTTTCTGTTATACAGGTGCCATCCTGAAGAACATGCCCCTGATGGCGTGCCGATGCTGAGCAAGCAACTGGTGATCTAGCTGGCTAGGCTGTACAACTGCCACCCCTAGGCGGGCAACCTTTCATGAAATAGCTGCCTCGCGACAAATATAACAAGTATCAACTCCTAACTGACATGGACCCAAGTGGCGTCTACCACAATCCGAACATCTGGGATATGTCTGACTGGCCGGTATAGAAGTACCACGACACTTTAATCTTGAAGTCAGTGATGTGTGACTAGATCTAGACTGAGAAGATCTATCAAATCTCAGGCCATGAGACTATGGAGGTATACTAGCTGGTGGTTGTCTAGCACTCTGCTATCTACTCGCTCCAGATGTCTCTCTAAATGAACAAGACAATCTGCCCCTCTTGTGTAACACTCTATCCCTGTCGGCTCTCTGTTTTTGCTTCCTCTCCTCAAGTAACAAAGCAAATGCCTGAATCTTATGTTCATACATGACTGCATAACAACTGTCATACGCTCGTTCACTAGGTGTGGAGCTAGTCCCACTATATACCTGTGAATTCTATCCTCCATACTCACTACCACTGTAGGGGCAAACCATGCTAAAGAACTAAAGCAATAATTATACTCTTCTACACTCAAACTTCCCTGTCTCAAGTTCAGGAACTGATTAGCACGGTCTCCCTATGCCTCTATAGGCATATACTGATAAAGGAAGGCATCTGAGAATTCCTTCTGAGTCGTGGGAGTAGCATCGGGCCGTCTAGATAGCTCTCATATCTGATATCACCCTGCTGCTAAGTTATCCAATCTGAATGCATCCAACTCTACTAACTCTGTGTCTGACACGTGCATAACCCTCAACATTCTGGCTATCCTCACTAGAAAATCCTGAGGGTCCTCTCCTGTACGGGATCCGGTAAAAACTGTAGGCTCTAGCCTGATAAAATCATTGATCCTGGATCCAACATCTCCCTGGGCATCTGGACTGTGTTGTCTAGTCTGAGCAACTACAACACTGGTCAATAATCTGATGGCATCCCTCATTTTCTGCCCCTAACTGTTGGGTAGAGGAGCTGGACGTACAGTAGCTGCGGTACCTCTAATATCGCCCTGACCTGAAGGGATCTGTGAGGCCTCAGATGGAGTCTCAGGTCTGGACTTCTCACTCTCATCCACCTCAGGTGGCACTCTACTAGTACCCTGGCCGGCAATAGCCTTGCCCATCTGGGCAGCTGTTAGTTTCTTTGGCGGCATCGCTTTGCTGAAATTACTATTGTTAGAGGGCTGAATTCTATAATCATGGCTCTATCGCACGATCTAGAGAAGAAAGAAAGACAACTGTCCTGAAGTGCCTTGTAGCCTCCTGTTCAAAAGTATGGCGCGCAACATACTCCTAAACAAGACTCTACTAGACACGGCCTGTAGACACCCTAGGACTGAACTGCTCTGATACCACTTTTGTCACAACCCAACTTAGGGCCGCGACGGATGACCAACACTAAGTGTCGATCATCACTAATCCTACTGATAATATGCTAACCATTATAACTGATAAACAGAATAAGCATAAACCTACTTGATAAGGAGTATGCAATGCAAATAGCTGACAAGGCTAACATAAGCTGACATACATAACATACTGACTGCACCGCACAGGGACATATCTACAGGCCTCTAAGAGTGCTGAACTGAATATACAAAGGACGGGAGAAGACCCCGCCATACCCAAACTGGCTGACTGTATACATACCAAAAGATAAGTAACTCCGGGAGTAAGCGGAGTGACTCCAATAGCTGATCGATGGCCTACTAACGTGGTCCAAGCATTGATCTATCTGCACCTGCGCGGCATGAAACGCAGCGCCCCAGAAAAGGGCGTGAGTACGATATGTACCAAGTATGTAAGGCATGAGCATATAATATGTCATAGCTGAATGAAACTGTAGGCTGGAATATAAATATGTAAACATGAGCTGGAGCATAGCAATATAGCTGGAAATCTGAAGAACGTACTAAACATGATATGAATATAAGCTGAAGTCTAGCTGAATCTGAACCTGAAGACTGAGCTGAACTATACTGATAAATAACTGTAATATGACTGATAGCTGGTTACTAGAAACTGGAACTGATAACTGTCAACTAATACTGATGCTAAGAACTGGTGGATGATAATTGAGAACTGATAACTGTCAACTGATACTGACGCTAAGAACTGGTGGCTGATAACTGAGAACTGATAACTGTCAACTGATACTGACGCTAAGAACTGGTGGCTGATAACTGAGAACTGATAACTGTCAACTGATACTGACGCTAAGAACTGGTGGCTGATAACTGAGAACTGATAACTGTCAACTGATACCGACGCTAAAGCTGAACTGTTATCTGAACTGGTACCTGTCTGGTGTTATGGGCTATATCCCTCCAAATCAGGTAACTGAACATCTGAACTAGTACCTGTCTGGCGTTATGGGCTGTATCCCCCCAAATCAGGTAACTGAAAACTGGAACTAGTACCTGTCTGGCGTTATGGGCTGTATCCCCCCAAATCAGGTAACTGAAAACTGGAACTAGCCTCATGTATAATCATGCAGTGCATAATGTGGCTATATACGCGTATATAACAAACCTGGTGGGTGTTATGGGCTATATCCCCCCCAGCCAGTAATATCTAGTCTCTCTGGTCAGAGTGTGTGAATGACACCCGGTCACACTAGGTGTTTCAACTCCCGCCTGAACCAGAGGGGCTGTATCCCCCAGACGGGTAGTATCACACGCGACCGGACTGTGTGTCCAATGTCCAGCCTCTATGGGGGACTCCAAATCACACATAACATGATCACAATATAAGCATAAGCATGTATGAGGCATAACACATGTGGCAACAATATATATGGACTCGAAGGAATGATAAGAATACTCTGGATTGAATTATAGACACAACCTGAAACTTAGAATTTGTCTAACTCTTTGACTTTTATAGAAATTTCGGCAGAGTTTCCTCTGAAACTGGATGATCCGCAAAACAGAACCAGCACTATACTATACACGGGAATGGATACCCGGATAAACTGATAACATAAACAAATTAACTGGATAACAAGATGAGAGTGGCGTAACAATTCCACACCTTCTAAAGCTTAAACAAGCTATAAAATAGAATTTAGATACTTTACTTAGCTATGAAGTAATTCTAAAACTCAAACTATAGACGAAATTGAAGGTAGCATAATGTTACCCTAATCGCGTAGAGCGTTTTGACGCAATCTGTCTTCAATTTCGAGCTAAGATCAATGTTCTTTCTTAAAAACCATCAAAATGGCTTAAACCATAAAGAACACACTGTCTCTATCTTTATTTTTCTGGAAGTGACGAGATATGAGAGGAAAATTTCCTTTTATACTCGAAATATTTCAGTTACAGTCCTCTTTTGCGCTTATGGCCCTTTTTCTGGCCTGACTTCTGACGCTCATATCTTTTTATCTATAAGTTGCATGAACAAACTGTTAAAAGTGTTGGAAACTACACTCCAAGACCTTCAATTTGGTATATGATATGTCCCCAAAAGACTTCATATAACACATGAAATTAATTGCTGAAAAAGCTCCGTTACGAGGCAATTCCTTAGTCGGTTTTTCCGCAACTTAAATCCGACTTTTCCTAAACTTTATATTCAATATATAAACATCTTATATGGTAATATTATGACATTAAACTCACTTAAATCATTCTTAACATGTCATTAGAATGATATACGTCACGTTAGACATACGGGGTGTAACAGTTTCCTCTCAAAATACAATTTAGCATCATTGTCATCTATTATTGTTATGTTAGCTGGACACACTAAACTTAATCTTTAGTATAATTCAGTTCGGATGAAACTGAAGAGTAAATTAATCTAAATAGTATACATATATATATATTTTTTTTAATTCTTATAGGTAAAAATTAAAAAAATAAAGTAATTTTATAGGCGATACCTTGTAGAAAATAAATTGTATTTGGGGTCCCGTAGGTGCCATGGGTAAATTATATAATTGTCTTGCATTAGTTCAGATTTGAGTAATTTGCAATTCACACCTACAAGATTCACTACTTCACCATTTACACCTTATTGTATTTTCTTAATGATAATATGCACCCTGATCTTCTTAGTTCCTTACAAAACCATAAAGATGTAGGAACAGTGGGGAAAACGACAACAATAATAGTTACAATAGTAATAAAAATAACAATAATATACGACGAAAGTATTGTTGAATACAATAAAAGTAAAAGGATATAGTTATATTATCTCTGCGTAGATATAGGGTGCTCTGAGTCGTGTTGGGCACTGCCCTAAGAAACTATTTCAGCAGCCTAAAATATTTCCCCAGGATAAAACAAGCCTTCCTCTATATAGTAGAGGGATCAAGAATCAGCAAAATTATTTATGTTAACCCAGCAAGTCACAGAAGAATAATACCTAAACAATTTAGAAAGTGGACAGTAAGGTAAAGGACGAAAGTATAGGTGGAAAAAAGATTTGGTGTTTGCTAATGATTAGCAATCATGAGCAATGATAATGAGAGAGAATGGTCAAATGCTTGATGATTTTCGGATGGAAGAATGCTAGAATTTATAGCAATAAGAGTTTTCCATGCACCAAGACACTTGTCATTGGTCAAGACATTTGTCATGGTTTTACATACATTGAGACACATATCTAATGGTTTTACAAAACCATCAACTACTCCCATTGATTTTACAAGAAAGTAGACATTTGTCCATGGAATTAGCAAGTGTCAAAAGGTGTATCCACCTGTAAAGGTTTTCTCTTGCAAGAATTTATCTAATGACACATGGTAAACTTTTGAAATACTACTATTTTTTGTCTACAATCCCCCACATATTTCAAAAGTTTGATGAACGAAGATGTATCAAACAATCAGGTAAGTATGGAGGGTAAGACATATTGGATTTACACGGTCCAAATGCAATAGGCTTGGGGTCTTCTGGATTAAGAACCAAACTTAGACCGATAAAACTTGACTCACAGAATTACTGATGAAATATAATATTTCTATGAACCAATAATTCTTTTTGTAAGCTAGAGGTTTTATCAGTCACATTCAGACCCACAATTTTGTTGTTCAACGCAGTTTTGGGCGAATAGGTCGTGCGCGTGCCTGGTATTCATGAGGGCTTTAGAGACTTGGCAAGAATCTCATAGGAGCGGCTCCACTCCTACTCTCACATAGGTGAATTTATCAAGTGTACACTACTTTAAATACACCATCCATACGGACTATGAATTCATTAAGAGTTAAAACTCAGCCTCTCCATTAGTAGCAGTTAAGCACTCACATTTTTAAGTGCTTCAATATCAATATCGACTTGTTATTACCCATATGAACCTACTTCATGGGATCTCCAATCACATAGGTTGGGTTACCATCTCCATTGACAATCATGTTAGCCTTAACCCCATTTTTGTTGACGTTTGAAGAGTTAATTTTCTACCCACAGTTTAGTCAGAGGATCGGCCAAATTCACTTATGACTTCACATAATCAATGGAAATTATTCAATTTCTCAACAGCCGCTTGACAACTTTGTGCCTCAAATGAATATGTCTGCGTTTTTCATTATAAGATTTATTCTTGGCAACATCAATTGTCGCTTTACTATCACAATGGATAGACAAAGGAGGCAACACATCCTTTGTTAAAGGGATATCATCTAAGAAATTTCTTAGCCACTCAGCCTCAGAACCAGCCAACTCCAGAGCTATAAACTCTGCTTCTATACTAAATTTAGAAATTATGGTTTGGTTGGCTGATCTCCATGCTATTGCACCACCAACAATGGTGAATACATAGCCACTAGTGGATTTTGTCACATCTGAATCGGAGATCCAGTTAGCATCACTGTATCTTTCTAATACAATGGGAAATCCACTTTACAAGATGTCATAATTCATGTTTCCTCTCAAATATTTCATCAGTCTTACTTATATAGACCAATGCTCTTGATTGGTATTATGAGTATATCTACTCAGCCTACACACACCATAGACTATATCAGGCTTTCAAAATTTATTAGATGCATCATACTCCCAACAATCTGAGCATATTTAGACTGAGCAACTGGGTCACCTTTATTCTTTTTCAATTGAGAACTAGCATCATAAGGAGTGGCCACAGGTATCACATCAAAATAATCAAACTTCTTGAGAAGTCTCTCAACATAGTGTTCTTGTGACAACACAATACCATCATCACTTCGTATGACTTTAACTCCCAATATCATACTCACATCACCCAGATCTTTCATATCAAAGTTAGATGACAAAAATAGTTTGGTACTCTGAACAATATTTAAACTTGTACCAAATATAAGCATGTCATCAACATATAAACAAATTATCACAAAACCAACGTTTGACACTTTAGTATAAACACATTTATCCACTTCAACAGAAAAAAATCTGTCTCTCATCAAGACTGTGCTTTAGGCCGTAAAGAGATTTAAGTAATTTACAAACTTTATTTTCTTGTCCAGAAACAACACATCCCTCAGGCTGAACCATATAAATTTTTTCTTCTAAGTCATCATTTAAAAATGTATTTTTCACATCCATTTGATGAATAAAAAGTTTATAAACTGAAGCTAAGGCAATTAAAAGTCTAATAGAAGAAATTCTAGTCACTGGTGCAAATGTATCAAAATAGTCAATATTTTGTTTTTGAGAAAATCTTTTTGCTACTAAACGAGCTTTATATTTTTCTATAGAACCATCAGAATTAAATTTCTTTTTGAAAATCCATTACAATCAATAGGTTTTGCACCAGGAGATAAATCAGTCAAAACCCAAGTTTTATTTTTCATAAAAAAATCAAGTTCAACTTTCATTGCCTCTTTCGAAAATTCAGCATCAGAAGAAGAAATAGCTTCAAAACAATTTAATGGATCATTATTAACAATAAAAGTTTGAAAATAATTCCCATAAGAAAAATATTCTTTTCTAGGCCTTTTGCTCCTTCTCGGTTCCTCAAGAGAGGTACTCTCTTTATTTCTTTCAACAGGTGCATGAGAAACTTTATCAGATAGTGGAAAAATGTGGTCAAAGAACTCAGCATTCTTTTTCTCAATAAGGTGTTGCAATAAAAAAACATCACTTTTTAAAACAAGAAATCTATATGCAGCACTATGTTCAGCATATCCAATTAACATGCAATCAGCAGTTTTAGAATCTATCTTTCTCTTTTTAGGTTCAGACAACAGAACATTGATAAGACACCTCCACACTTTTAAATATTTCAGGTTAGGTTTATAAACTTTCCACAATTTATAGGGAGTTTTTCCAGTTCTTTTATGGGGTATTCTATTTTGTAAGTGAAATGCAGATAGAATTGCTCCACCCTATAAATTATCAGGTGTATTAGAACTAATTAACATAGACTTCATCATTTCTTTCAGTGTTCTATTTTTCCTTTCAGCTACTCCATTAGACTCAGGTGAATACGGAGGAGTTATTTCATGGATAATTCTTTCTTTTTCACATAAATCATTTAAGGCCAAATATGCACCTCCTCTATCAGATCTGATTCTTTTGATTGTTGATTTTCAACCTCAGACTTATAAGAAATAAAAGCATCAAATGCATCATCTTTATTTCTAAGCAAATATAACTTAGTATCTCTAAAAAAATCATCAATAAAAGTCACATAATATTGTTTACCACCTCTAGTCATGGTCTGTTTTAAATCACCCAAATGAATATGGATCAAAGATAATAATTCAGTCTCTCTTTTTAAAGGAAAACGCGACTTTTTAGTAATTTTAGCTTCAGCACATATTTCACATTTATCAATTTTATTTTAGTCTAAACCAGATATTAAACCCATTGCATGTATTTTCTGTATATATGACACATTAACATGTCCTAGTCTAGCATGCCACAAAGAAATAGACTCAACCATATAAGCAAATGCAGATGTATTTTCATATATAATATTAGAAATATCAAGTTCAAAAAGTCCTTGGTTACAATAGCCTTTTCCGACCAAAATATTATTTGGTCATTAGAATCTTATCAAATTCAAATATCACTTTAACCCCGGGTTTTAATAATAAGGCTACAGAAATCAGGTTTGTCCTAATATCAGGAACATGTAGCACGTCCGCAAGGGCTAAAGTTTTTTTCGAAGTGAGTTTCAGGAGCACTTTATCCTTATTCAAAACTTTAGCAGTTCCTGAGTCTCCAAGGTAGACAACTTCATTATCTTCCCCTATATTAGTATAGGAGGTAAAAGCTTCTCGATTTGCACACATATGTCGAGTAGCCCCAGAGTCTACCATCCAATTTTTCAAAGTGCCTACAATGTTCACTTGATAATTGACAGCCGCAATAATTTCATCTCCTTCAGCTAAATTAGTTTTGGGAGGAATTTTATTTTCTTTGTCATATCTTGCCATTATTATATTTTTTCGGACATAATAACCTGCTCTATCACAATTAGAATTATAGCATTTCTCTTTCTTATAATTGGGGTTATTGGGCTTATAACCTCGAGACTTATTAACATACCTCGTACTGTCTCTATTATGACTACGCTCATATGGAGGAATGACCGCACCAGGAGTAGTGGGGCAGCACCAATATTGATAATATCAGTAATACTTTTTTCAGTATTATTGACACGACCCGAAATCCGGCTAGGCCGTGTAGGCCCCCGACATCCTCCCCTAGACCCGTCGGGCGAACCCTTACCAATTAAATTAGAAAATAAATATAATTCAATTCAGAAATAAGAACAAGACTTAGAAAAAGCACAGACATACTAATACCTCTAAGCTGTACAAAAGAAATTACAGCTAACTACCCAACATACTAGGTTTAGGGCTATCCACACTAGACATATAAGAGTACAAAAGAATACATACGCCTCCTGAAGGGAGCAAAATACGACTGAAATAATAAACATACCACTGGTGGCCATCCTGAACAAAAGGTGGCTCACCCTGACAGCTGAGGTTGGCTCCCTCCTTAACAACGTGGCAAACTCAATCCTTGAGCGAACCTGCCAAAACGAAATAGATAGACAAGAAACAAACAACAAACAAGGGTGAGTCAAAAGGACTCAATAAAAGGGCAGACTAGCCACCTCAAGGAATAGGATAGCTTGCCAGGGAGAAGAAAAACAGGTAAAACAAATCCATCTTATTTAAACTATAAAAAGGCACAGCCAAATAATAACTGGAAACACGTATGGAATCATAAACTCATAAACAACTAGGGACATAAGATAGACTGAACATATAGATTTTTAAGTATCCCGAACACACCAACAATCAGAAATACATACTGTTGCAGCGTACAACCCAATCCATATATTTATACTGTCGCGGCGTGCAACCCGATCCATATATTCATACTGTCGCAGCGTGCAACCCGATCAATATATTTATATTGTCGCAGCGTGCAGCCCGATCCATATATTTATACTTTCGCGACATGCACCCCGATCAATATATTTATACTGTTGCGGCGTGCAACCTGGTCCATATATTTATACTGTTGCGGCGTGCAACCCGATCCATATACTTATATTGTCGCGTCATGCAACCCAGGATACGAGCAAGAAATATATAGGCCAACTGAAATATGTGCATAACATGGTATACATACCGCATACATAAAACACAGCACAATACACACAATAGTTAGCATACGGTGCAATTGAATGAGATGAATGTGGTACGACGCAATGCAGTCACATATGCCTGATACCTATCTCCGGCGCGGGACTCTCATTGTCTACCGGGAAGTATATGCAATAAAGACCCTTCACCAGCTCGGGACTCTCATCAATTACCGAGAAGTATATGCAATAATGACCCTTCATCGGCTCGGGACTCTCATCAATTACCGGGAAGTATATGCAATAATGACCCTTCACCGGCTCGGAACTCTTATCGATTACTGGGAAGTATATGCAATAATGACCCCTCACCGGCTCGGGACTCTCATGGATTACCGGGAAGTATATGCAATAATGACCCTTCACCGGCTCGGGACTCTCATCGATTAACGGGAAGTATATGCAATGATGACAGCCAGAGTACAATGCTCAGATACTCAATACAATACCAACAACAGGACATAACATATAATATACAATATAAATTCAAAGCTAAGGCGTAATGAGTATGCCTATCGGCAGCTACACACGTAAGGAACACGTGGTAGAATATCCACAAGGCCAAGGGCCTACAAAGAAATGATACAAACACTTACCTCGTTCTACTGCTACTCAAAAACCACTTTGTCCTTTGAATTCATTGCCAAACGATCCTCCTTATTCAATAAGAAAAAATATATCAAATTAGGCTAAAGGCTTCATTCCCTACATCTCAGAGCAATCCAGTTAGGAACCTGATACCCTATTCGCATGCACAATACGTAGGCCAGACCTATGTACAGGTTTCAAAGTCAAATAACCAAATCCTAAATAAATTATATTTATATGTTGCCCATAACTCACTGAGTACGAATATATAATCAATTCCATTTTTGGAGTCCAAATAGCCTTTTAAACTATCAATTGAACTTATTAGAACGATGTCTAATATCTCAATTTCTACCGTTAAAATATATTCAAATACACGTAATAACTGAAATAATGAATTAACATCATTACATGGATGCCTTAGGGTGAAAATTCTATTTTTTCCATCTCTTTTTCCTTTTCTTTCTCTATTTTTGGCTCCATTTTCTCGTCCCTTTTCTCGTTCCTATTTTTCTTGTTTCTGTTTCGTTTCATGATGTTAGCTAAGGATATTTATAATATCCTTAGCCACCGCCCATAGTTAGTTCTTATCCCTTTCTTCATCTTTTTATCTTTTTTATAATGATTCTTATATTCTCGTGATGAAAATTAAAACGAAACCCTACGAGATTCAAAATAATCCCAAATTTTCTCAATCAAGTAATAAAAAATATATGTAATATACTCGCCAAAGCGGACATCAAATCGGGTTTCCGAAACTCAAGATGCGAATTAAACGGAAAAAGATCAAATTATTAATTTTCGGAACTTTAACCGAAATCAACCGAACAACCTCGAAATTAACTTCAAAAATTCACACATGTCACAAATAATCATACGAACATAACGACGCATTCAGATTTTGAATCGCCGCTTATTCGCCAAAAGCGAGCTCGAAAACCTCTTTTTAATATTTACCGACAAAGGAAACTGAAACCTTCTTCCGATGCCTACCAAACGAGGTCTGATTTAGCTCAAATTTTACAGACAGGTCCTAATAGACATTACAAAGATTTTAAAATTATCTTCACGTCAATCAGAGTCCTAACTCCCGAAAAGACTACCTAAGGTCGTTTCATTCTCCTCCACTTAGACTCTCGTTCGTTCTCGAACGAGCTCGACTCTAAAGAAAAATTCATGCAGATAACAAGAGAACTTGCATGACCTTCATAAACTACTCCAAGAACATTATCTCATGATTACAGAATCAGAATAATAACGCGCACATCAAACTCTTGGATATAAACATAGCTGGATAATATCATAACGCAATTGCCCAGCTTATTCTGACTAAGCTGATCCTCCCTCGATCATGAGAGGAGAATTCAACATTTTCGAAACAAAGATACACGAAACTCTTGATGGATTAACATGATTCTGCCGACGAATCACCTCGTCGATATACTTTACGATATAGAACAATTCGATGAAACTAAGAATTAGCTCACACTTCAGCAACGCCTTAGAGATTTAATAATAGCATTCAGTATTGGAGGAAGACTCCTCCACTTAGAGCACAAACTCAGACAATTAATTTGAATAGGAATAGTGATCCTCGCACAACCTGATGGATTAAGGAAGACTTAGCTAAAACATAACGCGGCTCAGACCTGAGCTACAAAATTACCCTCTCGAGTTGCCAAACAGCTGCAACTCTCGAGTTCACAACTCCATACCATTGTCATAAGAACAACTGCCTGATGGATCAATTCAGGAGTCAAATGATGCCTCTCATTACCCTTAGTAGCCTTGGAACATAACAATATGCTTATCTGATAACCTTGAAACGCACTCTGTCTACACATAGGGAACATCACAAGCGGCTACTAACCGCCCAAGTTCACTAGTGCTGGACAAAGAAGAGATGGAAGTGGACTGATGATAAAAATAATTAGAGCTTTAGAAAGCTCATTTTCTTATTTGCTTGGCTACCAAAGCTAGACCACTTATGAGTCAAGCTAGCCAAAGAATTGCAACTGAAGAAATAGACATTAAATGAGCTTTATGGAACAACATCTATGCCAATTTAACCTCACAATAAGAAGGAAACTCTGACAATTTACTAGAAAACCATTTTATAACCCAGATAAGATCATGGGATAACATGACGTTACTAGCGTTTCGAACCAAGAGGAGACACGTAGATTGAATATTACTTATCACTTTACACCGGAAGAAACCATGACACTCCCTTATGGTGATGAACTAAAATCCCATAATCCAACCAACATGAAATTCCGAGAAGAGAGGTAAACTAATTTGACATAATAATAGAAGGTGGCACGATAAGATGCCAGGCAGACAATAGCGACACTCACTGTCAAAATCTCTCATATTTAGACCAGATAAATTAGTAGAGTCTCACAAATACCAGGAATAAATCATACCAGAAGCTCGCCCCTCTACCGCAACCGATTCTTAATAGAAACAATATCCAAGGAAGCCATGGAAACATGGTAAGATTAACAAAGTCCAGACCGATCGGAAGAATCAAATCTTACTCACATATAATGGAAGAAAAAATACATGGGTGTACTACATCGGATACTTCAGCGTCCTGCCAAACTGGCAGTTCATAGAATTGCCTTTGTAGCTGAGCTGAGCCACTACCCTGATAATCACCTTCTGAAGAACCACTGCCACCACGTTCTCGACCTCTATTGGATGGTGGCCTTTCTCTGGATGATTGAGATCTAAATGAAATCCCATGCGACTGTGTAGATGCCTGATGACAAGAGAAAGGACGACTGACTACTTGTCAGAGTAAAGGAAAACTCCTCAAAGGACTCACAACAATGATAACACCTTTTAAAATGGAAGCTGGACAGATTGTTGAAAGCTGCAAAGAGAAAGCTGAGTCTAATCTTGATGAACTACTTGCGCACTCTGAGAATCGCGCTCTACAAGCTGAGATAACCTGGCAGGTGACCTCCCACGATAATCAGAACTCTTACCTCCAAATGAGGTACCATGGTGCCCACCAGGGCCATGCGATCTCTTGCTCTCCCGCTCTAACTCTTCCCGCTCTAACTTATGGTATGTCTAATACCTCTGAGCAATATTAACAACAACATCAAATAAAGTCCTGACCTCAATATCTCGAGCCATCTGGGACCTCAAGAAAGAATAAAGGTCACCAATAAATCTTTGAGCATTCTCGAAAGGTTCATGGACTAGTTCTAGTGCATATCCAGCCATCCTAAAGAATTTAATCTCATATTCTAAAATTCGACAAGCTACCCTAACCAATCCATTCAAATTGGCGACTCTTTTTATCTCGCTCGCTACTCGAAAGGAACTTTTACACGAATCTAGAAGAAAAATCGAACCAAGTTAGTTAATAAGAGAGCGGTCCACCAATTCAAGGCTGGACCCCTGAAACTGGAAAGCTGAATAATCAACACCATACCGCTTGATGAAATCAAAAGCCTGAAGGATACGCTGACATCAGTTTATTTTTAAAAAAAATCACGAGGTTTATCTGATGCATTGCTTAAAAATATCGGAAGGTTCAACCACGTAAAATAATGCAGCCTCTTTAGGCACTCGGACCGAACTGTTACCTTGGATGGCTAACCAGCCAGAACAATTGGTGGCGCAACACATGCTACCTCTGGAACATAATATACTGGGAAAACATCAGGAACTGGAACAAGAGCTCTCTAAGTCCGAACATCTGCACATGCGGCGACCTGATAAGCTGCCTAGCGAATAATAGGTTCTTGCGGTATCTGCATCGCCAAGATTCTCGTAAAAGCATCGTAGAGAGCCAAGGGAGCCACAAGGCTCTGCTCCCTCCATCGCAAGCTCGTACAGCTGAGGCCTGCGCGACTGGATCGTCAGCACTATCCACAACTCTTGGGGCTTGAGTAGCTCTAGCCCCAGGCTAGACTACTTCGTCCTGAACTCCTACCGTTTGCTGATTTTTCGCACGAGGGTTCACAATTACCACGAACGAATTAACAAAAATACTTTTGCATACTGACTGATACACGATCAGAAAAGAAGGAAGTGAAACTTCCTAAATGCCATCATAGCCTCTCGTAGATAAGTACGAATGTCTACGTACCCATTAGCGAGACTCTACTAGACACTGTCTTACTCTAGATAGACTCTAAACCAGACTCTGATACCAACTGACACGGCCCAGAATCCGGCTAGGCCGTGCGGGCACCCGACATCCTCCCCTAGATCCATTGGGCGAACTCTTACCAATTAAATTAGGAAAATAATATAATTCAATTCATAAATAAGAACAAGACTTAGAAAAAGCACAAACATACTCATACCTCTAAGCTGTATAAAAGAAATTACAGCTAACTACCCAACATACTAGGTTTAGGGCTATCCAGACTAGACATCTAAGAGTACAAAAGAATATATACGCCTCCTGAAGGAAGCAAAATACGACTGAAATAATAAACATACCACTGGTGGCCATCCTAAACAGAAGGTGGCTCACCCTGACAGCTGAGGTTGGTTTCGCTCCTTAACAATGTGGCGAACTCAATCCTGGAGTGAACCTGCCGAAATGAAATAGATAGACAAGAAACAAACAACAAACAACAAACAATGGTGAGTCAAAAGGACTCAATAAGTGGGGCACTAGCCACCTCAAAGAATAGGATAGCAAGGGAGAAGAAAAATAGGTAAACCAAATCCATCTTATTTAAACAATAAAAAGGCATAGCCAGATAATAACTGGAAACACATATGGAATCATATACTCATAAAAATTAGGGACATAAGATAGACAGAACATATAGGTTTTTAAGTATCTCAAATATATCAACAATCGGAAATACATACTGTTGCGGCATGCAACCCGATCTATATATTTTACTGTCGCGGAATGCAACCTGATCCATATATTCATACTGTCGTGCAACCCGATCAATATATTTATACCGTCGCAGCGTGCAGCCCAATCCATATATTTATTCTTTGGCGACGTGCAAATCGATCAATATATTTATACTGTTGTGGCGTGCAACCTGGTCCATATATTTATATTGTTGCGGCTTGCAACCTGATCCATATACTTATACTGTCACGGCGTGCAACCGAATATACGAGCAAGAAATATATAGGCAAACCGAAACATGTCCACAACATGGTATACATACCGCATACATAAAACACAGCATAATACACACAATAGTTAGCATGCGATGCAATGAAATGGGATGAATGTGGTACGATGCAATGCAGTCACATATGCCTGATACCTATCTCCGGCGCGGGACTCTCATCGTTTACTAGGAGATATATGCAATAGTGACCCTTCACCGGCTCGGAACTCTCATCTATTACCGGGAAGTATATGCAATGATGACAGCCAGAGTACAATTCTCAGATACTCAATACAATACCAACAACAGGACATAACATATAATATACAATGTAAATTCAAAGCTAAGGCGTAATGAGTACACCTATCGGCAGCTACACACGTAAGGAACATGTAGTAGAACATCCACAAGGCCAAGGGCCTACAAAGAAATGGATACAAACACTTACCTCATTCTACTGCTACTCAAAAACCGCTTTGTCCTTTGGATTCATTGCCAAACGATCCTGCTTATTCAATAAGCAAAAAATATATCAAATTAGGCTAAAGGCTTCATTCCCTACATCTCAGGGCAATCCGGTTAGACACCTGATACCCTATTCGCATACGCAATATGCAGGCCAGGCCTATGTACAGGATTCAAAGTCACATAATCAAACCCTAAATAAATTACATTTATATGTTGCCCATAACTCACTGAGTAAGAATATATAATCAATTCCATTATTGGGGTCCAAATAACCCTTTAAACTATCAATTGAACTTATTAGAACGATGTCTAATATCCCAATTTCTACCATGAAAGTATATTCAAATACACATAATAACTGAAATAATGAATTAACATCATTACCTGGATGCCTCAGGGTGAAAATTCTATTTTTCCATTATCCTTTTCTTTTTTTTTTTTCTCTATTTTCGGCTCCATTTTCTCGTCCCTGTTCTCATTCCTGTTTTGCTTGTTTCTGTTTCATTTCTTGAATGTTAGCTAAATATCCTTAGCCACCGCCCATAGTTAGTTTTTATCCCTTTCTTTCTCTTTTTTTTTCTTTTGTTTAGTGATTTCTTATATTTTCGTGATGAAAATTAAAACGAAATCCTACAAGATTCGAAATATTCTCAAATTTTCTCAAGAAAGTTACACAAAATATATGTAATATACTCGCCAAAGCGAACCTCAAATCGGGTTCCCGAAACTCAAGATGCGAATTAAATAGAAAAAGATCAAATTATTAATTTTCGGAACTTTAGCCGAAATCAACCGAACAGTCTCGAAATTAACTTCAAAAATTTACACATGTAACAAATAATCATACGAACATAACGACGCTTTCAGATTTTGAATCGGAGCTTATTCGCCAGAATCGAGCTCGAAAACATCTTTTTAATATTTACCAACAACGGAAACTGAAACCTTCTTCCGATGCCTACCAAACAAAGTCTGATTTAGCTCAAATTTTACAGACATGTCCTAATGGACCTTACGAAGATTTTAAAATTATGGGTACGCCAATCGGAGTCCTAACTCCCGAAACGACTACCTAAGGTCGTTTCAATTATTGCCTGTCATAGCTTCTTGGATTGTTGGAACAGTTGGGAAAAACAACAACAATAATAATGATAATAATAATAATAATAATAATAATAATAATAATAATAATAATAATAATAATAATAATAATAATAATAATAATAATAATATACGACGAAAGTATTGTTGAATATAGTAAAATTAAAAAGATATAGTTACATTATCTCTGCGTAGATATAGGGTGCTCTGAGTCGTGTTGGACATTGTCCTAAGAAACTATTTCAGCAGCTTGAAATGTTTTCCCGAGATAAAATGAGTCTTCCTGTATATAGTAGAGGGATCAGTAATCAGCAAATTATTTATGTTAACCCAACAAGTCACGGAAGGATAATATCTAAACAATTTAGGAAGTGGACAATAAGGTAAAGGACGAAACTGTCGGTGGAAGAAAGCTTTGGTGTTTGCTCTAATGATTAGCAATCATGAGCAATGATAATGAGAGAGAATGGTCAAATGCTTGGTAATTTTCGGATGGAAGACTGCTAGAATTTATAGGCATAAGAGTTTGCCATGCACCAAGACACTTGTCATTGGTCAAGACATTTGTCATAGGTTTACATATATTGAGACACATATTTAATGGTTTTACAAAACCATCAACAACTCTCATTGATTTTACAACAAAGTAGACACTTGTCCATGAAATCAGCAAGTGCCAAAAGGTGTATCCACCTGTAAAGGTTTTTTCATGCAAGGATTTATCTAATGACACATGGTAAACTTTTGAAATACTACTATTTTTTGTCTACAACAGATTCCTTTTTAATTAGTTACTAGAACAAAAGAGGAAATACGTTACCAATATATTTCCTAAAAATTTACTTTCACCACAATTAGTTGAGTGGGCAATCTTTCTAAGCATTGGCGTGAGTGAGCCATGGCTATAGAATTAACAAGGGGAGAAGCTATAGAATAATGCTTAGTTTGACATCTCTTTTTATCCGAAAAAATGAAATAAATTGTTCCTTATATTTGGAGGTAGGTCTAAAATATTCATTTATTTCATTTTTGAGCAGTTTTAGTGTTTTAAGTTTGCCAAAGGTGAGCATTTATGGTCTCCGTTAAATATTTAATGAACTATGTATATTATAATTTACGAGAATCACGTAAAATATAGATTTAGTCAAAAACATCGTGAACTTCTTTTTAAATCTCATAAAATGCAATACCTTTTTTTACCTCACCCCTTCCCTCTCTCGAAACAAGTAGTGGTCCTCCCACTTTTTGCTCCTACGGTGACTCAACTTAAAACCTTTTGAATGTAGGTGGAGAATGCTTACCTAAAACTGAACCTGACACAATGAAAAAAAACAAAAATAACTGAAATTACATTTAAAATAAATTGTACCATATGCTTGAAATAGACAAAACCGCAGTTATATTATTTCCAAAATGAGGTTGTGCCTAATACCACCGGGAGCGAGTTAGTCGGGGGAGACTCAGATCTTGAAAATGGATGAAGGAAATCCCGATGCGACACCCTATGAGAGATCGAATAATAGCAATAAACCTTGTTTGAAGGGGCACATATACGAAACGGGGCGAAATAATACACGGGGGCGGGAAATTCAATTAATCAAAATTAAGAAGCTGCATTTCACCTTTAATGATAATTCCTTTTGTTGTGTCGAAATCGAGCATAATCACTCATTTGAGAGAGTAAATACAATAGTGTGGGGAATCGAATACCAATGTAACTGAATTGGATTCTTGCTCAAATCTTATTGCTGAGGCAGTCTTTTCGCTTGTAGTGAATTCTCCTTCACTTCGATTGACAGTAAATACAATAGTGTGGGGAATTGAATATAGAAAGACCAATGTAACTGAATTGAATTCTTGCTCAAATCTTATTGTTGAGGCAGTCTTTTCGCTTGTAGTGAATTCTCCTTCACTTCGATTGAGATTACAACATATACAATGCCACTGACATGAGCAATGTAAAATATTACAATAAAGATTTGTATACATTCCACAATTAAGGCAATGATAGCTAGGGATCACGTTGTATCAAATGCGGTATGCAATTTTGATTAAATGTAACATACAAAGTGTTGTGTGGGGCAGAGTATTGGCCAGTGAAGAATTCACACATTCAGAAGGTGAGCGCGACAGAGACGAGAATGCTTAGATGGATATGTGGGCACACTAGGATGGATAAGATCAGGAATGAAGTCATGCGTGATAAGGTTGGTGTGGCCTTAGTAGCAGACAAGATGCGAGAAGCAAAGTGGCGATGGTTCGGTCACGTGAAGAGGAAGAGTGCAGATGCCCCAGTGAGGAGGTGTGAGAGGTTGGCGGTGTTGGGTCTACACAGAGGTATGGGTAGACCAAAAAATAATTGGGCCGAGGTAATTAGACAGAACATGGGGCCCAAATCCAGATATCTGAGGACATGACCCTAGATAAGAGAGCGTGGAGGTCGAGGATTAGGGTAGAAAGTTAGATAGTAGTCGAGTGTCTTGTCTCTTAATAGATATTATAATATTGTATGCTATATAGATTAATTCTATCTTAGTCTTCGTTTTTATATATCTGTTTATTTCCGATTTACTTTAGTTTTTTTTTTGGTGTAAGGTTAGCGTACATCTCACCCTCTCCGGACCCCACTTGTAGAACTATATTGTGCATGTTGTTGTTGTTGGATACATAGTTTATTAAATATTTGACTTAGATCAAAAACGTTCATTTTTTATGATTATGAAGATTTAAAATGCTCATGTATCGCCAGTTTTAGAACTATCCCAAAACATAAGCACCAGTTTTATCATTTTCTCCTCTTTTATATGTGTTCAATCTTTTTCCCTTCCTTGGTCGCGATCTTTTGTTAATAAATATTAAGAAGTTTGGTGGCCTCTTAAATAGATTTATATTTACATTTTTTCTTTTCTAAAAATTGCTTATGACTGTTTGATGTACAAATTTTGGCTTCCCATTTTAAAAATTAAGACCACAAGAATCAAGGTGTCTACTATTTGGATTATCACAAGCCTTCTGGTTGTCAACTGCTAATTTACCTACAAAATATTATCATATATCCATGCCAAAACGAGTTGAGGAGAAGAGAAGGGAGCAATCTATAATATATATATATCATACTAATAACTAATATAAAAATGGGAATCCTCGAATCAAAATGTGAAAGACCAAAATACCCTTTTAAAATTGATGAATTATTAACCTTTAAATAAACTAGTATTGGGAACGCGCGGTGCGCGTGGAACCTAATCATTGAGGAGAATCCTGTTTAAATAATATGGGATTAGATAGTTGTGTTAATTGTTTTGAAGATTGGTGGAGCAAGCAAACAACCGCTTAATTTATAGATTGAAATTGTATGAAAGAATTGTTATGTCAATGTGACCAATAGAAGTAGCTTAGAAGAAATTTTTTAAAGAAAAGATCGTTGCAAATGATATGAAAATATTTGGACTATGGAGGAACAATTGTAAAATTAGGCGCAAGATTGTTGCAAATGATATGAAAATATTTGGACCAAGGAGGAACAATTGTAAAATTAGGTGCAGAGAAACTGCCTACGGAGTAGAAAAGATTGTATACTCGAACAACAATGAAGCACCTGTATACGCCATCAGGATGCTCATGTTATAATGAAGCCACAGCTATCCAATTCAACCGCTCATACTCATAGTAAATAAAACTCTTGAGTGATGTTCTATGAACCTTAAGGCTAACAACTTCAATCCAAGGTATTCAACATTACGCCCTTTGCACGTGTATCACTGAATTAATGAGTATAAAATTTATAAATATTAACATAAAGATACATAAAATAAAAGCATAAAATAGACAACCAAGTTAAAAAGTAGACTAACATACCTTTTTTTATTTAATAATAATAAATAATTCTAAACTTGCCAATATTCCAATATGTTACTAAGAGCTAAAGTAATCGAGAAGTACAATCGTTTCATTTCTAGCGTGGTAGAAGTGCACAGTTCACCAACAAAACAAATTATGAGCCACAGAGAGAAAGAAAAAGAAAAATGATGATATGCCCATTCTTTGAAAGAAAAATTAAAATATACCAACAAATGCACTTCCAACAAAAAAGTGGAAAATGAGATTATTTACAATTACAGGATGACATAAGATGTAAGTGCATGAAATAAATTTGACAACTTCATTGCAACTTTCTCTAGAATTTCATTCCTCGTGCAGATTAGTGCAAAAATATTGATATCTATTACCATTATTTTTGCTGGAGCCAACAAAAAATATAACGGATTGCGAAAATGTGTCCATCATTGGAAGAAAGGTATTATTCGGTGCGTTTTTCTTGATCACGGTTTTCTACATGCACTTGCAAAGGAGCTCGGCATCTCAGCAATCTATCTATTTCTTGCACCTACATAAAAACAAAATTTAAACATAGGCATGAATGACAATTATGTATATTTTAAAGGAGATAAAATATTCATTTGCACATAGATACAAAACTCATAAGTTGATTATTCTATGTAGGTGCAAGAAATAGATACTTGCCGCTTATGTTTTAAGGAGATAAAAATGACAATTAAACATAGGCATGAAACCCACTTAAAACTATTGAAGGATAAGACTGCATATGTAGTAGTTTCCAACGTTTAATTGTGAAGGACCCCTCGAATTCATTAATTAATTGTTGGAGTCTTTTCAGTTCTATTAGATGTGAAATTGAAGAGATAATTGTGCGGCATTTAATTGTTCAAGTGCTTCATATTTTCAGCTTATTTGTTTGAACATTATTATATTGGCAACTAATTAATGAAAAGATTCAATTACATTTATTATATAATTTTAATATCATATGAATTGCTTTTACAATTTTGTACAATACTATTATATAAAAGATAGAATTTCTGAAGGCATAATGGTCGTTCATTTTTTGCTTTAGGAGATTCATGTTTTTGGATACGTGCATTGCACGTGTATCTCATATGAAATAGTATAAAATAATTTAAATTAATACAAAGTTCTAAGAATATACCAATGATATCAAAACATATGTGTGATGAATAACACAAAATTTGAAACGAAAAATAGTGATTGAGAATCATCTATCCATGCATGCTAAACTGAACAAAATGAAGGAATATAGCAATCAAAGGAAAATTTAGGATAAGCAAATGTGTGTTATTTATATACTTAACTTTCATATAACTCCAACTTGTGCTACATTTAACATTTATTTTCCTGCTTCCCAAATTAGAAGAAAAAATCAATAACAAAATATGTAAAATATTTACTTTTATATCTTAAATATTACTGGACCTTTATCTTACCGAAAAAAGCTATCTTGGCAGTTCTGATCGAAGAGCTCTTTAGCCACTGCATATTATATTACAATTGCCAAATAACTGGTCCTGATTAAACCACCTAAATTTATAAAACAAAAGATAAAATTAACATAAACTTGGGAACACTAAACATTTGCAGAAGTTATTCATTACCAAATCTGCACAATAATTAATATTTTCCTTTAAACTAAAAGAGTATGTTTTCAAACATATAGGAATACAATCTTTACACGAATTTATAAATTGATATATTCGTTGTTCTATATTATTTGAGAATACTCAACGACGGTGTAAAAATACAATGAAATGAAACAAAAATAGGCACTTTCCATGTTTTTGCATTAACTTTTTTCCTTCAAGCTTGAATTAAAAATATCGATAAAAATTAAATTAATATATACACACATACCTCTTTGCAATGGATTATATTCGAATGTAGGTTTATTTTTTATTTCTCTTCTCCTTCCTGATTTACATCAACCTTAACCAAAAAAATAATTCCAAAAACCATGGAAACAAGAAAGGATAAATGAAACCAAAAATTAGAAAGATGAGGATACAAGCACAAAATCCTGAAAAAATAATTGAAAAAGAAGGTTTGAATACATAAAGCAGCTTTCTTATATTAAGAAAAAAGAGCACCCAAGTAAAAAGTATATCTTCCGATCGTCCAATGGTACATAGTTGGCAATTTTTAAGTTTTTAAAAGTTTAGTATTGGGAGTAGAAAGGTATTCAATAGCATCGAATAGGAATAAGATGACGAAACATTGAAATGTGAAAAGTTTTGTCATCTTTATTAACTCTGATTTTTATTAAAATTATTATTTTTATATTAGTAAATTTGTGATTTAATATTTTGAAGGGTATTTTGGTCTTTCACTTTTTAACTTGATAGCACGTGCGTTGCACGTGTATTCCAATTTCAGTCCATATAAACTTTTTAAAACAATATAAGATATAACAATATCAAAACGAAGAAGGTCGAGGATGGCCTACGGTGCGTCTTATCTTAAGGGAACACACTTTTTCGACCGTCGTACCTGGGGTGATATGAAGTTTGAAATGAAAACTATAAAATATACAACTTAATTTAATTAGGTAGGATTAAATAATACATGATCAGACTAATTGTGTTGAGATGGTGCATAAAATGTACAGAAATGACTATTGGAGTTGTACCATGTTCACGAAATTCTACTCCTCCATAGAACACCTTTCTGCACCACAACACCAAGAGCAAACATTAGTAACACAAAATTATGCCAAGTCCGACTTTTTTCTATTTTAATGACCATTCAGATTACTGCAGCTGAACTCTCGGCCACTTTGATGACCATTCATATTCCAAGAATACAACTCCTCAAATTCTGCATATTTGATTTGACATAGCAATATTACAGAATTAATCCAAATAAAATAAACTTACAAACGATTTCTTTGACGAATGAAATTTTCAATTTGGACCACATGGCATGATAAATATTATTTACCAAAATAACTTGGATATAAAGAGAAACTATGTCGCTTACATACTCATGGAACTTATAAATGAAATGAAAAACAAAACATATATAGCAAAAAATAAATCGCATATTAGTCTTTAATAAATGGTTAAATAGAAAAATAATGTTTTCTAGCTATAAATATTAGAGATGAATTTAAAAGAAATAATGTACCTTCTCTGATTTTTTTCTAATTGAATGCCTTGGATTTGCTTTCTACTTCCTCCTAATTTTACTGAAAAGCCTTCAGTAATTTTTGAACCAATACACTCTTGTCCTATTATTCGTCCCTCTTTGCGAGTACAATCATTCGCCTTTGTCCTCTTTCCCTTTCGTCTACTGTGTCTATTTATCTTCCTTCATATCTAACTTATTAAATATAAATATAGAATACTTTTTAAAAAAAATTCAAATTATTCTACAGTGTACACATTTGTACGTCATATCTTTGAAGCTTATATTCTGAGTGTTAACAGAATAAACTCTTGCTATAAAACTAATTAGCAAATAATTAAAGATCAAATAGTTTGTAATAAAGGCTTTACTTTTTGGAATCAACAATTATCCAAACATATGAGAACCTAATTAGTGGGTATAAAACAAAACAAAATAATGGCCTTACCGCACGAGGAGGCTGAAAGAGCATCCTTCTTTTGTTGTTGTTTCAATGAGGAGCCAGGTGCTTCCAATTTCTTGACACTATTTTCCATATAAATTGAAGTAATATCAATGCATTCATTTTGAGATACCTATCCTTCTATGTGTACTATTAAATAGTACTTAGTATATCAATGAGAAATGACTCTTGAGATACATTTACATTGAAAGAAAGTTTCGTTTATGATGTAATATTAATTGCAACTCAGCAACTTCTCAAATTCGTGTATAGCTAATTTAGTGTATCAACATTAGGAGAAAATGAAAATTGAAATAGAAAGGGTAATATAGTCTTTCACATTTTAACTTAAGGATTCATGCTTTTATAATAATATGATATGATAAATAAATGATTGACTTAGTAATGACATATTATTATATGCATTGTACAAGGAAGTAGGTACAACACCAAAGGTACCACTCTCTTCGTTATCAGCAATTACAGGAAGAATTTGATGAGTCGCAACTAATAGAATATGAACCAATTTCTCTTCAATGTAAAAAAGGTATCCCAATGGTCATCTTTTACAGATATAATAACAATGGTGTATGACAAGAGATGAGTACCCCAAAACTACTTGCAATAATTGAAAATCTCACGTTCTCCTTTTTTGGAGTGTATTAATAGAAGCAGGGGCGGAGCTAGCCTTCTAGGACGAGGTTCGGCCGAACCCCGTAACTTTGGCCAAACCATGTATATTTATCTTGAAAAAAATATTTAATATGTATTAATTATTAATTTAAAACTCCCTAACTTAAAATGACTAGAATTATGAACCCCAAAACTCCAAAATCTGGCTTCGCCTCTGAATAGAAGAATTGTCTTCTCCATTCTTTAGCAAGAATTATTAGCTATATGGGAGAGAGAGTCATGGTACACTGGAAGCTCTTAACAGTTGACTCTCAGCAAAACAACACAAGAAAGATCTCCTATATAGATTGCTTTTGGCTCATTCACTCTCCTCTGTGGTCTGTCCTTTTGATTTTTAAATAAAGAGGTTTATATTTCTGGCTTCTTGGTCCATTTTTTTTTATTAGTGAAATGCTCCTTCAAAGATATGAAGTTGGACAGCATATGATATATTTCAGAATAATTTTAAGGATTCCTTTTCACTAACTCAAATTTTTTAGAGAGATCCTATATATCATTTTTATTTCTTCGTTAGTTAAAAGAATGTGAAACTAACTATTTTCATTCATGTATAAGGAAGAATATTCACTAATTCTTTCTCTTTTGGGCGTACAGAGAAGAAGAAGGAAGAGGACAACGGTGAATGATGGTATTATGACGAGCGAAAAATAACAAGACAAAGGAGTTTTGGTATTAAGAATTATTGAATTGGCCGGTACTATCGCTGAAAATTTGAAAAGAAGAAATTAGATCCTAGAGTTGTCAGATAAGGTACTTCGATCCTTTTAAACCATCTAATGTTTATAGCTAAGATAACATTATGTTGCTGCTGGAGAATAAACATGGTTTGCTCTTTCAAAATCATTTGTCTATGACCTTTTAATTATATTTGGAGTAAATTTTTTAAACTATAATTGTAAATTTAGTAGGGCTAATAGAGTGAAGTCTAGGGCCCAACTGTCCTTGATTTTTCAGATACGGTTCTCAATATTAAAGGCAAAAATTTTCTTAATGACAAAGCAATTGATCACAAGCTAATGTATAGGAACATGGTCTATGGATGAGTGATATGTGAGCAGTGGGAAAAGGCAAAACAATATTATATGTTGAGATATTCCAGCTTCAAATGAATTTTGATAATCCAGAGTTTTCTTGATTTTTGTTTTATAGCTTGAACATAAATATTAAGAGTATGTGTTGGGTTACAATTTATTTATTTTTATATAAAATTTGTATTTACCGGTATGAGACCACATGCAAATCAAAGGAAATCAAACTTTTACAAATGTTGATGTCTAAGCTTTTAATTTAGAGATCTATATGATTATTGTTTTGCAGTTTGCTTTAAAAATGTTCAATGTTGCAAGAAAGGAAGAATAGCATAATGGTAGTTCGATTTTTTACTTTTTGGCTTCCACTTTTGTATTTGTGTTGATAAAAATATTTAAGCTTGAAAGACAAAATTCGTCACACTATACAATATAATGATCCTATAGCAGCTTCAGGTGATATTTAATCAGCGTATATTCAATTGTCAAATCAGTTAAATAGGTTCACCATTTCATCTTGTATTTTCCATAATAAATTTAGTATGCCGTAAAAAATATATTACATTCAATGATAGAGGCACACGCAATGACTAGTATGCGTGTGTGTCTGTGTGTGTATGTGTGTATATATATATATATATATATATATATATATATATATATATATATATATATATATATATATATATATATATATATATATATATATATATATATATATTATATAGCACCTCTCTTGACCAAGACTTCTATTTTTTTTTTCTTAATTTTTTATATTTTTCCCTTAGTTTCCCAATTTGTGTGCTGTATTTTAGAACCCCAAGAACCAGCCATTAATATTTTGTGATTAAGTTCACTTACACACGTTCACAGAATTCCGTCAAACGTTAAAATTTCACAACGGTTATAAAACTTTTCACCTCTCCAATCTTCCATAAATTCACATTGCTAAAGTCATAAAACAAAAATAAAAGGAACTCGGTGGAATGAAAATTGTGTCACTGTTAGGTTTTTTTTTTCTTTAACAAAAATTAAACGTTAAAATATTTTGTTTCCTTTTGACGCTTCAGCATTACATGAATTGATAAGGCAGTGAAGCAATTTCTCCATGTTTCCTCATCATCAACGACTACGGTATTGTCTGTCATTTTTGCTTTTTTTTTTTATTTTGTTTATTTGGTTGCTTATTTAGAATTGAAATTAAAAAGCATAGCATTTGTTTTGTGGGTGAGTAATGTGACACATATTTATGGGCAAAATTCATCCTTTTTGGTCTTTTTCCTACTTTTCCAATTCACTTCTCATTTCCGTTTTCCTCTTTTGGCATTCTCCTTTTGTCCAAATTGTTTTTCCCTTTTCAGTGGTACATTTGCTGTTAGTTACTATTATGTTACGCTATAATATAAGAGATTTGACATTGATTCTAATATAATACCTCAATGTACGTTGCTTATTCTTTTGCAATTACTCATTTTTTATTACTCACTTATTGTGTTTGACAGTTCTCTTTAATACCTATCATTATTACTCCTATAACTTTTAAGCCATGACCATCATTTCTGTTAAACCAAAATATGGCACCCAACAGTTCCTTCAAGGCTTCAAACATTCCATGTTCTCAACAACTCCACCGTACAGGTCAGTCCTTCAAGAAATATTTATACCCGTTCTTTATTTCTTTGTAATTTTTTAGCCTAACCACATTTTTACTTTGGACGTAATTTTATTCACCCTATTTTTGCTTTTTGGTCATTGATGTATTTATTTTACCTGATGATAAGCGTTTTCAAATATTTTTTTCTTCACTTCCATGTCTCTGATTTGGTGGATGTAATTTTATTTACCCTATTTTTGCCTTTTGGTGATTCATTGATGTGTTTTTTTTTTATTGATATTATGATTTTCATTTGACGTTCTCTCTACTTGGTTTTCTTCTTTTTGGAGCATCTGCAGGTGGAACGTCCTATTTTTATTTCTAATGGGCATAAGTTTATTCAAATTAAAGGAAGATTTATTAAGGTATTATAGTTTCTGACATCAATTGTCTTCTCTGTTTTTTTAAACAATTTAGACTTCTCATTCCTCTATATTGGAATATAAAATAGCTTAAACAATTAAAAGTCTTTTATGTGTTTTGCTGAGAAATATAGGAATAAATATTGTTGATAGAAATCCAGCAAAGCATGAGCCGATTGACCTCAATATAATTTGTTCGATAACCCTGATAGCAAACTTAGGTGTCTCTTACTAGAATCAAGGTAATCATATTCAGTAATTGTGCTCTTTCATCTCTGGAATTTGATTCCATCCTTCCTCAATAATATACATCTCCCTATGCTGACATTCTTTTTTTTAAATTAAAAGGGCCACCCATAGATTGGGAATTTTTATAGATGAAACATGTTAGCTTACAAAAGTTATAGGAATCCAAAAGCAAAAGAGGTTCCTACAGGTCCAGAACATATTACTATCAGAATAGCCTATGCCGACATTTATTTGATTAATGAATATATATACAGTAATGCCTCTCATCATATTACCATAATTTTTATTTTCTTTTATTTCTTCCACTCATTTTATGTGATTGATTGTGTGTTTAAGTGTGTGTGAATAGATAAATAAATAAATTCTACCTAATTAGTTTGATGGTTATTCTTTTATTTCAAAAGTTTTCTTATATAAAAAATTCATATTTTTTTTTTCGGCAGTAATTGGATGTGGTGGATATAGAACTAAGAGGTAAGATGCCATTGAGTTCTTCTAGATTGGAAGTAAAGGAAACATATTGCATCCACTAAAAGTCTTCTTCTGAAAGATGGTGAAGGAAATGTCTTACATGCTGTTCGTTACGTACTTAGATTTATCTCTCTCTAAAAGAGTCAAGTTGTGAAATAAGTCAGCGGAAGATACTACACTACTAGAAAATGTTCTACATCTAGAGAGAGAACGATTCTCTCTGGCCAAACCACAATTTTCTGTAGTTGAATTAAAAATAAAAATAAAAATCACTTGCTTTCCCTCACCACTTTAAAAAAAAAATGTCAGACCCTGCTTGGCGAGTGAATTTCCTCTCTGAATACCCTATTTTAATTAAAACAACGCCCACTACACTTTTCAGAACAAAACATACCTCTTCCTTCTTCAAAAAAAAAATCCTGCCTCCGACTTTGACTCCCTTCCTCGCGGGCGAACCAGGTAATCCCCACCCCGTTAATCCCCGTCCCTTATTGCTCCATTTTCCCCACCTTCGTTATGCCACCCAACCCCGATTTTCCCCACCCCTGATTTTTCCCACATCCGATTTTCACCACTTTTTCCTTGTTTCTCTTTTAACAAGTTTTTTTTTTTATTTTTTTCAGGGACACGTACCACTGCCACCGGTGACCTCACAAAGGTATGTTTTTAATTTTCAGTTTATTTAAGTATATCAATTTTATTTTTTTCTAATGAAAATTTAACTAAACTAATTTAATTATAAGTAATAATGAGGTCATTTACCCTCGCATGTCCTAGTAAAATAATATTAAAAATGTAATTAAAATTTATTTATGGTGGGGAGGAGTTGGGTAGGTGGGATGGTGGTTAGTTTATGAAATTTGATGCCTTTTGTTACTTTGTTATTTGTTTACACTTTATGATCATATGAAAGTTTTGTGCTTAAATAGTGTTGAGCGATGTTGTTGTGTTATAAGTATTGTTGTTCTATTTTCTTTAGTATAGCAGATTGTTAACTGAATTTTGATGGAAATATTTGATAATTGATATTCTGACTATAGACGGGGTACAACAAGAGTTAGTGTCTTTGGTTGGTAGGAAGAGTAGAGTCTGATAATGTACCAAGAAAAGCTCAAATCTTATTAGGGCCATGGGAAGGCTATGTTTAATATCTATTGATCAATTATTTAAAGCTAAATTTAGGCTCAACTAGTCAAGTGGTGGATAAGGGCAATGAGGTATAAAAGTAATGATAGATTTTACATTACTTTTTACAATAACTTGCACACATATGGTGTCCAACATCATTCTAGTCATAATTCACACACCTCTGCCCAGATAATTGGTGAGTTCATGAAAGGTAAATATTCAAATGGAAAAGGTCCAATCACAAAAGCTATCAGAGAGTCCCTCAACACCGATTTGGGTTGTCAAGTTAGCTACTAGAAGTGTCTTAGAGGCTGTTAATTTGCAAAGGCTATGACACGGGGAACAGATTTGAGGCTTTCTAGCACTGAAATATTTTTGTATTTTTTTCTCTCTTATGGAGAATGGATCAGGGGATTAACTTACGTGAGAAAAGTCCTAGCCATTGATGATACACATTTTTCTGGCGAGTATGAAGGGGTGTTGTATGTTGTTGCTCAGGATACAATGAGTACCTTTTCGAACAATTATGCACCATAGTCCCAAATAGTGAAGAGTTGTGCATTATGTTGGATAGACATCTGAGCATCTCGAAGATGGTCTCCTAATTTATCCTTCTGCTCACTATGGAGTTTTCATGAGGCACCTTGGCGAAAATATCTGAATCAAGTTTCAGTTTAGAACAAGTCTTCATAAATATTACACTGCAGCTACGGCATACCGGGTACAGGAGTTCCAGGATACTATGGATGATATCAGAAGTATTGATTGGAGGATAGCTAATTATCTTGAAAATGTTGTTGGCTATCATAGATGGACCAGATTACATTTCTCAAGAAATAGGTAAACTATCAATAAAAAGGTTGATTGTCATGTTTTTCTGCTATCTGCACCAAACTTCCTTCATGGCGTTTTGAACATCCTATTGATGTAATGAACATATATTTAAATGTTTACTTTTTTTGCTTGGTGATATTCCAAACGTCCTTCCTCATTTTGAATTTTGTTTTAATGTTAGGTCTTTTGGATTATTATAATAGTTATTTTTATAGGTTTTCAGTTATGACATCAAACATAACTGAGTCCATCCATGTTGAAGGATCAAAGAGAATACCCCATCGCTGACATCTTGAAAGATATAGGTAGGAACTTTGCAAAAAAATTCCACACGAGGGCTATAGAGTTAATAAACCACCCAAACTTATGTGTCCCAGACACTGAAACTAAAATAAGGAAGAATAAAGAAGTGGGAGATAAACTAGTTGTATCTAGGAAGGGACCTTACGGTTTCGAAATTGTCTAGGGCAGAAGTCATGTACGTGTAGGGAGTTTGATCTTGATGAGTTACCTTGTAACTATGCTATGCAGCGATTAGGGGATTGCATGGTGATGAATATGGAAGTAGAGTTTATGACTACACAACACAAGCATACTTCCTTGCCTATGCAGAGTCTGTCAATGCAGTACCTCCTGAAGAGTCATGGGCAGTCCCTGCTGATGAGATAATATATCCAGTGCCTCCCCCCTCCCAAATCCGAACAAGCCAGGAAGTAGAAGGGTTAACCAGATTCGAGATATTGGCGAACGTCTTCCAAAGAGGAACATTAAATGTGGCAGCTACAAGAGATATGGTCACAAAAGAACTACATGCCCTATTGGTCGTAGTGGAACTGAAGCTACAAGTCAACCTAAAATTGAATTTGTGAATTGGACGCTTCGTCCTACTTGTAATGTTTGAACAATTTCGTTTATTTCTTATTATTTGAGTTGTATAATAGAATATTCGTCCTACTTGTTTTAGTTTATGTTGTTCACATATTTGATCTTTAAGTTCGCAACACATTGAATTCGCTTAGGATATTACAATAAGATGTTCCAAATGACTGTTCAATATAATATCCTCCTTAATTTTCTGCAAAGCTAAGAAATCTACCTTTTCGTTCGAAACATGTAGACCCCAAACTATAAACCCTAAATCCTAAACCCTAAACCCTAACCCTTACCCGGACGGTAAATTCGTTCAGAACATCGAACATGTGTTCCAACATGTTAGCTACATGTTCGGAACATCCAACATGTGCTCCAACAGGTTCAATACATGTTTGGAACGCTTTTATTATGTTCGTGTGATAAATGATGGAGATTATCACTATATATGACCAAATATACAAAAGAGGAGCATCAACGATAGTGATCATCACTAGAGGTGCATCAATGATGTCAATGATGGTGATATGACCAGATATACAAGTTAGAATGATAAATTATGGTGATCATCACTGTATATGACCAAATAAAAAAAATAGAAGCATCAATGATGGTGATCATCACTAGATATGACCAAATATACAAATGAGGAGCATCACTGATGGTGATCATACTATATGACCATATATATAAGTTAGAGTAATAAATGATGATGATCATCACTATATATGACCAAATATAAAAGTTAGAGTGATAAATAATGGTGATGATCACTATATATGACTAATTATACTAATTAGAGTGGTAAATGATGGTTATCATCACTAGACATGATCAAATATACAAGTTAGAGTGATAAATTTTGGTGATCATCACTAGACATGACCAATTTTATAAGTAAGAGTATTAACAGTGGAACATATGTTTGATGATCTATCTTTTATAGAGTTGTTTCGAACATTTTAGTGATTTTTGTCGCATTTATGCAGTCGTTTGGAGTGCTCTTGTTTATTTTTTACTATCTTCATCGTATAATTTTACAATTTTTCAGAACATATATATTAGTTTTAGAACTTTATTGGTTCTTGTAACAATTACTTAACATAACAAGTTTTTCTGAAATTTCCTTGATCATTATGACATAAATCATAACAACTGCAAATAAATTGAACCTAAACTATGAACCAATTATGAGAATATGAGAACAATTAGCACCTCTATTGCACGACCACAACATCCAACTTTTTACGCCATAATCGTGCCTTTTTCCTCTCTTGTTCAACAGCTTTCAACTTCTTCAATAGACCCCATATTACTCTCTTCGCTTGATCTAGCTTCATCGTGCCATCTGAAGTAGTTGCAGCCCTTTTCCTACAAAAGTCCACGATGTTTTAACTTCTCATAATTTCCACATCGACAAAATGGTTCTACACTACCACTATTAACGGATCTATTAGACATTTAAATATAATTGTGGGATAGATTTTTTTTTTTTTTTTTTTGGTTATTTGGTTTGAATAAGAATGAACGCTCATATATAATTATGTTGGTATTAGGTGGTATTTTTTATTACCGTTTCTATATAATTGTTGTTCACGCACCTAATATAAGTGTTATTCACGAGTTTGTGCCAAGTCAGCAACATATGTTTGGAACATCCATCTGGATTAGTCTCAAATCATGTAATGAAGTTCCGAACATAGAGTTTAAAATTTGAAAAATATAGAACGGCTACAATGAACAATCACCTCAAAATTTAAAAAATACACAGGATTAACTACTTCAAAAAGAGCAACCACTACATGAAGATGAGCAACCAATACAAGAGCAACTACAAGAGGAGCATCCATGCCAAGAGGAGAATCCACTACAAGAGGAGCATCCACGATAAGAGAAGCAGCCACTACAAGAGGAGCATCCACGGCAAGGCAAAACACGATTGCAGCACCATATTCACCACAGCAAGAACGGGCTAATGATATTTTGGAACAACTTCAAGCTAAAGTGTGGGGTTGGAATTTCAAATCGAAGGACTTCTTCTATGACTACAAAATGGACGTCAGAAGGATGAAGAAGGAAGTAAGGAGGGTAAAGAGCATGCTCAAAAGGATACTTGTTGATAAGGGCCTGCATTACCTTGACTACCACTCATCTCCATCAAGATAGCAACTTGAATGTTTATGCTTAGTTTGAATTTATTAAGTAATTTCTTTATTTGAATGCTAATATAATTAGCATACTTTTGTAAAGCACTGAATCTCTGATCAATCAAGAATATTTTTTCCTGGTTCTTGAAAATCAATGTATAAATTTTAATGTTGGAACATCTGTTGTTATGTACAGAACATCATTTATATTGATCTTTTTCACTATGAGTTTTTGAAGTTTGGAACATCAATTGCCATGCTTGGAACGACTTATAGTCGCTCTCGAACATCTTTTACTTATTCCTTTAAAATTAATTTCTTACTCTTATCATTTTCATTTTGAATGTTGATTAATTGGCAAATATATATTATATGAATATTTGTTTGAATTCTGAATAATTGACAAATAACAAAAACGTACTGCTACTAAAACATATAGGTATTCCATATTAACTGCTATTAAGTAATTAGTCATGCACTTCTTTCCAACGAAACAACAATGTTCCTAACGACTATCTCAAAATTTTAATGTACACAACAGTTTCAAGGAACAGTTGCATCGTCGTTTGAATAGTACACAATGGTTACAAGTTTCATCAAAAGTCACTTCCGAACAGACTCGTCGATTTCCATTTTACTCTTATAAATACCCAACACACAATCAAACCATTCCAAACCATTGAAATAACAACAATCATACCAACGCAAAATGGCTCGTCGACCAAGAACAAGAGGAGCATCAATAAGAGGAGCATCGAGTTCAAGGCCTAGGACGCCTTTATCGAGTTCAGATTCAAATTTTGAAAATTCGAACGATGTCTTGGAGCAACTAAGGATTGAAGTGTGAGGATGGAAATTCAAGTTCGAAGATTTCTTCCATGAATACAAGAGGGACATGAGAAGAGGGCTGCTTGCTAATAGGAGAATTGATTTCATTCCATACTCCACACCACCAAGAACACCACCAGAAGTACCACCACAAGCTCCACAATATGCACCCTTAGTTTTATTATTTATATTTATTTTAGTTGTAATTTTAAATGTTTATTATATTATATAATTTTTATTTTGAATGTTGAAGTATTGACAAGTCTATGATGTACCTTTGATTGAATTATAAATAATTATCATACCATTTTTGTCTCGATTCAATCTATGATCAATCACGAATATCTTTGCATGTTCTGGAGAACACAAGTGGATGAGTTTCAGAAGTTTGGAACATCAATGGTATTGTCAGGAACGACTAGTTGTCATTCCAAAACGTCTATGTGTAAATAAACTTAAATAAAAGTTGTAAATGTTTGGAACATCCATTGTTATGCCAGGAACGACTACTAGTCGTTCTGGAACGTCAATTTGTAAATCCTTTAAAATTAAACTATATCTCTATCATTTTCCTGTTGAATGCTGGACAATTGACCAATATATTTGAATGTTTATTTTAATTCCGACTAATTAAACATAAAAAAATACGCTGCAAATAGAACGTTGGTTATCCATATAAGCCCTTCAAAAGTTATTAGTCATGCACTACTTGGCAAACAAAATAAAAGTTATTCATACATAATTACATACCAAAATAAAATTTAAAAAGTTATCCATATATTATAGACCCAAATTAAGGTTTCATTTTGTCGTCAAAGATACAAGCGGCCAAATGTTTCCTCCATCTATCAGCCTCACTATCACAAATTTTGTCCATGGGGGTGTTTGTGATTAAATGCTCAATGTACATCAACGAGTACACTCCACATGAAATGCCACTTAAATTTTGTGGACAAACACTTCGTGACAGTCTCTCAAACCCCCACATGTCTCCTTCCTTTCACCTTGGGAGCCAAGTCTTTGAAGAGCTTTGAATTTCTGACATAGATCGGGAACATGTAGAGAATGGGCAGCATTATTCGCAAGAACTTTTCATCATCATCAACCCCCAAATTGCAACCATACACCACAATGTTCGCGTTCACCATGTCAAACACCACTATCACATTCTGGTTGTTGATGTTGTAGATGGTAATGATCCTCTTTGCATAAGCCCAACATTTACCCCTTGGGTAGGGCAGCTTTCCATGTGCATACTTAAGAAAATCATCGTCAAACTCATACGTCTTCAACAACATATCCATCGGAAGACTATCTTGTTTTGCATCTTCTTCCGGTAGTAGCGTTTTTCATGATATCAAAAATGTCATATCCAGAATGATGTCACCCTGATCGTAATGATATGGGTAATTCAGATGCCTCCCCCGCATCATTGTCAGCATAGCTTCAACATACTGCAGAACAAATAAGAGAGAAAAACAAAATGGGGTAAGTGAATGTAAGAAAAGGCAGTTGTTCTGAACATCTCAAACCGATGTTCAGAACATAGGTCAGATGTTTAAGAAATCTGTGAGAAGTTAGAAATATGTGAGTTGTTCTAAGTATATGTCAGTTGTTCGAAACTTCAACAATATTTTCCGAGCAACAACATAAAAGTTTAGAAAATCAGTAAAATAATAAGCTTACAATATCCCACAGCCATTCTGTCTTGTCCGTCAACAATTTGAAATCTTTGTAAGTCATTGGCAATCCAAGAAAAAAAATACTTGTTTTCGGATTCTTTTTCTTTATAAATTGTTTCAGAGCATCCACTTTTTTCAAGTTTAATTTCTTGTAAATATCCACAGGTAACCTCGGAGCAACTTCTTCCGGCTTCTTCTTTTCTTCTATGTGTGGTGATTTCACAACCTTTGCATGTTTTATACTTATTTTGCTCTTCAACTGTTCAATCGTTGCATACATGGCCGTCATCGACATCTCCGTGCCTTTACGCCAATCATTGCATCTTTTCAATTGCAACTTCTATATTTGGAGATGTCGAATCCATCACCACCAGAAGAATCACCTTTGGGTTTCTCAGAAGTGACAGTCTTTTACTCCATTGCTTCCCTCCATCCACTGCATTCGTCACATTTGCAGCCTCTGCAATTGGAGCTCTTCACAATACCAATTTCACATTCACTATCATATTCACCAACACCATGAGCTTTCTTTCCTTCTTCAACATCCACATCTTGCAAACCATCACTTATCTCTTCAACTTTCTCCCCATCATAATCCCCATCACTTGATAAAATCCTCTCAATTTCTTCATTCACATCTTTACTTGCTATTACTTGTCTCGGAGGGATGGTAGAATTGTTCTTGAAAATACACATTGTAGTGCCATCAACCAGAGCAATGTTGGTGGCATCCGCCAAGCTTTTCATACAAAGGATCAACAAAGTCGTCCTCAAAGTCGTCAAATGGAACAATATTTTGAAAGAAATCCTGCTCCAGCTCATCATTAGTAGGAATGAGGAAATGGTGAACAACCTGTTAACATACCCCACAATAAAAAATTAATGTCAAATATATTATAAAAAGTTTTTGTAAGTAGTTTGGAACAAACTGACAAAGGAGCTCGAACGTCTCAATGATGTTTAAAACATCTATCAACGATGTTCTGAACTTCTACGAGTGAAGCAATAGATCGACGAGAGATGTTTCATAGTAAGATGTTTCGAACATCTAAGAGAAATGTCTCAACAAAAATAAATATATTCCAAATATTATCATAAGATAAATAGAAAATAGAATTCTTACAGGATACTCATGTTGCTCAAACATCTTGTCGGTGTCTCTCTCGGCCTTCTCAGTAAGCCAATTTAACATCCTCGAAATTGTTTTTTGTTTTGGAAGATCCTTTGGCCTCAAGTCAGGTATAGCTTCATGAAGCCAGGCCATGAATACCCAGAAAAAGCCATAAAGATTGTAGGTATGACTTATACTTGCTGCAGGATCTTGCATTGGCTTTATCAGATAACCCATGATTAATTCATAACTCATCATACCCCAAGGATAATGCTGGAATACCTCAAGAACAACTGCCAAGCACACCACCCATTCCTCTATTCAATATTTAGAATCCTTCGCACAAAGAACTGTATGAACAAACCAAGCCATACAAAGATTTAAATACAACTTCTGGGGTACTTTTTTAGACGAGATGCATTCAAGCAAGTCATCACCTACCACATCTTTCTTTTTCAACGGCTCCTTTTCCATTTTTTTGGCTTATTGAACTTCCTCTTGGCGGGTGAGGGCTCAGATGACTCTTCCTCCTCCTCCTCCTTCTTTTTCTCCCCCTTCCCCTTCCCCTTCTCTTTCCCCTTCTCCTTCTCCTTTTTTTTTTTTCCTTCTCCTTCTTCTCTTTCTCCTTCTCCTTCTCCTTCTTCTTTTTCTCCTTGACAAAATCAACAACCAACTTCCACAGTACCTTCCCTTTCTCTTTTATTTTTGCTAAGTACTCTTTCTCTGGATAAGCACCACAGTTTAGCCCTGTCATTAGTGCAAACTCGGATAGGCCAAAACGTACTGGCAATCCATTGTAGGCTATCCAAACATCCATCTACTTCTTACAAAGAATCCTTCGCAATAGGAGGTTATGCACCAACTTGGTGCCAAACAGTGGATAATCCAGTAATTGCAAAAAATGACCGAAACAACTATGAGAAAATCCCTTTCTCAATTGCAATTTTTTCAAAACAGACTTGAACTGCATCATGCCCCTGGCCAACGACGATCACATAGTAATCTTCGATTGAAAATGCTTATTGTCGAGTAGGTATGTGGAATAGAGCTCTTCAGCATTCTTCCACAAAAAAATATGACCAACATTTTCATATTGCAGACAATTTTAGAATATAAAATAAATCAGAACGATATTAAATGACATTATAGGAAAATGATAAAATGTTCAGAACATAGTGATGAAGATTTTCTGAACAACTAACTTAACGTTTGGAACATCTTCGTTCGGATGTTCAGAACGACTCAATGAATTCTATTAGCCTTCATCTTGATGCTGCGAACATTAAAGAAGTCGTGTAGAACATTCATATTGATGTTCCGAACAATTCACAAGTTTCAATTTACTATCACATGGTCTTCTTCCACCTTCAATTCAGATGTTCTTTCTGCTTCCTTCTCTTCACCTACTTCATTTTCAACATTCCCACCTGCATCTTTTACAGCATCCCCACCTTTTACACGATTCCTTAAGAAGTTTCTTTTTAAAATTTCATCCTCTGCCTCTATTCTTCTACTTTTAATACTTTTTGGACTCTCCCTTGACTCATCTTCTGCTTCTCCTTTTTCTCTAGCATCCCCACCTCTACTTAAATCATCACCTTCTTCATTGTTTTCTTTTCTTCAACTTTTTCCTCTTCAGGCCTCAAAAAGTCACTTTTTAAAATTTCACCAATTCCCTCTCATCTAAATCCTCTCTTCTTTCACCCTCATATGCAGCTCTCTCCAAAGCCTCCCCACCTCTACTTAAATCATAACTTCGTATTGGGATTTGGTTTTCCTCTTGTTGATTACATGCTTCCCCTTTGTTTCGGGAACCTATTACTTCTCCTTCATCATCACTCTCCACAGCCAATTTTCTTCTCCTTGTATTTGTTCTTGGGCTATTAGGGTAGGTTCTAAATTTGTAGGAGTATGTTCTGAATCTGGAGTATTAGGCCTAGGATCACTAGGAGTAGGCTACTTCTTCGGCTCAGGAGCCTTTATATTAGAAATTTCCTTCTTGAGAGTCTTTGTAGGCTTCTTCTGCTCAACTTCATCTTTCGGTGTTAATTTTCTCGGTCGTAAATTTACCATTTTTATGTAAAATAAGGGGATACAAATTTTAGATACAGAAAATTATGAACATCCCATGAGATGTTCTTAACCTCTTATGAACTGTTGTAGAACTATTTTAGGTGTTCGAAACATCAAACGACGTATAGATGCACTAACTTCTATTTGCAACCAAATAAAGCATTGTTGGTTCTCACAAAACCCATAAATCGTCAAAATTTAACCAACAAAAGTAAAAACCCTAAAATTCTCAGTAGAACAACGAAAAACCCCTTTCGTAGTTCAGAACTATTGTCCCCCACTAAAACACATAATATCATTTAATTTCCACATGATATTACACCTTTTATTCAAAAACACACACCCAAAGCAACTTTAATCACAGATGACGAAGAAATCAAAAACAAATCCTAGGTTTTAAATTTTCACCATAGTTTAAAAAATAAAGACAATGTTTACCTTTTTCAGTCAATACACTGCGAATATATGTTGTTTTGATGGTGGGATTGCTTGAAGAAATGCTTAAACGATGGAGATATTGAGAGAATTTTGGTTGGATGTTTTGTACAAATTGTGTGCAAGTTGTGTTTGAAGTAGAGTGATGGGAAGTTATGGTGAGAGACGCGCGAGTGGGAAGAAGTTCCCAAGAATTGAAATGATTTCTTTCATGTTTTAATAACGGCCCTCAAGTTTTAAAAGCATTAATTTGGTCCTTGAGTTAGTCCTAATCACACTTAGAATAAAAAAGAAAAAGCGAGGCCCTACCACACCCAAAAAAAACTTGAGGGTTCTGGAACGCCTATTTCCTCTACTATCTACATACACTATGTCACTAACAGTCTTCACAATAACAAAAAAATTTACGCTTTCAATATATTTTAGCATTGTATTTAGTAATTTGCCTTATATTTTTTAAAGAGTTTAGCTTGATAGCAGCATCTCGTCACTTGAAAAGTCATAATTTGTTGCCAAATATATTCGCCTTGAAAGATAAAGATCAATCTTGAATTTACGCTAAAGATTTTTCTTTACAATTTCTTTTTGTGGCAGAAAAAATTGCCAATAATGGAAATGAAAACACAAGAATGCCCAACCCATTTGGGGTGGGTATATGGTATTAGTATCAACTGGCCGTCGATGGTGACCTTCAGTGGAAACTATATTGAGTTCATAGATAGGATAACAGTGCTACTGAGAAAGATATTATTGAAAATCACCTAGTCACCCCATATTTTTTTGAAACAGATTTACATCAAGGGAAAAAGATGAATATTCCATCTCTAAGAAGCTATAAGCATTGATAAGGACTCTGAATTTGCTAGTATATATGATAGAGAAAATACTCAAAATGTGTGAAGAGCCAGCCGGTAATGGAGAGAAGAATATTCTTTGGAATGAATGATTGATTTCACCACATCACACTTGGGAACAAACAAGATTGCTGCTATTTCAACCGAGGCAGAAAAGGGAACTTCAGAGGTGCAAACGTATACCATAGAAAAAGTGGAGGGGAAAGGAAATGGCAAAGGCGTAGTATGCCACAAAGTGGTTTATCCATATGCAGTACATTTGTGCCATGATGTGGGAAGCACTAGAACCTTTATGGTCTCTATGGTGGGTGCTGATGGAACAAAAGTTAATGCAGTATCAGTCTGCCCTAAAGATACAGCATCCATGGCATTGCCTTTTCAGTTGCTGAATGTTAAGCCAGGAGATAAGCCCATTTGCCATTTTCACTTAATAATGTATGCTGTGATACAAGTTCTTCGTGATTTTGTCAATCACGGTCAATCAAGTATGATGTATGCATGACTGTGTTAATCGAAATATTTGGTTTGTATATTAAAATGTGGTTAATGAAGGTTGTTAATGGAAATTAATTACTAGTTCTTTAACACATTTTAACCATCATAGAAATAATCTTTTTAACTTAACTCTTATGCAGTCTTCTAAAGCTTCCCATCTTTTGGCGTTATGAACTTCCTGTTGAGTTTGGAAGGAAGGTAAAGTGGTGTGAATGGGAAATGAAATAAATATTAATATTTTATATTAATATTTGATATAAAGCCGTTTTCGTAACGAAATTAAAAAGTGGGCTACTTATGCAACTATTCCAAAGGAAGTGTTGGCTGCTGTAACGTTATTCATTTCCAAATGAAATGGTGCTTTTCATTGAACAGCCACCTTGAAGGTTGTCTTTCATAAACAACCACTTAACCCAAAATGAAAAGACACCTTCATGTCTTTTCATTTCAAACTTGTGGCTATAAATAGATAGGCATTTTGCCTCATTTTAAACATCCAAAATTCTTCTCTCTCTCTCTCTCTCTCTCTCTCTCTCTCTCTCTCTCTCTCTCTCTCTCTCTCTCTCTCTCTCTCTGCATTTGTTTTCCTAAACAAAAAGTGAGTTCGAGTCAGTGTGATTTGCAGCCATATTTTGAGTTCGCTGGTTACTGTGATTTGTATTACCGCTATCACAGTAACGTTGTTCCGTTCTATCCTGGAAGAAATTAATCCATTAACCTTGGGTAATTGTGAAGAGATTAGATTTCTTAAGGAGATGCAGTGTAGACTGTTGGCTCGGAATATTTTCTATTTCATCTTTTTCTGATGTTTGGTCATTATCGAAAGTGCAGACATCTAACAATCTTAAGAAATCTAATTTGTATTTTGGTCTGCTAATCGATAATAGACTGTTTGTGGAGACTAACATCTGAAAAGATTTTCTACTCCAAACTGTTGTGGAGACTAAAATCTGAAAAGATTTTCTACTCCAAATTTAATATTCCGTTTTTGAAGATTTAAATACTTCAACGGATTATTAAAATTATTGTGTGTTTAATCCGTTCAGAAGATTAAAAACTTCCAGATTATAAAAATATTTATATTTTATTTGCAGTTTGAAGATATAAAAACTTCATTGTACATTAAATCAGTTTGAAGATATAAAATCTTCACTGTACATTAAATCAGATTGTTTGAATCTGACTGTTTTATTTTGTTTTTGCAGAATAATGACGAACACAGAAAATAACAACGGTGTTTCTGGTACACCAAATGCTTCTATTGGTGCAAGCTCCAGCCGCCCTGTATCTGCACCGGCCCCTGCGCCAGCACCGGCTGAAAAGCGGGAAAGTTTGGCGAGATTGATTTCAAAAGGTGGCAGCAAAAGATGTTCTTTTATCTGACCACGCTGAGTTTGCAACGATTCATTAAGGAGGATGTTCTTGACCCGGCAGACTACACTCCTGAAAATGAACGTTTCATTGTTATTAAGGCATGGAAGCATTCTGATTTTCTATGTAAAAACTACATTCTGAATGGACTGGAGGACGACTTATACAATGTCTACAGTACTGCTGCAACTTCGAAGGAGCTTTGGCTTGCTCTTGAAAAGAAGTACAAAACTGAAGATGTTGGGATGAAGAAATTTGTAGCCACCAAATTTCTGGACTTTAAGATGGTGGACAGTAAAACTGTCATAAGTCAGGTCCAAGAGTTGCAAGTGATCATTCATGATCTCATTGCTGAAGGTATGATCCAAATTAATGCTTATATTAGAAGTATTAATTATCCTATTAATAATAAATTTCTCATTAAAGGTTTGGTCATCAATGAGGCGTTTCAAGTGGCTGCGGTAATTGAAAAGTTACCACCTTTGTGGAAAGACTTTAAGAATTACTTGAAACACAAGCGTAAGGAGATGTCACTCGAAGATCTCATTGTTCGTTTGAGGATCGAGGAAGACAACAAGATTGCGGAGAAGAAGATTGCTCGTGGAAGTTCAATAATAATGGGAGCAAATGTCATTGAGACAAATGATGCACCAAAGAACAACAAAAGGAAGAAACCTTCTGGACCAAACAATCAGCCGAAAAAGAAGAAATGCAAGGGCAATTGCCGCAACTGTGGCAAATATGGACACAAGGCTGTAGACTGTGGTGCCCAAAGAATGCCAAAAATAATAAAGGTCAAACAAACATGGTAGAAGATACTATTTCCCAAGGAGTGAAAGAGATGGATCTTTGTACAATGATTTCTGAGTGTAACTTGGTAGGAAATCCAAAATAATGGTGGATTGATTCAGGAACCACCCGCCATGTTTGTGCAAATAAAGATGCGTTTACTGGCTATGCTCCTGCTAGACCTAATGAGACACTCTTCATGGAAAATTCTGCAACAGCAAAGATTGAAGGTTATAGAAAGATAGGCCTAAAAATGACCTCGGGCAAGGTTGTGACTCTCAACAATGTTCATCACGTTCCAGAAATACGTAAGAACTTGGTGTCAGCATCACTTCTCGTCAAGAACGGGTTTAAGTATGTATTTGTTTCTGATAAGGTTGTATTAAGTAAGAATGATAGTTTTGTAGGAAAAGGTTACCTAAGTGAGGGCCTTTTCAAATTGAATGTAATGACAGTTTCTATCAATAATAAAGTTCAAGCTTCTTCTTACTTACTTGAGTCAAACGAATTATGGCATGCACGTTTGGGACATGTTAATTATAAAACCTTGCGGAAAATGATAAATATGGAAGTATTGCCTAAATTTGAATGTGATAAATCAAAATGTCAAAATATGTGTTGAGTCTAAATTTGCGAAACATCCTTACAAATCACTTGAAAGGAATTCCAAACCTCTAGACTTAATTCATACGGATATTTATGATATGAAGTCAATACCATCTCCCGGTGGAAAGAAGTATTTCATAACTTTTATTGACAATAGCACTCGTTACTGCTACGTTTATTTACTTAGTAGTAAAGACGAGGCTATAGATACATTCAAGCAATACAAAAGTGAAGTTGAAACACAACTTAACAAAAGAATAAAAATAATAAGAAGTGATAGGGGAGGTGAATATGAATCTCCTTTTGAACAAATATGTTTGGAATATGGCATTATTCACCAAACTACTGTCCCTTACACGCCACAATCTAATGGGATTGCGGAAAGGAAAAATAAAACTTTAAAGGAGATGATGAATGTCTTGTTGATAAGTTCGGGTTTACCCCAGAACTTGTGGGGGGAAGCTATTCTTACAGCTAGTCAAATACTTAATCGTGTACCCCACAGCAAAACACAATCCATTCCATATGAAAAGTGGAAGGGAAGAAAGCCAAGCTTGAATTACTTCAAAGTGTGGGGGTGTTTGGCAAAGGTACAAGTTCCTAAACCTAAAAGGGAAAAGATAGGACCAAAAACCGTTGATTGTGTTTTCATAGGATATGCCAAGAATAGTAAGGCATATCGTTTTCTAGTTTATAAATCAGAAAATCCTGACATTCATGTTAATACGGTTATGGAATCAGATAATGCTGAATTCTTTGAAAATATATATCCGTATAAAAGTGAATGTGAATCGTCAAGTGTTAGCACGAAATGACCAAGGGAAGGTACGAAAGAAGTATGCCAAATATTGATAATCCAAGACGTAGTAAACGTCAAAGGACGTCTACTTCCTTTGGACCAGATTTTATGACTTTCCTATTGGAAAATGAGCCTCAAACTAATAAAGAAGCAATGGCTTCTTCAGAGTCTCCATATTGGAAATATTCAGTCAATAGTGAGATAGAATCCATTTTAAGCAACCATACATGGGAGTTGGTTGATCTTCCTCCTGGGAATAAACCTTTAGGTTACAAATGGATTTTCAAAAAGAAAATGAAAGCTGATGGTACTATTGACAAATACAAGGCTAGACTAGTCGTTAAAGATTATAGACAAAAAGAGGGCCTTGATTATTTTGATACATACCCTCTCGTAAGCAGAATTACATCCATACGGATGCTGATAGCTTTGGCCGCCGTGTATGATCTTCAAATCCATCAAATGGATGTAAAGACAACCTTCTTAAATGGAGATTTAGAGGAAGAAATATACATGGAACAACCTGAAGGGTTCGTGGTTCCTGAGAAAGAAAAGAAGATATGTCGACTTGTTAAGTCTCTTTATGGACTAAAACAAGCGCCTAAACAATGGCATGCGAAATTTGACAGTATAATGTTGTCAAATGGCTTCCAAATTAATGAGTGTGATAAATGTGTTTACATTAAGAACACTCCAAATCATATAGTCATTGTTTGTCTATATGTGGATGACATGTTAATAATGAGTAAGGATATTGGTGACATCAATGCTACTAAGCGTATGCTAACTAGCAAGTTTGATATGAAAGACTTGGGAGTTGCGAATTTAATCTTGGGTATTAAAATTCACAAAACTCCTCAAGGTTTGGCATTATCTCAAACTCATTACATCAGAAATGTCCTGGAAAAATTCAAGTATTTAGACTTCAAAACTTCAAAGATTCCAATTGATGTTAATCTTGCCTTTACAAAGAATAAAGGACAAAGCACGTCTCAACGAGACTACGCTAGAGTGTTGGGAAGTCTAATGTACATCATGAATTGTACACGACCAGATATAGCTTATGCTATAAGTAAACTGAGTCGATACACAAGTAATCTTGGACAAAATTACTGGATGGCTATGAAACGAGTTTTGGGTTTTTTGGAGTACACCCAAGACTATGCTTTGCACTATAACAAGTATCCCGCTGTTATAGAGGTATATTGTGATGCAAATTGGATCACCGGCTCAAAAGAATCAAAATCCACAAGTGGTTATATTTTCACAATAGGTGGAGGAGCGGTAACTTGGAAATCATCCAAACAAACTTTGCTTGCTCGCTCTACAATGGAGGTTGAGTTCATCGCTTTGGACAAAGCCGGTGAAGAAGCTGAATGGCTCCGAAACTTCTGGGAAGACATTCCATTTTGACCTAGGCCGTTGACACCTGTATGTATACACTGCGATAGTCAATCGGCAATATCGAGGGCTGGGAGCCTTATGTATAATGGTGAAAATCGTCATATACGAGAAGACGTAAAACGATTAGACAACTTATCTCTAGAAGAATTATCACAATTGACTATGTTAAGTCCAAAGATAATGTATCGGATCCACTTACAAAAGATTTAACTAGAGATGATGTTGAGAGATCATCAAGAGGAATAGGACTATGGCCGAGGACAAGTCGTCATGGCGGTAACTCTACCTAGAAGAATGGAGATCCCAAGATCTAGGTTCAAGGAGCTCAAACAAAGTTGAGTACGACCGCTCCAACATTGTCAAACAACTCAACCCATCCTCTTAATAAGACAATGTTTAGTATCAAGGATAAAACGTTAAAGACGTTTTTTAATGATTATCTAAGTTTGATATGGGGTTTGTCAAACGGTGTAGATCTACGGGATTACACGTTTAGAAATCACCTATGTGAGTGTGAAGTGGAAGCCGCTTCAAGGAGAATTCTGTAAGGCCAATTCTCTACGCACTCATGAACCAGGCGGTGTTCATAGTTGAAACGAACACAACAATGAGAACAAAAAATGGTCAAGAATTAATTGTGTGACATATATTGTCTAGGTATACACCAAAGCTCGACAGTTCAAAGATATCAAATCTACCGATTGACCTAGTATATCCGATATATGTTCACTACGGAAAGTTCAAAGGGAAACCTACTTATCCAGATGCAATTAGTTCTTACTTGCAAATCATACAGTTTTCTGCATGTTTTTCTTAATAGTCATTCCCCATTCATGTGGGGGATTGTTGGGTTTGGAAGGAATGTAAATTGGTGTGAATGGGAAATGCAAATAAATAATATTTTATATTAATATTTGATATGGAGCTGTTTCCGTAATGAAATTAAAAAGTGAACTACTTATGCAACTATTCCAAAGGAAGTGTTAGTTGCTGTAACGTTATTCATTTCCAAATAAAAGGGTATTTTTCATTGAACAGCCACCTTGAAGGGTGCCTTTCATGAACAGTCACTTAACCCGAAATGAAAAGACACCTTCATGCCTTTTCATTCCAAATCTTGTGGCTATAAATAGAGAGGCATTTTGCCTCATTTTAAACATCCAAAATTCTTCTCTCTCTGCTTTCTGCATTTGTTTTCCAAAACAAAAAGTAAGTTCGACTCAGTGTGATTTGTAACCATATTTTGAGTTCGCTGGTTACAGCAACGTTGTTCCGATCTATTCTGGGAGAAATTAATCCATTAACCTTGGATAACTGTGAGGGGATTAGATTTCTTAAGGAGATGCAGTGTAGACTGTTGGCTCGGAATATTTTCTATTTCATCTTTTTCTGGTTTCTGGTCATTATCGAAAGTACAGACATCTAACACTTCCTATACCATTTTCTTGTGTCATAATGGCCTTTTACACCTCATTTCACCACCGTAATTCTTTCTTCGAGTACGTAAGTCATTACACGCCCCTATAATTTCACTTGTTATTTTCATCTACATCTAGACATTTTCTTCAACTAGATAGTGCATTAGCTTCTAAGTACTGTTCTCCCTTCTTCAAAAGATTTCCAAATTCATGCTGCACGCAACTTCTCTTTTTCGCTCTAAACCATGTTACTTATTATATTGTGATAAGGATAAAATCTTTATGAGTACCTCAACTCTTAGATGTTCTCAACTTTAGCTACTATATCGTAAGTCAATGCAAACTACAAAAACAAATCGCCCTGCAATTGGCCGAAATCGCCACATATCTACTCAGATGTCTATTCGACTCTTTATTAATAAGATTTATTGGCCATTTGAGATCATTTGACCAGATATCCATATCTTCCCTTACATGATAGTGTATCACACACGCACACGCACACGCACGCACACAAAAAAACAACTCAAATGGATAATGTGAAGTAACTAGACCGAGGTTATCTTTGCGAAACACATTTATTCAACTTAAAACCAACCAATCATTCTAGACTACATACTATATATTCAATTTCTAAATATTTTCTCCAACACATTTGCTGACAGACAAATAGTCTCGTGATTATATTGCACTTCTACCCATGTAAAACTTTGAACGACCTCTTCGAAATAAAAGTATGTCGAAGATGCTTGTAAAGAGATCAAAGAGAGATAACCAAACCAAAATGCCTTTAGAGTACTAGATCAACATATCGATACAGCAAGTTGGGCTAGAATTTCCCCTTTTATGTATGTGTACTCTCGACTGTGCTGCTTCGCTTTCCCTTAATACAAGTTTCTGCTAGTAGGTAAAAGAAGATCAGCAAGATTTAGGTTGCTCCTGGAAGCCAACAGTATAAAAAGTACCGAAGCAAAAATAGACCTCAACTAATCTTGGATTCAACTTACCATCGAAAACTCCTGTCTGTCTCCCTCGAGCACCAGATAGGAATATTCGGATGACATGCCAGTATTTTGTCCATGGACCCCTCCAACAAAATACCGGCTACACAAGTCTTTCCCAGATGCAAGCACAGTCCAAATGACTCCACTGAGCAAAAGTTTAATATGCCTATTATACTCTGCCAGATCATTAATTCTCTCTCTATTTGTCGCTTATCACAGTAACTACAAATAAAGTCTTCCATATAATGAGAACAGCCTTTCCAGGAGCCCCATTGATTGCCTGGAAATTCGCTCAGGCCGCTGTATGCCCTCAAACCCCAACCTCCTCAAGATGGATTTATCTCTACCCTCTGCGAAAAATGGGACAGGAAGTAGAACTTCTATGTCGCTGTACAGCCACAAGTGAAACACAAAGATACAGCATTTTAACATTCTCAAACAACATTGACCAATTCCACATGCATCAAATGTCGAAGAAAATGCACCACATACATTTGGTACCCTCGTGTGACAATTCATAGAACTCTGAATTGTTCTTGAAGATCCGCATCGACTAAACTTGAGGCTTAGCAAATGAAAAAGTAAGAATCCTCTATTCATTGCTCCCTCATAAAATTTCTTATTTCCCTTGTTTTTGTGCTTTTGTGGACCAATAACCACAGGCTCATTCAAATTGATATCCCAGAGAAGGGACGAGCGCCTACATAACCTAGCCAAATGCATAGTTGCACCATCAAGCTAATCCATAACTACAGGTTCAAGTAAGTACCATTTATGGAGCGACTAAAGAGCATGAATCACCCCTCAAGATTCGTAGCCTAGGGCCAACACAAGCTTGAATAGTATGGCTCCAGTAGGATTACAAACTTTGGCATCATGCATTAAGCACCTTCAAGTCTTCCACCACTTGGACCAAATCCTTGGTTCTCTTGATGGTATTAGCCTGGCTTTAATTGACGCTTCCATATTAAGTATCAGCTTTCCCTGAGATGCTATGACAATAAGGTAATGCATTCTCTGAGTACGAGAATAAGGTTAAACCCTCATCATCATTTAATTAAACACATTCCCCCTCTAGGAAGCTTGTTGGCTTAGAACACAGTGAAGCAGCAGGCTCAGGAGACAATCAAGATTAACATATCTGCACAGTCTTGAGATTTCAAGCTCTCAAATATGTTGAAGCTAACCCTGATTCTGAGCACCCTCAAAATTATTACTTGCTTCATGTACAGTTCCATAAAATTATCTGAGCACCAAAAAGTGCCCATTTGTTCAGTAAAGTGAAGTGTCCTCTACTCTCTCCTTCCCACTTCCTTCAAGTAACCTGATCCATCAATGAGATCATTTCCCTGTACAAAAGTAAAGATATTTCGAGAAGCGCTAACAAGAGCACATTATAACCTTGAAAAGCAGCTACTTCACATAAAGTTAAACCGCTGCATGCCATGTGATCATCGATGCTTGCTCTGTTGAAGTGTAGACAAAGACCAACTTGTTTGAAGGAAACTGCTTCACCAAAACAAAGAAACTCAAAATTAGAACGCCATAAAGATAGATAGTGCGTATTAACAATAAAGACACCCAAGAACTTTCAGCTTACCTGAGATAAGCATCGATGATACTGTTCGAACAGCATGAAGCAACTGATATCATTAACTTCTACCAACAAATGTTCACTTGAACAAAACCTATTCACTCACGGGCCTGAAAAGGCTCCAAAGATCCCCATGTCCTCCCAATCTTCAGTTTAACATGCAGTGGAACTGGCAGAAAAAATCGTAGTTACTACTACAACCACAAACTTCAAGAACAATATCAATTCTACAAGTGAAAAAGTACAATGAATAACAAGAAAAGATCATTAAGTCAACCAAAAGAAAGGATAAGCCAACCAGACACTTCCCAATTCCCATAGCAGCCCCCAAACATCAGATAAACTTGAACTTAAGATCCAGGCAGGAGTCTATTTAGTTTGTATGATCCCTTACCCAGAAGTGAAACAGCATTTTCCATGCTCATCTGCAACAACAATCCGGCTTCCTTTGCAACTGAAGGTTCAGCTTCAAGTACTAATTCATCATGAACCTGATCAATGTCCGAAGCAAGTGAACATTCTTAATCAAACTCAAATGCAAATGTACAAGCAAATAGCTGCATCTGAGGGAGATGAGATAATAGACATTTCTCATCCTCCTATTAGAGATTCTAAGCGCACTTCCACAACCAGAAATCCATGAAGTTTCACATAGTATCATTCAAAACGTATAAATGAACCAACTATATATTTCTCCTAACCAACCTAAACCATATATCACTTCACAGAAGACAAATAAAAAGTTTGTAACAATATTTAAAAAATTTCCTCCTGACCTACTATATTTGATACATTTAGTAAGTACAGAATCTTATTATTTTACATAAACTAGATTTGTATCAAATGTAATAAATGAGAACTTTAATTGTTGAATGGTCCAGTAGAGAAACGATCAAAAATAAGTATATAATTTGAATTCCATTTTGAGTTCTTGAACTTTTGGGATTCTCATAGTAATAATCATAGAAGTAGGTCAAACATCTTGGAATATCCCGAAAGGAAGCAACCTAAACAGGAACAGAGAGTAATGACTATCAGCAATTGAACCAAAAACCTAAATCTATTACTGTAAAAAGAATGCTAACTGTTTATACCTTTTCTTTTTAGAGACAAACAAGTGCTTCCTAAGAGTACCACAAATGGACTAACTGGGGATGTCATTCTCATGATTTAAAAAAAAAACAAAAAATACAAAGATGGTGAATCAAGTGAAAAATTTCTGTCCGGGAATAGAATTACAAAAGCTACCTGTAAAGTGATCCGACAACGTCCTTTAAGCACATGAAACTTTTCATCAACAGTACAATTGGACGGAGACTTCTCAAATTTATCAAGCACAGAATGGATGTTTATCATTGCAATCTTGATAATGTCGGCAGCTGACCCCTATGGCAGCAATAGAGACAAAAAAAGGAAATGATAAATGGGAAAACAGAAAAGACAATGATAAATGGGAAAACAGAAAAGACAATGATAAATGGAAGGGAAGCATGGGAACAACAGAGTGCAAAAGAAAGTAAAACTACCTGGCAGATAGAATTCACGGCTTGTCTCTGAGCTTTAGACTTTTCTTTGCTGTTCCCAAATTTTATTTTTGCCAAGAAACGCTTTCGTCCCTTGAGGGTCTCTATATAACTGCATCACAAAAGGAAAGATGGAATAATTCACAAAATACCGATAAAAAGGCTATATATGTAAAAGGAGAGACTACACTAACTGCAAGAAAACGACTAACTTGGAAAGGAAGAACAATGAGTTATTAAAAAAGGCACAATTGCAAAGGAAATCACTTCAAAGTTTTAAGGAGATCAATATATCCATCAACAATTTGAGTGCAACGAATGAGGCCTAACAACCATCTACAGTGTCTCGTGAAATAATAGAACATTAAAATTTGGTGGTCGCGGGCTTCCCACATTTACATCAGGAGTCTTTATTTTCCATCCCCAACTGAGAAGAGTCAAGTCAACATCTATCAGCGATTGTATAATACCATTACTTCGGTGTAATGACTGCAAGATGCAGGACCAAAACGATATACACAAAAAGACAATGCGAAGATTTAAGAGATGGGAGAAAAAATATGGAATAGAAAGAGAGGAGAGAGAGAGTAGTTCTGCCTTCTACAAAATCTTCCAAAACTCTTAGAACTTGCAACAGTGCATATATCAGAACTTTCTCTAGTTGGTGCTTTGACAACATGTCAGGTGCAATGGCAGCCAATTTTTGTTTTTATCTCTAGAGAGATGTCACGAACTACTTCCACACAAAAACTAACAGAACATCAACCAACAAAACAAAAACACACAAAAAAAGGAATAAAAACAGAGATCCTCCATTTAGCATAAAGGAAATCAGATACTGCTGCAGGCACACGGTTGAGTACCAAAATAAGGGCTACTTAAGATCAGATATGTGCAACATCACTAATAAAGTGAGCCTGAATGTGAGCCCTTAAAAGAAATTTACAAGATTGGTGGGGCAGGGAGGAGGCAAAATATGGAGTGATGTTACCACCACTAGCAAACTACATCTAAACAGGCTTGACGTGAAAATGAAAGGAAAGATCAAGTGGTAAATATAAGAAGAGTGCCTTCTCGTATACATTATAAAAACATTTAAGGAAAACCTATAGAACCTTGATTTTAGGACAATAAAGATACTTTCAATTATTTCAACCAAAATTACATTTACCTGCTTTGACAACATAAGAAAATGAAGGAAATAAAGATGAAAAAATAGGAAAATAATGTAAACACACAGACACAAAAAGAAAAGTTTAAACTACTTATGCCCAACTTCTGGACAATAGAGTATAGATGTAACCCTCTGAACAAAACTAAAAAACTAGGGAAACTAACTTTTTTACTAAATTGGTCTTACCCTTTCTCACGGCAGGATGTAATCGCTTCCTGTAGCCAGGAAGCAACACCAGGAAAAGATCTTTTAAAGCTTTCGATTCTTTCAGCAGCTTCATCTGAACTACAATCTAATTGTTCTGCAAGGCTCTTAGCTCCCATTCCATAAAGAATGCCGTAAACCAACCTTTTAGTTTGATCTCGCTCCTCTTGACTCACAATAGACTCCGCTTTACCAGTCCATTTTGCAGCAATCATGGTGAAGACATCACCTTGGGGTTCAGTAAGCAGTTCAATCAATGAGGAATCTTTAGAGAAATGGGCCATCAATCTCAGTTCTATCTGGGAATAATCTGCTGTTAACAGTAACCAATTCTCCTGCAAAAGAGTAAATAAAATATTTTAAACAGCAACTATCAAAAAGATAAGTTCACAGCAAAAGTAAGTTAAGATTACCCAAGAAATACCTGAGTAGACACAAAAAAATCACGAGCATTGATCTTATAATTACTGACATCTAGCTGTCCAACATCTTTATCCTCGTTATTCATTTTGAAGTCAACCACATGTTCAACACACTACACGTATGACAAAAGGGATAAATAAACAAGAAAAATTAACAAACATAGGATACATTATCTTTAAGGGGATAATCCACTAATAACAATGAGATAATGGAATAAAACAGCGAACCTGAAGATTAGGTTCCTCCATTGACAGTCGCCCTGTTGCCGTTGATGTCTGGAGCCAATGACCATGCAGTGTGTACCTTTGTGTCCTCATAGATAGTCTAGCAAGCGAACAAATTGACCCCAATGTACAATTCAATAGTTTTGCTAGGGTTCTGTGCTCTTTAATGACAGGAATTATAGGATGTTCATTCCTGGATAAAAGGGGAAAAACTTCAATTCAAAGATCAGAAACAGAACAGTAGAAAGAATGTTACCAAGATGTCCAGTGCTGAATACCTTATCCTACAAAGTAGCTGAATATGATTACCAAATCTTCTGAAGTATTAAAGAATAGAACTTGGGCCGCATTATATAAACAATTAGGACAGCATAGAATTTTAGAAAGACCAAAGAACAAGCACAACTGTTAATGATCTAAGCAAACAAGCAAAAATTGGAACCATTAATGCTCTAGAAAACAAGAAATTTTAACTACTCCTGGTTTTGTTGAAAAGACTACCAGCACTAGCTTTCAAGTTGGAGCACATGACACTTCTCATCTAACTACCAGTCATCTGAAGTACAATATCACATATTGCTTCAACAAACAACAATCATTGTGCCTCAATCCCAAACTCTCTGGGATCTGCCATATGAATCGCCACTATTATTCTAACACTCAAAACTTTCTTTTAATACCACTTAGGTGTAACAAACATAGAGGTTCTCTAAACTTTCAACCAATATACTAATCTCTAACAAACTAAAAAGTAAATAGACTCCTAGCAAACACCAGACCTAATGCAAGTGTACCAACATGACTAAGTCTACATGTTAAGTGGTTTGGTCTCGCACATAAGGATATCAATTGTAGTCATAATAGGCACACTAGGAAAAGAGGACCACGGAAAGAACTAAACAAAAAGACATAAAACTTGTGCCTTAACAATGAACCTGCCGCAGCTAATGGTTCTCTTAAATTATTCCCATGGGGTGTGGGCCAACGGAATCATGATAGTCATAATAGGCAGCAAAGACAAAGAGGAAGATACAACTAACCAGAGAAAGAGCTAAACAAAAAAGACGTAAAAACTGGTGGTGTGGCGATGAATCTGACCCTAGCTAAAGGTTTATTTTTTACTTCTGTTGCGGTAGGAGCTGAGAGGATTGTTTACGCAGCATAGACAAAGAGGATAATGCAATAAACTATGAAAACATTTTGGTTTAACAATGCAACTGGCACTATCTAAAGGTTCTTTTCTTTTTACTTACTTTGTCGGGATGGAGCACCAGATGATCAATGACCCTAGATATTGAACAAAACATAATCATCTAATGTGAAAAGGACAGAGTGAGCGGCGCCGAGTTTCAAGTGAAACAGAACATAACCTCCTTTAATGGGGATTACATTAACAGAAAACTTTCAGTACCTTAGCAAATCCAAGCAATGTTTATCCGTACTAGGATGCTGTTTTCCTTTCCTATGTCCTTCTGGAATAGGGAGCTGTAGATGCCCATAGAGTACATTTGCAATTTCTGCTGCTGTGTACAATGAAAAAGTCATGCCAGCTAACTTGTAAGCTTCCTTTTCCAGAATCTTCAACTTTCTTCCCAGAATTTGTCGTGCCTGTAGGCATCCTTCCATGTCAACACCTATTCCACAGAGCTCCATGTCTGCAAGAACGTTTACCTACAAGATAAACAAAGATAACAATGACTTCCAACATAGAGAATGACAAGCCTTTGAAAACCTCCCTATGCAAAACATTTGATTTCCAATCAGGAATGAAGGGATTGAAATCCTTTCTAGTATAAAGGCTTGAGATATTCTGAAAAAGAAGCTGCTGTATTTTGCTTGAAAACCAAACAGGTTTGATACATCTAAAGAATTCTTAATAGTGGGATAGGCCTTTTTCCAGCCAAACATACTTCAGCTAATTGCATTTACTCTATATAAAATTCCAAAACGAGAAAGATTTATTTTATGCTGAGGCGTAGACATTGTTATATCAATTAGAAAGTGAACAATAAACGTAACAAATCTGCAATAGCAACCCAATGTATGTTTTTTCAGTTCTTCATATGGAAAGAGGGGAAGGACAATAAATACTTTACAGCAAGCAAACTTCTTGATACAACACCCATAAGGTTCAATGGTACACATATTTCCTTCCCACTTTTCAACTGGCATGTACTTGACCTTCAAGGATCATGCATGCTAAATATGAGCCTAGCCATCCCTAAGATCCTGGGTGCGGCTGTAACGAATTAACTTGGTTAAAGGTATGAGCAGTTATTGAGTTGGATAGCTTTAATGCCCCCATAACAAGAGAGAATGAAAAAGCTTGCACTTTCCTAATTTGAACTTTGAAGAACTTAATCTTAATCTAAGTTAGAGTAAAAGATGAAATCCAGCTTGGCAATGATTTAGAAGAAATTCAAATATGGTATGGTTGAAATAGGAATGGATCAACATGCAAATATCTTTTTACCAATGGCATTTCAGTTGCTCGAAGTGCCTCAACAAGTCCTTCAGAAATGACTAGTTTCCACAGAACAGAACACAAGGCTCGTGTTTGTGCTACTCGACGACAACAACCATTATGAGCAACTTGTCGCATCTGATTCTTCCATCTACCATTTCGATTAGCGGCGGCAGCAGCCTCAACGGATAACCTTTTCTTCACTTCCTGCAGAACATGGTAACCTTAGATGAAAATTGAAGACTCTAATCATCAAGTGATCAATGGGCTACTTCCAATCACAATAGCATCAGTAAATATTGCAACTATAAGATGATCCACCTCTGGTTGTTCAAGGACAATAAAAGACTAGTACCAAACATATCTATTCTACTGATAACTTAATGACAGCACTGCATAGAACTCACAGGGAAACAAAAGCAGCACTCTGCGAAAGAGAAATAACCTCCTCTATGCTAATAAATGTATAATATGTTCAATTATATACGAGACACTGGATTTACCTTTTCTATACTAGGGTTAGAGCCTTTCTCCTCATCCGGCCAGAGGATCCAAACTACTACACACAAGTCAATTGCATCTTGAACGCGAACTGAAGACAAGAGATAGCAACTGTTCTCAATAAGATCCACACCGACAGTTTTGACCAATGCACTCAAGCTACCAAACCTCTGAATAGAGACAGTAGGATGCATAAGTACCTGAACCTGAACTTTTAAGTTCCATGTAAATTTTTTTGTATCTTTTTTCATCATTATGTTACTAATTCTATGCCATCGCTGTATTGCTATCTCCCACTGAAGCTTTGGTGGTAGAGCATTCCCAATATCGCCTGTGGTGATGGGCAATGATTGGCTATTCCTTCTGCTTTTGGACCAAAATAAGTCCCTTGGAAGATTTACATAATAGACAGGAGAATCTTCCCAACAAAGGGCTATACCATATATTTCAAAAGGGGCAATGCTGTTCAGTGCAGACTTTTTGCTGAAGTGGACATCAAAGTAGAACTCTCCAGCAGCTTCCCACAGACCCAGGAAAGAATCAAATCCACCAGTGACAGCACTAGCATTTATAGGACCCTTCTCTGATGCTTCTTTGACTCTTCCATTACATATCTCAGCTCCTTCACAGTGCTGTTTTCCGACATGATTATGATCATCACAAGTACCACCTCCTTCTATGCCCTTAGTTTCTAAAGTTGGATAAGGGGAAGTCCTTGCATTATCAATATGATGAGTTGTTTCATTAGGTTCACTACCAAGCTTTTTATCAAACGCCCCTTTGTCAGCAACTGTTTTCCTTTTTGCATTTTCTCCTCCTGCATCAGAAATAGTGACATTGACCTCCTTACTTCTTTCTAGGGATAATGTGGAAAAAACTTGATTCGCGTTATCCAGGCTAACAAAGCTACTAGTTGACCCTTCTGCAGAGGAGGTACTAGCTTCTTTGCGAGCACTATGTCCAGCAGCAGTAGTTATGACAGGCTGGGCGAGTGTTGGGACATCAAGTCCAAGAGACCTGAAAGCTGAAAATGCAGCAAGCCTTGCTTCCTCAGCTTTGTCAAGAACAATCTTCCGTGCACCATTTTTTATCTTTTTCGCAACTCCTAACTGGATCCTCCGTTGTGCAGAACCTTCCATAGTTGCATTTCCCAATTAACAGACAAGTAAATAAATCAGTTGACATGGTTATCCACAAGTCATACTAAATCGCAGGAAAATTGATATGCATAAATGAGAACCCGAAGGAATGCCAGCAGAAGGAATAAGGGAATAGTTAACAAATGCATGCCGCCAGAAGTACAATATATTGAATTGTGGTTCCAGTTCAAAGTTCAAACGGATAGTGGAGACTCTAGTGTTGCATCAAATAAATAAGAGAAAATAAGTCCAGCATGCTGCAAGGAAACAGGAACTGCAGAAATAAGAAACATAGAGGAATGAAGCAACAAGAGTGATGGTGACATTACGTTTCTCAGCTATTGTGCTTGTTACAATACTCCGTCCGGTCCACTTTATATGATTTTTTGGTATTTTTTCTAAGGTCCAAAATATTTGATTTTTTCAAAAACCAAGATGTTATTCGTTTTGACTTTCCAAAATAATCCTTGTTGATAAATTAAACACATAAAGCTCTCACAATTTTCTGAGTAAATTTTGAAAGAGATGAAGGTTAATTTAGTAAATGACATCTTTAATTAATGCTAAAAGGTGGATTCCTTGGTCTGTCTGAAAACAGTCAAAAAATCCAATAATATGGACCAGAGGGAGTATTTAATAAACCTTGCAGAACCATACGAAGTGAGTCAAATCATATATTACTATTTTAGGGATGTCAACAGAAGTTAGACCACTCCACGGATAAACACGGAGAAAGTAAGGGTATACCATCCGGCGCATGAAGCATTCTCAGTAGGGTAAGTAACGCAGGCCAAAATCAATGTAAGCTCACCTTGGTCAGCCCATGATGAAGACTCAAAAAGTGCTTTGAAAATCTCAGGTATTGATGCTTCAGCAATTGCTTCAGGAGTCCGAAGACCAGCTTTATATAGTGCTCTAGCTCGGGAACCCTGGTGACTGCTAGTTAGTTTTAAAGAACTTGACAAAAATAATAGAGAAAGCATAGAGAAGGGAGAAACCTAGTTACCTTAACATATGGAATGGTGGTGAGCTCTACAATCTCTGCCCTCACTCCAAATGAGACACGATTTTGGAACTTTGATACTAAGCCTTCAAGGTCATGCCAACCAAGCCTCTCACAGAAAACAGAAACCATGGAAGCAAACCTTCCAGCATTTTCTTGCAAGGCCTGAACCATGCCCCTTGCAACTCTAAATGCATCACAAACCTCGACAACTGGCACTTCCTTCATCCAACAACGAGACACTTGGGATTAGGAAGACTTAAGCAACAAGGAGTAAGAAATGCACATTGTCAGATGAGACGACTCAATGAGAGACAAGCATCACAAAAGCAATCAAATATAGATATAACATTTGATAAAAGTACATTTCAACCCAAACACATAAAAGGGTGAGATATATACACAAAAAGAAATATAGTCTTAAAATTTCCAGCTACAGAAAAAAGTGTTGGGAGGGGTAAAATCAAGTTCCCGCACTTCCAGGTGCTATACATAACAGAATAGAAAAGATAAATTGAAGACTAGATGATTTGAGGAATACAAGGCACACCCATTTATAGGTGTTAAATACGAGACATGTACGACAATTGTCCAATATGGTATAATTATAGAACATGACTCTACTCTAACATTAAAAACTTACTATTCTAACAGCAGTTATTCACAATCAAGCATAATGAGTGAGTTGTATACTGCAACTATGACCATGAGGAAGAAGAGGTGAGAGAGGGGGATTCAATGGTGTTAAATATTCATTTTACAGATAGTTACCTGCACAAGCCTTGAAATTATAAGAGCTACAAAGAATCTCCTACAGATGCGAAGCATTTGCTCATCCGAAAGCATATGGTCATTCAGAGATCTGTTCTCAAACTTTGCCTGCAACCCTTTAGCACCAGCCTTTGACCTATACGATGTACGAACTGGTGCACCATGAGCCATTCGCATCAAAAAGGGTTCTTGAACTCCAACACGGTTTCCAACTGACTGCACATCAACACACACAGACACCATTATCTCCAACGCAGTCATCATGATTGTAAGAACGGATTTATCTTGTGAAATAATGTCAGACAGTAATCAAATTAGCAGCGAAGCACAAACTGAAGACCTCAAATCTTGGTGTGCCAACTTCTAGCAAACAGAAGAAGTCTGGAAGCATCAAAATCACTTTGAAAATTAATTGATTGAGCTTCAAGTTGAAGTATTCATTTGGCATTGACTATTGAGAACTTAAAACCAAGCGATCAATCATAACTGTTCCTGCTGAAGAAAGTTCATTTTCTTCCAATAGTCCTTCATGTAATCAGATATTTCAGGATATGGAAAGAAAACAAAAGCTCCATACTTTACCAGCTAAACCTAGCATACTTCAGCTGGTAAACTATGTATTAACGCAAGATACTTCAGCTGCAAAAGAGTTAAGTAGTATATGCTAGGTTTAGCTGGCAAACTACATAACTCTTTTCCATCCATATGATACATAGCTCATGAATAATTAGCTTGCTTTCCTAGTAAAGCTGGCATACTTAAAAAAAGCTCAAGCCATCCAAACTTATTTGTTAAGGCAGGAGATGAGTACTCCCTCCGTCCCAAAATGAGTGTCTGGGTTTGACTGGGCACAAAGTTTAAGAAAATAAGGAAGACTTTATAATCTTGTGGTGTAAAATAAAAGATGTGTGTAATGTGGGCCAGAGTCTTTAGATCCTGTGGTCCAAAACAATTCTTAGATTTATAGAGTTGTCATAAAAGGAAAGAGGCACTCATTTTGGGACAAACAAAAAAGGAAAGGTAGACACTCATTTTGGGACGGAGGGAGTATCTTTTTAGATAATTGAGAGTAGTTGAATTATTAAGAGTGGTGCAAGTCCAGCCTCATGCAGTGCTTAAAGTCTAGTGGTCATATTATTTGTCTAGCAGAAAATGCATCAATGAGTGAAAGGTGTCGCAAAAACCAAGTTCAACTCCCAAACAATCCCTAGTGAAGGACAGTCTAGCAGCATGTACAAAGTCATCTAAATGAACCTGTCTTACTCGTATGATGTTCAACCAAGCAAACACAACCAGATGGACCTGTGGGACATCACAGAGCATGACAGGAGGACAAAGCATAGAACACTTGGGAAATACAAACACATCCCCCCTCCCCACCCCCACAATGGTTTTGAAAAAACCTGATGATTATGCAGCAAAACTGTACAGTTCAGTTACCTGATCCAGGGCGGACAACTCCATGAACCGCTGGTAATAGAGTTCCCAGTCAGGCTCAACGTCAACATTAATGGGTGTCACTAAGTAAACAACATGCAGATCAGATGCAAGTACAAACCCTTCCCTTGCTCTAATCAAATCATCCAAGACAACCTAGAGAAAAAGAAAACGAGCATTACTGAATTCCCATCCCGATAGTTGCACTCTGCTCAATTGCATAATGTAAACAAGGAACATTTGGGTAGAAGAACAAATGACAAGAATGATATGATGAAAAAGTGATTGCAATTGGAAACAGCCTCAGTTACCAGTGATTCTTCAGGGGAGAGAGAGCTGCCAAAAGATGCACGACCAAGAGGTGTGACTGTGTATAACTTGGTCTCTTCACTCCATTCAAGAAACTTTTTATGGCATAACCAGCGAAGAGAATCTTGTGCTGACTTAACCACATCATCAAATGGTTTTGTTGAATTGAGAAGGGTACACCTAACGTACCGGTTAATGTCACTAGCTGTTTGAACAATACCACCAGCAACAACTTCTAATATTGCGTGGATCATCCCATTCTTATCTTCAGATAAACAAGAATGTAATGGTGGACAGCTCTCGTTAAGGAGTGTCATTATTCGTTTGACTTCTTCGGGCTTGCAGATTAGCACCTGATGTAATAAAAGAATAGAACAAAATCAATCTTACAACAGCACATTTTCAGCTGCACTGATGTAAACAACTAGATGGTCAACTTGTGTAAACAACTTCAAAATTGTAATCTAACCAACATGTTACTGAGAATAGCTTGCAAATCAAATCTACAAATTACACATTTTGACTGAATGTCTTTTTCTTCTCCAATGATATAAGCTCAGAATGAGCAAGAAAAAGAATAGAATAGCAAAGGGTCAAAACATACACTCTCTCCTTTTGTATCTATACCCGTCCTACCAGCTCGACCAGCCATCTGTCGGTACCTTGTGCCATCAATAAAGTCACGACCAATCCGCGGTTGTCGGAAAATCACTCTTCGAGCAGGAAGGTTCACCCCCGCAGCTAAGGTTGACGTAGCTGTTAAGACACGTACAAGTCCTTTGCGGTAACAGGTTTCAACCGTTTCTCTTTCCTCAACCTTCATGACATACAAAACCTCAGATAATTGGAGATTTATTCCAAAATCATGGAAAAAGACAAATCACCAATAAAGTTAAAACAGGAAAATCTAGTGAGAAACATGTCACATGTAAGAGAACATATGTACGAAAGAAACAAAAGATAAACAAAACTTTTAAACAACATTACTGTGAGTCCAGCATGGTGATACGCAACACCAGCAGGAAGAGTCTCTTCCAGTACAGGATCCAACCCAGCTGGAGATCTTCGCAAAGCATCAATAGCAGAAGTAATATCAATTGACTCATTTTGGTCAAGCAGGTGATTGAAGGAATATCTTTTGAGATACTTTGCCACATGCCTAGCAGTAGATTCACATCCTTTGCGACTTGAGCAGAAAATTAGCACTGAGTGGCCTTCTTGAACAACCTGATAAATCTCAAGAGTGATAGTTTTTGTTGTTATTACTTTCAAAAAATGATGTTCTACGAACAAAAGTAAAAGATAAAATTCTACCTCATTGCAGAGCTCCACAATGTGATCAGGATCTTTACCACAAAGATCAGCTACTTTTGGGACAGTCCTAACAATGTCCATCTTTTGGTTATAAATTGTGCTACCCACTTTTATATATTCTTCCAGTGGAACAGGTCGAAACTCAGTCTGATATAAAGCTGCCTGCAAGAAATAACTTTGAAAGCTTCATGAGACATTCGGGATAGAATGACCAAGGCACTAATACACTCTACTTTCATGCATAAAGCACAAAAAAGGTACAGTCAGACACTGGACTATAAATGAAGTTAGCATTTCACCACACTGATAGTGTTCCGAGTTGCTTAAAAGCAAGATGACCTGTAGCTTCAGTTGTTCCCTTTCCTCATATAAAAATTACAAGGACAACCTCAGATAATGGTTTGGTTAAGTTGGACAGCATAACATCAAAAATCTAACTCATAAAGAAGAGACTGAGAATCATAAACACTCGTGAAAAAAGGTTTTACTACGGGAGGTATGATGGCATGCTCTTGAGTCAAGAACACAAGGTCCAAGATTAGAAGATTAAGATACATAGTCATAGAAGATCGTCCAAAAGAAACTATTCTATGCTTTTGTCATAGTCACAATTCAGTCCCAAACCGCTCTTTAGCTATGCAGTGCGGACTCTTCATGTTTGTTGCTGCACCAGTGTCGACGCAACACTGGTACTGGTAAGGGTGTAGGTTTCATACTGGATATGGTCAATCAACATCGAATCATTTGACCACAATCCATGGACAAATTTGAGGAAAAATTGACTAAAACTCTAGATGCTAGTGCCTACAACAGTACAACTTGAGAAATTCTCAAAATGAAAGATTGAATTATTGGCTGCACTCCACAACCTACAGGTAAATATTCCACAAAATATCTCTCATAATTTAGGATATTGTTATAGCTCTATTTTAGAATTTTGAATTTTGAATTTTTTTAGCCCAATCACCGCACTGTACAGCATTCGAAACTCAGCGGATAGTGGGTCCACCCCTCTACCCTTCTCCACTTAAATACCAACATTTTGCCTGCGGCAGGGTTCAAACCTGTGACGTGCGCCAAAACCCACACATCACAAGTTACGGTCTTGCTACTATACTAACGTGCTTATGTTGCGTATAATGTTAATCCCGAAGCGGATCAATTCCAACAAGCCTTGGGACTCATGATAATAGATTTTTTATTGAAGAACTAAAAAGGCATGAATTTCATCTTACTTGAAGCCAATCAGCAACTGCTGTCACATTTGGTAAAGTTGCACTCATGCCAACAATTTGGAGACTGCTGGCAGGGTCAACTTTTCCACTGCTCGTACCTGAACTTTCTCCACTGGATGACTCTGTATTTCCTTCACCAGATGCATAGCGGAGCTTGGTCAGCATCAACTCCAACAGATAACCTCTACTCTGGTCTCCAACCTAACATGTAACTCAAAAGACCAAGATGATTAAAAATTAATAAATGCATAAAATTACGCGTTCCAGCTAAGACGCCAAAATAGCAGCTTCGAGCAAATAGAAGACAATCTTAAATGATGGAAGGTTTTAGCTGGACATCATTAAAATAAAATAAGAAAAATAAATAGAAAAGAATTTTTCGTCAATACCATGTGGAGTTCATCAATCACTATGATACCAAGCTCCGACAAACGACCCTCTTCTAGTAATCGGTTAATTAAGGAATTTGCCTTCTCAATAGTGCAGACAGCTATGGCGGTATCCTTGGGAAGACTTCCACCTCCCTGATTCCCATAATAGCTGCGAACTTGCTTCCCAACTGGTTCCAAAAGGACCTCAAGATGTTCTGCCTGCACAAGTTTAAACATAAAACATTACCAAAAAAAAAAAAAAAATAGTCGAAGTAATATGATATATATCCCTAAATATCTGAAATAAAGATCACTTTGAAAGCTAGATATCTTCACCTTCTCTGCGCAAATGGATACATATGGAAGCACAAGAAGTCCCATTTTTCCGGATAATAAAATTCTCCGTAACATTAATATTTCAGCAACAAAGCTTTTACCAGCACTACAGAAAATAAAGAAACCTGGTTAAACAACAGAGAGGTGGTTTGAAATCTGTTACATAACAGTAGCACCGCCAGAACAACAGAGCAAAAGCAATATTTCCAGAACAGAATATATACTTTTTGAGAAGGAAAAAAAAGTACAAGTAGAGGCTTTCAGAAGCTCAATACCCAAAGGGGGGGAAAATACCTAAAAGAGGACCTGATCAAGTGACCAAGATACTAAGAAAAATGTGCATGATAATACCTTCTATTAAACTATTATGATACTCACTTGGAAAATTTTCAAGGACCGTGTCAATTGAGCTAGAGAAATGGTCCTATCCGGAAAGAAAACGGAAAAAGAAACCCTCCTATGGAAATTATCACACATAGTTTAGGTGAACTCCAGGATAAGAAGAGGGACAACTCTTTAACTGAAAGTCCAATGTTGTATGTAAAGCCCATAACTTAGGTGCAAAAAGGCAAATAAGGACAGCAAGGAAAATACTTCAGCTATCCCAGATAATAAATCACACAAATCAAACCTCGAGGCTGTTCAACATAAAGTTCAAGTGATGCAATTTAGTGGTTTGCAAGTTCATAAGTTATAACCAGATACGAGACATGAGATCAACATTTGGTGCCACAAATTTGTCTAAATAACTTTTAGTGTCTAACATTTTATGTGACACTAGTATTCAGACATGAGATCAAGTTTGCTTGATAAGCTAAAAATATTGTCATCGACTGGAAGTACTAGATTGATGCAATGCAAACCAAGCCAAGACCCTTTACTAGAAGTGAAGCATAGGCAATTGATGCGGGGCAAATTGAGCCAAAGCGTCAACCATCAAGAACCAAGCGTGAAGAGCACAAAGGATCCAATGCAAGGGCTCCAGAGGAGGGTTCGAGAGTGATTTGGAATCATGGGCTTGAGCACAATTGAGGGAGCGCCGACTACGGACCAAGGAGGAACACTTAGAGTCCATTTTGAGTCGTATCCATACCTCCCAGGAAGAGGCGGACCGCCCCATACACTAGGCAGACCGCCTACTCGAACATCACTCTCTGGACTTTGTGAGGCGGAGCGCCTCCCTTCTTGAGGCGAGCGCCTCCCACTGCTGTGGCCTTGACGGGATTCCTACTACTTTGTGGTGTAATTCCAACGATAGCCCTAAGTGACTTGTATTGTTTTGACTAGACTAAGGGGCTATTTAGACATTTCATTTAGAAGTGTGGTGAACCTATAAATACCACACTTAGTCATTTATTTCATTAGCTTGTTTAGATTTGAAGAATAGACTTAGAGAAAGAGAGGCAAGGCCTTCTTCTTTGTAGAAGCTTGAAGCTTCGGATTATCTCTTGCTTGGGACCTATGGAGATTCGTCACTAGTACGAATTCTTGTATGGTTCGAGTTTCCCTTCCTCTCTCGGATATTCAATTCATGGTTTGAATCGTTTATCCATTCATTTCTTCTATTTTTGTTCTTCCCCGTCCCTACTTTCTTGTTATCTTGTGATTGTTGCTTTCGCATCCTTGTTATTTGCTTCCGCATATCTACCCCGTATCATCTTGGTATCAGAGTAAGGCTCGGGATTTGTTCTTACAAACCCTCGATCCTTGTTCATCCTATCTTTACTTTATTGTTATTGTGTTTATGTTCTTTGAGAAAAGAAGAAAAACAAAAAAATTGAAAAAGTAAAAAAATTACAAAAAAATCTTATTGTGGATTGGATTTGATGATCCGTTGGTTGTTTGATATCGGGGATTGATCTATGGTGATTACCCGTTGATTTGGTACCCTTATTACAAGATTTGGTGTTGAAAATCAAAAGTTGAAAAAATCAAAAACCCCAAAATTGAAAAACCATTGAATTTGATTGAAATCTCTTAATTTGGATCCGTTATGGATTGGGTGTTGTCATAAATCATTGGGGATTGATTGGAGTAGTTGAAAACACCATTGGGTACCTTTGGATTGGAAAAACACCTTGAAAATGTTGCAAAACGAGCCAAAAATACGTTTTGCAAAGTTGCAGGAAACAGTGGTAGGCGGGCGCCTACTCTGGGGAGGCGGACCGCCTCCTCCTGATCAGCTCTCTGGACTTTTTGGGGCGGACCGCCCAGGGTCTGAGGCGGAGCGCTTCTTTGCTGAAGGGGTTCCCAGGTAGTTTTTTGCCTAGGTTTCCATTGTTATTCGCCTACGGGCCTCTTGGTTAGTGTTCCTAAGGTATTAGTCCTACTTTATTAACACTAATCTTTGATCCTTCAGGGTGTTGTGTGTCTTGGAGTCTTTACTTAAAGTCGTAGAACTTCTTTGGCCTCAAGTGCGCACTATAAATAGCTTCCGTACATCGAGTCGCATCAACTCCACTCCGAGCCTTTACTTGGATATACTAGTTGATTGATCTTACCATTGTGGTTCCTAAAAGAGATAAGGGCATCTTTGATTGGGGGTTTGGGAGTGTGCACCCTAAAAGAGTGTTGAGAGCCACCACCAAAGGTAAGGGAGAGCAAGTGAGGTTGTTTATACTAACCTTTGCACTTTCTTAAAATGTCTTTTGTAGGTACAAGGAGCCATAAGGGAGGTTTGGAGGGAAGTAGGTGTGGTGAGAAAGGTGTAAGTAAGAGGGAGTTAGTTGACACCTACCTTCCGATCTTGGCTCAAATAGAGGAAATAGACACTCGACTCCAACACTTGAAGGATTAGATGGAAGAGAATGAGGCCGAGGGAAGAGATGGCATGAGTCGCACGATGGGTTATGGTATTGCCAGTAGTGGTGAAATGAGGAAGTACCCAACTAGCGTTGGTACTATTGATGGGAAGTGTAAAGGGCATTACCTAGATGAAGTCATGAGAGAAAGAACGTGGTGTCAATTCATAGTGAGCCTTAATGGGAATCATGGGTATGTGTTTCAAGTGGATGATGGTAAAGCAAGTTGGATTAGCCATCTTGTAGTGAGAAGGTTGGGAATACCTTGTGTTGATGGAATGGCTAGGGTAGTTATTTCACAAAGGAACTTTGAAGAAGAAGTGGAGTGCAAAGTAGGCCCTTTAGTGGGATGTGATGTTATGTTGGGAAAGCCTTGGCTTTTCAATAGGCCCTTCAAGCTCGACAAATTCTTTGATGGCTACCATGCTAAAGTACAAGGGAAGATACAATTCCTCCTTCTTAGGAAAGAAGAAGTACAACCAAGAAAGCCCATGAACATGAGAAATTAAGGGACACCATCGAGGAGAAGCCCTATGACTCAAAGAGTGCAAACAAGAAGTCCTACGAACATGAGAAGTAGTGGGACACTATTGAAGAGAAGTCACAATCTCAAGCAATGGTGGGACTAGTGCAAGAAGAGAGTTGACCTATGTCAACAAGGTGAACCCCAAACCACAAGCTCCAAAACAAAGTGGTTCACCTACAAAGAAGAAAGAGACATCAAGTGATGAGTCTGTTAGTCCTAAATTCCGGGTTGATGTTAGAAGTCCACCTACTCCGGCTATGGGTATTCTTGGGCCTCGTCCCAACTCACCCGAATTTGAGAGACAAAAGATTGAGAGGAGTAAGGGAGTGACCGGTGACATTCCTCGAGTGGAAAAAGGAGATGATGTGATGAGTGATGTGAGTGGGATGTCACCACCCGAATCTACACCCGACCTTGAAAAGAAAATGAGGTAAAAGAAAGAGGGAAAAAGAATTGTAAAGAGTGAGGACACCCCTTATTCTAATCCTAACCCTTTATCTTTTTCTTCTACTTGTGTGACTTATTGTGTAGGAAATCTTGGAGGCAAGCCATTGGAGCCTCAATCATCTTCCAGAATAGAAGGGCACGGTGAAGCAAACCTTCAATGTGAGCTTCAAGGTGGAGAGCCAATTCAAGACACTTCAAGTGCATTGAGTGAGCTAGATGGCCATTCAAAGGTATGTGAAAGTTCTTCCCCTGAACATGTTGCTTCATTGTCATGTGAGAGTGTTTGTGAGACCTCTATACTAGTTGATGATATATGTGATTACAATGTGTTTGCAACTACTGTGGAGCCAAATGGTCAACTTGTGTGTGATTATGAACCACTAGTTGAGAGGAATGATAAGTCACATCATGATGTGAGCTCGATTTTCATTGAACCTCTCTTTAGTGAAGATTGTGTAGTTGACCTTGATTGTGACCTTTGCTATGACACACCACCAATTTTTGATAAAGGGGAAGACGAGTTGAATGAATACCCTATCCTTTTCCTTGATGAATTGCTTGATAATGGTGGACCTATGTGTAGTAGTGAGGATGGTAGTAACCTTGAGGAGTCCCTAGTGGATGGGATGGAAAGGCTTAATTTTGATGACTCCTCAAGTGTGTATGAAGAGTGTGAACTTGACCCTCCATGGTTTGAAAGGTTTAACTCTATAGACAATTCATTGTTTGAGACTCTAAGTGAGATGAATGACCTTGGAATTGATTGTGTTGGTCCATCTGCTAGTAGTCCTAATCTTGATTGTGTGGACTATAATGATGAAGAAGCCATTAAGGAAGCCTTCCTTGATAGTTTGTCTAGTGAGGGAGATTGTCTTAGAGGTGGATCGGAGGGTGAGGAAGTCACTTTTGGTGTGTGTAAGAGTGCTTCCAAGAAGGGGAGTGGAGTATTTGATGATAATTGTCGCTTGAATTATGTTGCTTACTCCATCCCATATGTTGATCACACCTTGAGTGTTGAGCATGCCAAAGTCAATGTGTCACATTGTGATAGTATTGATTTGAAGGCTTGGTGTGTTGGTCATAAGCTTAGGGGTCATAGGGAAGTTGATTGCTACATCTTGCATGTTCCATGTCCTATTGATCTCTTTGCTTGTTCTTGTGTTGGATGCACTTTCTTACATGAGCTTTTTTATTGGTATTGATGCTTGGCTCTATCATAAGAGTGTGTTTTCCCACACTTTATGCACTAACCTACTCTCGTAGTGGGAAGCTTTGTTTGTGCTTGTTTTGAATGTAGGCTTAATGGTTTGATTTTGAGGACGAAATCCTTTCAAGAAGGGGAGGATGATACGGGGCAAATTGAGCCAAAGCGTCAACCATCAAGAACCAAGCGTGAAGAGCACAAAGGATCCAATGCAAGGGCTCCAGAGGAGGGTTCGAGAGTGGTTTGGAGTCATGGGCTTGAGCACAATTGAGGGAGCGCCGACTACGGACCAAGGAGGAACACTTAGAGTCCATTTTGAGTCGTATCCATACCTCCCAGGAAGAGGCGGACCGCCCCATACACTAGGCGGACCGCCTACTCGAACATCACTCTCTGGACTTTGTGAGGCGGAGCGCCTCCCTTCTTGAGGCGAGCGTCTCCCACTGCTGTGGCCTTGACGGGATTCCTACTACTTTGTGGTGTAATTCCAACTATAGCCCTAAGTGACTTGTATTGTTTTGACTAGACTTAGGGGCTATTTAGACATTTCATTTAGAAGTGTGGTGAACCAATAAATACCACACTTAGTCATTTATTTCATTAGCTTGTTTAGATTTGAATAATAGACTTAGAGAAAGAGAGGCCAGGCCTTCATCTTTGTAGAAGCTTGAAGCTTCGGATTACCTCTTGCTTGGGATCTATGGAGATTCGTCACTAGTACGAATTCTTGTATGGTTCGAGTTTCCCTTCCTCTCTCAGATATTCCATTCATGGTTTGAATCATTTATCCATTCTTTTCTTCTATTTCTGTTCTTCCCCATCCCTACTTTCTTGTTATCTTGTGATTGTTGCTTTCGCATCCTTGTTATTTGCTTCCGCATATCTACCCCGTATCAGCAATCCATGATGCTCACCTTCACTTGGTATGGATATGGAAGATGGGAGCTCTGGAAGCGACTTAAACATCATACATTGGAGCACCATGGAAGGAGGACCATCTAGGCTACAAGGAAAAGCATCCGGGACATATTTTGGGACGCCTCAAGAAGCCACAGGAAGGGGCGGACCACCTCCCAGAGTGGGTGGACCACCTGGTTGAAAAGGAGCCAAAATTTGGCTTAAGTGTGGATTTCGGAGCTCTCTGGACTTTCACTGGGCGGACCGCCTCTGTGTTTGGGCGGACCGACCACTTCACTGCAGGCCACAGCACACTCCAACAGAGGCGGACCGCCTCCCAGTATGGGCGGGGCGCCTACTTTGCTGTGCAACCATCCGAAATTCCCACTATTTTGTTGTGTAATTCCAACTTTAGCCCTAACTTACTTCTATTGTTTTAATCCACTTTGGGGGTGTTTAGGACCTTTCACTATGTAATGTAGAAGACTATAAGAGTCTTCATTAGGGCCTTTATTTATTTACTTACTTTGAAAACACAAAACACAAGAGAATTCTCTCTATTGAACCTTATGAAATTTAGCTTGAATTCAATTGGAAGATTCCAAGTTGAACCTCAAACCTCTCCGATCATTCTATTTGCAAGGACCTCGTGATTCTTGAGGATAGTTGCATAGCGTAGGTGATTCTTGACCTTCGTTCGGGATGTAACGAAACATTGTTCTTTGTTGCTACTTGAACAATCGTGTGAGTCTCGTCTCGTTTTTATCTTTTATCGCTTCCGTAGTTTCGATTACATCACAGATGCAGGACTAGACACAGGAAGATAATAATATTTTCCTCCAATAAAGACAACAAAATAATCATTATGATAGTGGCAATCATAGCATGACATTAGAAGGAAAAAATACAGCATTAGCAATTGAAACAGCAACAAAGATAATAAGGAAGAGAATAGTAAAGTTTGTCTGTAGATTGGGTAATAAAAGGTTCAGGTTCCTTAAAGAAGTACAGAAGTATCCCAAGCAGCAAGCAATATGTAATGACTTGGACCAATTTAAATGCTACAAGAGTGCAAAACAATCCTGAGCACCTAGCAAAACGTAATGATTTGCAACTAGTTAAATGTTCCAACAGAAAGTATGGAGCTCATAAAGATACTTTAGTTTTTACAGAGAACAAGACCAGATGAACATTGTTGACATTTTTCTACCATTTACTGTTATCATGAATGACAATAATACCATGTAAAAAGGCCAAGTGCAAAAGTTCATTTGAAACGCGTAGAAGAAGAAGAGGACCACAAGAGCACCATGTCCCTAGAATCAGGCGAAATCGAACTAATCTAATACTAATTTAAGACCAGTAACAGAAATAAAGTGGACTAGCATTTCATTTGATGGGTATCTTACACTAACTTCAAGAAACTGATACAACTCAACCTTGGTTCTACTCTAGTAACACATACTCCAACTTCCACAACTTCGGAAACTTAAAAAGCTGTCAACATCGAGCAGTAGTTGAATAATATCGGGTTTCGACTTATAATGACTAAGATATAGAGTATGGTTATATTTTTGCAGGATAATCAACAGAAAAGGTCAACATCATAAAAATGGTGAATATGTTTAATAGCATTCCAAATCACAGTCAGCTATAGACCTGGTAGAAGCACAGTATACAAGATTCCGGTTCTGCAAAACTCCATCCACTAGAAGACAATCAACCTGCAGGACGCAGAATGCATTTCCATTAGACTGTCACTATAAAGAACACTTAGTTCATAAAACTTCAACTGACAACTTTTAGAAGCCTCAACCTCATAATCCTTGAATACCCTCAAACAGAATTCATGACAAAAACTTGAGATTAAATCAAAGTAAAAGACAAACCATTTTGATCTTCATATATAAATGGAACAAGAGCAAACCCAAAGTAAATATTCTTCCACCTCTTCATCACCTCACTAAAAGCAATCAAGTCTGCACTTCATCAGGTGACTCTTCTTAAACTCTGGCAACTTCCCCTACTTCTTCCTCTTCTCTTACCTGATAGTCTCTCAACATCCATTCTCCCCCCTAATTCATGTAAGCTTGATTCTTGTTCTTTTACTGCAACACCTCCCCTCCCCCCACCCCCCGGCCTACCCCTGATCATCAGTTCCCTCCCCACAAATTTTGCAATGTCACTTCTATCATTGTTGATGCAATGTTGTCATTATCCTCCTCTTACCCGCTACTCTCTCAACATGCATTCTCCCCCTAATTCATGTAAGCTTGATTCTTGTTCTTTTACTGCAACACCCCCCCCCCCCCTCCCCCCGCGCGCGCGACAAGATTCATATGATCTCCTTTTGCTATTTCTATCCTGCAAATTTTCCCCTTTGACATAAAAGCCCAACCCAGGTCAAACTTTGGTTTTGATATTCGCTTTTTACCCTTTTCTTCCTGGAATTAGTTGCTAAACAACTTCCCTTTTTTTTTCTTAATCTTGTTATATCAGCAATATAGTTTAGATTCTTTTTCTTTCGTAAAATTTGTGGATAATAAAACATGCTTGACAAATTACCAGTTATCTGGAGCCCCTAAATTTACGCAGTATACTCAAAAGAATCATAATTCTAACATCTGGAACACAAAATACAGTTATCCACTCTGTCACTCCTGATTGTACAAATGAATATTCATTTCATAATCAATGCTAAGGGTAAACCATTCAATCATTCCAGATCTATGAAATGTAAAGTTTCTTAAGCCTAACAATCTAAAGATGAAAAGATTCAACTAAAGGTAAATAGCATACCTGCCACGCATATAATTTTGAAATACCCTTTTTCCTGTAAATGCTGCATATTTCAGAAGGTAGCCAGTGGTTGAGATCTAAATGATTCTTTAGTGGTGCACTGCTTGAAGGGGTGTTTTCTTTACTTGATAAGGATTCAGCCGTATAACGATTAAGTTTCTCCTGGGGTGTCGTTGATGCCATTATATCAGTATCCTGGATAAAAACATCCTTGTTACCCTTAGCAACAGGACATCCTGGAGTCATGTCTTGTATTTCAAGGATAATGCCTTTTGTTTGAGCTTCCTTGCAAGGGCCGAGAACAGAAGAGCTACTTAAACTTACATGATTATGGGCCCCAGCTTTCTTGCCACTAATAATCTGGATGTCCGTGTTACTTCTGTGAGATTGTATGGTATCGAAAGTTTTTTCGTCGGATGCAAAATCAAAATGCTTAACAGGCATCGGGGATTTCTCTCCATCCATATCCTTTCCCAGCTTCCTCAGTGAACCAACAGCAGAAACATTGCCAGCATCAGAAACTGTCTTACCCTCATTAAATATTTTGTTGGACTTAGTACCACACTCTCCATTTCCAAGACCATTGGAACTGATTATCTCATTATGAGTTTTTGAAGCGTCAGACTCTTGTGCTGCTTGAAAAGAAAATTTATCACTTCCAGCCAACAAACCATCAGCAACTTGAATAGCTTCATTCCAAAATGCTTCTCCGGGTGAAAATATGGAGCTACTACGAGTTGACTTGGGAGTATCACCAACAGGAAGCTTTGTAGATGTTGAACCAGGTGTCTCAGATTCAGTAGAACCAGGTGGCACAGATTTATTTGACCCAATAACAGGTGCATTGTTACATTTTCTCAAGCTTGCCTGAGCTTCACCTGATGTATGCTCCTCTGTTACCTAGCATAGCAAATGCTCACAGCGGTGATTTGGTTATCAAAAATCCGGTGAATCAATGTGGTGGTAGTGTGAGAAGATATAAGACCTACCTCAGTAGAGTTTAACGCTGCGCCCAGAGAATTTAATTTCTTGCTGATATTGGACTCGTTTGCACTCGAGATGCAGCGGATTCTTTTTGCATTTTTATAATCGACTTCAAGAACGGAAGGGCTACCGCTCCTTTTACTAGCACCCTCACACAGTGCTGAAGGTAAACTTAAACTAGATGGCAGATCACTGGAAACAGGAAAACATAGAAAATTACTAAGCAAAATAACATAGCAGACAAATCCAGCTTAGTGACCACATTAGCCACAAAACAATCGCCACCAGCAAATCAGACTAGAAGGCATTATTACCTGAAATATAACGGCAGGAAGTTGGAAGCAAACTTCTTAAGTTCTGAGTTTCCGGTAGCCTGTATAGTAACCAATAAATCTTCTCCATGACCTCTATTTTCAACATGTGAATCACCGGAAGTAACAGACTTCTCCTTTGAAGCTTTTGTTTCAGAAGTTGTAGATTGTGCTTCGACAAAAGAAGCAGCCTTTTTATTTTCATCGTTTAGATATGGACCAATCTCTAACGTCAGATTTCTCTTTACCGGTGCTCCTCTATCTTTATGCAAAGGTTTATCATCATCCTGAGAAGTCACTAAATACCCATCCAATGAACCTTTTGTGCTAGGAGACTCTTCAAGTGAAGTCTTAACATCTTTCTTGGCTCTTGCAGATTTCAGACTCGGTGACGAAGACTTCCTTTTCTTTTTCGAAGCAAAAAACTAATAGCAACAACAGTCAACACAGCAACCAAACCAAATATTAGCAAATAATATCCAAAATCATCAAAGCATGATAAAAAGAGAAAGCAAATAAAGGAAGATACAATTTCCAACCTAGCACCCAAGGTTGTGACCTAGTGGTCAACGAAATGGGAGGATAACCATGAGGTCTCGGGTTCAAATACCACTAGAGGCAAAAAAACACTATGTGATTTCTTCCCATATGTCTCCTAGCTTAGACAGAATTACCCGGTATCTATACTAGTGAGAGATAGCACGCACTCAGTGGAAAGTTGAAGTGCGCGCAAGCTGTCCAGACACCACCATCAAAAAAATAAATTTTCCCCCATCATGTAGGGGTAAAGTCTGCGTATGCCCCACCCTTCCGGGACCCTACTTGTCGGATCATACTGGATATGGTGTTGTGACATAGTGGTACAAAAAATCGGAGGAAAACCATAAAGTCTTAAGGTTTCAAATCCTGACTGGAGGCAAAAAAAATACTAGGCGATTTCTTTCATATCTCCCTAAGCCTTGATTGGATATAATTACGTGGTACTTATACTAGTGGGAGGTAGTACGCACCCGATGGAATAGTCTAGGTGCGCCCCACCATCAAAAAAAAGCTGCCCCCATCATGTGGAAATGATGCAAAATGGAATTTTTAAGCAAATCTACTACAACTACTCGATTGGGAATTGTATAGTATTACGATTACGAGAAAATAAAACCAAAAATATCCAAGAAAATGAAAAGATAACAAAAAAAATCAAGAAATATCACCCGATTAAGTGAAAATTAATATAACCACCTACCCAGCAAAATCCCACAAGTGGGGTCGATATACACAGACCTTACCCCAACCTCGAGTAAAGTAGAACAACAACAATGTAGCCAGTATAAGTGAAAATTAATGCAAGATTAAATATTTAATTTCTTAGAACATTTAAATCAATAAATTACAATGTTAATCATAAAAAAATTAGGGTTTATAAGGAGAAATGAAAAGGGCACTAACTTGATCAATGCGTGCTTTATCAGAAGCCATGAGAAGAAACAAACCCAGTTAAAGATTTGATAATAAATTGGGAATTTTGTATTAGTGGGATGTGGCTATGGAACAGTAGGCATTTGAATATTTGTAAGACCGCGTAATAATAGAGAGAGGAAAAGGAAGTATTGTGTATTTGATTTTTCAAATGTTGCGGATTGATTTGCAATTATGACCTTGGGTTTTAGAATATATTCACTTTTATGCCCCTGAACTGTGAAATATGCACTTATCACGTCTGTTCTGTCTCTCTCAAATTAATGCTTGGAAAATGGGAACTACTTAAAGGAAAAGAATGGAAGGGAAACTGAGCTAGCGTTTGCATATAGATTTGGTTGAAAAATATAAAACTTGAGTTTTTTAAGTTAAATTAAAAAATAATTTTTTGAAATTTGAAATTGTATTTGGATATATATGTCACTTGAAAAACATTTAAAGTTTTGTAAGTAAGAAAAAAAATTCTAAATTCCCAAAAATTGGTTGAGTTGAAGATTTGATTTTTAATTTTCGGAAAAGGGTCGTATCTACCCCTCTACTATCAAATATTAGTTATAACTCACCTCCGTTATACTTTTGCTTGGTATCTACCCCTGCCGTTAAGAAAACTCATATATTTGCCCCTATTTTTAACGGAGCAATGTTCCAGCCTCACTACTGCCACGTGGCGCGCATCCAAGCAATGATCTATTTTTATTTTTAACCCAATTAAATCATTCTATTTCTTGTATATGTTTAATTTTATAAATTATTCATTTACTTAATTTTAGATTTTTGAAATTATAAAATGATGCAGCTAATTTATCCAAATAGATCATACTCATTCGTTAATTAAGGATGAATCTTTAATTAATGTCACCCATCTTTCTCTCTTCTCTCTCTCCTTTAATTTCTTTTAATTGTAAAATTCTGGTGCTTTCATTTGTGGCTACTAATAATTATTTGTGAAAATTTTATCAAATCAATTATTTAAAACTTTTTTTTACCAATATATCTATGTATTATTAACAGTGTGCAAAATCTATATTTTTTATTTGTACAAATATAACGTATTTATATATTTTTTCAAATATATACTTAATATGCACCAAATATAATTTTAACGGTGTTAATATAATGCGCATGTGTGTGTGTGTGTGTGTGTGTATAGTGTATTAAATATTTATTTATTCACTAATATTTTTGCATATAAGCTCTCATTATTTATCATGTATTCATCTATTATTTATGTCTCATTATATTTATGTTGAACATAATATAGACATGATATGTAGTATGTATCCATTCCGTATTATGTATTTTTTAAATTTAGTTATCAAAATATTTTTATATGAATTTATTACGTATCATGTATATATCTGTTATTTATATTTGTATGTGATATGTATTTCAATTGAGACTAACTTTTAATTTCATAAAACTAAAAACTAAAAAGATAGCAGCCATAATTCGTGGGATTCAGTTTGATCGGTTCCTTTAGATGACGCCTAATATCTATTAAAGAGACAAATAGTCTTAATTCTAGGCAACAAATATTTACCAATTTTTTGCTTTTAGTATTTGATTTTCCCGTATAATTGACTAAAAGCTATGCTATTTTTTATTTGGGGTTAGAGAAAATTAATACACTATATATAGGCAGTTATTTATAATTTTTTGCCCAAAAAAAATCATATCCAAGTATATAATCCAACTCTCCATATTTTGGCTTGACAATATCGTCCGAAGAAGAACTAAAAAAAAATACCGCTGTTTGGTACCCCAAACTCGCCCATGAAAATTCTTAAAAAATATCAAGATATAATCTTTTTTATTAATTGTTAGACACGTGGCAAAATTAATTGTAAAATATTATATTTTTTACATTAGCTAATTGTACCCGAGATTGGTTATTGGGTGTTCTAATTTGGGTTAAAGATTTTGGTTACTAATTGAGGCTATAAAAAAAAAAGGTGAGGCTTTAGATTAGCGCCACGTGGCGAGGGCAAAGCTAGGGTGGGGTCTCTGTTAGATGGAGGGATAGATATATGAGTTTTCTTAACGGCAGGGGTAGATACCAAGCAAAAGTATAACGGAGGTGAGTTATAACTAATATTTGATAGTAGAGGGGTATATATGACCCTTTTCTGGACAAATTCTATAAAGAAACAATGATTTGAAATATGAAAAAGGGTCAAAACTACCCCTAACCTATTCGAAATGAGGTAAATTTGTGTCCATCTATTTTTGCAACTATTGCCCTCACCATTAATTTTGTGGCTCACTAATGCCACTCTCACTAGCATCTCACTTTTAGTGAATCTTTTTTTTTTTAACTTAATTATATGGTGCCCAACCATTGATCCTTCCCAATTAAAATAACTCCAACACATTTTTCATACTCAACCCTTGAATAATCCGACCCAACCCCCTTAATAATATAATCCGCCAAGCATTTCCTCTTCTTCTTAACTATATTTTTAACTCCTTCCTCATTGTGTTATAATGGAGCTCCACTAATTCCTTCTTCCAACTAAGAATTACGATTCCTAAATTTTCTCAATCCTTTGCAATTAATTTCTTATTCTCTTTTATTTCATTCATTGGGATTATAATGTCTGAATCTTCGGTTTCATCTCGTGACCAAGTTCAATCCCGTATATGTCATTGCGAATTAATTGCTAACCAATTTATAACATGGACTCCCATGAACGTTTGACGCTGATTCTACAAATGTCTTCGATCAGGTGTTTGTAATTTGTTTTTTTTTTATTCCTATATTTTATATAGAGTAGCTGAAAATGAGTATGTTTGTATTAATTAGGCCTCTTCCTGTGATTTTTGGCTATGGCATGATGAAGAATATCTACCTCATGCTACAATGGTGATCAATAACCTAAAAAGATCGTTGGATGAAGTTCGTCAAGAAAGACACAATTTGCAGAACACGGTGGCCGAATTGGTTGTTAGTAATGCTGCAGATTTGAAAAAAGTTTCTATCTTGGAAAAAAAGTTGGTGACTTGGAGTTGAAAGTGCATGGATGGAAAACCTTTCTTCTAGCTTCTTGGATAATTTTTTTAGGTTTTATAGTTGTCAAATTTGTGTAGTGTTGTGAAATTGGTGGCTGGAAAGCTTAAGACATGTTGATGTATTTTAGTTGTGCTCATCAATGACAAATATGGTGTTTTGGTTCTAATAACTTCATCAAATTAGTTAAATAATATGATGTCATACGTTAGTTGAATTGTTAACTAATACAATTCTGCTCTACATATAAAAGGTGATGTCATTCATTCCAGACTTTGAATACCATAAACTAACACAAAATGGACATGAATTCACATAAACGAGGTCTAAATACCATTGTCATACACAAAAGGACACGTAAGCTTCATTTGTTCGCATATGGAGGTCTGAATCTAAATGATTCGGATCTTAGCCATTAAGTGCATTTTTTTAGAGAATCTCATCACTTAATACAGCTTAATAACTCTTTCCAATCCAGATAAAAAACACAGTCTGTAAATCATCTAGACTCTTTTGCGCTCTTTTATTTTCTTTAACGTTAAATCTTACAAATTAAATTAACATTGACTTTCTTCTCCAATCTTCTGGTAGCAGTTCTTCGACTCACCTCTCTCCTCAATTATCGAACCAATGAAAACATCAAAATATTGTATTATTCATCATCTAACACAAAAGAAACAAGAAATAGACAAATGAAAATGACTATAAGCATTCCTTTTAAATTTATTATGCTTCATCACAACAACTCATTGGCCTAAACATATATAAATTGTAATGTTATCACCGGAAAAATTACCTAGATGACAGATTACAAGGACCATTTCATGGAAAACAACCAGGAACCAGATCTAGAAGTCCTCAATGTCTTCCATAAAGGGATCGTGATCAAATCTCTGATCTCCTACCACTCGGCACCACCTTAATAGAGGCGTTTTTTTGTGTGGGTCCAATAGTGGAAGTATGTGGTGGGATGGATTTTGGAGATTGAAAAAATAACAGAGTTAAAAATTGAATTAAAAATCTTCTTTTGTTCTTTGAAATTTTGAGTTGGATATTAAACAAGGATTTTAATGGAGAATTGGAGATTTTGTTGTTTAATTTATTGGTTGACATACGAGGACTACAACGGTGGGGGATTTTCTATGACACACGTGATGGAGGGCTATGGTCGAAAGTGGTGAATATAGTTTTTATTTGTTTTTAATTTTTAATTAAATTAAATTAAATTATATTCATTCAGATTGTTAAAAGAAAAATCGACTTAATTAATTTAGTATTATATATAAATACAATATCTTAATAATCTGATATATATTCAGATTGAGACGTCTTATTCTTAATAAAAATAAATGACTCTTTAGTTAAAGTTGCTATTACATAGCAAATTCACCATGACCAAAAGACATCTTAGTTAAAGTTGCTATTACATAGCAGATTCAACATCACAAAAGGACAAGCAAAAACAAACAAATTTTAAAGTTTAAACAAGTTTTAACAAAATGCAACTAAACATCTCATATGTATAGTTCATACTTCTTATCCCTTTTAGTCTTCAACTTGCCAATTCTTTGTTCATTTTCTGCTACCAGTTGGTTAGAAGTTGCAACTTTTTGGCCTTTCCAAGTCAGTTTCTTTGCTTCAAAGGGCAAATCACTTGGCAGATTCACACCACCATTTTTATTTCCTATAAAGGGAATTTTCCTTGTTCTAGTAGGCTTCTGCAGCAGATTTCTATGTTGAAGCCTAGTCTTAGCTTCAGAAATGACCTCAACTTGCTTTCAGATTCTTCACTTGCATCATCAAATGTAGGTGGTGGCACATGTTTTCTTGAAGATGGTTGAGTGGATATTCTTTTTTAACTTGAACATTGTTGACTGGAATGTTCTGTAGAATACATTTTTTTATAGGTGGTGGTTGAGTTTGGTAACTAGCTTCTGCAGTAGATTGCATCCTTACACCAGGATAGGCATGAACATAAACTCTGACAGCAGGCTATCATGGGGTGTTATCAAAGGTATCTCTGTCACAGTTGGAAAACTTTCTGTTTCTTGGGAAAAAGTGTGTGCGTTTTCTATTAACCTACAAAACAATATACAAGACTAATTAGAGAATTATTTGACTAAATAAAGGCAAAGATGAAAAAAAGCATTTGCCAAAGGACACTTTTTGATAGTATGATTAGGCACTGCATTTTTCACTTCATAAGCAAGCCTTTCCTTGAAGCTGTCCATAACCCTTCCCTTAACCTAGCCTCATCATTTTCTCTCTTTCTCTTAACCATTGATCTTCCAACTATGTTAGTTACAAGTGGTGGTTCTATAAAATGGTGGGACTCAACTTTCCATAAATTTTCACCTCGGACAGGTCGTAACGTGTGCCCATAAACCAACAAATAGTGCTCCTTAAAATACCACTAATTTACCTCACTCAATGGATCAACCTAACTGTGAAGTAAAATGGCATGAGACATGGTATCCCAGCCAACTCCACGCCCTACATATCCAACTCTTCAAGTCAAGGTTGACAGTGTGTCCATCCTCACCCTCAATCACTTCATACTCATTATCTCTATTAAAGTCCACATGACATTGTAATCACCTAATTTTGGCACGAAAATACAAAAAATTGTCAAAATAGCCATTGATATTTTCATTGGACTTTTGTATAATCTTTCTAGATTTTTTGTCATTTTATGTAGCTATTTACTTAATTTAAAAAAATGCTATAAAAATTACATAAAATATTTTTTTTTTATCTTTGTCTATCTAATTGTTGTCGTGAGTTTATTTGTGTGATTAGAATTGTGTGAATTTTGGCTTAATTATTTAGTTTGTAATTTAATTAAGTATAGTTAGCTATGGGTTAGTGGCCATTGGGCTAATATCCAATTCATTCAATGAAAAATAGCAGCCCACATCTCTCATTGACCCGGCCCACCCCTTTAGTATAAAAATAATTTTTGCCATATTTGTCCATTTTCTCCAAAATTCCCTCAGAAACAAAAGGGAACTCTGCCCTTTATTGCACCACCGGACTCCGCCACGAGACCATTGTCGACGGCCATCCTCCGGCCAATTCTTTTACATCCCTAGGCTCGTCGTGACCCCCTCTCTCCGAATATGGTGTCGATTTCCCCATTTTTCTCACTCATTTGGTGTAAATCGAGGTTCAAAGGTTCGGTCAAATCCCTAACTCCGGCGACACCTCATTTTTCGGCCAAATCTTATGTCCACAGCTTCGTGGCACTCTCCCCTACACTGTATTAAAGGTAATTTTTCATGAAAAACTCTTCCGTTTCCCCGTCAATCTCGCTGCCCATGTACGTTTTGGTTTGTGTCGTTTTGTTTGGATTGGTGATGGCCTGGTGATTTGGAGGCAGTGGCGAGGCTTTGGAGATGGTGTTTTTGCTTTAGGTAGTGACAATGGCATGGAGGAAGGGTAATTTCCAGTAGTTTGTTTGAAATTGATGCGATGATGCTGATGCTGTTTCAGCGGTGACAACGATGGTGGAGTTGGATTGGAAAGCTTCAGTTTTGACAGTGTTTTAGGTGGTGGAAGGACTTGCTGTGATGATGATTTTAATGTGATCCGAGGAAGCAGGGGTGGTGCTGGCTTGATGTTCTGATGGCGGTGATGTCTTTGGCAGTGGCGGCTCGGATTTGACGCTGCGAGTAGGTGACGACGGGTTAGAATTCAAGAACCATTCGTCTTCCTTTTCCCTTGTGTTATATATCGATTAAGTTGTTTAGTAATACACTGTCATCTAGTTTAGCGTTAACAATCAGTTGTAAACTTAAGTTAGTATTGAAGCCTGAAAGTTTAAAGTTGGAAAATTTGGTTACCATGTTGTTGTTCCAGTTACAAGAAGTTGCCTGATCTCGTGTAGATTCATGTTTATCAATAGCTTTGAATGTTTAGGTGAGTTCAGTTTGAGTGTCTATGAATTTTTTAGCTTGTTCAAATTGTTTGAGCGACTGTCATTCAAAATGTTCTTTGTTTTGCTCGATGTCTCGAGTGCGACCTCATTTGTCTGCTGCTCCTTTAGGTGTGAATTGTTGTGGAAACTGGTCTGATTATGTGTGTTTTACATTTCCTTGTCCAGTCTTTAGCACGATAAAGTTGTGATACAGATTTGATTTGAGTTTGGACCTGCTTCTATTCATTGGAAAGACATTTAGAAATGTTAGCTGCTTGGTCCTTTTGCTTACTATCGGATGTTTAATCCATGAAGTTCGGTTGTATCTTGTCTTGTTTGGTGCTAAACTGGTGTGAATATCATCTGTATTTGGTTGTTATCCATTAAAGCATGAATTGGTTTGGAACACAAATGTGTATTCAAGCATGAATTGTGTCTGTAAGTTTGAGTCTATTTGTTTTAGGCCTAGTATTCTGGGAGATGACTGGCCTTATTAGTGAGTGGTTATTTAGGTGTGAGGTCTTAATTAGTTGTAAGTGGTTCAAGTTGTGCCAAGCCCTTTAGGTTCCAAATCTGAAATTTCAAAAAAAAAGAGAAGAAAATCTGTCACTTTCTAAATGAATCCAAAGTCAAAAGAAAAAGCAATAAAGAGAGCTGAAAATTTGCTTTCTCTGGCCACTTTTGTTGTTTTGTGAAGGCATGCCTTCTTTGCATTTATGGTTTTGTCTTTATAGCCAACTTTTGACTCCACCTTATTGCTTATTTAAAAGGTTTTTTTTTTTTCACCTCAGAGGGGCGGAAAACACACTTTCATTTCACTCTAAAAAAAAATTCAGATCTGAGAACAAAAAACATAGTAGTCTTAGTAGTGAGAAACTTGAGAGAAAAGATCTGAAAAAAAAAAGACATCTGAAATAGAGAGAAAAACACCAAGAGAGAGCTGAAAAACATGCATTTACTCTTAAGAAAAAATGTCTCAGATCTGATAAAAAAAGCTAGTGAGAAGAGAGGGAGTCTGAATGTAAAAGAATGTGTCTGCGGTTGCTCCTTTGGGTTGGTTGTTGGTCATTGTTGATGTAGCTTGGAAGATCACTCATAGGTAAATTTTCATGTCATTTTTATTTTGTAAGAGTTATGTTTCATTTGAAATATTTACAATGAGAAAACAACCTGTTGAAAAGCCCAAAAGAATTCTCGTTTCCTTATATGTTTGTATGATATGATATATGTTATCTGTTTCCACTATAAAGCATTGAAAAAATCAAAGGTTAAATGCTTGATCCTATTATGCTAAAATAGTTACTGAAAGTTAATCAAGCTTAAGTATTTCCGTTGACTATGAATACTAGTAGCTTCTTTTCCTAGAATAAAGCCAATATTATAAATAATTGTAACTCGGAAAGATATATATAGATCTGGACAGTGTTAATAAATAGGCATTTCATTTTAGGTTGTTAAATTTCGGCAGCTTATTTGAAATGATTAGAGGCCAACAATTTAACAAAGTGTAAAAATGAGTTTAAAATAGCAATCTGGGCATCAGCTAGGCAAGCTTAGGCCATATTTTATTTAGAGAATTAAAATTGATGTAATTTTTGCAAACTAAGAAGTAGGGACCATTTTTGACTAGGATTAAATCAAGCACCGTTTTTTTCAGAAAAAAAAAATTTAGCGATTAGGCACAATGAAAAAGTATGATTTGCGATCTACTTATTAGGCAAAAAGAGAAATTAAGTTGAGGAAAAATTATGATATTGATAAGTATGATTTGTGATCTACTTATCAGGCTAAAAGAAAATTTAAATTGAGAGAAGCCAATACATACTAAGGTTTACCTATGATAAGACCCAAACCCCCACAAGACCCTTCACTCGGAGCCAAGCTAAGGACATCCAAGGAGTACACCTACACTTGATGAGGAAGGGCCTAGAAGAAGGAAGCGATTGGAAGCCGTTCCGAGTGCTTAAAGTGCAAGGGGAGCAACCCAGTCATCCAGGCGCTCCGCCTGAAGAACCAGGCGCTCCGCCCGAAGAAGCTTAGGCCTGGGCGCCCTGCCTGAAGAGCCAGGCGCTCCGCCTGAGGAAGCCTAGGCCTGGGCGCTCCGCCCAAACTCTGGGCGCCCCGCCTAGGCCACCCCACTGCTCACTTTTTGGGGCGCTCCGCTTCACCATTGGGCGCTCCGCCCCGATTGCTGAAGAACGGGAATTTAGCTAGTGTTAAGACTATTTTGACCCTACGTGGTCCTTTATTCCTAAGCCTAAGTGTGGGCATATTAGACCTTTCATATGGTGTCTAAAACCACCTATAAATAGCTAGATGTCTTATTATTTTGATTAGCTTACCTCTTGATGAAAAACAAACACTTGTGTTGAAGAGTTGAACTCTTATTGAATGAAAAACCTTGAATTGGGACTTGTTCTTCCTCTAGCGGATCTAGATGAATTCCAATTCCCCCCGACCATTCTACTTGCGTGCTCACGTTAGCTCGAGGGTAGTTGCCTAGCGTAGGTGTTCTTGACCTCCTCTCGGGGTGTAACGGAACAAGTTCTCCGTTGCTACTTGAGATTTGTGATCGAGATACGTCTCGTTCTTATCCTTTTTATTTTCCGCGTTTGATTCTTATCAGTTTGGTATCAGAGCAAGGTTCGGGTATCGTTCCTACGAACCCCGACCCTTGATTCTTCGTGTGTAGTATCTTCTTTTAGTTTTCTTGTTGTTGAAGTTATTGGGAAAAAGAAAATTACAAAAAAAAAAAATAAAAAAATTCAAAAATTCAAAAATTGGTGTAACTTTTTGGTGTTTGTGATTCTTGAAGTGGGTGTTATAGATTATTGATCCTTGTTGAAAACTTGACGATTGGGTACCAAATTTGTTGGGATTGGATTGAATTGAAAATTAAAAACCCCAATTGTTGTTAAACCCTACCAAACCCTTGTTCTTGAGGAAATTGATTGATTTTGGGTTGTGTGTTCATGGGGTTTTGGAATTGATTATTTAGGATTGATCTCTATTGAAAACCGAATAATTTGCAACAAGAATCGTGTGATTCGGAGTTCGGTAACATAGTTTTTGAAGAATCAAAACTCACTTTTGAACCTTGAAACCCATGTTGAAACCCCAAACTTGAAAACTTTGAATCTTGATTGAGCATTATTTGTTGGTTGTTTGGGTGTAAAATTGATTGGGGATTGTAGGTTGTATCAAGGAGCAACTTTGGGTACCTTGGATTTGGCCAAAACACCTTGGAATCGGCCTAGAAATTGGATTGAAAACGAAGAACACGGAGTGGAAAACCCAGGTGTTCTTCGTCCAGGCGCTCCGCCTAAAGTTTGGGCGCCCCGCCTGACTTGTGCTTGCCCCAGGCGCTCCGCCTAAATCCCAGGCGCCCCACCTGCCCAATCCCACTGCACCAAATTTTGGGCGCTCCGCCCCAAGCCTTGGGCGCTCCGCCTAAATCACTGAAGGGTTGTTTTTGGGTAGTTTCTTCTAGATTTGCTTGTTCTTTGTTGCCTAATCTCTTATTAGTGCCTATCTAAGTAATCTTTCTACTTGATTAGCACTAATCTTTCATTGCTTTTAGGTTGATTCGTGCATTAGTTGGAGAGTAGAATTCCAAGAAGAATCCTAGACTCTTTTTGATTCAAGTCCTCACTTCAAAGTGCCTAGCTTTCATTGAGTCCTATTAACTCCACTCACCCCGGAGTGTGCTTGACTCGTGAATAGTTTGGTTGAGTTGAGGAATTGCTACTCATCTACGTGAAGCTTTGGAACCACAAGTCGAGTGAAATACCCACCGTCACTAAACGAGAGAGCCGAGTGATCTCAAGTGAGGGAGTGTGTGAGGTTGTTTACTAACGTTTGCTACTTGTGTAGGTACAATGTCTTCCGAAGGAGATGATTTTGCAAAGAGTGCCCTTGCTACTATCCTCGCCAAATTGGATAGTATGAACTTGAGGATTGAAAGCCTCGAGAGGGTGAACTCTAGTGCTCTAGTTGAGCAAGGGACTTCTAATGTCCCATCGGAGAAAGGGACCCCGAGTGTCCAAGTCGAGAAAGGGACCCCGAGTGTCAGTTGAAGTCTCAAGTACTCCTAACTTTACCCCGGAGCAAGTTAGCCATGTCATTGAATTGCTCAATCAACAACGGGCAAAGGAGGAGCGAGAGAGACTTGATCAAGTGTTGGGCAATACCCAACGAACGGGCATTCCCCGTATCTTGGATAACTCCCCAAGAAACATTCCACTACCAAGGCCCATCCGAAATGTGCAACCTCTTGAGCAAGCCGATGAAGCTCAAGAAGGGGAGGAAGTCGATTATGGTGATGATATGTATGGGTTTGACGATCACTTTCAACCAAGGCGAGGTATGAATTGGGGTCGAAATGTGGATAGAGGTAGGGGCCGAGGTCGAGGGCCACCTATGGGTTATGTTGGAGGGAATGCGAGGAGGGAGTATGGTGTGAATGAAGATCACTATGGGGGCCAACCGGAGCCTTTCCGTGGAGGTCGTGACAACACCAACATCAATAGTGTGAAGCTTAATCTCCCAACCTTTAAAGGGAATTGTGATCCGGCGGCTTACATTGAATGGGTGCTACACATGGAAAGATTGTTTGACACAAATGAGATGACCGATGAGAAGAAAGGTACCTATGCTATTTCATCCTTTGAATCCTATGCATCTACTTGGTGGGAATCCGTCAAGAGATCAAGGAGGAGAGCGGGGGTTCCCGTGAATGTGGGTTGGAATGACTTGAAGGGTATCATGAGTATCAAGTACATCACTCCAAGATATCGGCAAGAGCAACTCAAGAAACTTTATGAGTTGAAGCAAGGTGTCAAGACGGTGCATGAATACTTTGATGAGTTTGAAAGAACTCGAATGGCCTTAGATATGGACACCGAAGATGAGGAGCAAGCCGTGATCCGTTTCATGAATGGTTTGAGCTATGGTATAGCTTCACAATTGAGATTGCATGCTTATCTTTCACTTCAAGAAGTCCTTGATGCCGCTATTCAAGCCCAGCAATGGCTTGAGAAAGAGAAGTCCAACCGTTACAAGTGCAACACTTCTACTTCCATGAACAAGTCAAAGGATTGGAAAAATCCTACTCCCAATGCAAAATTCTCAAATGCAAGTGGCCCTAGTGGAGCAAGTGCTAGCAAAGATGTAAAGAAGCCGTTTGAGAAGTACACACCCAATGTGGGAGGTAATTCTAAAACCCAATTGAATACTCCTACTTCTTCTTCCATTCAATGTCACAAATGCAAGGGGTATGGACACTTTGCTAAGGAGTGTCCTACGAAGAGGACCATGGTTCTTGTTGGTGAAAATGCATATGAACAAGAGAGTGAACCGGAGGATGATGAGGGAGTAGAGGGAGATGAGGGAGTAGAGGAGGATGATCTAGATGACACGGTGGAGGATGAGGAACCTCATACTTTTCTAGTTGTGAGGAGGAGCTTAGGAGCTATGATTGTGGAGGATGGTGAAACCTTGCAAAGAAAAAACCTTTTCCATGCTAGGTGTCGTGTTAAGGGTGTTGTATGCTCTATGATCATTGACTCCGGGAGTTGTGCTAATGTTGTGAGTCAATCTCTTATAACCCAATTGAAGTTGCCTACCGTGAAGCATCCCAAGCCATATCGATTGCAATGGCTTAGTGAATGTGGGGAGCTAAAGGTAGTGAAACAAGCAATGATCAAGTTCAAAATGGGTAGTTATGTTGATGAACACTTGTTCGACGTCGTGCCCATGCAAGCTTGCCACCTTCTCTTTGGAAGGCCTTGGCAATTTGATCGACAAGCGGTTCATGACGGGCGTGTCAACACTTACACGCTCCAACATGAAGGAAGGAAATTTGTGTTGAAGCCCCTAACTCCCAAACAAGTGAGTGATGACTACAATAGGATGAGGGAGTTGAGGGAGGTGGCAAAGGCCAAGTCAATCATTGAGACTAGCCCTTTGTCCAAAAGCATGGTGGCAATCCCACCTTCTTCTTCTACCGGTGGCATTTGTGCCATGATGCAACCGGGCGAGATCTTAAAAGGAAATGATGGTACCAAGTTTCTCCTATGCCTAGTGCACAAAGGTATGATTCTAAACTCTAATTGTGATTTTTCTTCTAACCCTTTGCCTAGTGTGTTTGAGAATGTCTTGAAGGATTTTGGGGACATGTTCCCGGATGAGATGCCGGATGGATTACCTCCTTTGAGGGGTATTGAACATCAAATAGACTTTGTCCCGGGATCTCAAATCCCAAACAAGCCGGCTTATAGGAGCAATCCGGAGGATACAAGAGAATTACAAAAGCAAGTTGATGAATTGCTCACTAAAGGCTTGGTGAGGGAGAGCTTGAGTCCTTGTGTCGTACCCGTGATCCTTGTTCCCAAAAAGGATGGCACTTGGAGAATGTGCGTTGATTGTCAGGCCGTGAACAAAATAACGGTAAAGTACCGTCATCCCATTCCCCGACTTGATGATATGTTAGATGAATTGAGTGGTTCATGTGTGTTTAGCAAAATTGACCTTAGGTCCGGCTACCATCAAATCCGGATGAAACCCGGGGATGAATGGAAAACCGCATTCAAGACCAAGTTTGGTCTCTATGAATGGTTGGTGATGCCCTTTGGGCTCTCCAATGCACCTAGCACTTTCATGAGGCTAATGAACCATGTTCTAAAGCCATTCATCAACAAGTTTGTGGTCGTCTATTTTGACGATATATTGATCTATAGCAAATCAATAGATGACCATGTTGATCACCTTAGGCAAGTGCTTGAAAAGTTGAGAGCCGAAAAGCTCTATGCTAATTTTAAAAAGTGTGCCTTTGGTGTTGAGAAGGTAGTCTTCCTTGGGTTTGTTGTGAGTGCCCAAGGAGTGGAGGTGGATGAGTCTAAGGTAGGCCATACGTGATTGGCCTACTCCTACTACCGTGACTCAAGTGAGGAGCTTTCATGGTCTTGCTAGCTTTTATCGGCGATTTGTGAAAGACTTTAGCTCCATTGCCGCTCCACTCACCGAATTGGTGAAGAAGGACCAACCATTTGTTTGGGGAGAGCCTCAAGAGAAGGCCTTCCATGAGTTGAAAGGTAGGTTGAGTACCGCCCCTCTATTGCAATTGCCCGACTTCGGAAAGGCATTTGAGGTTGAATGTGATGCCTCGGGGTGGGAATTGGTGGTGTTCTAATGCAAGATAGCAAACCCATCGCCTACTTTAGTGAAAAGTTGAAAGGGGCCTCCTTGAACTATTCTACATATGACAAGGAGTTGTATGCCCTTGTGAGAGCCCTTGCCCATTGGCAACACTACCTTTGGCCTCGCGAGTTTGTGATCAAGAGTGACCATGAGTCACTCAAGCATTTGAGAGGCCAAGAGAAGCTCAATAAGAGACATGCCAAGTGGGTTGAATTCATTGAGTCCTTTCCCTATGTGATCCAATACAAGAAAGGGAAGGACAATGTTGTGGCGGATGCGCTTTCGAGAAAGTTTGCTCTAGCCACCACTCTCACCTCTAAGCTCATGGGTTTTGAGAGCATTAAATTGATGTATGCTCATGACCCAAAGCTAAAGAGTGTCTATGACGCTCTAGAGAAAGGGGAGAGAGTTGATAAATACCAATGGGTTAATTGTTATATCTTCAAAAATGGTAAGGTGTGCATACCCGAGTCCTCTTGGAGGGGGTTGCTTGTGCATGAGGCACATTGCGGGGGACTCATGGGTCATTTTGGCACAAGAAAGACTTTGGCTATTCTTAAAGAACAATTTCATTGGCCAAAGATGAGGGTGCAAGTGGAAAAGTTTTGCAACAATTGCCTTGAGTGCAAGCGTGCTAAATCCAAAGCCCACCCCCATGGGTTGTATACCCCTCTCCCCGTACCTACTAGTCCATGGTTGGATATCTCAATGGATTTTGTGATGGGATTACCAAGGACTAGGGGGGGCCATGATAGCATTTATGTTGTTGTGGATAGGTTCTCCAAAATGGCTCATTTCATTCCATACAAGAAATGTGATGATGCACAACATGTTGCAACTTTGTTTATTGAAAATGTTTTGAAGTTGCATGGTGTGCCTCAAACCATAGTGAGTGATAGGGACACTAAGTTCCTAAGTCATTTTTGGAGGTGTTTATGGGGTGCTTTAGGCACCAAGCTCTTGTTCTCCACATCCCACCACCCACAAACCGATGGGCAAACGGAAGTGGTAAACCGAACCTTGGGTGCTCTTCTTAGAGCCATGACCCGAGGTAAGGCCGGGACTTGGATTGATCGTCTACCTCTTATGGAGTTTGCCTACAATCGCACATTGCATAGCATGATAGGCATGACTCCATTCGAGTGTGTCTATGGATTTAACCCCTTGATTCCCCTTGATCTAACCCCTTTGCCAAGGGAAATGGTTGTTAATTTTGAAGGTAAAGCTAGAGCCAAGGCTTTGATGGAGGTACATGCTAAGGCGAAGAAGAACTTGGAGGAAGCCTATGCAAAGGTAGCCTCTAAGAAAAACAAGGGACGCAAGAAGGTGGAACTCAAGAAGGGTGACTATGTGTGGGTGCACTTCCGGAAAGAAAGTTTCCAAACCTTAGAAAAGGAAAGTTGGCACCCCGTGGAGATGGCCCATTCCAAGTGCTTTCCAAGATAAACAACAATGCCTATGTGGTCGACTTGCCAAGTGAGTATCAAGTTTCTAATACTTTCAATGTTTGTGACTTGGTTACTTTGGATGTAGGTAATGAAGAGGTTGTGAATGATGATGAAGAGGTCGTGAATGATGCTCCAATTTCGAGGACGAAATCCTCTCAAGAAGGGGAGGATGATAAGACCCAAACCCCCACAAGACCCTTCACTCGGAGCCAAGCTAAGGACATCCAAGGAGTACACCTACACTTGATGAGGAAGGGCCTAGAAGAAGGAAGCGATTGGAAGCCGTTCCGAGTGCTTAAAGTGCAAGGGGAGCAGCCCAGTCATCCAGGCGCTCCGCCTGAAGAACCAGGCGCTCCGCCCGAAGAAGCTTAGGCCTGGGCGCCCCGCTTGAAGAGCCAGGCGCTCCGCCTGAGGAAGCCTAGGCATGGGCGCTCCACCCAAACTCTGGGCGCCCCGCCTAGGCCACCCCACTGCTCACTTTTTGGGGCGCTCCGCCTCACCATTGGGCGCTCCGCCCGGATTGCTGAAGAACGGGAATTTAGCTAGTGTTAAGACTATTTTGACCCTACGTGGTCGTTTATTCCTAAGCCTAAGTGTGGGCATATTAGACCTTTCATATGGTGTCTAAAAACACCTATAAATAGCTAGATGTCTTATTATTTTGATTAGCTTACCTCTTGATGAAAAACAAACACTTGTGTTGAAGAGTTGAACTCTTATTGAATGAAAAATCTTGAATTGGGACTTGTTCTTCCTCTAGCGGATCTAGATGAATTCCAATTCCCCCGACCATTCTACTTGCGTTCTCACGTTAGCTCGAGGGTAGTTGCCTAGCGTAGGTGTTCTTGACCTCTTCTCGGGGTGTAACGGAACAAGTTCTCCGTTGCTACTTGAGATTTGTGATCGAGATACGTCTCGTTCTTATCCTTTTTATTTTCCGCGTTTGATTCTTATCAACCTAGCAGGTGACTTGGTACAAGTTGATTTAAAAGTATACCCCGTGAGTTACTTAACTCGAAATTTGGTCAGATGGTTCAAATTAAAGTCAAAGCGTAATAAATAATTCTATAATAAACGACAAACATAATTCACAAAGTCGGAGCGCGTCAATAAAGCAACTGTGCTCGACACAGGATTCGAGGGTGCCTAACACCTTCCCGAGAGTCAACCGAGATCCTTACCCGGAACTCTGACGCAGACCACTTATGAGTCATAGGTGTTCCAAGGTACCTCTTTGGTGACTTGGCACACCTTTGAACTATGTCAAGTGGCGACTCCGAAAATCTCTTAATAAATTGTGTACCTTTAACACCGTCACCGCCTTTTTAAACTACTTATAATTCTTTAAGTTCAAAAAGGGTCGTGACAACTTGACGACTCCGCTGGGGATGAAAGTGAAAACTGAGAGTCTCAGGCTTTAATAAATTGTCGCATTTCAGCTTGTGAATATTTGTTTGTTTGTTTGCCATGTTTTGAATGTTACTGCTTTAATATTTATCTGAACTGTATATAAACTGTCTCCTCTCGCACAACCCCTCTGAGTCTCTGATATATATATATATATACACCAGATTGCTTGTGGCATCTGGGACTTCTTATTAAATTGCCCATGATTTAGGAGGAAGGCGTGACGGGGTTTTAGGCCGGACACACTGTCTCCGGATGGCCCTGATGCGCTTTCCGCCCGGTTTGTCCACCGGGTTTTCAGCCAGTCTAGACACTGAGTCAGTTGTGTCACATAGAGTTAAAACTTTAGGCCCGATTATATGCATCATATTTGACTTTATGAGGTGTGGTACACCGATATTGCACTTGTCTAGGCTGACCCCTTTGTGTCGAAATGGGACCGTCTCCCGAAAAGACACATTATTAGCATCTTATGTGTTGCATTTGTTGTAGAAAGAGGGTTGCTATGCTGACCGATCACCGGGGTGGGTGTTAAATTTTGGGGAAAAAAAGAGAGAGAAAAATGAAAAAATGGGTTTAGTCCGGTGTCTCAAAATATCTTTAGTTGTCATTTTACGCCGTTATAATGGCGAATTTTTTAAGAACTTCTAGAGTCTAGTTTTGTGTTCGGGTTTGGTCTCAAGTATTAGAAAATAATTTGTCATAATTTTGCATCGTTATCGTTTTGCGCCGGTAGAATGGCAAAATTTTGGGACCCTTTTGTCTTTGAGTCTGTGTCCAAATCAAGTCCATATTTTTGGAAAGTAATTTATCGGGGTTTTACACCGTCATAATGGCCAATTTTTGGAAACCAATTTTGCATCTAATCCTTGTAATATTTTGTGTTTTTGTGTCGTCATAATGGCCAAGTTTCGTAAATACTCTAAGTTTCTTTTTCGAATTAGATCAAAGAGTTTGTTTCAAAAAAAAAAAATGTGTCCATCTTTGTGTTGTCATAATGTCTGATTTTGGAGTCACCTTTCGGATAAAAAAAATAATAGTTTATTCATAATCTGTTCTTAAGTTCCGTTAGAACCTCCCTCGGATTAAGTCTTAAATTTTCATTAAACAGAATAATATTATTTTAGGGTCCCACTTTACTTTGTATTGTTCAAGGTCAAGACAGGGTACAGACAGTAAATTGCAATTAGCTAAGTTGTATTTTGCGTCGATCCTCGTGGAATAATCTGACTCCGATAAAAAGTCGAGTCTCATTATTTTTACCGTCCGGGTGTACCCGCCCAATGTCGTGTCAGTTTGTATATATCTTTTAACTCGTGTATCACGTTAAGCAGTTTATTTTGAGTCTGTCTCGTGTTGTTTGTCTAAATTACGTTTGTTGAGTCAGAAAAAGGAAAAAAAAAATCCAAGTTTGTCCTTGTTCGGAATTACGTGTCGCTTTGATTTGCGTCATGATTTTGTCTAACGCGACATGTAGAAATATTTTTGGGGATACGGTCGGTACACGCGGCTCGCGCCGAGAACCTTTTCGGGATGACGCATAACAACCCTAGGCTTGCAATTTGTGACTCTTTTGTGCTAATCTAATTTGTTTGCCATTTGCTTTTGGAGTTTGGATGTTCGGTATGGAATTTTGGCATTGACCCATCCGTACGGAACAAGATCAAAAGAACCTGTGACTTCACCTGTACCCATGCCATCAGATGGAGAAAGAACTGAGACCGGTGCCCGGGAACTTTTGGCATTGGAAAATGAAAGGTTGACGGGGGAGGTCCAAACTTTGAAACAACTCGTGGCCGACATGCATCACGCACTGACCACAGGACGGGCACCTCCTCCTATTCCAACCAACCTAGATGGGGTTGTGCCGACAGCGGTACAACGAGCACCGGGCATATCTACGGCAGTTGAGGATCCCACTTATCCTACTGGTCTTGACCCTGTCCGTGGCGTAACAAATGAAGCTGAAGTGCGTCCTCATGCACCACCTCCACCAGAGGGACAATATTGCCCACCTCCAGCACAAGTTCCAGTTTTTCAGGGCCCAGCTAGGCCAGTCACGGCCAGGTGCAACAATGACCCACATCTTCAGGTTGGGGACCAACACTATGATCCGCCCCATGAATCCAATTTCCTGCAAAGTGGTCCATATAATTAGGGTTTCCATCACGAGTCTCAAGTTGAGCTCGATCGGTTAGGAAAAATGGACGATAGCGAGCTTTTGCGCAAAGTGAAGGGTTTAGAACAAGCTGTGAGAATTATGCAGGGATATGGAGATCATTTCAATGCTTCTTTCAAGGATCTTTGCCATTTCCCTAAATTGCAGTTGCCACATGGGTTCATAGTTCCCAAGTTCGAGCAATATATAGGGCAGGGAGATCCAAGAGTTCATATGAAGACCTACTGCAACAAAATGAGAGGGGTCAAGAAAGACAAGCTGTTGATAGCATACTTTTCCGAAAGCTTGGGGAGTGCAGCTGCCGAATGGTTCATGAGGTAGGATGTAACTAAATGGGTGGCATTTGATGACATGGCACAGGCATTCTATGACCAGTACAAGTACCACATTGAAGTTTTGCCATATCGATCCTATCTGGATGTGATAAAAAAGAAAACAAGTGAAAGCTTTAGGGAGTATGCCCTCAGATGGCGCGAGCAGGCTGCTCGAGTGAGCCCTGCAATCCCTGATGAAGACATGGTTCGTTTATTCATCAAAGCTCAGGATGAGGAGTATTATGGTGCATTGACTGCCTGGGGAAAGTCGTTTAACGAGGTTGTCAAAATAGGAGAAATGATTGAGAAAGGAGTTCAAACTGGCAAGATTGTGAGCCAGACAGCATTAAGGGGGACCACCCAAGTGGTACAGGCCCAGTCAGGAGCCTTGGGGAGGAAGAATCAAGATGATGTGGCCATGGTAGGTTCGGGTTCACAAAAAGGGAGCGAGAAAGGATACTATCAAACTCACTCAAACCAAGCTCCACAAATACGTCCTCCACAACCCTACTACCCTCCACAAAATCCACAATACTCCACTCTTCCACCACAATACTCAGTCCATCTAGCATAACCATATGCTCCAGCACCTTTCTGTCCGCAATGGCGTGCTCCTGCCCCACAACCTACATATCCCACTCACCAAGCTCCACATAATCATTTTCAAGCTCCATCAAATCTTCCTTACCGGCCAGAGAGGCCTCCTGTTTTCCGCCCAAGTGCTTATCATCAGAAGCTGCGTAAGGAAGAAAAGAACAGGTTCACGCCGATTGGAGAATCTTACTCCAGCCTTCTCCAAAAGCTGATGGACTTGAATATGCTGAAGCCAATCGCAGGAAATGTCCTCCCAATGGCGAAGGTAGACCATACTTGTTGATGTGCTTACCACTCAGACATGCCAGGGCACGACACAGATGATTGACGTAGTCTCAAGAAGGCGATCCAAGCTATGATAGATAATGGTCAGATCCAAGTCGGGGGCGCAGATCTGTCAGATATCAACCAGAACTCATTGCCCATTCATGATGATGTGTATATGGTGGGAATGGTATGTGGAGATGATTTGAGAGCTGAATCTGCAATGCCAATAGTACCTGTTGGTGATGTGTCAATTAGGGCTAACCAAATGCTTGTGACAGTGAACTGTGTTCCTGCAATTGTGCTTGGGGTAGTAGATAGAGTAAAGGGTGATGAAATGAAGAAGACGAACATATCTCTTGAGAAGCCAATTCCATATCTTACCGGGTCATTCATCAATCCCAAAGAAGTAAAGTCCATCCTGATGGGACTTGGAGAAAATAAGGAAAAGCAGAAGATGTTGCCAGATTCAGGGAATTTCTTTGGTATCAGCATGGTACATTTTGGTGAAGGGCTCAATAATGCCTAACACAGGAAAACTAGCCCTTACTTGCAATTGAGTGACCGTGAAATGTTGTAGCTTGTTTTGCTAATCTTTCTGTGTGCTTCGTTATTTAAGGGTTGTAATCCAAGTGCATTATTTTGCTTATTTTGATGTTCAAACCCTTTTGTCTTTAATTCAATGAAAAGCGAGATCTTTTTCTCGTCTCGACATTATTTCTTTTATTTTTCTTTCTTGGTCTTGTTTTCTTAGTATTCTGTTTTATATTTTGTCGGCCTTAATAACATGACATGCGTGCGAAATTCACATCTTGATCTAAACACGTGCTCTAACATTGTGAGCTATCTGAGTATAGAAAAGGGATAAAAGAGGGAGCGAAATAAGTTGGAAATTAATCTGTAGTTATCCGATAAGGGAGATCGGTGAGAAGTTCAAGATCGTGCACGGTCGCTTCGACCGAAGTTGAAATACCAGTTTTGAGTACCATCAGTGAAGCAAAAGTCGATGACACGCGTGGATAAGTCTAGATCAATTCTTTGAATCATTATTTGTGCGAGGCATTCTCGGGTCGGGATGACAAACGGCTTTCGTTTCTGCTACCCAAACACAATACCAATTTTCTAGCCCTTTGAGCCTTGAGTATTTTTCTTTGGCTACCCTCCATTGGAATCAATGTGATTGAAATTGGAAAAAATGAAAAAAAAAAAAAAAAAAAAATATTTGAAAAAGAAATAAGAAAATCTACCTCAGTGGTAGAGCTACGTCTGACCTGATTCCTCTCAAAAGGATACGTAGGCAACCATTCTGGTGCGGTCATAACAGGGGAAAGTTCATTTTTCCCCTATTCCTCGTTGACGCAAAAGCTTGCCTCCAAGTTTGCGGCCAATGTCAAAAGAAATTCATTTCCCCAATGTATGCTAAACTGGGGCAGAAGTTTATTTTTATTTTTTTATTTAAAAAAATAAAATAAAATAAAAACAAACTTCTATAATGTTATACGATCTATTCATATGTTTCATGAGATATTAGTCTCGAAATCAAGGAAGAAACTAAAAGCGGCCCAGTTTATCCTAAACTGAGGCAGAAGTTTAAGTTTATTTTTAAAGGAAAAGGAGAAAGTCAGTTCCTTTTGCTTTATTTGTGTTCATCTCGGGGAAAAGTCTCAATATTCCTTATGTTTGCATATCAGAAAATTCAAAAGATAATTCCTCGGGTTTTCAATAAATTGGGGCCTCAGTTAGTTATTATTTTAAAAGAAATGATTCCAAGGGTTGTAATATTTTACCAAGTCGTTTCATGAGATGCTTTCATACCGCTCTTCAAACCAAAAAAAAAAAAAAAAGAGAAAAGAAAAAAGGAACCCAATTTGCCTAGACTGGGGAAAGGTTTTGTTTATTTTTCCAAAGCGGTGATTTCAAATCTTGTAATGCTCATTCTAGTCGTCTCATGAGATGTTTTTGAGCTTTTATGCTGAATCCTTTTCTTCAAATCCTAACCAAACCCAATGTTACAGTCCAAATAAAGACTCTTCTGACCGATTATTGAGAATGTCAAGCCGAGTAGGGTATCAAGGGATAAGTCCCATGCTGTAAAGTCGCTTTCTTATAAGCCGACAATCGCATTTAGGAGCTGGGAGCACCAAGGTCATTAAAGGAGAAATTCTCCGGGGAATCAAGATAAAGGCCGAAATTGAAGGAAGAAAAGAAAGACGGGGTTGAACATCAAGGAAAGATCGAAGGTCGATTGGGAAAGAGCGAAAAAATGAAAGAAAAAAAAAGAGAAAGAAAATGAAGTCTTGTCAGTGAAAACCTGAAAGGGCGCTGCAAGACAACGGTGAGTTAAAAGAACAAAGACAGAGACTAGTCGGTGAAAACCCAAAGGGCACTACTAGTCGAATGAGGGTCGTTAGATTTACCATCAAGCAAGATTGGAAAAATGGGAGCAAAATCAGGGATAGACTAGTCGCTTTCTTATAAGAGTTGATTCCAAAATACATGTCATGTTAATAAGGTCGTCATCTTTTCAGTCCTTTACCTCTCCCGTAAGGGATGTCATTTTTTTCATCTTTTGGTTGGAAGCTTTTTCGTTTCCATCATTTTTTCTTACTTCAGTTCGTTTCATTTTCTCCAACATCAAACGAACAAAGAAAGTCTGGCAAAACTTGTTACAGTTTCATAGTTGTACTAAAGCAAGTCAGGACCAACCTTGATAATTGGAGCCCAATATTTCACATCGGCATAAAGTTTGACACACCAAAGAGTGTACCATGAAAGAGATCATCAAAGTATATGCAGATTTCAAGATGCAGTTAAATTTAAAATCAAAGCCTGCCGAGCAGCAATTTCAAGCTTTCAACAGTCAAAGCCCGCTGGAGCGGCAATTTCAAGTTTCAACAATTTCAGTACTTCAGTCAAAGCCCGTCAAAGCGACAATTTTAATTTTCAAGTGAAGCCCGTCAAAACGGCAATTTCAACTTTCAAGTTAGAGCCCGTCAAAGCGGCAATTTCAAGTGTCAACAATTTCAATTTTCAAGTCAAAGCCTGGCAAAGCCCGTCAAAGCGGCAATTTCAGCATTTCAGTCAAAGCCCGTGAAAGCGGCAATTTCAGCATTTCAGTCAAAGCCCGTTAAAGCGGCAATTTCAACTTTCAAGTTAAAGCCCGCCCGAGCGGCAATTTCAAGTTTCAGCAATTCCAACTTTCAAGTCAAAACCCATCAAAGCGGCAATTTCAACTTTCAATTCAAAGCCCGTCAAAGCAGCAATTTCACCATTCAAGTCAAAGTCCGTCAAAGCGGCAATTCCAACTTTCAAGTCAAAGCCCGTCAAAGCGGCAATTTCAACTTTCAAGTTAAAGCCCGCCCGAGCGGCAATTTCAAGTTTCAAGATCCACTGGATTATTTGGAGCTTCAGACCAGTTCATCAGCTTGTGGAGAATGAGGGAGTAGTTTTGAGAAGTCGAGGCACCCACCTGGATAATGAGGGAGTAGTTTTGAGAAAGTCGATGCACCCACCTAGAGAATGAGGGAGTAGTTTAGAGAAAGTCGAGGCACCCACCTGGAGAATGAGGGAGTAGTTTAGAGAAAGTCGAGGCACCCACCTGGAGAATGAGGGAGTAGTTTAGAGAAAGTCGAGACACCCACCTGGAGAATGAGGGAGTAATTTGGAAAGTCGAAGCGACCACATGAAGAATGAGGGAATACATTTGAAGAAGGCTAAGCGCCCACCTGAAGAACGAGGGAATCCATTTCTGTAAAGAAGCAAGACCCACCTCTAATCAAGAGCGGTGGTTTTATGTTCAACAAATGAGGAGAGCAAGAACCAAGAAGCTCATCTCGGGAAGCATGAAGAGTTAGCTTAGAAATTGTAATTTTACATTTCAATGTTGTAATTTCATTTTTCTTTGTAAAGCAATGACCACCAGCCAGCTAGCCAGAAACCAGCAACAAGTGACCAGCAACAACAACTCTAGTATGTCAAAGGTGTCTCGAGTTAGTCCGGGTAGGTCTAGGAATGTCGAGTCAGCCCCAAGACTGTCTAGAAGAGTCTATAGTTTGTCTTAGTAGTCTAGAGTGTCTAGTGTTGTCTTAGTGAGTCTAGAAGAGTCTAGCGTCTATTTGAATGCGGTAGTCCCAGCTACCACACTTAAGGAACTACACTGACCTGATTCCTTAGTCCAAGGATATGTAGGTAACCTTGTTCTCGGTTAGAATCGAAATTCAAGGTACGGTCACAATTTTGCAAGCATGCTCTCGCCTAGAACCGAAAAGCCAAAATTAGTTGCTGATTACGTCTTTGTCCGAAAACTCTTCATGTTATCGAACAAAGAGGGGCAGATGTAATCACCTAATTTTGGCACGAAAATACAAAAAATTGCTCAAAATAGCCATTGATATTTTCATTGGACTTTTGTATAATCTTTCTAGCTTTTTTGTCATTTTATGTAGCTATTTACTTAATTTAAAAAAATGCTATAAAAATTACATAAAATATTTTTTTTATCTTTGTCTATCTAATTGTTGTCGTGAGTTTATTTGTGTGATTAGAATTGTGTGAATTTTGGCTTAATTATTTAGTTTGTAATTTAATTAAGTATAGTTAAGCTATGGGTTAGTGGCCATTGGGCTAATATCCAATTCATTCAATGAAAAATAGCAGCCCACATCTCTCATTGACCCGGCCCACCCCTTTAGTATAAAAACAATTTTTGCCATATTTGTCCATTTTCTCACAAATTCCCTCAGAAACAAAAAGGAACTCTGCTTAATATACAAGATCGAAATGCGTAGTCTCCGTAATATAAAGCAATGTCTTCATCAGGGGGAGTAAGATACGCGCTGCACTCTTTTTCCATTAACCAAGGTTTTGTTCCATTGGGTTTTCCTGGTAAGGTGTTTAATGAGGCAGCTCTAAATGCGAATCATAAGATGTGTATACTCTTTTTCTTTCACTAGGCTTTTTCCCATGTGGTTTTTCCTAGTAAGATTTTAACGAGACATACTCTTGCTTAATGGATATCCAAGGGGGAGTGTTATAAATCCACTGCATTTGTGGATTCCATTAATGAAGTACTTAATAAATACATGTATGAATTTAATATGTTAGTTCAGATATGTAACTCTTCGGTTGCTTTTGCAACTTATAAAAGAGATATCATTCATCCATCAATTTAAAAAATAAGATAGACGATAATAAATTCTCTCCATATTCTTACTTCTCCCATTTACTTTACTGCTCTTTTATATTTTATTTACAACATATTAGTTATATTTATTTATGTTGTTAAGAGTTTTTTAAGTGAACAAGGCATTAGTGATTTGTTTCAATACATTATGTTGAAAACTCTTATTGACAAACATGATTTTAATTTAGAGTTCTAAATAATAGACATTTCTACTATAAAAAAACTTGAATATTTAAAAAAATAATAAAAAAAAGATGGAAAAAAACTTAAAAGCTTTGAAAAATATTTACAACATTGTTAATGTCTTGACCATACAATCCGTTGTATGTGCCGATTTATTTATTAAAAAGATATTTGAAGGAACAAATTCAGAAAACCTAATTTATAAGTTTTGCATCTTACATGAACTGAAGAAATGCCCTTTAAAGTAATTTTTATGCCAAAAATTGTATGTTTAGGTTAAACAATTAATTATGGTTGGGGTCACAAACAATACAGTAATCACGATGGAAAAGTAATTAAATACAACGAAAGCAGTAATAAATAAACAAGACCAAATAAACAAGAAAAGATAGAGTAATTCTTATTCCTTGAGAATAGCCGAATTCGGTGATGAATCGCATGATGTAAAATATAATGTAAGGAGGAGTATTTATAGTAGTGATACCCAGTCTTAAATAAGGTAAAATATAAAGACTAATAAGGCTATTGGCCTATAACTCAAGACAGTGGTATATACTAAACCCTAACTAGGAGACTGTAACCCTAGGAGGCGGGATGTATACCCTGCGTCCTATGACCATGCCGCCTAAACGGTCGTTGGCTTCAAGAGCGGACGTGTATCCTCTGCACCCGGTTACTTGTAAGATAAGTCTAGTCTCGCCAGCTGGACTCCTATCTCTGTAATAATAGGTGGCATATTTTTGCCCACACAAGTAAAATAAGTTAGAGGGGAGCAGAATGGGTGCATCAAGGTAGAGGGGAGAAGGGGATACAACAAGCTTACATAAAAGTGGCAAATAAGTTCCAGGTACTGACCGGAGAAGGAGCTGATACAGGCCCAGGAGAAGCTGAACATAGGTGGGAAATGACAAAGTAACTAGGGTGCTTTGGGTGAGGGGGACTTTTAAGTCCCCAAAAGAAAAAAAAAGGGGACAAAGTTCTAAACAATTGGGTGAGGGGGACACCCCTCTAATTAACAATTAAGGATAGTTATGTGGTCCCATTAAAACCACCCCCAAAGTTTGAATAAGTGCAAAATGGCCCCTCCATATATATCTAAATCAGCAGCCCAAAAAAGGTAAAAAAACCTACATTTCTCTCTCCTCCATTCTTCTTCTTCTTTCCCCAATTTTTTTGCAGCTGCGCTGCTAGCCATTCGCGTCCTTTTTTTTTTTTTTTTTTTTCAATTTCGCTTCAAATCAACATCTCCATTAAAGGGTATTTTAAGCTTTTCTTGATCCCAAACCCAATTTAAACCCATTCCAATTCAAATCGAAAAGCTTTTTCCAAATATTTTTTTCCGCGATTTAAACCCCTTTTGAAGATCTGTCACTTTTTCGCTTGAAAGGAGCTCTGGTAAGTTTTCATTGTATAATGCAGTTTGTTTTGTGATTTATGGGTTTCGTTTCTGGGTTTTATGAAAAATATAAATTCTGGGCAGCTGATGTGTACGGATGCGAAGATTATGTGTACACATAATGAGAGACGTGTACACATCATATTAAGTTGAACCCTGCACATCAAATATATGTGTACACATAAAAATTATGTGTACACGTAATATATAATGTGTACACATCAGCTGACGTTGCATCCTTTTTGTTTACATGAATATGTACACATATTATATTGACGTGTACACATAATAAATGTGTGTACACATCAACATATGCGTGTACACATCTTTTACTTTATACGTGAAAACATCTCAACTGTGTTTTCAGCTTCTAATGCATATCAATTTCTGATGCTTCTAGGTATTTTTGCACCATAAATGGCTGTACTACTGTTAGCTGTTGATTTTCTTGGTGAATGGGTTGAGACCCCAGAATGTTTCACGTGGATTTCGATGACAAGGGAGACGGTACCAGTTATTTTGAATAACGATGTTACGTATTCTGAGTTGGTTAACAAGATCATTACTAGATGTGGGGGCAGTCATGATCCAAATGATCTTTGCATTACATATATGCTTAGCATCTGTTCAAAGCAAAAGAGTCATCCTTGTAAAATAAAGAACGGCGAGGATCTCCTTGTTTACCTTGCCGATGTAGACGGATCTGGAAATAGGCCTACTTTAAGGGTATGTTTGGCTGATAGGTCTGTAGAGGTTTCAAATGAACAACCTGTGCGTAATGATGGGATGTGTGATGATTTTTCTACTAGTGGATGGGATGACATGGATCTACCAGATCCGTTGAACATGGAAAATCCACTAAATCAAGGAGAAGAAGAAGAAGAAAATGTTGGAGAAGCACACGAAGGAGGTGAAGGTGGAGGAGCAGAAGTAGAACTAGAAGAAGAAGAAGAAGAAGAAGAAGAAGAAGAAGAAGAAGAAGAAGAAGAAGAAGAAAAAAAAGAAATGGAATTCAGTCCAACTCCTGTAGTTGAGAGCAATACGGTTATGGTTGGAGGTTTAGAAGCAGGTTGCAGCGTTCAAAGGGACGGGGACGACGACGGCACTGATTTTTATAAGGGTTTAACCTTCAAAAACAAGCGCGCCTTAATAAATGCCTTGCAGCTTGCTGCAGTGAAGAAGCATTATTGTTTCAAGAAAGTGAAGAATACAAAAAAGGTTTATTGTGTGAGATGTGTACATCAGAGCTGCAAGTGGTGGATCCGGGCCATAAAGTACGTAGACAGTGATAGGTTCATCATTACTGTGTACAGGAACAAGCATTCGTGCGGGTTAGAGCATCTTTCAAGTAATCACCCACATGCCTCTGCGGAACTCATCGGTTCATACTTGAAAAGTAGTTATGAAGAGGGAAAAGGAAAAGGTATATCAATAAAGGATGTTAAAGCTGCAGTCCGTAGGGATTTGGGTTGTAACATTAGTTATTGGAAGTGCCGGATGGGGACTGTTATTGCAAAGGCTTTGACAAGAGGGACGCCGGAGCACAGTTATGCTATATTGGATGCGTACCGTTATATGCTCAGGACGACAAATGAGGGTACACATACAGCATTGAAGGTTGATGACAACCAAAGGTTTATGTATTTTTTTGTAGCTCTTGGTGCATGGATAACGGGTTTTGCGCATATGAGGAAAGTCATCGCCGTAGACGGAACTCATTTGTCGGGGAAGTATGGGGGAGTTTTGTTGTCTGCCATGGCACAAGACTCGGAGACGCATATTTTTCCTGTGGCATTTTGTGTTGTAAACGTGGAATGTGATGCCTCCTATGATTACTTCTTTGAAAATTTGGTCGGTATACTCCCAAGCACCGATGAGTTGTGTGTTGTTTCTGATAGGCATTCAAGCATCCCAAAAGCAGTTTCAAAGTATTTTCCACAAGCTAATTATGGAGTTTGCAAGTGGCACTTGGCTGAAAGCATTCGTGCAAAGCTTCATTGTGGTGACTTTGTATCCTATTTTTATAAAGCAGCCGAATCATATACGCCCACTGAGTTCGAGGAACATTTCCAGCAAATTCGTTCATTGTGCCCAAGGGTTGCCACATATTTTGAGCAGGTTGGGTTTGAGCGCTGGAGCAGAGCCTTTTTTTCCAGGCCGCAGGTAATACTTTCTACACATATTTAATATGTGTACACATGTTGCTCTTATGTGTACACATATAAAATATGTGTACACATCCTTTATATGTGTAGTCATGTAATACATTAGCCATATCTGTACACGTAATGTATATGTGTACACATAATATTATATGTGTACACATATTAAATATGTGTACACATACAAATTATGTGTGTCCGTGTGTTTTCAGTTTTTAAAATATAGACTTATGTGCACATAATTAATACGTGTACACATATTAATTATGTGTACACATATAATATTATGTGTACACATATTAATTATGTGTAGTCATTTAAATAAATGCAGAATCATATGTACACGTTGTAAGAATCAGTTATATATGTGTAGGTTTGGAGTGATGACCTCAAACATCGCTGAGTCAATTAATGCAATGCTAAAGGATGAAAGAGAATATCCCATCGTTGCAATGTTCAATGGAATTTTGAGGAATTTTTCTGAAAAGTTTCATCATAGGCGTACCATGTTCTTACAGCACTCAAAGCCATGTGTTCCTTCGATTGAACAAATGTTAAGGAAAAATGTCACAGAGGGCAACAAGCTTTACGTTTGTTGCGTTGGCAATGATGTTTACAATGTCGGTACTGGGGATGAGGTTGTTAGTGTCGATCTAATTCAAAGGACTTGTTCTTGCCGGAGGTTTGATTTGGACGAACTACCTTGTGCACATGCTATGGCAGCCTTAAGATGTCGATATGGAGGAGCGTTTGAGTTTGGGAACGAGATATACCAATATACATCGGGTTATTATTCTACGAATGCATATATTCTTGCGTATGACGGCTTAATATATCCAATGATTGCAGAGGAGTTGTGGAATGCACCACCAGAGCTTTATGAGAGGAAGATAAAGCCGCCTTTTGTGAAAATAACACGAGGAAGAAGGAAGACAAAGCGAATGCCTTCGGTGGGTGAAGCATTCACAAGTAGGAAGAATAGATGTGGCATATGCAAGAGACTTGGCCATAAGAAAACAACATGTCCGCAGCGGAGGGTTGTAGATTCCGGAGGTCCCAGTGTTGTTTCATAGAACCATATATGTTCATTTCTTGTATTTGTAACCATTTATAAACCTATAGCTCCTATTTGTTTTTTATCTATTTTCTGTTTAATATGTCTTTTGTGCAGACATTACCTTTACTTTCTTTATCCTTCAACGTAAAACGAACAAATAAAATCATAACATGATAGATAGAAACACTCAACAAATTAATATACTGTGCACATATAACTTATGTGTACACATAATATAATATGTTTACACATCTCGTTTGACGTGTACACATCTTGCCGATGTGTGGGTAGATTACAATAAAAAAATTCAAAGTCCTTTACACATATTAATTATGTGTACACGTAAATATTATATGTGTACACATAATAATTACGTGTACACATATAATAATATGTGTACACATAATATTATATGTGTACACGTATTTATTATGTGTGGGTACATTCAATCATTATCAACAGCCAAAAGTATACTTAGCCCATGCATGAGAACTCGTATGAACACTCAAATAACTGCCATTTTTAATGTAGGAACATGGATCCACCATTGTTGGCAATCAAACAACCAAGATTTGGGATATTTGAGAATCAATATGACAACTACTGACTAATGATAAGGCCAAATCCTTAGATTCTAATGCTCCAATGATGGGGAATGCATGAGAACTCGTATGAACACTCAAATAACTCCCATTTTAATGTAGGAACATGGATCCACCATTGTTGGCAATCAAACAACCAAGATTTGGGATATTTGAGAATCAATATGACAACTACTGACTAATGATAAGGCCAAATCCTTAGATTCTAATGCTCCAATGATGGGGAATGCATGAGAACTCGTATGAATACTCAAATAACTCCCATTTAATGTAGGAACATGGATCCACCATTGTTGGCAATCAAACAACCAAGATTTGGGATATTTGAGAATCAATATGACAACTACTAACTAATGATAAGGCCAAATTCTTAGATTCTAATGCTCCAATGATGGGGAATGCATGAGAACTCGTATGAACACTCAAATAACTGCCATTTTAATGTAGGAACATGGATCCACCATTGTTGGCAATCAAACAACCAAGATTTGGGATATTTGAGAATCAATATGACAACTACTGACTAATGATAAGGCCAAATCCTTAGATTCTAATGCTCCAATGATGGGGAATGCATGAGAACTCGTATGAACACTCAAATAACTCCCATTTTAATGTAGGAACATGGATCCACCATTGTTGGCAATCAAACAACCAAGATTTAGGATATTTGAGAATCAATATGACAACTACTGACTAATGATAAGGCCAAATCCTTAGATTCTAATGCTCCAATGATGGGGAATGCATGAGAACTCGTATGAACACTCAAATAACTCCCATTTTAATGTAGGAACATGGATCCACCATTGTTGGCAATCAAACAACCAAGATTTGGGATATTAGAGAATCAATATGACAATATGTGTACACATATATATTTTATGTGTACACGTAAAGTTATGTGTGAGTACATTCAATCATTATCAACAGCCAAAAGCACAATTAATGCATGAGAACTCATTTGAACATTCAAATAACTTTCATCTAAACATAGAAACATGATAATAGATGACTTTAAGATTGATTCAAATACATATAATCATAGACTTCACATATACTAAAATTAAGACATAACTCGGATTTCACAATAAAAATGGAACTTAACATTATATGTTCTAATTTTCAAAGTCGGAGCGAGGTGGAGAGTTGGGTGGAGTGTAGTAGATGTCCTTCAGGGACTTGCCCAAAGGTGCGAGGAGAAGTTCGAAGATCCTTTTAATCCTCCTTATATCCATAAGTTGGCGGTCTCTTGCTTCAATTAGGGCTTCTTTCATTTCATCAAGATCTTTCTTCAAGTCTTCCATCTTTATAATTGGACGTCTTGCCATGATTTTTTTGCTGTTTTTGCTATAGATACTGGAATTATTTTTTCTTGCGTGATTATTAGAGAGTATTTTTTACTATTTATAGAGCAAGGATATGAAGGATCGTGTCCTTTCATCTTTATGGGTTATGGACGGTTTATTGAAGGGTTATGGACGGTTTATTGAAGGCTTATGGACGGTTTTTATAACTGCCCTAGTTTTATTATCCGCCTGTTATGCTTTTTAACCGTCCTCTTGTAAAGTAATATGTGTACACATATTACTGATGTGTACACATATTACTGATGTGTACACATATTATTGTTGTGTACACATATTTTATATGTGTATTATGGACTTGTGGAAATTATACAAGTAATTACCTACACATATTTTGTACGTGTACACATATTACTGATGTGTATTATGGACTTGTGCAAATTATACAAGTAATTACCTACACATATTTTGTACGTGTACACATATTACTGATGTGTATTATGGACTTGTGCAAATTACAAAGGAGAAAATACGCAAGTAATTTTTGCACATAGTTAACATGTGTAGACATAAAAGCTTATGCACTGCATTCAATATAAACGTCATAAGGATTAGTCTAACCACGACATCAAAAAAGATTAAAATTATCCATACATAACAACAAAAACGAAAAAAGATTAAAATCATCCTTAAATACAGACCAATCAAAGTAGTTCATCCAACACCACTTAAGGCTCCATTTCCTCATAGAATATGTCGACAGCCCACTTCTTTCTCATATCTTCCATTGAACTATCATGCAACAACGTCATTGGGGTGTTTGTCAAGAGATGCTCCATGAACATAAGCGAATACCCCCCACACGCAGTACCTGTTTCGTTCTTTGGAAGACTCTTGACTCGTTCATAACTCCACAAGTCTGCATTCAAGATGGCTTCTGGTAAATGTTTGAATTTACCACAATCACGCAAGAACTTTGGGAACATAACCGTAATGGGCAAGACATATGGAGCTAATTGATATTCGCTATAAACCCCCATGTTGCAATCATAAAGTTCAACCTTTCCCTGCTCAAGTAAAAAGACACATGTGAGATAATGCCTGTTATCAATGTTAAGGATAGTAAATATCCTCTTGGCACCATCCCACTTGCGTCCACCAGGGTAAGGCAGCTTTCCACTAGCATAATCCAGGAGCCCCTCCTCACACTTCTTCAACTTCATGCAGTCATCAAATGAAATCCCCAAGTCACCAGCATCCTTTATAAAAAATTGGTGCGCTGCAGTCAATTTAGTGTAGAAGTTCATGTCCAAGATCACATCGGTCTTGTTGTAGTGCCTGTGGAAGTTCTTGTGCCTTATCCGCATCAAGTTCAGAATTTCATCAACATGCTGTAAGATAATGGAACAGAAAAAATAAAAACAAGATGAATATAACAAAACCAAAATAACAGACACATATTTGAGATGTACACAACAACAATATGTGTACACATATTATTGTTGTGTACACATATTTTTTAGGTGTACACATATTATTGCCCTGTAGAATACCTGACTCTCCATCCACTTCTTCATGCGGATTACATCTTGGAAGTCCCTGTAGTTGTACTCGTGACCCAGAAAGCTGCGCTTCTCCATGTTTCTCTCCTTCATGTATGCTAGGAATCCAGCCTCTTTAGTTGGATCCATTGGCCTATAGAGATCAACATGCAGTCTCTCTTGTACTTCCACAGCTGCAACCCTCGCCCTTGCAGCAGACCTTGCCCTTGTGGTTTTCTTTGATTTCTTCACTGATGCAACATAAGGAGACATCCTTGCCCTCGAAGGATACACTGTCCTCTTCGGCTTCTCCTCAGCACACTTCCTCAGGAACACCATATTCTCCTTCAACTCCATTAACAACCTCTGTTGACTCTCTTTTTCTTCCTTGAACACTTCACACAGCTTACACCTGCTGCATCCATGTCTTCTGGAGGTGCTCTCACCAGCCTCACCTCCAGAAAATTCAAAAAGCCTCCTTCGACCACCACCAGAAAAGTCTCTATCATCCACACTCATTCCGACAACATTATCGGCAACATTGCCTCTTCCATCACTTTGCTCTAGTACTCTTCTTCTCTCACTCTGCTCTGGAACAATAACCCTATCACCTGCCACTGCAGCATCATACACAACAACGTCTTTTGCCCTTCTAACTTCAACTTCCCTCAAACTCAATCTTTGCACACCAATAAGTCTAGCCACCAGTCCATCAATCAATGCATCCTCCTCATCAACAAACGGCACCAGATTCTTTATGAAAGCCCTTCTACTCTCCCTTTGAGTAGGCAGAAGAATTGGGATTACAACCTACAGCCCGTCCCAACCAAAATTTTAAAAAATAATAATAAATCAACCTGAGAAATATAAAAAATATGTACACATATTATTTACGTGTACACATATTACTTTATGTGTACACATCATGAATACGTGTACACATCGATAATATGTGTACACGTAATTAATATGTGTACACATATTAATTATATGTGTACATACATAAATGAAATCGTTAAATAATCACTAACCGGGTTATCAACATGGCGAAGGATTTGAACACAGTCCCTCTCCTGCTTTGTAGGGATCCATCTTAACATTCTTGGTTCTGTAGGGTTTTCATCATATCCAGGGTGCCGAAGGGATGGAATGGCTTCGTATGCCCATGCAACGAATGCCCATGGGAAGCCATAGAGGTTGTATCCTTTCTTTTCTACGTTCATTGGGGCGACAAGGCTCTGTATTGTCATCTCAAAGCTTTTTCTTCCCCACGGATACTTTGCAAAGTACGTGGTGGGTCTAGAAGCTAAACAGACAAACAAAGGATCGACGCTCGTACGCAAATCCTTTGAGCATAAGATTGAATGCGCAAACCAAGCGAGGGAAAGTCGATACTTTGTTCTTGAATCAAGATCACTATTCTCTATAATATTCAACAGCTCACCTCCTGAAACAGCTCTTTTTCCTCCATTCTTCTCGAGTAAGACATCCCACATCGATTGCCCCTTCTCTTTCACATCTTCCAAATAAAGATCACTGGGGTAGTCGTGGCATGACAGTCCCGTCATTATTGCAAATTCATTCATGCCAAACCGAGCAGGAAGTCCATTGAGTTTGACCCACAACTCCATCTTCTTCTTGCATGTTATGGTCCACAATCGAAGCCCATGGACTAATCTTGGAGGAAAAATTGCTTTATCACTTAGCCCATGCAAGTGCCCAAACACTGATTTTTTAAACTCATCATAATATTCCAATTTTATCAAGGCATCTCTTAACCTCTTCATATCCCCAGCAAGGGAGGATCTTTGTGTGACCTTGATCACGGTGAACTCTCCTTGCTCCTCCATAAACGTCCTGAGATTCACATCAGGCTGGAAAGTCACAGTGCCCTCCTCAACCTGCAATGAATTGATTTAGAGATATTTATTAGTTAAATGTTTTCAAACGTCATCTATGATAGTACATATAAGAATAAAGTCTACACGTAATAAATATGTGTACACATATTTATTATGTGTACACATATTTATCATGTGTACACATATTACTGATGTGTACACATATTTCTTATGTGTAGACTTTATTTAAATGTGCGCACATAAACAATTACCTCTGCTGGGGCTGCTGCCTCAACTGATCTTGCAGCATTAACTCCTTCAGCAATCGTCTCCTCATCATCATCAACTTTATCATCACCAGCCTTATCCTCAGTCTCTGTAGCATCATTATCCCCAACATTACCCTCTGTCTCCACAAGATTATCATCCATATCCTGTGCCATACTCTCTAACAACATCTTCCATCTACTCGCAGCAGTAAGTTTTTCTTCTGTTTTTTTTTCCCCATCAGCACCTTCAAATCCTTGTTCTCCACCAGCACCTTCAACACCTTGTTCTTTTTTATTATCACTCCCACTAACACTAGCAGCACCTTCTTCTCTTTCTCTATCACCTCCACTACCACTAACAGCTTTTCCACTAGCTTCTCCTCCACCACTTCCAATAGCAACAACTTGTTGTCCTCCTTCTCCTCCATCACTTCCACCAACACCTCCTTCTTTTTGTACTCCACTAGCATCAACACTTTGTTCTTCTCGATTATCCCTCCCACTAACACTAGCACCACCTTCTTCTCTTTCTCTTTCACTATTACTAACAACTTTTCCACCAGCTTCTTCTCTATCACCAGTCTCAGTCTCTCTTTCATCTACTCTCTCCACATTCTCTCCACTATCTATGAGTGCAGCTTGTTGATTAACTTCTCCAAGGATTTTATTAACGTCTACACGTGCACACATATCTATGCTCGCCTGGCTCTCAGATTGGACCACATTTGATCGTTCTCTACCGCTGGTAGCTCTCGTTCTTTTGCTAGCCTGTTCAGAAGTGTCGCTTCTTTCATCACGTAGCCTTTTGCCACCCCTGTTAGTGTTACCACTAGGCTTCCCACGACGTGTGCTAACCATTGTATCTACAAAGCATATAAAGAGAATACATCAAGTAAGATTAAACGAACACAGCTTCCAACTGAATTACATCTGGGCAGGTGCAGACACATCCAGAATATGTGTACACATATTCTTGATGTGTACACATATTCTTGATGTGTACACATATTAATAATATGTGTACACATATTGTTAATATGTGTACACATCAAGAATATGTGTAAAAATAATATAGCTTTTCCGAACATCATTTACTGTGTACACACATCAAGAATATGTGTACACATATTATTATATGTGTACACATATAACAATATGTGTACAAATCAAAAATACGTGTACAGATCTTGCAGATCTATGCCCATTTTTTCAGATGCGTACTCATTTTTTGTTTACACATCTGCAAAGATGTGTACACATTTGCAAATATGTTTACACATATTTCAGATGTTTACATATATTGTTTTCGTGGGAACCGAAGACACGATATAAATCAGTGTATTCTGGGTTTTCAAATGAATTTGCACCAGAAAATCTATACACAAACTCAGAAAATGAACCCAAACCAGAAAAACGAAACAACGATTTTCGAACGAACCATATTCTTGTTTTTGCTTTAAAAAAAGTTGAAAAAGTACCTATTTTAAGTTTATGAACGGAAATATGCAACAATCGATCTTGAACCACAACAAATTCGACGGAAATCGGAGAAAACAAGAACAAATCGACGGTGAACAGTAGCGGTTTTTGAATTTGGGGAAGAGGAGAGAGAACAGAGAGAAATGGTGAGTTTGATCGTTTGGGGAAGTGTACTAGTGTCAGTGCAAGTGGGGAGAGAGAGCTGATTTTACTCACTTTTTCCAACTTTTAATATTTGCTGTTTGGTCCCTAGGCCAATTAATTACCCCTCTAATGACACACAGGCAATAAAAGAAAGTGATAAAGAAATTGAAATCCCCTTTCCTTATTTAAAGACTTGGGAGGTCCCTAAGCCTCTTTCTTCACAAGTAACTAAAGGAGTAAGTGTTATGAATGAGGGTGGACATCCAGATCCATCTTCAGATCATGGTTAGGTTACTATGCTGGAATTTAAGGGGCCTGAATGGCCCTAATAAGCAGAGGGAAGTAGAAATCCTCTGCAAGCAACAAAATGTTGGAATAATAGGACTGTTATAAACAAAAATAAAGCAAAATAGTATAGGAAAAATAGCTCAACAAATGTTCAGTGGTTGGGAGTACTAAACTAACCTAAACTACCATTACAATGGGAGAGTATGTGTGGTATGGAGACCTGATTTTTATAAGGTAGATTATATTAAGTGATTCAAAACAAGCAATCACGTGCAGAGTTCTAACACATTTCATCACAACTTAGTTTTATGAGCACGTTTGTGTATGCTTTTAACACAAAGGAGGAGAGAAAGCCATTCTGAGAATACTTAGAGGGGGTAAATCATACTGTTGCAGAGCCCTGGATACTCCTAGGAGATTTCAACTCAATAATGCACTCAGAGGATAAAATGGGGGGCCATCTTGTAACTATATCAGAAATTGCAGATATGAACAATAGTGTTGCCACATGCCAATTAACTGAACTAGGCAACACGGGTGCAAGATACACATGGAATGACAGGCAGGGGGATGAGAGAGTAATCTCAAAGCTAGACTGGGTATTTATAAATGGTGATTGGATTGATCAGATGCCAACTTGTGCTAACACCTATCTTGCAGAAGGAGTGAGTTGCCACTGTCCTATGGTAGTATCTCAACTTGATGCCCCCCTAAGAGTAGGAAACCTTTTCAGTTTTGTAACAAATGGGTGCACCATGCTGACTTCCTAGAAATAGTCAAGAAAGGGTGGGAGAAGCAGATAAAAGGATGCAGAACGTTCCAAATTGTCATGAGGCTGAAGTAGCTGAAACAAGATTTGAAGAAACTAGACACCTCCTCAGTTGGAGCTGCAATGAGAGAGATGAATGAATCTAGAGATGAACTGATTAGATTACAACAACTATTGCAGCAGAACCCTCAGGATGCAGTACTACAAAAGGCGAAAAGGAGAAATACAAAGAATTTAAGAGAATCTCATCCCTAGTAGAAGTGCAAATGCAGCAACAAAGTAAAACTAACTAGATAAAACTGGGAGATGACAATACCAAGTTCTTATTTTCTATACTGAAGACAAAAAAGACGTAGCATGCCATTACTCAGGTGCAGGATGAATAAGGGAATATGTGTACAGACCCAGAGATGATTGCATGCGTCTTTGTGAAGTATTATGAAAACCTACTAGGTACAGTACAACAGGAGAGGGGAGCAGCTTATGGGGGGTTCTTTAATCAAGAGGTCATGTTATCAGTGGGTCAGCAGTTGGACATTCTCAAAAGGTTTCATGATAAGGATGTGAAGCAAGCAATGTACAGCATAAAAAGCTCCAAGACCCCAGGACCTGATGGATACAACAATGAATTTTTTAAGGCAGCCTGGTCAATAGTGGGAAGTGATATCACTGCAGCAATATTCAAAGTGTTTCAGACAGGGAAAATGCTCAGACAATTGAACTCAACACTGATAGCTTTGTCCCAAAAGTACAAAACCCAACCTGTACAAACCAATACAAACCTATTTCATGTTATAATGTGTTGTACAAGTGTGTGTCAAAGCTGATATGTCAAAGGTTGAAGGAGGCAATCTCAATCTTCGTAGCAGACAACCAAGCAACATTTGTAAGGGGGAGATCACTGGTGCATAACATCCTAATTTGTCAGGACCTGTTAGGACATTATAATAAGAAAATATCTCCTAGATGTCTAATGAAGATAGATTAGAGAAAGGCATATGACATGGTGAGCTGGGATTTTATAGAAGAAGCACTACAAGATTACAAGTTCCCAAGAAAATTTGTGGATCTTGTGATGCTATGTGTGAGCTCAGCTACTTTCACCATAAAAGTAAATGGAGCTGGTTATGGGCACTTTGAAGGCAGAAGAGGACTAAGACATGGGACCCTATGTCTCCCCTACTCTTTGTGCTAGTAATGAAGTACTTCTCTAGGCTGATGAGAGTAGTAGGAACACTCCCAGACTTCAGATTCCACCTAATGTGTAAGCAGTCCAAGCTGAATCACCTCATGTTTGCAGATGACTTGATAGTCTTATACAAAGGTACAGTGGCATCTGTGCAGAGAATAATGGAGGATTTAGAGCTTTCTCCAGGGTGGCTGGACTGGCAGCAAATGCAGAGAAATCATGTATTTACCTGGCAGGGATGATAAATGGGGTGAAACAAGAGATTCTAGAAACGACTGGATTCAGGGAGGGGCAATTTCCAATGAGGTACTTGGGCTGCCTCTTTCACCAAAGAAGTGGAATAAAGTGGAATATTTTCAGATAGTGGAGAAGATAGTGGGGAAAATCAAAGCAGTAGCAACAAGGCATCTATACTATGCTGGAAGACTGCAGGTAGTGAACTCAGTGTTATTTTCAGTGCATAACTTCTGGGGGGCAGTGTTTATGCTCCCACAGAGTATAGTTAAGGAGGTAGATAGGAAATGTAGAGAATTTCTATGAGAGGTACTGAGGAAAAGCACAAAGTACCTTTAGTGGCATGTAGGAAAGTGTGTACACCTAAAAGGTTTGGAGGGTTAAATATAAGATGCTGCAAGACATGGAATATAGCTAATGTTGGGGAGTTGTTATAGCAGTTATCTGAGAAGAAAGACATTTTATGGGTCCGGTGGGTTCATGGCTTATATATGAAGAGGCAAACTGATATATGGAGCCATGTTCCTCCAGCAGATTGCAGCAGGTACCAGAGGAAGCTAAACAAGATGAAAATGGATATGACAGAGTGTTATCACCAAGGGAAGTACAATCTTAATTTTTCAGGTAAATACTTAGTTACAGCATGCTACATCGAGCTAATGGGAGAGATGCGGGAGCTGAAGACACACATGCTGATACGGAATGCAGTAGCAGTGCCAAAATTCAGATTCATCACATGGCTAGCTGTTCAGGAGAGATTACTGACAAAGGACATGCTGAAGAAGATGCAAGTTGAGTATGCAGATGCAAACTGCTGTTTATGTCAAAGTAATGCAGAGGAAACTCATTCACACTTGTTCAAAAAGTGTGACTGGTTCAAAGAGCTGAAAGCTGAAAAACAGAGCTGGTCGGGGCAGACCTTCAGGCAAATGGACCTATCTTGAAACCTGGAGTGGATACAAAAGATAAGATGGAAGAGATGCAAGAAAGAGATAGTGGCAGCAACCTTAGACGCAGTGGTGTATTACACATGGCAGGAACTAGACAGTGTTTAGGAACAAGTTAGAAAATGTATCTTGTAGCTTCATACAAGTTAAACAGAATATAATGGACAAAGTAGAAATGATAAAGGATTCAAGTAGGGCTAGTAAATGTAGGCAGTTTATAGAGGCTGTATGTAATTAGATGAGTTGGAGACCATGAGTTGGAGCAAACGCGACAACAAATGGGGCTCTCTAGGTCTAATAATTTTGGTTGTTAATGGTACTTACAATTTATCAACAAAAAAAAAGTAAAATATACGTGCATGTTATTAAAAATTACTATGTCAAGTTATTAAATTTTGGCTTTAGGCCTCATATGTTATTGAGCCACCCCAGCTTATATATTCCAAACGTGAATATTTATAACTCCAAGATCAAAGGAAAATGGTACAAGGTCAAACAGCTGATAAGTTTGAGAAATAAGTCGTTCTCGACATTATGAGTGTTGGAATTATCTGTTAAGAGTCCACCCATAAGGGGTGCTCGTAAAGCTTATCCTGGTAAATAAATAATTACCTAGTAGAGTCCTATAAGAGGACAACTACTTCATATAAGCTATAAATAAGACAGTAATACACAAAGAAAAGGATGTACTTTTCTATACAGCTCTTCTTCCTATCTCTCTCTCTCAAATAACTAGGTGTTTAGACTGTGGATAAAGGGGTTGATCCGTCAAGCACGTGACAACCACCGACGGCCAGTAATTCCAGCCACGGTTCAAGATCCTACCGCTTCCGCTTACGAGAACAACAAGTAAGTTCTCGGTTTATGTTTTAGTAATCTATTTAGTATAGATTTGTTGTTATATGAATATATGCATATTTGTATGTATCCTACATTGGTATCAGATGTCATTAGGCTGGCTTTCTGGTCAAAATAAAATTATATGGTAGTTCTTTTTTTTTCGTGAATTATAAAACTACATGTATGGATTTTAAATATTTTATGTGCTTTTTGGATAGTTGTTGAAACGAATAATCTTGTTCGCAAGAATCTTCTTAAACTAAAAGCTTGAGGCTTTATAAATCCATCCATAATATTACTGCACATTCCCAAATAAGTCATAGAGAATGGTCTGTTCATCAGCAACTCAAAACGTGATTAATACAATTTTATTTCATTAAATAAAATTATCTGAATCCACAATGGATTTTTACAACCATAAAAATTTCAGAATATGTATTCTGTTTACAAGCAGATTATCTAATAAATATGATATTTATGAAATAAAATTAAATGGAACACTGATTCAAAAACAGTTTCGGATCAGTTTACAAGTTTCATTTTCTTGAAATTATGTAAACTCAAAATCAGTTTTTTCTGAATTCCCACCGAGTGCCACCGTGAAGCACCGTTGTTCCATCATCGGAATGCCGACGAAGCGTGGCAGTGAGCCACCGGGACAGCCATAATTGTTTTGGAGCTTGGTGCTCCTAAAATGGTGGTGTTCGCAGTAAAGATAATAGGAGAAAAAGAAAATATTATCTCTTCTTTGTACTAAATATTAGAGCAGAAAAGGAAGGAGAACCATTTTCTCTATTCCTCAAAAGAGGTGACGGCAGAAGAAGAAGGAGAAATATAAGACTAGGGTTTCTCTTCTTATTATATTCTCAGTACAATTATTTTAATATAATAATGAAGCTTCTAGAAAAAAAGAAAACATATGTATCGAAAGAACTTACAGGCCTGGGCCTCTCGTAAGGCTAAAATCTTAAAAATTGCCATGGTCCTTTAAGTTCATTTCAACTGTGGAGTAGCTTTCCTTTATATAATAATTGGGCTAATGGCCTAGTTCAAGTTATAAGAATAATTTTTTTTATATTTTCTGAAATTTATCAAAATTAGTCAAACGGACTTAATTTTTTTGATATAAATTAAGTATTTATATTCTTGATAAAAAGAAATATTATGTTTAATCCCAATTGTATGAAATATTAATAAGTTTAACATTAAGTATATTTGTTGATTAGTTTAGCAAATTATAGGAATGTTAATTAGTTTAACATTACGTATACTTGTTAAAATATTGTATCCAATTACATTAATTTTTTATTGTTAATTTGTTTAACATTAATTTACTATTTTGTTTAACATGTTAGAAATATTAATTAGTTTAATATTTAATATCTTTGATAATTAGTTTAATGAATGCATAAATGTTAATTATTTTAATATTTAACTTATTTTATTTAATATGTTAAATAAAATTTAAAAGTTAATTTGTTAACTTAGATCCATAAGGGATTATAAGATCATGAAAACAAAATGTTGTTTTAAACATGATTAGACATTAAGCTAAGTAGTTGACTAGGTTAATTTACATGTAGTTAATTTTTGGACGATGACTGGGAACAAAGTGAACTTTCGACTCCATTATTAATATATGTGTTTATTAACTTAATCAACTTAGTGCTTATTGTCCGAATATGTATGTTGAACATAGTACTTGCGTTTAAATAATTCCTTCTTTAGATCCTAACTATATTTTTTTATTTTGTTAAAAGAAAATGTCTACTGCTGCTAAGAACATTGTTGCTGAGCTCAACAAAGGGTTGAAACTCAATGGTGACAACTATGAGACCTGGAGCTTAAAAGTTCAATATGTGCTAGAAGAGCAAGAGGCTCTGGAGGCAATTAACATCGTCATGGATGAGCCTGAGGAAGGCACCACGGCTCAGCATAGGCGTGACCGTGCGGCTTATGACGCTTGGAAAAAGAAAGACTCCTTGGCTCGCATTACGTTGCTGAGCACCTTAGATGATTCTTAAGAGAATTTAAGGATCACCAAAGAGCTATGGGTCTTTGGGTTGCTTTGAAGAATAGGTTTGGTACCTGTTCTATTGAAAGGCTACGATCCTTAACAATCAAGTTTGACTCATACAAGAAGCGCCCAGAACATTCAGTGAGAACTCATCTGAGGCTTATGCCAAACATGATTGGGGAGTTAAAAGATGCTGGTCATGTGTTGACCGATGAGCAACAAGTTCAAGCTGTCATACGGTCCTTACCTAATTCTTGGGATCATATGAAGATGCATTTGACCCATAATCAGCTAATCAAGACTCTGGAAGATGTCCGGAGATCTCTTGAGCTTGAAGAGGATCGACTTGAGGCATCTAAGCCAACAGCTAAGTTGCATATGGCAACATCCTCTAAGGCCAAATGTGGCTAAAAGAAAAAGAATTGGGTTAAGAAAAGAGGACCAACTAAGTCTCAGCCTGCTAAAAGAGCAAGGGCAGAACAACAAGGCAATAACAAACGTCCCAAACATGTCAATGTTGCAAAAGTGAAATGCTTTAACTGTGACAAAAAGGGTCACTATGCTAAGGATTGCTCTGAGCCTCCTAGAAAGGTATTTCAAAAAACTCAAACTAGCGAACTTTGTGTTTCTAGTTCAGTGTTTTTGACTGAATCTAATCCTTTGTGGATTGTAGACTCGGGAGCAGCGGACCACATAACGAGGGAACACAATTCCTTTGTGGAGTTTCGGCGTATTTCACGTGGAACAAAGTGGATTTATGTGGGCAACAACAATAAGTTTGCTGTTAAAGGGATCGGTACATGCAAGTTAGTCTTGCATGGTGGTCGACACCTACTACTACATGATGTCCTCTATGCTCCAGGAATTCGACGAAATATTATTTCTGTTATTGTTTTTGCTTAGGCTTGGCTTTAGCTTATTTTTCCATGACAATTCTATCAAATTGACTTTAGGTTCAACTTTATTTGGTTTTGGTCATGTGACCAGAGGTTTTATTATTATTGATTTGGATTATGATTCATTTAATAATAATGCTAGTTTTTCTATGTTTGCTTCCTCACATAAATATGATAGTGATGTAAACATATGGCATGCTAGACTTGGTCATATTGGCCAGCAAAGAATGCAAAGGTTAGCAAAACAAGGTTTGCTTACTGGCATTGAACATGTGGAATTGTCCACTTGTGAAAGTTGTCTAGCAGGAAAATCTGCAAGAAAACCCTTCGGTAAAGCGACTAGAGCTGAGTGTCCCTTGCAATTAGTCCATTCGGACATCTGTGGGCCTATGAATGTCAGGGCTAGGCATGGAGCGTACTATTTCATCACATTTATAGGTGACTACACTCGTTTCGGTTATGTCTATTTAATTTCCCACAAATCAGAAGCAATAAGTTGTTTCCAACGCTATATGAGCTTAGTGGAAAATCAATTAGACAAGAAGATAAAAGTTCTTCGAACTGACCGAGGTCGAGAGTACTTGTCAACTCAATTTAACGAATTATGTGATGGAAAGGGAATTGTTCATCAGTTGACTATCCCAAATACTCCACAAAAAAATGGCGTTGCGGAGAGAAGAAATAGGACGCTTCTAGAAATGTTTAGGTCAATGATGGCACAAGCTAACCTCCCAATTAGTTATTGGGGTGATGCATTGCTTACTGCTACCTATGTACTTAACCGAGTGCCTACAAAGTCAGTTGCAACCACTCCATATGAGTTATGGACTGGAAGAGCACCCAACCTAAGTGTATTAAGACCTTGGGGTTGCGCTGCCTATACACATGATTCTTCACACAAACATGGCAAATTAGGCCCGTGAGGAAAGAAGAGTATTTTCATAAGATACTCAGAAACCTCTAAGGGTTATGTGTTTATAGGTCAGCAAGACAGTGGGAGCGTAACTGAATTTGAATCACGAGATGTCACATTCTTAGAGGATGAGTTTCCTAAAAAGGGAGAGGTAGGTCAAGACCTAACCTTGTTTGAGATAGAGGATCAAAATGTACAAAGATCACTTCATTCGAGTGGGAGAAATTTAACTGATGATGAATTAGTTTCACATCAACAACCTCCTTCATCATCGGATGCGAATGTAAGTAATCATTTGACATCAAACAGTGACCAAATGGATCTTGTTCCAAGTGGGAGCGAGATGGTCACTGATCTTGTTCCAAGTGGGAGCAGGATAGATGTTCTTGATCCAAGTGGGAGCAACATTGATCCAAATAGGAACAACGAAGAAGAATCACAAAAAGGACGTGGTTTACGTAAAAAGATTCCCCGCCGACGATTTGATGTCGAAGGTGCTGAACTTTTTATGTTGTTCTTACAAGTAGAAAACGAGCGTAAAAATGCAAAAGAGGTTCTCTCATGCACTTCTAAGAAAAAATGGATAAAAGCAATAGAAGATGAAATGGAGTCAATGAGAGTCAACAAAGTTTGGGAACTAGTTGATCTCCCAAAAGAACGCAGAGCTATTGGGAGCAAATGGGTTCTCAAGATTAAGCTCAAGGCTGATGGCACAGTTGAGAGATATAAGGCTCGACTGGTGGCGAAAGGTTATACACAACAGGAAGGAATAGACTACGAAGAGACTTTCTCACCTGTTGTGCGATTTAACTCAATTCGCCTGATTCTAGCTATAGTAGCAAGTTTAGATCTTGAATTACATCAAATGGATGTAAAGACTGCCTCTCTCAATGGAGAATTAGATGAAGAAATTTATATGGAACAACCTGAATGTTTCATTGAAAAACGTCACAAACAAAAGGTTTGTAGACTTTTGAAGTCTATTTATGGCCTCAAACAATCTTCAAGGCAGTGGTGTATACACTTTCAAAATGTGATCATATCCAATGGTTTTACTATGGTAGATAAAGACCATTGTGTTTATACCAAGAGATCAAGAAATAAGCTTGTAATTCTGACATTGTATGTCGATGATATACTTATAGCTGGAAATGACAAGGAGTTATTAAACGAGGTAAAGGCCTGGTTGTCGTCTCAATTTGAGATGAAAGATATGGGTGAAGCTGTATATATTCTTGGAATCAAGATTTCAAGAGATCGTCCTAAGAAACTATTGTATCTCTCTCAGGAGAATTACATTAAGAAAATTCTTGAACGGTTTACTATGCAGAATAGCAACCCAATTAACACTCCTATCAGTAAAGGCCATAACTTGGGAAATCATTTGTGTCCTCAGACTCCTGAAGAGACAGAAAAGATGAAGCGAGTCCCTTATAGAAGCGCAGTTGGATATCTAATGTATGCTATGGTGTGTACTAGACCTGATATTTGTCCAGCAGTTGGCTTGGTAAGTAGATATCAATTCGATCCAGGTCCAGCACATTGGCAAGCAGTAAAGAGGATCATGAGATATTTGAGAGGAACAGCTGACTACGCACTTTGTTATCAAGGCAACAAAGATTTGCGATTAGTTGGATACAATGATGCTGATCATGGAGGAGATTTAGACGAGCGGAAGTCTACCTCAGGATATGTCTTCTTACTTAGTAATGGTGCCATATCATGGAAGAGTAAGAAGCAATCATGTGTAGCACTATCCACGATGGAAGCCGAATATGTGGCTCTGTCAAAAGCAACAAAAGAAGCTGTTTGGTTGAATAGGCTTTTCAAAAGCTTGTTGGGTAACACTGATGATGAACCAGTGTTGGTCTACTGTGATAGTAAGGCTGCAGTTGATGCAACCAAGAATCCTAAGCATCATTGTGATACTAAGCACATAGATATCAAGTATAACTATGCAAGACACATGTATAAACGCAAGAGGTTGAACCTGGTGAAAATATCTACAGAAGATATGGTAGCAGACCCATTGACCAAGCCTTTAGCTAGAGATGCATTTGTGAGACACACTAGGTCTCAAGGCTTGCGTAGACTTTGAGTGATTTTGTATTATTCTTTGTTTTTCCAGTTGTTCACAAAACTATGTTCTTTGATAATCAATAAAGTTGATTTACTTACATACATATTCATGATTTATTGAGTGTTTAGTACATTCTTCAATTATATTTTAGTATGTCGGGTAGACAAGAGGTTGGCCTTCTCACACAGGCAACCGCCTCCTTATCTTAGTGATAAGTGGAGATGATACTTGATTTTAAGAAAAATTATCAAATGGATAATTTGAGAGCGATATGCTTAAAATCAATACAGTCGTTTAAATAATAACATAAGGTTATTAAGGTGAAAGGATGTTCACCTAGTCTACTTAGTGAGCTAGATGTGAGTTTAAGAAACTCGAATTTAGATACATATGGTGTCTAAATTTCATCTATACAACATTATTTATAAAGACATACGCTCCTTAAGGAAAGGAGAAAAATGTTGTAGCACATGTTTCATACCATGTGTGCTAATGTCGACCTTGGGTTAACATAAGTTTGATCTCAACTTACTGTTGCGTGAGACCCAGAGCCTTTATGCTGGCTCAAATTATGTACCCTCAGTAACTCCGATCAGATACTTGAGACTTAGTCTAATGTTAGCTATCTTAGTGTGTTTCCAAAAGGCCATGAAAATGGATGCGGTCTGGCGGGACATATCTAGAAAAGCAGTTGAGCTAATGTTAAGAGAATCGTGAGAAGAGGAAGATCATTAAAGGAATCTCATTAATTTTGTATTCACAGGTGCACCAGTTATAACTTATGAGTTATAATTGTGAATACATAAAAGTGATATTTGAGATTTTGAGAGGATATCAAAATGTGATTCATATGATCTAGGGTATTGCATACTTTATAATCTACTTGCAGGTTTGCACTCGTCGAGAGGCTATATACTCCTAACAGATGTATAGCACGTAGCTCTCATAGTATGCTGGTCGCACGGTCTATTTCACAGTATGAATATTTGTAGAGATGAGATGAGAATATGTTTCTCATATTATAAGAGCACTCCCATTATGTGTGAGTGGGAGATGTTGGAATTATCTGTTAAGAGTCCACCCATAAGGGGTGCTCTTAAAGCTTATCCTGGTAAATAAATAATTACCTAGTAGAGTCCTATAAGAGGACAACTACTTCATATAAGCTATAAATAAGACAGTAATACACAAAGAAAAGGATGTACTTTTCTATACAGCTCTTCTTCCTATCTCTCTCTCTCTCAAATAACTAGGTGTTTAGACTGTGGATAAAGGGGTTGATCCGTCAAGCACGTGACAACCACCGACGGCCAGTAATTCCAGCCACGGTTCAAGATCCTACCGCTTCCGCTTACGAGAACAACAAGTAAGTTCTCGGTTTATGTTTTAGTAATCTATTTAGTATAGATTTGTTGTTATATGAATATATGCATATTTGTATGTAATCCTACAATGAGGAACTTTTGTAATTAGGAATTCCTATTAATAGTGTCCACTTCCTATCAATTTACTTCATCATTTCAAAAAAACCATTTCAAGTTTTCCAGCGTATTAGTTGAACATTGTATACATGATCTATTTGTGATACGTCTATTGTTATGAAAAAATTAACTATATGTTTTTTCAAATATTTTATACTGGGCATTTTTTTGTCTTCATTAAAAGTGGTTTTGGATAAGAATTATAGACTCATTGAGCTAGCGAATTTGCTATTATTTTGTCGAAATAGCTTGAAAACTAGGATTTTTTTTCCTAGTTAGAGTGCACGAGCTAATAATTTTGGTGAGCCCTGCATAACTTTGGTTATCCCAAGACTCATGACTATGTCAAACTATCTTGTCGTACTTTTAGTGATGGACTAGCTAGTATCATGGAATTACAGAGAGATGGTTAATAATGTGGGCAATTCACAAAACTATACAAACTAACACTCTTTCTTACACTAAAATGTCAACATTTTTCCATTTTCCAAACATAGCAATACTTTTTTTCAAAACATAGCAAACACATAAAAGAGTAGACAAAACCCTAAAATTCACTCCCTACACTCACTTGCCAATAGTCCAGCCGCCCCCCCCCCCCCCCCTCCGGTCTGCCCTTCAGGCGCCGGCAACCACCGCCAGTCGCTGGAATTTTTTTTTTCCCATTCTTTTTTTGTATAGTTTTGTATGTTCTTTGTATATAATGTGTATGCTTGATGTATTTTCATTGTATATACATGACATACAACAAACATACAAAGCCTATACGCTTGCCATACAAAATCTACACAACCAACAACCACCAAAACCCTAGCCGCTGCAGATCCGCCCCACTGGGAAATAAGTGTATATACTTTGGATGTCTGTTGTATATCCACTGTATATACATAACATACAACACACATACAAAGCCTATACACTTGCCATACAGTCCGCAAACACCAAACATACACCATACACCACCGTGGTTCCGCCTTATCCCACCGGAAAATTCAAAAAAAAAAAAAAAAAGCTGAACGAATCAATTGCTCCACCGGACCAGCCACCAAATCCACAAACACCAAACATACTCCAACACTGCCGCAATGTACCACCGGAAAAACAAAAAAAAAACAGAAGAATAACAACCAGATCTGTTTAGCATCGGGATGGGGAAGGGAGGAGGACGTCGGGATCGTGGTGGGAAAGAGAGATAGACGACGGGGATGGGGGTAGGGGCCGTCGCCGGCGACGGGGAGGCCCGGGTGGCGGCAGGGAAGGGGATAGAAGAGAGAGAGGAGTGAGGGAAATGTTAGGGTTAGGGTTTTGTTTGATATGCTATGTTTGGTAGCATTTGAAAAAGTATTGCTATGTTTGGTAAATGTGTAAAATGTTGCTATGTTTTTAAAAAAAAGTCCCTAAATTGACATAGAGGGTAATTTGCCCTAATAATATTTGACTTACTTTAGTGGTCGATTGTTGTATCGTGTGAACCTTGACATGAAAATTAGAATATTCTTAGAAATAGGAGAAGTTTATCCATATTTTATGTAGAATTTGTAAAAATTTCGCCCAGAGGCCATTTTTAATACCGGTATTTAGTTTGGGACCACTATTTTTATTGGTCTTACACTAGAGGTCACTTTTGGGCCTTTACTAAATAAACATTGACTTAAGTTCTGATCATTGACTGAAGTTCAGTCCATACGACCCTTGGACTGAAGTTCCATCTTTAAGGACTGAACTTCAGTCCATATGGCCCTGGACTGAAGTTTCATCTTTAAGAACTGGACTGAACTTCAGTCAGCATGGCCCTGGACTGAAGTTCTATCTTCCATATGGTCCTGGACTGAAGTTCTATCTTTTAAGCGAAAGTGACCACAAACTAAATATTTTGGTATTAGTGGCCTGTGCTCAAAGACCAGTGGCAAAAGTGGCCTCTCGTGCACTTACCCCATAGAATTTTGATAAAATCTTCTCGGGGCCTTAGTACCTAAGCGTCACTCATGGCCCTAGATTGGGCACGGTAAAAATTTCGTCCAGAGGCCACTTTTAATACCGCTATTTAGTTTGAGGCCACTATTTTTATTGGTCTTACACTAGGGGCCACTTTTGGGTCTTTACTAAATAAACATTGACTTAAGTTCTGATCATTGATTGAAGTTCAATCCATACGGCCCCTGGACTGAAGTTCCATCTTTAAGGACTGAACTGAACTTCAGTCAACATGGCCCTGGACTGAAGTTTTATCTTTAAGGACTGAACTTCAATCCATATGGCCCTGGACTGAAGTTCTATCTTTAAGGACTAAACTTCAATCCAGGGCCCTGGACTGAAGTTCTATCTTTTAAGCGAAAGTGGCCACAAACTAAATATTTTGGTATTAGTGGTCTGTGCCCAAAGACCAGTGGCAAAAGTGGCCTTTCGTGCACTTACCCCTTGGAGCGCCACCGATATCTTTTGAGATATAAATTAGAGAGGTACTAGTCAAATTTTATCAAACATCTCGTTGAGCCAATTTTAGCAGATTTATTTTATCGTTATACATAGAATTTTTAATGATATTAAATTTCTTGTTTCGAAGAGGCATCAATAGAAGGTGGAACTGGAACTCAAAGTTGAAGTCAACACAAATTTTCAAATGCCCGTCTTGTCAAATTTTCTTTTCTTCGTATTTATGCGTGTAGATAAGTATCATGATTCATGCTTCTATCGCTCAGTTTCTTCTATTTTTTAGATATGCAAAATCGCAACTTTAATTGACTTGGTGTTAACTACTTATTCAGCAGCAAGACTGTAGAAGAAAAAGGAATTGACTATGCAAATGTGACTAAAGAGTGATTAATCTGAAGAAATGCTATTAAAAAGTTGACATGGGGGATGCTTATACCCTCGAACAAATTCTGATTTTCAAGAGTTATAAGACAATAAATTAATAAGAATAATGAAATAACATTAGCTTGATTGCGTCGAAAATATTGTATTTGAATTCAAAATGAATACCGTACAAACCTGCAAAGTTGATTAATTTAAAGTTCAAAGAAATAGTATGGTAATAGCTGTAGCATTTCTCGTTAGACCAGCACCTTTACTAGGCTTGCTATCAAGGTGGAAAAGTTTTACACTAAACCAGATGCAAAGCAAAATTCATGGTACTCCAGCCTCAGAAATACAAAACATTCTTGATTCTAGTATCAACAAAGAAGCCCCCTTCAAACCAGGAAGCAGCACGAAGAAAGAGAGAGGAGCCCTTACTATGTGGGAAAAATGCAAAAATGCACAAGACGACGTGACATACTACGATCACGTACAGAAGTGTTGTCATTTGTCTCGGCAATCTAACAGCATTTTGTCACATGAATGCTTTCAAGCATTGGCAACCATCCGTTCATGGAATTCAGTGTGTGAGCTTCCTTCTCCATCAGTTCCTTCAGAGTTCTCGTCTTTTAGCTCAGATTTGGGTGACCAGCCATACATCTTTCTCCTGAATTCCCTACGCGCTGCTCTTTCTTCCAACTTTACTTCCCTAAATTGCTCTTCAAGTTTTGCTTCATCCTCGGGTGTAAAGAAAACTACTTCCATTTTCCCAAGCTCCTCGTACAACTTCTCAATCTTGGCTTTCCAGAAGAGTCCTAATTCAGTATCCATTTCGTGGTAAGGTGTCTTCAGCAGGTACTCATCAATACCACCTGCCTTATCAATACATCGCAGGGCATGAGTTGTAACCTTCACACGGATATGACGATCTAGGATATAACTGAAAAGCCGTTTCTCTTGCACATTAGGCTTCCAAGTCCTCCTCGACCTGTTCATAATTAATCATAGATTGTACTTATTATTCTTGTTTTAGAGATAGTAAACAACTGCAGTTTATTATGATCCAATACATAATATTAGAATTAAACTGCAGATAAAAATGGAACATTAAGATCTATGGGAACCAAAGAGTAGCTAGAAACAAATATGATGCAAAGGCATCAGACTACGCATATACCAGCATTTTCAAGCCAACTGAAGGTTTTGTTTTTTCTGATAATAGAAAAATCCAAATGGCTAGGTGGCACGCGGTTCGAAACTCGATGGATAATGGGCCCGCTGCTCTACTCTTCTCCACTTAAATACCAAGCTTTTGTCTGCGGTAGGAGTCGAACCGGTGATATGTGCCTAACCCACACATCACATGTTGCACTCCTACCACTAGATCAGCCCGGCAGGCACGAACCAACTAAACGTCTAAAGCAACTATAGGCAATTATATTTGAATTTAGCGATAACCAGGTCAAATTTCCCCAAAGAAACTCAACACCCGTCATCTCCTTTTTTTTTTTACAAAAAAAAGAAGGTAACATTTTCAATATATCCTTTTCAACACTCGTCACCTCCTTTGCTAAACTAACTCTCCATAATATCCTGCTTGTTGAGGTTAAAACTTTTATCTTTATAAATATGCTCAAGAAAAGTATCATCCCACTATATCAAGAAGAAAACTAGTGCAGATAAAATACTGATACTCCGATAGTGGCAACAAGGAACTGCTGTTAAGCAGAATCCATAGCTAAAATACAAAAAACAAATATGCCTCAAACCCAGAAGAGGTCTGAATCTTCACTGTCTGTGTCGCTTCATTTAGACCCATCTCAATTCCAAAAATTTAGTTTTTGTAAGATAGAAGTTCTATACATTTTCAATGGCATACAAATTTCAGACAAGATCAAAAGACTCCTATCAAACATTGGACCTAAAGTAAGCACGCAAACATGTCTAAGCCTTAACCCCAACTAGTTGGGATATCGACCAGAACATCGTTCCTTCTCCAGGAAAACTTGTACTTGCATAACCCAAAAACAAGTACCTCTTTCTTTTAGATATGGTAAATGATTTTATTAATAACGAGGGGGAAAACCCCATATACAAGATGTATATCACAAGGTAGAGAAGCCCACACAAATATATAGTTCTCTATAAAGGAAATTCAATCATCTATACACATCAAAACCTCATGGATACACCAAAAGGAAACTAGGAACAAGAGACTATTTTGCGATTTAACAAAATCACTCTCTATTCCATTAAAAGCTCTCAAATTTATGTCTTTCCATAAAATCCACATAATAGCTAATGGAGCAGCATTCCATGTTCTCAGTCTTCTCTTTCTGATACTCCCTTTATTTCATTTTATAAAATGGATTGACGGTGTTTGATAATGCACTAATTCTCTTTAAAAACAGACCTATGACACATAACTGACTATATGTTACTACTTACCAAAAGTATCTCATCATGCAATGTTAAAAAAAAAAAGAACATGACATTAAGAAGGTTAGAGGTGGAAGGACCAAAGTATCCTTCCTACCTACATATCTACCTACACTAGTGCAACGTATTCAGCAAGGTAAGAAGGTTAGAGTTAGCCGAAAGGAGGATGAGACTTGTAGTGCCAAGAAGAAACGGAGGATGAGATGCCTATAACTTTTCTTTCCGGCTCTTATCTATTCTTCCACTCGCTACAAAGTTTCATCTATATTTGTCGAAGAATGAAAATTTTGTAGTGTTACCTAAACTTTATGATTACGACAAACGGAAATATGGAGAATAGAGTACTGTAATCAAAGGACCTAATGTTATAAGCAACTGAATGAATTTATCGCCACAAAATAGCAGAAGAATGCAGTAACCTTCCTCCCAATTCCCTCGCAAAAAGATATTTCTAAATCTGAACTTTTTCAGGGGGTTGCGCTGGATGAGAAAGGAGGGGATGGTCTTATTCTCTTATTCCAATTTTTAAAAAGAACTTCATAAGAGTAGGTAGACAACAATTAGGGCTGATCACACTTGAACGTAAAATAAGAACGAAAACCTAAAAGTTCCATTTAGATGTGTGTTTTTTTTTTTTGGAGAATGTAGTTCCAATTAGATGCTTCAAAAAAATCTTATACTAGAGTTTCACTTTCTGGAAACATGGAAGCACCATTCAGAATCTTATAGTCCCAAAGACAGAACAATTGACAGAAAGTCAGTAAACAAACTGAGAAGAGTAGGAGAACACACAGGTGAGTAAATAATGGAATGTACTTCATTAAAATAAAAGGAGATGGTGTGCTGCTAGTTTATTGCCTTATTGCATGGTTCTCAAACTTTTTTACAAATTTTATGCACAGATATGAGTCTCAAGAAAAATACCTACAGCATACATTTTGGTGATATACCAAATTCTAATTTGAGGATTATCCTTGGAAGTTAGAAAACTAAACAACGAGAAAGATGTTTTAACGCACAAGTATACTTCGATCAAACTTTCAAAGAAAACAGACACATTTAACCAAAAAGGCCAACTTCTTCATTTGGCTCACTTTTGTGTTACCGAAGTTATTTAAGCTCGACTAAAACATGGCCTACAATCATCTTTGGAGCTTTAAACAGCTTTTTATTTTTCCTTGGGAGTGGTAGGCATCGTAAATGACAACCATAATAGCAGCTAAAAGATAATTTTCACATATGCACCATAGCCGAAAAGATGCTTCTAATAACTTCTCGCCAAATTACAAGGTTTTGGTTATATAACTCAATAACTATACTACAATCTTTCTAAAAAATGCAAGTTTTAGATAAATCTTTCTCTCTTTGTATTGAGGGAATGGGAAAATTCCAACACATGTGAAAATATTACAAACTAAAACGACTAAAAGCAGATCTTTGTATTATAAGTAGAATAATACATGGAAAGAACATCTGAGTTAGAAAATCATAGAGTATCTTTTTTCATATAACCGAGAAATCCTTGAGCGCCAGTGGGCCAGCAGTAGCACAAAAAGCTCAAAACTAGGTGGATGATGCCCCCCCCCCCCCCCCAAATACCCTTTTCCACTTAAATACAAAGTTCAAACGTTGTAACATGCACCTAACCCCTATAACACAAACTGCATGTTTATCACTACACCAAAGTATTGGGGACAATCATCATAAATTATCTAAAAGAAGCTTAGCCAATAAATGAGTATCCTAAATTCCTGACTAACAATCAAGGTAACTAACGATCAGTATACCTTGATCGTTATCACTTTTAAGCGGAAGATTTATCCCAAGGCTCTACCATTTCCACTTAAATACCATGGCTTTTGTCTACAGAATGGTTCGAACACATGACATGTTCCTAACCTATCAAAAGGTGGGGTCTTACCACTAAACCAAAGCCAGCTAATAATCACAGTGTATCAACAAAAACAACATACCCATAAATCTAGCCAATAAATCAATAATCTAACTAACGAACTAACAAGAACAACATACCCATTATGTTACCGGTAGCGGGGTCAGGGGAGAGTGAGGTGTACGCAGACCTTAAGAGGGTGTTTCCGATAGACTCTCGGCTCGAGTAATCTAACTAACAATCAAGATAAATAATTTCCACTACCATTAACACTAAAGATTATTAAAATACAATTGAAAGATTTAAGTGACTTACGTATTGCCACCTTTTTCACTAACACGATTACCAAATTGAATGTGACGACCAGCATAGAGACCCCGTTGAGCACGACCCATTACAACTTTAGTATTAGGTACACATTTTTCAAGCTCTTTTTTAACTCCTGATGCTAAATTCTTTTCACCACCTATGTTTTTCACTAACTTTTTCATCATTTCTCTTGATCTAAACGCCATTTTGGATAATCTGTTTATGGGTATTCTTGTTCAAGATTGGATTTTTAATGAAATTTGTGATTTAGGGTTTTAGAGCTGAAATGACAAAACCCCCTTCTTCAGTGAAAGGTTAAGGGAAGAAGGGTAGATATGTGATTAAAGTGAAGTTGAAGGGTATAGATTTAAGATTAATCTTTTCCGATTTTTACCCTCAATTAACTAAGCCCCGTTTGTTTATAGTTTTTGGGAACATTTTTTGGGAGAAAAACTGTTTGTTTATATTATTTGAGCTAAACTTCCCCAAAAAACTCAAAAAGTGCTCAAACGCTTTTTTTGGGCCAAAAACTAACATTTACATACAAACTTCATTTTTCTCAAAGGCTCCTTTTGAGCCAAAAATTTTGTTCCCAAAAAGTATGGCCAAACACTTTTTCATTTTCATATCAAACTTCACCCAAAAAATATTTTCCAAAAATTATTTGGGAATCTATGTCCATACGCTAGCTAAATTTCACGTTTCATCCATTCTTCTCTTCGTAACAACAAATAAAAGTCTTGTTTTACTTAGTGATTGTAGGGATGGTTTAGTTTAGTGACAAAGTAATTAGTAATGAAAAGATGATGAGTAATATATTTTATTATTTGATATTTGGTTTAATATATTACGAATTTATATATAGTTTAATAATAATAATATAAAATGTGTGTTTATTTTACAAAGTAAAGTTTTGTTGATGGCTAGCTAAATTGCACATTTCATCCATTCTTCTCTTCGTAACAACAAATAAAAGTCTTGTTTTACTTAGTGATTGTAGGGATGGTTTAGTCTAGTAACAAAGAGTAATTAGTAATGCAAAGATGATGAGTAATATATTTTATTATTTGATATTTGGTTTAATATATAACGAATTTGTATATAGTTTAATAATAATAATATAAAATGTGTGTTTATTTTACAAAGTAAAGTTTTGTTGATGGCTATGAGGATTTTTTTTTTTTTGGGAGTAATTGTAGACCTAGTTTGTTAGAAGTTAATTAATGTGTGAATTTGAATGGTTCAAGCCTCATATAATTATGTGTAATTTTTTAAAAAAATATTCAACCATATATTGTATAGATAGATCTAGATTACTTTGTTCTTAAATAAGAAATGAAACTTATGACCGTGGACATAATTGGCCACAATATAAAATTAAGGATAACTTTTTGGATTCTAAGGGCAAAATCGAAGTTTGATTCAAGTTCAATAATGTCGAGCAACAAGAAGAGAAGCATATATGTTGAAGAACATCAGTTTCGATCAAATATAATATTAATAAATATTGGTAACAAGGAAAATTCGTTATTATTGTGGTTGAAGGTGTGGTGGATGGCGCGTAGAGAAGGAGTGACGACAAATATCCAATAGGTGGAGGCAAGCATGGCCATGGTAGCTAATTGGGACGACAGGATAAAGGGGCAGGTTAAAGTGAATAAGGTTTGGGTTAAAATGGTTATAGAGGTATTAATTTAGGTTGGCTGGATTTAATATTATTTTGGAGGCGTGATAATCCTAAGGTTTATGGTTTTGCGTTGTTTGAAAATAAGAGTAAAATTTAGTCTATTTTTGTAGCAACAATGGTACATTTGACACAACCTACTAGCGTATGAAATATTCAGATTAGCATGCATAATTCAGAGACATGTTTTTTTTTTTTTTTTTTGACAACATTGTAAAATGCCATAATAAAATACACTAAAGTTTATGGGCATTAAACCCAGTGAGAAGGTTCCTCAAAATTTTACCAGCCAACACTTGAAATAGCAAAATTAGGCTACACTTAAAGTAGTCGAGTAGCCTCTCAGGTAACTTTCTCAAGGCTTCAGGCAGAAGATGATGCTTTCTTCCTTGGAGTTGTTTTACAACCTCTGTCCAATTCTCTCTTAGAAACAGAGGGAACTTGAATGCAAGATACATTAACCACCCTCACAAAAAAAAAAAAAAACTTGGTCCATCTTTATACTTTCCTCGTGCTAAGCCAGAAGACAAGTCGACCCTTTTGTGTAATTTCTCATCCTTCTTATAAGCTCTGAAACCACCATTCAGTGAGGGCTCACGAATATGAACCCCGAACAACGAACCCCCACAAGTGTTTGGGAGGTATCACTCGTGGTGATAGGAGCCCCATCTCCTTTGACTAAGGATAGCCATTCTTAGAATCACAAACCTTGCACTTATACACAAAATTACAAGGTTGTCCTTTCTGAGGGTGAGTATGATGGTTCTTATAACCTCTTCTGGTTATCTGATTTAATTTAGTGTTATTTTGAGACATGTTTAGATCATTGTCATAATATAGTTTGTTTCTTCTATAATAATATTAAGAACATCATATTCACATTAATAACACTTGCATTGAACAACCGATTACAAAATCAAATCTTAGTACTTGAAAGCGCTTCTTCATAATCATGATTGACAACTACTAGTGAATTAACTGGATTCATGTCAGCAAACATAAAAATAATGAGAAAATAAACCCAAATAAAAGCTTTTGAGAGATTAAGAGCCTGTTTGGTCAAGCTGCCAAAATCAGCTTATTTTGAGAAGTGCTTTTTATCAAAAGTATTTTTCAAAAAATTGCTTTGCGAGATAAGCATTTTGTGTTTGGCCAAATTTTAGAGAAGTACTTTTGCTATTAATTTATGTTTAACCAATATTTGAAAAAATTACCAAATTACAAAAATGGATATATAATAATATTAATTTGATTAAATATGAAAGTTTGAAATGGGTATTCTTGTCCCAAATAATCAAAAGCACTTATTTTTTGAAGAAGCTACTTTTTTCAGCTTCTTCACCACAGCAGAAAAACAGTTTTTGCTGCCACTCAAAAGCACCTATTTTTTCCTAGAAGCTTGGCCAAACACCCTAAAATTTTTAAATAAGTACTTTTTGAAAAAAATGAGCACTTTTGGCTCCCTAGAAGCTTGGCCAAACAGGCTCTAAATTAGTGGTACGAGTTCATTTTGAGATGTATGATTAACCAAAAAAATTCACTTCGCGCCCTACATAAGGAGTGGTTTTGCAAAATTGCCCGCGTTAAGCAATGTTTTTGCAAAATACCTCTATGTGATACGGAGCCAATACTTCAAGAGAAAAATTTGTAAGTATTGGCACAGGGCCAAGACTTCAAGGGCAAATGCTGTTTTGTAAATACTTCATGTTATATGGCAAGAATGCAGGAAAATACTAGAAGGGATAAGTCTTGGCGGATGGCAAGTATTTTCTTTTGCCAACACTTGAAGGGATTAGTGTTGAAACGCATAGAGGGGTAAAGGGCAAGTCTTGGCAATTACAACCAAGTGCTAGCAAGTATTTCCTTTTATCAACACTTGAATGGATTAGTGTTGAAACGCAGAGAGGGGTAAAGGGCAAGTCTTGGCCTCAACCCAAAATTTTGACAGGGGCGTTTCCGTGCATATTTTTTTCATTAAACTTAATGGAGGCATTTTTGCAAAACTACTGTTAGAGCGGGCAAAAACACAAACAATTGCTTATCGTGTCATGTTTCTGCAAATCGGTCGTGATTAACTTACAAGTTATAGCTCTATCAACTTTAATATTAGTTAAGTAATGAATAATAAAAAAATGAACTCATTATTTGTCGAATTTTAAATAGAAAAATTCATAAGTACCTCATTGAACTTGTCCGTTTTTCTCACTTGAACACTTAAACTTTATAGGGATCCTATGAACCCCTATACTTGTTTGAAGTGAAATAAGTACCACCATATCTAACCAACACCAGTTTCCAAAAAAATAGTGTATGACACACACAAGCCAAAATTTGCCACTTAATTATCTTTTTTAATACTATTTTTATTTTCTTTCTACAGATAATTAGTTTCATTTATCATTTGTTTTCCTTTTATTTCTTTTCCTTTTCATCTTTTTCCAGCGGCCAACAGCTTCCGTTACGGTCCCACCACCACCGCTCATCTTCTCCAGCAGCCTCCGGTAAAGGCGCCATATGCACTGGGTAAGACCACATCCATCACCGCAAAACCAAATCAAACGATCGACAAATCAAATCCACCACAAAATTCTCCATCAACACAGCTTTGGTAGACACCACCACAACTGCACTTCCACCCTTTCCACCACCAGACCACCGCTAAGCAACTACCAAATTAAAATTTGTTACCAAACCACATCAAATCTAAAGATACTTTTAATGTCTACACACTAGAATGAACGTGATGATTTTATGACTCTTAAATTTGGAAAGAAAGATTTCAAAGTTTATGTCCAACATCAAGAATTGTTTTGAGAAGTATATATTGGAAGTTGAACTTAGAGCAGCTGACTAAGAGAATTCCATTTCTTAATCTGGGTTCTTTCGGATGGATTGAAGGTTGTTCGTGACTAGTGGTTTTGATATGGTAGGTTGTTGCAGGAGAAAGGGTGAGAGGAAGAGAGAGGAATAGTAAAAGTAAAAATAAAATGAACAAAATAAGTGTGTTTTTTATTTTGAAATTGATGTAATTTTTTAAACGCCCACTTTTGGTCTCCTTTCACGCGCTATAAAAATATTTTTGGCACATTCCATGCCACGTGAGCCGAAAAAGTTGTATTTATTTCACTTCAAATAAGTATAGGGGATCCTAGAATCCCCGCAAAATTTAGGTGTTCAAGTGAGAAAAGTGGACAAGTTCAGTGGGTACTTATGAATTTTGCCAAGGAAATTTTATAGTATATAAATATTTATTAGTGTTATTTAAATAAAATAGACACATTTATTGAAATTTATGGTTTATAGACCTTTACTCCTTGGTATTCCACTTTTATAGCCATTTTTAAAAAACTGATCAATTTCCCTCATTAATGACTATTTTGTTGGGAATTCGTGTTAACTAACTGTCTTTATTGCATTCATCTAATTAAAAGCTTTCAGCAACTTCCTTTTACACGCTTTTATCTATTTCTACTTAATCATAACATTTTTTAATTAAATACATATACATGAATATCTCCCTATTTGATTTTAGGGGAACAAAGGCAAATTTTAAGTGGAAGCTTTATTTCTTCAACATAAATATAAAAAATATGCAGAATATATCACACTCATATCAATAGAATATACAGAATATGTAGAATATGCAAAATATATTTTCAGTTGTATTAATAAAATATCTTAAGTATAATATTATCAATATATTATCTATTGAAATAATATCTCATAAATATACAGAATATATTGCACTTGTATCAACAAAATATTTTATGTATAATAATATCAATATATTATATATTTAAATAAATATCATAAATATATAGAATATATCACACTCATATCAATAGAATATTTTATATATAATATTATATATATTTTGAAATAATGAATATGCAGTACACGGTAGATGAATGACGTGTGAAAGTTGGGGAAATCGTTTACCCTGTATCCATGATTAATTGCTAATATTTAAGAATAACTAAATAATATTCATTAACATTTAAATCATTTAGCGAAAAATTCAGTGATAGTTATCCATGTCTCAGGAAGATAATCATCTTCCTATAATTTAGGCACGATTCCCTCTCTCCAATAAACTAGGCACGATAGCCTCAACAAGTTTTTAGGAAGAAAATATACATAAACTTATTTATATAGGGTAATTTTTTGCTAGCCATTGTGCAAGATATTCTATGGCTATTTGAATGTAGGGCCATGTTATATATTTGGTTAGATATGAAATTTTCCCTTTTGCCAATTTTAAATCATGGGTCCTTTCTCATCTTAAATTTCTCGACTATAAAAGAGAACTCCAAAGAAAAGAACATTCCCCTGTTCGACACACTTAGGGGTCGTTTGGTAGAGAAAAGGTTATATATGGATTAACAATGCAAGGATTAGTAATACAAGAATAAATAATGCAGAGATTATTCTTTATCCGATGTTTGGTTCACTGCATTCAAAATTGGCTATACGGTGTATAACTTAAATTTATATATAGTTTGAAACTGTACAAAATTTTCTTTACGAGTATGCCCTTGGTTTAAAAGCTCTATAGAATGTTAATTTTATCTTTACATTCAACTTCTTAGCAAATTAATCTCTTTAATCAATTTTTACCACCTAATAGGAATAGTGAAGAACACATATAAATTGTCTAATTTTTCCATCTAATAGAGAAAAGTCAAGAACACATATTATTATGGAACTCAATTCTGTCATTCTGCGTCGCCCGCATGCCGAAAGTCCACAATGAGTTTCACAATCTATGGGACAAGCAACGGTGCAGGCAAAGACAACAATACTTGTTGGTAAATTAATGGATTGATGAAGAATCTGAAGGTTGAAATAATATACACATAATTAGAAGAGAGTCATGTTGAAGATGACTTAGGCTGAAACTATTGGAATGAGGAGTGAGGATTATCTTGTCATTTTGATGATCTTATCCCAATATTGTCAATGCAGGATTCTTATACCACATAGGTGGTGGTATAAAATAATACCTTAATCTATGTATAAAATTATATATGTATTAATTATACCATATTTGAAATGGTAACCAAACATAATATTAACTAATACCACTTTCTATACATATATTATATGCCCTAATACATACTACCAAACGTCTCCTTACCTCATAGTGTTAACACTCCACACCCAGAATCCGGCCCACAGCTTAAAAAGTACCCATCCTTTGTGGTTGTGCACAAAAAGGAAAAAAATTAAAATTCTTTGCTTATCTAAATCTAAAATTAAAAAAGGAAAATAAAGAAACCAGCAAAACTCGCTGATCTGATCCTCCCAATTCCCAAAATAAATAAAAAATAAAAAATACACTGTATACCAAATAATCCAATCATATTGCTCCATGTCACTATTAATGTGGCCCCATTAGACCACTTTCATATTAAAAGCGTGCCATCCACGCGACCAGCACAAGCCCCTATATATATATATATATATATATATATATATATATATATATATATATATATATATATATATATATATATATATATATTGCTCAATTCTCTGCACCAATAGCAGCCAGAAAGAACCAACAAAGACTCAAAGAGTGAACAAACAAACAAAGAAAGAAACAATGCAAACTTTGCAGGAAAAAGCATCAGAATGGAGTGGAGTTGATCGAGATGATGCATTTGCAATTGATGAAACTAATCTCTTTGAAAAACTTGGCCTTCATACTTTCATTCAACTCTCTACTAATTTCTACAACAGGTAATAATAAATGTGACTTTTCTTTAAATTGGTATTTAACAAAAGTTCTTGAGACGAGGGTCTATTGTGAACAGTTTTTCTACTTCGTTCGAGGTAGGGGTAAGGTCTTCGTACACCTCACACTCCTCAGACCCCCACTTGTGGGATTACACTGGCTATATAGTTGCTGTTGTTGTTGTTGTTGTTGGGTATTTAAGAAAAGTTGCTAAAGTTTGAAACTTTGATTGAATTGGATTAGATGGTATTTTTTGTTTGAGCAAAACAAGTTTTGTTTTGTGTGATTCTTTATGTTTTTTATATGTATTCTTGAATTGATGATTATGGTCAGAAAGGTGAAGGTTTTGTTTTTGTTGCTTGAAAGGTTGAGCTTTATCTTTTCTTATATTAGATTTGCATGGTTATGAAGTTTTGTTATTTTGGGTGGGGTCGGATTATTAAGAATTTATGAGTTTCTGATTATATCAGCTACATGATTTTTTGGTTTAGTAATTGATTGATAAGAAAGGTTTGTATATACTGGTTGTTATAATTCTGTTTTAAAAGAGTATAGCTGTATTTGTCCTAGTTACATTTGCACTCAAGACTAAAGAGGTGTTGAGGGTATCCCAAATTTGTTGAATCTTTTGGTTGTATTAGCAACCTTTGACATTGAGGAAACCAATTGGGTGATAGAAGTTACTGTGATAATAAGCTTTGATTCTGAAATGCTGGAATTTTATTTAGTTTAATTGTTTGGAAGAAGTTGTCTCTTATTCTTATTTTTTGAGTTGTCTACTTTTTCTTCTCAAATGGTTTGCCCTTACTACGGAAAACTTCAAGTTTTTGTTTTGGAAATCGAAATTAGTGCTGGTAATGACGAGGTGCTGTGATTAGTAATTTCATTAATTTTGTTTGAAATACTCCCTTTGGGTGGCTCAGAAAGCAGGCTGTCGGGGGGGCGGGGGTGGGGGAGAGGATCTGATGAATCTTTGTGTCAAGGAATCAATTGAGGGATGGAAGTCAATCTGAATCAGTTGGCAAAGTTATGCTATGTTTACTTATTTGAATGTTTGATTGCATTAGGTGAAAGAGTTGTGCTACTTTCTTCTCTAAGGGTTACTCTTCTTGAGGGAAGACAACTGACTCTTGTTATTTGGAATTGAATTTAGGGTCTATGATGACGAGGAAGAGTGGTTTCGGTCGATTTTCTCTAATTCAAGTAAAGAAGATGCCATTAGGAATCAATATGAGTTCTTTGTACAGAGAATGGGAGGGCCTCCTTTGTTCTCGCAGAGAAGAGGTAAGCCATTACCTAAAGTTATTTTTTTTCTCTAAAATTTATACCCAATATTTCTAATCTTGTACATACCTAGTTTCAATTTGTCAGCGGTAGTAGTTACTAGCTAAACCCTTCTTCTACTGTGATGCAATGTTGGGGTAACCTCAATGCTTAAGATGGTTAACATATTTCCTATGATAATCTTCAAAAGGGATTTTATTGAGATTGGGACGCGTTAAGTTACCTAGATAGCTTCTTCTTGATATCTATGATAATTGGTAAAGATTATTCGTAATGTTTATGAGCCCTTTTGTTCAAAGTGGTTCCCTTTTTATAATATCCTTCAAGGTTTATTCTGTCCAGAGCTAGTGATGTAACATACCTCCTTTGAGGGCTAAGTTATTGTCCTTCTGAATGCCACAACCTTCTTCTTTTTGGCTAAATCAATATTTCATCAATAAACACCAAGGCGATGTCAAAAGGTATGCACTGACTGTGTTAGTGCTTTGAACCGAGTCATGCATCATCTTCTATTAAACTTTCCAACTATAAATACAACACAGTATTCTCTTTACAGCAAATATGCAAATGAAAGTAGAAGGAATTTTAATGCTTTGTATGGCGTCTTTTCAAGAATGAAATCTAGGTGTCATTTTAATTAGTTGAGCAACGGGAAAAGAAACTGTCAGCAAGGTAGCTTTAGAGATCCCATTTGGATAGTTTAGAGGGCCTTTATCTTGTTTGTAAATTTTGGTGTACTACAAATATTTAGGGTTCAGTGTTACTGATCACCGTGCAGTCTTTGACCTTGACGCACTATTTTTGATGGCTATGCTAGAACTAAAGAGAATGAAAAGAAAGATGAGGAAAGTAAAGGGTTAGCAACAAATTGTAGCGACTCTTTCCTTCTCTGAGCAGAACAGTTTGAGAATGTGTAATATTACCATGAAATGTTCCTGTATAATGATGACATTACTGAGTTTCTCAGCCTGTTGATAAGTCTCCACTCCTTGGTTTATAGATTAACTCGTTTAACATAAAAGATAATTTTTATGAAAATGATAGAAACAACATAACATAAAAGATAATTTTCTACTCTAGTTAATTCTCTTTCACAAAGATGATTGTTCAGAGGCCAATTTCCGCGAACAGCAACGTAAGGCAGTATTGTGGAAGATAATATATCCTTTTAAAAGAAATTCATTTAAAAGGAACTGGTGAAAACTTGTTTGATTGATTAAATGAGTCAATATATTTTAGGTTGGTATGGGCTAGATGGAGCTCAGGTAGGCATTTCACTTTGCTTAGGTAGTGGTGCACAAGCACCGAAATGCTTAGAGCCTAAGACATGCATATTGTCGCTCATCCATTCTGTGTTGAAGAGGATGAAAGTATACATTAGATCTATTTGCCTAGCGATATACTACCTGTTTCAAAAAAGATGTTATATATGAAATGTTCTGGTGAGTAGGATAGAAAATGAGAAACTTAGCATAAGCAAAGAAGTCTTTAAGTATGAGTTCAATTAACTTGCATCTTTGCATCCGTAATCTGGATCAATAATTAATGGTTTTTGAACTTGATTGATGTGGCTTTACTTCATGTTTTTCTGCTATTTTTTTAATAAAATTATTTCTTCATATAGTTTTTGTTGCTGTCAAAATTAAATTTTCCAACATGACACACACATGTTTATTTTCATCTGCACCTCCCTTTACTAAATCGTGAACTTTAATTGAGCTTTGCTCTTATAGCTCCAATAATGTTTTTGTACACTTTCGCCCTTGGAGAAAAACCTACCCACATCGGGTGTTTATACCAAACCAATAGATGCATGACATGTGTTGGCATACATGTTTCTCTCTCTTAACCATAGTTAATTACTAAGACATATTTTCACCTCATCAAATTACTTACCCATGATTAGTTGATGTGGTTTGGTGTAAACACCCGGCGTGGGTAAGTTTTTACCTTCGCCTTTGGCAGCTGTTGAAATAATGAAGGTGATCAGGACATCGAATCATAGTACACACAACTAGTTTGTCCCTCTTTTCCAACAGAGTGTTTTCTATGCTTTCGCCTCAAGGTTGAAAAGCTAATCAGTACTCCAAATCAAGTTCTCATCCTACCAAGAGATGATCTGGAAATGTGATGTCGATACTGATCGTTCAAATACTTTCTTTGGATTATTGGAGGGTAAATTAGTTGGATGTACAAATTCGCATGTGTCCTCTCCTTCATATTTTCAGTGGTGTCATTTCTATTAATTGGTTTGTGCTTCTTGTAATTTGAGAGACTGTAAGGACCTTTGTTACTTGGACTTTCTGCAGGCCATCCAGCTTTGATTGGACGTCACCGCCCATTTCCAGTCACTCATAAAGCTGCGGAGAGATGGTTACACCATATGCAACAAGCACTAGACAGTGTTACAGACATTGATGAAGATTCCAAAATTAAAATGATGAATTTTTTCAGGTACAAGCTAATCTCATTTAAACTTCCCTGAGAAACTTCAGTTGGTGGATAGTAAGCATCTGTAAGAATTACATATGTTTCTTTTCAGGCATATTGCATTCTTTCTGGTAGCTGGAGATGAGTTAAAGAATCAAAACCAGGGTGTTGTGTGTAAGCATGCAGCCAATAAGCCAGCTGAAGCATAAAGTTTTACCCAAATTGATCAAAGAATCAACAATTATGTAGGATGAATTTTCCCTTATGATTATTCAATCAGTCGAAACTGAGAAGCATGTTATGCTCTCATTATTACAATTGCCTGGAGGAAGCTCATTGATACACGACCATGCAATTCAATAAAGTAGCAGGAAGAAAGAAGACGATATACATATAGGTATTAGAGTTTGAGTTTAAGTTAGATACGTCATCAATGTAAAGAATTAGTTAAGTATCAGGCGTCCCAAAGTATAACGTAGAGCTGAGTTTCTGAGAATGAACTTTCTCTGAAATTAAATTTAATATCGTAGTTGTGGATACCATGTTGTTATCCTTATCATGACTTTTATTGGAACTACAATATCATCTTGGATGGAGTGCTTAATGTGAAGAAATTTACTATTGTAAGGTACGATCAAAATTTCGCTTACTACCAAGTACTAAGACAATGTATAAATTTGTATTTCCAAGTTGAAATTTCAAGTCTCGATTCCTTTTCTCTCCTGGGTTATTGGGTGAACCTATTTAGGAACGCCAAAAGAAAATCTTGACCCGACCAATTTAATGGAACAAACGCATAATTTAAACCAACAAAAAGTCTTTATTTACAACCACAAAAAGCTTCGGACTTCCTATCACAATGATCAGGAAATCAAATACATTAAGCTGCTCTACAATATTCTCTAATGTACCAAAATATATGTATCACCCCATCAATTCCTTTCTGCGAGAAATTCTTGAGGGATGAGCATATCTAGCTGAAAATGACCTATAAAGATTATCAGGTTCAACTCTCTCTGACCCTTCATCAAAATTTTGCATGTAAGTTGTTTCATCATATGATACCTGCACACTTGAACAACGATTGAAACTTGTTTTCTTCTGTATTTTTATTCTTCTCCAAAAAGCTAGCCACCTTGGTGAAAAAGAAGAAGAAGAATGACAATCTCTATGTGTGTAATCTTTCCCTAGCCTCACACTCTTGCATCTTGATTTGTTCCAATTCCCTTTCCCCATGATGCTCATTTTTTCTTAACCTTCTATCCAACACAGCCGAGTGCCTAGCACTCAGTAAATCCTTGGCCTTTTATAGATAGGCAACTTTGAGACTCTCATGGGGTGTTCCCTTTGCCTTTTGATTAGATTAAAGCAAATTAAATTAGTGGTGTAGAGACATTCTTTAAAGATAGTAATTAATAGTGTATTATGCGTAAACTCTAAAAGGATATACAACTAACATATAGTACTAGATAATTCATCCAATCACGTGGCTGGTTAAACATAACGAATGGATTAGCACTATATATAAACTGAAATATAAAAGCAAACAAAACACAAAGTAAAAAAAAGAGGAGATTCTTCGACATGCGAGTAAATTGTCTTTCCCTTTTAATGTGATACTTTTTCTCGCCTTTCATGAACTCTGCGTAATTGTGAGATGCTTCGTGCACCGAACAACCATTTACTTTCTCTCCTCTATATTTTGTGTTTTAAGATTTTTTACACACTCCATAAGGAAAATATTTAATACTCAATTTTAATCATTGAAGTAATTGTCTACATTACTCTTTATCTCTCACTTAAATGTCTATAAATAAGCTAATATTAAGTCCACATATAACATATTGGAAAATTTCCAACGTAACATGGAATGCCATTAAACAGAAATACATATTTTGTATCTACGAAACAGGATTATATTAAGTTGGTCTAAGATTAGTCTCACTGGTAGTCTACCTAGGTATTTTCAGACTAATGTAGCTTGGTAAGATGTCTTTTTATGATATTAATAATTCATCCAACTAGGAAAATGATTGTCACATGCCATTGTATCTCTGAGAAAAGAATTATAAGGAGAAATGACATCTGATTTTATATTTTTGTATCACAAAACTAGGATGATGAAGGGGGTTTCATGTGACTATTCCTCGGCCTTTTGGCCATTAAATTAAATAGTATTTGAAAATATTTCCTTTGAAATAAATTTTCCGCCATAAGCTTTTTCTTTTGCTTTTGATTTCCTCCTTCCCTTTTAATTATCGATACTTTTATACATTGATGGGTCAGTACTCCTACAAAATTTCAACAAATAAATGAACAGTTAATGAAATAAATATGATATTATTTTGTTATTAAAAAAATAAAAATATAACATGTCCATTCAACGATTCTTAACTTGAAGCAAGATATATAGACTATAGAGGTTGCTACAAATCAGGCTTATGCAGTAGTGTCATGATTTGGAGCACCAGGCCAGTGGTCTGAAAGGTACGTGGAAAGGTAAAGACATTGAGCCGAAAGACTTTCTTTTCTATACAAAAAAATACTCCTATATTTAACAACAAAGACTATTATGCTATTTGTACCCCAAAAAAAAAAGACTATTATACTATTTCTCATAGTCTAAACTAATCGTATGCTTGAAACATTGCATATTCTTCCCTCAAAATCACCTGATCCTTCCTTTTACTTTTACTTTTACTTTTACTTTGTTTTGTCTGATTTTCTTGTCACTGTGGCCGCACAATTGTATTTCAATTATTCCCTTGCGCTTAATTAGTTCTTCTTCATTATGCATTGTCTTTGTTATGCTATATGAACTAAGAAAATAAGGTTGTAAGCCGTGGCGAGCACAAGATTACAAGGTCGATTTCTGTCTTTCCAACTTTCAAGTGAAAGGGAGAGAGAGGAAGAGAGATGTTCAATTGTAGATGATGAGTAAAAAATAGAAAGAAACTAGCAAAAAATGAAAAAGGTAGAATCACCACAATAATTTTGTTGTTGTTATAAAATTAAAGTAATTAATTAGGATTAAAATAAAATTAATAGGAGTAGTAATTAAAACAAACGAGAGAGGGAGAAAGTGATAGTATTGTTCTGCTGAAGAGTGTATTTATCATATTTTATAATGCCTTATTTATAGGCAAGAAAGTTACATCAATAATAGAGGAAATGAGATGAATAGTGAAGTGGATGGGTGACTGCACAACATGGGCAGCCATACCCCTTTGTACAACACTCCACTCAATCTATTTCTTTCACAACACTCCCCCTTGGATGCCCATGTATGAATATTTGTAATACGCACTATTTGCTGCCTCATTAAAAACCTTATCAAGAAAACTCATTGGGACAAAAAATTTGGTTAAAGAAAAAAGAGTACAACGCGTATATCGCTCCCCCTGATGACAACATCATTTAATATTTCGAAGACGGCGCATTCCAATCCTGTATACAAGCTTCTCGAATGTTGAGGTTGGCAATGACTTTGTGAACAGATCAGCCAAGTTGTCACTTGAACGAATTTGTTGAACCTTTATTTCACCATTCTTTTGAAGATCATGAGTGAAAAAGAATTTTGGTGAGATATGTTTCGTTCTGTCTCCTTTAATGTATCATTCTTTCAATTGTTCTATGCATGCAGTATTATCTTCATACAATATTATTGGAATCTCCTTGTTCAAAAATCCACACATTTTCTGAATGTGTTGAGTAATTAATCTTAGCCAAACACATTCACGACTAGCCTCATAAATAGCTATTATTTCTGCATGATTTGAGGAAGTAGCAACTAGAGTTTGTTTCGGTGAACGCCATGATATAGCTGTACCTCCACATGTAAATAAATAGCCTGTTTGAGATCGACCTTTATGTGGATCTGACAAATATCTTGCATCTGCATAACCAACTAATGGTAGTTGGATACATTTGAATATGACAAACCTTTGTCAGTTGTTCCTCGGAGGTATCTGAATAAATGTTTGATACCATTCCAGTGTCTTTGTGTCGGGGAAGAACTAAATCTTGCTAATAAGTTTACAGAAAAAGCAATGTCTGGTCGGGTATTATTAGCAAGATACATTAATGCCCCAATTACACTAAGATATGGTGTTTCAGCACCAAGAATCTTTTCATCATTTTCATGGGGGCGAAATGGATCTTTATTTATGTCAAGCGATCTCACGACCATCAGAGTACTCAATGGATGAGATTTATCCATATAAAATCTTTTCAGTGTATGTTGATTGATGGATACAAATTTCATTTGTCAAATGCTCAATTTGAAGACCAAACAAAAATTTGTCTTTCCAAGATATTTCATTTCAAATTCTTTCTTCAAATAGTCTACTGCCTTTATCTTTGTGGGAGTTCCAGTAATATTCAAGTCATCAACATACACATCAATTATAACAAACTCAGATCCAGACCCCTTTATGAAGACACAACGACAAACTGGATCATTTCTATACCCTTATTTCAATAGGTACTCGCTAAGGCGGTTGTACCACATACGACCCGATTGTTTCAATCCGTATAAGGATTTTTGAACATGTTTCTCGGGAACCTTTAAATGCTTCAGGCATTTTGAATCCTTCAGGGATTTTCATAAATATTTCATTGTCCAATGAGCCATATAAATAGGCTGTGACAACATCCATCAGACGCATATCAAATTTTTCACGCACTGCCAGACTTATAAGATATCTGAAGATTACTGCATCTGCCATGGGAGAGTATGACTCCATATAATCGATTCCAGGTCTTTGTGAAAATCCTTGTGCCACAAGTCGTACTTTGTATCTTGCGACTTCATTTTTCTCATTTCATTTTCGCACAAAAACCCATTTATATCCAACTGGCTTTACACCTTCAGGTGTTCGGACTATAGGTCCAAAAACTTTACGTTTCTCAAGTGAAGCCAATTCTGCTTGAATTGCGTCTTTCTATTTTGGCCAATCATTTCTTTGTCTACATTCACCAACAGATTTTGGTTCAAGATCCTCATCTTGTTGCATTACCTCAATAGCAACATTATATGCAAAAGCATTATTTACAACAATATTATTTCGGTTCCATCTTTTTTCTGTCAAGACATAATTTATTGAGATCTCTTGATTTTCATCATTTTCAGGTACCTGAACCTCCTTTGAGGTATTATCAATTGTTATGTCTTGGGATGCTTCTTGAGCAACCACCTCCATGTCATGACCATCCTTTTCATTTGCTCCTTTTCTTTTTCGAGGATTTTTATCTTTGGAACCGAGGGGTCTACCACGCTTCAGACGTGTCTTAGACTCATTTGCACAAGTAGATTGTCCTACCGGAACATCAACTCGAATTGGAGCATTTGCAGCTGGTATATGAGATTTAGTAATCCTTGGTAGGTCAGTGAATGCATCTAGCAGTTGATTTGCTAGATTTTGCAAATAGATTATCTTTTGAACTTCTAGTTCACATTGATTTGTACGAGGATCCAAATGAGATAATGATAATGTATTCCAATCTATCTCATTTTCCAACTGCTTTTTCTCTCCCCCTAATGTTGGGAAAACGGATTCATCAAAATGGCAATCTGCAAATCTTGCAGTAAACAAATCTCCCGTCATGGGTTCAAGATACTTAATGATAGAAGGAGATTTATAGCCAATATATATTCCCAACCTTCTTTGAGGACCCATCTTTGTGTGTTGTGGTGGAGCAATTAGAACATATACCGCACATCCAAAAATTCTAAGATGGGAAATGTTTGGTTTCTGACCAAAAGCCAACTGCTGGGAGGCTTTATGATAACTTGTTGGCCTGATGCGCACAAGTGTTGCTGCATGCAAAATAGCATGTCCCCATATTGAAATGGGAAGTTTTGTTCTCATAAGTAATGGTCTAGCTATTAATTGGAGGTGTTTGATAAATGATTCTGCTAGACCATTTTGTGTATGAACATGAGCAACAGGATATTCCACTATTATTCCAGTTGACATACAGTAGTCATTAAAGGCTTGAGATGTGAACTCACCAGCATTATCAAGACGAATTGTCTTAATTGTATAATCTGAAAACTGTGCTCTTAATCTTATTATTTGAGCAGGCAATCTCGCAAATGCCAAGTTGCGAGTTGATAATAAACATACATGTGACCACCTTGTTGATGCATCTATTAAAACCATATAATATCTAAATGATCCACATGGTGGGTGAATAGGCCCACATATATCACCTTGTATACGTTCCAGAAATGCAGGGGATTCAATCCCTACTTTAGTTGCTGATGGTCTAGTAATTAATTTGCCTTGAGAACATGCACAACAAGAGAATTCCTTAAATTGAAGAATCTTCTGGATCTTCAATGAATGTCCATGTAAACTCTCAATTATTTTGTGCATCATATTAGAACCGGCATGGCCTAACCGGTTATGCCAGATATTAAAATCATTCGGATTAGTAAACTTCTTGTTTACCATTGCATGTGATTCAACCATGCTAATACTTGTGTAGTACATGCCGGAGGAAAATGAGGGTAACATTTCACGTACATATTTCTTACCCAATTTTATTGTAGTAATATAAAGATATTCAGTCTTTCCATCATTTGTACTCTCAATATGATAACCATTTTGGCGAATGTCTTTGAAACTTAGTAAGTTTCTTTGAGACCTACTACAATATAAGGCTTTAGAAATAGCCAAATGTGATCCTCCAGATAGTAATAAATTGGCTTTTCCTGAGCCTTCAATTAGTTTTGTATACCAGATATTGTATTAACATTGGCTTCTTTCATTATCAAATAAGAGAAATATCTTTTATCTATTAAAATGGTGTGTGTTGTGGCACTATCCAGAAGACATATATCATCTTTATTGATCTTGGATTCAATTGAAGACTGGGGATTTTCCATAATTCTTCATAAAGAAATAAAAAGTACATCATAAGAAATACGAAACATTAACAACATAATAAAGAACTAGGTTAGGAATGTAAAGATAACAACACGTGATTATTTATGGAAATTACACACGTGAAAATAAACTAGGTGAAAACATAAGATGAAAAACAACATAATTGCATCCCAAGTAAAATGATCATTCTTCAGTTATTATCCTCAAAGAAGTCTTCAGCTTCTAAATGAGTCAAATTTGCGAGGCCTTGAAAATTATCATTTATATAGGCATCCGCTTCATTACCAGTAAGGTTATTCGCAAGATCCGTTTCATTATTATTATTATTATTATTCTGATAAGTCAAGTTCGCCTCTACATCATTTTGTTTCTTTTTAATGGTGGATTGATAAAGATTGACAAAATGTTCAAGCGTACGGCAAACACGTGCCCAATGACCTTTCATGCCACATCTGTGACAAATATTAGCTTTAGCCTTTGAAGGATAATTTTGAGAACCACTGTTGTTCTCATGTATTTTTATTCCAGGGTGACGGTAATATTTTCGTCCCCTACCACGTCCACGTCCGCGGCCGCGGCCACGACCACGGTAATTGTTTAGTCTTCTTTCAGACTTGTCATATGCTGCTACTACATTCACTTCAGGGAATGGAGCAGATCCAGTGGGACGAGATTCATGATTTTTCATCAACATGGTATTATTCTGCTCAGCCACAAGTAGGCATGTTATTAGTTCAGAATACTTCTTAAAACCCCTTTCACGGTATTGCTGTTTCAACACCATATTTGAGGCATGAAAAGTTGAGATAGTTTTTTCCAATATATTATCATCATTAATTGGTTCTCCACACAATTTTAACTGAGAAATTATTCTGAAAACAGCAGAATTATAGTCACTTATGGTTTTAAAATCTTGAAATCGTAAATGCATCCATTCATGTCGAGCTTTCGGTAGTACCGTAAGTTTCAAGTGGTCATACCGTTCCTTCAAATTATTCCACAATTCAAGTGGATCTTTTACAGTTAAATATTCAGTTTTTAACCCTTCATGAAGATGATGACGAAGAAAAATCATGGCCTTCGCTTTATCTTGATTTGATGATTCATTGCCTTCAATAATAGTATTTCCAAGACCTTTTGCGTCTAAATAGATTTCAGCGTCAAGTACCCATGACATAAATAATTATTTCCGCTGATGTCCAGTGCCACAAATTCAAGCTTGGATAAATTTGACATGATGAAAACTATCAATAAATTTAATAGGTTAGTGATAATGACAATTATATTTGTTAACACTAAATAACTTACAAGAAATAAACTATGCACAAACTATCATAAATCTCTAGCTCATAAGTTACTTACTAAATAGTAAATTAGATTACAGGATGGTAGCTTAAAATATTAAACTTACTAGAAGGCAACAATATTAATGCTAATCAATCTTAGCGACCTATTTTGTTATATATTAAACAACTATCGTCTAATTCATACACAATAAATGTAGATATATGGTAATATCTCCTCTAGTTTAGAAATTTTAGTTCTCTGGAAGTTTGGATTTAATGGCTATGGTCTTTAATTAAAAACTTATGTCCGCTGTCTTTATTCAAATAAATGGAATGTACCAGAACGTGAATAAGCTCAACTAGGCCATGTCAATGTCTAACATTTGCAATAACTTTTCTCTTTTCTATTTTCGGGAATTTAGTGGCTCTGTTAGACTAAACCCACGAAGCAGAAATATTTTATTCCACTTTGTAGAAAAAGTTAGTATAAAAATAAACAACAGATTCTTCCTTCAAAATTATGAACTTATAATAATAGTGCAAAGAAAGCTTAAAAGAAATGTATCGGCAAGCAAAGTGTTGGGGTGAAAATCGAGCTCGTGCTGATAAACGTGTTATAAAATTAAAGTAATTAATTAGGATTAAAATAAAATTAATAGGAGTAGTAACTAAAACAAACGAGAGAGGGAGAAAGTGATAGTATTGCTCTTCTGAAGAGTGTATCTATCATATTTTACAATGCCTTATTTATAGGCAAGAAAGTTACATCAATAATAGAGGGAATGAGATGAATAGTGAAGTGGATGGGTGGGTGGCTGCACAACATGGGCAGCCATACCTCTTTGTACAACACTCCACTCAATCTATTTCTTTCACAACAGTTGTATATATGTAGAGGATTGTAGACAAGGACATAATAAAAGAGGGGAAAAAAAAGAATAACACATTAAATAAAAAGAAAATATCATAAATGCAAAGAAAATCATATTATTCCAAAGTAGAATCGATCCCTGACAAAAAGCCTTTTTGCCTAAGCTCTCCATCAACTAATTGAATGATTGAATTTACGGTGCTAACCAATTTTATATAAACAATTTTTGTTAATGAATTATGTAAATCAATGAAAGTTCAATTAAAGACTATTGCTCATTCCCAGCCGTTCATATATATATTTTCATCATTGTGTACAAGAAACACATTGTGACACATACAAATAAACCTAGGATCAAAAGCTCTCATGCTCGAGTATTCAAATAAAGGAATGAATCTAGCTCTGATACTCAAGTAACTAATATTTTGAGTACAAAAATTGTATTATAAAAATTGGAAGAATGATTATTTTTTAAGAAATGCTCTTTGACCAAACGAGAACGGCCAAACAATGGCCAAACACAGTGAATTGTCCAAAGTGCCCTTCAGTAGCATTTTGGCTCCAATTATTCCTGCCAAAAATACTTATCATTGCATGGATACTTTTGCAGCCTTTTCATGCATGTTTATACTCTATACGTATTGTATTTTGTGTTTCTCTTTGTTTTTTATACGTTTGCTTTACAGATTTTAGATTAATTTTCATTTTCCCTCCAAAAATATTCTTACCAAAATTATTTATATACCATACTATTTTAAATTATTTTAATCAATATATCTCGCAGATGTAAATAAAATTGTGTTCCCCGCTTCCGTCTTTTGGTTTAACTTTATTCCTACTAATTAAAAATTATAGTATATACATTTCTTTTATATTTTACACCTAAATCAAATGAAAATAAAAAAAATTAAGTCTTTCATAAAAAAAATATTTAAATCTTTTGTACGTTTAAATTGCAAACTGAATCTTAATACTAATCTTTCTCGTAATTTGACACTCAAAAGTATTTTTTGTAAAGATTATCCAAATAAATTTTATTTAAAAAAGCACTTCTCAAATGAATTGGCCAACACAAACTGCTTATTTTTCAAAATAAACATCTTTTCGCAACTTGGCCAAACATGCTCTTAGCATCGAAGAAAATTTTTATTCCTCTACAATATAACAACCCTCCTTCAACTATCTTATGAGCAGCACGAAGCAAGAAACACAATGCAAACTTTGGAGCAAGAGGCATCAGAATGGAGTGGAGTTGACCCAAAGTGCTTGATTGGTTGGTTACTGTTACGTACTCTTATCATTTTAAAAAAAAATAAAGAATAGAGCTACATATAGTATAGTTTACTAGAATGAGGGAGGAAACTGACTCTTTACTGCAACTGAACTTAGGGTCTATGATGATGATAAAGAGTGGTTGCAGTCAATTTTCTCTAATTCAAATAAAGAAGATGCTATTAGAAATCAGTATGAGTTCTTTGTACAAAGAATCGGAGGGCCTGATCAGTGTGAGAAAAGGTAAGCAAGAGTTCACTTAATACTTTCTTGTACACTTCTCATATTCTTGTTTATTATACTCAGTTTCAATTTGCCAATGGTATTTACATGTTACATTGATCTTCTATTGTGATGCATTTTTCAGTGGCCTCAATTCTCGACATGGTTAAGGTTAACCTTTAAAGTTCAAATTGAACCTTGCTACATTTCGAAAGTGGAAAATTAACTAGATAACTTCTTTTGGATATCTATGACTATGATAATAAAATTTGCAAAGGAACAAACCATTTCCTTGAAATGGTAGCCCATTACTAGTATTCGTCAAGCTTTACGCTGTACAGAATATAGATCGGCTACTGATGTTAGTAATGCACTGCCTTTAACCTGTTAATGAAAATTACAACAAGTTTAATTAGTTCTGCAACGAAAAGAAACTGTCAGTTAGGTAGCTTGAGAAAATTCTGGGGATTTTCTTATTTAGACTTTGTGCAGGGCATACAGCATTGATTGGATGATATCGAACATTTCCTGTCACTCATAAGGCTGCAGAGAGATGATTACACTACATGCAACAAGCACTGGACAGTGTTACAGATATTGATGAAGATTCCAAGATTAAAATGTTGAATTGTTTTAGGTATACACTAATCATTTGAACAATCTAAGTAAGAATACATTTATGCACATAGTTTGCCTTTGTTACAGATAGTACATCAAATATCTTTCTGGATTTTTCTTCAGTTTGCAATTTAGTGACTTGTTCTAAAGCCTTGTACAATCCCTAGAGCTGAATTTCTATATGGAGCATAAAATGCATAATTGAGTAATTTGAGCCTAGAAGACTCGCTATGGATACAGGAATCCAATATGACAGATCAAGAATGTATATCTTCAAGCTATTACGTGTAGTGCTACTCCGTTGAATGAGGAATGTGGTGAAATCAGAAAGCTAGTGTTGTTCTTGGTGTAAAGGATTGGAAAGGGAAGTAATCAATACTATGTTTTTCAAACTTTGAACTACAATATCATGAAATAGTAACTGATGAAGTCCCTCAATGGGAATGAGGAGAGAAAAAGAGAATTTCTTGAAGGAGAAGGGGTCATTTGAAATTTCAATTTCGATGATTGTACAAGCTAAACTCACATATTATGCGGGCGGGCAATCATGAACTAAATATATGTCAGATAAAAAGTTGCATTCTCCAAGTTGAAACTTCAAAAAACCCTTATTGCCATTTTTTCTTTTTGACAGACTAGCAATTTGATTGAACAAAGGAAGCTTGATTTAACCAAGATTCAAAGAAAAAGAAATCTTTATTTACAACTACAAAAGTTTACTCAAATTGCAAATATTCTTGAAACAACCAAATTATCACCCCATTAATTCCTTCCTACGCGACATTCTGGAAGGATCAGCATATCTTGCTGAAAATGATCTATAAAGATTATCAGGCTCAATTCTCTCTGACCCCTCATCAAAATTCTGCCTATAAGTTTCTGCATCATATGAAACCTTTGAAGAACAATAACTATTAAATTTTTTCTTCTTGTGCATTATTCTAAGTCTCCTCCAAAAGACTAGCCAGCTTGGTGAAGAAAAAGAAGTAGAAGCACATGATTCTTTATGCATGTAGTCTTTCCCTAGCCTCACACTCTTACTTGTTGATTTGTTCCAATTCCCTTTCCCAATGATGCTCATTTTTCTCCAATCTTCAATTCAAAAGAGCTCCTAATTAGCTTTGAGAATTGCCCATATCACAATAAAACCTTGGCCTTTTATAGATGGGCAACTTTGAGACTCTCATGAGATGTTCCCTTTGCCTTTTGATTAGATAAAAGCAAATTAAACTAGATGTCCAAGACATTCTTTAAAGAGTAATTATCTTATAGGTGGGTTTAGATAATGAATCCGTTCACGTGGCTGGAAAAAAAATATTCCAATGACTTAAAATATATAGTACTACATGATATTGCAAGATCTCAAGTCTGCTATAATATAATGTTGAAGCAAGATTAAAGTCTACTATAAACCAGGCTCATGCTATACTGTCATGATTAGGCCAGCCGTTGAAAAGTGCATGGAAAGGCAGGTAAAGACATTGAGCCGAAAGACTGACATCTTATGCACTTTCTTTTAGCCCAGATGATTATACTATTTCACCTTAGATTAGAACTAATCATTCCTAATCTTTTGCTTGAAGCACTAAATTTCCTCTTTATTGCACGGATATTGGCCTACTCTGTTATCTTTAATTATCGTTGCTTCAACCATAATGTATAAGTGCACAACTATTTGAAACTTCATGAAAAAGTATGACAAGTAAACTATAATAACACTACTCTATAGGTCCAGTCGTCCAGATAAGTAGGAGGTTAACACTTTTTTCTCACAAATGTTCTTCCTAAATTAAAGTTTCTAACTTTAAAGGGCTAATCAATCACAATAATAAGGAAACTTCCATTTGAAAATTTAAATTATATTAAGATCAAACTGGTCATAGAATAGGAGCTTCAACCTTGGTTTTCAAGTTTATATTTTAACTAATTAATTGGCCAATCTATATAATTCTAAATTAAGAGATTTCCAATTCTGACTGAACCTTTGGCAAAAGGTTTCTACAAATGGTGCCACATTGGCATTTCTAAATGGACTCGCAACTCCAATAGTCCAATTTATACACCAGTTCCTCCTACCAATTTCAAATTATTATGCACAAAAGAATTGCAAGTGCTCAAATGGGACCAAACCAAAGAACAGCTTGCCATCAAATATCTGCTGCTGCTATTGAGGTGGATAAACAAATTAGAAGGCCCTTTTCATAATACAATAAGGCAATACGTTAGAAATACAGAACAAACGTTATCCAGGCTTAACTTACATTTGACTACAAAGATCACACAAACACATCAAAAGGGGGACAAAAAAGCGCAAGGCCTAGAGACCTTCATGAACTCCCATTTGAGTGTTGTGATTGTATGAGCATTCTCAATCTACCGTAAGCCTCTAAACATGCATAAGAATACTCCGACATGGCTCGGAAAAGCTCAGGCAGCCGGATCTTGAGACTCCCTAATGACTTCTCCCTGACCTGAATACAGTGCTTCTGGTGAGCTTCCATCTCCTCATCCAACCTCTTCTTCAATGAATCTACAAAAAACTGCTTTTCTGCAACAGGATCTTTTGGATTAGACTCTGCAGCTCTGTCAGGATCTGCCATATCAGGTGGAGTTCTACGTTGCATATACTTTTGGTACCAATCTTCAAAAGCTTGCCTCTTGCGTATGTACTCTTTTCTAGTTTCCTCACACTTCTCCTTCAGCTTCATCTCTTCCTCCTGATGAATAATGATGGTCCTTATCACAGCTTCGAAGGAAGCAATGGCACTTTTGGCAAGCTCATCAGGAAGCTTCTCAAGAAGCTCCTGCCAGGAGTGGAGAAGGGCTTGAATTGGGGGATTCTGTGCTCGAGGAGGCGACGAGACTTTATCTTTTAGGCTGCTTTCAATGGGTATGAGATTTAGCTTTAACCAGCTGTGGAGTGTTTGGATGTAAAATTTTTGATTTTTCACAAGGTTGTCAAAATGATCATGCCATTCCTTGACGACATTACCAAGTTGGATTGTACGTTCATGATGGTGTTTGCTTGTTTCTAAGGGGAATCCGGAGATTTCAATGGCTTTGAGTTCAGTAGCCAACTGCAGCTGGTTGCTGTGATGACTAAACATGAATTGCGACATGTTGACCATCCTGCAAAGCAAAAGCAAAAGCAAAATCTGATGTTCATGGTCACAAGTAGAGATGGCAACCTCGACTATACTGCAGTTCCACTATGAAACAAGAGAGAAAAGAAACAAAAGCAAGCACAAGAAGCAATGCAAATGTCTAAGGAGCACTGATACTCATCATTAGAACTGGACTTGAGTGCAAATGTCTAAGTTTCAGTTGAGTGCCCAACTAGTTTGTGATTGAGGTGTAGTAGTTGGTTGCGTACTATCTAGTAATGAGAATTTTGTCTTGGGAGTTCACTTTGTAAGACTATCGTCCTCTGATCTGAAGAACACGACCAGAACAAACTGCTGCTTAAGAATATCAGAATCATTAACTAATTTTGTAATAGAATAGGATGAAGAGTATCTCAATGTAGCAAAAGCTAACGCTTTTAAACCATCACGCAGCTTAAGGTTTCACTTAAACAGAAGTTTTTCAAACGTTATTGACTGTCCAGGAGTTTCACTTGATAAAAATTCTAAAGACTGAAAATTTACAGCATATTAATACAATTTATTACCTTTCTATTAAAAAGAAAAAAAAAATCTATATTAGATATTCTGAAGTTCCCCAAAAGAGCCTCGGGGCTTTGGTCTAGTGGTAAGAGCTGAACTTGTGATGTGCGCCTTCACAGGTTAGAACTCGGGAACAGACAAAAGCATGGTATTAAACAAGAGATGGGTACAGGGGCGGGCCTGTTATCCACCGAGTTTTGAACTGTGCACGACTAGCCCTAGGGAATTCTCGGTTATCCAAGAAAAAAAAAAGGTTCCCCAAAAGAGGATGAGAAAGCACATAGGATACAATTAACTTCCCACCTCAATTCCATGCCTTTATTTCATTTAACATAAGAGCATTTGTGCTGAAATAAATCAGCCCCAGCATTACACAACATTTTGTTAAATAATAAATAGTTTCCAAAGACTTGCTACTTAGAGCTGACTTCTAAATCATGTGTAATTGCGACAGCTTCTAAATGTAATAACATGTGGTAAAGAAAACCTAGATGCATAGCAGTTGTAGATAACAAATAATAATGTCCCTCGTTGACCTGAAAGATTGGCTTCCAGAAACACACGTCTTAGAATTTAGAAATGTTGTTTTCATCACGAGGAATAGTTAGCCATATGAGAACTTACCCTTGAACAAGAGCAGCCAGCTTGGAGTACAACTGCTTGTCACGAATGTCATTTACTTCAGAAACTGTCGAATCCAATGACTGCATGTCAACTATATATCGCGTATGCAGATGGCTAACAGCAGCCTTTGTCTTCTCCAGTGATTCCAAGCTAGCATTCCTTTTCTTCAGCTTGTTTAACAAGTTAACTTTCCTCTGATATTCATGTTTTATAAGCTCACCAGCCTATTGAAATCAAACAAAATAACCTTTTGTAAGCCATTAGCTTATTGGATAGTAAGAACAATACTGCAAAATAATAAGGTCAACACTACACAAGAGAAACAGAATGGAAGTGGGCGCACAATATGCAACAAGCCATGTCCATAATAGCTTGGGCAATGACACAAGTACAATGGTGTTCAACACAGGCATTAAGACAAACTGCATTTTGGGGGCAGAATACAAATGAAAATGTATGAAAATTCCTGGATATCAAGCTCTCTGTTTTTGCTGCATCTGAAAGAGACTGGGTGACTGCACCAGCCACACCTCCTATTCCAGCATCTTCAAACCAGTTGGAGATAGCAGGGTTTGATTTTTCTACCAGATATACTCCGAACTGGATCTTGTTTACACTTTCATTTGCTACATATACTCCCTATTTAATTCTCTTTCAAAATTCTATTCTGATGTCCCTAAATGGAAATGCATGCCAAATATGTCTGTAATTGCCAAGAAAAGATTGGGGGTGGGGGGATAACAGGGGCTATTCTCCAAGTTCAGTACAAGTAGGACTCGACACGCAACAGAAGACTAGGTGGCCACGCTTCCTAGCCCATACATCAGACTAGAAACATGAATCAAACATAAAATCCAAGATATTAGCTAAGAGAAAGCGAAGGGACAAGAGGAAGCACTAAACACCTTCATTTCATCATAAAGTTTTTTCTCCCAAGCCAGTAGTTTGTCTAAAACAGTGGCATGTGTCTCATAATCATCGATATCATTCTCATCCTTACTAGCATCACCATTAGGTACACCCTTAAATGATTTGTTCCACGTAATGACTCGCATCACCCTAGCTGCGTGATCAATATGTCCTGCAAAAAAGGACTATTCACCATTAAAATCCAAGTAGATTAAACAAGCTAAAACGAGCCAGTCACCCAAATAACTGGAAAAGCTTATTTCCTCGGCCCCCAGCATCATAGGTATTAATGTGAGGGGATTAACAAAGTATGATAGAACTAATTTGAAGTCTTCCGCAATCTAATTACAGGCTCAAGCAGCAACCCCAGAGGCAAAGATATCAAACTGTCAATTCACCACATTCTCCGTTTTCTCACTGAATAGCAAAAGCCAGGACTTTGCAAGGATGTAAATAAAACCTTTGCAAATGCTAAAAAGGTTTAAACTTTAACAGTCAAAAACTGAAAAATATGAAAAATAAGGGAATCTGTCAATTCTATATCATCTCTTAACATTACTAGCAAAGCCAGGAAAAACAAAGGTTTAAACTTTAGCAAAAAAGGTTTAAACTTTTAGCTGTCAACAACTAAAAGATATGAAGAATAAGGGAATCTAACCATTCTAAATCATCTCTGAACATCAAATTACCTCGATTATCAGCAAAATTCGAGTGGTAATGCAATCGAGTAGCCTCGAGCATCTTCGAAACCTCTTGTGAATTCTCGGAAGCTTGAAGGAAATGATCATCAATTTCACCTAAAACTCTAAAGAAATCAGCATTGTTACCATAACCAACATCATTCCCAGCTCCCCCTACTATTCCTACACCTCCTCTTATTTCAGCTGGTGCAGTATTTGAATGCTTAAAGACTCTATCTTTATCCGCCCCCACTGGTGTCTCCTCTTCAACAACCTCACTTTCCACTTTCCCTTTCTTCTCCGGCGTCTTAAAATCATCATCTCCATACTCATTTCTACCCACATTATCAAACCTTTCATTCCGAATCCCGTTATTCCTATCATCAAACTCTTCTTCTTCCTCCTCTACCTCCTCCTCTTCATTAACTTCCTCCAAAGAATGTCCCTGATTATTATTATTGTTATTATTATTACTATTAGCATCCATATGATTCATACTAAAAAAATAATCCCACGGCATGCCCGGCGGAGGCGGTGGGGGCGGGGTAGGCACATCCATTTCTGGCGCGTGAGGTGGAGCGTGAGACACACGCGTCACCCCATTTCGCTTCTCCCTACGTTTCAACCCACCTCCTCCATCCTCCTCTCCATCCTCCTCCTCAATCTCCTCATTCTCAATGCCTTTCATTTTACGGGGCTTCGACAGCAGCTCAGCGGGCATAGTCACAGCGCGTTGGAGAGGTGAAAAGCTCGGTGGGGGTGGAGGGGGTGGTGGTAGAGGACTAGCTTCCATAACAACCGGCGGCGGTGGTGGTGGTGGCTCGTTAACCACCACAGGCGGCGGAGCTGGTGGGGTTTCACCTTGAGCATAGTCACTTAAAGCAGCACCAGTGTTCTTTAAAGCCATTGAATAAGCTGAATGTGCTGAAGCAAACAAGTTTCTATAGTTTACAGCTTCTTTCATTAAGTTTCTTCTTTCTTTGCATCTTGATACTGATTCTTCATTATCTATTCTTGATTGTGCACAACCCATTCTTGCAAAAATAACCAAAGAATGGGCTATTACATGTAAAATACAACAAGTTTGTGAGAATTATTATTGTGGATATGAGGGAAGTGGGGTTGAGATTTAGAAAGAGAAAAAGGTGAAAAGGACAAAAATGTAAGCAGAGGAGTGTACTACTGTAAAATGGTACAGAGAAAAGGGAGAGAGAGGAAGGTGATAAGTACGCGCCGTTGCATGAGGTATATTTGTGTTTTTGAATAGAAAGAAAAGACCACCTGGGATTAACGGTCACATTTCTCGAGGTGTTTAGCGGTGTCGTTTGGACTAACCTATAGAAAATTAAGCTACTAAACTTTATAATATAGAAATTTATATTAAACATATTTTATAAAATATATCTATATTATACGTAGTTTCATGAAAGATGTATGAGTTCCTGTGAACCAAACCTTGTAGGGCAAATCCGCCCCTAGCATCGGACACCAAGTAAGAGAATAATCTCATAAGCAGAATAATTCTGAATTTATGTCGTGTATTACTCATTAAAGGAGCATTGTTCATGTTAGAAGTCTTTCAAATACGGGAGTTCCAACTTGAGAAATCTAACTAAAGTTATAAATGAAAGTATCTCACATTCTCACTCATCTATCCCAGCACTAAGCTCGTATACAAAAATAAATTAGTGTTCTAGTTTATTTGGTCACATGAAAAAAGTTTATCTCGCATTAAATGTGTTCTATCAATCATAAGTTATATTTTAACATAAGTAATTAAGTTATTAACTAGTTATATTTTGGCATTCAATTTTAGTTTAATTTATTTATAAAATTAAAATGTTTGATTAAGATTTTCAAAATTTGTTACACTTTTCAACATTGACGTTATGTACGATTTACATGTTAATATTACTGGATAAAATAATAAAATTCACGTATCTACTGATTTAGTAATATAGTCTTACAATAAATATCTATAAGCAGTAGGAACTTTTGTTTTTTAAAAAGAAAAAAAAAATAGTAATATGATCTTCAATAAGATTATGCTTTAAAATGGGGTAAAGTTAGCTTTTTTGAAATTATAACTTTCCAAAATGCAAAAAAAAGGTAACGCTGTCCCATAAAGTTTCTCTACCGTGAAATCCAATGGTGGCTACTGGCTAGTACGTAGTACTGCTACTTACTCTTTTCAAGTTAAGTATTTTGTTGATTAAAAATCTTTTTTATGATGGAATATAAAAGTGTTTCTTGTTTCTGAGAATTCAATGTAAAGTAACTTAACAAAAGAAATGAACAAAATTTCTTCCTCAAATGTGAATCATATTCTGACAATTATTGACTTTGTAATCTTTTTGTGCTTATGATGTGCTTTTTCTAAAGACACATAACAATTTCAGATCGAATCCTCCCAGAGGATGCTATTGAAAAAGGTAGATAAAACAAACAATTTGAAATAGACAAAGTAGAGGACACATTGGCACATCACGTTGTATCAATTTGAAGGAGTTAAGTCGGTGTCGGATATCATGAATTTTATTTTGAATATTCACATCTTCTAATAAAATTTGTTTTCGATCTCAACATTTGGTTTATTAATTTAGCACCATGTATTTAGTTTAATCCTACAATGAATTTCTTAATTTGATGGACAATAAATATATCAAAGTCATAAAATGATCATTCTTCAGGTAGCATTAAATTTTAACCCAATATTTCTTCAAAATAATACTCTACATTGAATAGATTTACTGGTGAAACTAAATTAAAAGAAAAATACGCAATACAAAATATATTAGAACACGTAGGTAAGCACGGCCAGAATAAATGAACTTTTCAGAACAGGTATTCAGAAAACAAGTATTTAGAAACATTTGGTGGTGATGGTAAAGAAAAGGTTGCTTGTACGTTGGATGTATGAGAAAAAAAATATAAACCTAGGCTACAAATTGATTAGCATAAGTTAACCGAAAGTGATATTACATCAAATGGACTAACTGGTTCCAATTTTTTTAGGAAGTCAAAATCGTTAACCTACTTGTAGTAGATTCTAACAAACTTCTTTGAATGCTAGGTAGGGAATCAAATTCCAATCACTTGCCAATGAGCATTGAGCTCAACTGCAATTTGAGAGCCATAACACAAGATTTGTCCCTCGTGAATTAAAAAAACGGATCAGTCGTTTGGCTATGAAACAGAAATAATGTAGGGCCTAAATCAGTTTAGGATCACAAATCGAATTTGGGTTGGAATACAAGCAAATCTTCGTATTAAAATAAAAAAATGCTAAGAATAATCATAAATGCGAGAGAATAATGTGATTTCAATATATTGCAATGAGTACAAATTTCGCCAAAGTTTCTGTATATCTTTATGAATACGTACAATGTAAAATGAAGGGTTATTTATAGACACAAGAGCCTGCTCCACGTTTTCCATGACTCGTTAGTGGTCAAACCCACGTCTGGAGCATTTATGGATGAAGTTAATGGGTAAGGTAGTGGGCTGCAGTAGTGGGTTGCTGAGCCGTTACGACCGAGGTATCCTACCGAGGTGCAAATGTGTTACTTCAGTGGCGCGACACCGCTGTTCAGTTGAAGCGAGGATCACCGAAGCGCAGTTTACGGCTCGCCTTCCGTGATAACCTCGGTGCCTGGCCTCGGCGACTCACTCGCTTACTTCGGTTTATAGCTTGTCATCACATGCTCGGTCGCCATCATATCACGTTACCGAGGCGACTCATAGTAAGTCGATTTTTACCCAATACAGATAGTCCCCCCACTCCTCGGTCAATTACCGAAGTTACCGAGGAGTGGAATGAAATTCCGCGGGAAAGCGACGTGGCTTAATCTTATCCTAAGTGTTTTGAATTTTGTCAAAGGTTCGCGTCCCTTCAAATTACTATTCACTGACACGTGTCACTCGTTCGTAACAGTCACGCCGTCTTCCTTGCTTTTCCCAACGTTACAATGATGGAAGCTATGCCACTTGCCTTTCCCCCCACCTATAAATACTTCCTCAACAAATTATTCTCACCACTCTTGATATCTGCAAGCAACAGTGATAAGGAAAAAGCAAAAAATTTCCTTCTCTTATTCTGATCAATTCTCATCTTCAAAAAACCGTAAGCTTTTAACTCCATAACCATGTCTGCAACACACTCTAGACAGGATTCAAGTGATTCTGGTGAGAGAGCGAGGATTTCACGCTATGCCGCCGCCATAGCTAGTGGCGATTTCATCACCACCATGCCGGCACTGCAGGTAATAGAGGCGGAGGGTAGTGGAGAAGTGACCTCAAGTGCCAGTGGCTCCAAGCAGTGTAAGAAGAGGGCCAAGTGCGACACAGCCACGATAGGTGAAGATGTCAGCATAGAGGGGGATGACGTCGTCGGTGATGACAACATGGTGGTGGCTAATGCTGACGCTGAAAGGGTCATTCATAGGGATGACGATAGCGAAGGCGGTGACGCCAAGGGAGAAGGCGAGGATGACGCCGAGGCTGAAACTAAAACCGGAGGTGAGCTGCCCGCAACCGAGGGTGGGCACGATGTCGAGGTTGGACCTTCGGGCCCGGAGAAGGAATTGCCAAAGATTCCCCTCGAGCAGGAGCTCGAGCCTCATCAAATTATTCCTTCACACTTCGACAACAGCAAAGACCTTAAACTACAAAAATAATCTGCTGATCAGGAGGAGTTGAACAGGAATATACCAGTGAACACGACGCCGACTCGTATAACACAAGCTCATATAGAACGAGTTCGGAAGGATTGTGGATTTGGGCCCGAGGTGAAGGTAGTCATCCCTGACCCAACTAGTGGGTTTGCCAGCACGTGGAGGGGCTATCTTTTGCATACACTTACCCATTTACCATCGGTTTCGCCCTACCTGTTCACAAGATTATTGACGACTTCTGCCGAGCATACAATCTATGCTTGGCCCAGCTAGGCCCCGGCGTCTAGAGGGTTGTCCAGTGCATGGATTGGCTGAGTACAAAAGTCGGGGTGGATTTCACCTTGCAGCATCTCATCTCTCTCTATTATCTTTATTTCCACAAAGTCGGGGTCGTGGCTCTAAACAACCGAGGTAAGTATGTGCTTCTCCATAAGAGCGGGGATTATGGGGACCGAGGCTGGAGTGATCGCTACGTCCTTTTGGAGACCAGCGTTTTATCCGCCGAACCTAATTTCCCCGAGAGGTGGAATAACACACGTCAGTGTCCTTTCGCTCTTTATTTCCTCCTCGGTGATTGTATTGGGTGAAAATCGACCCGCGATGATTCGCCTCGGTCATGCAAATCTTAACGACCGAACACGTACCAACAAGACAAGCGCCGAAGCGATTGAACAAATCGCCGAGGCCATAGCACCGAGGTCGCTACCGAAGGCGAGCCGTAAGCTGAGCTTCGGTAGCAGCCACCTCGGTCAAACAGCGGGGCGTTACACCGAGGTCATTTACTCGTGCCTCGGTAAATTCCCCCGGTTCTTGCGGCTCTGCAGCCCACTACTTTATCCCCACTAACTTCTCCATTTAATATCAAGATCGTGGGACAAGGCACTAGCTGATGGTGGAGAACGTGGGCAAGGCTCTTAGGCCTATAAATAGTAGTTCATTTTGTATCATAGGGATCCAGAAATTTGTACTGAATCTCTGCCCAAATTTGTACTCACAATCATATATCAAAATACAGTTGTTTTTCCGCATTTATATCTTTTTCGTGTGTTTATTCAACTTTGATACGAAGAATTGCTTATATTCGAATCCAAATTCGATTCGTATTCCTAAACTGATTTAGGCCCATACAAATTGGCGCCGTCTGTAGGGATATAAGCATTAACGCTTTGTTCCAAAGTTTCACGTCTATTTTTCATCAAAGCTTACGATTCAACAACGTTATGGCCGACAATGGCGGTAACAATAGTGAACGGGCTGACGTTCCGTTGAACCAACAGCCCATCTCACCAATGACAACTGAAGAGTTCCAGATTTATGTTGTCACTACGCTAAGAGCTCTCCAAAATAGACAGGATGAGCAAGCGAACATTAATGCAGAGTTTCGCGCTTCGTTAGAGGCGAGGAACAGTGTTGCCCCAAACAGCACCCAGCCTTCGGCTCCTGGTGGAGGCATCCCGCTCTTCGTTCCTCCGGGCGCGATAACAGGGGGACCTCACAACGGTGCCACGTCTGGGGGCTCGGGGAACAATCCAACTACCACGCCACACTTCGGGACGGTTCCCACCGTGGCTGAAACAACGTCCTCGGTTGACGTTGAAAAAATGAGCAGGGAGATCGAGGCTCGCATCGAGGCACGCGTGGAAAAGCGCCTCGAGGGTGTGCCGGGGATAACAAAGGAGGAAGACGACCTCAATATTGATCAATACATGGAGCTGCCCTTCAAGCCCGAAGCGGCTCCAGCCCCAACTCCCAAGGGCTTCAAACTCATATTCTTGAAGAAATACGATGGGACCACCGATCCCAAAGAACATATAAGAGAATATATGGCAATGGTGAAGAGCAACGACCTAACGACTATACAGCTCGAGTCGATGTTCTTGAAGAAATTTGGCGAGTCCTTAGAGAAGGGGGCTCTACGTTGGTATATGTGTCAGCCAGCGGGGTCGATTTCCACCTTTAAGGAAATGTCTAGCGCCTTCGTCATGGCGCACACCAGGGCACAAAAGATCCTCCAAAGGAAGGAGGATATATGCGAAGTAAAACAAAAGCCCGGTGAGCCACTCAAAGAGTTTCTTGAGCGATTCCACGCCGAACGCATGGAATTTCCTCGGATGGACGATACCTTGGCCATCATGGCATTTGAAAAAGGTATCAATATTCGCAATTCTGACGCTGCCGCTGAATTGCGAAAAGAACTCCAACAATATCAGGTCCTGACATGGGAGGATCTGCATAGGCGTGCTTACTCCAAAATTAGATTGGAGGAGGCTGAATTCAAGAGCCGAGGTTATCATCAACGAAACCGAGGCGAATCTTCGAATCGCGCCGAGGCGCCGTGAAGCAACCCGAAGGGGAGGTATGAGCTATATACCTCGACAAGGCAGCATGTCAGCCAAAGGCTGGGAAACACCTTCGGTAACTCATATTCGAACACGCACATAAGCCAAAGGCTCGGAGGGAAGGTTCAACCCAATACGAACCAAAGAAATCCCTCAAGCTCAGCTTCGGCCCCAAAAAAGATCTACCTCGGATCCAAGACTACAACTTCAATATATCGACCTCGGAGCTGGTCAATGTAGTCAAAGGGACTGCCGGGGTAAGAGTTCCCAAGGATATGAGGACCCCGGCTGATAAAAGAGACCACAATCTGCATTGTGAATTCCACGCAGATTATGGCCATAGGACCGAGGACTGCAAAGCTTTGCGCCTCGAAGTAGCTCACTTGCTGAAGAAGGGAGTTTTGGCTGACTTCCTTATCGACAAGGGGAAAGACAATTTCTCCAAGAACCGAGGCGATGGACAACCACCTCGAGCTCCACCCCCCGGAGAGAGTAGTGAATGTCATTACCGGGGGATCAGAGGTGAACGACGTAAATTTCGCCGCGGCCAAGAAATTCGATAAGCTCTCCATCACCATGGAGAAAAGAACCCGAGTTGGTGGCTCGGGCAAAGACATTGTGTTTGACGATGATGACTGCGATGGGATGATGTTCCCCCGTCACAACGATTTGGTTATCATGCTGAGAATCAATGACTCTGACATCAAAAGAGTCTTGATCGACCCCGGTAGCTCAGTCAATATAATCAGCTATGGGGCTGTTAAGAAAATGTGGCTGAAAGGGGAAGTTATTCCCAAATCAACAGTGTTAGCCAGCTTCAACAACTCCATGGAGAAAACTTTGGGTGAGATCACACTCAAGACATTCGCCGAGGGGGTTACCAAAGAAACACTGTTCCAAGTCATGCCCGAGGATTTGGCCTACAATGTGATCCTCAGAAGGCCATGGATCCACTCCATGGAAGCTGTCCCCTCCACCTTGCATCAAGTGATTAAATTCCCTACACCTTGGGGAGTTCGATCAATCAAAGGGGAGCAACGAGTAGCAAGGGAGTGCTATTCGGTTGCATTAAAGAGTGGAGTCGCCCCGATCGGGCCAAAGCAATAGCAACGACAGGAACCGGGGTCAAGCGTGGAGGACGCCCGAGGAGAAGTCGAAAAGATTCCAGCCTGTATTCAAGAGCCTCGGAAGCAAAAAGCTGAGGACTCAATTGTTGAAGAATTGGAATCTTTCACCCTATTGAAAGATTTCCCCGATAGAAAAGTGTTTGTCGGCTCAGAGTTGGACCCGGAGTCGAAAAAGGCGATTATAGAAGTTTTGAAGTCCAACCATGATTGTTTTGCTTGGTCCCATTCAGACATGACAGGTATCGATCCGGAGATCATGACCCACAAACTGAATGTGGACCCAAAATTCACCCCGGTAAAGCAGAAGAAAAGACCTCATGCCGGGGTAAAAAAAGAAGGCGATCGAGGATGAAACCACCAAGCTACAAGAAAATGGTTTCATAAGAGAGGTGAAATACCCCGAATGGCTGGCCAATGTTGTGGTTGTACCGAAGAAGAATGGCAAGTGGAGAATGTGTGTAGACTACACTGACTTAAACAAAGCTTGCCCAAAGATTCATATCCATTGCCACAAATTGACAGGTTAATAGACTCCACGGCTGGAAACAAACTATTGACCTTCTTGGATGCATATTCGGGCTATAATCAGATCCTCATGGACCCGAAGGACGAAGAGAAGACCTCGTTCATCACTGACCGAGGTACCTTCTATTATAAGGTGATGCCCATCGGTTTGAAGAATGCCGGGGCGACCTACCAAAGGTTGGTATGTCGCATGTTTAAAGAATATATTGGAAAGTCTATGGAGGTTTACATAGACGATATGCTCATCAAATCGATCCAAATGGAGGATCATTTGAAACATCTGAGGGAAGCCTTTGCGGTGTTGAGACAATACGGCATGAAGTTGAACCCTGAGAAGTGCGCCTTCGACGTTGGATCAGGCAAGTTCTTTGGATTCATTGTCTCTGAATGAGGAATCGAGGCCACCCAGACAAAATCAAGGCTATTGAAGAAATCCCCGAGGAGCTGACCGGGGTAAAAGAAGTTCAACGCTTAACTGGCCGAGTCGCCGCCTTGAGTCGATTTATCTCAAGGTCCTCGGAGCGATGCCACAAGTTCTTCTCCGTTTTGAGGAAAAATAATCACTTTGAGTGGACACCGGAGTGTAAACAAGCATTGAAAGATTTGAAACAATACTTGGCTAACGCACCGTTGCTTGCCAAGCCAAAAGAAGGTGAAACATTGCTGGTCTACTTGGCGGTGTCCGAGGTGTCAGTCAGCGCTGTGCTGGTTCGGGAAGAAGATGGTAAACAACAGCCCATCTACTATGTGAGCAAGACACTCCTCGACGCTGAAACCAGGTATCCACACTTGGAGAAATTAGAACTTGCTTTACTTGTTACTGCTCGGAAACTACGACCCTATTTTCAATGTTACCCAATAGCGGTAGTTTCAACCTTCCCTTTAAGGAGTATATTGCATAAACCGGAGTTATCATGGAGGTTATCAAAGTGGGCGGTACAGTTAAGCGAGTATGACATCACCTATCAACCTCGGACTGCCATTAAGTCTCAAGTCTTGGCAGACTTCGTGGCTGATTTTAGTATTGGAATTTTGCCCGAGGCAGAAAATGAAAACTCCATGGCAAAAGGAACCTCCTCGGGACTATGGATACTTTACACCGATGGAGCAACAAACTCCAAAGGTTCAGGGTTAGGCATAGTCTTGAGAGCACCCACCGGGGAGAAAGTCAGGCACTCGATTCGGTTCAAGAAAGTAACCAACAACGAAGCAGAATATGAGGCAGCTTTAGCGGGTTTGGAGCTGGCTAAGGAAATTGAGGTTGAAAGAATCGAACTAAGGTGTGACTCACAGTTGGTAATGAATCAAGTCCTCGGTGATTATACGGCTCGGGAGCCCAGAATGCAATTATACTTGGATCGAGCACAAAGAATCTTGGCCCAATTCCAAGAATGACGAGTTAAACAAGTGCCTCGGGAGGAAAATACTGAGGCTGATGCTTTGGAAAATCTTGGTTCGGCGATTGACGAAGCTCACTAGGGGACTGACTCAGTAGTTCGGCTGCTGTCCGAACAAATGAGAGAGATGAAGTTGCAAGTCAACTCAGTGGACAACCGGTGGGATTGGAGAAGTAAGTTCATTTCCTACTTCGACTCGGGGACTGTCCCCCAAGACAAAAAAGAAGCCAAGAAGTTAAGGACTCAAGCAGCCTCGTATCACCTAATCGAGGGTAACCTATACAAAAGGTTATATTGCGGCCTGATGGCCAAGTGTTTGGGTCCCGATGAGGCAAGATACGTGATGGATGAAGTGCACGAAGGCGAATGTGGCAACCACTCGGGGGGAAAGTCCTTGGTGCGTAAATTATTAAGAGATGGGTATTATTGGCCCACAATCAGTGCCGATGTGAAAGCCTTCGTGCAGAAATGTGATAAGTGCCAACGCCATGGGCGGATGATCCACCAACAGGCCGAGCCTCTACATTCAGTGGTATCACCATGGCCCTTCATGAAATGGGGAATGTACATCGTTGGACCATTGCCCAAGGGAAAGGGTGGTGTTCGTTTCATCTTAGTGTTGACCGATTACTTCACAAAATGGGTGGAAGCGGCGGCTCTCACCGAGGTAAAGCAAAAGCAAGTAATCGACTTCATCAAAAAGAACACCATCTACAGGTTCGGCGTCCCAAGAGAAATTGCTTGTGACAACGGTAAACAATTCATGGGGGCAGCTATCACTGATTTCTTCAAGCAATGGGGGATCAAAAGAATTGCCTCGACTCCTTATCACCTAAGTGCCAATGGCTAAGCTGAATCTTCGAATAGAATCATAATTGAAAATCTCAAGAAGAGACTCGACGAGAAAAAAGGTCCTTGGCCCGAGGATCTGCCCGGGGTGTTATGGGCCATGCGAACAACGGAGAAGAACAGCACCGGTGAGACTCCTTTCTCACTAGCTTATGGCATGGATTCCCTCATCCCCGTAGAAGTGGGCGAACCAAGTCTTTGGTACGCTCACACTGCCGAAGATGCCAACCAAGAGGCAATGCGCATAGAATTAAATCTGCTCGAGGAAAAAAGGGAATTAGCTTTGGTTCGGCTAGTTGCCCAAAAAAGGCAGATCGAGGCTTACCTCAATACGAAAGCCAAACTCAGGGATTTCAAAGTTGGAGACTTGTGCTAAAAAATGTGAACCAATCAACAAAGGAAGATAACGGGGGGAAGCTTATTGCAAATTAGGAAGGACCCTACAGAGTCAAGGCAATCGTTGGAAAGGGCTCTTATCAAATTGAGAATCTGCAAGGAGAACCCGAACCTATGAATTGGAATATCTCCAATCTGAAGCGGTACTACTTCTAGTCGAGGTAAATACTTTTCAATCTTTTTAAATTCATCAACAGCCCCGAGCCGAACAACGCTCCCATGGCATTGTCCGAAAATGTACTAACTTGCTCCTCGTTCCATCTTTTTGCTTGACCTTTTTAGGAAGCGAATCGAACGATCTCAAGTGCTCGGATCTTCATCAAGATTCACAACTGAACACTGAGGGGGAGTGAGAAGGGTTGATACCGAGGTCGACATCGAGCCTCCCAACCGAAGCTTATGACAACCGGGGACTTACGCCCGGGGAATAGATTTAGTACATTGTAAATTAGCCCGGTAGCGGCATATTGTCAATTTGCTTTTATTGAAAATTTGTTTCTCACCCAAGGTCCGCTTCGACTTGGTTCTATGTAAATAGCCGATTTCTGGCTCGTTGATATCAATAAAATGACTTTGGTCTCATCTATTGTATCTGTGTAAATGTTGCACTCCGAAGCTGTACAATGCATCAACTCGAGGACGAGACGT